>CAMRHE010000033.1:1687500-6487500 GCA_947044405.1 Leptodactylus fallax | reverse complement strand
TGTTCACAAACCTCATCATCAACTACAAAAAACGTCTGCCTGCTGTACTTGCCAACAAGGGTTTTGCCACCAAGTATTAAGTCTTGTTTGCCAGAGGGATAACATACTTATTTCTCTCTGCAGAATGCAAATAAATTTATAAAATTTATACAATGTGATTTTCTGGATTTTATTTTTGATATTCTATCTCTCACTGTTAAAATTAACCTACCCTTAAAATTAGAGACTGTTCATGTCTTTGTCAGTGGGCAAACTTACAAAATCAGCAAGGGATCAAATACTTATTTGTAGTACACTTACAGTGAAGGAAATAAGTGCTTTGCAGCAGAAGCCAAATACCAAAACCACACACTACCCACAGGAGCAAAGATCAAAGAATGGTTGTCCATTGCTGGTCAGCAACTGAAAAGGGCAACAACAAACCAAATAACGAGATATAGACAAATCCAGAAAACAAAGCCAGTAGTCAAATCCAATCGGGAACGCCAGAACAAAATAGAAAAACAGAGAGGAATCGAGGAACGCAGCCAGTCAGTATTGGTGTGATCAAAGCAAGGTCAGCAATCAACTGGACTACAAAAGAATTTACCAGCAAGCTGAGTAAGGAGGGAGTGGTTTATAAAGGCTTGCTCAGGCACTGATTGATTAAGGCCTGAAAGTCTAGGACAGGAAGCATCCCTATGTTGTCATGGCAACCTTAAAGAAGCAACAACAATTCCAGACAGGAAGCTTCCCTATGTTGACACGGCAACTTTAAAGCTGCAACATTTCTGACAAAGTATACCAGTAAAGAAATTACCTGGTTTAAATTAGTGTAGGATGGTACCTTGGGACGCAATCCCAGCCTGAAGCACAACTGCACCCTATCCTCATAAAAGGAGATGTATGGTTCCACCAAGTATAAAGCTTGTAGCTCTCCAATTCTCTTGGCAGAGGTGACTGCTACTAAAAATACTGTTCTAAGAGTAAGAAATTTAAGACCGACCTCCTCCACAGGCTCAAAAGGAGGCTCACATAGTCTTTTTAGGACTGTGGACAAGTACCATTGAGGAATGGGGTGAGCTATAGGAGGTCTTATTCTAGTTGCTCCTCTAAGGAACCTCTTTCTTAAAGGGTCCAGAGAGAGATGTCTACCTAAACAGGCTGACAAGGTGACTCGGCGTCTTATGACGTGGTGGAGAGGCGTCAGCAGAAGAAGAGAGGTGGCGCTGGATCTTCGGAAGAGTGTCTTCTTTGAGCACAGGGGGAACGCCCCCTGTGCTTTCTGAAGACTCATTAAGACTCATTTGCATAAAGAAGAAAAACGAAAATTCTCTGAAACGGCGGCGAGTAGCAGAAAAATAAAGGTAGGAGAAGAATAGTCTTTCTAAAGGCTATTTCGACGTGGTGCTAGTAAAAATGGGTTAGCCAATGACAGAATCCCTTTAAACTTCAGTTTCTTGTGTTGTACAGAAGTGATCTGTCTTCCTGAAATGACTGCTACCATCTGAGTTCCATGCCATTCAGTAAAATCTTGCTGCCTAGTACTTTCTCTCCACCACAAGATACTGTATCTTAGTTGTAGATTTGATAAGTATCTGAGCACTTTTTGTTCCTAACCATAGCCTGTTCCGGGCGTAGTGAGCCCTAGTCTTTTAATGCTTGGGAATTTGGATTTTATGTAGAGTTTTTTTTTTTTGTGTGATGCTAAGATCTGTTTATTCTATCCTTTGCATAGTGTCGGTATTGCTATGTTTCACATTTATTCTCTACTCTATACTATGCATATCCTCATATTCACCGTTAGTCCAGTTGGACACCTGTGGGGCTTTTTTCTGTAGCTAACATCTCCATTCAAATGTGAAACATTTCTGTTTCTCTAGTAGGCGAGTTATTTCTCCGACTGTGTTCGTGCCCTCTCAGGATAGTTAGTCAGGCCCATGGCTACTTCTAGTGTGAAAGGCATGGACTAGAAGTATCGTACATGAGTTATTCCAAACTATTCACGATACTGTAAGTGATTTGTTACTTTTGTTGCTGCCTGTAGTTCATTCTATACAGTTGTTCTCCTGTTCTTGAGAGTTCGGCTGAGTAGTATTGAACTGCAGGAGCTTTTTGTTTTTTCAGATTTTTGTGGTTCTTTCTATACCTGACTGATAATATATCAGTCAGGTGCCAGTTTTCTGGCCAGTGATCCCCAGATCATAACACATCTGGTATGGAAGGGTTGGATTCCTCAATCCCCTTCCTTGTTGCCCAGGCAATAAAGGTGGAACATATCCTGGCGTAGTTCCTATTAGTAGACTCTGCTCTGGAAAGAGAGAGGGTGTTCAGGACGGCTCCAAAGAGTCCTCTAGATCGTAATAGGGACTAGTCAACTGTCAGATTGAAGGATTACAAATCCTGGCAGAGCCTGGAGCCCTGAGAGACTAGGTTCTGAATGGGGGGAAGCCTCCAGTAAGACTCCCGACTCATCTGAATTAGTTGGGAAAACCAAGCTCTTTTTGGCCAGAATAGAATGATGGCAATTACTTGGTCCTGTCTGGTTTTCAATACCTTTGATATCATGGAAACTGGAGGGAAGATATATACCAGCCTGAACCTCCATGGGATCGACAGGGCATCCACAGCCAAGGGATTGTCTTCCTGGTAAAGAGAGCAGAACTTCTCTAGCTTGGCATTGAGTCTGGTTGCCATCAGGTCTACTTCTGGGTGATTGCCTGGATGACTTCTGGATGAAGAGACCATTTCCCTGGAATGGCGAGACCATGACTCAATTGGTCTGCTATCACATTCAGCGATCCCTTGATATGTACGGCAGAGAGATGAGTTAGATTTTTCTCTGCCCAACTCAAGATCTTCCCCACTTTGCTTAGAAGAGGTTGAGACCGAGTTCCTCCCTGTTTGTTCAAGTAGAGAACTGTGGTCATGTTATCTGACTGAACTCTGACTGTTTTCCCCACTAGCAGCTAGCAGTATGGCTCGGAGTTCTCTCCAGTTGGACGACATCATCTTCTCGAGTGTATTCCAAGACCCCTGGACAGGAATCTTGTCTAGGTGGGCTCCCAAAACTTAGAGTGATGCATCCACTGTCAACAGGAATCACTGAGGCTGGACCGTGGACTTCCTGTCTCTTAGATGAATCACACCCAGGAAACCGCATCTGCGGCTGCGGACATTAGCCCCAAACTTTCATGCCCATCCTGATGGAAATAGTACGGGGAAATTAAAAAGGAATTTTGCGACAGCTATAATCCTGTCTTTTCTGAAGGAAGGGAGAGAGATTTTTTTTATCAGACAGGAATCGATGGGTTGCTGGAATTATGCTGGATTTTTCCCAATTCACCATCCAATCTAGTTGTTGGGGGAAAGTTTCTTAAGTACTTCCTGTGACCAGGGAGGATGGGAACGTGAAGATAGGTGTCTTTTAAATACAGCGTGGCCATACAATCTCCTTCTTGGAGAATAGAGTTGACCGACTTTACCGTCTCCATTCGGAATCTTCTTTCCCTGATATGACGGTTGAAATATCTCAGGTCTATTTTCATTCTCCAGTCCCTTGAAGGTTTTGGTACCAGGAAGACTGGAAAATAGACGCCAGATCCTCGATGATGAACAAAGAACCTCCTCAAATATTTGGAGATATATAATAATGCAGATTTTTTTGCATATTGGCAATAATAAATTTGACTGCAAGTACTGTACTATTGGCAAAGCGATACATACACATAACAGAATTTCACCACAATCCAAATACACATGATGAGCATTTTCATCATGTACCGTTAAAGATATATATAAAACAAAGATACACAAGAGAGGGTTCAATCTTGCTGTATAGCACTGCTTTAAAATCGTTGCGGAGGTGATCACCTCCGTGATCTTGTGAGATCATTATACTTACGCGTAGGCGCGGTGACATACAAAATGGTGATATCGTAATGTTCTGTTAGCGCATGCGCAATATCTCTATTAGAACGTGCATATGATCTATATAAACAGGCTACACCACAAACTAGTTGTGCCCTGAGGAAGCCCATTTGGCGGGCGATACGCATGGGATCAAGTCATGTCTGGGGAGCCTATTTAGGGCAGGGCCTTTTGTATATTATAATGGTTATTTAGAGGGACTGTTTGTATAAGCTGCATTTATGGTCATGCACTTCACAACTGTATGTCTATCTTGACACATGAAAATTCTATGAATATTGCACTGTTCTATTTTACACTGCTCTGACATTGATGAATATTTTTTCTTATGTTTCTAGATGTTTCTCAAACTAGAAAATGCTAAGCCACATATTAGGGTCAGCATATTCTAGATCACACTATATACACAATACATTATTATTTCTAAACTAGGACCATTCTAATAATCTTATTTATTGAGCCTGCCCCATTTGTGTGCTCTCACAGCATAGCTTTTTCTCTTTTTTTAAATTGTTTTTAAACTTATCTTGATCAATAAATATTTGTATTATTTTTGAATGTATAACCAGGGTTGAGCATCTGTTTTATGCCATGAATCCTTCCTATCTTTATATGCATACCTTCCATAATACAGTCAAGTTCTTCACCGAAGAGTTTGCCAGGCTCATAGGGTAAACCGCATATATTAAACTTATACGCATTGTCCGCCATCCAAGGCTTGAGCCAAAGGGGAGTGTGGGTGGCCGTAGTGACTGCCATGGATTTGGCAGATAGCTTCACTTGGTGTACAGCGGCCTCATTCAAGAACTCCACTTCCAGAGATATACCCTTCAGGGTGGTCAGCAGATCATCTCTGGAACCCCCGGCATCTATATCCCTTCTAAGGGAGAGATCTGCACATAATTTTCTCGCCACTTAACTAGAAGCTATGCCCACTGAACATTCGGCGGAATAAGCTCTATTTAGAGAGCACTCGGCACGCCTGTCCATAGGATCCTGTAGATTGGATCCGTCCTCTGATGGGACCAAGGTACGTCTGGATAATTTGGCAACAGTTTGGCGGACCCCAAACTTCGTGTTGGTCCTCTCTCACCCCAAACAAGGTCCTAAATCTCCCGGAGAGAACAATGTTTTTTTTTATGGGTACTTCCACTCAGTGGACATGCCCTTAAGCAGCATGTCATCCACTTTGAAGGCCATAGACCTACTAGAGGTGGGATCAGAGGATTCCCCGGGATCAACATCATGGTTGCCTGACCTGATGGACCTTAGCATCCGTGGGAATAGGGTCTTACCTGTATCCATGTCAGAATCTTTAGAAGAATTGGTCTCGTCCAGGATTCTGAATTCCACATTAGAGTACATAATAGAGGAAGATGCCTCACTGTGTCTGAGTTTTTTCTGATATGAGATAAGGACTCCTTTAGGTCCTTCACTGTATCCTGCACTTTTAATTTACCCAATTGACGACACCTCTGATAGTAGGCTTGTTAGTGGGCTCTTTAGGGCGACACTGGCGGCAGGTAGTTTGTTCGTAACCATCAGGTAAGGGAATGCTACACTCTGCAGGATAAATGCTTCCATTTAGACACAGACTTTCATCTAAAGGTGTTGGCACCAGACGCAGAGGAAGACCTCTCAGAATAAATAATAGCCAAGGTGGCGACTCCTTTAGTCCAGTGGTGCACTCTCCTAGCATGTACATGCGTATTCACACCGAGACGTGCCAGGATCTCACCTCTCAGTTTGGGGTAGTCCTTAGCCTCCTGGTCACACAGGTCATAATAGGCCTTCTGAGGTTCTCCGGTGAGTAAGGTGCCACTACGTCAGCCCACTGATCCCTTGGCAATTTCTTCCGCTCAACCACTCGCTCAAAAACCCAAAGATATGCCTCCATGTCCTCTGTGGACATCATCTTTTGCAGGGAACTCTGCACGGCAGCTCTCTTACACTAGCACACTCTCCTGCCGTCCTCAGTTCAACCAAGGCCTGGTTGAGCAGCGTCAGATTCTCCTGCATGTTCATCTCCTGCTGCTGTGCCTGGGCTTGCTGCTGTCGCCTCTCAGCTTCCATGTGGACTTGTTGCTGTTGTGCCTGGGCTTCCTGCTGCTGTCGGATGACCTGCCCAAACTGCTTCACAAAGTCCTCCATGCTGGCGGTCTCCTTTTTAATCTCTCCTGCAGCCTTCACCCAGGACATAGTAGAGGAGAAAAAAAAGGGTGTTCGTCTCTTTAAGACTGTTTATGCTGGGTTGCCCACATCCAAAGCACCATATGTGGGGAAGGTAGCTTGGTAGCAGCAATGATGCGGACCCAACCAGTCAGAGACAGGGACATAATGTCTGGTGCAAACAGGTTTATTTGAAAAATAGCAAAATAAATAAACCTTACGTCAAGTACAAAAGGAACAAAATAAAATACAGCCTAAACTTCAGGCAAAACAGTAGGAAACCAAATCCTGCTTGTCTGAGCGCTAAACTAAACAGCAACAAAAAACTAACTATATGTGTGGCTTACTACCAGCCACATGACAAATAAATCAGCACACTTTGGTCTCACCAGACTCTCAATGTTCAAGGACAGATCCAGGCACCTCCTCTCACTCCCAGGATCTCCCTGAAGTGTAGGCTATGTAGCCTTTTATGGTACAGTAATAAGGCCAGGACTCACGCCTGGGCTGAGGCCTACTCAAGACCCGCTCTGGACCAGACGTACTGTATGTCAAAATCCTGGGGGAGATATTCCGTGATTCCAGCACCTTTCCTGTCACCCTCTCACAATCTGTAAGAAAGGAAGAAAACTTCCAATACGCACAAAGCACTGCAATCAAAAAAGCTGTGCTGGCTCTCAGTTCAGAAGAAGAGCCAGAGCTAGGGAGAACAGCAGCGTTATATAGAATCTGGGGGAGTGGCTTTAGACAAATGCCTTCAGCGTCAGATGCCTTCAGATTTCTCCCCTTTTTTTTTTTTTTTTTAAATTCCAATTCTTTTGTCATGCTCTCTCTATAGAGCTGAATTAGCTATTCCAAGGAATAGCAGACACTCTCCAAAATGGCACTTCTTACTCTCCCCAGCTCCTCTCTTAAAGCTGGCAGCGTATATATTCCCTGGCTCAGGGCTGTAGCTATACACTTTTGTGTATCCCTCCTGCTCAGCCAAATGTAGCACGTCTGCACAGCTTGCTGCTAATCCAAGACCAGCAGAAGACAGACAGCTCACTGAAATATCTGTGATAGCCGTTTTTTTTTATACTTATGTAGGGAACTGCCATTTCTACTAGTATATAATGTATCTGGCTTCTTTGCCCCTGCAGTTTGGCTTCAGAGACCCCAGGCATTTAGTGCAAGTTTTGTTTTGTAAATACAGTGAGTCAGACACATGTGAGGCAGAGCTGCTGGGGGGAGAGATGTGAGCAGAGCTGCTGTGACAGACATGTTATGTCTGGGGGAGTCTAAGAGCCACTTGTTCCTCTTTACTTCACAGTATATAGTTAGGTATGTGTTACCCCCTATATACTCACAGGACCTAGCTAGTAACCGTAGTTAGGGATCCATATATATATACAGTTCAGGGCAGTGATAGGTTAGGCTTCCGAAGGCCAACTAGCTAGTTAGAGGCCCGGTGGCACTAGTAGTTTAGCTGGCAGGTTAAGGACTCAGTGTTAGGGTAGTCAGGCCTGCATCTACTGCCGTCACCGTCGCCCTGTTTGCTGCCTGTGAAGAATCTCACCATCATCATCATCATCTCCTGATCGGCTGTCTGTCATCTCCTGGAAGAATCCGAGGATCCACAGTCATCCACAGGGGCCCCTGCATCTCTTCTGTTGCCTGGAGGTATTGTGCACTGGACTCTTGCTATATATCTATATATATACCCGGGTATATAACCTAAGACGGTTGAGGACTTGCTGGTTGTTGTAGTATTGCTGTGTTCTGAGTATATTTTATGTATGTATTATTACCCTGTTGATTCTTATAAAGCTACTGTTATAACCTTATGTGGTATCTGTATGTATTCTTCAGACTGTGAGATTAGTACAGTGATCCTTGTTAAGGCTACTAACTGTACTTCATGGGTAAGTCCCAGGAAGAGATCCTCCCTGTAATACAGAGGCTCTATTCTGGGTGGAGGTACTGATATATTTCATATATGTTCCCACTCTTCCCTTCAGCGAAGGCTTCAGGTCCCATTATACACACAGGTCAGCGCCAGAGTCTGTTGCGGGAGGGATAATACTCATACCCCCCCCAAATAGGGCTACATTTGGAGGCACTGCTGAGATTTAGAAGTGGGAATAGTCATTGATATGGAGAAGCGATATAGCTCAGAGGGGAACCTCCCACTAGCTACTACATGGGATTACCGACCTCCTGTTCCTCCCCTGGTTCAGGTAAAGGAAGAACCCCGCTCAGCCAGTTACCCCCCCAGTATGGCCGTCGCTAGCAGTTCCTCTAGTGACAGTGCTATTAGCACTTTAGCCAGGCTGACTGAAATGTTAGCTCAGGGCCTGCAGGCCACTCACTACAAGAAACTAAAAGTATTCTCTGGTAATGTCCCAGTACCACAAGGGGAGGAAAACTTTGAGATATGGAAAGAACATACTCTCCAATGCCTGAAGGAATGGTCTTGCTCTGAAGAAGGCAAGCGGCAGCGTATCAGTGAAAGTTTGCGATCTCCTGCTGCAGAATTGATCCGCTTGTACAGAGACTCTCATGAAGGAGTGAGTGCATTGGACTATATACAAGTACTGTCTGATCACTTTGAGCCATACTATGACCTTGCCCAGATGGTTGCTGATTACCGAATGGTTCGTCAAAAAGAAGGGGAAAATGTCTCTACTTTTATTAACCGTTTACAGCTACTTCTTTCACGTCTGGTGTAACACGCAGCTATATCTACTTCAGAGGTAGACGCTATGAGAACCAGTCAGTTGGTGAGAGGGTTACAACCTCATCATCCTCTTGCTCAAGTACTCAAGGTCTTACTATCTGATAGAGTCCTTCCATTTCCTGACTTAATGAAGTTAGTGAAGAAACAAGAAGCTGACATTAGTTTTAGTACCCCTAAGAAAGCGAAAAGCATCTCTAAAGAAGATGTTGTTCCTAATTCAAACAAGGACAAACCAGCGGAGCGGTCAGAACTTAGACAGTCCGCCACTCCACCCACTGCCACTCAACGGAGGAAGGATGCTAGAACCTGTTATAAATGTGGTCAGACGGGCCATACTGCCAGACAGTGTACGGAGGACAGTGAGGGATTGGGACACAGTGCTGTCTTCTCTATTCAGAATCAAAGACACCGAAGGAAGGCGGGCCGAGTAAATACCAGAGGCGCTATCGCGGGCTCCAGGTCCGTTGTCAAAGTCACTGTCAATGGTCATGCCGCTCCTGCCCTGTTTGATACAGGATCTCAAGTGACCCTGATTTATCGCTCGTTCTACCAAAAGTATCTGAGGGATATACCTCTTCAGTCTACAGGACAAATGAAATTGTGGGGGCTTAATTCAGGATCATATCCTGTAGATGGCAGCCTACAAGTAATTATAGCTGTCCCTGAATTAGAAGATCAGAGTGTCGCTCCCATGAAGATTACGGCTCTTGTCTGTCCTGATACAGGGGATTCTTGTGCAGCTCCTGTGATACTTGGCACTAATTGTCCCGCAGTGCATTATGCTTTTCAGAAGTTTCTTGGAAGAGATTGGAACCCTGCAGCTCAGCCGGTGAATATATCTTCTGATCTTAGAGAACTCTGTGATGCCCTGTCTACTGGCTATCGACATGGAATGGTATATCATATCGGTGAGAGAACCGTGGAAGTTCCTGCCGGCGGGGAGAGAATTCTGAGAGTAGCCTCCAGCATTGCTCCCGATTTGCTTGAAGGGGGGAGTTATGTCCTTATGGAAACCCCTGAAGAAATGATTAACCAGAATGGCTGGATGGTGATCCCAGAGAGAAAGGACTGGAGAAATAAAGTGGAGTTATCTACCTGTGTGACAGTGAGGAACTGTTCACCGCATCCGATTGTAATTGGACCATACCAGAATGTGGCCCACTGCTACCCTGTGCTTGGAGTAAATCCATACGCTGAAGTGTGCAGGATTCAAATCCGAGATGCAATCCCTAATCTCAATCTTGACTTGAGTGATCCACATTTACCAGAGGCCTGGAATCAGCGACTGACACAGAAGTTGTCTGAATTATCGGAAGTGTTCTCCATGGATGATATGGATGTAGGTTGTGCTAAAAGTGCTCAACACACTTTCCGATTGACCGATTCTACTCCCTTCCGGGAGCGACCACGGAGAGTTGCTCCAAAGAATGTTGATGAGTTAAGACAGACTCTACAGCAAATGAAAGGTCAGGGGATCATTGTGGACAGTAAGAGCCCCTATGCCTCACCTATTGTGGTGGTAAGAAAAAAATCTGGAGCAATTCGCCTATGTGTGGATTACAGAACTCTGAACCGGAGAACCTTACCTGATCAGTATACACTGCCGAGAATTGAAGAAGCTCTGGAAGCTCTGAATGGAAACTGTTGGTTCACGGTGCTGGACCTAAGATCGGGATACTATCAAGTCCCAATGGCACCTGAGGATCAGGAAAAGACAGCCTTCATATGCCCCTTGGGTTTCTTTCAGTTCACTCGTATGCCGCAAGGTACAAAAGGTGCGCCAGCAACGTTCCAAAGGTTGATGGAAAGAGTGTTAGGTGATTTAGTGCCCCGGGAATGCCTTGTATATCTTGATGACATTATTGTGTTTGGAAAGACGCTGGAAGAACATGAAGAACGACTCATGAGAGTACTCCATCGCTTAAAAGAAGAGGGGCTGAAGTTGTCGGCTGACAAATGCAAATTTTGTAGATCTTTGGTCACTTATGTAGGTCATATTGTTTCTGCTGAAGGAGTTGCTACCGATCCTGGTAAGATTGAAGCTGTGGTGAATTGGCCCCGACCGCAAAATATTACGGAGTTGCAATCTTTCTTGGGGTTTTGTGGATTCTATCGACGATTTGTGGAAGGATATTCAAAAATTGCTCGAGCCCTCCTCGACCTGTTGAAGAGTGATGCAGGAGATCCGGGAAAGAAGAAAAGGTCTTCCAAAAGCCTTTTTGGCGATAGGTGGACTGCGGATTGTGAAGAAGCATTTAAGTTGTTGAAGAAGAAATTGACAGAAGCTCCCGTTCTGGCTTATGCTGATGCACAGAAGCCATATGTGCTACATGTAGATGCCAGCTTTGAAGGATTAGGTGGCGTGCTGCACCAAGAATACCCGGCCGGGTTACGGCCCATAGCTTTCATAAGTCGAAGTCTTTCTCCCAGCGAGAAAAATTATCCAGTACATAAATTGCAGTTTTTGGCGCTCAAGTGGGCCATTGTTGATAAATTACATGACTATTTATACGGAGCCACGTTTGAAGTAAGAACAGACAACAATCCACTGACATACGTTTTGTCAACCGCTAAACTCGATGCTACAGGACATCGCTGGTTGGCAGCTTTATCCAACTACCAATTCACACTCAAGTATAAATCGGGGCCTAAGAACATTGGGGCAGATGCTCTATCAAGACGGCCTGGATTACCTAGTCCGGAAGTAGTGGATGAATGGGAAGAAGTGCCAAGTCCTGGAGTAGGAGCTTTGTGTGCCATGGCTGCTGTAGTTGAAGACCGAGTAGCCTTTTCTGAAACTCGGCTTATTGACTCTATTGGGGGAGGTCCCGAAGCTGTACCAGACATGTTTGCCTACCCTGCCGCTTTAGGATCCTTTGAGAGTTGTTCTATATCTTCAAAGCGAATGATCTGGAGTCAAAAGACTGATCCTTTAATTGGACCTCTTTATCAAGCAGTGAGTTCTCAAGACAGAGAAATGTTAAAGACATCCCTACCCTCTGAATGCAGTCAACTTCTACGAGATTGGGAGAAGTTTGAAATAGACAATGGCCTACTTTATCGTGTGGTGCTGTATCATGATCACCCTGGAAGGCGCCAACTAGTTATTCCAAGCTGCTTTCAGAAGATGATTTTCCGAAGTCTGCATGATTATCATGGTCATTTGGGACCTGAGAAGACTTATGGCCTAATACAAGACCGATTCTACTGGCCCAAAATGAGAGATACCGTGACTCGTCTGTGTAGGTGCTGTCGCAGATGTTTGCAGAGGAAGACTGTCCCGGTTCGAGCGGCCTTCATGGGACACTTGAAGAGTTCGGGCCCCATGGATCTTGTCTGCATAGACTTCCTTTGTATTGACAACGACTCCAGAGGATTTGGAAATGTATTGGTGGTGACTGATCACTTCACACGATATGCTCAAGCCTTTCCGACTAAGGATCAAAAAGCAGTCACTGTTGCAAGAGTGCTTTGGGAAAAGTATTTTATCCATTATGGCTTACCACACCGGTTGCATTCTGATCAAGGCCGGGATTTTGAGAGTAACCTGATCAAAGAGTTACTTCAGTTGTTGAACATCCGCAAAAGTCGGACGACGCCTTACCATCCAGAGGGAGATGCCCTTCCTGAAAGATTTAACAGGACTTTACTTGATATGCTTGGTACCTTACGAATTGAGGATAAGCGATCCTGGAGTAGAAAAGTGGAGGCTATGGTGCATGCCTATAATAGTACAAGGCACGAGAGCACAGGATATTAACCATACTTTCTGATGTTTGGAAGAGAGCCTAGGCTACCTATTGACATCTTGTTGGGAGTCTCTACCGATGGTATCAGTCATCGAGATCATTACCGATACGTGGCACGTTTGAAAGAAACGCTTAAGAGTGCTTATCAGCTGGCTGAGGAAAATGCGGCCAAAGTGAATGAAGGAAATAAAAGGAGATTTGATCTTCGAGTAAGATACCGAGAATTGAACCCTGGGGACCATGTTCTGCTACGGAATTTGGGAGCATCTGCAAAACATAAGCTGGCTGATCGATGGCGGAGTGAACTCTTTACAGTGGTAGATCGGTTGCCTGGAATACCAGTCTACAAGATAAAAGGACGGGACGGGAGGATCAGGACTTGGCATAGAAATCATTTGTTGCCTGTACCTCAGATTGATGGTATGGATATCTCCAATGATGGCTCGGCCTGCGATTCTCCACAGTCCTTAGCCGATATTCCACCTGACCTTCCTGAAACTCCTGAGAGTGATTGGACTGTGGCTCCTGAAGTTCCTAGATCACCAGTATCTTCTCCTTCAGGGAGACCTATGAACCCTCAAACTCCAGAATTCGTACCTAGATCTGTGTCTACAGATGAGCAGGGATCTAGCTCTCCTACGCCACCAGCACCATCCCCTCCCATGGCAGACAACCCTAGTTTAGGGCCTGGACATGCTAGTTTACCTCAGAGAGAGGTACGGAGAGGAGAGAGAATTAGACACCCTCCACCTATGCTGACATATGATAGTTTGGGGGACCCCAGATTTACTACTCAGCCTCATTTATACCATGCTTGGGTGGGTGCAGTGTCCACTTTGGTCAATATGTTACCAATTTTCGCTCCTGCTGGCATGTATACCTATTAACCTGTTGTGACTCTGTAAATGCAAAAGCAACCATATTGATATTGTCATTGGTAATGTTGACTGTATACTATGACTTTGTATGTCTTTGACGTGACGTAAAGATTTCACCAGAGGGAGAGTGTAGGGAACTGCCATTTCTACTAGTATATAATGTATCTGGCTTCTTTGCCCCTGCAGTTTGGCTTCAGAGACCCCAGGCATTTAGTGCAAGTTTTGTTTTGTAAATACAGTGAGTCAGACACATGTGAGGCAGAGCTGCTGGGGGGAGAGATGTGAGCAGAGCTGCTGTGACAGACATGTTATGTCTGGGGGAGTCTAAGAGCCACTTGTTCCTCTTTACTTCACAGTATATAGTTAGGTATGTGTTACCCCCTATATACTCACAGGACCTAGCTAGTAACCGTAGTTAGGGATCCATATATATATACAGTTCAGGGCAGTGATAGGTTAGGCTTCCGAAGGCCAACTAGCTAGTTAGAGGCCCGGTGGCACTAGTAGTTTAGCTGGCAGGTTAAGGACTCAGTGTTAGGGTAGTCAGGCCTGCATCTACTGCCATCACCGTCGCCCTGTTTGCTGCCTGTGAAGAATCTCACCATCATCATCATCATCTCCTGATCGGCTGTCTGTCATCTCCTGGAAGAATCCGAGGATCCACAGTCATCCACAGGGGCCCCTGCATCTCTTCTGTTGCCTGGAGGTATTGTGCACTGGACTCTTGCTATATATCTATATATATACCCGGGTATATAACCTAAGACGGTTGAGGACTTGCTGGTTGTTGTAGTATTGCTGTGTTCTGAGTATATTTTATGTATGTATTATTACCCTGTTGATTCTTATAAAGCTACTGTTATAACCTTATGTGGTATCTGTATGTATTCTTCAGACTGTGAGATTAGTACAGTGATCCTTGTTAAGGCTACTAACTGTACTTCATGGGTAAGTCCCAGGAAGAGATCCTCCCTGTAATACAGAGGCTCTATTCTGGGTGGAGGCACTGATATATTTCATATATGTTCCCACTCTTCCCTTCAGCGAAGGCTTCAGGTCCCATTATACACACAGGTCAGCGCCAGAGTCTGTTGCGGGAGGGATAATACTCATACCCCCCCCAAATAGGGCTACACTTATTTATAGCCATATAAGGTCTTAATGTTTGCGGGACAAATTTTTCTTCATGATGCTACAATTTATTATTCTGTACAATGTACTGGGAAGCTGGAAAAAAAATTCAGAATGGGGTGGATTTGAAGAAAAAGTGCATTTGTGTGACTTTCTTATGGGCTTTGTTTTACGGCGTTCACTGTGCAGCCAAAATGACACGTCACCTGTATATGTTTCGGTACGATTCGGGGGATACCAAATTTATATGGTTTTATTTACATTTTAACCCCTTAACAGGTGCAAGACCTGCAGGCACATCCACACCGCTGACAGTGTACCTGTCCCACAATCACAACAGGTGCACAGAATTAGAGGAACATTTTCCTGCAGGTCTTCCATTGTGATGTATCTCATAATGTGTGTGTAATGTCCCACCACAGGCGTCTATGTGGGAAACAGGGCAGAGACTTAGTCAGCGAATGAACTCACACAGATTCAACATAAAATAACAGCAGAACAGATCTCCCAGTGGCCGCACATTTCTCCGGAGAAGACCACTCTATTGAAGATTTGCGGGTTGTGGTTTTAATGGGACATTTTAAGACGCAGAATGAGAGGAAAGAATGGGAGTACAAGTTAATGCAAAAATTTCAAACTCTGCAATTTGGACTTAATATTCATGCCCACTTCATGTCACACTATGTATGACCTGTGATTTGGACTTAATGTTCATGCCACCTTCATGTCACACTATGTATGACCTGTGAGGGTCACAAATCACCACCTGATTACTGATAGATAACAGATCCCTCTGTCACGCACCACAAATTTTAGACTGTTTATTTCCTGACCTGTTGTAAATAACTTCTCTACGTATATTGCATTTTGTTATTCCAAGATCCTTTTGAAGATCCATGTCTTGTGCATGCATAAATAGTGTAAATTTTCAGTTTCTAGTATTACACAATGTCAGATGAAGCTTACTTATCAAATATACTCAGTTAGGCTCTAAAAGGTATCACCTGATTTCTTTACTCTTCCACTACTTTCTATGGCTAACACTGTACAACATTATACTGGTAAGATCAGGCATTCACTATACAATTGTTTAGGCAACTGTGCTGAATGTATCTTGGATCAGTCCTACTTTGTGTGGCCTCACCCTAGAATTACATGAAGGTGATAATTAAAGGGATTATCTGGGACTGCGATATTGATTTCTGCAGTCTCTTCACTACTTACCAAGCGCAGCACCAGCTTTGGAAAGCTCGAAGAAAATGAACGGACTTACCTCCTTATCTAGAGAGTGATGTATCCACACCCACTCCTGTTGCTTGCATGTATGAACTAAAATACACGTGCAGCATTATTTAAATGTTACTGGGCATGCGTGAAAAAACCTCATTATGCATACTCAGAACAATAGTAAAGCACTTACTTTTTTTTTTTTTAAACTGTAATTTTTATTAAAGTTTTCATAAGTTACATAACAACAGAATATCAAACAAAGTTGAAATAACAGAGAAAAAGAGATATATATGAGAAATCGACAAATGGCAACTCAAAAGAAAAAAAAAAAACATGGGGGGAGATGACAAGGGCAAGAAGCAAGAAGGGAGGAGGGAAAAGAGGAAAAGAAATAGAATACAATATGCATCCCAGGATGACCACACAGTGGTGAAAGTCTCCACAGTATGATTAAGAGAGGCCATCAGATACTCCATGCTACGAATGTCCTTCATATGGGCAATAACCTCCGGACCAGTGGGAGAAGAGGTCTTCCTCCAGTGGAGGGTAATGAGGGTTTTGGCGGCTGTACAGAGGTATAGAAACAATCTGGAGGTCTGTTTACTTAGGTGTCTGTGGGGGAGATTAATCAAATAGGTAAGGGGATTCAGGGGGACACCCTGAATAAAAAGGGCATCAGTAAGGGATCTGGCTTCTGTCCAGAAGTGGCGGATCCGTGAGCACTCCCAGAAAATGTGGCATAGTGTACCCACCCCCACCTTACAGTGCCAGCAAAGGGAAGGAATTCTAGGGTTAAAGGAATGGAGCAAGGCGGGGGTGTGGTACCAGTGCATAAGCAACTTGTATAGGGTCTCCCGCAAAGTAATACACGTGGAGGACTTGGCTGCACGGGACCAAATTATCTGCCATTGCCCGGGTGAGATCTGCCTTTTCAGAGCCCCAGATCACCAAACCATGTACTTATGAAAGAGGGGGTCCCGTCCCTCCGGAGAGGAGAGGAGCCTGTAGATACCCAATATCAGGCCTGCCGTGGAAGTACCCGCTCGGCAAACTTTTTCAGAAGCAGTAGGGATTGAGACCATCAGGGAACCAAACTGAGAGGCCACAAAATGGACAATTTGCTGGTAATGGAACCACTCAGAGGTAGACAAGCGTAGCACAGAGGTGAAATAATCAAAAGGCCTGAGCTCCAAAGTCAACGGATCCACCAGGTCCGCAATATGTGAAAAAGGCCCAGTTTACTCAAGGGCTGTACCATAGCTGCCGTAAGTCCCCCCGAGAGGAGCAGATTATACAAAAAGGAAACCATAGAGGAGCATGGGGAGGCCAGGGGAAAAAGTTTAGAGCAGGTGATCCAAATAGCCCGCGTAAAGCGAATGGGCCCTAGAAGAGGAGCGGAAGGAAGAGGAGAGGAACGGGACCACAGGAATGCATTAGGGTGAATCGGTGCCAGCAAAAGCTTCTCAATCTCAACCCACTTCATGAAAGCCTAAAGCGCAGCCCAAAATGGGATACAACGCAAATGGGAAGCCCAATAGTAATGCAAAACATGTGGGACTGCCAACTCCCCCTCACCTTTGCCCGACAACATCATTGAGCGGGGAATACGGTGGCATTTACCGTTCTAGATGAACTGGAAGATCGATTTTTGGAGGGCACGCAACTCTGACCGAGGGACCACAATTGGAAGCGTTTCGAAGTAGTAGAGAAGCTTCGGGAGGAGGGTCATTTTGATGGCAGTAATGCGACCTATGAGGGAGATGTTGAGAGGGCGCCACTTATCTAGGAGGGAACGTAATTCACTAAACAGGCGAGGATAGTTGACCGAGTAGAGGGTGGAATAAGGAAACATCTGAATTCCCAAGTAATGGAGGGAAAGCTCCCTCAACTGGAAATCAAAGTTAGACCGGAGCAGCTGTAGGGTAGAGTCAGGGATGTTAAGGGGTAATGCCTTGTTCTTTGTGGGGTTGACTTTATAACCAGATAGATCACCATACGCCCTTAACACTTGAAGAAGGTTGGGGAGGGATGTGTGAGGGTTAGTAAGGGTCAGAAGAATGTCATCTGCAAGCAAGCTAACCTTGAAGTCCCTATCTTTAACCACCACCCCAGTGATATCAGGATTAGACCGAATCTGGGAGGCCAGGGGCTCGATACACAAGGCAAATATGAGCGGGGAGACAGGACAACCCTGGTGTGTCCCATTACAGATGGAGAAAGTGTTAGGGAGTTTTACCACAGCCGAGGGCCAAGAATAGAGTGCCGCAATCGCCGTGAGAAAGGCTCCAGAGAACCCAAATTTTTCGAGGGTGGCGGTCATAAATGACCAATCAAGGCATTCAAAGGCCTTCTCGGCATCAAAGCTCAAAAGAAGGGTAGGGGTGGCACAGCAGTTGGCAACATCTATTAAGTCCACAGTCCTTCTAGTGTTGTCTCTCCCTTGGCAACAAGGGACAAAACCCACCTGGTCTTTATGGATAAAAGACAGAAGTCAAACGCTGAGCCAGTTGGCCATGATCTTAGTGAAAAGTTTTAAATCAGTATTTAGAATTGCAATAGGGCGGTAATTAGAACACTCCTGGTGGTCCTTGCGGGGCTTAGGGACTAGGGTGATATGAGAGTGAAGCATGGACTGAGGGATAGGGGCACCATCAAGAAAGGAGTTAAAGAGTCGGCACGTGTAGGAGGAGGTCAGATTGAAATGTTTTATAATACAGGTATGTAAACCCGTCTGGGTCTGGAGCCTTGCCATTCAGGAGAGCCTTAAGGGTAGCAGTGAGATCCGCTCTAGCTGCTACCAATTGGCGGGGAGCAGAAACCAAAGGGGCCCAGGCCAAGCAATCCAAAAGGGTCCGGATCTGGGACACCAAGGCCGCCTCCCTGGCCTTTCTATCCTTCTTAATTCGGGTGGCCAGGGCTATGCAGTGACACCTTATGACTGCCTTATGGGCTTCCCAAAGGGTTGAGACCGAGTGTACATCATGGCTAAAATAATCCAGGAGCTGAGTACGGAGGGTAGTACAGGTGGTTGGGGAGTGGAGGAGGGATGTGTTCAGCTGCCAATGGCAACGTTTGGTCAGGATGGAGGTAGGGGTCAGTGTGAGCAGGGCTGGGGCATCATCCGACCAAGAGATAGGGCAAATATCCGCGTCAACTAGGAGTCTAAGGGTCAGGGTATTACCAAAGAAATAATCTATTCTATAATGCGTCTTGTGGGGGTGAGAGTAGAAGGTATAGAACCGAGCGGTAGGGTTGTGGACACGCCAGAGATTGTAAAGGGCGAAAGATCTTATCAAGAGGCAGAATTTCCTGGGTAGGCGAAGCTGGTGGGCACCCGGGGTTCCGACAGACAAAGATAATTTGTCCATATATTCGGAAAAGACCATGTTGAAGTCACCACCCAACAACAGGGCCGAGCCAGAGAAGGCCTGCAGGCATTGCAACACCCTCTTAAGGAAAGGGATTTGGGACGAATTAGGGGCATATAAGTTACAGAGGACAACAGGTTGGCCATGTAGGAGTCCCTCTAGAATTATATAGCGTCCCCCAGGGTCTAGGTGGGAAGTAGAGATAGAGATAGGGCAGGAGCGAGAGAGTAGAATATCTACTCCCCCCTTCCTACGGGTGTTATAAGCAGAGTAAGTAATGGCGGGCAAAGTTGATCCAAAAATGGGACCCACAACTGGGTAGAGCCCCCAAAAAAGGGGAGTAGGTGGGGACCATCAGTAGACAGACCCACTATAGATATTAGAGGGTAGTAATGTACTATATAGGTAGGAGGGAGGGAAACCTCCTACCCTGCCTGCAAAAGAAAAGAAAAAAAGGGGAAAAAAAACGCTAAAGGGAAAACCTGCTATGAAGGGACCAAAAATGAGTAAGAAGAAACATTATAAACATGCGTCAGTAATGAACAGGAGAAACCACATAGACAACAGTCAGGACCAATCCAGGACCTAGGGAAATGAAATGAGGGAAGAAAAGTCAGTGTGGCGGGGGTGGGGGATCCACCCATTGACGTCTGAGAACAGCACCAGGAGAAGGCAGTTGATGTCTCTTTGTCTTCTGTTGAGACCACACCGAGGCAGTGATGGGGTAGGAACAGCCAATTCCCAATCAGGCTTGTTGAGAGGGGAGCAATGTCCATAGCCGAACAGAAAGATTGCAGATCTGAGTGGGAGCGCAGGATAGATAGACAAACATCCATTGAGTCTTGCAGTAAGGGCAAAGGGGAAGCTCCACCGGTATGGTATCTGACACTCACGCAGCAACTGGAGGAGGGGATGCAGATGCCTCCGTTTCTGCAGAGTAATTCAAGGGAGGTCCTGATAGAGTTGTATGTTCGCCCCGACGAAATCAATGTCCCCTAGGGACCTGGCCTTAGACAAGTTTGCCCCCTTCAGGGAGAAATCATGCACACAGCAGATAACGTCCTGCGGGTAGGGCCCATAGCCCTTAAGGTATAGAGCTCTGTGCGCATGGTCCAGCTTTATCTTGTGAGTAGAAGGTTCTTGTAAAACAGAATTAAAGATCGTCTCTAGAGTAGCATACAAGTCCTCACGGGTAGCCTCAGGTAGCTCCTTGATTCTAATATTATTCCGCCTGCCTCTGTTATAAAAATCCTCAACATGGCACTGCAGGTCGTTAGATAGATGACACTGAGACAGAACAGAGTCCTGAAGCTGAGAAATGTAGGCACGGGTCTGGTCATGGTCATCCTTCAGGGAGTCGACCCAAGATGCAATGTGGTGAAGGTCTTGCTATAATGCGGAGATTTCAGTGCAGATTTCCGTACGGATTTCCTTACGGCATGCCTCAGTGACTTCAGCAACCAGAGAGCGAGTGAGGAACTCAAGCCATTGTGGTGGGAGAGAGGATGGAGGTAGTTTACTCTTATCCAATTATAGCTGCTGAGAAGCAGGAGGAGGTGAAAGAGGAGACATGGCAGCATAGGGGGACATAGAGGGAGTAGCACCAATGTCCACCTCAACTCCCCAGGAATGCGCAGGTGAGGAAATCCTTGGCTGCAGTTGGTGAGCCTTGGAGGAGGATACTGGGGGAAGCAGAGCCATGGAGGAGCACTCAGGGGTGCAAGCAGAGGCTGTAGAGGAGCCATCATTAGTGTCAGAGGCCAGTGACACAGGAGGAGCAGGCTGTGCAGGGAGAGGCTGGGGGCTGGAGCGCTGCAGGCAGGAGGTAGCGCCGGCATCCTGCAGCGCTTGTGAAGCAGCAGGACTGGTAGGTGCCGTCGGCGCCATATTGGATGGCGGGGGAGCGAAGGAGAGTATGATGCAGCTGACCGACCTGAGAAGCCATCGATAAGGCAGGAGGCGCTACAGAATCTGCAGTGCTGGTCAGGGGGTGCAGGGTGGCCGCCAGCGACACAGGGAAAGTCGGCATGTCAGCAGATGCGGCCTGAGAAAATGGCCGCCGCCTCATGGAGTCCCAGGTAAGAGCCGACAGAGGGACCAGGTAGGACGCAATCCTGGGTTGTCAAGGACAGTCAGCAGAGGCAGAGGTCCTTAGGGTAGAGGTCCTGGTGGTTTTTTCCCCATGGGAGGTGCAGGGAAGAAGATTTAGGTCCCGTTTCAAGCAGGCAGGGTAGGAGACTCGGAGAGACACGTCCTGCTACATCTAGCCACAGGCCACACCCCGTAAAGCACTTACTTTTAAAACAATCTTAAATAAAATAAAATATGGGTGCCTTATAGATAAAGACACCAGCACAAGCTTCCTAAATCTTTCTGAGAAGTCAGAAAGGCTGGTTTTTTAAAAGACTTGCAGGGTAAAGACATGTGCAGTAAAGAAAAGCTCATATCGAGCGCTAGTTGTATTAGACGATAGGATATATTATGCAGCCTGATGCAGATTATTGGCCAGAGATAAGGTAAATGTTAAAAGGGATTAAAATCTTAATGCTGGGTCCCAGAAGAGGGGAGGGGGGAATAAAAAGAGGAGGAGGTTTGCTTAATTTTGAAAAGAGTGAGCAAATATAAAGTTGGCTAGATTATACAGAGGATACTTGGTTATTAGATGGTTATTATACTGTAATAAACATTCATTCTGTACTGGGAAATAACATAGTTCAATAATATAAATAGAAATCAATCATAATATATATAACAAATAAAATCCTAATACATCATAAATATAATACACATGAGGAATAAACAATGTATTCTCAAATATTAATTTGTCTATAATTGAATACATACAAATTATAATGTCGAGGGAAGTATAACTTAGGTATATCAGTGAACTAATTTTATAAAGTACATGTGATGTTGCTGTATAATTTTGTGTAGTATCTTATATATGATTCATTCAAGCCATCTGGAAACAGAGTGTTTAATTTGTATATCCAGAACATTTCTTTTTTCTTTAGTAAGTTAAATCTATTTGAAAAGTGAGTGGGAATTTGTTCTAATGGAGTTATTATAAGATCTCTGAATTCACAATTTTATTTTAGCGTGACGGGAAACACTATGTTTCTCATATCCATTTGTGACATTACAGCGGTGTTTATTAATTCGGTCACGTAAACACATGATTGTGCAGCCCACATAATGTAAGCCACAAGGACAGGAGATAACATATATTAGATAAGAGGACCCACAATCTAGTCTAGTTTTGATTTGGAATTTTTCTCCTGTTAAGTTGCTAATTACTTCACTTAATTTATGTGATATATTAAGACAGCACTTACACTTACTGTGGCCACATTTAAAACTTCCATTAATGGAGTTAAGCCCTATTCTCTTTTGCATACTTGTTATATTTCTTCTTCTTAATTCACTTGGTGCAATAACATTTTTTATTGTTTTAGCCCTCCTAAATGTAATACTGGGACCTTTTGGTAAAACTTTTTTTAAGATATTGGTCATTGAGTAATATGTGCCAATTTGTTTGTAAAGTTAATCTAATTGTATTGTGTGCTGCATTATAGGTGGTAATAAAGTTGTGTTTGTATTTATCATCAACTTTCTTCTCTTTAGGGATGACGCATTCCATCTGGGTATATTTTTTCGCTCTTTCACAGGCAGCCCTAATTATAGGTTTTGGAAAATGTTTTTTCTCCAATCTATTGGACATGATTTCACTCTGTATTGTAAAATCTTTTTCATCTGAACAGTTCCGTCTTAACCTTTTAAATTGGCTATATGGAATGTTATCTTTTCATTTTCTATAATGTAAACTGTGATAGTTTAGGAGACTGTAATAGTCTACTTTTTTGTAATAAGTCTTCGTCCGTATTTTATCCAGATTGCCCATCAATACTAAATCGAGGTATTCGATCTCATCTGGGTTGTCCTTTCCTATGAATTCAAGCCCCCAGTTGTTTTCGTTCAGGTACGAGGTAAATCTAGAGAATGACTCCGATGAACCCTCCCATATACAGTAAATAGGAGGTTATCTATATATTTTCTATACAATATTATATTCTCAGACCATTGGTTGGAATTACAAATACATCTTTCCTCAAATCTCCCCATAAAGAGGTTGGCGAAGCTAGGAGCAAATTTGGTCCCCATAGCAGTACCTTTCACTTGTAGGAATATTTTTTCTTGGAATGAGAAGACATTATGGGTAAGGATAAAATCAATCCCTATTAGAATAAATTCTTTTTGATTCAGAGGCATACAGTGGGGAAAAAAAGTATTTAGTCAGCTACCAGTTGTGCAAGTTCTCCCACTTAAAAAGATGAGAGAGGCCTGTAATTGACTTCATAGGTAAACCTCAACTATGAGAGTCAAAATGAGAAAACAAATCCAGAAAATCACATTGTCTGATTTTTAAAGATTTTATTTGCAAATTATGGTGGAAAATAAGTATTTGGTCAATAACAAAAGTTCATCTCAATACTTTGTTATATATCCTTTGTTGGCAATGACAGAAGTCAAACGTTTTCTGTAAGTCTTCACAAGATTGGCACACACTGTTGCTGGTATGTTGGCCTATTCCTCCTTGCAGATCTCCTCTAGAGCAGTGATGTTTTGGGGCTGTCGCTGCGCAACACAGACTTTCAACTCCCTCCAAAGGTTTTCCATGGGGTTGAGATCTGGAGTCTAGCTAGGCCACTCCAGGACCTTGAAATGCTTCTTACGAAGCCACTCCTTTGTTGCCCTGGCGGTGTGCTTGGGATCATTGTCATGCTGAAAGACCCAGCCACGTTTCATCTTCAATGCCCTTGCTGATGAAAGGAGGTTTGCACTCAAAACCTCACGATACATGGCCCCATTCATTCTTTCATGTACACGAATCAGTCGTCCTGGTCCCTTTGCAGAGAAACAGCCCCAAAGCATGATGTTACCACCCCCATGCTTCACAGTAGGTATGGTGTTCTTTGGACGCAATTCAGCATTCACTCTCCTCCAAACACAACGAGTTGTGTTTCTACCAAACAGTTCTACCTTGGTTTCATCTGACCATATGACATACCCAATACTCTTCTAGAACATCCAAATGCTCTCTAGCAAACTTCAGAGGGGCCTGGATATGTACTGGCTTAAGCAGGGGGACATATCTGGCACTGCAGGATCTGAGTCCCTGGCGGCGTAGAGTGTTACTGATGGTAGCCTTTGTTACGTTAGTCCCAGCTTTCTGCAGGTCATTCACTAGGCCCCCCCCGTGTGATTCTGGGATTTTTGCTCACCGTTCTTGTGATCATTTTGACCACATGGGGTGAGATCTTGCGTGGAGCCCCTGATGGAGTGAGATTATCAGTGGTCTTGTATGTCTTCCATTTTCTAATTATTGCTCCCACAGTTGATTTCTTCACACCAAGCTTCTTGCCTATTGCAGATTCAGTCTTCCTAGCCTGGTGCAGGTCTACAATTTTGTTTCTGGTGTCCTTCCACAGCTCTTTGGTCTTCACCATAGTGGAGTTTGGAGTGTGACTGTATGAGGTTGTGGACAGGTGTCTTTTATACTGATAACAATTTCAAACAGGTGCCATTACTACAGGTAATGAGTGGAGGACAGAGGAGCCTCTTAAAGAAGAAGTTACAGTTCTGTGAGAGACAGAAATCTTGCTTGTTTGTAGGTGACCAAATACTTATTTTCCACCATAATTTGCAAACAAATTCTTTAAAAATCAGACAATGTGATTTTCTGGATTTGTTTTCTCATTTCGTCTCTCATAGTTGAGGTCTACCTATGATGTCAATTACAGGCCTCTCTCATATTTTTAAGTGGGAGAATTTGCACAATTGATGGCTGACTAAATACTTTCTTTCACCAGTAATTGTGCTGAGAAAGCACAGGGGGCGTTCCCCTCTCTCTTTCTTCTCGTCCTGAAGGTCTCCTCCTCTTCTTTGCAACGTCAGCAACTTTCAAGCACGTCTTAGGGATTGAAATCCCGTGCATGCTCAGTTGGCTCTGCCACTTCAGGTTGGACAGAGCCGACTGTGCATGTTCTGTTGGCCATTTTGATGTGATCTCTTACATGAGCGTACTGCACCTACGCTAGACCTGAGAATGAATGGACAAATGTACCGAAACATTCTTGATAAAAATCTACTGCAAACTACCTGGATGATGAAGATAAAACAATGGTGGACATTTCAGCAAGACAATAATTCCAGACACTCAGCCAAGGAAACTCTCAGTTGGCTTTAGAGAAAGAAAATGAAGCTGCTAGAATGGCCCAGCCAGTTGCCTAACCTGAATCCAATAGAACAGTGATGGCGAACCTTTTAGAGACCGAGTGCCCAAACTGCAACCCAAAACCCACTAAATTATTGCAAAGTGCCAAAACAGCAATTTAACCTTAAATTAACCAGAATCTATTTTATAGTGACCGTGCAATGTTATTACAGCCTGTAATAATATCACATGTCTGCTATAAAACAGATACCGTGTGATATAAATAGTGAAGGGCCCCAGACAGTACAATGTGCTCTGAAGTGGCCTCCAGACAATATTATATGCTCCAGAATGGCCCCCACACAGTATTATATGCTTCAGAGTGGCCCCCACTCAGTATTATATGCTCCACAGAGGCCCCCGCACAGTATTATATGCTCCACTTTGGGCCCCCATCCACATTATATGCTTCACAATAAGCCCCCCCCCCCACACAGTAGTATATGCTTTACAGTGGGCCCCCACACAGTAATATATGCTTCACAGTGGGGCCCCACACAGTAGTTTATGCTTCACGGTGTCCCCCATACAGTATTAGATGCTTCAGCGTCCCCCCCTCACAGTATTAGATGCTTCAGTGTCCTCCCCCCACACAGTAGTATATGCTTCAGTGTCCCCCATACAGTATTAGATGCTTCGGTGTCCCCCATACAGTATTAGATGCTTCAGTGTCCCCCCCACACAGTATTAGATGCTTCAGTGTCCTCCCCCCACACAGTGTTAGATGCTTCAGTGTCTCCCCCCCCACACAGTAGTATATGCTTCAGTGTCCCCCCCACACACAGTATTAGATGCTTCAGTGTCCCCCCCCACAGTATTAGATGCTTCAGTGCCCCCCCCCACACACACAGTATTAGATGCTTCAGTGTCCCCCCCACACAGTATTAGATGCTTCAGTGTCCCCCCCACACACACACACCACACACAGTATTAGATGCTTTACTGTCCCCCCCCCCACACACACACACAGTATTAGATGCTTCAGTGTCCCCCCCCCACACACACACAGTATTAGATGCTTCAGTGTCCCCCCCACACACACAGTATTAGATGCTTCAGTGTCCCCCCCACACACACAGTATTAGATGCTTCAGTGTCCCCCCTCACACAGTATTAGATGCTTCAGTGTCTCCCCCCACACAGTAGTATATGCTTCAGTGTCCCCCATACAGTATTAGATGCTTCAGTGTCCCCCCCACACACACAGTATTAGATGCTTCAGTGTCCCCCCCAAACACAGTATTAGATGCTTCAGTGTCCCCCCCACACACACACAGTATTAGATGCTTCAGTGTCCCCCCCACACATACACAGTATTAGATGCTTCAGTGTCCCCGCCCACACACACAGTATTAAATGCTTCAGTGTCCCCCCACACACACACACACCACACACAGTATTAGATGCTTCAGTGTCCCCCCCCACACACACAGTATTAGATGCTTCAGTGTCCCCCCCCACACACACAGTGTCCCCCCCCACACAGTATTAGATGCTTCAGTGTCCCCCCCACACACACAGTATTAGATGCTTCATTGTCCCCCCCCCACACACACAGTATTAGATGCTTCAGTGTCCCCCCCACACACACAGTATTAGATGCTTCAGTGTCCCCCCCCAAACACACACAGTATTAGATGCTTCAGTGTCCCCCCCACACACACAGTATTAGATGCTTCAGTGTCCCCCCCCACACACACAGTATTAGATGCTTCAGTGTCCCCCCTACACACACAGTATTAGATGCTTCAGTGTCCCCCCCACACACACACACAGTATTAGATGCTTCAGTGTGTCCCCCTCACACACACAGTATTAGATGCTTCAGTGTCCCCCCCACACACACAGTATTAGATGCTTCAGTGTCCCCCCCCCCACACACACAGTATTAGATGTTTCAGTGTCCCCCCCGCACACACACAAAGTATTAGATGCTTCAGTGTCCCCCCCACACACACACAGTATTAGATGCTTCAGTGTCCCCCGCACACACAGTATTAGATGCTTCAGTGTCCCCCACACACACACACACACACACACACACACACAGTATTAGATGCTTGTGTCCCCCCCCCACACACACAGTATTAGATGCTTCAGTGTGTCCCCCACACACACACAGTATTAGATGCTTCAGTGTCCCCCCCCCTAGACTCCCCGTTAGTGAGCGATCATGGCGACGGCGCGCGTGCCAACTCAGAGGGCTCTGCGTGCCCTCTCTGGCACGCGTGCCATAGGTTCGCCATCACGGCAATAGAACATTGATGGAAGGAACTAAAACTCAGAGTTCATATAAGGAACCCACAGACCCTTCAGGATTTGAAGAGTGTTTGTGTGGAAGAATGGGCTAAAATCACACCTGAGCAATGAATGCGACTAGTTTCTCCATACAGGAGGCGTCTTGAATCTGTCATCACCAACAAAGGCTTTTGTACAAAGTATTAAATGAATTTCAATACTTTTTCCCTGTGTCATTTCTAATTATTACACATAATTTAATGTATGGAAATCTATGGTTTGATTTCTTTGCCTGTGTGTATTGGATGGGTGTAGATAGGTGGCCATAAACAGGTAAGTAACAGCAAGCTCTTGTAAGAGGCCATATGAAAATGGCCGATGAAAATGCGCAGTCGGCTCTGTCCAATGTGAAATGGCTGAGCTGACAGAGCATGCGCGAGATTTGGATCGGGAAATTGCGGCAAATGATCGGAGCAGTGTAAGGAGACGAAGAGAGAGGCGTTGTTTTTGAAAACAGTGTGTGACGTGAGCACAGGGGACGCCCCCTCTGCATTTTGAAGACTGGTGGAATACCCCCTGTGCATCCTGAAGACTGATTTGCATAATCACGAAATAAGAAAAATATAGAAAATGGTGGCGCCGATCACAAAACAAAGGTAGGAGACGAATAGCCTTGCTGTTATTTAAAAATGTGTTTTCCCTATGATAGAATCCCTTTAAATATGCTGGAGTGTCTGTGTAAGCAACCGAAGGCGGTGAATGATTATTGCATGCAGCAGACCTCAAGGACAATGTTTTACTTCAAAATACATACAATGGAGACTCATGAGGGAAGTGTGCCAGATTCTCAAGTCCTTTGCAGAAGCCACCCTTACACTCTTGCAATGAGAGATGAAAGAGAACAGTTTCTACTTCTTAGTCAATATCATCACCCTGGTATGATGGAGGAGGAGGATCTTTGTCAGGGTCATTATAGTAGAGGAACTGGGACTTAGACTGGAAGAGGAAAAAGCACAACTAGGGGAGGAGACTGACCCTTATCTGTTTCAAGAAGAAAAAGATGATAATAATGATGACCATGATGACCAAGAACACGAACATTGGCAGGCCCCTGGGTCTGTGCATACATTGGCATACTGGATGGAAGTTCTCTTAGATCCTCAGCCAGCTCTCCACTTCCTCTGCCAGTACTACAAGTGTCAGGAGGAGAAAAAGAAGCAGAAGCAGCCAGGCCCAGCACAGTATCTGAAAGATGATGAACCAGAAATTGTTCAGCTCACAGCAAAAACTGGAGCCACAACAGGCAACTGACACCTATCTTCTACATCAGATGGTACAGTGGTACCTAGAGTGCACCTTTAGTCCAACAGATAACTATAACCCCATAGAATTCTGGGCCAGTAGGTTAGAGCAGGGGGAAGGGGAAGGAGCCACCACTGCCACCACTAAGTCAGACATGTTGCCACACCTGCCTAGTGCCTACCATCACTGCCACCAGTCAGACAGACATGCCCTGTGGCCTGGTCCATCATATAACTCCCTGCTGCACTTCCATGTTGTCACAGCTACGGCCTAGTTCACCATCACATTCCACTGTTGGTGCCATAGTGTTGGTATCAAAAAAAAAAAAATTGATTTTACATCTGCTCCCATTACAGGATAATTTTTGGTGCCTTTTTTTATTCATTGAAAAGCCAATTCCTCATCCCTTTTCAAATGGCAGGCACACTGATGCTACAAATTCTGCAGTTGCCACTTTCCATTGCCACCCTGTAACATAAAGGGATACTTTTTAGTGGCTTTTTTTTATAATGTCAATTCCTCATTCTGTAATTGTTACTCCCTGATATAACAGCTTCTACTATAAAGGGATAATTTTTAGTGGCTTTTTTATAATGTTGATTCTATTCTATAGTTGCCACTTGCCACTGCCACACTGTTGGGATAATAACAACAAATTAAAACAGAAAATCCCACCATTACTACTTCTAATACCAATGCCAGGTTGGTGCAAGCATTCTGATTCCATAAAGGGATAATTTGTGGTGGCTTATTTTTTTGGAAAGCCACTTCTTCGTCACTTTTCAACCAGACACACTGCCACAAATTTTTCTTCAAAATAACAAAGCTGTTGCACTTCCAAGTCCCCAAAATGAGCTAATTTTTATGTAAAACCTTTCCTTTTTTCCAATATAACGACCGTGTGTGTATGAAAAACTTAAAGGCAAGCATCTCGCCCCCAGTTTGTATCCACCATCTGTTTTCAATTTCACTTTGACATATCTTTGGCTGTGTTTGCCTTAGAGAACTAGAAATGGGCTAGAATGAGTTCTAGAAGACATGAGAGTGTCATACACTATGTCTTAAGTCAATTTAACCTCAGATTCATGACAAACATTTTTGACCCCAAACAAATCTTTGGGCATAAGATGAAACGAATCTTCTAAGTTTCGGCTATCTCTAAATGTTTGTGTATTTTTCCACTACCAATGTATAAACAGCAATGGCTATGGATCATGCAGTGAAAAGACATCCAAGTGCACCTCAATAAATTAAAATATTGAATATATTTGTAACGTTTATTTCTTTCAGTAATTAAATTAAAAAAGTGACCTCCTATATTTTTTAGATTCTTTACACACAGAGTGTTCTATTTCAAGTGTTTTATTTCTGTAAATGTTGATTATGGAATACTGATAATGAAAAATGAAATCTAAGAAAATTTAAATATTGTAAAAAAGTTCAGTATTGTAAATTCAGTGTGTCACCTGTGAATGTTTCCTAAGCCTTTAAATGGTCCCTCAGTCTGGTTCAGTAGGACACACAATCATGTAAGACTGCTGACTATGAATTGAATTACTGAATTACTGAAATGAATGAACATTTCAAAGATATTCTAATTTATTGAGATGCACCTGTATTCCCCCAAGCTTGTAGTATCACAATATGGCTCTTCTTTTTTCCATTGAGTAGTATCATATATAAAAATGTGACATCAGCACTGTAACCTCTCCACCTAATATTCATGATTGTCTGAGAGGCTGTCTTTTGGTCTCCAGAGAACCATTAGGGCCTCAGGATTTAAGTAGTGAGTAGCAGATAACTGTGGACAGACTGAGTTTGGCTCTGCCACACCGAGTCCTGCAGCTCTCCACCCAGCCCCTAATGTGTAAGTGTGGCATCCCAGAGCTGGCTATGGCTGGGCTGAGGGTGATCTCTGTGCATTGTATTATTTCCTGTTGCTTCATAGCCTGTGTGACATAGCAGGGGGTCCTGAGTCTCACACAACACAGCGCCACCTAGTGAGCCTCACACATGCATTACACCTCCCATAGGATTGAATAGTAACCAAATGTCCAATGGGAGGACATCGCCTGGGAAAAGGGGAGGAGTCAGCTGATCACTGGGTCCCCATGGTAACACCCCTGCAGGAAGGTCCTGCGTGTGAGGAGTTAGAAGTGTGGAGTGTTAGGAGGGGGGGGGGGGGGGGGGGGGGGGGTTGGGGGGGGGGGCTGGGGGGGAAAAATTTTGGAACCCGGGCCCCCTAGCAAATATCACAGGATCCAGGGGCCAAGGCCAGACCTGTGGAATATCCTACCACCCTGACTATTGCACCCCGAAACTCTGAGCTATCAGGACCACATAACGTGAGTGGGGAATATTATGTACTAGTATCATGGTGGGCATCCTCCTATGAGCCAAATAGGAACCCAGATGCACCTTAGGGCTGTAACACTGAAGTATAAGGGGCTAGGAACACCTTTCATCAAGTCTACCCTGCACCCCAGGACTTTGCGGTGTCACCAGGCGTATCCCGTTGTTTTGTATGGAAGAAACTGTGTAAGCATTTGTGCCTCCACACCCATGGAAGTAAAAGTTCAACTTTACAACCGTTTCTGTGTCTGACTCTGCACCGACAACATCAGGGCGCCCCAAACACCACCAGTCGGCACAGTATAGGGGAAGCGCCCCGGGGGAACAATCACCACCAACATTTGTGCAGCCCCCTCATCACCGGTACCAGTGGTGGTAACGTGGGACAGCACCAGCGCTGCGCCCTCGTGCCCAGAGACCGTGACAAGTCTGCGCTGTTTGCACCCCGCAATCCCAACTGCAGCGTTACCTTCCATCTGGTCACCGCAAGAAAAACTGGCGTCACGAACAGGATACGGGTGTGTGCCATTTTGAGAAAGTCGCCACGAAAAGTGCGCCAAATTGTCTCCAGAGCATCGGTCTTTATTATGGACTTTGCTAAGATCAAGTTTATTCCCTGAGAGTGCTTGCCACAAAGAGGGGGAGCCCTATACCCCTGAAGTAAGCCCTAAAGACTGTCCTCTCAGTGTGTTACAGCCCTGGAAGAGTTAAAACGCCCAGGACTTGTTTGCTGCGCCACATCGCTGTGTAAGAACGCCCACAAAGGGTTAACTGTACGTTGCAAAAGTGCGGGAGATTTTTAGCACTGCCCATGAGGCCAGGAGACCCATCTGCCGCCATCTTAGGAGAGCCCAGAATGCTGAGCGCAATGCTCCAGCGCACCCATACAAGAAAGTGAAAGGCGAACGTGCCAGCGCCATTTCTGACTCTCCGGTGCCGCATCACCGTCCCTGCTGTGCACCGCTGATCTCTGGTCCATGCTGCAGTTGCTGTCAGTGAGTACTGTGCCTCCCTGTCCTTGTCTTCAGTCCTCCCATGGCCCCAGCGAGTGTTTTCCGTGTACAGTGTCCGTGGGGAGTGCCACCATTAAAGAGGGGGAGCACACCGTCAGCCTGCATCACAGTGACCCTGTTAATAGCTACAGCATTCTTAAAGGGACAGCATTCCAAGTTGTAGTCTCCATTCCCTGCCAGCAAGCAGTTGAGTTTCTTAAAGAGACGGCGACCTAATTTCAGTCATACCTGCAAACAACATGACTGAGCAAAGTGACATTGTGCCATCTGTTTCTAGTGATCCAGCAGTGCCCATGGCGAGCAGCCTACCATTCTCCATGCCATTTTACCCTGGCGCACCATGGCTGCCGCACTACAAAGGGGAGGCGCATACCCTCAGGGACTTTCGTGAGAAGATGCTGTCTCTCTTCCAGTTCTATCCTCTGAATACAGAACAGCAGATACAGATCCTGCTGGGCCAGCTTGAGGGTGCTGCAGCTAGGGAGGTCAAATCCTGGCCTGCCTCTGACAAAAGAACCCCTGGGCAAATTCTGGACAAACTCCAGGTGAACTTTGACGTGCGATCTGTCTCCGAGGTAAAGATGCGCTTCTTTTCCAGACGACAACTACCTGGTGAGACCCTGCGGGACTATGCTTTATCCCTCCAAGAGGCGTTCAGAGCTGTGGTGCAAGTGGATCCACATGAAAATGTGGACTCTGATAAAATCTTGCTTGACCGCTTCATAGAAGGGGCGGGTACCACATTGCTCCAGAGTCAGTTGCGAATGCTTGCTGCACAACATCCCAGCATCACGTTTGCTGACTTCAAGGCCCTTGCCATCCAGGTCTTGAGACAGGAGCAGCCCCAGCCGAGCCCAGTCATCTGTGCTCCCTCACCTGGACCCTCAACAAGCATTGCTCCAGTTGTCCTGCCACTACCTCTGGGTACCTCACCTGCTGCCCAAACTGCGCAGACTACACCAGCAGACTCCAGAGATGACCTTCTGGCCCGAGTGGATCATCTGACCCGTGCCATGGAACAGATCACCGTCCGTCTAGATCATCTGACCCAGCCGTATTCATTGTCCAGTGATCCTTTGCGAAGTCTCAACATCTCACCTGAGTCGCCACCCAGACGTCCGTCTTCAGTGAAACCTCCGCAGCGTGAGAGGCCATACTGTACCTATTGCCATAGATATAGACACACCAGGCCTCAGTGTTTTCAGTTAAACGGGCCACCCCCGAGGCAGCGGGCCGCCCCTCGGGAGGAAAGAAGAAGGGCCCAGGTGAATCTTCAGTGCCATTGTCACGCTTCGTCTCAGCCTGCCCACACATCACAATCCGGGTGAACGGCATCCCTCTGACAGCGTTGGTGGACACTGGATCTCAGGTAACAACCCTGCGCAAGCAGGTGTTCCTTGAACATTGGGACTTAGATGTGTTGAATAGAACACCTGACACATGGATAAATCTGTGTGCCAGCAATGGACAGCCCATACCACAGCAGGGTTATTGGGAACCCACTATCCAGATTGGGGACTTGAAACTGCCTAGACAGGGTGTAATTGTCACTGATATAAAGGATGATAGGTTTGCAGTTGTAATATTAGGCATGAATGTTTTACGCCATTGCTTTGCAGAAGTGTTGGATTCTCTCTGGTGATTCTACCGCCACACAGCGTTCCACCCAAGCTGCTGAGAACATTCAGAATGGAGCCACGAAGTCCTGGTGGGATGAATTGAACGTGGGAGACGCCAATACCCCTATAGAGCATATCAATGGGGTTCGCAATGTGGCCAAGCGTTACCAACAGGCATTCAGCAAACACCCATTGGACTTTGGTAAGACCACGACCATACAACATCGCATTCTGACTGGCGACCACCATCCAATCAAGGAGCGTCACCGTCCAATACCACCAGCGATGTACCAACCGGTGAAAAAGTTGATCCAAGAGATGCGAGATGCTGATGTCATCCGGGAGAGTAACAGCCCCTGGGCAGCCCCGCTAGTCCTTGTCAAGAAGAAAGACGGAACCCTACGATTTTGTGTGGACTATCGTAAACTCAACAACGTCACGCACAAAGACGCATACCCATTGCCCCGGATTGAGGAATCTCTAACGGCTTTGGGATCAGCTACCTGTTTCTCGACCCTGGACTTAACCAGTGGATACTGGCAAGTCCCTATGGCGCCTGAAGATCGTGAAAAGACTGCGTTTACGACCCCGATGGGACTCTTTGAATTCAATAGTATGCCATTTGGGCTATGTAATGCCCCAGCCACATTCCAAAGGCTTATGGAGAGGTGCCTCGGCCATGAGAATTTCCAGAGTGTGCTACTGTACCTGGACGATGTTATTGTATTCTCCCGGACATACCAAGAACACCTTCGTCACCTGTCCGAGGTATTCAAGGTACTTATACAGCACGGCCTAAAGGTGAAGCCCTCCAAGTGCTACCTGTTGAAATCCCAAGTTCACTACCTTGGGCATGTCGTGAGCGCACAAGGCGTCCAACCTGATCCTGAAAAGATCACTGCAGTCCAGAACTGGCGAAGACCAACTACCGTCAAAGAAGTCCGAAGCTTCCTTGGATTCGCAGGTTACTACCGGCGTTTCATACCACACTTCGCCCAAGTAGCCGAGCCTCTGAACGAGTTGTTGCGCGGTTGTCCCAGAGAAAACTACAACCGAAAGCTTCCGGTAGACTGGACAGCGCGTCAAGAGGAAGCCTTTCAAGCGCTTAAAGCACTTCTGACGCAAACACCAATTCTAGCCTATCCCGACTACAGTCAGCCATTCCGCTTGTACACAGATGCAAGTCACCAAGGTTTGGGTGCAGTGTTGTCCCAGGTTCAGGACAACAAAGAGCGAGTCATCGCCTACGCCAGCAGGAGTCTGAGAGGCGCGGAGAAGAACGACCAGAACTATAGTTCTTTCAAACTCGAACTTCTGGCGCTTGTCTGGGCCGTGACAGAGAAGTTTAAAGACTACCTGGCTGCCACACCCTTTACCGTGTACACAGATAACAATCCGTTAGCGCATCTGGACACTGCTCGACTGGGAGCCCTTGAACAACGGTGGGCCTCAAGACTCACGAATTACAAGTTCTCTGTCAAGTATCGTAGTGGCAAGTCCAACGCTAACGCTGATGCACTCTCAAGGTTGCCTGTGGGAGAAGAACCACCCCGAGAAGACATCTGGGAAGAGGTGGAGATGCCACCATTCTACAACAAGTTTGCCCAACAGGTTGCTATTGGTGTCCCTGTAGAAGGAGAACCTCTGGCGAAAACAGCTGCCGAATCCCTCCAGGAGCCATCTCTGTGGAAAACGTTCCAAGAAGAGAGCAGAGTTTTAGGAGAATTGTCAGATTTCCTGCTTACAGGAAGAATACCAACCCGTGTAAAGAGAGGTCTTCATGACGTGGAATTAAAACGCCTTTGGCGACAGAGGAAGCGCCTGTTTGTCCAACGAGGCCTTCTACTTAGAAACACTCTTGATCCTGTCACAGGTGAAAGGCTTCATCAGATCGTCGTACCAAGAAGAGACGCACAGATGATACTTGAGGCGTATCATGACAGATCCGGTCACTTCGGGGTACAAAAGACCGAAGCTACCATCCGTCGTCGCTTCTATTGGGTTGGGATGAGGAGTGACATTGAGAGTTGGTGCCGAGAGTGTCCCGCCTGTAGTATCACCAAGGAAGGTCGAAGAGATCAGAAGGCCCCTCTACATCCAATTAAGACTCAAAAGCCGTGTGAAATTGTTGCTCTGGACCATGTGAAGTTGGGTCCCACACGTTCCGGCTACAGCTACGCTCTGACAATGGTGGATCATTACTCCAAGTTCCTTGTCATCGTGCCTGTCAGAGATCTTACAGCAAGAACTACGGCTGAGACCTTCTACGCAGAGTTTGTCCGCCATTACGGTTGTCCTGAGCATATCCTCACCGACCGTGGATCGGCGTTTGAATCCCAATTGTTCCGTGAGCTGTGTCAGTTCCAAGACTGCAAGAAGTTGCGAACCACAGCGTATCACCCTCAAGGGAATGGTATGTGCGAGAAGGCAAATCAAGTGATCATCGGCATGCTAAGAACAGCCGCAGTTACACCTGGTGTTGAGTGGCCTGAGCGTATCAAGGACTTGGCCTATATTTACAACAACACACCCCAAACATCTACGGGATACGCACCATTTTATCTAATGTTTGGAAGACAAGGTCAACTTCCTTCAGACTTAACCCTTGGTGTGAAGGTCCCTGACACCATCAATCCACTACCCATAACAGACTGGGTTGTTGAACACCGCCGACGTATGGAGGAAGCTAAAGAGATAGTTGAAACGCGCATGGATGAGGTTCGTAGGAGACAACAGGAGGATTACAACCATCGCGCCCATGCAGCGCCCCTGAAAGTTGGCGACCGTGTATGGTTAAGGAATAACCATCGGAATGGGAAATTGGATCCATTCTGGGAGAAAGAACCATACAGTGTCATCTCCATACCATATCCTGAATCCGACGTGTATGAGATCTCTAAACCTGGGAGACAGCCCCAAGTAGTACACCGAAACCGTCTGAAGCTGTGCCTTAAAGAAGGACTGCCCACAGAGGTGCCCCCAGCTGAGACAACGAGTACAGAGATCTTGTCACCTTCTGAAGCGAAAGAGAGACCCCCAACGTTAACTGAGCTTATGTGGGCGCCTAAACTACTACCATTTAGCTGTTATCCACCAATTGCTCTAGTGCAAGAGAACCCTTCGACAGATGATTTAATTGATTTCAGTGACTCTGTTCCTGATTCAAATCTCGTTCCACTTAGGCGTTCTGAGCGTACCACAAAAGGCATACCTCCAACACGCTATAGTGATGCCATGGCTGTCCTTGGGTAAAAGAGGTTAACTGTCTCTGCTTCTGTATATATGTTATTCCTGCTCTGATTACATTAATGTTTTTCCTGTGTGTATATACAGTATATATATAATATCTTGCCATGTAATATAGTATTTACATTTATATGCAACAATCCAAGCCATAGTGCCTGACTCACCGAGCCAAGGAAGTTCTGTTACCCCATTGCGGTATGGACATTCGTGCTAGAGTGCCTACTCTTCCTTACAGAAAGGACTGTTTATTGTTTCTCAGAGAGACTCTCATGATAATGGACACTCACGAAATTTGTGCCAGAGAGCCTCTGGACCCATTTGCACTACTGTTGTTTCTATATGGACTGTCTGATGGTACCGCCAAAAGGTTCCATAAGTCTGAGTTTAATTATCTCTCCGTTACCCTTCAGACTTCTCATGGACATTCCAGGACTATGCCGGGAGGTTTTACCTCAAGTTTCTAGGTATTATATTTTTCTAAACTGTTAGTGACATTTGCACTTTATTCGTATTTATTAACGTTATGTTACATTTCTCACCTTCACCCCAGCCCGTCGCCGAGGTCGGCTCAGTGAAAGAGGGGGGAGTATGTGGCATCCCAGAGCTGGCTATGGCTGGGCTGAGGGTGATCTCTGTGCATTGTATTATTTCCTGTTGCTTCATAGCCTTTGTGACATAGCAGGGGGTCCTGAGTCTCACACAACACAGCGCCACCTAGTGAGCCTCACACATGCATTACACCTCCCATAGGATTGAATAGTAACCAAATGTCCAATGGGAGGACATCGCCTGGGAAAAGGGGAGGAGTCAGCTGATCACTGGGTCCCCATGGTAACACCCCTGCAGGAAGGTCCTGCGTGTGAGGAGTTAGAAGTGTGGAGTGTTAGGAGGAGGAGGTGTGGAGTGGAGTGTTAGGAGCATGAGACTGTGGAGAGAACATTCTGGAACCCGTGCTCCATAGCAAGTATCACAGGATCCCGGGGCCAAGGCCAGACCTGTGGAATATCCTACCACCCTGACTATTGCACCCCCGAAACTCTGAGCTATCAGGACCACATAACGTGAGTGGGGAATATTATGTACTAGTATCATGGTGGGCATCCTCCTATGAGCCAAATAGGAACCCAGATGCACCTTAGGGCTGTAACACTGAAGTATAAGGGGCTAGGAACACCTTTCATCAAGTCTACCCTGCACCCCAGGACTTTGCGGTGTCACCAGGCGTACCCCGTTGTTTTGTATGGAAGAAACTGTGTAAGCATTTGTGCCTCCACACCCATGGAAGTAAAAGTTCAACTTTACAACCGTTTCTGTGTCTGACTCTGCACCGACAACATCAGGGCGCCCCAAACACCACCAGTCGGCACAGTATAGGGGAAGCGCCCGGGGGAACAATCACCACCAACATTTGTGCAGCCCCCTCATCACCGGTACCAGTGGTGGTAACGTGGGACAGCACCAGCGCTGCGCCCTCGTGCCCAGAGACCGTGACAAGTCTGCGCTGTTTGCACCCCGCAATCCCAACTGCAGCGTTACCTTCCATCTGGTCACCGCATAAGATTCTGCCCAAGGCTCACAGAGAGACAGCCCAGAGACAGGCCCCTGGAAGGACTGTTTTGGAGAACAACCCCCAGTATCCTCTGCTGGAGGTGGCTGAGTTGTGGAGATAAAGTTGGTGGAGTGAAATACGGCACTAGAGCCTTATCATAATTGGGCATCCCCTCAAGACCAAGGCAGGGAGTACTATACAGTGGGAGACTACTACCCCCCATTAGGAAACTGCAAGGTTTACAGTTTGCTGAGTAAAGTTCAACCTGTTTCAACTGCACTGCTGCCTCCTGAGTCATTCCTGCATTACCATCAGGGCCCTTCCGAACACTATCACGCTGGCTTAGGGTAAGAGAGGACCCTTCTCCAACTGGATGCGCCCTGGGGGAACTACTACCACCACCTAATTGGTGTCTGGCCTAGGAGGTGAGCTGGGGAGATTGGGTGGCACTCGACCTATCTGGTGGCACAGCTATCGCCACTACTTCTCCCATCCTCTGGTTCCCTCCATCTGGTCTGCAACACACCCATCGGATGCACCAGCAGGTACAGTTGTACCTAGAGTGAACCTATATTTTAGCGGATTTGGGGACGGAGACCCCGAATGTAGAGCAGGCGCAGGTGTCAACCTAGTGCTGCTGTCAGCATTGACTGCAGCATATAAAGCAAGGCAACGTGGCAAGTATGCTTCTAATTGATAATGGTAGGTGATATCATGAACAAAAGTCCATGGTACCCCCTTCCCTAGGGTTTTCTGAAGTGACAGGGACAGGAGAATAATAAAATAATTTTCTCCTCTCCCTGCACTGTCAGCTGCTCGTGTTCTCCTGCCCACTGATTAAACTGAAAGTGAAAGTATATGCAAACCCACTGTAACTAGTGATATCTCTAAATCTAGGGGGGCTACAGACATAATCTTGATTCTTGGCTTTAAAACAAGACCAAGATCTGGCTCTAGCCCCCACGGCTCCGGAGTTAGAGCCATTTAAAGTTACAGTATCACTGAACATGTTGTACTTGGGGTGTATGGTAATGCACTTAGCTCATGCCCCGAGGCCTGCTCATCCAAAACTGTAGGGGGTTTAAACTAGAACAAAGGAAGAACAGAAGTCTTAAGGGTTATGATTTCTATCCCATGACATTTAGGAAGAAACAGTGTAATGGTTGTGATGGATATGTGATTGTTTTGTCCAGTCATACAATGTATACAAATGCTTGCAGTTTAGGAAACTCTGCAAGCTAATGGTGATCATATCTAGGGATAATTTGGATGTGGTTGCAATAACTGATACGTGGTTCAAGAATTGTAATGACTGGGAGATACCTGGATACAGGCTGTATAGGAACGAGAGAAAGAAAAGGTGGTGGAGTAACCATTTAAGTCAGGGATAGTCTTTAAAGAGGACCTTTCACCACCTCCACTAATTCAAATACTTAGCCTTTCGTAACAGGCACACCCCCTACTGATTCCATTGCTGTTGGAATTTTCTCTCTAGCCCTCACTGTTCCCAACTAATACGTGCAATTAGTTTGGGTGTCTGATGTGCTATTGCTCTGTAATGTCAGAAGGGCAGTGTCAGGCAGAGGGCGTGATTCAGAGCTCCAATCAGAGGCAGCCAGTATCAAAGCTCAGAATTACATGCCTTGCCTGCTCTTGCCTGACACCGCTCTCCTCACAGCATATCAGGGACCAAAACTAACAGCATTAATTATTCAGGAATGGCGGGAGTGAGAGAAAAAAAATTCCAACTGTGCTAGAATCAGTAAAGCAGCACCTATTAAATGATGTGAAGATCTGGACTTGTTGGAGTTGGTGAAAGGTCCTCTTCAAATCCACAATTCAAGACACACATTAAGAGATTGAAACTGTCTGTATTTGTATACAAACTAGTAGACTTGTAAACTAGTAGTTTGTAAAACTACTAGAAGTAAACTCTAATTAGAGTCCAGGGCAAATTGAGGATTATGATGACATATTGGTAGATGAAATTTTTCAAATGGAAGAAAAGGGTGATGTTATGGGAGATTTCAACTTTGCGGAAACGTAGCCTTTTTTGTTGCAGAGTTTGCTGCGGTTTTTTGAGCCTAAAGCAGGAATGGATTGAGCAGAAGGGAAAAGTATATGTGCTTTTTATATATTTCCCATTCCTTTTGTAGCCATTCGTGGCTCAAAAAAAACTCAACAAAATTGCCAACAAAAAAAGGCTGCGTTTCTGCAACATGGGGCCTCAGCCTCAGGTGGTCTTCCTACCCTAAACTGGCCCCAGCTTTCTGTTGCTGAAAAGTCAAGTTAAAAGCTCTTAAAACTTTAGATTGTCATATTCAAATTTAACTTAACTAGTCAGTTTTTGTGCTGCATCACATCCTGTGTGGCTGACATTTACGTAGAGTATCAGACTGATGTGTGATAAGGGATATGTTAGTCACACTGCACACGGCATGATTTAGTGCACTTCTATCGTGTGTATGTAGGCTAATGCTGCTGAAACATCAAAGAAATGCAAAATGACCAAGTCTATTAAGAAGGGGGGATTAAAACCTTCTTCAGGTTTATTAGTAATATAAAGAAGAAAAATTGTGGGATTACTAACATTAGAAATGGGGAATATATTCTATTGAAGTGAACTAATATGTTACTATAAGTCACTATACTGATTCTGTGCAAAGCTGATAAGGATGTCTCTAAAAACATGTGTCATATAATAGCATCATATAATAGTTTGAAGTATTATCATAACCACACCTCTGTGTTGTTGTATTTTGCCTACCGGTCGACCATAATCACTGCTCCTTGCAGGATGTTACTTTGACTAGTGGTTGCTAATCCTACAATTTTGGTTGTCACTGACCATCTGAATAGGGCTCAGCCCCAGTGTTTTTGGAGGATGATGTCATGGGTAAATTGGCATTTTTAATGTATAACAAGACGATGGGTCCAGATGCCATCCACCTGAGAATCCTTAACCAGATCAGGACCAGGCCCACTTTCCCTGGTTAAAGACCAAACACATTTTCAGGTTTTTTCATACATGCGGTTTTGAGGCTAACATTTTTTCCTTTGGGTTAATCAAATAATTTTTGGATCTTTTTTTTCAGTGACACATAGGATTTTATTTTTATATTAATTCTACGTTTCATGTGACCACAGGCTCAGAGAGGAGCCGCATTATGGTAGCTCCCCTAGTTATATACACAGCACTTATTGAGCACTGTATACACAGCAATTAGGAAGGCAGGAACAGTAATAAACCATCCCTGCCTTCCCCTACAGGAGCTCCAGCTGTAGTTGCAGTCAGGGGCGTAAATATTGTGGTAGCTGCGGTAGCGGCTGCCACAGGGCCCGGAACATTATGGGGCCCGGGACCCGGAGCCCTGTGGCAGCCGCTACCTTGAACCCCACAAACACTGCTATCATTATATTCTGGAGTATTTTGAGACTCCTGAGTATAACGATCGGGGGCCCAGGGGAGGTGAGGAAACATAAAAAACACTGTAACTCACCTCTCCTACGCTCCGCAGGTTTCGGGCCTGTTTGGTGACGACCCAGACGTCAGCCGACGTCATTATACGTTGCGACGCCAGTCTCACTCACACGAGATCTGGTCCAACATTGAAGATGGCCGAAGTAGCGCACCGGAGTGCAGCGGAGCCAGGGAGAGGTAAGTAGTATTGTTTTTTATGTTTGTATCCTCCCCTGGGTCTCCGATCATTATACTCTGGGGTCTGAAAAGACCCCAGAATATAATAATTGTTCATGCATGGTCCACTATGGGGCATAATACTGTGTGCAGGGGCCAACTATGGGGCATACTACTGTGTGTGTAGGGGCCACTATGGGGCATACTACTGTGGGCAAGGGCCACTATGGGGCATACTACTGTGAGCCGGGGCCACTATGGGGCATCATTCTGTGTGCAGGGGCCGCTATGGGGCATAATACTGTGTGCAGGGATCACTATGGGGCATAATACAGTTCGCAGGTGCCGCTATGGGACATAATATTGTGTGCAGGGGCCGCTATGGGGCATAATACTGTGTGCAGGGGCCACTATGGGGCATAATACTGTGTGCAGGGGCCACTATGGCGCATAATAGTGTGTGCAGGAATGCGGTTTATGCGGAGGGGGCTTGGGGGCGGTGGTTTGTGCGGGGGGGGGATTGGGGGCGGTTCGGGGGGGGGCCATGTCAAATGCTCGCCTTGGGGCCCAGCCATTCCTACTTACGCCACTGGTTGCAGTTGACTCTCCACTGCACAATTTTTTGCAGCTGATTAACACTGCAAGGACGTACAGGTAAGTCCTTGCAGGGTTGAGTGCACTGTCCAGACATATATAATCAATGTGCAGTCCAGAAGCAGTTAAAGAACTGTTGATTGATTTTCCTATAACTAGTTATTGTAACTAGTTCCTCCTAATAGGTAATGTTTTTGAACATTGGAGAACAGCCAATATTGAAACCTTCTTAAGAAAGATAGCAGAGAAGAAGCTGGAAACTACAGACTAGTTAGCTTGACCTTGAGCTTGTTGGATCCTAGACAGCATTGCTTTACTGAGGGCATATCATGTCAAACTAATCTTATTGATTTCTTTGACTCTGTCACAAAGTGTTGGATGAAGGTGGTTCTGTGGCTGTCACCTACCTGGATTTTAGCAAGGCCCTTGACACAGTGCCAAATAAAGAACTGACAAATAAATTATTGAAGATTAGACATAATCCTGGATTGTTTAGTAGATTCACAGTTGGTTGATAAACAGAATTCGAAGTGTTGTTGTTAACCCCTTAACGACCACGAACGTAGTAGTATGTTCTGGCCCCCTGGGCCTTAACGCAAATATTATTATGCCCGCGACCTGCTAGGAGCCCCCATACCTGGTTAATCCTGCCGCTGAATGGAGGAAGTCTGCCTATACGTACAATGTACAATGTACAACCCCAAAAATTAACAAATCATTAAAACACAACTGGCTGCGTCACAAAGGGAATGTATAAGGTATGTGAGTGTATATTAGGGTACACCTCAGATTTAGATCTTACAAGGGGAAAGAAACCAGAACTGACCCCCAGAGTGACCCCCCAATCATAGGAGCTACTGGGGAAATAGTAGAGAATTTGGTGTACCCAATGTATTCCGCACAGTTTACATATTCACTTTTTACCATCCGCTGTGCATTCACGTCTGGGATATTAATTCTCAACATGGGGTCACTTCCTAGGGGATTTCACTTTTCTGGTTCCTTAGAGACTGTGCAAACATGACATGGCATCCAGATATCAAACATCTAAATCTGTGCTCCAAAAATCACATAGCGCTCATTCCGTTCTGTGCCCTACTGTGTGCCCAAACTGCAGTTTATGCCCACATATATGACACTGTTGTACCCAGGAAAATGAACTTAATTTCATATGTGGGTATAAACTGCTGTTTGGGCTCAGCTGGGCACAAAAGGAAATGAGCACCATGTAGTTTTTGGATGCCATGACACTTTTGCAGAGCTCCTGAAAAACCATTAAAGTGGAATCCCCTGACATGAAACTACACCTCTGAAGGATTTTAACCAGGGGTACAAAGAGCATTTTAACCCCCAAGTGTTGCATTAATTTATTATCCATAATTGATTACACAGCTGATGGTGAAAGGTGAAAATGGCAATTTTTCCAGGAATATGTAATTTCAGTGCATAAGATGTTGTGCCAGCTTGTATCAGAGACGAACGCTCCAAGAGCTGTTGTGCTTGGGGTACCCACTTAACAGTTTTTGGTGTGTGTCTCTGCTGGGTACAATATATCGGGCACTGAAATGGTGTTTCTCTGAAAAAATAACAATTTTCACTTTTCATTATTAGCTGCACATTCATTTCTGGAAATTAAATAAATTCAACATTCAAGGGTTAAAAATGTTCTCTTCATCACTTGATAAATACCTTCAGTAGTGTAGTTTCCAAAATGAAGTCACATGTCTGTGGATTCCTCTTTACTGGCAACTCAGGGGCTCTGCAAAAGTGGCATGACGTCCAAAAACCAAACTGTGCTCCAAATACGAAAATAGCACTCCTTCCCTTCTGTGCCCGGCTGTGCCCAAAAATCAGTTTATACCCACATATGACATTGTTAAGTACGTTATCCTGGGCACAACAGTGTCATACATGTGGGCATAAACTACCATCTGGGCACACAGCAGGGCACAGATGTAAAAGAGCACTGTGTGCTTTTGGAGCGTAGGTTTAGATTTTTGGTTTTTGAACGCAATGTCACATTTGCAGTGATCCTAAAATTGCCCCTACAAAATGGGGTCATTTCTTAGGGAATTCCAGTTTTCTGGCACCTCCAAGGGCTCTGCAAAAACAACATGGCATCCAGAAAGTCCCTTTAACTCTATACTCTGAAAGCTAAAAAGCACAGTGCTCCTTCCCTTGTGAGCCCTGCTGTGTGCCTAAGCAGCAGTTTACATCCATGTATATAACTTTTTTGTCCCCTGGATAGCCCACTTAATAGTTTTAGGAGTGCATGTCTCTGATGACACAAAGTGGGCACAACGTATTGGGCACTGAAATTTCATATTTCTTTAAAAATTTAAATTTTCACTTTGTACATTAATTTTTGGGAAACACTCTTAGGCTCAAAATGATAATACCCCTTGAGAAATTCTTCAGGGTTGGAGCTTCCAAAATAGGGTCACTTTTGAGTGGTTTCCATTGTACTGGTACTTTAGGGGCTCTACAAATGCGACATGGCATCCAAAAACTATTCCAGCAAAATCTACCCTCCAAATAGTGTTCTTTCCACTTTGACCCCTGCCATGTACCAATACAGCAGTTTTTACAACCACATATGCGGTATTCCCGTGTTCAGGAGAAATTGTGTAAAACACTTTGGGCAGCTTTTTCTCCTTTATCCTCTTGTGAAAATGAAAAATTTGGGGCTAAATTGACGGTTTATTGGGAAAAAAGTACCCTCACACCCTCAATGTTAATAAAATTTGTGAAACAGCTGTAGCGTCAAAATGCTCATTATACCCCTTGATATGTTCTGTGAGAGGTGTAGTTTCCAAAACGGGATCACTTTTGGGGGTTTCCATTGTATTGGTACTTTAGTGTCTCTGCAAATGCGGCATGGCATGGGAAAACTATTCCAGCAAAATGTGCCCTCCAAAAGACAAATAGCACTCTTTCCATTCCAAGCCCCACCATGTAGCCATACAGATTTAAAACACATATTATTTAGAAACCTATGGGTTGGTTTTTCCACTTTAATCACTTGTGAAAATGAAAACTTTGGGGATAAAGTGACATTTTAGTAATTTTTCATTTACACATCCCAATGTTAATAAAATCTGTGAAACTGCTGTGGGGTCAAAATGCTCATTATACTCCTTGATGAATTGTGTGAGGGGTGTAGTTTCCAAAATGGGGTGACTTTTGGGGGGTTTCTAATTATATTGGTTCTCTAGGGTTTCTGCAAATGAGACATGGCACCTGTAAACTATCCCAGCAAAATCTGTTTTTCAAATGTCCAGTGGCGCTCCTTTCCTTCCATGCACTGTCATGTGAATGTGTTAATTTTAGGGTTAAATGATTGTATTATTGAAAAAAAATAAAATGTCTAAATTTCACCTCCATATTGTTTTCATTCCTGTGAAATGCTTAAAGGGAGTCTATCATTGAGATTTTCAATTTTTAGCTAAGGCTTTATTCATGTTTATGGCTATATTTCATGACTCTTGCCGGCATTTTTCAGAAAAAGCCTTTTTCTTGATATGTAAATTAGCTTCCATGGAGCACAGGGGGCGTTCTCCCTGTGTACCAAGCACCCCCTCGTGTCATCACTCTCTCCTTGCATTGCTGCCCCCTTCTTCCTTCTTGTTGACGCCTCCTTCTCCTGTCAGCTTGAACATGTGCGAGATTTCGTTCACGCAAACGGGAGAAAGAAGCTTCTTCCTCCTGTTAGCTTGAACGAAATCTAGCGCATACGTGAGATTTCATTCACAACAATGGGAGAAAGAAGCAAAGAGGTGGAGGAGGCGTTAACAAGAAGGAAGAAGGGTGCGGCGATTCAGTGAGAGGGTGATGACGCGAGGGGTGCTCGTACAACAGGGTGAACACCCCCTGTGCTCCGTGGAAGCTAATTTACATAACAAGGAAAAGGCTTTTTCTGAAAAACGCCGGCAAGAGTCAGGAAATAAAAGGTATGCTTATAATAGCCTTTCTAAAGGCTACATGAATATAGCTTTAGCTAAAAATTGAAAATCTCAATGATAGACTCCCTTTAAAAGGTTGACAGACTTTCCAAATGCTGTCTTCAATTATTTGAATTATTTTGAAAAATTGTGATTTTTTTTCAAAATTTCCATCAAATTTCTTAATTTTTTTATAAATAAATACAAAAATATTGATCAGTGTTTACCACTAACATGAAGTACAATGTGTCACGGAAAAACATTCTCAAAATCGCTGTAAGTTAAAGCATCTCAAAGTTATTGCCATTTAAAGTGACACGTGAGTTTTGAAAAAATGAGGTCTGGTCCTTAATGCATTTTTGGGCTGCTTCTTTAAGCGATTAATGATGTGCAATCTGAGGATAGACAAGTCTTAAGTGTGGTACCTCAAAGGTCTGTCCTGGGATCAATTATTACATAGGAGAGAGTTAGGTACACAAAAGTGTGTTATTGGGTTGATACTCCTGAAGGGGTTTGTAACATGGAAAAAAAAAAATCTACTTTTACTGGATGAATGATCCAAACACTGGAAACTGAATTTCAATGTTTCCAAATGTAATGCACTTGGGAAGAAGTAACTCTCTATCTGAGTATTGTATTGTCAGTTCTGTGTTATCCAGGACTTTAGAAGGAAAGGATATCAAACAACCTCAAAATTAGTGCAAACTGCAGCCAGACAGTAGGGAAGATACATTGGGGAAAAAAAGTATTTAGTCAGCCACCAATTGTGCAAGTTCTCCCACTTAAAAAGATGAGAGAGGCCTGTAATAGACATCATAGGTAGACCTCAACTATGAGAGACAAAATGAGAAAACATTTCTAGAAAATCACATTGTCTGATTTTTTAAGAATTTTTTTGCAAATTATAGTGGAAAATAAGTATTTGGTCAATAACAAAAGTTCATCTCAATACTTTGTTATATATCCTTTGTTGGCAATGACATGGTGTTCTTTGGATGCAAACTCAGCATTCACTCTCCTCCAAACACGACGAATTGTGTTTCTATCAAACAGTTCTACTTTGGTTTCATCTGACCATATGACATTCTCCCAATACTCTTCTGGAACATACAAATGCTCTCTAGCAAACTTCAGATGGGCCCGGATATGTATTGGCTTAAGCATGGGGACTCGTCTGGCACTGCAGGATCTGAGTCAATGGAGACGTAGTGTGTTACTGACGGTAGCCTTTGTACATAGTCCCAGCCTTCAGCAGGTCATTGACTAGGTTCCCCCATGTGGTTCGGGGATTTTTGCTCACCGTTCTTGTGATCATTTTGACCCCACCGGGTGAGATCTTGCGTGGAGCCCCTGATCGAGGGAGATTATCAGTGGTCTTGTATGTCTTCCATTTTGTAATTATTGCTCCCACAGTTGATTTCTTCACACCAAGCTGCTTGCCTATTGCAGACTCAGTCTTCCCAGTCTGGTGCAGGTCTACAATTTTGTTTCTGGTGTCCTTCCACAGCTCTTTGGTCTTCACCAGTTTGGAGTGTGACTGTTTGAGGTTGTGGACAGGTGTCTTTTATACTGATAACAATGTCAAACAAGTGCCATTACTACAGGTAATGAGTGGAGGACAGAGGAGCCTCTTAAAGAAGATGTTACAGTTCTGTGAGAGCCAGAAATCTTGCTTATTTGTAGGTGACCAAATACTTATTTTCCACCAAAATTTGCAAATAAATTCTTAAAAAAATCAGACAATGTGATTTTCTGGATTTGTTTTCTCATTTTGCCTCTCATAGTTGAGGTCTACCTATGATGTCAATTACAGTCCTCTCTCATCTTTTTAAGTGGGAGAACTTGCACAATTGGTGGCTGACTAAATACTTTTTTCTCCACTGTAAGTAGGATGCTTGGCTGTATAACTAGAGGAATAACCAGTAGGAAGAGAGAGAGGTATGATACCATTGCATAGAGTTCTGGTACGACACATCTGGAATACAGTACCCAGTACTGGAGATCCCGCCAAGAAAAAGACATAGATAAAATAGAATGGGTGCAAAGGTGGGCTACAAAAATGGTGAATGGTGGGAAGCATAAAAGAATGAGAGACTTAAAATACCTCATTTGTACTGAGAAAAGAATGGAAAGGAGTGACATGACTGAAACCTTTGAATGTGTTAAAGGAGTAGATAAGGTTCAGGAGGGAAGTGTCTTAATATAAAAAATAAACACAAGAGAACACAGTTCCTGAGCCCTCTCCATAAATCCCCTTGCATCTAACCACGTACATGTACATGATTTTGCATGAAGGGGTTAAGCACTTCTGGAATAATATGTCTATTCTAAAATAAAATAGTAATAATATAAGAACAAACTAAATGGATTATGTGGTCTTTTCTGCCATCAGTCTTTCAGATTTCTATGTTTCTAATAAACCTTATATCTAAAACACTGACTTTCATTAAAAACACATTTTGTCACCATTAACCGCAGATATTACAACAATAATACACAAATAGTTCTTATTCTTGAGGAACATACCTAAAATATTTTATGTATATATCATTTTAATATGCTTCATTTCTAGTAAACTGTATGCTGGTTACATTTGTTGTAAGAAACGGTTTGTACAAAACCTACATTTAAAAAAATGTCATAAAAAAATTACACATCTTAACTGGGTTGGTATTTCAAGTCAAGTTTGTGCCTTAGGGAAAAAAAAAGCTTTGAATGAAAGGTTTAATGAAAACTAAAGGAGAGTCTGGATGAGGTCACATTTTATACGTTCTATTTATTTATGTGAAATCTCTAGTAAGGTTTAGGGTCTATTGCAATGAAAAGAAAAATGTCTTTGTAGGGCATTTTGATAACATAATGCTGCCACTCACAGAGTAGCCATAATTTCCTGCTGGCCCTACAGGCACTACTGACAAACAAATCAAGTAGCTTAGAAAAAAAGCTATCAGATTCTATCCACCCACTTGAAACATAGCCTTGGGGACAAGGCCTAGATGTGTGACAAGATGACCTGTGTTATGTTTGTCCACAAAAATGTTTTACCAGCCATGTACAGAGATTTGCCAGGTATTCATGACCTTTAGATAGAGGTTTGAAGAATGTTATTATGCCTTCATTTTAGAAAATAGATGGGTTACACACAACTTTATATATCACAATAAACGTGCTGTCTTTTTCATATCATTTGGTATATTTTCAATATACATTTCTGAAATATTGAACATTCCCCAAAATGGTTTAACTAAAAAGTACACCTGACCCATAAAAAAAGACATCCTACAGGTGTCAGAATTTGGCGACCTTTAGAAAAAAAATTTTTTTGCAAACATTTAGATTTTTATTAAGGGCTTAAAATGTAAATAAAACCCTATAAATTTGGTATCCCCGAATCATACTGAAACATAGAATACAGGTGATATGTCATTTTGGCTGCAGAGTGAACACCGTAAAAATGAAGCCCTTAAGAAAGTTGCACAAATGCACTTTTTCTCCAATACCACCCCATTCTGAATTTTTTTCCAGCTTCCTGGTACATTAAAAAGAATAATAAATGGTACCATTATGAAGAACAATTTATCCCACAAACAATAAGCCCTCATATGGCTCTGTGAACGGAAAAATAACAAAGTTATGAGGTTTGGAAGGCGGGGAGTCAAAATCAAAAAAACAAAAATTCCTCCAGCGGAAAGGGGTTAAACAAAAAAACCAAGCACACAATCATGTTACAAATATATATACATCATCTTTATTGGAACATAGCTACAATATAAAAAGTATATGCATAAAGGACAGTTGAAAAACCACAAAACATACACACCCCTCCTCAGAAGAGCCAAGGTAATACAATATATGCAATAATGCATAGGATAACAATGAACTATGCTCACAACAATTATTCAAATAACTGTATCAAAACAGCAGAGAATGCTAGTAGTAATTGGAAAAGAGTATAGAGTAGAGATAGAGCAAGTAGTAATGGAGCACTATTAACTATCCTCTTACCTGTCAAACCACAAGAGTTTATTTATCTATTTTGCCACATGCCCATGCGGACTAATTTACATCGGCCACACATCCAGAGAACTGCATTGCCGGGAAAGCGAACATGTTCTCGGCATCCTTAATGTTAAAGATGAACCTGATAGGCAATTTAGATGTGGGCCCTACTTGATGTTATGGTTCAGATGCAGTGCAGGTAACAGAATAGTGAATATGCAAGAAAGAGATAGCAGGACCAGGCCAGACAACTATCAGTGATAAAAACCGCAACCAAAATGCACCACACCCAGAGTGAGTCTAAACCAACCTCCAGACACCTTCACAAGAGCTCCTAGTGGTGGAGTTGGACTTTTCAGAATCCTTTGACTGGAATTGACACCACAGAGGGTAGGGTAGCAGGGTAGCAGAATCACAATCCAAGCGGGAGGTCCAGGAAACAAGCCAAAAGTCCAAAGCCGGTAGTCAGTAATAAAACAGGAAGCAGGAACAGGAGCCAAAACTAAGGAAAAACCTAATAGCTTGCAGAGAGTAAGGAGATAGACAGGATTATAAAGACCCGAACGGCACATTGATTGAAGTACAATATCTTAAAGGGGCATTTCTCCCTGCTGACCCAGCGGTCTTAAAGGGGCCACAGCAGACTTCACAATCCTAACACTTGAGACAGTGTTGACAATATCTGTAAAGTGCTGCAAAATATATTGGTACTCTGTAAGTAAGCAAAATAAATAACATTCTTAATGTCCCCTTGTATTAAAATGTCCCAGAAAAAAAGTTTTACTCAACTACCTCTGATCCACTGATGCACTGATCTAGCTTTGTAGGCAAGCCATCCAGGCTCAGACTGGCCCACCAGAGTAGAGGTAAATCCCCCAGTGGGCTCTGTGCCTTTAGGCAGGGCCGGCGTCATGTGCTGCAGGGCCCCTTTCCAATAGAAGCCTGCCCAGGGAAGGTGTGTAAAAATAAAAAACATACTGGGGGGAGCCCCTAGGGAGCATATTATATTGTGTGAGGCCAATGTGGAGCATTATACAGTGGGCCTCTGGTGAGCATATTATATTGTGTGGGGCCACTGTGTTAATTATACTAGGGGAGCCCTCTGGAGAGCATATTATACTGTGTGGGGCCACTATGGGGAGCATATTATGCTGGGGGGCCTATGGGTAGCATATTATAATGTGTGCAGCCACTGTGGTGCATTATACTGGGGGGACCTCTGGGGATCATATTGTGTGTATATTGTGTAGGGCCACTGTGGAACATGTTATACTGTGTGGGGACACGGTGAGGAGCATTTTATATTGTGTGGAGCAACTGTAGAGCATTATACTAAGGGGCCCTGTGGGGAATATATTATACTGTGTGGGGCCACTATGGGGAGCATGTTATATTGTGTGGGACCACTGAAGAGGGGGTGTACTCTTGTAAGCATACAGTATTATATTATGGGAGGCCACTATTGGGAGCATATTATTGTTACGATACTGGTATACATGGCTGGAATCCAGTGGCTAGATGGAAGAAAGCCAGGCGCAGTTAGATATTGGAAAGTAGTAGTCTGGAGTGCGGCTTGAAGTGTAGATCACAAGGATAATACAACAAGGAGTAGAATCAGTCTGGGAAAGACAGTTCTGAGAAGCTGGAGGCTGGAACAAATCACAATACTCGAGCAATGATTGAATTGCCTCATGGGTATAAGTAGGCCCAAACAGGAAACAAGATGGCTTCATAATTATCACACATTGGCCATCTTTGTTAAGGGAAGATCTTAACACAAACACAGCAGCCTCCAGTGGTGAGGAGTGGAAGTGCAATAGTTCAGAGTGAGTGAAACAGCGGCCATTGGAGGTAGATTAGACAATTATAACAGGATTCTGACACTGGATTCTGACATTATTCCCTCCTTCAGCATCGACCTCCAGACGATGTTTGGCTCGGTTTTTCTGGATACCTTTGGTGAAATTCCTTAAGCAGTCAGGTAGCATTGATATTGTTTACAGGTTCCCATGAATTGTCCTCGGGGCCATACCCCTGCCATTTTATTAGATATTGTAGACAACTTCTGAAAATCCTAGAGTCCAGTATGTTTTCAACAATTTAATGTTCTTGTTCATCCACTTCAACTGGATTGGGAGGAGGTAGGTTACGTTCCGGAAATGGATTTGGAATAACAGGTTTCAGAAGTGACACATGGAACACAGGATGTACCCTCATTGTCTTGTGAATATTTAGGTGAAAAGCTACTGTATTTATTTGTCCAAAAACCTTGAAAGGCCCAATAAATTTTTGACTTAGTTTTGCTGAAGGTATGTGAAGTTTCAAGTTCTTTGTAGAAAGCCATACCTCATCTCCTACCTTGAAAGTTTGCGGGAGAAGGTTTGCGGGATTTATCTGCTGTTTCCTTATATCTCTCCTGAGCAATCTTTAATGTGTCCTTTAACTTCTCCAGATTATGTTGGAGAGATTGAATTATGTCATTGACTGCAGGAATGGGAGTGTCTCTAGGAAAATTAGGAAGGATACTCAGATGGTAAAACAAATTAGCAAAACATGGTGTTTGGTGGAAGCATTCTAAGTATTACTGTATGAAAATTCTGCCATTGGGAGCAAATCGACCCAGTCATCTTGCAAATGGCAAATGTAGCATTGGAGATACTGCTCCAAATTCTGATTTGTGCATTCAGTCTGACCATTTGCTTGGGGGTGAAATGCAGATGATAAATTAACATTCATGATGTCATTCATCTGTGGAGACGAAAGACATCTTGGATGATAAGGTCAGCAGTCTCTTTGGCAGAGGGAAGACCAGAACATGGAATAAAGTGAGCTACTTTTGTCAGTGGATCAACCACAACTAGGATGGTATTTCTCCCTTTAGAGGAAGGCAATTTGACAACAAAGTCCATAGATATAGACCCCCAAGAATGGGATGGGATTGATATAGGCTGATTCCCACTGTTGAAGTAAAAGGAGTTTTATTCATGGCACAGATGTTACAAGAAGAAACATATTTCTTCACATCCTCTTCATAGTAAGGCCACCAAAAGAAGCATGACAGAAGTTCTTTTGTCTTCTGAATGCCCTTGTGACCTGCTAGCTTGGAGTCATGAATTAACTTTAATACTCTTAGTCATACACTCCCTGGCACATAAATGCAATGTTTAAGAGTCCATACTCCATTTTGAAACGTAAGGGATATATCATCTGGTGGATTCAGAAGAACTGAATCAGTCTCATATGCGGCCCTTATTTCTTCCAGCAGATCCTTGTTGGTAATGACCCCCACAAAATTGGATTCCGACAGAATGGTAGTTGGTGATGCAGGTGGAGAGGAGTCATTTGAGAACAGTCTGGATAAGGCATCAGCTTTTCCATTTCAGGAGCCAGGTCTATAAGAGATCACAAAATTAAATCGATTAAGAAACAGACTCCACCGAGCTTGATGGGGAAACAAACATTTAGCAGATCTGATGAACTCTAAATTACGATGGTCAGTTAGCACCACTATCTGCTGTGCTGCTCCTTCCAAATGATGTCGCCACTGTTTGAAAGCTGCCACGATGGCTAAAAGCTCCTTGTTTCTTACATCATAATTCTTTTCTGAGGAGGTCAATCTTCGAGAAAAATAACCACAGGGGTGTAACAAGTCTCTTTCTCCTGTTCTTGCGCTTGAGAAGACCAAATAAATGGTATTCCCTTCCTTGTTAATTGAGTAATTGGTGCAATTATAGCTGAAAAGTTTTTGATGAAACGTCTGTGGAAATTAGAGAATCCTACAAAACACTGGACCTCTTTCACATTCCTTGGGGTTCGCCAGTCCATTATTGTTTGAATCTTGCTGCAGTCCTTATGCAGTCCTTCAGTAGAAATTGCATAACCCAAGAACTGAATTTCTATTTGATGAAACTCACATTTCTCCAATTTAATATAGAGTTGATGAGTTCATAGATGTTGTAGCACAACACTGACATGGTTCTGGTGTTCTTCTTCAGAGTTGGAGAAGATTAGTATATCATCCAGATAAATGACTACAAACTGATCTAGTAGATCTTTGAAAATGTCGTTAATGAAATGCTGAAAGGTTGCAGGTGCATTACACAGTCCAAAAGACATGACTAAGTACTCAAAATGTCCATAACGTGATCAGAATGCTGTTTTCCATTCATCACCAGGTCTTACACGCACAAAGTTATAGGCACCTCGTAGGTCTAGTTTGATGAAGATCTTTGCATAACGGATTCTATCCAGCAACTCAGGAATAAAAGGCAGAGGGTAACAATTCTTTATTGTTATTTCATTTAGTTTTCTATAATCAACACAAGGCCTTAAGGTACCGTCTTTCTTTTTAACAAAAAATATTGGTGCACCTGCTGGTGAAATGGATGGGCGAATAAATGCTTTAGCTGAATTTTTGTCTATGTATTCCTTAAGTGCTTTCAGTTCAGGCTCTGACAATGGATATATGCTTCCAAAAGGTGTAGCTGCTCCCGGCAACAGTTCAACAGGACAGTCATAAGGTCGGTGTGGGGCAACTTGTCAGCATTCTTTTTATCACAAACATCAGCAAATTCTTTATACATAGACGGCAGTTTAGGGGATGATTCAAGGTCCTCGGTACCATATGCATGAGGTTGATTAGATGAAATCTGTTCTGAGCGAACCTCTGGTAGGAAGGACACTACTTTGGTTTCCCAGTTGATCTGAGGGTTCTAAGCTTGCAACCATGATATATTCAAGATGATTGGAAAATGTGGTGACAAAATTAATAAGAAAGATAAAACCTTTTGGTGATTAGGCTCCATAATTATCTCCAAAGGTTCAGTCTCTTGATTAATTGGGCCTGAGTTCAGTGGGGACCCATCAACAGTTTCCATCAGAATTGATGTAAATCTCCCCAGGATTTTCACTCCATGCTTATTAGCAAAAGCAATGTCCATAAAGTCCACCATGCCAGAGGTAGATATACACTGTGCACAGATGCGAAACTTGATGAAAATGAAGCAATGAGAGTCCTTTCTTCCATTGTTAATGTTAGGTGCTATCGAAGAGATTGAGCGGATGACTGCATTCACTGGTGGCACCAGTTCAGAAGATACTGATTCATCCTCAGATAGGTCAGGGTCCGCTATAACTGCCACCAACTTCTGTCGACGACTTGGACAATTAATGAGAAAGTGATCAGGTTTACCACAAGAAAAGTCTGCGTTCCCTTCTATCGGAACTTTCACGTTTGTGTATGCTGTCAATTTGCAAAGGTTCAGCTTCAGGGTATTTTTTCGTTTCAAAGTCTCTGAAAGTGGAGGGTGGAACAAATAAGTACCGATTATTCCGAAGCCAGGCAGAATTCCACTTTTCTTGCCTCCGCTCAGACAGTCGAGTATCAATACAAATACAATGATGTACAAAATCATCAAAATTTGTGGGAGCATCAGCACATGTTAATTCATCTTTAAGTGCATTAGATAGTCCATTGAAAAATGTTAACTTTGCAGCATTATTCCATTCAGTGCCAATGACCCACCTTCTGAATTCTGTGGCATATTCGGCTACTGAGCACCTGCCCTGACGTAGAGCCAATAATGTTGCTTCTGCTGTTACACATCGATTAGGATCATCAAAAACTTGGCTCATAGCTGCAAGGAAGGCTTCCAAATCATCAAGATATGCATCATTGGTCTCAATAAGGGGATTAGCCCAGGCTACAGTCTTATGTGTCAGAAGCATAATAATACCCAGCACCTTAGATCTGTCAGTGGGGAAGTGAGAAGGGTGTGTACCAAAATGCAACTTGCATTGATTAATAAATCCACGGTACTTTTCACGGTCCCCACCAAACCTGAAGGGTGGAAGAGGCAAGGTGGATGAAGAAGCTGAAACCACAGCCCGGTTTTGAAGTTCCTGTATTTGCTCTGCATATTGAGCCATCCTGTTTTGTAAATCCTGAGTTGCTTGGACGAATATTTGCACATTATTAGATGTTTGGTTTTCAAATGTCAAATACTTTGTTTTCAAATTTTGCATTTCAGCATAGATATTAGTAAGTAAACAGTTCATATTATTTACACGAACCTCCAAGCTCACTCCCCCGGTGGATTCCATAGTTTTGGCTCGAGTATCCTGTTACGATACTGGTATACACGACTGGAATCCAGTGGCTAGATGGAAGAAAGCCAGGCGCAGTTAGAAATTGAAGAGTAGTAGCCCGGGGTGCGGCTTGAAGTGCAGATCACAAGGATAATACAACAAGGAGTAGAATCAGTCTGGGAAAGACAGTTCTGAGGAGCTGGAGACTGGAACAAATCACAATACTCGAGCAATGATTGAATTCCCTCATGGGTATAAGTAGGCCCAAACAGGAAACAAGATGGCTTCATAATTATCACACATTGGCCATCTTTGTTAATGGCAGATCCTAAGACAAACACAGCAGCCTCCAGTGGTGAGGAGTGGAAGTTCAATAGTTCAGAGTGAGTGAAACAGCGGCCACTGGTGGTAGATTAGACAATTACAACAGGATTCTGACACAGGATTCTGACAATTATACTGGGAGGGGGGCGTTGTGTGGACCTTTTTATACTGTGTGGGGCATATTATATTGTGTGGGGCTGCTTGAGAGAATATTATACTGTGTGGGACTAGTAAGTGGTATTATACTGTGTGGGAGCTCTGGGGAGCACTATACTGTGTTGGGGCCACTGTGGAGCATTATATTGAGTTGGGGGCTCTGGGGAGCATATTATACTGTGTGGAGCGTTATATACCATGTAGGGACACTATTGGGGGCTCATGGGAGCATGTTATACTTGGAGGGCACTGTGGAGCATTATATACCATGTAGGGCCACCGTGGGGGGGGGCTCAGGGAGCATTTTATACTGTGGAAGACACTGTGGAGCATTATATACCATGTGGAGCATTATACTGTGGGGGGCTCAAAATTCCTGCTGGCAGCCCTGTTTGCTATGTCTGCATCACAGCTCCCTCACTATAATCTGGCACATACGTGTAGTGCTCCTTGGCCGTATCATTTTCCATAAAGTACTGTGCATGAACCGGCCATGGAGCTACTGGGTCCTGCACAGTACTGCATAGTACTATAAGAGATGACTATACTGGGAACATACTCAGTAACACTGGATAGTCAGCACACATGTAAGATTTAAGTGAAAGAGCCGTGGAGTAGGCTATTAGCAGGAAGCTGTTGGGTGAGCCCCCAGAACAAGTTCCACTGGTGGGCCTTAGACACTTCAGTCTGACACTGAAGCTGCCTACAAAGCTCCAAGACTATGTCTGCATGCTGGCGTGAAAGGTGCAATACAGTGACATCACCATGCCCTCCTGTGCCAAAACGTAGAGGCACCACCTTAAAGCTAAGGGATGAGTGGTGGGTTGGAAGTGGAGTGCCTTTCCTTAGGATAGCAGTTAGTGAGGCTGCTACCAGAGCTTGCAATTAAGGCTGTTCTTACAGCACTCTGGATGCCTCTGACTACAGGTGCAGCTGCTTGTGAAACTGGGTAGAAGGACACTGAGGGAGCTCTAAATGGGGCCCTGATTCTTACTCTGTAGATGACTGGAGAGGGACTGAGGTGGGTGGGCGGCTGGGAATTCCATGCTCGGTGCTAGTGCTAGCTGCAGTGAGGGCTGGGGGTTCAGGGCCACCCACATTACCTATAAGCAGAGACATTAGTCACTGGGTAGCTTCCCTCTTGAGCTTGTCCTGAAAAAGACTAAGGAGAGCCTTGTCAGCCATAATGGTCAGAAGGAGAGGCGGTTACTTTGGATGGCTGAGGGAGTGGATGTTTTCTCCTGGATGGGGAGTAATCTAAAGAGGGAGGAGGGATCACTCCCCTGGGATATATACTCTGTACTCCTAGGGGGCATGTGGATGTCCCTCAGCCAATGTGAAAACCAGTCCCTGCAGGAAGTACATACAGTTTGGTGTGTCTCCTAAAGGGACTTTCCTCAACAATCACTGACCTGAACACTCACTATGAACATTTTTGCACAGCCCTGCAGCATCTCTAGGAGAATTACCTCTACATTATTGTAAATTAAAGGAAGGCCTTTTTGAAAAGTCATTTTATCCTGAGGTATTCAACCAAGGGACTCAGCTAAGCCAAAACAAACTTTCCACGGTACCTAAGTTGTCTCATCCTCAGGTCTTCAGACCACCCAATTTTTCCTGGACCTCACCAACAATTTTTTTTAGCCATTTTTATTTTATTGATTTTTTTAGATTTTTTTTTTATAACATATGCTAGTGAAAACAGAAGCAATGCAAAGCATAATGAAACAGTAAATGCATAAAATACTTGTTTAGAGAGGATGAAGCTGGGAAGCATCTGAGAAGAATCACTGACAAAGTACGGGAGAGGTTAATAGAGGGGAGTCAGATGTATTGGGAGAAGGACCTTACAGAGGTTAAGCTAATGTGTTAGAGGGGGATCTATCCTGAAGCTATGGCTTTTTTTGCCTGGATACACATTCCAAGCTGCAGAGTTCTTCAAATCTATAGATTAGATGGACTTTGTCTCTCCACTGCTGGATGGAGGTAGGTTCCATCTCACGCCATTTTAGCGGGATTAATAGTTTAGCTGCCTGGATAAACCAGGTGATTAGACAGGACTTCCAGGATAGTGGCCCACAGGAGCATGGTTTCCCGGCAAAGAATAATCCCTTTCTGGAAAATTGGCTTAATTGCCCCTTCAATGGCCTTCCAGAAAGGTCGTATTTTGGGACAGGTTAACCAAAAGTGAGATAGACAGCCAACAGACAAATTTATACGTTTCAGGAAAACAGGGGCCCTGTACCACCTACATTTCAGAAATGCAGCTTTTTTTTTGCAGATTTTGCTGCAGTTTTTTTGAGCCAAAGCCAAGAATGGCTACAAAAGGAATGGGAAACATATAGGAAGCTCTTATACTTCTACCTTCTGCTCAATCCACTCTTGGCTTTGGCTCAAAAAAATGCAGCAAAAACGGCAATAAAAAAAGTTGCATTTCCACAACGCGTTAAGTTCACTGAATACTTGAGTAAAAGAGCATAATAAAGACCTACTGGGGAGTTGGAAGACAGGGAGTGTATGAAAGATAAATGAGTGTGGTTGAAGTTAGAACAGATAGTAGGTCAGGCAGGGATGGTATTGCCAGTGCTGTGTGTATAGGGAACATAAGGAGATTGGTCCAGGGAAAATGGAGTGGAGAAGGAGATGTGGCCTGCCAATCTGGTAGGAGTCCCAAAGGCAAAAGAGGGGAGGGTTGATCCTGTTGGTGGAGGGAGATAGTATGTTCTTGCCATACAAGGATCGTGCCTCTAGTGATGTCGCCAAGGACTTTACTGTAGACTTGTCAGGTTGGAGGTGTTGCGACCAGAGATAGAGAAGATAAGCAGAGTGTAAGAGGCTCTTTTCAATTGTGACATGGATGGGGGAGAGCTATTAAAAGCCATGTCCAGCCAACATGCAAAATGAATTGCCTTATGGTAATTATAGGGGTCTGGAAGTGCAAAACCTTCATGTTCCTTGTATTGTGACAGTAAAGCAAAGGCTAGTCTCGGGCAAGTAACTTGCCAAAGAAATTAGATAAAAAGGCTACGTAGACTCTTAAGAAAGGAGAATGGAAGTGCAATGGGGACTATTTGCATTATGTAGAATATCTTTGGTAGGAAGTACCCTATTTGGGGAAAATTAAAACATATTTGTACAAGGTTAAAGGGATTTTGAATAAGGAAGGCTATCACTCCATTTTGCAACGCCACGCCATGACTTGAAAGTCACATACTTACACTATGTATCCTCCCCATAGAAGATATTTTAGGATTGTGGTAATGATTGATGGCCGGACTAGACATCTTCAATTCACAGCGTTGCTCTTCGGCATCTCCTCAGCTCCCCACACCTTTACCAAGAAGGTGGCTCCTGTAGCCGCAGCTCTCAAGCTCCAAGGGTTATTTATCGTGCCATACCTGGACGACTGGCTGATAAAAGCCCAGTCGGAAGAAATATTACTTCATCACCTGCAGTTGGCCATGATGTTTCTCCAGCAGCTAGGCTGGATTATAAATTGGGAAAAATCAGATGTCAAGCCTTCCACACGGAAGAAGTTCCTAGGCTTTATTCTAGACGCCAATCAGATGAAAATTTCCTTGCCATTCCCGAGAAAGGAGAAGATCATCAGGGCAACTCGCTATCTATATCTGACCCAGCAAGTTTCCATCAGGACGGCGATGAAGGTTCTGGGTCTCATGTCAGCGTCTGCAGATGCAGTCTCTTAGGCACTATGGCACATGCGCACTCTCCAGAAGGAAATTCTGGAAGTTTGGAACCGCAGTCCTCTAGGTCTGGACAAAACTTTTCAACTTTCCTGCAAAACCCGTCTTTCCCTCAGATGGTGGCTCCATCTCAAAGACGGAATGTCCATGGTCCAGCCAGCCTGGACCCTGTTGACCACCGATGCATCCCTCTCTGGTTGGGGAGCTCATCTAGAAGACATTCCTATAAAGGGAACATGGAATTGGATAGAAAAAGCCATGTCATACAATTGGCGGGAACTCAGGGCAGTTCGTCTGGTGCTCCTCCATTTCTCCACTCTCCTCAGAGGGAAGGCAGTAAAGGTTCGGTCAGACAACATGACGACGGTTCTTTACCTGAGCAAACAGGGATGCACCAGATCCTTATCCCTACTCAGGGAGACGAGCCTCATTTTCTCCTGGGTGGAGAAAAATCTAACCCATCTGTCCGCGGTTCATATCAGAGGATATTCTGATACTCTGATTCTCAACATTCTAGCGGACCAGTTGAGTCAGGGGCCTCACAGTGTCAGGCAAGTGGTCCCTCAATTAGGAGATTTTTCATCAGATCAAATTCTTAAACAAGACCCATTTTATTTATTAAAGGGAGGTCAAACCTGTGGTCACCACTATCAGGTCATAAATAGTTCAAAGGATAGGGTATCATAGATATTTCAGGAAAAATGTAAATATAACTTTTATTAATCACAAAGATAAAATAATAAAGACAGAAAAGGGGACGATACATACAACAGATAATGAACCATCAGAATAAGGGACATATATATTTATATAGTCGGTTGTATCAATTAGATGCACATACAACCATTTCTGCTTTGGACTCTGGAATCCTATAGTACTGACCATCCCCTCTGTTCAGTAAGAGGAAATAAATCTAGGCAGAGGCAATAAGTGAGTACCCCGCTAAAAAGGATGATATGCTCTTAGGGATTTTACTCATTAGAAATGCCAAGGCACTAGGAAATTCCGACCAAGAATTAAATGGGAGTATATGTGTAACCAGTGCCACCACCAGAGTATTTCACTGCACTGGGGGTAAGGCTGGGTATTCCCTTAAGGTCTAATGTCCTAGGCTAAAAAATGATGACAGATACTACCCTCACATATCAGAGCTTATCTCTGCCCAGGTTTTCCCAAAATAAATCAGGACATGTCTCTTCCCAGATAAACTAGTATATTATAGAGACAGCCTCAGAGCTTGGTGCTCCTACGGAGGATCTGCTAGACATTTATCTCAGGATCCCTTGATTTCTAGATTTCTGAAGGGGACGGTAAGTTTAAGACCTTCTGTATATGCTCCCATTCCTCAATGGGACCTCTCTACCGTTCTTTCGGGCCACTTGTGTGAAAAGACCCCAGAGTATAATAATAGTTCATGGGTGGGCCATTATGGGGCATAATACCATGTGCAGGGGCCACTGTGGAGCATAATACCCTGTGCAGGGACCACTGTGAAGCATAATACCCTGTGCAGGGACCACTGTGGAGCATAATACCCTGTGCAGGGAACACTGTGGAGCATAATACAAGTGCAGGGGCGACTATGGAGCATAATACCAGTACAGGGGCCACTATGGAGCATAATACCAGTGCAGGGGCCACTATGGAACATAATACCAGTGCAGGGGCCACTATGGAGCATAATACCATGCGCAGTGGCCACTGTGGAGCATAATACCGTGTGCAGGGGCCAATATAGAGCATAATAACGTGTGCAGGGGCCAATATGGAGCATAATACCGTGTGCAGGGGCCACTAGGGAGCATAAAACTGTGTGCATGGGTTGCTGTTGAACATAATACCGTGTGCAGTGGCCACTGCGCGGCATAATATAGTGTGCAGGGGCCACTATGGAGCATAATACCGTCTGCAGGGGCCGCTGCGAGGCATAATACCGTGTGCAGGGGCTGCTATGGAACATTATAGTTTGTGTAAATGGGGCGCTATAAACAGGGGCTATGGCGCCTGTTTATATTATACGCTGTCTGTTTATAGTGACCGTGTGATGTCATTCCAGCCTTGTCACATACTGTAGACATGTACAGGACGAGGCTGTAGTTACATTACATGGCCGCTATAAGATGAATGACACTATGTAAACAGAGAAGCGGTCATGGCGCTTACATAGGTACCATTCAAACAGCTGATCAGTGAGGGTCCTGGGTTTTTGAGCCCCACTGATTAGTTTATTAATGACCTGGAAAACCTTTTAATTAGTTAACACCTGGGGCATTATTAATAAGGGGCACTATTTATACAGGGTACACATGGACATTATTAATATAAAGATGCTCTTGGGAGTTATTCATTATGGGGGGTTATATCATATATTTTATAATTGGGGTAGCGGCAGGATGGGTGTGCAGGTGAGGATAATGTGGGTTGGATGCCTGGAAAAGTGAGGAGCCAAAGATGTCTGTGTTGCAAACTTTACAGAGACAAGTCACAGCTGGCAGAAGTGGTCATGTGGTCCAAAGGGAAGAGAAGGGAAATGTGAAGGATTAGTCAGAGACGTCACCTGTAAGTCACAAAATGTTACTACCCTGTATTCACCTAAATGATAGAGGATAAATACCTGATTGATGGGGGTCTGTCTGGTGAGACCCCCACTGAGCCTGAGAATTGTTTTTTTTCCCCCCCACTGGGTGGGAATCCAGCCTGGCTGCAGCCATATATATATATATAGGTGTGTCACTTGGTGGATGGACGAACCCACGTGGCTCTCATTCAATTCGATGGGAGTGCCGAAGATACCTGAAGTCCAGTACTCAGCTATCTGCGGCGCTCCTATTATAGAGAATGGGGGCCACGTGGGCTCGTCCATCCACCAAGCAGAAGATGTGTGAAGTTACTTTCATTGTTAATACCGTGTTGTTGATCTGATACTGAAGTAATGTAGTAAGAAGAATTCTTAAAAACTGTTTCATAAGTTTGCGTATTGTGTATATTGTGCGACGATAACAGTGTGTTAAACTAGTAGCATGGAAACTCAATTTTTTTTTTTTTTTGGGGGGAGCGTCTTTCTATAGTCCACCTCAGGCAGCAAAGAGGCTAGGTTCACCACTGATGAGGACATCTTGCTCTGTCTTAGGACAGGTCTCAACTCACTACTGAAGGAACCACACACTCTCCCTAGGAGGTAGGGGTGAAAATCTAGCAGATTCTAGAACCTTTAGAGGCATCCGCAGATGCCATTGGCTGGCAGGATCATGTGACAGACTTATGGCACGTACCATTACAAGCAAGGAATACACAGATTAATGTGTCATTTTGGTCATTAGGTGGTAGCAACACAATAAACCTAATGTAGTGACAGTACTAATTAATATCCCTATGCAGAGCATTGGTCAGTGCCACACGAAGGCCCAACATATACTGAAATAATGGCCATTCTGGGACATTACATACCCATGATGTCTTAGAAAGCATTAAGTTTGGTTGTGCTACTGTTGTTTCCTGTGTAACAAACAAATCAAGTTACCACAGATACACAGCGGTGGAAAAATGAAACAATATCATTTCCAGGCCTAGGGAGAGAGCAACAATATTGGGAGGAGGGGGGTTTGAGGTAGCAAAATGGGAGTAATGAATAAGGTTTGAATCTCATGGTAGGGGAGACTGTCTGTGATGTGGATTAGATGGAGGAATCTGTAAGGTACATCTAGGTGTGATGATGAGCATGGCAAGGGGGAGGAGCAGCTGCAATAGACTAAGATAAAGGTAAATGTAGCTTAACAACAACATTGAGTAAAGAAATTATAAAATTAGAGTACAAGCTTATAAAATAACAATAACAACTAAATGTAAGGGTGTAGGCGCATTGAAATGGGAACACTCCTTTAAGTAGTGTCCATCAGCATCCTTTTAAATGTCAGTTTACCTGATTTTTTTTTGTGGATCTTGGTGTTTTGCTCACATCCACTGTTTCCCAGGGCGATGGAGGGCAGTATGATTAGGTCGTGAATGATAAATCAGGTTGGCCCAAGGCGGCTAGAGCTTCTGTAAGGTCAGAATGATGGCAAATTATGTAGCTCTTACCGTCAAGTTGAAAAGATGGCGAATGGGAAGAGCCATATGTAGGGGATTCTCCAGTCTCATAAGATGTCAGTGAGCAGCTTGATCATGCACTGTTTGGAGAGAGTGACATTGGAGAGATCTTGAAAGAAGTGGAACTGAGAGTCTCCAAAAGAGTGTGGGTCTCTTTCTCTAGCTTTCTTAAGAATTTTGTCTCAGGTCCTGGAGCAGAAAAGACGACATATAATGTCTCTGAGTGGGTCAGAAGGTCTGGGTTTAGATCTGAGGGCCCAATGGGCCCGTTTAATCAGTATTTCCTCAGGACAGTCCGCAACAAGGAAGTCGGTGAATATTTGTTTGACAGCAATGAGCAAAATCCTGGAAATCTTTTACAACAGTTCCAGAGCTTTCGTGAAGATGCAACAGAAAAAGGAGTGATAGGCATGTCTCTGTTTATCAGAAATTCCTCATCATCACTAAGATCTTCTGAGGTGCTAGCTGTGATGGGCTTAGAAGGTGTATCCTCACAAAAGCTCTAGAACCATTGTAAAAGATTTCCAGGATTGACAGCCTTGAATCCTCCCAGGCCCAACTAATTACCTACACAGAAGCCTATACCTCTACCCTCCTCACATATCAAAAAGACCTTAACGACCTAGTAGATTAGTTGGAAAACCAAGATAATAAAATTACACGCTCCTGAAAAATGGGGACAGTTCCCTCACAAAAAAGGGATTAAAAGTAAGATTCTGCCCTGTTGCTATTTTTACCCTCAGAAAAAAAAACTACAGTTTTGTAGACTGTGGTCTTCAAGTCATAAAAGCAGACAGAAATGTTAGGACAGACTCCTAATCCTGATCTTTTGTCTCTGAATATCAGGCTCTTAAACCTCAACACATGTAGCTTTAATTTTGCTCAAAGACATTCCCCTAAGCTTTTTTTTTTTTTTTTGTTCCACAGCATCAGTGAAAATGTATACACTTTGAAGGTTTTCCTTTAAATTTGCCAGTTAGTAATCGAGATGTGCATAAGAATCTAGTCTTTATTTCTTTCCATTTTTAGTGGTCTTCTCTGGTTTGATACGTAAAACTTTTTGTTGTAGCTTGTGCCTCTTGTGCCTAAAACAAAAATTCCCATGAAAAGCTTGCTTGCTTGTTGACCACTCCAGAGTGTACATAATTATTTGGCTTCTGGTGGTTCTGTCCAAACATTCATTTTGGGTCGAATACATTCATCATAAAACAGAGTTTAAATTGGCTTAAAACTTAGGGCATGATACTGTCAGGACTCCTAGGACTGTATCTAGCCAATTTCTAGCTCACTCTTCTAGCTCTTTTTAACATTTAAAACACTCCAAAAATTAGCTTGTTTTGGGGAAGATGCTTGCCTTTGTTTATTTTCATCACACAGTGGTTATATTCGAAAAAAAACAATGGCTTTATACAAAAATGTACCTATTCTGGGGTAAGTTGTAAGTACAACAGGCTTATTTTGAAGAAAAATTTATAGCAATGTTCCCGCTTGAAAAGTGATAAAGATGTGACTTTCTGGAAAAAAAGAAAGTCACCAAAAATTATCCCTTTATGAGAGCAGAATGCTGCATCAACATGGCAATGGTATTGGAAGAAGGAATGATTTTTTTTTTTTATTATTTGTTGTTATACCAAGTGTGACAGTGGCAAGTGGCAACTACAGAAATTGAGGAAAAAATTGTGGCAAACTGTCAGTGTGCCTGGATTGCCTTCCTGCTTTTTAAAACAAGTTGCCAAAAATTAACCCTGGTTTTTCTTGCCAGTTATCCCTTTATAGGAGCAAATGCCACAGCAACACATCATTGACATAATGACAATTTACTGTATTTCAAGAAAAATGGCATACCAACTTAAACTGGAATATGTCATTCTTTTGTGGGAGTAAATGCCACAGAGACATATCATTGGCAGAGTAAATATTTCCAGAATTTTAATTTTACATTTGTGGAACACTGTTAATGTGCCTGGATAGCCAGCTGAAAAAAACTTGAATATGTTCTCTAATGAGAACAATGCTTGGCAGAACCTGGTTTGTTCTGATCATCATCCCTTAATGGGAGCAAACTCCACAGCAACATAGTGTTGATGGAATGAGAATTAATAGACTTTCAAGAAAAACAAATAAGGGTCAGGTTTCTCCCTGGCTGTGAAATATCAAGGACCCCCCCCCCTTCCCTCTGCACCCAAAGAAAACTCTTCCTTCTACTCAAGTCTAGGAGTCCCAGGTCCTCCACTACCATGACCTAGACCCAGTTCTTCATCCTCCTTCAGTTCCTGTTTTACAAGTCTATGGTGGTGATGGTGACCAAAAGGTAGAAGTTGTGGTTCTTCTTTAACCTCTTATTGCCTGACTGTAAGTGTTTCCTGTAACATATGTATTAAAGGGATATCATCACTGTGCAGATGTTCCTACTGCTGACACATTTTGTGGTCTCCTCAAAGGGATTCAGAAGATGACACACTTCCCTCATGAGCCACAAATGACAGACTGGAAAATAACACATTGTCCCTGTGGTTTGCTGCATGCAGTGTACAATCACCACCTTCTGATGCTCAGATGCTCTAGCATGTGCAACGCCATGTGGACTTCATCTTGCTTTCCATGAAATGAGGTTGGGGAAGAGGAAGCAATGGCTTGCCCTGGTGAAATTATGGGCAGGAAATGGTCCAGTGACAAGGAATTGGAGGAGGCAGATAGGTTCCAGCTGGTGTGGGAATTGGGACTATATCCATAAGGTGGTGTCAGTATTAACACTTGGCCTTGTTGAGTTTTGGACTGTTGCTGTTACCGCTCAAAGCATTGACCTAGTGGACCATGTATTGTCCCTGCTCATAATTACTGCTCCACATCTCGACTGTGGCATGCTCATTTCCCAACATGATGATATCCAAAGAGAGGCCCAACTTAAGTATAAGATCTCTGACTTAGAGGCTAGATCTTGGTGGAATAATGCCCCCCTCCAAAGTATTCCAGAGTCAGTCTCTGATGTGGAGCTGGGGTCATATTTTCAGAAGCTTCTAATGCACTGAATCCTGGTCCAACTGTGCCTACTGACACCTTTGGAAGAATTCACTTTTTTACTGTCAAAGAAGGCTTTCTACAAAATCTCTGTACTAACCCAACTCTGCCAGAGGAAATCATGGGCATTACAGTTTTCCCTAATTTATCTCTGACTACCCTAGCTAGAAGCCATGAGTTTGCTTCAGCTGCTAAGATCCTTCAAGAGAAACATCACCCACAAATGGTGGATTCCCTATTATGATACTCATCAAGAAAAATAGCTCAACCAACAACTGTCATAAACTAAACCAAAACATGCAGAAGAACTCCAACGTAAATGGGACATAACATAATCCCAATGTTCTTCTTCCTCAACAACAGGACCCTCCTCACCAACTAAGGTTGCACTTGACTGGTCTACCACCTAGCTTTCGGGTAATATGCATAAGGGTTGTTGGAGAACAAGGATTTGTTCTTTTTATAGACATTTAGCTTAAATAAAACAAGAAAACAGCACCGAGCAGTGCATAGTGTAATACTGTTTAACACTAAAAGTAATGATAGGTCTTAAGGTAAGACTCTCACCTTGAGGAGTTGTGCACTAAGCCACAACTACCATATCGTGCATTGGAACCGTTTCACAGAGGGTTCCTCTCTGGGTGTACAGCAGCAGCAGGAACCAGCAGGCACCCAAGGTTGTCAGGAGTGTAGACAGGAGGACAAAATTCCAAGCCAGAAGGCTAGGTCAAGTGGGAAGGAATCGCGCTTCACCCAGATATGTAATATCCAAAAACTCTTTATTTAAATCCAAACTCTACGCATTTCGGGAATATCTCCCCTTTGTCAAGTGTACAGGAAGAAAAGGGGAGAAAAGGGGGGTGTGACCAATTACAGAAATACAAAACACATGGTGATTAGTATCTAATACATGACAACATGACATGTATTCATGTATTAGATACTAATCACCATGTGTTTTGTATTTTCTGTAATTGGTCACGCCCCCTTTTCTCCTCCCTTTGTGGGCATAATTTCCTATATAAGACCACAGATTGTGTATTTCTGTTAGCATTGCTACTTCCTGTACACTTGACAAAGGGGAGATATCCCCGAAATGCGTAGTGTTTGCATTTAAATAAAGAGTTTTTGGATATTACATATCTGGGTGAATTGCGGTTCCTTCCCACTTGACCTAGCCTTCTGGCTTGGAATTTGGTTCTCCTGTCTTTTATAGACATTTGTCACCCCCTACTAAACTCTGAAGTTGGTGATTTAAGTTTTCTTAAGGTGCATCTCCTGGCCTTAGTTTTGCAGTTTTTGTTTATACAGTCAGGTTTTTAATACACTAACATGCTTGCAGTTCATTGTGGCAACAGGCTATTAGCTGCCCATTACCTTCTTGATGTGGAATAAAATTATGTCTTGTAATGTTAGGGGTTTAAATTCCCCCTTTAAAAGAAGTCTAATGTGGACAGAAGTTTTGAAATCGGGTTGTGATGTGATATGTCTGTAGGAGACACAGCTTTTGGAAGGGTATTGCCATAGGATACTGCATAAGTACAGGTGTATCTCAATAAATTAGAATATCTTTGAAACGTTTATTTCTTTCAGTAATTGAATTAAAAAAGTGACCTCCTATATTTTCTAGATTCTTTACACACAGCGTGTTCTATTTCAAGTGTTTTATTTCTGTAAATGTTGATTATGGATTACAGGTAATGAAAACCCAAATCTAAGAAATTTTGAATATTGTAAAAAAGTTCAGTATTGTAAATTCAGTGTGTCACCTGCCAAGGTTTCCTAAGCCTTTAAATGGTCCCTCAGTCTGATTCAGTAAAACACACAATCATGGAAGACTGCTGATTATAAATTGAATTACTGAATCACTGAAATGAATGAACGTTTCAAAAATATTCCAATTTATTGAGATGCACCTGTATTCCCCCAAGCTTGTAGTATCACAATATGGCTCTTCTTTTTTCCATTGAGTAGTACTCATGTACCAGGAAATCAGTTATAAACATAAAACAAAACAAAACATTTTACCTCTTCACATTCCTCCCCCCTTAAAAGGAAGCTTGTCCTCCTTCAGACTTCTTTTACTTCAGCACCATACCTAGACAAATGATCGGCATTTTGGTGCTTCGCCCCTGACCAATATTGTATCTCAAACTTAAATGGCTGTAATGCTAAATACCACCTAGTAATTGTGGTATTTTTGTCCTTCATGGTATGAATCCAAGAAAAGGGATGATGATCTGTTACCAAAGTAAACTCGCTTCCTAGTAAGTAATAGCGTAATGCCTCCAAAGCCCACTTAATTGCCAGCCCTTCTTTCTCAACAGTAGAATACTTTTGTTCACGGGGGAAAAGTTTCCTACTCAAATAAAGAATAGGGTGTTCCTCACCATTATCCTCTTGACTTAGGACTGCCCCAAGTCCCACCTCTGATGCATCAGTCTGCACAATAAATGGTTTGTCAAAGTTCAGGCTTTGCAAGACCGGTTCTTTACACAAAATTTATTTTATTTGTTCAAAAGCTAGCTTACATTCTCTTGGCCATACCACTTCCTCTCTTCTGTTCTTTTCAGTTAGGTGGGTTAAGGGATCAACTATGGTAGCAAATTTTGGAATAAAACGTCTATAATAACCAACAAGATCTAAAAATGATCTGACTTCTTTTTTTGTGGCTGGAAGAGTAGCAGATTGAATGGCTTGTACTTTTGATATTTCTGGCCTTACTTTACCACTACCCACAATAAACCCAAGGTACTTTGTTTCTTGAAATCCCAAAGCACATTTACGTGGATTAATTGTGAAACCAGCTTTCTCAATTTCAGTTATTACCTTTTCCAAGTGATACAAGTGGTCTTCCCATGATTTACTAAAAATTACAACGTCATCTAAATAAGCAGCACTGTACTCCATATGATCCTTCAAGAGTAGATCCATGGCTCTTTGAAATGTGGCTGGAGCACCATGAAGACCAAATGGCATGTTTCTGAACTGATACAGACCACTAGGCATCACAAAGGCAGTTTTTTCTTTTGATTTCTCAGCAAGTGGAATTTGCCAATAACCCTTACATAAATCTAGGGTAGAAATATATTCTGCACACCCCAATCTATCTATGAGCTGATCAATACGCGGCATTGGGTAATTGTCAAAACTAGATATAGCATTAATTTTACAAAAATCTATGCAAAATCTTATTGTCCCATCACTACAGGCGAAGACCAAGGACTTTTGGAGGGTTCAATAACTCCCAATTTAAGCATTTCCTACACCTCATTTTCAGTCTCACCCTTTAATTTTTCAGGTATTCGATAAGGTTTCTGCCTGATAGGCACATGATCCCCAGTATTTATTGCATGAGAAATTAAAGACACACGATCAGGCTTACTTCCAAAAGCATGTGAACTAGACCCAATAAGCTTCCTCATGTCACAATGTTGTTCTTTAGATAACTTTGGATTCAAAGTTACCTCTGACCACTGTGCACAATTTTTCAACAAATCATAAATCTCTTCAGACATATCCTGTGAACTCTCTGCGACAATAGTACAGGTAATGTTATTTTTAGGATCAACCTCTGGTTCAAGGGAACATTTTAATAAATTTACATGGTAAACCTTATTTTTTTTGTTTTTTATCTGGGGTTTCAATTTCTTTTTCTTATAATTTTCTTTTTATTGAATTTTTACAATTTATAACATACATAGATTCATCTAATTGTTCACAGAAGACAAGATACATGAGGTGGGTAAATAAACAAATACATCGAGTATGTGTTTTGACAATGACTTAATGAGGTCACATGACTTCAATGACATAGAGTACAATCATAAACTGATATAAACTAATGTATTAAACTAATGTTTTAAAGTATAGCAGGGGCTGCAAAGTTACATGCGGACATCAGGTGAAGCAATGCGTCAACCTCCTAATAGAGAGAGAGGATTCACGTGGTGTAATGTATAGCAATCTAATGACGTTATTCCAAATACTTTGGAGGAAGGAAGAAGGTGGGGGGGAGGAATTTAAGGTGAAGGTAAAGCCAGGGCCTATTTGATGAAGTCCCACCAGGAGGACCACTCTCTGGTACTGGTCGTGTCTCCTTTTCTTACAGCTAATCAGTTCTTCGAATCTCGCAATCTGGTGCACTTTTTCCATCCATAGTTGTAGTGAGGGAGGTGTCTTCTAGAGCCAGAACAGGGAATTGGCTGCCTCTATGAGGTGCGATGTTAGAGCAGAGCTTGAGGGCTGAGGACCAGCTTGCTGCCTGCCAGGGGTGAGAGAGTGCGGCGCGTTAGTTATCAGTGCGATGGAGTCTTCTCCGGGGGGGGTTGACAAAGCAGTTTTACATGAGGAGATCTTCCTGGGTGATGACAAATTGGAAATCAAGTTATTTTCAAATTGGGTGAGCAGCTATCTAATGAGGATATCTTGTTTATGTCCGTTATCGTAGAGGAGAGTTGTGCATGATGTTGAAAATTTAGGCGGATCTTAGGGGCCAGATGTTGGAGACCTTGTTGACTAATTGGGAGCTTCTGATCTATCAGGTCTTTAAGCTGTAGATGTTTAAGTTTGTGCCAAAAATTCTCTTGAGGCATTTGCAGGGGGGTCTCTTGAATCTTTGGGAGGGTTTTTGGTGGAGTGGAGTAAGAACAGGGCTAGGTTTGGCGGTAACATGGGGGAGGGGGATGGAGAAAGCTCGTCCTTGTGGTGCTGCCAAGTCTCTCATGGGCCGCGAACAAGGGGGTCCAGGTCCTGTCTCTTTCTAGGTCGTATGTCAGGGAGCCATAGTTGTTGAAGAAAGGTAGGGCCAATATGGGCCTCCGCCAATGTATTGATAATAGGGCATTTAATTGGTGCCACATATGCCATCCATCTGAAGAGTTGTATGGACTTATAGTATAGATGTATGTCTGGCAGAGCTATACCTCCTTCTGCTTTACTCTTGATCATAAGCTGGTATGCTAAGCGGGGAGTCTTATGTTTCCAGAGAAAGGCCGTAAATATCCTACGAAGGGATTGGAAGAAGTCTTTTGGTAGAAAAATAGGGAGTATCTGGAAAGTGTATATTATTTTTGGAACAATGTAAGTTTGGAGCAGGTTTCTTCTCCCCAACCAGGATAGATACGGAAGGTCATATGTTTGAAGCAAGGCTTTGACCTCTTGTAAGAGGGGAGTATAATTTATTGGGTAAACCTCCTGAAGGGTAGTTGGCAGGTGGATACCCAGATACTTTATAGATGTTTTCTTCCAAGTGTAGGGCGAGTTGGTGCTAAGTAATTGTGCTTGAGGAGCAGGTAGTGAGTTGTTGAGGACTTCGGACTATTTACTCTATAGTTGGAGAGTTTGCCGTAACGGGCCATCAGTTCAGTGAGGTGCGGTAGGCCCTCCGCCGGATTGGTGACAAGAAACAGTACATCATCAGCAAAGGCCACTGATTGTAGGGTTTGATTAGAGACAGAGAAACAATGTATGTGGGGGTTTTGACGGACAGCCTGGAGGAGAGCTTCTAGGGTAAGGATGAACAGGGTGGGGGAGAGGGGGCAACCTTGTCTGGTTCCATTTGTGATATTGAAGTAATCTGACAGGGTACCGTTCACTTTTAGTCGTGCATGGGGTTGGGAGTAGAGGGAGAATATTGCCTTTATAAAGTCTCGGGGGAAACCAAAGTTTTCTAACGTAGTGTCCATGAAGGCCTAGTCTACCCTGTCGTATACCCAATAAGACTAGAGGGCGTGTGGTCTTTTTGGCAATAGCTATGGCGTGTAGTGTTCTCTTTCCCCTCCCTCCCTTTCACAAAACCCAATTGTTCATCGTTAAGAAGGTTTGTAATTAGGTGTCTAATTTTTAAATCAACGTTTAGAAGGGATATGGGCTAACTATTGCATTGGGCCAGGTCTTTCCCTTCTTTGCGAATAAGTGTGATGTGTGCTTCCTGGGCCTGACGCGCCATGGGGGTACCTTGGAGTAGGGCATTACAAAAATCAGTGAGACGTGGGAGGAGCTGGAAACAGAATGAAGAGTAATAAAGTAGCGGTAGTCCATCCGGACCCAGGCTTTTACCCGTTGGAAAACTATGAAGGGACTGGCGGACTTCTTCTAAGGTGATCGGCCGCAGGAGTTGGGCTCCCTCGGTTTCCGTGATTGAGGGAAAAGAGAGATCTTTCAAGAACTCTCTGATGGTGGCCCGATTTACTGGAGGGGAGGAGGGGGGAGACATCTTTTTGTAGGTTGTAGAGTGCAGAGTAGTAATAGTGAAATGACTTGACTATATTAGGTGTGTCGTGAACCAGTCTGCCTGCAGGGGTTCTAATTGCCGATATGAGCGCTTTAGCTTTGTCTTTCTTTATCATTGCTGACATCAGTTTGCCTCCTTTATTTCCGTGTGCATATAGGCGCATTCTTGAGTGCATAAGTTGTTTCGCTGCAGTGTAATTTAATGCTTTCTTCAGTTTTTCTCGGAGAGCGACTAGGTCAGCATGGACGGAGTTGAGGGTTTGCAATTCGTGAACTCTCTCAAGGGTCGAAATCTGGTCTAGGATAGAGTCTATCTCCCTCTGTCTTTCCCGCTTGAGTGCCGTAGCCTTCGATATGAGAAGCCCTCTTATGAAAGGTTTGTGGAATTCCCACAATAGGGTGGGGTTAACTTCTGGGGTGTCGTTACATGTGAAGAAGAGGTCCAACATCTCCTCCAGGAAGTTTTTGGTGGTTTGCCTATCCAGGATCGATTCATTTAAGCGCCATGACCAGTGTCTGGGTGAGAGGTCTGGAAGGGACAAGGTAGAGGATACTGGAGAATGGACTGATATGCTGATACATCCTATCTTCGAGTGTAAAGAATGTTGAGCGGTAGACTTGGAGCATAGAATGTAGTCAAGTCTCTGATGGGTCTGATGTGTATTCGAGAAGGTGTAGTCCCTCATGTTGGGGTTTTGGAGGTGCCATGTGTCAACAAGGTTTAAGTTCTGTAGAGAGATATGGCGGCGTCGCAAAACTTTTTGCGAGAGGGACGACTTTCCCGTGGATAAGTCTAGGATAAGGTCAAGTACCAGTTTGAAGTCCCCTCCCAGGATGATGTCGCCTTCTGCAAGTAAGGAAACGTCATGCAAAGCCTGGGTAATCCAGGCTATCTGGTCTTAGTTTGGTGCATAGATTGAGGCCAGTGTTATAGGTCTGGAGGCAATATGTCCCTTTACAAAAAGAAGATGGCCTTCAGCATCCGAGTGTTTCTGCTTGAAAACAAAGGGGAGAGAGTGCTTTAGTGCTATCGCAACACCTTTGGACGCTGAGGTCGGATGCGAGGAGTACCATCTGTCATAAGGGGATTTATAAGGCTTTGGAATTTTGTCTAGCTTAAAATGAGTTTCCTGCAAAAGCAGGATGTCCGATCCCATTCGTTTGGTTAAGTTCATAACCCAGTGTCTCTTGTTAGGGGAGCTTAGCCCATTGACGTTGAAGGTGGAGATAGTTATGGTGTTGATGTGGGAGTTGCAAATCTGGTGTGGCCCGGAGTTATCTGTGGACGACATGGCTGATTCAAGACGGACACTTAATGTCTCTAGCTTCAGTTGGCACAGGGGACGGGCCCAAAAACCAGACAACGGTTACAGACACTAGAAGATGGTGATGTGGAGAGAAGGCGAAAGTAGAGAGTGCAGGAGGGTATAGGGAAGATGGCGGAAGGGATGAGAAGAGGAAAAAGGGAGAAAATGGGGAAAAAGGGGGCGGGGGTTAGAGTAGGAGAGACGAGGAAAAGGTATCGAGGATGACTGTTATCTATTAGTCACTGGGTTATTGTCACTATAGACTAGGACTGGAAGAGTAGTGAACTAATGTGGGTGCGGAGTGGGTTCCTGATCGGAGGTGAACCCATGAGATACCTTTCTTAACTGTGAAGAAAAAGGTAAGTGATGCAGGCAAGGTCATGCAATGTGAAGATAACATAACATTGTCAGATATCAAAAACATTATACATACGGAGCACTAGCTCTATTCTGTTTTAGGTATGAGGCAAATGCAGGTAGGGTGGGTCTGCTGGAGCATAAAACTACCTAACCAACTAAAACTAAGGAGGCAAAGTAATGTCATAAGATAGCTAGGATAGTTAGTATAGCTAGTGCCCTGGGAGATAGGTGAGACTCTCAGTATCATAGAGCTATCAGAATTGTAGCTTCTAACCAAACAATTTTAAGTGCGAGAACAGGTCGCCACAAGTGTCTCTGCTAGAGATCACAACTAGGACCAGCAGTGCAACTTTAGACCCCGTAAACCAAAACGTAAGTTATTTAGGAGCAATAAACTGAGGGGCTTCTGACTCACAACTAGATCTCAGTTGGTTTGGGTATACCAGGAATGTCCTTATGGAGGTGGTTGTCTCCCTTTCAGCAAATTCTTTTTCGGACGCGGCAATCTGAATCTCGTTGAGCCATTCCAGGACGTGAGTGTAGGAAGCTGTGGAATGCGGTCCAGGTGCTGGGATGGTAGCCAGGACGGGATGTCTAGGGGTTCCATGTCCAGGAGGGACTAGACAACTGGAAGGTCTTGCGGTGTATGGACAGCTATGCGCTTACCCCCCGCAGGATGTCTAGGCCAAAGGGGTACAACCAAGCGTACTGTATATTTCTGGCCCTGAGTTCCTCCAGTAGTGGTTTCAGTAGCCTCCTTTTGGAAAGTCTGGATGGCGCGACGTCTTGATATATGGATATGGCTACACAATCTAGAGAGATTTGCTCCCTACCTCTAGCTGCTGTGAGGATTGTAAGAGTGTCCAGATATGAGAGGAGGCCACACAGGACATCACGCGGTGGGTCACCTTGGCGCGGTTTGGGCCTTAGAGCCCTATGGATGTGTTCTACCACAACTGCTGCTGCACGCTCTGGGCCTAGTAGTTCTGTGAAAAGACCAGCCACCATCTTAGGAAGCCCTATAAAAACCCTCGGCCATTTTAGGTACAGTCATTTCACATCGCTATTACTATAGGGACAGACGTCAGCAGGAGCTAGGGAAAGACTTAGAAAACAGATAGAAGTTCAGGGAAAGAGGCTGAGCCTTAGAACTGTAGAGAAAGGAAAGGGAGGAATTGAAAGAAAAATTTTGGATGGTTGCAGCGTCATTTACAGCAAGAATTTTAATATACATTGCAGCACTCACTGCCATTATATTGCTGTTCATTACTCATACCTGTGTCTTCAAGGTGGAAGTATTGTCAAAAATCAATAATTCAATAATTCTTAGTGGTTATAACTTATTTAAAGGTGTTTATTAGTGTTGAAAGCCATAAGGACCATATTCGCCATTTTGTTCCTAGTATAAAGTTGCTGACCATTTATCAATACAGTATTGTCAAAAATCAATAATTCAATAATTCTTAGCCTTAGCCTTTTTGCCCTGTATTTATTTCCTTTGCAATTAAATTTTTTTCATTGAACAGTATGTCAGACAGAGCAGCGAAAGGCCATGCACAGGGGAGGGTCACAGGCCTAAATGTTTCTGGCACAAGAATAGGTCGCAGCAGAGTAAGGGGGCGTGGCAGCAGGGGTCACTTACAGAGGCCTGAGCTCCCAGTGTAAAGTTTTGACCAGCAACCCAACGGTTGTAGACTGGTTGACTCGGTCATCCAATTCATCCCAAGTCACATCAGACACCCCCAGCCAAGAGTTGGTGGGTTCTTCAGACACAACCCTTAGTTGGCATGGCCTGGCAGCAGGCCCTGTGCCCTCACCTGTCCTCAACCAGCTGTAAGCAGTGTACCGGGGTGGGCTCCCCAGCATACAGCGAAGTCACGAACAAAGGAAGCGACTCCAAATCAATTTTGTAAAAACAAGATTTTACTTAGTGTAGTAACACCCCTTTACCAAAAAGAACACTCCCAACTATTTACATACACTCAGCCAGTAAGCTGAGGCCCTGGTGTTGTACAGTGCGGTGCCCTCCAATGTGTGCCTCCAATATACTCCAAGCTTTGTATCTGCAGGCTGCAACTAACCAGCCGCTTGTTACCTTTTTATCACTCTAGTCACAGGAACAATTCAGTAAGTGTGATGAGGGTACCGGCGATATAACACAAGAGCTTACAAACTCATCAAAAGACCCGCATTCCACCCAAACAAAGTACAACCAAGTAAATATAATAGTAGGTCAGCTTGCTAGCCAAAGAAATGTGACAATGCACAAAACGTCGCTTCTACACTTCCTCAGAAGCTCCTCTCTGAGAGTTACAACTCTATAGAATTCTGAGTCCTTACTACCGAATAGGTAGCTAATTCACCAGTAGTGTGGCCTGTGAAGATGAGTATGCCTAACTAGTCTAACTACAGGCCCTTACTCAGTCCCAAGAAATACGGCATCAAAAATGTAATGTGGTGCGTGCACGATTACTTCTCTTACTGACCCGGGTCTGTTGGGTACCTTTAGCCTTTGTCTGGAACAGCTGAAAGCGGGGCTCATCCAGAAAACATGCGGTCTCACTGACAGGGTCACTTCTCAGCCGGGTCCTTGATAGCAATCTTCTCCTTAGGATGCTGTCTGAACAAACCCTGGAACAGTCTCTGATTCAGCTTCACCTTGCTATATTTCACCTTGCCAGTCCTCCTCCTTCTACAGCTCAAAGCACACTCCTAAGATGGCTGCCACACACACTCTGCTCCTCCTTGCAGTTCCACCTCTGCAGAACAGGGTCTCCATGTCACTACTCCAGGGAATTACAAAATTACAGTCTTTTCCCATTTCTGAGGTAACAGTGGCCTCTTGTTTTCAAACAACCAAATGTCAGTTTATAAAAAAAAAACAAAAAACTTATTTACAGAAACAGGTACATTCATAACATGAGGGCTGTTTCTCCATCTTACACTGCCTCTGTCCTTTTCTGTTCCCTCAGCTAGAGAAGTACTCTATGCTGTGGGCTCAGATCCACTATACAGTAAGGAGGAGGTACTAGAGGACAGTCAGGAGCTACTGCTCAGCCAAGATCTGGAGGAGACATCCGCCGCTTTCTCCAGTAGGCAGGCAAGTAGTGATGAGGAGAGTGATGTGGGAGCTGGGTTTGTGGAGGACATCAGTGACCTCCAGAAAGTAGTGGATGATGATGTAGCCAATCGTAGCCGGGTGACGAAGGGGCTTCATCGTCATCAGGAGAAGAGGGTTGCAGCTTGCGCCTGAGGCAGCGGGGGAGTCAGCAGGGTGGCAGCAGTGGGAGGTCGGGAGCTAAACGTGCCTGGGGAAGACCACCCGCTTCGCAGCAGCATATCTGCCCAGAAAGCAGTGGTGCAGGGGTTCATGGAGGCAGTGGTGATAGCAGTCAGTTACTGCGGAGTGTTGGGGGTAAAATCACCTACTTTGCAGTGTGGCAGTTTTTTGTTAAGCCGCCAGAGGAGGTGAATATGGCCATATGTTCAATCTGTGGGCAGAAGGTGAAGCGTGGTTAGGGTGCCAATGTTGGCACCACAGCCCTGCGTCAACATATGCAGCTTCACCATAAAGTGGCCTGGGAGAGCTGTGGCTCCAATGTGATGGTCCAGCCTGCCATAGAAACTGCTGCAGCACCCAGTGGCTTGCACCCCTTTTCAGGCAGTCAAAGCTCCACCACCTCAGCCGGAAGGAAGCTGTGTGTCCTTCCTATCATCTACTGGCCGTGATACTCCTGCTACTCCTCCTCCTCCTAGTCAGTCATTGCGTCAGAAATTGATCACAGAATCTATATCTAAGAGACAACAGTATGCGTACAATCATCCAAGAGTGCAGAAGCTGAACGTGCTCCTGTCCAAGTTGCTGATGCTGCAGTCACTCCCTTTCCACTTGGTGGACTCTGCACCTTTCAGAGAACTGATGGCTTGCGCCGAGCCAAGGTGGAGAGTCCCAAGCCGTTATTTCTTTGCCAAGAAAGCAGTACCAGCCCTGTACAAATATGTAGAAGAGAAGGTGGGCCAGTCCTTGAGCCTGTCATTGTCTGCCAAAGTGCACAGCAGCGCCGACGTGTGGAGCTGTAACTACGTTCAAGGACAATGTCCTTTACGGCCCACTGGGTTAATGTGGTGCCTGCCCAGACACACCAACAACTTGGATAGGTGACGCAGCTTCTGCCTCCACGTTCCAACAATGTCCGCTTCATCCTCCACTGTCTCCTCAGCCTCCACTGCAAAGACAATTCCCAGTGCTCCTCCAGCATACCACATGTGCAGGGCACAGTGGTGTTACGCTGTTCTACACCTCGTTTGCCTGGGCGAACAAAGTCACACATGGGAGGAACTGCTGCATGTCCTCAATCAAAAAATCGAATCCTGGCTTTCTCCAAGAGAACTTAAAATCGGAACAATGATGACCGACAACGGGAAGAACATGGTGTTGGCGCTGCATCAAGGAGGGCTGAGCCATGCACCCTGCATGGTGCACGTGTTCCATCTAGTTGTCAAGTGTTTCCTTAAGTGTTCCACCCATCTGCAAGACATCCGTACAGCGTACAGCGCAAAGCACACCCTCCTTGATCTGCAGAACGGCCTCCCACAACATAGGCTGATATGCGATGTTTCCACCCGTTAGAATTCAACCCTCCATATGTTGGATCGACTATATGAACAGAGAAAAGCCATAAACGATTTCTTGATGATCCATGCGGACAGAGGTACTCCCATGTGTAACTTTAACATTAGCCAGTGGCAGCTCATGTGTGACAACTGCCGTTTGCTCGTTACCTTTGAGGAGGCCACTTTGTTAGTCAGTTGCCAGGACTACGGGATGGACAATATCATTCCACTGATTCACATCCTGGAAAAGATGCTTTTCAATCTGGCTGGTCAGGGGACTGGAGATGTGGCGTCTACATCTCATGGCCACATGAGCCCTGTGGGGGCTGAACTGGAGGAGGATGAGGAGCACATGTGAGCATAAACAATTTGTAGCCAAATGGGTGGAAAGGAGGAGCAGGAGCAACCAGAACAGCCAGAGGGAGATAAAGAGGATGAGGCAGATGACCTAGACAAACTGTGGCAGTATACAGTGGACATGGATGCAGGGAGTCCCTCGGAGTCACTTGCGCAAATGGCCCGATGCATGCTCACTTCCTTGTGCAGTGACAGCCGAATTGTCACCATTCAGCAGAGGGATTACTCCTGGCTTTCCACCATGTTAGACCCTCACTACCGGGGAATAATTGGGGCCTTTTTTACACCCACTGAGAGGGAGGACAAACTGAACTACTATAGAGACATGCTATGTGGCAAGTTGGCCGCTGCCTTTCTGTATGGCCTCCTAAGGCTATTGCTACCTACACATTATATCACCTTGCCACTCTGTGGCCTACTCACGCTGCTACCACTTCCGCACTCTGCCACTGGGTCACTGTATGGCCTACTAAGGCTGTTGCTACCTCCACCTCTGCCACTGGGTCACTGTATGGCCTACTGTATGGTCCTGCAACAATGTCCACTTCATCCTCCACTGTTTCCTCAGCCTCCACTGCAGGGAAAATTCACAGTGGTCCTCCACCATACCACATGTGCAGGGCACAGCAGTGTCACGCTGTTCTACACCTCGTTTGCCTGGAAAAAAAGTCACACAGGGGAGGAACTGGGTCACTGTATGGCCTCCTAAGGCTGCTGACACCTCCATAATGTCACTGGGTCACTGTATGTCCTCCTCATGCCGCTGTCACTGGGTCACTGTATGGCCTCCTCATGCCACTTCCACTGGATCATTCTGCGTCCTCCTCATGCAGCTGCCACCAGGTCACTGTATGGCCTCCTCATGCTGCTGCCACTGGGTCACTCTATGGCCTCTTCATGCCGCTTCCACTGGGTCACTCTATGTCCTCCACATGCCGCTGCCACTGGGTCACTGTATGCCCTCCTCATGCCGCTGCCACTGGGTCACTGTATGCCCTCTTAATGCTGCAGCCACTGGGTCACTGAATGGTCTCCTCATGCTGCTGCCACCTCCACATTATGTCGCCTTGCCACTCTGTGGCCTCCTCATGCTGCTGCCAACTCCACATTATGTTGCCTTGCCACCCTGTAGACATCTATGTGGAATCAGCAGACAACGGCTACAGTAGGATGTTGGGCCTCTGCATGGTTCTTTCTACCTGGCACTAACATGGACCTGTAAGGCTGAGTTCACACTTGAGTTAGTTGGTAAGTTTTGGCCCCATAACTGGCCAAATAAGTGAAGTGTGCAGTGATTCTAAGAGCGACACCTGTCATGTGCGTGTCATACTGACTCACAGTATTGTCTCACTACCACAGTAGGCTCCTTATGCTCCCGGATCGATGCAAATTTTTTTAAAATTCGAATCGAACTGCAGAATTGAACTTTTGAGAAATTCGCTCATCTCTAGTCCCCACTATCCCAAAATAGTGTAATTTACCCTGTATGGTGAACACTGTAAAAATAAATAAATAAATATACCACAATACAGAAAAATGTATTTTGGTCACCTAGCTTTCCCCAAAAAATAGAAATTAAAAGTGATCAAAAAATCATACATACCAAACATTGGTACTGATGAAGTACAACTTGCCCTGCAAATAAAGAGCTCTTACATATCTCTATCAACAAAACAGTAAAAAAAAAGTTATAGGCATCAAAAAATGGTGACCCCAGGAAAATCGGTCATTTTCAAAAAGTGGCATTTTTTTTGAAAAAGTAGTAATAAAACCTATATAAATAAAGTTGCCATTTCATTGTGAATGCTGTAAAAACAAAATGCAAAAAATTCTGCTAGAACTGCGGGATGAATAAAATGGTGCAAAATGAAAGTACAACTCGTCATGCAAAGAATAAGCCCTCATTTTGCTATGTCAACAGAAAAATAAAAAAGTTATGAATGCAGGGAAGTCGCCGAGCATGAACATACAAACTACCCTTAAAGGGTTAAAAAGTTACTATTTTGTTTTTTTTTTTATAATGTGTGGAGATTTTGATGTTTTAGTCTGTAGGAGATGGATACATCTTCCCATCCTAAACATGATAGAGTTGAACTAAGAGCACTTTTGCTGGAGGAATTGCTACATGATGTGTGGCACTACCATCATTTGAATGAAAAGGATTTCACATACTATTTGCCTAGATTTGCTTCTTATTCTAGAATTTTATTTTGTTGCCAATTTTGCTTTCCTTAGATTCCTTAGGAATAAAGTAAGAAACCCTATAAACATTGGAGCTGAAAAAGATCAAAGCTGAGAAGGCAGCAGGGCCAGATGGCATCAGGGCAAGGCTAATTAAGACTTGCGGGGACCAGCTGTGTGGTATTATTACATATATGTTTAATATGAGTCTGAAGCTGGATATAATGCCTGTTCTGTGGAAATCTTCTTGTGTGGTACTGGTTCCAAAGAAACCTCATCCTATGGACCTCAACGACTACAGACCCATATGACATCCTACCTGATGAAGGTCTTAGAGAGATTGGTTCTCACACATCTCCACCCTCTAGTGAGCCCAGCTATGGACCCTCTCCAGTTTGCTTATCGGCCAGGCATTGGGGTGGATGATGCCATCATCCACCTTCTGCACAGAGCTCTTTCTCACATGGAGAAACCAGGGAACACTTTTATTTCTCCAGTGCTTTTAACACCATACAGCCGGGGTTACTGAGAGACAAGCTGGCCCTTGCTGGAATGGACCATCATCTCTCCAATTTTATCCTAGATTACATCACAAACTGACCTCAGTATGTGAGAGCCTGGGACTGTGTGTCAGATACTGTAATCTGTAATACGGGGGCAACCCAGGATACAGTTCTTGCCTCTTTCCTCTTCACACTGTACACTGCAGATTTTAGGTGCAACTCATCTAGCTGCTACTTACAGAAGTATTCTGATGACTCTGCAATAGTAGGCCTCATCACAGATGAAGATGACAGGGAGTACAGAGAACTGATCTGGGATTTTGTGGACTGGTGCCAGCGGAACCACCTTAGGATTAATGCTGGGAAGACCAAGGAGGTGGAGGACTTTCCTTTCGTAAAAATGCCCACCTAAACCAGTGGACATTCAGGGGATGGGCATCGAGATTGTCAACACCTGTAAGTACCTGGGTGTGCCCCTTAATAATAAGCTGGACTGGGCAGATCACATGGATGTCCTGTACAGGAAGGGCCACAGGAGGCTCTACCTGCTTAGGAGGCTGAGAGACTTTGGAGTCCAGGGGGCACTTCTTAGGACTTTTTTCAACTCGGTAGTGGCATCAGCCATCTTCTTCGGAGTGGCCTGCTGGGGGAGTAGCATATCAACCAGGGATAGAAATAAACTCGACAAGCTGATTAGGAGGGCCAGTTCTGTCCTTGGGAGTCCCCTAGACCCTGTGCAGGTGGCCAGTACATATCCGGGCCCATTTGAAGTTTGCTAGAGAGCATTTGGATGTTCCAGAAGAGTATTGGGAGAATGTCATATTGTCAGATGAAAACAAAGTAGAACTGTTTGGTAGAAACACAACTCATCGTGTTTGGAGGAGAGTGAATGCTGAGTTGCATCCAAAGAACACCATACCTACTGTGAAGCATGGGTGTGGCAACATCATGCTTTGGGGCTGTTTCTCTGCAAAGGGACCAGGACGACTGATCCGTGTACATGAAAGAATGAATGGGGCCATGTATCGTGAGATTTTGAGTGCAAACCTCCTTCCATCATCAAGGCATTGAAGATGAAACGTGGCTGGGTCTTTCAGCATGACAATGATCCCAAGCACACCGCCAGGGCAACAAAGGAGTGGCTTCGTAAGAAGCATTTCAAGGTCCTGGAGTGGCCTAGCCAATCTCCAGATCTCAACCCCATAGAAAACCTTTGGAGGGAGTTGAAAGTCTGTGTTGCCCAGCGACAGCCCCAAACCATCACTGCTCTAGAGGATATCTGCATGGAAGAATGGGCCAACATACCAGCAATAGTGTGTGCCAACCTTGTGAAGACTTACAGAAAATGTTTGACCTCTGTCATTGCCAACAAAGGATATATAACAAAGTATTGAGTAGAACTTTTGTTATTGACCAAATACTTATTTTCCACCATAATTTGCAAATAAATTCTTTAAAATCAGACAATGTGATTTTCTGGATTTGTTTTCTCATTTTGTCTCTCATAGTTTAGGTCTAGCTATGATGACAATTACAGGCCTCTCTCATCTTTTTAAGTGGGAGAACTTGCACAATTGGTGGCTGACTAAATACTTTTTTTCCCCAATGTATATACAGTGCCTTGCGAAAGTATTCGGCTCCCTTGAACTTTTCAACCTTTTGCCACATTTCAGGCTTCAAACATAAGGATATAAAATTTTAATTTTTTGGTGAAGAATCAACAACAAGTGGGACACAATTGTGAAGTGGAACGAAATTTATTGGTTATTTTAAACTTTTGTAAAAAATAAAAAACTGAAAAGTGGGGCATGCAATATTATTCGGCCCCTTTACTTTCAGTGCAGCAAATTCACTCCAGAAGTTCAGTGAGGATCTCTGAATGATCCAATGTTGTCCTAAATGACTGATGATGATAAATATAATCCACCTGTGTGTAATCAAGTCTCCATATAAATGCACCTGCTCTGTGATAGTCTCAGGGTTCTGTTTAAAGTGCAGAGAGCATCATGAAGACCAAGGAACACACCAGGCAGGTCCGTGATACTGTTGTGGAGAAATTTAAAGCTGGATTTGGATACTAAAAGATTTCCCAAACTGTAAACATCCCAAGGAGCACTGTGCAAGCGATCATATTGAAATGGAAGGAGTATCAGACCACTGCAAATCTACCAAGACCCAGCCGTCCCTCTAAACTTTCATCTCAAACAAGGAGAAGACTGATCAGAGATGCAGCCAAGAGGCCCATGATCACTCTGGATGAACTGCAGAGATCTACAGCTGAGGTGGGAGAGTCTGTCCATAGGACAACAATCAGTCGTACACTGCACAAATCTGGCCTTTATGGAAGAGTGGCAAGAAGAAAGCCATTTCTCAAAGATATCCATAAAAAGTCTTGTTTAAAGTTTGTCACGAGCCACCTGGGAGACACACCAAACATGTGGAAGAAGGTGCTCTGGTCAGATGAAACCAAAATCGAACTTTTTGGCCACAATGCAAAACGATATGTTTGGCGTAAAAGCAACACAGCTCATCACCCTGAACACACCATCCCCACTGTCAAACATGGTGGTGGCAGCATCATGGTTTGGGCCTGCTTTTCTTCAGCAGGGACAGGGAAGATGGTTAAAATTGATGGGAAGATGGATGGAGCCAAATACAGGACCATTCTGGAAGAAAACCTGTTGGAGTCTGCAAAAAACCTAAGACTGGGACGGAGATTTATCTTCCAACAAGACAATGATCCCAAACATAAAGCAAAATCTACAATGGAATGGTTCACAAATAAACGTATCCAGGTGTTAGAATGGCCAAGTCAAAGTCCAGGCCTGAATCCAATCGAGAATCTGTGGAAAGGTCTGAAAACTGCTGTTCACAAACGCTCTCCATCCAACCTCACTGAGCTCAAGCTGTTTTCCAAGGAAGAACGGGCAAGAATTTCAGTCTCTCGATGTGCAAAACTGATAGAGACATACCCCAAGCGACTTGCAGCTGTAATCGCAGCAAAAGGTGGCGCTACAAAGTATTAACTTAAGGGGGCCGAATAATTTGGCACGCCCCACTTTTCAGTTTTTTATTTTTTACAAAAGTTTAAAATATCCAATAAATTTCGTTCCACTTCACGATCGTGTCCCACGTGTCCCACCAAAAAATAAAAATTTTATATCCTTATGTTTGAAGCCTTAAATGTGGCAAAAGGTTGAAAAGTTCAAGGGGGCCGAATACTTTCACAAGGCACTGTAACACTGTGGCATCCCCATTACAAAGATTTGTCCTGGGATCTTTGATATACATACCAAAGGTACAGTATTTATATCATACGTGAAGTTACCTTACGTAGTCAGATGGGAAAAAGACTTAGGAGATGTAATACCAGTGTCCTCCTGGTGGAGGGCATATGAGTGGACGCTGCTCATGTCAAGGTGTATGGACTACTTTGAACAAATAAAAAAATATCCTTACTAGGTGACACTTGATTCCTGATAGGTTGGCATATCTATTAGTCATGTGAGCTGCCCTAAAAACATCCCCTTCTTGTATAATGTTGTTCACCTTATTTGTATGGTGATCAGAACAAAGACTGATCCAGAGGTCACTATGGCTTTATTTAATATAATGTGGTAAAGTGTATGGTAAAGTGCTAGATGGGGTGTATATCTTGCTTGGTTTCCTCAGCCAGACTAGGTAACTGAAATCCAGGAAGATACATTTTGCCTTAGCAGAGCATAGTCTGCTAGGGATTTTCTTTAAGTTACATGGGCTGAATTTTCTGGACTGGAGGACAGGTTGGCAGTGGGAGTCCTTCAGTCCACACCCCTGGTCCACTACCGGATTTTCCCCTACTCCCAGGTGCTCTCAGTTGAGGCTTCCTGTCAATGATTACTGAGGAAGGAAGCCTGGCAAAAGTAGGGCTGACAAGTGGCAGGCTGGGAGAGAGAGCACCCCTGGAATGGAGATTTATACACTTTATGCTGTGTCTTGCTGATATGTATTTTCCTGCACTAGGCTAGTGAGGGGCATGCTACTGTTTATTTAGAGCCGGACAGGCTTAGGCTTTTGTTTTGTTTATTTAATATTGGTTTGTGCTGAAGCGCCTAAATAAAGGACCCTTGGAATTTTAAAACCCGTTGCCTGTGTGAACTTGGTCATTGCCGACCCCACCGTGTGAGCTGTTCCCTACAGTACAATAGGTTAATTGGATGTTCCGCAGGTAGCGTGCTGGACAGTGGTGCATACTTTGACAGCTGCTAAACAGTGTATTGCTTCCTACTGAAAGTCTAATAACTTAACATCTTTATTAGATCTCTGTATGAAAGTCAACTTGCTATGCACTATGAACTGAATATGTCACAAATAGAAAGACAGTTAAAGAAACCTAAAGATATCTGGTGTCTGTGGTCGCTTTGCTCCTTTGTGTTCCCATTTTGACAATTTCTGAGGCATAAACGTGATTGTATATGTTCTACCACTTGCTTCAATACTCTTATGATGACGCCTCATTGTTTACTTACTTGTTGAGGATACTGTATGTTATGCATATCTGTATGTCCAGGTCTGCTTTGTCGGAGCAAATACAATTGTATCATATAGCCTGGCTGTAAATAATAGATTGTCTTGTGTGCTTGGGGTGTAAACTATCGTTTCTCAGGTAGGCCGTTCTGTCTGTGGGTTTGTGGTATATTGATGTGAGTAGCCGGTGGTCTTTGATGTATATTGTGGTATCCAGAAAGTGGATTTTACTCTCTGAAAAGCTAAGTTTAAGGTTGATGGTAGGGTGAAAGTCATTGAAGTCATTATGAAATTGAAGTAGGGTCTCCTCACCTGCAGTTCAGATGACAAGGAGGAGCATGACTTGAGGATGTGAATTGAGGCGCTCCTCTGCCTGCTACTCCTAATCTGCTTTATATCTCTGCTATCTTGCGAGATTTCTTTATGTAAACTGCCTCGGGGCTTCCCCCCTACACCCCAGTGCACCTATTGGGTATGAAATTCCTATTTTAGGTCAGTCAGTGGTTCTCATGTGGCCTGCGGCCTACTTCACACATATGAGCTGCTGCCATCTTGCTGCCGAAGGTCTCTGCTGCTCACACTCCACAAGGCTCCCTGCAATCCCAGAGAAGACGCAGAAGTCAACACTTACAGCTCCTGGGTCATGCTCTCCACTCCTGAACCCGCTGCTGTTTTCACCGCTCCGGATAAGCTGCCAAGGCAAGGAGCCATCCGCCATCTTGCGGCTATCACACTGCCATCGGCAACACCCGTCTCCATAACTCTGTCTGTGAGATAGACCAACAGATACTCAACTGCTAGACATGGCATCTAGACCTATCCAACAGCACCTGCAGCTACATCCATTCAGTGGTGAGTCCACAATCTCTTAAAGGGCACCAGCTAGCCTTCTCTCCTAGGGGGATTGCCTGATAGTCACTAATACCTGACCACTCCAGCAAACACATCTCCTCATAGTGGCTGTCCAGCATCCCGCCAGCTTGCCCATGGGGAATCATCTAGCCGGGGTCCTCTGGTTGCTCCTCCTGTCACTGCTCTCTTGGGACTCTCTGCCGGGGGAGGGGAGTTAGAGCCCCTATTCAACCATTAGGGGGTCTCCTCACCCTCCTCCTGCACAGCTGTACAACCACCAGAAACCCAGCTGACTTGTAGTGATACTCCACACATCTGGCCTTATATCAGCTTCTCCTGGCACTGGTAATTCCATACTCACAACAGTTTACAGCGAGTTTTGAGACTTTACACAAACATCAGGAAGACTCCTTGCTTGTTATACTGTACTGCCAACCCCATCTCTACTACTACTTTCTTTCAAGCTACTGTTTCCTCTGGGGTTCTGCCCTGCACTGTCCAGAATGACAGTGTATAATCCGCAGCCCAACGTACCGTAAACAGACTCTCCCCAACTTTATCATGGTGAGAGGCAAAAAAACTGTTTAAATGGCCAGATACTGTGACAACGGCCGCATCACTCTGAGACCTACCTCACTTCCTCCTCCACCCAACCCTTCCCCCCGCCAATGTGATGGACTCTGGGGACTACTTACCTGACGCTGGTCCAGATCACTCAATAGACACTCCTGCTTTGCACCTCCTACTCCAGAAGACATCCGTTGAGCTGTCCAGAACCATCATCCTCAAAATTTGCAGCCCTCCTCTCAACCTAAAGCCCAGGGTCCATCACCTATTAGCAGCCTGGTGAAGTAGAGGCCATGATTGGACCCGCCTTCCAAGAGCGACCACACCACACCCCAGCCATCTTTCCCCTCAGGTCTCCCTGTCAACCCCAAAAGGAGGCCTTGATATGTTGATCCAGCGTCTGAAAGCACTTTGAAGGACATGCTGCTGGCTCTCCGCAGCTCTCTGTAAACAGACATATCGCAACTCCTAGTGCTGCTATAATCTTCAGTTACAGCTTTGGAGGGTAGAGTATCCCATAATGAAACCAAAATGGGTGATTTTGCTGTCTCTCATAACAAAGTGATAGATGGCTACAATGATCTGGCAGAAGACTTCAAGAAGTTAAAAATGGCGGATATGGAGGATTGTTCCTGCAGGAATAATATTAAATTCCTTGGCATTCCAGAAAATATCCCTCCACCAGACCTCATTCCATACTTGCCAGACTACGCTACATTTCTACTTTCAGACTATTCCTTTATGGACCTCACCATAGACCAGACATAAACACCCCTAGAGATGTTCTCGCTAGATTTCATTTTTACCGTGTGATGGAACAGGTTACGTTATTAGCTCACAAGCAAAAATTCTAGACCTCCAGATTCCATGATGTACAACTCTCCACTGACCTTTCAGCGACTACCTTGCACCTCCGACGCAAATTCACACATGTCACCATTTCACTTTGCAAACACAGGATTATCTATCCCTGGGGGTTTCTGGTCAAGCTTCTCATCACTAAAAACAGCATCCAAAACACTATTCACACCATATACGAAAAAAAAAGAGGTACTACTCTCCTGGAACATCCCTCTCTCTTCCACAAGATGCAAATAACCCTCCTTCTTGCCTCCAGAGCAGGCGCTGCCTTCAGTCTGACCAAACATGATCTCCATAAGGGGTGCACATTTCCTTCTATTTGGAGCAGGGTTGACATCTCTGGCAAGCTTGGACTGCTACCCTTCTTATTGCATACAGTGATACTGTATTTGATTACTGAACTGTAAGTCTGTTCTTAGATTATCAACAAAATAAACAAACTTGTACTAAAGTTATACTTGTACTTAAGTACTACCTTCCTGAACGGTTTGCCACTAACCCGTTTTTCTTGTTCTGTCTTTTGGATACCCTAATACCTTTATTACTACACAACTGCAGCAGCCTCTCACTTATGTTATGGTCCTTACATTTACCTCCATTAATGAGTGGGGCTTAAATGGTCCTCAAAAAAGAGCCTTTTTGTGGAAAGATGCCCTCACTCTTCAGACTGTTTTCTGCATCCAAGAGACCCACCTATTACACACTGATGCCTTCAGAGTTAGACACCCCTCCTTTTCCTACCATTATTCACTCTCATCATACTAAGAAGAAAAGGGGAGAGCTTGTGGCCTTCAGATACTTCACTGCCTTCTTAAGATTGACCCTTAAGGCAGATATATCATTGTGGTTTGTCTCATCAACAATTTCCCTTACACAATAGTTAATATCTATGCACCCCATCAGCATTCTCTAGCTTTTCTTAACAAAGTACATTGCCACATTAGCAAAATTCAAAAAAGCACGCTGGTGATCTGTGGGGATTTCAACACTATTATGAACTCTGCTATGGATACCACAAACCCATCCAGACTCCTGAACCAATGACTCTGTTTTCTCATAGAAGGCCTACATGATGTGTGGCAACACCCCTGAAAGTGACTACACCCATTTTTCATCTGTGCATCACACATACTCCCTTATTATTATGCTCCTAGTGGACATGCCCACCTTGCTACGCACAAAATTCTCCACTATTGGACTGATCATGTGGTCTGACCACGCAACAATTACACTCGAAGTTGAGTAGTCACTTCCAATATCATCCTCAAGAATATGGAGGAACCACACCTTTTACCCTAAGGTATTCCACGTAGACTTGAAATAGAGAAGGGTCTCAAGAAGTTTTTCTCCATCTACTCCCCCTCTGTCTGACCTACACCCTATGGAACGCACATAAGGCGTTCATCCGAGGAACCCTAAGAGACAAGAAAACTCTTCAACAGAAAATTACCAACGCTCTCTTAGCCTCCCTGGAAGATGCCAATAAGAGGCAATCTTCCCCTGGACTCAGACCAAATATTTCAGACAAGACATCATTACGTCTCCTCCTTGTTCAGGACTATGAGAAAGCATTGAAAAAATCCAGGGCTAAATACTACACCTAAAGTAACAAGGCTGGCAAACTTGTAACACATAGTGTGCATAGGCATGGAACAGGCTAGGCATTTAGGCTACATTGTTGGAAGAGGAATGACTTAGCCCTAGAACAATAAGGTAGAGGCAATGCAAAATTGGCCACATCCTCTCACAAAAAGACAAGTGAGGGCTTTCCTGGGAATTGTTATTATAAAGGTATTACCGATAGTTTGTGCCTAACTTTGCCAGTATGGCAGCACCTCTGTCTGACCTAACAAAAGGGAAAAAGTAATGGTTCAATGGTCACCGGAGGCCGAAAAAGCATTCAAAGACTTGAAAATGGCATTGTGTCAACAGCCAGTGTTAATGGCTCCAGATTTCTCAAGAGTTTGTAGTACAGACAGATGCATCAGAGGTCGGATTAGGGGCTGTCATGTCTCAGGAAATTAATGAAGAACATCCAGTCATGTACTTAAGCCGAAAACTGAACGCATCTGAGAAAAACAAAAACTACTCTATTGTGTAAAGAGAGTGTTTGACAGTAAAGTGGGCACTAGACTCTCTGAGATATTACCTGGTGGGCAGGAGGTTCAGTCTTGTCTCAGACCATGCCCCATTGAAGTGGATGAGCAAGAATAGGTGAAATAATGCAAAGATAACACGGTAGTTCCTGGCATTACAAGACTTTGATTTTGTGGTCGAACATAGACCCGGAAAGTCTCATTTGAATGCAGATCCCCTGTGAAGGGTTCACTGTCTATCTTATGTAAACAGGCAAGGGGTAGATGGTAGATGGCAGGTATCTGCACTGAGAATGCTGCTCTATTAGGCAATGGCTGCTGTTTGGGTCTGGGACTTGAGAGCTGCAGGCTCATTCCCACACTCCACTCCTGGTGTTGACACCCTCAGGTGTGTGAAGCATTTAGATTAAAAGCTGCCAGAGCAGTGTGTGGCTGTCTGCTGGAACACAGCTAGCCTGCTAAGCTGCTAGAGCCTCCAGGGACACAACGTCGTTTGGAACACTAAAGTGAACTGTGCCCAATAAACCTGGACATTTGAACCGGTACTTATGCCTATGTGTGCTTGTCTTCTGTGGCGACAAGACTAACCAGAGGGTCTCGCATTTACAAGATATAGACTAAAGGAAACCTATAACTACTTTTATAGGCAGGATTTATTTCTATTCTAAAATTTACTAAAGTCCCCTCAACTGCCGATTATGGTAACCAGATTGTACCTGATAGTTTGATTGTAGTGTCTTTTCTAGATGAACTGGAGAGTCCCAGATTGGTAACTGAGCATGCAGGGGAACATCCTCACATGCCCTGTGTTGTAAACTGGAATCCCGGCATCAGTAAAAACTAGGATACTGGGCATGAGTGCAGTCAACGCATGCGCAGTACGGAGTGCATGATAAGTGCTCTAGAGTAAGGGAAAAGAATAGTAATACTAGCCAAGCATCCACACCTGCACAGTAGGGTGGAATTGGAAGGAATAACACTATTGGATGTCACATTACCGCTTGCGTGCGGATTCCAACAAAATAAAATAAACCAGAGTTCACATCACACTTTACGTGATTGTCAGAGTCTAACAGTCACTAAATAAATAAATGTAGAGAATTCAGCTAACTAATTGTTTAGCTATATAAAGCTCAGATCCTATATATGAAGAGATTCAGGGAAAAATAATAAAATGCACTAGGTTATCAGAGGAAAAATACTTATCTGTTTCATATATTCCATATTGTATATTAAATCACCTCTAAGGCTAGTTGCAGACGACCGTGTGTATTTTGCAGTCATCGAACTAGTAATCAGTGTTATTATTTTGCGGACAGTGTCTTCAGTGTGTCTTCAGCATCCGTGCCGTATGTCCGCAAAAACGGACAGTGTCATCAGTGTGTGATCCTAGTTTGCGGATCTGCATTAAAAAAAAAAAAAAAAAAAAAACACAGGAGAAGTCCCTAGCTTTTCCCTGTCCCTATACCTGCCTATAAAGAAAAGCTCACCTGACCACTTGGCTGACATTTTCTTGGTATTTGTGCTCTGTGTGATCCTGCGGATGATGTCTTCCTTTATTGGCTGGTCTCACTGTGTTTTGGACAGCAAGCAACAATGTTGGAAGAAGAGCCACAAAGAAAGAGGAAGAGATTTTGGGTTCATCCTATTGTTTTACAACGTGGCTCCAAAGGAAGCTTCCACACCCTTTATCAGGACTTGCATCGGTGGTGTTGTTAGCCTTGGCTGACAGCAACTGTCGGTTTATAATTGTGGATATAGAGGCCTATGGAAGTTCTGCTGCCATGTCCAGGGCTTCCAGAATGTGTGAACGCCTTCAGTCAAACCAGCTTGCCCTTAAATCACCAAGGCAACTGCCAGAATCTACTGGAAGACCAGCACCATTTGCAATCATGGCAGATAAAGCCTTTGGACTGTCCACCATTTGATGCGGCCAATCGCCCGCCGCGGTTTGGATGATCGGAGGTGAATCTTCAATTACTGTCTCAAAAGAGCGAGGCGGTATGTGCAGTGCGCCTCTGGCATTCTGAGCAGCAAATGGAGGGTTTTACATTCTTCCATTCAGAAGGATCCGTATAATGTAAGGTTTGTGATTCAAGCTTGTCATCCTTTACAACTACACCCGGATTCATTACAGTGCATATGATGGTGACCTTGAACAGTATATGTCTTTCTCAACCATCACTCTAGAACACACCCAGCATGGAAGACCTTGCGTGGCAAGACTGGCTATCCGTGAACTCTTTGCTATTTCATGTCACCAGAGGGAAGTGTTCCGTGGCAGATGGAAGCTATCCATAGCGCTAGATAACTGTCCATGGACATTTTTATTTAGTTTTTGCCTTATTTTTGAAAAAAAAATCTTTTTTGTCTTTCCTGTTAGCTGTAGTTTAGTGTAGGGACTCACAAGAGAATGAGGAACCTTGACGCAGTTTGCAGAGCTTATGCATTTCTGCCTAAATACCTTTTTTATGTTTAATTTATTAATCAAATTTTTGGATTTAGGGCAGAAATACAAGCAAATACCTCATTATATATCTTTTTTTTATTATTTAAAAAAATAATCACCACAATGATAATGTAATGTTTATATATTTTTGTCTCTGTGTTTCACTGCCTTTTTTATTTGTTGTTTTTTCAAATACACCTAGACAAACACAAACATACCACTAGCATACATCATATATATAGTCAGAAGTGACATGCCACAGATGTCCACTCTCCACAAACATTACTTAATCACATACCACACACTATCAAGACACCAAGCAAGATGAAGACAAAGACAGAAATAACTCAAAAAAATATTTTATGTCAAATAAACTATGTAATGACCTGTATAACATAAATAATGCAAACAAGAACAATTCTACAAATCCATCATCTGGCGTGTAAAGGAACCAGGAGCTGGAGGTGTGGCACTGATGGACTCCTAGGTCTCATGTCCCGGAGCATGATGTTGCTGATGGTAGCCACTGTATTGACCAACTCCATAGTAATGTGAAGGCCCTAGACCCATTGCCCTGTCCTGAGTATTGTGCTGCAGATAGTCCACAGCCTGGCACACCTCTTCCATGTTGCGGTTGGCAACAAGAGCTCAGCCACCCCCATCAAAACCGTTTTGCAATGGTAGAGCTTCTCCTTTGGAACTTCTTCAGTATATGGGCCAGGCTGCGACAAAAAATGTGCGTCTGTGTCTCTTGCTTCCTATAGTTAAAGTGCTCAAGGACTTGAAGGTCCACTAGAGATCTAGGGTCCGCAGAGTGCATGGACAGCGTGGCAAAAGTCGCCTGACTGGAAGATCCTCCTTTGGGGATGGTCCTGTGACTGAAGCATCACTTCCAGCTCAGTCTACTGCTTCAATTGGAGACCCAGGTTCGCCAGATGAAGCCTGCAACTCTGGTGCAGCTGCCTCTGATGCTGTCTCATCCACATCATGCAGACTGCCCTGTGATCTATAGTAAGAAAAAAATGGTAAGTATTTTAAAAATTTATATTAAAACATTGACAGAGCATGCTAAGTACCATGCATGTTCATAGTACCTAGCATGTCACCATTCTGTGTTCTAAGCATGCTAAAGTACCACATATGTCCGTGGTACATAGCATGTCCACATACAGCAGATTATGTATGTGAGCATGCTAAAGTACCACATACAGGTGCATCTCAATAAATTAGAATATCTTTGAAACGTTTATTTATTTCATTAAATTAAAAAAGTGACCTCCTATATTTTCTAGATTCTTTACACACATTTCAAGTGTTTTATTTCTGTAAATGTTGGTTATGGATTACAGGTAATGAAAACCTAAATCTAAGAAAATTAGTATATTGTAAAAAAAAAAAGTTCAGTATTGTAAATTCAGTGTGTCACCTGCCAAGGTATCCTAAGCCTTTAAATGGTCCCTCAGTCTGGTTCAGTGGGACACACAATCATGGAAGACTGCTGATTATGAAATGAATTACAGAATTACTGAATTGAATGAACGTTTCAAAAATATTCATATTTATTGAGATGCACCTGTATGTCTGTGGTACATAGCATGCCCACATACAGCAGATTACACACTAACTACACTGAAACAGATAATACAAACATATTTATATCAGTTCAGAGCATTATATTTCACGATTGAATATAGCACGAATTATTAAAAGCAATAAAGTATATACATACAGCCCAACATCCATGACATCATGGAGAACCATCAGCTGCTGAGTGAATATATATGGTTTCTTGAGGTATTGACCATCTCCACACTTCTCCTGCTCCTTCAATTCATAGCGGAACTGATCCCGGCAAGAGTTCCATCTTGTTTTCGCCATTTTTACTGTTTCCCAAAGAAAAAAAAAAGGGGTGAAAGGGTTAAAAATGCCAAATTATAAAACTAGCCACAAAAGAACATAACATTAATGAAATAACTACATATTATTAGTGATTGTGAGGTAATGACAGCATGATGCAAATTAATCATAGTGCTGCAAAATGGATTGCTGACAAATAGTATTTTTTAAACTTCTATAAAGGGGGCTTCTATATAAATTGTAATGGGACGTCAGGGGTATGTATAACTAGCCAAGATTGGCCCTCTGCTTCTTCTTGGCCCTCTCCCAATCTGTAGACTGCAGCTCCTGCACCACCTCTTCACACGCCTGATCCTTTTGGAAGCAGTCATGGTAAGTCTCCTCCCTCTTATCCCATATGATGGGTCTGTCTTGCACAAGACAGAGTAGTTTTTCCGTCCACACTCTGGTCATAACTACTAGGAAAAATCTGTCTGCATTAGGAGCAATGTGTGTGTCTGTGTGGTGTCCAAACTCCTGCTGCTGAGCACCTGCTGAGAAATCCCCTGCAGGAAACCATGTGCTGTGCTGCAAAACCCCTTGCACCTTAATTTTGATGTTCCACAAAAAGTGATGGCACACAATTGATACACGAGTACATCCGTATGCCGTCCTAGGTTTTTAGGCTTCTATGGGCGAGTCCGTTCCGCAAAAACTGAACAGAATAGGACCTGTTCTATATTTCGCAGCATGGACTCATGGCTCGCACACTGATCAATGATAAACATGATCATGTGCATGTACCCATAGAAATGAATGGGTCGAATAACACGAATAGCACACGGATCTCGCCCACGGTTGTCCGCAGGGGCATAAATCTGTTATATATTAAATTATTATATGGGTATACATACAATTAAAAATATGGAAGTATAAAAAGTATATGTATAAATCATGTATATGGCAAAAGTATAAATCATATTATAAATAGAAAATTAATTTAAATTCATATAAAAATGATCTTATATAAAAATTATATAAAAGAACTTTTGTGTTACTTTTAATAAGATGTAATTTATGGATATGAAAAATTAACTGTTCTATAATGTATTATAAATGTTTATAATACTACCCACTCCCTGGTGTTGGTATAAGGGTGCCATTAATTCAGAATCTTAATGATCTGTAACGTCCTCGAGTACTTCATTAAGACCTTCAGGAGTTAAAGTATTTAACTTAAAAATCCAATACATCTCCTTCTTAGGGAATCCTATCTATTGTATTGATTTAAAGGGATTTGTTCTAAGGGAGTTACAATAAAACCCTTAAATTCACATTTGTGTTTGATCAAGGCATGTCTCGAAACGCTGTGTTTTATATAACCATTCAAAATATTTGACCAATGTTTGTTTATCCTCTAGCATAAACTCATGATTGTTCGGCCGACATACATGTCTGCAGGGACATTGAATTACATAAATGATGAACAAAGAGGAACAATCCAGCCTTGTTCTTATAGGAAAAAAAATCCCCTGTAGAGTGACTATTTCTTTTACTTTGTGAGAAATGCACCTACAACATTTGCACTTTCTGCGTCCACATCTAACAATTAATTAGCTGAATTCGCTACATTTATTTATTTAGTGACTGTTAGACTCTTTGACAATCACGTAAAGTGTGATGTGAACTCCGGTTTATTTTGTTGGAATCCACACACAAGTGGTAATGTGACATCCAGTAGTGTTGTTCCTTCCAATTCCAAGCTACTGCACAGTGTGGACTCGGCATGCATGACCAGTATTACTATATTCTTTTCGCTTACTCCAGAGCACTTATCATGCACTCTGGAGCACGTACCGTACATGCTCAGTTACCGATCAGTTCCAGTTTACAACACAGGGCATGTGCGGATATTCCCCTGTATGCACTGTTACCAATCTGGGACGCTCCAGTTCATCTAGAGAAGACACTACAATCAAACTGCAGTGCTGTCCAAAAGTATTGGCACCCCTGCAATTCTGTCAGATAATACTCAATTTCTTCCAGAAAATGACTGCAATCACAAATGCTTTGGTAATAATATCTTCATTTAATTTGTCTTCAATGGAAAACCACAAAAAGAATTGTCAAAAAGCCAAATTGGATATAATTCCACACCAAACATAAAAAAGGGGGTGGACAAAAGTATTGGCACCCTTTGAAAAATCAGGTGATGCTTCTCTAATTTGTGTAATTAACAGCACCTGTTACTTACCTGTGGCACATAACAGGTGGTGGCAATAACTAAATCACACTTGCAGCCAGTTGAAATGGATTAAAGTTGACTCAACCTCTGTCCTGTGTCCTTGTGTGTACCACATTGAGCATGGAGAAAAGAAAGAAGACCAAAGAACTGTCTGAGGACTTGAGAAGCAAAATTGTGAGGAAGCATGAGCAATCTCAAGGCTACAAGTCAACCTCCAAAGACCTGAATGTTCCTGTGTCTACCGTGCGCAGTGTCATCAAGAAGTTTAAAGCCCATGGCACTGTGGCTAACCTCCCTAGATGTGGACGGAAAAGAAAAATTGACGAGAGATTTCAACGAAAGATTGTGCGGATGGTGGCTAAAGAACCTCGACTAACATCCAAACAAGTTCTAGCTGCCCTGCAGTCCGAGGGTACAACAGTGTCAACCCGTACTATCCGTCGGCGTCTGAATGAAAAGGGACTCTATGGTAGGATACCCAGGAAGACCCCTCTTCTGACCCAGAGACATAAAAAAGCCAGGCTGGAGTTTGCCAAAACTTACCTGAGAAAGCCAAAAACTTTTTGGAAGAATGTTCTCTGGTCAGATGAGACAAAAGTAGAGCTTTTTGGGAAAAGGCATCAACATAGAGTTTACAGAAAAAAAAAAGAGGCCTTCAAGGAAAAGAACACGGTCCCTACAGTCAAACATGGCGGAGGTTCCCTGATGTTTTGGGGTTGCTTTGCTGCCTCTGGCACTGGACTGCTTGACCGTGTGCATGGCATTATGAAGTCTGAAGACTACCAACAAATTTTGCAGCATAATGTAGGGCCCAGTGTGAGAAAGCTGGGTCTCCCTCAGAGGTCATGGGTCTTCCAGCAGGACAATGACCCAAAACACACTTCAAAAAGCACTAGAAAATGGTTTGAGAGAAAGCACTGGAGACTTCTAAAGTGGCCAGCAATGAGTCCAGACCTGAATCCCATAGAACACCTGTGGAGAGATCTCAAAATGGCAGTTTGGAGAAGGCACCCTTCAAATCTCAGGGACCTGGAGAAATTTGCTAAAGAAGAATGGTCTAAAATTCCAGCAGAGCATTGTAAGAAACTCATTGATGGTTACCGGAAGCGATTGTTCGCAGTTATTTTGTCTAAAGGTTGTGCTACCAAGTATTAGGCTGAGGGTGCCAATACTTTTGTCCGGCCCATTTTTGGAGTTTTGTGTAAAATGATCAATGATTTGACTTTTTTTTCATTCTCTTTTGTGTTTTTTCATTGCAAGCAAAATAAATGAAGATATTATTACCAAAGCATTTGTGATTGCAATCATTTTCTGGAGGAAATTGAGTATTATCTGACAGAATTGCAGGGGTGCCAATACTTTTGGCCAGCACTGTATCAGGTACAATCTAGTTACCATAATCAGCAGTTCAGGGACAGTAAATTTTAGATTAGAAATAGACCCTGTCTATAAAGTAGTTATAGGTTTCCTTTAGTTTATATCTTGTAAAGAAAAGATATAAAGAAGGCAGGCACACATAGGCATAAGTACTAATTCAAATGTCCAGGTTTATTGGGCACAGTTCACTCACGGAAACTTAAAATAGCTTACTTCAGCAGAAAAATGATAACATAAAACATCCTTAACTTGAGGTGCAGAAAAACAGTTCAAACTTTTAGTGCTTCTCACCAGTGCAGTGGTTCAGTCCCGGCTTGTCCTTCAGACAGCACAATGTCCCTGGAGGTTCTAGCAGCTTAGCAGGCTAGCTGGGTTCCAGCAGACAGCCACACATTTCTCTGGCAGCTTTTAATCTAAATGCTTCACACACCTAAGGGTGACAACACCAGGAGTGGAGTGTGGGAATGAGCCTGCAGCTCTCAAGTCCCAGACCCAAACACCAGCCATCGCCTAACTGAGAGCAGCATTCTCAGTGGCAGATACCTGCCATTCACCACTTTACCATTTGCCTGTTTACATTTCTCCCCCCCCCCCCCCGCACAAAGCCGACGTGCTTGGCACCTACAGAAGACACAGTGAAGCCTTGACAGGGCATCTGCATTCAAATGAGGCTTTCCAGGTCTATGTTCAATCACAAAATCAAAGTCCTGTAAATTTTAGCATATAAATAAACCCTGTCTACAAAGCAGTTATGGGTTTCCTTTAGTTCATATCTATACAGGCCTACTGAGCATGCAGGTAGGCCAGCTTACACGCATGCACACACCTGGCGTGAAGACGACAAACACACATAGTTTCCACATGTGTAAGCTCCTGAGAGAGATCATTATTTTTTTTTATTTTTTTTGTGACTTTTCGTTATGAGGTATGAGATTATGGGCCGCATTGCAAATGTGCATTAAATTGATGTCTGGGTATAATGTATTGAACTTGTTTTGTATACTTTACACACAATCTTGGAAGTTGTACCTCCCAAGTGGGAGTGTGTTATAAGTACCCCCCATATAAGGGAGACAATTGTATTAATAGTCATTTCAACTTTGATCACACTTAAGTAAGGGGGAAAAGAACCTCAAAATGCGTTATGTGCTTTTAACTTGTTCTGTTGAATCTGGAAATCCAATAACCATGTGGGTAAGCATGGTGCCATCTCGTTCCCCTCATCTAATCTTTTTATGCAGATGATATCTTACTTTATCATCATACAAAATCAATGAAAAGACTTAAATCCTCCCTTTGAACATTCCTCCTAATATGCTGGCCAAGTTACAACAAGTCTTCCCCTTTGACTGGAGAACTTCTGAACTGGACTACCTAAGTATAAAGATCACTACCTCTCTTGTTCAAAAGTCTAATGCCAACTTTTCACCGCAAATTATCACCATCAAAAGACTTTCAAACCTATACCAAATATCATATCATATCCTGGCTTGGCAGAATCTCTGCCTTTCAGTTGTTGGTGCTTCCTAAACTTCTCTATTTGTTCCAGACAATCCTTCTAGCGCCTCCCTCTTTTCTTCAAAAGGTCAACACCCATATATCTGGAACAACAAAAATCCTAGAATTCTATCTTCTATTCTCCACAAGAAGAGGGATGTAGGGGGTCATGGTATACCCAGTCTGATTACTACGTAGCCTCCCATCTCTCTAGGCTACGAGATTGGTGGCATGGCAACAAAAACAAATCCTGGATCCGTATTAAAGCCTCCTTAGTCCAAAAACAGGATCTCAAGGCATGGCTGTACTATTTCCCCCTCAGTTCAAACCCGCAACCACCCTCTTCTAGGCTCTTCCAACACCTTACAAGCTTATGGAAAAGAACCCATCATTCGACGGGGAAAGAAACATCCTTTGAGTCTTTCACTGGCTCCACTAGAACTCCTAGAACTGAGCATTCCAGGACCTCTACCTGAAGCCTTGGAAATCTGTGGGCATTTCTCTTATATCACAGCTGTAAAATACTGACACTATACTGCCCTTTGACTACCTGCGAACAAAATACGCCCTTCCACCACAGTGCCTGTTCACTTATCTTCAAATCAAACACTTTTTATCGACCTCCTATACCTCCGATATCATCTACAATAAAGACCTTCTCAACATTCTTAAGCTACCCAACAAATCTGCTAAGACCCTTGGTCCCATCTACCATATCCTAGGTTCAAAGCAATCATTCATTAAAACTGCCCCAATACGCAGTTGGGAAATATCCCTACAGAAAACCTTCACATCGGGACACTGGAAAAGAGCATTGGCCTTCACGAAAAAGACATTTAAATGTGTCACCCACTTTGAGAATACAAAGTGTACAAATGCACCCAAAGCTCCATCAAGAAAAAATTCCTGAGATAACATACCTAAGGTTTGTGCCTTAGGTATGTTATCTCAGTACTTTTTTTCTTTGTTACATATGGTTCTTCTAGCACCTCTCTACATTAAGATCTGTGGTATGGCTTTCGATGGAGCTTTGGGTGTATTTGTACACGTTATTTTAAATTATCTGATTGATCATATGTGTATTTGATAGTGTGCTTTGATTTACCATGATCATTCATTTGATGCCCTGAGCTTCCTGCTTTTGTTTATATCATTTTGTTGTTTTTTTTTCTGTATTCCCTCATGTGTTTATTTATTTGTATTTTTATTTTATTTGTTAATAAACTATGTTAATTATTTTTACTTCTGTGTGGGCATGATTTTGTTGTTTCACGTTTAATTTGGTTAACTTAGCTTGTACCATTTCTGTTTATCCAGTTTAGTATATTGGTTGATGTATTACCAGCATTTGTGACACCTACATCAACTACTCCCTGTTCTTCTATATATACAGAGCTAAGTAATCCATTTAGTAGCTCTGCTTTTTCTTGGTCCTCAGTGACCACCTACTTTAAATGTTTCCACTTAACCTCTGTACCACTATTTGACAATAGCTACTCCCAGTCTATATCCTGAAGTGCAGCCCTTAACCTGGGAAAATTGACCTTTTTAAAAATAAGCGATTTTGGCCTCCCAACCTTTTTAGGTGGAATCTGATTAGATTATGGTCACTATTACTGTTCTGTCCTCCTTATGTGTGAGGCATAAGTCGACATGCAGCTAAACTCCCTCCTAGTAATTCATTGACTCTGGAGCGATGTCCAAACTTTAACTTTTATTACAAGGATAGGGTGAAACTGGGAAACAGAAAGATAATGCATTTACTAATGCGTACAAGCATGTAGCAACACACTATAACACAAACCAATGTATACATAGACATATGCATGAAATACAAGATGTATACAGTATAGTAATACAGAGATGAGGAACATCCATATACATAAACTGTACATGTGGCTCCTGAGTGGTGCTATCCTGACTACAACAAGCATGGTCTCAAGCTAGAGTAACTATGGACTGGGAAATTACACCAGGAGACATGCAAACATAATAATATGCATAAACACATAAACTATAGTGCTGGATTACAACTGGAACATACCAGCGATGCTACTGTAGGTCCAAGATGAGGAGGATGGAATAGGATGCTGCTAGCTGCACAGCAAGTTCCAAGTGAAATGGCCACTGATGAGCTGACTTGATGATGTCATTAGGTCATAGGTGGGAACTACAGTAGCTCTAGTGGGACATACAGGGAATTGTATGATGATTTGCTATTTGCACAAACAGCCACTAGATGGAGCTATTACAATCAATACATTATATATTGCTGAAGGCATGACATTCCCCGCCTGGTATCCCAAGGATATCACATTAAGGTATCTCTGAAGAGAACAACAATATCAGTTCAGTAACTGGTCTGAGGAAAAGTCTAGGTTCACTTTGCTTGCAAACCTTGAGTTCTACTTTCCTGACTTTCCCATCTTCACTTGGGAACACTTTGGTCACCAGTCCTAAAGGCCACTCGTTTCTCTTGGACTGAGAGTCTTTTACAAGAACAACATTGCCAACTTCCATGCTGGGTTTGCTAGCTTGCCATTTGTTCCGTGTCTGCAAAGTATAGATATATTGTCGCCTCCACTTATCCCAGAAGGCATCTGCCAGGGTTTCTACTCACCTCCATTGGCTCTTGTATAAGTCTTTAGTAGTAAACTCACCAAGTGGAGCTGCAGCTGTACCAGTCTTTTGGGTAAGAAGAGTAGAAGGAGAAAGCAAAAGAGGATCCTCCAGATCATTTGGAATTGAAGTCAAAGGTCTGGCATTTATGATGGCCACTACTTCAGCCATGAAAGTTGTGAGTGTCTCATGGGTGAGTCTTGAAGTTCCTAGTTGTAGAAAGATTGAATCAAGGATCCTACTAGCTATGCTGATCATACGCTCCCAAGAACCTCCCATGTGAGAAGGGTGAGGAGGGTTGAATGTCCATGTACAACCTTGGTCAGCAAGATATCTCTCTACATGTTCACTGTCAATGTTTGAAGAGACTCTCAGTTCCTTGTAGGCTAAAAACAAAATCGGTACCTCTATCAGAGCGGATATGTTTGACTGGACCTCTGATAGAAATTAAACGTCTGAGGGAATTTATAAAGCTGGATGTGTCCATAGACTCAATAACTTCTATAGGCACAGCCCTAATACTCATGCAGGTAAATATGACTGCCCAACGTTTGCTGTTTGCATGGCCTCCTCTTGTGTGCCGTGCGGTGACAGACCAGGGTCCAAACACATCAAGACCAACATTTGTGAAAGGAGGTTCAATACTAAGTCGGTCTTCAGGAAGATTAGCCATCTTCTATGACTGAAACATACCACGGAGCTTTCGGCAGGTGATACATCTGAATATTAGACAACTCACAAGTCTTTTCGTTCCCACTATCCAGAAACCTGCTGTACGTAAAGCCCTTTCGGTGAACAAACGTCCTTGGTGCTTTGTCTGTTCATGATAGTACTGCACAAGTAAAGATGCAATATGATTGTTTGGGAGTGTCAACGGACTGGCTTCATTCCTCTCAAGTTTTGCATTAGAGATACGCCCTCCAACTCTCAACAGTCCTTTAGCATCTATAAATGGATCAAGTCTCTTGAGAAAACTGTCTTTAGGAACACTCTTTTGATTTTGAAGGCATTCAAGTTCACGTGAATAAGTCTCTTGGTGGATACAATGGATGATAACTTCTCTGGCCTGTGTGAGGTCATCCACTGTATAGGCTTTGTGACAGTAGTGCCACCCTGTGCAACGCCCTGATGATTGTGGTATGGATCTGAATGATCTAGCAATGTGAATCAAACAAGCTATGGCTCTGTTTAATGACTTCCAAGTAGAAAACTTGTTAAAGCGTTTGGATCCAAGCTGTGTGTTAGAGACTGTCGTGGCAAGTGTAGAAACTTGAGGTCGAATCTCTACATCAGACTCTGGCTCTAATAGTTCATATGTGCCTTCGCCAAGAGTTGCGGGTATCGGTTTGTACAAGAATGTTGGCCCTGTGAGCCATGTAGTGTCTTTTAGATGAGATGCTGATACAGCTCTTGTAGAATGGTCTGCTGGGTTGAGGTCAGTCAGTACATAGCACCACTGGGTAGGCTGTGTTGACTTCCTAATTCTTTGGACTCTATTATTCACATGGACATAAAATCTTCTAGTCTCATTGTAAATGTAGCCCAGCACTACTTTGCTGTCTGTATGAAACAGTGTATTGTCAAGTCTCACATCTATTTCTGACGTAATCATTTCTGCCAGCTCTACTGCTAGAATTGCCGCACAGAGTTCAAGTCTTGGTATGGTGGGTTCTGGGCGAGGTGTCAGCTTTGCCTTACCTATCACAAAGCCGACAGAGACTTTGCCTTTAATGTCTTTTGTTCTAAGGTAAGCAACTGCACCGACGGCTTTTACTGAAGCTTCACAGAATACGCACAGCTCCCTAGACTGAACATGTTCAGGAGGGATGTGGGCATAAGGTCTAGGTATATGTAGGTTAGACAACACCTTTAGAGAGTCTCTCCATGTCACCCATAATGCTTTTTTCTCTGGGGAAAGTGGGAAGTCCCAATCACATGTGTCTGTAGTTAACTCTCTGAGCAGAGTCTTACCTTGGACGGCCACAGGTGCTGCGAAGCCAAGTGGATAATATAGGCTGTTTATCGTGGATAAGACACCACATCGTGTGAAAGGCCTTTGCTCTTGGTTTACCTGAAAGGTAAAGGTGTCAGTTTTGAGGTCCCAATTGAGCCCTAGGCTGCGTTGCATGGGTATGAAGTCTGTTGCCAAGTCTAGATCTTTCAAATCGCTGGCATGATCTTGAGTGGGGAAAGCCTCCATAAAAACTTTGCTGTTTGAAGCTATCTTATGCAGTCTTAGGTTTCAACCTGATAACAAACTTTGGGTTCTTCTGAGTAGGCTGATTGCAGCTTCTGGTGAAGGAAGTGACTGTAGGCCATCAGCTACGTAAACGTCTCTTTCAACAAACTGCCTGACATCTTGCCCATAGTCTTTTTCACCTTCCTGGGCAGACCGTCTTAGTCCATAGATAGCAACTGCAGGAGATGGGCTGTTGCCAAAAACATGTACCTTCATGCGGTATTCTATGATGTCTTTGGTGGGTCGTTGTCTCTGAACCAGAGGAATCTCAATAAGTTCCTGTGCTCTTCTTTGACTAGGAAACAATGAAACATTTGTTGTATGTCAGCAACAATGGCAATGGACTCCTTGCGGAATCTGATGAGGACACCAAGTAGTGTGTTGTTGAGATCTGGTCCAGTCAAAAGAACATCATTAAGGGATACTCCCTTATATTGTGAGCTGGAGTCAAATACTTCCCGGATCTGTCCTGGCTTTTTAGGGTTGTAGACACTGAAGATTGGTAGATACCAGCACTCTTCCTTTTCTTTTACAGGTGGAGCCACATCCGCATGACCATTCTCAAATATCTTGCTCATGAATGAGAAGAAATGTTCCTTCATATCTGGTTTTCTTTGAAAGTTGCGTCTGAGTGAAGAAAGATGTGTTAGTGCCTGATCCCTGTTGTTGGGAAGATGGCGTCTCTGCATTCTGAAAGGCAGCGGTGCAACCCAGCTATTTGTTTCATCCTTGAAGAGACCTTGTTCCATTATCTTTAAGAAAGCCTCATCTTCAATAGAGGGTGCTATTTTGTTGTCTTTAGTCCTCTGGAAGATCGTACACCCCAAGTGATCTCTCTCTTCATCACAGGAATAGTTTATGATTTCTGTAAGGTCAGGGTGTACAATACTAGTGGGCTTCTCCTTTATGAGGAACCTGTTAGGACAAGGCTGGAAAAGAGATGGACGCCCATTCTCCAATAAGCTTGTGTAAAGGTCATTTACAGTGGTTGGTTTGTGAACAGTTCCTAGGCAGACATTGCCTATAATGACCTATCCTAGGTCAAGCTTCTGAGCATATGGGGAATTGTGAGGGCCATTTATCTGCTTTCTCACCTTGTGGATTCTTATGATGTCTCTTCTGAGCAGAAGTACTATCTGAGCCTCTGAGTCTAGTGCAGGGATTAGAGGCACTATGGTTTTCAGATGTCCATGATGTAATGTTGCCTCCGGTGTAGGGATCTCTTCCCTGTTGTTGGGAATCTGATTGCATTCGATCAAGGTAGGTAGAGGCAGGGATGTTTTGACATCTATAGATTCAATTTGATAGCCTGTGGCTCTGCTTCCTGTTTCTTTGCTCACACCTGAGCATGTCTTAAGTGAATATGAGGAGCTGTGTACTTTAATCTTGAACATATCAAAGAAGGATGAATTTGCAAGGAATCTGTTGCTTTGATCTTCAAGAATTGCATATAGCCTTACCGCCTTCTCCTTGTGGCCAATGGGGTACACTGTCATAAGACAAATCTTAGAGCAGGATTTACCGCTATGTCCTCTTCCGCATACTTGGGTGCACTGGGGTGTCACTTCAGGAGGTACTGTTGCTTTCTCCTCCCTGCCGTGCTCTGTATCTTGCTCTGAGGGTGTGAGAATCCATGGAGCTGGCCCTGGGTGTAAAGCTGTACTATGTTCTTTGCTGTCACATTCTGTGTATTTGATGTTTGCTGTACAGTCCTTTGCAAGATGAGAAGTTGATGCACAACATCTGTAGCAAATGTGATTTTCCTTGAGGAAGGTTTTGCGATCCTTAAGAGGTTTCTCCCTAAACCCTCTACATTTTAACAGTGCGTGAGGTTTCTTGTCTAGAGGACACGCTCTACATGGGTCATTTGCTGAGGTCTTCTCAGTCTCTGCAGTACTGGTGAAACGCTGGTTTTGTGCACAGCAACAGGTGTAGCTTTCAGGTTACGAAAGAATGCAGGTTTACCTGTTTTGGGATGAGCAGTGTCAGAAGTTGAGAAGTCAAAACTAGGATCATTTCTAGTCTTTGCTTGTTGGCGCACACAGTCCACAAAAATGGAGAATGGAGGAAATGAAACATTGTGTAGTTGTTTGTACCTGGAACCTTGATTGATCCATCTCTCTTGCAGACTATAAGGTAGCTTCTATATGATGGGGGGACGCCACATGCTGTGTCTAAGAATGCAAGACCTTGCAAATCTCTTTCAGCTTTGGCAACTTGGAGTTCCATCAGCAGGTCACTTAATTCTTAATTTGGAAACCTTTGTTGGAGATTTTAGGAAAGTCATCAATTCTTTTAAAGAGCGCATTCTCTATAACTTCTGGTGAGCCATAACACTCGTCAAGTCTCTCCCATATCATGTTTAACCCTTTGCTTGGGTAGTTGATGTTGATGTCTCTAATGCGCTTTGCGTGCTCTGCTGACTCATTCCCCAGCCATTTGACTAGAAGATCAACTTCTTCACTTGCAGACATGTCTAGATCTTTGATAGTATTCCTGAATGTAGCTCGCCAGGCTCTGTAGCCTTCAGGACGGTCGTCAAACTTTGAGAGTCATTTGGTTATTAGATCACGTCGTGCAAAGAACTTGAAGAAGTCAGATATCCCTTGATCTTTATGTGCTGCTTCTGGAGAGAAGCGACTGTGTAGAAGACTTGGTGGGCTATTGCGGTTTTTAAATGTGTTTTGCTGTAATAGCCACCATCTTCTTGTTCCCTCTTAAAGGGCACGACTGCACTGTGGGCATTTGTTGGGTTGGGTACAGACTGCGTTGGGAGCTGATGGTAAACTGACGATGCTTGCTGTGTGACAGGATTCTGCTGGAGCACATTAGCAGGGGTTGACTCTGTCTCTGGACCAATATGCAGGCTGTCATCTGACTTGGCATGTTGTAGTATATAGTCTGAAGTACGCTGCGTGTTATCACGATGACTGGGTTCAGGCCGCTGCTAGATCTTCCACTTGTAGGATTCACTGCTTCCTCTAGGGCCTCTGCCATAGCAGCTGCAGCTTCCTTTTCTGCTGCTAGTTTCTCTAGTGATGCTTCTAAGCATGCTCTCTCTATTTTTATCTGCATTTCCTGCTCAGCAAAGGTGGCGCATATTTTGGCGGCTTCGGCCTTTGCGCGGGCAATGGCAACTGTGGAGCTGCTCACTGACCTCAGAAGCTCCTGGAGCTTGCTGAGATGTAAGACCTTGTTTCAAAGGGTTTGCTGTCGCTCGCTGAGATGATGACACTGTGGACAGGCTTGTACACATAAACTGTCTTGGGTGTCTGGTAGCAGTGATGCTACACTATACTGTAGCACCATGCAGGGTTCAGAATCCCACTGTCCGGCCTGTAAGAAGCCGCTGTTTCACTGTTCTGTCCTCCTTATGTGTGAGGCATAAGTCGACATGCAGCTAAACTCCCTCCTAGTAATTCATTGACTCTGGAGCAATGTCCAAACTTTAACTTTTATTACAAGGATAGGGTGAAACTGGGAAACAGAAAGATAATGCATTTAAGCATGTAACAACACATTATAATACAAACCAATGTATACAAAGACATATACATGAAATACAAGAAGTATACAGTATGGAAGTACAGAAATGAGGAACATCCATATACATAAACTGTACATGTGCTTCTGAGTGGTGCTATCCTGACTACAACAAGCATGATCTCCAGCTATAGTAACTATGGACTGGGAAATTACACCAGGAGACATTCAAACATAATAATGTGCATAAACACATAAACTATAGTGCTGGATTACAACTGGAACATACCAGCGATGCTACTGTAGGTCCAGATGAGGAGGATGGAATAGGATGCTGCTAGCTGCACAGCAAGTTCCAAGTGAAATGGCCACTGATGAGCTGACTTGATGATGTCATTAGGTCATAGGTGGGAACTACAGTAGCTCTAGTGGGACATACAGGGAATTGTATGATGATTTGCTATTTGCACAAACAGCCACTAGATGGAGCTATTACAATTAATACATGATATATTGCTGAAGGCTTGACAATTACCAAGATTTTTCACCAACAGTGACATTTCCAACAAGACCCGCATTATTAGAAGTGATCAGATCCAGCAAAGCATCCCCTTTAGTTGGATCTTCTACAACCTGGACCATAATATTGTCCTGCAACAAGTTGATGAATTTCCTCCACTTTGCAGACAATGCAGAACCATGAACCCAGTCAATATCTACAGTGCCTTGCGAAAGTATTCAGCCCCCTTGAACTTTTCAACCTTTTGCCACATTTCAGGCTTCAAACATAAAGATATAAAATTTAAATTTTTTGGTGAAGAATCAACAACAAGTGGGACACAATCGTGAAGTGGAACGAAATTTATTGGATATTTTAAACTTTTGTAAAAAATTAAAAACTGAAAAGTGGGGCGTGCCAAATTATTCGGCCCCCTTAAGTTAATACTTTGTAGCGCCACCTTTTGCTGCCATTACAGCTGAAAGTCGCTTGGGGTATGTCTCTAGCAGTTTTGCACATCGAGAGACTGAAATTCTTGCCCATTCTTCCTTGGAAAACAGCTCGAGCTCAGTGAGGTTGGATGGAGAGCGTTTGTGAACAGCAGTTTTCAGCTCTTTCCACAGATTCTCGATTGGATTCAGGTGTGGACTTTGACATGGCCATTCTAACACCTGGATACGTTTATTTGTGAACCATTCCATTGTAGATTTTACTTTATGTTTGGGATCATTGTCTTGTTGGAAGATAAATCTCCGTCCCAGTCTCAGCTTTTTTGCAGACTCTAACAGGTTTTCTTCCAGAATGGTCCTGTATTTGGCTCCATCCATCTTCCCATCAATTTTAACCATCTTCCCTGTCCCTGCTGAAGAAAAGCAGGCCCAAACCATGATGCTGCCACCACCATGTTTGGCAGTGGGGATGGTGTGTTCAGGGTGATGAGCTGTGTTGCTTTTACGCCAAACATATCTTTTTGCATTGTGGCCAAAAAGTTCGATTTTGGTTTCATCTGACCAGAGCACCTTCTTCCACATGTTTGGTGTATCTCCCAGGTGGCGTGTGGCAAACTTTAAACAAGACTTTTTATGGATATCTTTGAGAAATGGCTTTCTTCTTGTCACTCTTCCATAAAGGCCAGATTTGTGCAGTGTGTGACTGATTGTTGTCCTATGGACAGACTCTTTCACCTCAGCTGTAGATCTCTGCAGTTCATCCAGAGTGATCATGGGCCTCTTGGCTGCATCTCTGATCAGTCTTCTCCTTGTTTGAGATGAAAGTTTAGAGGGATGGCCGGGTCTTGGTAGATTTGCAGTGGTCTGATACTCCTTCCATTTCAATATGATCGCTTGCACAGTGTTCCTTGGGATGTTTAAAGTTTGGGAAATCTTTTGTATCCAAATCCGGCTTTAATCTTCCCCACAACAGTATCAAGGACCTGCCTGGTGTGTTCCTTGGCCTTCATAATAATAATAATAATAATAATAGTCCTTTAATAGTCCCACAGTGGGGAAATTCAGTGTGTTACAGCAGCAAAGATAAGCAGATACAAATACAAATACAACATGTACAGGAATGTTCCAAGGTGAGAGGCATTACATTAATAGCAGACAGACAGATAGGACGTAGCAGAGGTGGGGGGGGGGATTAAACAGGCAGAGAGATATTTCAGTTCTCTGTATGTAATGATCTCCGCTTAGGTCGGTGTTGGTTGTACAGCCTAACCGCGGTGGGGAGGAAAGACTTCCGATAGCGCTCCTTCTCACACCTAGGGTGGAGCAGTCGGTCACTGACAGTACTGCCCAGCGCAATCACAGTCTCATGCATGGGATGGGAGTTATTCTCCCGCATGGAGCTCACCACAGACAGTATCCTTCTGTCACCCACCACCTGCACTGGGTCCAGTGGGCTCCCCAGGACAGAGCTGGCCCTTCTAATCAGCTTGTCAAGTTTATTTCTGTCCCTGGTTGATATACTGCTCCCCCAGCAGGCCACTCCAAAGAAGATGGCTGATGCCACTACCGAGTTGAAGAAAGTCCTAAGAAGTGCCCCCCGGATTCCAAAGGCTCTCAGCTTCCTAAGCAGGTAGAGCCTGCTGTGGCCCTTCCTGTACAGGGCCTCCATATGATCTGCCCAGTCCAGCTTATTATTAAGGAGCAGACCCAGGTACTTATAGGTGTTCACAATCTTGATGCCCGTCCCCAGGATGTCCACTGGTTTTGGAGGGCATCTGCCTTTACGGAAGTCCACCACCATCTCCTTGGTCTTCCCCGCGTTAATCGTCAGGTGGTTCCGGTGGCACCAGTCCACAAAATCCTGGTTCAGTTCTCTGTACTCCCTGTCATCATCGTCTGTGATGAGGCCTACTATTGCAGAGTCGTCAGAATACTTCTGTAGGTAGCAGCTGGATGAGTTGCACCTAAAATCTGCAGTGTACAGTGTGAAGAGGAAAGGGGCGAGAACCGTACCCTGAGGTGCCCCCGTATTACAGATCACGGTACCTGACACACAGTCTTGGGCTCTCACGTATTGAGGTCGATTTGTGAGGTAGTCTAGGATCCAGTTGGAGAGGTGGTGATCCACTCCAGCAAGGCCCAGCTTGTCTCTCAGTAACCTGGGCTGTATGGTGTTAAAAGCACTGGAGAAATCAAAGAACATTATTCTCACCGTGTTCCCTGGTTTTTCCAGGTGAGACAGAGCCCTGTGCAGAAGGTGGATGATGGCATCATCTACCCCAATGCCCGGTCGATAAGCAAACTGGAGAGGGTCCATAGCGGGGCTTACTAGAGGGCGAAGATGTGTGAGAACCAATCTCTCTAAGATCTTCATCAAGTGGGATGTCAGTGCTACAGGTCTGTAGTCGTTGAGGTCCATAGGGTGAGGTTTCTTTGGAACTGGTACCACACAAGAAGATTTCCATAATTCAGGGACTATTTCCTGCCTCAGGCTCATATTATACATATATGTAATTATACCACACAGCTGGTCCCCACAAGTCTTAATTAGCCTTGCACTGATGTCATCTGGCCCTGCGGCTTTCCTCGCTTTGATCTTTTTCATCTCCTTCCTCACCTTCATGATGCTCTCTTCACTTGAAACAGAACCCTGAGACTATCACTGAGCAGGTGCATTTATACGGAGACTAGATTACACACAGGTGGATTATATTTATCATCATCAGTCATTTAGGACAACATTGGATCATTCAGAGATACTCACTGAACTTCTGGAGTGAGTTTGCTGCACTGAAAGTAAAGGGGCCAAATAATATTGCACACCCCACTTTTCAGTTTTTTATTTTTTACAAAAGTTTAAAATAACCAATAAATTTAATTCCACTTCACAATTGTTCAAGGGGGCTGAATACTTTCACAAGGCACTGTAGGTAGTTAAAATGACCCATCAAGACCGCTGTACCTGTCTGTGCCGCCCACTCAATTTGCTTATACATCTGATTCTCTAACTCCTCATTTATGTTGAGCTGACTATAGATTATATAACATAATCTAATGGAACCAATTGTTTTGAAGTAAAAGTTATGTTTTATATGCATCTCTTCCTCTGGGACTGAAATTTTTTTTACATTTTTACTTACCTGTTTGATGCATTCAACTTCCGAGGGAATAACTGTGAATGGGAGGAATATACGCTGACCACCAGAGACATTCTCTATCAAGTGAGTGGGCTGAATTTATTGTTTTTTTGTTTTTTTTTCAGATTTTGACTATAGATTATGTGAAAATGTATTTTATCAGGGCTTTTAGCTTTGTCTTTCAAAAATAGTGTAAAATCCTGAATTTTAACCAACCAATCATGTGAGGAATCTAGCCATGTCTCAACCATGCCAACTACATCAACATGTTCCTCTCGGAGCAGGGCTTCAAACTTCCCCCAGTTTGCTTGCTAGGCTTCTGGCATTTGTGAAAATACACTTTAACTTACAATTCAAGTTAACACATTCAAGTACAGACATTAATTTCCAAAAATGTGTATTCTTGAAGTTTTATGGCCCGATTTGTATTGTTCGATTGTAACAAATGGATCTTCTTAGCAACTGTTCTAATCCTTCCACCACAATCCACCTCCCCACCACTACAGTCTGTCCCCTCTCTGACCTATCTACTCCTGTATCTGCCTGGCTCTCCCTCCTTGTTCATAGTTTAAATGCTCTGTCACCCCTGCTAGAATTCTCTCCTCCAGAACAGCAGACTCCCTTCGATTCAGGTACAAGTAATCTGCGAAAAACAGCTTGTACCCCAATTAAAATTCAGCCCAAAAGTCAGGTTTAGGGTTCTAAACCTTTCTTTTCTGCACCAAAACTTGAGCCATGCATCTAACTCCCTAAGCTCCCGATGCCTTTCCTGTGTAGTGCATGGCACAGGCAGTATTCCAGAGAATACAACCTTGGAGATTCTTCCCTTAAGCTTATTGCCTAGTTCTCTAAAATTATTTTTAAGGAACCTCCACCTACCATTTATTCTGTCATTGGTACCCAAATGGACCATGACAGCTACTAGCTATACTGTCCTCCTGGCTGTTAGTGTCAGAAATGGCAGCCGTAGCAGATATTGCTCTTCCTGATATCCTTACAACATCACCCAACTTAGCTATTTTGTTTGGATGAACAGAAACAGGAGTGAATTAAAGGGAGGACACAGTGCAACAGTCTTATGATACTATGTCAGTGGAGGGATTTAGAAGTGGGATTGGTTACATATTATACACCCTTGCGGGCTGGCGGTACCCTTGACATCTTTCAGAGTTAGGTTTTAAGTGAAGTTAGATCTCTTTTCCTTACCCCCACTCAATCTAATATTAATCATGGCAAACCACTGGCACTTAATTGGTTGTCCTGTCTGTAGGACGTTGTGGTGAAGTCGGCTGACAAGGGCGGCAATGTGGTTCTGATGACCAAACAAGATTTTATAGAAGAGGCAAAACGTCAGTTGAATGACGTTGATACTTATAGACACCTCCCTACCAATCCCATTAGAAAATATAATAGACTTTCTTGAGTAATGTTGAAAGAGGTTTTTGTCTTTCAAGATAGCAGAGTGTCTTTATCCTATATATCCAAAGATGCCTTGTTGGTATTTTTTTGCCAAAGGTGCACATTTCTGAAACCTGGGTCTCTCACTGAACCTTTAAGATAAGATAAGATAATCCTTTAATAGTCCCACCAGGGGGAAATTCAATGTGTTACAGCAGCATAGATAATACAATACAATAGTACAATATACAAAATACAAACGTTCCAAGGTAGAGGCATTGCAGTGACAGTAGGTACAGATAAAAAGGTAAAGGTAAAAAAAAAGGTAGTAGAAGGGATATCACAACTTAAAGATCTTTCAGTTCTATCAGTTTATCCCCTCTTAATGGAATTTCCAACATATCTCAAGGATACTAACCATTTTCTGTCTGCTCTTTGTGAAATAGATTTCCAGAGAAGATATAGATTGGCTTCCAAAGATCTGTATACCCGCATACCACACGAAGAAGGAATGCGGGCTGTGCCCTGAATTTTAGGCATTGCAAGTAAGAGTCAAAAGTATATTGCTTTCGTATGTGAAGCATTGCCCTTCATTTTTATGCATAATGCCTTTAAATACGGTGATCAATGGTACCTGCAAAATACTGGTACCGTGATGGGTACTCCCGTCGCATGTTCCTTTATAAAACATATTCTCAGCCTAATTTGAGATATAATACATTTTCACCACACGTAATACATTCTTCAAATAGATCTATAGAAAATAGAAATAGTTTGCTTTTTTCAGATACATCAATGATGTGTTGGTGGCCCCATAGAATTCTCTGAATTTGTGAGATACCTCAGTGAGGGCAAAAGACGGAATATGCAGTTCACTACTGTATTTGGTGATTCCCAGTTGGACTTTCTAGACATCACCGTGTTGTTGCTCTATTAAGACAATAGAAAACCCAACCACCACAAATGCACTTCTGCATTATAGGAATTTTTCTCCCAAGACATGTCAAAACAGCTGTCCCTTATGGTCAGTTTATACGTCTGAAGCATATTAATAGTGATAAAGTCAACTTCCAACAACCTGATGATCTGGAGAGGAGATTAACACAGAGAGCTTTAGAGGGGGCTAGAATGAGAGCCACTGAAGTAACCCAAGCAGATCTATTAAATAGACTCAAGAAATCACAGGACGATAAGGCTCAAAATAAAGCATTTTTTTTTATTCATATCACAGAAAAATAGGAAGTAGAATGTTGATAAAACTTAACCTTTATTAGGTATGTATTATAAAATGAGGCAACGGTAAATATAAGAATAATATCCCAAACCAGAATATTACTTTTTTAGTAGGGAAGAGATGATGCCATTTGTATGGCATATATCCTAAAGTTAGGCAAAAAAAATTCTAATTATTAATAGTGGCATCATTCAAAATTCAACCATATATTATCACTTGAATCCTGTATCAATAATGGCAGGATTGTTATAAACAATAAAGTACAGGCAAAATATAGTGTTCAGTTATGTTAGAGTGGGTAAAATAAAAATAGTTATAACCTCCTCTAAAGTTGTTGATGAAAAATGTAGGTTGGTTATAATGTGTAGCACTAGTACTAATGCATATATATATATCCCAGTGCTAAGGCTGTTGCCCACTCAGACATGAGCTAATAAGAAAGTGCCTCATAGAACACCTTGACGCATTCCACCTTCATAACTAATAGTTATGAGGGTTCATCAGGAGGAGATGGTTACAATAGTCTGTCAAAAGATCCCTATAGAAATGATATTGCAGTTAAAACTGCATTTCCTGACTCCTTGATGGTGGAAGTCGGTACTAAAAGTAATGCCATGCTGGTGGCTTCTAGTCTTAAATCGTCTTATGTCTTTCTTTCAACAATGGTTTTCTTCTTGCCACTCTTCCATAAAGGCCAGATTTGTGGAGTGCACGACTTATAGTTGTCCTGTGGACAGATTCTCCCACCTGAGCTGTGGATTTCTGCAGCTTCTCCAGAGTGACCGTGGGCATCTTGGCTGGCTTCTCTGACCGGTGCTCTCCTTGCTTGATCTGTTAGTTTAGGTGGACGGCCATGTCTTGGTACGTTTGCAGTTGTAAAATACTTTTTCCATATTTGGATGATGGATTGAACAGTGCTCCTTGGGATGCTCAAAGCTTGGGATATGTTTTTATAACCTAACCCTGCTTTAAAATTCTCCACAACTTTATCTCTGACCTGTCTGGGAAGTTCCTTGGTCTTCATGATGCTGTTTGTTCACTAGTTTTCTCTAAGGCTAGGTTCACACCTGTGCCTGCTGTCCACTGGGGGATTCTGTTGAAAAATGCGGAGAGAAAAGCGCTGCCAGCAGACCCCCTGAACAGAAACCCAAACACGGGCGTGAACCTAGCGTAACAAACCACTGAGGCCTTCACAGAACAGGTGTATTTATACTGAGACTACACACAGCTGGACTCTAATTAACTAATTAAGTGACCTCTGAAGGCAATTGATTGCACTGGATTTTATTTAGGGGTATCAGAATACAGGGGGCCAGAGGCGTAGCTAGCGGGGGGGGCAGAGGGGGCGGCTGCCCGGGCCCACTGACATTCTAGGGCCTACCCTGGGGCCACCATTAATACATCTTTTACTTTTAACTAGATCGGTGTCTGCAGACACCGATCTAGTTAAAACGCTTCCTGTCACTTGCTGTCTTGTAAACCGCAAGCCACTTCAGGCCTGCGGTTTACATGACAACGAAAACACAGTCATCAGCCCAGGCGGCGCGATGATGTCACAAGATGGCGCCTCCTACGCTGAGACGCTGACTTCCTGTATGTGGACCCTGCGCACAGAGCGCGGGTCAAGAAGAGAAAGTGGCGGCTCCATTCGTCATGGTCGCTGGTAGGTGAGTATAACTTATATTTGTTTTGTTTTAACTTAGTTGTGGGTATTTTAATAGTGTAAGGGGTTGTTAGCAGGGGGAATTATAACTATAAGGGAGGGGGCATTATCAACATAAGGGGGGTACAAGGGGGGAGGTTATTTATATTAGGAGGTATTATGAACATAAGAGGGTGGTCATCGATATATGGGGTCATTAGAGGTGCAGTATTTATGTCAGGGGGAATCAGGGGCATAATATGAGGGGCAATTAATTTAATAAAAGTGACACTTCGGCTTTATTAACACTAAAGCCCCACGTAGATGGCTGCAGCAAAAAAGCGCTGCAGGAAAAACCGCGGCAGTAACATTGTGGTTTTTCCCGCAGCGCTTTTCGGAGAAGGGCCACAGATTTTTCCTTTGCAGACTTTCTGCTTCCATTATACCTATAGGGAAACCACCAGTGTTTCTGTAGGTATAATTGACATGCTGAGATTTCCAAAACCGCAACGGTTTTGGAAATCGCATAGTGTCCGCTGCACGCATTTTTCCACAATGTGTGGATGGGATTTGCTAGAATCCCATCCACTTTGCAGGAACTGTAAAATGCGGCATTTTTTTTCCCGTGGCGTTTTTGCCATGTGGGGCCCCATCCCATCCCCACTTTGTGGTAAAATATGTGCAGTGGACATGCTGCGATTTCCAAAACAGTCGTGGTTTTGGAAATCGCAGCATTCCTATGGAAACGCTCCCAGTTTCCCTGTAGATATAATTGAAGCAGAAAGTCCGCAGAGGAAACCTCTGCGAACTTTCTGTGCAAAGCGCAGCAGGAAGAACTGCGCTTTTTTACTGCGGGACCCCACATGGGGCCTTAGGCTTAAAGAGTTTTCCAGCTCATTTTTAATTGATGGTCTATCATCAATAAGAGAGAAGTGATTCCCAACTGATCAGCTGTATGAAGGGGCTATGGTACCTGTTTATATCTCACAGTGTCTGTTTATAGTGACCGTGTGATGTCAATACAGCCTTGTCACATAGACGTGTATAGGACGAGGCTGTAGTTACTTTACATGGCCGCTATGAGATGAATGACACTATGTAAACAGAGAAGGGGTCACGGCGCTTACACAGGTACCACGGTTCATTCAAACGACTGATCCTGGGGGTCCCGATTATTGGAACCCCATTAATTATTTTTACCTTTTGTTTACTTTTTAATTAGGAAACACCTGGGGCATTATTAATAAGGGGCACTATTTAAAGTGGGTACACAGGGAAGTTATTAATTTAAAGATGCACTTGTGGGTATTATTATGGGGGGTTATATTATATATTTTATAATTGGGGTAACAGCAGGATGGGTGTGCAGGTGAGGACAATGTGGGTCAGGTGCCTGGTAAGTGAGGAGCCAACAATGTCTGTGCTGCAAACTTTACAGAGCCTGGAAGAAGTGGTCATGGCCATCCAGATGAAAGAGATGGGAAATGTGAAGGATTGGTCAGAGACGTCACCGGTAAGTCACTAAATGTTACTGCACTGTATTTGCCTAAATCGTCTGCAGAGCCCTGTGTAGATCCGATATATACCACTATACGGTCACCATATAGTAATATTATCGGTATACCTAAGTTGGGGGCCCACTTGGACATGTTGGCCCCCCCTTTGCTGAACCATTAGCTACGCCTCTGCAGGGGGCTGAATACTTTTGCACGTCACACTTTTTAGATTTTTATTGGATTAAAATTTTTTGAAAACCATGTATCATTTTCGTTCCCCTTCACAATTATGTGCTACTTTGTGTTGGTCTATCACTTAAAATCTCAATAAAATATATTAATATTTGTGGTTGTAAGGTGACAAAATGTGAAAAAGTTCAAGGGGTGTGAATACTTTTGCAAGATACTGTATGTATTATAGGATTATCCCCCCAGTAGGTCACATGTCCAAAACCGGGGCAGCTGGAGGGGGACAATAATTTAAGGGCAGCTGGAACGGGACATTAAACTGGGGGCAACTAGTGGGGGACATTAAACTGGGGCAGCTGGAGCGGGACATTAAACTGGGGGCAACTAGTGGGGGACATTAAACTGGGGCAGCTGGAGCGGGACATTAAACTGAGAGCAACTAATGGGGGACACTAAACTGGGGTAGCTGGAGGGGGACACTAAACTGTAGGGGTAGCTGGAGGGTGACATTAAACTGGGGGCAACTAGAGGCGGACATGTCCCTCTCCAGCTACTCCCACGGTTTAATGTCCTACTCCAGTTGCCCCCAGTTTAATGTCCCTTTCCAGTTGCCCCCAGCTTAATGTCTCCATCCAGTGACCCCCATTGTTTAATGTCCCCCACCAGCTGTCCCCCACCAGCATTAATGTCACCCTCCATCTGCTCCTCCAGTTTAATGTGCCCCCTTCATCTGCCGCCAGTTGAATGTTCCCCCTCAATTTGCCCACAAGTTTAACATAAAGAAAACTGATGCTCACCTCTCCTCGCTCCCCTGCTGCTCTGTCTGCAGTCTCAGTCACGGAGTCTGCAGGGGCGATGTGAGTGACGTCATCACATCACGCCTGCAGCTTCCGGGGCCGGAGCACACCGAGATGTGCTTCTCACAGAGCGGTGAAGCAGGGGCTGTCTGTGGCCGGCGCCTGCTTCACTATTGAATTTAATTCCTCTGCATCTGGAGGACGCAGATGAGTTGAAACCGGGACATACCTCCTGCCGACTGGGACAGCGGAACAGGACCCAGAATCTGGGACTGTCCCGCTGAATCCGGGGTGGTTGGGAGGTATGCACTTGCATTGTGCTCTCCGCATGCAATCTGTTTTTTTAATACATCTTAAGATCACAAAAACTGATTGTAAAGAGTTTGTTAAAAATTTGATTTCAATGAGTGTTTAAAACAATCTCCAGGTGTGCGTTTTGAGCCTTTCCTACATGTATCTGCTCTTCTTGGATGGAGACCAAAGTCGGACTTACAATAGTTTTGCCTCCATACAAAAATTAAGGATACATGATGGACCGCCTCAAAACCGAGTTTTTATTTGTTTTTTGTTTTTTTTACATTGAGGTCGGTTGAAGATAGACACAAACGAATTGTAATCTGTTTGTGTCCATTTTGCAATCCGTTTTATTTCCTATATAATTCTTCTCTGGACATGCGCAGAATCAAGAAATGAAGATGAGGCACTCCCTCTATAGACAGGAAGAAGGAAGAAGAAAGTCCTCCATTTTGTGACAAGAGTTAGCAATTGGCAGGCATGTGAGTAGCTCGTGGGTTGTTTTTTTTTTTGTTTTGGGGGTTGGTTGGGGTAGGCTTTTTATATTTTAAAGTTGGGATTTTACATAGTAATAGTTAGGGTTCATTTGTAAATGTATTTAGGGGTTGGTATCTGTATTTTAATATATGTAAAAGGCTAGTGGGATTTATTATGTTTGTGCTGTATCTAGGTTGTATTGAATGAATATATACAGAATTAATGGCTATATGTATTCACCCAGCTTTCCCAGAAACAGGATAGATAGCTAGATAGATCTAATCTGTTTCTGGGAAACAGAAACAGAATAGATGTATAATCACTAATCTGTTTTTGGGAAAGCTGGGTGAATATATACAGCCATTAGATTTTGCTAGTGTGGCTGCCACCCAGCTTTCCATAAATATATATCTGAAAAGACCCCAGAGTATAATAGTTCATGGGTGGTGTACCCCCAAAATTTTGGGTTCTGCTGAACTCGAAATTTTTCAATATCTGTAAAGAACACCATAGTGGCCACTGTGGGACATAATACTACCCTATTTCCCCGAAAATAAGACAGCGTCTTATATTAATTTTTTCTCCCAAAGATGTGCTGTGTCTTATTTTCAGGGGATGTCTTATTTTTTTTTCAATGAAGAAGAATTCACATTTATTGCTGAACAAAAAAATGAACATTTATTATATACGGTACTGTACAGTAGTTGTCATCACAAACCAGCATAACCAGACAAACTGTGAATCCTATCAAGAATTTCTTACTACTACCGTACCATTATGTCCATGTACAACAATTAACAGTATGGTACATTTACCAATATTTACGGTATGAATAGAAAGTAAAATTTATTCAATGACAGTTATGTCATTATCTTCTAGGACATCATCATAACAATCCAAACCATTAATTTCCCTGCACACATTATCATGCCCCATAGTGGCCCCTGCACACAGTATCATGTCCCATAGTGGCCCCTGCACACAGTATCATGTCCCATAGTGGCCCCTGCACACAGTATCATGCCCCGTAGTGGCCCCTGCACACAGTATCATTCCCCATAGTGGCCCCTGCATTGAGTATTTTGCCCCATAGTGGCCCCTGCACACACTATTATTCCCCATAGTGGCCCCTGCACACACTATTATATGTCCCATTGTTCTAGGGAACCATGGCCTAAGGACTGCCCTTCCCTTGGGCTTAGAAGGATAACGCCAACTTTAACTCATAAAAGTAATCTTAGAATTGTATATATGACCAGAAACACAATTAAGGTATCAAACAAAGAAATGATACAATAATACATACATTATACAGATAAACATGAAAAAAGCAATTGTAAAATAGCGATTAAAAGAGGGCGGGTGGGAGGGAAATGTTTCCTCCAGTCCTTGTCGTGAGAGAAAGAGATGAATGAGACAGGAAGTTACATCTATTCCTAAACTCCTCCCTCCCTACAGTAACACACTAGCCACTATATACTCCTAAAGCTGAATATACATACATATACTCTTAAATATGAACCAGCCTGTATAATCCACACAACTACTGCACAAAGATGAAACTGCAGGAGTTATTGGTTCCCCCATCCCAAAGTCATGTCCCCCTTTGCTAATGGCTCTGGGGTGTCTTGACTTTTGGATATGGGATGGTCCCTCACTCCTTCCTAAAACCATCCAAACTACAGTAAACATTGACTTTGGAATAAGCACACAAAACACTTTATTTTGGGCGTCAAAATGGTCACAGCTTTATTTAAATCACAGAACTAAAATAATCACAGAAGGAGTCAGGTGAAGTGCTAGACCATTGGGGTTCACGAATACTGTGTGATCCCCAGCTGTCTGACATGCTCCGGATTGCAATTCTAGCAGAGCCAGTACACTTTAAGGGCACCAACAGCCCTGTGCTTAACCACTGTGCCCGCCCCTGGATGACGTTACTATTACGACATCCTTCAGGCTGGCCATTTCCAAAGCTCAGCCTGTTCACCACCATGAGGTTTAACCTCCTCTATTAGTTAAAATAAGTAAAATATCTTGCCTGCTACTTCCATCCGGCTCCTCAACCGCCATAGAAGAGGCCATTTGACACCTTAAATGGACTCGACCACCACCAAACTGATTAGGAATGCAAAAGCCCTCTAGAAACTTTTTATACTAGTCCCATACCATCTTCTCTACAGTACTAAGCTATGAATGGTGCTGAAAATGCAACTAAAGTATAACTATAATACTGAAATTACCATAAACCAGTATACTGTACGTGGGGGATTCCGCCATACCACAAACATGTAATTGCCAATCATTTATGCATATAAGTATATACTTCCCACTTATGTGATCTGGGGTCCCACTTATGGTGGTAAATGTAAACAAATTATATAGATGTATATAGTATGTATGAGATAACACCTCTTCAAGGAATACCTCTGCCACTAAAAAACTAGGACTGTCCATTTATATTCATTGGCAACCCTATACCCACTTACAGTCATATGAAAAAGTTTGGGCACCCCTATTAATCTTAATCATTTTTAGTTCTAAATATTTGGGTGTTTGCAACAGCCATTTCAATTTGATATATCTAATAACTGATGGACACAGTAATATTTCAGGATTGAAATGAGGTTTATTGTACTAACAGAAATTGTGCAATATGCATTAAACCAAAATTTGACTAATGTGAATGTGGTCACACCAGTGTGGTGTGAGGTGATAAACCCCAATGTTATACTCCCTGATTCAGCAGACATGTTTAATGTTTCCTCCAGTCCTTGTGGTGAGAGAAAGAGATGAATGAGACAGGAAGTTACATCTACAGTATATCTAAACTCCTCCCTCCCTACAGTAACACACTAGGCACTATATACTCCCAAGGATGAATATACACACATATACTCTTAAATCTGAACCAGCCTGTATAAATCCACACAACTACTGCATAAAGATGAAACTGCAGGAGTTATTTGTTCCCCCATGCTAATGGCTCCGGGGGTGTCTTCCTCCCAGTACTCTTCTGGAACATCCAAATGCTCTCTAACAAACTTCAGACGGGCCCAGACATGTACTGGCTTAAGCAGGGGGACACGTCTGGCACTGCAGGATCTGAGTCCCTGGCGGCGTATTGTGTTACTGACGGTAGCCTTTGTTACGTTAGTCCCAGCTTTCTGCAGGTCATTCACTAGGTCCCCCGGTGTGGTTCTGGGATTTTTGCTCACGGTTCTTGTGATGATTTTGACCCCACGGGGTGAGATCTTGCGTGAAGCCTCTGATCGAGGGAGATTATCAGTGGTCTTGTATGTCTTCCATTTCCTAATTATTGCTCCCACAATTGATTTCTTCACACCAAGTTGCTTGCCTATTGCATATTCAGTCTTCCCAGCGTGGTGCAGGTCTACAATTTTGTTTCTGGTGTCCTTCCACAGTTCTTTGATCTTCACCATAGTGGAGTTTGGAGTGTGACTGTTTGAGATTGTGGACAGATGTCTTTTATACTGATAACAATCTCAAACAGTTGCCATTACTACAGGTAATGAGTGGAGGACAGAGGAGCCTCTTAAAGAAGAAGTTACAGGTCTGTGAGAGCCAGAAATCGTGCTTGTTTGTAGGTGACCAAATACTTATTTTCTACCATAATTTGCAAATGTGACAAATGTGATTTTCTAGATAAGTTTTCTCATTTTGTCTCTCATAGTTGAGTTCTACCTATGATGTCAATTACAGGCCTCTCTCATCTTTTTAAGTGGGAGAACTTGCACAATTGGTGGCTGACTAAATACTTTTTTTTCCCCACTGTATTTATAGCATATCACTTTATCACAATTTGATGTTTAACATGACCATACTTATAAACCTGTAAATAGAAAACCACACAGAAGAACTTGCCGGTGAATACATTTATCCACATTCAGCTTAATGAGGTATTCCACAGGAGTTGAGAGCTGGTTGTGTAAAAGTGGGTAGTCTCAATTATTGTTCATTATAGAAAATGTGGACACAGGTAAGGGAAAATGTTCAGAGTTCTGTTAGCTGTACTTTGCAATAATAACTTCAATTAAATAGAGATTATTTTATAGCACACGAAAGTGCCTTTTTCAAGGCTAAAATTTCCTGTCACAAAACACTTTAATTTATCAGTGCTAAGTACGTGGTAGGCCTGTGTATTGTTCCAACACCTTGTCACTGGTTAGCATTCCAATCTTATTACATTACTTTTGTACTTTGTAAATAACTCTTTAGACATTAGTTGCCACCTGGATGTGAGAGCAATTTAAAACCAAGTTCTTCAATGTTGGATATTTTGACTCATAAGATTTATTAATGTGTCACCTTTCAAATTAAAATTACAACATTATGATAAGCAAAACTTTTAATTTTGTATAAAAGCATAACTTACATGAATAACTATATAAAAATGTTTGTTTTTTTCTTTTTGTCAACAAATATATCTTCGATTATGTGATAGATATAATTTATACACAGGTACAGTGGCTTGCAAAAGTATTCATAACCCTTGAACTTTATCACACTTAATCACCTTACATCCACACATTTAAATGTATTTTATTGAGCTTTTAAGTGATAGACTAACACAAAGTAGCAGATAAATGTGAAGTGGAATGAAAATGATACATGATTTTCAAAATTTGAATCAAATAAAAATCTGAAAAGTGTGACGGGCAAAAGTATTCAGTCCCCCTATATCAATACTTTGTAGAGCCACGTTTCGTTGCAATTACAGCTGCAAGTCTGTTGGGGTATGTCTCTACCAGTTTTGCGCATCTAGAGACAGAGATTTTTGCCCATTCTTCTTTGCAAAAAATAGCTCAAACTCAGCCAGATTGGATGGAGAGCGTCTGTGAACAGCAATTTTCATGTCTTGCCAATGAATCTCAATGGGATTTAGGTCTGGACTTTGACTGGGTCATTCTAACACATGAATATTCTTTGATCTAAACTTTTCCACTGTAGCTCTGGTCATTGTCTTGCTGGAAGGTGAATCTTCTTCCCAGTCTCAAGTCTTTTGCAGTCTCCAACAGGTTTTCTTCCAGGATTCCCATGTATTTAGCTCCATCCATCTTCCCATCAACTCTGACCAGCTTCCTTGTCCCTGCTGAAGAAAAGCCTCCCCACAGCATGATGCTGCTACCACCAAGGTTCACTATTAACTAATTACAGGTGCATCTCAATAAATTAGAATATCTTTGAAACGTTCATTCATTTCAGTAATTCAGTGATTCATTTCATAATCAGCAGTCTTCCATGATTGTGTGTCCTACTGAACCAGACTTAGTGACCATTTAAAGGCTTAGCAAACCTTGGCAGGTGACACACTGAATTTACAATACTGAACTTTTTTACAATATTATAATTTTCTTAGATTTGGGTTTTCATTATCTGTAATCCATAATCAACATCTATAGAAATAAAACACTTCAAATAGAACACTATGTGTAAAGAGTCTAGAAAATATAGGAGGTCACTTTTTTAATTTAATTACTGAAATAAATAAATGTTTCAAAGATATTCTAATTTATTGAGATGCACCTGTAAGTGACATCTTTTTCTTCTGACTTTTTCTCTTTTTTCTTTTCTGAAATCCGACCATGGATACATTAATGCTATTTAGAACACTCAATGTGTTTGTGTTTATATGCTTAAGGCAGGGTTCACACTACCGTTGGAGTCCGTTATGAAGGTGTCCGTTAAAAAAAACAAAACGGACACCTATCATAACGGACACTAACTGATGTTAATTTGTCTGTTTTTTTAAGAGGACCTTTCATGTCACATACCACTAGAAAGCCGACAGCGCACTAAATTCAGCGCACTGCCGGCAGATATCGGCGGTGTAAGTTACATGGTTTACTGTTAGAAGGGCTGCGAGGAACGCCCTCCCTGACACTTCTCTTTGTTCATAGACTTGTACTGGGGGTGCGTTCCTCACAGATCAGCGTCATCGCCGGGCAGTAAGGAACGCCCCCTCTGACAGTACAGCGCTATGGACGAGCTCAGAGAGAGGGGGTGTTCCTTACAGCCCAGCGATGACGCTGAGCTGTGAGGAACGCCCCCTCAGTACAAGTCTATGAATGAAGAGAAGTGTCAGGGAGGGCATTCCTCGCAGCGCAGCTAGACTGTCAGGAACGCCCTTCTAACAGTAAACCATGTAATTTACACCGCCGATATCTCCAGCCCCGGGGCACATACCAGGAAAGTCGGCAGTGCGCTGAATTCAGCGCGCTGTCGGCTTTCTAGCGGTATGTAAAACCGCATGTGCCTGAGGACACGAAAGGTACTCTTTAACACTGTTAGTTTTTTTTTTTTTTTTTTGGTTTGTTTCTCCTTTCTGAACATGCGCAGGGAAAATAAACGGACATAAAATAACGGACAGTAACTGATGGCTATCAGTTACTGTCCGCTATAAGTCCGTTACCCATAGACTTCAATGTTAAAAAAATAACGGACACTTGCTGTCCGTCAAGAATCCGTTTTTTTCAAACGGACAAAAAGTCCTGCATGTAGGATTTTTTGTCCGCAAAAAAATAACGGACTTCTGACGGATTTGGTGTAAACGGACACAAACGGACACTAACGGACACAATATAAAACCCATTGACATTAATGGAAATTTTAACAGATTTCTGACGGTTCAACTAGTGTCCGTTGCTAAAATCTTGTAACGGACAATAGGAACGGACAACAACGGTAGTGTGAACGCTCCCTTAGATGTTGAAACTGTTGCTAGTTCTTTTTATTGTATATTCAAGATGAAGCACCACTGTACAGTTCAGTGCAAATGCTGACATGATGAACCATTGCATGTTTACTTGACTGACTTTGTACTGAAAGCACTTTTCAATAAAAACTGAACCATAAAACAATAAAAATGGCATGAAGATTATTCCTGTCTTGAGATTTTTCCCATGTTCGTCTTTCACCCACAGGTATTCAATCTGCTCTGTCTATATACTCAAATAGGTGTGCACTACTGGGTTCTAGCTATGCAACAAAGCATGTGTTCTTATGACTGAGCTTAAGCAAGCCCATGGCTCTTCACTCTCAAGATGCAAATCTGGTTTTTAAGGTTGTGTTATAGCAGAGAAATATAGTCCAAATGTAAACAATATTTCTTGGCCTGATTGTGGCTCCTGTGAACTAAAATTACAGTATTATAGTGATTTGTCATGGTGTTAGCTTCTGAAGTACTGAGACCGTTCAGCACCAGGTGAGTGCAGTATGGTAGAGACGCAGTAGTTTTGAAGCCCACAGGAACCCTTAGAATCTGTAGAAAATGTCTGCAAGAACAAGTTATGGATTCCCTTACACAATGAGTGTGTGATGCACAAATACAGAGTAGATACACATAAGGAGATACAAGAAGGACCAGAGAAGCTGATATGATTATGGTATTAAAGATATATTGTGAATCTATTTACTAATAGATTCAGAAAAAAAAAACAAAAAAAAAACAACAATCTGAGGTGGCGAGCCTAGTAATGCACATTTACACATACTTAACTTTCTCACTTGTCACACCTTGATTTCCCCAGGCTTCCTGGTTAGGACTAATATCAAGGTTTTTTTTTTTTTTAATTTTGTTACGATATTTGGCAAGGCATACATCTTTGTGTACACATTTATTTGCCAGGGTGTGGTGCCCTTATGGGATGTCCCCTCTAGGAATCTGGTTGGGGGGCTGTTTGTATTCTCACTCAGCTCTCACTTTTTAGGGCTAAACCTCTTATGGTGGACATTGAGATAATGTTTTAAGGCATTTTTATTACTTTCTGCAAGGTCAAAAGTTTACATACATTTTATTAGTATTTGGTACCATTGCCCTTAAAGTGTATGACTTGGGTCAAACGTTTTGCATATCCATCCACAAGTTTCTCACAGTAGTTGGTAGGAATTTGGGCTTGTTCCTTGTGACAGAACTGGTGTAACTGAGCCATGTTTGTAGCCTTGCTTGCACCTTCCTTTTCAGCTTTGCCCATAAATTTTCAATAGGATTGAGATCAGGAATTAGTGATGGTCACTACAAAACATTGACTTTGTTATCCTTAAGCCACTTTGTAACCAGTTTGGCAGTATGCTTTGGGTCATTGTCCATTTGGAAGATCCATTTGCGCCCAAGCTTTAACTTTCTGGCTGAAGTCTTGAGATGTTGCTTCAGATGTTGCCACATAAAGTTCTTTCCTCATGAAGCTATCTATTTTGTGAAGTGCACCAGTCCCTCCTGCAGCAAAACAACCCCACAACATGATGCTGCCACCTCCGTGTTTCACAGTTGGTATGGTGTTCTTAGGCTTGCAAGCTTCTCCCTATAATAGGTGTTTATTATAGACCACCAGGACAGACAGAAGACAGGGATGAGATTTTTTCACAGCAAATGACCATGCTTTTGAAGAAATTTGAAATTGTTATCATGGGAGACTTTAATTACCCAGATATTCATTGGGAAACTCACACAGCTACGAGTAAAAGCTCTATCAAATTTTTATCCTCTCTAGCAAACAACTTCATTGCCCAGTTAGTAGAAAAAAACACGAGAGGAACATCCATTCTGGACCTAGTTTTAACTAATAAGGAGGACATGGTTAAGGAATTAAGGGTAGCAGGGACATTGGGATTCAGCGACCATGCTATACTCGAGTTTGGGGTTGTAAGAAGAAGAAGACCTGAGAAGACAAAGACTAGAAGGCTCAATTTTAGTAGGGCAGATTTTAGGGGCCTAAAGGTAAGGGTTAGTAGAATTCCATGGCGAAAAAGACTTGAGCACAAAAATGCACATGAGGGGTGGGAAATTTTCCGTAGGGAAATCATTAATGCACAGGAACTAACAATACCTAGAAGCAAGAAAAATGGGAATCACCTAAAAACTCCAGGATGGATGACCAAAAAATTACTTAACCTACTAAAAAAGAAAAAGGAAACTTACAACAAGTGGAAGATGGGAGCTATATCTAAGGGAGAGTATACAGCAGTTTGCAGACTCTGCAAGATAAGCATTAAAAAAGCCAAGGCTGAATACGAATTGAAGCTTGCAAAAGAAGTTAAGAGTAATGTAAAAGGTTTTTGGGGATATGTTAAGAGCAAAAGAAAAGTGAAGGAAACCATTGGAGTCCTGAAGAACGAAACGGGTGAAAAAGTTAACATGGTGGATAAGCAGGTGGAGTTACTGAATTCATATTTTGCATCCATCTTCTCCCAAGAAATGGATGGTAATATCAACATTAATGGTGATAGTGATGTGGGGAATGAGGACTCCAAGCTGATTATAAGTGAAGGTTTGGTAAGAGAACATTTAGCTAAGATTAAGGAAACCAAGTCCCCAGGACCGGATGATTTACACCCTAGAGTTTTAAAAGAATTAGCAGAGGAAATAACAGAACCCCTTGCAATAATCTTTAATAAGTCATGGGAAACAGGAGTGGTCCCTCTAGATTGGAAAAGGGCAAATGTGGTCCCCATCTACAAAAAGGGGAATAGGGACGACCCAGGAAATTATAGGCAGGTAAGTCTGACCCCGATAGTAGGAAAAATCTTTGAACAAATCGTTAAAGAACATTTAATTAGGTACCTGGATGGGAAGGCTTTAATTAATCAGAGCCAGCACGGCTTTATGCCTAATAAATCTTGTCAGACTAATCTTATTTCCTTCTATAATAAAGTCACTGAATGGTTGGACCAGGGAAATGCAGTGGACATAGTATATCTTGACTTTAGTAAGGCCTTTGATAAAGTATCACATAACATTCTTATTGAAAAAATGATCAAGTATGGCTTTGATAAAATATCAGTGAGGTGGGTTCACAATTGGCTTAATGATCGGGCACAACGAGTAATTCTAAATGGCTATACATCAAACTGGAAGAAAGTAAAAAGCGGGGTGCCGCAGGGCTCTGTCCTGGGCCCAATACTTTTTAATATTTTTATAAATGATCTGGATGATGGGGTTAATGGGGAACTAATAAAATTTGCAGATGATACAAAGCTAGGAGGAATGGCCAACACTAGAGAGGAGAGAGAATGCATCCAAAAGGACTTGGACACACTGGAACAATGGGCTGAGGTGAACAAAATGGTATTCAACAGGGACAAATGCAAAGTTCTACATCTGGGTAACAGAAATGCAAGAAGCATATATAGTATGGGAGGAATAGTACTAAGTGAGAGTACAGGGGAAAAGGATCTGGGCATAATAATAGATCGCAAATTCAACATGAGTCAACAGTGCGGTGCGGTGGCTAAAAAGGCTAATAAAATTCTAGGATGTATCAAGACGAGCATTGAAGCTAGATCAAGAGAGGTAATTATTCCGCTGTACTCTGCCCTGGTCAGACCCCACCTGGAATACTGTGTACAGTTCTGGGCTCCCCAGTTTAAGAAAGACATCGATTTATTGGAGCAGGTCCAGAGAAGAGCAACCAAAATGGTGGAAGGTCTACAAACCATGTCCTACGAGGAGAGGCTAAAAGAATTGGGACTGCTTAGTTTGCAGAAGAGAAGGCTAAGGGGAGACTTAATAGCGGTATTTAAATATCTGAAAGGTTGTCACAGTGCAGAGGGATCTATCCTTTTCTCATTAGCAGAAGGAAGCACGAGAAGTAATGGGATGAAACTAAGGGGAAGGAGATTCAGATTAGACATTAGGAAAAACTTTCTAACAGTAAGGGTAGTGAGAGAGTGGAATAGGCTGCCACGGGAGGTGGTGAGTTCTCCATCAATTGAAATCTTCAAGCGGAAACTGGATAGGTATATAGCTGGGATGTTTTAGGAATTCCTGCTTTTGCAGGAGGTTGGACTCGATGGCCCTTGAGGTCCCTTCCAACTCAAACAAACAAACAAACAAACAAACAAACTATATCTTCCAAACGTAACGATGGTTATTATAGCCAAACAGTTCAATTTTAGTTTCGTCAGATCACAGGACAGGTCTCCAGAAATTAAGGAATTTGTTCCTGTGTGCGTTTTGCAAACATTAATCTGGCTTTTTTATGTTTCTTTTGGAGTAATGGTTTCTTCCTGGCAGAGTGGCCTTTCAGCCCATGTCGATACAGTACTCGCTTCACTGTGGATAATGACACACTCTTACCAGCTTCAGCCAGCATCTGTACAAGGTCTTTTGCTTTTGTTCTTGGGTTGATATGCACATTTCGTACCAAAGCACGTTCAAATCTGGGACACAGAACCCGTCTCCTTCCTGAGCGGTATGATGGCTGGACATTCCCATCTTGTTTGTACTTGCGTATAATTGTTTCTACAGATGAATGAGGCACCTTCAGGTATCTGGAAATTGCACCCAAGGATGAACCAGACTTGTGCAAGTCCACAATTCTCTTCCTGATATCTTGGCTGATTTCTTTAGACTTTCCCATGATGTTACACAAAGAAGCAGTGTGTTTCAGGTGTGCCTTTAAATACAGCCACAGGTGTGTCTCTAATTAACTCAGATGTTGCCAATAAACCTAATAAGCTTCCAAAGACATGACATTATCATATGGGCTGTCCCAAATTGTTTAAAGGTATAGTAATCTTAGTGTATGTAAACGTTTAACTTTGCAGAAAGTAATAAAAATGCCTTAAAAAAATTCTCTCTCATTATTCTGGCATTTGGCAAATATAAATAATTTTGGTAATTCTAATTGACCTAAAACAGGAAAGGTTTATTCTCATTTTTTTTTTCAATAATACATTCATTTAGTTAAAAAATTAACACATTCACAAGGGGTTAAAAGAGAAAATGCATCTGTGTTTGTTATCTTTGGGAACATGGCAGCGCATGGAAGGAGCAACACTGGGGGGTTTGAAAAGCAGATTGTGCTGGAATAGTTTTCAGCTGCCATCTCTCATTTGCAAAGCCCCTAGAGTACCAATACAATGGAAACCCCCAAATTGTGACACTGTTTTGGAAATTACACCCCTTACAGAATTTATCAAGGGCAATGGTGAGTATTTTGACCTCACAGCAGTTTCTCAGATTTTATTAGCATTGGGACGTAAAAATGAAAAAATTACTTTTTTTTCCAATAAACTGTCCATTTAGTCTCACATTTTTCATTTTTACAAGGGGTTAAAGAAGACAAAGCCCCCCACAGTTTGTTACACAATTTCTCCTGAACACAGAAATACCCCATCTGTGGTCGTAAAATGTTGTATGGGTGGGAGGGCTGCTTTCTGCAACCCGGTGTTTGGCCAGTGACCCTGGGCTGCCAGGAGCCCACATACCTTGTTAATCCTGCCACCAAAGAGAAGAAGTCAGCCTATGCGTCTGCACAGTTCTAAAAAATAGAACTGAAGTGTTTTTTTGTTTTTTTTTAATTAATAAATGAATAAAGCCCCAAAATTCCCATTTCCTATATAAAATGGATTATATAAAAGAAAACCATAAAAATTATTAAAAACAATACATATTTGATATTGCTACATCTGTAACAATTCTTACAAAAAAACTGAAACATTATTTAACCTGCACGGTAAATGTTGGCAAAAAAAACATCCCACATATATACCCCAAAACAGTACCAATAAAAAGCACAGGTCGTCCCGCAAAAAATAAGCCCTCAATAAACTCTGTCAACTAAAAATAAAAATGTTACGCATCTCAGAAGATGGTGATGCAAAAATAATTGATTTATGTCCCCAAATGGGTTTTTGTTCTGCAAAATTAGTAACACATAAAAACACAATATAAATTAGGTATTATCGTAATCGTACTGACCCACAGAATAAAATTTATATTTTACTTATGCTGTAGGCTGCACACCAAAAAAATTAAAAGGTAAAAAAGCTATGCCAGAATTCAGCACACTGTCAGCTTTCTCTGTATATGCCCCTGTGGCGGAGATATCAGCGCTGTTAGTTTTGGCACCGATATCTCCCCACTTTCAGAAAGGTGGGCCTTACAGCCGAGTGTCGAGTCATCATGTGTTCAGCTCACTGTTGGATATTTAGTGGTATATAATATGAGGTCCTCTTTAACTTCTATTCGGGTGAGTTCAAAGGCTTTATTTTTTTATGTGGTAAATCTACAAAGTAGAGTGCACTGTCCCCTGCTTCAATGGGACAGTTATCATATTCATAAGTGAAGTGATGGATGGTACTAAGCTTGCTAGGTTTGGGGCCCTCAAAACTAGCAGCATAAGAACATGATGGTGGTTTAGGGGCTCCAAACCTTTTAATTTTTTTAAAAATGTAAACTTGGAGCTTTCTAAACAAATTGCTGGAATAAAAACTCAATGCGTCATAGTATTTTTCTGGTTTTATAATAGGCCAATTGTTTTACACATTCTGAATTAAGTAAAAATATGAATTAACTTTTTTTTTTTTTGCCCTGAAAGATCAACTAGTTCAAAGTAACGCTGTACAGGTGTTTGAAAGACAGGCATGCAAGAATGTCAGTCATTCACTTGCATCTTACACAAAGATCTCTTTTGTTTATACAGGTTTCTTATCCTGGGGAGACAGCTTCTTCAAGAGAACATATGCTTTTGTAATGCATATCAAACCTTATCAGTTCTTGTTTTGAAACATACTGCCTGTTTGTAATGACAGCAAAGGATGGAAACAGGTCCAATAAAGCAACTCGTGTTCAAAGCTTTGAAAATGAAAGCGCAGGCTGCAGCTCTGGCACTCTACCCACCACTAGTAGACCAAAACCATTATTCATCACTGGGCTATTTTGTCAGACAAAAGGAAACCTTGATGTTTCTATAGTTATCGTTTAAGTCAGGATTAAACATAAGCCCCTGACAGGGAAACATTGCATTTCTTGTCCCAACACTGGAAAAAAAAATGTACAGTAAAATTGAAGGGTAATTGTCATTTCAAATATTTTACTGAACTGAACAGTTCAAGTGAATATAAGAAACTTTGTAATATATATTATCAGAGGAAAGTGTGCCTATATCCTATTATCAGCTACTCTCCTGTCTGGTAAACTGCTCATTTTATTTAGAGAAATCCGTCTTCACTGAACACAAGTTGCAGTTCATACAAATCTATGGAGGGGGGGGGGTAGTAGGAAGAGGAGAGAACGAGAAGCAGAGACAAGCAGGCATCCTGGTGCAGGTACAGTAACATATCTCTCTCACCAGAGCTTTATTCACATACAGTATATACATATAGTTACATAGTAGATGAGGTTGGATGAAGACACCAGTCCATCAAGTCCAACCTATAACCCAACAGTACCCTACAGTGTTGATCCAGAGGAAGGCAAAAAAAACCCATGAGGCTTATGCCAATTGCCCCATTTCGGGGAAAAATTCCTTCTTGACTCCAATCTGGCAATCAGTATAAAACCCTGGATCAACTTGTCCTTAACAGAATCTAGAACCTATAACCCATAACATTGTTCTGTTCAAGAAAGACATACAAGCCCTCTTTGAACTTGTTTAATGACTCCACCATCACCACTTCCTGGGGCAGAGAGTTCCATAGCCTTGCTGTTCTTACTGTAAAGAATCCCCTTCAATGTTGCTGGTGAAACTTTCTCTCCTCCAGACGTAGAGGATGTCCCCTTGTCACTGTCACTGGCCTAGCAGTAAAAAGATCATTAGAAAGTTCTTTGTGCTGTCCCTTCATGTATTTGTACATTATTAGATCTCCCCATAGACGTCTTTTTTTTCTAAACTGAATAACCCCAAGTTTGTTAATCTCTCATTTTACTACATTCCACCCATTCCCCTAATAATTTTGGTCGCCCTTCTCTGCACTCTCTCTAGTTCAGTTATGTCCTTCTTGTATACTAGAGGCCAAAATTGTGTGCAATTTTTGGTCATACCAGTGATTTGTATAGGCATAACTATGTTATTGTCATAAGAATCTATACCTCTTTTGAAGCATGCTATGATTTTATTTGCCTTGGCGGCAGCTGCCTGGCACTGGTCACTAAAGGTAACCTTACTGTCCACCAAAATCCCCAAGTCTTTTTCAGTGGCAGTCTTACTCAGTAATTTATTAAGTACTGTACATAATTATACATTTTATTTCTTCGACCAAAATTTATAACCTTACATTTGTCAACATTAAACTTCATTTGCCAAGTCCCTGCCCATGCTTCCAGCTTCCTTAGATCCCCTTGTAATATTCTTCTATCTTCTTCATTTTTGATTACCTTGCAGAGTTTAGTATCATCTGCAAATATGGGCACCCTGCTCTGTAAAACCTCTACCAGGTCATTAAGAAACATATTAAACAGGAGAGGACCCAATACTGACCCTTTTGGCACTACACTGGTGACTGTGATCCAGTCTGAGTATTTACCATTAACAAGCACCCTCAGTTTCCTATCAGAGAGCCAGTTGCGAACCGAAATGCATATGTTTTCCCCCAGTCCCAACATTCTCATTTTGCATACCAACCTTTTATGTGGTACAGTATCAAAAGCCTTTGAAAAGTCCAGATACACCACGTCCACTGCATGTCCAGTCTTGAACTAACCTCTTTATAGAAGCTGATCAGATTAGTCTGACAGGACCGATTCCTCATAAAACCTGTAAGGGAATTGCCAGTTGAGCAATTCTCCAGTGCTGCTCCAAAAACCTGAGAGGAAGGGAATACAGAGACAGTGAGCCCTAAAGTTGACCCAGACCCTGTCCCTACCTACTTGTCTCACTGTCCTAATGACAGGAACAACTTGGAGCCGGTCCCTACTCTGAATAAGTGACAACACAGAACGTAGACAGGACGCACAAACAACAAAGGGAGGTCAGCTAGCCAAGGGGTCAGCAACAATCGAGCAATGCAGTACAGAATCAAAATCTAAGAGAATAGTCAAAGGAAAGCCAGTGGTCAGAAAATCAGAAGAGCAGGTAACAAGGATCAAGGAGTATAGCCAGTAAGTGAAATGCAATAGCAGGCACCAATGGGAAAGTGAGCAAACAATAAATAGGGAGAAAGAACCCGCCCCAGACTTGATAGGAGGACAGGCTGTCAATCACAAAGGCAGGACTAAAGTTAACTCTTAGTGGAGCAGGGGGAGAGCAAGGTGAAGGAGAAGGGCGTGGTGGAAAATCAATTAAGGAGGTGAGGGAATAGGACAGTGTTCAAACAATACAAGAAAAACCCAAGCAGCGTGCGCCCGGAGGACGGCGCCAAAGCCCGGACAGGCAAGGACGTTACAAAACCATGATGATTGGGTGTTATAAGATTATTTACATTGAGGTACTCCAGGATAGCATCTCTTAGAAATCCCTCAAATATCTTTCCCACCACAGAAGTCAAACTTACTGGTCTGTAGTTTCCAGGCGCACTTTTAGACCCCTTTTTGAAATTTGGCACCACATTTGAGATGTACCAATCCTGTAGAACAGACCCAGTCATTACTGAATCCTTAAATATTAGATATAAGGGTCTATCTATCACTGTGCATAATTCCCTCAGAACTTGAGGGTGTATGCCATCTGGACCTGGTGATTTCTCTATTTTAGTGTTTTGAAGGTGGCGCCACACTTCCTCTTGCGTTAAACAGGTGATATTTAATTGAGAGTTAACATTACCTCTAATTATTGTTATGATTCAGATGCAAGGTAAGGAATGTACTGGTCTACAGGAGAGCAGCAGCAGAAATGGGCTGACAACTGCGAGCAGTAGAAAATGCTACTTCAAGGCAAAACACTACTGCGGGCCAAGACCGCCTTCACCAGAGCTCCTCGCAAGAAGAGATGGATTTTCGCTAAATCTGAAGACTGGAATTGTCACCAGAACAGAAAGTGTATCACAAATAAATGCACTGCAGCAGAAGCCTACACCAAATCCACACACTAGTCACAGGGACAGAGAAAAAAGAATGGTCAACAATCACGGGTCAGCAGCTGAGGAGGGCAACACAGATCCAAATCACGAGATGAAGACAAATCCGGGAAACAAAGCCAATAGTCGGAACCGATCAGGAATGCCAGAACAAAATCGCAAGACAAAAGAGGAATCCAGGTACACAGCCAAAGGTCAGGTATAGGAGCAGTCAAATCAAAGTCAGGCGCTTAGCAGGAAGTTAGGAAACTGATAGCCAGCAAAGCTGAGTGATGAGGGAGTGGTTTAAAAAGGCCTGCTCAGGAAGCTTCCCTATGTTGTCATGGCAACCTTAAATCAGCTACCACCAATCCTTCTTTATGTTGACCTGACAACTTTAAAACAGCAACAACAGATGTAACATCCCTGACAATTATGTTGCCGGCAATTGGATTTTCTTGTGTAAACACATAGAGAAGAAGGCATTTAATAGTTGTGCTTTTTCCTCATCCTCCTCCACCATTACATCCAGATTATTTTTGAGAGGGCTCACATTGTCAGTTTTTATTCTCTTATTTATGTTATTGAAGAATAATTTTGGATTATTTTTACTTTCCTTGGCAACTATTCTCTCAGCTTCGATCTTTGCCTCCTTTGTTTTTTGACCAATTTATTTTTCTGTTTATAGTTTTTTAATGCTGCATCACTACTTTCTTGTTTTAGTACTTTAACCCCTTCACACATTCTCACGTACATGTACGTGGGAGAATGTGGTTAGTTGCCGCATCCCCACGTACAGGTACGTGACGGTGATCGAGTATTTTTTTATACAAAAATATTGATCAATGTTTACCACTAACATAAAGTACAATGTCTCATGAAAAAAACAGTCTCAAAATCACTTGTGCAAGTTAAAGCGTCTTAAAGTTATTGCCATATAAAGTGATATATGTCAGTTTTGAAAAATGAGGCCTGGTCTTTAACGCGCTTTTGGGCTCAGACCTGAAGGGGTTAAATGCTTCCTTTATATCCCTCATTGCACTCCTTACCGTTTTAGTTAGCCATATTGGTTTTCTATGATTTCTGGACCACTTATTCCCATAAGATATATGTTTTTTAGTGGTCCTATTTAGAATGCTTTTGAAAATGTCCCATTTTGTTTGTGTTCCCGTCATTTCGAGGATATTGTCCTAGTTTATGTTGCTAAGCTCCTCCCTCAGCTGGTTAAAACTGTCCTTCCTGAAATTTAGCACTTTTGTTCCCCCTCTACTGAACATCTTTTTAATATGTATAAGAAAACTTATTATGTTGTGGTCACTATTAACTAGATGTCCCCCAACCTCCCCTTGTGACAATGTGTCAGGTTCATTTGTTAAACTCAGTCCTGCTGAAAAACTGTTATAAAAATTGTTAGAAAGGAAAGAAATCTTATTATTATTTCCTTTAGCAGCTTGTTCCTCTCTGCTTCCTTTTCAGTCACTGTACCAAGCAGGAGAGGAGCTGATAACAGCAGATGGGATGATTTCCTCTGAGATATATTACTACAGTGTCCATATTTACAGTGTCCATATTAGGACATCCTCAGATATCAGAGTCAAACATCAGATTAATAGCAGTTTACAACAGTGATACCTGACTTTGATACCTTATTCTGATACCTGACTTTGATTCTGACACCTGACTTTGATACCTGACTTTGATTCTGACACCTGACTTTGATACCTGACTTTGATTCTGACACCTGACTTTGATACCGACACTTGACTTTGATTCCGACACCTGACTTTGATTCTGACACCTGACTCTATGCAGTTTCTGGGATGGTTGTAAAACTTAGATGACTTCTGACTTTCATATCTGATTGAGTCACAACTCAGCAGTCAGCTATGAAGCACATACAATGTTACAATGTGATTGGCCAGGATGACTGACCTCTGACCTTTGATCATAAATAGAACAGATGTCCGTAAATGGTGATCAGTAGGAAAGCAGTCATTGACCATTACTAATGCTAGAAAGAAAAGAAAGGGAAAATGGCAACAAAACAATGAAACAGAGAAAATGTTACATAACATCTGAGAATGATACAAATTATAAGTGAAGTGACTGAGTGAGTCATGGTGATCAATAGTGCCACATTCTAGTCTGGAATGGTGAGTGGTACAGTGAGGGAAGCTTGAGAAACCAGAACTAAACTCGGAGGGCATCTTCCACTGTGGTCAATGGAGGCAATGAAAGGGTGTGTCTATAGGACATCCAGGGCAACCAGTTCTTTTTGAAATAAGTATCTCCAAATACACCACGAGATATTGTCTTTTCATAGTGGAAGGTTTGGTGAAGCATATTGGATAAGTCCGAAATTGTCAGGATGGATGACGATTTCCACTTTCTGAGAAGATTCAATGTAGTTGAGAGTACAGTGTAGCCCATAAAACCGGTTAACATGTAGATTTAGATTTTCACTGAAACTCTACATCCATATTTCTAGTAGTGTGATGTGTGTGGTTCAGAGCTGCAGTAGTAATGAGGATTGCTTTCTGCAGCACATTTCAGCCTGTGAATATGGCCCCGTAAGACCCACATTAGGATAAAATGTTTAGGTAACAGTAATATATCCTATAAAAATTTTGAATACATCTTCATAATTGGAACAGAACTATTTCCAGAGAGGGAGGAATTGGGAGACCCACTGTGGTTGATAGCCAGTGGAAGATGTCATGCCAGTTGGTATGCAGGTGAGGGCAAGACCAACGGAGATGATAGAGGGAACCGCTATCTGTACATCCTCTCCTACAAGTTCTCGGGAATTGACGGATTGTGCGATGGAGCTTCTCTGGAATGTAGTACCAGTGAAGGAGGATTTTAGTTGTTATCTCGTAGTGTATCACACACTTAAAGGTCTGTTTGATAAAATCCAGCGCTCGTTTCCATTATAAATGAGAGAAGGATTAATGGAGTGAGATTCCCCAGCTGCGGAGAAGGGTGGTTTGGACAAAGTTGTTTTTAGATCTGATTAGATTATAAATATAGTTTAAGATTTTGATGGACTTGTTGGGCAATTTGAGGATCTGCCCCGTAGGTCAGCCTTTCGAGTGAGTAGTGAAAAGTCTACCAAGTTCTTAAAAGTTATGAGTATACTGGGAATGAAGGATATCTTAAACAGATAGGATATCAGTTAGTAGTGAGATGTCATCCTTCCATAGGAAGGAAAGTTTCCAGGGGCTATTTAACCCAGGACATTGAGAGAAGTAAATTTGAGCACCATTTTATGTGCAGTCACTATGTACTCAGTCAGTGTCGAGCAATAAGGTGTACTGTAGAGCAAACAGCAACTTCATGGTATAGAATACAAAACAATATAGCAGAATGAAACAACTAGCGAACTTACGGTTCATAAGACAAATACAGAGGTACTGTATTAAGTTTGAGGCAATGGTTCTAGGCAAGCCGGAAAGTAGTCTATTAATTGTAGAGCCTTGCACCGGAGCTAAGAAGGTTTGTTCCCAGTAGTAGGATCAATCACAGTCGAGTGAGGTCGGCGTTTGCTGTGAAGACGTGGAGGTGAGTTATCTGCGCCATGCGGAAGTGAATGAGGATGTTCCAGGAGAGCAATAATTCTTTTCCTTTTTTTTTTCAAGGGTGTGGATGGTATGAACCGTGCCAGGTGCGAGGTCACACTGGAGGTGCATGGTAGTTTCAGATAGGTCAGTGTAAAGCTGGATGTGTCTTAATCTTGCATGCCAAGATTTCTGTTTGCGAGATAAAGCCATGATTTGTTCCTTAACGTGGAAGAAATGGAATCTGGCGAGAACATCTTGTGGTATATTGGTTTTTCCGAGATAGCGTGGACGTGGGATTCTGTGAGATCTATCAATGACGGTATCCGAAGGGAAGCAATCCAGGAGCAGAAATTTAGCAAAGTCCTGTAAATATGAGTGTAGATCAGCAGGTGCTATATTTTCTGGGATACCGCGGAACTTAATATTATACCTGCAGGAGCAGTCCTCCATGTCCACTAGTTTGGTTTTCAATTTTTCAAAGTCCTCTGCTAAGTCATTGTGTGCATTGATAACTTTGTTGTGTTTGTTTTCAATGTGTAGCACTCTGCCCTCCAGGGCCATGACAGAGGACTGTAGAGGTAGTAGTAGCTGCGACAAGTCCGCCTCTAGGGAGCTGCGTAGGGCCATACTGTAAGCATGTGTTATAAGGTGTTTTCAGAGATGGGATCATTGGTAGTGAGGAATTTATCAAGATCGCCTTCTGGAACGTGTGGAGGTCTGAGAGAATGTACGGCCAGCATTGGTCTCCATTCGAGATGGCAAGTCCAAGCATGGTTTTTGCTTGACTGGGCTGTTGATAGGAGACATTGTGTTTGGGACTAGATTTTTAGGCTCCGAGTATGACCTTTGTTGTTGAGGCCGAAGCTTCTGAACATTAGAGCGGATGTCTGCCGGGGTGGGAGGTAAATGCTAGGCAGGTGTATCCATAGAGTGATCAGGGAAGGCATGAGCAAGATATTCCTCTGGGTCTATAAGATCAGTGGTAGGAGACAGGGGAGTGAGTTTTGTAGGACTGGATGTTACACGACAGCTATCACCATCTCTACTGCGTTCCCACTAAAAGTAATTGGTTAAGGTATTATTCGACCTTTTCAGCGTTTTTTTGCCTTTCACCATAGTGGGATGCAATCGTATAAGAGGTGTGACAAGGTGAAGGTCTGAAGTTATGGCCCATTGTGACATTGGGTTGCTTGTCGGCACTCAGTATAATACAGCAGAGACCCTGTGACTATGGCGGCTGATCAGCTGCTGAGAGTCCACCATATTTAAATACATGACATCTACCGTAATAGGATGGTGGATGTTGGGAAGGGGTTAAATAATTTTTGGGGTTTATTATTGCTTTCCTTAGCCACCTGCATTTCATTAAGTATTTTAGCTGATTTTATTTTCCTTCTACAGATTTTATTAAGCTCTTCATGATTCTCAAAGGCTGACCCTTTGGATTTATATTTTTTAAATACTGTTTGTTATTGCTTATGGCATTTTTAACTGTAGCTGTAAGCTAAACCCCCTCCCCCCGATAACTTACTTACTTTCCAAAAAAAAGGATATTTACCTAGATAGCCGGGACGGTTACTTGACCGCCCCAGGTACATTTTCAGATTTTCCGGTGACGTTCAATTTCCCCGTTTCTGGAAATGGAACATCACCAAAACTAAACCCCCCACCAACCCCATCATACTTACCTGTCTTCCTGTCCAGATTTTCTGGACACGAAACATCACTTCCTTCCTCCCATGCCGGCGCAATAGAATCAGCAGACATCAAGAGGAGGGAAGCTGGCTCCACAGAAGATCCGGACAGGAAGACAGGTAAGTATGATGGGGTGGGTTGAGTTAGTTAGTTGGGAAGGGCTAGTAGTGGGCAGGCCAGCTAGGGAAACAGGGAGGGGGTGAGAGGGAGTGAGTGAGAGGTAGTGAGAGTCAGCTATTGGTAGTTGTAGGAAAAAAGAACAGGAAGCTACCCATGTAAACAAATGCATAGGATGCCAGGAGCTCCAAGAGAAACCCAAAAATCACTCAAAACACTGCTAAACGTATTTGGGTGCACTTATTAACCTATTAATAGCACTAACTGACCTTTTTTAAAAAAAAAGGGTTTTTTTTGCCTGGAAAACCCTTTTAGCTTCTATGTATTACTGTCTGACAATAGCTGCACCCAGTCTATATTCTGAAGTGCAGCTCTTAACCTGGGAAAGTTGGCCTTTTTAAAATTTTCCTCTCCCAACCTTTGGTTTTTTTTATGATTTAAGTGAAATCTGATTATGGTCACTATTACCAACTATAATGCCCCCTTTCTGCCCCCACACATGGTATAATGTTCCCAATTTGTCCCCACACACAGTATAAAGGTCCCCTTTGCTCCACACACAGTTTATAACTTCTTTTTGCCCTTGCACAATGGTCCCATTTTGCCCCATCAACAGTTCAATAGCCCCTTTGGCCCACAAACTGTATATTCGACCCATATACCCCCCATATACAGTTGCTCCTACACACAATATAATGCCCCCTTTTCCCCATACGCAGTTTAATGGCCTTCGTTTTTCTTAATACTGTACATAGTTTAAGAGCCTCCTTTTGCCCTTCAACTGTATAAACAGCCCCTTTTTTCTCCAAAGATTAGTGACCTCCTTTTGCCCCCATACAATTTAACTGCTCCCAGCTCCATATACCCACCATCTTTGTTAGCAAAGCCTCAGGGAATGAGTGGTGCTACAAATTTGATTACTTACCACCCTGGCACTGGCACAAATTAAAAACTGAGCGCTGGAGTAAGGAATTGACAGGGAGTTCAGGAGCTGAGCATTAAGTAATGATCAAATCTGTAGCACCTCTCACTCCCCAGGCTATTAGCAAGCCAATGAGCACTTCCATCTGTTCTGTTTGAAGTACTCATTGTTTACAATCAGTGGGCCTCACTAGCTGCTCTGGGCTCGGCACCTCCCTGAGTTGGCCAGGATCTGATGCTGGCCCTATACTTATACAGTATGAACTTGCTGATGACATATACTACTGTATGCTCAAACATACAAATAGAAATAATACAAAAAAATAGAGAAATTTTGTTAATTGTAATTGGCATAGAGTGCAACTTCAAATCCATGCTCTATTTGGGAATAAGTGTCAGAGGTGCTTAATATATATGATATTAATGCTGAAAGTCTTCTGAATATATTCACTTTAGAATGCAAGCAGAATTATATTTATAAATGAGCCCCAATGTATGGAGAATTTTTTAGTATAGAATTATTTACAGCTAGTGTTGAGCGAACCCGAACTTCATGGGTTCGGGTACCCAAACCCGAACTTCAGCTGTACAGTTCAGGTTCGGGTTCGGCTCATCCCTAAAGCTGGATGATTGACTGCTGAGCAGCCAATCAACCAACTTTAAGCCCAGAGACATCACAGATATGGTCATGGCCAGGGCCGCTTTTAGACAAAGTGGGGCCCTGGGCAAAAATTAAAAGCGGGGCCCCAAATGCTGAGATGGAAACAACACCATCGTCTTCCAGTGACAACCCCTATAATAACGCCTCCTTTCTGCCAACAAAAAAGTAATAACAAGCCCCATCTCACCACATACAATTCAAATGAGCACCTTTGTACCACCTATTAGATTTTTGCACCCAGTCATCAGTTATTATAGCGCCTCCTTATAAATAATAGTCCCTGCTTATAAATAATCTTACACCTTTATCAGTAATAGCGCCCTTATAAATGATAAATAGTGCCCTGTATCAGTAATATCCCCCCTTATCAGTAAGTCACCCCGTAAAAATAATACTGCTCCCTTACAAATAATAGCCCCCTCATAAATAATAGTTACCCTTATAAATAATAATCCCCATTATCACTAATAGCCCCCTTTATAAATAAGCCCACTTAACAATTATACCCCCTTTATAAATAGTTCCCCCTTATAATAGCCCCCTCATACTTAAGTTTCCCAATTATATATAGTAACCCACCCTTATATATAATAGATCTCCGTTATACAGTGTCGGACTGAAGGGCCTTAGGCCCACCAGAGGATCTTGTTCTGGGGCCACCCAACAGCTTCCTGCTAATAGCCTACACCACGGCTCCTTCACTGAAGTCTTACATATGTGCTGACTATCTGGTGTTACTGAGTTTGCTCCCAGTATAGTCAGCCCCTATTGTACCGTGCAGGTTCCAATAACTCCATGGTCAGCTCATGCACAGTACTGTATGGGGAATGACATGGCCATGGGGCACTACACGTATGTGCAAGATTATAGTGAGGGAGCTGTGATGCAGACATAGCACACAGGGCTGCCAGCAGGAATTGTGAGCCCCCCCCCCCCCACACAGTATAATGCTCTACATGGTATATAATTCTCCACAGTATAAAATTCTCTCCTGAGCCCTCCAGTTTCCCCACATGGTATATAATGCTCCACAGTGACCCCACACAGTATAAAATGCTCCCCTGAGCCCCCCATTGTGGTCCCACGTGGTTTGTAAGGCTCCACACAGTATAATACTCCACAGTGGCCCACACAGTATACTACCCCTTAGTGGCCCCAGACAGTACAATATGCTCCCCAGCAGCCCCAGACAATATAATATGCTCCATACAGTATAATATGCACCCCACAATGCCCCCCCAGTATAATGCTCCACAGTGGCCTAACACAGTTATAACATGCTCCATAATGACCTCCACACAGTATAATATACTCCCCAGAGGGGTTCCCCCAGTATAATGCTCCACAGTGGTCCCCCACAGTATAATATGTTCCCCACAGTCCCCCCCAGTATAATGCTCTACAATGGCCCCACAGAGTATAATATGCTCCCGAAAAGCCCCACACAATATAATACACTCCACAGTGGCCCCACACAGTATAACAGGCTCCCCACATTGTCCATTCCCCCAGTATAAAGATCCACAGTGGCCCATAGTATAATATGCTCCCCAGAGGGCCCCCGCTAGTATAATGCTCCACAGTGCCCCCTCCAGTATTTTGCTCCACAGTGGCCCCACGCAATATATTATGCTCCCCAGAGCGTCCCCCCAGTATAATGTTCCACAGTAGGCCCCACGCAGTATAATATGCTCCCCAGAGGGCCCCCTAGTATAATGCTCATTAGTCCCCCCCAAATAATGCTCCACAGTGGCGCCACGCAATATAATATGCTCTGCTGATGCCCCCCCAGAATAATGCTCCACAGTGACCCCACTCAGTATAACATGCTCCAGAATGGCCTCCACACAGTATAATATACTGTCAAGAGAGGCAGAGAGGTTTCCCCAGTATAATACTCACAGTGGCCCAAAACAGTATAATATGCTCTCCAGAGCCCCCCCCAGTATAATGCTCCACAGTGGCCCAAAACAGTACAACATGCTCTCCAGAGCCCCCCCCCCCCAGTATAATGCTCCACGGTGGCCGCGCACAGTATAATATACTGGGGGGTCCCTCTGGAGAGCATATTATACTGTGTGGGGCCACAGTGGAGCATTATACTGGGGGGCTCTGGAGAGCGTATTATACTGTGTGGGGCCACTGTGGAGCATTATACTGGGGAGGGGGCCCTCTGGAGAACATGTTATATTCTGCGGGGCCTCTATGGAGTATTATAAAGTGGGGGGGGGTCTGGAGAGCATGTTATATTCTGTGGGGCCACTTTGGAGCATTATACTGGGGGGCCCCTCTGGAGAGCATAATGCTCCAAAGTGGCCCCACAGAATATAACATTATCTCCAGAGGGGGCCCCCCAGTATAATATGCTATCCAGAGGGGGCCCCCCAGTATAATATGCTATCCAGAGGGGCCCCCCAGTATACTATGCTATCCAGAGGGGGCCCCCAGTATAATGCTCCACAGTGGCCCCACACAGTATACTATGCTATCCAGAGGGGGCCCCCCAGTATAATATGCTATCCAGAGGGGGCCCCCAGTATAATGCTCCACAGGGGCCCTACAGTGCTATTATTATATTATATTCTGGGGTCTCTTCAGACCCCAGAGTATAATAATCGAAGGCCCGGGGTAAGTAAGGTAAAATAACAAACAGTTATACTCACCTAGTTCTTACCTCTGCTGGGCCTCCTCGCGCTGCTCCGCTATCCCCGGCGGCGACCGCTTCTTCTTCTCTGTGGCTGACGTCACGCGTTGTGGACGTCACCTCTGAGGGCTGTGATTGGGCCTCAGCGATTACGTGAGGCACGCCCCACGTGACCGCTGAGGCCAGGCCTCAGCGCCTCAGCAGTGATGTCCGGAACGCCAGAAGATGACGTCGGACGCCGCGGACAGGTGAGTAAAAATGTTTGTTATTTTTACTCACCTCGTAAAGGGGCCCTGCGGTCCCTTTCTGTTATTGCTTTGGCCGGGCCTGACTCCGGGATCCGGAGTCATCAGGTTCCGGATCCCGGGGGCCCCTTTGGGGACGGGGCCCTGGGCAATTGCCCAGTTTGCCCCCCCTAACGCCGGCCCTGGTCATGGCTGTGATTGGGTAGACGGGACGTGACCCCTCTGTATAAGAGGCAGGGTCACAGGTCCCGTCGCCATTCCAGCTAGTTAGGGAGAGGCTGCAGCTGGAGATAGGGAATATCAGGGCCCTAGCTGAATTTAGTAATTGTCCTTTTCAGTGCAGCTAGATAGGGAGAGGACCTGCATGCATACCCATACTGTCTCCTGGCACAGCAACAATAACTGCGTGTGTACTCATACTGTCTCCTAGCACAGTAACAATAACTGCGTGTGTAGTAGAGATGAACGAATTTATCAAAAATTCGATTCGATCGATTTTTCGAAGTTTCCAAAAAGATTCGCTTCGATCTGGTGAACAGTGTTAAAAAACAGCTATTTCCTGGCTTCAGAACGCCTGTATAGTGGTGTAGAACATTGTGCCTTGCAGTAACACGCATAGGGAGCCTGCTGTGGTAGTCAAACAATACTGTGAGTCAGTATGACACACACATGACAGACGTCGATCGTAGAACCACTGCACACTTCACTTATTTGGCCAGTTACGGGGCCAAAACTGACCAACTAAATCAAGTGTGGACTCAGCCTTACAGGTCCATCTTAGTGCCAGGTGAATCAAGTGGACCAGGGATCCCCACCTCACCATCTCAGATTTTGATGAAATTTGGTACATAGTTTCTCTATGATATAGAACTAAGCTGTGCAAAATTTTAGTCCAAAAGACTAAAAATTAGAGGTTCTAGGGGACCTCAAGTAAAGGGTTGCAAAATGTCACCTGAGCAAAAATGACATTTTGGGCCAACTTCCAGAAGCTGTAAACATGGACGTTTTAGTAGTATAAGTTGGATATTTGGATAACCTGCACAACTTTTAGGGCTTAATGAACTGGCAAAACCCCATGTTCCTAGTTCTCTTACTTTTTGCATGGTTTAGGCTCAAAAAACTGCAAAAATTAATTTACAGTGATGTTGAGGCTGCTGTAGTGTCAAAAATAGTTGACCTTTCAGGTTGATTTTTGGTAGGTGTACTAAATACATGGCTATAATAAGGACTTCCAATTTACAGCACTTTCCTTCAAGTGGTTTATCTCCAGTGGGACAGCTTCAATCTTCTTTCTTTTAGCACCATTAGAAAGAGCAGATTTCCTTCTATTAGAATAGGCTTACTTTGATGCCTACAGTTCACTAAGAGGTCAAACTGTAGCAAGGGTGCAGTGAAGAAACACAGCAACAGACACTCAAGAAGCAGGAGGTACCAGAAGCGTGCAATTGGGCAATGAAACAAACAATTCCGCCTTGCAACAGGGACTGCAGTTTTCTTTAAACCTGTTATAAAACCAGGCCTCATCCTTCCACATCCTAACAAACATTCCTGTTTTTTCGTTTTCTTGAATACAGTTTTATAACATAATGTGTTCTTTATTTAAAAAAAATGGTGTTTATTGAAAGAAGAATCACTTTGACTGCACTTGTAAGGGAGTAGTGAAAAAATCACAGGCTACTGCCCGCAAACATTTAAGGGCATTTTTTTCAATCCTTATATGAAGAGACTACAAAATGAAAACAACATATTCTAATAGAAGGAAATCTGCTCTTTCTAATGGTGCTAAAAGAAAGAAGATTAAAGCTGTCCCACTGGAGATATAGGGCATCAAAGATAGCCAAAATTAGGCAAAAATGCTTTTTATACCAACTTTGAACGCTTATATTTTTTCAACCACTTGAAGCAACCAACTAGTTTTGACACTACAGCAGCCTCACTGTAAATTCATTTTTGCAGTTTTTTTAGCCTAAACCATGCAAAAAGTAAGAGGACTAGGAACATGTGGTTTTGCCAGTTCATTAAGCCCTAAAAGTTGTGCAGGTTCTCCAAATATCCCCCTTATACTACTAAAACTTCCATGTTTACAGCTTCTGGAAGTTGGCCCAAAATGTCATTTATGCTCAGGTGACGTTTTGTAACCCTTTACTTGAGGTCCCCTAGAACCTCCAATTTTTAGTCTTTTGAACTAAAATTTTGCACAGCCTAGTTTTATATCATACAGAAACTATGTACCAAATTTCATCATAATCTGAGATGGTGAGGTGGGGACGACCTTTAGAATTGGTCCACTTGACACGAAGGGTATAAAGAACAGTGCAGAGGCCCAACATCCTACTGTAGTCGTTGTCTACTGATTCCACATAGATGTCTACAGAGTGGCAAGGTGACATAATGTGGAGCTTGCAGCAGCATGAGGAGGCCACAGAGTGGCAAAGCAACATAATGTGGAGGTTGCAGCAGCATGAAGAGGCCATAGAGTGGCAAGGCGACATAATGTGGAGGTGGTAGCAGCATGAGGAGGCCATACAGTGACCCAGTGGCAGCAGTATCAGGAGGCCATACAGTGACCCAGTGGCAGTAGCATGAGGAGGCCATACAGTGATGCAGTGGCAGCAGCATGAGGAGGCCATACAGTGACCCAGTGGCAGCAGCATTAGGAGGACATACAGTGACCCAGTGGCATCAGCATGAAGAGGACATACAGTGACCCAGTGGCAGCAGCATGAGGTCATACAGTGACCCAGTGACCCATCGTCTGCTGATTCCACATAGATGTCTACAGAGTGGCAAGGCGACATAATGTGGAGTTGGCAGCAGCATGAGGAGGCCACAGAGTGGCAAGGCGACATAATGTGGAGTTGGCAGCACCATGAGGAGGACACAGAGTGGTAAGGCAACATAATGTGGAGTTGGTGGCAGCAGCATAAGGAGGCCATACAGTGACCCAGTGGCAACAGCATGAGGAGGCCATACAGTGACCCAGCGGCAGCAGCATTAGGAGGCCATACAGTGACCCAGTGGCAGCAGCATGAGGAGGCCATACAGTGAACCAGTGGCAACAGCATGAGGAGGCCATACAGTGACCCAGTGGCAGCAGCATGAGGAGGCCATACAGTGAACCAGTGGCAACAGCATGAGGAGGCCATACAGTGACCCAGTGGCAGCAGCATGAGGAGGCCATACAGTGACCCAGTGGCAGCAGCATGAGGAGGCCATACAGTGAACCAGTGGCAACAGCATGAGGAGGACATACAGTGACCCAGTGGCAGCAACATGAGGAGGCCATACAGTGACCCAGCTGCAGCAGCATTAGGAGGCCATACAGTGACCCAGTGGCAGCAGCATGAGGAGTCCATACAGTGACCCAGTGGCAGAAGCATCCGGAGGCCATAAAGTGACCCAGTGGCAGAAGCATGAGGATGCCATACAGTGACCCAGTGGCAGCAGCATGAGGAGGCCATACAGTGACCCAGTGGCAACAGCATGAGGAGGCCATACAGTGACCCAGTGGCAGCAGCAAGAGGAGGACATACAGTGACCCAGTGGCAGCAGCATGAGGAGGCCATACAGTGACCCAGCTACAGCAGCATTAGGAGGCCATACAGTGACCCAGTGGCAGCAGCATGAGGAGGACATACAGTGACCCAGTGGCAGCGGCATGAGGAGGCCATACAGTGACCCAGTGACCCATCGTCTACTGATTCCACATAGATGTCTACAGAGTGGCAAGGCGACATAATGTGGAGTTGGAAGCAGCATGAGGAGGCCACAGAGTGGCAAGGTGACATAATATGGAGTTTGCAGCAGCCTGAGGAGGCCACAGAGTGGCAAGACAACATAATGTGGAGGTGGTAGCAGTATGAGGAGGACACAGAGTGGTAAGGTGACATAATGTGGAGTTGGCAGCAGCATGAGGAGGCCATACAGTGACCCAGCAGCAGCAGCATTAGGAGGCCATACAGTGACCCAATGGCAGCAGCATGAGGAGGAGATACAGTGACCCAGTGGCAGCAGCATGAGGAGTCCATACAGTGACCCAGTGGCAGAAGCATGAGGAGGCCATACAGTGAACCAGTGGCAACAGCATGAGGAGGCCATACAGTGAACCAGTGGCATCAGCATGAGGAGGCCATACAGTGACCCGGTGGCAGCAGCATGAGTAGGCCACAGAGTGGCAAGGCGACATAATGTGGAGTTGGCAACAACATGAGGAGGCTATACAGTGACCCGGTGGCAGCAGCATCAGGAGACAATACAATGACCCAGTGGCAGCAGCATGAGTAGGCCACAGAGTGGCAAGGGACAAGAATCTCTCACATTGAGGATAGCACCAGTAAAGGTGTGTAGAGATTTTAATTGCCTTTTGCCCTCTACTTAGCATCTACATATCACAAGGCATTATGGGAAAGGAGCTGGGGAGCTCATGTGCCCTCTATTGGATGTAACAAATCCTCAATTTGCTTTTGACTCACCGAGCCTTGAGACAGCAAAAGGGATTTTAGCCAAGCCAATTTCACTTATCTGCATACAGCGCTGTTTCCGGATTGTTGTCCTTCATCAGTACAGAGCAAAGTGAATTGGCTGGCTTAGTGGGAGGCAATGAGTGGGTTAGGGACAAGAATCTCTCACATTGAGGAGAGCACCAGTAAAGGTGTGTAGAGATTTTAATTGCCTTTTGCCCTCTACTTAGCATCTACATATCACAAGGCATTATGGGAAAGGAGCTGGGGAGCTCATGCTCCCCAGCTCCTTTCCCATAATGCCTTGTGATACAGAGTGGCAAGGCGACATAATGTAGAGTTGGCAGCAGCATGAGGAGCACATACAGTGACCCGGTGACAGAGTGGGGAGGTAAGTGGCACAAACAGCACCCGAGCACTTGGCATGAGATGTGTGGCATCAGGCGGGTGGCATCATCAGAATAGTAGCTGAGGCAGGTAGCCAGAAGAAATTGGTAACTTTTGTCAAGGTTTGGGTGAGGCAGCATGGATGATTTAATCTGATGCATCAGGCATTGGTAGTTGGAAATCCTGGCTGATCCACGCCTGATTCATCTTGACAAAGGTCAGTCTCTCCACATTTTGGGTGGACAGGCGAGTTCACTTTGGGGTAACTATGGCCCCCGCTGCACTAAACACCTGCTCTGATGCCACACTACTGGCCAGGCAGGACAGCTTTTCCAGGGGAAACTCGGCCAGTAGCGGCCACAAATCCAGTTTGGCTGCCCAGTAGTGCAACGGATCTTCGATGACGGGTAGCAGGGTGCACTCCAAGTATGCCACCACCTGCTGGTTCAGGTTCTGCTCTGTGTCTAGCTGCTGATGAACAGTTTCTTCACTATGAAGGTGAAGAAAGCTGCTTATCAGCGACTCTAGGCTCAGGCTGCTGCTGATGGTGCTGATACTGCTCCTGCCACTCCCACCCCACAGCTGCCATGGCAGTGCAAGGTGAGCTCAGGGCAGGTCAGACCTGCGAGAGGATGGACGGTGGCACATATAGGCAGCGGTCAACTTGCTACATAGGATGTCTCCATAGAAGTTCAGTTTGTCCTCCCTCTCAGCGGATGTAAAAAAAGGCCCAAAGTTTTGACCTGTAGCGAGGGTCTACAATCCCAATTCCCAAGTAGTTGGGAGGTTGTGTAAAACAAAAATAAAAACTGAATACAACGATTTGCAAATCCTTTTCAACCTATATTAAATTGAATACACCAAAAAGACAATATATTTAATGTTCAAACGGATAAACTTTGTTGTTTTTTTTTCAAATATTCACTCATTTTGAATTTGATACCTGCAACATGTTCCAAAAAAGCTGGGACAGGGGCGACAAAAGACTGGGAAAGTCGAGGAAAACACCTATTTGGAGCATTCCCGAGGTGAACAGGTTAATTGGAAACAGGCGAGTGTCATGATTGGGTATAAAGGGAGCATCCCTGAAAGGCTCAGTCGTTCACAAGCAAGGATGGGGTGAGTTTCACAACTTTGTGAGCAACTGCATGAGCAAATAGTCCAACAGTTTAAGAACAACATTTCTCAGCATACAATTGCAAGGAATTTAGGGATTTCATCATCTACAGTCCATAATATCATCAAAAATTTCAGAGAATCTGGACAAATCTCTGCAAGTAAGCGGCAAGTCCGAAAACCAACATTGCATGCCCGTGACCTTCGATCCCTCAGGCGGCACTGCATTAAAAACCAACATCATTCTGTAACGGATATTACCACATGGGCTCCGGAACACTTCAGAAAACCATTGTCAGTGAACATAATTTGTCGCTACATCTACAAGTGAAAGTTAAAACTCTACCATGCAAAGCACATTGCTTGTGCTCTAATGCCCACCTACTCCTCCAGTTCAGCCCCCACAGGGCTCATGTGGCCATCAGATGTAGGCGCCATGTCTCCAGTTCCCTGACCAGCCAGATTTACAGTGAATCAGTGGAATGACGTTCTTCCCATAGTCCTGGCGACTGACTAATAAAGTGACCTCCTCAAAGGGAACGAGCAAACGGCAGGTGTTACGCATGAGCTGCCACTGGCTAACATTGAAGTTACACAGGGGAGTACCTCTGTCTGCTTGGGTCATCAAGAAATCGTTTATGGCCTTTCTCTGTTCGTACAGTCTGTCCAACATATGGAGGGTTGAATTTCAACGGGGGACAACATTGCATATCAGCCTATGTTGTGGGAGGCCGTTCTGCTGCTGCAGCTCAAGGAGGGTGTGCAAGGCGGTGTACGAGTGGCTGAAATGCATGCAAAGTTTCCTTGCTATTTTTAGGATGTCTTGCAGATGGGTGGAACACTTAAGGAAACACTTGACAACCAGATTGAACACGTGTGCCATGCAGGACGCATGGCTCAACCTTCCTTAACGCAGTGCCGACACAATGTTCTTCACGTTGTCGGTCACCATGGTTTCCGATTTTAAGTTGTCTTGGAGAAAGCCAGGATTCGATTTCTTGATTGAGGACACGGAGCAGTTCCTCCCCTGTGTGACTTCGTTTGCCCAGGCAAACGAGGTGTAGAACAGCGTGACTCCGCTGTGCCCTGCACATGTGGTATGCTGGAGGAGCACTGGGAATTGTCCCTGCAGTGGAGGCTGAGGACATAGTGGAGGATGAGGCGGACATTGTTGCAGGACCAACAGCGTGAGAACGTGGAGGCAGAATCTGCGTCACCTGTCCAAGTTGCTGGTGTGTCTAGGCAGGAACCACATTAACCCAGTGGGCCGTAAAGGACATATATTGTCCTTGATCGTAGTTACAGCTCCACACGTTGGTGCTGATGTGCACTTTGGCAGACACCGACAGGCTCAAGAACTGGCCCACCTTCTCTTCTACATATTTTTGCAGGGCTGGTATTGCCTTTTTTGGCAAAGAAATGATGGCTTGGGACTCTCCACCACAGCTCAGCACAAGCCATCAGTTCTCTGAAAAGTGCAGAGTCCACCAAATGGAAAGGGAGGGACTGCAGCACCAGCAACTTGGACAGGAGCATGTTCAGCTTCTGCACCATTGAATGAGTGCATGCATACTGTTGTCTCTTCGAAATCACTTCAGTGATGGATTGCTGACGCTATGACTGACTAGGAGGAGCAGGAGCATCACGACCAGCAGATGATGGAAAGGACACGCAGCTTCCTTCAGCTGAGGTGGTGGAGCCTTGATTCGCTGAAATGGGGTTCGTGCCACTGGGTGCTGCGGTAAACTAAACTGGACCACCACATTGGAGCCACGGTTCTCCCAGACCACTTTATGGTGACGCTGCATATGTTGACGCAGGGTTGTGGTGCTAACATTGGCACCCTGGCCACACTTCACCTTCTGCCCACAGATTACACATATGCCCATGTTCACCTCCCCCGGCGGCTTAACAAAAAACTGCCACACCGCCGAGTAGGTGATTTTACCCCCAACACTCCGCACTAACTTACTGCTACCGCCACTGCCTCCGTGAACCCCTGCACCACTGCTTTCCGGGAAGGTAGGCTCCTGCAAAGCAGGTGGTCTACCCCGGGCACGTTTGGCTCCCGACCTTCCTCTGCTTCCACCCCCTCCTGACTCTGCTGTTGCCTCATGTGCAAGCTGTCACCCTCTTCTCCCGATGATGATGAAGCCCCTTTGTCACCCGGCTCCCAATTACAATCGGCTACATTGTCATCCACTACTGTCTGCAGGTCACTAATGTCTGGACCTGGACGCTCGCAAAACCAGCTCCCATGCCACTCTCCTCATCACTACTTGCCCGCCTACCGGAGGAAGCAGCGGATGTCTCCTCCACATCCTGGCTGGGCACTAGCTGCTGACTGTCCTCTAGTAGCTCCTCCTGACTGTATAGAGTACTTCTCTGGCTGAGTGAACAGAAAAGGACAGAGGCAGGTTGAGGACACGTGATGGCACAGGGCCATGCCAACTAAGGGTTGTGTCTGATGAACCCACCGACTCTTGGCTGGGGATGTCTGATGTGACTTTGGATGAAGTGGGTGACCGAGTCAATCATTCTACAACCGTTGGGTTGCTGGTTGAGACACGACCGCTAGCTGACACTGGGAGCTCAGGCCTCTGTAAGTAACCCCTGCTGCCATGCCCCCTTACTTTGCTGCAACCTGTGCCAGAAACATTTAGGCCTGTGCCCCTCCCCTGTGCATGGCCTGTCGCTTCTCTGTCTGATATAGTGTTAGATCAAAAAAGTAATTGAAAAGGAAATTAATACAGGACAAAATGGCCTGTAATTTTCTACTTTCAAGAGAAGGGCGAATAAACCCCTTATTTGTTTCCTCACTAATAAACACCTTTAAAAAGGCGTTATAACAGATTACTGTATAAGAATTATGTTTTTTGGCCAATACTATACTGAAAAATGGCCTGTAATTTTATACTTTGAAGAGAACAGCGAATAAGCCCCTTATTTGTTTTACCACTAATAAACGCCTTTAAAAAGGCATTATAACAGATGTGAGGGTGTGAACCTAGAGGGCGCTGGAGAGCGACCCAAAAACAGGGTTGAAAAGGACCTTGACCACACTCCAGAGGGAGTGCACACAGCAGGAGAGAGCTGCTGGTGACCTGCAGGGAGTAGGTAGACTGTGGACCAGTTGGAGACAGAAAGGTGGTCTGTCCCAAGAGGACTGGATTCCACAAATGGACTTGGTTAAGCTCAGTGTGAGCCAGACTGCTGAGGAGAAACCTCAGCAAAGCATCTTGCCCTCAGAAATTAGTCAGGGTTCAAGAAGTGAGGTATTGCCCTGTATGTGGTCTAGGCTGTTTTTGTTATTTTTGTTCATGTTATCACTTACAAGCTGAATAAAGCCATTTCTTTTGGATTGCCATTACCTGTGTAGGGAACTGCCATTTCTACTAGTATATAATGTATCTGGCTTCTTTGCCCCTGCAGTTTGGCTTCAGAGACCCCAGGCATTTAGTGCAAGTTTTGTTTTGTAAATACAGTGAGTCAGACACATGTGAGGCAGAGCTGCTGGGGGGAGAGATGTAAGCAGAGCTGCTGAGACAGACATGTTATGTCTGGGGGAGTCTAAGAGCCACTTGTTCCTCTTTACTTCACAGTATATACTTAGGTATGTGTTACCCCCTATATACTCACAGGACCTAGCTAGTAACCGTAGTTAGGGATCCATATATATATATAGTTCAGGGCAGTGATAGGTTAGGCTTCCGAAGGCCAACTAGCTAGTTAGAGGCCCGGTGGCACTAGTAGTTTAGCTGGCAGGTTAAGGACTCAGTGTTAGGGTAGTCAGGCCTGCATCTACTGCCGTCACCGTCGCCCTGTTTGCTGCCTGTGAAGAATCTCACCATCATCTCCTGATCGGCTGTCTGTCATCTCCTGGAAGAATCCGAGGATCCACAGTCATCCACAGGGGCCCCTGCATCTCTTCTGTTGCCTGGAGGTATTGTGCACTGGACTCTTGCTATATATCTATATATATATATACCCGGGTATATAACCTAAGACGGTTGAGGACTTGCTGGTTGTTGTAGTATTGCTGTGTTCTGAGTATATTTTATGTATGTATTATTACCCTGTTGATTCTTATAAAGCTACTGTTATAACCTTATGTGGTATCTGTATGTATTCTTCAGACTGTGAGATTAGTACAGTGATCCTTGTTAAGACTACTAACTGTACTTCATGGGTAAGTCCCAGGAAGAGATCCTCCCTGTAATACAGAGGCTCTATCCTGGGTGGAGGCACTGATATATTTCATATATGTTCCCACTCTTCCCTTCAGCGAAGGCTTCAGGTCCCATTATACACACAGGTCAGCGCCAGAGTCTGTTGCGGGAGGGATAATACTCATACCCCCCCCCCAAATAGGGCTACACCTGATATGCTGTTTATTTGGCACCCAGCGCCACAAACACCTCTGTAAAGTCCAGAAAGCTACCTTTGAAGCGAAACTACCCCGAATTGTCACACAGATTACTGCAGAGATTACTGTATAAGAATTCAGTTTTTTGCACTACTGCACTGCAAAAGGCTTGTAATGTATGATCTATTGCAAACCTGCAATGAGCAGCTGTATAATGGCAGTGAGTGCTGCAATGTGTAGTACGATTGTTGCTATTACCAATGCTGCAACCACCCCAAATGAACTCTGTTCTGCTTCAATACTCTTCTGTAAATTACTAACTATCCTTTCCCTACACTTCTAAGGCTCTTTCCCTGAACTTCTAGCAGTTTTGAATTGTTTTCTACCACTTTCCCTAGCGCCTGCTGATGTCTCTCCCTGCACTAAGTATGATGTGAAATGACTGAACCTAAAATGGCAGAGGGTATTTATAGGGCTGTGACATCACAGGGCTGTCTGGCTGCTGATTAGCTGCACGCATGGCATTGTGGGTGATCCCGCGTTTCCTGAGTCCCTTACCCCTTGTCCTAACATGTGCAGCAGCCATTTTATGAAAAAATGCAATTCGATACATCAAAGCGTAAGGAAATCTGGAATTGAGGCGAATCGAAGATTTCCTGAAATTCGGATCGAATTCCATTTCGTCAGCTTCGATTTGCTCATCTTTAGTGTGTACTACCGTCTCCTAATGCAGTAACAATAACTGCATGTGTACCCATACTGTCTCCTAGCACAGTAACAGTAACTGCATGTGTACCCATATTGTCTCCTAGCACAGACTTTGACTCACATGGTGGATGAGTATCTGTCGACATGTCTCGTCTCCTGGTACTTAGCGATTTGTCCTCCCCGTTCAATTTCTGGGTTGGTAAATTGGACACGTGGCCAGAGTTTGCCCTCTATGCCTCGGAGGTGCTGGCCTGCCCTGCGGCAAGTGTCCTATCAGAACATGTGTTCACCACAGAGGGTGTCATCACCGACAAGAGGCTCCGCCTATCCACAGCCAACATGGACATACTTACGTTAATTTTTTTTTTTTTTTTTTAATTCTCTTTTTTATTTAATTTTACAGTTTTACAATTACAAAGACATATAGATATATAACTTGTTTTTCAAAAAAAGGTACATAAGGTCTTACAATTATACATATCCAGTTTATGGTTTGGAAATAACATGAGGAATCTGATAATCTCAGGGGTAAGATCAATGTGTTGCATAGTGAGGTTTTATTAATTATCAGGTAAAAGGGGGGGGGGGTTGCGTACTACTTTGTGTTGTGAGATAATGTTGGCATATCTTGAGTTTTTGAGATTTGGAGTGAGGTTTGGTTGAGGGGATGGGGGGGGGTTATTTTGTAAAGTCCCACCAGGGGGACTACACTCTCTGATACCTGTCATGGCTCCTTTTCTTCCAACTGATGAGTTCCTCAAACCTCGCTATCTGGTGGACTTTTTCTGTCCATAGTTGTAGTGAGGGGGGTGTCTTCTGGAGCCAGAATAAGGAGATCAAGGACTTTGCCGCCTCTATAAGATGTGCTGTTAGGATCGAGTCTCGGGGGCAATGGCCAGTTTGCTGCTGTCTGTTGAGAAGTACCCTGTCTGGGGTGAGAGAGAGAGATGTCTTGGTTATCTGTGCGATAGCGTTTTCGATCTCTTTCCAGTAATGTTGAATATTCTCGCAAGTCCACCATATGTGGAGCATGGTTCCTGGAAGTTTTTGGCATCTCCAGCACAGGTTTGAGTCCATAAGATTGTGTTTATAGAGCCAGTCTGGTGTCCTATATTTTATAGTGTGACTCCTATAGTTGGATACAGGTGGAGATGCCATGGGAGTGTCTAATAATTGCTGGAACATCCTCCTCTGGGATCACCAGGTCCATTTCTTTTTCCCAGGCTAGTAAGAAAGGTGGCTTCGAGGTCTCTGGGGTGGTAGAGAGAACAGTTTTGCACAATGAGATTTTCTGGATACTGTCAGATTTGACGTCAAGCTTTTTTTCTAAGTATGTGAGCGGCCTATCTATGGGGGATATCTTATTTATGTCTGTTATCGTTAAGCACAATTGTGCATTATGGAGAAAATTGAAACGGGTCTCAGGGGCTAGGTGTTGTAGGTTTTGTGGACTAATTGGGAGCTTCTGCGCTATCAGGTCTTTAAGCTGTAGATGGCTAAGTTTGTGCCAGAAGTCTTCTTGAGGCACTCTCGGATGGTCTCTTGCGTCCTTGGAGTGGTCCCTGGTGGAGTGGAGTAAGATCTCGGCCAGATTTGCCGGTAAAATAGGGGAGGGGAATGGAGCGAGCTTTGCTTTGTGGTGGTGCCACGTCTCGCATGGGCCACGAACCAACGGGTCCAGGTCTTGTCTCTTCCTAGGTCTTATGTCCGGGAGCCAAAGTTGTTGGAGGAAAGATGGGCCAATATGGGCTGCTGCTAGGACATTAATAATAGGGCATTTGATCTGAGCCACATATTCCATCCACCTGGAGAGTTGTATAGATTCGTAGTAGCGATGCATGTCTGGCAGTTCAATTCCTCCCTCTGCCTTACTCATTATCATGAGCTGATAAGCTAGGCGGGGGGTCTTGTGTTTCCAGAGAAAGGCCGTGAATATCTTACGAAGGGAGTGGAAGAAGATCTTCGGTAGGGATATGGGAAGCATTTGGAAAGTGTATGTTATTTTTGGACAATGTATGTTTGGATAAGATTTCTTCTCCCTAGCCAGGATAAATACGGTAGGTCATATGTTTGTAGTAAAGTTTTCACTTCTTGTAAGAGGGGGGCATCGTTTCTTGAATAGACCTCTTGGAGAGTGGCCGGTAGTTGGACTCCTAGATATTTTATAGAAGTGGTCTTCCACTTATAAGGCGAATTGACACTTAGTCTCTGCGCCTGTAGGGCCGGTAGCAAGATGTTTAGGACCTCAGACTTCAAGCTATTTACTTTATAATTGGAGAGCTTGCCATACTGATCCATTAGGTTTGTGAGGTGCGGTAGGCCTTCTGCTGAGTTAGTGACTAAGAACAATAGGTCGTCTGCGAAGGCCACTGCTTGTAGGGTTTGATTAGAGACGGAGAAACCATGAATGTGGGGATTTTTCCAGACTGCCTGGAGGAGGGTTTCTAGGGTGAGGATGAAGAGGGTGGGGGAGAGGGGGCATCCTTGTCTAGTTTCATTTGTGATGTTGAAGTACTCTGACAGTGTTCCATTTACTTTTAGTCTGGCGTGCTGAGAGTAGAGGGAGAGTATTGCTTTTATGAAATCTGGGTGGAAACCGAAGGTTTCCAACGTGACTTCCATGAAGGCCCAGTCCACCCTGTCAAATGCTTTTTCGGTGTCGACACCTAGTAAGATCAGAGGGTGCTTTTTGGCAATGGCTATAGTATGCAACAGACGAATGGTATTTTCTTTCCCTTCTCTTCCCTTCACAAAACTAGATTGTTCGTCCTTGAGTAGGTTTGGGATTAGGTGTCTAATTCTGAGTGCCAGGAGTTTGGCCCAAATTTTTAAGTCTACAGTTAGAAGGGATATGGGTCTATAACTACTGCATTGGGTCAAGTCCTTTCCCTCTTTGGGAATAAGCGTGATGTGGGCTTCTTGGGCCTGTCGCTCCATGGGGGTACCCCGAAGAAGTGCATTGCAAAAATTAGTGAGATGCGGTAGGAGTTGGGTTTGGAACAAAGAATAATATAGTAGCGGGAGTTCGTCCGGGCCTGGGCTTTTACCAGCTGGGAAACTGTGTAGGGTCTGGCGGACTTCTTCCAAAGTGATTGACTGGAGGAGTTGGGTTCCCTCGGTTTCTGTTATTGAGGGCAAGGAAAGGTCTTTAAAAAATTCTCTGATGTTGTCTCTAGTTATTGGGGGGGGGGAGAAGGGGAGAAGTCTCTTCTTAAGTTATAGAGGGTAGAGTAGTAAGAGTGAAAAGCTTTAGCTATATCTGGTGTGTCGTGAACCAATCGACCTGTAGGGGATCTTATTTCTGGAATAAACGCTTTAGCTTTTTCCTTCTTTATCATTGCTGACATTAGTTTACCTCCTTTGTTTCCGTGTGCATAAAGGTGCATTCTGGAGTACATGAGCTGTTTCGCTACTGTGCAATTGAGTGTTTTTTTCAGTTTTTCTAAAAGGGCGACTAGGTCAGCATGGACAGAGTTAAGAGTTTGTCATTTATGAACTCTCTCTAGGGACGAAATTTGGGCCAGAATGGAATCTATCTCTTTCTGTCTTTCTCACTTAAGTGCCGTGGCTTTCACGATCAGGATCCCTCTGATGAAGGGTTTATGGGACTCCCACAGTACGGTGGGGGTGATTCCTGGTGTGTTATTTCGTGTAAAGAAAAGATCCAGCTCCGCCGCTAGGTGGGTTTTAGTGGTTTGCCTGTCCAGAATTGATTCATTTAGTCGCCACGTCCAGTGTCTGGGTGTAAGGTCTGGGAGAGATAATGTGGTAGTAATCGGGGCGTGGTCTGATACACTAATACTCCCTATTCTAGAATGTAAAGTGTATTGAGCAATAGACTTGAAGCATAAAATGTAATCAAGCCTCTGATGTGTTTGGTGTGGGTTTGAGAAGAAGGTGTAATCCCTTGCGTTAGGGTTCTGGAGGCACCAAGTGTTTACCAGACTCAGATTCTGTAGGGAGATGTGGAGGCGTCGCAACACTTTTTGCGAGAGGGCCGACTTTCCTATGGATGAGTCTAAGAGAGGGTCTAGCACTAGGTTGAGATCTCCTCCTAGTATGATGTCCCTTTCTGTGAATAAGGCAAGGTCATGTAAGGCCTGGATAATCCATGGTACTTGGTCATGGTTCGGTGCATAAATTGTGGCCAGTGTTATAGGCCTGGATGCTATGTGACCCTTCACAAAGAGTAGTCGGCCTTACGCATCTGCGTGCTGTTGTTTGAAGACAAAGGGGAGCGAGTGCTTTAGTGCTATTGCGACACCTTTGGATGCTGATGTCTGGTGTGACGAGTAATACCATCGGTCATAAGCAGATTTGTAGGGTTTTGGGATTTTGTCAAGTTTGAAATGGGTTTCTTGTAGCAGGAGGATATCTGCTCCCATTCGTTTGGTTAAGTTCATAACCCAGTGCCTCTTATTAGGGGAGTTGAGTCCGTTAACATTGAAGGTGGAAATGGTCATATTGTTAATACTGGAGTTGGTGGTTTGGTGTGGATCCAAGTTATCTGAGGCTGGCATATCTGTATCGGGGTCAGGGCTATCCGATACTAGTTCAAGGTTTAAGGTGGTTCAGGAGGGCTAATCAAAGGGAAAGCCGGGCACGGTTGCTGACACTCTTGGGTGGTCACCAAAGCGTGCAAAAGTGGAGAGTGCAGTCCCCCACAGGGGGTGGGGGGGGTGAGCTGGCAGTGAGAAGAGTTGAGGTGTTGAGGGATAGAGAGGGCTAGGATAGGGTAGATAGGACTACAATAGTCTGTTCTTCACAGGGCTGTTGTCACTGTAACCTAGGACTGGTACTCAGATTGGGGAGCAGTGAACTGATGTGGGTGTGGAGTGGGTTCCTGATCGGAGGTGAACCCATGAGGTACCGTTCTGGAATGTGTAGAAAGATAGCAGGTGGTGCAGGCAAGGTCATGTTACATTTAAGCTAAAAACAAAGACATTGTCAAATTTTCACAAACATTTTGTCAAACATTTTACAAACTAGGTATTCGTTACCTCCTGTTCTAGGTATGGGGCAAGTACATGTCGAGTGAGTCTACAAACTCGCAGTTCTAGCTACCTATATCTCGACAAGGTATACTTTAGATCTTTTCTCAGGGTTTGAGTAGGCTTAGTTACAGTCCTATGGAGCAGGGTGGAGGCAACTGTTTAACTATTATAACTGGGCTCTTCCTGGTGTGACAACTGGTCACTACAGGTGTCTCTGTGGAAGATCATCACTAGGCCTAGTATTGTAGGTATGAGCCCTACAAATAGGGTGAGAACATAGGATTTAACATTTATTTAAAGGCTATTAACTGGGGGTCTTCTGACTCACAGTTAATTTCGGTTGGTTCCTGTTGGAATAATGTTTATTATTGCCTGTATTGCAACAACTACTGTTTATATGTTTATAACTGCATAAGCTTCTGTCTCTAGGCATAGTGTTAAGTTGTTAATAAAGCTCTGTTAAAAAGGTGGGGGCTAGAGTCACAAAACCAGGAAGTTCCTCTCTGTTTTTGTTTTTTTGTAGCTACAGCATAGAGCAGAGCACATGGAGCTCACAATCAAGTAGCTGAGAATCATAAGTTACAGAATACAGTGTACTGTATATCTGTTTACTGTTGAATGCCTGGACAGTCAAAGATTAATCCACTGCCAACAGTTCCGATACGCCTGGAATGTCTCTATGGAGGCGATTGTCTTCCCTTTAGGAGGTTCTTTTTGGGCATGGCGACCTGAATCTCGTTGTACCATTCTAGGACTGGAGTGTCAGGAGTTGTGGAACCCGGTCTAGGTGCTGGGATGGTAGCCAGGATGGCATGTCTAGGGGCTCCATGTCCAGGAGGGTCCAGACGGCTGGAAGATCTTGAAGCGTGTGGATGGTTATGCGCTTGCCCCCTGCAGAATGGCCAGGCCAAAGGGAAACAACCGAGCATACTGTATATTTCTGGCTCTGAGTTCCTCCAGAAGTGGCTTCAGCAGTCTCCTCTTGGCGAGTATGGATGGTGCGACGTCTTGATATATGGATATGGATGTTCCGTCTAGGGATATTTTCTCTCTGCCTCTAGCTGCGGTAAGAATTGCGAGGGTATCCAGATACGAGAGGAGGCCGCAGAGTACATCACGTGGCGAGTCACCTTGGCGCGGTTTGGGTCTTAAGGCCCTGTGCATGCATTCTACAACTGCTGCTGCACGTTCTGGGCCTAGTAATTCTGTGAAGAGGCCGGCCGCCATCTTAGGGAGCTCCTCTGGTAGATAAGACTCTGGGATCCCTTTAAGGCGCAGATTACGGCGGCGGCTCCTGTTTTCCTGGTCCTCTATCAACGTTAGCGATCTGTCAATGAGTTCCTTGTGGTTTTGGAGCTGATCTGATACTGCCTCCGCGTGTGCTTTTACTGTGGAGTATATGTCTTCTAGGGCCTGTACTCTGCGCCCTACAGACTGTATTTCTGTCTTGATCTCTGCAAGTTCTGTGAGTACTGGGCTGACAGCTTTAGCTAGAGCCTTTTGTAGGAATGTGCAGGAGATCTGCGTTATGCCCGTTTCTGATCGCTCACCGTCAGGGACACTGTCTGCCTCAGATTCATCTCCCGTCTCTGTGTCCTGTCGGAGCTCCGGCGCCATCTTAGGAGGACCGTGTTATTTCTGCACTTTTGGGGTGCTGGGTAGGTCCCCCAACCTGTCCTTGCCAATTTTGACCATTGTGCCTGCGCTAAACGGGGTGTAATGGCTTCTTTAGGGTTCTGTGCAACGGATCTCTAGCAAGTTGCTTCCACCATGCTGCGCAGTCAGGCTCTACCCCTATACTTACATTCATTAAGATGAATCAGTCATGGATCCCACAGGACTTGGCAGTGCCAGCACCTGAGTTAAAGTGTTGGCTTCCTCCTCCTCCGCCTCATTCACTTACACCGCCACATCCACCTCCACCTCCTCCACCTGGACCTCTACCACCTGTTTCAAAATTATTATTTTATTTTATTTTATTTGTTTTTAATTTTGTTTTAAAATTTATTTATTTATTTATTTTATTTTATTTTTTATTTTATTATTTTCCCTACCACATTTTTTGCAGGGCACTTGCCCTGTTATTATCCCTATTTTGAAGCCACTTTTGGATCACCAAGTTCGGGTCCCCATTGATTTCAATGGGGTTCAGGTTCGAGTTCGAGTTCAGGTCAAGTTCAGGTACCCGAACTGAACTTTTGGCCCGGACTCGTCGAACCTGAACTTTGACGGGTTCGCTCAACAGTATTTACAGCTATTTTGTTTACAATTTTGGTAAAAAACAAACAAACTGAAGGCTACATGTTTCAGATATAGTTCATCAGATTTCAAGGGTGTGTATGTAAATTAATGATTTATTGCATTCCTATGCTTATTATACTATATCATAAACTGAGTTACCTATTCTTTGTATTTATGTATACTGTTAATGATGGTGATGACTTACTAGTACCGAAATGTGTGGTTATTCAGTTATATTAATGCTTACAACAGAAAACAAAAGGGAGAGTCACTGAGCACATTGCAGGTAGATATCCCCTACACTGTGTGGGACATACATGAGTGCTTACTTACTGGGGACAGGGGTTGGGTCGCCTGGCAAAACACAGAAGGGAGACAGCATGGATGTGGGATCTGGAGGAGGAAGAGAGCTGGTGGAAACAGCAGAGTTTTTGGAGAGAGAGTGTGCTGTTTGAAAATTTTAGCAACACTCTCTAGAGTAGGGGTCGGCAACCCCCGGCACGTGTGCCAAGCGTGCGCGTTTTTAGGTAGTCTATGGTGGATTTTGACGTGTGTATAAGATCATTATCCATTTGTAGAAGCCATCCTCTTTTCAATTTCAGCTTTTTTACAGATAGTGTTATGTTAGCTTCAAAAATTTGCTGAAATTTCATTGAATCCATTCTTCCCTCTACCCGTTAAATGTTCCCCATGCCATTGGCTGCAACACAACCCCAAAGCATGATTCATCCACCCCCATGCATTATGATTGGAGAGATGTTATTTTCCCGAAATTCTGTGCCCTTGTTTCTCCAAATATATCTTTGATCACTGTGGCCAAAGAGTTCTATTTTAACCTCATTGGTCCACAGGACTTGTTTCCAAAATGCATCAGGCTTGTTTAGATGTTCTTTTGCAAACTTCTGACGGTGAATTTTATGGTGAGGACGCAAGAGAGGTTTTCTTCTGATGACTCCTCCATGAAGGCCATATTTGTGCAGGTATTAATGAACAGTAGAACAATATACCACAACTCCAGAGTCTGCTAAATCTTCCTGAAAGTCTTTTGCAGTCAAGTGGGGATCTGATTTGCCACTCCAGCAATCCTACAAGCAGCTGTCTCCAAAATTTGTCTTGGTCTTCCAGACCTTATCTTGACCTCCACTGTTCCTGGTAACTGCCATTTCTTAATTACATTTGGAACTGAGGAAAGGGCAACTTGAAAACGCTTTGCTATCTTCTTATAGCCTTATCCTGCTTTGTGGGCCTCCACCATTTTCATTTTCAGAGTGCTAGGCAGCTGCTTAGTGTGTTTAATCTTTAACTTTATGACTTTTAAAGATCATTTCATCTTCAGCTTGCTTAACTGTTCACAATAACAGTGATTTTGACCAGGGGTGTCCAAACTTTTGCATGCCACTGTACCGTGTGCAGAGGATGCTATGGGATATAATACTTTGTGCACTGGCCGCTATTGGATATAATATCGTGTGCAGGGGCCATTATGGGACATTATTCTGTATAACGGTACGTTTTCTGTATTAAGGATGTGTTTTTGCACAGAAAACTCAGGCATTTTTTTTTTTTGGGGGGGGGGGGGCAAAAATGCACCATGTGAACGCAGTTTTACATCAAAGTAAAAGTTCCAGTGGCCTAAGAATATAGCTGCATCCAGATACATAGTGTGTTTCCACCATAAGGATGCTGCCATACAGTGCTCCTGGACACATACATTTACCACTAATTGTGGGATGCACATGTACTTTCATTGCTTCTAATTGAAAAGTATAGGTGCATCCCAGGAAATAGCTGTAAATGCATGTGTCCTGAAGCATCTGGTGGCAGCACTTCTGTGTTATGGTTTTTGGTGACTTTAGTTTAGTGCTCGTCAAACTTACAATTATTGACTGGCACTCCGAGTACCTCATCTTTGATTTTTTAATTAAAATTGGCACGCTGAACAAATAAGATTGCCTACCCCTGCTCTAGAGCCTAGAGAAGCCAACAAAGATTGAATGTACAGTCATGGCCAAAAGTTTTGAGAATGATACAAATATTAATTTTTACAAAGTCTACTGCTTCAGTTTTTCTAATGGCAATTTGCATATAGTCCAGAATGTTATAAAGAGTGATCAGCTTAACAGCAATTACTTGCAAAGTCAATATTTGCCTAGAAAATGAACTTTATCCCCCAAAACACATTTCAACATCATTGCAGCCCTGCCTTAAAAGGACCACCTAACATCGTTTCAGTGATTGCTCCATTAACACAGGTGTGGGTGTTGATGAGGACAGGGCTGGAGATCAATCATGATTAAGTAAGAATGACACCACTGGACACTTTAAAAGGAGGCTGGTGCTTGCCATCATTGTTTCTCTTCTGTTAACCATGGTTATCTCTAAAGAAACACGTGCAGTCATCATTGCACTGCACAAAAATGGCCTAACTGGGAAGAGTATTGCAGCTAGAAAGATTGCACCTCAGTCAACAATCTATCGCATCATCAAGAACTTCAAGGAGAGAGGTTCCATTGGTGCCAAAAAGGCTCCAGGGTGCCCAAGAAAGACCAGCAAGTGGCAGGACCGTCTCTTAAAAGTGTTTCAGCTGCGGGATCGGGCTACCAGCAGTGCAGAGCTTGCTGAGGAATGGCAGCAGGCAGGTGTGAGTGCATCTGCACGCACTGTGAGGCGGAGACTCTTGGAGCAAGGCCTGGTCTCAAGGAGGGCAACAAAGAAGCCACTTTTCTCCAGAAAAAACATCAGGGACAGACTGATATTCTGCAAAAGGTACAGGGAGTGGACTGCTGAGGACTGGGGTAAAGTCATTTTCTCTGATGAATCCCCTTTTCGATTGTTTGGAACATCTGGAAAACAGCTTATTCGGAGAAGAAGAGGTGAGCGCTACCACCAGTCTTGTCTCATGCCAACTGTAAAGCATCCTGAAACCATTCATGTGTGGGGTTGCTTCTCAGCCAAGGGAATCGGCTCTCTCACAGTCTTGCCTAAAAACACAGCCATGAATAAAGAATGGTACCAGAATGTCCTCCAAGAGCAACTTCTCCCAACTGTCCAAGAGCAGTTTGGCGCTCAACAATGCCTTTTCCAGCATGATGGAGCACCTTGCCATAAAGCAAAGGTGATAACTAAATGCCTCAGGGAACAAAACATAGAGATTTTGGGTCCATGGCCTGGAAACTCCCCAGATCTTAATCCCATTGATAACTTGTGGTCAATCATCAAGAGACGGGTGGACAAACAAAAACCAACAAATTCAGACAAAATTAAAGCATTGATTCTGCAAGAATGGACTGCTATCAGTCAGGATTTGGTCCAGAAGTTGATTGAGAACATGCCAGGGAGAATTGCAGAGGTCCTGAAGAAGAAGGGTCAACACTGCAAATATTGACTTGCTGCATTAACTCATTCTAACTGTCAATATAAGCTTCTGTTACTCATAATATAAATGCAATTATATTTCTGTATGTGATAAAAACATCTGACAAACACACATAAAAACCAGAGGGCAGCAGATCATGTGAAAATATAATATTTGTGTCATTCTCAAAACTTTTGGCCATGACTGTATACTAGATCTAGAGAGGTCCATTGAACGTCAGAAATGAGACACCTGGTTACAGAGAATGATTGTGTGTTGTGGTGACAAGCCTGTGGAAAAGGGTTGCCTGCTTAGACTGTGGAATACTGAGTACATAGAAAGATATGGAAATTTTGAATAATCTCTGACATTCTAAAGAATATGTAGTTAAAGAGGTCCTTTCACCACCTCTACCAACTCCAACTCTTTGCATCTTGCAGTAGGTGCCACTCCACTGATTCTGATGCAGGCTAAATAGGCTCTGTACTGTTAGGTGGGCAGTGCTTGTCTGGAAAAGACAGTCAGGGACTGCCCACCTGACAATAGAGAGCCTAACTAGCATAATAGTTGTTGAAACTAACAGTACTGATTGCTCAGGAATAGTAAGGGATAGAGAAAAATTTACAACTGCGCTAGAATCAGTGGATCAGTTACTATTTAAGAATACAAAGAGCTGGAGCTGGTAAAAGGTTTGCTTTAAATCACTCATGTTAATGCGTGATGTGCTACATAGGTTTTCTAACACCTCTTCTTAATGTAATAAATGTGTTAGATTTTGGTATGCCAATGTTTCTCTTAGACCAGTGGAAACCTTTACATAATGCGGTAGGAGTTCACTTTGAGGTGTTCAGAGTGTCTTGAGCCTGTTAAAAGAGAATTAACCTTACATCTAAGCATGAAATGATAATGATCATTTGTAAGACAAATGACACAGATTAGAAAAAATATTCTTATCCAACTGGAGGCTATAAAATGTAACATGTAGTATGAATGTAACACAATCTGTCTTTTAGAGCTATTCTAGTCTAATTAAAGTGCACTTCAAAGGACAATCTGAACATTTGTCATCTAGAAGCAAATCACAGAGGATAAATTGTTTTAGGTTACCTTTTTCTGTAATCTACATCAAAAAAGATTGCTAAAATTACACTTTTTGTTTTGATTTTCACATTGATTATACACTATTACCAAGTACATGCTGTCTTTATGTGTGATAACACGTTGATAGATTACACTGGCTCTAACATTTTAAGGTTAACAGGTGACAGGGGAAAGCATGGAAAGACAAGGAAGATGTATAAAATTTACAACATTATAAGAATGTATTTAGAACTGTACATTTATGTTTAAAAAAATTTCCATCTTTTGAAGTAGATTCTTTAACCCTTTAAGGAAACCGTTAATTTAGGGCTTAGAAACACAGCAATATTATTTTTATTTTTTGCCATCATTGTATTTCAAGAGCCACTTGATAATATACAGTAGCTGCAAGGGAATTAGTTTTTGTGTGACAAGTTGTATTTTTGAAAATCAGTTTTGGGAATACATATTGTAAAACTTTTATTAGCATTGCCGCAAAGTGGGGGTTTTTCCTTTGGGTTTTATTTTTACAAAACTACAATATTCACCATGCAATATCACTGACATGTTAACTTTATTCTGTATATTAGTATAATTACAGATATACTAAAGATATATATATATATATATATATATATATATAAATGAGTTTCTGTCTGTCTGTCTGTCTGTTCTTTATGCGCAACCAAATGACTGGACAGATCCTCACCAAATTTGGTACACATGTATGTGATGATTCCGCTTAAATATGGCTATAACTCAAAGATGTATTTTGATCTCTGGGTATCGTATCTCCCTCTTAGTTCCATTTACTCATAATGTGCGCAGCTATAATCCTAGATGTATGTTGTCAGTAGGGCAACCTTGTAACAATAGGGCTTTGTATCCATCCCAAAATAGCTCCATTGAATTCCTACATAGGCCTGGGTGATCAAATAAACATGCATTGTTCAGCCTGGGCTGTTGATCAGACATGGTTGATAACATTGTATCATTTCACTTGGTCCCTTCTCCTTACAAAGAATCTGGACTTGAGTGCATTAATCAATCAGACTTGCCGTCGCCGGTGACCTCATTCTGGGTGGTGTAATTAAAGGTATAAAAGATGAGGTAAGAGGTCAGTGGGACGAGATTGGGCTGAGGCTACAAGAGACTACTATGATAAGACCACAAGAGACTACTACTGAGGGACTGTGATGAGCATGCAGGCTGGAATGCTATGTTGATGTTGCTGCCTCCATTGGTTATCCCCACATGCCATGTGTGAGGGTTGGATTATAGAGCCACATCCAGGATATGTGTGGTAAAGTAATTATTTCACTTTTATTTCCTTTTATTTTATTGTACTGTATATTGTAATTAGAAACTGTTAATGCTTGCATATATCTGCATATCTGTTCTGAACTGCATGTGTTAGATGTTAATACCAACCCATTTAGGGGTTAATAAATATACAAAATCTAGAAAGCTTGTCTTGTATTTATCTGGTGAACACAGCACTCACTGGCGGTGAGTGTGGTTTTTAGGAAAGAAGTCTCAGGTGTGGGCCAACGCGGGGTTGGCGCACTGAGGATCTTTCACATTGGTGGCAGCATAGTGCGATCTTAGGATAAACAGCGTGTGTTGGTGACCTTTATCACTCAGACGCTGGGGATTATGGTAATCCTATGAGACAAGCTCGGTATTAAAGCAAGCATTAAGATACAGTGAAAGTTTGATACAGTGCTGTTCCCCTCCCTTACTCTTTGTATTCTATCCTATCGTTTATTTGGCAAATACCAGTGGATGGCTAGTGGGCTCAGAAGCAGAGCCCCAGAACTGCAAAACCAGGCTTTTGGAGATCCTGAGCGTATGGCTGAAATGGAGGCAGCCACAGCCATGCAGAGAATCGAGCAGAGTCCTGATTTTGGGGCTAGGCCAGGAAGTGCGGCAAGCAGCCCGGTCCCAAGGATTACTTCACCAGGAGGGACCAGTAGCCCCAGCCTTGTCGGGGGAATGGCTTCATACTGGCAAATGGCCCTACAGCAAGTAGGCACTAGTGACCCTAACACATACCTGCAGGTGTTGTGCTGTTTTCTGGAAGATTTAGAACAAGAGCGACAGGCAGCGAGAGAGAGGAAGGCTGCTGAGCGACAGGCCGAGAGGGAGTATCAGCTTGAGCTGAAGAGGCTGGAAATCTCCCAGCAGGCGCAAACTCTAACAACCCTGCAGAGACCCTCAAGTTGGAAGGAGAAGCCAGGCCGGAGGTCACCACAGCCATCTGTCGTCAGGTCGGGTGAGACAAACTGTGCCCCAGGTAGTCCCTCCCCTGTCCCAAGAACTCTAGGCACCCTAGTGACCTTACCAAAACCCCAAGGGGAGGTGCGGCAGTGCCATGCCTGTAACCAGACAGGACATTTCAAGGAGGAGTGCCCCAACCGCCCTGAGAACTTCCCTGCTTCCCAAGCCACAGCAGGTGGCCCATCTGTGTATCTGGACAGGGGTGCAGGAAAAGGAATGCGGACTGTGGGACTACTGACTGATTTGCCGGCTAATGTACTGTTGGGAACTGATTTAGGACCTATGATGTCCCAATATGGGGTGGGGAGCACCCCAATTTACTGTGATAAACTGTCTATGATTAATGTTGATAATGTGTCTGTCATATCTGCAGAGAGGGCCCGTAACCCCCCCTCTGAGATACTTCCCATGGCAGTAAGTGTAAATGCCAATGAGTTGCCTTCAGCTGAGAGCAGGGAAAATGCAAATGAGCTTCCTGCAACCCAGCTCAGCAAAAATGTTATTGATGCTTTGTTCACCCCCGTGCTAGGAGCCAGTGAGACCTTGTCTGTAGACACACCCACATCTGCGGGGGCGTCTCCCTCCCAGCTTGTTAATATGTCTACCACAGATCTCATTGAGACCCGGTGTGAATTAACAATTGCTAATGAAGGTACTGTCAATGTAATTGCCAATGCTTGTTGTGAAAGTGTACAGGGTAGCTCTTCTGAGTCACTGGAAGCGACTTCTACTATTTCGCCCAGTGCATCCGATAAGCACCCAACTGCTGGCCATGTGCCAGGTGGTCAGGTAGGCTATGTGGATCTCATGGCCGATCCAGGTGAGGGACCGACTGCTGGTAGTGTGGTGTTAGCCCGCAGCCAGAGTGCTGCAAGGGTGGAGTGCGTTCCGACCCTTGAACCGTTGCCTACACCACCTGGAGTCGGTGCTGAGACCGCCATGACTAGCCTCATTCCCTTGAAGCCGGAGGAGTCCGGCCAGTATGAGACATACACGTCTCTTCTGTCCAGTTCTATTCCAGGAGTGCCCATGGCCCAAGTGCAGATGGCATGGGGTACTGGAGGTGTGATCCAAGAAGGGGGTATGTCAAATGTATTACCTGTCAATGTATTGTGGGGGAATGGTTTGGGGAAGCATGATCTCAGTCATTTGGCATAGGTATCAACATCACACACCCAAGTACAGGAGGAACATGGTGTAGGCCCAAAGGGGCAAGGCGTCTGGGAGGGAGGACAGGGTCCAAACATACCTGTGCCAGAACCAGAGGTGCCCCTAGGTTTGGAAGCAAAGGGGGAGGTGCAGAATCCCCTAGAACTCTCCCACCTAGCGGCTAGTGTGAGAGAGACCCTGAGAGACCGCCGGGATGGGGCCTCTGAACTGGTATCCCAAAGACCTGGGGTCATGAGTGTGGCTCCACGGGATGCCAGCACTCAGAAAGTGGACCCAGAACAGGCAGGAGGTAGCCAAGTGTATGTGGCTCAGGGCCTGAGCCTTAGAAGTGTCCCTAGTCAGACTAGAGAGAATAAGGGTATCACGATCGGACCACTAAGGTGCCTGCGGAAGGTGATCACCGGATCCGCCTTCCTCCGTGCACGCTCTAAAGGGGGAGGTGTGATGATTCCGCTTAAATATGGCTATAACTCAAAGATGTATTTTGATCTCTGGGTATCGTATCTCCCTCTTAGTTCCATTTACTCATAATGTGCGCAGCTCTAATCCTAGATGTATGTTGTCAATAGGGCAACCTTGTAGCAATAGGGCTTTGTATCCATCCCAGAATAGCTCCATTGAATTCCTACATAGGCCTGGGTGATCAAATAAACATGCATTGTTCAGCCTGGGCTGTTGATCAGACATGGTTGATAACATTGTATCATTTCACTTGGTCCCATCTCCTTACAAAGAATCTGGACTTCAGTGCATTAATCAATCAGACTTGCCGTCGCCAGTGACCTCATTCTGGGTGGTGTAAGCAAGGGTATAAAAGATGAGGTAAGAGGTCAGTGGGAGGAGATTGGGCTGAGACTACAAGAGAAAACTATGATGAGACTACAAGAGACTACTACTGAGGGACTGTGATGAGCATGCAGGCTGGAATGCTGTGTTGATGTTGCTGCCTCCATTGGTTATCCCCACATGCCATGTGTGAGGGTTGGATTATAGAGCCACATCCAGGCATCCAGGATATGTGTGGTAAAGTAATTGTTTCACTTTTATTCCCTTTTATTTTATTGTACTGTATATTGTAATTAGTAACTGTTAATGCTTGCATATATCTGCATATCTGTTCTGAACTGCATGTGTTAGATGTTAATACCGACCCATTTAGGGGTTAATAAATATACAAAATCTAGAAAGCTTGTCTTGTATTTATCTGGTGAACCCAGCACTCACTGGCGGTGAGTGTGGTTTTTAGGAAAGAAGTCTCAGGTGTGGGCCAACGCGGGGTTGGCGCACTGAGGATCTTTCACAATGTACATTAGGTGTCCGGGAATATTATAGACTGGGTCTCAGCTCTCTTGGACATACCATTCCTGAGATACAGTATTCCCAAAAAATGACCAACATTAGCTAATACAAGCCTGCAAGTCTTTCACTCATATTCCAACTGCCATACATACGGTCACATGTCCCTTATCAGCCAATAAGAGCTCGCAGGTGCTTACTCTCCTCAGGCACACAGGTTTCCATAGCAATCAAGCTACTGTATTTATGACCTGTATGAGTCAATAGCAGTTCTCAGGTCTTTAAATATTCAGTCACATGACGTGTATCAGTCAATATAAGTTCACATTTCATTTACCAGGCTTCCATAGCAACACAGCCATAAATAGACTGTACCTATACTGGACTGCCATACTGGATGTGAAGTGCAAAACTGGCCAATTCTTATGGGGTCACTACACAAACAAAAAATGAAATATACCCGTGCGAAGTCGGGTCCTTCTGCTAGTATATATATATATATATATATATATATATATATATAAATAAAATATTTAATGTTTTATTGCTTCTGTACATTACAACCTTTTCTACTAAGATATAAAGCCATTTGCTTCTCACAAGCAAGGCGGCAACATTATAGTTTGAGGCAGTTCCGTGCTTTTGGCAAAGTGAGAAAGCCTTCAGTGAAGTTAATTCTCCTGTAGCCCATGAACATTAAAAATAACTGTTAGGGTCTTGCCAGACGTAGCAATACCCTCACACTACTGCAGGGGTCAGGGAGGAAGGACAGAGACAAGTGAGCCCTAATCTCACCCCAGCCACTGTCCCTTCCTATTGCCTCAGTTTACCCTAAACCGTAAAAGGACAACTTGAAGACAAGCCCTATACTGAGTAAGTGACACACAAAACAAGACAAACCACAGAGAAGAATGGTAAACAAGCCAGGGGTCACAACCAGAGAAGCAATAGTGGTACCAAATAGAAATCCAAGAGAGTAGTCACAAGACAAGTCAAAGGTCAGAGATAATGGCAAGGTCAAAATCAAAGGTACAAAGAAAGCAGGCAAAGACAGTGCAATAACCGACAACTTGCTGTGAAAGTGACATCCCGTATATAGAAAGCCTGGGCCCAGCCCCAGACCTGATAGGTACACAGGCTGTCTATCACACAGGTAAGGTAAAAAATTAACTCTATGCGGTCCAGAGAGAAACAATGCTCGAAACACGGGTGTGGCTGGGAATCATTTACACAACAAGGAAACTAGGACCATGTTCAGACTAAGCATCCAGAATCCTAAGCAAAGAATCAAACTGAGGACGCCTCCTATGCCGCAGTGTATGAGCAGAGGGTGGCGCGGAGACCCGAACACGCAGAAACATAACAGTGCCCCCCCTTTTATGAGGGGCCACCGGACCCTCACCAGACAAACTGGTTTTAGAGGGCTTCAATATTTTCTCTGCCTTAAATTCAGTATCTTTTTGCACAACCACAGACACTGGTGGGCGAGGCAAACAATTTTTATTCACCTGGTGTTTCCCACTTTTAGCAGCCGAGACAGTCTCCTCAGTAACACAATTTAAAGTGTGCAGAGCAGTCATATCAGCAAATACCTGGTTGCCTGAGTAGTTCTTCTGATTACCACTCAGGCACTGAAGCTTTTCTGCTGGTCTGATCAAGCAGTCATGGATGAAATGACCGGAAGCACCACAGTACAGGCAGAGGTTGTTCCTGAGACGATGCTCTCGTCGCATCTTGACGTCTATAACTCCCAGTTGCATGGGTTCCTCACCAGGAGTCATGGGAGAAATAACAGGTTTTTCAGGAGAGAGAGAGGGAGAGACAGAAAACTTGGAAGAAGCAGACCCTATTCTCTCTTTAACATTTTCCCGGATCCTACGGTCAGTATGGACAGCCAAAGTCATGGCCTGCTCAAGAGTGGGAGGATCTGGGTGACCAACCCAGACCTCCTTAACACGGTCACACAGGCTTTGTTTAAAGTGAGCCTTAAGAGCTGACTCACACCAACCTGCAGTCACACTGCACTTGCGGAATTCTGCGCAATATTCCTTGGTAGAGCGTTTGCCTTGCTGCATCGAGAGGAGTTGCGATTCCGCAAGCCCAATGTGGTCTGGCTCAGCATAGATAGACCCCAGGGACAAAAAAAAAATTTTCAAAGTCAATCCACTCCTCAGCCCCAGGAGGGAGTTTAAGGGCCCAAGCTTGTGGATCCCCCTGTAGAAGGGATATAACTACTCCCACCATTTGGGCCTGGGATGCATGTGGATTAATCCGGAAATACAGGCGACAAGATTCCCGGAAAGTCTCAAATTTTTCTCGGTCCCCCGAGAAACGGTTGAGGAGTTTTATCTTAACCCTAAAAGGGGCAGAAACAACTGGGGATGCTGCAGCAGCATCAGTAAGGGTCTGCACCGGTTTAGCAAGCTCAGCTACCAGGCCTGCCAAACCTTCCAACTTGGCCGCAAGGCCCTGAATTGGATCCATGCTGACCCTGGGGGAACCAATGGCAGAAGGTTATGGGCCGGTTATTTGTTAGGGTCTTGCCAGACGTAGCAATACCCTCACACTACTGCAGGGGTCTGGGAGGAAGGACAGAGACAAGTGAGCCCTAATCTCACCCCAGCCACTGTCTCTTCCTATTGCCTCAGTTTACCCTAAACAGTAAAAGGACAACTTGAAGACAAGCCCTATACTGAGTAAGTGACACACAAAACAAGACAAACCACAGAGAAGAATGGTAAACAAGCCAGGGGTCACAACCAGAGAAGCCATAGTGGTACCAAATAGCAATCCAAGAGAGTAGTCACAAGGCAAGCCAAAGGTCAGAAATAATAGCAAGGTCAAAATCAAAGGTACAAAGAAAGCAGGCAAAGACAGTGCAATAACTGGCAACTTGCTGTGAAAGTGACATCCCGTATATAGAAAGTCTAGTCCCAGCCCCAGACCTGATAGGTGCACAGGCTGTCAATCACACAGGCAAGGTAAAAGATTAACTCTATGCGGTCCAGAGAGAAACAATGCTCAGAACACAGGTGTGACTGGGAATCATTTACACAACAAGGAAACTAGGACCGTGTTCAGACTAAGCATCCAGAATCCTAAGCAAAGAATCAAACTGAGGACGCCTCCTACACCGCAGTGTTTGAGCAGAGGGTGGCGCAGAGACCTGAACAGGCAGAGACATAACAATAACATTGCCTTTAGGCCGGTTGCAGACAACCGTGCTGTGGGTCAGTGTGCTATACACTGTATTACTATATACGTGTATTTCACGGAGAGCACACTGACCCATTCTTTTCTATGGGCCCGTACACGCGACCGTGATTTTCAGTCCAGGCCACATCAGATAGGACATATCCTATTCCTGTCCTATTTTGCAGCCTGTGCTTCCATGGCTCCTATTAATTTAATGAAGCACGGCGCGTGCACGGGCGGCACACGGGGGACATCCCACGAGTCCCCCGTGTGCAGCCCGTGCTTTTAAATCACAGCAGACTGGTTGCAGCACGGTCGTCTGAAATTGGCCTTAGTTACACTCAAGTGATCCCTGGGTTTGGCAGAATCTCAGGTGCATGTATAAACCTAACATAATTCTGGGAATTGATTAAAAATGAGCTGATAATCAGCCCATTAAAAGTCCCTGAAAAGTTTAGCTTGGTGGAGGACCTTGATCTTCATACAGCCCAGGACACAAAGTAGTCTAAATCTGGCCGTTGGTCAGAAGTATGGGATGGTGTAACTTTGAGGGTGAATTTATACAAGACAGAACAGTTAAAACTGCATAAAAACTACATGCAGCTTTGCTGCCATTTTTAGTGAGGTTTTCTAATTTTAAAAATGAAAGAAGTGTACCTGTATTTAGCATGTTTCACCTGTAAATTGAAAAACTGCACTGAAAAAAAATATTGAAATGACAGATTCTTAAAAAATTAGTTGGTAAGGGTGCCCCAAGGAAATAGTTTTTCGGGAGTTCCATATTTTATTTATCACACTTTGCATTCAAATTTTTTCACATTTTGATTTGCAAATTGCCTCATTCGATTTCATTTTTATAAAACTTTTATAATATTGCTAAAGATTCCAATAGCTTTCAACAATACACATGTAAAATACTATCTACAACATGTTATACCATGCTGCTGATAATATTTCTAGTGGTTGAAATTAAATAATTCATGTTCCATACGGTGTATTTATTTTCTACCTATGTTTGCCCTTTGTGTAAAATATATCAATTCTGGTAACGTACACTGGAAAACACCAGAGGGCATTCAAGGACTTCCAAATGTACCTGTAAATCAGCATTTCTTCTTTCTATTTTGTGCAAATACCAAATGAGATGTTCATCTCTATTACGCGCAGCTTGCCATTTGTAACAATTGCTCGATGTAATCCTTTCATAAATACTTGGCAATACTTACACTGGAGATTCTACTTTGAGAGAAGCAATTGCAGAAACAACTGATCCTACAGGATTAGCATTGAATTTGCTCATCCATTGACTGTGCTACAGAACTAATATAAAATTGTAACTTTTCTTGTTGCAATTATCTAACATATGCTTAGTCAATCCATTTTGCTTATCCTGAGTGTATTGAGAATATAAATGTTTATTATAAATGTGAAATTCATGCTGTTTAAAAAAAAATATGTGTGTGTGTATACAGTGCTGGCCAAAAGTATTGGCACCCCTGCAATTCTGTCAGATAATACTCAATTTCTTCCAGAAAATGATTGCAATCACAAATGCTTTGGTAATAATATCTTCATTTATTTTGCTTGCAATGAAAAAACACAAAAGAGAATGAAAAAAAAGTCAAATCATTGATCATTTTACACAAAACTCCAAAAATGGGCCGGACAAAAGTATTGGCACCCTCAGCCTAATACTTGGTAGCACAACCTATAGACAAAATAACTGCGAACAACCGCTTCCGGTAACCATCAATGAGTTTCTTACAATGCTCTGCTGGAATTTTAGACCATTCTTCTTTGGCAAATTTCTCCAGGTCCCTGAGATTTGAAGGGTGCCTTCTCCAAACTGCCATTTTGAGATCTCTCCACAGGTGTTCTATGGGATTCAGGTCTGGACTCATTGCTGGCCACTTTAGAAGTCTCCAGTGCTTTCTCTCAAACCATTTTCTAGTGCTTTTTGAAGTGTGTTTTGGGTCATTGTCCTGCTGGAAGACCCATGACCTCTGAGGGAGACCCAACTTTCTCACACTGGGCCCTACATTATGCTGCAAAATTTGTTGGTAGTCTCCAGACTTCATAATGCCATGCACACGGTCAAGCAGTCCAGTGCCAGAGGCAGCAAAGCAACCCCAAAACATCAGGGAACCTCCGCCATGTTTGACTGTAGGGACCGTGTTCTTTTCTTTGAAGGCCTCTTTTTTTTTTCCTGTAAACTCTATGTTTGATGCCTTTTCCCAAAAAGCTCTACTTTTTTCTCATCTGACCAGAGAACATTCTTCCAAAAAGTTTTTGGCTTTGTCAGGTAAGTTTTGGCAAACTCCAGCCTGGCTTTTTTATATCTTTGGGTCAGAAGAGGGGTCTTCCTGGGTATCCTACCATAGAGTCCCTTTTCATTCAGACGCCGACGGATAGTACGGGTTGACACTGTTGTACCCTCGGACTGCAGGGCAGCTAGAACTTGTTTGGATGTTAGTCGAGATTCTTTAGCCACCATCCGCACAATCTTTCGTTGAAATCTCTCGTCAATTTTTCTTTTCCGTCCACATCTAGGGAGGTTAGCCACAGTGCCATGGGCTTTAAACTTCTTGATGACACTGCGCACGGTAGACACAGGAACATTCAGGTCTTTGGAGATGGACTTGTAGCCTTGAGATTGCTCATGCTTCCTCACAATTTTGCTTCTCAAGTCCTCAGACAGTTCTTTGGTCTTCTTTCTTTTCTCCATGCTCAATGTGGTACAACTTTAAGTTGAGTCAACTTTAATCCATTTCAACTGGCTGCAAGTGAGATTTAGTTATTGCCACCACCTGTTATGTGCCACAGGTAAGTAACAGGTGCTGTTAATTACACAAATTAGAGAAGCATCACATGATTTTTCAAAGGGTGCCAAAACTTTTGTCCACCCCTTTATTATGTTTGGTGTGGAATTATATCCAATTTGGCTTTTTGACAATTCTTTTTGTGGTTTTCCATTGAAGACAAATTAAATGAAGATATTATTACCAAAGCATTTGTGATTGCAATCATTTTCTGGAAGAAATTGAGTATTATCTGACCGAATTGCAGGGGTGCCAATACTTTTGGCCAGCACTGTATATATATATATTTTTTTTTATGCATATTCCGCAGCACTTTACAGACATTGTCAGTCACTGTCCCATATAGAGCTCACAATTTACATTTTCCTATCAGTATACAGTATTCTGGCTCAGAGTAGAGGCTACAGACCTGCATGTAGTCTGTGATGGAGATCTGACTGTAGACCTGAGAGAGACTTCACTTAGGTTGTACCACTAAACATAATTAGATAGCTCAACTTCTCTGTAAGACATGTGGAAGATGTTCAGATGAAGGTTTATTCAAATAGAACTCTTGATAGATGAAATACAGGGTGTAAAAAGATGGTAGTTTTCCAGGCTGAGAGAGGCAATAAATAAACAATTTACAGGACTTGGATGATGTCACAGACATGAGGGGGGGAGTAGAGAGTGAGTAAGAGAGCAAAGATAGGACAAGATTAGATGAAAAGCACAAGTAAAACAAAGCATGACAATAAACAGTGAAGCACTATAAGCATGACCCAAGGTGGGACATGACACAGTATGTCTTTGGAGTGTGGGAGGAAATCCACACAAACACAGGCAGAACACACAAACTCCTTGCAGATGTTGTCCTTGGCACGATTCAAACCCAGGACTCCAGCGCGGTAAAGCTGCAGTGCTAGCCACTATCCACTATCTTGAGTACTTTGTGTGCAAGTGCAAGATCCAGGCAAAAAGATCACAATGTAAAAATAAAAAAGCAGGGCAGCACCCCAAGTTACAGTGAAAAAATTGTGTATTTTATTTACCTATCGGTCTGCAACGTTTCAGCTCCAAAACTATAGCTATTCTCAAGGCTTGAAAAAAGCTCTGGCTTTGGAACGTTGCAGATGGATGGGTAAATAAAGTACACCATTTTTTTCACTGTAACTTGGAGTGCTGCCCTGCTTTATATATATACAGTGGTGAAAAAAAGTATTTAGTCAACTACCAATTGTGCAAGTTCTCCCACTTAAAAAGATGAGAGAGGCCTGTAATTGACATCATAGGTAGACCTCAACTATGAGAGACAAAATGAGAAAACAAATCCAGAAAATCACATTGTCTGATTTTTAAAGAATTTATTTGCAAATTATGGTGGAAAATAAGTATTTGGTCAATAACAAAAGTTCATCTCAATACTTTGTTATATATCCTTTGTTGGCAATGACAGAGACATTTTCTGTAAGACTTCACAAGGTTGGCACACACTAAATACTTTTTTTCCCCACTGTGTATACAGTATGCTTCAGGTCGTTGTCCTGCTGGAACACTGTGTCATTCTTTTCATAGTATACGAAGTACAGTAACTCATCTTGTAGAATACTCACACATAGGTCAGCATTGAGACCACCATTGATCCTGATCAAGTATCCAAAGCCTTTGGCTGTGAGAAACCCCATATCATATTGCTTCCTCCACCAAACTTGACAGTTTCTTCAATTTCTTGACCCATTAGCCCCCTTTTCCCTTGTTTCTTCCAAACGCATTTGCACCCACTCTACTGTCTATTGTCTCATCGCTTCAAATCACCTGTTTCCAATCTTCTACTGTCCACTTTTCGTACTTTTTTGCAAACTTGAGCCAATGCTTCTTATGACAATATTTAAGTTGCGGCTTCTTTGCCTTTTTTTGGGCCACCATTCCAGACTTGAGCTCTGACTATTACGAAGCATATAAACCACCTCCACTGCCGTGTTTGTGATGAGCCGACTTGTTGACTCTGATATTTTGCCTGGACGTCCACCTCTTGACTTTTGAATGGATGTATGCACTTCATTTCATATTCTTCCATCTGTCATGGCACTCACATGATGTCTTTTGGTAATTTTCTTGGCTGAGAGACTGCTATTGATGAACTGGATGCTGCCTTTTCTCTTTTCTTGGGAAATCTTCTTTATGGGTGATCCATGATGAATTAGTGACCTTTTGCTTGGGAATAAATCTAAACACACTGAGCTATTAGGCAATGTGAGAACAGGTTGTCATTTGTAGTATACAAAAAGAAAAAGATTTTTCCACCACCAGGAGCAAAACAGTAACAATGCAGTTACATGACAAAAATCTGCATAACTAATCATGTGCTAAATAGTTGCTTTGATGCAAGATGATTGTCTATAAAATGATGGTAGTCTCATGTTTGAAGCTGTAGTGGATGGTGAGATATGGAACCTGAAAATCAAAAGTTCAAAACATTCTTACTCTTTTGCTCGTCAGTGTACATTTGATCACTTCCCCTGGGCCTCTGATCATTATACACTGCATTATACACTGGGGTCTGAAGAGAATTACAATAATAATAGTCTGTGATCAGTGAACTCCCAAAATTTGTTGTTTTTCCAAACCCGAAGTTTTTGCAGTATTTTCAACAAACACCAATGGGGCCACTATGGGACATTATACTTTGTGGATGGGCCACTAGGGGACATTATATTGTATGGAGTCCACTATGGGACATTTTACAGAGTGGAAGGGCCACTTTGGGACATAATACTGTGTGTAAATGGGGAGTTATACTGTGCTGGGGCCAGTAAAGGGAGTATTTTACCATGTGGGGTGCTATGCCACGTGGAGGTGGGGGAGGGGCAAGTAAAAAGTTTGCTCAGTCTTTGGTAGTTATTCCCCTGACTAGGTTCATATTTTTTAGTTTGTTGTTCTGACAGAATGACAGATATAGATGCTGCTTCCCCCCTTACTGCAATGTTAAAAACAAGACAGAAACTTTATTTTTCCACTAAGAGAGCAGATATATGAATCCCAGCACTCAACAACACTGAATTTAATTGATTGTTGCTTTTGCCATGACTGACAGGAGGCTCACTGAGATTCAGCCGCCCAAGGGCCCACTAAAACCTGGAGCCAGGCCTACTTTACTAAGCACTGTGACCAGGCCCCTGATTGCAATACCACCAGTACTGCTCTCATTGTGGCCCTGGAGGTAAGGTACTTACACTCCTTTTACGCCAATCGATATTTCTTTCTACATTGTTATACTTAGTGGTGAATCTAGCCACTTTGCTGCCTGAGGCGGACTATAGAAAAAATATATAAAATTGAATTTACATGCTGTTAGCTTCACACACTGTTATCGTTGTACAATAAACATACACAAACTTATGAAACAGTTTTTAAGAATTCTTCTTCCTGTATTACTTCAGTATCAGAAATCAACAACACAGCATTGACAATGACAATAACTTCACACATCTTTTGCTTGGTGGATGGACGAGCCCACATGGCCCCCATTCTCTATAATGGGAGCACCGCAGATAGCTGAGTACTGTACTTCGGGTATCTTCGGCACTCCAATCAAAGTGAATGAGAGCCACGCGGGTTTGTCCATCCACCAAGCCACACGCCTATATTCATACTGGTTGCGGTCAGGCTGTATTCCCAACCAGTGGGGGGAAAAAAACACTCAATTCTCAGGCTCAGTGGGTGTCTCAGCAGACAGACCCTCATCACTCAGGCATTTATCCTCTATCATTTAGGTGAATACAGTGCAGTAACATTAGTCTCTGACTAATCCTTCACATTTCCCTTCTCTTCCCTTTGGACCGCCATGGCCACTTCTTCCAGCTGTGACTTGTCTCTGTAAAGTTTGCAACACAGACATCTTTGGCTCCTCACTTTTCCAGGCATCCAACCCACATTGTCCTCACCTACACAAAGCCCCAATCCTGCGGCTACCCCAATTATAAAATATATGATATAACCCCCTGTAAGCCGTGTACCGGGGTGGGCTCCCCAGGATACAGCAAAGTCACGAACAAAGGAAGCAACTCCAACTCAATTTAGTAAAGACAAGATTTTACTTAGTGTAGTAACACCCCTTCACCAAAAAGCACACTCCCAGATATTTACATACACTCAGACAGGAAGCTGAGGCCCTAGTGCTGTACAGCGCGGTGCCCTCTAATGTGTGCCTCCAATATACTCCAAGCTTTTATGTATCTGCAGGCTGCAACTAACCAGCCGCTTGTTACCTTTTTATCACCCTAGTCACAGGAACAATTCAGTGAGTGTGATAGAGGCACCCGGCGGTATAACACAAGAGCTTACAAACTTATCAAAATACCCCTATTCCCCCCAACCAAAGTACAACCAAGTAAATATAATAGTAGGTCAGCTTGCAAGCCAAAGAAATGTGACAATGCACAAAACGTCGCTTCTAGACTTCCTCAGAAGCTCCTCTCTGAGAGTTACAACTCTATAGAATTCTGAGTCCTTACTAGCGAATAGGTAGCTAATTCACCAGTAGTGTGGCCTGTGAAGATGAGTATGCCTAACTAGTCTAACTACAGGCCCTTACTCAGTCCCCTTACTCAGTGCACAATTACTTCTCTCACTGACCCGGGTCTGTTGGGTACCTTTAGCCTTTGTCTGGAACAGCTGGAAGCGGGGCTCATCCAGAAAACATGCGGTCTCACTGACAGGGCCACTTCTCAGCCGGGTCCTTGATAGCAATCTTCTCCTTCAGGATGTTGTCTGAACAAACCCTGGAACAGTCTCTGTTTCAGCTCCATTTTGCTATATTGCTGATCCCTTAGGAATACTCCTACTCACACTCCAGTCCTCCTCCTTCTAGAGCTCAAAGCACACACCTAAGATGTCTGCCACACACACTCTGCTCCTCCTTGTAGATTCATCTCTGCAGAACAGGGTTTCCACGTCACTACTCCAGGGAATTGCAGAATTACAGTATTTTCCCATTTCTGAGGTAACAGTGGCCTCTTGCAGTCAAACAACCAAATCTCAGTTTATAAAAAAACCCAAAAACTTATCTACAGAAACAGGTACATTCACAACATGAGGGCCATTTCCCCATCTTACACCCCCATAATGAAAAATACTCTCAAGTGCATCTTTAATGTAATAATGTCCATTTGTACCCTGCATAAATAGTGCCCCTTTATCAATGCCCCATAGGTTTCCTAGTAGTTAAAAGGTTTTCCAGGTCATTAATAAAATAATCAGTGGAACTCAAAAACCCAAGACCCCCACTGATCAGCTCTTTGGTACCTGTGTAAGCGCCATGAATGCTTCTCTGTTTACATAGTGTCATTCATCTCATAGCGGCCATGTAATGTAACTACAGCCTATACATGTCGATGTGACAAGGCTGTAATTACATCACATGGTCACTATAAACAGACAGCAAGTGATATATGCAAATGCCATAGCCCCTTCATACAGCTGATCAGTAGGGGGATCCACTGATCTCTTATTGATAATCTGTCCTAAGGATAGATCATCAATAAAAATGAGCTGGAAAGCCCCTTTAATAAAGCCCAAGTGCCACCTTAAAGGGGTTGTCCAGGATAACCACTTTTTGAATATGAGGCTGGAGCATTCCAGTCCTGCTGCTCCGGTGTGTTCTTCCCCACAGCAATGTGACTAGAGATGAGCGAATTTCTCCAAAGTTTGATTCGGAAGTTCTATTCAAAGTTCCCAAAAATTTGCTTCCATCCGAATTACTTCGCGGCGAATAAACAGCTATTTCCGCTCTTCAGAGATCAGGTGTGGGCGGCAAATTGGCGGAAGCCCTTGGATGCCATGGTCTCTCTCTCTCTCTCTCTCTCTCTCTCTCTCTCTCTCTCTCTCTCTCTCTCTCTCTCTCTCTCTCTCTCTCTCTCTCTCTCTCTCTCTCTCTCTCTCTCTCTCTCTCTCTCTCTCTCTCTCTCTCTCTCTCCCCCCCCGGATCTGCTAACAAGCAAAGACACGCCTACCCAATTACATCACTACAGAACATCTTATGACTGTCTGATGTCACAAAGGTCCTTACTAAATATTCGTTACCGCGAACATCAGGAAATCCGGAATCGTGGTGAATCGAAGATTTCCTGAAATTCGGATCGAATTCCACTTCTGCAGAATCGATTCTTTCATCTCTAACTGTGACGTCCCGTGTCAGCGACCTCAGCGGTCATGTGCCGCGGGGACTTCTGCCGGAAGAAAACACTGGAGCAGCAGAACCAGACCACAGTAGGAGACTTTGGAGCACAAGGGATAGGTGTGTAGGTGTTTTTTTTTTTTTAATACAGCAGTACACGGTATTACGGCCCACAGCGGCCCCTGCACACAGTGTTACATGGTATTATGCCCCGCAGCGGCCCCTGCACACGGTATTATGCCACGCAGCGGCCGCTGCACACAGTATGCTCCGCAGTGCCCTTGCACACGGTATTATCCTCCATAGTGACCTCTGCACACAGTATTATGCCTCATAGTGGCCCCTGCACATGGTATTGTGCCTCATAGTGGCCCCTACACACGGTATCATGCCCCATAGTGACCCCTGCACACGGTATTATGCCTCATAGTGGCCCCTGCGCATGGTATTTTTCCTCATAGTGACCCCTGCACTTGGTATTATGCCCCATAGTGGCCTCCGAACACTGTATTATGCTCCATAATGGCCCTTGCACACAGTATTATGCTACATAGTGGCCCCTGCACACGGTATTATGCCCCATAGTGACCTCTGCACACGGTATTATGCCTCATAGTGGCCCCTGCACATGGTATTGTGCCTCATAGTGGCCCTTGCACACGGTATTATGCCCCATAGTGGCCCCTGCACATGGTATTATGTCCCATAGTGGCCCCTGCACACGGTAGTATACTCCATAGTGGCCCCTGCTCACGGTATTATGCTCCACAATGGCCCCTGCACATGGTATTATGCACCATAGTGGCCCTTGCACATGGTATTATGCCTCATAGTGTCCCCCAAACACTGTATTATGCTCCATAGTGGCCCCTGCACACGGTATTATGCCTCATAGTTGCCCCCAAACACTGTATTATGCTCCATAGTGGCCCTTGAACACGGTATTATGCTCCATATTGGCTCCTGCACACAGTATTATGCCCCATAGTGATCTCTGCACATGGTATTATGCCTCGTAGTGGCCCCTGCACATGGTATTGTGCCTCATAGTGGCCCCTGCACATGGTATTATGCCCCATAGTGGTCCCTGAACATGGTATTATGCTATATAGTGGCCCCTACACACGGTATTATGTCCCATACTGGCTCCTGCACATGGTATTATGTTCCATAGTCCCCTGCACATGGTATTATGCTCTATAGTGGCCCTTGCACATGGTATTATTCCCCATAGTGACCTCCAAACACTGTATTATGCTCCATAATGGCCCTTGCACACGGTATTATGCTCCATAGTGACCTCTGCACACGGTATTATGCCTCATATTGGCCCCTTCACACGGGATTATGTCCCATAGTGACCTCTGCACACGGTATTATGCCTCATAGTGGCCCCTGCACATGTTATTATGCCTCATAGTGGTCCCTGCACATGATATTATGCTCCATAGTGGCCCCTGCACACGGTATTATGTTCCATAGTGTCCCCTGCACATGGTATTATGCTCCACAGTGGCCCCTGCACATGGTACTATGCTCCATAGTGGCCCTTGCACATGGTATTATGCCCCATAGTGGCCCCCGAACACTGTATTATGCTCCATAGTGGCCCTTGCACACAGTATTATGCTCCATATTGGCCCCTTCACATGGTATTATGTCCCATAGTGACCTCTGCACACGGTATTATGCCTCATAGTGGCCCCTGCACATGGTATTATGCTTCATAGTGGCCCCTGCACATGATATTATGCCCCATAGTGGCCCCGTACACGGTATTATGCCCTGTAGTGGCCCCTATACACGGTATTATGCTCCATATTGGCCCCTGCACATGGTATTATGCTCCATAGTGGCTCCTGCACACAGTATTATGCCCCATACTGGTCCCTGCACACGGTATTATGCCCCATAGTGGCCCCTGCACACGGTATTATGCCCCATAGTGGCCCCTGCACACGGTATTATGCCCCATAGTGCTCCCTTCACACGGAATTATGCCCCATAGTGGCCTCTGCACACATTATTATGCTCCATAGTGGAGTCTGCACACGGTATTTTGCCCCATAGTGGCCCCTGCACATGGTATTATGCCCCATAGTGGCCCCTGCACACTGTATTATGCCCCATAGTGGCCCCTGCACACATTATTATGCTCCATAGTGGAGTCTGCACACGGTATTATGTTCCATAGTGGTCCCTGCACATGGTATTATGCCCCGTAGTGGCCCCGTACACGGTATTATGCCCCGTAGTGGCCCCTGCACACGGTATTATGTTCCACAGTGGCCCCTGCACATGGTATTATGCTCCACAGTGGCCCCTGCACATGGTACTATGCTCCATAGTGGCCCTTGCACATGGTATTATGCCCCATAGTGGCCCCCGAACACTGTATTATGCTCCATAGTGGCCCTTGCACACAGTATTATGCTCCATATTGGCCCCTTCACATGGTATTATGTCCCATAGTGACCTCTGCACATGGTATTATGCCTCATAGTGGCCCCTGCACATGGTATTATGCCTCATAGTGGCCCCTGCACATGATATTATGCTCCATAGTGGCCCCTGCACACGGTATTATGTTCCATAGTGGCCCCTGCACATGGTATTATGCCCCATAGTGTCCCCGTACACGGTATTATGCCCTGTAGTGGCCCTTGTACACGGTATTATGCTCCATATTGGCCCCTGCACATGGTATTATGCTCCATAGTGGCTCCTGCACACAGAATTATGCCCCATACTGGTCCCTGCACACGGTATTATGCCCCATAGTGGCCCCTGCACACGGTATTATGCCCCATAGTGACCCCTGCACACAGTATTATGTCCCATAGTGCTCCCTTCACACGGTATTATGCCCCATAGTGGCCCCTGCACACATTATTATGCTCCATAGTGGAGTCTGCACACAGTATTTTGCCCCATAGTGGCCCCTGCACATGGTATTATGCCCCATAGTGGCCCCTGCACACTGTATTATGCCCCATAGTGGTCCCTTCACACGGTATTATGCCCCATAGTGGCCCCTGCACACATTATTATGCTCCATAGTGGAGTCTGCACACGGTATTATGTTCCAAAGTGGTCCCTGCACAAGGTATTATGCCCCATAGTGGCCCCCGAACACTGTATTATGCTCCATAGTGGCCCTTGCACACAGTATTATGCTCCATATTGGCCCTTTCACACGGTATTATGTCCCATAGTGACCTCTGCACACGGTATTATGCCTCATAGTGGCCCCTGCACATGGTATTATGCCTCATAGTGGCCCCTGCACATGATATTATGCTCCATAGTGGCCCCTGTACACAGTATTATGTTCCATAGTGGCCCCTGCACATGGTATTATGCCCCGTAGTGGCCCCATACATGGTATTATGCCCCGTAGTGGCCCCTGTACACGGTATTATGCTCCATATTGGCCCCTGCACATGGTATTATGCTCCATAGTGGCTCCTGCACACAGTATTATGCCCCATACTGGTCCCTGCACATGGTATTATGCCCCATAGTGGCCCCTGCACACGGTATTATGCCCCATAGTGGCCCCTGCACACGGTATTATGCCCCATAGTGCTCCCTTCACACGGTATTATGCCCCATAGTGGCCCCTGCACACATTATTATGCTCCATAGTGGAGTCTGCACACGGTATTATGTTCCATAGTGGCCCCTGCACATGGTATTATGCCCCGTAGTGGCCCCGTACACTGTATTATGCCCCGTAGTGGCTCCTGTACACGGTATTATGCTCCATATTGACCCCTGCACATGGTATTATGCTCCACAGTGGCCCCTGCACATGGTACTATGCTCCATAGTGGCCCTTGCACATGGTATTATGCCCCATAGTGGCCCCCGAACACTGTATTATGCTCCATAGTGGCCCTTGCACACAGTATTATGCTCCATATTGGCCCCTTCACACGGTATTATGTCCCATAGTGACCTCTGCACACAGTATTATGCCTCATAGTGGCCCCTGCACATGGTATTATGCCTCATAGTGGCCCCTGCACATGATATTATGCTCCATAGTGGCCCCTGAACACGGTATTATGTTCCATAGTGGAGTCTGCACACGGTGTTATGTTCCATAGTGGCCCCTGCACATGGAATTATGCCCCGTAGTGGCCCCGTACACGGTATTATGCCCCGTAGTGGCCCCTGTACACGGTATTATGCTCCATATTGACCCCTGCACATGGTATTATGCTCCACAGTGGCCCCTGCACATAGTACTATGCTCCATAGTGGCCCTTGCACATGGTATTATGCCCCATAGTGGCCCCCGAACACTGTATTATGCTCCATAGTGGCCCTTGCACACAGTATTATGCTCCATATTGGCCCCTTCACACGGTATTATGTCCCATAGTGACCTCTGCACACGGTATTATGCCTCATAGTGGCCCCTGCACATGGTATTATGCCTCATAGTGGCCCCTGCACATGATATTATGCTCCATAGTGGCCCCTGCACACGGTATTATGTTCCATAGTGGCCCCTACACATGGTATTATGCCCCATAGTGGCCCAGTACACAGTATTATGCCCCGTAGTGGCCCCTGTACACGGTATTATGCTCCATATTGGCCCCTGCACATGGTATTATGCTCCATAGTCGCTCCTGCACACAGTATTATGCCCCATACTGGTCCCTGCACACGGTATTATGCCCCATAGTGGCCCCTGCACACGGTATTATGCCCCATAGTGGCCCCTGCACACGGTATTATGCCCCATAGTTCTCCCTTCACACAGTATTATGCCCCATAGTGGCCCCTGCACACATTATTATGCTCCATAGTGGAGTCTGCACACAGTATTTTGCCCCATAGATGCCCCTACACATGGTATTATGCCCCATAGTGGCCCCTACACATGGTATTATGCCCCATAGTGGCCCCTGCACACGGTATTATGCCCCATAGTGGTCCCTTCACACGGTATTATGCCCCATAGTGGCCCCTGCACACATTATTATGCTCCATAGTGGAGTCTGCACACAGTATTTTGCCCCATAGTGGCCCCTACACATGGTATTATGCCCCATAGTGGCCCCTACACATGGTATTATGCCCCATAGTGGCCCCTGCACACGGTATTATGCCCCATAGTGGCCCCTCCACACGGTATTATGCCCCATAGTGCTCCCTTCACACGGTATTATGCCCCATAGTGGCCCCTGCACACATTATTATGCTCCATAGTGGAGTCTGCACACAGTATTTTGCCCCATAGTGGCCCCTACACATGGTATTATGCCCCATAGTGGCCCCTGCACACGGTATTATGCCCCATAGTGGTCCCTTCACACGGTATTATGCTCCATATTGGCCCCTGCACATGGTATTATGCCCCATAGTGGCCCCTGCACATGGTATTATGCCCCATAGTGCTCCCTTCACATGGTATTATGCCCCATAGTGGCCCCTGCACACATTATTATGCTCCATAGTAGAGTCTGCACACAGTATTTTGCCCCATAGTGGCCCCTGCACATGGTATCATGCCCCATAGTGGCCCCTGCACACGTTATTATGCCCCATAGTGGCCCCTGCTCAAGGTATTATGCCCCATAGTGGTCCCTTCACACGGTATTATGCCCCATAGTGGCCCCTGCACACATTATTATGCTCCATAGTGGAGTCTGCACATGGTATTATGCCCCATAGTGGCCCCTGCACATGGTATTATGCCACATAGTGACCCACCCATGAACTATTATTATACTCTGGGGTCTTTTCAGACCCCAGAGTATAATGATCAGAGACCCAGGTGGTGACAAACATAAAAACCACTGTTACTTACCTGGAATCCGGTGCACTCCCTGCTTTCGGCCCTCTTCAATGTCGCACAGACCGGCGTCGTGACATAATGACGTCGGCCTGGGTCATGTGATGCCTGGGACGTCACCAAAGAAGGCGAAGCCTGCTGGTAGTAACACCAATCACAGGAGAGGTGAGTAAGATTGGTTTTTATGTTCCCTCACCTCCCCTGGGTCTCCAATTATTATACTCTGGGGTCTGAAAAGACCCAGTATATAATAATAGTAGTATTTGAGGCCCGTGGCCTCACTTAACGATCCCCATTCCTGCTCATAGCCGCCTCTGCTTCTCCCTTCTGCGTCCTATAGTAGAAGGGGAAGCAGAGGCGGCCATGGGAAGCAGCGGGGATCGGTAAGTAAATAGGCCTGCTGGGGTTACTCCAGCAGGTAATGGCCTATTTATGTATATAAAAAAATAAAAACTTATCCTCACCTACCTGCGATCCCTTGATGGAGCCGCCGCCTCCTCTTTTTCTCCGCGCATAGGACGTCTGCGTTTCAGCGTAGGAGGCGCGATGACGTCATTGTATCACTGCCTGTGCTGAAATGCAGAAGTCTCGTAAACCAGCCCAGGACAGGTAACACTCAGCTTTGTTTTTTTTTAAACGGCCTGTCCTGGGCTGGTTTATGTTAAATAGATAGTAAAAAAATGCCGCTCCCCAGACAGTGACAGACAGTGCCGCCTGAGGCGGCCGCCTCACTTTGCCTCATTAGAGGTGCGCGCCTGGTTATACTTTGATAAATTTGTATTTTTTTTTTATCTCAGCACTCAATTCTCTCTCAAAGCGCATTATTCTGAGCCAACATTTGGTGTCACTGTTGTGTCAGAGACTTCATGACAATGAGGCTAGATGGAAGAAAAATAATTCTGAATATGAAACACTGAAAACTCATTCAAATGTTTTCATTTTAAGAGTGATGAAAGACAGATTCTGTTCCCTGGCTAAGAGCCATGACAAAGATTCATTTTACTGGTTTGTGGATCCCACTAGAAATACTACACACTGTCCATACTGTTACCTAGATGCTTTTAGCGGCTCTAAAGTATCCTCTATTCTTTTTAATTTATAATGTCATTGACGTGCACTATCACTGTCAGATACACATTAGATTACATTTCAATAGAAGTAATGGGGATGCAGTAAAAGATAACAGCCATTTAATTTACTGTAATAAAACTGAAACAGCTCATTTCTATTCACAATATCATAGGAAAAGTTTGCATGGGAAATAAACTTTGACTTCATATAGTATTTTAAAAACCTGCAAAGTAGAAATGCTTTGTGCAGTACAGCTGAACAATATTTTATTCCCTATTGTTCTGTACCTATGTTTTACATTTAGATTAAAGTATATATAAATTGAATTACATTTATTTATTTATTCTTTGGGGGGTTGGATATCTGAAATAAATTTTATGTAGTTATGTATTTTAATCTGTTAAAAGTGAACAACCCTCAAGGTGTCCTCAGTGCTGTGTTCCCATCACACACATCACATAACGATTAAATGAAAATCCCTTTGTCTTATAATGACCACATATTCCACAGCACTTTTACTGATATTGTAATCATTCACTGTCCCAAATAAGGCTCACAATCTAAATTCCCTATCTTTATGTCTTTGGAATGCAGGAGGAAACCTAAAGGAAACCCAGTAATGTGTTGTGTTATAATAGTGGAGTAATATAGAAGTGTTTGCCTATTTCATTATTTATTTCTGCAGATTTCTAACATCTATAACACTTAATTCTTAAGTGCTATTATTTTTCTTTCATATTACCCTAGAGGGATAGTGGCACATTCTCCTTCATAGAATAGTTTTAATTCAGCCACATTGTGCATTATATGGTGTTTAACCTCTTTGTGACTGGGCCATTTTCCATGGTTCATGACTGCACACATTTTCAGTTTTTTTGTATGTGAGGTTTTGAACACTATAACTTTATTTCATTTGGGTTAATTGAATAATATTTGCACCTGTTTTCAGTGATACTTAAGACTTAAATTTTATGTCATCTTTATTTTTGCATCTTTTTTTCTTTTTATATCCAGATAAATGTAGAAAAAAACGTGAGAAAACATGTCTGTTTTTCACATTTCTTGTGTGTTTTTTTTTTTTTATAACATAAAGTTCTACATTTTTTTAAATAGCTTTCTCCATTATGCATGCTTTATGTAGGTGACACATATTTTTGTGTTGCTGGGGGGAGGGCTAGAACCTGTGATGTGGATATGGTTGTGGCCCTTTCTTTATTTTTATATTTTCTTGTCTTAATTTTTATAAAATTTAATTTTACACATTGTGCTTCCCATGCTCATGATAGATTGTTTGAGGGCATTTTAACATTTTTTACTTTTTGCTAATTTTACCTGTAACTGAGGCTGATACATTTGCCCCAGTTACAGGGGCAATGCAGCCTCTTGGTATAAACTGCAGAACAGATCTGGGTCCTCTAGGACTGCAGTTTCTACAGTTCCTGGTCCCCAGCAGATCACATGACCTCCAGGCTGGGCGGAAGCTGCATCAAGTCAGCTCTCCTTCAGCACTGAGTATACAGTATCAAGAAGGCAATAATAAACAATTATTAAAATCAACTCCCTGCTCCTTCAACTGCACAATCCCATGTTGCTGAACTCCGCAGGATGTACAGGTGGTCAGCAAAGGTTTAAGATCCTGTTACAGAATCTAAAAGACAGAACTTTGACTAGACCTCTATAATGTGTTTCTGTATACAAAAAAAAAATACAAATAGGCACATAGGATGAGCCAAAATAAAGATGACAATTGGTCAGATGAACACTTGTTGTTGTGACAAGTCATGTAAGTTATGGCCATAACAGAGAACATCTGCAAGTCACTCTGCTTTTGCTGCAACCCAATGGAGGGAACCAGAGGACGGGAGTAGTAGTGACAGTGGTGATGTCACAAAGTAGGCTGAGTACACTCATCCGAACTCCTCCAGCCCAGCTCCCAGGCTAGACACTGACGAAGGGGGCCTGCGTGGTATCTGATGGTGGAGGTAGTTGTTTTCCCAGGGCTCTTCCAGTTGGAGAGGGGTCCTTTCTCACCTTGAGCCATGTGGTGGTGTTCATAAGGGCCCTGATGATAAACGTAGACACAACTCAGGAGGCAGTGGTGCAGTTGAACCAAATCGAAACTTTACTCTTAGAACTCAGAACACACAACTAGTGCAGCTTCCTGATAGAGGTAGTAGTCTATAGCTGTTTGGCTACAATCAGGCTTGGGATGAGGGATGCCCAGACTGTGATGGTGTGCTGGATTACAGCTTCTAGAGTAGTACAACTCCTATCTTCCTCCTAGGATGACACCCAGTCTCTTTTGAAATGATAGTTGTATCTTCCCTTTCTCAGGGCTGTCATCTGTAAAAAGTGGACTGGTGTTCACCTCTCCCTCAAAGGCTGTAAAGGACATGTCAGAGTTCTAGTTCCAATGCCAGCACACACTACAACTACCAAACTCTAACAGTTCTCTGGAGACTTAGAGTCTCCAAGCCCTGCCCAGTGGCCTGTGATTGGTCAGGGCAGTACCAAACCCTTTAAGACAGAGGGGTAGCCAACAGTGGGGAAATACCATGGGGGAACACATAAGGGAAGCTGCAAATACATACAAAAAAATAAAATAACATATATACAGCCAGTGGCACAGAAAACAATAAAATAAAATAAAATAAAATAAAGACATTATTAGCAGTGTCTACTGGGATGCTGCACTTTTACTACCAGGGGCGTACAATGTTGCTTCAGGTGTAAGGAATGGATTGCAATAAATAGAATAAATAAAATAACCATTTAGCCATTTATCAGTGCTAGATCTTCAGTGATAGGAATTGTTTGTTGGTATAGAAGCATTTCAGGAGGAAAGCCCTTTCCTCAGATTAAAAGGACATGTAGGATAAGGCCTCACATTGCGGGCCACAGCGAAAAAGCGCTGCAGGAAAAACCTTGTGTGAGTTTTATCATTTGCTCATATTACTCCTACACAGTGTGGCATCTATGACTGTTATCAACCCTTTGGTCATAGGCTTCAGGAATACAGTATTTCTACTCTGTAATCAAAGACCCTTTGTAGTCCAATTTATAGCCCCATTTCCATACCCTTGTTCCAAGGATGTGATGTGAGAGCTCTGGGCACATAGGACCCAGACTCTACGGAGCCGGCTACCCCAACAAAGGAAATATGGTTTTATGCCAATATTTCCCCAGGGGAACACCCCGCAGTCGCACCGATAAATTCCTCGGATGCGCGAGGCACAAGGTTCAAATCCAGACACCTTACAGCTGGAAGCCGGGAAAAGGTCCAGACACTGAACTGATTACCCAAAGGGGATTGGGGTGTCATTCTTTGTGTCTACATGATGGGGGTCTTGCCATGAACCCCATCATACCCCTTGCCTGACAATATAGTCATCGGGCAAGGAAATATGACGAATCATAGTTATTTGGATTTCAAGATGGAGGGTAGGACTTCCCCTCCTAGTGACCACTCATGGAGGAGACTGGGGATAGTTATATGGTCTCAGCTGGGGAACAAAGGGAGTTCTTATCCTGGAAAAGATGTGAGGGCATGTCATGCTGTGGACTTAAGTAAGTGCCCTGAGGCCTAGCAGTGAGGCCTGAGGTTCTTGTTGCTGGACAGCATGTAGGGGACACATGCTCTATGACTGACTTAAGAATTCGCCCTAGGCCAAACTGCTGAGCCCTAGAAAACCAACTACAAACTGGTTCTGGTATTTTTCTATCTTTTATTCCCATTTTATTTTCTGTACTGTATTGCGCTTTTACCTGTATTTGCTTGACAATCCATTGATGTATATTTCTGTATGTGTTAGCGGCTAGTACCGACCCACTCGGGTTAATAAATATATAAAATTTATAAGGCTCGTTTCATATTATCCTATGAACTCAGACACTCACGGGGCGTGAGTGGAAGTTAAGAAGGGTGATCGCAGGTAGGCCAAGAGGCTTGGCAAGGTGAGATCCCTCACACTGCGGCAGAAATGTATTAGCTTTTTTTTCCTCAGCACTTTTCACAGAAGGTCCACAGAGGTTTCCTTTCTGCTTCCATTATACCTATAGGGAAACCACCAGCGTTTCTGTAGGTATAAATGACATGCTGCAATTTCCAAAAACAAGACGGTTTTGGAAATCGCAGCATTTCCGCTGCATGTATTTTTCTGCAGTGTGTGGATGATATGGAATGTGTGGATGCAAACGCCGCATTTTACGCCACGTGGGGCCCTGGCCATAGGGAAGTATTACAAAGTATTGTCCAATGCTCACATTTCTTTTTAAATGCTAGAAAAATTTTTTGCAGTATGCAACTGCAGTTGGTGCAACAAATTGTATAAATTGTATAGTGTACAAGTTTATTTTGTTATTTATTAAAGGGAGTCTGTTAGCAGAAAAAAATATATTAATCTATTCACAGTACCTTGTAGAGTTTCTCATACTGTTTCCAAATATGTCTGTGTTATTTTGGACATCTGTCAACACCTCTAATTGCCACCTAGGTATTCCCCCTCCCCACAGATTCAATGGAAGCTCTCTCCTCTGGTTTGGTAAGCACAGTACTGAGTGTACTGCATATGCCGGATGACTTCATCCTCCACCTGGATAATTGTACAGATTTGCCTTGCTCTGAAACCCAAATGCAGTGTTTTCGGGTCGAGGATGACGTAAGCAGGAAGACTCAGTGCAGCACTTGTCTAAGGCCCGATTCACATCTGCGTTTGTGTTTCCGTTTGGGGAGTCCACTTGGGGACCCCCCGAACGGAAACCTATACGCATAAAAGAACGGTTTACCTGTGAAACCCACGGACCCCATAGACTATAATGGGGTACGTGTGGTTTCTGCTTGGTTTCCGCACGAAACATGCAGAGAGGAAAGTGCTGCTTTTTTATTCGTATAGGTTTCTGTTCAGGGGGTCCCCAAGCGGTCTCCCTGAATGGAAGCCCGAATGCAGATGTGAACCCTTTGCAATCAGAGGAATCAGTGGCAGCTTTTTCTGCAACTTGGAGTAGCTCTAAAAGCTAAGTATAAAGCAAGTGTGTGAGCTGGTGAGTGTGGTTTGATTCCAAGTGTATTTGATCTAAGTGTGACTTAAGATTAAGTGACTTTAGATTCAGGGACTTTACAAAAAAAAAAAAATCGCTATCAGGTAAGATGTGCTCCATGCTTACCAATGTGGTCCAGTGTACATCTTGCAGCATATATTCTCTGCTTGAGCAGCCGCTTGAGGGGGTATACTGCTGCTGAAGATGTAAGCACGTTGCACATTTGGAAGCCCAGATCATGGATCTAAATGAGCAAATTGCAAGACTGAGATCCATTGATAACTTGGAAAGGAGTTTGTTGCTCACAGAGCAGGCACTCGCTGGGGTAAGTGCAGAGGGGGACGGTAGCATGGAGGTGTAGGAACATGAGGCAGCTAGCTGGGTGACAGTTAGAAAGCAGCAGGGTAGAGGGAAGAGTGCCAGGGAGATTAGTCCTGAACTGGCACACCCCAACAAGTTTGCTGTTAGTACAGGGGTAACACTGCTGCAACAAGACACTGCCTCTGACCTCCAGGGGAATGTCTGCTCCAGTAAGAAGGGGGATAGGAGTGCAGAGAAGCTTAGACAGGTGCTGGTAGTGGGGGATTCAATTATTAGGGGAACAGAGAGGGCAATCTGTCACAAAGACCTGGATCATCGTATGGTGTGTTGCCTTCCTGGCGCTCGAGTTCGACACATCACGAATCGGGTTGATAGATTACTGGGTGGGGCTGGTGTGGATCCAGCGGTCATGATGCACATTAGCACAAATGACAAAGCTAGCGGTAGGTGGAAGGTCCTTAAAATTGATTTCAGAGATCTAGGGAGAAAGCAGAAGGCAAGGACCTCCAAGGTAGTATTTTCAGAAATACTACCTGTACCGCGAGCCACACAGGAAAGGCAGCGGGAGATTAGGAAGGTAAACAAGTGGCCCAAGAGCTGGTGTAGGAAGGAGGGGTTTCGGTTCCTGGAGAACTGGGCCGACTTTGCTGTGGGATACAGGTTCTATGGTAGGGATGGGCTGCAACTCAATGGGGGAGGGTGCAGCTGTGCTGGGGGAGATGATGGCTAGACGGTTTTAGGAGTGTTTAAACTAGGGACTGGGGGGGAGGGTAACAGATGTAGAGGGCAAGATAGCGTAGAAATGGAAAGAGGGCTAAATAATGTAACTGGGAGAGGAGCGTGGAGTGGGGTTACAACAGTCAGTAGGCAGTGGAAGAGTAGGGATAAAGATAAATCCATGAGATGTATGTATACTAGCCCCAGAAGTCTCACTAACAAGATGGAGGAACTAGAAGTGATAATGTTGGAAGAGAAATATGACATGGCGGGGATAAGTGAGACATGGCTGTACTCCAGCTATGACTGGGCTGTAAATATACAGGGGTACAGTACGTTTAGAAAGGAGCGTACCAATAGGAAAGGGTGAGGGGTTTGCTTATATGTAAAATCCTGCTTTAAGCCAGTTCTGTGTGAGGACATCTGGGAGGAAAATGAATATGTGGAGTCCTTATGGGTGGAAATTAAGGGAGGAACAAAGAATAATAAAATACTGATAAGGGTTTGTTATAAATCTCCAAATATAATGGAAGAAGCTGAAAATGTACTAATAAAACAAATATATGAGGCCACAAAGCACAATAAAGTCCTTATTATGGGGGATTTCAACTACCTAGATATCAACTGGGAGGCAGAAACCTGCAGGTCCAACAAAAGGAACAGATTTTTGTCAGTAATAAAAGACAATTACCTATGGAAACTAGTGCAGGACCCAACATGAGGCGAGGCACTTTTAGACCTAATTTTAACAAATGAACCTGACACATTGTCAAAAGTGGAGGTTGGGGGTCATCTTGGTAATAGTGACCACAACATAATAAGTTTTCTTGTACACACTAAAAAAATGTTCAGTAGAGGGGGAACAAAAACACTAAACTCTTGGAAGGCCAATTTTAACCAGCTGAGAGAGGCGATTAGCAGCATAAAACTGACCGGAATACAAACAAAATGGGACATTTTCAAAAGCCTTCTAAATAGGACCACTAAAAAACATATCCCTTATGGGAATAAGCGGGCCAGAAATCATAGAAAACCAATATGACAAACTAAAACCGTAAGGAGTGCAATGAGGGATAAAAAGGAAGCATTTAAAGTGCTAAAAAAAGAAAGTAGTGACACAGCATTAAAAAACTATAAAGAGAAAAATAAATTGTGTAAAAGACAAATAAAGCAGGCAAAGATTGAGGCTGAGAGAAAAATTGCCAAGGAAAGTAAAAATAATCCAAAATTATTCTTCAATTACATAAATAACAAGAGAATAAAAACTGACAATGTGGGCCCTCTCAAAAATAATCTGGGTGTAATGGTGGAGGAGGATGAGGAAAAAGCACAACTATTAAATGCCTTCTTCTCTATGGTGTTTACACAAGAAAATCCAATGGCCAGCAACATGATTAGGGGTATTATTAACTCTCCATTAAATGTCACCTGTTTAACCCAGGAGGAAGTGCGGTGCCGCCTTCAAAACACTAAAATAGAGAAATCACCAGGTTCAGATGGCATACACTCCCAAGTTCTGAGGGAATTATGCACAGTGATAGATAGACCCTTATATCTAATATTTAAGGATTCAGTAATGACTGGGTGTGTTCCACTTGATTGGCACATAGCAAATGTGGTGCCAATTTTCAAAAAGGGGTCTAAAAGTGAGCCTGGAAACTATAGGCCAGTAAGTTTGACTTCTGTGGTGGGTAAGATATTTGAGAGCTTTCAAAGAGATGCTATCCTGGAGTACCTCAATGTAAATAATCTTATAACACCCAATCATCATGGTTTTATGAGGAATCGGTCCTGTCAGACTAATCTGATCAGCTTCTATGAAGATGTCAGTTCAAGACTGGATATGGGTAATGCACTGGACGTGGTGTATCTGGACTTTTCAAAGGCTTTTGATACTGTACCACATAAAAGGTTGGTATGCAAAATGAGAATATTGGGACTGGGGGAAAACATATGCATTTAGGTTCACAAATGGCTCACTGATAGGAAACAGAGGGTGCTTATTAATGGTAAATATTCAGACTGGGTCACAGTCACCAGTGGGGTGCCATAGGGGTCAGTATTGGGCCCTCTCCTGTTTAATATCTTTATTAATGACCTGGTAGACGGTTTGCAAAGCAGGGTGTCCATATTTGCAGATGCTACTAAACTTTGTAAGGTAATCAAAAATGAGGAGGATAATAGAATATTACAAGGGGATCTAAGGAAGCTGGAAGCATCGGCCGAGACTTGGCAAATGAAGTTTAATATTGACAAATGTAAGGTTATGCATGTATGATTATGTACTTAATAGTAAATTACTGGGTAAGACTGCCAATGAAAAAGACTTGGGGATTGTGGTGGACAATAAGCTTACCTTTAGTGACCAGTGCCAGGCAGCTGCTGCCAAGGCAAATAAAATTATGGAATGCATCAAAAGAGGTATAGATTCTCATGACAAGAACATAGTTATGCCTCTATACAAATCCCTGGTATGGCCACACTTAGACTATTGTGCACAATTCTGGGCCCCAGAATATAAGAAAGACAAAATTGAACTAGAAAGAGTGAAAAGAAGGGCAACCAAAATTATTAGGGGAATGGGTGGATTGGAGAACAATAGATTAACAAACTTGAGGTTATTCAGTTTAGAGAAAAGACGTCTACGGGGAGATCTAATAACAATGTACAAAAACATGAAGGGACAGCACAAAGAACTTTCTAATGATCTTTTTACCCCTAGGCCAGTGATAGTGACAAGGGGACATCCTCTACGTCTGGAGGAGAGAAAGTTTCACCAGCAACATAGAAGAGGATTCTTTACAGTAAGAACAACAAGGCTATGGAATTCTCTGCCCCAGGAAGTGGCAATGGTGGATTCTTTGAATAAGTTCAAAGAGGGCCTGGATGCCTTTCTTGAACAGAACAACATTACGGGTTATGGGTTCTAGATTTTAAGGGCATGTTGATCCAGGGTTTTATACTGATTGCCAGATTGGAGTCAGGAAGGAATTTTTTCCCATGAAATGGGGCAATTGGCATAAGCCCTATGGGGTTTTTTGCCTTCCTCTGGATCAACACTGTAGGGGACTGTAGGGTTATAGGTTGGACTTAATGGACTGATGTCTTCATCCAACCTCATCTACTGTGTAACTATGTAACCAGGTCTAACTCCTCTATAACACTTACAGAAGCCCACTAGAGATGGGCAAACCTCTCAAAATTCATATTGTTTCAAGTTCGGGTGGTTCGGCACCAAGATTTTTTTTTCAGGTCGAACAAGTTCGCTTTGTACCACACCTTAAATTAGCTTCAGGCTAAGACCCCACATAACGAGCTGCAGCCAAAAAGTGCTGAGGGAAAAAAACGTGGCAGAAACGCATAGCTTACTGCTTCAATTATACCTATACAGAAAATGCAGATAAAATTGACATGCTGCAATTTATAAAAATGCAACTATTTTTAAAAATCGCAGCATGTCCGCTGCGCGTATTTTTCTGCAATGTGTGGATGGGATTAGCCAGAATCCCATCTACTTTGCAGGTACTGTAAAATGCAGTGGTTTTTCCCGGCCTAAAACATAATGTAGAACACTCTCAGGGCTCCTATGAACCTAGCCATCCAATATCTAGCTCTCTAAGGCAAACACAGCCAAAAGTTATGTCAAAGTGAAAGTGACATGTCTATACACTGCGTTCCAAATTATTATGCAAATAATATTTTCTCATATTTTCCAAAATTACCTATATGAATTGCAGTCATTGTAATTTTCCAGTCATCAACTATTCGAGTATAATTGAAAGGTTTTTGAACAAACTGCCTATGATAACAGTATATTTTAAAAAAAAATAAACAATCAAAATGCACTCAAAATGCATGTTCTAAATTATTATGCACAGCAGAATTTGCAACCTTTTCATTTTTATTAAGAACAAAAAAATGGTCATTGTGAAATTATAAGCATTAGCAGGTTATTACAAACTGAAATCAAACAGTTTTCAAGCCAAAACTTTATTCGAGGTGATGTTACATTTGCACATAGGACCCCTTGTTCGAAAGAAGCTTCTGAACTCTCTCGTCCATTGAATTTGTCAGTTTTTGGATGGTTTCTGCTTCAATTGTTTTGCATGAGGACAGAATACCCTCCCAGAGCTGTTGCTTAGATGTGAACTGCCTCCCGCCATCATAGACACTCCTTTTGATGATGCTCCAGAGGTTCTCAATGGGGTTGAGGTCAGGGGAGCATGGGGGCCACACCATAAGTTTGTCCCCTTTTATGCCCATAGCAGCCAGAGATGCAGATGTGTTATTTGCAGCATGAGACGGTGCATTATCATGCATGAAAATGATCTTTCTGCGGAATGCATGGTTCTTCTTCTTGAACCATGGCAGGAAGTGCTGTTTGAGAAACTCCACATACATTATGGAGTTCATCTTTACCCCTTCAGGGATCCTAAAGGGGCCGACAATCTCTCTCCCCATGATTCCAGCCCAAAACATTACTCCGCCTCCTCCTTGTTGGCGCCGTAGCTGTGTTTGCATGGGGTGTCCATCAACAAGCCATCCTCCACTCCATCCATCTGGACCATCGAGCGTTGCATGGCACTCATCGGTGAACAAAACAGTTTTGAAGTCAGTCTTCATGTATTGTTTGGCCCACTGGATCCGTTTCTGCTTGTGTGCAGTGGATAGAGGAGGTCGACAGGATGGCTTACACACAGCTGCAAACCTCTGAAGGACCCTGCATCTTGTTGTTCGGGGGGACGTTGGAGGCACCAGCAGCTTCAAAAACTTGTCTGCTGCTATGACAAGGCATTTTTGAAGCTGCTCTTTTAACCTGACGTAATTGCCTGTTGGGAAGAGTCCTCAATTTTCCCTTATCAGCACGCAGACGTGTGTGCTGTGAATCAGCTATATACTTCTTGATTGTGCGACGATCACGATGAAGTGTCTTGGCAATGTTGATTGTAGTCATGCCTTGACCTAAACACTCCACAATTTGTTGCTTCTCAGCAGCCGACACATCCTTTTTCTTTCCCATTTTGGCTGAAAATGTAGGCTGCTTAATAATGTGGGACAGCCTTCTTAAGTAGTCTTGCCTTTAATTGGACACACCTGCCAAACTAATTAGCACAGGTGTCTGCAATTGCTTTCAGTGATATAAAGAGCCCTGACACACATCACCATCAATGAGTTTAACTGACAAACAAAAAAATTCTTACCTTATCACTCCTAAACACTTTTTGCATAATAATTTGGAACACAGTGTAGATTAGCCTGCAATAGAAACTAATGAAAGACAGGCCTGGGAGCCTTCACAACGTTCCCGGCTGTCATAGTAACAGGACGCCGGCCCTGGAACTAGCTCCGGGTGCCGGAAATCTCCGGCAAAATTGCGGCGCCCGCGCGCCTCCGGTAACATAACGCCTCAGTCAGCTTTGTAGGAAACAGCAGAGACCCGGTGGCATATTTAAACACCCGACATCCACCGTATTATTACGGCGGATGTCGGGAAAGGGTTAAGCAATGGATACAAACTCTGACCTTAACCAAACACTACACTGACACTCTCTTTTTACTAATTTTAACATTTAAAATGCTCCAAAAATTACCTTGTTTTAGGGGAACATCTGCTTGCCTGCGGGCTTTTTATACACACGAGGCGGTTATATTGTAAAAACAATGCTTTTGTAGAAAAATTAGCCCACTGTGATAGCTTGTAAATGCTACTGGCTTAATGTTATTTGGGAGACAAATTTGTGGCTGTGTGCCGAGTTGAAAAGTGATGAAGAATTAGATCTTCAAAAAAAAAAAAAGCCACCAAAAATTATCTCGTGATGGGAGCAGATGTGAAATCAATTTTTTTTTTTTTTTTATACCAACACTGTGGCAACAACAGTGTGGTATAGTGGAATGTGAAGGGCCAAACCAAAGGACATGTCTGCCTGAGTGGTGGCAGTTGTGATAGTTATTAGATAGTCAGCTATGGCAACATGTGTGGCAGTGCAACAGAGCATAATATAATGGACCAGGCCGTAGGACTTGTGTGCCTGTGTGGTGGCAATGGCGGTAGCTATTTGGAAGCACCAGCCAGCATCAGCAGCAGTGCAGTAAATGGAAGATGATCATAAAGGGAGACTATGACACCACTATTTGAAGGCATCAGCTGGACGTGTTTTAAATCCTCATGGATCCATGTCTTATTCATTTTGAAAAAAGTATTTTTTTTTCCACTTGAGACAGGACAAGATAAAACTCCCATTTATCAATCTCCTTCCACTGCTCTAACCTATTGGCCTAGAATTCCATGGGGTAAGAGCTATCTGCTTGGCTATAAGTGTACTCTAGGTACGACTGTACCTGCAGGTGAAGCCGGTGGGTGTCAGTTGCCTGCTGTGGCTCTGGTTGGCACTGTGAGCTGAAAAATTTCTGGTTCATCATCTTCTAGATACTGTGCTGGGCGTAGCTGCTGCTACTGTTGCTATTACTCCTCCTGACACTTGTGGCACTGGAAGAGGTGGAGCGCTGGCTGAGTGAGGTGGACTTGGAGCGAGCAGAGGCCACATAGATATGCATGCGAGTGGCAGTTGCAGGGGTCTCCCTAAATGCTGCAACAAGCTGGGTATACAGCCTGTCCTGTTAGTATAATAATCTTTCTTCCCTTTGGGAAGCAGGGAAGAATTCCCCCATTTTGTCTTTATAGTGAGGGGTCTAAAAGCACTTTCAACCAGTACTCATCCTCTGCTTGATAACAATAATACGCTTGTCGAAGTATCAGCGGAACATACATCCTGCCATGCTTGCCAGCATATGTGTGGCCGCCAAGGGCTTTCCATGGTTGGTGTTCTTTTCCAGCATGGTCATCTTAATCATCATCATTATCTTGAAACGGATAAGGGTCAGCCTCCTCCCCTAGCTCTGTACCCTCTGCATCCAAGGAGGAGTCTTCCTCCTCTTCCATTCTAGGAGTCCCAGTTCCTCTACCATAATGACCCTGAAGAGGATCCTCATCCTCCTCCATCAACACAGGGCGATGGCATTGACTAAGAGGTGGAATCTGTTTTTCCTCTTCCATCCCTTGTTGCATGAGTGTAATTATTTCCTGTAATATAAACAATAGAGGGATCACATTGCTGATCCTGTAGTCGTCCCTGCTGACAAATTTGGTGGCTTCTTCAAAAGAATTGAGAAGCCAGAACATTTCCCTCATGAGTGTGGTATCCCAGAGCTGGCTATGGCTGGGCTGAGGGTGATCTCTGTGCATTGTATTATTTCCTGTTGCTTCATAGCCTGTGTGACATAGCAGGGGGTCCTGAGTCTCACACAACACAGCGCCACCTAGTGAACCTCACACATGCATTACACCTCCCATAGGATTGAATAGTAACCAAATGTCCAATGGGAGGACATCGCCTGGGAAAAGGGGAGGAGTCAGCTGATCACTGGGTCCCCATGGTAACACCCCTGCAGGAAGGTCCTGCGTGTGAGGAGTTAGAAGTGTGGAGTGTTAGGAGGAGGAGGTGAGGAGATAAGTGTGATGTCCTGTGAAGAAAGCAGTGAGTTTAGTGCAGGAATCTCAAGTCCTAGACAGGCCCAGGAAGGTTGGAGAGCTGACATACTCCAGCTATTCAGAAGATCCTGTCCCCTGTCTGCCTAGCCATCGCCCTGAAGGAAGTCAAGCATCATCATCTTGTCAGCATGAGACTGTGGAGAGAACATTCTGGAACACGTGCTCCATAGCAAGTATCACAGGATCCAGGGGCCAAGGCCAGACCTGTGGAATATCCTGCCACCCTGACTATTGCACCCCGAAACTCTGAGCTATCAGGACCACATAACGTGAGTGGGGAATATTATGTACTAGTATCATGGTGGGCATCCTCCTATGAGCCAAATAGGAGCCCAGACGCACCTTAGGGCTGTAACACTGAAGTATAAGGGGCTAGGAACACCTTTCATCAAGTCTGCCCTGCACCCTAGGACTTTGCTGTGTCACCAGGCGTACCCCGTTGTTTTGTATTGAAGAAACTGTTTAAGCATTTGTGCCTCCACACCTATGGAAGTAAAAGTTCAACTTTACAACCGTTTCTGTGTCTGACTCTGCACCGACAACATCAGGGCGCCCCAAACACCACCAGTCGGCACAGTATAGGGGAAGCGCCCCGGGGGAACAATCACCACCAACATTTGTGCAGCCCCCTCATCACCGGTACCAGTGGTGGTAACGTGGGACAGCACCAGCGCTGCGCCCTCGTGCCCAGAGACCGTGACAAGTCTGCGCTGTTTGCACCCCGCAATCCCAACTGCAGCGTTACCTTCCATCTGGTCACCGCAAGAAAAACTGGCGTCACGAACAGGATACGGGTGTGTGCCATTTTGAGAAAGTCGCCACGAAAAGTGCGCCAAATTGTCTCCAGAGCATCGGTCTTTATTGTGGACTTTGCTAAGATCAAGTTTATTCCCTGAGAGTGCTTGCCACAAAGAGGGAGAGCCCTATGCCCCTGAAGTAAGCCCTAAAGACTGTCCTCTCAGTGTGTTACAGCCCTGGAAGAGTTAAAACGCCCAGGACTTGTTTGCTGCGCCACATCGCTGTGTAAGAACGCCCACAAAGGGTTAACTGTACCTTGCAAAAGTGCGGGAGATTTTTAGCACTGCCCATGAGGCCAGGAGACCCATCTTTCGCCATCTTAGGAGAGCCCAGAATGCTGAGCGCAATGCTCCAGCGCACCCATACAAGAAAGTGAAAGGCGAACGTGCCAGCGCCATTTCTGACTCTCCGGTGCCGCATCACCGTCCCTGCTGTGCACCGCTGATCTCTGGTCCACGCTGCAGTTGCTGTCAGTGAGTACTGTGCCTCCCTGTCCTTGTCTTCAGTCCTCCCACGGCCCCAGCGAGTGTTTTCCGTGTACAGTGTCCGTGGGGAGTGCCACCATTAAAGAGGGGGAGCACACCGTCAGCCTGCATCACAGTGACTCTGTTAATAGCTACAGCATTCTTAAAGGGACAGCATTCCAAGTTGTAGTCTCCATTCCCTGCCAGCAAGCAGTTGAGTTTCTTAAAGAGACGGCGACCTAATTCCAGTCATACCTGCAAACAACATGACTGAGCAAAGTGACATTGTGCCATCTGTTTCTAGTGATCCAGCAGTGCCCATGGCGAGCAGCCTACCATTCTCCATGCCATTTTACCCTGGCGCACCATGGCTGCCGCGCTACAAAGGGGAGGCGCATACCCTCAGGGACTTTCGTGAGAAGATGCTGTCTCTCTTCCAGTTCTATCCTCTGAATACAGAACAGCAGATACAGATCCTGCTGGGCCAGCTTGAGGGTGCTGCAGCTAGGGAGGTCAAATCCTGGCCTGCCTCTGACAAAAGAACCCCTGGGCAAATTCTGGACAAACTCCAGGTGAACTTTGACGTGCGATCTGTCTCCGAGGTAAAGATGCGCTTCTTTTCCAGACGACAACTACCTGGTGAGACCCTGCGGGACTATGCTTTATCCCTCCAAGAGGCGTTCAGAGCTGTGGTGCAAGTGGATCCACGTGAGAATGTGGACTCTGATAAAATCTTGCTTGACCGCTTCATAGAAGGGGCGGGTACCACATTGCTCCAGAGTCAGTTGCGAATGCTTGCTGCACAACATCCCAGCATCACGTTTGCTGACTTCAAGGCCCTTGCCATCCAGGTCTTGAGACAGGAGCAGCCCCAGCCAAGCCCAGTCATCTGTGCTCCCTCACCTGGACCCTCAACAAGCATCGCTCCAGTTGTCCTGTCACTACCTCTGGGTACCTCACCTGCTGCCCAAACTGCGCAGACTACACTAGCAGACTCCAGAGATGACCTTCTGGCCCGAGTGGATCATCTGACCCGTGCCATGGAACAGATCACCGTCCGTCTAGATCGTCTGACCCAGCCGTCTTCATCGTCCAGTGATCCTTTGCGAAGTCTCAACATCTCACCTGAGTCGCAACCCAGACGTCCATCTTCAGTGAAACCTCCGCAGAGTGAGAGGTCATACTGTAGCTATTGCCATAGATATGGACACACCAGGCCTCAGTGTTTTCAGTTAAACGGGCCACCCCCGAGGCAGCGGGCCGCCCCTCGGGAGGAAAGAAGAAGGGCCCAGGTGAATCTTCAGTGCCATTGTCACGCTTCGTCTCAGCCTGCCCACACATCACAATCCGGGTGAACGGCGTCCCTCTGACAGCGTTGGTGGACACTGGATCTCAGGTAACAACCCTGCGCAAGCAGGTGTTCCTTGAACATTGGGACTTAGGTGTGTTGAATAGAACACCTGACACATGGATAAATCTGTGTGCCAGCAATGGACAGCCCATACCACAGCAGGGTTATTGGGAACCCACTATCCAGATTGGGGACTTGAAACTGCCTAGACAGGGTGTAATTGTCACTGATGTAGAGGATGATAGGTTTGCAGTTGTAATATTAGGCATGAATGTTTTACGCCATTGCTTTGCAGAAGTGTTGGATGCCTTGCATGCCTCTCTCCTTACAGCTTCTCCCAGTGACCAGCAGACCATTCAGCGGGCCATTCGTGTACTCAATGCCCAGCACAAGTTCGCCAACAAACAAGGTGAAATTGGTCGAGTCCGGATCCAAGATACCCGTCCAGTAACCCTACAGCCTGGAACAGAAACTATGGTGTGGTGCCGTGCCCGTCCGGGCATAGAAAATCAGGACTACGAGGCCTTGCTACAACCCATACAGATAGATGGCCAACCACTTGTCATGGCTGCCCGCAGCCTTGTCACAGTTTCCAATGGACGTGTTCCTGTCCGCTTAGTCAACTTGGGCGATGCTCCAGTGAACCTCCACAAGTTCCACTCTGTGGCCCTGCTACACCGGTTAGCACCAGAAGACATTCTCTCTGGTGATTCTATCGCCACACAGCATTCCACCCAAGCTGCTGAGAACATTCAGAATGGAGCCACGAAGTCCTGGTGGGATGAATTGAACGTGGGAGACGCCAATACCCCTATAGAGCACATCAATGGGGTTCGCAATGTGGCCAAGCGTTACCAACAGGCATTCAGCAAACACCCATTGGACTTTGGTAAGACCACGACCATACAACATCGCATTCTGACTGGCAACCACCATCCAATCAAGGAGCGTCACCGTCCAATACCACCAGCGATGTACCAACCGGTGAAAAAGTTGATCCAAGAGATGCGAGATGCTGATGTCATCCGGGAGAGTAACAGCCCCTGGGCAGCCCCGCTAGTCCTTGTCAAGAAGAAAGACCGAACCCTACGATTTTGTGTGGACTATCGTAAACTCAACAACGTCACGCACAAAGACGCATACCCATTGCCGCGGATTGAGGAATCTCTAACGGCTTTGGGATCAGCTACCTGTTTCTCGACCCTGGACTTAACCAGTGGATACTGGCAAGTCCCTATGGCGCCTGAAGATCGTGAAAAGACTGCGTTTACGACCCCGATGGGACTCTTTGAATTTAATAGTATGCCATTTGGGCTATGTAATGCCCCAGCCACATTCCAATGGCTTATGGAGAGGTGCCTCGGCCATGAGAATTTCCAGAGTGTGCTACTGTACCTGGACGATGTTATTGTATTTTCCCGGACATACCAAGAACACCTTCGTCACCTGTCCGAGGTATTCAAGGTACTTATACAGCACGGCCTAAAGTTGAAGCCCTCCAAGTGCTTCCTGTTGAAACCCCAAGTTCACTACCTTGGGCATGTCGTGAGCACACAAGGCGTCCAACCTGATCCTGAAAAGATCACTGCAATCCAGAACTGGCGAAGACCAACTACCGTCAAAGAAGTCCGAAGCTTCCTTGGATTCACAGGTTACTACCGGCGTTTCATACCACACTTCGCCCAAGTAGCCGAGCCTCTGAACGAGTTGTTGCGCGGTTGTCCCAGAGAAAACTACAACCGAAAGCTTCCGGTAGACTGGACAGCGCGTCAAGAGGAAGCCTTTCAAGCGCTTAAAGCACTTCTGACGCAACCACCAATTCTAGCCTATCCCGACTACAGTCAGCCATTCCGCTTGTACACAGATGCAAGTCACCAAGGTTTGGGTGCAGTGTTGTCCCAGGTTCAGGACAACAAAGAGCGAGTCATCGCCTACGCCAGCAGGAGTCTGAGAGGCGCGGAGAAGAACGACCAGAACTATAGTTCTTTCAAACTCGAACTTCTGGCGCTTGTCTGGGCCGTGACAGAGAAGTTTAAAGACTACCTGGCTGCCACACCCTTTACCGTGTACACAGATAACAATCCGTTGGCGCATCTGGACACTGCTCGACTGGGAGCCCTTGAACAACGGTGGGCCTCAAGACTCGCGAATTACAAATTCTCTGTCAAGTATCGCAGTGGCAAGTCCAACGCTAACGCTGATGCACTCTCAAGGTTGCCTGTGGGAGAAGAACCACCCCCGAGAAGACATCTGGGAAGAGGTGGAGATGCCACCATTCTACAACAAGTTTGCCCAACAGGTTGCTATTGGTGTCCCTGTAGAAGGAGAATCTCTGGCGAAAACAGCTGCCGAATCCCTCCAGGAGCCATCTCTGTGGAAAACGTTCCAAGAAGAGAGCAGAGTTTTAGGAGAATTGTCAGATTTCCTGCTTACAGGAAGAATACCAACCCGTGTAAAGAGAGGTCTTCATGACGTGGAATTAAAACGCCTTTGGCGACAGAGGAAGCGCCTGTTTGTCCAACGAGGTCTTCTACTTAGAAACACTCTTGATCCTGTCACAGGTGAAAGGCTTCATCAGATCCTCGTACCAAGAAGAGACGCACAGATGATACTTGAGGCGTATCATGACAGATCTGGTCACTTCGGGGTACAAAAGACCCGAAGCTACCATCCGTCGTCGCTTCTATTGGGTTGGGATGAGGAGTGACATTGAGAGTTGGTGCCGAGAGTGTCCCGCCTGTAGTATCACCAAGGAAGGTCGAAGAGATCAGAAGGCCCCTCTACATCCAATTAAGACTCAAAAGCCGTGTGAAATTGTTGCTCTGGACCATGTGAAGTTGGGTCCCACACGTTCCGGCTACAGCTACGCTCTGACAATGGTGGATCATTACTCCAAGTTCCTTGTCATCGTGCCTGTCAGAGATCTTACAGCAAGAACTACGGCTGAGACCTTCTACGCAGAGTTTGTCCGCCATTACGGTTGTCCTGAGCATATCCTCACCGACCGTGGATCGGCGTTTGAATCCCAATTGTTCCGTGAGCTGTGTCAGTTCCAAGACTGCAAGAAGTTGCGAACCACAGCGTATCACCCTCAAGGGAATGGTATGTGCGAGAAGGCAAATCAAGTGATCATCGGCATGCTAAGAACAGCCGCAGTTACACCTGGTGTTGAGTGGCCTGAGCGTATCAAGGACTTGGCCTATATTTACAACAACACACCCCAAACATCTACGGGATACGCACCATTTTATCTAATGTTTGGAAGACAAGGTCAACTTCCTTCAGACTTAACCCTTGGTGTGAAGGTCCCTGACACCATCAATCCACTACCCATAACAGACTGGGTTGTTGAACACCGCCGACGTATGGAGGAAGCTAAAGAGATAGTTGAAACGCGCATGGATGAGGTTCGTAGGAGACAACAGGAGGATTACAACCATCACGCCCATGCAGCGCCCCTGAAAGTTGGCGACCGTGTATGGTTAAGGAATAACCATCGGAATGGGAAATTGGATCCATTCTGGGAGAAAGAACCATACAGTGTCATCTCCATACCATATCCTGAATCCGACGTGTATGAGATCTCTAAACCTGGGAGACAGCCCCAAGTAGTACACCGAAACCGTCTGAAGCTGTGCCTTAAAGAAGGACTACCCACAGAGGTGACCCCAGCTGAGACAACGAGTACAGAGATCTTGTCACCTTCTGAAGCGAAAGAGAGACCCCCAACGTTAACTGAGCTTATATGGGCGCCTAAACTACTACCATTTAGCTGCTATCCACCAATTGCTCTAGTGCAAGAGAACCCTTCGACAGATGATTTAATTGATTTCAGTGACTCTGTTCCTGATTCAAATCTCGTTCCACTTAGGCGTTCTGAGCGTACCACAAAAGGCATACCTCCAACACGCTATAGTGATGCCATGGCTGTCCTTGGGTAAAAGAGGTTAACTGTCTCTGCTTCTGTATATATGTTATTCCTGCTCTGATTACATTAATGTTTTTCCTGTGTGTATATACAGTATATATATAATATCTTGCCATGTAATATAGTATTTACATTTATATGCAACAATCCAAGCCATAGTGCCTGGCTCACCGAGCCAAGGAAGTTCTGTTACCCCATTGCGGTATGGACATTGGTGCTAGAGTGCCTACTCTTCCTTACAGAAAGGACTGTTTATTGTTTCTCAGAGAGACTCTCATGATAATGGACACTCACAAAATTTGTGCCAGAGAGCCTCTGGACCCATTTGCACTACTGTTGTTTCTATATGGACTGTCTGATGGTACCGCCAAAAGGTTCCATAAGTCTGAGTTTAATTATCTCTCCGTTACCCTTCAGACTTCTCATGGACATTCCAGGACTATGCCGGGAGGTCTTACCTCAAGTTTCTAGGTATTATATTTTTCTAAACTGTTAGTGACATTTGCACTTTATTCGTATTTATTAACGTTATGTTACATTTCTCACCTTCACCCCAGCCCGTCGCCGAGGTCGGCTCAGTGAAAGAGGGGGAGTATGTGGCATCCCAGAGCTGGCTATGGCTGGGCTGAGGGTGATCTCTGTGCATTGTATTATTTCCTGTTGCTTCATAGCCTGTGTGACATAGCAGGGGGTCCTGAGTCTCACACAACACAGCGCCACCTAGTGAGCCTCACACATGCATTACACCTCCCATAGGATTGAATAGTAACCAAATGTCCAATGGGAGGACATCGCCTGGGAAAAGGGGAGGAGTCAGCTGATCACTGGGTCCCCATGGTAACACCCCTGCAGGAAGGTCCTGCGTGTGAGGAGTTAGAAGTGTGGAGTGTTAGGAGGAGGAGGTGAGGAGATAAGTGTGATGTCCTGTGAAGAAAGCAGTGAGTTTAGTGCAGGAATCTCAAGTCCTAGACAGGCCCAGGAAGGTTGGAGAGCTGACATACTCCAGCTATTCAGAAGATCCTGTCCCCTGTCTGCCTAGCCATCGCCCTGAAGGAAGTCAAGCATCATCATCTTGTCAGCATGAGACTGTGGAGAGAACATTCTGGAACACGTGCTCCATAGCAAGTATCACAGGATCCAGGGGCCAAGGCCAGACCTGTGGAATATCCTGCCACCCTGACTATTGCACCCCGAAACTCTGAGCTATCAGGACCACATAACGTGAGTGGGGAATATTATGTACTAGTATCATGGTGGGCATCCTCCTATGAGCCAAATAGGAGCCCAGACGCACCTTAGGGCTGTAACACTGAAGTATAAGGGGCTAGGAACACCTTTCATCAAGTCTGCCCTGCACCCTAGGACTTTGCTGTGTCACCAGGCGTACCCCGTTGTTTTGTATTGAAGAAACTGTTTAAGCATTTGTGCCTCCACACCTATGGAAGTAAAAGTTCAACTTTACAACCGTTTCTGTGTCTGACTCTGCACCGACAACATCAGGGCGCCCCAAACACCACCAGTCGGCACAGTATAGGGGAAGCGCCCCGGGGGAACAATCACCACCAACATTTGTGCAGCCCCCTCATCACCGGTACCAGTGGTGGTAACGTGGGACAACACCAGCGCTGCGCCCTCGTGCCCAGAGACCGTGACAAGTCTGCGCTGTTTGCACCCCGCAATCCCAACTGCAGCGTTACCTTCCATCTGGTCACCGCATGAGCCTCCAATGACATATCTAGAAGTATCACATTGTCCCTGTGGTCTGCTGCATGTAATAATCATTCACCACCTTCTGCTGCTCACACAGATGCTCCAGCAAATTTTTTTTAAGCAAAGTAAATCTTTATTAGTTTTTCAAAGGAAAGCAAGACATTACAAACAAATTTGAAGATGATATTATGCAAGGTGCCAATCGACATTGCACATGTATATAGAATACCATAAGGTGGATTAATGGGAGGTTGCAAAGTCAACAAAAAGAAAGGAAACATTCCCTGATTGAAGGAGTGAAATGAATTTGCCAGTGGTTAGGGAGGACTGTTTTAGCGGCTGGGAGAAAATGCCTAGCAAGGCTCTTTTTAAGTTTATAAATGGGACCTGGCAGTAAGTAGAATAAGGCTAAAGCCCCACGTTGAGGAAACACCGCTTTTTTTGTTGCAGATTTTGTTGCGGTTTTTTGAGCCGAAGCCAACAATGGCTATAAAAGGAATGGGAAATATATAGGAAGTTCTTATACTTCTATCTTCTGCTGCATCCACTCCTGGCTTTGGCACAAAAAAAACGCAACAAAATCTGCAACAAAAAAAAGCTGCTTTTCCACAATGTGGGGCCTCAGCCCAGGGTCGGACTGGCCCACCAGGGAACCGGTGAATCCACCAGTGGGCCCTGAGCCCCGACTATTAGTCCTCATGTCATGGGGGCCCGATCGGGATCCTGACAATCCCGATCGGGCCCCTGACCAGTGGCGTAACGATCACGGTCGCAGGGGGTGCGACCGCGACCGGACCCGGCAGAGTATGGTGCCCGCGGCCAGCTGTAGATGGCCGGGGCCCCAGACTACTATGATAGAGGTCGGGGAAAGCCTGGTTCCCCGACCGCTATACATACTATTATTGGAAAGGGGCCCTGGCATATTGCAGGCCCATTTCCAATAGATGGCAGGGCAGGACACCTAGGGGAGGTGACTGAACATAATAAATAGATATTCTCACCTCGCCTGGAAACAGCGTTCTCTCCGGCGCTCCTCCGTCATGTGACTGAGGCCTGTGATTAGTGTGCCCCCACGTGACCGCTGAGGTCCAATCACGAAAAGGACCTGAAGACGCTGAAGCTGACAGGATGGAGCGAGGCTGCCAAGGAAAGGTAAGGCAAGGTGAGTATGAGTGTTTGTTATTTTTAATCACTTCCCCTGGGCCTCCGATTATTATACTCTGGGGTCTGAGGAGACTGAAGCGGAGGGGGGGCTATTGGGCGCATATAAAGCTGTGTGGGGGCCACTGTGGAGCTTATAATACTGTGTGGGGGCCATTGTGGAGCTTATACTCCATACAGTGGCTCCTTCATTTTTTTTTAATTACGCCGGGGCAGGTGAAAAAAACAAAACAAAACAAAAAAACCCAAACTTACTTTCCTGTCCCCAGTGTCTCCTAGCGCAGTTCGGTCCTGCAGTTCTGTTGTTTTCTTCCAGCTGAAGTTCCCCCTGCACATGACTACCTGTGACATCACGTGATCCCTGAGGCTAATCAGCGGCCTAAGGGAAGGGACCTGGGACGTCACAGCCAGTGAGGAATTCCGGCAAAAAGAAGACAGCGGAGCTGCGGGACTGGACCGTGCTGGGAGGACACCGGAGCATCGGAGACAGGTGAGTATGTTTAGTATGTTTTTTTTTTGGGGGGGGATAGGGGGCATTCACCTCCCTCGGACTAATTATAAAAAAGAAAAAAAAAAAATTATACTGGACAACCTCTTTAAAGTGTGGCGCATTAGGTGGGCCCTGGGGGGTATATTAAAGGGGTTGTCCAGGCATAATTTGTTATGGTTTATCCTCAGGATAGGCCATAGATACCTGATCTGTAGGGGGCTGACCCCGGACCGATCAGCTGTACGGAGCCACTTCTGATGCCCGTACTGTACACAATACAGGGCCAGAAGCAGAAAGCTCTGTCCACTGTATAGGGGCTCAGCACCTTCACTGTATTTCAGCACTTATTGAAGTCAGTAGGAGCTGAGCTGCAGTTAAGGCGCCGGGCTGCTATACAGCAGATGGAGCTTTCTGCTTCCGGCCCTGTGTTGTGTACAGAACGGGCTCCGGAAGTGGCTCCGAACAGCTGATGGGGCCGTGTGTTAGCCCCCTACCGATCAGGTATTTATGGCCTCTCCTGAGCATAGGCCATAAAAAAGATTAACCCTGGACAACCCCTTTAATATGCCCCACACAGTTTAATGTCCCCCCACAGGATGTTAGCCCCCATCACTGCTCCCACACAATATAATGACCCCATCACTGTTCCCCATACAGTATGGGGGACCAGTGAAGAGGCCACTATGTGGGGGGACCAGTGAAGTGACCATAGAAAAATTTGGCCCAGACAACCCCTTAAAAAAGGTTGTCCATAAACTGGAGCGACCACTGTGTTGGCCGCAAGGGAGGTGTAAAAATAAGAAAATTAAAAAAAAAAAGCATCCCACCTGTCTCCAGCACCTCGTTGTCCCCTGCTTGTGTCTGTTCGGTCTCATGGCGGCGCCTCATTTCTGGAAATTCTGTACCTAATTGGTCTTAGCGATCACATGAGGTGCAGGACTCCCAGCAAGGAGTCGCCGGCATGAGACTAAATGGACACTGGCAGCGGACAACAGAGCGCCGGGGACAGGTGAGTATGCTTTTTAATTTACTTATTTTTTACTTTACACCTCCCGCCAGCTACATGGGTTGCTCCAATTCCTTCGGGGCAATCGTGGGAGTCAGACGTACTTGTTTGAGCTCCTAGCTTCAGAGGCTTGTGTGGTTTTGGATACTTGGAGACCGTTTATTGTGTGTGGTCTTCGGTCTTTGTGTTACAGACCGTAGCTCCGACTCCCTTCCCCGTGCGGAAGGGAGCCTTATCATGGAGCGTGGAGCTCCTGCCCCCCGGACCTTACAGGCGGGGGGCAGGAGAATGTCTGCCGACACAGCACTAGCAGAGCAGGGCAGGCGGAGGTCGCTGAGGCAGCAAGCCTCAATGAGACTGGCGACCAGGACAACAGTATTGGGAGCAGCATCAGGAGCAGCAGCAGCGACATTGGTGGCTGCAGCATCAGGAACAGTATCGGGAGCAGCGACGTCCGTGGAGTGGGCGATGCCGGCAGGAGTAGCGGTGGCGACAGGGGTGTCAGCAGTCCCGGCAGGTGGATCCGTGAAAACGGCGACATCAGCCACGGCGGTAACATCAGCGGCAGTGGCAGGTGAAGCCGGTCCGAAGGGGGGCTACGGCCGCAGGATATGCGGTTTCCTCTGGAAGGGTCCCTGCAAGCAGGAGAAAAGACGCCTTACCGTCATCGCTGCCTCAATCATCCGCAGGATGGGGCATCCGGAAAGCTGGAGAAGAGGTTGCCATCTACAGCCGGAGGATCGAGGCGGTCCTGGAGGAGTATGACCGGGCCCGGAGGTCCCTGTTCGCTATGGGTGGAGAGCTGCAAAGCGCTCGTGCCCGTAGCGACAGGGCCTCGAGGAAGGACCGCCCGGTTTTCAGCAGGCAAGTAAAGAGCCTCAAAAAGCAGATTAAGACCCTGGAAGCCAGGTGTGCGGAGATCCTGGAGGGCGCGGGGCCGTTCAGAGAGAAGCTGCTGAACGATGACCGCTTCTTCCGCAAACAGCAGGAGCGGTTGTTGAAGGATGGCCCCGCGTCCTCAGACAGCTCGGGAGAGGACGACTATTGTGAGTCAGACCTGGAGTCGGATGACAGCATGGCAGTACAGTATAGTCGGGCAGCCGTCCCTAGCAGCGGCAGCCTGATACCCACGTATACGCAGGCATCAGTGCCGGCAGTGAAGCAGGAAGTCAGAATGACAAGACAGGAAGTCAGAATGACAGGGCAGGAAGTGACGCAATCTCCCACACTCCCAGAGAACCAACCACTGCCCGAGACGGAGGAGGAGGAGGGCGGAGCCTCGGGAGAAGGCGGGAAGCTGATGAGGCAAATCTACCAATTAGAGTCCCCGTCCAGAATGGACCAATTAGCATTCAGCATGTCAGATCTGGACGGGGAGGAGGCGGGAAAAGGAGCCAAGACCAGGAAGAAGGCAAGGAAGGAAAAAAAAAAAGAGAGATAGAGACATTTAAATTTGTCAGGTCGTTGCCTGGGGAGCATCGTGCCGGGACCTCAGCCCAGGTTGCGATGCCTCCAGGAGAGAAAAGGGAGGCGCAGGCACCTCGGGTCACGCCAAGTGGCGGGGTGCCCGGGGTGCCAGCAGTCAAAATGGCGCCTGATAGTACCTTTCAGGTGGTGGCGGACAAGGAGCTCATAGTTGCGGACAAGGGCAAAGGCAAAGAAGCCCCCCCTGCGGAGGGGAGTGGCGTAGGGAAACCTCCCTCCCTGGTAGGAGGTTTTAAAATATCGATGGCTTCCCCCAGAGTAAGGTGTAGGAAAGGGGGAGTGGCAGGTGGGCGTGGCTCATCCTCCTCCAGTGCTGATGAAGCCGGTGATGCGGAGGTCACTTCCGGGGCTAAGGGGGCGTGTCCTCCTACAACATCAGGTGCCGGGGTGACTGTGGATGCGGAGGCGGAGGTAAAAGCGGGGAAGCCATCAGCGAGTGGTGCAGCCGGCCCCGCTGTAAGAAGGAAGACTGCAGGTGTGAATGATGGACGAGTGGAGAAGCTAGTTAAGCAGACAGGTAAGGTAAAGGGGAAAGCGGGTGGGACAAAAGGGGTAATTAGTAGTATTCCTGAAGAAGGTGGTGTAGTATGCATGGGGGTCCAAGAGCCTGTAGTCGGGGAGGCTGCGGGAGGAGGGGCTATTACCATTGCTGCTAAAAAAAGTGTTTCTACTGCTGGTAATATTTCTGTTGTGGCCCCTGTTGTTTCTGGTATTTCTGCTGTTGTCCCTGCTGTTGTTTCTGCTGCTGTTCCTGATGCTGTTCCTGATGCTGTCGTTGCTCCTGTTGTTACTCCTGTCACTGCTCCTGATATTGTTGCTCCTGTTGTCCTCTCTGCCGCTGTTCCTTCTGCTGCAGTTGGAGTGACCCGGTCCGCGGCGGCTATGCCAGGGCGGACTGTTGCCGCCTCTGGTGCTCCGGTTGCCGTGGCTGGGCTAAGTAGTTCTGCGGGGGTCCCTGGGAGTGGCGCTGGTACTCCGGCAGCGGAGGTTGCTGCGGCCTCCGGGCCCCCACGCTCCTATGCCAGCGTCGCTTCTGGGGCCCCTGGGGGTGCATCATGTCTTCCGCCCGGCTCCAGGGACGGCGATTTGCAACGGCAGCTCCTGGAGGCTTTACGGGCGGGCCAGTCCACAATGACCATAGATGGGCAGTCGAGAGACCTTAGGTTCTGGATCGAGCGTTTTGGCCTAGGGAAGTTCCGAGAGGAAGGAGGTGAGACCAGATGGACTCTCCCTACACCCGGGCGTAGGGGGCCGACACGGAGGAACGTGGCCCGTCTCGTGTGGGGGGGGAGCCGGCCCTTGTCCCCAGAGGAGGGGGGTCGTGGAACTCCTACTCGGGATGGGTTTCAGGGCAAGCGACATCTTTGCCCTGATTCATCCTGTCGGCTCCTCGGAGTTTGACATCAGCTTTGTTACCCCGGAGGGCTTAGAAACCTTCTGGGGAAACTATAGGCTGGTGAAGGACGAGCCCGCCTGGCGTGACTTTATGGTGTGGGCGGTGTCACGCCAGGATAACATTAAGAAAGTGACCGTTTTAACACGTAACGAGTCACTTTCTTATATGGACATCATGACCTGGCTGAACAGGTTTGGGGAGGTCAAGGACTTCCCAAAGAAAAATCTCGACGAGTTCGGGATATGGTCGGGGGCCTGGACCTTCATGGTCAAATTGCGACACGAGGATAACTCGGTGATGCATATCCCATCCTCAACCTTCCTTGGGAAAGACAGGATCCTTGTCTTCTACCAGGGGCAGCCAAAACTCTGTCACAGGTGCGGTGACCCCTCACACTTGAGCGCCTCCTGCCGTGTGCAGAAGTGCGCCATGTGTGGGGAGGTGGGCCATCTCGCGGCGACCTGTGGCAGGGTGCGTTGCCACCTGTGTGGTGTCCTTGGGCACCCGATCGGGGCGTGTCCACGGTCTTTCGCCAACACCACCCTTCGGCAAGCGGGAGCAGTTGAGGAGGCTGTCCCTGCTGCGGAGGGGGTGAGTGGGGGAGGAGAGACTAGTCTGCCAAGGCAAAGGGAGAAGGCCCAGCCACCATCAAGGGCAAGGAGGCGCGAGAGGAGGAGGGAGCAGAGGGAGAGAGTTATGTGCCTTCCTTCTGCCCCTGGCTCTGCTGGGCCGGATCCTGATGCCGAGGCAGCAGTGCGCACGACCCTGGTTGAGGAGATGAGGAGACTGCAGAGGGAGGAAGAGGCTAACCAGTCGTCTTCTTCTCAGTACGTCAGTGCTGGGGAGGGAGAGACGGTCAAGCGGAGAAAGTCACCGAGTAAAGTGAGGGCAAAAACATCTGCCCCCCCCCCCCGACGAAGGAACGCAGACTCGGCGGCCCTCTAGTGGTAGGTCCCAACCGGTACCAATCCCTCTGTGAGGATGCGTCGGCCTCAGGGGAGGCTTCAGAGGGAGAGGTGGAGCCGTCAGGGGCTGCTGAGTCTCCCTCCGGGAGGGGCCCCCTGCCCTCTGGGGGGGAGGCTGGCCTGGAGCCTGGAGGAGGAGATGATGCACCCAGGGCCGAAGCTGCTACTGTCTCTGCGACCACTGTAACTCCTCAGGGAGAAGTTGCGGGGGGAGGTCCATCCCTCCTCTGGCCAAACCGCACCGGGGGAGGTGATGGACCAATCCCAATGTAAGAAGAGGACCCGCAAGACGAGGAGAAGTCGCGGGTCCTCTTCAGACTCATCTAGGGGTGGTGGTGATAGGAGGAAAGGGGGTGGGAAGCTGAAGGTCATTGAGCTCAATCGGTCTTAATGGCAGTCCCCTCTCCACTGACGCTGGCCACCATTAATGTGGCCAGCATTAAGTCTGATACGGCTAGGTTTGCAGCCTTTGATTTTCTTGGCCGGGTTGAAGCTGACATTTTGTTTTTGCAGGAGACCAGGCTCTGTACTCTATCAGAGATAAACAGAGCAAGGAGGGAGTGGCGCAGGGGGCCCTCCTACTGGTCTCTTGCGGCTGAGCCGTATAGTGGAGTGGCGGTGCTTTTTACCGCAGAGGTGAAATGCCAGCGACTGATCGAGCTCGAAATGGGAAGGTGCCTAGTCTTAGACGTCTTCATGAAGGGGCAAAGCCTGCGCCTCATTAACATCTACGGTCCCCAGACAAAGTGGGACCGTAAAAGCCTCTTTATGAAGATTAAGCCTTTTCTTTTTACGGGCAAACAAGTCATCTTTGGTGGGGATTTTAATACCATAACTAGACCCCAAGACCGAGGAGGTACCAGAGATAGACTGCCCTATGATGGCGCCGCGTTAAATAGAATAGTGAGTGAAGCTCGCCTGGAGGATATCCACATCAGGCATTCCCCAGGTCACCGTGGGTTCACCTTTCAGAGAGGTAGTGTTAGGTCTAGGATAGATAGGTTTTTTTTGAAGGAGAATTCCGTCACCACCCCTGTGTCCGTGGTGGAGGTGGAGTTCTCTGATCACTGTCTAATTTTGTTTTCTTTGAATATTTCAGAGACCCTCCGGAGAGGAAGAGGTTTGTGGAGGCTGAATTCGTCACTCCTTGAGGAGGCAGCTGTAAGACAAGCCTTTGAGGAGTTTCTTCAGGATCAGGTACTATTACTGGGTCTTGAGGGTACTAGGTCAGAGTGGTGGGAGATATTCAAAAAAAGGGTGGCGGGATTTTTCCGCCGGCTCTCAAGCCTCAGGTCACTGGACATGTACCGCATGTACACTGCACTGAGGAAGAGACTTGGACATCTGGTCTCGACCGGAGGTAGCCAGGAGGATATCTCCGGTGTGAAGGCTTTGCTCAAAAGGTGTCAGTACGATAGGCACGCATCTTTGGTTCTTGAGAGGGATTTCGGGAAATACCGCTCGCCCGACCCCTACAGGAACTGTAAGATGTCAGTGACTTGTAAGACAGTAACAGGCCTGATTGACAGTACAGGATCCCTGACAAGATCCAGGTCAGGGATCTTGGAGGTCGTCAGGTCCTTCTACTCGAACCTTTTGGCAAAGAAGGAACTGAATCGGGATCGGATTTCAGGTTTCTTGGCTGAAGCCATTCCTGAGTCAGCAGAAGACCCTTCTCTTGGTGTTTTGATAGAACCTATAAGGGAAGAGGAAGTCGTCAGGGCTATTGAGGGTCTTGCTCTCAAGAAGTCACCTGGCCCAGATGGCTTAACATCTGAGTTCTATCGGACCTTTAAAGGAGCTTTGGCTCCCCTCTTGACTGACGTGCTTAATGAGTGTCTATCCTCGGGCACTCTTCCGAAGTCAATGAGGAGGTCCGCCCTTATAGTTCTGTCAAAGGGTAAGGATCCGAGCCATATTGAGAACTGGCGGCCCATAGCACTTCTCAATACGGACCGAAAGATTCTGGCGAAGGTACTTTTCAACCGGCTGGTACAGTTTGCGCCCCGGCTCCTCTCGCCGGCTCAGCACTGCTCTGTTCCCGGTCGTAGCACCTTAAGTGCGGTCCTGAGTGTCAGGGAGGCTGTGGAGCAGAGTAGGGCAGGTCGGTGGAAGGGGTACTTGCTGTCCCTAGATCAGGCTAAGGCTTTTGACAGGGTGAATCATGAGTATTTGTGGTCAACTCTCTCGAGGTATGGCCTGCCTGGGGGGTTCATTCAGTGGCTGCAGACCTTATACGCTGGGGCTGAGTCTTTCCCGCTTGTGAATGGTTGGGTTGGTCGTCCTTTTGAGGTGGGGTCGGGCGTCCGACAGGGATGTCCCTTGAGCCCGCTACTGTATGTGTTCGCCATTGATCCCCTGATTAGACGGATTAATGGTGGGCCGGTGGCGGGAGTCAGGATGGACCTGGAGGGTACTGGCTCCCCTTTGAGGACAGTAGCCTACGCGGATGATGTCACCGTTCTTGTCTCGTCACGGGAGGAGCTTGAATGGGTGATGTCTGAAGTGGACAGTTACTCGGAGGCTTCCGGATCAGCTGTAAACAGGAATAAGTGTGGAAGCCTCTGGCTGGGAGGGGGAGAGCCTGTTTTTTCTCTCCCGGACACCCTCCCAGAACCCCAGGGGTCTGTAAAGATCTTAGGCATCCATTTTGGCCAGGGTGATTACCCACTCCAAAATTGGGAAGGTAGGCTTAAGGATGTCGCCCAGAGAGTTGATTGCTGGAAGGGTTGGTCTTTGACCCTGAGAGAAAGGGTTCACCTTGCCAAAGCCTTCCTGCTCCCGTTGGTGATCTATCTAGGTAGCGTCTGTGCCTTGCCAGAGTCTTGTTGGAGTAGGATCTGTTGCCTGTTCTTCCAACTGTTATGGGGGAACAGGCTCAACCTAATCAGGAGGGAGGTTACATACCGCACAAGGAGGCTAGGGGGGTTAAATATGGTTAACCCCGTGGTGTTCTTAATGAACACCTTTCTTAAGATCAATTTACCAAACCTCTCCTCCGAGGGGGCTCCTTCGTGGGTAGCCTCCTGCCAGGGGTGGTTTCGGCCCTTCTTCCAGAAATGGGAGTCAGGAGGGCAAGTGAAAGATCTTCGTGCACCCCATGGATATCTCCCGGCCTATGCTTCCCTGGTCCTGAAAGTGATTCGTCGGTGGGGTCTGGGGGCGTGGGAGATCAGGACTCAGTCAAGACGTTTTCTTGACGACAAGGTCCTGTTGACCCGCTTCCAGAAGCCTCTGGCGCTCAAAGATTGCCCAGGAGAAACCTTAGAGGGAGGGTTGCGTTTTCTTAACTCCAAAAGGTTTCCTCGGAAGTTTTGGGATCTGACCTGGCGCTGCCTCCTAGGTAAGTTATATGTGAGGGGGAACTTGAAGTACCGGAACTCCGACGAGCGAGGCTGCCCTCGGGAGGAGTGTGGCGACATGCTGGAAAGCATGGAGCACTTCCTGCTTCAGTGCCCCTTCAATATAAGGGTTTGCAAATTGGTGGGGACCTCCACCGGTTGGCTGCGGCTGGCTGGCCTTTCCTATGCCGAGTGGGCCTATGGGGCATTCAAACACCCGGAGGGCAGGGACTGCCAAACACTTTTTGTAGTTAGTGCAGTGGTCAGGTTTCACCTATGGTCAGCACGGTGTTTAGTATCGACGAGAGGCAAAATCCTCCCGGAGGTGGAGGTGGTTAAAAACATCATGGTGGACCTGGTGAGGGTGCGCTCTCGAGAGTACGAGGGGCTGGGCGCAGAAAGGGCTGGTACCCTCTGGAGGGGGTTCACTTTTTCTGTTCCCTGAGGGTTAGATAAGGGATTTAAAGTAGGTTAGTTAGGTTAGGGCCAGATAGGGATAGGTAGGGCAAGGTTTGCACGAGGGGTGGGGTTTATTATTTTCTGATAGGGAGGGACAGGTAGGGACAGGGTAGGGACAGAATGATAGATAGGGATATAGCGGTAGGGCGAGTAGACAGGGATGGGCCTCCTGTGCTCTCTTCCTGGTGGAGGGCTGGCGTGTCACCACATAGGCATTTTGTTTTGGAAATCAGATGGAAGGGTAAGAGGCTTGAGGATAACCGACCCTAGGCCCATGGGAGGTTTATGGGAGGGAAGGTAATTTAACAGGTTATGTAGGATGGTGGGTTTTTGTTACTTGTCTGTTATTTCTTATTTGTTATTGTTGTCGTTCATATGTTGTGTCCATTTTCCCATTTTCCATTTTTCCATTTTTCCATATCCCATATTCATTTTCCATTTCCATTTTTCATATCCATTTCCATATCCCACATTTCATTTTCCATATTCCATAATTCCATTTGTTTGTTAGTAGATAAGGGTTTTTTTCAGGGGGGTAGGTTGTTTGGGAGGGGGGTTTCTTTTTGGGGGTGGAGGGTTTGGTTTATAAGTTTTCGTGTGCCCGGCCTGGCTCTGGACTACGCGGACATGGGAGGACATGAGGCGGAGAGCCAGGTTGGGTTTCAGGGGCTTGGTGGTGGGGCCAGCACCAGGACTATGCGGACATGGGAGGACATGGGGCGTGGTGCTGGCCGGGTGTGGTGAGGGGGAAAAAAAAAAAAAAAAAAAAAAAAAAAATTTTTAGTAAGTTTCAGTTGGGGATTTTGTTAGTGTTATAAGTTTCCGTTATAAGTTTCCGTTATAAGTTTCCATTGTATATTGCTCATTTAGATTTTCTTTTGTTAGAGTTTTTGACTGACGGATGACTGGAGAAAGACGGGAGAAGAGTGAAAGGCGGAGTGAAAGGCAGAATGGATGGGGCTGGTTCGCGATTGGTTTTTTTTTGTCCCGGTGTTTTCTTGTATTTTATTTGTTGTTGGTTTTATTCTATGTTTTAGATTTATGTATTGTCTCTGTTTATAGTTTTTATATTGTATTTTCGTATGTGACAGTGTTTGTGAACTTTTTCTACTTTTCTAATAAAATAGTTCCAATTCCTTCGGGGCAACCGTGGGAGTTAGACTTGTCTGTTTGAGCTCCTAGCTTCAGAGGCTTACGTGGCTTTTGATATTTGGAGACCGTTTATTGTGTGTGGTTTTCGGTCTTTGTGTTACAGACCGTAGCTCCGACTCCCTTCCCCGTGCGGAAGGGAGCCTTATCATGGAGCTCCTGCCCCCCAGACCTTACAGGCGGGGGGCAGGAGAATGTCTGCCGACACAGCACCAGCAGAGCAGAGCAGGCGGAGGTCGCTGAGGCAGCAAGCCTCAATGAGACTGACGACCAGGACAACAGCATCGGGAGCAGCAGCAGCGACATTGGCGGCTGCAGCATCAGGAACAGCATCGGGAGCAGCGACGTCCGTGGAGTGGGCGATGCCGGCAGGAGTAGCGGTGGCGACAGGGGTGTCAGCAGTCCCGGTAGGTGGATCCGTGAAAACGGCGACATCAGCCACGGCGGTAACATCAGCGGCAGTGGCAGGTGAAGCCGGTCCGAAGGGGGCTACGGCCGCAGGATATGCGGTTTCCTCTGGAAGGGTCCCTGCAAGCAGGAGAAAAGACGCCTTACCGTCATCGCTGCCTCAATCACCCGCAGGATGGGGCATCCGGAAAGCTGGAGAAGAGGTTGCCATCTACAGCCGGAGGATCGAGGCGGTCCTGGAGGAGTATGACCGGGCCCGGAGGTCCCTGTTCGCTATGGGTGGAGAGCTGCAAAGCGCTCGTGCCCGTAGCGACAGGGCCTCGAGGAAGGACCGCCCGGTTTTCAGCAGGCAAGTAAAGAGCCTCAAAAAGCAGATTAAGACCCTGGAAGCCAGGTGTGCGGAGATCCTGGAGGGCGCGGGGCCGTTCAGAGAGAAGCTGCTGAACGATGACCGCTTCTTCCGCAAACAGCAGGAGCGGTTGTTGAAGGATGGCCCCGCGTCCTCAGACAGCTCGGGAGAGGACGACTATTGTGAGTCAGACCTGGAGTCGGATGACAGCATGGCGGTACAGTATAGTCGGGCAGCCGTCCCTAGCAGCGGCAGCCTGATACCCACGTATACGCAGGCATCAGTGCCGGCAGTGAAGCAGGAAGTCAGAATGACAAGACAGGAAGTCAGAATGACAGGGCAGGAAGTGACGCAATCTCCCACACTCCCAGAGAACCAACCACTGCCCGAGACGGAGGAGGAGGAGGGCGGAGCCTCGGGAGAAGGTGGGAAGCTGATGAGGCAAATCTACCAATTAGAGTCCCCGTCCAGAATGGACCAATTAGCATTCAGCATGTCAGATCTGGACGGGGAGGAGGCGGGAAAAGGAGCCAAGACCAGGAAGAAGGCAAGGAAGGAAAAAAAAAGAGAGATAGAGACATTTAAATTTGTCAGGTCGTTGCCTGGGGAGCATCGTGCCGGGACCTCAGCCCAGGTTGCGATGCCTCCAGGAGAGAAAAGGGAGGCGCAGGCACCTCGGGTCACGCCAAGTGGCGGGGTGCCCGGGGTGCCAGCAGTCAAAATGGCGCCTGATAGTACCTTTCAGGTGGTGGCGGACAAGGAGCTCATAGTTGCGTAGTTGCGGACAAGGGCAAAGGCAAAGAAGCCCCCCCTGCGGAGGGGAGTGGCGTAGGGAAACCTCCCTCCTTGGTAGGAGGTTTTAAAATATCGATGGCTTCCCCCAGAGTAAGGTGTAGGAAAGGGGGAGTGGCAGGTGGGCGTGGCTCATCCTCCTCCAGTGCTGATGAAGCCGGTGATGCGGAGGTCACTTCCGGGGCTAAGGGGGCGTGTCCTCCTACAACATCAGGTGCCGGGGTGACTGTGGATGCGGAGGCCGAGGTAAAAGCGGGGAAGCCATCAGCGAGTGGTGCAGCCGGCCCCGCTGTAAGAAGGAAGACTGCAGGTGTGAATGATGGACGAGTGGAGAAGCTAGTTAAGCAGACAGGTAAGGTAAAGGGGAAAGCGGGTGGGACAAAAGGGGTAATTAGTAGTATTCCTGAAGAAGGTGGTGTAGTATGCATGGGGGTCCAAGAGCCTGTAGTCGGGGAGGCTGCGGGAGGAGGGGCTATTACCATTGCTGCTAAAAAAAGTGTTTCTACTGCTGGTAATATTTCTGTTGTGGCCCCTGTTGTTTCTGGTATTTCTGCTGTTGTCCCTGCTGTTGTCCCTGCTGTTGTTTCTGCTGCTGTTCCTGATGCTGTTCCTGATGCTGTCGTTGCTCCTGTTGTTACTCCTGTCACTGCTCCTGATATTGCTGCTCCTGTTGTCCTCTCTGCCGCTGTTCCTTCTGCTGCAGTTGGAGTGACCCGGTCCGCGGCGGCTATGCCAGGGCGGACTGTTGCCGCCTCTGGTGCTCTGGTTGCCGTGGCTGGGCTAAGTAGTTCTGCGGGGGTCCCTGGGAGTGGCGCTGGTACTCCGGCAGCGGAGGTTGCTGCGGCCTCCGGGCCCCCACGCTCCTATGCCAGCGTCGCTTCTGGGGCCCCTGGGGGTGCATCATGTCTTCCACCCGGCTCCAGGGACGGCGATTTGCAACGGCAGCTCCTGGAGGCTTTACGTTCGGGCCAGTCCACAATGACCATAGATGGGCAGTCGAGAGACCTTAGGTTCTGGATCGAGCGTTTTGGCCTAGGGAAGTTCCGAGAGGAAGGAGGTGAGACCAGATGGACTCTCCCTACACCCGGGCGTAGGGGGCCGACACGGAGGAACGTGGCCCGTCTCGTGTGGGGGGGGAGCCGGCCCTTGTCCCCAGAGGAGGGGGGTCGTGGAACTTCTACTCGGGATGGGTTTCAGGGCAAGCGACATCTTTGCCCTGATTCATCCTGTCGGCTCCTCGGAGTTTGACATCAGCTTTGTTACCCCGGAGGGCTTAGAAACCTTCTGGGGAAACTATAGGCTGGTGAAGGACGAGCCCGCCTGGCGTGACTTTATGGTGTGGGCGGTGTCACGCCAGGATAACATTAAGAAAGTGACCGTTTTAACTCGTAACGAGTCACTTTCTTATATGGACATCATGACCTGGCTGAACAGGTTTGGGGAGGTCAAGGACTTCCCAAAGAAAAATCTCGACGAGTTCGGGATATGGTCGGGGGCCTGGACCTTCATGGTCAAATTGCGACACGAGGATAACTCGGTGATGCATATCCCGTCCTCAACCTTCCTTGGGAAAGACAGGATCCTTGTCTTCTACCAGGGGCAGCCAAAACTCTGTCACAGGTGCGGTGACCCCTCACACTTGAGCGCCTCCTGCCGTGTGCAGAAGTGCGCCATGTGTGGGGAGGTGGGCCATCTCGCGGCGACCTGTGGCAGGGTGCGTTGCCACCTGTGTGGTGTCCTTGGGCACCCGATCGGGGCATGTCCACGGTCTTTCGCCAACACCACCCTTCGGCAAGCGGGAGCAGTTGAGGAGGCTGATGCCGAGGCAGCAGTGGGCACGACCCTGGTTGAGGAGATGAGGAGACTGCAGAGGGAGGAAGAGGCTGACCAGTCGTCTTCTTCTCAGTACGTCAGTGCTGGGGAGGGAGAGACGGTCAAGCGGAGAAAGTCACCGAGTAAAGTGAGGGCAAAAACATCTGCCCCCCCCCCCCCCCGAAGGAACGCAGACTCGACGGCCCTCTAGTGGTAGGTCCCAACCGGTACCAATCCCTCTGTGAGGATGCGTCGGCCTCAGGGGAGGCTTCAGAGGGAGAGGTGGAGCCGTCAGGGGCTGCTGAGTCTTCCTTCCGGGAGGTGCCCCCTGCCCTCTGGGGGGGAGTCTGGCCTGGAGCCTGGAGGAGGAGATGATGCACCCAGGGCCGAAGTTGCTACTGTCTCTGCGAGCACTGTAACTCCTCAGGGAGAAGTTGCGGGGGAGGTCCATCCCTCCTCTGGCCAAACCGCACCGGGGGAGGTGATGGACCAATCCCAATGTAAGAAGAGGACCCGCAAGACGAGGAGAAGTCGCGGGTCCTCTTCAGACTCATCTAGGGGTGGTGGTGATAGGAGGAAAGGGGGTGGGAAGCTGAAGGTCATTGAGCTCAATCGGTCTTACTGGCAGTCCCCTCTCCACTGACGCTGGCCACCATTAATGTGGCCAGCATTAAGTCTGATACGGCTAGGTTTGCAGCCTTTGATTTTCTTGGCCGGGTTGAAGCTGACATTTTGTTTTTGCAGGAGACCAGGCTCTGTACTCTATCAGAGATAAACAGAGCAAGGAGGGAGTGGCGCAGGGGACCCTCCTACTGGTCTCTTGCGGCTGAGCCGTATAGTGGAGTGGCGGTGCTTTTTACCGCAGAGGTGAAATGCCAGCGACTGATCGAGCTCGAAATGGGAAGGTGCCTAGTCTTAGACGTCTTCATGAAGGGGCAAAGCCTGCGCCTCATTAACATCTACGGTCCCCAGACAAAGTGGGACCGTAAAAGCCTCTTTATGAAGATTAAGCCTTTTCTTTTTACGGGCAAACAAGTCATCTTTGGTGGGGATTTTAATACCATAACTAGACCCCAAGACCGAGGAGGTACCAGAGATAGACTGCCCTATGATGGCGCCGCGTTAAATAGCATAGTGAGTGAAGCTCGCCTGGAGGATATCCACATCAGGCATTCCCCAGGTCACCGTGGGTTCACCTTTCAGAGAGGTAGTGTTAGGTCTAGGATAGATAGGTTTTTTTTTTGAAGGAGAATTCCGTCACCACCCCTGTGTCCGTGGTGGAGGTGGAGTTCTCCGATCACTGTCTAATTTTGTTTTCTTTGAATATTTCAGAGACCCTCCTGAGAGGAAGAGGTTTGTGGAGGCTGAATTCGTCACTCCTTGAGGAGGCAGCTGTAAGACAAGCCTTTGAGGAGTTTCTTCAGGATCAGGTACTATTACTGGGTCTTGAAGGTACTAGGTCAGAGTGGTGGGAGATATTCAAAAAAAGGGTGGCGGGATTTTTCCGCCGGCTCTCAAGCCTCAGGTCACTGGACATGTACCGCATGTACACTGCACTGAGGAAGAGACTTTGACATCTGGTCTCGTCCGGAGGTAGCCAGGAGGATATCTCCGGTGTGAAGGCTTTGCTCAAAAGGTGTCAGTACGATAGGCACGCATCTTTGGTTCTTGAGAGGGATTTCGGGAAATACCACTCGCCCGACCCCTACAGGAACTGTAAGATGTCAGTGACTTGTAAGACAGTAACAGGCCTGATTGACAGTACAGGATCCCTGACAAGATCCAGGTCAGGGATCTTGGAGGTCGTCAGGTCCTTCTACTCGAACCTTTTGGCAAAGAAGGAACTGAATCGGGATCGGATTTCAGGTTTCTTGGCTGAAGCCATTCCTGAGTCAGCAGAAGACCCTTCTCTTGGTGTTTTGATAGAACCTATAAGGGAAGAGGAAGTCGTCAGGGCTATTGAGGGTCTTGCCCTCAAGAAGTCACCTGGCCCAGATGGCTTAACATCTGAGTTCTATCGGACCTTTAAAGGAGCTTTGGCTCCCCTCTTGACTGACGTGCTTAATGAGTGTCTATCCTCGGGCACTCTGCCGAAGTCAATGAGGAGGTCCGCCCTTATAGTTCTGTCAAAGGGTAAGGATCCGAGCCATATTGAGAACTGGCGGCCCATAGCACTTCTCAATGCGGACCGAAAGATTCTGGCGGCTGGTACTGTTCAACCGGCTGGTACAGTTTGCGCCCCGGCTCCTCTCGCCGGCTCAGCACTGCTCTGTTCCCGGTCGTAGCACCTTAAGTGCGGTCCTGAGTGTCAGGGAGGCGGTGGAGCAGAGTAGGGCAGGTCGGTGGAAGGGGTACTTGCTGTCCCTAGATCAGGCTAAGGCTTTTGACAGGGTGAATCATGAGTATTTGTGGTCAACTCTCTCAAGGTATGGCCTGCCTGGGGGGTTCATTCAGTGGCTGCAGACCTTATACGCTGGGGCTGAGTCTTTCCCACTTGTGAATGGTTGGGTTGGTCGTCCTTTTGAGGTGGGGTCGGGCGTCCGACAGGGATGTCCCTTGAGCCCGCTACTGTATGTGTTCGCCATTGGTCCCCTGATTAGACGGATTAATGGTGGGCCGGTGGCGGGAGTCAGGATGGACCTGGAGGGCACTGGCTCCCCTTTGAGAACAGTAGCTTACGCGGATGATGTCACCGTTCTTGACTCGTCACGGGAGGAGCTTGAATGGGTGATGTCTAAAGTGGACAGTTACTCGGAGGCTTCCGGATCAGCTGTAAACAGGAATAAGTGTGGAAGCCTCTGGCTGGTAGGGGGAGAGCCTGGTTTTTCTCTCCCGGACACCCTCCCAGAACCCCAGGGGTCTGTAAAGATCTTAGGCATCCATTTTGGCCAGGGTGATTACCCACTCCAAAATTGGGAAGGTAGGCTTAAGGATGTCGCCCAGAGAGTTGATTGCTGGAAGGGTTGGTCTTTGACCCTGAGAGAAAGGGTTCACCTTGCCAAAGCCTTCCTGCTCCCGTTGGTGATCTATCTAGGTAGCGTCTGTGCCTTGCCAGAGTCTTGTTGGAGTAGGATCTGTTGCCTGTTCTTCCAACTGTTATGGGGGAACAGGCTCAACCTAATCAGGAGGGAGGTTACATACCGCACAAGGAGGCTAGGGGGTTAAATATGGTTAACCCTGTGGTGTTCTTAATGAACGCCTTTCTTAAGATCAATTTACCAAACCTCTCCTCCGAGGGGGCTCCTTCGTGGGTAGCCTCCTGCTAGGGGTGGTTTCGGCCCTTCTTCCAGAAATGGGAGTCAGGAGGGCAAGTGAAAGATCTTCGTGCACCCCATGGATATCTCCCGGCCTATGCTTCCCTGGTCCTGAAAGTGATTCGTCGGTGGGGTCTGGGGGCGTGGGAGATCAGGACTCAGTCAAGACGTTTTCTTGTCGACTAGGTCCTGTTGACCCGCTTCCAGAAGCCTCTGGCGCTCAAAGATTGCCCAGGAGAAACCTTAGAGGGAGGGTTGCGTTTTCTTAACTCCAAAAGGTTTCCTCGGAAGTTTTGGGATCTGACCTGGCGCTGCCTCCTAGGTAAGTTATATGTGAGGGGGAACTTGAAGTACCGGAACTCCGACGAGCGAGGCTGCCCTCGGGAGGAGTGTGGCGACATGCTGGAAAGCATGGAGCACTTCCTGCTTCAGTGCCCCTTCAATATAAGGGTTTGCAAATTGGTGGGGACCTCCACCGGTTGGCTGCGGCTGGCTGGCCTTTCCTATGCCGAGTGGGCCTATGGGGCATTCAAACACACGGAGGGCAGGGACTGCCAAACACTTTTTGTAGTTAGTGCAGTGGTCAGGTTTCACCTATGGTCAGCACGGTGTTTAGTATCGACGAGAGGCAAAATCCTCCCGGAGGTGGAGGTGGTTAAAAACATCATGGTGTACCTGGTGAGGGTGCGCTCTCGGGAGTACGAGGGGCTGGGCGCAGAAAGGGCTGGTACCCTCTGGAGGGGGGTTCACTTTTTCTGTTCCCTGAGGGTTAGATAAGGGATTTAAAGTAGGTTAGTTAGGTTAGGGCCAGATAGGGATAGGTAGGGCAAGGTTTGCACGAGGGGTGGGGTTTATTATTTTCTGATAGGGAGGGACAGGTAGGGACAGGGTAGGGACAAAATGATAGATAGGGATATAGCGGTAGGGCGAGTAGACAGGGATGGGCCTCCTGTGCTCTCTTCCTGCTGGAGGGCTGGCATGTCACCACATAGGCATTTTTGTTTTGGAAATCGGATGGAATGGTAAGAGGCTTGAGGATAACCGACCCTAGGCCCATGGGAGGTTCATGGGAGGGAAGGTAATTTAACAGGTTATGTAGGATGGTGGGTTTTTGTTACTTGTCTGGTATTTGTTATTTGTTATTGTTGTCGTTCATATGTTGTGTCCATTTTCCCATTTTCCATTTTTCCATATCCCATATTCATTTTCTATTGCCATTTCCATTTTTCATATCCATTTCCATATCCCATATTTCATTTTCCACATTCCATAATTCCATTTGTTTGTTAGTAGTTAAGGGGTTTTTCAGGGGGGTAGGTTGTTTGGGAGGGGGGTTTCTTTTTGGGGGTGGAGGGTTTGGTTTATAAGTTTTCGTGTGCCCGGCCTGGCTCTGGACTACGCGGACATGGGAGGACATGAGGCGGAGAGCCAGGTTGGGTTTCAGGGGCTTGGTGGTGGGTGGTGCCAGCACCAGGACTATGCGGACATGGGAGGACATGGGGCGTGGTGCTTGCTGGGTGTGGTGAGGGAAAAAAATAAAAAATAAATAAAAATAAAAAATAAAAAAATAAAAATTTTTTTTTTTTTTAGTAAGTTTCAGTTGGGGATTTTGTTAGTGGTATAAGTTTCCGTTATAAGTTTCCGTTATATGTTTCCATTGTATATTGCTCATTTAGATTTTCTTTTGTTAGAGTTTTTGACTGACGGATGACTGGAGAAAGATGGGAGAAGAGTGAAAGGTGGCGTGAAAGGCGGAGTGAAAGGCAGAATGGATGGGGCTGGTTCGCGATTGGTTTTTTTTTTTTTTTTTGTCCCGGTGTTTTCTTGTATTTTATTTGTTGATGGTTTTATGCTATGTTTTAGATTTATGTATTGTCTCTGTTTATAGTTTTTATATTGTATTTTCGTATGTGACAGTGTTTGTGAACTTTTTCTACTTTTCTAATAAAATAGTTCCAATTCCTGGACAACATTTTTAAAGGATTTATCCATCTTTCTAATATTGATTGCCTGTCCTTAGGATAGGCCATCAATATTACATCTGTGATGATACAACAGCCAGGACCTCTGCAGATCAGCTTTTCCAGGACAGTGCGGCTACAGGTAAAGGTAACAATTCTTGGAGCCATGCTGTTCACTTGCCATACAAGGTGTAGCAGTAGGTTTAGGTAGTGCAGTGGTGCACATGGTATAGTGGGTGAGCAGCATGGCTCCCGGCATGTTATTACCTTTAGCCGCCCTGTCTCGGTATCGCTGATCTGCAGGGGTCCTGATGGTGGGCCCCTAGAAACAATTCCACTGGTGGGCCCTAGACATCCCAGTCCAACACTGCCTCAGCCTAAAGCTGCTTGCGGAGTGAATGGTAGGGAAAACCCTGTAACTTGCATATAGATGTCAAATACACTGTGCCAAAAGGCCTGCAGTTTCGGACAGGACAACCATGTATGCAGCATGGTGCCTTTGTCGATTTCACAAGGCCAACAGCGATCCAAGACTCCTGGGTAGATTTTATAAAGTAAATCTGGGTAGCGATACCAAAGCAACAGAATTTTGTAATTTTTCTCATGCACGGAGCATGCTACCGACAACTTGTAAAGTAAAGACTTTTTGCCATTCCTTCTCCGAGAGTGCCCTGCCCAATTCCTGATCCCAGGGTCGCACAAATGTGGGAACTTCCATTGCATCACCCTCCACCAAGACACCATGTAGTAGAGACCAGATAAGGCGTAGCCTCACTCTAGTAAGATAGATTCAAAAACCGTAGGAGAGGAGTAGCCCAGTTGAAACCAAACCCCTTGTGAATGTACAGATCTGTGCATATTCCAACCAGGAGAGACATTTCTCATACATGCTGTCCTGGAGAGACTAAAAGCTAGGCAAGCTTCAGCATGTTTAAGATGAAGTTACTCCAAGCTGGAACATCACAGATGCCGCAGCCTAGATGGAGGGAACTGGAAGATGGACGTAGTACTGACGGATGATGTGCCACCAGGTATACTGAGTTTTCTCAATCTCTCTCCCCACCAATGAGGGGCTCCAGCCTTTACCGGTTGTTTTTTTTTTTGGAGCTGTCTTACACATGTGACCAATCACATGACGCTGACATCATCAAAGGTCCTTTTTTACATCGGTTATACCGATGAGGGGGGGCCTGCTGTACTACCTGATGGTAGGGGTAGTAGTTTCCCATTGGAGAGGGAACTTTCTACTCTGAGCCGGTGTGATGGTGTTCGTAAGGGTCCTGATGGTGATGCAGGAGCAACTCAGGAAGGCAGTTGAAACAGGTTGAACTTTACTTCAGCAACTGAGCAATAAAACCAGCAGCTTCCAAATGGGGTTTGTAGTCTCCCAATATTGAACTCCTCCAGGCTTGATCTTGAGAGGATGCCCAGTGATGTTTAGGCGATAGTGCCGTACTCCACTCCTCAGCCTCCTCCAGCAGCAGATACTGGGGGCTGTACTCTAGGGTAGTCCAGACAGGGGTCTGGTTACCTTGTAGAAGGTGCTGGGATAACACCTCCTGTCACAGGATTCCACTGTTTCTCTTACCACAACGTTCAAAGTGCTGACAGCTGGTCTTCCCTGACTCAGGGCTGTCTTGAGCCTTGGGCTTGAATCTTACGCTTCAGGGGTTGTAAAGGAACTGCTAGGTCTCAGTGCACAGTGCTGGCCTGCACTCTCCTACTCCACACAGTGCTCAAACTAGCATTAGACTAGCACTGAGGCTGTAAGGCTTCCCAGCCAGGGCTGTACCCAGTCTAGGATTTTGAATAAAGGGGGAACCACAGGGAAAATAACAAGGGGAAAGATGCAAACAATTACATGCAACACAGAACATATAGACAGGACATACAAATATAACCCAGAGACACAAAGACAAACACAATATAAGTTTGCCAAAGGTAAAAAGTAAAACCACGGCACCATCTTTTATTATTTTTTTGATTAAATAAATCATGTTAATTCGGTTTGTGAATTTTACTATTTACTTATCGATCCCCGCGCCTGCTGTGGCCGCCTCCACTTCCCCTTCCGGCATCGGACGCAGAAGGGGGAATCAGAAGCGGCTGTGAGCGGCAGCGGGGATCGCTAAGTGAGGCCAAATACTACTACTATTATACTCTGTGATCTTTTCAGACCCTGGAGTATAATAATCGGAGACCCAGGGGAGGTGATAAACATAAAAACCATTGTTACTCACCTCTCCAGCAATCCGATGTTACTCCCAGCAGGCTTCAGCCTTCTTTGGTGACGTCACGTGATCAAACCCAACGTCATTATGTTGCGACACCGGTCTGTGCGACATTGAAGAGGGCTGAAAGCAGGGAGCGCACCGAAGCCCAGGTAAGTAACACTGGTTTTTATGTTTGTCACCACCTGGGTCTCTGATCATTATACTCTGGGATCCCCAGAGTATAATAATAGTTCATGGGTGAGTTACTATGGAGCAGAATACTGTGTGCAGGGGCCACTATGGGGTATAATTACACGTTCAGGGGCCACTATGGAGTATAATACTGTGTGCAGGGGCCACTATGGCACATAATACCGTGTGCAGGGGCCACTATGGAGCATAATACCGTGTTCAGGGGCCGCTGTGGGCCATAATACCGTGTGCAGGGGCTGCTGCTGGGCATAATACCGTGTGCAGGGGCCGCTACAGGGCATAATACCCTGTGCAGGGGCCACTGCAGGGCATAATACCGTGTGCAGGGGCCGCTGCATGGCATAATACCGTGTGCAGGGGCCGCTGCATGGCATAATACCGTGTGCAGGGGCCGCTGCAGGGCATAATACCGTGTGCAGGGGCCGCTGCAGGGCATAATACCGTGTGCAGGGGCCGCTGCATGGCATAATACTGTGTGCAGGGGCCGTTGCAGGGCATAATACCATGTGCAGGGGCAGCTGCAAGGCATAATACCGTGTGCAGGGGGCCGCTACAGGGCATAATACCATGTGCAGGGGTCACTGCAGGGCATAATGCCGTGTGCAGGGGCCGCTGTGGGCCATAATACCATGTAATACTGTATTTTAAAAAAAAAAACACCTACTCACCTGTGCCTTGTGCTCCAATGTCTCCCACCGCAGTCTGTTTCTGCTGCTCTGGTGTTCTCTTCTGGCGGAACTCCCCACTGCACATGACCGCTGAGGGGAAGAAAACACCGTAGCAGCAGGACTGAAAAGCGCTGGAAGACACCGAAGCACCTTCCCCAGCCTCATCTTAAAAAAGTGGTTATCCTGGACAACCCCTTTAAGGTGGCACTTGGGCTTTATTAAAGGGTCTTTCCAGCTCATTTTTATTGATGTTCTATCCTTAGGACAGATTATCAATAAGAGATCAGTGGACACCTCCTCTGATCAGCTGTATGATATCAGCTTTATATCACACGCTGTCTGTTTATAGTGACCGTGTGATGTAATTCGAGCCTTGTCACATAGATGTGTATAGGACGAGGCTGTAGTTACATTACATGGCCGCTATGAGATGAATGACACTATGTAAACAGAGAAGCAGTCACGGCGCTTACACAGGTACCACGGTTTATTCAAACAGGTGATCAGTAGGAGTCCTCGGTTTTTGAGTCCCACTGATTAGTTTATTAATGACCTGGAAAACCTTTTAATTAGTTAACATCTGGGACATTATTAATAAGGGGCACTATTTATACAGGGTACACACGGACATTATTAATATAAAGATGCACTTGGGAGTTATTCATTATGGGGGGTTATATCATATATTTTATAATTGGGGGTAGCAGCAGGATGGGTGTGCAGGTGAGGACAATGTGGGTCGGATGCCTAGAAAAGTGAGGAGCCAAAGATGTCTGTGTTGCAAACTTTACAGAGACAAGTCACAGCTGGAAGAAGTGGTCATGGCAGTCCAAAGGGAAGAGAAGGGAAATGTGAAGGATTAGTCAGAGACGTCACCTGTAAGTCACAAAATGTTACTGCCCTGTATTCACCTAAATGATAGAGGATAAATACCTGAGTGATGGGGGTCTGTCTGCTGAGACCCCCACTGAGCCTGAGAATTGTTTTTTTTTCCCCCCACTGGGTGGGAATCCAGCCTGGCTGCAGCCATATATATATAGGTGTGTCACTTGGTGGATGGATGAACCCGCGTGGCTCTCATTCACTTCGATTGGAGTGCTGAAGATACCTGAAGTCCAGTACTCCGCTATTTGCGGCGCTCCTATTATAGAGAATGGTCGCTACGTGGGCTCGTCCATCCACCAAGCAGAGGATGTGTTTGACGTTACTTTCATTGTTAATGCCGTGTTGTTGATCTGATACTGAAGTAATACAGGAAGAAGAATTCTTAAAAACTATTTCATAAGTTTGTGTATGTTTATTGTACGACAATAACAGCGTGTTACGCTAGCAGCATGTAAACGCAATTTTATTTATTTATTTTTTTTTTGGGGGGGGGGCGCCTTTCGATAGTCCGCCTCAGGCAGCAAAGAGGCTAGGTTCAACACTGTTTGGATGGAGAGCATTTGTGAACAGCAGTTTTCAGCTCTTTCCACAGATTCTCAATTGGATTCAGGTCTGGACTTTGACTTGGCCATTCTAACCCCTGGATACGTTTATTTGTGAACCATTCCATTGTAGATTTTGCTTTATGTTTGGGATCATTGTCTTATTGGAAGATAAATCTCCGTCCCAGTCTTGGGTCTTTTGCAGACTCCAACAGGTTTTCTTCCAGAATGGTCCTGTATTTGGCTCCATCCATCTTCCCATCAATTTTAACCATCTTCCCTGTACCTGCTGAAGAAAAGCAGGCCCAAACTATGATGCTGCCACCACCATGTTTGACAGTGGGGATGGTGTGTTCAGGGTGATGAGCTGTGTTGCTTTTACGCCAAACATATCGTTTTGCATTGTGGCCAAAAAGTTCGATTTTGGTTTCATCTGACCAGAGCACCTTCTTCCACATATTTGGTGTGTCTCCCAGGTGGCTTGTGGCAAACTTTAAACGAGACTTTTTATGGATATCTTTGAGAAATGGCTTTCTTCTGATTGTTGTCCTATGGACAGACTCTCCCACCTCAGCTGTAGATCTCTGCAGTTCATCCAGAGTGATCATGGGCCTCTTGGCTGCATCTCTGATCAGTCTTCTCCTTGTTTGAGATGAAAGTTTAGAGGGACGGCCGGGTCTTGGTAGATTTGCAGTGGTCTGATACTCCTTCCATTTCAATATGATCACTTGCACAGTGCTCCTTGGGATGTTTAAAGTTTGGAAAGTCTTTTTGTATCCAAATCCGGCTTTAAACTTCTCCACAACAGTATCACAGCTCTGCCTGGTGTGTTCCTTGGTCTTCATGATGCTCTCTGCACTTTAAACAGAACCCTGAGACTATCACAGAGCAGATGCATTTATACGGAGACTTGATTACACACAGGTGGATTATATTTATCATCATCATCAGTCATTTAGGACAACATTGGATCATTCAGACATCCTCACTGAACTTCTGGAGTGAGTTTGCTGCACTGAAAGTAAAGGGGCCGAATAATATTGCACGCCCCACTTTTCAGTTTTTTATTTTTTACAAAAGTTTAAAATAACCAATAAATTTCGTTCCACTTCACAATTGTGTCCCACTTGTTGTTGATTCTTCACCAAAAAATTAAAATTTTATATCCTTATGTTTGAAGCCTGAAATGTGGCAAAAGGTTGTAAAGTTCAAGGGGGCCGAATACTTTCGCAAGGCACTGTATATATATATATATACACACTATATAATATGTATATTGTAAGAAGGTGACGGCCAGGAGGGTTGATATATTTCCCCCAGGTTCCTCACCTATGTGTGGTCCAGTATTGATATTTCGTATGCCTCAGTCCAGGTGTGAGAGGTGGGCTCGTTATTGTGCCATAAAAGGCTGCAGAGCCTGCACTTCTGGGCAGATCCAGGGAGTGAGAGGAGGCGCCTGGGTCTGTCCTGGAAGTGCTAGAGTCTGGTGAGATCCTTGTGATATTTTGTTTTTGTTCATGTGGCTGGAGCCACACGCATAGTTAGGACTTATTTTATTTAGTTAGTGCTCAGACGAGCTGGGTTTTTGTTTGTAATTTTGTACCTGAAGTAAGGTTTATTTTATTTTTTCTGTTTTTTTTAAATAAACGGAACAGGCTAAAAACCTGTTTTTCACCAGACTTTGTGTCCCTGTCTCTGACTGTTTGGGTTCGCACTGCTGCTGCTACTGAGCTATTCTCCCACAATATATATTGTAGCAGATCAAGGGGAAGAATCCTGGATAGAGTATATGTGTCACTAAGAACTCTTGCCTCAGTGAAGTGATCACAAAACTGGTGGGGAGGTTGCTCCTATACTCCATACAGGGGTTTTCCTTGTTACCTGCTACACATTTAAGTTACTGAACAGAGTAAGGCCCATTGCAGATAACCATGCTGTGGGTCAGTGTGCTATGTGTGCATAGCTCCCAACCGTCCAGCATCTGGCAGGACATTCCCGATTTTACACTGCTGTCCCGCGGTCCCGCATAGCTTACAATTTGTCCCGCTATGCCCCTGAAGTGTTTTGCTATTATATAGTATATATGGTAGATGCTAAATCCTAGTGGCTAAAGGACCTTTGATGACGTCATGACCATGTGATCAGACTCTTGTGTGGGTGGAGCTATTTTGGATACTGCTGGACAGTGTGATGTTACACAGAGGAAGCTGCTGGGAACGAGAGTGATGAAAGATGAGGATAGAAGAGACAGCATGTGTGACCAAGAGGGGGAAATTGAGGGTAGATGTAGGTGGCAATTAAACTGAAGGCAGATGAACGGGCAATTAAACTGAAGGCACTTGAATGGGGCAATTAAACTGGTGGCAGATAAAGGGAGTCATTAAATTGGTGGTAGATGAGGGGGCAATTAAACTGGTGGCAGATGAACGGGCAGTTAAACTGAATGCAGGTGAAGGGGGGCATTAAGCTGGTGGCAGATAAAGGGGGACATTAAATAAGTGGTAGATGGAGGGGGCAATTAAATTTTTGGCAGATGAAGGGGGGGCATTAAGCTGGTGACAGATGAAGGGGGACATTAAATTGGTGGCAGATGAGATGAAGGGACATTAAGATGGTGGCAGATAAAAGGGGACATTAAACTGGGGGCAGATGGAGGGTGACATTAAACTGGGGGCAACTGAAGGAGGACATTAAACCATGGGTGGTATCTGGAGGGGGACATGTCTGCCTCCAGCTGCCCCATAGTTTAATGTCCCCCTCCAATTACCCCCACTGTTTAATGTCACCCTTCAGCTGCCCCATAGTTTAATGTCACCCTCCAGCTGCCCCATAGTTTAATGTCCCCCTCCAACTACCCCCATAGTTTAATGTCACCCTCCAGCTGCCCCATAGTTTAATGTCACCCTCCAGCTGCCCCATAGTTTAATGTCCCCCTCTAGTTTCCACCAGTTTGAACTGGGGCACGAGGAGAGGAACTTAATACTGTGGGGCAATTGGAGGGGAACATTATAATGTGGGGGCATATAATGTTAGGGTGTCTGTAGGAGCATTATACTGTGTGGGGGCACATGGAAAAATAGATGAGAATGGGCGGAGTCAATGTAGAAGTGGGTGGAGCTAAATTTGCCGTGGCGCACATAGTGCGCCGCATATTTTGTCCCTCTTTCTGTCCTTTGAAAGTTGGGAGGTATGTGTGTGTTTTTCTCGGAGAGCACACTGACCCATTTTTTTCTATGGGCCTGTACACACAATCGTGATTTTCACGGTCCTGTGTGTGGGACAACAGTCCGGGCCACATCAGATAGGACATGTCCTATTCCTGTCCTATTATGCGGCCTGTGATTCATTTAATGAAAGGAGCCGCGAAAGCATGGCCAATGCTCGGGCAGCAAACGGGGACATCCCTGTCTGCAATCGGCCTTAGGGTGTGTGTGTATCTCTGAGAATAAGAGACTGGGAGGAGAACCTTACTCTGGATTTTTCCCAGCTGAACAAAGCACCTGATAGAGCCTGCTACTTGATCCCAACCAAGCTGGTAAGGCCAACTGTTTTATTTTGGACATTTTTTGCCTGAAGTAAGGACTTTGTGCTTGCTACATAATTGTTTGTTGCCAACCTGAAAGAGGCTGTTTAAGTTTGTCCGCTGTTTGCCTTGCATGAAATAAATAGAAGCCTGTTTTTGTTAAGAAGCTGGGACAGTGTTTCTGTTTTCCAAACACCCACTCTATTACTGAGCTAAACCCCCAAAACATTATATATATTACTTATGTCCGAGGCAATAGATACCTTACCTTTAGATCTGAGCGTTAATTACATCATTCCTTGGCTTCACATGATTGGTACTTGTGAAGAGGCCTATATTGAGATATTGTCTCTTCATTTAAATTTAGTTTTAGGTTATTTTTCTTTTTATAGGTACCTTGGTTGATATTATTGTGTACATGAATATTGATGTTGGACATTAGATATTATTTATTATATATTTTTATTTTTTAGCTTATTTTTACTTATTTATTTATTTTTTCCATTAAAGGTTTTATTGAGTTTTCAGTGAAGTTATTAACATACAAAGATAACATATATCAAGAGCAATAAGGTAGTTATCTAGGAGTATATAAGGGAGGGGAGACAGTACTTGGGAGGAGGATAATGGGGGAAAGGAGAGAGAAGAGGAACATAAGACTCTGTCACAACAGAGTTATGCTAAACATGAATTCAAACATGAACAAGTTTTTGAGAAGATTGGTGTTTGGGAGATGGAGAGGAAATAGCATACCAGAGGAGGGAGACAAGCGTAGGGAGAGGAAGCAAGAGGAAAGAATGGTGAGGTGAGGAAAGAGGGTCTAGGGAAGGAGGACTGAAAGGCGGCAGAATAGTGAAAGGTGTTCCATAAGAGCCATACTTTCTGGTCTGAACTGTCATCCTGTTTGAGTTCAGCGAGAAGGTCCTCCATAAGGAGGATATGTAGAACCTCCTGCAGCCAAGTCGCCATGGAGGGCAAGGAGGTGGACCTCCACATCTGGCTACTACCAACAAGAAACCAATTAGTCTACAGACAAGTTTTTGAAGTTTATGAGGGAAGATAGATAGGAGGGGACTGGATCATCTTCCAGCTCAACTCTGGTGACTGTCTTAATAATGCTGCGGACCTCGTTCCAGAAAGGGTGTAATAGAAGGCATTTCTACCAGATTTGCAGCATTGTTCCCCGATCTGCAGTTGATCAACATCAATCCAAGGTTGAAGGGAATATATCCTGTAGTACAGAAGTATTCTGTGCCAACGGGAGAGGATTTTGTAATTTGTTTCCTGAGCTTTTCATTAGATGGAAAATTTGTTGATTAGGGAGATGGGTCTGTAGTTGGGGCATAATTGGGGATCCTTGCCCTATTTTGGAAGCACTGTGACATGTGCGTGAAGAAAAGATGGGGGGTAAAAGTGTGTGAAACTGCGTTAAAGGCTTTTAGAATATAAGGTGAAACTTCAGCTTTTAAGAATTTGAAAAAATGCACGTGAAACCGTCTGGGCCCAGGTTTTTACCTGGTGGTAGATTGGTGATCCCTGACTCTAGTTCTTCTGCAGTGAATGGCGTGTCCAGATGGGCCACTTCATATGCCTTAAGGCAGAGTAGAGCTGTATCAATGATAAATTGAGAGAGGATGAGTGGATGCTCAGGTTTCTGGTTAGAGGTGTGGGCAGGTTATAGAGGTATTCGTAATAGTCGTGGAAAACCGAGGCTGTGTCAGGAGTAACATGAGAGGTTCTGCCAGAGGGTTGTTTAATGGACATAATGTTGAATGTCGAGTGTCGTTCACGGACCACTCGGGCCAGGAGACGACCTGCCTTGTTGCCCCACTCATAGAATGAGCAATGGCCCATGTGGCGGAGTCGCTGTTACTTGTGCCAAATAAGAGACCTGATCTTTTTTGAGGTCCGTCAGACGCCGAGCATCAAGCAAGAGCTACTCATTAAGTCTCCAGGAGTTGGGGCGGTTAGAGGGAGGTAGGAGTTTTATAGAGAATAAAGTTTTATAGGGAAGGAAAATGTAGTCCAGTCTGCAGTAGTAATTATGGCCGTGGAAGCAAAAGGAATAGACTCTCACGTCCGGATTGAGGATGCCCCAGGCATCGCAGCATGGAGTATAGGAGCTTCTGCAGTTTAAGAGCATTATATGGGACTTGGGTTTTGCCAGAGGAAGAGTCGAGTAATGGGTTAATGGTGAGGTTGAAGTCCCCAAACTGAATAAGATGGCCACGAGTGAACGATTGGAGCTTGCTTAGAGTTGAGATGAGGAAGGATACCTGGCCAGAGTTGGGCGAATAAATGTTGGCCCAAATGTTGGTATATATGACATCATAGATTTCGCATATAATGAACAGATATTGGGCTTCTGTGCCTGAGAGTGAGTCAAGTATTTTCACTGGCAAATATTTATAAAAAAATTTAGCCAATCCCTTAGTTTTCCCCAATGTGCTGCTGTTGTGGGATCATAGAGGGTAATAGCGGTTCTTAATCGTAGGCCTGTGTGAGACTAGAAAATTGATTTTTTTTTTTTTTTGTAGGCATAAGATATGGTTTCTACGTTTGTGTCATACAGGATTTGTGAGCATTTTTCAGGTGTATTTAGGCAGGTCATCAGTTCACACATGGTCGCTGGCTATTGTGTCTCTGTCCTGTGACCTTGTCCTTGCTAAGCTTTTCCTTTGCTATTGTATTGTATTACTCACCTCTGACCTTTGGCTTCCTTGTGACTACTCTTTTGGATTACTATTTGGTACTGCTTTTTCTCTCTGGTTTTGACCCTTGGCTTGCTGACTCCTCTTCTGTGTTAGTCTTGTCTTGTTCTGTGTTACACTTATTCAGAGAAGGGCTCGCCGCCAAGTTGATGGCTGTCGCTTAGGACAGTCAGGCAATTAGGTAGGGACAGGGGCTCGGTTGAATTTAGGGCTCACTGTCTGTCATTCCCTTCTTCCCTTGTTTCTGCAGCAGCACTGGGGAGTTGCTCAACTAGCAATTCCCTTACTTGCGCATATGCTAACATGTGCAATGGCTTTCCTGGGTTCCTTTTAATGGACAGCCTCAGTCACTGCATTCTGTATACACGCCGAATGCCGTGTTTTTGGCTATTATGATATGAGGGTGAGCATGTGTTTTTGTAATCATGTCCATGAGCTATATATGATTTTAATTAACAATGAAATTATGTACACTAGTTTTGTCTATGAATTGCACATTTTTTTTGGTCAACGTTTTTTGATCATGTTTGATCCTTCCCAGATTCTGTAACAAATAGAAGTGAAGCCGAGCGGAGGTGAAAGTCTCTACATACTGACAGTTATTATGCAAATTGGATTATATTACAATATGCTGGATAGATACAGTGGCTTGAAAAAATATTCATACCCCTTGAACTTTTTCACATTTTGTCACCTTACAACCACAAATTTAAATGTATTTTATTGAGATTTTAAGTGATAGACTAACACAGGGGTAGGCAACCTTTTTTGTTCGGCGTGCCGATTTTAATTAAAAAGTTTTACACTACAAACCATAACACAGAAGTGCTACCACCAGATGCTTTAGGACACATGCGTTTACTGCTATTTCCTGTGATGCACCTGTACTTTCCGATTAGAAGCAATGAAAGTCCATGTGCATCCCCCAATTAGTGGTAAATGTATGTGTCCAGGAGCACCGTATGGCAGCATTCTTATTGTGAAAACACACTATGTGTCTGGATGCAGCTATATTCTTACGTCACTGGAACTTTTACGTCAATGTAAAACTGCGTTCACATGGTGCATTTTTGCACAAAAAAAGTCTGTGTTTTTTGTGCAAAAACACATCCTTAATGCAGAAAACACACCATTATACAGAATAATGTCCCATAGCGGCCCCTGCACACGGTATTATGTCCCATAGCGGCCCCTGCACAAGGTATTATATCCCATAACAGCCTCTGCACACAGTATTATGTCACATAGTGTCCCCTGCACATGGTATTATGTCACATAGCGGCCCCTGCACAAGGTATTATATCCCATAACAGCCTCTGCACACCGTATTATGTCACATAGTGGCCCCTGCACACGGCATTATGTCCCATAGTGGCCCCTGCACACGGTATTATGTTCCATAGTGGCCCCTGCACACGGTATTATGTCACATAGCGTTCCCTGCACTCGTTATTATGTCACATAGCGGTCCCTGTACACGTTATTATATCGCATAGCGGTCCCTGCACAAGGTATTATGTCCCATAGCAGCCTCTGCACACGGCATTATGTCACATAGTGGTCCCTGCACATGGTATTATGCCCCATAGTTCTCTTCAGACCCCCGAGTATAATAAATGCAGGACCAAGAGAGGTGACAAACATAAAAAAACAATGATACTTTTTTCTACACTCCGCAGCCGCTGTGTTCTCTTCGGCGCTTCTGCCTGTAGCCTGCTGATTGAGTCTCTGGGGTCACGTCGCGTCATTATGTGTAATGACGTCAGACGCAGACGTGACCCCTGAGGCCCTGTCAGCTGTCGGAAGCGCCTACAGATCGTACAGCCGCAGCGTAGCGCAGGGAGCAAGGTGAGTATCATTGTTTTTTATGTTTCATCACTTCTCCTAAGTCTCCGCTTATTATACTCGGGGTCTGAAGAGACTCCACAGTATAATAATAGCAGTTTCGTTTCGGCCGTGTTTGGTCCGATTGAAGCTGCTGGGTGAGGACTCCGCTGCCGTGCCAGGGAAATAAGCCTCGCGTGCCACTCTTTGCACGTGTGCCAGGGGTTGCCAACCCCTGGACTAACACAAAGTAGCAGATAAATGTGAAGTGAAACGAAAATGATACATGGTTTTCAAAATTTTAATCAAATAAAAATCTGATGTGGTACATGCAAAAGTATTCAGCCCCCCTATATTAATACTTTGTAGAGCCACCTTTTGCTGCAATTAAAGCTGCAAGTCTTTTGGGGTATGTCTCTCCTAGTTTTGCGGCATCTAGAGACTGAGATTTTTGCTCATTCTTCTTTGAAAAATAGCTCAAGCATAACTGAACAGCAATTTTCATGTCTTGCCACAGATGCTCAATGGGATTTAGGTCTGGACTTTGACTAGGCCATTCTAATACATGAATATTCTTTGATCTAAACCATTCCACTGTAGCTCTGGCTATATGTTTAGGGTCATTGTCTTGCTGGAAGGTGATTCTCCTATCCAGTCTCAAGTCTTTTGCAGCCTCCATCAGGTTTTCTTCCAGGATTGCTCTGTATTTAGCTCCATCCATCTTCTCATTAACTCTGACCTGCTTCCCTGTCCCTGTTGAAGAAAAGCAGCCAACACCATGTTTCAAAGTGGGGATGGTGTGTCTTTCTTTCAACAATGGTTTTCTTCTTGCCACTCTACCATAAAGGACATATTTGTGGAGTGTATGACTTCTAGTTGTCCTGTGGATAGATTCTCCCACCTGAGCTGCGGATTTCTGCATCTCCTCCAGAGTGACCATGGTCCTCTTGGTTGCTTCTCTGACCAGTGCTCTCCTTGCTCGATCTGTTAGTTTATGTGCATGGCCATGTCTTGGTAGGTTTGCAGTTGTAGAATACTTTTTCCATTTTTGGATGATGGATTGAACAGTGCTCCTAGGGATACTCAAATCTTGTGATATGTTTTTATAACCTACCCCTGCTTTAAACTTCTCCACAACTTTATCTCTGACATGTCTGGTGCGTTCCTTGGTCTTCATGATGCTGTTTGTTCACTAGCGTTCTCTAACAAACCACTGAGGCCTTCACAGAACAGGTGTATTTATACTGAGACTAAATTACACACACCTGGACTGTATTAACTAATTAAGTGAATTCTGAAGGCAATTGATTGCACTGGATTTTATTTAGGGGTATCAGAATACAGGGGGTTGAATACTTTTGCACATCACACTTTTCAGATTTTTACTTGATTAAAATTTTGAAAACCATGTATCATTTTTGTTCCACTTCACAATTATTTGCTACTTTGTGTTGGTCTATCACTTAAAATCTCAATAAAATACATTTAAGTTTGTGGTTGTAAGGTGACAAAATGTGAAAAAGTTCAAGGGTTATGAATACTTGAACTTATTTTCAGTGCTGACTCCCAGTTTTCTTTTTGGCCACCATGACTTTTGCAGAGCTCCTGAAATCCAAATAAAGTGGAATCCCCAGATATGTGACCCCATTTTGGAAAATACAACACAGAAGGAATTTACCCAGGGGTAGAGTGGCAATTTTTCCAGGAATACATAATTTCAGTGCGTAATATGTTGTGCCCAGCTTGTATCAGAGATGAACACTTCAAAAGCTGTGCTCCGCATACCCGCTTAACAGTTTTTGGAGTGTGTGTCTCTGCTGACACACATTGGGCACAAAATATCGGGCACTGAAATTGCGTATCTCTGGAAAAATTGCAATTTTTCACTTTTCATTATTAGCTGCACATTAATTTCTGGAAATTAAATTAATACAACGCTCAAAGGTTAAAAATGCTCACTACTTCATTTGATAAATTCCTTCAGTGGTGTAGTTTCCAAAATGAGATAACCTGTCTGAGGATTCCTCTTTACTGGCATTTCAGTGGCTCTGCAAAAGCGGAATGACGTCCAAAAACCAAACTGTGCTCCAAAAACCACAGCGCTTCATCTTTTCTGTGCCTGGCTGTGCCCAAACAGCAGTTTATACCCACATTTGACATTAAGTACGTTATCCTGGGTACTCAAGTGTCATACATGTGGGCATAAACTGCTGTTTGGGCACACAGGAAGGTGCAGATGTGAATAGCGCTATGTGCTTTTGGAGCGCAGATTTAGATTTTTGTTTTTTGATGTCATGTCATGTTTGCAGAGACCCTAAAATTGCCTACAAAATGGGGTCATTTCTTGGGGAATTCCAATTCACTGGCGCAGTGCTCCTTCCCTTCTGAGCCCTGCTGTGTGCCCAAGAAGCAGTTTACACCCATATATACAACTTTTTTGTATCAGGGATAGCCCACTTAATAGTTTTAGGAGTGTGCATCTCTGATGACACAATGGTACAACACATTGGGCCCTGAAATGTTATATTTCTATAATAATTTTAATTTTCACTTTGTACATTAAGTTTTGGGAAGCACTCTAAAGCCGGTTGCACACGACCATGTGTTAACCAGCTGCCATGAATGAATAGGAGCCGTGGAAGCAGGGCCGCAAAATTGGACAGGAATAGGATCTGTTCTATATTTTGCGCCCTGGACTATCAGCCCGCACACATGACTGTGTAATTCATGGTCATGTGTACGGGCCCATAGAATCGTGTGCAAAGGGGCTTAGGCTCAAAATGATAATACCCCCTGAGAAATTCCTTGAGCGGTGTAGTTTCTAAAATGGGGTCACTTTTGGTGGGTTTCCATTGTATTGATACTTTAGGGGCTCTGCAAATGCGACATGGCACCTGAAAACTATTCCAGCAAAATCTGCCCTCCAAAAGCCAAATAGCGCTCTTTCCATTCCGAGCCCCACCATGTACCCATACAGCAGTTTATGACCACATATGGAATATTCCTGTGTTTAGAAATTGTGTAACAGACTGTGGTGTGTTTTTTTTTCTTCATTAATCCCTTGTAAAAATGAAAAATTTGGGGCTAAATTCACAGTTTATCGGAAAAAAAGTAATTTTTCATTTTCACATCCTAATGTTAATAAAATCTGTGAAACAGCTGTGGTCTCAGAATGCTCACTACACCTTTTGATATGTTCTGTGAGGGGTGTAGTTTCCAAAACGGGGTCACTTTTGGGGGTTTCCATTGTATTGGTACTCTAGGGTCACTGCAAATGCGACATGGCACCTGAAAACTATTCCAGCAAAATCCACCCTCCAAAAGACAAATAGCGCTCTTTCCATTCTGAGCCCCGCCATGTACCCATACAGCAGATTATGACCACAATTATTTAACAAACTGTGGGATGCTTTTTCTTCCTTATAAAACAAAAACTTTGTGGGATAAGGTGACATTTTAGTAATTTTTCATTTTACACATCCCAATGTTAATAAATTCTGTGAAACGGCTGTGGTATCAAAATGCTCACTATACCCCTTGATAAATTCTGTCAGGTGTGTAGTTTCCAAAATGGGGTCACTTTTGGGGGTTTCCATTGTATTGGTACTCTAGGCACTCTGCAAATGAGACATGGCACCTGAAAACTATTCCAGCAAAATCTGCTTTTCAAATGTCAAGGGTTGTTCCTTCCCTTCCGTGCACTGCCGTGTGCCCAAACATCAATTTACACCCACATATGGGGTATTTCTGTGCTTTGTAGAAATTGTGTAACAAACTTTGAGATGTATTTTATTTTTCCTTTAACCCTTTGTGAATGTGTTAATTTTAGGGCTAAATAATAATAATAATAATAATAATAGTCCTTTAATAGTCCCACAATGGGGAAATTCAGTGTGTTACAGCAGCAAAGATAAGATAAGATAAGCAGATACAAATACAAATACAACATGTACAGGAATGTTCCAAGGTGAGAGGCATTACATTAATAGCAGACAGACAGATAGGACGTAGCAGAGGGGGGGGGGGGGGGATTTAACAGGCAGAGAGATATTTCAGTTCTCTGTGTGTAATGATCTCCGCTTAGGTCGGTGTTGGTTGTACAGCCTAACCGCGGTGGGGAGGAAAGACTTCCGATAGCGCTCCTTCTCACACCTAGGGTGGAGCAGTCGGTCACTGACAGTACTGCTCAGCGCGATCACAGTCTCATGCATGGGATGGGACTTCTTCTTCTGCATGGAGCTCACCACGGACAGTATCCTTCTGTCACCCACCACCTGCACTGGGTCCAGTGGGCTCCCCAGGACAGAGCTGGCCTTTCTAATCAGCTTGTCAAGTTTATTTCTGTCCCTGGTTGATATACTGCTCCCCCAGCAGGCCACTCCAAAGAAGATGGCTGATGCCACTACCGAGTTGAAGAAAGTTCTAAGAAGTGCCCTCCGGATTCCAAAGGCTCTCAGTTTCCTAAGCAGGTAGAGCCTGTTGTTGCCCTTCCTGTACAGGGCCTCCATATGATCTACCCAGTCCAGCTTATTATTAAGGAGCAAACCCAGGTACTTATAGGTGTTCACAATCTCGATGCCCGTCCCCAGGATGTCCACTGGTTTAGGAGGGCTTCTGCCTTTGCGGAAGTCCACCACCATCTCCTTGGTCTTCCCCGCGTTAATCTTCAGGTAGTTCCGGTGGCACCAGTCCACAAAATCCTGGTTCAGTTCTCTGTACTCCCTGTCATCATCATCTGTGATGAGACCCACTATTGCAGAGTCGTCAGAATACTTCTGTAGGTAGCAGCTGGATGAGTTGCACCTAAAATCTGCAGTGTACAGTGTGAAGAGGAAAGGGGCGAGAACCGTACCCTGAGGTGCCCCCGTATTACAGATCACGGTACCTGACACACAGTCTTGGGCTCTCACGTATTGAGGTCGATTTGTGAGGTAGTCTAGGATCCAGTTGGAGAGGTGGTGGTCCACTCCAGCAAGGCCCAGCTTGTCCCTCAATAACCTGGGCTGTATGGTGTTAAAAGCACTGGAGAAGTCAAAGAACATTATTCTCACTGTGTTCCCTGGTTTCTCCAGGTGAGACAGAGCCCTGTGCAGAAGATGGATGATGGCATCATCTACCCCAATGCCCGGCCGATAAGCAAACTGGAGGGGGTCCATAGCGGGGCTCACTAGAGGGCAGAGATGTGTGAGAACCAATCTCTCCAAGATCTTCATCAGGTGGGATGTCAGTGCTACAGGTCTGTAGTCGTTGAGGTCCATAGGGTGGGGTTTCTTTGGAACTGGTACCACACAAGAAGATTTCCATAATTCAGGGACTATTTCCTGCCTCAGGCTCATATTATACATATATGTAATTATACCACACAGCTGGTCCCCACAAGTCTTAATTAGCCTTGCACTGATGTCATCTGGCCCTGCGGCTTTCCTCGCCTTGATCTTTTTCATCTCCTTCCTCACCTGGGCCCGTGTGAAGGTCAGACTGTGGCCAGATAAAGACGGATTTCTGGATTTACTGGTCTGTTGGGAAGTGGCCGCATGGGGAGAAGTCATTGTGGTGGGGGAAGCTGAAGGACATACTGGGGTGGGAGGAGCTGGTGTGTGATCAAATCTGTTGAAGAATAGGTTTAGTTCATTAAGCCAATTAACATCTGCCTCAATCTGGCAGACAGACTGTTTATGACCCGAAATTGACTTAAGCCCCTCCCAGACCCCCCTTATGTCTTTTCTTTCCATTTGCTTTTCCATTTTTTCCTTATAACTGGCTTTTCCTTGCCTGATTTGATGCCTCAGCTCCTTTTGTACTTCCCTCAACCCCTCCTTATCTCTTGTCCTGAATGCCATCTTTTTCTCCTTAAGTAGTGTTTTTATATCAGAGTTAATTCATGGTTTGTTATTGGAGAAGCACCTCACCACTTTTGTGGGTACTGTGTTGTCCACACAAAAATTAATGTAGTCTGTTATGCAGTGTGTGAGTCCTTCTATATCTTCTCCATAAGAATCCTGCAGCACTTCCCATGCGGTTGTGTCAAAACAATCCCTCAGAGCCTCATCACTCTCCTCGGACCATATCCTCACTGTGCGGGTGACAGCTGGTTCTCTACGTACAAGTGGCTTGTACACAGGTCGGAGATGTACTAGGTTGTGATCCAATCTCCCCAGGGGCGGTAGGGCTGATGAGTTATATGCCTCCCTCACGTTGGCAAAGAACAAGTCCAGTGTTTTGTTGTCTCTTGTGTGGCAGGTTACATACTGTGTGAAACTGGGCAGTGTGGATGATGGAGAGGCATGGTTGAAATCACCCGACAGAAGAAAGAGGGCCTGGGGATGTTTTAACTGTAACTGGCTCAGCGTGGCTTGTAGGACCTCGCAGGCAGTGTCAGCTTTCGCAGAGGGGGGGACATATGCAGCTATCACGATGACATGTGATAGTTCCCTTGGTAGGTAGAAAGGTCTCATGCTCACAGCTAATAGTTCAATGTCCTTACAGCAAGTTTTCTCCTTAATCACAATGTGCCTAGGATTGCACCATCTATTATTCACATCATTGCCAGCCCTCCTCCTTTCCTCTTACCGCTCTCCCTTGTCCTCTCTGCCCGAAGGAGTTTAAAACCATCCAAGGAGACCAGAGGGTCAGGAGTAACTTCAGTGAGCCAAGTCTCTGTAAGTAGCATCATGCTGCACGCCCGAAACTCCTGATGATGCCTGGTGAGCGCTGTTAGTTCATCCATCTTGTTTGCAAGAGATCTCACATTGCCCATAATGATGGAGGGAACAGCTGGTCGGTAACACCTCTTTTTAATCCTCTGAAGAGTACCAGCTCTGCATCCCCTCACCCGCTTTTTCTTTCTCCAAAGCTCGCGGGGGATGTGTGACCAGATGGTATGCCGCCCTGCTGTGCCTCTGAGCTGCAGAATTTCCTCTCTTGTATAGACAAAGGAATTGTCTGCATACACAAAAGATCCCATTTTCAAGCAGATAAAAAACAAAAAAAAAGTATCACAAGGGTCCAAGTCTTTGTGTGTGTTTCTTCATAGTGCAAAGTCCTTAAGTAGAGAGGTACAAAACGAGACATAGAAAGAAAAATAAGATAGAGAGTCTCAGAGCTGCTGTAGCTGGCAGCCACTCCAGCGGCGCCATCTTGGAAAAAAAAAAAAAAAAAAAAAATGATTGTATTAGTGAAAAAAATGAAATGTCTAAATTTCACCTCCATATTGTTTTAATTCCCGTGAAATGCTTAAAGGGTTAACAAACTTCTCAAATGCTGTTTTGAATTATTTGAGGGGTGCAGTTTTGAAAATGGGGTGATTTATGGGGGTTTCTAATTAATAGGCCTTTATAGTCCCCTTCAGACCTGAAGTGGTCCCTAAGAAATTATTTTTAGAAATTTTCTTGTAAATCTGGAAAATCGCAGTTACACTTGTAAGCCTTCTAACGTCCAAAATAAATTAATGGACATTAAAGGATTAAAAGATGATGCAAATATATTGTAGATAATATTTATTAATGTATTTGGGTGGTAAGACTATCTGTCTGATAAGCAGAGCATTTAGCATTTTGAAAATTGCCATTTTTTTTTTTGTTTCCCAAATTTCCATCAAACTTTTTTTTTTTTTAAAAATAACTACAAAAATATTGATTAATATTTATCACTAACACGAAGTACAATTTATCATGAAAATCAATCTCAAAATCACTTCTTTGAATTAAAGCGTCTCAAAGTATTTGCCATATAAAGTGACACATGTCTGTTTTGAAAAATGAGTCTGTGTCCTTAACGCACTTTTGGGCTGCGTCATTAAGGGGTTAAGAAATAGTGTAACTCTGTATTTTGCACATCAATAAATATCATATGGAGTTTTAATAGTAAGTTTTGGGGTTTTTTTCCCATATAGAGGAATTTATTTTTTTGGGGGTGGTATGTTTTTTTTTTTGGGCTTTTAAGTGATCATTATATTTGATCATTGTCTGGAATTGGCATCTGGAGATTTTACATACAGAACCAAGAGCACACAAGAGCTGACAAACGAATGGTGGAATATTTGGTTGTTAACGCCTGTTTTCAAACTAGATCAGGTAAGCAGCATTTATTTGTTGTACATCACCTGATCTTTTACATATTTCATCCCTTGTTTTTTTCTTTTGTTTTTTCTTTTATTATAACTAACTACTATATGAAACAAGGTTGGAGGAGGAGGAAGGGGAGTGGAAGCAATAATTTACTCTGGTGAAGATGGAGGCGGAAAAAGGTCCAGACAGGTGGATCCAGAATAGGTGGATGGGTCCTGCATGGTTTTGGAACTTGGCCTGTACAATCTGGGTGGAACTAGCACCTGGCTTTGCTGTGTTTATGGATTGTTGCTGCTGTCTCTCATAACATGGGCTGTGAAAGCCATGTACAGTGGGGAAAAAAAAGTATTTAGTCAGCTACCAATTGTGCAAGTTCTCCCACTTAAAAAGATGAAAGAGGCCTGTAATTGACATCATAGGTAGACTTCAACTATGAGAGACAAAATGAGAAAACATATCTAGAAAATCACATTGGCTGATTTTTTAAGAATTTATTTGCAAATTATGGTGGAAAATACAAACATGGTGGTCACCTACAAACAAGCAAGATTTCTGGCTCTCACAGACCTGTAACTTCTTCTTTAAGAGGCTCCTCTGTCCTCCACTCATTACCTGTTTTAATGGCACCTGTTTGAAATTGTTATCAGTATAAAAGACACCTGTCCACAACCTCAAACAGTCACACTCCAAACTCCACTATGGTGAAGACCAAAGAGCTGTGGAAGGACACCAGACACAAAATTGTAGACCTGCACCAGACTGGGAAGACTGAATCTGCAATAGGCAAGCAGCTTGGTGTGAAGAAATCAACTGTGGGAGCAATAATTAGAAAATGGAAGACATACAAGAACACTGATAATCTCCCTCGATCAGGGGCTCCACGCAAGATCTCACCCCATGGGGTCAAAATGATCACAAGAATGGTGAGCAAAAATCCCAGAACCACATGGGGGAACCATAATGAACGACCTGCAGAAAGCTGGGACTAACGTAACAAAGGCTACCATCAGTAACACACTACACCACCAGGGACTCAGATCCTGAAGTACCAGACATGTCCCCCTGCTTAAGCCAGTACATATCCGGGCCCATCTGAAGATTGCTAGAGAGCATTTGGATGTTCCAGAAGAGTATTGGGAGAATGTCATATGGTCAGATAAAACCAAAGTAGAACTGTTTGGTAGAAACACAACTCGTGGTGTTTGGAGGAGAGTGAATGCTGAGTTGCATCCAAAGAACACCATACCTACTGTGAAGCATGGGGGTGGCAACATCATGCTTTGGGGCTGTTTCTCTGCAAAGGGACCAGGACAACTGATCCGTCTACATGAAAGAATGAATGGGGCCATGTATCGTGAGATTTTGAGTGCAAACCTCCTTCCATCAGCAAGGGCATTGAAGATGAAACGTGGCTGGGTCTTTCAGCATGACAATGATCTCAAGCACACCGCCAGGGCAACAAAGGAGTGGCTTCGTAAGAAGAAATTCAAGGTCCTGGAGTGGCCTAGCTAGTCTCCAGATCTCAACCCCATAGAAAACCTTTGGCGGGAGTTGAAAGTCCGTGTTGCCCAGCGACAACCCCAAAAAAATCACTGCTCTAGCACTAGAAGTCCCAGAGAGGGGTCATTTAACATTTCTACCTTTGGAACCCAGAGACGGGTCGAATGACCTGAAGGATTTAAGCAAACAACCTAGAATCACTGTCTTTTGTTCTGTAATTACTGTCACACCACAGGAGGTTGTTGTTTTCCATTGAGTTTAGCCATTTAGTTTCTAGTTAGTTCTATTCAGTTTATTGTATTTGATAATATAAAGACTATACATATTGTATTTAGTTTAGTTTTATTTGAGCAAAAAAGCACTGAAACAATGAATCATTTTTTATATATTTACAGCTGTGAGTAATGACCAGAAGCATTTGTCTAAGGCCTCAAGCACACTAGTGAAAAAAAAACGCGCAAAAATTTTTTTTCTGCGATTTGCCAATGTATTTCAATGGCACCAAGCACACCTGCGATTTTTTTTCTGCGCATTTTTTTTTTTTTGTGCGATTTTCCAACAATTTTTTTTTTTTTTTTTTTTGTGCAATTTTTTTCTTGCGAAAAAATGCCAGAGGAGTGATCTATATGACCAATGGGACAGATCGCAAAAATATCGCAAGTAGCTGCGATTTTTTTACGATTTTTTTTTTTTCTGCACCCATTGACTTGAATCTAAATATACAAAAATGTAAATATACAAAAGAACAACTGTTATTTGTTTCCATGCTTTTTATTTTTGTTATGAAAATAATAAAAAAAATACAAGGAATAAAACAATTCCACACATATTTACAATAGGCTGCTGTGGGGGGCTGCGTGTGTGTGTGTGAGTGGCATGTCCTTCTTGTGTGACTAGCATTTCAGCACTCACTCAGCAGTATGTCTGCACTGTCGGAACATACCTGGCACTGCCTGGGTATGTCCCTGGTACATTTGCCACACGTGTATTTGTAGCAGTCAACACATCTCTCAGTTGCACAATTGTTCGTGCATCGATGGTTGACCTGACACTTCGCCCTTTTGCCAGGGCTGGGTGTGGAAGGTTGTTGCCGAAGGAGTTTCTCCTTGCGTGCCTTCTTTTCAGTCACATGAGAGCCACCTAACTCTTTTGCAAGCTCAACCAGGAAGTCCACCCGTCTCTCCTGCACCCCAGTGCATGCCTGATAAAGAACATGAGCATTCAGTGCTGCCATGTCAATCATGTTGTAGAACACGGCGACTGTCCATCTCCGTGTTCCTGCACGCACGCTGTACTCCCGCACCATTTGGTCCATTACATCCACACCGCACTTTGTGTGGTTGTATTGTGTGACCGTGTTTGGCTTCCTTTTGTTGGTATCCTCAGTCTCAACCACACTGTGCATGCTGTTGAGAATGTAGACGGCCTTCTTTCGTTTGGGTGCATACACTGTCAGTGTGGCACCAGTGGTTGAAAACACCTGAGTGGTGAATTCAGTGCGGTCCATCTGTCTAGCGGATTGAGGAATTTCCCGGCGACTCTTGTTGACTGTGCCGAGGATAGTGGTTTTCCGGCTAAGCAGTCGTTGTGCAAGTGACAATGATGTAAAGAAATTGTCCGTGGTTACAGTTCTGCCCTTGTCCATGAATGGTTCCATCAGCCTCATCACTACAGTTTTGGACAGTCTCTCCCCGCTGGGACAACTGGGGTCCTTGCCAAGATATGGGAGGACATTACAGATGTACTTTGATTTCAAGTCACAAGCCACCCAAAACTTGATGCCAAACTTGTCTGGTTTTGTTGCAATGTATTGCAGAAAACAGCAGCGAGTCTTTGACGGGAAAAGCTGTTCATCAATAGTGATGTGTCGACCAGGGTTGTAGGATGCGATGCAGTTGGTGACAAACGATCTCCACACATCGGAGATTGCAGCAAACTTATCGGTCTCCACTCGCTCACTGCGTGTGAACATGTCATCAAAGCGTAGGTGTTGCATGATGTCTTGGAAGCTGTTTCGGGTCATAGTTGCAATGATCCTTGGGTTTGCCAGGTTTGCTGACCAGCTGTCACGTAGTGATGGAACCTTGGTCACCCCCCGCAAGATAATGACTGAAATAAATGCCATTAGTTCTGGGAGACCCATGAACCAATCCACCTGCTCCGTGTGACGTGCATGTTGAGTAGTCCATTCTTGAATGCTACGAAGCATGTCAAGAGTGATAAAACACAGGAAGCTCTGAAGGCGACTCCGGACACTTCGTCTGGCCTTAGCACTTGGCTCTCCATCTGTAGGGTACGGTTCTATTGGGGTGAAATGGAGATGTTTCCCCACTTCTACTTCACGCCACGCTGTGCCATCTTTTGTGGTCTCTGTCGGCTCACTCGCCAACCGAGCTCTCTTTTTTGGTAGAGGAGGAGTCTCCTCATCTGCAAGATAAATAATTTCAAATTAACATTTTGTTTTGGTTCTAAATAAAAAAGATAGTCAGGAAATAAAAATCGGTAATTTGAAAAATCTAACCTGAAGACAGCTCAGAGTCCGAATCCAGTTGAAGGACTATGTCTTCTCCATCTGAGTCAGAAGGGTTGGTGTTGCTCAGGATCAGTTCCAATGCCTGTTGAATGGTGTGCCTTCTCTGCATTTTGTTTCTTGTGAACAAAATAGGTGAAGCAGTCCCTTCACATCCCCCACAGCACAAAAGGCTGCATGCAAATTTGCTAAGGTGTTAGCAACCTTATGCATATTCCCAGCACAACAATGCAGCTGGGGGGTAGGCAGACACACTCAGGAGCAGCTTACATTCTTTTGTTTACACTCTCTTACAAGACCTGAGGTGGATCAACACAATTGCCCCCTGCAGATTCCTCAGACAATGGCCACATTTACAAATGAAAGGATGCTAATTGGAGCCATCAGAGTTGTCTGTTTGGACTAAGGGTCATTTGACCCTCTTTCAGGACTTCAAGGGGGAGCTCGAAATTTCTGGGACTTCTAGTGCTAGAGGAGATCTGCATGGAGAAATGGGCCAGCATACCAGCAACAGTGTGTGCCAACCTTGTGAAGACTTACAGAAAACGTTTGACCTCTGTCATTGCCAACAAAGGATATATAACAAAGTATTGAGATGAACTTTTGTTATTGACCAAATACTTATTTTCCACCATAATTTGCAAATACATTCTTTAAAAATCAGACAATATAATTTTCTGGATTTGTTTTCTAATTTTGTCTCTCATAGTTGAGGTCTACCTATGAAGTCAATTACAAGCCTCTCTCATCTTTTTAAGTGGGAGAACTTGCACAATTGGTGGCTGACTAAATCCTTTTTTTCCCCATTGTATTGTCCTTGTCCATAATTGCTGCTTCTCATGTAGATGGTGGTGTGCACCTTTCCCCAGGCTGACATATCCAAGGAAAGACCCTACTGAAATAATGATGGCTTGTTATCCTCCATCAAGGTTGAGTGCATGCCATGAGTTGGCAAATGCAGTGGAATCCACTAAGTGGTACAGCAGAGACTGCACCGCCAGCAGCTTGTCCAGGTGCAAGTTAAGTTGCCCAACTGCCGGATGACTGCGTGCATATTGCTGTTCCCTCACCACACATTGCCTTATGGATGACTGATATTGACTTGGAAGAGGAAGTAAAACAGTTGGTGGTGATGATGATAAAAATGACCATGTGCTCGCTGTAGATTAGGGATGAGCGAATCGAAGCTGTCGAAGTGGAATTCGATCCGAATTTCAGCAAATCTTCGATTCGCATCGAATTTAGGATTTTTTCCTAAAATAGCTGCTGCACATGTTAGGACAAGGGGCAAGGAACTCTGGGAACACGGGATCACCCACAATTCCATGCGCGCAACCAGCCAGCCCTGTGATGTCACAGCCCTTTAAAAACCCTCTGCCATTTTAGGTTCCGTCATTTCACATCAACTTAATACAGGGAGAGATGTCAGCAGGCACTAAGGAAAGTGGTAGAAAACACTTCAAAACTGATAGTTTGCTCAATCGCAGTTCAAGGAAAGATCATTAGAAATGTAGGGAAAGGATAGGGAGGAACTTATACAAGAGTACTGAGGCAGAACAGGGTTCATTTGGGGTGTTTGCAGCCTGGTAACAATCCAACTACTTGCTGCACTGACTGCCATTATCCTGCTGCTCATTGCAGGTTTGCAATAGATCGTACCTGTGTGTTCAAGGGAGAAAATTACATGCCTTTTTGCCGTGCATTAGTGGCCAAAAAAAAAAAGATTTCTTATCCATTAATCTCCACAGTAATCTGTTATAACGCCTTTTCTGGGGGTTTATTAGTGGGAAAAAAAATAAGGGGCTTATTTGCCGTTGTCTTGAAGGTAGAAAATTACATGCTTTTTTGCCGTGCATTAGTGGCAAAAAAAAAAAAGATTTCTTGTCCATTAATCTCCGCAGCAATCTGTTATAACGACTTTTCAAGGCGTTTATTAGTGGGGTACAATAATAAGGGGCTTATTCGCCGTTGTGTGTTGTATGTAGAAAATTACAAATCTTTTTGCCGTGAAGTAGTGGCAAAAAAAAGAATTCTTATCCATTAATCTCCGCAGTAATCTGTTACAATGCCTTTTCAAGGAGTTTACTATGGGGAAAATAATAAGGGGCTTATTCGCCGTTGTCTTGAAGGTAGAAAATTATAGGCCTTTTTGCTGTTCATTAGTGGCAAAAAAAAAAAGAATTCTTATCCATTGATCTCTGCAGTAATCTGTTACAACGCCTTTTCAAGGGGTTTATTAGTGGGGAAAATAATAAGGGGCTTATTCGCCGTTGTCTTGAAGGTAGAAAATTACAGGCCTTTTTGCCCTGTATTATTTTCCTTTTCATTTACTTATTTGATGTAACAGTATGTCAGAAAGAGAAGTGACAGGCCCTGCACAGGGGAGGGGCACAGGCGCAGAGTAAGAGGGCATGGCAGCAGGGGTCACTTACAGAGGCCTGAGCTCCCAGTGTCAGCTAGAGGTCATGCCTTGAGCAGCAACCCAACGGTTATAGAATGGTTGACTCGGTCCACATCCACTTCATCCCAAGTAACATCAGACACCCCTAGCCAAGAGTCGGTGCGTTCGTCAGACACAACCCTTAGTTGGCATGGACCAGGAGCAGGCCCTCTGCTGTCACGTGTCCTCAACCTGCCACTGTCCTTTACTGTTCCCTCAGCCAGAGAAGTACTCTATGCTGTTGGCTCAGATCCACTATACAGTGAGGATGAGCTACTACATGACAGTCAGCAGCAACTGCCCAGCCAAGATCTGAAAGGAGACATCCGCCGATTCCTCCGGTAGGCAGGAAAATAGTGATGAGGAGAGTGGCGTGGGAGCTGGTGTTGGGAGCAGTCAGACTCCTGGCTCAGAGACCGTTGATAAGCATATCAGTGACGTGCAGAAAGTACTCAATGATGTAGCAGAACGCAATTGGGAGACGGGTGTCGAAGGGGCTACATCATCATCGGGAGAAGAAGGTGGCAGCTTATGCATGAGCGGAGCGTGGCCGGGAGTCAGCAGGGTGGCAGCAGTGGGAGGTTGGGAACCAAATGTGCCCGGGGTATAGCACCCGCTCCGCAGGAGACTACCTGCCTGGAAAGCAGTGGTGCAGGGGTTCACAGAGGCAGTGGCAGTAGCAGTCAGTTAGTGCTGAGTGTTGGGGTAAAATCACCTACTCGGCGGTGTGGCAGTTTTTTTGTTAAGTCGTCGGGGGAGTTGAACCTGGCCATATGTCGAATCTGTGGGCAGAAGGTGAAGCATGTCCAGGGTGCCAATGTTGGCATCACAGCCCTGCGTCAACATATGCAGAGTCACCATAAAGTGGCCTGGGAGAACCATGGCTCCAATATGGTGGTCCAACCAGCTGCAGCAACTGCTGTATCATCCAGTGGCATGCACCCCATTTCAGGCAGTCAAGGCTCCACCACCGAAGGAAGCTGGGTGTCCTAGCCATCATCTGCTGGTCCTGATGCTCCAGCTCCTCCTCCTAGTCAGTCATTGCCCCAGCAATCAATCACCGAAGCGATTTCAAAGAGACAACAGTATACGTGCACTCATCCATCGGGACAGAAGCTAAATGTTCTCCTGTCCAAGTTGCTGGTGCTGCAGTCCCTCCCTTTCCAGGGAGAAAAAGAATCACGACATGTGTCTTTACATCTCTCCCAGGATAAGAACTGTTCCCTCTCCTTGGTCTGAGACCATATAACTATCCTAGTCTCCTCCCTGTGTGATGTCACCAGGAGAAGAGGCCCAGCCTTAATTCCTGAGACCTGAAAAATATGTACAACCATAACTCCTCACCATATGATTGTGGTATCAGGTGAGGAGAATGACGGGGTTTGTGGCGATATTACCATCGCATAGACACCAGGAATGACCCCCCAGATCCTCTTGGGTAGGGAGTTCAGTGTCTGGACCTTTTCACTGCCTCCAGCAGTACCATATGTGGACTTGGTGTATTCAGTCTGGCCTTGCGCACCCGAGGAATTTATCAGTGTGACTGTAGGCGGCTCCCCTCGGGAAATATCATCATAATACCATATTTCCTTTTAAGTTCTGACTGGAGACAAATTGTCTGCTTGGACAAGCTAGAATACACATACTCCAGGATCTCCCCTGCTGAGTTAACGAGTTTCTCACTTGCATGTAAAGAGGGTTGTGTGGGTGACTGTAGACATTAAATCTGCGAGAGTCTGGGGATCAAAGGGTGTGATAACAATCAGCCACAAATGGAATCCATATCTAAAATTAATCCCCCTGGGTTGCTCCTGTATCACACAGTATATTACGTGTTATATAAGAGGAGGAGGAACACACAAAAGCCCGACTCAAGATCATATCACACTCAGATGCAATATCCTCTTGTGACTGAGATGAACCAGCAAATAATCAAAAACTTCAGCTTCATTTTCAAGAAATATAACAATCCAGACGTAATGTTGCTCTTGCCACACACATTCTTATTTTTAGTAGTCGTACTTGCACAAGTGTTTCCTCCTCCCCCTCCTTTTAATTAACAAAAAAAATCCTCTGAAATAACAGAGATTATTTGTGTGTGTGTGATATATACTGTATATATATATATATATATATATATATATATACACTGGGTACAGAAAGTATTCATACCCCTTGAAATTTTTCACTCTTTGTTTCATTGCAGCCATTTGCTAAAAGCAAAAAAGTTAATTTTATTTCTCATTAATGTACACTCAGCACCCCATCTTGACAGAAAAAAAAAACAGAAATGTAGATATTTTTGCAAATTTATTAAAAAAGAAAAACTGAAATATCACATGGTCATAAGTATTCAGACCCTTTGCTGTGACACTCATATTTAACTCACATGCTGTAAGGGTCTTGCCAACCGTAGCAACCCTGACACTACTGCAGCGGTCTGGGAGGAAGGACAGAGACAAGTGAGCCCTAATCTCACCCCAGCCACTGTCCCTTCCTATTGCCTCAGTTACCCTAAACAGTAAAAGGACAACTCGAAGACAAGCCCTACACTGGGTAAGTGACACAAAGAACAGTACAAGACAAAAACAACACAGAAGCAGAGTGAGCAAGCCAAGGGGTCAGTAACAAACGAGCAATGCAGTACAAAGTCAAAATCCAAGAGAATAGTCAAAGTCAAAGCCAGTGGTCAGAAAATCAGGTAACAAGGTAGCAAGGAATATAATAAAGAGAGCAGGCAAAGACAGAGCAATAACCGGCGACTTGCAGAGAAGTGACATCCTGTATAAAGAAAGTCTGGGCCCAGCCCCAGATCTGATAGGTACACAGGCTGTCAATCACACAAGCCAGAAAGAGATTAACTCTATACCGTCCAGAGAAAAATGTTCAGAACACGGGTGGGGCCGGAAATCCATTACACTGACTAGGACCATGTTCAGACTGAGCAGCAAGAAACCTACACAAAGAACCAAACTGAACACGCCTCCTTCGCCACAGCGTGCAAGCGGAGGGCGGCGCCGGGACCCGAAACGGCAGAGACGTTACACATGCTGTCCATTTCCTTCTGATCCTCCTTGAGATGGTTCTACTCCTTTATTGGAGTCCAACTATGTTTAATTAAACTGATTTGACTTGATTAGGAAAGGCACACACCTATCTATATAAGACCTCACAGCTCACAGAGCAAATGAGAATCATGAGGTCAAAGGAACTGCCCAAGGAGCTCAGACACAGAATTGTGGCAAGGCACAGATCTGGCCAAGGTTACAAAAGAATTTCTCCAGCACTCAAGGTTCCTAAGAGCACAGTGGCCTCCATAATCCTTAAATGGAAGAAGTTTGGGACAACCAGAACTCTTCCTAGACCTGGCCATCCAGCCAAACTGACCAATCGTGGGAGAAGAGCCTTGGTGAGAGAGGTAAAGAAGAACCCAAAGATCACTGTGGCTGAACTCCAGAGATGCAGTAGGGAGATGGGAGAATGTTCCACAAAGTCAACTATCACTGCAGCCCTCCACCAGTCGGGGCTTTATGGCAGAGTGGCCCGAAGGAAGCCTCTCCTCAGTGCAAGACATATGAAAGCCCGCATAGAGTTTGCCAAAAAACACATGAAGGACTCCCATACTATGATAAATAAGATTCTCTGGTCTGATGAGACAAAGATTGAACTTTTTGTCATTAATTCTAAGTGGTATGTGTGGAGAAAACCAGGCATTGCTCATCACCTGCCCAATATAATCCCAACAGTGAAACATGGTGGTGGCAGCATCATGCTATGGGGGTGTTTTTCAGCTGCAGGGACAAGACGACTGGTTGTAATTGAAGAAAAGATGAATGCGGCCAAGAACAGAGATATCCTGGAAGAAAACTTCTTCCAGAGTGCCCTGGACTTCAGACTGGGCTGAAGGTTCACCTTCCAACAAGACAATGACCCTAAGCACACAGCTAAAAAAACAAAGGAGTGGCTTCGGAACAACTCTGTGACCATTCTTGACTGGCCCAGCCAGAGCCCTGACCTCAACCCAATTGAGCATCTCTGCAGAGACCTGAAAATGGCTGTCCACCAACGTTCACCATCCAACCTGACGGAACTGGAGAGGATCTGCTAGGAAGAATGGCAGAGAATCCCCAAATCCAGATGTGAAAAACTTGTTGCATCATTCCCAAGAAGACTCATGGCTGTACTAGCTCAAAAGGGTGCTTCTACTCAATACTGAGCAAAGGGTCTGAATACTTATGACCATGTGCTATTTCAGTTTTTCTTTTTTAATAAATTTACAAAAATATCTACATTTCTGTTTTTTTTCTGTCAAGATGGGGTGCTGAGTGTACATTAATGAGATATAAAATGAACGTTTTTGCTTTTAGAAAATGGCTGCAATGAAACAAAGAGTGAAAAATTTAAAGGGGTCTGAATACTTTTCTTACCCACTGTATATATATATATATATATATATACAGTAGGGAAAAAAAGTATTTAGTTAGCCACCAATTGTGCAAGTTCTCCCACTTAAAAAGATGAGAGAGGCCTGTAATTGACAGGTAGACCTCAACTATGAGAGACACAATGAGAAAACAAATCCAGAAAATCACATTGTCTAATTTTTTAAGAATTTATTTGCAAATTATGGTGGAATATAAGTATTTGGTCACCTACAAGCAAGCAAGATTTCTGGCTCTCACAGACCTGTAACTTCTTTTTTAAGAGGCTCCTCTGTCCTCCACTCATTACCTGTAGTAATGGCACCTGTTTGAAATAGTTATCAGTATAAAAGACACCTGTCCACAACCTCAAACAGTCACACTCCAAACTCCACTATGGTGAAGACCAAAGAGCTGTGAAAGGACACCAGAAACAAAATTGTAGACCTGCACCAGGCTGGGAAGACTGAATCTGCAATAGCCAAGCAGCTTGGTGTGAAGAAATCAGCTGTGGGAGCAATAATTAGAAAATGGAAGACAGAAGACCACTGATAATCTCCCTCGTTCAGGGGCTCCACGCAAGATCTCACCCCGTGGGGTCAAAGTGATCACAAGAATGGCGAGCAAAAATCCCAGAACCACACGGGGGGACCTAGTGAATGACCTGCAGAAAGCTGGGACTAACGTAACAAAGGCTACCGTCAGTAACACATTACGCCTCCAGGGACTCAAATCCTGCAGTGCCAGACGTGTCCCCCTGCTTAAGCCAGTAGTCTGAAGTTTGCTAGAGAGCATTTGGATGTTCCAGAAGAGTATTGGGAGAATGTCATATGGTCAGATGAAGCCAAAGTAGAACTGTTTGGTAAAAACACAACTCGTTGTGTTTGGAGGAGAGTGAATGCTGAATTGCATCCAAAGAACACCATACCTACTGTGAAGCATGGGGGTAGCAACATCATGCTTTGGGGCTGTTTCTCTGCAACGGGACCAGAACGACTGATCTGTGTACATGAAAGAATGAATGGGGCCATGTATCATGAGATTCAGCAAGGGCACTGAAGATGAAACGTGGCTGGGTCATTCTGCATGACAATGATCCTAAGCACACCACCGGTGCAACGAAGGAGTGGCTTCGTAAGAAGCATTTCAAGGTCCTGGAGTAGCCTAGCCAGTCTCCAGATCTCAACCCCATAGAAAACCTTTGGCGGGAGTTGAAAGTCCGTGTTGCCCAGTGATAGCCCCAAAACATCACTGCTCTAGAGGAGATCTGCATGGAGAAATGGGCGAACATACCAGCAACAGTGTGTGCCAACCTTGTGAAGACTTACAGAAAACATTTGACCTCTGTCATTGCCAACAAAAGATATATAACAAAGTATTGAGATGAACTTTTGTTATTGACCAAATACTTATTTTCCACCATAATTTGCAAATAAATTCTTTAAAAATCAGACAATGTGATTTTCTAGATATGTTTTCTCATTTTGTCTCTCATAGTTATGGTCTACCTATGATGTCAATTACAGGCCTCTCATCTTTTTAAGTGGGAGAACTTGCACAATTGGTGGCTGACGAAATACTTTTTCCCCCCACTGTATATGCCTCTTTTATAAGCAAGACTGGCCCAGACAGACCACAATTCCTATTTGCATAGCCACATTCCTTGTTACATTACTCAAATCCCTTTTAAAAATGGCCTTACCTAAGCTTAAATGGAGTCTGCCACAAGGAAAAATGACACTAATCTATTCACAGGACCTTGTAGTTTTGATACTGTTTCCAAATATATCTTTGTTATTTCAGACTGCTACTTGGTTGCTGAGATGAATATTCAACAACCTGAATATTCCAAATTGTTAATTTTTTAACAAAATCAGTGATGATGTCATATGAGTATAAAAAATAAAAAGCTTGAGCATTCATTTTCAATATTCCTTATACAATATGAATTCCTGCAATAATTAAGGGACTAGGAGAGTTTAGAGAATCAAGCAGTTACATAGGCAGATTAGTGCCAGAATTAAATAGACATAGGACAGGTTTATAGACAGTGACTGGGGGAATCTGTGCTTTTTGTGCTGCTGCTTAAACAGACAGTTAACTCATACATTAACATTAATAATATAGAGCAATTTCATCTCTATACACATTTTTTAAAAATACATATATACTTATAAAAAAAAAAAAAAAAAATATATAAAAAATATTTTTTTAAAAAAAAAAAAAAAAAAAATTTTATTTTTTTTATTAAAAAAAATATTTTTTTTTTTTTTTTTTTTAAAAAAAAAAAAAAAAAAAAAAAAAATAAAAAAAAAAAAAAAAAATATATTATAATAAAAAAAAAAAAAAAAAAATTTTTTTATTTTTTTTTTTTTATTTATTAATTTAAAAAAAAATAAATATATATATATATATATATATATATATATATATTTATTATTTAAAAAAAAAAAAAAAATAATAATTAATTTTATAAAAAAAAAAAAAAAAAAAAAAAAACCCCATTAATATTATTAATTTTTATTTTTAATAATTAATATTTTTTAAAAAACAATAATAATTTAATATTATAAATAATAAAAAAAAAAAAAAATAATAAAAAATAAAAAAAATTTTTTTTTTAAAAAAAAAAAAAAAAAAAAAAAATAAAAACAAAAATAAAACAGGGGAAAAAAAATATGAACCATCATAATTTTTTTTTTTTTTTTAATCCTACCAATTTTTTTAAACTTACTAAAGGCAAAAAAAATTTTTTTTACCACCCACACCTTTAAAAAATTAACCCCGAGGGACAAAAAAAAAGAAAAAAGATTTTTAAGGGGGCAAAAAACAAATTTTTCCTCTTTTTGGATCCCCCCCGGAGAGTGGCCCCAAGGGCCCCCCAAAACAACTCTCAAATGATCTGAAAACAAAGATTGTTCAACATAGTTGTTCAGGGAAAGGATACAAAAAGTTGTCTCAGAGATTTAACCTGTCAGTTTCCACTGTGAGGAACATAGTAAGGAAATGGAAGACCACAGGGACAGTTCTTGTTAAGCCCAGAAGTGGCAGGCCAAGAAAAATATCAGAAAGGCAGAGAAGAATGGTGAGAACACCCAACCCCAAAACCCCCCCCCCCCCCCCCCCCCCCACCCCCCCCCCCCCCCCCCCCCCCCCCCGCCCCCCCCCCCCCCCCACCACACCCCCCCCCCCCACACAAGGAGAAGGGAAGGGGGGGAGGGAGGACCAAAACCCCCCCCCCCACCACCCCCCCCCCACCCACCCCCCCGGGGAAAGCAAACCCCCACAACACCCCCCCCCCCCTTTTTGAAAAAGAAGCAGGGGGGAACAAAAAAAAAAAAATATATTTTTTTGGTAAAAAAAAAAGGCGTTCCGCAGGCCCCAAAAAAACACCCCCCCCCCAAAAACACCCCCCCCCCCCCCAAAAAATTTTGGGGGGGGTCCCCCCCCCTTTGGGGCCTGTGGGCCCCGCCCCCCCCCCGGAACCTTTTTAAATTTGGGGGCCCCATGGATTCAACCCAGTATCAGCAGATTCTTGAGAATAATGTACAAGAATCAGTGACGAATTTGAAGTTACGCCGGGGATGGATATTTCAGCAAGACAATGATCCAAAACACAGCTCCAAATCTACTCAGGCATTCATGCAGAGGAACAATTACAATGTTCTGGAATGGCCATCCCAGTCCCCAGACCTGAATATCATTGAACATCAGTGGGATAATTTGAAGCGGGCTGTCCATGCTCGGCGACCATCAAACTTAACTGAACTGGAATTGTTTTGTAAAGAGGAATGGTCAAAAATACCTTCATCCAGGATCCAGGAACTGATTAAAAGCTACAGGAAGCGACTAGAGGCTGTTATTTTTGCAAAAGGAGGATCTACTAAATATAAATGTCACTTTTGTGTTGAGGTGCCCATACTTTTGCACCGGTCAAATTTTGGTTTAATACATATTGCACATTTTCTGTTAGTACAATAAACCTCATTTCAATCCTGAAATATTACTGTGTCCATCAGTTATTAGATATATCAAATTGAAATGGCTGTTGCAAACACCCAAATATTTAGAACTAAAAATTATTAAGATTAATAGGGGTGCCCAAACTTTTTCATATGACTGTATATAAGAATGTTCCAAATGCCAGCATTTGGTGAAAATATTGTAGGGTAAAACCTTCATGGGTATATAAGTCTAACTTTTTTGGTACTATACTCTCTCCAGATAGCACCTTCACATGTTGGCATGACAACCTTAAGGCAACTGCAGCAAGCAGTGTTATAGTGAGAAGAGTCCCAACATTACCTCATGGATTATAGAAATCCCCAATACAGGTGAATCTCAATAAATTAGAATATCTTTGAAACGTTTATTTCTTTCAGGAATTAAGTTAAAAAAGTGACCTCCTATATTTTCTAGATTCTTTACACACAGACTGTTCTATTTCAAGTGTTTTATTTCTGTAAATGTTGATTATGGATTACATGTAATGAAAAACCAAATCTAAGAAAATTAGAATATTGTAAAAAAATTCAGTATTGTAAATTCAGTGTGTCACCTGCCAAGGTTTCCTAAGCCTTTAAATGGTTCCTCAGTCTGGTTCAGTAGAACACACAATCATGGAAGACTGCTGATTATGAATTGAATTACTGAATTACTGAAATGAATGAACCTTTATTGAGATGTACCTGTACATGTAGGTCGTGATTCTGGTGTTTCTTGTCCCTAATCATGTATGCGATATAGCATTTCATAGCTTTGTTATACATCCATGGCTTGGTACCTAAATGTTGAAAATAAATTCTCAGTTTCCCTTTTTGCTGAGTTGTACTTTTGATATTGCTGATCTACCCTCTTTTTGACATCTGTCATTTCTTTGTGTATTGCTATGTGCTAATGTTATGTTGGTATAGAGTCCTGCTCAGGCCTGGTTTTAGACAAAATGTGGCCATGGGCAAAAATAAAAATGAAACCCCCAATCCTGAAATATTATACTAAAAAGACAGACACATAGAGGAAGTGGAAAGCATAAACAGTAGTTATGGTTGTCAGAGCATGGCAACACAAAAACAAGTTTAACATGATCAATCATTACATAAAACAATCACAATCAGAAAAAATCTGTGCAGCTGATGCTGTCACACTGTATTTAGCTTGTAGAACATTGCTTGAACAAATACAGTTTGCTGCGTTTCTAATCTCAGAGCAGGCTTATCTACTGTATGTATAGGTAATCAGCAGCAAGAAGATGGAGACACACAAAGTGTAGAGCTGGGGTAGGCAACCTTTTTTGTTCGGCGTGACGATTTTAATTAAAAAGGTACTTGGAGTGCAGGTCTATAATTCTAAGTCTGACGACCTCTAAACTAAAGTTATATACCACAAACCATAACTCAGAAGTGCTGCCAGCAGATGCTTTAGGTCGCATGCGTTTACTGCTATTTCCTGGGACGCTCCTGTACTTTCCGATTAGAAGCAATGAAAGAACATGTGCATCCCACAGTTAGTGTTAAATGTATGTGTCCAGGAGCACCGTATGGCAGCATCCTTATGTATCTGGATTCAGCTATATTCTTAGGACACTGGAACTTTTACTTCGATGTAAAACTGCGTTCACATGGTGCATTTTTGCACAAAAAAAAAAAAATGCCTGTGTTTTCTGTGCAAAAACACATCCTTAATACAGAAAACACACCGTTATACAGATTAATATCCCATAGCGGCCCCTGCACATGGTATTATATCCCATAGTGTCCTCTGCACATGGTATTATGTCCCATAGCAGCCCCTGCACACGGTATTATGTCCCATAGCGGCTTCTGCACACGGTATTATGTACCATAGCGGCCACTGCACACAGTATTATATCCCTCAGCGGTCCCTGCACATGGTATTATGTCCCATAGCGGCCCCTGCACACAGTATTATGTCCCATAGTGGCCCCTGCACTCAATATTATGTATCATAGCAGCCCCTGCACACGGTATTATGTCCCTTCGAGCCCTTCTGTCTGTAGTCAGTGACTGCTAATTGGGTCTGTGAAAGATCCTCAGTGCGCCAACACTGCGTTGGCCCACACCTGAGACTTCTTTAATAAAAACCACACTCACCGCCAGTAAGTGCTGGGTCCACAAGATTAATACAAGACAAGCTTTCTAAATTTTGTATATTTATTAACCCCTAAATGGGTCGGTATTAACATCTAACACATCCAGTTCAGAACAGATATGCAGATGTATGCAAGTATTAACAGTTATTAGTTACAAGATACAGCGCATAAAATAAAAAGGGAATAAAAGTGAAATAATTACTTTACCACACATATCCTTGATGTGGCTCTATAGTCCAACACTCACACATAGCATGTGGAGATAACCAGTGGAGGCTTCTAGCAGCAGCATCAACACAGCATTACAGCCTGCATGCTCATCACAGTATATCCTCAGTAGTCTCTCAGTAGCTCATCACAGTAGTCTCTGCACAGTCTCCCTCACTGACCTCTTACCTCATCTTTTATACCCTTGATTACACCACCCAGAATGAGGTCACCGGCGACGGCAAGTCTGATTGATTAACGCACTCAAGTCAAGATTCTTTGTAAGGAGATGGGATTAAGTGGAATGATACAATGCCTTCTATATGTTATCAACCAGGTCTGATCAACAGCCCAGGCCAAACAATACATGTTTATTTGATCACCCAGGGCTATGTAGGAACTCAATGGAGCTATTCTGGGATGGATACAAAGCCCTATTGTTACAATGTTGCCACTACTGACAACATACACCTAGGATTAGAGCTACGCGCAGTTTGAGTAAATGGACGTAAGAGGGAGATACGATACCCAGAGATCAAAATACATCTTGGAGTTATAGCCATATTTAAGTGGAATCATCACACCTCCCCCTTTTAGATGGGGCTTGTAGGAAGTAGGGGCCTGTGCCCCTCTTCTGAGAGCACCTCTGCCGCTTCACCGTGCCGGGATAGACCGTCTGCATTGCCATGGGCCCGGCCGGGCTTGTGCCGAATGTCGAAATTGTATTGCTGGAGCACCAGACTCCAGCGCAACAATCGCCCATTCTGACTTGTGATACGCTTTATCCAGATCAGAGGGTTGTGGTCCATCACCAAGGTGAAGTGGCGCCCATACAAGTAAGGCTGCAGATGCTGCAGGGCCCAAACAATTGCCAGGCATTCCTTCTCCACTGTGGCGTAGGCCACCTCCCGCAGCAGAAGCTTTCTACCGAGGTACTGCACTGGGTGCTCTTGCCCCGCTGAGTCAATCTGGCTCAGCACGGCACCGAGACCGTAGGTGCTGGCGTCGGTCTGTAATACAAGTGGACGAGATTCATCGTACGCTTGAAGTACAGGGCCGCTTGCCAGGGCCGCCTTCAGTGCCTGGAAGGAGTATTCACAGGTATCCGTCCATTGGACGGTTTGCGGCAACTTCTTCTTGGTGAGCTCTGTCAGGGGAGTCCTGTAGTACCCTGCTGTGCCCAGGAAAGACATCACCTGTCGCTTGGTCTGGGGGGTTGGCCATGTGGTGATTGCCTCCAGCTTCTCAGGCACTGGCCTCAAGGTTCCCCCACCCACCCGGTGTCCCAGGTACTGGACCTCACGCATGCCCAGCTGACACTTCTCTGGTTTGATGGTCAAGCCCGCGTGGTGAACCTGCCTCAACACCTGCGCCAGGTGTTGTAGGTGTTCTTCCCAAGTGGAGCTGAAGACGGCGATATCATCCAGGTATGCAGCTGCAAACCCTTCACATCCCGACAGCAGGGAATTGACCATCCTTTGAAAAGTGGCAGGAGCATTTTTCATGCCGAATGGCATGACAGTGAACTCATACAGTCCGAAGGGAGTGGTAAAGGCCGACCGTTCCCGTGCCTCTGGGGATAGGGGAATTTACCAGTATCCCCGGCTCAAGTCCATGATGGACAGATACTGGGCCTTACCTAACAAGTCTAGTAAATCGTCGATGCGTGGCATGGGATACGCGTCATCAACTGTAACCGCATTGAGCTCCCTGTAGTCCACACAGAACCGGGTGGTCCGATCTTTTTTAGGTACCAGGACTACAGACGAGGCCCATGCACTGTGGGAGGGCTGAATCACCCCCATTTCCAGCATCTTGCCAATCTCCTTATGTATTTGGGCCCGTACCTCCGAGGAGACTCGATATGGCGGTCGCCGGATAGGGGCATAATTCCCGGTATCCACGTAGTGGATGGCCCGGTCAGTTCTCCCTGGCTTTCCGGAAAACAGACCGGAGAGGGCACACAAAAACACTGTTAAGTTGTGACCTTTGGGTCTCAGTCAGTAGGGGGTTTAACTGCGCTTCCTGGGGTGACCTTCCCTCCCCTAACTGAGTGAGCATGTCCACAAGGTCTTCCTCTTCGCCCTCCTCTAGCAGACTACATACGGGAAAGGCAGTGGCTTCCATGTCATGATGATCTTTCATCATGTTAACATGGAAGACCTTATGCCTGTTCCGGCCTGGGTCAATGGTAACCAGGTAGTTGACGCAGTTGACCTGTCGGTGCACAACGTATGGACCAGACCATTTGGCCTGAAGCTTATCCTTGGGCTCAGGGACTAGAACCCATACCTTCTGCCCCGGCTGGTATATCCTCTCACGGGCATTCTGATCATGCCAGCGCTTCTGGTATGATCAGAATGCAGGACATACTCCACGACTGGCACACCCTGGATAGCGGCGTCTCCTTCCCAGGACTCCTTCACTAGAGCTAGGGGCCCACGGACACGTCTCCCATACAAGAGCTCGAAGGGGGAGAACCCAGTCGAAGCTTGAGGCACCTCCCGGTAAGCAAACAACAAGTGCGGGAGATAAGGCTCCCAGTCGCTCCCATGGGACTCGACTAACATCCGAAGCATCTGCTTCAGTGTGCCATTGAACCGTTCACACAGGCCATTGGTCTGTGGGTGATACGGGCTGGACACCAGATGTTGCACCTCAGTTATCTTACACAGGCCTTGCATCAGGGCAGACATGAACTGGGTACCTTGGTCTGTGAGCATCTCTCTAGGAAACCCAACACGGGAGAAGATGCCTACCAGAGCCTTGGCCACTACATCAGCCCGGGTAGAGGACAGTGCGACGGCTTCTGGGTATCGAGTAGCGTAGTCTACTACCGTTAAGATGAAGCGTTTACCGGAGCGGTTGGGGATGGACAGGGGTCCTATAAGGTCCACAGCCACTCGCTGGAAAGGTTCAACTATGATGGGCATAGGACCCAGCGGAGCCTCAAAACGACTTCTCCCACATTGTTTACTTTTTGACGTCACATGAACGGCAGTATCTAGCTACGTCCTTCCCCATATTAGGCCAGTAGAATAAGTGGCTAAGGCGAGACTTGGTCTTGGCAATCCCCAAGTGACCGGCCAATGGAATGTCATGAGCGATCCGCAACAACTCTCTCCGGTAAGGTTGGGGTACCACTAACTGTTTCTCATTTAGCTGACCTTCCTCCCCCTGGGTGGGTATCGTTTCCCAATACAGCCTCCCTTGATCCCAGTAGACTCGGGCCTTGTCAGACTCCGAGGGTGGTTGAGTGGCATGCGCCTTCAATATGTCCAGACTAGGGTCAGCTTGGACAGCATCTCTGAACTCTTGGCTGGAGTGAGACAAAAGAGAGGTGCATGTTACAAAGCTGCCGGACCCTTCCGGCTCTAGGGTGGGGGAATTTCTCAAGGCGGTCTCAGTAATGCGTCCGAGTGACGGAGGGACCGGTGCAGAGGCTAGAATGCTTTCCACCCCTTTGGCACTTTGACTGCGGGTAACCACCGCAATACCAGCAGTCCGTCCTACATCCGGACCGTCACGGAGAGCCCAGAGAGACACCGAACCACCTGGTACAACATCCACAGTTTCATGGCAGACATTTGCAATATCATTAACAGCATTGGTTCTATCACACTGAGCTGGAGGGAGGACTGGCAGACATAGAGACACAGACTGGGGGGGGGGGTGAGGCCACCGCAGATGTGGGTGGGTCTACAGCCCAGTCCTCACTCAGCTCCTTTACACCTACATTAATCCCAGAGACAGTAGAATTAGCATTTTCACAGCCTGTAGGAAAGAACTCAGTAAGGGGTTTAGCCTTCCCTTTGGACATGACAAGTTCATCTACAACATTCACAGGTACAGTTAAAGTAGCATTTTCACTGAATGTATGAGGAGACATTTCAGAGGGAGGGTTATCAGCCCCCTCTGCATATTGGCACATCATAGGCCCCAAATCTGTTCCCAACAGTACATTGGCAGGCAACTCAGACATCACTCCCACATCCCGCATTCCTTTCCCTGCACCCCAGTCTAAATGAACAGAAGTCATGGGTACAATAAAACGTTCCAATCCAATACCCCATAGAGTCAGAGTTTTCCCGGGAATAATACTGTCTGGGGGGACCAAATCTGGTTGTAACAGCGTAACATCTGCCCCAGTGTCCCGGAATCCCATCACCACTTTGTCCCCCACAGTGACCTGTTGACGGTTAGCATTAGGCTGGGGCCCCTCCCTCGCAACCAGATACACAGATGGGCCGGCCGCTGTAGTTTGAGGAGCAGGGGGGTTCCTAGGGCGGTTGGGGCAGTATCGTTGTAAATGTTCCGTTTGATTACAGGCGTGGCACCGCCTGATCTCTCCCTGGGGTATGAGAGAGGTCGCCAGGGAGCCCAGAGCTCGAGGGGCAGGGGACATATAGGAACCACCCGGGACAGAGTATGTCTTACCCCACCTGGAAGCAGGGGGCTGTGGTGACCTCCAGCTTGGTTCAGGATTCCCCGGGACAGATTGTGTCTTACCCCTCCTCCAGCCGTCGCTGGCAGGTTTCCACGGCAACTGGTTAGCAACATAACGATCCACCATTGCTGCGGCTGTTTCAAGGACCTTGGGCTCTCGGTCCAGCAGGTATTTTTGCACTTCCTCGGTACAAATGGTCAAGAACTGCTCTTGAAGCATGAGGTCTGCAAGGCTTTCTTGTGAGGTGACGGACTTGCCCTCCGTCCACTCCCGGAACCACACACTCAGTTGGGCCGCTGTATCCTCATGGCTCTCTGAAGGCTTTTTCTGCAGGCCTCGGAACCTTCGACGGTACAGCTCCGGCGTGAGTTGGTATCTCCGGATCAGCGCTGCTTTAACGGACTCATAGTCCTGGTCAACTGGCAAATTGGCGTAAGTGTCCATTCTTTTGAGCTCAAGCTGATACTGCCGCTCAGCCTGCCGTTCTGCTGCCTCACAATCAGCCTGCCGTTCTGCGGCCTCACGATCAGCCTGCCATTCTGCGGCCTGCCGTTCGTGTTCTGCAGCTTCCTGAAAGCGGCACATCACCTGCAGGTATATGTTAGGGTCACTGGTGCCTACTTGCTGCAGGGCTGTTTGCCAGTATAAAGCCATTCCCCCCACAAGGCTGGGGCTACTGGTCCCTCCTGGTGAAGTAATCCTTGGGACCGGGCTGCTTGCCGCATTTCCTGGCCTAGCCCCAAAATCAGGACTCTGCTCGATTCTCTGCATGGCTGTGGCTGCCTCCATTTCAGCCATACGCTCAGGATCTCCAAAAGCCTGGTTCTGCAGTTCTGGAGCTCTGCTTCTGAGCCCACTAGCTATCCACTGGTACTTGCCAAATAAAAGATAGGATAGAATACAAAGAGTAAGGGAGGGGAACAGCACTGTATCAAACTTTCACTGTATCTTAATGCTTGCTTTAATACTGAGCTTGTCTCATAGGATTACCACAATCCCCAGCGTCTGAGTGATAAAGGTCACCGACACACGCTGTTTATCTTAAGGATCCCACTGCTGCCACCAATGTGAAAGATCCTCAGTGCGCCAACACCGCGTTGGCCCACACCTGAAGCTTCTTTAATAAAAACCACACTCACCGCCAGTGAGTGCTGGGTCCACAAGATTAATACAAGACAAGCTTTCTAAATTTTGTATATTTATTAACCCCTAAATGGGTCGGTATTAACATCTAACACATCCAGTTCAGAACAGATATGCAGATGTATGCAAGCATTAACAGTTACTAGTTACAAGATACAGCGCATAAAATAAAAAGGGAATAAAAGTGAAATAATTACTTTACCACACATATCCTTGATGTGGCTCTATAGTCCAACACTCACACATAGCATGTGGAGATAACCAGTGGAGGCTTCTAGCAGCAGCATCAACACAGCATTACAGCCTGCATGCTCATCACAGTATATCCTCAGTAGTCTCTCAGTAGCTCATCACAGTAGTCTCTGCACAGTCTCCCTCACTGACCTCTTACCTCATCTTTTATACCCTTGATTACACCACCCAGAATGAGGTCACCGGCGACGGCAAGTCTGATTGATTAACGCACTCAAGTCAAGATTCTTTGTAAGGAGATGGGATTAAGTGGAATGATACAATGCCTTCTATATGTTATCAACCAGGTCTGATCAACAGCCCAGTCCAAACAATACATGTGTATTTGATCACCCAGGGCTATGTAGGAACTCAATGGAGCTATTCTGGGATGGATACAAAGCCCTATTGTTACAATGTTGCCACTACTGACAACATACACCTAGGATTAGAGCTACGCACAGTTTGAGTAAATGGAAGTAAGAGGGAGATACGATACCCAGAGATCAAAATACATCTTGGAGTTATAGCCATATTTAAGTGGAATCATCACAGGGTCTCAGGGGTCACATCGCGTCATTATGCGTAAAAACGCAGGACGTGACCCATGAAACCATGTCAGCGGTTGCTGACTACAGGCAGAAGCATCCAAAGAGAACACATCAGCTGCAGAGCGCAGGAATGGTGAGTACATTGTTTTTTTATGTTTCATCACTTCTCCTGAGGCGCCGCTTACTATACTCTGGGGTCTGAAGAGACCCCAGAGTATACAGTGACTTGCGAAAGTATTGGGCCCCCTTGAACTTTTCCACCTTTTGCCACATTTCAGGCTTCAAACATAAGGATATAAAATTTTAATTTTTTGGTGAAGAATCAACAAGTAGGACACAATTGTGAAGTGGAATGAAATTTATTGGTTATTTTAAACTTTTGTAAAAAATAAAAAAATAAAAAGTGGGGCGTGCAATATTATTTGGCCCCTTTACTTTCAGTGCAGCAAACTCACTCCAGAAGTTCAGAGAGGATCTCTGAATGATCCGATGTTGTCCTAAATGACTGATGATGATAAATATAATCCACCTGTGTGTAATCAAGTCTCCGTATAAATGCACCTGCTCTGTGATAGTCTCAGGGTTCTGTTTAAAGCGCAGAGAGCATCATGAAGACCAAGGAACACACCAGGCAGGTCCGTGATACTGTTGTGGAGACGTTTAAAGCCGGATTTGGATACAAAAAGATTTCCCAAACTTTAAACATCCCAAGGAGCACTGTGCAAGCAATCATATTGAAATGGAAGAAGTATCAGACCACTGCAAATCTACCAAGACCCGGCCATCCCTCTAAACTTTCATCTCAAACAAGGAGAAGACTGATCAGAGATGCAGCCAAGAGGCCCATGATCACTCTGGATGAACTGCAGAGATCTACAGCTGAGGTGGGAGAGTCTGTCCATAGGACAACAATCAGTCGTACACTGCACAAATCTGGCCTTTATGGAAGAGTGGCAAGAAGAAAGCCATTTCTCAAAGATATCCATAAAAAGTCTTGTTTAAAGTTTGCCACAAGCCACCTGGGAGACACACCAAACATGTGGAAGAAGGTGCCCTGGTCAGATGAAACCAAAATCGAACTTTTTGGCCACAATGCAAAACGATATGTTTGGCGTAAAAGCAACACAGCTCATCACCCTGAACACACCATCCCCACTGTCAAACATGGTGGTGGCAGCATCATGGTTTGGGCCTGCTTTTCTTCAGCAGGAACAGGGAAGATGGTTAAAATTGATGGGAAGATGGATGGAGCCAAATACAGGACCATTCTGGAAGAAAACCTGTTGGAGTCTGCAAAAGACCTGAGACTGGGATGGAGATTTATCTTCCGACAAGACAATGATCCCAAACATAAAGGAAAATCTACAATGGAATGGTTCATAAATAAACGTATCCAGGTGTTAGAATGGCCAAGTCAAAGTCCAGACCTGAATCCAATCGAGAATCTGTGGAAAGAGCTGAAAACTGCTGTTCACAAACGCTCTCCATCCAACCTCACTGAGCTCGAGCTGTTTTCCAAGGAAGAATGGGCAAGAATTTCAGTCTCTCGATGTGCAAAACTGATAGAGACATACCCCAAGTGACTTGCAGCTGTAATCGCAGCAAAAGGTGGCGCCACAAAGTATTAACTTAAGGGGGCCGAATAATTTGGCACGCCCCACTTTTCAGTTTTTTATTTTTTTACTAAAGTTTAAAATATCCAATAAATTTCGTTCCACTTCACGATTGTGTCCCACTTGTTGTTGATTCTTTACCAAAAAATTAAAGTTTTATAACCTTATGTTTGAAGCCTGAAATGTGGTAAAAGGTTGAAAAGTTCAAGGGGGCCGAATACTTTCGCAAGGCACTGTAATAGTAGCAGTTTCGTTTCGGCCATGTTTGGTCCGATCGAAACTGCTGGTTGAGGACTCCGCTGCTGTGCCAGGGAAATAAGCCTCACGTGCCACTCTTGGCATGCGTGTCGGGGGTTGCCGACCACTGGTGTAGAGTCTTGTGTTAGCAATCTTTCACTATTCCTTCTCTTTCCTGACTACAGCACTCTCTTTACAACTGAGCATATTTCTAACTGTTGAGAGGACAATGAAGGTAGGATATAAGCTAATTATGCTGAAAAGGAAAAGCACAAGTAGGATGGGAGATGTTTGTGTGTCATTTAGGCCTCATGTTGGCGTAAAGGCCCCATGTTGCATAAATGCAACTTTTTGGGATGCTGCCGAAAGTCAGCAGAAGAAAATGCTGCATTTCACAGTACCAGTAAAGTGAATGAGATTTTGTTTGATCTCATCTATACTTTGCAGAAAAAACACAGCATGTTAATTTTATCTGCAGAATTGAGAGTGTTTTACCTATAGATTTAATAGGGGAAGAAAAAAAAGCAAAGAAAAACGCAGCAGCACTCAATGAAAAACACAACATAAAAATCGCTATGTGTTTCCATTGTGTTTTTCCACAGCGTTTTTTTTTTAGCTTTGATTTGCTACATGGGGCTTTAACCTTAGACTGTAGTCTAAGATCCACCGACACTTAGGCTATACTAGCCCACAAGGATTTTGATATACCGGACAGATGCCCAGTCCACATGAGATGCAGAGGTTTTTGTTTTTATACAAAATATATATATATACAGTACAGACCAAAATTTTGGATACACCTTCTCATTCCAAGAGTTTTCTGTATTTTCATGACTATAAAAATAGTAGATTCACACTGAAGGCATCAAAACTATGAATTAACACATGTGGAATTATATACTTAACAAAAAAGTGTGAAACAACTGAAAATATGTCTTATATTCTAGGTTCTTCAAAGTAGCCACCTTTTGCTTTGATTACTGCTTTGCACACTCTTGGCATTTTCTTGATGAGCTTCAAGAGGTAGTCACCTGAAATGGTCTTCCAACAGTCTTGAAGGAGTTCCCAGAGATGCTTAGCACTTGTTGGCCCTTTTGCCTTCACTCTGCGGTGCAGTTCACCCAAAACCATCTCGATTGGGTTCAGGTCTGGTGACTGTGAAGGCCAGGTTATCTGGCGTAGCACCCCATCACTCTCCTTCTTGGTCAAATAGCCCTTACACAGTCTGGAGGTTTGTTTGGTGTCATTGTCCTGTTGAAAAATAAATGATGGTCCAACTAAACGCAAACCGGATGGAATAGCATGCTGCTGCAAGATGCTGTGGTAACCATGCTGGTTCAGTATTCCTTCAATTTTGAATAAATCCCCTACAGTGTCACCAGCAAAGCACTCCCACACCATCACACCTCCTCCTCTATGCTTCATGGTGGGAACCAGGCATGTAGAGTCCATTCGTTCACCTTTTCTGCGTCGCACAAAGACACGGTGGTTGGAACCAAAGATCTCAAATTTGGACTCATCAGACCAAAGCACAGATTTCCACAGGTCTAATGTCCATTCCTTGTGTTCTTTAGCCCAAACAAGTCTCTTCTGCTTGTTGTCTGTCCTTAGCAGTGGTTTCCTAGCAGCTATTTTACCATGAAGGCCTGCTGCACACTGTCTCCTCTTAACAGTTGTTGTAGAGATGTGTCTGCTGCTAGAACTCTGTGTGGCATTGACTTGGTCTCTAATCTGAGCTGCTGTTAACCTGAGATTTCTGTGGCTGGTGACTCGGATGAACTTATCCTCCGCAGCAGAGGTGACTTTTGGTCTTCCTTTCCTGGGGCGGTCCTCATGTGAGCCAGTTTCTTTGTAGCGCTTGATGGTTTTGGCCACTGCACTTGGGGACACTTTCAAAGTTTTCCCAATTTTTCGTACTGACTGACCTTCATTTCTTAAAGTAATGATGGCCACTCGTTTTTCTTTACTTAGCTGCTTTTTTTCTTGCCATAATACAAATTCTAACACTCCATTCAGTAGGACTATCAGCTGTGTATCCACCTGACTTCTGAACAACACAACTGATGGTCCCAATCCCATTTATAAGGCAAGAAATCCCACTTATTAAACCTGACAGGGCACACCTGTGAAGTGAAAACCATTTCAGGTGACTACCTCTTGAAGCTCATCAAGAGAATGCCAAGAGTGTGCAAAGCAGTAATCAAAGTAAAAGGTGGCTACTTTGAAGAACCCTTCAAAGAACACTTTTTTTGTTAAGTATATAATTCTACATGTGTTAATTCATAGTTTTGATGCCTTCAGTGTGAATCTACAATTTTATAGTCATGAAAATGCAGAAAACTCTTGGAATGAGAAGGTGTGTCCAAACATTTGGTCTGTACTGTATATGTGTGTGTGTGTGTGTGTGTGTGTGTGTGTGTGTGTGTGACATACATAATGCATTCAGAAAATCTTCTTACCTTTTGAGTTTTTTTGCTCTGATATGCTTTATCAGCTGTGAGACCTTATATAGACAGGGGTGTGTCTTTTTATACCATGTCCAATCAACTAAATTTACCCCAGGTGGACTTCTATCAAGGTGTAGAAACATCTCAAAGATGACCACGAGAAATGGGAGGCCCCCCCAGAGCTAAAATTCAAGTGTAATAGTAAAAAGTTCTGAATACTTTTGTCCATGCAAAATTTTTAATAAAGTTGCAAGAATTTCTAAAATTATGTTTTCACATTCTCATTATGGTGTATTGAATGCATAACAAAATGTGAAAAAAGGGAGAGGGTCTGAAGACTATATATATATATACTGGTTAAATGTATAGAATTAAGTTACTGTTTATATATTAATCACAACCTGTTCTGTACAAAGAGTGATAGAAAATCTTGTATATAGTTGTAGAATGACACAGCCCCATGCACAACTGAGGGCGACAGTATATGGCGAAACATGTCTGGGGGCTGTCTGGTTATCTGCTCTTAAATCAGTGTGTAAGGAAATTGCTAGAGGAGCGATTCCCCAGTAGCTGCTGGTGAACCCTGGGGTTAGTGGCACAACAAGCCCCTAAGCCAGGAGTAATAGCCAGTACACACGATGCAATAGCAAGGGCCAATGTGAATGTGAGCAAACAATAAATAGGAAGGAAGAACCTGTCCCAGATTTGATAGGACAATAGACTGTCAATCACACAGGTAAGGCTAAGATGAACTATTTGAGGAGCAGAAAGAAACAAGGTGCAGGAGACGGGTGTGGCTGAAATTACATAGTAGTAGTACTAGGACAGTGTTCAGACTGAGCATCAAGAACCTTAAACAAAGAATCAAACTGAACACGCCTCCTGCGCCGCAGCGTGCGAACGGATGGTGGCGCAGAGACCTGAACAGGCAGAGACGTTACACAGTGACTGGCTCTATAACATCTTTTAATAGTAGTTGCAATATATTGGTCAGTATACTATGGTTTAATCTATGGTTTAGTCTGTGAATAGACAGACTTACTATAGTCAGTTTCCAATAGTCAGTAAGGGATAAAGGAAATATTTGTTCCAATTAGGAAATACATGTCTCTATAAAGAAATAACATCCGCCTTTGCAAGGAATTTGTATTTTGTACCCTTCATTGAAATTAATGAAACTAATGAGATGAGATATAGACGATCACTGGGTTTTTAAACTCATTTTTGTGCACCATTTTTCATTTAATTGCTATATTAATAAAAGTTATATTTAATGGGGATGGAAATTGAACCTTAGTCCCTCTATATGGAACTTTTTCTCTAGTGCTTGATCCTTGGTTCATACTGGATCCTATATTGAATTTAGTTGTTAGCTGTAAAATGATGATAAACCCAACAGAATTGCCATAGACTGTGATTAGAAATACTACTTTCCAATGTTTGCTGGACTAAAGGAAAGATGAGGCCACAGAACACTAGATAGGGCTAGCTACACGTTTCCCTGGGAGCAGTGAATAAGATCTAGAGAGGTATTTACATGTTATCATCATAGTGAGGACTGCTGTGAGAACAGCAATGGAAATCATCAATCTCCCTCTGCATGCAATGTCTCTGTTTAATAGCTGATAGGGTGTCTCCAAAGAGTTTTCTGTGCTCTTTGTTTAAAATGACATATAATGGGCCTGGCCTTATCAGTGTCTCTAAATGCATTTTCTGTGCTTTACCCCCACTAGGGAATTTCATCTATTCTAATGAACGTACAGAATTGATTTTGAGCTTGGCAAAAATTTAATCCATCAATTTAACATTAAATGAATATGCAAAAGGTTCTATTGCGGTTATGAAAGGAAAACAGAGAGGGAACATTCTTATTAATTTAAATGTGTTTGAAAAATGGAAGGAACCACCTGCTATTAATATGTGACGGGTCTCAGTGGAAAGATGTGCAACTGCTGATTATGTTGTAACAAGTCCAAAGCTTTCTCTAGAAAACATGACATGACAGCCTTGAAGTTGATGTTGATACATAGTTTTAGCACCTTTGTTAGCTGTTTCCCACAAAGGTACAATCAGCAGTGGGACTATGACACAGTGGGGAAAAAAAGTATTTAGTCAGCCACAAATTGTGCAAGTTCTCCCACTTAAAAAGATGAGAGAGATATGACATCATAGGTAGACTTCAACTATGAGAGACAAAATGAGAAAACAAATCCAGAAAATCACGTTGTCTGATTTTTTAAGAATTTATTTGCAAATTATGGTGGAAAATAAGTATTTGGTCAATAACAAAAGTTCATCTCAATACTTTGTTATATATCCTTTGTTGGCAATGACAGAGGTCAAATGTTTTCTGTAAGTCTTCACAAGGTTGGCGCTCACTGTTGCTGGTATGTTGGCCCATTCCTCCATGCAGATCTCCTCTAGAGCAGTGATGTTTTGGGGCTGTCGCGGGGCAACACGGACTTTTAACTCCCTCCAAAGGTTTTCTATGAAGTTGAGATCTGCAGACGGGCTAGGCCACTGCAGGACCTTGAAATGCTTCTTACGAAGCCACTCCTTCGATGCCCTGGTGGTGTGCCTGGGATCATTGTCATACTGAAAGACCCAGCCACATTTCATCTTCAATGCTCTTGCTGGTGGAAGGAGGTTTGCACTCAAAATCTCACGATACATGGTCCCATTCATTCTTTCATGTACACCAATCAGTCGTCCCTGTCCCAGCCCCAAAGCATGATGTTTCCACCCCCATGATTCACAGTAGGTATGGTGTTCTTTGGATGCAACTCAGCATTCACTCTCCTCCAAACACAACGAGTTGTGTTTCTACCAAACAGTTCTACTTTGGTTTCATCTGACCATATGACATTCTCCCATTACTCTTCTGGAACATCCAAATGCTCTCTAGCAAACTTCAGACGGGCCCGGATATGTACTGGCTTAAGCAGGGGGACACGTCTGGCACTGCAGGATCTGAGTCCCTGGCGGCGTTGTGTCTTACTGACGGTAGTCTTTGCTACGCTAGTCCCAGCTTTCTGCAGGTCATTCACTAGGTCCCCCCGTGTGGTTCTGGGATTTTTGCTCACCATTCTTGTGATCATTTTGACCCCATGGGGTGAGAGCTTGCATGGAGCCCCTGATCGAGGGAGATTATCAGTGGTCTTGTATGTCTTCCATTTTCTAATTACTACTTCCACAGTTGCTTTCTTCACACCAAGCTGCTTGGCTATTGAAGATTCAGTCTTCCCAACCTGGTGCAGGTCTACAATTTTGTTTCTGGTGTCCTTCCACAGATCTTTGGTCTTCACCATAGTGGAGTTTGGAGTGTGACTGTTTGAGGTTGTGGACAGGTGTCTTTTATACTGATAACAATGTCAAACAGGTGCCATTACTACAGGTGGAGGACAGAGGAGCCTCTTAAAGAAGAAGTTACAGGTCTGTGAGAGCTAGAAATCTTGCTAGTTTGTAGGTGACCAAATACTTATTTTCCATCATAATTTGCAAATAAATTCTTAAAAAATCATACAATGTGATTTCTAGATATGTTTTCTCATTTTGTTTCTCATAGTTGAGGTCTACCTATAATGTAAATTACAGGCCTCTCTCATCTCAAGTGGGAGAACTTGCATAATTGGTGGCTGACTAAATACTTTGTTTCCCCACTGTAACCTCTTCCCACCAAAGCCATTTTTTGTTTTGCATTTTATTTTTTTTACTCCTCGCCTTTCAAACATCTTCTGGGTAGATTTGCTTGGGTTCTATAATTAGGGATCACACCCCAGGAGACAATAGTGGAAGAGAGAGTACTTGAGCACTCCAAAGCTGACAATGCAATGTAATTTATTGAAGCAGTAGCAATTAAAATGAGTCTTTATCAAACATGATTGTCGCTTGGCAGTACAGAACACTGTTGGCACTATGGAAGGGATTTATATCACAGTAGAAAGGTGCTTTTTAACTGTGATAAATATCACTTCTAAACGGCTCCTGTGATCTCACCGAGAAGGAGTCATATGGTAAGTAATACTGAAAATAAAATTGATTAGAACCCCTCAGGTCCAGGGTTGGACTGGCCCACCGGTGAATCCCTCGATGGGCCTCGAGCCCCGACTATTTGCCAATGTAAAGGTCAGGGGTCTGATCGGGACGGTGGAGCATCTATTAGTGTGGGGGGTCCACTGTGGGCATATAATACTGTGTGGGGGCCATTGTGGGCATATAATGCTGTGGGAGGGCCACTGCGGAGCATATATTGCTGTGTGGAGGGCCACTGCGGACCATATAATGCTGTGTGGGGGCTACTGCGTAGCATATAATGCAGTGTGGGGGCCACTGTGGAGCATATTATACTGTCCCAGTATTGTTTAAATGCCGGGCGCTGCTCATTCACCATGTTCTTGATAACTGCAGTTGTGGGTACTAAAGCTGTATCCCTTTCAAGTATCTGAGATATCGCTGCAGCACCCGTAAATGTCACTATCAAGAATTCACTCTAGGGAGGGGGTAGGGGGATCCTGATGGGCAGCCATTGGAACCAATCCAGTTGCAGCTTGTTGCTGCAAGCGTTACTGATGTACTGACGCTGTGCGCGGCAACGGGTTTCTGCATAGGAGCTCAGACCAACAGTGTGAAAGATACATACAACTTACCCATACAAACAAAAAACATTTCCCCCTATTTTGCCCCCAAATCTTTTAACTTCACTGACCACTCTGATAACTACAATCCCCAGCATCTCCAGATGCTCTGGGTCTGTTGAGAGTTGTAATCCCCCCCTCCCACCCCAGCTAATTTCTCACTGTATTGTTATGCTGGTGCCTGCTCTAGGGCTCCAGCATAACAATACCTAAGTCGCAGAAACTCCAATAGTGCTATAGGGGAGAGCAGTGAAGGGGCCACTGTATGGGCATACAGTCGCCCCTTCAATATTCCCCCCCGTACAGTGGCCCCTTCACTGGTCCCCTATACTGTATGGGGACCATTGATGGGGTCATTGGGGGGCAGTGATGGAGGCCAATAGCCTGGGGGACATTACAGGGGTTGTGCAGGATAACATTTTTTTTTTTTTTTAATTACACCGGGGCAGGTGAAAAAAAAACAAAAAACCTTCTCTCCTGTCCCCAGTGTGTCCCAGCGTGGTTCGGCCTGTGACGTCACGTGACCCCTGAGGCCAATCAGCGGCCTTAAGGAAGGGACCTGGGATGTCACAGCCAGTGAGGACTTCCGGCAAAAGAAGACAGCGGAGCAGCAGGACCGGACCGTGCTGGTACCTGCTGACATCGGAGCACCTGGGACAGGTGAGTATGTTTAGTATGTGTTTGTTTGTTTGTTTTTTTGGGGGGGGGATTCACCTCCCCCAGACTAATTAGAAAAAAGACAAAAATTATACTGGACAACCTCTTTAAAGTGTGGTGCATTAGGGGGATATATTAAAGTGGTTGTCCAGGCATAATTTGTTATGGTTTATCCCCAGGATAGGCCATAGATACCTGATCTGTACAGGACTGACCCCGGACCGATCAGCTGTATGGAGCCACCTCTGGCACCTGTCCTGTACACAATACGGGGCCAGAAGCAGAAAGCTCTGCCCACTGTGTATTAGCCGGGCACCTTCACTGCATCTCAGCACTTATTGAAGTCAGTGGGAGCTGAGCTGCAGTGAAGGCGCCGGGCGACTAAACAGCTGATGAAGCTTTCTGCTTCCGACCCTATGTTGTGCACAGAACGGGCGCTGGAAGTGGCTCTGAACAGATGATGGGGCCGTGTGTCAGACCCCTACTGATCAGGTATTTATGGCCTATCCTGAGCATAGGCCATTAAAAAGATTAACCCTGGACAACCCCTTTAATATGCCCCACACAGTTTAATGTCCTCCCTACAGGATGTTAGCCCCCATCACTGCCCCACACAATATAATGGCTCCATCACTGTTTCCCATACAGTATGGGGGACCAGTGAAGTGGCCATAAAAAAAATTGGCCCAGACAACCCTTTTAAACGAGGTTGTCCATAAACTGGAGCAACCACTTTGGGGGCTGCCAGGGAGGTGTAAAAATAAAAAAATTTCAAAAAAAGCATACTCACCTGTCCCCAGCACCCTGTTGTCCCCCGCCTGTGTCTGTTCGGTCTCATGGTGGCACCTCATTTCTGGAAATCCTGTACCTATTTGGTCTTCACGGTCACATGAGGTGCAGGACTCCCAGCAAGGAGTCGCTGGCACGAGACTGAATGGACCCTGGCAGTGGACAATGGAGCACCAGGGACAGGTGAGTATGCTTTTTTATTTATTTATTTTTTAGTTTATACCTCCCGCACGGGACATGGGTTGCGCCAATTCCTGGACAACCTCTTCAAAGGATTTATCCATCTTTCTAATATTGATAGCCTGTCCTTAGGATAGGCCAGCAATATTACATCTATGATAATACAACAGCCAGGACTTCTGCAGATCAGCTTTTTCAGTACAGTGCGGCTACAGGTAATGGCAACAATTCTAGGAGCCACGCTGTTCACTTGCCATACAGGGTGTAGCAGTGGGTTTAGGTAGTGCAGTGGTGCACATCGTATGGCGGGTGAGCAGCATGGCTCCCAACATGTTATTACCTTTAGCCGCCCTGTCTCGGTACCACTGATCTGCAGGGGTCCTGATGGTGGACCCCTAGAAGCAATTCCACTGGTGGGCCGTAGACATTCCAGTCCGACACTGCTCAGGTCCCATTGTTGCATCTGAAGGGTGAAGTGCCTGCAGTCAGAGATATCTCTGATCACAGACCCAGTCTCTGCTTGTATAAAACAGACAGCCCTCCTGAGCAGACATCATGCTTAAATACCCGCCATCCCTGTACTGTTATGACTGATGTCAGAAAGGGATTAAGGCTGGAGCTCCACGTGGCATAAACGCCGCAAAAACCAGCATTTTACAGTCCCTGCAAAGTGACTGATTCTAGCGAATTCCATCCACACATTGTGGAAAAATACGTTCAGCGTACATGCTGCGATTTCCTAAACCATTGCAGTTTTGGAAATCGCACCATTTCAATTATACCTGCGGAAACACCGGATGTCTCCTTATAGGTATAATCAGGGGCGCACCGCTAATGAGGCGGAGTGAGGCGGCCGCCTCAGGCGGCACTGTCCGGGGGGTGGCATTTTTACTATTTAATGTAAACCAGCCTAGGACAGGCCGCTTTAAAAAAACAAAAACCCAGAGCTGAGCGGGGCCTGTCCTAGGCTGTTTTACAAGACGTCACATCTCAGCGCAGGCGGCGATACAATGACGTCATCACGCCGCCTACGCTGAGACACAGACGTCGCGGACAAGAAGAGGAGGCGGCGGCGGCTGCATCAAGGCATCGCAGGTGAGTATAGCTTTTTTTTATATATATAAATAGGCCGTAACCTGTTGGAGTATCCCCGGCAGGTCAGAGCCTATTTACTTACCCCGCGTCTGCTCGCGGCCGCCCCCGCTTCCCCCTTCTGCTATAGGCCGCAGAAAGGGAAGTGGATGCCGCTGTGAGCGGCCGCAGGCATCGGTAAGTTGGGCCGCGGGCCGCAAATACTACTATTATCGGAGGCCTAGGGTTGGTGAGGGAACATAAAAACCAATGTTACTCAGCTCCTGCGATCCGATGTAACTCCGAGCAGGCTTGAGGCCTCTGGTGACGTCATCAGGTCGCGTCACTGGCCTGATCACGTGACGTGTGTGCGCAATTAAACAGGGCCGAAAGCTGCAAGGAGTGCACCGGTGTCCAGGATAGGTAAGTAACTCTGGTTTTTATGTTTGTATTCTCCCCTGGGTCTCCAATCATTATACTCTGGGGTCTGAAAAGACCCCAGAGTATAATAATAGTTCATGGGTGGTCCACTATGGGGCATAATACCCTGTGCAGGGACCACTGTAGAGCATAATACCCTGTGCAGGGGCCACTCTGGAGCATAATACATCTGCAGGGGCCACTATAGAGCATAATACCGAGTGCAGGGGCCACTATAGAGCATAATTCTGGGAGCAGGGTCCACTATAGAGCATAATACCGAGTGCAGGGGCCACTATAGAGCATAATATCGGGTGCAGGGGTCACTATGGAGCATAATACAAGTACAGGGGCCACTATGGAGGATAATACCAGTGCAAGGGCCACTATGGAGGATAATACCAGTGCAGGGGCCACTATGGAGCATAATACCAGTGTAGGGGCCACTATGGAGCATAATACCGTGTTCTGGGGCCACTGTGGAGCATAATACCGTGTGCAGGGGCCAATATGGAGAATAATACCGTGTGCAGGGACCAATATGGGGCATAAAACTGTGTGCAGGAGTTCCTGTGGAACATAATACCGTGTGCAGTGGCCAATGCGGGGCATAATACCGTGAGCAGGGGCCACTATGGAGCATAATACCGTGTGCAGGGGCCGCTGCGAGGCATAATACAATGTGCATGGGCCGCTGCGGGCCGTAATACTGTGTGCAGGGGCCGCTGCGGGCCGTAATACTGTGTGCAGGGGCTGCTGTAGAACATTATAGTGTGTGTAAATGGGGTGCTATAAACATGGGCTATGGCGCCTGTTTATATCACACGCTGTCTGTTTATAGTGACCATGTGATGTAATTGTAGCCTTGTCACATACTGTAGACATGTACAGGATGAGGCTGTAGTTACATTACATGGCCGCTATGAGATGAATTACACTATGTAAACAGAGAAGCGGTCACGGCGCTTACACAGGCACCATTCAAACATCTGATCAGTGGGGGTCCTGGGTTTTTGAACCCCACTGATTAGTTTATTAATGACCTGGAAAACCTTTTAATTAGTTAACACCTGGGGCATTATTAATAAGGTGCACTATTTATACAGGGTACACACGGACATTATTAATATAAAGATGCACTTGGGAGTATTATTCATTATGGGGGGTTATATCATATATTTTATAATTGGGGGTAGCAGCAGAATGGGGGCTTTGTGTAGGTGAGGACAATGTGGGTTGGATGCCTGGAAAAGTGAGGAGTCAAAGATGTCTGTGTTGCAAACTTTACAGAGACAAGTCACAGCTGGAAGAAGTGGTCATGGCGGTCCAGAGGGAAGAGAAAGGAAATGTGAACGATTAGTCAGAGACGTCACCTGTAAGTCACAAAATGTTACTGCCCTGTATTCACCTAAATGATAGAGGATAAATACCTGAGTGATGGGGGTCTGTCTGCTGAGACCCCCCACTGAGCCTGAGAATTGGGTTTTTTCCCCCACCCTAGGTGGGAATCCAGCCTGGCTGCAGCCATATTTATAGGTGTGTCACTTGGCGGATGGACAAACCCGCGTGGCTCTCATTCACTTTAATGGTAGTGCCAAAGATAGCCGAAGTCCAGTACTCAGCTATCTGCGGGGCTCCTATTATAGAGAATGGGGGCCACGTGGGCTCGTCCATCCACCAAGCAGAAGATGTGTGAAGTTACTTTCATTGTTAATGTCATGTTGTTGATCTGATACTGAAGTAATACAGGAAGAAGAATTCTTAAAAATGTTTTATAACTTTGTGTATTGTGTATATTGTGCGACTATAACAGTGTGTTAAACTAGTAGCATGGAAACTCAGTTTTTTTTTTGGGGGGGTTTTTTTGGGGGGTTTTTTTTTGGGGGGGGGGGCGTCTTTCTATAGTCCGCCTCAGGCAGCAAAGAGGCTAGGTTCACCACTGGGTATAATGGAAGCAGAAAGTCCACAGAGGAAACCACAGCGGACTTTCTGTGGAAAGCATTGTCGCCACTGTTTTTCCCACAGTGCTTTTTTGCCGCAGCCTGATATATGGGGCCTTAGCCTAAAGGGGTTTTCAAGCCATGCAAAAATTGGTGTCAATGGGCTACAAATTTGTTAAAAAATAAAAGAGCTTATACTGACATCACCAATCCCCTGCAGCTGCAATTTCAACATTGTCCAGCTCCCTACAACTTTCCTCTACTTCAGGGGTAGGCAACCTTCGGCACTCCAGCTGTTGTAAAACTACAACTCCCAGCATGCATACTTGCTCTGCTATTCTTGGAACTCCCATGGAAGTGAATGGAGCATGTTGGGAGTTGTAGTTTCACAGCAGCTGGAGTGCCGAAGGTTGCTGATCCCTGCTCTACTTGCTCCCTTCCTGACTCAGCATAAAGTGGCTGTGAATGTAATTAGTGGCTGAAGAGGGTTACTATTGCATCCAGTGACTGACTGCATGGCATTCCCTGCCATTTCTTGCTGTGTCAGGATGAGACTAGGAAAAAGATCATAGCAGGAACATGACTACAGACAGGACAGCAGCAACAAGAAAACAGTGAGGTAAATATCTCTTTTAGTTTTTTAACCTATTTGCAGCCCACTGATACAAATTTGAATATGGCTGGGAAACCCATCTAACGCAATGATATTAATAGGATGCCTATTAAATGATTAAACAATACCCACTTGATTACATTTGAAAAAGAGAGAATTGCTAACTGGCATGGTTGTCCGCTTAAAGACTGGAAAGAATTTGGTGTGTAAGGAATGTACCCATTCTTCACCCCTAACCCCCATAATATGGGGACGCTTTCAGTCAGATTATCAAGTTGCAATCCCCAGAATAGCGATTAATGGCAGCTACACTGTAGCAAAGAATTTGTAACCAAGTCAGAATGATAGCAAGGGATTGTCAATGTAATACAAATTACAAATCCAAGGTCAGAAACAGAAGCATAACCCAGGAACGAGGCAAAGGTCAGTGTCAATATCTGACCCGTGCAAATGATTATACAATCTCTGTTTAGAAGCAATTATACTGGTCTGAATCTGAAAACACAGCCACTTCAATTTCTAAGTAGACTGCAGTCATGATGTGCTATTGCACACATAAATTAAAAGTATGTAAATCTAGTGCAATACTAATATTGTGGATATACAGTCATATGAAAAAGTTTGGGCACCCCTATTAATCTTAATCATTTTTAGTTCTAAATATTTGGGTGTTTGCAACAGCCATTTCAATTTGATATATCTAATAACTGATGGACACAGTAATATTTCAGGATTGAAATGAGGTTTATTGTACTAATAGAAAATGTGCAATATGCATTAAACCAAAATTTGACCGGTGCAAAAATTTGGGTACCCTTATCATTTTATTGATTTGAATACTCCTAACTACTTTTTACTGACTTACTGAAGCACAAAATTGGTTTTGTAACCTCACTGAGCTTTGAACTTCATAGCCAGGTGTATCCAATCATGAGAAAAGGTATTTAAGGTGGCCAATTGCAAGTTGTTCTCCTATTTCAATCTCCTCTGAAGAGTGGCATCATGGGCTCCTCAAAACAACTCTCAAATGATCTGAAAGCAAAGATTGTTCAGCATAGTTGTTCAGGGGAAGGATACAAAAAGTTGTCTCAGAGATTTAACCTGTCAGTTTCCACTGTGGTTAACATAGTAAGGAAATGGAAGACCACAGGGACAGTTCTTGTTAAGCCCAGAAGTGGCAGGCCAAGAAAAATATCAGAAAGGCAGAGAAGAAGAATGGTGAGAACAGTCAAGGACAATCCACAGACCACCTCCAAAGAGCTGCAGCATCATCTTGCTGCAGATGGTGTCACTGTGCATCGGTCAACAATACAGCACACTTTGCACAAGGAGAAGCTGTATGGGAGAGTGATGCGAAAGAAGCCATTTCTGAAAGCACGCCACAAACAGAGTCGCCTGAGGTATGCAAAAGCACATTTGGACAAGCCAGCTTCATTTTGGAAGAAGGTCCTGTGGACTGATGAAACAAAGATTGAGTTGTTTGGTCCTACAAAAAGGCGTTATGCGTGGTGTCAAAAAAACACAGCATTCCAAGAAAAACACTTGCTACCCACTGTAAAATTTGGTGGAGGTTCCATCATGCTTTGGGGCTGTGTGGCCAATGCCGGCACCGGGAATCTTGTTAAAGTTGAGGGTCGCATGGATTCAACTCAGTATCAGCAGATTCTTGAGAATAATGTACAAGAATCAGTGACGAATTTGAAGTTACGCCGGGGATGGATATTTCAGCAAGACAATGATCCAAAACACAGCTCCAAATCTACTCAGGCATTCATGCAGAGGAACAATTACAATGTTCTGGAATGGCCATCCCAGTCCCCAGACCTGAATATCATTGAACATCAGTGGGATAATTTGAAGCGGGCTGTCCATGCTCGGCGACCATCAAACTTAACTGAACTGGAATTGTTTTGTAAAGAGGAATGGTCAAAAATACCTTCATCCAGGATCCAGGAACTGATTAAAAGCTACAGGAAGCGACTAGAGGCTGTTATTTTTGCAAAAGGAGGATCTACTAAATATTAATGTCACTTTTGTGTTGAGGTGCCCATACTTTTGCACCGGTCAAATTTTGGTTTAATGCATATTGCACATTTTCTGTTAGTACAATAAACCTCATTTCAATCCTGAAATATTACTGTGTCCATCAGTTATTAGATCAAATTGAAATGGCTGTTGCAAACACCCAAATATTTAGAACTAAAAATGATTAAGATTAATAGGGGTGCCCAAACTTTTTCATATGACTGTATTTTGTTTCCTTCTCTATTGTCCCTTTCCTCCTCTAGTGTGTCAGAATGTGTGCCTGTGAAATTATCATCTATGCTTAAAATGTTTACTTTTCTTTTTGAAAATTAAAAGAAAAATTAAACACATTAATTTTAAAAAGTTAAGTGCATTAAATTGACGTCTATTGCCTCCTCCAATATATATAAGATCATTTCATGAATTGACAGAATCAGCAATAGACCTCTGTGCTAAATAAGTCACACATATCAGTTAATCCATTTTATATATACCATGTTACATAGTTTATGTTATTTTCAATCTTTTGAATATTTTGGCAATATATTATATGTCCTTACACTACACTATTTTTAGCTTCATTAATTTTTATTAGTATTGAAAAAGTCTTACAGAATGTACAGCTGGAGTATAGTAAAATATGACAGGTATATACAATAAATCAAATCCATCATGAGCCAAACAATACATTATTAGGTGCAGTAGGATAAAGTTTTTGTAGCTTATGACACTCTAGAGGTCATAAAAGATATTTATAACATTTGCAGCATTTCCGTAAGTAGCAATTACATAACAATGAGACATAAGAATGTAAAGCTAACAAGTGGTAATGTTCCTCTCAAGCTTATCTCTAAACATGGAGTAACCCCTCAAGTAACAACATTTTGTCCCCATATAAACATATAAAACAACAGAAAAGGAAAAAAATTAGCCAAAATCACTCAATACACCAAGAGCAGCCAATATATCAAAAATATATCAAACTTTATTGATTAAAAAAATATATATAGACATCACGTATCAAAAATAAATAGGACATGACAAAACTGACAGTATACAAGGTGTCAAGTTACTCACATACCAATTACAGACAGTTTAAACGGTTACACCCATAAACTGCATAAATAAATGATGCAAAAATGCATGTGCATATATATGTAAAAATGGGAGTTGTATAATAAATTAAATTGCACAATCACCAGAGGGTTATAGACAAAGCAATGTCAAGTTGTAATACTGCTTACCAGAGGTATATATACACCCCAGAACTTGCTAATTATGCTAGGTTCACACCTGCGCCCGGGTTCCGTTTCACACTTGCGCCCAGTGGTATCAGGGATCACTCTGGCACGCCACATCTTCAGTACATGGGTATGTTCTTTGAATGTTCCATACAGGTATTTTGTACTTAGATTTGTTGTTCAATTGCTGTTTTAGTCTGACTGGATAGCCAAGATACATGTTACTAATTATTAGCATTTGTTCTGGGGTGTATATATACCTCTGGTAAGCAGGGATTCATTTTGCAGGCACTGTAAAACGTTGCATTTTTTTTCTGCGGTGTTTCCGCCGTGGGCAAACTGCAGCGTTTAAGCCACATGGGACCATGACCTTAAACGTTTTATGAATAAATAAAGTCCATAATATTAGTAGCACGTCTGAGTTTCTTGTTTGCTCATATGAACTTAGATACTATAGTCTGTATTTTAGCAAAAAAGGAAGTCTGAAGAATTATTGGGAGCGTTTTGAAAAGACAAAAGATTTTTGGTAGTAGAAGCATCTTCAAAGTAGCTTTCCTACCCATCCAAGAAAGTTCCACTTTTTTAAGGGAATGGGCTTCTGTTTTGATTGGATTAAGAAGTGGAATATAATTTTGCTTATATAAATCGGAAAAGGATGGCGTTATTGCAATCCCTAGGTATTGTATTTTGTCATCTTTCCAATCAAATGGATACCCAATTTTTAAGGAGAACAGCTGTTCATGGTTCAAAAATAACGGTAAGGCTTGTGTTTTTTGGGTATTTAGTTTGTAATAAGATAGTTTACCAAATTGGGAGATTGTAGACATAGCCCTTTCCAAGGATGCTTTAGGTTGTGTCACATACGGGCTGTCCTAGCACGTGAGGCGGGTGCGGCTATCAGGGTCGACTAACTCTACTCACTCTTCAATCAGGCTGCAAATTGAGCATAAGTCACACCCCAACACAGTCCACTCACCCCAAATACACGCCGCCACCACCACTGATTTGGCTCAATGGAAGCCTCACTTACATAAAACCAAAATATCATAAAGCAATATAACAATATCTGGTCAGCCAGAGAAAGGCAATTTCCCCTCTGCCCCATTGTATACACACAAACCATTGAGGTAGATTGATAACACATCATAAACACAACATTCACTATGGATATATATATATATATATATATATATATGACTAATATGAATAAGTAATAATACATAGCTTATTTCATCACAGGTTGGGTTAATGAAAGGATGATATAATTTGCTACAGTAAAATTTTATGTTGTATATCTTATGGAAACTTATTGTATTTGGTTGCCTTCTCTGATTTTCTGGGTTATCTGGAACTGATCAGAGAGTGTCCCATTAGTATATACTCTTGGCGATGGAGCTGAATACAGAACTCTAATCGCAGTAAGTATTGGGTCTCGTAAACCAAACTTTCAAGAGCCGAAAAGGGGTACAACCAGTTAATTTGCTCAAACACCTTCTCAGCATCCAATATGAGCAGCAAAGAGGGAGTATGGCGGGACTCTAGATGGTGTATTATCATATGCTTGACGTCCCTTTACAAATCACACTTGATCACTTCCAATGAAGTTGGCTGGACACAATGCTATTCTGGTTTGCTAGTAGCTTAGCATACATTTTTAAATCTATGTTCAAAAGTGAGATTGGTCTAAAATTGGCTGGGACATCTGGTGCCTCCCGAAAGGTGATGGTGAAGTTGTTGTCTTGATGATATGAGTTGCTGAGCCTGAGTTGGTATCTGATTATCTTTTTTATTAATATCATCTAGTGTTTTTATTTGTAACAAAAGGGCAATGAGGGCAGTTTCTCTAAGTTTTTTCTTTTTGTGAACAAATTTCATAAAATAACCTCTGATGAAAGCCTTATGGGCATTCCATAGCAACACCGATCATCAGTGGACATCCGATTGAATTGGAAGAATTCTACTAGCTCTTTTTCCAGGGTTTTTTTTAGAAATTGGTGGGATAATAAATATAGGCTACACCGTCACAGGTAAGTCAGATTGTTCTGATAACTGAATAGTTACTGCTGCATGATCAGACCATTTGATATCTTCTACAGTAGTGGATTGAGCTAAAGGGAGAGAGTCCCTGGGCAAAAAAAATAGGTCAATACAGGAATAGCTGTTATGGACTGGGGAAGTTATCCCTTTCAGTATTATGATGTATACACAAGATATCATAGAAGTCTTCCTGCCATAACATCTCTTTTATTGCCAATGTAGAATGTCTGAGCTTTGATGTAGAATCTACAGAACGATCTAGAGCAACATTGAAGTCACCACACAGTATAAGGGCGCCCTGTTGATAATTTTCAGGTATCATTTTTCTGCAGAACCTGAGTTGGCCTCTATTCAGGGAATAAATAGATACTAAAGTGTAAGGAATATTATTAAATTCACATGTTTTGATATGATTGAATGCTAATGAGCTTTTGAAAACAATAAGAACACCTCTACTTTTAGAGACGTGTGAAGAAAGAACTATGTGTGGAAAAGAAGGGTCTTTAAATGTGCAGATATCTCTTTCTAGGAGGTGTGTTTCCTGTACACATTTAACAAGAAAGTATTTTTATTTGTTTCAATAACCATGTTAATTTTTGAGGGCTATTAAGTCTCCTAGCATTTCATGATGCTATATTAATTACCATTGTATAAAATATAAGAATGTTTTATGACCCGACCAGGAGGCATGTAGGCATGCAAAGGATATTAAGAAAACAAAAAAAAAAATTGGAAGGATACTCAACATACACAAACAATAAATAAAAATAATACAAATTTATTGGTTACATTAAAATTGATCACATGTATAACAGAAACAGAATAAAGATAAAACAGACAATGAAAAGAGGTGTCAGACAAAGGACACCAACCATATATCCTTATAAGTATTTGTATATAAACAAGGTATATAACCTGTATACTATAAATAAAATGTAAAAAATACTGACGTATCACATAAGGGGCCATAAATGTACCCAACTGTGCATAATGTTATAAAACAAGCACTGATATAAAAGCCCAAAAAGTTAGAGGACCTTATATAATTATAGTATGAGCTTAAATTAATAGTGATGTAAATAAATAGTGACATATCACATAAGGGGTCATAAATGTACTAAACATGTGCATAGTGTTATACAACAAGCACTAATATAAAAGCCTGAGATGTTAAAAGATCTAATACAAGCATAATATGAGCTTAAAATAAAAGATAACATATATAGCAAAGTTTAAATAGCCAGTAGCAACAACAAAAGAATAAGAGGCTCAATAATATGATCAATTAATTATGTCAGGATACATACCCATAATAGTATACAATGTAAGTAGTAGGATGACGGTGTCCCGCTGACACCACCCGTAGTAGGATGATGGTGTCCCATTCATACCATGTTTGTGTTTGTATGTGTTTGCATGCAAAGGATATTGTATATTGCTCAGCCATGCCAAAAAGATATAAAAAGGTCATTACTGTATAATGCACCATAACAAATAAAAGAAAAACAGAAAAATTGAAAATGCTAACTTATGGGGGAAAGAAAACAGTTAGTTGTTACTATCTGGAGTTGGGACAGGTCCATAAACACCGAGTCTACAGCTGTTCTCACGCGGTGGTAGTTCATTTGCAGCATTCCACGATTGCCCAAATGTCCTCCAGTTTGTTAGGAGATTTTTAAGTGGGGATCATTGTGGAGGTATCTCTTATGTTCCACTTTTGTAATAAGGGTGTGCCTTTCATCCAGATTTCTAATAGCATGAATCGCATTGTTCCTATGGACCAAGATACGAACAAGAAAGACCCTTTTCTATGGAATGTTGCTTCTAAGGGCAAATGTTATAGGAGCCAGATGTTGTTTTGTTGCAAGGTAGTGGCAGATAAATTCTTGGAGACAGCAAGATGATTGTATGGGTAACTGCTTACATTACCATGCAGGGGCCAGTTGTTCCTTTATGTGGAAAAAGTGGACCCTTGCTAGCACATCTCTTGGGACATCTTAGCCAAAATGCTTGGGCAAATCATGTGTTGTACATTGTTAATTGGTAGGAGTATTTTCATAAGTTTCTAGAAGTATTCCAATATTTTTCCCGAAGTAATGAATTTAGCAATTCCTCTAAACTTAACATTGTTCTTCCTCGACCTATCTTCTAGATTGGTGACCCAAGCTTTTAGGAGTTCCATTTCTGAATCTAGTCTTAGTGTGCATCCATAAGCTCACTGTGTGATGTTGCAAACTTACTCATCTTGTTTTATACACAGGGGCGCACCGCTAATGAGGCGAAGTGAGGCGGCCGCCTCAGGCGGCACTGTCCGTCACTGTCTGGGGGGCAGTATTTTTACCATTTATTTAATGTAAACCAGCCCAGGACAGGCCGCTTTAAAAAAAACAAATCTGGGTGGGTAACTATGGAGCAGAATACTGTGTGCAGGAGCCACTATGGGGCATAATTACGTGTACAGGGGCCACTATGGAGTATAATACCGAGTTCCAGGAGCCACTATGGCGCATAATACTGAGTGCAGGGACCACTATGAGGCATAATACTGTGGGCAGGGGACACTATGGAGCATACTACTGTGTGCAGGGGCCACTGCGGGGCATAATATTGTGTGCAGGGGCCACTATGGAGCATAATACCAAGTGCAGGGGCCACTATGGAGCATAATACTGTGTGCAGGGGCCGCTGCGGGGCATAATACTGTGTGCAGGGGCCACTATGAGGCATAATACCGTGTGCAGGGGCCACTATGGAGCATAATACCCTGTGTAGGGGCCACTACTGGGCATAATACCATGTGCAGGGGCCGCTGCAGGGCATAATACTGTGTGCAGGGGCCACTGCAGGGCCTAATACCGTGTGCAGGGGTCGCTGCAGGGCATAATACCGTGTGCAGGGGTCACTGTGGGGCATAACACCGTGTGCAGGAGTCGCTGCGGGGCATAATACCATATGCAGGGGCCGCTGCGGGGCATAATACCAAGTAATACTGTGTGCAGGGGCACCGTGTAATAGTGTATTAAAAAAAAAAAACACCTACTCACCTGTCCCTTGTGCTCCGATGTCTCCCACTGCAGTCTGGTTCTGCTGCTCTGGTGTTCTCTTCTGGCAGAAGTCCCCACCACACATGGCCGCTGAGGGGAAGAAAACACCTGAGCAGCAGGACTGGAATGCGCTCGGAGACACCGGAGCACCTTCCCTAGCCTCATATTAAAAAAGTGGTTATCCTGGAAAACCCCTTCCAGGTGGCACTTGGGCTTTATTAAAGGGGCTTTCCAGATCATTTTTATTGATGTTCTATCCTTAGGACAGATTATCAATAAGAGATCAGTGGACCCCGCCTCTGATCAGTTGTATGGGGGGCTATGCCGCCTGTTTATATCATACGCTGTCTGTTTATAGTGACCGTGTGATGTAATTCCAGCCTTGTCACATAGACATGTATAGGACGAGGCTGTAGTTACATTACATGGCCGCTACGAGATGAATGACACTATGTAAACAGAGAAGCGGTCATGGCGCTTACACAGGTACCATGGTTCATTCAAACAGCTGATCAGTAGGGGTCCTGGGTTTTTGAGCCCCACTGCTTAGTTTATTAATGATCTGGAAAACCTTTTAATTAGTTAACACCTGGGGCATTATTAATAAGGGGCACTATTTATACAGGGTACACACAGACATTATTAATATAAATATGCACTTGGGGGTATTATTCATTATGGGGGGTTATATCATATATTTTATAATTGGGGTAGCATCAGGAGGGGTGTGCAGGTGAGGACAATATGGGTTGGATGCCTGGAAAAGTGAGGAGCCAAAGATGTCTGTGTTGTAAACTTTACAGAGACAAGTCACAGCTGGAAGAAGTGGTCATGGCGGTCCAAAGGGAAGAGAAGGGAAATGTGAAGGATTAGTCAGAGACGTCACCTGTAAGTCACAAAATGTTACTGCCCTGTATTAACCTAAATGATAGAGGATAAATACCTGATTGATGGGGGTCTGTCTGCTGAGACCCCCACTGAGCCTGAGAATTGGGTTTTTTTCCCCCACTGGGTGGGAATCCAGCCTGACCGCAGCCATATATATAGGTGTGTCACTTGGTGGATGGAAGAACCCGTGTGGCTCTCATTCACTTCCATGGGAGTGCTGAAGATACCTGAAGTCCAGTACTCCGCTATCTGCAGCGTTCCTATTATAGAGAATGGGGGCCACGTGGGCTCGTCCATCCACCAAGCAGAAGATGTGTGAAGTTACTTTCATTGTTAATGCCGTGTTGTTGATTTCTGATACTGAAGTAAAACAGGAAGAAGAATTCTTAAAAACTGTTTCATAAGTTTGTGTATTGTGTATATTGTACGACGATAACAGCATGTGAAGCTAGTAGCATGGAAACACAATTTTATAGTGTTCAACTGAACGAAAAGTGTTTTGCAGCTATTTTTTTATTCTACTCAACAGCCAATGCATCCCGTGTTAGTGTTCAGCAATAGTCAGCTAGCATTGATAGATTCCAGTAGCCTTGATAACGCTTTTCCATCGTGGCAATATCTTGGTGAAACCATTTGCCATGTTCGTCACTGACTGCACCAAGATTTGCAAGGAAGAAATCCATATCCGAGCTGCAAACCAAGCATCAGTGCCACTACTTTTAAAATCTCCACAGATGTTCCAGTTGTAGTTGCTATACTTGATGTGTTTCAATAACAATTCCATGTTCTCTTATGTTTTGTTCATGTGTACAGCATAGCCAACAGGCATTGAAGGATGAACATTACCAGTGTGTAACAAGATAGCCTTGAGGCTTAACACTGATAAGTCAATAAAGAGAAGCCACTGTTTTGGCTCATGCTCACAAGCCATCAATGGTGCAGAGGCACAGCCTACACTGGTCAACATGATTTTTTTTCACAAAAACATTAAATAGCAATTATAGTAGTATTTGACATCCTGAATTCGAATATGTTGTCAGAATTGTTCCATCAGGCTCAGTTTTTTTGTGACATGATTTTTGTTATTGCGTAATTTTACTGGTTCTGATAGTTTTGTATGATTTGTCATTAGATGATTCGACAAAATTAATTAGTGCTACCCATTGTTTTATAAGAGGATTGAGGTCTTGTGTTACAGTATGTTACAACACAAACCAGCAACAATACACAGGTTCATTCATGTTCAGAAATGTTCAAATGTGCTTAGATATTGCACCTTTTGTAAGTGGAGAGCCAGTACTGAATTGTCAGTAAGTCTTGTTAGGACAGGTGTTTGTTCTTCTCGTCATCATCAGTGTTTTGCTTGTTTCTCAAGTTCTATTAGTTGCTATAAATATTCCAGTATGTCAAGAAAGTGTATAAATCATCTGGACAATTTTTGTTACGTGTGTGGTGAAGTGACGTTCAAGAGTCAGAGGCGATTTTTTACACTTGTAAAAAAGCGTTATGAGCTTTATTTTGGGTGTAAAGTTGGTGATCTCGAAAGGAACTGGGCACCTTATATATATGCTGTTTGTCTTGTGTTAGGCTTCTTACTGGTTGGAAAAATGGTACACATCATATGCCATTTGCTGTTCCGATGGTTTGTACCTTTAGTGAATCCTACAAAAGTACAGTGCCTTGCGAAAGTATTCGGCCCCCTTGAACTTTTCAACCTTTTGACACATTTCAGGCTTCAAACATAAGGATATAAAATTTAAATTTTTTGGTGAAGAATCAACAAGTGGGACACAATCGTGAAGTGGAACGAAATTTATTGGATATTTTAAACTTTTGTAAAAAATAAAAAACTGAAACGTGGGGCATGCAATATTATTCGGCCCCTTTACTTTCAGTGCAGCAAACTCACTTCAGAAGTTCAGTGAGGATCTCTGAATGATCCAATGTTGTCCTAAATGACTGATGATAAATATAATCCACCTGTGTGTAATCAAGTCTCCGTATAAATGCACCTGCTCTGTGATAGTCTCAGGGTTCTGTTTAAAGTGCAGAGAGCATCATGAAGACCAAGGAACACACCAGGCAGGTCCGTGATACTGTTATGGAGAAGTTTAAAGCCGGATTTGGATACAAAAAGATTTCCCAAACTTTAAACATCCCAAGGAGCATTGTGCAAGTGATCATATTGAAATAGAAGGAGTATCAGACCACTGCAAATCTACCAAGACCTGGCCGTCCCTCTAAACTTTCATCTCAAACAAGGAGAAGATTGATCAGAGATGCAGCCAAGAGGCCCATGATCACTCTGGATGAACTGCAGAGATCTACAGCTGAGGTGGGAGAGTCTGTCCATAAGACAACAATCAGTCGTACACTGCACAAATCTGGCCTTTATGGAAGAGTGGCAAGAAGAAAGCCATTTCTCAAAGATATCCATAAAAAGTCTCATTTAAAGTTTGCCACAAGCCACCTGGGAGACACACCAAACATGTGGAAGAAGGTGCTTTGGTCAGATGAAACCAAAATCGAACTTTCTGGCCACAATGCAAAATGATATGTTTGGCGTAAAAGCAACACAGCTCATCACCCTGAACACACCATCCCCACTGTCAAACATGGTGATGGCAGCATCATGGTTTGGGCCTGCTTTTCTTCAGCAGGTACAGGGAAGATGGTTAAAATTGATGGGAAGATGGATGGAGCCAAATACAGGACCATTCTGGAAGAAAACCTATTGGAGTCTGCAAAAGACCTGAGACTGGGACGGAGATTTATCTTCCAACAAGACAATGATCCCAAACATAAAGGAAAATCTACAATGGAATGGTTCATAAATAAATGTATCCAGGTGCTAGAATGGCCAAGTCAAAGTCCAGACCTGAATCCAATCGAGAATCTGTGGAAAGAGCTGAAAACTGCTGTTCACAAACGCTCTCCATCCAACCTCATTGAGCTCGAGCTGTTTTCCAAGGAAGAATGGGCAAGAATTTCAGTCTCTCGATGTGCAAAACTGATAGAGACATACCCCAAGCGACTTGCAGCTGTAATCGCAGCAAAAGGTGGCGCTACAAAGTATTAACTTAAGGGGGCCGAATAATTTGGCACGTCCCACTTTTCAGTTTTTTATTATTTACAAAAGTTTAAAATATCGAATAAATTTCGTTCCACTTCACGATTGTGTCCCACTTGTTGATTCTTCACCAAAAAATTAACATTTTATATCCTTATGTTTGAAGCCTGAAATGTGGCAAAAGGTTGAAAAGTTCAAGGGGGCCGAATACTTTCGCAAGGCACTGTATATCTACCTCCACTGCATATTAAGCTCGAATCTGCTGCATTTATGCATTTGAAATCAAAATTTCCAAAAGTCTGTGATGCGAAACTCAAAGAAGGCATTTTTATAGGGCCACAAATAAGATCGGTCATGGACGACAAACAATTTCAGGAACTGTTAAATCCATTGCAAAAAGCAGCCTGGCTGTCCTTCAAAAATGTCTCCTCTTCTTTTCTTGGAAATCATAAAGCAGCAAACTACAGTGATATAGTGCGTGATCTTGTGAAATCATACCAAGCTATGGGATGCAACATGTCCTTAAAACTTCATTTCTTAGACTCCCACCTGGACTTCTTCCCAGAAAATCTTGGTGCTGTCAGTGACCAGCATGGGGAGCGTTTTCATCAGCAGATTTCTACGATGGAATGAAGGTACCAAGGTAAGTGGAGCATCACCATGCTGGCTGACTATTGTTGGACTACAAAGAGAGACATCCCGAACGCAAAATATTCCCGTAAATCATGAAAGAAATTTTAGATAAGCTGTGTTTTAAATAATCTTGATTGAGTATGTATTATGTTAATATTAATATTTCCATTAAAGTTTAAATGCCTGTAACAAAAAATCCCTGCCAGATGGAAAAAATCTGAAAACATATTTGAAATCAGCAGAAAAAATACATTGAAATCCGCATATTTTTGTTTCTGTGAAAGAAAAAAACATTTTTTTTTGTAGACCAGTGCTATCAACCTGTTCATAAAACTGTGTTAAAGGGGTTTTCTGGGCAAAAAATCTTTTATTAAAAAAGGTCTGTTAGTACTATTAATGGGTTAATAAGTGCACCCAAATACCTTTAGCAGTGTTTTGACTGATTTCTGGGTTTCTCTGGGAGCCCCTGGCATCCTCTGCATTAGTTTATATGGTGTAGCTTCCTGCTGTCTTATCTAATGCAATGCATCATGGTAGTTGTAGGCTGATTCACACTACCTCTCTCTCAATCCCTCACACCCCCCTCCCTGTCTCCCTAGCTATCCCACCCACTACTAGCCCTTCCCAACTAACTAACTCAGCCCCCCCCCCCCCATCATACTTACATGTCTTCTTGTCCAGACTTCCCTTCTGCGTGGACCGGCTCCTCCTCTTCTTTGACTCTGCTGGCGCATGTGCAGGCCAGAGGTGCCTCTGATGCCTGCGCAGTAGAGATGGAGGGGGAGCAGTATTGGTGACATTCCGTTTCTGGAAACGGGGAAACAGAACATTACAGGATAATCAGAAAATGAGCCATGACCACCCCAGGGATATGGGTAACTATACAGTACAATGTAAACAAGGAAAACTCAGGCAGCACCTCCCAATGTGAATAGGTGCAAACTACTATGGTACATTATAGAAGTACAATGTATATTTTATTCTTAACAGAGAAACTAGAGACACTGGTTAGACAAAAGTAACAGTCAGTAACATGAGCCTTCTATTCCTACCATATTACATATATACTGTATATATATATATATATATATATATATATATATATATATATACAGTACAGATCAAAAGTTTGGACACACCTTCTCATTCCAAGAGTTTTCTGTATTTTCATGACTATAAAAATTGTAGATTCACACTGAAGGCATCAAAACTATGAATTAACACATGTGGAATTATATACTTAACAAAAAAGTGTGAAACAACTGAAAATATGTCTTATATTCTAGGTTCTTCAAAGTAGCCACTTTTTGCTTTGATTACTGCTTTGCACACTCTTGGCATTCTCTTGATGAGCTTCAAGAGGTAGTCACCTGAAATGGTCTTCCAACAGTCTTGAAGGAGTTCCCAGAGATGCTTAGCACTTGTTGGCCCTTTTGCCTTCACTCTGCGGTCCAGCTCACCCCAAACCATCTCGATTGGGTTCAGGTCTGGTGACTGTGGAGGCCAGGTCATCTGGCGTAGCACCCCATCACTCTCCTTCTTGGTCAAATAGCCCTTACACAGTCTGGAGGTGTGTTTGGGGTCATTGTCCTGTTGAAAAATAAATGATGGTCCAACTAAATGCAAACCGGATGGAATAGTATGCCGCTGCAAGATGCCGTGTTAACCATGCTGGTTCAGTATTCCTTCAGTTTTGAATAAATCCCCAACAGTGTCACCAGCAAAGCACCCCCACACCATCACACCACCTCCTCCATGCTTCACGGTGGGAACCAGGCATGTAGAGTCCATTCGTTCACCTTTTCTGCGCAAAGACACGGTGGTTGGAACCAAAGATCTCAAATTTGGACTCATCAGACCAAAGCACAGATTTCCACAGGTCTAATGTCCATTCCTTGTGTTCTTTAGCCCAAACAAGTTTCTTCTGCTTGTTGCCTGTCCTTAGCAGTGGTTTCCTAGCAGCTATTTTACCATGAAGGCCTGCTGCACACAGTCTCCTCTTAACAGTTGTTGTAGAGATGTGTCTGCTGCTAGAACTCTGTGTGGCATTGACCTGATCTCTAATCTGAGCTGCTGTTAACCTGCGATTTCTGAGGCTGGTGTCTCGGATGAACTTATCCTCCGCAGCAGAGGTGACTCTTGGTCTTCTTTTCTTGGGGCAGTCCTCATGTGAGCCAGTTTCTTTGTAGCGCTTGATGGTTTAGGTCACTTCACTTGGGGACACTTTCAAAATGTTCCCAATTTTTCAGACTGACTGACCTTCATTTCTTAAAGTAATGATGGCCACTCATTTTTCTTTACTTAGCTGCTTTTTTCTTGCCATAATACAAATTCTAACAATCCATTCAGTAGGACTATCAGCTGTGTATCCACCTGACTTCTGAACAACACAACTGAAGGTCCCAACCCTATTTATAAGGCAAGAAATCCCACTTATTAAACCTGACAGGGCACGCCTGTGAAGTGAAAACCATTTCAGGTGACTACCTCTTGAAGCTCATCAAGAGAATGCCAAGAGTATGCAAAGCAGTAATCAAAGCAAAAGGTGGCTACTTTGAAGAACCTAGAATATAAGAAATATTTTCAGTTGTTTCACACTTTTTTGTTAAGTATATAATTCCACATGTGTTAATTCATAGTTTTGATGCCTTCAGTGTGAATCTACAATTTTTATAGTCATGAAAATACAGAAAACTCTTGGAATGAGAAGGTGTGTCCAAACTTTTGATCTGTACTGTATATATCTATATATATATCTATATATATATACAGTATATATTTAATATGGTAGGAATAGAAGGCTCATGTGACTGACTGTTACTTTTGTCTAACCAGTGTCTCTAGTTTCTCTGTTAAGAATAAAATATACATTGTACTTCTATAATGTACCATAGTAGTTTGCACCTATTCACATTGGGAGGTGCTGCCTGAGTTTTCCTTGTTTGCATTGTACTGTATAGTTACCCATATCTCTGGGGTGGTCATGGCTCATTTTCTGATTATCCTGTAATGTTCTGTTTCCCCGTTTCCAGAAACGGAATGTCACCAATACTGCTCCCCCTCCATCCCATCATAATTATGTGTCTTCCTGTCTATACTACCTTTCTACAATTTTTATAGTCATGAAAATACAGAAAACTCTTGGAATGAGAAGGTGTGTCCAAACTTTTGGTCTGTACTGTATATATTCCCCACTATATATACAATTTATATACCATATATGTTCCCGACATATAAAAAGGTTTAAGAAAAATTGTATGTGAGAGGAAAATTTCAAGGTGATTTTCACGATTAGCAGCTCGTTGTCCAGTGATCAAAGTCATCTGAGTCTCTCAGTTGGTCCTTCTCATCATCATTAGCACCTCTCACCTCCATATCTGTAGTTCATTCCTCCAGAAGCCTCCTTGTTTGCTTGGCAGGAATGCGCACTGAAGGTGAGGATGAGGCCATGCATTAGCGACGAGGGGGAGCTGGGGAAACTATAGCTCTCTGTAAACAGACTTTGAACGGAGTAACTTTACACCTCTGATGACGGGATAGCGGTTAGCGCTATCCTAGAAACACGTCAGGTGTTTTAAGAAGGTAGTTTGATAGTGTCCATGTGAATATTGGCACTAAATTATTCCTACTTCTCAGAAGTGTTTTTTTTTTTTCTCCTAGGATTAGTCCGACAGCCATTGAACAGCCTCTGCAAATATTTTGCTGGGGGTCGGCTTTCCGATTTTGAGCAAATCTAAGTTACTATCATGCACTTCTGAGAAAGGGGAGGGGTTGTTTCATGACTTGGGGTGACATATTATATGTGTTACACACGTTCAAGTCCCCTGGCCATGCACGACTTTACTTGCTCTTAAATTCTATTATGAGAGATTATTGTGACTCATCTTTTAGATTATATTAATAAAGATAGTATTTTAGACATACTCTTTTGGGAAGTGACACTTTCTATAGGTTTTCTATTATATTTATGAGTATTGGAATAGTATATGATATATTTTTGAGGAAGAGGAAGCTGTGATAAGAGGCATGGTATAGGAATGGCAACCAAGGAGAAACGACAGGTCAGGCTGTGAAGAGTCCATCTGATCAGCCCATGTTGTGGAGTCAGCTGCCAGCATCAGAGTCGACGGTGCCGGGAACAAAGTCAATCACCTAGGGTAAGATGTGTTACTATCCCCTGTGTGGGGTATGTAGTGCTGCCCTGCACTAACTTGGGAAAAGTAAAAATCTAAGAGTTTCTCCTCATGTCTGGTCATGTCTGGAGATGGTAGGGATGAATAGGAGCAATTTTCCTTACAGACTAGCTTCGTATAGTTGCTTTAAAAGGTAGAATTGGTGCAGAGGTCAGCTCTTATACCACCATCTACTACACTACACTATTTTTATGATATCATAGGGTTGAGAGGAGCCTTGTTCTATATATATCTATATATAAGTCTGGGCCGACTTTGCTGTGGGCTACAAGTTTTATGGTAGGTATGGGCTTCACCTCAATAGAGAGGGTGCAGCTGTGCTGGGGGAAAAGATGGCTAGATGGTTAGAGGAGTTTTTAAAATAGGGACTGGAAGGAGGGCAATAACAGATGTAGAGGGCAAGATAGTGTAGACAGGGAATGAGGACTAAATAAAATAACGGGGGTTTAGAACAGTCACCAGGCAGAGGAAGAGTAAGAGTAAGGAAAAACATATAAAATGCATCTATACTAATGCTAGAAGTCTCACTAACAAGATGGAGGATCTAGAAGTGATAATGTTGGAAGAGATATATGACATAGTAGGGATAAGTGAGACATCGCTGGACTCTAGTTATGACTGAGCTGCAAATATACAGGGGTATGTTTAGAAAAAAGCGTAGAGGAGTATAGGAAAGAGGGAGGAGTTTGCTTGTACATAAAATCCTGCCTAAAGCCATTCCTGTGTGATGAGATCTCGGAGGATAATGGATATGTGGAGTCCTTATGGATAGAAATAAGAGGAAAATAAAGAATAATAAAACACTGTTAGGGGTTTGTTACAAATCCCCAAATATAATGGAAGAAGTAGAATATCTACTAATAAGAATAGATGAGGCCGCAAAACATAATGAAGTCATTATTATAGGGGATTTAAATTACCTGGATATAAACTGGGAGGCAGAAACCTGCAGGTCCAATAAAAGGAACAGGTTTTTACCAGTAATAATAAACAATTACCTTTCCCAACTAGTGCAAGATCCAACAAGAGGCGAGGTACTTTTAGACCTAATTTTGACAAAACGAGCCTGACAGATTGACAAGTCTTCTCAACCAATGTGAATGTGAGATCTAGATTGTATAAATCATATAAACAAAGTATCCAGCATCCTCCATGTAAAATAATGCATACGCACTATACATATCAGATCAAAATGCTCCGCTGGATACTTTGTTTATATGGTGTATACAATTATGGATCTTCTAAAGGTAATATTTATTATCTAATCACTAGATGTGAGATCAATTAAGTTTTAAGTAACTACTGTTTTATAGTTGTAAGACATGTTCTTTATCTGAATCCACTGTTTCTACACTTTTAAATTTTATGTAGTTATGAAATGCCATTATCACTTTGTGGATATATATTTGAGCACTCTAAACATAATTGATTGGTGGATGTGTAAGGTTGTGAAGCAATACATCTGCAGTAACTAACTTTGGTCAGTAGGTGGCAGCAAAGTATTAAACTGCCCATAAGTATTAATGTAATTAATGTAAATATTGTTCTAGGGTTCAAAGTCTGATTATAGATAATTACTGGAACGTGTTGGACTTCTACAAGAATGGCAGTGTGCTAGGATTGCAGTTTTGATGCCTCCCACTGGAGATCGGGAACTGCATCATCACCCAGCAGGAAACAGGAAGGGAGGGGTGGTGTGGAGAAGGATCTGGAACTAAAAACCTGAGGTGTGCTGTGCTGGGCTGCTGGAGAAAGCTTTGTGCTGGATGGAGGCCTGAGCTGAGCTGACTGCAGGTGAAGTCTTGGTGCTGGCGGAGGACTGAGTTCTAGGACACAGTGACCGTGGTGCTCGCTGAGGACGGAGTGAAGACACCCCTGAAGCACAGAAGATAAAGTGGCTACACAAAGTAAAGGCCTCAAGGACTTGTGAGTACGGCTTGACCGCATCTACATAGACCACGTGGTGGTAGTTATATAAGGGACTCTTACGCTGACAACTTATCATTGGAGAGACTGGCCTATCTTTTAAGTGTTGCACTACAGGGAACTGGAGCAAGGCCTATAACTGTACTTGAAGGGGAAGACAGCATTTGCCTGTGGATTACAATTTAACCATTGGATTACAAATAGTATTGCACAATACTTAGGGTGCACCCCGACGAGCGACCGATACAGGAAAACCGCGTTCTTAAAGGACTTGAATCCATTACCTGTTTAAGTAATTGTGGGAACTAAGGGGTATAGTATTGGTTTGCTGCAATAATCTGTTCCATAGCATTTTGTATTTATCTCTCTGTTTATACCCTGATGCATATTTTCCCAGAACTCTCTTCATTGCTTTACTCAGTAAATATTGTTCTGGGAATTAAATCGGTGTATGTGTCTGTGTGGCATCGTGTACCTGCTGAACCTGTGGGCCCAGCCCTTGGTCCACTTTCAGATGGATACTTGTTTTATTGAACTACTGTGGCTTTATATATTTTGTGGTTTCACATTCACATTGCTTGAGAAATGCAGCTGTTATGAGGTAATAAAGCATCCTCTTTTTTTTCACAATATTTTTGGAGTGCGGTCTGATTTTCTTTTGTTGATTGGGCCAATAGCCTGTACCCTAGGGTTGGCACCCATTGCTTAATGCCAGTGCTGTCTTTATAACTCAAAGTCAAAGAAGATAGTTGTAAAAGTAGGTCCACACTTGCAGGACTTTTCTCTCTGCTGATTTCAGTATAAAATAGACGGAAACCCGGTAGATCCCATTATGGTCTATGGCAGTGATGGCAAACCTTTTAGAGACCGAGTGCCCAAACTGCAACCCAAAACCCATTAAGTTATCCCAAAGTGCCAACATGATAATTTAACTTTAATACTGTGTGGATCCACAATTGTGGACAGTTACGGACCCGCAAAATACAGTTGTGTAAATGGGGCTTTACAGAGCTTTTTTATAATACAAACAACTTTGTACTGAAAGGTAGAAGTTTGCATTTGGTATAATTTTGAACAATTAATGTTTACTATTTATATCGCACAGGATCTGTTTTATAGTGACTGTGCAATGTTATTACAGCCTGTACTAATATCACATGTCTGGTATAAAACAATACTGTGTGATATAAATATTGAAGGGGCCCCCACACAGTACAATGTGCTCCACAGTGACCCCCAGACAGTACTATTCGCTCCACAGTGGCCCCCAGACTGTACAATGCGCTCCACAGTGGTCCCCAGACAGTACAATACACTCCACAGTTGCCCCCAGACAGTACAATGTGCTCCACAGTGGCCCTCAGACATTACAATGCGCTCCAAAGTGGACCCCAGACAGTATTACATGCTCTACAGTGGCCCCCACATAGTATTATATGCTCCAGAGTGGCCCCCACACAGTATTATATGCCCACAGTGGCCCCCACACAGTATTATATGACCACAGTGGCCCCACACAGTATAATAAGCACACAGTTGCACCCACACACAGTATTATATGCTCCACAGTGGGCCCCACACAGTATTATATTTTCCACTTTGGGCCCCCACACAGTATTATATGCTCCACAGTGGCCCCCACACAGTAGTATATGCTTCTCAGTGGGCCCCCCATACAGTATTATATGCAATACTTTGGGCCCCCACAAAGTATTATATGCTTCACAGTGGGCCCCCACACAGTATTATCTGCTACTTACCTGAAGTCTCACAAAGAGCATCCGGGCATCCTCCTTCTTCTGACTTATGTCATCGCACCTGCGTCGGGGCAGATGTCACACTCTGCAATCAGTGTAAGCCGTGGTCCCGCGGACTCGCGGCCTACACTGACAGCTTTCAGCTGTATGTGCATTTTTATTCTAATCCAATGTATCAAAAATTAGTTTTAAGAAATATTTTCAATTAATATATTGGTAGTATAAATGTTTCATTCAGCACCAAATATTGAAAAGTCAGACAGCCTATGTACCCATATAATTAACTAAATTAATTAACTAGGTCACTAATAGAGATGGCCAAACCACTTCGGCACAAGTCAGGTTCTATCTGAATATCCCAAATTGTTTGTTTTTTAACGAAACTGAACAATTTGGGATTTGTCTTGGACGAACTAAGCATGCAGTATATTATTATACTCTGGGATCTCTTCAGACCCCAGAGTATAATAGGTGGAGGCTCAGGGAAGGTGAAAAAAAAATAAAAAAAACATTCATAGGCCGGGATCCCACGTAGCGTAAACACCGCAATTTAGTCATGGCGTTTTACAGCCCCTGCAAAGTGGATAGGATTCTGGCTAATCTCATCCACACACTGCAAAAAATAATACATAAATGAACATAAATGAAGAGATCCAAGCAAAATTACCCAAAGTGGTCAGACATTTATCCCCTATCCTTTAGGACAACCCCTTTAACTTATATTGATTGCTAAATAGGTAACATTATGCATTTACAAAGTTACTTAAATTTGCATGACATATATTTATTAGTTGTAAATTTAAGTTCAAAGGTTACAAATACATAGAGATAAAATGTTGATAAAAAATAGATTTAATTTGATTAATAAATCTCAATGTTTTGTGAAAACTAAAATTACTTTTTTAATTTATTACATTCGTAATTTTTTTTTCATTTCCAACCAAGTTTTACTGATTTATAAGTAGAAATGTATTTGTCATACATAAAAATGTTTTTACATAACCTTACATATTAGCATTACTGAAATATTATGCAAACAACATTTAGAGTTTATCATATTGCCAAACTTAACTCTTTCAAGAGGAAAGCAACAATGAAATACTTAACTTGTGATGTATCAGATTAAATCTGTGCTCTCTAACCTTTGGGAAATATTTTAATATGATAACTATCTAAAACCTTTGGTGAAAACAAGAGGAGCAAAGTGGGGAAGGAATGAGAAGTCTTTGATATAGAACACAGCTGACGGGACTTGAATTTCACTTTGTTGATAACTGTGCTTTCAACATGCAGCTAAATAAGAGACAGCTGAAATACTTTCATAATATTGTTTTATTGTGATCGTCCTTCTTTGTTGTAACTGTGACCTCCATTTTGATAGTTGGAAAGTTCAGGAAGTGCTTATAAGTGTAGTTCTGAGTGATTGGAGTAGGATTTGTTTTATCAGGAAAATGTGTTTATGTATAGGAGTCCTCAATGAGCAAGTGATAAGTGATACTGTTGGCAAACTTAAAGTGACTTTATCGGTAAATTTGTCAGATATTAAATATATTTTATACATTGAGTATTATATACATTTATTTTAAAAGTTTTTATGCTCTTAAAGTGATCCTACACATGAGTTAAATTGGGTTAGAAAATAGACACTCCAATTCCTTCATAAATGGCTGATTGTTTGTTTGTTTTTTTTATAAATAGTAGCCTTAGATTGAAAGAATAAAACATTTATTTTATATGATGAATATTTCTTGAATTCCTTAGATTCTTATGAAAGAAAATATGCAACATGCTAGGGATATACAGTATAATATTTAATTTTATTTTGAAGATAGTGTTACAAGACTGAATTTTTTTTTTCATTGATGATGTTGGCTTCATTTGGCACTTCAATAATGGAGTAGAATCCTATATATTTGTAGGTTTGTTGTATTGGATTGCTGGAATACTGACATCAGGCCTTTAAATTCAAATGCCAGAAACCTGACATGAGTGAAACTCTACAACAGTCTAAACTAAGATTGGTGTAGGAAACACTAGTCTAAGGCTGGTTGCAGAAGACCGTGCTGCAACCGGCCTGCCGTGAATTAAAAGCACGGGCTTCACACGGCATACATGGGGGACACAGGGATGTCCCCGTGTGCAACCCATTCACACGCTGTGCTTCCGCGGCTCCTTTCATTAAATAAATAGGAGCCACAGAAGCACGGGCCGCAAAATAGGACAGGAATAGGACCTGTTCTATCTGATGTCGTGTGTATGGGCCCATAAAAAAGAATGGGTCGGTGTGCTATCCGTGAAATACACGGATAGCACACTGATCCACACCACGGTCGTCTGCAAGAGGTCTTATAGTCTTATAAATTTACCCCCAGTGTGTCCCTAGTGAGATGTGCCTCTAGCAAGCAAATTGCTGCTGGCAAGTAATTGTACAAGAGATTATATATTGCAATTCTCTTTAATTGTTTTTACATAAATCTAATATTCCATGAGACCGATGTTGTATCAGAAATTCAACAAATAATGAAAAGTTAAGCATGTACAAGGGCTAATAGTGCGCCAATCCAAAAACAATTGTAGACCATGGGATAACAACCAAATCCAAAAAATCATGACCACTAAATAATAAAACAATTGCATTTTATTAATAAATACATGAAACAACACAAATAAAGGAAAGGGGATGTGAAAAATGGAGATACCACACGATAAAGGCCAAATGAGAAATACAGGGGTATATAGATATAAATATAGGACAATATTGGAGCAGAGTCTGTTAGAACCACTTAAACATTAACAATCACAGTCTATGTAGTACATCTTTGGAAAAACAAGAGCCCCAAAAGTGCGAGCCAGATCTGGACTGTAGGGTGGATTGTTAAACTACATGAACCCGCATTCCCTGATAGCAGCTTGTGATTTGCGAGCCTTTTGAACTGGTGCATTGTCATAAAGCAGCAACATTCCTACCAACAACTTCCCCCGGTGTTTCTCTTTCATTACTTAATGTAATGCCAGTTGCCATTTCTCCAGAGAAGACCACTCTATTGAATATTTGCGGGTTGTGGTTTTAATGGGACATTTTAAGACGCAGAGGGAGAGAAAGGAGTGGGAATATAAGTTAATGCAAAAATTTCAAACTCTGCAATTTGGACTTAATATTCATGCCAGTTTCATGTCACACTATGTATGAACTGTAGGGGCACAAATCACCACCTGATAGCAAACAGATAACAGCAAGAATTACTGACCCCTCTGTCACACCCCACAAGTTTCCAGATTGTTTATTTTTTGACCTGTTGTAAATAACTTCTTTACCCATATTGCATTTTGTTTTTTTAAGGATTCTAAGATCCTTTGAAGGTCCATGTCTTCTGTGTATAAAAAGTTGGGGAATTTTCAGTTTCTTGTATAACAAATTAGACGATCACTCTACTTCCTTGCTGCTTTGAGCCTTGCGACTCTTGTGGCTGTCCTCGTCTTTGGGGAATGACTGGATGCCTGTATAGACAAACTCTTCTATCATTTGTCAGGTCTTGCGTTCCTGTGGTGAGTAGTCTTAGATTCTGGGTTTGCTGCTAACTGTGGTGCGCCAACTAAAGGAATCTGCAAAGTCCATCTCCACCACTAGGGGCTCTGGTGAAGACGTCCGGAGGCTGGTTTCTGGGTCAATTTAGTTGTGCGGTATCTTTGGTAGCTGCTTTTACCATGGTCAATGGTAGTCTAGGTTTTGTGACTAGTTCCTGTAAGCTGAGTGAAAACTGCATTTGAACTTATCAGTGAGGCCTTGAAGATATGTTGGGAATACCTTCTTTTTTTTGAAATTACACCAATAAATGGAGCAATAAATTTGTAAAAATAGATGCAAAACACAGGATAAACATTTGCGGTAAAAATGTAAGTGATAGGGCGCATTCACACAACCATATTTTAGCTGTGATACTGTGTGCAGGGGCCGCTGTGGACCATAATACTGTGTAATACTGTGTGCAGGGGCCACTGTGGACCATAATACCATGTAATAATGTGTGCAGGGGCTGCTGTGGAACATTATAGTGTGCGTAAATTTGGCATTATACTGTGTGGGGGCCAGTAAAGGGGGTGCTATGCTGTGGGGGGGGGGGGACAAGTCAAAAGTTTGCTGGGGGGCCCAGTCTTAGCTAGTTACTCCCCTAAAAAGGGGTTGTTAGGAAGGTGCATTTTATATAAGGGAGCTTTATGAACTTAAAGGGGTATTCCCATGAACATAATCATACCTAGATTTGTAGATAATTAAAAATTAAACATTTTTGCAAATATAAGTAGTTACAAATTCTGCAGAGTTTTAAAGATTTTCTCTAACCATCTTAGTGGTGACAGTCTGTTGTTTTGATCAGTTGCCAATGGATACGACCCTCAATGCAGGAACTTTCTATGGTCTTTCGATGGTTTCTATCGTCCTCTAATGGCTCAAATGGAGGACCACAAAGACCCGAGAGAAATGTAGCAAGATCCCACTGGGGAACAGGAGTGGAAACTACCGGTCTAAGTCTCATAGCAACCTTAAGGAAATTAAGGGATTCTGAGACAGTCGTCTGCCTAAACAGGCGGATAGGGCTGAAACCTGTACCTTGAGTGTGGCAGTGGAAAGGCCCTTATCCAGGCCGTCCTGAAGAAAGTTTTAGAATCTCTCCCATAGTACGATTCGAACTGTTAACTTCCTGTTTGGAGCAACATTCTTTGAAGATGTTACCTATTCTTAGGTAACTCTTATTGGTAGACTCTGCTCTGAAGCGGAAAGAGTCTTCAGGACGGCTTCTGACAGTCCTCTAGATCTCCATAGGGACTGGTCAAACTCCAGGCTGTCAGGTTCAATTTCCACAGATCCTGGTGCTTCGGAGTTCCTTGGGAAACCAGGTTCTGGGTGGGGGGAAGCCTCCAATAGATCCCTTGACGCATGTACATTAGCCCACATGGTAAAATGGCTATCACAGAGACTTGGCCCTGTCAGACTTTCATCAATACCTTTGGTATTAAATGTATATCAGCCTGAACCTCCAAGAGATGGACAGGGCATCCACTAGCAAGGGATAGTCCTCCTGATACAGTGAGCAGAACGTCTCTACCTTGGCATTGAGTCTGGTCGTTATAAGGTCTACTTCTAGAAGACCCCACTTCAGGGTAATCTGATGGAAGATCTCTAGGTTGAGAAACCAATCTCCTGATACGGTGAGACCCCGACTCAACTGATCCGCTATTATGTTCAAGGAGCCCCTGATGTGAACTGCGGATAAGTGGGTCAGGTTTTCCTCTGCCCAGGTAAAAATCAGACCTGTCTCCCTGAGAAGAGATAGCGATCTTGTGTCTCCCTGTTTGTTCAGGTACATTACAGTCATCATACAGACTGTAAAAAAAAGGGAATTTTAAATGTGGAAAAAAAAGATGCAAATGCTGTTCATCTTTAAATAATAACTTATTACAATTTAAAAGCAATACGACTGGAGAAATATTTAAAATTAACCAATTTTAAAATTGTGAATCAGATTTTGTGATATATTTAATTGAATGTGGATGTGGACTTCAATATGTGGGTCGCACCACACTCCCCTTTCATCTTAGACTTAATAATCATAGATGGAATTCATGCAGAGGATACATTAAACATGGTGTTTCTAAACATGCGAAATATGTTCATAACAGTGAATTTACGTCATTTAAAGCTACATTAATAGAACAAATTCCGGTCACAAAAGACAATAGGTTTGAAACTTTGAAACAACGTGAAATGTATTGGATCTTTAAACTCAATACTTTAAACCCTTATGGCCTAAATGAGGTCATGGAATTAATTACATAAACGATAACATTATTATTTTTTTTTTTTTACTTCCTTTTTATAACCATGTTATAAACATAGGACCAGTTTCCTTTTTCTAATCATATTACAACTATACAATTAGTCCCACTGTATTTCTTTCATGTTCGTTCGTGTATCATATAATCATATATACATTCTAACTACTCTATCATTATATATTTATCCAGGTCAATGTACCATAGAAACAGTCCTTTTTGTATTACTCTCTGGTTTCTTTGATTATCCTATTAACATTTATATATTCTGACATTTTTACATTATTCTATCCCATTCTTTCTATTTTTTTTTTTTTCAGTTCACATACATTATAATGAGGTGATTATCTTGTTTATTTTATTCTTCTCCTTTTTCTTCTTCTATTATTTTTTCCATTCATTTCATTCACTTAGTTCACCGCTATATAGCTATCCCTTTAGCTTCTGCACATGTGCGTACTTTCATTTTGTAGCCCTTCCTTACAATGGAAGCGGTTTTTCCTACTGCTTTCATTTTGACTCACAATCTTTATCTGAACATTCAAGACACCTGTGCTGGTGTCTCACATGCAGAACACTATATATTACCCTTCACCCTCTGTGCTCACCGTTAGCATTTCACATACTGAGGACTACAGAGGTAAGCCTCTTCCTTCCTTATTACTTATTAACCATTTCAATTGCTGAAGGTACATTTATTAGCATATAAAGTGTATATTTGTGTCCTATTTATATATACAGGGTTAGGGGAGAAATTTCCCTTTTATTGTCTTATATGTATCAATTTTCACTATTCCAACTGTTAAAGGTATACCTATATTTTTTAACATACAAGAGGGTTGTATATTTATATCCTTCTTATACAAACAGCGCTATAGAAGGAATCTCTCCTCTTTATATATCAACGGCTTTAGGTACTTTTATCAGCATACAAGATGTGTATATATATATATATATATATATATATATATATATATATATAACATCTTTCTATTTATACAAACAGCATTCTAGAAGGAATCCCTCCTTTATTGTCTTATACTATTTATAGAAATTTCCTGACTGCACATATTGTTGTTTTCTTCAGACTATATATATTATTTACATAAATTTTCTAGTTACATATATAGTTTATATTGTTTTAAATTGGGCTATTACTTTTTTATTATGTGGCATTTTATATAGACAGCCTCACAAAAGAATTATCTCCTTCTTTTTGAGTCTATACAGTGTCTGTATTATTTATAAAGCCTTTTGGACTATACATATTATTGTTTTTATTGAGTTGTTCCTGATCATATATACTAGTTATATGGATATTTCAGTCATATCTATTATTCATACTGCTGTATATTATTTTAGACTCAGCTATCACAGTTCTAAGTTAGGTGATATTCGTAAATACATATTTTTATTGCAATTTTAATTCCTGTAAATGAAATGCATGTATTTTTGTTTTATTTTGTATTATTTATGTAGATCTGATGAAGGGGTGCGTTCTCCCGAATGCAATAAAAACCCCGAAACGCGTTATCTAATTAAAGCTTGAATCCTTTTCTACCCTGTGATCATCCTGTGATTTGATATTTGAGATAGCAAGTCCTGGGATTCCGTAGGAACACTCTGTTCCAGTTGTACATATCTATTAATCATGGCTCCAGTCCTTCGGATGGCCGATAATCCCAGTTGAATGCGATCCAAGTCTAAGCCGTATCCCATTGTATACTCATCATTTTCACCTTAATCGGTTTGGTTAAGTATCCTCAAGTTGTGAGGAATAATTGAGGATCTACCAGTATTCATTATAAATAGTGGTTCCTGCACGGAGCGCAATCTTTCCAATTACCCTTTATTCCCATACACGTATACAGTCATCATACAGTCGGACAAGATAGTGCCAGGTAAAGTGCTCTGAGCTCCTTACAGTTGGACGATGTCCTTTTTCTAGCCTGCTCCAGATTTCTTGTACGGTCTTCTCGTACATGTGGGCCCTTCATTCCAAAAGGGATGCATCGGTAGTCAACAGGGTCCAACGAGGTTGGACCGTGGACATCCATCTTTCAGGTGTATCCACCATCTGAGGGAAAGACGGGTACTGGAGGAAAATCTGATCCTCTTGTTGAGACAGATTCCAGGCCTTTAGAGCTTCCATCTGAAGAGGACGTATATGCCATAAAGCCCAAAGGACAGCCATGGCTGAGGATGACATTAGGTCTAGGACTCTCATAGTTGTACTGATAGACACTAGGCATGTTCTGAGAAGATACCGGACCACTGTGGTTAACCTTTCTTTCCTTGCAAGAGTTAAGGAAATTTTCATGTGGGCTGAGTCCAGGAGAAACCCCAGGAACTTTCTCTGAGTAGAGGGAATCACCTCTGATTTCCCCAATTTATTAGCCAACCTAGGAGTTGAAGGTCACGGCTGTCTGCAAATGCTGGAGCAGGAGCAGGATGGATTTTGACTGAGCTTTTATTTAGCCAGTCGTCCAAGTATGGCACTATGAATAGACCTTGAAGTCTGAGTGCGACTGCTACTGGCGCCACCACCTTGGTGAAGGTGTGGGAAGCTAACGGGATGCCGCAAACTAAAGATGCCTCCTGTGGCTGGGAACTGAAACAGCGATTCTGAGATACCTTCTGTGCTAAACTGGAATGAGTAGATAGGCATCCTTTAGGTCTAGGGTGGCAAGGACCTTGCCCTGCAGTGGAAAGGAGGTAATGAATTTTCATTCGAAAAATGCTTTATCCTTATGAAGAGATTCAGATATCTCTGATCTATAATCATCCTCCAGTCACCTGTTGATTTTAGCACCAGTAAAACTGGGAAGTAAACACCGAATCCTTCTTCAGAGGGGGGACCTCTTCCAAGACCCCCTTGTAGGAGTCTCTGCCACAGGAAGAAAACAGCTGGTATCAAAGTTAGGCTTCTTCTTGTCCCCTTCTTTGGGGAACTTCCGTCCAGAATCCCTAGACTGGTATCTAGGATGCCTCTGGAACTGAGGTCTAGCCTGAGGCTGATAACCTCTGACCTGGCCAGGATGTCTTAATCTACCTCTAAAAGATTGAGCTAGTCTCTTACCCTTCTTGTCGGGTAGACCCTCCATGATTTCATCCAGGCCTCTGCTGAAAGGTTTACCCGGCTCAAAAGGCAGGGAACACAAGTTATACTTGGAGGAGTTATCAACTGTCCAGGGTTTTAACCATCAATTCTCCAGGGTTTTAACCATAACGGCCTTCTAGCTGCCGTGGAGAGGGCCATAGATTTTGTGGCCAGCTTAAACTGATGTTGGGAGGCCTCGAATAGAGATTGACCGCAAGAATGATAAGAGGTAATCTCTGGAGACTCCAGAGTTGATGTCCCTCTCTATTTGGGCTAGATCAGAGTGCAATTTGTTTGATACAGTACCTCTTTAGAGGCATTGACCACTGAGGTCTAAGCAGAGGCCGCAGAATAAGCCTTTCTGAAGGTGCCCTCCATGCGCCTATCCATAGGGCCCTGGAGGTTGGAGCCATCATCTGCCATGACCACTGTACAGCGGGGCAATTTGGCTTCTGCCATATCGACTTTAGGAGGGGGACCCATTGGTTCAGCTGGGATTCCACAATAGGAAATAAGACCTTAACCTCCTGGATAAAATAGTGGCTCTTTCAGGATGTTTCCACTCCAATAGTATGAGTTTATCATTGTTACGACCACTTGGAAGGCCCTAGGCCCTCTATTGGTGGTCCCTTGACTGGATGGACTTCAGCAGCCTATTTATCTTCTCTAGGGGAAAGAGGTCTGCTGGAATTCTCCAAGGTATATGCATCCAATGAGAGCATCTCATCAATCACTTGGAAGTCCTCTTACATACTAATGAAAGAGTATGTTTCATTTCATACCCACAGTGTGTTACAATCCACACAAACTAGGCCTCATTTTTTTTTCAAACTCCTTGCAGGATTTGAACCCAGGACTCGAGCGCTGCAAGGCTGCAGTGTTATCCACTGAGCAGCAGCAGCAGCAGAAGCAGCAGCAGCCGCCGCAATCCAAGAGGAGTACAGAGGCCTTCCTCACTAAGAGACAAGCCATCTCCTGCACTGAGATGAAGGCTTCTATAGGAGGGGAGGAGGAATGAGCAAGTAGTGCACCACAACCCCCCGCAATTTTGCAAACCTTAATTTCTTGTATACAGAATTAAGCTAAAAATATACAGACAGATGCCAGAAAAGAGGCTCAGGAAATATAACCTTGCAAAAAAGGAGGAAGGACCATCCAAGTATTCGGTCCCTGGAAAACCAGAACACAAGAAAGGTTCCGGAACAAAGTGACCGATGTCACTACTGGCGGCCGCGGAGCTTGTACCACATCATGCGGTATGCAACTACCGCTGCATGTACAACGGTGAGGCGGCCAAAGATTCCGATTGGGACAGCCTAGTAATGAGAGGTCTGAGGTGTCAACCAAGATTATTACCAAATCCTTCCTACAAAAAGCGCTTTCCCTTTGCGGCTCCATGGTTGTACACTGCGGTGTGCACCTGGACCTGCTTTAGTGAGTTGACTCACAGTTTGTGTTTCCCCTCTCTTAGACTAGCTTTGATCGGGGTTTACTGTTGTGTTTTGTTTACCTGCTCCCTCTCCCTTCTGTTTCATTCCTTTTCTGACCCACTTCTTTTCCCGCTCCTTATTCTCTCCGTGTGTGATTCGCTCGTTCTTTCACTATATTATATGGTATAGGCTCCCTCTAGTGGTCGCAGGGTCCAGAGATATGCTACTACCTCCTATGGAATGGGCTCCCTCTAATGGTGACAGTGGCCAGTGGTATGTTGCTAAATTTTATGGCATAGGCACCCTCTAATGATGATGGCGGGATGTTACTATATATTATGGAATATGATCCCTCCATTGGTGACTGTGGCTGGTAGTATGTTACTATATAATATGGAATAGGACTGGTCTTCTGCATGGACAATCAGACAATCACAATGTCACAATGGACAATCCTCTTGTGTCTGTCTACAGGAGACTCATTATAAGTTACTGGATAGATACTGATGACCCAGCTGGTTGTACCAAAAGACTTTAACCTCCTCTAATCTCTGCTGGAGATGTCTAACTCAGGAAGGAAAAGTCTCACATATTTGGTGGCACTGCCAACCCTTTTGGAGAGATGTCCAATCAACCGTCAGACGAGTTACAAATGCTGCCTTCACCATCACCCCAGAAATATTTGTTCTGTCTCTACTGTCTCCCTTCTACAACCCTTCGAAATCCTACCTCATTTCACTTCTTCTTTTTTTTTTTTTTTATTAATAATGTTTTTATTAACAGATTTCAAATAACAGCAAAAATACAGTTGCATGAGAGTAAACGTATTATAAAACACGGACTTCTGAATAGTACAAAACAGCAATCTACACATGTGATATCTTGTGCTATATCATTAGGTAATGCAATTCGTGGTGCAATCGGTGATCTCAAATGATGGGGAAGAGAATTGTCTAATTACGGATTGGATATCTATCCAGAATTGACTAATGCCCGGGCAGAACCACCATAGCTGTTACAGAGATCCGCTCTGAGCCTTACATCTCCAACACACGTCAGTATCTGACAAATTCATTCTGTGGAGCCACTGAGGAGTGTGATACCATCTGGTTAGCAACTTATAGTGCATCTCCTGAAGGCGTATGCATGGGGAGAAGCCATGTGAGTTATGGAGTACTTGCTTGATTTGTTTGTCTGAAAGAGTTAAGTTCAGCTCTATTTCCCACGCTGAAAGGAATGCAGGTTTGTAAATCTGAATCAGACTAACAAAAGTAGCTAGGACATATGTCTTGGATAGAAGTTTATGCTCCAGGAAAGTGCGTTCAAAGAGAGTAAGGTCGGTACAGGCCTCGTTAGTTGCAATCCAGTCCTGGACATACTTAAACAGGTGGTGTCTATGAAGAAAAGAAAGAGGTTGGTCAGAAATTAGAGATTCCAATTTTGGGAAATTCACTACCGTTGTTTTGTTACTTCTAGAAGTCTGTGAGAAAGTAAGCGTTGCCACATGCTGGAGCATGCTGTACTCGTGTTCCCTAACCAATCAGGGAGAATGCCAATAGGAAGCAAAGGTGAAGGAGAGGGCTACACCCTGCTCCATAACCCATCAGGGGAATTTAACACCTTGGATGCAGCGAAGGGGTTAAAGGGATGTGACATCACAGGGCTGGCTGCTGATTGGCTGCACTCATGGCATTGTGGGTGATCCCAAGCTCCCAGAGTTCCTTGCCCCATGTAGAGCAGCCATTTTGAACTAAATGCGAATCATTACCACGAAGCGTGAGGAAATTCGGAATCGATGCGAATCGAATATTTCCTGAAATTTGGATTGAATTCCACTTCTGCAGCTTCGATTTGCTCATCTCTAGTGAAGACGATCCCGGAGAAGTGAGTTCAACCCATCGTTTCAACTGAACAGCACTGTAGTAGTCTGAGGTATCTGGAAGGCCTATACCTTCTGCCAGCTTTTTCTTCATTAAGAGTTTAAGAGGAAGCCGTGGTCATTTACCTTGCCAGAGAAAAGTGGAGAATATGCTTCTAATTGATTTAAAGAGCGGGGGTAAACTTACAGGCAGCATATGTAGTCGGTACAGGATCTTGGGGAGTGCGTAGGTCTGTAGTAGGTTCTGTCTACCGAACCAGGAAAACGGCAGTCCTTGGTATGACGCTAACATGGTGCAAATCTCTGTTAGTAATGGTTGGAAATTTTCAGTATATAGGTAGGAAGGGTCTGTTGTCAGTTGAACACCCAGATGCTTAAGTGATTTTGAGGTCCATTTATAAGGTGTGGTGGAGGAGATTTTCGCAGCCTGTTTGGGGGGGGGATTGTGAGGTTTAATACTTCTGATTTATCCAAGTTGGCTTTATAGCCTGAAACATAACCATGAAATGTGAGTAAGTCTACTATTGCAGGAAGTCCCTTATCGGGGTTCGGCACTAAAAATAATACATCGTCTGCAAATGCTCCAGAATGCAGAGTGTGTGATCCAATTTTCAGACCTAAAATATCTGGGTGGGAGCGAACGGCTTGCAATAAAGACTCCAAAACTAGGATGAAAAGGGAGGGTGAGAGGGGGCAACCCTGCCTGGTCCCATTCTTAATATTGAAGCTAGGTGAGAGTGTATCATTAATCTTTAAATGGGCATGAGGATTGTCATAAAGGGTGAAGATTGCATTTATAAACTGAGGTGGGAAATTAAATTTTTGTAGTGTAGCTTTCATAAACCGCCAGTCCACTCTATCAAACGCTTTTTCAGCATCAACCCCCAAAAGGACTAGTTTTGAATGAGTTTTCCAGTCGTGGGTAATGGCTTGAAGCAAACGGTGGGAATTGGCTTTCCCCTCTCTACCTAGGACAAACCCCGCATGATCTGGGTGTAATAATGAGGGAAGAAGGTGCTTTATCCTAGTGGCCAGTATTTTCGCCCACAATTTAAGATCAAGATTAAGAAGCGATATAGGTCAGTAACTACCACATAATAAACGATCTTTCCCTTCTTTAGGGAGTAGAGTGATATGCGCTTCCTGAGCTTGACGTGGAAGTGATTTCCCAGATAATAGTGCATTACATAAGAGAGAGAGATGTGGAAGTAACTCTGATTGGAGCACTTTATAATATTGTAAAGGAAAGCCATCTGTCCCGGACTTTTTCCTTTAGGGAAGCTGTTAAGTATCTTCCTAACTTCATCCAGTGAGATCGGAGCCGTTAGCGCCAAGGCATCCTCATTAGTCAGGGAGGGCATAGAGAAAGAGTTAAGGAACTCATCCATCTTAGCAGCTTTACCCGCAGCATCGGCAGCTGAATCTGCTGAGTTCAGGTTGTATAAATCGGAGTAAAAAGAGAGGAAGGCTGAGGTAACACCCGGAGTGGAGGTATGAGTGCCACCAGACAGATCTTTAATTAAGTTAATGAAACACTTAGCTTTCCTTTTCCAAATCATAGAGGTCATTAGTTTTCCCCCCTTATCGCCATGCGCATAAAGCCTATGTTGGTAGTGAAGAAAATGTTTAGCCATTCGAGCAATGATTAAATCTCTCAGCTGTTCACGCAGATTCTGAAGCTCATTTTGTAAGGAGTCGCCTATATGCTTTCCTAATGCGTTCAATGGCTGCTATATCAGAAAGGAGTTTATCCAATTTCGCCTGTGAGTCTTTCTTAATTTTCGAGGCAAGAGAGATAAAGATCCCTCTGAGCACGGATTTATGTGCCTCCCAGGTAATGAGTGGGCAGGTTTCCGTATTGGCGTTAATAGCAAAATACGATTCCATATGTTGCCTGACAGTCTTGACAAGCTCAGGGCAGTCCAATAAAGCTTCATTTAATCTCCAGCTCCAATGCTTCTGGGAAAGCTGATGAAGCATTAATGTGGCCCATACAGGAGCGTGGTCAAATACAGTAATTGATTCAATGCGGGAATTCAAGAAGAACTGCACCAGATCCTTTGAGGCAAAGCTATAGTCCAGTCTCTGATAGGATTGCCTTGGAGTGGAAAAAAAATGAGTAGTCTTTCACAGATGGGTTATGTAAACGCCATATATCTACCAGCCGTAGATCATGAAGAGCCTTCCTAGCGCCTTCTGGGGAGTGGAGGATGTGCCGGTGGAGGGAGGGATTTAAAGTGAGGTTGAAGTCTCCAGCAAGAATAATGGCCTTCGGCGAAGAGCTCTAATTTACGCAAGGCTTCAATAAACCAAGCGACCTGCCTTTGGTTGGGTGCGTAGAAATTAGAAAAAGTGTATTTGCAAGAGGCAATGGAGCCTTTAAGTAACAAAATTCTTCCCTCTGAGTCTTCATAGCTTTGAGAGCACTGGAAGGGTACAGAGTAATGAAAAAGGATAGAGACACTGTAACATCTCTGCCTGTTCAGGTCTCTGCACCACCCTCCACCCGCACGCGGTGGTGCAGGAGGCGTGCTCAGTTTGATTTCTTGTTGCTCAGTCTGAACACTTAGTCATAGACTATGTAATTGATTTTCTGCCACACCCGTCTCCTTCACCTTGGTTTTCCTCTGCTCCACTAATAGTTAATTTTAGTCTTACCTGTGTGATTGACAGCCTATCATCCTATCAAGTCTGGGGCGGGTTTTTACTTCCTATTTATTCTGTGCTCACAGTCACATTAGCGCTTGCTAGTGCTTCTGCGTACCTGCTTTTACTCTGTGCTGTTTTGTTACCTGTATTCCTATTTCTGATCTCTGGCTTTGTCTGTGACTATTCTTTTGGATTGTGATTTTGTACCTCATTGCTCGACTGTTACCGACCCCTTGGCTAGCTGACCTCCCTTTGTTGTTGTTTGTCCTGTCTGCGTTCTTTGTTGTCACCTATATTAGGAAGGGACTGTCGACTGGTTGCTGGCTGTCGCCTAGGACAGATCGGGCAAGTTAGCCAGGGACAGTGGGGGGTTTTATGCTTAGGGTCCACTGTTTTGTTGTGCCCCTCCCCCCCAGGGTTCTGCAGCAGCACTGGGGAATTGCTCAACTGGCAATTCCCTTACAGATGCCCTTGGAGGACTTTTCTGGGTCCGTGGAGTGGAAGCAAAGAGGATAGTTCTTCATAGGGAGGCGAGGGATTTTTCCAGATTTAAATTTCGTTTTTTGAAGGAATGCCACGTTGGTGTGTAGCTTGTGAAGTATGCTAAAAATTTGAGATCTTTTATTCGGTGAGTTGAGACCAGAAAAGTCCTCCAAGGAACCCAGAAAAGTCCTCCAAGGGCGTCTGTAAGGGAATTGCCCGTTGAGCAATTCCCCAGTGCTGCTGCAGAACCCTGGGGGGAGGGTCACAACATGAAGAACAGAGTCGGTATGAGTCTGACAGTGAAGGGAGAGTTGGTCAGGAGGGGGAAGGGCAGAGGACAAGGTGAGAATAAAAGGGGAGAGTACTAGCGGAGGGGAGAAAAGGGCAGAGACAAAGAGAGGCTAAGAGTAGGAAAGGAGAAGTGTGGGAGGAGGGATAAGAAGAAGAAGAAAGGAAAAGAGAAAGAGAGAGAGGCGCCGGATAAGAAATCAAGAAGTTAGCGACAATGCCTGACAGCCGCCAACCAATCAAACCGTAATCTGTCCAACGACAGAAATTTGGGAGACGGAGTTGATCCGAATCGTTACAGCCAGTAACCATACCCTATGTATTTAGAAATGGGGTGTTGGGACAAATGGGCGAGAAAGATGTCGGAATTGTAAAGGACAGGAGACAAGGATGACAAGAATGACAGGGATGCAGGACAGGTAGGTAGGAGCGTGAGCAGCCCTCTATAGATACTCGTGAGGGAGGGGGGGAGGAAAAGAAAGAGGAAAAGGAAAAGAGTTATGGAAAAGAGAAAGAGAAGAGGAGGGGAGGAGTAGAAGAGGAGGAGAGGTATAGAATAGTGAAATCTGAGTGGGAGCCCAGCACATGACCCCCGTGCCCCCAGGGCAGCATAGCCACCAGAGACAATAGAAGAAAAACCTATAGGCAACTCAAATGAATCTATACAGGAGCCCACCCCGAGAGCATACATAAGAGCAATGAGTGAAAGGGTTGACTGCAGTATAAATACAAAATACACGGTAATATAAAGACATGGTAGCACTATTTAATGCAACAGACTATGAGAAGAAAGGGCTCTCACATACACTAGTGAAATACTAATACTACATGCTGGCGGATTGAAGGAAGAGGTTAAGTTGTGTGGACAATCATAGGGAAGCAAACAAATTTGCTTCTCAAAAGGACATAACAGTACGGCGCGAAGTCCAACGCGGCAGCATTATCTGTCGGAGCTGCACAAACCTCAGCACCGGCTAGGACTGCACTGCCACCCGAGGCCATGGGACCACCAGCACAGCAGATCGTACCCCAGGTCCCGGAGACCCGGGTGGGGGAGACACCCCACATACACAATAGAAGAACTCATAGTTGGGCAACTCAAATAAATCCATATATGTACAAGGGCATAAATACCGGGGCAGCAGCAGTAGCGGCTGCCACAGGGCCCAGAACATTATGGGGCCCAGGGCCCGGAGCCCTGTAGCAGCCGCTAACGTGAACCCCACAAACACTGCTATCGCTATACTCCGGGGTCTTTTAAAATCTTGGAGTATAATGATTGGGGGCCCAGGGGAGGTGAGGGAACATAAAAAACACTGTAACTCACCTCTCCTTCCCTCCGCAGGCTTCGGGCCTGTTTGGTGACGTCCCAGACGTCAGCCGACGTCATTATGTGTAGCGACGCCGGCCTGACTCACGTGAGATCCAGCCCAACATTGAAGAAGGCCGAAGTAGCGCACGGAGTGTATCAGAGCCAGGGAGAGGTAAGTAGCATTGTTTTTTATGTTTGTATCCTACCCTGATACAAAAAGACCCCAGAGTATAATAATTGTTCATGGGTGGTCCACAATGGGGCATAATACCGTGTGCAGGAGCCACTATGGAGCATAATACTGTGTGCAGGGCCACTGTGGGGCATAATACTGTGTGCAGGGGCCACTATGGGGCATAATACCGTGTGCAGGGGCCACTATGGGACATAAAACCGAGTGCAGGGGCCACTATGGGGTATAATACTGTGTGCAGGGGCCACTATGGGACATAATACTGTGTGCAGGGGCCACTATGGGGCATAATACCGTGTGCAGGGGCCACTATGCTGCATAATACTGTGTGCAGGGGCCACTATGGGGCATAATTCTGTGTGCAGGGGCCACTATGGTGCATAATACTGTATGCAGGGGCCACTATGGGGCATAATACTGTGTGCAGGGGCCACTATGGTGCATAATACTGTGTGCATGGGCAACTATGATGCATAATAGTGTGCGCAGGAATGCGGTTTGTGTGTGGGGGGGGCCCATGTCAAATGTTCGCCTTGGGGCCCAGCCATTCCTAGTTACGCCACTGTATATGTAATATAGCTATATTATGGGACCAGTTAGGTAGTGGGGATGATAGTGATAAAGAAGAAGAAGACTGAAACAAGTCCTGGTGCTCAGTGAAATCTACCAATACCCACAAAGTATCTCAAACCTTAAGGGAGTGCAACGGGACAGCCGGGGGGGAACGAACAGGTCCACATGGGGATCAGGGTTGTGATAGGGGGCAGAGAGGGTACCTTCCACACTTATGGATATAAGCTGGAGTAATCTGCTTCAGGTCCGGATGAGTAAGGAGACACCGTCCTGTTGCTAAACCGAGGTAAAAGAAAGCAATTGAAAAAACAGTCCAAACCAGGGAAGGAGACTTCGTTGGCTAGGAACACAGGGGCAGGGTAACATCCATTTCCATACCCAGTGGGGACACAGTAGAAAAGATTGAAGGCTCCAACAGCAAGAACAGTCCGGAACAATAAATGCAAGGCGAACAGTAGACAGCTCTGCAGGGTGATACTGTCCCGAAGTATCAACGATGACAGGAGGAAGCAGAGTTAGCCGGAGTCCTGCAGGTTTCTTCTTAAGGGGGATTTTCTGAACTTCGGGGATTTAAATTGACGAGGCGTTCCCTCTTGGTCAAAGCTGGGTAGCGATGGCCAGGGATGAACATCCTCTGGGAGAGAGAGCCAAGAAGGTATGTTGATTGGAGGGATATCCAGTAAGGACCATTCGGGGAAAGGTCCTCCGGGTAGCAGATCTCTATCCTGCAGCCCTGCTTAATGACAGAGAGCCCGAAGGGGAATAATCAGGCATATGGTAGGCCTTTTTCTCAAAGAGCTTCCAGCAATGGACGTAGTATCCGAGGCTTCGCTAAAGTGGATGGTGCCAAGTCCTGATAGAGATGGACTTCCAACTCCTCGTAGGTAAGTGTTCTCCTGTCCCTAGCCGCGGTAAGAATGACTGAGGTGTCCACTGAGGACAATAGGCCACATATCAAATCCCTCGGTGGATCAGCTGTAGAGGGTTTTTGGCAGACTGCCAGGTGAACCCTTTCTATTTCAACAGAGGGCGCTCTCTCAGGGCCAAGAAGTGTCACAAAGATGGCAGACATTACCCCACCTAAAATCGTCAGGAACGTGGGCCTCTGGCATGCGTTTGAGGCGCAGATTTCTCCTCCGGTTATGATTCTCCAAATCCTCTATAATGTCGTAAGTTCTGTTTAAGTGAGTGTTGAGGATAGCAAGATTCTGAACCCTATAATGAATGGAGGGTTTGGGCCAAGCAAGCGGACTCAGGGGAGTCCATGCGCTTGCCTATGAACTGCATATCGGAGCGCATGTCGTAGAGCTACGAGAACACTGGTGCTATGGCTTGTGCAAGAGCCCTGCGTAGGAACGATTTTGTTATTGTGTTGGAGATGTTGTCAGTACGATCAGTACCTGAAGCACTATCCAGGTCCGAGTCCTCTGCTGTGTCTCCTGAGTGTGCCTCTTCCAGTGCCATTTTGCGCGCCATAACAGGGGAATGCAGGGCTTTCTTCCTAAAGAATTTTTAGACTTCCGCAGGAGTATTCTTGCCGATCGGGGTGCCAGGCAGATCCCCACTTCTGTCCTTAGCAGTTTTGCCCATTTTCGTCCCTGAAGGATTGAGTTAAGGTAGATTTTGGCTTGGTGACTGACGGAGTTGCAGGCTCAGACGTCCATCAGTGTTGATGGTTAGGCTCCGCCCCCCTTCCCATCTTCTGTCAGCTGCAAAAGCACTCATTCCTCAGTTTTGGCTCCAGTGGGAGATCCCCTCCAAACAACTCTGGATGAACAGATCTTATGCAAGATTCAGCAATATGTGTACAGTAGTAAACCCAGTTGATCCATAAATCCCCCTCCGCCCTTTCAGCTACTAACTCTTAACAATACCCCTCCACACACACACACACACACACACACACACACACACACACCTATGTCCTCAGTTATCCACACAGGTTAAAATGTGAGACACTGCTTCACTCCTACACTCTCTGTCCTATTGCGGAGACTTGAAATCTGAGTGACTCTCCTACAATATGATTTACTGCTCCTACCATATATATCATATTATATTTATCTCCACGCCAGTGTTTGCCCTGTAATTCATGCAAATGTTGCTCTGTTATGCCATTCTTTGTTTGTTACAAAATGGAAAAATCAATCAAAATTTGAATTGAAAAAAAAAAAAAGTTGCATGCTGTACTATTTCTGGCTTCCTGGCTATTCTTAGCTTTTTGAGAAATGAAGCATAAGGAAATGGAACAGATAACTTTCCTTAGAGGCCAAGTAGTTACTGTAAATAGAGAATATCAGGGTTTGTTATCATATTCACATTTATTATATAATTTCTATATAATCTATTTCTGCATCTGCAAAAGCCAATAAGCTGGATAAATGTGAGATATTTGCACAAACTATGCTACTGTAAAATCCCTCACACTTATACATGCTTAGGATGAGCTAAGTTTGTCCACAATAATAAATGCCATTAGATAAGATATCGACTGTGTAAATTATGCCTGCTCTGTGATGTCAGTAAAGAGGTCCGAAGACCCATGCCAGATCCCAGGAGGTGAGTAACACTGTTTTTATGTTTACTCACCTTGCCGAGCCTCCAATCATTATACTCTGGGATCTTAAGAGACCCCAGGGTATAATGATAGCAGTTTTGTTTCGAACATTTTCAGTTCGAAACCACCAGGCGAACCTTGCGACATGAATCTCGCGAGGTTCGCCCAACAAATACTCTTGCTTACTTACGGATCCCTGCTCCTGCCCATAGCCACCTCTGCTTCCCGTTCAGTCCTCTAGGGGTCCCCATGCGTCCTATAGCATGTTGTTGTTCAGTGTCAGCAATGATATGGGATGCACGGGTCTCTGTGAAGGCCTGAACGGAAAGTAGAGAAGAGGGAATCGGTAAGTAAATAGGGGCAATTACCTGCTGAAGTTACTCCAGAAGGTAATGGCCTAATTAAAAAAAAAAAAAAAAAAAGTGGATACAGCTGCTATGGTGGTAGTTCCGCCACTACATGCAATCATAATGTTTTTCAAACCAGCTTCATACATAATTGGACTAAACATTATATTTTGATTTGACATTATGTCAAGGTTCTTTTAGGTTAACCCCTTAAAGACCAAGCCAATTTTCATTTTTGCATATCTGTTTTTCCCTCCCAAACTTCCAAGAGCCATATTTTTTTTTTATTTGGTCTACAGAGTCACATGATAGCTTATTGTTTGCAGAACAAATTATACTTTGTAATGGCACCATTCAATATCCTGTACAATGTACTGGGAAGCTGGAAAAAAAATCAGAATGAGGTGGAATTGGAAAAAAAAATACATTTGCGCCAATTTCATATGGGTTTAATTTTTACGGTGTTCACTGTGTGGTAAAAATCACATATTACCTGTATTCTGTGGGTCAGTACGAAAACGGCAATACCAAATTTATATAGTATTTGCAATGTTTTGATACCTTTTAAAAAATAAAAAACTTTGCAAAATAGAAAAAAAAAATGATTATATTGTGACACCTGTAACTTTTTCATGGAGCTGAGTATGGTGTCCTTTTTTTCTGCGAGACAAGATGAAATTTTTATTGATATCATTTAGGGAAAGAGCTGATGGTTTGATCACTTTTTATAAGAGGTAAAGTGTTGAAAAAAAAAAAAAATCACCATTTGGCCATTTTGATTTTTTTTCCCTGTATGCCGTTCACCGTATGAGATAAATATTTTAATAGTTTAAAACTTTCTTTTTTTTCTTCTTTTACTTTTATGACCAGACCGCCTAGGAACCTTGAACCCTAGGGGTCTGATTGCTCACACTATTCACTGCAATACCCCAGTGTATAATAATCGTAGGCCCAGGGAAGTGAAACACTTATACTCACCTTTCCTGGGCTTCTTCGCTATGTCCAACTCTCTTCAGCATCTTTTTTGGTCCTCTTCTGCATGCGACTAAGGTCACATGTCCCAGATGTCACTGCTGGGGCCTGTTATTGGGCCTCAGTGGTCACGTGGGGCGCGATGAGCCCTGGGACACATGACCTCAATCACTGGCCGGAGAGCCCCAAACAGGATACTAGGGATCGTCGGAAGCCCAGGAGAGGTGAGTATACAGTTGTGCTAAAAAGTTTACATACCCCAGCAGATTTTTTGTTTTTTTGGCCTTTTTTCAGAGAATATGAATGATAACACAATGATAACCACTTATGGTTAGTGGTTGGTTAAGCCATTTATTGTCAAACTTCTGTGTTTTCTCTTTTTAAATCTTAATGACAACCAAAAACATCAAAATGACCCACATACCCTGGTGATTTTGGCCTGATAACATGCCCAGAAGTTGACACAAAGGGGTTTGAATGGCTAATAAAGGTAACATCGTCATCTGTGACCTGTTTGTTTGTAATCAGTGTGTGTGCATAAAAGCTGAGTGAGTTTCTGGGATCCAGACAGATTGTTGCATCTTTCCTCTAGCCACTGACGTTTCTGGATTGTGAGTCATGGGAAAAGCAAAGGAATTGTCCATGGATCTATGGAAAAAGGTAGTTGAACTGTATAAAACAGGAAAGGGATACAAAAACATATCCAAGGAATTGATAATGCCAGTCAGCAGTGTTCAAATTGTGATTAACAAATGGAAACTCAGGGGCTCTGTAAAAACCAAAACACGGTCAGGTAGACCAAGCAAAATTTCGGCCACAACTGCCCCGAAAATTGTTCGGGATGCAAGAAAAACCCACACATAACATCAGCTGAAATACAGGACACTCTGAAAACTATTGGTGTGGCGGTTTCAAGATGCACAATAAGGAGGCACTTGAAGAAAAATGTGCTGCATGGTCGAGTTGCCAGAAGAAAGCCATTACTACGCAAATGCCACAAAGAATCTCAATTTCAATACGCCAAACAGCACAAAGACAAGCCTGAAAACTTCTGGAACAAGGTAATTTGGAGTGAAGAGACAGAAATCGAAATTTTTGAACATAGCCATAAACATTACATTTGGGGAGGTGTCAACAAGGCCTATGATGAAAGGAACACCATTCCTACTGTAAAGCACGGAGGTGGATCACCGATAATGTGGGGATGTGTGATCTTCAAAGGCACAGGAAACTTGGTCAAAGTTGAAGAAAAGATGAATGCAGCACGTTATCAGCAAATACTGGAGGCAAATTTGCACTCATCAGCCAGGAAGCTGGGACTTGGAAGTACTTGGACGTTCCAACATGACAACGATCCAAAACACAAGACCAAATCGACCTGTCATTGGCTACAGCAGAAGAAAGTGGAGGTTCTGGAGTGGCCATCTCAGTCTCTTGAACTCAATATCATTAAGTCACTCTGGGAAGATCTCAAGCGCGCAGTACATGCAAGACATCCCAGGAATTTGCAGGGACTGGAGACTTTTTGCCAAGAAGAATGGTCAGTTTTACCATCTGAGAAAATAAAGAGCCTCATCCACAACTATCACAAAAGACTTCAAGCTGTCATTGATGTTAGAGGGGCCAATACACGGTATTAAGAACTAGGGTATGTAAACTTTTGAAAAGGGTCATTTTGATGTTTTTGGTTGTTATTATGATTTAAAAAGAGAAAACACAGAAGTTTGACAATAAATGGCTTCAACCAACCACTAGCCATGAGTGGAGAAAAAAATTTTTGTGTTATCATTCATATTCTCTGAAAAAAGGCCAAAAAAACAAAAAATCTGCCGGGGTATGTAAACTTTTTAGCACATTTGTAAGTGTTTATTATTTTTACTCACCTCCTCTGGACAGACTATGTGTATAGCGGTCAGGAGAACCAGGCTTTCCCTGATTGCTATCATGACCCCTGGGGCCCTGACCATCTCTGACTGGCTGTGGGCCCCACCAGGGCCGGTTATAGACAAAGTGTGGCCCTGGGCAAAATTAAAAAGTGGGGCCCCAAATGCTAACATTTTGCACCTACCGTCACATTCTGTCAGTTCAGAGTGCTGTACTGCTGATCTCTGGTGCTTCCAGGCGCATTCCTGTGGTCTTTAAAGATCATTGGCACAAGCAACAAGGCAAATGTCCTTCCCAGCACAAAAATTATTTATACACATATAGAGTTATTAAAAATCAGGGCCCAAAATTGTCATGTCAGTCCCTTACTACAAGACAGATTCCCCTATGCCCCAACAGTATAATCCACATGTAGCTCCTTTCATTGTACAATGTGCCCCTCATAATGCCACCCACTCCACTAGTGTCAGAGTTACCTCTATGCCTCTATATGGGGAACAGAAATAGTCCCCTTTTATCACAAATGATCTTAATGCCAACCAGCATATTAAAGTGGTTGTCCTGGAATTTTTATTTATCATCTGATTTGTGGGGGCCCAATAGCTGTGCCTTGCATGGATCATCTGTTCAGAGCCACTTCCAACACCCATACTATACACTCCAGGGAGCCAGAAGCGTGTCTGCACCCTTTATAGTGGAAAGGCGCTGGTATTGCAGCGCAGCTCCAATTGAAGTGACTTGTTAACAGAGCTGCAGTAAAGCTTCAGGGCCACTATACAGGGAACGGAACCCTCTGCTTCTGTTTCTGTGCAGTGCATAGTACAGGCGTCGGAAGTGACCCCGAACAGATGATCTGATCGATTACATATTTAGACCATAAATAAAAATTCATGCACGACCTCTGCCTGCAAGCAACAGTAAGCAGGTCATTCCTTTAAGCAATTTACTATAAATCGTGCAGTTATGGTATGGCCATAGGATCTGTGCCTCCTCTATCACTTGCAAGTTCCAGTGTCTCCCAAAGAAACACACTGTATTGGCGCCAGTTTCCTGACTGAGCAAAGGTACTGGACAACCAGGAAACTGGTTGATGACATCACATGACCCTCTATTAGTATACATTTTTAGGCTAACATTACGTGGCGCTTCACAATTGCATTTAACATGACAGAACTTCTAGAAAGTTTATATTGTACAGATTATTGAGTATCCTCTGCGTGTACGTCTTCATACACCAGAGGCAGCGTGAAATAGAGAGCTAGGCATTTTGCTATTCAGTATACTGCTTTTCCAGTTTTTTATACAGTATACTCAGTATATGTAGTATACTATAATACATATAGTATGAGCGATCAGACCCCCTAGGTTTCAAGGTCCCTAGGGGGTCTGATCATAAAAGTAAAAGAAGAAAAAAAATTGTTTTTAAAAGTATAAAAGAAAATAAAAAATCACAAAAGTTCAAATCACCCCCCTTTCCCTAGATCAGATATAAAAGTAAATAAACAAAAGTAAACAGACACATTAGGTATCCCCGCACTCCAAAATGCCCGAACTATTAAAATATTTAAATATTTATCAAAACATTACAAATACTATATAAATTTGGTATTGCCGTGTTCGTACTGACCCGCAGAATACAGATACCATGTCATTTTTACCACACAGTGAACGCCGTAAAAATTAAACCCATATGAAGTTGGAGCAAATGCATTTTTTCTCCAATTGCACCTCATTCGGAATTTTTTTCCAGCTTCCCAGTACATTGCACAGCATATTGAATGATGCCATTGCAAAGTACAATTTGTTTCGCAAACTATAAGCCATCATGTGAGTCTGTGAACTGAAAAATGCAAAAGTTATAGCTCTTGGAATGTGGGGAGGGAAAAATGAAAATGCAAAAGCGAAAAATGGCCCGGTCTTTAAGGGGTTAAGCACTTCAATATATGGCTTATCATACTATAGAACAGAAATCTAGAATACATCATATTACATATATAAATATAGATTTTAACACATATATACACACAGATTTTCACACACACACACGTGTGTATGAATATAAAGTGGGGAAAAAAAAAGTATTTAGCCACCAGTTATGCAAGTTCTCCCACTTAAAAAGATGAGAGAGGCCTGTAATTGACATCATAGGTAGACCTCAACTATGAGAAACAAAATGAGAAAACAAATCCAGAAAATCACATTGTCTGATTTTTTTTAACAATTTATTTGCAAATTATGGTGGAAAATAAGTATTTGGTCATCTACAAACAAGCAAGATTTCTGGCTCTTACAGACCTGTAACAACTTCTTTAAGAGGCTCCTCTGTCCTCCACTCATTACCTGTAGTAATGGCACCTGTTTGAAATTATCAGTATAAAAGACACCTGTCCACAACCTCAAACAGTCACACTCCAAACTCCACTATTTTTTTTTTATCGAAGGTCTCAAAGCTGTGCCAACGAAAACACCAGTGCACGACAAAAAAGTGACGGGTGCCACTGAAAAAAACGTGCAAAGGATGCTGTCTATCGCAAAACCCCCCTCAAAAGAGGAAGGGTCCTCCGAAACTGTCCCCAAACTCAAAGCCAAAAGGCACAAGAGTAAGGGGAGCTGTACCAACCCAACTGCCTAGACAGGAGGGTCAGTAACTTACTTGGTTTCCTCCATGGGCTGCCACCACCAGGAGTACCACCAAGCCAGCTACTTGCATCAGTCCCCTCAAGGGCTGCCACCCCAAGAGTACGACTGAGCCTGCAACTGTTGTCCGTCTCCACAAAAACAGAGACAGACACTAGAGAGCAAAAAAGGAGGGAACCCGAGGGCCACACACTCCAAATCCTAGACTTCGGGTAGGACCCAAAAGGGTTTCCGCATCCCTACATCCACACAAAAAACAGTGACAAAACAGGTGACAAAACGTGATAGACAAAAAAAAATAAATAAGTGAATAGAGTGCCAGTGTACTGGCCCGGTCTATCCGCCGGATCTATAAAAAATTACCCATGCCGGATAAACCAAGCAATAGGGTGAGTGCTTCTTAGGTGTGATCAAGTGCTTGTGCAATGTGCCAAATTCAGTGGGTTTCCCAGGCCCAGTGAATAAAGGCACCTCCGGAGTCACCGTCCCCAGAGGCACTTGCACCATGAGACCTTCGAAAGCATACCCGGCCTCTTGGCCTTGATCTACCAGGGTCCCGGCTCTAACCCTGGTGTGTTTCTCTGTCTCATGTTCGCAGCGTTCAGTTGGCCCTCTACAATGGTACACACCCCACTGGCAGAGCCAACCTACTGGCTGTTACTGATAAGAACAGATACTACACTTGATCTTAGCCAAAAGGCCGAGATATATATATATTGTGAGGGTGTGAACCTAGAGGGCGCTGGTGATCAACCCAAAAACAGGGTTGAAAAGGACCTTGTCCATACCCATACCTCAGGGCTTCACTCCAGAGGGAGTGCACACAGCAGGAGAGTGCTGCTGGTGACCTGCAGGGAGCAGGTGGATGGTGGACCATTTGGAGACAGACAGGTGGTCTGTTCCTAGAGGACTGGATTCCACAACAGACTTGGTTAAGCTCTAGTGTGAGCCAGACTGCTGAGGAGAAACCTCAGCAAAGCATCTTTCTCTCAGAAGTTAGTCAGGGTTCAAGAAGTATAGATTATGATGTTAATCTGTTTTCCCTTAGTCCCAACTACAGCGCAATATTGGGGTATTTCTGCCCCTGTGTGCTGGTAGGACAGAATGGAATTTTTAATGAACAACAAATAGTTAACCATAACCCCTTCCCCTCCTCAATATAACGAAGGAAGTACCAACCCCCCAGCGTGTAATTATAAAGACAAATACATAACACATAGGGAGGGAGCTTTGTGCTGCTATTGGGACTAAGGGAAGAGAGATTAACATCATAATCTATACTTCCCTAATGTCCCACAGCAGCACAATATTGGGGATCTAGCAAGCAGAACCCTAAGGAGTGCCCTCTTGAAGAATAAAATTTAACACGGTATGGCCAAAAGAAGTGGCCCCGTACCCCGGGTGTTAAATCTGTAACGATTAACAAAGGTATGGAGAGAGCTCCAAGAAGCTGACAAACAAATTTGTTCCCAAGGAACAGAGCTTTCCACCCAAAAGATAGAAACGGCTCTTGTAGAATGAGCTTGAACAAACTCAGGGAGGGTCTAAACCCTGTGAAGTGAAAGCCAATTTTATGGCTTCATTGTGCCAAGGAGGCTTTAGAGGTCTTGAGCCCATTATTTTTCCCAGCAAATGATAGAAAAAAAATTCTCTGACCGTCTAAAAGGCTAAGATCTCTGAATATAAATTCTGAGGCATCTGGCCACATCCAGGGACTGAAGTTTAACTTTCTCCAGAGATGACGGACTGGGATAGAAAATTTGGTAATGAGATAACCTGGTTTAGTTTAGAATATGAGGGTACCTTAAGGAGGAATCCTGGCATAAATCTTAGTTAACCTCAGCTCAGAGAGTTGGTGAGTACATGGCCAAAAGGAACACTGTCTTTAGTGTGAGAAATTTAATCTCAACCTCTTCTAGAGGCTCCAAGGGGGGGAATCACATAACCCCTTAAAAATAGATAAATCCCATTGAGGGATTGGGTGGGTAACAGGCGGACTAAGCCTGAATGCACCCTTAAAATATCTTTTAACCAGCGGGTCTGCAGATAGCTGCTTATCTAAGCAGGCTGACAGGGCAGTAACCTAAGCTTTCAAGTGATAAGGCTAAGGCCCTTGTCCAAGCCATCCTGAAGGAATTCCAGCATCTTTGGAATGGAAGGATCCAAGCTCTCAATTCCTCTACCTGATGCCCAGGATATGAAGATGATTTGGATCCAGACGTAATTTTTATTTGTAGACTCTGCTCTAGCGAAAGAGAGAGAGAGAGAAATGCTTAAGACAGCTCCTGAGAGTCCCTTAATAGGGACAGGTCAATCCTCAGGCTGTCAGATTGAAGGATTTCAGATCCTGGCAGAGCCTGACCTGGCCTTCACACACCAGGGTCTGAATCGGGGGGAGCCTCCAATATATCCCGTGACTCATTTGAATGAGATGGGAAAAACCAAGCTCTCTTTGGCCAGACTGGAATGATGGCGATTACAGAGACTTGGTCCTGTCTGATTCTCATCAATACCCCTTGGTATCATAGAGATTGGAGGGAATATGTATTCCAGCCTGAACCTCCAATCGATGGACAGGGCATCCACAGCCAAGGGATGCCTTATATAGAGCAGAACTTCTCTACCTTGGCATTGAGTCTGCTTGCCATCAGGTCTATCTCTGGATGACCCCATTTCAGGGTGATTGCTTGAAAGACTTCTGGATGGAGAGACCATTCCCCTGGAACAGTGATGCCACGACTCAATTGATCCGCCACTACACTGAGTGACCCTTGGATATGTGCAGCAGAAAGATGGGTTAAGTGCTTCTCTGCCCAACTCAAGATCTTCCCCACTTCGCTTAGAAGAGGCTGTGACCGAGTTCCTCCCTGTTTGTTTAAATAAAGGACGGTTGTCATATTGTCCAATCTTACACGCACTGCCTTGTCCTTCAACTGGTCGGCAAAGTGAAGAAGTGCCAATCATACTTCTCGGAGTTCTCTCCAATTGGATGACATCATCTTCTCAAGGGAATTCCAATGCCCTTGGACGGAAAGTCATTCAGGTGGGCTCCCCAACCTGTGAGTGATGCATCTGTAGTCAACAGGGTCCAGCAAGGCTGGACCGTGGACTTTCCGTTTTTTAGCCGAATTCACCACTTGAGGGACGAGCGGGCATCCTGAGACAGGAAAAAACTGTCTAGACTGCTAGTTTTGCGATTCCAGGCCGACAGGACTTCCCAAGGGACTGCTTCTGCAGCTGATAACATCAATCCCAAAACTTTATGCCTGTCCTGATGGTGATTTGCCGAGAAGCCAGCAGGAATTTTGCGGCCTTGATGATTCTTTCCCTTCTGGAGGGAGGAAGAGATATTTTCATTAGGCTTGAATCAAGTATGAACCCTAGAAATGTTTTCTGGGTTGCTGGTAATATTTGGGACTTTCCCCAATTTATAATCCACCCCAATTGTTGGGGGAAATTCATCGTAAGGAACACACGTGAACCTCTGGATACCACCTTGGTGAATACATAAGGTGCTGATGTTATCTCGACTGGAAGTGCGGTGAATTGGAGGTGTCTCAACCAACCCTCTACAATCACTGCAATTCTTAGGTATTTCCTGTGAGCAGGAAGAATAGGGACGTGGAGGTGCACGTCCTTTAGGTTCAGAGTGGCCATGAAATCTCCTTGCTGGAGAATGGATATCACAGACGTTACCATACGGAAATTTTTCCCGAGATAGCGCTGCTGAGGTATTGTGGGTCTATTATCATCAACCAGTCTCGTGAAGGTTTTGAACCAGAAACACTGAAGGACTGCGGAAGGACTTTCCTTCCTTTCCCACTAGTCCTTATATCGTGTTCTGCCTGCAAATATTAAATTTTGAGGCATAATCCGCCCTCCAAGGTTTCAACAATAGGGGGCGACGGGCAGCAGAAGTCAAGGCCCTAGACTTGGCAGCTAACTTCACCTGGAGAAGAGGTTTCATTGAGGTAATCCGTCTCAAGGACTATACCCTTCAAAGAGGACAACAATTCGTCCCTGGAGGCCCCCAACTCAATATCTCTTTTTAATGAAGAGAGGCCGGAGCACAGCTTCTTAGCTACCTCACTAGTAGCAATACCAATCAAACACTGTGTAGGGAGCACTCTGCCCGGTGGTCAATGGGGTCCCGAAGGCTAGAGTCGTCCTCAGAGGGTACAAGTGTTCGCCTGGACAATTTGGCGACTGCCATGAGAAGCTTAGGTGGTGGACCCAACTGGTCCTCAGCTATTGGGAAGAGTGTCATGAACCTCTTGGATAACACACAGGTCTTCTCTGGGTGTTTTCACTCGGTGGACACTTCTTTTAAGCATGTTGTCCAAATTGAAGGCCCTAGGCCCCCTAGAGGTGGAACTAGAGGCTTCCCCAAGGTCAACATCATGGTCCCTTTACCCGATGGACTTCCGTAATTTCTGATTTTTCTCCAGAGGAAAAAAAGTGTTTTTTCTATATTCGTATCTGAATCCTCAGATGAAGAATTAGCTTCCTCTATGATCCTGAATGCTTCATCAGATCGTATGACAGAAGTACCATCATATTCCACAGTGCTCCACAGACACAGACAGTCACTGTCCCATATAGGGTTCATAATCCATACCCCCCCACCAGCAAGCCTTTGAGTGTGGGAGGGAGACTGGCAGGATTTAAACCCAGGACTCCAGCACTGTGAGGCTGCAGTGTCAACCACTGAGCCACTGGGCTGCCCAAGCAGCACTGGTTGCCTGTATTGAAATTGCAACCATCAGGCAAGGGAATTTCACAGGAGCGACAGTTCAGATGTTTGCGCCTAGACGCAGACTTATCTGGAGGACCCATCACCACCAGGCGCAGAGGAAGATATCTTACCGCAAGTGTAAGAGTAAATAGCAAGAAAGCCATAAAAAACTGCAACAGTACAAGTCTGTTGAACTAGAATGCCTAGCATACACCCTCTCTGCCAAACAACAAAGAGGCAGAGGAAAGGAAGCAGCAGACTTATATAAAAGAAATGGAGAGCAAAGACTCTCCCAATACCTGTGAGAGGTTACACAGAAAATAAAAGTCCTTTATATCTCTTCAGCTTTTTTTTTTTTTTTGGAAGAAAACAAGCTACCCGGCACAGATTTTATAAAATAAATGGCGGCAGTTAAGATAAAAAATCATTACCTAGTAGCTCAACTGAAGGAGGTTCAAAGATGTCATCAAGCACGCAAGCCAGCGTACTCTTGACTCCGGCGCCCCCAGAGAAGTAGCAGGAAATGCCCTGCATCGTAATAAAACAAGGAATGCAAGGCTTACATAGCAACAAAGGGTTCAGCGTGGATACTCACCCATTATAAGCAACAGCTGAAAAAAAGGCCTTTCACTGCAGCTAAGCAGACTAAACAACAGAAGCAGGAAAGACAGACAAGGAGTTTTAACCTTTGAATTTTGTTCAAGCAGGAACCAAAGGCAGAAAAGAATCCTCACAGGAGGATAGACAAACCAAACTCAAACAGGAGGGGAATTTCATTCAGAAATCTGAATAACCTCCAGCCCAGTGTGCTGCAACTGTCCCACCAACACAGGACAGAAAAAAACACGCTGGAGGGTTGGTACTTCCTTTCTTATATTGAGGAGGGGGAGGGGTTACGGATAACTATTTGTTGTTCATTAAAAATTCCATTCGGTCCTACCAGCACACAGGGGCAGAAATACCTCAATATTGTGCTGCTGTGGGACGTTAGGGAAGTGAGGAATTGCCCTGTGTGTGGGCTAGGCTGTTTTGTTATTTTTGCTCATGTTATCACTTACAAGCTGAATAAAGCCATTTCTTTTGGATTGCCATTACCTGCTCTGCTGTTTATTTGGCACCCAGCACCACAAACACCTCTGTAAGGTCCAGGAAGCTCCTACCTTTGATGCTAAACTACCCCCAATTGTCACATATGGTGCTTCGTATGTGGGCAAAAAGAGATCCATGCAAGTCCTGGAATACAAGTGTTTGGTAAACTGCAGTATCGCTAAATGTGCATTGTGGCTTACAGCTGTAAAATAAGTCTGTGATTTCAAGTCAGAAACCCAGGAGGGGTGAGTGAAACTACAAAATACCAAACTGTGTGCAAAAATGGCGAAAGTAAAACTCTGAAAGAGGAATCCAGGGAATGGACTTTGTGTATACTGTGGCACAGAAGTCTGTAAAGTGCTTACTGATAGCAAGAAAGTAAGCAATGTGTATAGAAATTGGATATTGCAAACCGTCTATGTGAAAGGTTATGGTGCCATGTTTGTGTTTTCTGTGGAAGACAGCAGAAAATGCTGATTGTTGTAGTACCACAAAAGTTAACTGTTTGGTGAATATACGTGACTACAGAAGATAGTAAAAAGTTGCTGCTGGTTGAACCCAAGGTTTCTGGTGAATATTGTGTACTCTTTTTATTAAACCATGGGCAAGAAAAAGAAAACTTCAGTTTGTAAGAAAGCAGAAAAGCTGTGCACATTTGTGTTAGTGCAGCAGTCTCAAGGCAGAGAGACACAAAACCCAAGCCTGTGGAGTGAAGCTCCCAGTGTGGCCAAAGTCCTTTTCAACCCTGTTTTTGGGTCACTCACCAGCGCCCTCTAGGTTCACACCCTCACAATATATATACAGTGGGAGAAAAAAAGTATTTAGTCAGTCACCAATTGTGCAAGTTCTCACACTTAAAAAGATGAGGCCTGTAATTGACATCATAGGTAGACCTCAACTATGAGAGACAAAATGAGAAAACAAATCCAGAAAATCACATTGTGTGATTTTTAAAGAATTTTTTTACAAATTATGGTGGAAAATAAGTATTTGGTCAATAACAAAAGTTCATGTCAATACTTTGTTATATATCCTTTGTTGGCAATGACAGAGGTCAAACGTTTTCTGTAAGTCTTCACAAGGTTGGCACACACTGTTGATGGTATGTTAGTCCATTCCTCCATGCAGATCTCCTCTAGAGCAGTGATGTTTTGGGGCTGTCGCGGGGCAACACGGACTTTTAGCTCCCTCCAAAGGTTTTCTATGGGGTTGAGATCTGGAGACTGGCTAGGCCACTCCAGGACCTTGAAATGCTTCTTACAAAGTTACTCCTTCATTGCTTTGACGGTGTGCTTGGGATCATTGTCATGCTGAAAGACCTAGCCATGTTTCATCTTCAATGCCTTTGCTGATGGAAGGAGGTTTGCACTCAAAATCTCGCGATACATGGCCCCGTTCATTCTTTCATGTACACGGATCAGTCGTCTTGGTCCCTTTGCAGAGAAACAGCCCCAAAGCATGATGTTGCCACCCCCATGCTTCACAGTAGGTATGGTGTGCTTTGGATGCAATTCAGCATTCACTCTCCTCCAAACACGACGAGTTGTGTTTTTACCAAACAGTTCTACTTTGGTTTCATCTGACCTTATGACATTCTCCCAATACTCTTCTGGAGCATCCAAATGCTCTCTAGCAAACTTCAGATGGGCCCAGATATGTACTGGCTTAAGCAGGGGGACACGTCTGGCACTGCAGGATCTGAGTCCTTGGAGGCGTAGTGTGTTACGTAGTGTGTTACTGCCTTTGTTATGTTAGTTCCAGCTTTCTGCAGGTTATTCACTAGGTCCCCCCGTGTGGTTCTGGGATTTTTTCTCACCGTTCTTGTGATCATTTTTACCCCACGGGATGAGATCTTGCGTGGAGTCCCTGATCGAGGGAGATTATCAGTGTTCTTGCATGTCTTCCATTTTCTAATTATTGCTCCCACAGTTGATTTCTTCACACTAAGCTGCTTGCTTATTGCAGATTCAGTCTTCCCAGCCTGGTGCAGGTCTACATTTTTGTTTCTGTTGTCCTTCCACAGCTCTTTGGTCTTCACCATAGTGGAGTTTGCAGTGTGACTGAGGTTGTGGACAGGTGTCTTTTATACTGATAACAATTTCAAACAGATGCCATTACTACAGGTAATGAGTGGAGGACAGAGGAGCCTCTTAAAGAAGAAGTTACAGGTCTGTGAGAGCCAGAAATACTTATTTTCCACCATAATTTGCAAATAAATTCTTTAAAAATCAGACAATGTGATTTTCTGGATTTGTTTTCTCATTTTGCCTCTCATAGTTGAGGTTTACCTATGATGTCAATTACAGGCACCAATTGTGCAAGTGGGAGAACTTGCACAATTGGTGGCTGACTAAATACTTTTTTTTTCCCCATTGTCTATGTGTGTGTGTGTGTGTATGTATGTGTATATATAATATATATATATATATATATATATATATAGTAAGCCGATGACTGGAAAAATATTGGAAGGGATGTACATCTCACCCAGGTTGCTCAGATGGGTGAGATGACGGAAATCCAGAAAGTTTGTTTCTCAGCAGACAACTATGTTTGCTGAGCATTATTTAAGTGCTGTGAACTGGGCTGGATTTTGTATGGAATGGCAGGTAGGCTGGTAGTGGGACCTGCCATTCCCATCCCCTCCAGTCCACACCTTGTGGACACTCCTGGAGAAACCTAGCTGACTAGGATGTCCTCATTAAGGGGATATAAGAAGTCTGCTAGGAGAGCAGACTGTGGCAGAGCTTGGCAGGAAAGCCACAAAGAAAGTTGCTACTGCTGGAAGACAATCTGACTGTTTGAACTTGTTCCTATTCTAGGTGAGGTAACCTATTTCTGTTTAGTTAGAGCCCAGACGGGCAGGTATTTTTTTTTTGTTTGTTTCTGTTATGTTGCATGTACCAAGGAGTGTTTTGAGTGAATAAAAACTCAATACTTGGACTAATACCTTGGAGTCTGTGTCCATGCCCACCCAGCACCCTTGATCCTGACTATATATATATACAGCAAACACACTGTAAACAGATTTACATATTGCATACATATAAATATTAAATATACATGGTTTTTATACAAAAAAGACACATACATTGTGGATGCATTGCTGAGTTCAGAGTCGTAGAATAAGTAACTTGCTGAATGGCAGGACTGATAACTGTTTGTCCCTGCACACATCCTCCTCCACATGTCATCTGGACAGCCAGTTAGTTCCTGCGTGAGGAGGAAGCGGGGGATGTTTTTAAAGCTGCGCACAGGCAGTTTTATGAAGCTGGAACTAGCTAAGTGCAGGGACTGTTTGCAAGCAGCTATTGTCATATGCTGCAGCTAATGCTCGTGTCCCATCCTCCCGATATACTATATTCACAGTAGGAGTAGTATCCCATTGTAGGGGGCCCTAATAGTGTTGGGGCGCAAGTGCCCAGTTTGCCCAACCCCCTTAAGGCCGGCCCTAGGCCCCATACCACTCGGAGCGACCCTGCTCTGAAAATCTAAAAAGTGTAACATGAAAAAGTATTCAGCCCCCTGTACTCTGATATAAATAAAATCCAGTGCAATCAATTGCTTTCAGAAGTTCAGCTGTTTGTAATTTAGTCTCAGTATAAATACACCTTTCTGTGAAGGCCTCAAGGGTTTGTTAGAGAACACTAGTGAACAAACAGCGTTATGAAGACCGAGGAACTCACCAGACAGGTCAGAGATAAAGTTGTGGTGAAGTTTAAAGTAGGGTTAGATTATAAAAACATATCACCAGCTTTGAGCATCCCAAGGAGCAATGTTCAATCCATCATCCAAAAATGGAAAAAGTATTCTACAACTGCAAACCTACCAAGACATGGTAGTCCACCTAAACTAACAGTTCAAGCAAGGAGAGCACTGGTCAGAGAAGCAGCCAAGAGACACATGGTCACTCTGGAGGAGCTGCAGAAATCCACAGATCAGGTGGGAGAATCTGTCCAAAGGACAACTATAAGTCGTGCACTCCACAAATCTGGCCTTTATGGAAGTTTGGCAAGAAGAAAACCATTGTTGAAAGAAAGACATAAGAAGTGCTGCTTGCAGTTTGCAACAAGCCATATAGGGGACACAACAAACATGTGGAAGTAGGTGCTCTGGTCAGATGAGACCAAAGTTGAACTTTTTGGCCTAAATGCAAAGCAGTGTGTGGTGGAAAAGTATCACTGCTCATTACCCTGAACACACCATCACCACTCTGAAACATGGTGGTGGCAGCATCATGTTGTGAGGATGCTTTTCTTCAACAGGGACAGGGAAGCTGGTATGAGCTGATGGGAAGATGAATGGAGATTCACCTTCCAGCAAGACAATGACCCTAAACATACATCAAGAGCTACAGTGGAATGGTTTTGATCAAAGAATATTCATGTGTTAGAAAGTCCAGACTTAAATCCCAATGAGCATCTGTGGCAAGACATAACAATTGCTGTTCACAGACGCTCTCCATCCAATCTGGCTGAGCTTGAGCTATTTTGCAAAGAAGAATGGGGGAGCTGGTAGAGACATAACCCAAAAGACTTGCAGCTGTAATTGCAACGAAAGGTGGCTCTACAAAGTATTTGATATACACTAGGTGGGATGAATACTTTTGCATGTTACACTTTTCAGATTTTTATTTGATAAAATTTTGAAAACTATGTATCATTTCCGTTCCCCTACACAATTATGTGCTACTTTGTGTTGGTCTATCACTTAAAATCTCAATAAAATACATTTAAGTTTGTGGTTGTAAGGTGAGAAAATGTGAAAAGTTCAAGGGGTATGGATACTTTTGCAAGGTATTGTATATGTGTATGATGCTATAAGGACACAGCATTATGTTCCCTCATTAAACCTAGGATGAGGGTGATACACGTGGGGTAGTTTTGCTACATCAGGATGGATGGGACATTGAGAGTTTAATATCTGTACTAATTACATTGTATATTGTTATTGTGGTTTGTAATATATATAGACTAAGCAGTATGTTTATTACTTTAGCTTTTTCAGTGTATGAAAATTCACTGGGCAGTTCTAATTCTAATTTCCACATCTGAGTTGGCATGCACATTGCTTAAGCTCAGTGTTTATAAGTGAGTGTATTGTTTAACATTGAGTTGCATTATTTATAAATTGATTTGTTTTCCTGATTGCACTACGTAGATTAACATAATAGGAACAGCTTTTATAAATTGGGCACTTATTATTTTTCTTTTGGATGTACCATATCACAGACTCAGTGGGGGGTTATTTCATCATCTCCCCCTTTTTTGGCCATACTTTTTGCTGGTGCACCTTTTTAAATGTTAGTTAGTTAGTTAGTTTAGATGCGCCTTTTTAGGCCATATGCACTTTGCCCCTTTTTTGTTCAAACGTGAACGTGAGGGGCTCTTTTACACTGCCCATGGACTGGACTGCATTTTCGCCTATTTTGCGCCTTTTTAAAAAAAGACGTAAGTCATAACCACAACGTAAAAAAGATCTTCATTTAGGCCATGCCCCCTTTTCGCACCAAATAGCAAAAGTGGCGAGAGCAAAAGAGCAAGAAGAAAAGGTGCAAATACTTCATAAATGAAGCGTAACACAGTAAAAGACCTCAAAAAGGTGCAATTTACACCAACAAAAGGTACAAGTAGGTTAATAAATGTGCCCCAGTGAGTTTAACTAATATATGAGTGGCACTGCTTACTAACAAGCTGTTGGACTACTAACCAAATTGCCCTTGAGTACTACGTGATACACTTTAATACTACCGTATCAAGCTCACCTTATTATGGACAGCTTTTAATTGTTTAAGTGATTTTAATATTTAATTCATTTAATTTATATATATATATATATATATATATATATATATAATCAAATCATTAAGCAATGTGCAGTGAAATGACTGTTAAAAAGCAGGGCGTTGGACAAGCAAAAGGAGAGGGAGGAGGAAACACTTGTGCAAGTACTACTACTAACAATATGAATGTGGATGGCAGCAGCAACATTACCTCTGGTCTTGATAGCGCCACCAGTAGCCATAGTGTTGTCAACCTTCCTGTAAATAAAGACATTTTTAAAAGCATGACCTACAAATATTGAGTGAGGATTCTGCATGTTCCTCCTCAACATGGAGTTTACCATGCTGTTTTTCTGTACTGTCACCCATGTCTTTTTTATCTTCACTGACACAGATCTCATTTACTAGTAGTCATGTGGCATCTGCTGAGATATTCCTCATAGACCAAGACTTCTTCCTACTCTTTTTGAAGAGTTGAATGAGAACTATCATTTTTTTTTTTTTTTTATGCAGAGGATGTAGAGGTAGAAGATATGAGTGTTGGTGGAGGTAGTAGTGGCAGGGGGTGTGCTACTGGTTGTAGCATTGATAGGGGCACCAAGGCAAAATCTGTTGGGAATTGTAAGGGCGTATAGAAATCCCATTGTCATGATGAGTCACAAAAAAGTGAGGAAGGTGATACGGATGATCAGATGATAATTCTATTACAGATATGACCTCGTAACCGAGTCAGGGTGACATCATAGGAATAGGGTGGTGGCAGTTAAAATAGTTCCAATCCAATGCGCAGCCCTATCATCCAAAAGAACTGCCTGGGGTAGATCTAAGGCAAGCTCAGGTGGTGGTGGCATAGGAAGCAGCTACATGCAGTCATCTCATGTATGGGAATTTTTTTTGTACATTACCAAATGGAAAATCGTTTAGAAGGTGCAAGATCTGCAAATAGATAATTAGCCATGAGTGTGTCAAGATCTTAATTTGATGAACTCTTTGTTTTGCCAGTACTGGTCCCATAGTAAGATGGCGTTTTGTGCGGTTCCTGCCTACTAATTATTTGAACTCCTGCACTCAGTTCCTAAGTATTGTGTTTGAAGCCTGCTTCTCTCACTCCTTGAGATGGGGCCGATTGATCCCAATTAGTTCCATACTACCGCTACACTACAGATCCCAGCCATTGGTCTCCGGAAGGTTACTATGTACTCACATAAAATTGTGTCACCAGCATATTGGACATTTTCAAATTAGCAGTGGTACCAAGTGAGCAAAACGGTTCCATCCCTTCTCCCCAAGATTGTCTTTGTAGGCAGGCCTCATCTATTCCACACCTAAGTAAATGGTCTTCTTTACATTATTATTCTTTACTTTATGGAAGCTTTCTTACAAAACCAAGAGATAAACCATCTCTCAGGTGGATAAAGCAGATGAAAGTTAATTTAGAAGTAAGGCTACGGAAGAAAAAAAAAGATTATAGATAGAGATAGTAAACAAGATATTAAGCCAAATTTCTGGAAACCGGCCATCAGAATATCCCTTTACAATCAATGTCACTCTCGTAGGAGAATTAGCATAATTATACATGTGACTTCTGGTTAATACTAAAGAACATTATGTGGCCAAAAGATCAGAACTCTCACCTTCAACTAGGCTAGGCCCTTATCAACTATTTTGACTCCTATACCTAAAAGAGTTTTCTGCATTCACTAAGATCCAAATAACTAGATCATAGGTGAACATTCTTGTTCACATCACAGGGACACATGTAAAAATGTCAGCAATAAAGAATTAGCCATATACATATACAGTGGGGGAAAAAAGTATTTAGTCAGCCACCAACTGTTCTCCCACTTAAAAAGATGAGAGAGGCCTGTAATTGACATCATAGGTAGACCTCAACTATGAGAGACAAAATGAGAAAACAAATCCAGAAAATCACATTGTCTGATTTTTAAAGAATTTTTTTGCAAATTATGGTGGAAAATAAGTATTTGGTCAATAACAAAAGTTCATCTCAATACTTTGTTATATATCCTTTGTTGGCAATGACAGAGGTCAAACGTTTTCTGTAAGTCTTCACAAGATTGGCACACACTGTTGGTGGTATGTTGGCCCATTCCTCCATGCAGATCTCCTCTAGAGCAGTGATGTTTTGGGGCTGTCACTGGGCAACACGGACTTTCAACTCCCTCCAAAGGTTTTCTATGGGGTTGAGATCTGGAGACTGGCTAGGCCGCGCCAGGACTTTGAAATGCTTCTTACGAAGCCACTCCTTCGTTGCCCTGGCGGTGTGCTTGGGATCATTGTCATGCTGAAAGACCCAGCCACGTTTCACCTTCAATGCCCTTGCTGATGGAAGGAGGTTTGCACTCAAAATCTCACGATACATGGCCCCATTCATTCTTTCATGTACACGGATCAATCGTCCTGGTCCCTTTGCAGAGAAACAGCCCCAAAGCATGATGTTGCCACCCCCATGCTTCACAGTAGGTATGGTGTTCTTTGGATGCAATTCAGCATTCACTCTCCTCCAAACACGACGAGTTGTGTTTCTACCAAACAGTTCTACTTTGGTTTCATCTGACCATATGACATTCTCCCAATACTCTTCTGGAACATCCAAATGCTCTCTAGCAAACTTCAGACGGGCCCGGATATGTACTGGCTTAAGCAGGGGGACACGTCTGGCACTGCAGGATCTGAGTCCCTGGTGGCGTAGTGTGTTACTGACGGTAGCCTTTGTTACGTTAGTCCCAGCTTTCTGCAGGTCATTCACTAGGTCCCCCCGTGTGGTTCTGGGATGTTTGCTCACCGTTCTTGTGATCATTTTGACCCCACGGTGTGAGATCTTGCGTGGAGCCCCTGATCGAGGGAGATTATCAGTGGTCTTGTATGTCTTCCATTTTCTAATTATTGCTCCCACAGTTGATTTCTTCACACCAAGCTGCTTGCCTATTGCAGATTCACTCTTCCCAGCCTGGTGCAGGTCTACAATTTTGTTTCTGGTGTCCTTCCACAGCTCTTTGGTCTTCACCATAGTGGAATTTGGAGTGTGACTGTTTGAGGTTGTGGACAGGTGTCTTTTATACTGCTAACAATGTCAAACAGGTGCCATTACTACAGGTAATGAGTGGAGACAGAGGGATTCTTAAAGAAGAAGTTACAGGTCTGTGAGAGCCAGAAATCTTGCTTGTTTGTAGGTGACTAAATACTTATTTTCTACCATAATTTGCAAATAAATTCTTAAAAAAATCAGACAATCTGATTTTCTGGATTTGTTTTCTCATTTTGTCTCTCATAGTTGAGGTCTACCTATGATGTCAATTACAGGCCTCTCTCATCTTTTTAAGTGGGAGAACTTGCACAATTGGTGGCTGACTAAATACTTTTTTTCCCCACTGTATAACATGGGATTACAATATAATAGCAATTAGTAAAGACAATAATGATTTTTCTTTATCAATTATCATCATCTTCATCTGCTGCTTCTCCTCCTCTTCCTCCTCCATGCAATGTGCACCCACTCATCCTGCTGGTCTGCAAGTTTAATTTCCACCTGGTCAAGGTACTGGCGATGCAGTTACTTCCGTGCCACTTAGTGAAATCCACAGCGTTTTGCCAACTGATGGCAGCATACAGTCTCCATGGAGAATACCTTGCTGCTATTATTTCTCAAAGAAAGCTGTCTCTGCTTGATTGCCATGTGGGTCTCTCCTTGTAGGGAAAGAGGCCCGTCACCCTCAACATGTGGAGCATCAATTATGGGCAAGCTGCCGCAACCCAGATGGAGGAGACCGGAAGATGAGAGTTGTAGTGGCTGAGGATGTGCCACCTACTAGGCCGAGCACACTCACCAACCACTCCAGCCTCACTCCTGGGCTGGACAGAGTCAAGGGGGGTCCTGCAGCACTACCGGATGGTGGTGGTAGTAGTTCTTTTCCCCGGGGAGCTTCCAGTTGGAGAGGGGACCTCTCCTCTCTGAGCCAGTGTGGTGGAAGTCGGAAGGGCCCTGATGTTATAGCAGGCATGACTCAGGCAACCAGTGGTAATAGTTGAACCAGGAAACAGTTTATTACTACAACTGGTAATAGCAAAATGGCAGCTTACAAATGGGGGTAGTAGTACAATGTCCAATTCCCTAGCCTTGATTCTAGGAGAGTGCCCAGGGTTAACTATCACAGTCTTGTGCTCACTACTCCTCCTCTCGTGCCTCTCCCAGAGAGGCCTAACAGGGTTCTGGTTTCCTGAAGACTAGGCCCGACTTGATCCTCCTGTCAGGGTCCTCTCCTGTTCCTCCTGGCATGGCACCAGAATGATCCAAAATGATGGACAGCCGAACCAGTACTCCTGGCTGTCTATGGGCCTGATAATACTCCTGGAGGCTATGATGGCTGACCGTTGGCTTCAGTCCAGCTTGCGGGGGCAGGAAGTCTCTGCACACCCTCACTGTTCCACTGCTCACACTAAACTGACTAGACTGAACTCAGGCCAACGGTTACTGTGAAGATGGAGTCTCCCACAACCCCGCCCAGTGGCCTGTAATAGGCCAGGGCTAAACCAAGGCTAGGTTTGAACACTGCAGGGGAGAAACAACAGGGAAAACTGCAAACAGTGACACTTAGCACAGAAGACGGAACATACCAACATAGCCCAGAGGAACAGGAGACAAACAAATTAAAGCAGCAGCCTCTGGGATGCTGCAAGGGGACAATACATGAATTTCAAGGCTCACTGGGTCAATGTTTTGAGAGGCACCGGCCACAGTCAAGTACTAGTTGATACTAGTCCCACAACTGTCACTCAGTCACTACAGTAGTTGGAGTTGCATGGGCACTAGAGATGAGAGAATTTCTTAAAAGTTCGATTCGAATTTCCAAAAAAATGTGCTTCAATCCGGATTAATTTGCAGCGAATCACGTTAAAAAACACCTGGCGTCAAAGAGCCTGTATAGTGGTGTAGAACACTGTGCCTTGCAGTAACATGCATAGGGAGCCTAATGTGGTAGTGAAACAATACTGTGCGTCAGTATGACACGCACATGACAGGCGTCACTCTTAGAACCACTGCACATTTCACTTATTCGCCCAGTTACAGGGCCAAAACTGACCAACTAACTAAAGTGTGAACTCAGCCTTACAGGTCCATGTTAGTGACAGGTATAAAGAACCGTGTAGAGGTCCAACATCCTACTGTGAAAGAGCGCACTCCTTTTACACCCTCGTCTGCTGATCCCACATAGATGTCTACAGAGTGGCAAGGCGACATAATGTAGAGTTGGCAGAAGCATGAGGAGACACATAGTGGCAAGGCGACATAATGTGGAGGTGGCAGCAGCATGAGGAGGCCATACAGTGACCCAGTGGCAGCGGCATGAGGAGGCCATACAGTGACCCAGAAGTGGCAGCAGCATGAGGAGGGTACACAGTAACCAAGTGGCAGAGGCATGAGGAGGACATACAGTGACCCAGTGGCAGCGGCATGAGGAAACCATAGAGTGACCCAGCAGTGGCAGCAGCATGAGGTGGCCATATAGTGACCTGGTGGCAGCAGCATGAGGAGGACACAGAGTGACCCAGTGAAAGCGGCATGAGGTGGCCATACAGTGACCCGGTGGCAGTGGCATGAGGAGGGAATACAGTGACCAAGTGGCAGCGGCATGAGGAGGACATACAGTGACACAGCAGTGGCAGCAGCATGAGGAGGGAATACAGTGACCAAGTGGCAGCAGCATGAGGAGGACATACAGTGAACCAAGGGCAGCGGCATGAGGAGGTCATACAGTAATCCAGCAGTAGCAGCAGCATGAGGAGTGCATACAGTGACCCAGTGGCAGTGGCATGAGGAGGACACATAGTGACCCAGTGGAAGCAGCATGAGGAGGCCATAAAGTGACCCAGCAGTGGCAGCAGCATGAGGAGTGCATACAGTGACCCAGTGGCAGCAGCATGAGGTGGCCATATAGTAACCTGGTGGCAGCAGTATGAGGAGGACACAGAGTGACCCAGTGGAAGCGGCATGAGGAGGCCATACAGTGACCCAGCAGTGGCAGCAGCATGAGGAGTGCATACAGTAACCCAGAGGCAGCGGCATGAGGAGGCTATACAGTGACCCAGTGGCAGTGGCATGAGAAGGACATAGAGTGACCCAGTGGCAGAATGTGGAGGCAGCAGCAGCCTTAGGAGGGCATACAGTTACCCAGTGGCAGAGTGCGGAGGTGGGAGCAGCATGAGTAGGCCACAGAGTGGCAAGGTGATATAATGTGGAGGTAGCAACAGCCTTAGGAGGCCATACAGTAAACCAGTGACAGAGTGTGGTGAGGCAGCATGGATCATTTAATTTGCTGCATCAGGCATTGGTGGGTGAAAATCCTGGCTGCTCCACACCTGATTCATCTTCACAAAGGCCAATCTCTCCAAATTTTGGGTGGACAGGCGAGTTCTCCTTGGGGTAACTATGGCCCCTGTCGCACTAAACACCCGCTCTGATGCCACACTACTGGCCGGGCAGGACTGCTTTTCCAGGGCAAACTCGGCCAGTTGCAGCCACAAATCCAGTTTGGCTGCCCAGTAGTCCAGCGGATCTTCCACAATGGGTGGCAGGGTGCACTCTAAGTATGCCACCACCTGCTGGTTCAAGTTCTGCTCTGTGTCTAGCTGCTGATGGGAAACTTCTTCACTATGCGGGTGAAGAAAGGTGCTCATCAGCGACTCTAGGCTCAGGCTGCTGCTGATGGAGCCGATACTGCTCCTGCAACCCCGACCCGCCATGCCAGTGCAAGTTGAGCGCTCAGGGCCCCCCCGGTCGGACATGCGAGAGAATGGACGATGGCACAGATAGGCAGAGGCCAACTTGCTACATAGCATGTCTCTATAGTAGTTCAGTTTGTCCTCCCTCTCAGCGGGTGTAAAAAAGGCCCCCATTTTTCCCAGGGAGCCAGGGTCTAACATGGTGGAGAGCCAGTAGTCATCTCTCTGCCAAATGGTGACAATTCAGCTGTCACTGCGCAAGCATTTACAGCTGAAAGCCAGGCCAGACATGCTGATAGCATGCCTCAAATTTTTCACTATTCACAAGATTCACCATTAATAACAGCAGAACAGATCTCCCAGTGGCCGCACATTTCTCCGGAGAAGACCACTCTATTGAAGATCTGCGGGTTGTGGTTTTAATGGGAGATTTTAAGATGCAGAGAGAGAGAAAGGAATGGGAATATAAGTTAATGCAAAAATTTCAAATTCTGCTATTTGGACTTAATATTCATGCCAGTTTCATGTCACACTATGTATGAACTGTGAGGGTCACAAATCACCACCTGATTGCAAACACGTAACAGCAAGAATTAATGATCCCTCCATCATGCCCCACAGGTTTCCAGATTGTTTATTTCTGACCTGTTGTAAATAACTTCTCTACTTATATAGAATTTTGATTTTCTTTAAAGATTCTAAGACCCTTTGAAGATCCAAGTTTTGTGTGTGTATACAGAGTGTGTGAATTTTCAGTTTCTTCTATGTCTGAAGAAGAGAGCTAGTACTCTTGAAAGCTTACTATCAAATATACTCAGTTAGCATCTAAAAGGTATCTCCTGATTTTTTTACTCTTCCACTACTTTCTATGGCTAACACGGTACAACATTATACTACTCAAATTTTTCTTGAAATTATGTGTGGCCTGGTCCATCACATTCTACTATACATGTGCATCTCAATAAATTTGAATATCTTTGAAACGTTCATTCATTTCAGTAATTCAATTCATAATCAGCAGTCTTCCATGAGTGTGTGTCCTACTGAACCAGACTGAGGGACCATTTAAAGGCTTAGGAAACCTTGGCAGGTGACACACTGAATTTACAATACTGAACTTTTTTACAATATTCAAATGTTCTTAGATTTGGGTTTTCATTACCTGTAATCCATAATCAACATTTACAGAACTAAAACACTTGAAATAGAACACTCTGTGTGTAAAGAATCTAGAAAATATAGGAGGTCATTTTTTTAATTTAATTACTGAAAGAAACAAACGTTTCAAAGATATTCTACATTATTGAGATGCACCTGTACCACACCATTGGTTTTATAAAAAAAAAATTATATATATTTCATTTCACATCAAGGGGTAATTTTTGGAGGCTAAAAAAACACAGCCACACACCTTTCTCTAATAAATGGGTAATATTTGTAGTGTTTTATATGTTGAAACGCATAAAATCGTGCGGCAGCGCAGTGTATGGTTATACAAAGAGTTTGTATCCACTGCTTACCATTCATTTTTTCCATAGACCTAAAGACTTTCACTTTGACATAACTTCAGATGCGTTTGCCTTACACAGCTAGAAATTGGATAGATAGCCTTAGGACTCCTATGAACCTAAGGCCCTACATCACAGAAAAGCAGCTTTTTTGTTGCAGATTTTGCTGTGGTTTTTAGAGCCAAAGCCAAGAATGGCTATAAAAGGAATGGAGAATAAATAGGAAAACACTTATACTTCTCCCTTCTGCTTAATCCACTCCTGGCTTTGGCTCAAAAAGCTGCATAATCTGCAAAAAAAACAAAACATACAACATTTTTTCTGCAATGTGGGGCCTTATCCTCAGGGTGTCCTACACTATGTTTTAAGCCAATTTAAGGTATGGTTTGGACTGAACCTTTTCGACCTGAAACAAATCTTGATCCCAACCAATACTGAGAGGTTTGCTTACTTCTAGTCATTACAGATGCAGTCAAACCATACATGTATAGATTTTTTTTCCTAATAAAATGGAATTTCTGGATTGTTCAGCTTTTTTTTTTCAGTGTCCCAAGCAGGTGACTTAAACATGCAGTCCTCACTGTTGTGTCCTGTCTGTAATTTAAGCAATATAGTGTTATTTTTATTTTATCTAAGACATTTTTTTGTACTTGTGATTTTTGATGGTTTGAGGTGGTTTGGAAGTTTAGGATGTTGTTGAGACTATGAAATAGTCAGGTCTCTTCTATTTTTGACATCATGGGTGAATCCATCACAATATAGAGTTTAATACAATATCAGAGGAAATTCTGGTATGCATAAATCATTAACTAAAGTTTGGTGCAATATCAATAGTTGAAAATAATATCTTACGTTGAGGCCACATGTCGTGGAAAAGATGCTTTTTTTGTTGCAGATTTTGATGTGTTTTTTTTTTTTTTTTTTTGAGCCAAAGAAATAGGAAATATAAAGGAAGCGCTTATATTTCTCCCTTTTACTAAACCCACTTTTGGCTTTGGGTCAAGAAATGGCAGCAAAATCTGCAACAAAAAAGCAACTTTTCCACAACATGTGGCCTCAGCCTTAAGACAGGACGTTGCAGAACACAGCTAAAAAACAGGAGCAGAGACGCATCACGTCTTTTTCCGCAGAATTTTTCATTGCACTGTTGCTGAGACTTTCTTCCCTTGTTTAACGTATAGGTAAAATGCAAGCGTTCCACAGGTATAATTGATATGCTGCTGTTTTTTAAAACATGTATGTTTTAGAAAATGCAGCTTTTCCACAGTGATTTTTTTCTGCAATGTGTGGATGGGATTAGCCAGAATCTCATTCACTTTACTGGTACTGTAAAACCCTGCATTTTTTCCGGGGCTTCAGCCTCAATTGGGTATTGTACCTAGAGGAATAAGAGCACTCATTTTTCTTATATGGGTGGTAGATGAAACCTTCAAACAAGCATGTTAAAAGGCTTTGTAACAATGTTCCCATATTTTAATTCACATACTGATTGAACAGTTTTTGGAGACACAAAGAGCCAGACTAAAATATTGCAACGCAAATTAACTGGATTTGCTCACAATAACAGACTGTATATGAAGAAAGTAATGCAAAAAAACCCAGAAATTCTGAGATGGGCAGGATGGATTTTGAAAAGAGGACTTTAACTGCTTCCACCAACCTCACTATCTCCGAACAGCTGCTGCTCTACTGATTTCAACACAGTTGGAGTTTTTTCTCCATCTCCCACCATTCTCAAGTAAGGCAGGTAGGGGTGTGATTCAGAGCTTTAATCAAAGCCATATAGTATAATAGCTCAGAATCACACCCCTTGCCTGCTCCCGACAAAATTAACAGCGCCTATTGATCAGTAATGCTGGGGCTAAAGAAAAAATTCCATCTGTGATGGAATCAGTGCAGCAGCGCCTAAATGATGAAAAGTGATGGACTTAGCTGAGCTGGTAAAAGGTCCTCTTTAAGTGGAAACATAGTGGCAACAGACAATTAGGCCTTCAGAATAACAAACAAAATATTGCATCTTTACCTACTGACCCAGTGTCCAGTGACTTTATATTAATTATCTCAAGTAAAGCAGATGTCAGTTACAAAAACAGAGGTTTGAAATCTAGGAATTGGCGGCTCAATGATGCACGTCTGAAGCGCAGATATTGCAAGCATTGGCAGAAGCAATGTTTTCTATACATCCAGAAATCCAGGACAATTTACAGATTATCAACATTACTACATTTACAACCCTATTTCCAAAAATGTTGGGACGCTACATAAAATGTTAAGAAAACAAGAATGCTATAATATGGAAATCTCATATAAGCATTGATGTTATTGTTAATCTGTGCTTAAGCAGCAAAATAATGGTTTAATTCCGCTTCTGTGTGCTGCTAGGACAGGAGGAAATTTTAATTTGTATAAATAATTAATTAAATAAGACCCCTCCCCACTATAAGAGGAAGAAGAAACCTCACTCCCTTGTGTTAATTATAAAGAAAGTACAAAAAAAATAATGGAGGGAGCCTTGCTCTGCTGTTGGGACTAAGAGAAAACAGATTAACAACATAATCACCAGCAGCACAATAATGGGGACAAGTAGAGACCCCTAGGGAGGGTCCTCTTACAAGACAGAACTTAAATAGAACATGTGAAGGCAGTAACCTTTGAACCCTATAGATCAGGCCTGTAATCCTTGATAAAGTAATGTGGGAGATCCACGAAGCTGCCTCACAGCTTAGCACCAAACTTCTCTCTGGCCAAGAAGTGGAGACAGTAGAATGGACTTTGACAAACTCAGGCGGGGAAAACCCTTGAGATATGAAGGCAAGTCTGATAGAATCTTTGATCCAACTAGCTAAGGTAGGCTTGGAAGTCTTAAGTCCTTTATTTTTACCAGAGAAATTAATAAAAAGGTTTTCGGATCTCTTGAATCCCACTGACCTATCCAGATAAATCCTAAGACATCTGGAGAGGTCCAGAGAATGTAATAACGACTCCTCTTCCAAGGAAGGACTATGAAAAAAAAAATTCTGGGCGGCAGATCACTTGGTTGATGGTAGACTGGAATAGAATCTTTAGAAGAAATCCAAGAAGGAATCTGAGCTGCACTCTATCCGGGAAAAAACAAGTGTAAGGTTCAGTTGAGAAGGTTTGGAGTTCACCAATCCTTTTAGTGGAAGTGATGGCCAACAAGAAGGTAACCTTAAGTTCAAGGAACCTGAGGTCTACTTCTTCCAGTGGTTCAAAAGGCGATGACATAATCCTTTCAGAACTGTAGAGAGATCCCATTGGGAAATTGGATTGGAAATGAAGGGTGTCAACCTTTTGAGTGCCCTTCAGGAACCTCTGAACTAAAGGATCCTGGGAGCTTTGTCTCCCCAAGCAAGCAGATAATGCAACAGTCTTTACTCTCAGTATAGATGGAATAAGACCCTTATCAAGGCCATCCTGCAGGAAATTCAAGATATGATATGGATGTATCTATGATCTCGATCCTCTTCTTGGAACACCACAAAGAAAAATTGACCTGATCCTGGCATAATTCCTATTAGTAGACTCAGCTCTGGAGAGAGTTAGAGTATTTAGTATGGCTCCTGAAAGTCCCCTTAATTGTAATAGGGACTGGTCAACCTCTAGGCTGTCAGGTTGAATCTGTTTAGATCTAGTCAAAGCTGAGAGTCCTGAGACTTAAGGTTCAGAACTGGGGGACATCTCCAATATGTCCCTGGACTCATTTAAATGAGTTGGGAAAACCAAGCACTTTTTGGCCAGAATGGTATGATGGCTATTACTGTGGCTTGGTCCTGTCTGATTTTCATCAATACCTTCAGTATCATGGAAACTGGAGGGAAGATGCACACATGCCTGAACCTCCAGGGCATCCACTGCCAAGGTATTGTCCTACTGAAAGAGAGCAGAGCTTCTCCGCCTTGGCATTGAGTCTGGTCACCATGAGGTCTATGTCCGGAAAAACCCCACTTCAGGGTGATCTTATAGAAGATCTCCAGGCTTGACGACCATTCTCTGGGAACAGAGTGACCTCGACTCAACTGGTCCACTATTGCCTTGATGTGAACCGCTTATAAATGTGAAAGATTTTTCTCTGCCCAGGTTAAGATCATCCCCACTTCCCTAAGAAGTAAGTATATAGAGGACAGTTGTCATATTTTCCAAACAAATTCTGACAGCTTTCCCTCTGAGTTGGGTGAAGAAATGGAGGAATGCCAGTCTCAGGAATGTATAGATATTTTGTGGCGACGATTACTCTCTCCCTCCTTGTCATAAGTTCGAAATGTAGGATGGATCCTAGATATTTCTTGTCAGTCACTGGAACAATGTCTAATTTGTTCCTATTGATAATTCAGCCTAGTTGTTAAAGAAAGGCAACCGCCTTTTGAAGCTGGGACTGCAGACTTCGTATCAAGGCGGCTTTTATAAGCCAGTTGCCCATGTAGGGTACAATAATCAGATCTTGTACCCTGAGGGCTATGGCTATAGGAGTGACCACCTTTGTAAATGACAGATGCCTGATGGAAAGAAAAAGACAGGTTCATTGGAACCAATTTCGAGGAAGAGTAGAAAATTCTATGTGGTACCACAACTGCACTATATTTAATACCCAAAGACCTGATATTTGCTGAATCTAGGTGTCTTTTTAAAAAAAAAAAAAAAAAAAAAAAGGCAACCTCCCATGGGAATCTCTTGAGCCACATCCAGGGAAGTAATGGTGTCAGAACTCTGACTTCTTATCCTTGGTGGCATCTCTGGTATCTTTGCGTCCAGGATTTCTATTCTGCAATCTTGAACACCCACAAAATTTCCCTCTTTGCTGCTGTGATCTCTGATCTGCCACATCTAGGCTGTCTGGCCCTACCCCGAAGACACTTCCCCTTCTTGTCGGTAAGGCCTTGCATCATTGTTATTATTATTATTATTATGATAATATCCTGCTCTAAAAGCTTCCCAGGTTCAAAGGGAAGATTGCAGATATTGTATTTGAGTAAATTTTCTGCTATACATGGCTTCAGCCAAAGGGGTCTATGGGCAAGTAGACAAGGCCATGGACTTGAGGGTTTTAGACGCACCACTAAGAAATGCATAACCTATACAATAGTATAGCAATATGCAGCCAGTGAACAAGCTCTCTGAACTGCCAAAGAGGCAGACAAAGAAGAAAGAAGATCTTATACAGGCCATTTGATTGAAACTGGAAAAAAATAAGGCTTTAGCGTCACTTCAGGGGATGCAACTTCCTGTGTTGTGACAGGCGGAGAAACCAGATCTGCAACTACATCCGCCAGTCTGCACCGACTTTCGGTGCAGAACTGGCATATGGCAAGACCTGAAAGAGGAAGAAAGTGGCACTGTGGGATGGACACTTCTGTTCAGCAGATGCTGCTGTGAACATTTACTCCGCAAGTGGCTGCGGGAAAAACATGAATCAAGTGGAGGAGGGCAGACCAAAGGTAAGCCTAACTGCAATGTTAAGATATATAAAAGAAAAACAACAAATAAAAGAATAAAAAGAGTGACAGAAAAAGGTTTCCTCTTCCTCTTATAGTGTGTGTGTGTGTGTGTGTGTGTCTTTAATTCATTATGTATGCAAATGTAAATTAACTCCCGTCCTACCAGCCGTCCTACCAGCACACAGAGGCAGAAATACCCAATCACTGTGCTGCTGATGGGACGTAAGAGAAACATTTTATTGACAATAGATCATAGATCACATATCATAAGCTGACATTTTTACATTTCATTTGAAAAAACAAACACCCATTTTGAAACTGATAATATCAACGCATCTCAAAAAAGTTAGGACAGGGCAACATTGCGTAACATCCCCTCTTTTTACAAAAAATATCTGGGAAGTGAGGAGACCAAATGCAGGTGTTTTGAGAGAAATGTTGGAATGTTTTCCCATTCTTGTCTGATGTAAGATTCTAGGAACTCATCAGTCCTGGGTCTTCTTTGACAGATTTTTCATTTTATGATGTGCCAAATGTTTTCTATTGGTGAAAGGTCTGGACTGCAGGCAGACCAGCTCATCACCCAGACTCTTCTGAAAAGCCATGCTATGATGGATGCATTGTGTGGTTTAGCATTGTCTTGATAAAATATACAATGCCCTCCCTGAAAGAGACGAAGACAAGCATATATTGTACTAAAACCCTTATATACTGCTCAGCATTGATAATGCCTTTCAAGATGTGTAAACTGCCCATGCCAAAGGCACTGATGCAAACTTTATACCATCAGAGATGCAGGCTTCTGAGTGCTCAAACAAGCTGGATGATCCCTTGTGAGTCTGCAGGACATGGCATCCATGGTTTCCATAAAGAATTTGAAATGTTTTCCATTTTTCCTCAGTCCTTTTTAAATGCGCTTTGACCCAGAGAAAATGCAGCCTTTTTGGATTGTGTAAATATATGGTTTCATCTTTAAATGATACAGCTTAAACTTGCATTTATGGATTACATAATGATTTCTGGAAGTATTCTTGAACCCATGCAATGATTTGCATTACCTTTTCATGCCTGTTTTTAATGCAATGTCTGACCTGTAGATCACAAGCATCCAATATTGACCGTTGGCCTTTTTCTTGCGCACATGGTTTTCTCCAGATTCTCTGAATCTTTTGATGACATTATGAACTGTAGCTGGTGGTATATTCAAAATCTTTGCAATTTTACTTTGAGGAGCTGTAAGGAATCCTAGCATATTACCTCCAGTTTGCAGTCGCCACCTTAACATTTATATAACCACCAAACAAACCCTCCATGGGTCTGCAAAGTCTGTCAGAACTTTAAGATGCACACCCATTCAGAGATTTGCACAATCTTCCAATTAAGAATTTAAGTGAGGTATTTAGATTTTGTTGAAGTTCAGTCATGTGCCTATGATTGTCTTGCGCAGAAGGACTCTTTACTCTGCTTCAGAAGACATGTTTATTGCCAGATTCTGAAGTCTTGTTCTCCTGGTTAACTCACTTAACTTCTGATATGAATTTTGTGACTTCTTGGACTTGACTTCGGCTTGGACTCTGACTCTCTTCTAATACTGATTTTGGCAATTTCTTACTCTTCAGGTATAACCTCTGCTTGTTCATTACATTCCTAGTCTTCCTTATCCTTATCATGACTTTGTGACCTAGGCCCTGAGTGGCCAAGTCCATCCTGCCTTGCAGTTGTCTTTGGTAAAAAGATAGCGAGTGCCTTAGACTCGACATTCACAGACAATGTCGGACAATAGGTAGCATTTTACTTGCGGTATTCAGACTTAATCTGTTCCTAGGGCATTTTAGGGAATAGCTATACTTGAGAGTTGCATAGGTTGCAACTCCGTAACAGAAGCATTTTTCTGAAATTATTCCACAATTTTTAGATGCAGTTGTTCACAGATTGGTGAACCTCTGATCATCTTTGCTTTTCTAACATGTTCTTTTTATATAATCATATGTCTTAGTTGAAAATTGACTTTCCAGCTGTTTTTCATTAGAGCTACTTCCTTTTTTAACCCTGTCCCAACTTGTTTAGTTTTAAAGGTATTCATTGAATGGCAAAAGAAAAAATAGTTGTAATATTCAACAAGTGCAGTAGAGAACAGATAGCCTAGAAACAATGTGCAAGTAAACATAAGCAAGCAAAGAGCCCATGTATCTGGTCTCTGCTGTCAAACAGAGGCTAGGAGAATGCATGTCAAAATACATACATTAAATATACGGGTAAAGCATATAAACAGCAAAAACAATCAATATAACTTTACAACAGTAACAATTTGAACCATGGTCTAAAAAACGCTTGCAGTGAGCAAATTTATATGGGGAGTAAGAAAGCATTGTCTTCAATAGTAAGGGTCTCAGACAATAGATCGTTATAATTAAAGGCAATACGACAAACCTGAGATCTTTGATTTATTTATCCAAGGCGACTATACTTTATCAAGGTGTGCTTGAGTATCACTTTAGGACAGCATTAATCTTTTCAAATAACATAATTGTATCAACAAAATAATGATGTCTTCCATTTAGATGCTATGTGAATCTTAACAGACATACTGTACACACACATATGGGCAAAGCGGAGGCCTACTGGTTTAAGACCTAATAAGAAAACAGGTGCTGTAAAGGGCACCAATGAGCCTATGCAGTGCTTGGTCATACTATGAAAGGTCAGCCAATAACGACGTACCAATGGGTAGATCTACCATGGGATGTGAGATCTCAGGATATATAAGATGCAGTTTGGTTGCGACAAAGTAGGTCCTATGTAATATACTAAGGGAGGGTTCAATGAAAGTCACCTGCCAACTTCCTTTGCTAATAAATGTGCAGCAGACTTGCTACTGAGCCAAGGTCAGTGAAGTTTTGAGATCTCTTTCCAAGGCTGTCATGAAGTCCAATTTAGCAGCGGAGGGTGGGGAGTTCAGTACTCTTTAAATGTGAGATAGGGAACCTCTGTCAGTGGTCCTTTAAAAGCATAAAAGTATTGGCACCCCTGCAATTCTGTCAGATAATACTCAATTTCTTCCAGAAAATGATTGCAATCACAAATGCTTTGGTAATAATATCTTCATTTATTTTGCTTGCAATGAAAAAACACAAAAGAGAATGAAAAAAAAGTCAAATCATTGATCATTTTACACAAAACTCCAAAAATGGGCCGGACAAAAGTATTGGCACCCTCAGCCTAATACTTGGTAGCACAACCTTTAGACAAAATAACTGCGAACAACCGCTTCCGGTAACCATCAATGAGTTTCTTACAATGCTCTGCTGGAATTTTAGACCATTCTTCTTTGGCAAATTTCTCCAGGTCTGTGATGATTCTGCTTAAATATGGCTATAACTCAGAGATGTATTTTGATCTCTGGGTATAGTATCCTCCTTCTTACCTGCATTTATTCATAATGTGCGCAGCTATAAGCCTAGGTGTATATTGGCAGTAGTAGCAACACTGGAACAATAGGGCTTTGTATCCATCACAGCAGGGCTCCATTGTATTCCTACACAGCTCTGAGTGATCAAAGAAACATGCATTGTGCAGGGAGATCAGACATTGTATCATTTCACTTGGTCTCAGCTCTTTACAAAGGATCTAGACTTGAGTGCATTATTCAATCAGACTTTCTGCCGCCGGTGACCTCATTCTGGGAGGTGGCATAACACTAGAAGTCCCAGAGAGGGGTCATTTAACATTTCTACCTTTGGAACCCAGAGACGGGTCGAATGACCTGAAGGATTTAAGCAAACAACCTATAATCACCGCTTTTGTTCTGTAATTAAGGCCATTACTGTCACACCACAGGATTTACAATAGGCTGCTGTGGGGGGCTGCGTGTGTGTGTGTGTGTGTGTGTGTGTGTGTGTGTGTGTGTGAGTGGCATGTCCTTCTTGTGTGACTCACTCAGTAACTGCGATTTTTTTGCGATTTTTTTTTTTTCTGCACCCATTGACTTGAATCTAAATATACAAAAATGTAAATATACAAAAGAACAACTTTTATTTGTTTCCATGCTTTTTATTTTTGTTATGAAAATAATAAAAAAAATACAAGGAATAAAACAATTCCACACATATTTACAATAGGCTGCTGTGGGGGGCTGCGTGTGTGTGTGTGTGGAGTGGCATGTCCTTCTTGTGTGACTAGCATTTCAGCACTTACTCAGCAGTCTGTCTGCACTGTCGGAACATACCTGGCACTGCCTGGGTATGTCCCTGGTACATTTGCCACACGTGTATTTGTAGCAGTCAACACATCTCTCAGTTGCACAATTGTTCGTGCATCGATGGTTGACCTGACACTTCGCCCTTTTGCCAGGGCTGGGTGTGGAAGGTTATTGCCGAAGGAGTTTCTCCTTGCGTGCCTTCTTTTCAGTCACATGAGAGCCACCTAACTCTTTTGCAAGCTCAACCAGGAAGTCCACCCGTCTCTCCTGCACCCCAGTGCATGCCTGATAAAGAACATGAGCATTCAGTGCTGCCATGTCAATTATGTTGTAGAACACGGCGAATGGCCATCTCCGTGTTCCTGCACGCACGCTGTACTCCCGCACCATTTGGTCCATTACATCCACACCGCACTTTGTGTGGTTGTATTGTGTGACCGTGTTTGGCTTCCTTTTGTTGGTATCCTCAGTCTCAACCACGCTGTGCATGCTGCTGAAAATGTAGACGGCCTTCTTTCGTTTGGGTGCATACACTGTCAGTGTGGCACCAGTGGTTGAAAACACCTGAGCGGTGAATTCAGTGCGGTCCATCTGTCTAGCGGATTGAGGAATTTCCCGGCGACTCTTGTTGACTGTGCCGAGGATAGTGGTTTTCCAGCTAAGCAGTCGTGCAAGTGACAATGATGTAAAGAAATTGTCCGTGGTTACAGTTCTGCCCTTGTCCATGAATGGTTCCATCAGCCTCATCACTACAGTTTCGGACAGTCTCTCCCCGCTGGGACGACTGGGGTCCTTGCCAAGATATGGGAGGACATTACAGATGTACTTTGATTTCAAGTCGCAAGCCACCCAAAACTTGATGCCAAACTTGTCTGGTTTTGTTGCAATGTATTGCAGAAAACAGCAGCGAGTCTTTGACGGGAAAAGCTGTTCATCAATAGTGATGTGTCGACCAGGGTTGTAGGATGCGATGCAGTTGGTGACAAACGATCTCCACACATCGGAGATTGCAGCAAACTTATCGGTCTCCACTCGCTCACTGCGTGTGAACATGTCATCAAAGCGTAGGTGTTGCATGATGTCTTGGAAACGGTTTCGGGTCATAGTTGCAATGATCCTTGGGTTTGCTAGGTTTGCTGACCAGCTGTCATGTAGTGATGGAACCTTGGTCACCCCCCGCAAGATAATGACTGAAATAAATGCCATTAGTTCCGGGAGACCCATGAACCAATCCACCTGCTCCGTGTGACGTGCATGTTGAGTAGTCCATTCTTGAATGCTACAAAGCATGTCAAGAGTGATAAAACAGAGGAAGCTCTGAAGGCGACTCCGGACACTTCGTCTGGCCTTAGCACTTGGCTCTCCATCTGTAGGGTACGGTTCTATTGGGGTGAAATGGAGACGTTTCCCCACTTCTACTTCACGCCACACTGTGCCATCTTTTGCGGTCTCTGTCGGCTCACTCGCCAACCGAGCTCTCTTTTTTGGTAGAGGAGGAGTCTCCTCATCTGCAAGATAAATAATTTCAAATTAACATTTTGTTTTGGTTCTAAATAAAAAAGATAGTCAGGAAATAAAAATCGGTAATTTGAAAAAAATCTAACCTGAAGACAGCTCAGAGTCCGAATCCAGTTGAAGGACTACTGTATGTCTTCTCCATCTGAGTCAGAAGGGTTGGTGTTGCTCAGGATCAGTTCCAATGCCTGTTGAATGGTGTGCCTTCTCTGCATTTTGTTTCTTGTGAACAAAATAGGTGAAGCAGTCCCTTCACATCCCCCACAGCACAAAAGGCTGCATGCAAATTTGCTAAGGTGTTAGCAACCTTATGCATATTCCCAGCACAACAATGCAGCTGGGGGATGGGCAGACACACTCAAGAGCATCTTACATTCTTTTGTTTACACTCTCTTACAAGACCTGAGGTGGATCAACACAATTGCCCCCTGCAGATTCCTCAGACAATGGCCACATTTACAAATGAAAGGATGCTAATTGGAGCCATCAGAGTTGTCTGTTTGGACTAAGGGTCATTTGACCCTCTTTCAGGACTTCAAGGGGGAGCTCGAAATTTCTGGGACTTCTAGTGATAAAGGGTATAAAAGATGAGGTAAGAGGCAATGGGAGGAGATTGGGCTGAGACCATCACAGACTACAGAGTTGTTACAGAGAGACCATGAGGAGAGGCTGCTGTGATGAGCATGCAGGTTGGAATGCTGCTGCTTACTATGATCAGACTACAAGAGACTATTACTGAGAGATTGTGCTGAGACTACAGGATATTACAGACAGACCACTGTAAAGAGCATGCAGGCTGGATTATTGTATTAATGCCACATGCTAAGCAGCCTCCACTGGTTAATCACACATGACAGAGCATGTGTGAGTGTTGGATTATAGAGCCACATCAAGGAGATGCGTGGTAAAGTAATTATTTCACCTTTATTCCCTTTTTATTTTTATTGTACTGTATATTGTAACTAGTAACTGTTAATGTTTGCATACATCTGCATATCTGTTCTGAACTGCATGTGTTAGATGTTAATACTGACCCATTTAGGGGTTAATAAATGTATAAAATTTAGAAAGCTTGTCTTGTATTTATCTTGTGAACCCGGCACTCACTGGCGGTGAGTGTGTTTTTTATATGAAAGAAGACTCTGGTGTGGCCACAGCGGTGTTGGCGCACTGAGGATCTTTCACATTGGTGGCAGCGTAGTGGGATCTTAGGATAAACGGCGTGTGTTGGTGACCTTTATCATTCACATACTGGGGATTATGGTAATCCTATGAGACAAGCTCGGTATTAAAGCAAGCATTAAGATACAGTGAAAGTTTGATACACTGCTGTTCCCCTCCCTTACTCTTTGTATTCTATCCTATCTTTTATTTGGCAAATACCAGTGGATGGCTAGTGGGCTCAGAAGCAGAGCTCCAGAATTGCTGAACCAGGCTTTTGGAGATCCTGAGCGTATGGCTGAAATGGAGGCAGCCACAGCCATGCAGAGAATCGAGCAGAGTCCTGATTTTGGAGCTAGGCCAGGAAGTGCAGCAAGCAGCCCGGTCCCAAGGATTACTTCACCAGGAGAGACCAGTAACTCCAGCCTTGCTATGGGAATGGTTTCATACTGGCAAATGGCCCTACAGCAAGTAGGCACCAGTGGCCCTAACACATACCTGCAGGTGTTGGACTGTTTTCTGGAAGCTGTAGAACAAGAACGGCAGTATCAGCTTGAGCTCAAAAGAATGGAGCTCTCCCAGCAAGCACAAACCATCTCATCTGACCAGAGAACATTCTTCCAAAAAGTTTTTGGCTTTCTCAGGTAAGTTTTGGCAAACTCCAGCCTGGCTTTTTTATGTCTCTGGGTCAGAAGTGGGGTCTTCCTGGGTATCCTACCATAGAGTCCCTTTTCATTCAGACGCCGACGGATAGTACGGGTTGACACTGTTGTACCCTCGGACTGCAGGGCAGCTAGAACTTGTTTGGATGTTAGTCGAGGTTCTTTAGCCACCATCCGCACAATCTTTCGTTGAAATTTTTCTTTTCCGTCCACATCTAGGGAGGTTAGCCACAGTGCCATGGGCTTTAAACTTCTTGATGAAACTGCGCACGGTAGACACAGGAACTTTCAGGTCTTTGGAGATGGACTTGTAGCCTTGAGATTGCTTCCTCACAATTTTGCTTCTCAAGTCCTCAGACAGTTCTTTGGTCTTCTTTCTTTTCTCCATGCTCAATGTGGTACACACAAGGACACAGGACAGAGGTTGAGTCAACTTTAATCCATTTCAAATGGCTGCAAGTGTGATTTAGTTATTGCCACCACCTGTTATGTGCCACAGGTAAGTAACAGGTGCTGTTAATTACACAAATTAGAGAAGCATCACATGATTTTTCAAAGGGTGCCAATACTTTTGTCCACCCCCTTTATATGTTTGGTGTGGAATTATATCCAATTTGGCTTTTTGACAATTCTTTTTGTGGTTTTCCATTGACGACAAATTAAATGAAGATATTATTACCAAAGCATTTGTGATTGCAATAATTTTCTGGAAGAAATTGAGTATTATCTGACAGAATTGCAGGGGTGTCAATACTTTTGGCCAGCACTGTAGATACATAAACACAGCAATATTATTCAGAATATTCCCTGTAATATTCCCATAATCCCTTTGTGTCTTGAATTCTTGCACTAGGGATTAGGCACCTTAGAATAAAGATTCTCAAACCCTGGTGCTGTGGGCTGATTTGGCGATGGAGTGGGTGAGGGGCCCTTCTCTCCCCTCCATGACCTGCCATACCCATGCTGTGGAGATTCAGAATCTTTCACTGCCACCTTTTCTGCTCTTTTTGCAGATACCTTATTTCAGTTGATGATAACAGGCAAGACAATAAATTCACATAACATAGTACAAGACATAATTTCATATGTTTGAATATTTTCTTGAATATTTTACATATATATATTACACAATATTATACACATATATATTGTCATTGTAGCTTACTTTTCCATTTAACCATAGGCTAACACTTTTATCAAAATATTTTCCCTTTGGGCATAAACAGTCATCATACCCAGGCTGCGGACCCCTGTGGCCCAAAGCCAAGTTTCACTTTGTAATAATTGACATTTAACATTATTGAGTAACACAGCATCATGTTCAGCTCATGATTTTCTGCGTGTCCATCACATCAGATACAACGTCCTTGGAGTTACTTGGCAGTCAATTAATGTTTTAGTTATTCCCTGCAGAACATCTGCACAGTGTTACAACAGAATACAGGAATACAATTCAGGCAGATAGCAGTTAATACTGACACCAAAATTACATATTACTATTTTTGTACAATTTTCAGTTATTTTCCAAACCCCACCTTTTGTCATTACCACAGGTGTTCAAAACCCCTGAGTTGTACTTCAGGTTACCTTAAGGGTAAACTGCCAGACTTTAGAATTTTCTTCACTGGATTCCAACCAAAAGTTGAAACCCTGTGGAACATCACAATATCCTATTTTCTTCTTTTTTAGGGGACATTTCCTGAAAGCGGATTTAATTTTATAAAAAAGCATAAAAGTTGAATCCTGGCATTGATCTAGACAGAATGAATATTACAAATACAGGGTGACATATATATAATGCATAATCCTCTAAACATCATACCGATGGTATACAGTTTTTCTCTTTGCACTATATCAGATTCTTTTGAGTGTTTTGGTAAGGTAAGTAATATCTCACACAGAACTGGGAAGTAAGATGGGTTATATTAAACAATAGTACTGAGAAGGGTGACGTCTCCCTTCAAGCCTGATTCTCGGAGTGAGGTGGGGGTGATTCATTATTTCCTGAATTGTCATCCCCTTTGACTTTCCTTCTTGGAGCGCTGCACTGCCTTCTCACATGTCCTGGTTTCCCACAATTGAAGCAGTAGATCACCTTTCGATTACCCATCCCATAACAGGGGCCAATGCCAGCCACTGCAGGTTTGCGGGGTCTACTCTCCAATTCTACCCCCTGAGAAATTTTACACAAAGTGGCTGGATCCATTGTCCTCCATTCTGGCCTGGATTTTTGTACTGCATTTCTTACTTGCCTTACAAGCCCCTCCATGAAGGCAGAGGCTAACACCTTCAAATGTATCTTGTTATCTGCTTCATACCCCATATCTTCCCACGCAGTGCACACTCTCTTGTAGAATTTTTCTACACTTTCCCCTCTGTCCTGTGTCAGGTCTGTCAAATTGACTGATAATTCACTTTGTCTGTCTCTTGCCCATTTCTCCAATTGAGCAACATAGTCTTGTCCTGAAACTTTAGTTGTCAAATAGTCCTTTTCCATTAACATAACATCACATAACATGGTACTAGTCATTTTAGCTTCAACCAACTGTTTCATGTCATTCCATGTGGCCTCATAACTTGTTTGTATTTGAGACAGTACTTTTACGAAGGGCAGGGGTCTAATCTCTGGGTCTGGCAAGGTTTTAAGCAACCTCATCATGTCAGTCGGGGACCATTTGTACACCTGATATTGTCTCACTGGAGGCTGAGCCATTTTACACAAAGACTCTACAACCACATGTTTCTTGTCCTCGTTCTCCCCTCCACTTCTATCAATAATTTCAGGTGACCCCGCTGACTCTTGAATCTCTCTGCTATCCATATTTGTCAGTTCACCTCTCAGTACAGTATACTGGGGAAAATTATCAGAAAACCTAGGTGATACATGTGTCTTAACCCTTTCTTCTTGGGGAGGTTTCATTTCAGTCTCTTGTGGAGAGTCAGAGAAATCAACCTTAGTCCAGTCTGTCTGTCTTGTTGAGCTGTCTGGTTGTCTTTCCTCATGTCTGTCACAATTGTCACAAATGGGGACTTCTGTCACTATGATTTTCCCGTTCTTATCACTTCCAGACTTTGATTTAGTTCTGGTTGTCACTGTGGCCACTACACCTTGGGATGTTTGCTGAGGAGTCACAATAGGATTGTTGGGTGAATGTCCCGTCTGTGACAGGATGACCGAATTTATACAATTATCCCTCCAAATGGGATTCTGATTCTGCTGTCCACATGCCAGACACACCCAACCTCCTGGATTATTTACTGAGGATGGTACATCAATATCTACCTCTGATTCTTTGAACACTTTAGACCACATCCTGGCTTTCCCATTCAAGCCACTGTCTTTCAACCACCCCTCGTATTGCTTAACACTTTGCTTCCATTTCTCCGGGTAAAGTCTACCATCTTTTGGCATACCCACCCCCTTCATGAGCTTATACATATTCTTTATGGCTTCTTTTCCCTCCCTCTGCATCACAATCTCTGCAGGGGTTAAGCCTGGTTTCGGCTCACTACTGGAGCAACTCCCCATCTTTGCTGCTTTTGTGTTTCTATACACAACCACACTCTGGCCAGAGAATTTTTTCCAGCAAAGGTTACACGTTAAGGCCGGACCCAAACGTTTGTCCGACCAAATATGGGGGTTCTCTCCCTCTCCTACTCTCTCCCAAGCACAATACCACAAGATATGACACAAAAAAAATTAAATCACTTTCAACACTTCTTCACACAAATAAATTCCCTTCTGGTTGTTTGGGTATGTGGTCTCTTCTGTTTACCAATTTCTCGAATGATGTTTTCTTCCAGTGTTCTGGGTGTGGTACAGCAGTATCAGCATTTAAAACTACAAATATAATAAGTCCAATCATCAAAATGTGTTACTCCACCAGCTCAGGCACAGTACATATATAATTCATACATGGCATCTATCCAAAACAAGGAACAAGGATCTTTAACAACCATTTGTTACACTCATGACCTTTTCTGACCAAAACAAACCACCTGACAATCACCTTTCATATCTGAGGGAAAAAACAGAATTCTTTTTACAAAGGACCAACCAAATGTAACTTCCCTTTTACTTACCACCAACACCCAACATCTTGAGCTGACACACAACGGAAGGGACAGAATTTTATCAAGAAACACTCTTACCGTTTTGCAGCGCAGTCCATTCAGATGTGCCAATAATCTCATGACAGATCTCGGGCTTGGTGGGTTAATGGGTTGGTCTTTGATCGCAGCACTGCCTCCATCTGTTATCGAAACCCAAACTGGGTTCAAAATCCTGATTGTCAAGTGGTGCCAAATTATTTATAATCCATATTGATATATATATATATATATATATATATATATTGTGAGCTCACAGAGAAAGAACTAGCCTGACACACTCAGTTGGTGTTAAGTAAGTTGTGTTTATTAAAAACATAGCATAAGCTTTTATAGAGAACAGTAAATAATTATGAATTATAACAGAGCATGCGTGAAAACTGGTTAACCTGATTGACCATTGGCGGGAGGAGGGTCTTGACACCCCCCCCCACTCATCTCAATAATCAAAATATATTAGTACTACAAGCTACGTAATGCAAAGCATGGCTGGTACCTGTTGTTCTACATTGCACATCTGAGGGGAGCTACGTGCTGGTGGCTGTTTGCGTAAGCAATGTTAATCTCCAGACTCTTCGAAGGACAGCTCACAGAAAGTTTATAAACAAGCAAGTCTACTAGGACATGCTGCCCTAGACTGGGTGTCTGGCCTTGCTCTCAGTGTATATCCTTATCATCGAAGGCTGTAAGCTTCTTCTACTAAATGCATTTCTATAATTTTTAAGAATAGCAAGCTAACGAGAAGTTGAAGAGATAGACATTTAATTTCTATAACAATTCCAAGGACACCCATTGTGGGCAGTCTGTACTATTGTAGATGGCATTATGGGAAAGGAGCTGGGGAGCTCATGCGCCCTCTATTGGATGTAACAAATCCTCAATTTGCTTTTGACTCACCGAGCCTTGAGACAGCAAAAGGGATTTTAGCCAAGCCAATTTCACTTATCTGCATACAGCGCTGTTTCCGGATCGTTGTCCTTCATCAGTACAGAGCAAAGTGAATTGGCTGGCTTAGTGGGAGGCAATGAGTGGGTTAGGGACAAGAATCTCTCACATTGAGGAGAGCACCAGTAAAGGTGTGTAGAGATTTTAATTGCCTTTTGCCCTCTACTTAGCATCTACATATCACAAGGCATTATGGGAAAGGAGCTGGGGAGCTCATGCGCCCTCTATTGGATGTAACAAATCCTCAATTTGCTTTTGACTCACCGAGCCTTGAGACAGCAAAAGGGATTTTAGCCAAGCCAATTTCACTTATCTGCATACAGCGCTGTTTCCGGATCGTTGTCCTTCATCACACCTTTACTGGTGCTCTCCTCAATGTGAGAGATTCTTGTCCCTAACCTATTGTAGATGGAGCATTCTTGTGATAGCCGTGCAGCAATATAATATTTATAAAGATTTGGTACAAAAAGTCCTCCTATTTGTTTATAAAGGAACATAATGCGTCTTTTATGTGCTCAAATAAATTAGAAGATCTCCTTCTGTAGGTTTGTAAGAGAGGAGGCTGTTGCTGGGTTTGACAGGGTGAGGAAATAAAGAATTCTCGGTAATGTGACCATTTTCATTGCATTAATTCTACATATCCAGGAGAGAGTAGGGTAGTGCCAAGTCGTCGAATCTTTCAGTAGCTTGTGAATCAGGGAAGCATAGTTCCATTTAAAGTAGATATCTACTATAAATTGATTTCCAGGTATGAGAGATATTTGTCTCCGGTCTAAAAGCCAAAATTCAAGGTAATAAACTTAATAGTAGCTGGGGGGGGAATTGCCATGCATAATTTCAGACTTAGATGTATCAAACTTAAGACCAAATGATCGGGTGAAATGTTCAAGAATATCAGTTAAGTTAAGTGTAAGGAGCAGTTTAGTAATTCTAAAAAGCTTATAATCCGCAAATAGGTTAGCTTTAAATTCCTGCCCACCAATGTGTACTCCAAAGATGTTGGAGTTAGAATGGATAGTTATAGCCAAAGGTTCAATTGAAAGGGTAAAAAGCACAGGAGACATGGGGCATCCCTGGTGCGTGCAACATGAATATCAATAGGGGATGCGAATCCAACCGATAGGCTATGGGTTTGCTGTAAAGAACTCGTAAGGCACACTGAAAGTGGTTCCGGATGCCCATAAATCTGAGAAAGCTTTAGGAAAAAAGTTTGAAAGGTAAATTCAAAAGTGATATGGGCCTATAGGTCACAACTTTTTTAAGATGTGGTTGCTGTCATCAATTTTTAAAAGACTTAATTTTTTTCAAACTATGTTCAATTGCGAATAAAATATAGTTATATGAGATTGCATTCTTGTTTTCTTTATATTTCACAAAGTATCCCAACTTTTTGAAATTAGGGTTGTATATATTAATTTTCAGTGATCATTTCATGGTGGATCTTTTTGACCTTTGTGCGCATCATATTCTGTTGTGTATTTTTGAGTTTGTGCAGAAGGTGAAGACAAGATTGAGTGAATGAAATCAGTTTAACTCCTTAACAGTTGTGCCCATGCCACGTGCTAGGATTTTGTATACGTGACACTTACATTGCATAACTGCATTAATATACAGTGCTTTTTAATGAAAATAATAGTGCAGTGTAGTTTATTTAGGGGTAAAATGTGGAACACTTACAGTTGACCCGTATTACACATGTCTTTTTAATGGCACAAAAGCAAGTTTTGACATGTCAAATTCTACTATATGAGGAATGTTAAGGTTTGCCTGGTATATGAATTTTAAAGATATTTTCACATGTTATTTGCCTAATCCAAAAGCCTATTCTGGAGATCCTGATGTAGTAGGATTTAGAACCTGATTTTGTCTGTACACAGCACAGACAAGGCCTTAAAGAGGTTATACGGGAGTATGATATTGATTGCTGTAGCCTCTTCAATACTTACCAAATACAATACTGTACATTGTTTAGTGGCTATGCTTGGTATTGCAGCTTAGTACTATTCATTTAAATGGGACTGAGCTGCAGATAGCCCTGTGATGAATGGATATGATGTCACTGCCAGAGAGGAACTGGAGCTCAATATCATAGTTTCGGATAAACCCTTTAAAGGGGCGTTCCGATACATTTTCTTTAATATTTTAAACTGCTTCTAGTTGACCAATAAACATAACAAACAAGTACTCACCTCTCACAAAGTCTGCAACAAGAGCTCCATTGTTTTGTATACAAGTCACCTGGCTGATGTCACCAATGATGTCCTGTTTGTGCAAGAGGACTGCTGCAGTCAATCACAGGCCTCAGCAGTGACCTGTTCACAAATGGCACTTGACTGCTGTGCCGTGCCATTTGTGATGAGGTGACCGCTGAGGCTTGTAATTGGCCGTAGCAGTCACCAGGCACAAACAGCTGCAGGCCTGTATACAAATGGACCTGCTGCCGCTGGAAACTGTTGACATGGGGTGTGGTTAGTGCTAGTTTGTTATGTTTATTGGCCCACTAGCTGCAGGATAAAATTAGACAGATATGTTCCTTTTAGGGGAACAAGCTATATAACATCCCCCTAGTGGAATAAAGACAGTAGCAAACACTATATACTTCCACTTGAATTTATTCTATGCACTATATATAAAAATACAATAAAATACCAAATTTAATGGTGTAATATTTTATTGCTTTACAATCTCAATTGATGATGTTTTGTGTTTCCTATAATGCTATATGTTAATTTAACAAAGCAATTTACTCTGCAATATGGTTGGAATAGCACAATCTGTTATGCTTACTTTATTGCATTAATGTTTATTTTTTCTGCTAACAAATAGAGTTATTGAATCAGTGGTCTGTGGAAATTGCAATCATTTTTTAACCGAAGAATTCAAACATCCTACTATCTTTAAATTATCATTTCTTGATGTTTTGTGTATGTTATATGATATACGCAGATATAAAAATAATTAATTCTCTTATTATGACAACATATATCTAAAATGCCAACACATTAACAGCATGTTAAAGATGGAGGATAAACACCAAACACAGTCATATATCCTCGACAAATAATAACAATTAGTGGAATAAATAAACATTGACAACACTGTATTCAGCTCTAAAAATATAGATGGCAATTTCATAAAACAACAATTTGTATCACTGAAAAACTGAAACAAAAATTACTTAGTGTACACAACCAGAGCTGCATTTGCTGGAAGCATGTGTGTCATTTTATAACATACTTTCTGAACAATTTTTGGCTCCTTTATGTTAAAGTAATGCCCCATTCCTGCATTCCTTTATTCTTTCCCTTGCTTCTCTATTAAAAGCTATACCATGCTTCTATGTACAGTTGAAACCAGAAGTTTACATACACTGTATAAAAAGACACATATGCATGTTTTTCTCACTCTACAACATGAAATCAGAATAAACCTTTCCCGTTTTAGGTCAATTAGGATTACCAAAATTATTTATATTTGCCAAATGGCAGAATAATGAGAGAGAGAGAGAGAGAGAGAGAATTTTTAAGGCATTTTTATTACTTTCTGCAAGGTCAAAAGTTTACATACATTTAATTAGTATCTGGTACCATTGCCCTGAAACTGTGTGACTTGGGTCAAATGTTTTGGATATCCGTCCACAAGCTTCTCACAATAGTTGGTAGGAATTTGGGACCATTCCTCCTGACAGAACTGGTGTAACTGAGCTATGTTTGTAGGTCACCTTGCTCGCACCTGCCTTTTCAGCTTTGCCCATAAATTTTCAATAGGATTGAGATCAGGGCTTTGTGATGGCCACTCCAAAACATTGACTTTGTTATCCTTAAGCCATTTTGTAACCAGTTTGGCAGTATGCTTCAGGTCATTGTCCATTTGGAAGACCCATTTGCGCCCAAGCTTTAACTTCCTGGCTGAAGTCTTCAGATGTTTTTTTAGTAATGCCACATAATGTTCTTTCCTCATGATGCCATCTATTTTGTGAAGTGCACCAGTCCCTCCTGCAGCAAAACAACCCCACAACATGATGCTGCCACCCTCGTGTTTCACAGTTGGGATGGTGTTCTCAGTCTTGCAAGCTTCTCCCACTTTCCTCCAAATGTAACAATGTGGCCATAGTACCTTATTAAAGTCCCCCAACAACATTACATGACCCTGAACTACTTCCTCCATTTTAGAGAGGACCATACGAAGACATTTCAATTGTCTCCTGTTAGGGGCATAGATCGTGACTAACGTATACTGGACATTGTTGATGTGACATAGTAAAATGACATATCTCCCTTCTGTATCAGTAATTTCTTTGTCAATGGTAAAGGCTAAAGTATCTCATATAAGCACAGCCACTCCACATTTCTTCCGCACCGCATGAGAAAATAACTGTGCCGGATAATGCTTATGGCGGAGTAGAGAGGCATCCTCTCGATTCAGATGGGTCTCCTGCAGATAGACAATATCAGAGTTAGATGTCCTCACCTACACAGTATCAGAATAAAGTACATTACATAACATTATTCAAAATGCTTCTTTCAGTCACCAAGGGAGGTAGAGAACACTTTCCTGAAGGACTAGCTTGCGATGTAGGTGTCAAGTCCCATTCATGAAACAGTTTGATGGCTTCTTCGGGACTATTGGCAATCACTTTGGAGCCATTGTGAGAAATAACAAGGCGCACTGGAAATCCCCATTTGTATGGAATGCCATGATCACGCAACATTCTAGTGACCGTTGCAAATGTTTTTCTACGAGCCATAGTAGCAGCTGACAAATCAGCAAAGAAAGCAATATCTTTAAAGCAATCTGGCAATTCAGGAGGATTCCTGACCACCGCCATGATTTTCTCTTTAGTATGGTAGAAATGCACTCGAGCAATTACGTCACGTGGCACCACTGTAGGCAAATTTTTTGGCTTCGGAAGCCTATGAGCAAGGTCAATCAGCAAGCCCTGAGAGGTTGCATTAGGTAGGAGCAGTGCAAAATAATCCCTTAGAAATGGCACAATTTCGTCAACCTTCACCGACTCTGGAATTCCTTGGAAACGCACATTATTACAACGAGACCTGTCCTCTATGTCAGCCAGTTTTAACTTCAAGGTCTTCATCTCTTCTTCCATATCAGTAAATACTGTACATCCACTAACTCGTTATGGGCCGCGGTGAATTAGGCCATTTTGTTTTCTAAATGAGAAGTACAGGGAGTATAATTCAGATTGCAAAGTTCCAATAAGGTATTGCAGCTCAGTTTGTATAGCTGATTTAAAATCTGCAAATAAAGATTTCATGGCTTCCTCAGCTATGGGTTTAGAAGAGTCGGCTGTCCCTACACCTGATGACGAGTGAGTGAGGAGACCATAAGAACAAGGCGTAACCAGAAGAGATGGCGCCATTATCAGGGATAAAACAGGTGAGGCAGGTAGAACGGGATGAGGAGGCGAGTCCGCCAAGGCATGGGATGCCGGGCTGCTGGCTGACGAGGGCAACAATGCAAGGGCATCAATGCAACGGCATCGGGAGATTGCTGTGCGGTACTCACCAATGCCTGGTAAGGCCCTGTGCACAGATGGAGTAGTGAGGCGCGCGCCATTTTGGGTACCGTCTGACATAGCCTCCGGGAAGAACTTTCAGAAGTTTCAGAGGGCTTTTCTTCTTTCTACTGCGAACTATCGCAGTCAGGGCAATGCCTCGAGGATCCATGCTGGTTTTGAACCTGGTGGGTATGCTGTGAGCTGCTAGTACAACCGTTGAGCAGGGGAGCCTAAAGACTACACGTCCTTCTCCATGCGCCGCAGGCCATGCCCCCCCGTAGCAGGTGTTTCTAAGATCTGCAAATTATCTAGTTTTCAAGCATCTAACTGCAATCTGTGGCATGTGGGAGGGGCATAAACGACAGATTGAAAGCAAAGTTTTTTGAGCCACGTCTTGTTGGATGATTTTGCAATGCCTCCTGTTCATTGAAGTGTCAGTTATTGCCACTTGTTTTAAACAGCGAGGGATAGAACCCGTGAACTGAGAAGGAGGAAGTGGCTAGGCTTTGCTTAAATAAGAAGTCCAAGCGTGGAGATAATTAGGCAATCAAGTCAAGATTAACTAGGAGCAAAGAAACTGTCCAGAATTCGGAGTAGCTCAGTGAGAAGAGCTATTGCCTGGAAAACAGGAGGTTCTGGGTTCAAATCCTGACAATACTCCCCTTCTTACAGAATTATTACTATGCTTATATAGTGCCATCATATTCCGCAGCGCTTTACAGACATTGTGGTAACTGTCCCATATAGGGCTCACAATCTATATTCCCTATCAGTATGTCTTCGGAGTGTGAGAGGAAACTCACGCAAACACGGGGAGAACATACAAACTCCTTGCAAATGTTGTCCTCAACAGGATTCGAACCCAGGATTTTCAGTGCTGCAAGGCTGCTGTGCTAGCCACTGAGCCATCGTGCCACCCACCTCTGGGCATACTAGAGGATGGCTCGTCAGGGTATTGCTAATGAAATTCCTTGGTAAGTCTAGGGGCATGAACATCTTCTTATGGTATCCAGAATTCTCCATAGAGCCATACCTTTTCCACTTGATCAAGTATTGAAACTTATTGCTATACATTCTTGAGTCTAAGTTCTTCTCAACAACATATTCAAACTCTCAATAATTTTTTCTTGAACTTTCTATAAAGCTGTCAAACGTTCAGTCACTGCTGGAAGAAAGGATGAAATTGGTAAATCTGGAATGAAGACTGGATGAAAACCTGTATTTGCGTAATGTTTGAGCTATGCTCAGAGTTATTGTATGCAAACTCAGCTGTGGCGAAATAATCAGTCCAGTCATCTTGAAGATAGCTTATGAAGCATTGAAGATAGCTTATGAAGCATCGAAGATACTGTTCCAGAGTCTGATTAGTTCTTTCAGTTTGCCCACTTAATTGAGGATGAAAGGCAGATGACAAGTTTATTCCTATTCCTAGAGCAGAGCAAAAACATTTCCAAAATTTACATGTAAATTGTACACCTCGATATGAAGCCGTATTGTCAGGGATTCCATGCATCCATCTGAACACTTCCTGAATGATGTTTGGCAGTTTGCTCAGCATTGGGTATTCCCTTAGTTGGAATGAAATGAGCCATCTTTGTGACACGGTGAACAACAACAAGGATTGTGGCCATTCCTTTGGAAGGTGGTAGATCAACCACAAAATCCATAGAAATCGAACCCCAGGGGCGAGAGGGAATGGGAAGTGGTTACTGGGAAAAGCGCGTGGAGTTTTATTTTGAGCACGGACTACACATGAAGAAACATACCTATGGACATCTCTCTTAAAGCTTGGCCACCAAAATGTCCAGCCAACTTAGAATCGTGGACTAGTCTCAAAACAGTAAGTTGTGCCATCTCTGGTACATACAGCTGATGATGTCATCCTTTAGTAGACTCAGGAACTCCTTTGAATGGGTAAACCCTACAAAGTTCTTTTCAGATAAGATTGTGCTTTCACATTTGTTTCTTTGTATGCTCTGAGAACATCCTGGACAAAGCATCAGCTTTACCATTTTTTGATCCAGGTCGATAAGGGATTATAAAATTAAATTGAGAAAAGAAATAAACTCCTAGCTTATTTTGAGGATAGTGTTTTCTATCTGGATTAGTAATTCCCTCCAAAAGATGTCTCCACTCAGAAAATGCACATTTAATTGCTAGTAATTCTTTATTCCCAATGTCGTAATTTCTTTCAGAAAAATATGCAAAGGGTGCAGTAACATCTTATCTCCACATCTCTGAGAAAGAATAGCACCTACAGCTGAATCAGACACATTAACTTCAAGAGTAAATGGCAAATCTGGATTTGGATGAGTTAATATGGGTGTTGATGTAAACATAGTCTTTAATTTTGGGAAAGCATCTTGGGCCTCTTGTGTTTACTGTTTTCTTTGTGAGCTGTGTAATTGGTGCAATGATCTTAGAAAAATTTTTAATGAATCTTCTATAGAAGTTAGCAAATCAAATGAATCTCTGAACTTCCTTTTCAACTTTTGGCAATCAGCAACAGCCTTGATTTTACTAGAATCCATACTCAAACCTTCTGGTGAGATGATGTACTCCAGAAATTGAATGGTTGTCTGTTCAAATTGACATTTCTAAAGCTTAATATGTAAGCAGTTTTCTTGAAGTTGCTGTAGAGCAGTGCAGACATGTTACCAAAAAAAATCTGCTCCAGGTTTTCTGAAAAAATTAAGATCTTGTCCAAATAGGCAATAACAAATTGATCCAGTAAGTCTCTGAAAACCTCATTGATAAACTATTGGAAAGTGGCTGGGGCATTACATAGTCCAAAAGACATTACAAGATATTCAAAGTGTCCATACTGTGTCCTGAAAGCAGTCTTCTATTCATCTCCTGGACGAATTTGAACCAAGTTATATGCTCCTGCTAGATGAAGCTTAGTAAAAATTTTATCTGTACGAAGCTTTTCAAGTAATTCTGGGATTAAAGGAGATGTTTTTAACTGTGACATTAGTAAGTTCCCTATAAACAATGCAGGTACGCAAGGTAGAATCTTTCTTCTCCACAAAGAACATCGGTGCCCAAGCCAGAGATGTAGATGGCCGAATAAAGCTATTTTCTAAAGTCTCATCTAGATATTCCTTTAAAGCCTTCAGTTATGGTTCAGAAAGGGAGTAGATACGACCAAAGGGTATTGTAGCACCAGGTAACAGTTCTATTGGACAATCGTACGGACGATAAGGAGGTAGCTTTTCTGCATTTTTCTTATCACAAACATCCTGAAATTCTCTGTATGATGGGGTAGCAAGTCTTTAGTGGAAATTTCAGAGATTGATGGATTCTCAGGCAATGAAGAAACAGGTTTAGGCAAACAATTCAGCTGACAAAATTCAGAATGAAACCGTATAGTGTGTTTTCCTGTCTATGGATGGATAATGAGTAGACAGCCATGGAATACCCAAAAATCTCTGAAAACTTTGGGGAAGTAACCAGTGAAAAACGGATGCTTTCATGATGATCAGGCTTGATGAGGACTTGAAGCTGCACAGTCTCATGAGTGACAGGTCCAGAAGATAACGTTGACTCATCAACTGTTTCCATGTCTACAGTTGCTGACTTTAACAATCCAATATTATTATCATCAGCAAAGGTTATGTCCATGAAATGTCCACCAGCCCCAGAGTCTATTATAAAGTACTTAATGTCATATGTGGGTATAATATGCTGTTTGTGCACAGCCGGGCACAGAAGGGAAGGAGCATTATTTGGTTTTTGGAGCACAGACGTTTGGTTTTTAGACGTCATGACACTTTTGCAGAGCTGAAACACTAGTAAAGTGGAATACACTATACAGGGGTACAGTGAACATTTTTAACCTCCAAGTGTTGCATTAATTTATCCATAAATGAATACACAATTGATGGTGAAAGGTGAAAATGGCAATTTTTCTAGGAATGTGTAATTTCAGTGCGTAATATGTTGTGCCCAGCTTGTATCAATGATGAATGCTCCAACTGCCTGGGATGCCCGCTTAACAGTTTTTTTATGTGCGTCTCTGCTGACACATGCTAGATACAACATATCAAGATATATCACTGATATGACATATTTATGGAAAAATTGTAATTTTCACTTTTCATTAACAGATACGCATTCATTTCTGGAAATTAAATGAATGCACTCATGGGTTAAAAATGCTCACTACACCACTTGATAAATCCACTGCGGAGCTTATAATAATGGGTGGGAGCTTATACTCCATACAGTGGCTCCTTCACTGGTCCCCTATACTGTATGGGGACCATTGATGGGGCCATTATATTGTTGGGGGGGGGGCTGCAGTGATGGAGGCCAATAGCCTGGTGGACATTAATGGGGTTGTGCAGGATAACATTATTTTTTTAATTACGCCGGGGCAGGTGAAAAAAACAAAACAAAAAAAACCTCCAAACTTTCTTTCCTGTCCCCAGCGTCTCTCAGCGCAGTACGGTCCTGCAGTTCTGTTTTCTTCCAGCTGAAGTTTCCCCTGCACATGACTACCTGTGACGTCACGTGACCCCTGAGGCCAATCAGCGGCCTAAGGGAAGAGACCTGGGACGTCACAGCCAGTGAGGACTTCTGGAAAAAAGAAGACAGCGGAGCTTCAGGACTGGACCGTGCTGGGAGGACACCGGAGCATCAGAGACAGGTGAGTATGTTTAGTATGGTATAATGAAGACCCCCCCAAAGTGACCCCATTTTAGAAACTACACCCCTCAAGGAATTTCTCAAGGGGTATTATATTTTTGAGCCCAAGAGTACTTCCCAAAAATTAATGTACAAAGTGAAAATTTAAATTTTTTAAGAAATATGCTATTTTAGTGTTTAACATGTTGTGCCCACTTTGTGTCATCAGAGACATGCACTCCTAAAGTGAGTTATCCTGGGTACAAAAAAGTTGTATATCTTGGCGAAAACTGCTATTTGAGCACACAGCGAGGCTCAGAAGGGAAGGAGCAATGCGCTTTTTAGCTTTTGGAGTATAGATTTAGAGGGACTTTTAGACACCATGTTGTTTTTGCAGAGCCCTGGAGGTGCTAGTAAAATGGAATTCCCCAAGAAGTCACCCCATTTTGTAGGGGCAATTTTAGGGTCTCTGCAAATGTGGCATGGCATCCAAAAACCATCAGACTCTGAGCGGGCGGGAGGCTTAATAGTATGGCAGCTGTCCTTTAGAACCAGACGACCACACAGTAATAGTACGGTGCATGTTACCTAAGGGTTAAACAGGGTTGAGCAAATTGATAACTTGGAAAGGAATTTGTTGCTCACAGAGCAGGAACTCAATGGGGTAAGTACAGAGGGGGATGGTAGTATGGAGGTGCAGGAACATGAGGCAGCTAGCTGGGTGACAGCTGCGGGGTAGAGGGAAGAGAGCCAGGGAGGTTAGTCCTGAACTGGTACACCCCAAAAAGTTTGTTACATTGGCAGATGAGGGGGAGGTTAGTACAGGGGTAACACTGCTGCAGCAAGACATTGCCTCTGACCGCCAGGGGAATGTCTGCTCCAGTAGGAAGGGGAATAGGAGTGCAGAGCAGACTAGACTGGTGCTGGTAGTGGGGGATTCAATTATTAGGGGAACAGACAGGGCAATCTGTCACAAAGACAGGTCCTGCGTGAGGACATCTGGGAGGAAAATGAATATGTGGAGTCCTTATGAGTGGAAATTAAGGGAGGAACAAAGAATAATAAAATACTGATAAGGGTTTGTTATAAATCTCCAAATATAATGGAAGAAGCTGAAAATGTACTAATAAAACAATGTGGCCGCAAAGCACAATAAAGTCATTATTATGGGGGATTTCAACTACCCAGATATCAACTGGGAGGCAGAAACCTGCAGGTCCAACAAAGGGAACAGGTTTTTGTCAGTAATAAAAGACAATTACTTATCACAACTAGTGCAGGACCCAACAAGAGGTGAGGTACTTTTAGACCTAATTTTAACAAATGAACCTGACACACTGTCAAAAGTGGAGGTTAGGGGTCATCTAGGCAGTAGTGACCATAACATAATAAGTTTTCTTGTACACATTAAAAAGATGTTCAGTAGAGGAGGAACAAAAACACTAAACTTCAGGAAAGCCAATTTTAACCAGCTGAGAGAGGAGATTAGCAGCATACACTGGGACAATGTCCTCAAAGTGACGGGGACACAAACAAAATGGGACATTTTCAAAAGCATTCTAAACAGGACCACTAAAAAACATATACCTTATGGGAATAAGCGGGCCAGAAATCATAGAAAACCAATATGGCTAACTAAAACAGTAAGGAGTGCAATGAGGGATAAAAAGGAAGCATTTAAAGTTGTTCTGTCCTCCTTATGTGTGATGCATAAGTCGACATGCAACTAAACTCCCTCCTAGTAATTAATTGACTCTGGAGCAATGTCCAAACTTTAACTTTTATTACAAGGATAGGGTGAAACTGGGAAACAGAAAGATAATGCATTTACTAATGCATACAAGCATGTAGCAATACACTATAACACAAACCAATGTATACACAGACATCTGCATGAAATACAAGATGTATACAGTATAGTAATACAGAGATGAGGAACATCCATAGACATATATTGTACATGTGCTCCTGAATGGTGCTGTCCTAACTACAACAAGCATGGTCTCAAGCTAGAGTAACTGTGGGCTGAGAAACTACACTAGGAGACATGTAAACATAATAAAATGCATAAACACATAAAATATAGTGCTGGATTACAACTTGAACATACCAGCGATGCTACTGTAGGTCTAGACGAGGAGGATGGGATTGGATGCTGCTAGCTGAACAGCAAGTTCAAGTCTGTTTCAAAAAGGGGTCTAAAAGTGATCCTGGAAACTAAAGGCCAGTAAGTTCGGAAAGGCCCTAGACACTTGGGGATAGGGTCTGCATGACAGGGGGGAGGATTAGGTAACGAAGGGGTTAATTAGAGCGGGAAAATTAGGGATGGGGTCAGAGCTAATAAGAGAGAGTGCAGGGGTGAGTCCGAGGTCAGTTGGAGACAGTTATCAACCTGAAGTGGAGCACACAGCAGTGCAGCAGCATCTTACCATGGCTGCTTGGGAGGCTCTGATGTCCCTGGTGTAGTCGGCAGCAGCAATGCCTGGAGGTCAGGTGTTGGTGGCGCGGAGCCTGGCAGCTGTACGTGAGCCCCCTGGCCAGGGTCCTTCTTCCTTGGCCTCTTCTACGCACGCTCGGCGGTCTCGGCTGCCGGAGCGCTGTTCTCCTGAACGGGGGCGGGCGACGAGGTGGCTGTCCAGGAGCCCCAGACGTGACCCTCTGGCTCCGGGCTCCTCAGTGAGCTCTGCTGAGGACAACCCAAACACCGGGAGGAATCCTCGCCAGAGCCGCGGTCGTCCGGAGGTGGGGCTGGTGTCTCTGCCCCCTCCCTCCTCTTATCCACGCCGGACCAGAGCGGCGGATTCCCGTGCTTTGGCCGGGGAGCGTGCCCGGCGCGTGATATCATCGGGTGGGGTCCGCCCTTTTGGCGGCCCAGGAGTCGGCGTGGCCTCTATCGGTGCTGGAAGTGATGCGGCCGGCAATATCGGTGCAGCTGGGTCGTCATGGGGCGGGACTTTGGGCCTGGGCCAGAAGAGGCCGGCTGAAAATGGCACCGGCGATTCTCCTGCAGGACGACAGGGTGCAGCCCGCAGGGGACTACTGGTCCTGCTCCTTTGGATGGTGCTGGTGGGTCCAGTGCTGAAGAGGGGGAGTCCCCCCAGGATGACCACGCTGACCTGCGGCAGGATGCTGGACCGGCGGCTAATCTCGGTCCTCCCGTGATGCAGCCAGGTGAGGGTCTGGGGTCCTTATCTCTTTTCTCTAGGGGAGGCTCTGCGGGCGGGGTGTTGGGGCCCGTCCGGAGAGTGTGTCATGGTGGTTTAGGGGTTGCAGCTGAAATGGGCGAGCCTGGATCTGTGGGGGGTCCATTGTTGGGTCTGAGGTGGCAGCTGGTGGGTGAGCAGTCGGGTCTGGGGGTCACAAGGCCTACAGCGGTCTGGCTGGGTGCAGATGGTGGATCGGGGTCCGGTGTGGTGGTTTGTTCGGCGGTTAGTGGACTTGCTATGTCTGGCGCGGGTGTTGCAGGGGCTGTTGGGCCCCTCCAGGAAGTTAGCTCTGAGCCTGCTCGTGCGGTTACAGAAATGGGGACTAAATCTAAGGGGAAAGCGATGGCGATGGCGCCGGCGGGTGATATGGTGCACTTGGATGATCGGGCAATGGGAGCGGTGTATGTGTGTTTTGAGGGTCACTTGGTGGCTCATCTGAAGCAGAAGGTGTGTGACATCATTTGGTAGGGGGAGTATGTGGAAATTTCTCCTTGTTCCCCCTCGATAAATTTAATTTAGACACAAGAAAGCCTAGTGACAGTAAAAATGAGAATGAGGGGAAGAGTCTCTGCCGCTTGATCCTTAGGACCTTCGCCAATTGGCTACAGGCTTTTGCCGCTTTGGTGAGCGTCATTGGTGAGAGGGAGCCGGAGCATTGCTTGGCCCCCTTTTTGGGTATGTGGATATGTTTGGGGAGGTTTCCAGGTGTATGGCGGGGTCGCTTGGCTCCATTATGGTGAACAGTTCAGGCAGCGGAAGGTGGTGCTCCCAGGTTTGCAGTGGGACCACAAGGACATCTCCTTGTGGATGGGGCTGATGTTGGTGCCGGTGGGTCTGTCCTTCAAGGGGGTGCAGGGGTTCTTGCTTGGGGACCAGGTCCTCAGCGTCTCAGCAGAAGGGGTACTGTTGGCGGTACAACAAAGGGTAGTGCAAGTTCGGGACTTCCTGCCGCTTCAAGCACGAATGTTCAGGCTGTGGGGGAGTCATGGGCTACACAAATGCTTTAAGCGAAGGCATGGGGAAGGGTGGAGATGTTGTTGGAAGGAGGGAAGACGCTGGTGAGGGTCGCTGCAACGCGGCCTTTCCTAAATCGGTATCCTGATAGGGTTCCGGTGTGGCTGTTGACGGAAGGTTTTGGGGTGGGCTTTCACATCCCATTTGATGCTACGGCTCCTGTGTTTCGTCTGGGTAATTTACGATCGGCTAGGGAGCACCCAGAGGTGGTGCGAGCGAGGTTGTTGAAGGAGGTGGAACTTGGGAGGATGGCGGGGCCCGTTGCTGCCCCGCTGTGGCCTAATTTGCGTGTTTCGCCATTGGGGTGGTCCCCAAATGGGAACCCAACAAGTTCCGCCTTATTCATCACCTTTCTTTTCCGGTTGGGGCATCCGTTAACGACGGCACTGACCCCTCTTTGTCCTTGGTTTCATACACTTCCTTTTGGTTGCGCAGTGGAGTTGGTGTACCGGGCTGGTTCGGGGGCCCTTATGGCCAAGACTGATTTGGAGGCGGTTTTTTGATTCTTACCTGTCCATCCGGAGAGTTTTCATTTGTTGGGGTGCCTGCGGGATGGACAGTTCTTCATCAACTGTTTTTTGGAGTGAGTGGTCAGGGATGTGTCTGGTTTGCCTTCAGTTCTCCATTATTTGGATGATTTTCTTTGTGTCGGTCCTGGGGTGCGGCGGTCTGTCTGGTGTTGTTGAGGACGATGGCATGGGTGGCGGGTTTGTTCGGTGTGCCTCTGGCTCCTGACAAACCTGAAGGGTTGGCAACAGTGATACTGTGTGGGTATTGAGCTAGATTCAGTGTGTATGGAGTCACGGTTGCTGGTAGACAAGTTGGAGGATTTGAGGTCGACGGTGCAGGCCGTCCAGGGGGGTTCAGATGGCGTGTCTGCGGAAGGTGCACTCGCTGTTGGGAAAAACTAGATTTTGCCTGTCACATTGTGCCGATGGGGCGGGTGTTTTGTCAGACTCTGGTGACGCAGATTGCGGGGGTGCAGTCGCCTCATCACTTTGTGCGTCTCACGGCAGAAGTGCGGGCGGACCTGAGGGGGTGTGGGATTCCTTCAGTGGTTTCTAGCGCGACATTGGATTTGTATACGGGTGCAGCTAGGTCGCTCAGTTTGGGGCTTACTGTCATGGTAGGTGGTGTGCAGGGCTGTGGCCTGATTCTTGGGCGGTGTCTGGCTTAGTGTTGAACTTGGTATTGTTGGAACTGTTTCCAATTTTGGTGGCGGTTGAGCTGTGGGGCTCAGAGTTTAGAGATTGGCATGTATGTTTCCATTGTGATGATAGTGCGGTGGTGTTCGTGGTTAATTCTCAACCGTCTAAAATCTCCTCCAGTGGTGTTGTTGTTGTGTCACTTGGTGTTGCGGTGCTTGGAGCTGAAGGTGTCTGTTTCTGTGCGTTATGTTCCAGGTGGGCAGACTTTTGTGGCTGATTCCCTGTCTCGGTTTCAGTTCGACAGGTTCTGGGAGTTGGTCCCATTGGCGGCAGCATTGGGCGGGGACTGCCCAGGTCACTTGTGGTCTCTGGTGTCTGTGCCGCGGTGGGGCTTATCCAGAGATCGGTTCCCACGGTGACATGGCGACGGTATCGGCAGGTGGACGGAGTGGGAGAGTGAGTGCTTATCGTGTGGGGGATTGGGCTCTGTCGCTGAGTCCACTTGGTGCAGTCATGAATAGGAGTGGCCTTTGCGGAGGAGCGGCCTGCGGCTGTAGTGTCGCAGCAGTTGGTGGGTTTGGCTTTCCTTTTTGCCTGCTATGCCTTTCGGATGTCACTGAAGATGTTGTGGTGTGGCAGGCCATGCAAGGTTTTCAGAGGGCGGTGTTGCATCGGGATAGGCGCCGTCCAGTGTCCTTTGACCTGACGGTCGCATGGTTGAGTTTTTGTCTAGCATCTGTTTCTACGCCTATGAGGTGTTGTTGTTAGGTGCAGCATTCCTGTTAGCGTTTTCTGGTGCATTTTGTGTTGGGGAACTGGTTAGCAGGTCCGTGGTGACCTTGGGGGGTCTGCAGTGGTTGGTCGTGGACTTCTTTACTGATCGTGTGGAGTGTTGGGTTCGGTGTCTAAGACTGATCAGTTGGGTCGTGGGCGCTTGGTGGTTTTGCATTCAGCGCGTGGTGGGTCGTGTGGCCCGTTGACCGGGAACTTGAATTTTGTGCAGGTCTGGGGTGCCCCCCCTGGATCCTTTTTGTGCCACGATGGTGGGGGGGGCACTGACGTGTTTACAATTTGTGGCGGTCTTTAGGAAGGCTTTGGTCGTGGTGGGGGAGGCTCCTGGGGACTATGGTTCAAACTCCTTCAGGATTGGGGGGGCTACTGAAGCCTCTCGTTGGGGTCTAGGGGATGATGTGGTACGGTGGATCGGCAGGTGGGAATCTGATCGCTTCCGCCTGTATGTGTGACCTGATTTCTTGTCGTTGTGAGCTGGGGCAGACATTGTACTTGTCTTTTGTTTTGTGGGTCCCTGTTTGATTTGGATATTGGGCCTCTCATACATTTTCTGGGGCACTTTGGACGGATGTCCGGCCAGATTGACGGCATCTCTGTCTCTCTCGGTCGGATGCAGTCGTGCGATGGAGTACGTGGTATGACTTGGGGCAGGGTTTTGCCGGAGTTTCACTACTATAGGGTGGACTGCCCTCTGCATGTCCTTTTTCTACAGGTTGGGGGTATTGACCTGGGGGTGCGTTCTTCTCGGGAACTTATCAGGGACGTTCGTTTGATATTTTGCGGCTGGTGTTGGAGTTCCCGAGTGTGGTGATTATGTGGCCCGATGTAGTGGCATGGCTGGTGTGGCATAATGCGCAGTTGCGGCTCGTCTGGACAAACCGGTTTGTGGTGCGCAATGGGAGCATTGTTGTCCAGAATCGGGGTTTGGAGGAGCCGTCCGTGGAGCATAAGTGGTGGGACGGGGTCCAGTTGCATGCGATCGGACCTGATTTATGGCTGTTGGGCCTTGGACATGGGGTGAAGCGTGCTTTGGCTGTGTGGCGGGACTCTTGGGCATAAGGGGCCATGCCCTCGAGTCTGTGGCCGAGGTTTGTGGGGGGTGAGAGGGTTAGTGGTATTTGTAGGACCTCATCTATGGTATGGGGATCCTGGTGGTGAATGTCTAGGCCTGGGGAGTACCCTAGTTGGGCTATGGTCCCTTTGGGGAAACAGGCCTGAGGTCATTTTAGTGGAAGAAAGGTCTACCCGAGGTGGGGTTTTGCGCCTGGGTAGGTTGGGGTGCCTCTCGCCCATATTATCTGCAGTATGTTGCACTTTAAAATGGTTGTGGTTTGTCGTAATTTATGTATTTATAAACCGCCCGTTACTTGGCGGTTGTTAATATGTTATTTATGTAAGTTATTATATTGTGTTTAATAAATTGGCCTGAATAGGCCATTTTTAAATCCAAAAGTAGTCTTGGTCTTTCTTGTAAGGGGAAGTTAAGTGGGGTGGTGAAGAAGCTGCCGATATGGTAAGTGAGAGCAGAGTGAACTATATTCCTCCTCCCCGGGTCAAGGAAAGGCCGTAGACACTTGGGGATAGGGTCTGCATGACAGGGGGGAGGATTAGGCAACGAAGGGGTTAATTAGTGCTGAGTTAGAGTGGGAAAATTAGGGGTGGGGTCAGAGCTGATAAGAGAGAGTGCAGGGGTGAGTCTGAGGTCAGTTGGAGATAGATAGCAACCTGAAGTGGCCCTCCCGCCCGCCCTGTTTTAGGCCCGGGATTGTTTTGTTCTGTACGTTGGCCGGGGGTTTGTGGGGGGTGAGAGGCTTAGCGGTATTTGTAGGACCTCATCTGTGGTATGGGGATCCTGGTGGTGAATATCTAGGCCTGGGGAGTACCCTAGTTGGGCTATGGTCCCTTTGGGGAAACAGGCCTGAGGTCATTTTAGTGGAAGAAAGGTCTACCTGAGGTGGGGTTTTGCGCCTGGTAGGTTGGGGTGCCTCTCGCCCATATTATCTGTATTATGTTGCACTTTAAAATGGGTGTGGTTTGTTACATTGTTGCTTATCGTAATTTATGTATTTATAAACCGCCCGTTGCTTGGCGGTTGTTAATATGTTATTTATGTAAGTTATTATATTGTGTTTAATAAATTGGCCTGAATAGGCCAATTTTAAATCCAAAAGTAGTCTTGGTCTTTCTTGTAAGGGGAAGTTAAGTGGGGTGGTGAAGAGGCTGCCGATATGTTAAGTGAGAGCGGAGTGAACTATATTCCTCCTCCCTGGGTCATGACTTTTGTGGTGGGTAAGATATTTGAGGGAATTCTAAGAGATGCTATCCTGGAGTACCTCAATGTAAATAATCTTATAACATCCATAGCATGGGTTTATGAGGAATCGGTCCTGTCAGACTAATCCGATCAGCTTCTATGAAGAGGTCAGCTCAAGACTGGACATGGGTAATGCAGTGGACGTGGTGTATCTGGACTTTTCAAAGGCTTTTGATACTGTATCACATAAAAGGTTGGTATGCAAAATGAGAATGTTGGGACTGGGGGAAAACATATGCATTTGGGTTCGCAACTGGCTCACTGATAGGAAACAGAGGATACTTGTTAAATGCAAATATTAAGACTGGGTCACAGTCACCAGTGGGGTGCCACAGGGGTCAGTATTGGATCCTCTCCAGTTTAATATCTTTATTAATAACCTGGTAGAGGGTTTACAGAGCAGGGTGTCCATATTTGCAGATGATACTAAACTTTGTAAGGTAATCAAAAATGAGGATGATAGTAGAATATTACAGGGGGATCTAAGGAAGCTGGAAGCCTGGGCAAATTAAGTTTAATGTTGACAAATGTAAGGTTATGCATTTTGGTCGACAAAATAAAATGTATGATTATGTACTTTTATAGTAAATGACTGGGTAAGACTGCCAATGAAAAAGGCTTAGGGATTTTGGTGGACAGTAAGCTTACCTTTAGTGACCAGTGCCAGGCAACTGCTGCCAAGGCAAATAAAATTATGGGATGCATCAAAATAGATATAGATTCTCATGACAAAAACATAGTTATGCGTCTATACAAATCACTGGTATGGCCACACTTAGATTATTGTGCACAATTTTGGGCCCCAGTATACAAGAAAGAGATAATCGAACTAGAAAGAGTGCAAAGAAGGGCAACCAAAATTATTAGGGGAATGGGTGGATTGGAGTACAACGATACATTAATAAACTTGGGGTTATTCAGTTTAGAGAAAAAACGTTTACGGGGAGATCTAATAACAATGTAGAAATACATGAAGGGACAGCCCAAAGAACTTTCTAATTATCTTTTACTCCTAGGCCAGTGACAGTGACAAAGGGACATCCTCTACATCTCTAGGAGAGGAAGTTTCACCAGCAACATAGAAGGGGATTCTTTACAGTAAGAACAGTGAGGTTATGGAACTCTCTGCCCAAGGAAGTGGCGATGGTGGATTCATTGAACAAGTTCAAAGAGGGCCTGGATGCCTTTCTCGAACAGAACAATATTATGGGCTATGGGTTTTAGATATTATGGGCATGCTGATCCAGGGTTTTATACTGAGTGCCACATTGGAGTCGGGAAGGAATTTTTTTCCCCTGAAATTGGGCAATTGGCATACGCCTCATGGGGTTTTTTGCCTTCCTCTGGTTCAACACTGTAGGGTACCGTAAAGTAATAGGTTGGACTAGATGGACTGATCTCTTCATCCAGCCTCATCTACTATGTAACTATCATATTTATGTAATTTACTATACAGCATTATAGTTAATTTTTTTCAATACATTGTAGTTGAAGCAGAATTCATATAATAAGAAGAAGAAGATAAAGTCTTACATTTTGTTTTTAATATACATATAATAACATACACATAATAATGTAGATATAAAAAGAAAAACAACTATGACATCAAATGATTTCACAGTTATTTACATGTGCAGGCTGGTTAGATGAGTCAATGCTATAAAGGCAAAAACCTTTTTCTTTATACCAGTAATTTTATACTAAAATTTTTTAAGTTTAATTTTTAAATTCATTTTGAGAACATTCACCATCTATAATAATGTAAGTACAATATCCAATTGTTTATTTAGATGGTGTCCAGATAATTGTAAAACTCCAAAACCTACAACCAGATAAGTAGGTTTTATTAATGACCTGCCACCTACTCCATGACTGGATAATTAAAGATTTTTTTTCAACAAAAGGAATAGAGTGGACAAATTTCTCCGATAGCTTGATAACCATGGGACACTGGTTCAAACTTATTGATACAATCAAAGCTCATTCGATTTGTTCTCGACAGCCACTCCTATCAGCTAATTTCACCTGTGAATAGTTAATTATACCATGAATGCGTATGCTTGTGTCATTAATAAAATGGGACAACATCATGTCATTTTTTTTTTAACGTTAATCAATGGGATCGTTCCCCATCTATTCCTATTTATGAAAGGCATATATGCCAACTACTTAATGTGGACTGGGATCACAATTGTGCTTGTGGTAAAACTCATACAACATTGATCAAGTCTCATTATTTTACTCTATAGGACACATGATTCTCTAAACACTGAATTGTTTTATATATTGTAAGAGGAATTTTCCCTCAACTAGTTTAGGACAAGGGTATTTCTCCTTTTAACTACAATATACTGTTGAGCTTTTTTACATGTAGATTTCACAGTTATATAACCTTGTTGGGTGTCCAAAAATTCTTTTGCCTCTTTTTTCACACATTTTTTATATTTTTACATCATTTTTATATATCTGTTTTTAAGTGTTATTATAATAAATGTTTAATATTTTAGTAGGGCTTCTATTTGTTTGGACTGACTTCCCTACTCTTGTCTTTTAATTTTACATTTAATTTTTACATTGCTGACTTATCTATGTGGTGTTAGGCTTGTTTCCCCAGGGACAATGCAGGTAACCATTGTGGATATTTTAGAATTTTACTGTGGCAAAAACACTTAAAATGGTGTGATGTCTGCAGTAGAATTTACAGGGTAAATGTCTGCACTTTGGTCACAGCTTTTACCCTTTGCAATGCAGTTGGTGGAAACTGGTCAACACCCCCAATATAAACTAACATGCTGTGGCTTGAAGCTTAAAGGGATTGTCTGGGATGAAATAAAAATGAACCCCTAAACTAAACCCCTTCCCCTCACCTAACTTCTAATTTGCTTATTTTAAAAAAAAATGTATAATTACCTCGATCACCTGGGTGGTCATGTGACCTCCCCATGCACACTTTCTGATAATCCGGTGATGTTCCGTTTCCACGTTTCCGGAAACGGAATGTCACCAATACTCCCCCCTCCACCCCATCATACTTACATAGCTTCCTCTCTGGGAACAGCTCCTCCTCTTCCTTAACTATGCTGGCGCTTGCGCAGTCTGGAGGTGGCACTCTATCTCTACTGTGCAAGCGTCTCCAGCCTGCACACAGCCAGGAGTGTCAAACAAAAGGAGGAGTCATTCTCAGAGAGGAAAACATGTAAGTATGATGGGGTGGAGGGGTGGGCTGAGTTAGTTAGTTAGTTAGTTAGTTAGTTAGTTAGTTAGTTGGGAAGAGCTAGTAGTGGGCGGGGTAGCTTGGGAGACAGGGAGGGTGTGTAAGGCAGTGAGAGAGGAAGGGGGTAGTGAGAGGGAGGTAGTGTGAATCAGCCTACAACTGACAGCAGGAAGCTACATCATGTAAACAAATGCAGAGGATGCCAGGAGCTCCCAGAGAAACCCAGAAATCACTCCAAACAGTGCTAAGGGTATTTGGGTGCACTTATTAACCCATTAAAAGCACTAACAGACCTTTTTTAAAAAAAAATTTTTTTTTGCCCGGAAAACCCCTTTAACCTCTTCTGGACCGCCCATAGACTATATACGTCCAGGCGGTCCCTCTTGTTCTGCAAGGACGTACCGGTATGACCTTGCAGTTTTAAGCAGCTGCACGAAATTGTCCAGCTGGAAAAACGGGGAGTCGGCTGTAACTACAGCCGGAGCTCCCCTATAAAAGGCATCGAAGGTTTATTACCGTCCCTGCTTTCCCAATCGCTGTGTACTCAGCGCTCAATGAGCACTGTATACACAGCTATGGGAACTGCCATAGCCATCGGTCACGTAATCCGCTGGGAATCAGAGAATGCTAGAGCTGCTGGCTCCTAGAAGACCCAGATCAGCTCTGCAGTCATGGGCAGGAGACTGCATTCCTCCTACAACTGGGGCTAAGTTACAGGGAAAATCAGCTTCCCTCACCAAAAAAAAAAAAGTGGTCAGATGTCCCCAAAGGCCTATTATGACCTTATGGGACACAATGTAAAAAAATATATATAAAATGAATAGAAAAGTGAAAAAAATAAATAAATAAGTAAAATAATTTAAAAAATAAAGTAACATGCCAATAACATGCCCTTATTACAAGTTCTAGCCCCACCCCCAACAACACCATACAAAATAAAAATTACCACAATGGAGAGGAAAAACTATTTTATACAGTTTTTTAGTAGCACTTTGTGTTATTAAATAAAAAAAAAAGGAAAAGTGAAAAAACACATGTTTTCCCTTCTCTTGTTTATATTTCCCAGATATATAAAAAAAATAAAAAAAAACATGCAAAAATAAAAACAAAAATAAAGCCCTATGTGTCACCGAAAAAAAGACGAAAAAATTAGATGAATAACGCAAATTATAAAAATGTTATAGCCTTCAAAACCGCACATATGAAAAAAACCGAAAATGTGTTTGGTCCTGAACCAGAAATTGGCCCGGTACTTAAGTGGTTAAAGATTAAATTTCATCCACTTGCTTGCTACTATAAACTACAGATGTTTAGCCCGGGCAAGTGTACAGTGGCTAATTTGCAGCATGTACATCCTCTGTGGACCAGCCTTCGGTTGCTTGGTAGGTTGGGATTCATCACTCCAATTAAAAACAGGGAAACACTAGTAAGAAGTACTTTGAGGAAGTCGTCCTTTCCAGATTTGCTAAAAATTACATCATCTAAATATGCAGCACTGTATTCCATATGATCCTTCAAGAGTAGATCCATGGCTCTTTGAAACGTGACTGGAGTACCATGAAGACGAAATGGCATGTTTCTGAACTGATACAAATTGTTAGGCATCACAAAAGCTGTTTTTTCTTTTTATTTCTCATCAAGTAAAATTTGACAATAACCCTTATAAAAATCTAGGGTAGAAATATACTCTGTACACACCAATCAATGATATCAATGTCAATGCATGGCATAATGGGTAGTTGTCAAAACTAGATATAGCATTCATTTTATGAAAACCTATGCAAAATCTTATTGTCCCATCTTTTTTTCCCAACCATCACTACAGACAATGACCAGGGACCTTTGGATGGTTCAATAACCCACAATGTAACTATTTTCAGCCGTGCTCTTTAATTTTTCTGGTGGTCGAATAGGTTTCTGCCTGATTGGAACATGTTCCTCAGTGTTCCCAGTTGGCTCAGTGGTTAGCGCTGTTGTCTTACAGCACTAGAGTCTTAGATTCAAATCCAGACAAGAGCAACATCTGCAAGGAGTTTGTATGCTTTTCCTGTGTTACCTGGATTTCCTCTCATACCCAAAGACATAATGATAGGAAATTTAGATTGTGAACCCTATATGGGACAGTGACTGACAATGCGGAATATGCGCTATACAATTAAGCTAAATAAATAAAAGAAATAAATAATTTCATGAAAAACTAAAGACATGATCAGGTGTGCTTTCAAAAACATGTGACCTAGACCTAATAAGTTACCTCTGACCAGTCTGCATAATTTTTCAACAAATCATAAATCTCTTCAGACATATCCTGTGGATACTCTAATACAAGTAGTGTTACTTTTAGATTCGACTTCTGGTTCAAGCAAATGTTTTATTAAATTTACATAGTAAACTTTTTTTTTTTTTAATCTGGGTTTTCAATTTCAAATTCAACATACAGAACCTGTTTGTGTAACAACTTTAGATTGCCCTTTCCATCTGGCCAACAATTTATTCTCACTGATAGGAAGCAAGAGAAGAACCTTTAATTGACTTATTTTTGGCATGTTGATCATACCATTTCTTTTGGTAAATTTTGCTTTGTGAACATTATCATGGACTACCTTAATCAATTTCATTAATCTTTAACACGTTCCACCACATTTTTCTGATGACCAGTTCTACCTTCCCATACCTCTGATAACATACAAAAGTCCCCTGGGTCACCTCCCATATAACAATTCAAATGTCCTACAAAGTCTCGGCTCTATCTTTTGCCTTTGCTTTGGCTCTTGTAGTCTCTGCAGACAACTGGATTTCTCCCTTTACCAAAGGGACAACAACTAGTAGCATGGTAAAACATTTGTCATCCAACTGCAATTGAATATTTGATGTGGAGTAATTTGTTGTATCCCCATGAACATAAGTAATTGTCATTTTGTGAAAGTCCATCTTATGAGTTAAGCCCCCCTTTAGCAAGCTTAGTTACTGCCAGACTACAGCAAAGACATTCACTGTCTGTCCGATAAATTGGATTGGCAGTATAAAGTCATTGCAGGGAAAGAATGATCCAGAGGTTAGGCCTTTAGTGCTTTTCCTTGGGCAAAACTTAGCTACATGTTTCTTCTCTTGACAAATATAGCATAACGGTTGACTGTTTTCAATGGAGTTCTGGCTTCTTGACCTCTTCAGAGATCATTCTGGATGGTTTGGATGGGCCAGTTGTAGATGTGCTTAGGTCTCTTGCTAGGAAAAAGTCTTCTTCCAAAAAAATTGCTTTGTCAGCATTTTTGGACCAATGTTTTTTTTTACCCAAGTAGGAACATCAACTGGAAGAATTTGTAGAAATTGTATAATCAATTCACTGATCTGCTCAGTTACTTTGGTGTCTGATTTCATCCATTTTATTTATAGGTCTTGCAGATGAATAAAGAAACCTCACGTGTAGCAGTACGTGAATTCTCTGAACCTCTGTCTATAGGTTGCCTCACTGATGTCATATCACCTTAAAATAGACTCTTTAACCTAGTCATAGTTATTTGCATTAGCAAATAAAATTCCAGCATCAGACAAGAAATTCTGTTATAAACTGTAACCTTTAATCTTCATTAAAAGACATCTCCAAGAGCATGGTCAGCTTTTGGCCTTAAAGGGAGTCTATCATTGGCAAAACACATTTTTAACTAAAGCCACGTTGGAATAGCCTTTATAAAGGCTATTCTACTCATACCTTTCTTTCTATTCAGCTCGCCGCCGTTTCTACGAAAAAACGTTTCTTATCATATGCAAAGTGTGCTCCGAGCACACCAGCGTCATCTCCTACTCGCCGCCCCCTAGTGCATCCTAGTCACTGCATCCTTCATCTTCTGGTCTTCCTCACTCTTGCGTTGGCATCCGACGCTGTTCTCTTCTTGATGGAAATCCCTTAGGGTTCGGGCAGAGCCGACTTTGCATGCTCCGTCGTCCATTTTTCACTTACACGAGCGTAAGAAACCACAGAAAAATGGTAGAATCTTCCAATTTTCAGTGCAGACTTTTTCTACAACATCCTCAGATCAATCCCCGAGATTTGTGAAGAAAAGAAATGTTTCAAAAACGAACCCACATGGCGGTATGCAAACATACAAAGGGAACTGTTATAATGGTACCAAACCTGTTCTCTCAGGAATCAGTGATGGAAATAAAATCTGTCAATATTCAGAAATAACTAGAAACAGTTTTGGGACAGTCGGATTATGTCCTATATCTATTTACCTATAGCCTTACTCTGACCAAATGTGTTATCAACAGGAGTGAATTTTGTTCTGTCCAGTAATTTTGATTTATTTAATACTTTGCTGGATGTGAACAAATTTGTGAGAGGTTTAATGGTTAAAAATCTTTCATGGTCTTCCTAAGATTCATAAACAGGAGTTTCCCCCTCCACTACGCCATATCATTTCAGGGATTGCCTCTCTGAATGAGAGATTATCTGGCTGGCTCAATGAACTACTACAACCTTTCTTCATCTGCATTCCAGGCTTTATTAGGGACAGTAAGGAGGTTCTAAGGACATTAGACACATTTGAGTGGAGAAGCAGTTTTACATGGCTTACTTGCAATGTAGCTGCTCTCTACTCAAGTATTCCTCATGAAGTAGCAATTGTAGCCCTTGTCCAGGACGGTTGGTAGCTACAGTATGCCTATTCTCCATCTCCATAACCTAGAAATGGAGGTGCTTACTGTAACTAGGACTTATTTTTGGAGTAGGGCTTATATTTCAAACCCTACACTGTATCCTGATTTGGTATTAAATAGTATTTTGCAACAGGGGATCCAATATGTAGCCAAACAGGGTCAATCATTAAGAGATATTTTGTCTCCCAGTTTATTTAGATCAGATCAACAAATAGCTACAACATGGTTAACCCGTCCGTTACTGTCCACTATACTGTCTGTTATTGCTGTCCGGTTTTTTTTTCTACGCATGCTCAGAAATGGATCAGTTAAAAAAAATGGACACATTAAGTTCAGTTAGTGTCCGTTATTATCTGTTGTGATAGTTTTTCATTTTTTTGACAGACACTATCATAACGGATATCCAATGGTAATGTGAATCCTGCCTTAGAACGGAGTGGGTTATTTGCATCCACTGCCTGTGTTGGTTATGTGCCTCATGGTGTGTTATATGATGGAATTATGGATATCGTGCAAAACCGCACTTATGTGCAGGCTGGAGAGGGATGAGTTTTGTATTTACCGCCTAATTTGAACATGTATCATGTGACACATCATGTGGGAGTGTGCAACTTCTGGCATAACGGAGGAAGTTGCCTAGCTATCAGTCCGGCAATCATTTCTTTGAAATTAATGATATATCAGTATATGGGGTCAGTACGATATACAGATTTTATCTTTGATGTATGGTGAAACGTTTGTTATTATTTCGAGGATTGTGCATATACAGTCATATGAAAAAGTTTGGGCACCCCTATTAATCTTAATCATTTTTAGTTCTAAATATTTGGGTGTTTGCAACAGCCATTTCAATTTGATATATCTAATAACTGATGGACACAGTAATATTTCAGGATTGAAATGAGGTTTATTGTACTAACAGAAAATGTGCAATATGCATTAAACCAAAATTTGACCAGTGCAAAAGTATGGGCACCTCAACAGAAAAGTGACATTAATATTTAGTAGATCCTCCTTTTGCAAAAATAACAGCCTCTAGTCGCTTCCTGTAGCTTTTAATCAGTTCCTGGATCCTGGATGAAGGTATTTTTGACCATTCCTCTTTACAAAACAATTCCAGTTCAGTTAAGTTTGATGGTCGCCGAGCATGGACAGCCCGCTTCAAATTATCCCACAGATGTTCAATGATATTCAGGTCTGGGGACTGGGATGGCCATTCCAGAACATTGTAATTGTTCCTCTGCATGAATGCCTGAGTAGATTTGGAGCTGTGTTTTGGATCATTGTCTTGCTGAAATATCCATCCCCGGCGTAACTTCAAATTCGTCACTGATTCTTGTACATTATTCTCAAGAATCTGCTGATACTGAGTTGAATCCATGCGACCCTCAACTTTAACAAGATTCCCGGTGCCGGCATTGGCCACACAGCCCCAAAGCATGATGGAACCTCCACCAAATTTTACAGTGGGTAGCAAGTGTTTTTCTTGGAATGCTGTGTTTCTTTGACGCCATGCATAACGCCTTTTTGTATGACCAAACAACTCAATCTTTGTTTCATCAGTCCACAGGACCTTCTTCCAAAATGAAGCTGGCTTGTCCAAATGTGCTTTTGCATACCTCAGGCGACTCTGTTTGTGGCGTGCTTTCAGAAACGGCTTCTTTCGCATCACTCTCCCATACAGCTTCTCCTTGTGCAAAGTGTGCTGTATTGTTGACCGATGCACAGTGACACCATCTGCAGCAAGATGATGCTGCAGCTCTTTGGAGGTGGTCTGTGTATTGTCCTTGACTGTTCTCACCATTCTTCTTCTCTGCCTTTCTGATATTTTTCTTGGCCTGCCACTTCTGGGCTTAACAAGAACTGTCCCTGTGGTTTTCCATTTCCTTACTATGTTCCTCACAGTGGAAACTGACAGGTTAAATCTCTGAGACAACTTTTTGTATCCTTCCCCTGAACAACTATGTTGAACAATCTTTGTTTTCAGATCATTTGAGAGTTGTTTTGAGGAGCCCATGATGCCACTCTTCAGAGGAGATTCAAATAGGAGAACAACTTGCAATTGGCCACCTTAAATACCTTTTCTTATGATTGGATACACCTGGCTATGAAGTTCAAAGCTCAGTGAGGTTACAAAACCAATTTTGTGCTTCAGTAAGTCAGTAAAAAGTAGTTAGGAGTATTCAAATCAATAAAATGATAAGGGTACCCGAATTTTTGCACTGGTCAAATTTTGGTTTAATGCATATTGCACATTTTCTGTTAGTACAATAAATCTCATTTCAATCCTGAAATATTACTGTGTCCATCAGTTATTAGATATATCAAATTGAAATGGCTGTTGCAAACACCCAAATATTTAAAACTAAAAATGATTAAGATTAATAGGGGTGCCCAAACTTTTTCATATGACTGTATATATGGAGCTAAGCGCTCTCCATACACCGTGGGTGCCGGCTGTATAATACAGCCAGGAACCGCCGCTAACAGCAGCGATCGGTGCCTGCACTGATCGCGGCTGTTAACCCTTTAGATGTTGTGGTCAAACGGGACCGCGGCGTCTAAATTGCGCAGCCGCCACGGGCGCCGCCACCTGATCGCCACCCTCCAGAACGTCATCGGAGGGCCGCGCTTGGTTGCCATGACAGCCAGGAGCCTATTGAAGGCTCCCAGGCCTGTCATTACATTCCAGCTATTACGCAATGCCAGAGGCATCGTCTAATAGCAGTAGTATCGCAGTGAATAGTATGCTCAATCAGACTCCCTAGGTTTCAAGGTCCCTAGGGAGTCTGATCATACAAGTAAAAGTATAAAAAAAAAAGTTTTTAAAGTATGAAAAAATTTTTAAAAACACAAAAGTTCAAATCACCCCCCCTTTCCCTAGATCAGATATAAAAGTAAATAAACAAAAGTAAGCATAAACACTTTAGGTATCCCCGCGCTCCAAAATGCCCGAACTATTAAAATATTAAAATATATATCCCATATGGTGAACGGCGTAGCGGGGAAAAAAAATCAAAATGGCCAAATAGCGTTTTTTTCAACACTTTGTCTCCTATATAAAATTCAATAAAAAGTGATCAAACAATCAGATCTTTCCCCAAATGGTATCAATAAAAATGTCATATTGTCCCGCATAAAAAGATGCCTTACCCAGCTCCATAAATGTAAATATGAAAAAGTTACAGGTGACACAATATGGCGACGCAAAATTTTTTTTTCTATTTAGCAAAGATTTACATTTTTTAAGAGGTATCAAAACATTACAAATACTATATAAATTTGGTATCGCCGTGTTCATACTGACCCGCAGAATACAGGTAACATGTCATTTTTACCACACAGTGAATGCTGAAAAAATTAAACCCATATGAATTTGGCGCAAATGCAGTTTTTCTCCAATTGCACCTCATTCAGAATTTTTTTCCAGCTTCCCAGTACATTGCACAGCATATTAAATAGTGACATTACAAAGTACAATTTGTTTCGCAAACAATAAGCCATTATGTGACTCTGTGAACTGAAAAATGAAAAAGTTATGGCTCTTGGAATGTGGGGAGGGAAAAACGAAAAAGCAAAAACAAAAAATGGCCCGTCATTAAGGGGTTAAACATCCCAAGGAGCACTGTGCAAGCGATCATATTGAAATGGAAGGAGTATCAGACCACTGCAAATCTACCAAGACCCGGCCATCCCTCTAAACTTTCATCTCAAACAAGGAGAAGACTGATCAGAGATGCAGCCAAGAGGCCCATGATCACTCTGGATGAACTGCAGAGATCTACAGCTGAGGTGGGAGAGTCTGTCCATAGGACAACAATCAGTCGTACACTGCACAAATCTGGCCTTTATGGAAGAGTGGCAAGAAGAAAGCCATTTCTCAAAGATATCCATAAAAAGTCTGGTTTAAAGTTTGCCATAAGCCACGTGGGAGACACACCAAACATGTGGAAGAAGATGCTCTGGTCAGATAAAACCAAAATCGAACTTTTTGGCCACAATGCAAAACGATATGTTTGGCGTAAAAGCAACACAGCTCATCACCCTGAACACACCATCCCCACCGTCAAACATGGTGGTGGCAACATCATGGTTTGGGCCTGCTTTTCTTCAGCAGGGACAGGGAAGATGGCTAAAATTGATGGGAAGATGGATGGAGCCAAATACAGGACCATTCTGGAAGAAAACCTGTTGGAGTCTGCAAAAGACCTGAGACTGGGATGGAGATTTATCTTCCAACAAGACAATGATCCCAAATATAAAGCAAAATCTACAATGGAATGGTTCACAAAAAAACGTATCCAGATGTTAGAATGGACAAGTCAAAGTCCAGACCTGAATCCAATCGAGAATCTGTGGAAAGAGCTGAAAACTGCTCTTCACAAACGCTCTCCATCCAACCTCACTGAGCTCGAGCTGTTTTCCAAGGAAGAATGGGCAAGAATTTCAGTCTCTCGATGTGCAAAACTGATAGAGACATACCCCAAGCGACTTGTAGCTGTAATCACAGCAAAAGGTTGGTGCTACAAAGTATTAACTTAAGGGGGCCGAATAATTTGGCACGCCCCACTTTTCAGTATTTTATTTTTTACAAAAGTTTAAAATATCCAATAAATTTCGTTCCACTTCACGATTGTGTCCCACTTGTTGTTGATTCTTCACCAAAAAATTAAAATTTTATATCCTTATGTTTGAAGCCTTAAATGTGGCAAAAGGTTGAAAAGTTCAAAGGGGCCGAATACTTTCGCAAGGCACTGTATATATATATTATGACAATATTTGTTTGTACTATTACATAATGGGCAGTTGTAATATGTGATTATTTTCATAGGATTGGTGTTTGAAATGTATAAAGATATGATTTAAGTCTTTTTGAATAATGCTGACATTAATTGATGTATCTTTTGTCGATGTTGCATGATATTTATGTATTGTTGTATTGGACATTGCTTGCTGTTTTACATCATATGATAAAGAGGGTGTGGTTTTGGTCTTAAATAATGTGTAGTGGTACCTGAGACTTATGTTATGAATAAGAAACATGTGATCTCAAACTGCGTAAGCACAGCTGTCCACGTTCTTGGAGATATTTTTATATGAAGATTAAAGGTTACATTTTATAACAGAATTTCTTGTCTGGTGCTGGAATTTTATTTGCTATTGGAAAATCTTCTGAGTCTGTTTGTGAGTCCAGGGCACATGTTTCTGAGCAACAGCATACCATGGATGGGATTAGAATTTGATTTACGTCGGTTAGCTGTGTATGAACTTTTTCATTTATAGTTATTTGCATTGTTTATGTTCATGTGGCTATATGCCATTTAGATGTCCAGTAAGATATGGTCTTACCACCCACTGTTCCTAAGGCCACTGACAGGTGTGTGCAGTTCTTTCAAGTATGGTTAAATCTGTCTCAATATCATCTTGTGGAGAAAGTTTTGTTATGTGAGGATCTTTCTAAGTAGGTAAAGCCACAGGTGCTGGAATATCTTAGTTCTTATCTTACTGTTTTTCACGGCTTCTTGTTTCCACAATGTGGGGCCTTAAACACAAAGCAAAATATTTTACATCTTCACAAGGAGGGCATGATTAACCCCTTCCCGCCCAAGAAATTTTTCGATTTTAGTTTTTCATTTTTGACTCCCCCCCCCCCCACCTCCAAACCCCATAACTTTTTTATTTTTCCGTTTTCAGAACTACAGTGGGGAAAAAAAGTATTTAGTCAGCCACCAATTGTGCAAGTTCTCCCACTTAAAAAGATGAGGCTGGCCTGTAATTGACATCATAGGTAGACCTCAACTATGAGAGACAAAATGAGAAAACAAATCCAGAAAATCACATTGTCTGATTTTTTAAGAATTTGTTTGCAAATTATGGTGGAAAATAAGTATTTGGTCAATAACAAAAGTTCATCTCAATACCTTGTTATATATCCTTTGTTGGCAATGACAGAGGTCATACGTTTTCTGTAAGTCTTCACAAGGTTGGTACACACTGTTGCTGGTATGTTGGCCCATTCCTCCATGCAGATCTCCTCTAGAGCAGTGATGTTTTGGGGCTGTTGCTGGGCAACATGGACTTTCAACTCCCTCCAAAGATTTTCTATGGGGTTGAGATCTGTAGACTGGCTAGGCCACTCCAGGACCTTGAAATGCTTCTTATGAAGCCACTCCTTCGTTGCCCTGGCGGTGTGCTTGGGATCATTGTCATGCTGAAAGACCCAGCCACGTTTCATCTTCAATGTCCTTGGTGATGTAAGGAGGTTTGCACTCAAAATCTCACGATACATGGCCCCATTCATTATTTCATGTTCACGGATCAGTTGTCCTGGTCCCTTTGCAGAGAAACAGCCCCAAAGCATGATGTTGCCACCCCCATGCTTCACAGTGGGTATCTCAGCATTCACTCTCCTCCAAACACGATGAGTTGTGTTTCTACCAAACAGTTCTACTTTTGTTTCATCTGACCATATGACATTCTCCCAATACTCTTTTGGAACATCCAAATGCTCTCTATCAAACTTCAGACGGGCCCCGATATGTACTGGCTTAAGCAGGGGGACATGTATGGCACTGCAGGTTCTGAATCCCTGGTGGCGTAGTGTGTTACTGACGGTAGTGTCGGGGGTTAAGTTCCCCCGGGATGGATGTCACCGTAATCCTAATTAAATATAGAACAGGTACGAGCTCGGGAAAACAAACTACAGACACGCCCAGGAGTCTAGTAAGAATGATTTCATTTATTGTATAGTTCATACAAGTTTTAAAGGCAAGTTGGTTACACAACAGTCATGTGACCAATGTACATATTTGGTCTTTCCGGTTCCGCTGCTAAGCAGATTCACAGTTTCTCATAATATGTGTTACTTCTCATTACTTATCTGTATGTTTTCTTTTAACTTTCCTGAGAACAGCAAGACCTTGAATGCTATCTCAGACTTAGTGTCTGCAAAAGCTCTAAATTGTGCTGACTGTCTGCAAAACATTTCACTCCCTGTGTATACAGTGTATAGAATATAATACAAGTTATATTTTAACCCTTATAATTCCCCCATTTTAGGACTTTATTTTTAATCAAATTCAATGAATACCTTCACACTGTTTGTGTGCCACCTTTGATGGATTCTCCATTGAAGAGGTTAAAAATAACATCCTATCTTACATATTGGTTAACTGTATTCCATTTCCTTCTCAGCGCTTCAACTTTCTTGCAATGTGAAGCGTTTATCTAGGTAGATTTTCCCTCCAACTTTACTGAGGTGGCAGTTGTCAGCAATATCTGGAAGGGGCCATCATATCTGGGTTCAAGAGATTTCCTGGAGTGTCTTTTCACGACCACCCAATCATCAGGCTGCAAGCTATGCATTCCTGAAAAATCAGAAGGGTCTGGAATAGAAGAGAACACTTGTTTATGTGTTTCTTTCAGTTTTTGACACAAATTTTGTACATAGCTGGCAATACTGTCATAATTAAGCTGTAATGTCTGAGGGAAGTACAATCCTGTTTTGGGTGCACTTCCAAACAATATTTCAAATGGTGACAACCCTGTCCTCCTGTTAGGAGTAGTTCTTACTGAATATAAGGCTAAAGACAGGCATTCAGGCCAGGGCTTTCCTGTCTCAGCCATGGCTTTCTGAATCTTCAACTTGATTGTACCATTCAACCTTTCCACTTTGCCTGAACTCTGAGGATGGTAGGGTGTGTGGAAAGCTTGCTCAATCCCTAGTGCAGACATTATTTCTTTCATTATCTCACCTGTGAAATGTGTACCTCTGTCAGACTTAATCACCTCGGGCACTCCAAACCTACACACAAGCTTGGACATCAGTTTCTTGGCAGTTGCTTGTGCGGTTTGCTTTGCTCACAGGGTAGGCCTCAGGCCATCCTGAAAACAAATCCACACAGACCAATACATACTCGTATGTTCCAGACTTAGGCAACTGTATGTAATATATCTGTATCCTCTGAAATGGGTACAGGGATTTTGGTGTACACTTGGTGGGTGTTTTAACTACCTGTCCTGGATTGTGTAGAGCACATATGTGACATGCTTTTACGTGATTCCTAGCAGCTCTTCCAAAACCTGGGGCAAACCATATTTTACCCACTAATGACTCCATGGCATTTCGAGAGGCATGCACCTTACCGTGGGCCAAGCCAGCCATCTGGGGGTAGACTGCTGCGGGCAGACATAATCGATCCCCCATTTTCCACATACCATCACCTTCTGTAGCACCTGCTTTCTTCCATCTTTCAGTTTCCACACTGGTAACCTTTGAGTACAGCCCTTTTGGGTCTGCTAGGTCAATGTCCATTTTGCTCACCTGGTTGGGACCCCTTCTGGCCAGTAGTGCTGCTGCTTTGGCTGCTATGTCAGCTCTCTCATTTCCACGGCTTTCAGGGTCCCTTCCTTTTTCGTGAGCTCTAACTTTCACAATTGCCAACTGCTTTGGGAGCAGTATGGCCTCCATCAGTCGACTTACCACATCTCCATTTTTAATTGGCTTGCCCTGGGCCGTTAGGAAGTTCCTTGTCCTCCATATCGGACCATAATCATGCGCAATGCCAAAAGCATACCTGGAGTCAGTGTATATGTTAGCTGTTCTACCTTTGGCTATCTTACAAGCCTCCATAAGGGCTTTGAGCCCAGCTTCTTGGGCTGACATGTGTGGTGGAAGAGCCTCTTGGACTACGATGTCATGTTCAGTGACTACAGCATACCCTGTAACAAATTTGCCTTCATCTGTCAGATACCTTGAGCCGTCCACAAACATCTCATAATCAGGATTTTGTAATGGCACATCCGTGACATGGTCAAATCCCACTGTTTCCTGTGATATAAGAGCCACACAATCATGCTCATGCTGGCTGTCAAACAGTTCTTCTTCAGAGAGAGAGAGTTTAAAAATAACTCATCTCCCACTCCCCCTTTTGAATCATGAACTCCTACAGGAAGAAGAGTTGCAGGATTCAAAGTTAAACAGCGTTGAAAAGAGATGTTTGAGGAGGACTACAGAGCAAATTCCATTTTGCTCTGCCGTGCCAAAGAAAGGTGACGTCTGTCTACTTGTGTGAGGATAGCATGGATGTCATGAGGTGTATACACAACCAATAAATGATCTAGGACAATGTCTGAGCTTTTGTCAAGCAATGCTTGTACTGAGAGGACAACCCACACACAGGAGGGTGTCCCCCTGACTTACAGCATCTAACCGTGAGCTGTAATAGGCCACCGGGCGTTTCTTATCCCCGTGTTGTTGTGTGAGAACTGCAGTTGAGTGTCCCATCATCTCAGTCACGTAGAGCTGAAAAGGTTTCTGATAGTCAGGTAAGCCTAAGGCCGAAGCACTGACTATCTGCGACTTCAGCTGGTAAAACGCATCCAAGGCCTCAGATGTGAGGCTGAATGGTTTTGAGGAAAGGCAATCATACAGAGGTTGCATGGTCAGGGATGCAGATCTGATCCATGGCCTACAGTAGGATACCAGTCCCAAAAAGGTACGTAGCTGAGCATGAGAGGTTGGCACCTGCATGTCTCTTATCACCTTGGTCCTCTCATCTGACAGGTGCTTGGTGCCTTGGCCGAGACAGTGTCCCAGAAACAACAGTTTTTGTTTGCAAAATTGCAACTTATCCTTGCTGGCCTTGCAGCCGTTCTGGCAGAGGAAACACAACAGGCTGATGGTCACTGCTTCACAGGTTGATTTGTCTGGAGCATAAAGAAGAAGGTCATCAACATATTATAACAAAACAACATCATCATGTGGTGGATACCAAGTACTCATGATTAGTGTGAGACACCTTGTGAATTGGTTAGGACTGTTTTGCGCCCCTTGTGGTAGTACTGTCCAGGTGTACTGTTTACCCTTAAATGTAAATGCAAACAAATACTGGCAATCGGGGTGCAAAGGTACGGAAAAAAAAAAAAAAAAAAGAGAAAAAAAAAACATTGCAAAGATCTACAGCGCTGTAATAAGTGGTTCCAGTAGGGACAGCTGATAACAGGGTATGTGGATTGGGCACTACAGGTGTTTCAAGGAATGTCACTTTGTTCAATTCCCTGAGATCATGAACCATACGGTATGTGTCTGGTTCTCCCTTTTTGCTCTTCTTTTTAACTGGAAAAAGTGGAGTGTTTGCTACAGAAGTACACTCCTTTAATGCCTCTGCCTTCACTAATTCCACTATTGTTACTGCTATGGCATCTTCTTGGGCATGAGTCAGAGGATATTGTTTAATCCTAGGCGGCTGAGCTCCAGGTTTCAGGGTTACCATAACAGGGGGTACATCCAATTTACCTAAATCTGTTTTCCCAGTTGCCCATAATGCTGTTGGCACTTGGGATAACAGTACATTTTCTTCTTCAGTAAGGACAAAAATACAACTTGGTGTACTTAACTCGGCAGATAACAAGCATAAAATTTCATGATTGGTATGTGTGACCTTTACATATGCTTCCCATGATGTTACAACCTAATGCTCCCATCACATCTGTATCAAGAATGTTATCTGATGCGTCAGAGACTAGATACCTAGTGAGTATCCTGCTACCCTGAAATTAAGTTTCTACAGGATCAGTTTGATCTAAAGCATCCACCGTTTTAGTGAGAAGTCTTCCATAATAAGCTTCCACTGATTCACCTTTCTCTCTTTTAGCAGATACCTTACTTCAGGTGATAACAGGCAAGACAATAAATTCACATAACATAGTACAAGACATAATTTCATATGTTTGAGTATTTTCTTGAATATTTTACACATATATATTACACAATATTATGTATATATTGTCATTGTACCTTACTTTTCCATTTAACCTTAGGCTAACACTTTTATCAAAATATTTTCCCTTTGGGCATAAATAGTCATCATACACAGGCTGCGGACCCCGGAGGCCCAAAGCCAAGTTTCACTTTGTAATAATTGACATGTAACATTATTGGGTAACACAGTATCATGTTCAGCTTGTGATTTTCTGCGTGCCCATAACATCAGATACAACGTCCTTGGAGCTACTTGGCAGTCAATTAATGTTTTGGTTATTCCCTGCAGAACATCTGCAGAGCGCTACAACAGAATACAGGAATACAATTCAAGCAGATAGCAGTTAATACTGACACCAAAATTACATATTACTATTTTTGTACAATTTTCAAATATTTTCCAAACCCCACCTTTTGTCATTACCACAGGTGTTCAAAACCCCTGAGTTGTACTTCAGGTTACCATAAGGGCAAACTGCCAGACTTTAGAATTTTCTTCACTGGATTCCAACCAAAAGTTGAACCCCTGTGGAACCTCACACTATCCTAGTTTCTTCTTTTTAGGGGACACATTTCCTGAAAGCGGATTTAATTTTACAAAAAGCATAAAAGTTGAATCCTGGCATTGATATAAACAGAATGAATATTACAAATACAGGTTGACATATATATATATATATATATATATATATATATATATATAACATAATCCAATAAACATCATACCGGTGGTGTATAGTTTTTCTCTTTGCACTATATCAGTGAGGTGGGGGTGATTCATTATTTCCTGAACTATCATCCCCTTATCCTATTCTATTGCTTCCTTCTATCAGGGCATATATACCTCTTTGCAACTTATTATCTTGACTCAATCCCGCATGATCTAATCTCCACTGATCCCAAAATCTACTGTCTACTAACCCAGTCTGGTGTATTCCTGCCTTTTTCAGAATTTTTTTTTTACCTGTGTGGCTGTTTCTTTCCCTTCCCCTATCTCTATTAGTTCAAATGGGGTGTACCATATCTTTAGAGGGTCCCATCCCCATCTTGACTGGTAGCTAATCAGCCAGTGAGCTTCTCACTCCTCTAGGGCAACCTTTGAGACAATAGAGGGTCACTTATGACTACTTCAGTGAGAACTCCCAGACAGACTCTTCTGTCTTCTATGAACTACTTGTGCAAGTTCAGGAGTAGTGCTCAGGGCAATGCCTCAATTGACTTCCACAGGCTCAACTTTCTGCCTGTGTCCCCTTACCAAAACACTCCTAAATCACTGCACGCACTTCGCGCGGATTCTACTAAGTCCTTCGTGCTACTACTCAGGTCCCATTCGACCTTGACCGTCCAGGCACAGCTGGAGGCTAGTGTTCCAAAACAAGGACTTTTCAATCACTCTGTGCTTCTCAGTTTCGAACCTTGTCCGCAACTCTAGGGGTTAAGAATAGAGAACTTTTCCCCATTCTTTGCAGCCTTATATATCTTATAACACAGGTAACATGCAAACATCAATAGGAAGGTAAGACAGACAGCAAAGAAAGCAATTTCTACATCATTTACAGGTGACATGTCCCTTATTAGGTTCTTCCGTACTATGTAATTGGCGTCGAGATGTCATATAAACATGCAGCAGCTTACCTCACTCATCGATACAGAGAATAGACACACAGGAACCTCAGATATACTAATTGGCAAGATAAGGTCTTACCTCACAGTACTGTTTTTATCTATCTGAGGTCCTCTGGTCCCGTTCTCAAGTCGATCGGTGAGTGGGTCGGCACTCTATCGGCTGCACATCAGACGATCTCGTCGCCCCACGTTTGGTTCGCCAATTTCTGTCGGGGGTTAAGTTCCCCCGGGATGGATGTCACCGTAATCCTAATTAAATATAGAACAGGTACGAGCTCGGGAAAACAAACTACAGACACGCCCAGGAGTCTAGTAAGAATGATTTCGTTTATTGTATAGTTCATACAAGTTTTAAAGGCAAGTTGGTTACACAACAGTCATGTGACCAATGTACATATTTGGTCTTTCCGGTTCCGCTGCTAAGCAGATTCACAGTTTCTCATAATATGTGTTACTTCTCATTACTTATCTGTATGTTTTCTTTTAACTTTCCTGAGAACAGCAAGACCTTGAATGCTATCTCAGACTTAGTGTCTGCAAAAGCTCTAAATTGTGCTGACTGTCTGCAAAACATTTCACTCCCTGTGTATACAGTGTATAGAATATAATACAAGTTATATTTTAACCCTTACAGTAGCCTTTGTTACGTTAGTCCTAGCTTTCTGCAGGTCATTCACTAGGTCCCCCCATGTGGTTCTGAGATTTTTGTTCACCGTTCTTGTGATCATTTTGACCCCACGGGGTGAGATCTTGCGTGGAGCCCCTGATCGAGGGAGATTATCAGTGGTCTTGTATGTCTTCCATTTTCTAATTATTGCTCCCACAGTTGATTTCTTCACAACAAGCTGTCTGCCTATTGCAGATTCAGTCTTCCCAGCCTGGTGCAGGTCTACAATTTTGTTTCTAGTGTCCTTCCACAGCTCTTTGGTCTTCAACATAGTGGAGTTTGTAGTGTGACTGTTTGAGGTTATGGACAGGTGTCTTTTATACTGATAACAATTTCAAACAGGAGCCATTACTACAGGTAATGAGTGGAGGACAGAGGAGCCTCTTAAAGAAGAAGTTACAGGTCTGTGAGAACCAGAAATCTTGCTTGTTTGTAGGTGACCAAATACTTATTTTCCAGCATAATTTGCAAATAAAATCTTAAAAAATCAGACAATGTGATTTTCTAGATATGTTTTCTCATTTTGTCTCTCAAAGTTGAGGTCTACCTATGATGACAATTACAGGCCTCTCTCATCTTTTTAAGTGGGAGAACTTGCACAATTGGTGGCTGACTAAATACTTTTTCCCCCACTGTATATGAGGTCTTAATGTTTGCATGACAAATTTTTATGATTCTACCATTTATTATTCTGTACAATGTACTGGAAAGCTATATGTATTTCACAGTATTGAAGTACTTTTATATGTGTTCTAGGGAAAGGGTTTAAACTTTTAGTTCTTTTGGGGTTTTTTTAATATTTTTTTTTACTTTTTTAATGTTTTTTATTGCACTTACAACACCCCCTAGGGGTCTTCAGGAGGTCTGATCATTAATTCAATGCATTATAATGCAAATGCCATTGCAATGTGTTGCAAAATATCGCTACTTCTATTGCGAGCTGCTTAGACCCTCCAAAGATCTCCTACTCCGCTCTGCTCTTATCTGCTCTTCACACAAACGTCTCCAAGACTTCTCCCGTGCATCCCCCATACTCTGGAACTCACTACCAAGACACATCAGACTCTCCCCCACCGTCACAAGCTTCAAGAAGGCCCTGAAGACCCACCTATTCAGGAAGGCCTACAACCTCTAATAACACTACTGTCCCCCTACCACCACCTGTACAGTCTCTCCCCTCACCTTCTGTCTCTATTGCTCTTCCCTCATAGACTGTAAGCCCTTGCGGGCAGGGCCCTGTATCCCACTGTGCCAGTTGGTCACTGTTAGTATTATCTGTTTTGTACATCTTGTGTACCGTATGTAAATCCTCAAATGTAAAGCATCATGGAATTAATGGTGCTATATAAATAAAAAATGATAATAATAATAATAATAATAATAATAATAATAATAATAATGTACCATAGTGGTCCCCAGGTAACTAACAATGTCCTCCAGTGGCCGCCAGACAACTAATGTCTCCCAGTGACCCCACACTGTAGTTGTGCTATAGAAATAAAAGATAGCACTTACTCATTCTTGGTCCCCCGAAGCTCTGAGATCTTCCTGGTTCTTCTCTGCAGATCAATGCAGCAGGTCTTCAGCAGGCATCACTAGCTGATGCATGAGTAATAGAGCAGGAAGCTAAAGCCTGAGGATACCGATGTATTTAAAAAGGGACAAAAGGCCATTTCCAAATAGGAATGTCATGGCACCCCTGGGGAATCACTAACTTACATATTCAGTCTAATAACAATAAATAACTAGCCCTCTATTTTTAAAAGCATGTTAAGGTAACAAAGACTTCAGCACATCAGCCAATGTACCATTAACACATACATCACAAGAGATAGTGTGCATAAAGCTTAGAACCTCACTTTGTAATTACTTCCTCAGGAGGTGTGTTTATAACTGGAGGAAAGTCTGGTCTTTTACGGGGCGGTATGTATATAATAGACAAGTGTGTCAACCAATCCCCTATGTGAAACAGCACAATAGCAGTTAACCCAATGAGGCAACTTCTGCCAACCATGCCAGCCAGTTCTGCGCATGTGTCTGCATTATGTACATACAGTTCTGCGTTATGTACACATATGCTCATATTTCTTTGTGGTATTATACATATTTCCCATAACATATACAGTAGTTCATAATACACAGCATATTATTTTTGCAGTGTAAGTTTGTGGCAGTGCCGCATAGCAATATTATTTAGACAACTGTATTAAGTTATTTGGTCAAAGTATGTGTTAGGGTCTTGCCAGACGTAGCAATATCCTCACACTACTGCAGGGGTCAGGGAGGAAGGACAGAGACAAGTGAACTCTAATCTCACCCCAGCCACTGTCCCTTTCTATTGCCTCAGTTTACCCTAAACAGTAAAAGGACAACTTGAAGACGAGCCCTATACTGAGTAAAGTGACACACAGAACAAGACAAACAACAGAGAGGAATGATAAACAAGCCAGGGGTCACAACCAGAGAAGCAAAAGTGGTACCAAATCAAAATCCTAGAGAGTAGTTACAAGGCAAGCCAAAGGTCAGAGAAAATAGCAAGGTAAAAATCAACGGTACAAAGAAAGCAGGCAAAGTCAGTGCAATAACCGGCAACTTGCTGTGAAAGTGACATCCCGTATATAGAAAGTCTGGGCCCAGCCCCAGACCTGATAGGCACGCAGGCTGTCAATCACACAGGCAAGGTAAAGATTAACTCTATGTGGTCCAGAGAGACACAATGCTCAGAATACGGATGTGGCTGGGAATCATTTACACAGCAAGGAAACTTGGACCGTGTTCAGACTAAGCATCCAGAATCCTACACCGCAGCATGCGAGCAGAGGGTGGCGCAGAGACCTGAACAGGCAGAGACATAACAGTATGTAACTGTATTGTAATTTTGTTTTTGGTTTTTTGGTTTAGCCTCACCTTTTTCCAAGATCCATCCAACTCAGGAAGACCTGATGTTTTTATTGGTACCCCAAAATGGAACATGGCCCACAGCCTGTTTGAACTACAAATGACTTTTGCTGAATTTTCAATTAATATTTTGAGATTAATTGGCAGTCTATTAGGCTGTGTCTCTGGCTGGGCATAATGGGGATACACTAAAGGCAGACCTGAGGCCCTTCATTAGACTCCCAGTTGGCATTGGCACACCGCAATTGCATTTGCGGGAGTGTCAATGACTTATACAGTGCACCACCTCCCTCTGGAGCGGGTCTATTAGGCTGTGCCTCTGGCTCGGCCTACAGAATCTCCTAAGGTTGGAGGTTTTCCGATTCTAGGTATTAGGAGCAGATGAACGGCTGTAAGTAAACTGCCAGGCATCCACTTCATAGAACGCAGAAGACTCTGCTGCACTCCAATGCGCGGCATTAGAATAAAGCCCCTTAGTGACCAATGTGGAAAGTCTGTTTGTTAGTCACAAACTGGTTAAATTAGACATTTGCATTTAATTTTTGCATTTAGTAATTATATTTTGCATAACCGTCTGAATTGTGATACAGGAGAATAGTAAATAACATTGTGTAAATGAAGTCAAGCAAAGCCTGAATAATCATATACAGACCTCCCCTTTAATTGCAGGTAGTTTTATTTAAGTTATCATAGTCTTTCAAACCCCTGAACACTATCTTGCCCTACTTCCATACATACTTTGAAATGTAATGTCAGTGCACTAAAAAGCATGCTAAATCTTGAAGAGTAGCCTCATTTTTCTTCAATAAAAGATAACACAGGAGATCATTAGAGCAAGTGTGTCAGATTAAATGTATTTTCCTGTAAAAAATCAAGTCCCTTCAGGAGCCATTGCAATTTACTTTGTCTCACAGAGAACAATATTTCCCCAGTAGACCACAACATAAAGGGCCATTACAAAATGTAATTTATATTTCATGGCTTTGGAAATGTTCAGTACATATTACAAATGGAGGCCTGAGTGCAGTATTTATGTCCTGTTACCAACTTGATATGTATAAGTAATACATATCCCATCGCTGCAAGCCAATGCGTTTTACATTTATTTGTTACAGGGTCCACTTATGTTTTCTGCTCAAACACAAGTAAAGTCATGTCCCTTCTTAAGAAACATACAGATTCTCCAAAGACAAAGAAAAAAGCATACTTTCTAGACACTTCTACTGTCTGAATCAGAGAATACAAGATCACATTTGGAAAGCACTATAATAGCAGCATGCTCATAGTTTAAATATAGTTATAGACATAGCAATTTGTTGTTTCACAAACTGAAATTGTTGTATACTCTGAAATGGTTATACAGTGGCATGCAAAAGTCTGGACACCCCTGGTCAAAATCACTGTTATTGTGAACAGTTAAGCAAATTGAAGATGAAATGATCTTTAAAAGGCATAAAGTTAAAGATTAAACACATTTGTCTATAATTTTAAGCAATATCAGTGTATTATTATGTTTGAGTACAATTTTAGAGTGAAAAAAGTGAAAGGAGTACCTTGCAAAAGTTTGGGAACCCTTGTAACTTTGTGTGCTCAGATAACTTTGACCAAGGTCTCAGACTTTAATTAGCCAGTTAGGGTTATGGCTTGTTCACTATCATTGTTAGGGAAGGTCAAGTGATGCAAATTTTACAGCTTTATAAAAAATCAGCCTCCCTCTAACCTTGTGCCAAAAAAACAGCAGCCATGGGTTCTCCTAAGCAGCTGCCTAGAACTCTGAAAATGAAAATGGTGGAGGCCCGCAAAGCAGGAGAAGGCTATAAGACGATAGAAAACCATTTTCAAGTTGCCCTATCCTCAGTTCCAAATGTAATTAAGAAATGGCAGTTACCAGGAACAGTGGAGGTCAAGATAAGGTCTGGAAGACCAAGAAAAATTTCAGAGACAGCTGCTCGTAGGATTGCTGGAGTGGCAAATCAGATCCCTGCTTGACTGCAAAAGACCTTCAGGAAGATTTAGCAGACTCTGGAGTTGTGGTACATTGTTCTACTGTTCAGTGATACCTGCACAAATATGGCCTTCATGGAAGAGTCATCAGAAGAAAACCTCTCCTGCGTCCTCAACATAAAATTCACTGTCAGAAGTTTGCAAAAGAACATCTAAACAAGCTGGACCAATGATAGAACTCAATGATCAAAGGTATGTTTGGAGAAAAAAAGGGCACAGAATTTCAAGAAAGGAACATCTCTCCAACCATAAAGCCAGGTAGATGGATCAATCATGCTTTGGGGTTGTGTTGCAGCCAATGGCATGGGGAAAATTTCATGGGTAGAGGAAAGAATGGATTCAATGAAATTTCAGCAAATTCTTGAAGCAAACATAACACTATCTGTAAAAAGCTGAAATTGAAAAGAGGATAGTTTCTACAAATGGATAATGATCCTAAACACACGTCAAAATCCACCATAGACTACCTAAAAAGGCCCAAGCTGAAGGTTTTACCAAGGCCCTCACAGTACCCTGATCTGTACATCATTGAAAATCTGTGGCTAGACCTCAAAAGAGAGGACATGCAAGACGACCCAGGAATCTCACAGAACTGGAAGACTTTTCCAATGGATGAAAATCCCTCAAACAAGAATTGAAAGACTCTTGGCTGGCTACAAAAAGCGTTTACAAGCTGCGATACTTGCCAAAGGGGGTGCTACTAGGTACTAACCATGTTGGGTGCCCAAACTTTTACATCGGGACGTTTTCATTTTTTGTTATTTGAAGATCATTTTATCTTCAACTTGCTTAACTGTTCACAATAACAGTCATTTTGACCAGGGGTGTCCAAACTTTTGCATGCCACTGTATACACAACAATGATATACACCCATCTTTAAAGGGGTCTTTAGTGAGAGTTACCTCTGTCTATAAGGAACATATTAGCATTGGTGGGAGGTTCACAGTGCTATATAAAACAAGCAATTGTTCCCCATGGGTTGCACCTGCCTCCTTTGTTCCAGCAGCAGTGTTGTAATTATTTATTTCTGGTTAAATAGGAATGAGAGGCCACAAGTAGTTCCCTTTCACCTTATGCAGCTGCTACTGGAGGAAGAAAGATCTATCCTTGATTGACTGAATGCTAAATTAAAAGGACATATTGAAATCGCTGAAAAGTTTTCTACTGAGCCAGAATTAGGTAATCAGGAGCGGCCTCTTCAAGTAGTAAAACAATTTCAGTTCCACCTCAAAGACCGTAAACATTGTCAATTTGTCTGAGACTTAGTCGATTTCAAAGATAACAAGGTATATTCATTTATTGGAATACAAAATTGAGGTGCCTCAGATACAGATATTTCTTCATCCAAGGCAGAAGTCTTGGACTCCGATTCATCGATCAAAAATTAAAACTGGTCGGAGCTGTAACAATTGCGGCTGTGGAAGAGGTGGTCCTAATTCCCTTCAGGCTAGTTGAGACTTTTTTTAGATGGAGGGACCCCTTACCACTTACGCAACCAAAATAAGGGGAGACAGTGTCCTTGGAAGCCCAGGTTCTGAACCTCTCATCTATACCATTATCAACAGCTGAAATTTCTGTACTTCAAAAAGGCCTGTCATTTGTTCCTACTAGTAAAATTTGATTTCTTTGAGTGGATTAAAGACATTATCACTTTTTAAAGTGATTCAATTAAAAGTTGTGTATTAGGTCTATAACCATTTGACTATGTCTATATGATTTTTGAATTATCGTTTGGATTTGCTTACCTCCAGTTTCACAAAAATGCCCTTATTTAGCGCTGTCAGAAGAAAATACAAAAAAATGTATGGCTTTTATAAAAAATAGTGATACCATAATCAAATGATTTTTTTTTCCAAAAAAGTGTTTTATGGTATAAAATTATCCAAACTATACAATTTTGTTATCTCTGCATTCATAGCAAGCAGTACTTAAAATCTAATTCAATATTTCAACAGCTTCAAAAATGGCTTAGATGCCTCTTTACAACAAAATAATATTGATTCTCATGGAAACGCATAGAATACTTATTTCCTTCACTTATTCCTTCAGTCGTGCCCTTTCCCATTCCTTGGTTGAACTTAATGGACATACATCTTTTTTCAACCGTTCTATGTAACTAGCTCAGTTGATGGAAAAATCAAAATGTTGTTGTAGTAAAACAAAACAAAACAAAACAAAAACCTATACAAGTTGGGTACACCATAAGATGAATAACAGAACATTTAAAATGAATAACAAATATGCCAAAATTGTTCTTTCAATGCTCCCAGAAAGAGCTAATAAAATTTAGTCAATAGAAAAATATAACCATTCTCACAAAAAAAGGCCCTCTAACAGCTGCATTGATGAAAAAATATAAACATTATGGCTTTCATAATTTGACAATGAAAAAACAGAAAAAGTCACTGTCTCCTTAAGAGGTATCTGTTTACTCTACTGGATGGTAATATAAATCAGCCTTTTCTGACAAAACTCAGTTTGTAGTTAGTGGTGGTTAAAAGGTTAATCTATTTATGGCTTCTTTTCATATAGATTGCATGAAATTTGCATTAGAGTTACTTGACACCTTTTATAAATATCAACACATAACATAACCCTTGTAACAATGAATGTGTTTTATGGCATCTTATTAATATTTGTCTCTGCCTACTAAGTGATAGTTATATGTAATATAAAACTAATATAACATAAATAATTGATATACACTGTAATTCTTTTGCGTGACACTGATAAAACCCCACCAAAGTATAAGACATACTGTGATGCCGATGATGTATAGCAGGCATTTATTATGAGCTCTGCCTGCAAAGTGATAGGAGGCAATGATAAATCAACAGCATGATATATATGTATATTTTTGATTAAAGGATTTCTGCTGTTAGTTTTCCCATTTCCTCCTCACATTTTCTGGCATTTTGCATTATCTGACAGTTTTGGAAGCTATTATTTACATCTGTCACACATATATTTTCTACAATCTGTGACTGATCTTTCCTTAAAGGACAACTTTACCTTTTTGGAATTATGAGGTTAAATATACATATATATTTTAAGTGTTAGCCATAGTCTATATTTAATTACAAATTCACACTATATTTCACAAAGTATATCAACTATTTGCTTTTCTTGATCATCAGTGGTGGTGGTGACATGAAAATCACATTCTTTATGTACATTCAAAACTTAACTAAGGTGTCATGTATCAAGTGTTTACATAGCTATTTCAAGCTATTCAGTTGTAGTTTCTACTGTTTGCCATATTACAAGATATCCCAATCAGGTTAAACAAACGATTACACATGCATGGTTACCAAAGTGCTATGTATATATAAAGCACTCTGCTACAAAGCTTATTTCAATCCTTTTGCATAGTATAAGGATTATATTTCCATAGGAAACCTTTTACTAAGACTAATATGTTTAACACCATTTCCCACCAAAAATTATTTATGCATATTTTTTATTTTTTTTTTTAGGGGGGAGGGGGGGGTACAGATTTTGATCTGTTTTTTGAGCCAAGGTCAGGAGTGAATTTAGCAGGAAGGAGAAGTATGAGCCTTCCTTTATATTGTCTATTCCTTTTGAATCCACTCCTGTATTTGGCTAAAAAAAAAGCACCAAAAGCAACCCATTGATTTCTATATGTGTATTTAGTCTTCTGTTTTTCATGGATCATACAAAATATACAATATAATATACAATATACATGAATATCCAAAAAAATAAATAAATAAAATAAAACTGAAGCATGTATTACGTGTGTTTCAGACAAAACATGTTCATGCAAGTCAATGGGTCCATGAAAAAATGGACGCACAGATGCCATGTATATGTTTCACAGGTCTTCATTGGTTTTTGCAAATTATTTCCATTCTAGATTTATGTTTTGGATATTTTATTAGTAAACAAAGTTTACATGGCTGTGTATTTAATTTAATGTAGTTGGTTTGAACTTTAATTCCTTATTGCCACTTAACGTATATATTCACCGTAATGTTGAGTAGGGAATATGATGAGGGCTAAGAAACCCCACAAAGTTATAGGAGTGGCAATTAGCTGTGATGACAGCCACAAGCTGTCTGTCATTACAGATCTTCTATTACATCCTGCCACAGGCAATCTGACAATACACTACAATATAGTAAATAGTACTACTACAGTATATACAGTATTTTATAAACCCCTGAGAGTGGCTAGAAGGAAAAGTTAAAAGAAAAATTAAAACCTTTAAAATATTAATAAAAGTGAACAAAAAAATCATATTTATTCTCTAATGGTTCATTTTTTTTAATTCCATTTTTAAAAGATTACAAAAACTGCAGTATATAAGTATATCACAGAATAAAGGAAATGTCTGAAAACAACCTGAGAAAATGGTTTAGCTGCATTTTTTCCAATTTTATCCCCTTCATAATTTTTTTACCAGCCTTCCAATACATTGTATAAATTAATTAATGCTTTTAGGGATCTAGGAAGCCCAAGTTGATGAATGCCTGCTGACTCCTTCTGTAAGTCCTTGATAATGGGAATATCTGCAGCGCTTTTATAGGCCCCAATGTCCACAAACTGGTAACTACTGTCAGCACTACTGAGAAATGTGGCCTGTAATTAAAGTATCTGAGTGTAGCAAATTCATAAAACAGATGTATTTTCCATCCATGGTTCTCATGCAGTTGGAGAACTGTACCACTTCCAGGAACCTTTCAATAATCTCCCGTCATTGTTGAGGGATAGACTGAGGCATCATTGAGTTCTTCAGTTACCACAAACAGTGTTAAAGTTTTCCCAGATAATCCCTCTATTTATTGAGGTTTGAAGTAGAAATTCAAAAGGCAGCACGGCAACCAAATTATCTATGGGCAGGATTCTGAAAAATACAATAACACCAACAACAATCATGCTCTGTGTGATGAAAAAACCCCATTTGTGTATGTATGTATGTATTATTAATATAATATATATATATATATATATATATATATATATATATATATCCTTGGTGAATATATTGTTTATGCATGTCTTATCTGTATACTACATTGGTAAGTGTGTATACAAGCAAGGTCGAAAGGGGGGGGGTCAACGTTAAGACCATTAACTTCCTCCAGCCCAAGCACAGATGTCCAAGAAAGAGGATTTTATTGTTTTATGACTAGCTGTAGTCCCTTCCTCTAGTGTTAGGGTCGTGACCGACCCGTTTTAGGTTTTAAATGCATACAAATTCTACATACATTTGTTTATTGCATCAAGACTTTTTGACTTTTTCAGGAACTTATTTTTAAACAAAATACAATAAAATAAAACTATTTTACTAAATTGTAAAATGCTCTTATTAAAATTATAACATTTGTGTTGTTGGGGTCAATTTCGACCCAGGTCTAATATAAGAGTAAAAAAACAATAATAAGTCCCAAAACTGAACTCATACACACAATATAAACCAACAACCCACAGCCAGCACTATCTCCAACAACTTGAGTTAGGGACATGTCCAGGCATGTATGGCCAAATCAGCTTACAGTTGGTACTTTGCAGAGTATACATCTTCAGTTTACACCATGCAACAATGAGGAGAAGATTAGATGCAAGCCAAATTCTGGATTATATCTTGGATGATAATGAATCAGAGGACATACAGCAGCAAACTGATACAGATGAACAGGTTTCTGAGGAGGAAGATGATGTGGAGTATCAACCGGAAGACACAGACAGTTCTGATCAGTCTGATGAGGAGGTCACCGGTGCTGAAGCTGCTCCCGCTGAAAGATTCAAATCCAAAAGTGGCAAGATCATTTGGAGCTCAGTACCTCCAGATGTACATGGCAGGGCAGATGCTGCAAATGTCATAAAAATGACCCCTGGGATCACAAGGTTTGCTGTGACAAGAGTAAGTGACATAAAGACATGTTTTGATCTGTTTATGCCATTGTCAATAAAAAAAGTCATTATTGCTATGACAAACCTTGAAGGAAAAAAAAGTCCACGGCAACATGTGGAATGACCTTCATGATGATGACCTGGATGCCTGCATTGGTGTTCTTCTCCTTGCTGGAGTGTAAAAATCCTGCAATGAGGCCACTGATAGTCTCTGGGACGCATCGACAGGCAGGAATATTTTCCGGGCAACAATGTCACTTCAAAAGTTTCAAATGATATCAAGAGTCCTCAGATTTGACAACAGAGACACCAGAACAAAATCTGACAAACTTGCTCCCATCAGGGATGTTTGGGAGAAATGGGTGCAGCTCCTTCCACTGATGTTCAACCCAGGGCCAGAGGTGACAGTAGACGAACGTTTTCTCCCTTTCCGCGGAAAATGCCCCTTCCGGCAATACATGCCAAGTAAGCCAGGCAAATACGGCATAAAAATCTGGGCAGCCTGTGATGCAAAAACTAGCTATGCATGGAATCTAGAGATTTACACAGGCAAGTCTGGAAGCGGCATCCCTGAAAAAAACCAAGGAAAACGTGTAGTCCTCGATATGACTACTGGACTGCAGGGTCACAACATTACTTGTGACAATTTTTTTACCAGCTATGACCTTGGACAAGAACTTCTCAGGAGGAAAATCACCATGGTGGGCACAGTGAAAAAAAAACAAACCTGAGCTGCCCGCTGAATTGTTGCAGATGAAGGACAGGGCTCCACTTTCCTCAAAGTTTGTTTTTACAGACACCACCACTGCTGTTTCATACTGCCCCAAAAAACGACGGAATGTGGTACTGATGTCCACACTTCACAAAGATGCAGCTGTGTCATCAGGAAGTGACAAAAAGCCCAGAATCATCCTGGACTATAACAAAAACAAAGGAGGAGTGGACAACCTGGACAAGCTGACTGCCACCTACACTTGCCAGCGAATGACTAGGAGATGGCCAATGGTTGTATTTTCCAACATCCTTGATGTGTCAGCATACAATGCATTTGTGTTGTGGACCCACATTCACCAAGGATGGAATTCAAAGAAAAAAACAAGCGGAGGATGTTTCTTGAGGAACTAGGAAGATCCCTTGTCAAGGCGCACATTGACCAAAGGGAACGGGTGCCCCGAGACCCAGCCGCTGCAGCCTTGGTCCGACAACTCCAGAGCTCAACAAGTGCTTTGCCCACACCCACAGCAACACAAAGAGCATAATCACCAGCATCCTCCTCAACCAGCCCTGCCTCAACATCAACCACAACAGCCACAACCCCAGTGAGACCACCTGATTCTAAAAGAAAGAGGTGTCAGGTCTGCCCTAGCAATAAGGACAGAAAAACAAACACATCGTGCTTCGCCTGCAAAAAATACCTCTGCAAAGAACACACAAAAAGTGTCACTTTTTGCCACACATGCATCTAAATACTAATGCATCTAAAAACTAGTACTTGATTTCTGTTGATTTGATTTGCTTGATTGATTGTTGTTTGTTTGTTTGACCTAGAAAAGCTACTTTTTATTATTATTGCTATTAATGTTAATATAATTTTCATCTTTTATTTGTATTAAAGTTCTATAAAAAAAAAAATCTGTTTTTTGCCTTTTTCATAAAGTAGTTAGATATGGGTCAAAATTGACCCGTAACACCATAGATGTTACTAGAGTTAATAATATAAAATATATATATATGTATATTTTTTTTACATTTAAGAAATGTGTTCTAAAATCCTTCAGTAATAGTCAGGTAATATAACAAACTTTTTAAAGTTTATATTATTCTCTTGAGGTTCATTTGACAATATTTTTATATTGAAAATAAAGGGTACACTCTCAAATGAAAGGCCCAGGGGGCCACAACAAAAATATTAAAATCAATCCTTCCATGGATGAGAAACCCTAACAAGGTAACTAAGAGGTAAGAAACAAATTGGATCATAAATAACTGTTTTTAGGGTATCCTAGGGGTGATTTAAGACATGGGTCAAAACCGACCCATTAACATAAGAAAGAGTAACAGAAAGCTAACACTAGAGGAAGGTTAATCAAACTGGTCAGGCATACAGAGGGAAGGGGAAAGTCATGACTAGAGTTAACCTTAGAGACACAACTCTACAAGGCGAAGATAGAGCATTTATCTTTTCTGGATTAAGATGAGTTGTTCATCCTCCACTTCAGGGAATGAGAGAGGGGGACATCCTGGCATGGATGTGTGGCTAAGCACAAACCACAAAAGACTTTTTTTTTCCATACCACTATGTTCTATCTGGAAGTCAGCTAACAAAGTTGGGTTTACCCAGTCCATCTGAGATCCTCCAAGTTTCCTGGAAACAGCTTCACCCGTTATTTTTAGAACTGTTTGCTTGTTTGTCCTCTTTTACTTGTCTTCCCTTGTTATATAGAGCACTGAAACCTTTGAGTATTAAATTGTTAAGGATACTTTGTGAAGTGTGTTTGCATCTGACTGTTGGAGAGACACTGAGCCCAAAGTCAGTGGGTTGGTCCCTGACAGCCGCACCTACGTCACATGCTAGGATGATCTGTAAGTGACAATTTGTTACCATGCACTTCCAAATTTTCCTCAAACACAACTTGTCAGGAACATTTATTGTACATACACTATATAATACAAATACATTCAAATTAGTATTGTATACTATTATACATATTTGGGTATATGCTGTTTGTGTCCTTGTAAATTCTAGTGGCACAAAAACAGGTGATGATGTCACAGGAAGAGTGCTACAAGAAGCCAGCAGAAAAAGTGCTGGATGGTAGGTATGTGCTACTCTCAGCGACAAATTCCGTAATCCACTCCAGGATTTAGGAGAGACAGTAGTGTTGGTAAGATGACACCTTTCAGGATTTCACTATGTTGGACTCTGAGTACAGTTTTGGGCTTCTAGTTAATTAATTCGAGACAAATTGCCTTGTACAGCAGAGAAAACTGAGGATATCCGGAGGCAATGCTCATGGTGGCTTGTGGAATCAACCAACTCCTGCAGCTCTTCTCCAGGACTGGTGCAAATTTTAGAGGACCTGTCAAGTAGCTGATGGTGGAAGTAGTCTTCCCCTGGGGCACATCCTAACGGTCTTCTGAGCCACAATGGGGGTATAGGTAAATGAGTCAGGACTCGTAGTTGGAAGAAAACAGTTCCTACAACTATATCATGTCTGCTTTACACATATAAGGAATAAATGGTTGGAAAGTATGCGCTCTGAGGAGGAGACCACTATCTATAATATATATAGGTAAATCCTCAGTTATTCCTTAGTAGTTGAGTATTTGAACCAACCCAATTACGGTTAGATGACATAGATCGTATTAGGGAATCTAGTAGATCAGGATCGCATTCAAACTGGGGTTACCGGCTATCCGAGGGATTGAAGCCGTTGGTGAAAGATAGGTATAGCTGGAACAACTGTTCCCAATAGAGTCCCAGGATTTGCGCTCCTCTAGGATAAACCACAACTGGTCTCAAAGTGCGGGAAGTTCAGGCTTTATTTAAGATTATGCGTTTCGGGGTTTTAAGGTGTTCAAAAGAGCGCACCCCTTCATCAGATCTACATAAATAATGATAAGAGATAAAACAAAAACACTTATTTCAATAACAAACAATAAAATAGTAATAAAACACAAAATAAACATATAAAAATTTATAGTAAAAAATCATAACATAATATCATAACAAGATATTATAACAAGAAAGACATAAAAGATGTACTATAAGATCATAACATAATCAGATGATAAAAGATCTAACTGTTGGTTACATTATTAACACACTTGTTACTTTATAGTCTCCTGTGTAGAATCACAGTTTATATCTGTATGAATGTGTGTGTATATATATATGTATATTATTTCATATTGGGGGAGAAGAAAAAAAAAAATGTCGGGTATATATTCAAATTGCCTTATACAGACCATTATAAATACAATGGATTAATGGATGGTATATAAATTTATCAAGATGAATAAATCACTCGATATGGACACTAGAAAATATTGTATACGATGTGTACAATCAAAACAAATATATAGTAACTAAAAGCAAATTGTGTAAGAACAGGTAGTTAGCACGAACAGGTGATTAGCACGTGTAACCATATATGTAGTAAAGATGGTAATATAGCCAAGGGACTTGTCTTTATGGATACCTTTCATATAAATTTCTGCAGTACTAAAAATTGCAACAATATACATAATCAAAATGGTAGCTAGCATGGACAGGGGGTTAGCACGTATAACAATATATATAGCAATACATATAGTAAAGATGGCAATACAGCAAAAGGACTTGTCCTTATGAATACCTTTCATATAGATATCTGCAGTGCTAAAAGTTGCAACAATATACATAATCAAAATGGTGGCTTATCTATATATATAGTAGAGATGGTAATAAAGCCAAGAGGAAAGGGCCTTATCTTTATGAATATCTTTTGTATAGATGCCTGCAGTACTAGAAATTCAAACAATATACATAGTGAAAATGGTGGCTTATCTCTATGAATGTCTTTTGATTGAAATACAGTTTCACCAATTTGCAGCAGTATGTATACTCCTGATGATGGTATAGTTAAAATGAAGAGTGCTTACCTCTGTAATGTTGCTTGTGCAAAGAGCCAGTGTTGTGTGCAGGAAGTGAGGATTAATTTATAATGTGTGGCATGTGTGTGACACCAGCACAGGAGTCTAGAGTAGCTAGAAAGAAAAAAAAAAAACAAAACAAAAACAAACAAAAGGGTTAAATAAATGGGTTACAGGTTATGTAAATGGATAATGAAATTATGGTCCTAGATAAAAAAGGTTATGTAGATGGGTTATGGGTTATGTAAATGGATGATGGAATTCATGAAATTGAACTGTGTATTGAAAAAAAAAATAAATTGAAAAATTATTAAATATATAAAAAATAATAAAAAAATAAATAAAAAATTAATTAAAAACTATTTTGGCTATAGGTAGTAAATGATTATATTGTGTAGTAATGAAGTGGGGTGAATTTTTGGATGTGAAAGGTTTAGGTGATTATTTCGGTTGCTTCGTTCAGACCATAAGGATTTAAAGTACTGAGCTTGTAAATCCAATACATCTCGCGTTTTTTTAGAGTGTCAAATCTGTTGTCTTTTGTGATAGGGATTTGTTCTATTATGGTAGATTTAAATGATGAGAATTCGCTATTGTGAAAATATTTAGCATATTTTGAAACGCCATGTTTAATATAACCCCTACATGAATTGGATCTATGATTGTTGAGTCTAATATGGAAAGGGAGTGTGGTACGACCAACATATTGCAGACCGCATCCGCATTCGATCAAATAAATCACAAATTCAGATTCGCAGTTAAGAAATTGCTTAATTTTGAATGTTTCACCCGTGGAATTACTTTTAAATTGTTGTAAATTATGGCTCAGAGTTGAACAACATTTGCATCTACTTTTTCCACATTTAAAGTTTCCATTTTTCCTTGGTATATTATTTGTACTGGTCAGAAGATGCTTCTGACGGAGCTTACTGGGGGCTAGGATATTTTTAATAGTTTGGGCTTTTCGAAATGTGATGGCTGGGTTGTCTGGTAATGTTTTACCTATAATTGGATCTTTTTTCAAAACGTGCCAATGTTTATTTAGAATGTTGCGAATTGTTTTATGTTGAAAGCTGTATGTAGTAAGAAAATTATACTGCCATTTTTCATTATTCTCTGTTGGTGAAGTTTTTGGTTTTAAACAGTCGGATTGAGTGAGCTTGTTAGCTCTTGATTTAGCTGCTGTAATAACGGATTTGAGGTATCTTTTTTCTAAAAATCTGCTTGTCATAATTTTACTCTGTTCAAGGTAATCCTCAGTTCGGGAACAATTCCTCCTGAGGCGTTTAAATTGACTGACGGGAACGTTGATTTTCCACTTCTTATAATGGTCACTATGAAAACTTAAAAGGCTATTGCCATCGACTTTCTTAAAAAAAAGTTTTTGTATGAATTACCTATTTTCTTGACTGAGTACCAAGTCAAGGTTTTCAATTTCAGTGTATGAATAGGAGCTTGTGAATTGCAGACTTAAATCGTTAGTGTTCAGGTGTTTAATAAAATTTTCTAGATCATTTGTAGATCCTTTCCAGATAAATAGCAGATCATCAATATAACGTGTATAGAAGACTATATTATTTGACCAATTGTGTTTTTTATAGATAAATTGATCCTCAAAAGTGCCCATATAAAGATTGGCAAAGCTGGGAGCGAATTTCGTACCCATCGCGGTGCCTTTGCGCTGTTGGTAGAGAGAACCCTCAAAAGTGAAAACGTTATGTTGCAAGATAAAATAGATACTGTCTAAAAGAAATTTCTTTTGTATAGATGGTAATGACATATCAAGGTCAAGGTAATGGGCAACTGCTTTAAGACCTTTTAAGTGTGGAATATTAGAATAAAGAGAACTCACATCTAGTGTGACCCAAATATAATTTTCTCCCCATGTAAGGTATTTTAACCAAGAAATTAGTGTTGAAGAATCTTTCAGGTATGATGGTAATTTAAGTACGTATTGTTGTAAGTGATGATCTATGTATTCCGATAGGTTGCAGGTGAGGGAGTTGATACCTGATATAATGGGTCGCCCTGGTGGATTGGTTGTATTTTTGTGTATTTTTGGTAGATGATAATAAAGAGCTGTTTTGGGGTGTTTAATAGTCATAAACTCACTTTCTTTTTTGTTTAAAATACCATTATCGACACCTATTTGGATCAACATTTTATATTCTATAAGAAAAGTATCAGATGGATCAAAAGAGAGTTATTCATAGTAATCTACATCAGAAAGTATTCTTTCTGCTTCTGCAAGATAATCGGTTCTATTTTGTAGAACTATACCCCCACCTTTGTCAGCACTTCTAATGACAATGTCGGTATTTTTTAATAAGTTCGTGAGGGCTTTTTGTTCAGATCGTGTTAGATTCTTTTTTAAAAAGGTAGATTTTAAATGATTAGGTTGATTTGGATTGTTGATGTGTCTGAATGTATCTGAGACTAAGGCAAAGAATGTTTCTATAAAATTGCCTCTATGATGTGTTGGGTAAAATTGTGACTTTGGTTTCAAGTTTGTCCCTCTAGGTAGAGGTGAATTAGGATACAAATGATGAAATTTGATCAAATTTGTTTCAACTGAGTTTGTCGAAGGTTCATTACGTAATGTAGACGTATTTTTTAACAATTCAAAATGTCGTTTTAGTGTGAGTTTACGGGTAAAGTTGTTAAGGTCTAAAAAAAGGCGAAATTCGTCTATTTTTTTAGTGGGGCAAAAAGATAACCCTTTCAGCAAAAGTTTATTTTCAGAGGGGGTTAAAATATGAGACGATAAATAAAATATTTTTATTGTGGATGTATTTTGTTCCTTTTGGGTTTTGGACTTTTTTTTCGGATAAGCGTTTTCTATATATATTCCTACTTCTTCTTCCTCTGCAACCTCTTCTGCTTTTCTTTTTAGAGGTCGTTTCGAGGGGGGAGTGTATAGGATGAAAAAACCGGGTGATTTTGATGGGTGTTTTTTTTGGGGGGAAATGGTGTACAGATGTAGTGTGTACTGGATTGTGAATAATTTCGTGGGTAGTGAACGTTATTTTTGGTGATAGGTTTTGGGGTAATTCTAAAAAAGAATCTTTAATATGCATTTGCAGAGGGCTTGTTATAACAGAAGTGAGAGATTTAGATGCAGGTATAGATGAAACTGGAGTATTATAAACTGTAACTAGAGAATCATCAAGAATAGTGGAAGAGCTATGTATACTAAGATCCAATAGTTGATTAAAACTGTCCGAGTTACTGAATGAGGTGGGTGGGAGTGATAATGATGAAATAGTATGTATGTTGAGTCCTTCTAGGGAATTAACGATGTTTGCAACCACTGGATTGGATATAGTGGTGTCTATTAAAGTAGTGGGTGGTAAGGAAGAATTCTGAATTGAATAATTATTAGGATGGGCTTCTAGGTTGTCAGGAGGCAGTACAACAGAAGGTGTGTCTGACGGGATGGATAGTGTGTCTAAGGTACCATGAAGGGGCCCAATAATAGGAGGTATGTAAGCTGAACGATCTTTGGCTGCAGTTGTTACTATGGATAATGGGGATGATGAACCAGCATCAGTGATATTTTTGGACGATAATCTATGGTTTGAGAGATGTGTGTGGTATTGGTGATTTTTCTTATTAGTATGTTTGAAAATAGGATTGGCGCTATTGTTGTTATAGCCTTTATGTATGATCCCTCTAGTAGAGAGTTTTGATTTATGTGTAACTCCTGTGTTGGACATAGGAAATGGGTGTCTGACTGAAATATGATTATTTTTATTTTTGTTTTTATTTTCATTTTCAGACCAACAGTCTATGTTTCCTGATGTAAAATCTCTTCTATCTCTCATGAGTTTCTTAGATTTTCTATTACAGATCTCTTTTTCAAAGTATAGAATTCTGGATGTGAGTAATCTATCAAATTTGATAAAGGAACTATGATCTTGAAATCGTAGGAGCATAGTATGTAAGTTATCGATTCCAGTTCTCAACTCTTGTATTAGTTTTTGTCTCTTGTCCCTTAATAGAGACAGTATGTTAGTTGAGCAATCGTGTAGAATCTGTTTCCATTGGGATATAAAAAGTGGATCATTCTTAAAGGGAGGATCTAGGTTAATTCTTAGACCCCTTGGGATAAGACTTTCTGACAGATAAGTTTTCAGAAATATAAAATCTATAAAACCATTTTAACTATACCATCATCAGGAGTATACATACTGCTGCAAATTGGTGAAACTGCATTTCAATCAAAAGACATTCATAGAGATAAGCCACCATTTTGACTATGTATATTGTTTGAATTTCTAGTACTGCAGGCATCTATACAAAAGATATTCATAAAGATAAGGCCCTTTCCTCTTGGCTTTATTACCATCTCTACTATATATATAGATAAGCCACCATTTTGATTATGTATATTGTTGCAACTTTTAGCACTGCAGATATCTATATGAAAGGTATTCATAAGGACAAGTCCTTTTGCTGTATTACCATCTTTACTATATATATTGCTATATATATTGTTATACGTGCTAACCCCCTGTCCATGCTAGCTACCATTTTGATTATGTATATTGTTGCAATTTTTAGTACTGCAGATATTTATATGAAAGGTATCCATAAAGACAAGTCCCTTGGCTATATTACCATCTTTACTACATATATGGTTACACGTGCTAATCACCTGTTCGTGCTAACTACCTGTTCTTACACAATTTGCTTTTAGTTACTATATATTTGTTTTGATTGTACACATCGTATACAATATTTTCTAGTGTCCGTATCGAGTGATTTATTCATCTTGATAAATTTATATACCATCCATTAATCCATTGTATTTATAATGGTCTGTATAAGGCAATTTGAATATATACCCGACATTTTGTTTTTTTTTTTCTTCTCCCCCAATATGAAATAATATACATATATACAGTACAGACCAAAAGTTTGGACACACCTTCTCATTCCAAGAGTTTTCTGTATTTTCATGACTATAAAAATTGTAGATTCACACTGAAGGCATCAAAATTATGAATTAACACATGTGGAATTATATACTTAACAAAAAAGTGTGAAACAACTGAAAATATGTCTTATATTTTAGGTTCTTCAAAGTAGCCACCTTTTGCTTTGATTACTGCTTTGCACACTCTTGACTTTCTCTTGATGAGTTTCAAGAGGTAGTCACCTAAAATGGTTTTCACTTCACAGGTGTGCCCTGTCAGGTTTAATAAGTGGGATTTCTTGCCTTATAAATGGGGTTGGGACCATCAGTTGTGTTGTTCAGAAGTCAGGTGGATACACAGCTGATAGTCCTACTGAATGGAGTGTTAGAATTTGTATTATGGCAAGAAAAAAGCAGCTAAGTAAAGAAACATGAGTGGCCATCATTACTTTAAGAAATGAAGGTCAGTCAGTCCGAAAAATTGGGAAAACTTTGAAAGTGTCCCCAAGTGCAGTGGCCAAAACCATCAAGCGCTACAAAGAAACTGTCTCACATGAGGACCGCCCCAGGAAAGGAAGCCCAAGAGTCACCTCTTCTGCGGAGGATAAGTTCATCCGAGTCACCAGCCTCAGAAATCGCAGGTTAACAGCAGCTCAGATTAGAGACCAGGTCAATGCCACACAGAGTTCTAGCAGCAGACACATCTCTACAACAACTGTTAAGAGGAGACTGTGTGCAGCAGGCCTTCATGGTAAAATAGCTGCTAGGAAACCACTGCTAAGGACAGGCAACAAGCAGAAGAGACTTGTTTGGGCTAAAGAACACAAGGAATGGACATTAGACCTGTGGAAATCTGTACTTTGGTCTGATGAGTCCAAATTTGAGATCTTTGGTTCCAACCACCGTGTCTTTGTGCGACGCAGAAAAGGTGAACGAATGGACTCTACATGCCTGATTCCCACTGTGAAGCATGGAGGAGGAGGTGTGATGGTGTGGGGGTGCTTTGTTGGTGACACTGTTGGGGATTTATTCAAAATTGAAGGAATACTGAACCAGCATGGTTACCACAGCATCTTGCAGCGGCATGCTATTCCATCCGGTTTGCGTTTAGTTGGACCATCATTTATTTTTCAACAGGACAATGACTCCAAACACGCCTCCAGACTGTGTAAGGGCTATTTGACCAAGAAGGAGAGTGATGGGGTGCTACGCCAGATGACCTGGCCTCCACAGTCACCAGACCTCAACCCAATCGAGATGGTTTGGGGTGAGCTGGACTGCAGAGTGAAGGCAAAAGGGCCAACAAGTGCTAAGCATCTCTGGGAACTCCTTCAAGTATGTTGGAAGACCATTTCAGGTGACTACCTCTTGAAGATCATCAAGAGAATGCCAAGAGTGTGCAAAGCAGTAATGAAAGCAAAAGGTGGCTACTTTGAAGAACCTAGAACAGGCATGTCAAACATGCGGCCCGCGGGCCGCATGTGGCCCTTTACAGGCATATCTGCGGCCCGCACAAAAGTCTCAAACTTTGAGACTTTTGTGCAGGCCGCAGATGTACAAAACTCACGATCAGCACTTCCGGCTCTTCATTCATTGGCCCATACAGGGGCGTAACTACCGGGGTAGCAGTGGTAGCGACTGCCACAGGGCCCGGAACATTACGGGGTTCTTTTCATACCTTCCTGAAAAGTTTAACAACTTTAAAAAGTTTGCCACAAAGATTATGGCAATGTTTGGTTCAACCTATGTTTGTGAACAGTTATTTTCTTTTATGAAACTAACAAAATCTTCTCAGAGAACAAGGCTGACTGATCACCACTTATCATCTTTGATCAAAGTAGGCACTGCGTTGTCATTTCAGCCTGATATACCAACAATTGTTAGCACAAAGAGGTGTCAAGCCTCAGGACAAAACACTAAAAATGATTGAAAAAAAGATAGCAAATAAATGTTTAGTTTTTAATTGCTATATTTTTGTTAAATATATTAGTTGCTGTTGCGCACTGCAAATATATGTTGCTGTTACATATTACTACTTCATATCTTGTTTTCATGACTGTGAGAGCCCGGGACTTTGTGTCAGATTCCGTGATCTGTAAAGGGGGGCACCTCAGGGTACAGTTTTTGCCCCTTTCCTCTTCACACTGTACACTGCAGATTTTAGGTGCAACTCATCTAGCTGCTTCCTACAGAAGTATTCTGATGACTCTGCAATAGTAGGCTTCATCACAGATGAAGATGACAGGGAGTTCAGAGAACTGAACCGGGATTTTGTGGACTGGTGCCAGCCTAACCACCTGAGGATTAATGCTGGGAAGACCAAGGAGATGGTGGTGGACTTTCATAAATGCAGATGCCCTCCTAAACCAGTGGACATCCAGGGGACGGGCATCGAGATTGTCAACACCTATAAGTACCTGGGTGTGCTCCTTAATAATAAGCCAGTCTGGGCAGATCACATGGAAGTCGTGTACAGGAAGGGCCACAGTAGGATCTACCTGCTTAGGAGGCTGAGAGCCTTTGGAGTCCAGGGGGCACTTCTTAGGACTTTTTTCAACTCGGTAGTGGCATCAGCCATCTTCTTTGGCGTGGTCTGCTGGGGGAGCAGTACATCGACCAGGGATAGAAATAAACTTGACAAGCTGATTAGAAGGGCCAGCTCTGTCTTGGGGAGCCCAATGGACCCAGTGCAGGTGGTGGGTGACAGAAGGATACTGTCCGTGGTGAGCTCCATGCAGAAGAAGAAGTCCCATCCCATGCATGAGACTGTGATCGCGCTGGGCAGTACTGTCAGTGTCCGACTACTTCACCCTAAGTGTGAGAATGAATGCTATCGGAAGTCTTTCCTCCCCACTGCGGTCAGGCTGTACAACCAACACCGACCTAAGCAGAGATTAGTCCATGCAGAGAACTGAAATTTCTTTTTGTTGTGATATCCCCCCTCCTGCTACTCTTTACCTGTACCTTTCTATCTGTCTGTCTACTATCAATGAAATGATTCTACCTTGGAATGTTCTTGTATATGTTGTATTTGTATTTGTATTGCTTATCTTTGCATTGCATATCTTTGCTGCTGTAACACACTGAATTTCCCCATGGTGGGACTATTAAAGGATTATTATTATTATTATTATTATTACACCGTAATCAATGAGTCTTCAAGTAAAGCTGATGGACTAGAAGGATCTATTATTGTGGGTGATTCAAGATTGGATAATGCCACCTGTGGTTCTTGGATACAATTTGGTGGGGATCTAAATCATGTGGATGGTAATGCCAAAGAAGTTGTGGTGCAAGCATCTGGAAATTTGGAACTGATATTCAGGAGGACCATGGGATTGCTGATTTCTATACTAAGGTTGTTAGTGAGCGTATAGACAGGCATTATACAGGTTTTTCTGGCAAGATATCTGCGATGACTGGCACAGTCTCCATCGTATCTATATCTGTTGTTTTCTTGGGGGTTTGATTGATAGAGAGTTGGGTGGGTCTTAAATTGATTGGTGTTTCAACCGATGTTGGATGTATTGGTGTATTCCTAGTTAGATCTACTGAGTTTGTATGTTTAGGTGTTCAAGGTTTCAAGGAACTGTCCATCAACTGACCTTTAGTGGTCAATTGTTGGACAATTCTAGCGGGTTTGGGGCTTATATATGATGCACTGTGTGATCTATTATTGAACCATCTCGGCCTCAGTGGTTTGGTTAAGCCCCGGGAGAACGAAGTTGTATTTGATATATCATCATCCCTCATTTTTGTTGTTAAAGTTCTTTAATCCAATATTTTACATTTTTATTTTTATAATCCCATCTGTCCCTAACAAGTTTATGGGATTTCCTTTCTAAAAGGTCCCGCTCAAAGTGTAATAGTTTACTGGTCAGCAGTCTATCAAATTTTACGAATGATCGATGTCAATATTGACACACAATATGTGCCCTTTAGATAAACAATAGTGTCATCATATGGTTGAAAGTGACTATGTTTACATCCCTAATGAGAGTAAGCTGTGTTTACATAAATTGCCGCCAATTTTGAGTACCATGTGTGTAACCTTTGCAGTAAATGTGTATTGTTGGGTTTTTAAGGATGCTAAAATATCAATCAACATGTGCATACACCTGACACAGTATTATTCTTTTAAAATTATTGTGCATGATTGTTTTAAAGTGTTTTTTTTAGTAACCGAATTGGTCACATGTCAGTGCTTTCTACTATATAAGACTGCACTCAACAATGGCTACCAGTATACCAGTGGAATCTGAGGAAGGAGCAGTAGACTCCAAAACTCATTACTACCTGTTTTTTCTTTTTTGTTTTTTATTTTGTCGTTCTGTTGCATTTATTGCTATCTGTATACTCCAAATAAAAAATCCACCTTTGGACAACCATATTCGGAGTCAATTCCATTTAATCTGGAGGAATCACGGCCACAGCGGTGCCTACGAGGGAGTACAGGAAAATTGGGTCCAGCCCAGAGGCGTAGCTAGTGGGGGGGCAGGGGGACGGTGGCCCCGGGCCCACTGAATCTCGGGGGCCCACTTCGGGGCTGCCGCAACACAGGTTGCCCTCACATATTAACAGCATCCACATCTGCATGACACCGATACAGTTAAAATACATAGTGAAGGAAGCCTCTGGCAGAAGCCTGAACTCGTACGTAGCTCATAAACCACAAGCCAATTCAGGCCTGTGGCCTACGAGCTGCCCTAAGACGTCTGCGTCCTGGCACAGACGTCTGCGCGATGACGTCATTGTTCTGCGCCGTCCGTGCCGGGACGCAGGTCCTGCTTCTTCAGTAAGCAGCGGCAGTGTCGGCGGTGGAGACTCCTCCTCGGGGGATCAGAGGTAGGTGAGTAGCATCGCCTTTTTATTTAACTCACTTTGGGCATTGTTATTGGGGTGGGGGGATGGGGGTAATACATATAAGAGGTCAGTTGGGAGCTTTGGGGATTTAGATAAGAGGCCATAACTAATATAAGGGGTATTAGGGGGCTTTAATAAAAGAGGATATAAATTATAGTGAAAGGTCAGTGGGGTCTGTATGAATGTAAGGGGAGATAATATTAGGGGGCATTGGGGTAGTATTAAAGGGGTTTTCTAGGGAATAATAAAGTTTACTGGTAAGGATTGTATTGGGCAAACTGCAGAGGAGGCGAGAAAGGTGAAACATAAAAAAATACTCACCTGTCCCCAGGCTAGCGATGTCCACAGCCCTCTGCTGCTGTCTGTCCAGGCACACACACGCCGCTTCCCTGCCACAAGTCCTGCACTGCACGTGATTGGCCTCAGCAGTGGCTGGAAAAGACTCGGTGATGTCACTCATATACATGACTGGGTCCTTTCCTGCCAACGCTGAGGCCACTGATGGCCTCAGCAGTCACGTATGCCATGTATCTGAACAGACAGTGGGGACAGGTAAGGCTGGGTTCACACTAGCGCTCGGTTTCCGTTTTCGGGTCCACTTGGGGACCTGAAAAACGGAAACCCAATTCGCTTGTAAAGCGGTTACCTGCGGACTATAATGGGGTCTGCTGGGTTTCTGTCTGGTTTCTGCCTGAAAAATGTGGAGAAAAAAGGCCTGCTTGCAGGACTTTTCTTTCCGCAATTTTCAAACGGAATGGGGGACAGAATTCCTCAACGGGGTTCAAGTGTTGGTGTGAACCCAGCCTGAGTATGATTTTTTTATCACCTACTCCACCTCCACTGTGATTTGTCCACTTCCTGGACAACCCCTTTAAAGAGGACCTTTCATGTCCTCATGAACCTGTGATTTTATATACCGCTAGAAAGCCGACATTCGGCTTTCCCGTTATGTGCCCCGATGAAGGAGATATCGGTGCCGTTAGTTTCGGCACATATCTGTCCCCACTGTCAGAAGGGCATTCCTGACAATCTAGTGTCATCGCTGGGCTGTGAGGAAGGCTCCCCTGACAGTACTCTAACATAGCCTTGTACTGTCAGAGGGGGCATTCCTTACCGCCCTGCGATGACGCTGAGCTATGAGGAAGTCTTGGGGGGGGGGGGGAAGTACAAGTCTTGGTGGGGGGGGGACGTTCATGCAGAGGAACAATTACAATGTTCTGGAATGGCCATCCCAGTCCCCAGACCTGAATATCATTGAACATCTGTGGGATAATTTGAAGCGGGCTGTCCATGCTCGGCGACCATCAAACTTAACTGAACTGGAATTGTTTTGTAAAGAGGAATGGTCAAAAATACCTTCATCCAGGATCCAGGAACTGATTAAAAGCTACAGGAAGCGACTAGAGGCTGTTATTTTTGCAAAAGGAGGATCTACTAAATATTAATGTCACTTTTGTATTGAGGTGCCCATACTTTTGCACCGGTCAAATTTTGGTTTAATGCATATTGCACATTTTCTGTTAGTACAATAAACCTCATTTCAATCCTGAAATATTACTGTGTCCATCAGTTATTAGATATATCAAATTGAAATGGCTGTTGCAAACACCCAAATATTTAGAACTAAAAATGATTAAGATTAATAGGGGTGCCCAAACTTTTTCATATGACTGTATCTCCTCCACTGGGGCACATAACGGGAAAGTGAACAGTGTGCTGAATTCAGTGTACTGTCAGCTTTCTAGTGGTATATAAAACCGCATATGCATGAGAACATGAAAGGTCGTCTTTAATACAAAGGGGTTATTAATAGGCATTATTAATACAGAGGGGCATTTATGTAAGAGGGCATAATTTATACAAGGAGACATAAGAGGGTATAATTAATAATAGGGGAATTGGGCAATATTAATTTTAGGTGGCACTCGGGCATTAAATTGATTTAGGGGGGTACACAGTGCATTATTAATTAGGAGGAATTATTAATTGAGGAGCAGTATTAAATAAATGGGGCACATAGGGGCATTATTAAATTAAAAAGGCACATGGGGTTATTATTCATTTCCAGAGGATTTTATATCATATATTTTATAATTGGGGTAGCAGCAGGATGGAGATTTTATGTAGTTGAGGACAATGTGGGTCAGGTGCCTGGAAAAGTGAAGAGCCAATGATGTCTGTGTTACAAACTTTACAGTCACAGCAGGAAGAAGTGGTCATGGCGGTCCAGATGGAAGAGACGATACATGTAAACCGTCAGAGATGTCAACTGTAAGTTACAACATTGTTCCTGTACTGTCTTCACAGCCCTGTGTAGAACCACTATCTACCACTATACGGTCACCGTATAGTGATAGTGTTGGTATACCTGAGTTGGGGGCCCACTTGGATGTGTTCGCCCCCCCCTGTGCTGAACCCCTAGCTACGCCTCTGGTCCAGCCTTTTGTTTTTTGTGAAGATTCACACACCCATATTATTTATTTTTGTCCTGGTCTCTCTATTTTGGAGCTCAAGACTGGGACACCATCACTGCAGCACCGCCACAAAGCCTCTATAATAAGGTGCAAAAGTTGTTGTATATCACACAACATCTCAAGGTAATTTTCCACCTATAAGGGGAGCCTGGGATTATTTCACTTGTACATTTAAGGTCCCGCACAAGGGAGTGCCCTGTTGTACTTTTTCTTTTCAGAATTGGTCCAGTTCAGGAAAGGGAGCCTACAGTTGAGGTCACTGCTGGAGGGTCCATGGAAGAGTGGCAGGACTGTCAGCAGCGAGAATCACAGATTGCCAGAGTAAGGGAATGGTTCCTTAATGATTACCAGCTAGCATACAGTGTGCATGAGACCTTGACACCATTTGGGAAGAAGCTGTGGCAGCAGAAAGACCGTATGACCTTCTGTCCTTCCGTGAGGGAGTTCGATGCAGAAGAGTACAGAGATTGGTCCCACCTGGCAAGTAGTAGTGCCAGATAATGAAATAAGGAGAATAACAGAGTGGATGCATGAAGGGAAAGGGCATTTTGGACCTGCCAAGACTTGGGCATGGTTACAGAGGTTCTACTATCATCCCAACTTACAAAGGGTGGCCCAGGACATTTGCAGAAACTGCCGAAACTGCAATCTAGCAAGAGCTGGGATCAACAGACCCCAATTGGCATTATACAGACTATCTACCGACTACAACTTTTGATAATGGACTATCTGTCAATAGGAGAGTCCCTGAGTGGATATAAGTATCTGCTGGTCATGGTGGACCACTTTACTAAGTTTGCGGTAGTGTTCCCCACCCGGGGACCAAACTGCGGAATCCACAGCACAAGACCTGTGGAAGAATTTCATCCTGTCTTATGGCTGTCCTACTCAACTGCACTCTGACCAAGGGGCTTGCTTTGAAGGCAAAGTGATAGAAGAGCTGTGTCGGTTGTACCAGATTCAAAAAACACGCACTACGCCCTACCATCCACAGGGAAATGGTGCATGTGAGTGCCTGAACAGAACCCTACTACAACTGTTGCGAACATTGGAGGACCCGAAAAAGGAGACATGGCCGGACTATATTGCAGAGTTAGTGTGGGTATACAACAACACAGTGCACTCAGCCACCAGTTATTCACCCTTCTTGCTGATGTTCAAGAGAAATGGGAGGTGCCCTCTGATTATGATATCTGTCAGTGCAGAAGGTGAGGGGTGGACCCCTGAGACTTGGATGGGAGACCATCGGAAGAAGGTACAAGAGATGTATGACCTGGTTCCCCAATGCCTGGGCCCACGCACATTATCTGCAAGCAAGAAATTGAGGGAGTTGCCGTTGCAGGTGGGAGATCGGGTATTGGTACGAAATTGGACAGCTAGAAGGGCTGGGAAGATGCAGTGGCAGTGGGAGACCACTCCATACGAGGTAGTCCTGCAACCCAATCCAAGCATTGCAGTGTTCAAGGTGAAACCTGAAAGTGTCAATGGACCTGTGCGCACAGTGCACCAAAATATGGTCAGGCCATGTACTTTTCTGAGAAGGGTTCCTGAGCCCATTCCAGAGAGCCCCACCATGACAGCAATGCCATCTGGGGAAGAGGAATGGTGGGTACCACCTCAACCAGAACCAGTCTCCATTGGAAAGAAGGGAAGAACCAGTTGTGCAGCAAGAGGGGAACAATGGTCCAGCTGTGGAGCAGTCAATTGAGCTACGATATTCTCAGCATCCTAACTTTGGAAGGATACCTGCCCGTTATGACGACTATGTATGGGGTATTCAGGTTGCCAGGACAGCCACCCTTAAATCAGGGAGGGAAGGTGTAATGCCAGGAGGTTCTTCTGCAATGTTAGAACATGGAGATTTGCTGCTATCATCCCAACCCAAAAGAGGGAGCCAGTTCCCAGCTAGAAATAATAGAGTTACCTGGAGACACAGGAATTCTGGGACACACAGGTCCTGGAGAAAGAGAAGAGTGCAGTGTTGGAGATCAGAAGCAGCATCTGTTAGAGCTCAAGGGTGGTGTGACATAGTGACGCAAGCCAAGCAAAGCAGCCCAGGCAGGTCCAGAAGTATTGCAGCAATCAGAGCACAGGACTGAACTGGAGGAGGAGAGCAACACAGACCAGTGCAAATAAGTGAAGTGCAAAGCACCTGGGATAGAAGAGCAAGGACACAGGAGTGTTCAGCCAGCTTTTCCACTGCAAAAAGGAGGAAGATACTGCCTTGGAAAGACAGAGCATGAGCCCCAGGGGAGTCCATTGCCCGCCAGCAGGATCAGTAAGCAAGGCCCACTGAGAGACTGCAAAAAGTGATGCTGTGCCACAAAGGCTGTAGTTATATCCCTCCTGTTACTTACCCAAGTTCTTATAGAGACAACGTCCCTACTGTATATAATCTACCTGTTGCACTAGTTCAAGAGTTTGTTGCTGTGCTCCAGAATCATAATTAGTAAAACCATTCCTGTTTTACTCCGTTGTCTGAGTGTATCGCCATTCACCTGCACCCCTTACAGCAAGTGGTCAGTACCAAGTCTAATAGGCTGTATTTGTGTGATCTTTGCAGCACACTGTTAAGGAGTTGTCTAGCTCTGAAGATATTTGATACTGATGACCTATTCACAGGTAAGTCATCAGTATCAGATAGGTCAGGTGACAGTCGCAAAACTGAACCCCACAGTGACTAGTTGATGTGGCCGCTGAAAGTAGCCCTGCTCCTATTCAAGTGAATGGGTATGGGGCTGTAGCTCCAGGTGCCACCGCTACAGTGTATGGAGCACTGCACACTGAATACAGACTTGTATGCTGTAGCAGTGACACCTGGAGCTGCAGCCCCGTTCCCATTCCCTTGAATAGGAGCAGGGCTGCTTTCAGCGGCCACATCAACTAGTCACTGTGGGGTTCAGTTTTGCGACTGTCACCTGACCTATCTTATACTGATGACCTATCCTGTGAACAGTAGCTCCTATAAAATATCATCAGATCTGTACAACCCCTTTAATAAAAGAGGTTGTGCAGTTGATAAAGTATTTAACCCCTTCCTGCTCTGTGGCGTACATGTACGGTGCAGAGCGGGTCTTTAAAGGGGTTGTACCATTCTACACACTTATCCCCCTATTCTGTGGATATAGGATAAGTGGCAGATGGCAGTGGGTCCGACCATTGAGACCTCAGTAATCAGGAGAAGGGGGAACAGAAAGTCACCCTGAATCTTCCTTGTGAAAGGAGTACTAATGCTCTTGTGTTGCTGACGCTCCATTCACTTCCATGGGGCTGCTGGAGACTGCATTTCTGGCAAGCCCCATAGAAGTAAATGGAGCATCAGCCACAGAAGCGCTTTAGTACTCCTTTCACAAGAAAGATTCAGGGGTACTTTTTGCTAGTGCCACAACTCAGATGGAGACCGGAGGATGGGAGTAGTAGTGGCGGAGGCTGTGCCACCTAGCAGGCTGAGCACACTCACCAACCACCAGTTCCACTCCTGGGCCAGACAAAGTCGAGGGGGGTCCTGCAGCACTACCGGATGGTGGTGGTAGTAGTTCTTTCCCCCGGGGCGCTTCCAATTGGAGAGGGGACCTCTCCTCTCTGAGCCGGTGTGATGTTGGTCGCAGTGGCGTAACTAGGAATGGATGGGCCCCAAGGCGAACATTTGACATGGGGCCCCCCCCAAACTGCCGCCCCCAACGCCCCCACACACACAAACCTCATTCCTGCGCACACTATATGCCCCATAGTGGCCCCTGCACACGGTATTATGTCCCATAGTTGCCACTGCACACGGTATTATGTCCCATAGTGGCCCTTGCACACGGTATTATGCCCCATAGTGGCCCCTGCACACGGTATTATGCCCCATAGTGGCCCCTGGACACGGTATTATGCAGCATAGTGGCCCCTGCACACAATATTATGCCCCATAGTGGCCCCTGCACACAGTAGTTTGCCCCATTGTGGCCCCTGCACACAGTAGTTTGCCCCGTAGTGGCGCCTGCACACAGTAGTTTGCCCCATAGTGGCGCCTGCACACAATAGTTTGCCCCATAGTAGCCCCTGCACACAGTAGTTTGCCCCATAGTGGCCCCTGCACACAGTAGTTTGGCCCATTGTGGCCCCTGCACACAGTAGTTTGCCCCATGTGGAGCGGCGGAGAGGTGAGTTACAGTGTTTTTTATGTTCGCTCACCTCCCCTGGGCCCCCGATCGTTATACTACGGGGTCTCAAAAGACCCCGGAGCATAACGATAGCAGTGTTTGTGGGGTTCGCGGTAGCGACTGCCACAGGGATCCGGGCCCCGTAATGTTCCGGGCCCTGTGGCAGCTGCTACCACTGCTACCCCGATAGTTACGCCCCTAATGATTTTTATTAGGTATTTGGAAGAAGATGTGACGTTTCAGTCCTGAACATTTTTTTAAGGGGTTAAATTATAAAAATATATACATTTGGGGGGGGGGGGCGTGGCTTGGCAGCAAACTGTTAGAGCTCCTCTTAGTGCCCCACAGCAACAGGCGATCTTGGTCTGAAAATGGGCAAATTGAGAGCAAGAAAGACTACAGGGGATCCCCCTTCCTCCCTGCCACCGGAGGCTGCGATTCCCACCTATTTTCTCCTGCTGGGGGAGAAGCGTGGTTCCTCAGATAGTGATGCAGGACTGGCGCCGCCATCTTTATTAGCGCACGTGCGCTCTGCTGGCCCGGTAAGCAGCACTACTGCCTCTTCACAGCCTGCTCGGCAGCTCCCATTTCCTCCCTCCTCTGCTCGCTCACACTCCCCTGCACTGTCCCAGGTGGCTGTTGAACCACTGACAGTCTCTTTCCTAGGGCTTGTATCCAGCACTGGTTGGTCTCACAGCGCTCCACTGACAGGATCAGCGACAAAACTGGCGCCGCTTCTATTGGTGCAGCAATTTCCTCTGAGGTCTCTGGAGGCTCGTCCCAGCGATCCCCCCTGACACCAAATCTCTGCAACAGGGCGGCCCAGAAACCCTGCGCCAGAGACTCTGAATGGGGTGTCAGAGCCCCCTCTGAGAAGACCCTCTTCTGCTCCTCCGGATTCGGACAGCTGACTCCTGCAACCCCATCTCTTAAGTCAGGCTCTGACGTCCTCTGGAGAAGAAGCGGATCCCCTTGTCATATGTAAGAAGATTCCAAGCAGTCACCAGGCCTCCATCGCCTGCTGCACTGAGGTGCTTTCTTTTGTATCTCGCCTGCCTCCGCTAGAAGAGGCAGCTCTTACTCTTTGCGGACATCCAGAACTACAGGCTTTGCTCGCCTTTAGTAAAAGAGATATGGACAAGCTAGCTACTGACTTGAAGCAAACGTGACACCAGGACCTATAAGTGGTTAAATCTGATATCTCTGATCTGCAATATATAGATAGAAAAAAAAGAAAAAAGGGGGGGGACTACATGAGCGCTGATATATCCGGTAACCACGTTCAAAAAATGTGTGAAGGAGGATCACTCATAAACGATAGTTAGATCCAAAGCTTTTATTCCACTTAAAAAATGGGCAACGCGTTTCAACACTAAACTAGTGTCTTAATCAGGCCAACTAGGTAACAAGTGACAGAAAACATACATATAAATATATAAATACATAAATACATACATATAAATACATAAAAAAGGGGTATAAGCCAAGTAGTAGTAGTAATGTTAAAAATAGTGACAATAGTGCTACAAAATAAGAATAGAGACGAAGAATCAAATAAAATTAATAACAAATGGTCAAAGGATGATGGTGAATAACAATATTAGATATGTAGCGTTGGTAATAAAGGAAACATTAAAAAATACAATATGCATAACAAGGGATAAAATAAATGGAAAGACATGCCAGATAAAATTGATTTCCACAGTAGCAATAGTAGTGGCATTTGTAATAGCATTAGTGATACATAATATATAAAAAAGATAAAATGTTTGATTTGTAGTATGCAGACAGAGTAATATGAATACTTCATATGTATATAAAATCAATGCATAATGGTGTGGGGCTACAAATTGGAGAATACAAGTATGAGGGCTAGCAACTGGAAGAAGGGACGCTGGGGAGCATACATATGTATGTGTGTGTGTATGATGATATGTGATCTAATTATGGGTGGTAGTCTAGTAGGTTGAGATATATGATAAGATTATGGATTATAAACAAGTGGCTAATGATGTATGGTCTAGTTGTGGGTAATGGTCTGATAACTAAAGATATAGGGTAAGTTCGTAGGTGATGAACAAATGGGATGAAATAGAGAATTCAATTGGATGTGGTGTATGTGATGTGGGGTAGATGGGCACAATAGCATGGATATGTATAAATGCAAGTAAATAATGATGCAGTAACTTACCAGAGTGTGGAGATGTGTGAGCTTGAAATCTGAGGGCAAACTAACAGAGGGGCATATATAGGAAGTATGGATGGTGTCAGAGGGAGAGCAGGTGGGGTCTGTGCAGAGGTCAGGTGAATCGAATGATAGAAAATGAGGATAAAGAAAAAAAAGGAGAGGACAAGAAAAAAAGAAAAAAAGAAGATGAAAAGAAGAAGGTGTGAAACGGAACAAGAGTGTAGGGGCCCAGGGTGAAAAAGTTAGAAGGATGATTCAACTGTATCATTGAGGCCAAAAGGGACCAAGGTTCTCAGTTTATATATCCAAAAAGATTCACGCTGTCTAAGTTTAAGATAACGGTTGGGGTCAGATTGAAGAGAAATTATTAACTATATATGTATATGCACTTGTAGTGCCATATTATCACATTAGATAATGCAATGTAATGAAGTCTTTGTGTTCTAATGTATACATGTATTCTCATACTGGGTGATTGTAACCATATATTTTTAAGAAATATTATATCCTGTGAGACATTCTAAATTGGGGGTAACCATTAGCTGATGTCAAGGGTTATCTTTGGCTAGTGAAATGTTGGACAGGCCTTAGAGAGGCCCCAGAGATGATAAATATCTGTCTGAGCTCATGTGTAAGCCTTTGTTTAAGAATCAACTAATGCTTATAGTGACTGGTGTTAAACTTCATCCAATAGGAAGTTAGAATGATGTCATAGATGGGGATTTTATTGAATAAAGGAGAGACAAGCCCTGGATGTCTCTGAGATTTTGATAACATCCTACTGCCGATTGTACATGTATCATTTTCTCCCACCTCGAGGTGAATAAAGACTTATACTTCTTGAAAACTGAGGTCTGAAGTGGTATTTCCTACAACAAGATGAAGGGATATGTTCTATCGGAAGCATTGAAATGCAATTAAAATCTTGGTGGTGTTCTATGGAAAAATGTAATGATAGGTTATGTTTTTCAAAACCTTTATTAATGTTTGAGCGGTGACTATTCATTCTTTTGTGTAGAGGTTGAATTGCGCGTCCAACATATTGTAAATTATATGGACATTCCAATAGATAAATTACATAATCAGAATTGCAGTTTAGGAAGGATTTAATGGGGAATTATTCCTCTGTGGTATTAGATATAAAAGACGTAGTTCTGTGTTTAATGTTAAGGCAGCAAGAACATCTTGAATGCCCACATTTGTACGCACCTTTGATTACGGGCAATGTGGTTGTTAGATTTTTCTGAGTGGTGCTGGGACGGAGCCTACTTGGAGCCAGATGGTTACGTAAGGTGGTAGCTCTACGAAAGGTTAGAGTGGGTTTGTTCAGGAGACATTTCTGTAGATGTGGATCACTAAGAAGAACTTTCCAATGTTGGGAAAGAATAGACCTGTTTTTTTATAAGTTCTACTTATACATCCTACTCCCAGCCAATACACATATAATCTTTTACAATTATTACTATTACTACCACTGACCTACTGTAAGAGACAGCCAATGTTGTCTTAAGCTTCATTTGTCTGTATAAACTGTTAATGTTGAATGTATTTCTGTGATTCTGTTCCTTTAAGACAGCAGCCATTGTAATTGTGACATGATGCTGGAGTGAGACCCCCCGCCTTTTATGTCAGCCTGCCTGTTCTGCAGACAGAGTGTGAGCAGAGAAGCAGGAAGTGACGAGACAGAGAGCAGCAGCCATCTTGGCAAGTGTTGTATTGAACTGGTGTGGAGATTTTTCTGTACAGCTAAGCTGTATCTTGGTCCAGAGACAAACAGAGTGTAAAGAGACAACAGGACTAGTGAGTCCACGTGAAAGGAACTGTGCTCAGTGGCTGATCAGTGAGACTGACATTGTGACTGTGTATATGGATACCACAGATAGAGACTCGCAGTGCTGTTGATGTACTGGACGGCACCTGCTAAATCCCGGCTTACATCCCAGCTCAGTGTATGGATTCGGCAGGACTGTCAGTGTGCTGAGTGGAATCTGCTGTTGGATTACATTGCATTCAGTTGGTTTCCCTGTCTGTTAAAGAGGACTTCATTTCTCCCAAGATCCTGATAACCGTGAGGAGAGGACGCTTCACTATAAAAGAAAGGACCGACTTTGGGCCCCACCGCGCGCTTCTACGGACTGTAAGCGGTCCACCTGGACCACTGGGGAAAAGGGGGTGCACCCAAATGTGAAGTCAGGGTCAGTTAGGGATAGTTTTGAGTATATTGTTCATTCAGTGTCCATACTGCAGAAGTGGACAGAGTAAAAGTAGAAACCATTGCAGAATTTGCCTTGAAATTGTTCATGCTATATTGTATATTTTGCTTGTCTTTAGCCCTGTCATTTTACCTTTAACTAACCTTTATTAACTTATAGTAAATATATATTTTTTTCTTGAACTACCGCGTGTGCGTTCATTTCTGGTTGCGGAGTCCAAACCACCTGCCTTGCTCTCGGTTCACACTACGGCCAAGTGGTCCTGGGGTGAGCTGTAGCTTATCACACCAAGAACGGGAGTGTATCCTACCGGACCTCCCTGGTTGCATCCAGCACCTACAAGGTGCCAATATTACACTAACCAAAGGCGCCAGTGTGGGCACATGCTTTTTCTATACTATTAATCTCTGATCTGCAGCACAGGGTGGCTAGTACAACAACTACCTCCACATATCCTAAATTGAACTGCACATAAAGCTCATTGGAAGTGCAACCAGACAGAAAAGACCAAAAACCAAGAGCAAAATACGTATATGTATAAAATTACAAATCTTTATTAGGTATAACAAAATATATATAGACAAAACGCGCGTCGGAGTTCCATAGTGCTATGAGAGGGGGTTCTCCCAAGTTTAACATGTCTGTGGGTAAGCTGATATCACTTTGTAATTGATCTTTATTACCAATAGAGCTGTTACCTCTGCAGACATATTTATATCTGTATTATCTGCCAGCTTACTTTAATACATATCATCTGCTTTGTGTTATATATTTTCAGTTTGTCTGTTATAACTGGTATGACTCACTGGATTAAAGTTTAATGTTATTCCATGTAAATGTGGTAGATAATCCCCTCATCAGTTTGTTTTCTACCTGTAGTGTGGAGACAGGCTATATTTTATGCCTTTTTCCTATCTATATGTTTGCACTGATGTGTATTGCTCAATTTTGATAACTATATATATTTTGTTATACCTAATAAAGATTTGTAATTTTATAAATATACGTATTTTGCTCTTGGTTTTTGGTCTTTTCTGCACAGGATGGCTACCCTGGAACAGTTTCAGTTCTCAGTTACGGCTTCACTCCACACTCTCCATCAGACCTCCGCTGCCCATACCTCTCACTACCGCAAACTCGTCTCTCATATGGACAATATAGAGAACCGCAACCACCATAATAACATAAGGATTTGCGGCCTTCCCGAAGCTACAAAGAAAGCTGACCTAGTGCCCACACTTACGGGCTTCTTTAACTCTCTCCTAGGCCGCCCTCCTGAGACTCATATCGAGATGGACCATGTGAACCGCGCCCTCCGACTTCGCAGCGCCGATCCAGCAAAACCTAGAGATGTTATATGCAAGATTCACTTCTACGCTGTTAAAGAAGAAATTATGCTCAAGGCCAGGGATCGAAAAAGTATAGACTTTGATGGTGCCTCACTCTCCATCTTCCCAGACCTCTCCAGGCATACTTTGTGTCAGAGAATGGCCCTAAAACCTCTGCTTGCTCTCCTCTAGGTACGTAGGATTCCCTATCATTGTGGTTTCCTGTTTGCCCTTCAAGTCTGACTGAAAGACCGACTGATTTCCCTGGCCTTCCCGGAGGAACTACCGGACTTTCTTCACTTGCTTGGCCTTCCACCGCTTCAACTCCCTGCCTGGGATCAACTCCTCAGCGACCCTGATTGTCCTGGATCCCTCCAGCCACCACTGGATGTCGCAGATGGCCATGATGTGAGCCCTCCACGCTCTCAAAGACCCCATTGCTGACGGGGACTGGCTCCAGATCGGGACCTCCCTGTGTGAACTTGCCTCTGACAGGTAAACCTCTCCTGCTGGACTTTCTAACCGCCTTGTGTTATCCCACTGTTTAATGTGCTCCTTTATGCCCGTTTTCACCTATTTGCATTTCTCATTATACATCCCTTTACATTTTTGTTTTCTCCATTTACTACCCCTTGGGGCCAGAATGGCTCTCTTCTCTCTTCTGTCTCTGCTCTCCTGGCACGTGACCTGCCCTCCTCGTTCACCACCCAGTTGCTGGCTGTCGCCTAGGACAGTTCAGGCAAGTAGCCAGGGACAGTGGAGGGGTTCAGCTTAGGGCTCACTGTCTTGTCGTGCCCCTCCCCCCAGGGTTCACCAGCAGTTACTGGCGTATCGCTCCTCTAGAAATTCCCTTACACTCACCAACCAAAGAATACGAATACCAATGAATAGGATTACTTCAGATTTTAATAGGATTACGCGTTTTGGGGTTTAACATACCCCTTCATCAGATCTCTATATTGAAGTATGCGCATATACACACGTAATCCTACTCATTGGTATTTCTATTGTTTGGTTGGTGAGGAGCAGATATCCTGGATACTTTTTTGGAACTATAGGTTCCACTCACAATTACCTATATATTATCTGTGAAATATATGGCACGGTGTACAGGGTCTGGCTGTTCCGGATTGCTCAAGTTACTTTCTGGCCGCAGTCACCGCACGCATTCTTGATTGGCACCACTCTGCACACTTTAAACTCTGGGTTGCCCTGGAGGAGTCTTTGAGCCCAGTCTCTCTAACTCCCATGGCTTCATAAGTGTTATTGGTCAGACAGTATGACTCATGTGCTCCCTATGTCATGCACCAGATACTCAGATCTTGCCGACTATATGGTGCTGTGTGGAGACTCTTCCAGAATGATGGCCCTATGACCCCCATCTCGGGCAACCCAGATTTTTCTGCTGTGCTCCACTCCTTTTTTGTCTCCCATTCCGTAGACCAACCTACTCTCAGATTCCGAGTTGTGTCAGCTTTCTCCCTCCGTCCCCGCTCTGAGCTACTCACCTCCAGTTCTGACCCTGACTCTGTTGCATCTCACTGGCAGTATGCCCAGCTTTCCCATTTTTATGCGACTCTCAAGGTATCGCATAATCTCCATAGAGCGTTGTTGTCATTTGAACGCCTGTGTCTTTCACTTATTGCTCCAACTCATACTGTCTCTCTTGTCTATGGCATTCTCATGGAGGACTCCACCAACTGTCTGCCGGTGTATACAGGTAGTTGCAAGAGGGAACAGGCATGCCACAAGTTTTTTATATCTTGCATGGCGCAGGGAATGAACTACAGGATCCTCTCGCGATGGTACAGAGTCCCCTCTGTCCTTCATGAGATCTACCCCTCCACCTCAGATCGATGCTGGAGATGTAACTTTGACCAGGGTACAATGGCTCATGTCTGGTGGAAGGTTTGCCTGAAAGAACACTTAAAATTTTTTATCTTTATTCAAACAAATATAAAAACATATGATCCTAACCAACTGAATAGGACTATGCTGGTGGTTACTCAGGCTAGCTAAAAAAAGATCTCTGTGGATTCGATTGTTAGAGAAGAGATGCCAAGAGCGGATAATATATGTACATAAGTACATACCATGGACTACATTCTTTTCAGATAAAATACTGAAAATATAAAGCTAGATATGTTTACAAAAAACAGGTGCTAGATGTATTGACCTCTACACCAACTACTTTAAATATACTGTAGCTAACCTGATGCAATGCTGGTGAATGCATAAAATATACAGTGCTGGCCAAAAGTATTGGCACCCCTGCAATTCTGTCAGATAATACTCAATTTCTTCCAGAAAATGATTGCAATCACAAATGCTTTGGTAATAATATCTTCATTTATTTTGCTTGAAATGAAAAAACACAAAAGAGAATGAAAAAAAAAGTCAAATCATTGATCATTTTACACAAAACTCCAAAAATGGGCCGGACAAAAGTATTGGCACCCTCAGCCTAATACTTGGTAGCACAACCTTTAGACAAAATAACTGCGAACAACCGCTTCCGGTAACCATCAATGAGTTTCTTACAATGCTCTGCTGGAATTTTAGACCATTCTTCTTTGGCAAATTTCTCCAGGTCCCTGAGATTTGAAGGGTGCCTTTTCCAAACTGCCATTTTGAGATCTCTGCACAGGTGTTCTATGGGATTCAGGTCTGGACTCATTGCTGGCCACTTTAGAAGTCTCCAGTGCTTTCTCTCAAACCATTTTCTAGTGCTTTTTGAAGTGTGTTTTGGGTCATTGTCCTGCTGGAAGACCCATGACCTCTGAGGGAGACCCAGCTTTCTCACACTGGGCCCTACATTATGCTGCAAAATTTGTTGGTAGTCTTCAGACTTCATAATGCCATGCACACGGTCAAGCAGTCCAGTGCCAGAGGCAGCAAAGCAAGCCCAAAACATCAGGGAACCTCCGCCATGTTTGACTGTAGGGACCGTGTTCTTTTCTTTGAAGGCCTCTTTTTTTTTTCCTGTAAACTCTATGTTGATGCCTTTTCCCAAAAAGCTCTACTTTTGTCTCATCTGACCAGAGAACATTCTTCCAAAAAGTTTTTGGCTTTCTCAGGTAAGTTTTGGCAAACTCCAGCCTGGCTTTTTTATGTCTCTGGGTCAGAAGTGGGGTCTTCCTGGGTATCCTACCATAGAGTCCCTTTTCATTCAGACGCCGACGGATAGTACGGGTTGACACTGTTGTACCCTCGGACTGCAGTGCAGCTAGAACTTGTTTGGATGTTAGTCGAGGTTCTTTAGCCACCATCCGCACAATCTTTCGTTGAAATCTCTCGTCAATTTTTCTTTTCCGTCCACATCTAGAGAGGTTAGCCACAGTGCCATGGGCTTTAAACTTCTTGATGACACTGCGCACGGTAGACACAGGAACATTCAGGTCTTTGGAGATGGACTTGTAGCCTTGAGATTGCTCATGCTTCCTCACAATTTTGCTTCTCAAGTCCTCAGACAGTTCTTCGGTCTTCTTTCTTTTCTCCATGCTCAATGTGGTACACACAAGGACACAGGACAGAGGTTGAGTCAACTTTAATCCATTTCAACTGGCTGCAAGTGTGATTTAGTTATTGCCACCACCTGTTATGTGCCACAGGTAAGTAACAGGTGCTGTTAATTACACAAATTAGAGAAGCATCACATGATTTTTCAAAGGGTGCCAATACTTTTGTCCACCCCCTTTATATGTTTGGTGTGGAATTATATCCAATTTGGCTTTTTGACAATTCTTTTTGTGGTTTTCCATTGACGACAAATTAAATGACGATATTATTACCAAAGCATTTGTGATTGCAATCATTTTCTGGAAGAATTTGAGCATTATCTGACAGAATTGCAGGGGTGCCAATACTTTTGGCCAGCACTGTAGCAGATATAGGCAATTATATTAATTCTTCCCACACATATTATAAGTATTGTATATCACCAATTGATAGCACTAGTAAGTTACCACACTAAAACTTATATGATGACTAGGCAAAAGGAAAAATTTTTAATCCCATTATTACATAGGGATCAAAAGCTGGTCACACTATACTATATAAATATAGTTTTTAGATGTTTATAATAGACATCACATCAGGTAGATGTACACTCCTACTCCTCCTTATTAGGACGGTCACTGGCATCGCTCTGGATGTTGACCCCGCCCCCCTTCTCCTTTCTATTTTCCCGCTTAAGTTTAAGAAGCACACTCATAAACTACTAGGCTTTCTATCGGTAGCCGCAATGTCCGTTATCCCTAGATTGTGGAAATCCCCAACACTTAATGGGGCTGCAAGCCAGAGTAAAACAAAATTGCTCTGATACAGCATTTTATGTGCATTGTTGTGCACACAACCTCAGTTTAATTCTGATTGATGCTGCGTGTGCATTGTGCAGTGCTAAGATTTTCTTTGGTACACTTGAAACTCTGTACACATTTTTAACATCACGTCTACCTAGATATAAGATTCTTGAGGAAGAGCAAAATAAAATCCTGGAGGGAACAGTGTTGACACTAAAAAGGCTATTAGACACAAGATGGCCTTCTAGGAAACAGGCGACTGATGCAGTAATCCAAAGCTTGCCTGCAATCCTTGAGGCTCAGCACCGCATCAAGATGCATAATAGTACCGCCTCAAAAGTTACTGCCGAAGTGGACGGTCTGTTGATAAAAGTAAGCACTTATGAATTTAAGCTACTGCTAGTTTTTTGGAATACACTCTTAAAGAAAACATATGTTCTTTCAAACTACCTTCAAAAAGAATCATTGCACATCAATGCAGCTGTACATCTAATAGATACATGCATGACACAAATAAGAGAGCTGTGATCAGATTAGGCATTTGTAACTATTAAGAACATGGCCAAAGAGTTAGCTACTATGTGTAAAAACACTACAGCATATCACGAAGGAAAGGTTCGTAAGAGTGAGTTTAGTGATGAAAAAGCTGAAGATGAGCCGAGCTCGCTTTAGAACTGAAGTATTTTACTATATACTTGATGTATTTGTGGGTCAGTTTGAGCACTGATTTTCAGATTTTTGAGAAATAGCTAAATTGTTCAATCCACTTAATAAACATTTTCAAGACCCAGATGTAGCCAATAAAGTGATTTAACTTGCTTGCTTCTACTCTGGTGATGTGTCCACTGAACCCCAAAATAAGTTCCTCACTTTCCATAATATATACAATGAACTGTCAATTGAGAAAGAGCTGGATACCACTGATAAAATCTTACCATTTCTCATTGCCAATGACATGCTGTTATGTTCGACCCCGAGCCAAATGAAACAAACAAGCATGCATAATAAACAGGTTTATTAAAGAAACACAAAACAATTAAAGGGCGGACAAAATAACTGAGAAAGTAAAACAGAGTTGGCAGGAGAAAATAATAACAGAAATCGCCCTGCGATCCGCCCTGACTAATCCTGCCTAATGCCAGAGTTTTCCTCTGAAAAGAGGACACCTCACAGGAACCTAACTAGAATCCCTGTGAGCTGACCCGGAAATATAACATACCATAAACCAGCAGTCCCCTGCACTGACCACCCAACAGCTAAATCCCTGAATCCACATACAACACCTGAGAACCAAGCCTCACAGCTCAGGTATGGCTGAACACACAAGTATAACCAGCAGTGTGCAAGTGTGAAGCCCAAGTATATATAGCACAAAGGGTGGGGCAGAAGCACAGGGAAAAACCCCTCCCTAAGGCAGAAAGTACCAGCAGACAATAATTAACCCCTGCCCGACTGGACAACTACCTAACAGTACCCCCCCCCTTAAAGGAGGTGCCTCCGGAACCTCCGGACCAGGTTTTAATGGAAACCTGCGATGAAAGGCTATGATGCACCGCTTCGCAAAAATGTCAGATGACGAAACCCATGATCTCTCCTCAGGCCCATAACCTTTCCAATGGACCAGATACTGAATGCGTCCGCGACAGAGCCGGGAATCCTCAATAGAGCGAACCACGAACTGCAGCTCTCCATTAACCAAGACAGGTGGGGATGGTGAAACTGAATCACTGCCTGAGGAAGAAAAATACCTCTTTAGTAAGGACACATGAAAGGCATTGGTTATCCCCATAGAGTCAGGTAGGCGCAAACGAACTGAGACAGGGTTAATTATCTCTACAATCTCAAATGGACCAATATATTTGGGACCAAGTTTAAAGCATGGTATTTTTAGTCTAATATTCCGTGTAGAGAGCCAAACCTTATCTCCCACAGAGAACTTATGGGATTCTGATCGTTTACTGTCAGCAAAGAATTTAGCTTTACCCCTAGCTCTAATTAGATTTTTCTTGACGTCAGACCAGACTGAGCTGACGGGTTGGACCAAAACAGGTGCCGAAGCAAACTCAGCTAATGGTAAAAATTCTTTCCACTCAGACTGATCTGAGCTCACAAAGCACCTTAAATATTGTTCCAAACTTTGATTTAACCTTTCAGTCTGGCCGTTGGATTGTGGGTGATAAGATGAAGAAAAAGATAAAGAGATATTAAGGAGTTTACAAAACGCCCTCCAGAACCGGGAAACGAACTGCACTCCCCTATCTGACACAATATCAGACGGTACCCCATGCAGCCGTACAAAATTTTCCACAAATGATCTAGCCAAAAGAGGAGCAGACGGCAATTTGGGTAAAGCCACCAAATGGCACATCTTAATAAACCGATCCGTGATTACCCAAATTACCGTACATCCTCCAGAAAATGGTAGATCAGTGATGAAATCCATAGAGATGTGTGTCCAAGGCTTCTCAGGAATGGGCAATGGGCACAATTTCCCCACAGGAAATCCTCTAAGGGACTTCGACCTGGCACATACCTCACAGGACTCCACATACCTCGTAGTGTCCCTTCTGACAGATGGCCTCCAAAACGACCTGGAGATTAATTTCAATGTATTAGAAATACCAGGGTGACCCGAGAGGACAGAATCATGAGCCTCCTGTAACAATGACAATCGAAGGTTCAAAGGAACAAAAAGCTTATCATTAGGAGTATTGGCAGGAGCCAAGCTTTGTGCTTCCGAAATTTCCTTGTGAAGGTCAGTAGAAATCACAGCCACCACCACTCCTTTGGCCAATATCTGTGAAGGAACCTCATCACAGGGTGCAGCCTCAAATGACCGGGACAGGTCGTCCGCTACCACATTCTTCGAACCTGGTCGGTAGGTGACTAGAAAGTTGAACCTGGAAAAGAACAAAGACCAACGAGCCTGACAAGAATTTAACGTCTTAGCTGACTGTAGATACATCAAATTCTTATGGTCCGTGAAAAAAAATGTCTCCATTCCTCAAAGGCTAACTTAATCGCCAGCAACTCTGTCACCCACATCGTAATTACATTCTGTTATCGAAAATTTCTTTGAGAAGAAAGCACAAACCCGCAGGTTACGGCCCTCAGCATCTCCTTGAGACAAGACCGCTCCCACCCCCACACTAGAGGCATCCACCTCAACAAAAAATGGTAAGGAGCTGACGGGTTGGACCAAAACAGGTGCCGAAGCAAAGCGTTGCTTAAGCGATTGGAACGCTCTCGGCCTCCGGCAGCCACTCCGAAATCTTAGCTCCCTTTTTGGTCAAATCTGTCAAAGGCTTAACAATCAACGAAAAATTCTTAATAAATTTACGGTAAAAGTTAGCAAACCCTAGAAACCTCTGTAACGCTTTGAGGTTCTCAGGTTGAACCCAGTCTAAAATAGCCTTGACCTTGCTTAAATCCATCTTAAACCCGTCCTTTGAAATGACAAATCCCAAAAAAGAAATCTCCTGGACACAAAAAACACATTTTTCCACTTTAACACGAAGTGAATTCTCTTTTAGAACAGACAAGACGGACCGAAGGTGTTCACAGTGAGACTCGTAATTAGGAGAAAAGATGAGGATATCATCTAATTACACAACCAGGAAATGACCAATAAAAGGACGTAATATGTAATTCATAAACTCCTGGAAGATTGCAGGGGCATTAGTAAGCCCAAAGGGCATAAACAGACTCTCGAAATGACCCAGGGGCGTGTTAAATGCTGTCTTCCACTCGTCTCCCTCCCGTACTCTTATCAAATTGTATGCCCCACGGAGATCTAATTTAGAAAACCACTGGGAACCCACCAGTTGATTAAATAAATCGGGAATAAGAGGAAGCGGGTAAGGATTACGCACAGTAATTTGGTTCAATTCCCGAAAATCAAGGCAAGGACGTAGTCCGCCATCTTTTTTTTTAACAAAAAAAAACCCGGCTGCTAACAGAGAGTTAGAGGGTCTTATGTGACCCTTCTTCAAACTCTCTGAGATAAAATCTTTTAAAGCCTCTTTCAGGGACAGAAATGTTATATAACCTGCTTTTGGGGTATTTACAGCCCGGCACCAGATCAATCCTGCAGTCATACAGTCTATGAGGAGGAAGCTGGTCACTAGAGGTGGGAGAGAATACCTGTGAAAAGTCAGACAGAAATGAAGGGACATTAGGTAACACTAAGGCTACAAGCTGACTAGGCATACACTCTTTCTTACACTCAAGAGACCATTTGACAATTTCTCCCGTACGCCAATCAACCACAGGATTGTGTTTTTTAAACCAAGGATAACCAAGTACGATGGCCGCCGGCAACGAGTCAAGAACATACAAATCCACATATTCTAGGTGAAACAAACCAATCTTCAGCTTAACCCCTACAGAGATAGCTTTAATCCAGCCCAAAGGTCCAGCATCAATACCAGCAATAGGAATGGGTGTCTCCAGGAGGGTTATTTTTAAGTCAAGATCAGTCGCGCACTTAGAATCAATTAGATTGACCCCGGCACCACAATCAAAAAACACCCGTACGGGATGCTCCTTATTTTCAAGGATAATTTCAGCAGGGAGGATCATCTTGGAGCCACTGGTCCAAGCAATACATCTACCTAACGGGAGATCCCCATAGCGTGTTAGGTTCTTTAGTTTAAAGCCTTCTTAGGACGGGATAGCTCCGGACAATCTCTTACAAAATGACCCGGATGCCCACAATAGAAACATTGGTCAGCAGCCAAACGTCTCTTCTTTCTGTCCTCAGACTGTAAAGAACTCAGCTGCATGGGCTCTACAGAAGACTCCGCCCCCTCACCTGGCGAGTGAGGAGAGTCACTCACTCCCATTTCTACTGCTCTCAGACGTAAACGTCTACCCGAATAGCTAAACTCATAGCTTCCTCCAAAGAGGCCGGGGGAGAAAACTGTAGCATGAGATCTTTTACTCGGTCGGACAACCCGGCACAAAATTGACTCCGAAAAGCCGGATCGTTCCACTTAGTATCAATGGACCATTTACGAAAAGCTGCACAGTAATCCTCTGCAGAACTCCTCCCTTGAGAGAGGTGACGCAGCTTACTCTCAGCTAAGTGTAAACGGTCTGGGTCATCGAACAGTAACCCGAGTGCAGAAAAAAAAACATCTACAGACTGCAGTGTGGGGGAATCAGGGGGTAAAGAAAAAGCCCAAACCTGAGGATCTCCCTGTAGACGGGATATAATAATTCCCACCCGCTGACTCTCATTACCAGAAGAGATTGGCCTTAGTCTAAAATACAACTTGCAGGCCTCTCTAAATGAGAAAAACTCAGAGCGCACCCCCGAGAAGCGATCTGGAAGATCCACTCGGGGTTCAAATCCCGACACCCCCTCCCTAAACACCCCGCTCACTTGCTGTATGTTTTGCTGCTGGACCTGAGTCTGAAGAGAATCGACTTTTATGGTCAATGCCTGAAGGTGAGCGGTTAATTGCTCCATAGGATCCATCTGAGGGAAAAAAGAAAAGAAACAAAGGAAAAAAAAAAAAAAAGGGGTAGAGAATTAATAAATGGTCGACTGGTTATTCTGTTATGTTCGACCCCGAGCCAAATGAAACATAAACAAGCATGCATAATAAACAGGTTTATTAAAGAAATACAAAACAAATAAAGGGCGGACAAAATAACTGAGAAAGTAAAACAGAGTTGGCAGGAGAAAATAATAACAGAAATCGCCCTGCGATCCGCCCTGACTAATCCTGCCTAACGCCAGAGTTTTCCTCTGAAAAGAGGACACCTCACAGGAACCTAACTAGAATCCCTGTGAGCTGACCCTGAAATATAACATACCATAAACCAGCAGTCCCCTGCACTGACCACCCAACAGCTAAATCCCTGAATCCACATACAACACCTGAGAACCAGGCCTCACAGCTCAGGTATGGCTGAACACACAAGTATAACCAGCAGTGTGCAAGTGTGAGGCCCAAGTATATATAGCACAAAGGGTGGGGCAGAAGCACAGGGAAAAACCCCTCCCTAAGGCAGAAAGTACCAGCAGACAATAATTAACCCCTGCCCGACTGGACAACTACCTAACACATGCTTTGAGCCTTTCCAAACTTGAGTACAGTTTTCTGTATTTATCTCACTATTTAGTCAGTAGTACAAAAGTGGAGAGAAGTTTCAGCCACCTGAAACTTATAAAAACCCATCAATGAGCTTATATGCATGAGGCCAGATGTCAAATTTAATCCTACTAAGCGTTGAGAGTGACATTGAAATTGACAAAGGCAAGGTAGTTAATAATAATAGTCCTTTAATAGTCCCACAATGGGGAAATTCAGTGTGTTACAGCAGCAAAGATAAGCAGATACAAATACAAATACAACATGTACAGGAATGTTCCAAGGTAAGAGGCATTACATTGATAGTAGACAGACAGATAGGAAGTAGCAGAGGAGGGGGGGGATTTAACAGGCAGAAAGATATTTCAGTTCTCTGTGTGTATTGATCTCCGCTTACGTCGGTGTTGGTTGCACAGCCTAACTGCGGTGGGGGAGGAAAAACTTCCGATAGCGCTCCTTCTCACACTTAGGGTGGAGCAGTCAGTCACTGACAGTACTGCCCAGCGCTATCACAGTCTCATGCATGGGATGGGACTTCTTCTTCCACATGGAGCTCACCACGGACAGTATCCTTCTGTCGCCCACCACCTGCACTGGGTCCAGTGGGCTCCCCAGGACAGAACTGGCCCTTCTAATCAACTTGTCAAGTTTATTTCTGTCCCTGGTTGATATACTGCTCCCCCAGCAGGCCACTCCAAAGAAGATGGCTGATGCCACTACCGAGTTGAAGAAAGTCCTAAGAAGTGCCCCCCGGATTCCAAAGGCTCTCAGCCTCCTAAGCAGGTAGAGCCTGCTGTGGCCCTTCCTGTACAGGACCTCCATGTGATCTGCCCAGTCCAGCTTATTATTAAGACGCAAACCCAGGTACTTATAGGTGTTCACAATCTCGATGCCCATCCCCAGGATGTCCACTGGTTTAGGAGGACATCTGCATTTACGGAAGTCCACCACCATCTCCTTAGTCTTCCCCGCGTTAATCTTCAGGTGGTTCCGCTGACACCAGTCCACAAAAACCCGGTTCAGTTCTCTGTACTCCCTGTCATCATCGTCTGTGATGAGACCCACTATTGCAGAGTCGTCAGAATACTTCTGTAGGTAGCAGCTGGATGAGTTGAACCTAAAATCTACAGTGTACAGTGTGAAGAGGAAAGGGGCGAGAACCGTACCCTGAGGTGCCCCCGTATTACAGATCACGGTACCTGACACACAGTCTCGGGCTCTCACGTATTGAGGTCGATTTGTGAGGTAGTCTAGGATCCAGTTGGAGAGGTGGTGGTCCACTCCAGCAAGGCCCAGCTTGTCCCTCAGTAACCCGGGCTGTATGGTGTTAAAAGCACTGGAGAAATCAAATAACATTATTCTCACCGTGTTCCCTGCTTTCTCCAGGTGAGACAGAGCCCTGTGCAGAAGGTGGATGATGGCATCATCTACCCCAATGCCCGGCTGATAAGCAAATTGGAGAGGGTCCATAGTGGGGGTCACTAGAGGGCGGAGATGTGTGAGAACCAATCTCTCTAAGATCTTCATCAAGTGGGATGTCAGTGCTACAGGTCTGTAGTCGTTGAGGTCCATAGGGTGAGGTTTCTTTGGAACTGGTACCACACAAGAATATTTCCATAATTCAGGGACTATTTCCTGCCTCAGGCTCATATTAAACATATATGTAATTATACCATACAGCTGGTCCCCACAAGTCTTAATTAGCCTTGCACTGATGTCATCTGGCCCTGCGGCTTTCCTCGCCTTGATCTTTTTCATCTCCTTCCTCACCTGGGCCCATGTGAAGGTCAGACTGTGGTCAGATAAAGAAGGATTTCTGGATTTACTGGTCTGTTGGGAAGTAGCCACATGGGGTGAAGTCATTGTGGTTGGGGGAACTGAAGGACATGCTGGGGTGGGAGGAGCTGGTGTGTGATCAAATATGTTGAAGAATAGGTTTAGTTCATTAAGCCAATTAACATCTGCCTTTGGCAGATTTGCCAAATTGAAGGAGAGAGAAATAGTTAGAAAAATTGAATACATGATTATGAAAACATTATTATTTCAAACCAAAATGGACATCGATTTGGTGAGTAACACAATTTAGTTTATATAATTCATATTAGTATGTTAAACTGTTTTTTTCCATCTATAACAATGTGTTCATAATTTGGGCCTAATTGTGGATACTATTATAACCCGTCACATGCTTTACTCCTGGGGGTTTGGTAAGCTTTTGCTTAGTATTTGCTAAGGTCTATGTCATAGTTTAGAGACCATGTTTTCCTTCCTTGTGTTTGGCTAGTCTATTGTTGTCAAATATCAAATTAGTTTGGATTTGTATCTCCTTATAAACAGAATGTCTACATCTGCTGGTATACTTATATAGATTTAAATGTGCAAATGATATTGAGCTGGTTGCTTCTGGTTGTTCTTCTGTTGTTCATTCATAACTAAAGTGACCTTCTTATGTATAGTAGACTGCATTTATACTTGGCTATAGATACTGTATGTTATGTAGATGTCCTTTTATGCTGCTCTCAAACACTTATTTATCACAAATAATTTAGAAGCATATGCAGCACTATTATTCATTTAGAATGCATTATAACTACTGTGGTTAAGATGTGCCTCTGAAGTTGTCAACATGCATTGGGGGCCCGCTGGGTTGGGGGCCCACTCAGACGTGTTTCGCCTTCCCAGTGCTGAGACCCTAGCTACGCCTCTGGTACCATGACTACTTATTCCTCATATTTCTTGTGTTTATTATGCTCTGACTCTTCCCAAGTCGGTGTAGATGACAGTTGTTACATTTATTAACTTTGTATGTACCTTTGGCCATGTTTATTTTGCACTGAATTAAGTTTTTGTACTTATGACTAATTATACTTTGAAAATTAATAAAAATATATAAAAAAAAAAAAAAAGACGATGAACATACATTTAAGGGAACCCTCAGTAATCTCTTTTTCCAATTTGATCATCAGAGTAGGTGATCTGATTCTTTCTGCTGGTAGTACAGGGTTTCTGAGGCCCAAGGAACTATTTTTTTTTCAAGATTTTTTGCACACCTTGTATCTCCCACCATGAACCAATTCATTTTCTGAAAAAACTGTTCATGTTTCGTTAAGCCACTTATTGGGGTCTAGTTCATTAGATAGAAAACCTGTCATGTAATCCTACCCAAAGGCAGAATCCCTAAATAAATTCGACTAATATTCACTGGGGGAGTAGCTACTCAATAGTAAACTTATCACCCCATTGAGACATGAGGGTAGGGGAAACGGGCCTCGATTGGAACAACAAAAGCAACCCCGTTTTTTTTTTTTTTTTTTTATCACAGGACTCACATATCACTAAATATCTCCTCAGGGGCTGGGTAAATCCACTGAGTCAAACGGAAGGGGAATGGTATTAGTACCTGGTAAAGGAGTACAGTGCCAAAGTCTGTCAGCTGGACATCTGGGGAATGGGAGAGCTGCTAGTGATGACTTACAAATTATTAATTTGTTATATAGATCATTGACAAAGTATGAAAGGGAGGTGTTATCTAAAGGTTTATCATTTGTTCCCACTTTCAGATATGAGGAATTTTTGTGGGTAAAAGACATTGCTCTCTTCACTTGTAAGCTCAGATGGGCTATGTTTTTAAAGATTTCTGGCAGGAAGAAATGTAGGGAGTTTGGAATTGAAGAGGGAGATCTCACAAACATACAATTACTGGAGAAACTATGAAATAAGGTACAAAGTGAAGAGGGACCATTTATCTCCCTACATGGCAACAGCACCTCTGCCCCCCGGTATTTGAAACTGGTTTTATCAATACCTTTGAGGAGATGGTAATGCAGGGTCTTAATAAGCCTAATAAATAAGACCAATGTGGACAGAAGGAATTTAAACAGTGCCCACTTTAAGATTTTGAGACATCTGGAAAGAGACAATTTATTAATAATTAAACCCTCTGACAAAGGGGGGGGGGGGTAGTGTCTTGATGTATAGATCTAATTATAAACGGATGTGTTTGGATATAATTTTACAATCTAACTCATATTGCATTATCATGTCAAAGGGTATCAGCACTTATGTGGACATTGTCTTGAGATCTTTTGAATAACTAAGAGTTTATTATCATTTAAAGAAAGGCATTCCCAAGGGTTAATTTCTCTGTATGAGAAGATCTGAGAAAAAAAGATCTGCGAATTATCGGTACATACGATAACCGCGCTATGGATGCGATGAGAGTTTGGGATTTATATTGGGGGTTAATAAAGCTTGACCCTGACCTTAGCAGGATGATCAGCCAAAAAACATCTGTTTCTTTTTGGAGGGGGAGGAATCTTGGGGACAATTTGGTCAACAGCTTTCTCACCCCACAGAATCCGGATAGGACATAGCTAAATAAAAATAATATCAATGGCACTTTTCAGTGCAGCTCTTGCAAGGTATATCAATATATACGGAAGGGTCCCACCTTTTGGAGTAGTGCCACAGGAAAGACCTATGATATATGGAGATCATTAACTACTGCATGAGTGGTCTGGTGTATATTGCTACATGTCCATGTCACACAAATTGCAGTGTAGGAAATAATTATTTGATCCCTTGTTGATTTTGTAAGTTTGCCCACTGACAAAGATATGAACAGTCTATAATTTTAAAATATCCAAAAAGAGAAAAAGACATGGACCGCACAGCCCAATCTTATACATTGATCTTGTGCTTCTCAGCAAATTCTACAATAGTGAACATGAGGTTCTTAGTATACATATTGATCAAGGTGTATAAACCAACTAGCCACTTCACGGCGACCTCTTTATAGTGGGTCCCTACACTACTGGGTGCGGCACCGAACAGCAACCGCCGCCACCACAATACAGCGCCCACAGGGCGAGCGACCCAGCAGCCCAGCAACACCCCTGCCGCCAGGCTAAGCCCCCAGGCCCTGGGCCACATCGCCCCATGGGCACCGCACCACAGCAACAGCAGACACCGCACAGCACCGCACCATGTGAACAGATCACAAAAAAGTTCACCTTACCATATGGTGTCAGTCGAAGGACTGAAACGTGTGAACAGGTATCAAAGAGTTCACCTTGACATATGGTCTCAGTCAGAGGACAGGACCAGTAGAAGGCTCCCTTAATTTAAAAAGACTTGGGCCAAATGGGAGGAGTGTTGGTACCAAGGCAAAACAGAAAAAAAAATGGAAAAGACAGAATGATATATATAAAATATCCAAAAAGAGAAAAAGACATGGACCGCACATCCCAATCTTATATATTGATCTTGTGCTTCTCAGCAAATTCTACAATACTGAACATGAGGTTCTTAGTATACATATTGATCAAGGTGTATAAGCCCACTAGCCACTTCACGGCGACCTCGCTGATTTTGTAAGTTTGCCCACTGACAAAGACGTGAACAGTCTATAATTTTAAGGGTAGGTTAATTTTAACAGTGAGAGAAAGAATATCAAAAATAAAATCCAGAAAATCACATTGTATAAATTTTATAAATTCATTTGCATTTTGCAGAGAGAAATAAGTATTTGATCCCCTACCAACCATTAAGAGTTCTCTGGCTACAGACCAGTTAGACGCTCCTAATCAACTCCTTACCTGCTGGAATGGGCTACAAAACCATAAGTAAGACGCTGGGTAAGAAGGAGACAACTGTTGGTGCAATAGTAAGAAAATGGAAGAAATACAAAATGACTGTCAATCGACATCAATCTGGGGCTCCATGCAAAATCTCACCTCGTGGGGTTTCCTTGATCATGAGGAAGGTGAGAGATCAGCCTAAAACTACACTGGGGGAACTTGTTAATGATCTCAAGGCAGCTGGGACCACAGTCACAAAGAAAACCATTGGTAACACATTATGCCGTAATGAATTAAAATCCTGCAGTGCCGGCAAGAAGGTCCATCTGCAGGCCCGTCTGAAGTTTGCCAATGAACACCTGGATGATTCTGCGAGTGAATGGGAGAAGGTGCTGTGGTCAGATGAGACAAAAATTGAGCTCTTTGGCATTAACTCAACTCACCATGTTTGGAGGAAGAGAAATGCTGCCTATGACCCAAAGAACACCGTCCCCACTGTCAAGCATGGAAGTGGAAACATTATGTTTTGGGGGTGTTTCTCTGCTAAGGGCACAGGACTTCTTCACCGCATCAATGGGAGAATGGATGGAGCCATGGACCGTAAAATCCTGAGTGACAACCTCCTTTCCTCCACCAGGACATTAAAAATAGGTCGTGGCTGGGTCTTCCAGCAGGACAATGACCCAAAACATACAGCCAAGGCAACAAAGAAGTGGCTCAAAAGAAGCACATTAAGGTCATGGAGTGGCCTAGCCAGTCTCCAGACCTTAATCCCATAGAAAACTTATGGAGGGAGCTGAAGCTCCAAGTTGCCAAGCGACAGCCTCAAAATCTTAATGATTTAGAGATGATCTGCAAAGAGGAGTGGACCAAAATTCCTCCTGACATGTGCGCAAACCTCATCATCAACTACAAAAAAGTCTGACTGCTGTGCTTGCCAACAAGGGTTTTGCCACCAAGTATTAAGTCTTGTTTGCCAGAGGGATCACATACTTATTTCTCTCTGCAAAATGCAAATAAATTTATAAAATTTATACAATGTGATTTTCTGGATTTTATTTTTGATATTCTATCTCTCACTGTTAAAATTAACCTACCCTTAAAATTATAGACTGTTCATGTCTTTGTCAGTGGGTAAACTTATAAAATCAGCAAGGGATCAAAAAATTATTTCCTTCACTGTATGTTGGGAAGAGCATCTGAGAACTGAGGCGTAGAAATCTCGATCACATACAGACTGGTGGACCACCCCCTGAGTAAGTACGTCTGGGAGTTCCATGGTGGAGATCCCAAGATGTTTTCTTTCCAGGGCGTCGGGAAAATTTACACATCCATTCCATGGGGAAAAAACTGTGTTTAGTTTAGTTGAGTAGCTACTCCCTCAGTGAATATTATTTATTCAACAACTGGTTAGTGACAATAGCATTTACAGTACACCCTGGTCAATAGTAGTACTGCACTACTGCTGACACTTGTGACCATATTCTACCACACGGAGCTGCAATGTGGAATCAGACGTACATTTTAAAGTCTCTATATGTGAATGAAAAGGATTGGAAGACTGCAAGAATCATGTGTTAACTTTTCTTTTTTTTTTTTTTTAACTATACTTTTATCCAAGATTGTATCAGATTATCAGATTGTTTTAAAATTCATGGAAACAGATTGAAGATTAAATAAGGACTAATGCATAGACTTTTATAAAAGACAGAACAACAAAATTCAGAATTTTGCATTACAGTTTAAAAATCAAACTCTAATGCATGGTTTAATATTACTAATCAAAATCTCAGCAACAAAACTAGAAATGGGCAAACCTCTCAAGATTGAGTTCGGTGACTCAGTTCCTGATTTGTGGTTCGTACAAGTTTGGTATGAACCACATCTTAAATTGGCTTAAAACATAGTGTAGAACATTTTCCTAGCTCAGATGCCTCTGAAAGACAGAAGGTACTGTTGATTTGAAAAAGAGGTTTTCACCTTGAAATGCATTATCTTTGTACCATTTTTTCCAAAAAATTTATTACACTTCATTGGATGGTTTTACCATTTATTCATCTGCCACCCCAAATACCCTAGGAGGGTTGAAGTGAAGAGCACCTATTATTGGTCTCTGCTTTCAAGGATTTTTTCCCCTGCAACTTCGGTTGCTGTGGATAAGAATTTTTTCTTTTACTATTTCTACTACTTGGAATCCGAGGAATACCCAATAAGAGACCTGATGAGCAGCTTTCTCTATTCTAACTTGATATACACATTAAGTGGTTGAGGAACACAACCTTACAAGGTGAGCCCCAAACCACCTGGGAAAGTAGGGGATCCTGGCCATGTTGTAAATCCTAACTGGTTCCGCACAGGAAAAGCTTCTTTCTGTTTTATCTATACTACATTATAGGGTTCCTAGGAACATATCTATCTAATTTCTATATCTCTAAGGCAAATACAGCCAAAGTTATGTCAATGTGAAAGGGACATTTTTATACTCTGGGGTCTCTTCATGATTGCTGCATGGTGAAGAACCCCCCACTTCACAGTAAAAGTTTATAGAAGAGAACTGTCAAGGGGGAGTTCCTCACCACACAGCGATGACACTGAGCTGTGAGTCCAGCCCCTCTGACAGTGCAGTGATATTGGTGGCTGAAACTAATTATCACAGGTGTTTGAGATTTATTTAAATGATGCATTTCCGACATTTTCCTGCAGTGCATTTTGGCTGCGGTCCGCTACATGGGGTCTTAGCCTTAAGCACAATCATACAATCTGGTCCCATGATACAAATCTTCCCAGTAAGACTGTATTCACACGGTGTGGTTTTGCTAAAAATTAAAAAAAAAAATACTCACCTGGCTGTCCTGTTCTCAGCATCATCTCCGGCGCTTTTCCGGCCTCACTGCAGGGGCCTGTGATTAGGCCCCAGCGGTGACATGGGGCGCGGGACCAAGGAAAATGGGAAAGTCAGCAGGACGGAGCAAGGATGCCCCGGAGAGGTAAGACAAGGTGAGTATAAGTGTTTGTTATTTTAATCACTTCTCCTGGGTCTCTACTCATTATATTCTGGGGTCTGAGGAGACTCCAGAGTATAATAATAGCAAAGGCTCTGGGCTGGGGCACTGTGGAGCATCTAATAGTGTGTGGGGGCCACTGTGGGCATATAATACTGTGAAGGGGCCACTGTGAGCATATAATACTGTGTGGGGGCCACTGTGGGAATATAATACTGTGTGGGGGCCACTGTGGGCATATAATACTGTGTGGGGCCACTGAGGAGCATATAATGCTGTGTGAGGGCCACTGCGGAGCATATAATGCTGCGTGGGGGCCACTGCAAAGCATATAATGCTGCGTGGGGGCCACTGTAGAGCATATAATGCTGTTTGGGGGCCACTGCGGAGCATATAATGCAGTGTGGGGGCCACTGCAGAGCATAAAAAAATTTGCACCGGGTCCCACAAGATCTTAGTTATGCCTCTGCTAATGCATTTGCATTGACAAAATGATGAATAATAGTGGTCAGAGGCCGGATCGGCAACCTCGGGCCCAAGGCTGCAGGCAACATTGTAATGATTAAAGCTGGCCGGCTGCCAGAGTAGCACAGCGGCGGGAGACCGTCCCTACCTTCTTGTGGGCCCTCCCCCTGTAGCCTGGATCCTGATGGGCAGTCGTTGGAACCAATCCAGTTGCAGCTTGTTGCTGCAAGTGTCACTGACGTACTGACGCTGTGTGTGGGTTTCTGCATAGGAGCCCAGACCAGCAGTGTGAAAGGTAAGTACAATTTATCCACGCAAACAAAAAAACAACTTTTACCCCTATTTTGCCCCCAAATCTTTCAACTTCACTGACCACTCTTATAACTACAACCCCCAGCAGCTGCAGATGCTCTGGTCTCCCACCCCAGCTAATTTCCCACCATATTGTTATGCTGGTGCCTGCTCTAAACTCCAATACTGCTATAGGGGAGACCAGTGAAGGGGCCACTGTATGGGCATACAGTGGTCCCTTCAATATTCCCCCTCCATACAGTGGCCCCTTCACTGGTCCCCTATACTGTATGGGGACCATTGACAGGGTCATTATATTGTGGGGGGGCAGTGATGGAGGCCAATAGCCTTGGGGACATTAAAGTGGTTTTGCAGGATAACTTTTTTTTTTTTTAATTACATCGGGGCAGGTGAAAAAAAAAAACAAAAACAAACTTTCTCTCCTGTCCCCAGTGTCTCCCAATACGGTTTGGTCCTGCAGCTCTGTTTTCTTCCAGCGCAAGTTCCCCCTGCACGTGGCTACCTGTGATGTCACGTGACCCCTGAGGCTGATCAGTGGCCTAAGGGAAGGGACCAGGAACGTCACAGCCAGTGAGGACTTCCAGCAAAAGAAGACAGCGGAGCTGCAGGACCGGACCGTGCTGGGACCTGCTGATACTGGAGCACCGGGGACAGGTGAGTATGTTTATTATGTTTTTTTTTTGTTTGTTTTTTTTTGGGGGGGGGGGTTCACCTCCCCAAGACTAATTATAAAAAAGAAAAAATTATACTGGACAACCTCTTTAAAGTGTGGGGCATTAGGGGAGTATATTAAAGAGGTTGTTCGGACATCATTTATTATGGTTTATCCTCAGGATTTGCCATAGATAACTGATCTGTAGGGGGCTGACCCCGGACCGATAAGCTGTACGGAGCCACTTCTGGTGTCCGTCCTGTACACAATACGGGACCAGAAGCAGAAAGCTCTGTCCACTGTACATTAGCCGGACACCTTCACTGCATCTCAGCACTTATTTTAGGCTGCCAGGGAGGTGTAAAAATAAAAAAAAAATTCAAAAAAAGCATACTCACCTGTCCCCAACGCCCCGTTGTCCCCTGCCTGTGTCTGTTCGGTCTCATGGTGGCACCTCATTTCTGGAAATCCTGTACCTAATTGGTCTTCGCGGTCACATGAGGTGCAGGGCTCTCAGCAAGGAGGCGCTGGCATGAGACTGAATGGACACTGGTGGCAGACAACAGAGCATGGGGGACAGGTGAGTATGCTTTTTTATTTATTTATTTTTTATTTTACACCTCCCGCACGGGACATGGGTTGCGCCAATTCCTGGACAACCTCTTCAAAGGATTTATCCATCTTTCTAATATTGATGGCCTGTCCTTAGGAGAGGCCAGCAATATTACATCTGCGAGGATACAACAGCCAGGACCTCGGCAGATCAGCTTTTCCAGGACAGTCGGCTACTGGTTATTGTAACAATTCTAGGAGCCACACTGTTCACTTGCCATACAGGGGGTAGAAGTAGGTTTAGGTAGTGCAGTGGTGCACATGATATGGCGGGTGAGCAGCATGGCTCCCGACATGTTATTACCTTTAGCCAACCTGTCTCGGTACCGCTGATCTGCAGGGGTCCTGATGGTGGGGGCCCCTAGAAGCAATTCCACTGGTGGGCCCTAGACATCCCAGTCCGACACTGACTCTCCCTATGCATCTACCATGCTGCCTTCCCATCAGTGTTCATAAAACCCTCCAACCACTCACAGAAGAATACTTGTACAATAGAGACAGGGGAGAGGCTAGAATAGTTAAAAATAATTTGCAAGTACCAGAGGGGAAATGGAGGGAGCTAATGGAAGTATGTCCCAAACCCGATGCAGTTCAGTTTAATGCCTGACTCCATGTCAAGCAGATGGAGATTCAAGATGGTGCTGAGTCAGAGAGAGCGCCTTGGATGCTTCACTGTCCAAATGGGGAAGCTGAGGCCCACAGGTTAAGATGAACGTCTGGAGCTTTGCTAGGCCTGGTGGGTCTGGTCTCGAAGTAGGTAAGTTGACAATTTCCAGCATTGCATTCTCCTAGGGATGTAGCTCGTCTGTGCAGGAGTAGGTCAGGAGGGAGTTCGGCCCAGGAGGCTACGCTGTGGAATAACTGGAGGTTAGCAAGCGGTAAGGATCACTGCTGCAGCAGTTAGATGGGTATTCGGCCTCAGATGTTGGCATGTGAGGGATGCTGCATGCTTTGTTGGATCGAAAGTGGAGTGAGCGGCATAGGAGTAAGCTGTTCACCCGAATACCATAAAAATAGAGGTACAGGGTCTAGAGGGAAGTCCCAGGGTGATTTCTTGGTAAAGAGATAACTGTGGCAAAATTTTTGTGGAAGTTTCTGGAGGAGCTCACACTCCACATGTCTGCTTAAGGCCATTCTACCCCTGAACCTTTTAAAATTTTAAGGGTGCTTTCAGGCACAATTTTGTATATTACTCTGAACTTTCAGCACCACTCTTTCTATTGATACTAATTTTAAAATATTAAGAAATTATAGAAGTTGAATGAAAATGTATCTACATAAAAAATAATTGATGGCATAATAGTCTTGTGAGCGCAAGGGCATAATGATTTCCTCTATTTAATTACATTATCTTTTGGAAAGCAGGGTTAATTGCACAACCAGTGTCAGAGTGTCTAGTATACTATGATTAATTCTCTTATTAAATGACATATCATTAGGTTGCAATAACTAATATTGTGAAAATGTGTCCATTTATATGAGTGATGTTGCAAACATAGGTGATACTGGTGTCTCTACAGTATTCTGTGTTTTTATTGCTAAATTACAAACAGGATGGTAGACTCTCAATTTATTTTTCATCATCCCTCCCTTCCTTCTGTATTTTCCAAAGATATTCACATAAACAAATGCATCTAACTCATAATTAATATCTTGTACATTTTTAATGAATATAAAGGAAAAATTACTTTAAGAGTGCTTAGAAAAAACTGATGAGTATAAGACAACTTGATTATTTAATGCTATAATATTGAAGAGTCTTACATACTAATTGACCAGTGAGGACCTAAAATAATAAATTAGTGACTTGGTTAAAAGTATAAACTACTTCCAGTTCCAGCATTGACATGTGAGGAGTGGATGCACAGAAAGGCGTCCATTTTGCCCCACTCCAAGAAATATTGATTCCAGCAATAGTGTGGCAATGCAGCGGACAAGTTCCCCCTTGTATTGGCCTCACGTAGCATATGGTGCAGTATATTCTTAGGAGTGGTAAAAAGCAAACCCACATGACCGACATTGTGGAGAGCGTGCCAAAAACTAAGATGGCACCACTTGGCCCCATATAGCCAGACCAGCAGGAGCAGAGCCGAGGCATGAAAGAAGATAAGCTGCTGGACCATCAAGACCTGGCAGACAAGACCCTTGACTATAACAGACTAAGGGCAAAGAATCGATGAGGCAGAGCAAAGGATATCAAATCTGAAGGATGACATCTCTGGTACAGATAAGAGAGTGAGAGACTTACAGAAATTGACTGTCATCCTCTTTGAAAAACTTGAAAATAGATACTGCAGGAATAACCTGCTTATGATGGGACTGTCTGAATTAATCACAATCAAAGATCTATAGCAATTATGTGAGGTCTACCTGCCATGAGCCTTCTGCACCCTAAAAGAATAGAAAGGGCGCATTGCTTAAGTCCCCCCAGAACACTGTCGCACTCCTCATCTGGCTCGACAACAGACCAAGACAGGTTATTGTGTATTATCTAGACAAAAATGATAAAGACGAGGTGCATAGAACGTATTGCTTGAGAAAACATCAACTACAGTTGCCCGGTAACACGGTGCTCCTATTTGGTGACTTCTATGCAGAGGTGACCCAAAAAAAGAAGTGAAACAATAATTTTCAATTGGCTTACCCAGCAATCTTGAGAGTGTGATGTATGGATGGCACTCCTAAGACATTTACATCTCCAGAAGAAGCAACAATCTTCTTCACATCAGAAGTTAACACTGATTGGGAAACCCCAACTTCAGCACCAAAGGCCCACACATCTCAGGCATCTTGGAGAGAAAGTATGCCTGGAGGTGGAGAGTGGTCCCAAGGAGAACCCAAAAGCCAAAGACATATGCTCTGTAAGCCAGAAAAGCAAGGCCATAAACATTAAGGCGGTAAGACTGTATCTCCTCACTACAGTTTTGTTCTTCTTTACCAGTTATCTAGGACACCTAACACACCTGGGGGGCTGCAAAACCTAATACTACCCCTTAAAGGTTGACTCAAAATGGGGGGGGGGAAGAGAGCTCTGAACCTGGTTGTAAAGATTTTGTATTGTACATTTATATTACAAGTTATGTTCAGGATTCATAGTATATTACTGTTTAAGTGTAGTCTGTTTTTCTATGGTCACATAGGAAATGAGAATATGTATGTTTAAGCATAGGAGAGGGGGATGGAGAATGCGGTATCAGCTCTTTTTTTTTATTCTTTTTTTATTTGAGTTTTTATATTTTAGTTTTTATACAATATTGTTCAAAAGGAAAAAATGTATGCATAAAGATACCTTATGTGCACTAAAAATACAAAACATGTGACTCTATAAACTTTCCAGAGTCAAAATTAACAAGTAAACTGACAACACTTGCACAATCAATGCCAATAGGGAATGGCCAGATGTAAATGAAGTTCACAAACCAAGTTCGTGAACCTGTACACTGTTCGGTGTACTAGCAACACACAGCACAATATGAATAGTTGTGTGGTGGAAAAAGGGGGAATGAACGGCAAAAAAATTAATCTCTTGTCAAGATTGTAGAGGTAAGGGAAGGGCGAGGTGAGGGGGGGGTTCCCCATGAGAGAGTGGAGGCGGAAAAAAAGTGGTGGGAGATTGAGAATAGAGTGTGTACAGCGGGAGTAACGTCTGACGGGATATGGGGGAGTGCACCAGTCAAATCTCATAATATCTCGTGAATCCGCCCTATTACTCAGAGTCTGCTGAGGAGGCAGCGTTCTCTCACTCCATGGCGACCATATTTTTGAGAATCTATCGTGAGTTCTGGTCGACCAGCTGATCAGCTCCTCAAACCTCATTATTTGGTTAACCTTGTCAATCCAAACCTGGATGGGAGGGGTAATAGATTGTAGCCAAAACAGAGGGATGACCGCCTTAGCCACTTCGATCAAATGAGTTACAAGATTCAACTTAGAATGTCGCATAGTATGTCCAGGGAGAGGGCCCCCTTGTATTCAATGAAGGGAAGTAAATGGGCCTGTACCTGGGACCAGAATGGCTCGACCATCTCACACGATCACCAAATATGGGACATACTTCTAACACTCTTTTGACACCTCCAGCACAAGCTCGAGGCGGCTAGGCCATGAGCATACAGCCACTCAGGCATTTTGTACCATCTAGATAAAATCTTACCGTGGGATTCTTGCATCCTGACACATGTGGAGAAACCATGTGAAGATCTGAGGACGGATTTTGAGTCCTTCGGCATCAGAGAGATGTTAAGTTCTTTTTCCCAGGACTGTATGTATAGTGGAGTGCAATTTCCAATTTTCCGCATCAGAGGAAGCTTACATATGAAGAGTTTCTCAAACTCCGTGAGATGTTTGCCAGTCTGACAATGAGGCAGGCGGGATTGTTATATTTAAGATTTCAAACTTAGACTCATTAACCTTGTAGTTTGACAGTGTCCCATAGCGTGTCAAGAGGGACTGCAGCGCCGGCAGGCCTCCACCTGGATTCGTGACTAAAAATAGGACGTCATCTGCGAACACTACAGACTGCAGCGTATGTGAACCCACACTGAAGCCTCGTATGTCCGGGTGGAGACGGACTGCCTGCAGCAGGGTTTCAAGTGTAAGGATAAACAATGTGGGGGAAAGTGGGCACCCCTGTCTGGTGCCGTTGGTAATACCGAACGGCTGTGAGAGTGAGCCATTGACCTTTAGTCGCGCGTGCGGCTGGGAGTAGAGGGAGAATATGGCTGAGATGAATGGCAGTAGAATCCCATATGCTGAAAGAGCCGCCCTCATGAAGGACCAATCAACCTTATCGAAAGCCTTCTCGGCATCCACTCCCAGCAGCACCAGCGGGCATTTGGTACGTCTGGCTAGAGCAATAACATGTAACAGTCTGGCCGTGTTGTCTAAACCCTCCTTGCCCTTCACAAAGCTAGTTTGTTCCTCATGAAGTAGCTTGGGTACTAGTTTTTGTAGTCTTAGAGCCAATAGTTTGGCCCAGATTTTAAGGTCTAAATTAAGTAGGGATATGGGTCTGTAGCTCCCACAGGCACAGGGGTCCTTACCTTCCTTTGCAATCAATGTAATGTGTGCCTCTTGAGTTTGTTTAGGTAACTCATGCCCTTCTAACAAGGAATTACACATGTTCGCTAGATGGGGTAAAAGAGTGTCTCGGAATCGTTTGTAGTAAAGCAATGGAAAGCCATCAGGCCCTGGGCTCTTACCAACCGGGAAGCTATTTAAAACTCTATTTAATTCAAATATAGTTACGGGGGCCAGTAAAGGGTCAGTATCAGTGGCCGTGAGTTTAACTCTCTTTTTGAAAGAGAGTTCAAAAAGTCTTGAATTTGACTGTGTTTGGAGATGGGGTCTACATAAGAAGAGTTGGCGGCATTCAAATTATATAGGTTGGAATAGATAGCGTCAGCTATCCTGGGAATATCGCTAAAAAATGATTCATCCTCAACTTTAACTTCTGCTATATGTGACTTGGCCCTATCCTTCTTGATCATTGCTGACATCAGCTTGCTACCAATATCTCCGTGGACGTATAGTCTTGCTCTAAAATGTAGTAGTTGTTTCGCAGCTGAGTGATTTAAGGCCTGTTTTAACTGTTCTCTTAAGGCCAGTAAGTCCTCATGTGCTCTAGAAAAATCTTGGAGTTTGTGCAGACGCTCTATCATGGCAATCTGGGCTAGGAGGGAATCTACCTCCTTTTGTTGTTCCTTCTTAACTGCCGACACCTTGGAAATGAGGAAGCCCCTAATGTAAGCTTTGTGCAACTCCCACACAGTGGATTCCGAGACCTCAGTCGTACAATTAGTCTCACAAAATTGGACCAATGCCCAATTTGTCTCCTGGTGTATAGACTCCCTATCAAGCAAAGACTCGTTGAGCCTCCAAGTCCACTGTGCGGGGGTAAGGCTAGGGACATTCAGGACCAATGAGACTGGGGCATGGTCTGAAATGCGAATGTACGGGGTGCCGAATCGCCATGGCAACTCCCTTCGAGGTCGATGTGGGGTGGCAGCTATGAAACCATTGGTTAAAGGGTCCTTTGAGCATTTTGGGAACCTTATTGTATCTATTATTGTAGCCTACATGACACCACACTTTAAAAGGGAGATAGTTGTATAATAAGGGTGTTCAATGAAGCCTAAAGCAAACATTGGAAATACCTAAGCCTCAATTCTGGACTCAAGAGAGGGTCCAGACGCAGGAAGGGGGGGGGGGAAGATAGACAATCATAACAGCAACAGTATCAGAGGATCCAGCATCCAGCGGAAAACAGAAGGCCCAGGGGCCATCCCCATATAGGCGTGAGTAACCCCCAGGACAGTTCTGCCAACCGCAATGGAGACCAGAGCCACTCTAAAAAATACAATGAGGGATAGGAATATAAGGCACTAGAGAGGATTTAAGCTAAACACTGTCCAGTGTACGTGCCCATCATATCAATTTGAAATGAAAACAAAGCGGTACCGTCTACCCAAAGTCCAACACCAGCCCGGAGCTCAGCCCACTGCTGCGAGAAGAGACTCAAGCTGGACAAAGGTGAGGTATTCAGGATGAGTCCAATCGGGGTTTCATGGCCAGCTTCTTCCCCTTTGGAGACTTGGGCTTCAGTGGGTTCAGATGGGGAAGCACTGGCAGATCTCTCTCAGTAAAGATTGCTGACGGCATCCAGGAGGGTATGTCCAGTGGCTCAATTTCGAAGGAAGACCACACCACCAGGAGGTCCGCCAGAGAATGTACGACTAGTCTCTTTGTACCCAGCAGGATCGCAAGCCCAAAAGGATATAATCATGCGTACTGAATGTTCCGAGCACGCAACTCCTCCAGTAGAGGTTTCAGCAACCTGCTTTTGAACAGGATAGAGGGAGCGACATCTTGATACAGGGATAGCTCAGTATCTTCATATATGATCTTTTGTTAGTTTCTGGCAGCCGACAGTATCGCAGCCGTATCTACTGTACATATGAAACCAGGCCGCAAATAATATCTCGCGGTGGGTCTCCTTGTTTTGGGCGAAGGCACAGGGCCCTGTGTATCCGTATCACCACCTGCGCGGCTCTTTCAGGGCCTAGTAAATCTGAGAAAAGCTGTGCAGCCATATTGGGGAGAGAATCTGGCAGATATGATTCCGGTAGGCCTTTCAGTCTTAAATTCTTCCTCCTGCTTCTATTTTCCTGGTCTTCTATCAAAGTGAGTGAGCGGTCTATCAGATCCTTGTGTAGGTTAAGATGTTCAGAGACTGTGTCTGTATGGGACTTTATGGTGGAGTAGGCCTTTTCCAGTGACTAGTGGACTGTATTTCAGCCTTAATATCAGCCAGCTCTGACAATACAGGACTCACCGCTTTCTGAAGGAAGGATTTAGAAATCTGCAAGCTGTTGCCATCTCTCCTCTCAGAGCTGGTCACGCTGTTGCCATCTGAGTCTTCTGCGCTCTCCTGCTCCTGCCTCCCCAGTCTCTCCTGTCTCCCCTCTGGCGCTATTTTGAGCACTGCTAGCGGGGAGTGTGTATTCTTTTTCCTCAAGAAGCCCTGAGGTCTCCTTGTAGTTTGGACCTCTTAGGTATTTCAGGAGGGTCCCCGCTTTTGTCTCTCCCCGGCTTCACCATTTCGCGGTGTAGCGGTGGTTTGCAGGCTCTATGTGATGGAGCTCTATGCAGAAGCAGCCATCACAGTGTGTAGTCAGGCTCCGCCCCCCTGCGGTATCAGCTCTTATTTTTATCATACGTATATATTTGTATAATCATAGTTACTTGGAATGTGAAAGGGCCTTGTTTTTGCTCCCTTTATAAAAGTGCAATGGTGCTGCCCACCTAAAATGTTTAAAGGTGGATGTGGCCCTATTACAAGAAACTCATCTGGGAAGGTCCCATTTTGCTGATTCTAGAAAGGCAGAAGTTCTAACTCTGATACATAAGAATTTCCCACATTCTATTCTAGTAGAGAAGAGAAGGGTGGAAGGCTCCACAATCTGGTTCTTTCCTGCTCTAGAGGAATATTCAGCATCTATAACGCATATGCCTCGAACACTGATAAAAATTTTTGAGATCTTTTTAGACAGGAAACCCCATAAGTTTCTGGGTGGGAACTTTAAATCAATGGCCTCAGTGTTGGAGGAACAGGAACTTTGCACCCAAGGCAATCAGGTCACGCAACAGCTCTATAGAGTTTATGCTGGCAACACAATAGACAGCTGGCAGGTTTGTGCACTGTACAGTAGAGAGTGTAAACCAGGCTCAGACTGGCTTTTTTTAACAAGCAGTGGAGGTCCGGTAATTGCCCCTATTAACTTTCCTATCCCCGATCCTGCTTGCAGCCTATTCTTCCCTCTTCACCCTCCAGGGGGCCCCCATGAACCACACATTATGTCATCACTGTAAGGAGCCGGACCGGAACCTCTGCAGCGGCATGCAGGGGTTGCCAGTCCTCTCCTCTAAGTGCTCCTTCTGGCCCCCCCCATAGGATGTTAACACCCATCACTGCCCCCACATAATATAGTAGCCCCATCACTGGTCCCCATAGCCAGGGAGGTGTACATTTAAAAAAAAAAAAAAAAAGAAGCATACTCTCCTGTCCCCAGCACCCCGTTGTTCCTTGCCAGTGTCTGTTCGGTCTTATGGCGGAGCCTCATTTCTTGAAATCCTGTAATTAATTGGTCTCAGCGGTCACATGAGGGGCAAGACTTCCACCAAGAAGGCGCTGGCACGAAACAGAATAGACACTGGTGGTGGACAACAGAGCGCTGGGGACAGGTAAGTATGCTTTTTTTTTTTATTTTACTTCACTCCTCCCCGTCTGCCACATTGGTTTCTCCAATTCCAGGATAACCGCTTTAAAGGGTTTAACCATCTTTCTAATATTGATGGTGTATCCTTAAGATAGGCCATTAATATTACATCTGCATGGGTCCGACAGCCAAAACCTCTGCAGAACGGCTTTTTCAGGACAGTGCGGCTACAGGTAATGGTAACAATTCCAGGAGCCACGCTGCTTGCTTGCCATACAGATTATAACAGTGGGTTTAGGCAGTGCAGTGATGCACATTGTATGGCGGGTGAGCATCATGGCATTGTTATTACCTGTAGCCACGCTGTCTCAGAATAGCTGATCTGTAGGGGTCCTGGCAGCTTGTCACTAGAAACAATTCTTCTGGTTTGCCTTAGACATCCCAGTCCGACACTGGTATACACATTACTCTCACCCGCATAATTCCTGGTTAAGACTAGACTATATCTAATAGTAGCACCCTGGTGTCCAGACTACTCACAGCTATCATTGAAGACTTGGTCATATCTGGCCCTATGCTGCTGCTTGTGCATCTGTTGGACTCATTTCAAGGGGTACTGAAGTCATTTGGAAATTTCCCCACTATCTAGTTTGAGATTAAAATTTTAGGGATTTTAGGGAACCCCACAAACCAGTAACGATTGTGGTCGCAGGGGGTGCGACTGCGAACGGACCCGGCAGGGTACGGAGCCCGCGGCCAGCTGGATATGGCCGGGCCCCGGACCATTGTGATAGCGGTCGGGGAAAGCCTGGTTCCCCGACCGCTATACATACTGTTATTGGAAAGGGGCCCTGGCATATTGCAGACCCCTTTCCAATAGATGGAAAGGCAGGGCACCCAGGGGAGGTGACTGAAAACAATAAACACATATTCTCACCTCTCCTGGGTGCAGCGTTCTCTCCGGCGCTCCTTCGTCATGACTGAGGCCTGTGATTAGGTCACATGGGGCGCGGCCGCGTAATGACATCAGTGCGCCCCCATGTGACCGCTGAGACCCAATCACAAGCCTCGGCAGCGACGTCGGAAGACACTGAAGACGGCAGGATGGAGCGAGGATGCCAAGGAAAGGTAAGGCAAGGTGAGTATGAGTGTTTGTTATTTTTAATCACTTCCCCTGGGCCTCCGATTATTATACTTTGGGGTCTGAGGAGACCCCAAAGTATAATAATAGCACCGAAGTGGAGGGGGGCTGTTGGGAGCTTATAATACTGTGTGTGGGCCACTGTAGAGCATATAATACTGGGTGGGGCCACTGTAGAGCATATAATAATGGGTGGGGGCCACTGTAGAGCATATAATACTGGGTGGGGGCCACTGTAGAGCATATAATACTGGGTGGGGGCCACTGTAGAGCATATAATACTGGGTGGGGGCCACTGTGGCAAGCATATAATACTGGGTGGGGGCCACTGTGGGGAGCATATAATACTGAGTGGGGGCCACTGTAGGGAGCATATAATACTGGGTGGGGCCCACTGTGGTGGGCATATAATACTGGGTGGGTACCACTGTGGGAAGCATAAAATACTGGGTGGGGACCACTGTGTGGAGCATATTATACTGTGTAGGGCCACTGTGGGTAGCATATTATTCTGTGTGTGGGGGGAGCAATGTAGAGCATATAATGCTGTATGGGGGCCACCGTGGAGCATATAATGCTGTGTGGGGGTCACTGTTGAGCATATAATACTATCTGGGGCCACTTTTGAGCATATTTTACTGTTTGGAGACCCGTAACCGGGTCAGGGGGGGGGGGCATGTCAAATGTTCGCCTTGGGGCCCAGCCATTCCTAGTTACGCCACTGTGACTGAGTTTATGTAAATAGTTGGGAGTGTTCTTTTTGGTAAAAGGATGTTACTACACTAAGTAAAATCTTGTTTTTACTAAATTGATTTGGAGTCGCTTCCTTTGTTCGTGACTTCGTTGTATCCTGGGGAGCCCACGGCTTACAGTTCAACCATTATTCCCAACAGAAAGTTCAAATATAAAAGAACATGGGACAGCACTCCAAGAAGTATCTGAATATGGTTTGCTTTTATTTCACATAGATTTTTCAAAGTCACATCACAAAAGACATTGTAATTAGAGTATATCCAATAACGCAAAGTTTCCGGTAAGACCCTTCATCAGGCATAGGGTTGGAGAGAATGTGAGGGACCAAAAATTATTAATTATAAAATTATTTTTAACAAAACCAAACAAATAGGGATTAGTCCCGGACAAACTAAAATGGCCGCTGCCACGTTTGAGCAGGAAATTCATAAAAGACATGCGTGCGTGTCTCTGACATTCTAGCTTTACCTTATATCAGCTGACAGCCTCTCAGCCAATAAACAATGGTAGATGGACATTTTATAGTGCTGATTTCATATACACTATATAAGGTGCTGCAAGCAGCTAGTTGCAGTAATGGAGGAGATAGTGAAGGATCTGTGATTCACCTCACTGCATTATACATAGCACAGTTCTGAAAAGGTTGCAAGCAATAGTTGGAATAGGAGAATTTAGTCTGAGTCAAGCAATTACACAGGCAGATGGGATGCAGATAGTGATAGAAATTGATAGATAGTAGTGAGGACATAGCTGTGCTCGTGAGCTTGAGACAGATGTATTTCTACTCTAATGTAGAATTACAGACACACAAGGACAGTTAACTCTTTCATTGCCAATAATCTGATTTTGTCTGTCTGTTGTCCAATGGAGAAGTTTCATCTGTATACACAGTCTTTAAACATACATGTTACTGACAAAACAATCCTGTTAGTGAAAAATCTTTTGTTAAGGGCTTTCTTGGGCAAGAGTTTAAATTTAAATTTTCATTAAATACATAGCAACTGCTATTCTAACAGCAAAGTGCTGATTCCGCCTGGCCAAATCTGAAAAAAAAACCTCTGTTATTCAAGAATTTTTTTGTTGTTCACCTAATATAAAGTCGAGCCTGCACTAATCTGAAAAAACTCTTGTTATTTAATGTTTTTTTCTGCTCTGCTTATCAAATGCACAGTGTGAGTGTGGTTAATCTGACAAAAATATTCAAATAATTTCTTAAGCTTTTTGCTGCACATAAATACAGTGTTGTAGCCTACACTATTCTAAAAAAAAAGAATCTCCGTTATTTAAGCATTTTTATGTATTCAAACAATATACAGTTTTGCCTGCTCTAATCTTATCTTATCTAACAATCTAAAAAAAACATTGTTATTTAAAACTGACTTTTCCTGAAATACTTGTTTTTTTGAAGAAAAAAAAAAACATCAAAGACAAAAAAAAGACATACACACAGTGTCAAAAATCAGTGTTTTCAGTAAAGAAGAAATAATGAAAAAAGGGCAGAGGACACCCACAGGGAAGGAGAGGAAGAAATACTTGTGCAAGTACTAACAATGAGAATGGGTATGGTGACAGGCTCAGCAACACTACTTTTGGTCTTGATACCTTTGCCAATAACTGCAGTGTTATCATACTTCTTAAGAATAAAGACTTTTTGAAAGCAGTAAACCACAAATATTGAATGAGGGTTCTGTGGGTTCCTCCTCAACATGTAATTTTTCATGCTGTCTTTCTGTTCTGTCAACCATGTATTCTTTACCTTCACGGACTCAGATCCCATTCTCTGGTAGTTATGCAGGATCTGCTGAGAAAGATATTTCTCATAGTGCATTCTTCTTCCTCTTTTTGATGAGTTGGATGAGAATTGACAGTGTTTTTTTCATGTAGAGGAGGTGGAAGATTCAGGTGGAGTTCTATTGGTGGTAGTGCTGGTAGGGGCACTAGGGGGACATCTGTTAGACATTGTGATGGCTTAGAGGAATTCCAATGCCTTGATGAGTCACAAAAAAGTAAGGAAGATGATGACATTATTTAACCCAATGATGATTCTATTACAGATGACACCTGGCAACTGAGTCAGGATGAGATCACAGGAAGAGGGTGGTGGCAGCTGCATTAGTAAGAATCACACTCAACATGTAGCCCCAGCATCCAAAAGACCTGCCTGGGGAAGATCTAAGACAACCTCAGGTGGTGGTGGAACTGGCAGACATGTTTCCACAGGTGCTGGTATTGGCTGCAGCAGCTATGTGCAGTCATCTCCCATACGGCCATTTTTTTGTACATTATCAAACAACAAATAGATGGGAAGGTGTAACATCTGCAATCAGATAATTAGCCATGGGCTGGCAGGCACACATGTAGGAAATAGGTCTCGCATGAAAGTGCATCACTAGCTCCTTTGGCAAAATGGAATTGCCAGTGCCACCAAATGATCAAGACTGTTCTACTCCTTCTTTCCATGATAGTCTATGTAGGCAGGCCACATCCACACATGGTCATCATCATTATCAATTATTATCATCTCCATCTGTTTCTCCTCCTCCACGCCAACGTCAGTCATCGTACAATGCAAAATTACATGACAATAATCTGCAGAACCAATCATATGCTAAATAATTGCAAGTCAAATTTATGTATGAGATCGCCAAGATGATTGTCTATAAAATGATGTTAGTCTCACTTTCGAAGCTGTAGAGGATGGTGAGATATGGAGCCTGAAAGTCAAAAGTTCAACACATTGTTACCCTTTTGCTTGTCAGTGTATGCGGGGCAAAGAAAATATTTTTTTTTTCTGATTTTCACTCTGTTATTGTGTATTTGGTGTACAGGGCAGAAAAAAACATTCAATAACGAGTTTTTTTTTTTTAGATTAGTGCAGGATAAACTGTATATTGGGGGAACTAAGCAACAAAAAAATGCTTAAATAACAGATTTTTTTTTTTTATTAGCAGATGCTGCAATAATGTATATATGCCCAGCTTAAAAAAAAACCTTTAAGAAATGAATATTTTTTTTAATTGTGTATTTGGTGAGCAAAGCAGAAAAAAAACCATTAAATAACAAAAGTTTTCTTTGCAGTTTAGCACAGGCTAGAATGTCTATTGGATGAACAAAAAAAAAAAAAAAAACAAACAACGCTTAAATAACAGAGTTTTATTTTTTCAAATTTCCGCAGACGGAATCAGAGCTTTGCTGTCAGATCAGAAGTTGTTATGTATTTAATAAAAAAAAATTTGCAAAAAGATTTTTCACTAACTGGATTGTTTTGTCAGTAAAACATATGTTTAAAGACTGTGTATACTGATGAAACTACTCTATTGCACAACAGACTTAGATTGCTGGCAATGAAAGGTTTAACTGCCCTGTGTGTGTGTCTGTAATTATGTATCAGAGCATGAATGCTGCAGTCTCAAGCTTAAACAGCAGCACAGCTATGTCCTCACTCCTATCTATTGATTTCTATCACTAATCTCCCTGTGTAATTGCTTGACTCTGACTAAATTCTCCTAGTGGAAGAGTGAAGAATTCAGGTGATACCTATTCTCCTAAATTCTCCTATTCCAACTATTGCTTGCAAGCTTTACATAACTGTGCTATGCCTGATGCAATGAGTGAATCACAAATTCTTAACTATCTCTACCATTTTTTTTCTACAAACTGTCGGGACCACAATGGGGAGTCCCGCTGCATCCACTTTTGTCAACCTATATTTGGGTTGGTGGGAGGAAAGGCTAGTTTTTTCAGAAGAGATGGAGATCTGGACGTGGTCTGTGGCCCTGTGGCTGAGTTACATAGATGACGTCCTGGTCTTCTGGATGGGCCCATTTAACAGCATTTTGGGATTTTGTCCAGGAACTCAACAAAAACTCCTTCAATCTGCGATTTACTCCATCGATTAGCCAAAATGAGATAACCTTTTTAGAGTTGCATATTAACATCAATGAGGAAGGGTAAGTGAGTACTGTGGTATATCGTAAAGTTACAACAACAAATAGCCTTCTCCACTGGGACAGTCATCATCCCCCTTCATTGAAGAGGGTCATCCCGAAGGGAAAGTTCCTCCATATACTAAGGAACTGCTCCAAGAGGGGATTTAAGGAGGCGGCAGATGAGTTGACAGATCGGTTTTCCCGTAGGGGGTATCTTATTCTGTCTTACAGGGCCCATTTCAATATGCGGCCAGAAAGGAGAGGACTAGACTACTCCATCCACAAGGTCCTAAATCCCCATCGTGTGAGTTGCGTATTATTGGAACTTTTGACAACCAAGCAGGTGCTTTAAGATGAATATTGGAATCCTATTGGGGTATTTTAAATCTGGATCCTGACCTGAGGGATGTGATAGGTACTAGACCCTCGGTTGGCTATAGGAGAGGGAGGAATTTGAGAGATCGGCTGGTCCATAGTCATTTCCAACCTAAAATCCATCCTACTACATGGCTTACCAGAAGTGTACCGAAGGGAACATTTAATTGTGAGTCATGTAAGGCATGTGAGTTTATTTGTAAAGGTTCTACATTTACAAGTAAGTCTCCCCAGATCTCATATAACATCCGTGATTACATCAATTGCCACATGACGGGCCTAGTGTATCTGGCATCTTGCCCTTGTCCAAAGAATTACTTTGGGAAAACCTCAAGGGAGTTCCGTAGACGTATTCTTGATCACGTGGGCAACATGAATCGCCAGGAAGAAAGACCACTCAGTAAACACATTTGGGATCACCATGGAGGTGATCCCAATGCCCTCAAATTTCAAGGGATTGAACACGTTAGATCCAATGGGCGAAGGGGTAACATCGATAAAAAAATATTACAGAAAGAGGCCCAGTGGATCTTCAGATTAAAAAGTGTGAAACCCTTGAGCCTAAATGACAACATCTCCTTCTTCTGCTTTATTTGAGAGGAGCCGTTCTCAGATGAAGGTAATAAATACATCGAAGACAGGAGGCCATTTGGCTGTACTGTCTTATCTCTACAAACAACATTTTTTTTTTTATATTGTGTAGAGGAGTTCTTTCAGTGGAATAGACCATGTGGATAACATTGGTAGGAACATCTGGATATAATAGACATCTAGGAGGGGTATAGGTTGATATTATGTATGTAGTCTGGGAATCCTATATTAAGCATCTATTATCACTAGAAACGATGATTCTCTAGGCACATATAAAATATGGATACTATAGTAAGCCCCGGATACCTCTTTTGAGGCCTGGGCGTTTTATACTAGAGGTAGGATCTTTGATATTTATCGGATAAATTATGGAATGGCCTGGATGTAATAGAAATTCTGATATCACATACTATATACTGTATACTACAAAAGGTGAAATTAGTGTATTTACGTATGCATCACTATATATGATGGATATAGAATAGTCAGTTTGTGGTGAGGTCATATTTGAATAATGTAACATATAGTAGGGATGTATTAAAACCATTTGTGTACGACCATACGGCTATATGAATTATATTGGATCTCTCATAGTATACAGGGTCATGAAAAGGGATGACTTACTTAGGGATACCATGTCTGAATTATCAGTAAATCAATAGACATATTGCCCACTAGGATATAAAACTGATATTTGGTGAACACATAGATGCATTCAGAAAAGACTGAGCTGCCTTGATGTCTGTATATCCTATATCCTATATATATCACACTAAGCAGCTCAGAAGGGATGACCAATGCAACACTGGCATACTTACGGTACATACTCCGTCGTTCTGGCTGCTATAGAAACAAACACCGCCCACAGGTATGATGCGTATGTCACCTCCAATCAACGCGAGACACGTCATGAGGGGGGTGGGTCTGGGGCACTTGATTATTTTGACACATGACACTGCCCCCAATCGGGGTCAGGGGTGTGGCCCGGCTATTAAATATCGAGCTTCAGCATGGCACACGCGCTCTGCTGAAGTCTAAATACTGGTACACCTTAAATGGGTATTCCCATGAACATAACAATTTTTAAATTTGTAGATAATTAAAAGTTAAACATTTTTGCAAGTATAAGTAAATAAACATTTTGCAAAGTTTTAAAGATTTTCTTTAAATATCTTCTGGTCTTGTTGTCTTGATTGGTTGCCAATGGCTACGACCATGAACGCAGGACTTTTCTAACATCAGAAAATCAGCAATGATTTTCTTATTGTGACCAGGATATCTTCTGATACATGTAGTGTCCCTGCCTGATAACCCAGCTACAATAAGAAAATCATGGCGTAGTTTTTGACAAGTCCCAGACCATAGAAAGTTTCTGCATTTTTGGTCGCATCCATTGGCAACCGATCAAGACAACAGACTGTTACCACTAAGATAGTTAGAGAAAATCTTTAAAACGCTGCAGAATTTTTAACTACTTATATTTGCACAAATGTGTAACTTTTAATTATCTACAAATATACATATAATAATAATAATAATAATAGTCCTTTAATAGTCCCACAATGGGGAAATTCAGTGTGTTACAGCAGCAAAGATAAGCAGATACAAATACAAATACAACATGTACAGGAATGTTCCAAGGTGAGAGGCATTACATTAATAGCAGACAGACAGATAGGACGTAGCAGAGGGGGGTGGGGGGGATTTAACAGGCAGAGAGATATTTCAGTTCTCTGTGTGTAATGATCTCCGCTTAGGTCGGTGTTGGCTAGGGTGGAGCAGTCGGTCACTGACAGTACTGCCCAGCGCAATCACAGTCTCATGCATGGGATGGGACTTCTTCTTCTGCATGGAGCTCACCACAGACAGTATCCTTCTGTCACCCACCACCTGCACTGGGTCCAGTGGGCTCTCCAGGACAGAGCTGGCCCTTCTAATCAGCTTGTCAAGTTTATTTCTGTCCCTGGTTGATATACTGCTCCCCCAGCAGGCCACTCCAAAGAAGATGGCTGATGCCACTACCGAGTTGAAGAAAGTCCTAAGAAGTGCCCCCCGGATGCCTGTCCCCAGGATGTCCACTGGTTTTGGAGGGCATCTGCCTATACGGAAGTCCACCACCATCTCCTTGGTCTTCCCCGCGTTAATCTTCAGGTGGTTCTGGTGGCACCAGTCCACAAAAAAACGGTTCAGTTCTCTGTACTCCCTGTCATCATCGTCTGTGATGAGGCCTACTATTGCAGAGTCGTCAGAATACTTCTGTAGGTAGCAGCTAGATGAGTTGCACCTAAAATCAGCAGTGTACAGTGTGAAGAGGAAAGGGGCGAGAACCGTACCCTGAGGTACCCCGTATTACAGATCACGGTACCTGATGATTATGTTCATGGGGATACCCCTTTAAGGCTACTGGGAAATGCAGTTATTACTGCAAGTCACTGGTATTTAGGGTCCTGTTTGTCTCAGCGTTAATGTGAATACTGTGGTAGATGTAGACAGCGTTACTGTAGAGTGATTGTGCACATATCAGAGACCTGTGGGGAACTAAGGTATCCCAGCATAGTAGAGATTGGTGTGGAGCCTGACATCCAGAGGGGCTTTACCTTTATCCTACTGGAGCTGCGAATCTGTGAGAGCACCAGTCCTCTGTGCAGTTTCCCTGAGGGACTCAGTAATAAGATATTGATTTCTAACTATATCACCTGACATTTATTCTATAGTCATGACATCAAGGGAGTGTACCTGATATGGATATAGCTGGCTCTAAGTGGCCACCTCTAATGAAGGTGAAGTTTTCAACCTAAACCAGCCCAAGACAGGCCGCTCTGAAAACAAAGCTGAGCAGGACCTGGGTTGGCTTAGGAGACGTCTGCATCTTGATGCTATAGGACGCAGAAGGGGGAAGCAGAAGCGGCTGTGAGCAGGATCAGGGATCGGTAAGTGAGGCCAAATACTACTATTATTATACTCTGGGGGCTTCCCATTCTGCGGAAGCGGAGGTGGCTGTGAGCAGCAGCGGGGATTGGTAAGTAAGCCTGCAAGCCCCACAAACACTGCTATCATTATACTGTGGGGTCTGAGTATAATGATCGGAGGCCCGGGTCCCGGCTCCGATCATTATACTCTGGGGTCTGAAAAGACCCCAGAGTTTAATAATAGTTCATGGGTGGTCCACAATGGGGCATAATACTGTGTGAAGGGGCCATTATGGGGCATAATACTGTGTGCAGGGGACACTATGGGGCATAATACTGTGTGTAGGGGCCGCTATGGGGCATAATATTGTGTGTAGGGGCCACTATGGGGCATAAAAGTGTGTGCAGAAATGCGGTTTGTGCGGGGGGGGCAATTGCCGGGGGGCAGTTGCCGGGGGGAGGGCCATGTCAAATGTTCGCCTTGGGGCCCAGTCATTTCTAGTTATGCCACTGGTGCAGGGGCCACTGTGGGGCATTATAGAGTGTGCAGTGGCCACTGTGGAGCATAATAGAGTGTGGCGGGTCTGCTGTGGGGCATAATAGAGTGTGCAGGGGCCACTGTGGGGCATAATACCACATGCAGGGGCCGCTGTGGGGCATAATACCGCGTGCAGGGGCTGCTGTGGGGCATAATACCGTGTGCAGTGGCCTCTGTGGGGCATAATACCACATGCTGGGGGCGCCATGGGCCATAATACCACATGCAGGGGGCGCTGTGGGCCATAATACCGTGTGCAGGGGCCACTGTAGGCCATAATACCATGTGGAGGGGCCTCTATGGAAAAGTATAGTGTGTGTAAATGGGGCGTTATACTGTGTAGGGGCCAGGAAAGGGGATGTTATGCTGTGTGGGGGGGGGGGCAGTCTTTGCTAGTTACGAAGGGGCATATTATATAAGGGGACTTTATGAACTTAAGAGGTGTTATTTATATAAGGGCATTATTAATACAAGGGGGGTTATTTATATAAGGGGCCATTAGGGAGCATGATATATATATATATATATATATATATATATATATATATATGGGTGTGGTCATTTATAGAAGCGTTCATTAGGGACATCAATTATATAAGGGGCATTATGAATAGAAGGGGCATCATATATATAGGGTTATTAGGGGAGCAGTATTTATGTCAGAGGGAATCAGGGGCATAATAAAAGGCAGGGCCGCTTTAACCATAGGGCCAACGGTGCACTTGCACCAGGCCCTATGGTACTGGGGCCCCGTTGGGCATACCTCCCAACCGTACAGGATTGCGAGTCCTGTCCCTGTCGGCGGAGATATGTCCCGGTATCAAATCTCCAGACGCAGATGAGTTAAATACAGTGATGACGTAGGAGACGTCTGCGGATAGCTCCTGCTTCACCATTGTGTGTGAAGCACATCCTTGTGTGCTCATCGTGCTTGCAGCTCCCTGAACATTCTGGGAGAAGAGACCTCACAGAGTGACAACGGAGTGAGGAGAGGTGAGTATCAGTGTTTTATTATGTTAAACTGGTGGCAGATGAAGGGAGACATTAAACTAGAGGGGCAGATGGAGGAGGGCATTAAACTGGGGGAAGATGGAGGGTGACATTAAACTGGGGGAAGATGAAGGGGGACATTAAACTGGGGCAGATGGAGGAGGGTATTAAACTGGGGGCAGATGGATAGGGGTATTAATCTGGGGAGAGATGAAGAGGAACATTAAACTAGGGGGGCAGATGGAGGGTGACATTAAACTGGGGACAGATGAAGGGAGACATTAAACTGGGGGCAGATGGAGAGGGGCATCAAACTAGGTGCAGATGAAGTGGGGACATTAAACTGGTGGGAGATGAAGAGGAATATTAAACTGGGGGGTAGATGGAGGGTGACATTAAACTAGGGGCAGCTGGAGGGGAACATTAAACTGGGGACAGCTGGAGGGGGACATTAAACTGGGGGGAAGTTGGAAGGGGGTATTAAACTGGGGAGCAACTGGAGGAGGACATTAAACCGTGGGGGTAGCTGTAGGGGGACATGTCTGCCTCTAGTTGCTGCCAGTTTAATGTCCCCCTCCAGCTACCCCCACGGTTTAATGTCCCCCTCCAGCTGCCCCAGTTTAATGTCCCCCTCTAGTTGAGCATGGTTAATGTCCCCCTCCAGCAGCCCCCAGTTTAATGTCCCCATACAACTAACCCTACAGTTTAATGTCCCCCTCCGGCTACCCCAGTTTAATGTTCCCCTCTAGTTTCCCCCAGTTTAAACTGGGGACCAGGAAAGGAGACTTCATACTGTGGGGCAATTGGAGGGGAACATTATAATGTGGGGGCATATAATGTTAGGGTGACTGTAGGAGGATTATACTGTGTGGGGGCACATAGAAAAATGGATGAGAATGGGCAGAGTCAATGTAGAAGTGGGTGGAGCTAAATTTGCTGTGGCGCGCATAGCCTAATCACAGGGGTATTTTATGTAATACCCTTCTGAACATAACATAACCAGGAAGTTATTGACGCTATGACCCAGACATTTACCATCGTCTAGGTTGCAGCGCCAAAAGAGTTGCACCAAACACTTACACAACACATACACAAAGTCATCAATAACGTTTACATTTCACCCTGTCCCTGTCCTGTCCATACCTGATCTTTATAGAGTAAAATACGCCGACTACCTCTGTAGCGATATCCGTTACACGCTAAAATAATAGCAATAATGATTATTACTAGAGATGAACGTATAAAACATTTCTGACAGGCGGAAAAGCTCAATCAGTAATATAACACATTGTCACTCATTGAATGTCACCATATACAGTGCCTTGCAAAAGTATTCATACCCCTTGAACTTTTTCACATTTTGTCACCTTACAACCACAAACTTAAATGTATTTTCCTGAGATTTTAAGTGGTAGGCCAAAACAAAGTAGCAGATAATTGTGAAGTGGAAGGAAAATGATACATGGTTTTCATAATTTTAATCAAATAAAAACCTGAAAAGTGTAACGTTCAAAAGTATTCAGCCTCCCTTTATCAATACTTTGTACAGCCACCTTTTGCTGCAATTACAGCTGCAAGTCTTTTGAGGTATGTCTCTACCAGATTTGCACATCTAGAGACTGAGATTTTTGCCCACTCTTCATTGCAAAATAGCTCAAGCTCAGCCAGGTTGGAGAGCGTCTGTGAACAGCATTTTTCATGTCTTGCCACAGATGCACAATGGGATTTAGGTCTAGACTTTGACTGGGCCATTCTAACACATGAATATTCTTTGATCTAAACCATTCCACTGTAGCTCTGGCTGTATGTTTAGGATCATTGTCTTGCTGGAAGGTGAATCTCCTTCCCAGTCTCAAGTCTTTTGCAGCCTCCAACAGGTTTTCTTCCAGGATTGCCCTGTATTTAGCTCCATCCATCTTCCCATCAACTCTGAGCAGCTTCCCTGTCCCTACTGAAGAAAAGCCTCCCCACAGCATGATGCTGCCACCACTATGTTTCACAATGGGGATGGTGTTTTCAGAGTGATGAGCAGTGTTACTTTTCTGCCACACATAGCCCTTTGCATTTAGGCCAAAAAGTTCAACTTTGGACTCATCTGACCAGAGCACCTTCTTCCACATGTTTGCTGTGTCCCCTATATGGCTTGTGGCAAACTACAAACGGCACTTCTTATGTCTTTCTTTCAACAATGGTTTTCTTCTGCCACTCTTCCATAAAGGCCAGATTTGTAGAGTGCACGACTTATAGTTGTCCTGTGGACAGATTCTCCCACCTGAGCTGTATATTTCTGCAGCTCCTCCAGAGTGACCATGGGCCTCTTGGCTGCTTCTCTGACCAGTGGTCTCCTTGCTTGATCTGACAGTTTAGATGGACGGTCATGTCTTGGTAGGTTTGCAGTTGTATAATACTTTTTCCATTTTTGGCTGATGGATTGAACAGTACTTCTTGGGATGCTCAAAGCTTGGGATATGTTTTTATAATCTAACCCTGCTTTAAACTTCTCCACAACTTTATCTCTGACCTTTCTGGTGGGTTCCTTGGTCTTCATGATGCTGTTTGTTCACTAGTGTTCTCTAACAAACTACTGAGGCCTTCACAGATCAGGTGTATTTATACTGGGACTAAATTACGCACAGCTGGACTCTGTTGATTAATTAAGTGACTTCTGAAGGCAATTGATTGCGCTAGATTTTATTTACGGGTATCAGAGTACAGCGGGCTGAATACTTTTGCACGTCACACTTTTCAGATTTTTGTTTGATTAAAATTTAGAAAATCATGTATCATTTTTGTTCCACTTCACAATTATCTGCTATTTTGTGTTGGTCTATAACTTAACATCTCAAGAAAATACATTTAAGTTTGTGGTTGTAAGGTGACAAAATGTGAAAAAGTTCAAGGGGTATGAATACTTTTGCAAGGCACTGTAAAATCCCAGTTTTTGGCAGCTTTCAGATGGGTATAATAGCAGGTGGTGATGGGGGGGTGGGGCCCACTTATGAAACCTTTGCACTGGGCCCACCAATGTGTTAAAACGGCCCTGATAAATGGGGGCAATTAATTAAAGGGCTTGTCCAGGATAACCACCTTTTTAATATGAGATTGGGGAAAGTGATTAAAAAAAAAAACTCTACTCACCTGTCCCTTGTTCTCCGATGTCTCCCACCGCGGTCTGGTTCTGCTGCTTCGGTGTTTTTTTCTGGCGGAAGTCCCCACCGCACATTACCGCTGAGGTCGGTGACATGGGACGTCACAGTGCTGTGGGGAAGAAAACACTGGAGCAGCAGGACTGGAACGTGCTGGAAGACACCAGAGCACCTTCCCCATCCTGATATTAAAAAAGTGGTTATCCTGTCACTTGGGCTTTAATAAAGGGACTTTTCAGCTCATTTTTATTGATGATCTATCCTTAAGACAGATTATCAAGAAGAGATCAGTAGACCCCCCTCCCCCGGATTAACAGTTTGAAAGGGTCATGGCGCCTGTTTATATCACACGCTGTCTGTTTATAGTGACCATGTGATGTAATTCCAGCCTTGTCACATACCGTGTTTCTCCGAAAATAAGACAGGGTCTTATATTATTTTTTGCTCTGAAAAAAGGGCTAGGGCTTATTTTCGGGGAAGGTGTTAATTTTTTCCATGAACAAGAATCACACATTTGATCGCTTTTTATTTAAACTTTTATCAGAGGTAAAACAGTGAAAAAGCAGCAGTTCGGCAATTTTGATTTTTTTTTTTCTTCCGCTACGGCATTTACCACAGAGGTAAAATATGTTTATAAGTTTGTAGAGTGGGCGTTTTCCGACACAGGGATTCCTAATGTGTATGTGTTTCACAGTAATATTTTACTAGAGGGACTGAACCTGCAATCATCCCATAGACTGCAATACAATGTATTGCAGTCTATGGGAGATTATCTACATTACTATTGAGGCTGGACCTCAATAGTAATATTCCTATGACAGGCCTGGGAGCCTTCATGCCATGAGTAAAGACAAACCCAGTCGCGAAACGCGTAGGATTTTGCAGGTGTAACCTCTAACCTTTTTGATAAGATAATTTTAAATTTTTCATGGAGTAAATAAAAGTTATATTTTATAAGAACCTTTCGCAAAGGAGAATCATTCTCAAGCAAAATTGCTGGATCCCATCAACAGTTATTTTTTGGATTAATACTGGTCTCTAGTCGTGGGGACAGGCTTCCGTGCAATTTTCTTAAGGACTCTTCCACCTGAGACGAGATTCTACTATACGTGACTGGGACTGTGTACACAATTTTTTGCTTTTTGGACTTTGTCAAAGGAACAGGTCAGCTCTTACGATCTCGCCGAGCGGGAGCCGACTTGCAACGTCAAAGGTACGGGGCTGGTGGGTCACGCTGAACAATGCCCGTGATCAGGGTAGAAACTGATCGCGGGCATTAACTCCAGGTCTCTGCGGAGACCCGGTACGGCAGCTATGGTAGCTACTCTGCAGCAGAGTGGCCGCCATCTTTAAGGGCTCGGCATCCGCTGTAATCGCACGGGAGATGTCGGGAAGGGGTTAAATTAGCTAGGGCTTATTTTTTGAGTAGGGCTTATATTTCAAGCCTACTCCAAGGCTGTAGTAACATTACATGGCTTGGTGGATGGACGAAGCCACGCACTCATTCACTTCGATGGGAGTGCCAGAGAACAGTACTCAGCTATCCGCGGTGCTCCTATTTTAGAGAATGGGGGCCATGTGGGCTCATCCATCCACCAAGCAGAAGATATGTGAAGTTATTTTCATTGTTAATGCCGTGTTGTTGATCTGATACTGAAGTAAAACAGGAAGAATTCTTAAAAACTGTTTTATAACTTTGTGTATTGTGTATGTTTATTGTGCGACGATAGCAGCATGTGAAGCTAGTAGCATGTAAACGCAATTTTTTTTTTTTTTTTTTTTGGGGGGGGGGGTGTCTTTCTATAGTCCGCCTGAGGCAGCAAAGAGGCTAGGTTCACCACTGGTGGCTCTCCTATTTAACACTGGATGTCAATCTCTGGGGTATATCAGGACCGTTTGAACTAAAAGAGTGCAAGAAATATACAAGTAGCTGGAATGATGGTTCATTACATCATATACATCAGTATGAAGTAGTTGGCTTTTCTTTTTTCCATGATATAAGCCTGTGAGAAGGTCGTTTTATGATATTGTCCTGATGAGCCACTTAGGTGAAACGCATAGAGGATATGGAAGATTATATCTATAAACCCTGTAGTACTACATTACTTAGCTATAGGGTTTTAGGAATTAAAGAGATAAAACGTTATAATAACAAAAAACCATTGAATCTATCAAGACTTTGCTGTCCGCTTACAGCAGATGCATACCATTTTTAGATTTCAGCTCTTTTAACTGAATAAGTAAAACTTATGTTTTATTTATAAATACCCTCTCAGTGAATATTACTGCAACTAGCTTCTCATGATGCCTGTAGCACTTTATATAGTGCATACAGCATCAGCATTGTAAGTTGTTCATTTACCACTGTCTATTTGCTGAGATGTCAGCTGATGTCAGATGGTGGTGCTAGAATGTCACAGTCTGAGTCACACACACAAATCTCTTCTGTGTTTCCTGTTCAAACGTGGCAGCAGCTATTTTAGTTTGTCCGAGACAAATTGCCAATTGTTCAGTTTTGTTAGAAAACAAACAATTTGAGCCAGGCCCGTGATGAAGCGATTTGCCCATCTCTAATCAAAACTTTTTATGATACAGTCAGTTCAGTTCATTTAGCTTTGTTCGATCCTGGATAAAAGGCCCATGTAGGGACATGGTCATGTGAATCCAGCCTAAGCATTTATGCCAGTGGCGTAACTAGGAATGGCTGGGCCCCAAAGCGAACATTTGACATGGGGCCCCCCGAACCGCCGCCCCCAACCCCCCTTGCACAAACCGCATTCCTGCGCACACTATTATGCGCCATAGTGGCCCCTACACACACTATTATGCCCCATAGTGGCCCCTGCGCACAGTATTATGCCCCATAGTGGCCCTTGCACATACTATTATGCCCCATAGTGGCCCCTGCCCACACTATTATGCCTGATAGTGGCCCCTGCACACAGTATTATGACCCTCCGATCATTATACTCGGGGTTCTGAAAAAATCCCTGAGTATAATGATAGCACAGTGTTTGTGGGGTTCGCAGCCCGCAGCCTCACTTACCAATCCCTGCTCCTGCTCACAGCCGCCTCCGCAGAATGGGAAGTGCAGGCGGCCATGAGCAGGAGCGGGGATTGGTAAGTAAATAGGGCCCGTTACCAGAGTGTGCAGATAGTTCTTTGGGAATGGGGCTAGGCGAACATATCTTTTTTTTTTGTATTTGTGTGTATATTGATTAAAAAGATTCACAGGAGCTGTAGACAGCATCAGCTGCATGCTTCACCATTTAAGCTTCGGTTGATGTGCCTGCAGCAGGGACCAATGATGATTGCCAACCAAGAGACTGCGTTATAACCAGAGCCTGCAGGCAATTTTGTGGGACTTGCACTAGGTGAGTACAACGTTTTATTTTTATTTTTTAATTTGTATGTATTATATTGATTGAAAGCGTATAGAGGGGGCAAGCATTATATGGGGACCACTTGAAGGAACACTATTATTACAGTATGTGGGAGCCACTTGAAGACACAATAAACTATGGGGCGAACTAATGAAACCTTTGCACTGGGCGCACTAATGAGTTAAAAAGGCCCCGCTCAGCAGACATGTAAATAATTACATGTGTGGTCTGACTGGACACTGAGATTTGCCACAAGAGGGCATAAAAGTATTTCCCCTTTTTGGTAGTGTATCTCTTGTTGAAAGACTGATAGACATGCCTTTATGACGCACTTGAGACATTTTGCCTAGTTGACAGACTTTGAGAGTAGGTGCATCACTTATTGAGAGAAGAAGGATGGTCTTTCAGTGAATTACCTGACATGTACTCCATTCTGACACAGCTATTAGGAGGCGTTGGGAGCAGTGGTTTGTGAGAGCCTGCACAAATGTCATTAGGCTTCCGATGACCCAGACAGATTACCAGTAGAGATGATCCACAAGCACCAGCAGCTCAGTCTCCTTGTTCACTATCTATACACAGGTGGCATTTTTATTATAGACCCCTGTCTCTGCTCGGACCATTTCCAGGTACTTAGATGAAATTTGGTGTCACATTACAAGCCACCTTCATTTTGATTTGCAGTCAACAATAGTTGGGTTTGATTATAGAAGCCTTGTGATAAGCTCTTCAATCTTGCCTTTGCTGTGGAGCGACACATTGCCTAACTGCAGGTGTGATGATCTGGGAAGCCATTGCATACAGCACTCGGTCACCCCCATTAGTAATGTGAGTGACATTAACAGCTCAGTAATATGTGTAGGATCTCGAGGCCACATGTGTTACCTCTCATGGCAGAGCTTGAAATGGGCAGCTTTCAGCAGGATTATGTTTCACACACACAGCAAAGGTTTTGAAATTGAAGAATCACACTATAAAAACATACTGGAGCATTGATATATTATACCACAATCCCATGTACCACACAGTAATGGCCACTACTCGTTTTGAGGTAATTTTCAGATTTATTAATTACAATAATATTGAACAATGACTGCCCAAAGATGACTCCATATTTGATGGCTTATTTAAAACCAGACGCCTATTAGATAATTTCAGTGCCATCTTTGACCTGGCATATAGCCTCAAGAAGTGCATTGCTATTAAGACCCCCAAACCCAACTGCATTATTTACTACAACAAGTACATGGGAGGGGTATTGCAGCCATGTAATGGAATGCAGAAATCAAGGGTGTGCTACAAGAAAATTGCTGTGCATATTGTAGAGATTGCACTGTACAATGTGCACATACTATTCAGATGTGCAGGTTAGCAGGGAACCTTTCAAGAATTTCAAGAGGTGGTTAAGTCCCTTATAATTTGTGATCAGAAAGGGGAGGGCACATTTATTTCTGGAATCAAGGTTACACACATTGTACCAGGGCAATATTTCTCCAGTGAAGTTCCCCAAACTGAAAGAAGATCCAAAAAAGGTGCACAGGTTGCTTTAAAATCAGCATAAGAATAACTGTAACTGACGGTATGAGTCAGACAGACGACAATACCCCAGATGGCATGGAGTCCATGGCCACACCTGCGGTGGATAAAATTATGATGGAAATAGCATCCTGTCAGGTGATCCTTACAGTCAAGATTGACCATCTCCAAGCTTATCTCAATTTCTTTAGGCACGACATTGACAAAATCTGTGACCGCACCACTGATGCAGAACACAGACTGGGAGAGGTGGAGAACTAAGCTCACTCTACTGTGGCCTCGTACTCTGCAATTACAAGTTAAAACTCTCCAGGCAAGGGCTGGAGATGCAAAAAATCATAACATTGAAATAATGTGAGGATTTTCCCGAAAAGGGCAGAGAGTGACAACCCCGAGTCATTTGCTGACCTTTACCCTCTGGTTCACCAGCAAGACCCTTCATCATGAAGGTACAGAGACCGGAATGCAATACTGGCTGCAACAAGGCAAAAACGAGATATCAACTAAATAGTAGGCTATTGTTCCATCCAGATATCACATCAGAAGTCCAGAAAAAGAGGGGACAATTTGTTCAATTTGTAGCCAGGCTACAAGAACTTGGCATCAAGTATGCTGTGCTACACGCCTATCCTACACGCCTCAGAATTCAGGACGGTGACACTGCCCACTTCTTCATCACTCCAGAGGAAGTCTCCTCTTGGTTGGACCAGTGACATAAAAATAGAACCTAGGAGGGCAGCCTGCAATGGAGACTGCTGCACACTTCTCTTGGAGCTTGATCTGTGACATAATCCATTTTGTTATAGGGTATTGTTGAGACTTTATTTCTGTTGTCTCCCCCTTTTTTATCTTTCCCGCCCCCTTCTTATTTTCTCAATTACCCTCCCCTTGATGTGTGGTTTTTCTCTTTTTTCTCCTTCCTCAGCGGAAACTTGTAGAGATATCTCTCTCATTCAATACCCAAGTGGGTTAATGTTTGGTCCCTATATTTCCATGGAGCTCATTTCTAGTGATTCAGTTTTGTATTGACCAAGTTAACATTTTACTTTTATGGTACTGCCATTAGGAAGAATTTGTTCGCTACGCTGTATATCTCACAATGGTTGCTTGCAATAGTTGGTTTGGGATACTAAGCTCAAACAAGTTTCAGTGGTTTGGGCAGGCCAGTGACAGGGGCGGGGAAGGTCGTTGTATGGTTCTGTTGGTTTTCCTATGTTTGTATGTGAGTTTGAATGTGTGTGCCAGTCTGGGGGGAGGCCCTGACTAGTAGGCTATATAGTAGTATGACATGTAAAATTATTTTATGGAATTTCCACAATTATAAGATTAAAATATCCCTGATATTTAACATTTTGAAGCCCTATATCCCTGATATTATAATTCTGCAAGAGTCGCATTTGGGAGTACTCTCTCTGAAACTGTTGTGGATCAGACACACATATCATTCTGTCTACTCTAGCCACACTAGGGGTGTCTTGATATTGGCTAGCAAAACTCTTCCCTTTCAGCTGGACTCAGTAAAGCTGGATAGGGGAGGGAGATATGTTCTGCTCCAAGCAAGGATTTAAGGGCAGGAATATGTTCTGGAGAGACTTTATGCTCAGCCTCTGTTCCACAGGGAGATTCTGGATGAGATAATGGACAAAGTGGCAATGTTTCCTCCCATACCCTTTATTCTGTTGAGAGATTTTAATGTGGTATTAGACCACGTTAGGGATAGACTCTCCCCTCCTCACTCTGGAAGAGGAACTGGAAGAGGAATTAGCTATGGTGGAATCTTCCTTTACAAAAAAAAAATCACAGTGGCGGCAGCTCTGCTGTTTCACCCACTGCCACCAATTTGAGAAAATATTGACATTGAGACTTAGGGCTGTCATACTCTCATAATTAACTTAAGGCATGGATAGACCTTCCCTTGTCATTGGTAGGGCAGATAAACATATTTAAAATGATCCTCCTAATTAAATTGCTATATATCTAAAGACGACAGCAGTGATCACCCCCCCCATAGACATTTTGCTGTAATTGATAAGCTTCATACCCCCTTTCTGTGGAATAAGCAGGCTCCTCGGCTGGCCAGGGATACCTTGAGAGCACCTTGTGATCGGGGGTGGCTTGACTCTCCCGGACTGCTACCTTTATTATACGGCCATGCAACTCTCCTACAAGGTGGATAAGGGCAAATGGTAATAACCCTGCAATGGTACTGGAGCTCATATGAGGACCTGGCTAATCTGGTGTACAGGAGGATCTTATCCCACCAAATGCTAAACTTCTAACATGATGGTGACAGTCACAGCATGGAAGACTTTTGTGCATACCCGGGGAGGTGAGAACAATGACATTCAATGGTCACCATATTTGCCGTTATGGAGAACTAACCTTCTTCAGAAATGTGGAGTTTTGCTGACTTTGAGTTTTGGACCAGGAGAGGATTGAAGTACCTCACTCAGTTTTATGATGGGGGTTTCTTCCATTTCTTTGAAAGCCTCCACCAAGAACTTCACCTACAACATACTAATCACTATCAATACCTTCAGCTTTGTCATGCCTGCAGAGAGCAATTTGTGGAGACCCTGTGTCTTTACAGTGCAGTTCATTAGAATCTGTGGTGAGATGGGAGGTCCCATGCAAGCCAATCTCGACTTCCTACACAGTACTGATAACTGGCCTAAGGTCCCCATTAGCCAAATCCTTCTTGTTTTGGCAGAGAGACATTCCCATTTTTCATTTTAGCTGTAAGGAGAAATTGTCCACAACATGGAAATCCACAGTCATCAGTGTTAGAGACCAATGTATTCAGGTCAGATGGCTTCACAGAGTGTATTTAACAAAAATCAGGCTCGTCCAAAAGCTCATATTAAGCAATGATATATGTACTAGATGTGGGGACCATTGGGGATCCTATATACACATGGTGTGGGACTGTGTAGTCATTCGAGCTTTTTAGTCTGAGGTTTATGGGTTTCTCAATACAACTGTGGGGTTACCTAGGGTTTGCACACCAGAAGTGAGTTTACTGGGTTTGATTAAGGAGATTTTCCCCACCAAACAAGGTCAGAAGCTGTATAGACTTCTCCTGTGCTATGCTAAATTGGAAGCCCCTTACAGTTCCAACACCCGGCCAATAGATTGATTTGATCGACTAAGACCTACCTAAATATAAAGCAACCTATGCGGCTAGAGGTACTCCGGATCACTTCATGAAAATCTGGGATCCTTGGATAAATGCACAAACTGCTCCTGATTTTCCTTAGGGGCTTTCTCCTCGGGGTGGTGCCCTGAATTGACTGTGCAGACTTTAGTCCTATTCACTAGTGTTCCCTTCCCATAAATAAAACACAGGACAACCATTTAAACTATTTGGTGGATGCAGTAGGCCACAGCTTTAATGAAAAACGTCTCAGTATATAGCTTAACAACAGAGAATTGGGAATGATGTGGTATGCCGGGCGCTGATCACCTGCGGCCAAGTCCGTCTTCATTCCCACCAAACTTGGTTTGTACCGCCAGCTGTAACTTAACCTCGTACTTCAATAGCACTCTTGAAAGAGAAAAAACACCTGGGGTGTACAACCACTCATGCTGAGACCCACACTTCAACACCAAAGTTATTAACAAAGCCACGCAATGCACGTCCCTCTGAGCTCATAACAAAAGGGAGGAGCAGGAGACTTGCTGCTGTTGTTGAACATTAACATTATGCCCAATGCCACTCTTTCCCTTCTTAGCCTTGCCAGGTGCTCAGACAGCCACATTTTGATTATTGCTGTACCCTGGAGGACCCCCTAAACATATTGTGTGCGAGCTTTCTCAAATGGCACTAGCTGCACACATTTTATATTTGTTGTTGGACAGCCTTTTTTAATACTGTTGTACTACTCAACTACAGCAAAACTATGCTTTATGACATTTCTTAGCCCTTTCTTAACCCATGTGCCACACCCCAAAGGACCAGCTGCACATATTTTAGTCCTGCTTCTCTGTTGCTGATTAGTGACTTTATCAAAAGTTATCAAAGTTTTATTCAAACTTTATCCAAACATCATCAAATTTAATAGTACCACTAGTAGTTTATTTTTGTATACTAAAATTTGTTTAGCTGGTTACTACAAATCCTGAAGCACAACTCTCAATAACAAAAAACACCCCATCTAATAATGCAGAATATTGACCTCCAGGACATTTAAGCGTCAGGAGGCATATGCCTTTCTTGCTTTGGATAGCCCTTCTTAGCCCTACCATGCGCCCATTTTAATCAAACTATCCACATTTACCCTTATACAAAATATTCATTATAAATTCTATCCAATAGTTATACTTTATAAAGTATCTTAACCACTAAAAATTAATTTCTTAAAAAAACTACCTGTGGTTTCAAAATGATCACCACATCCTCTTTTTGTGTGTTTCTACTATACTGGTACTTCAGGGGTTCAGCACCTGAGCTCTAAATGGCGGTCCTTCTCTTCTAAGCCTTGCTGTATGCCCAGGCAGCAGATTGTGGCCACATGTGGAGTATTTCAATACCCATAAGAACCCACATTATAAATTATGGGGTGTTTGTCTCCAGTGCCACTAGCCAAGCACACAATATTTAGCACTGAAATGGCATATTTGCACAAAAATTGCCATTTTTCCTCTGCACCTTCTACTAGGTATTAACTTTGGTTCACCAGTTGTGTGGCCAATTTGTTCACTACATCCCTAGATGAATTCTTTGAGGGGTCTAGTTTACAAAATGGGATCACTTCTCGGTGGTTTCTACTGTACTGGTACCTTAGCAAACACGACATATCATGTAAAAACCATTTGAGCAGATAGTGACCCATTATAATTTATGGGGTGTTTTAATCCAGCAGAATTAGTCGGGCACAAGATATTTGGCACTTAAATGGCATATTTGTGCAAAATTAGCAATTTCCCCTATACACCATCTACTGCGCATTAACTTTTTGGGGTCAAAATGCTCACTAAATCCCTAGATTAATTCTTTAAGGGGTGTAGTTTCCATAATGGAGAATTGTAGTAATAAATATTGAGGTTTATATTTATATTCACCCTTTCTACGTTACAGAAAAACATGGATTAAAAAAAAGCACAAAAAAAGAAAAAAAAATTCAGAATGTTATTTTTTACAGTTTTGGAATACCTATGCAACACCTAGAGGGTTGATAAAGTTCCTAAATGCAGTTTTGAACACTTTGTGGTGTGAAGGTTCTAAAATCAGGTTTGTTACTGGGGTTTTCAATTATATAGGCCTCTTAAAATCACTTCAGAATTGCACTTGTTCCTAAAAATAAGCATTTTGAAAATTTCTCGAACATTTGAAAATTTGCTTCCTATGAGCCTTCTAAAATCCAACACAATAAAAGGATATTAATATACAGTATATTATGTAGGCAGGCAGAGGGAAAGATTGTGGAGGGAAGATACCTCCCACTAAGGTGGCTCCTCTCCACTAGGTAATGGACTGGAATCTATGTCCCGGGTTTTGGGTTTGATTACAGACCCGGGCTTAAAGCTCTAGTCCTGGGTTTTGTTAGAGCCAAGTTGAAGCCTTAACTTTGACCAGGTAGGAGGGTGTGTCTCTCTTCTGATGGTGGCTCTGAGACACAAAAACACTGCCTGTGTGGAGGACAGAAAGTAGAGACAAAACTGCTAACTTGGTGAGCCTGCTGGACTGTTTCTGTCTTAAAGACTATTTTGTGTTGCTGGACTTTCTGCCACTTGGCTAAGACAAGCCATTCTGTTTTGTGTTGCCTTATGCTGAAAGCCATTTATGTTATGGACTCTGTGAAACTCCTCCTAATAAAGCACTAGTGTGAACTTGCACACACTCCTCCAGTGTCTTACTTGCCTGGTAACGAGCCCCACTGTATATATATTGTCCCGCATTGACAATGTATATGCAGTGGGGGAAAAAAGTATTTAGTCAGCCACCAATTGTGCACAAATTATTGCTCACACAGTTGATTTCTTCACACCAAGCTGCTTGCCTTTTGCAGAGTCAGTCTTCCCAGCCTGGTGCAGGTCTACAATTTTGTTTCTGGTTTCCTTCCACAGCTCTTTGGTCTTCACCATAGTGGAGTTTGGAGTGTGACTGTTTGAGGTTGTGGACAGGTGTCTTTTATGCTGATAACAATGTCAAACAGGTGCCATTACTACAGGTAATGAGTGGAGGACAGAGGAGCCTCTTAAAGAAGAAGTTACAGGTCTGTGAGAGACAGAAATCTTGCTTGTTTGTAGGAAACCAAATACATATTTTCCACCATAATTTGCAAATAAATTCTTTAAAAATCAGACAATGTGATTTTCTGGATTTATTTTCTCATTTTGTCTCTCATAGTTGAGGTCTACCTATGATGTCAATTACAGGCCTCTCTCATCTTTTTAAGTGGGAGAACTTGCACGATTGGTGGCTGACTAAATACTTTTTTCCCCACGGTATATATATATATATATATATATATATATATATATATATATACATATTGTAAATGTTAAATATTAACAATTGTGTGTGATATGACTATATTTCTTAAAAGTATATAAAATATTTTTTTAAGTTACTATTTTTTCAAAATTTTCTGTAAATGTTAGATTTTTTTAAATTTAAATCATGACAACTAAATTTTACCACTAACGTAAAATACAATGTGTCATGAAAAAAAGTCTCAGAATTGCTTGAAGTTTAAAGCATTCCAAAGTTATTACCATATAAAATGACACGTCAGACTTGGAAAATAGATCTGTGTCCTGAAGGTGTAAATTAGTCTGCAACATTAAGTATTCAAATTCACTGCCGATTAAAACAAAAAGAGTTTATCTTTGTACTATATTGGCTAATAGATATAAAAGATAAAAACTGAGAGCCTTCAGTAGTTGACACTTTTTAATGACTAATAGAGATGAGCGAATCAAAGCTGATGAAGTGGAATTCGATCTGAATTTCAGGAAATCTTCGATTCGCCTCGATTCCGGATTTCCTCACGCTTCGATGTATCGAATCACATTTTTTAATAAAATGGCCACTGCACATGTTGGGGCAAGGGACTCTGGGAATGCGGGATCACCCACAACGCCATGCGTGCAGCTAATCAGCAGCCAGCCGGCCCTGTGATGTCACAGCCCTATAAAACCCCTCGGCCATTTTAGGTTCACTCATTTCACATCGTACTTAGTGCAGGGAGAGACGTCAGCAGACACTAGGGAAAGTGGTAGAAAACAATTCAAAACTGCTAGAAGTTCAGGGAAAGAGCCTTAGAACTGTAGGGAAAGGATAGGGAAGAATTTACAGAAGGGTATTGAAGCAGAACAGGGCTCATTTGGGGTGATTGCAGGGTCAGTAATAGCAACAATCGTACTACACATTACAGCACTCAATGCAATTTTACTGCTGCTCATTGGAGGTTTGCAATAGATCATACCTGTGTGTTCAAGGAAGAACACTACAAGCCTTTTGCAGTACAGTAGTGGCAAAAAAAACTGAATTCTTATACAGTAATCATTGCAGTAATCTGCTATAAAGACTCTTTAAAGGTGTTTTTTAGTGAGGAAACAAATACGGGGCTTATTCGCCATTGTTTTGAAGGTAGAAAATTACAGGCCATTTTGCAGTACAGTAGTAACAAAGAAACATAATTCTTATACAGTAATCTGTTATAATGTCTTTTCAAGGCGTTTATTATTGGGGAAAATAATAAAGGGGCTTATTCGCCGGTGTGTATTGTAGGTAGAAAATTACAGGCCTTTTTGCCCTGTATTTTCCTTTTCATTTACTTATTTGATATAACAGTATGTCAGACAAAGAAGCAACAGGCCCTACACAGGGGAGAAGCACAGGCCTAAATGTTTCTGGCGCAGGCACAGGTCGCAGCAGAGTAAGGGGGTGGGGCAGCAGGGGTCACTTGCAGAGGCCGGAGCTGCTAGTGTCAGCTAGCGGTCGTGTCTTGACCAGCAACCCAGCGGTGAAAGAATGGTTGACTCGGTCATCCACTTCATCCCAAGTCACATCAGACACCCCCAACCAAGAGTTGGTGGGTTCGTCAGACACAACCCTTAGTTGGCATGGCCCTGGAGCAGGCCCTGTGCCTTCACGTGTCCTCAACCTGCTTCTGTCCTTTACTGTTCCGTCAGCCAGAGAACTACTCTATGCTGTGGGCTCAGATCCACTATACAGTGAGGAGCAGTCAGCAGCTAGTGCCCAGCCAAGATCTGGAGGGGACATTCGCCGCTTCCTCCAGTATGCAGACAAGTAGTGATGAAGAGAGTGGCGTGGGAGCTGGGGTTGCAAGTGGTCAGGCTCCTGGCTCAGAGGCCGTTGAGGAGGACATCAGTGACCTGCCGACAGTAGTGGATGACGATGTAGCCGATCACAATTTAAGATCCGGCATAAGAAGGGGCTTCATCATCATCATCTGGAGAAGAGGGTGGCAGCTTGGGCACGAGGCAGCGGCAGAGTCAGCACGGTGGCAGCAGTGGGAGGTCAGGAGCCAAATGTGCCCGGGGTAGACTACCTTCGCAGGAGCCTACCTGCCCAGAAAGCAGTGGTGCAGGGGTTCATGGAGGCAGTGGTGGTAACAGTCAGTTAGTGCAGAGTTGAGGTCTACCTATGATGTCAATTACAGGCCTCTCTCATCTTTTTAAGTGGTAGAACTTGCACAATTGGTGGCTGACTAAATACTTTTTTTTCCCCACTGTATGCCCTTTACAGCATACTGGGTTAATGTGGTTCCTGCCCAGACACACCAGCAACGTAGACAGGTGATGCAGCTTCCGCCTCCACATTCTCATGCCGTTGGTCCTGCAAAAATGTCCACCTTATCCTCCACTGTGTCCTCAGCCTCCACTGTAGGGACAATTCACAATGCCTCTCCAGCATACCACATATGCAGGGCATAGCGGTATCACGCTATTCTACACCTCATTTGCCTGGGTGAACGAAGTCACACGGGGAGGAACTGTTCCGTGTCCTCAGTCAAGAAATCGAATCCTGGCTTTCTCCAAGACAACTTAAAATTGGAACCATGGTGACCGACAACGGGAAGAACATGGTGTCTGCGCTGCATCAAGGAGGGTTGAGCCATGCGCCCTGCATGGCGCACGTGTTCAATCTGGTTGTCAAGCGTTTCCTTAAGTGTTCCACTCATCTGCAAGACATCCTAAAAATGACAAGGAATCTTTGCATGCACTTCAGCCACTCATACACCACCAAGCACACCATCCTTGAGCTGCAGCAGCAGAACGGCCTCCCACAACATAGGCTGATATGCAATGTTTCCACCCGTTGGAATTCAACCCTCCATATGTTGGACCGACTGTACGAACAGAGGCCATAAACGATTTCTTGATGATCGAAGCAGACAGAGGTACTCTCCTGTGTAACTTTAATGTTAGCCAGTGGCAGCTCATGCATGACAACTGCTGTTTGCTCGTTCCTTTTGAGGAGGTCACTTTGTTAGTCAGTCGCCAGGACTACGGGATAAACAACATCATTCCACTCATATCCTGGACAAGATGCTTCTAAATCTTGCTGGTCAGGTGACTGGAGACATGGCGCCTACATATCACGGCTACATGAGCCCTTTGGGGGCTGAACTGGAGGAGGCGGACATTGGAGCACAAGCAATGTGTAGCAAAATCAGTGGGTTTTCCACACAGGTGACAGGAGAGGAGGAGCAGGAGCAGCCAGAAGAGGGAGATGAGGAAGACGAGGCAGATGACCCAGACACACCTTGGCAGTATGCAGTGGAGATGGATGCAGTGAGTCCCTCCGAGTCACTTGTGCAAATGGTCCGATGCATGCTCACTTGCGTAGTGACAGCTGAATTGTCACCATTCGACAGAGGGATGACTACTGGCTCTCCACCATGCTAGACCCTCGCTACAAGTCAAAAATATGGGCCTTTTTTTACACCCGCTGAGATGGAGGACAAAATGAACTACTATAGAGACATCCTATGTAGCAAGTTGGACACTGCCTATCTGCGACATCGTCCATCCTCTCTCAGGTCCGACCAGAACTCACCTGTCCACCCAAAATGTGGAGAGACTTACCTTTGTCAAGATGAATCAGGTGTGGATCAGCCAGAATTTCCAACCACCAATGCCTGATCAGATTAAATCATCCATGCTGCTTCACCCAAACCTTGACAAAAGAGACGGGTTTCTTCTGGCTACCTTCCTCAGCTACTATTCTGATGATGCCACCCGCCTGATGCCACATATCTGATGCCAAATGCTCCTTCTTATAGCCACTGTCAGTGGGCACTATTTGTGCCACCCACCTCCCCACTCCGTCACCAGGTCACTGTATGGCTTCCTCATGCTGCTGCCACTGGGTCACTGTATAGCCTCCTTATGCTGTTGCCACTGGATCACTGTATGGCCTCCTCATGCTGCTGCCACTGGGTCAATGTGTGGCCTCCTCATGATGTTGCCACCTCCACATTATGTCACCTTGCCACTTTGTGGCCTCTTGTTGCTGCTGCCAACTCCACATTATGTTGCCTTGCCTCTGTAGACATCCATGTGGAATCAGCAGACGACAGTGTAAAAGGAGTGCACTCTTTCACGCTAAAGTAGGATGTTGGGCCTCTGCACGGTTCTTTCTACCTGGCACTAACATAGACCTGTAAGGCTGAGTTCACACTTGAGTTAGTTGGTCAGTTTTAGCCCCGTAACTGGACAAATAAATGAAGTGTGCAGTGGTTCTAAGAGCGACGCCTGTCATGTGCTTGTCATGCTGACTACTACAGCAGGCTCCCTATGTATGTTACTGCAAGGCACAGTGTTCTACACCACTATACAGGCTTTCTGAAGCCAGGAAATAGCTATTTTTAAACGATATTCGCCGCTAATTAATTTGGATCGAAGCAAATCTTTTTGAAATCTTCAGAGAATTGGTTGAATCAAATTTTTGATAAATTCACTCATCTCTAATGACTAACTGAAAAGATGATGACAAACAGCAAGCGCTTGAGATTACTCAGAGATAAGTGATATAAATCAGAGCTATCAATATAAGGAGTAAACAACTACAGCAGTAAATATTGGAGCAGTTCCTAGATAAGGAGTGTGAAAGTGTTATTGTTCCCTGATTGAGATCTGCTCCCTGGTGATGATTCCCTCATCAGATCTCAGGACATATTTTTTTAAAGGGTTTTCCCCAACATACGTTTTTTTTTAAACTTAAACAACCATACAGATAAAGTATCTGCCCTCTCTTTCAAGATTTGCACCCCAATAGCACCATTACATTTTCAGCTTTTGATAATGAGTGGGCGATCCTTACTATGTATCAAATGACTCCCTGCTTACTAGTAAAAACTACAACTGCCTTGCTCTATGTGCTTTCTAACTGGCTCAATGGTCATTACTCCTAACAGAAATCATTCATGCACTGCACTTGCTCCGTCTGCTTGGATGGCTCATGCATTGTTATGAAGCCCTTAGCTAATAAGCAACTACAGGAAAGTAAAAGAAACAAACTGGGCACCTTAATCTTGAATGAAGATGGACTCCAGGTTGTATCCATTCACAACAGTGCCCAAACAGTGATAGGGATAGGGGGATTTCATTGCATTTTTTTCTAGTGACATACACTTTTGCTAATTGCTTTCAATAGGTGACAATGATATTTTGTAACTTACTTTTATGTGAAATATGATTATTGTTGTGGGAATACAACATAAATCCATAAGGCACATTCATTCCTGCTCTGAGTGTGGCAAAGACTGTCATGAGTTTATACTTCCAGACCCTCCTGTGTCTTTGATATGAAGTTTCCTTTCAGCACCAACATTTTCATGTCATTTATGTTGTGATCAGGGAAATCTGTCCTCTTCTCTTTGTTTGGTGAAGTGAGTTCATCCTCATTATAAGTTTCTACCCTGTTTCTCCTACATATAGAATATGTACATTTTGTACATACAATTACATAGACAATTAAGTAGACATATAATTAAGTAGACCACATTTCGTATGGTGCAGTTGAAGATATTTGGGATTTCATAGTTCTGATTCAAGTCTTTATCTTGAAGATGAGAGAGGCCTGTAATTGACATCATAGGTAGACCTCAACTATGAGAGACAAAATGAGAAAACAAATCCAGAAAATCACATTGTCTGATTTTTAAAGAATTTATTTGCAAATTATGGTGGAAAATATGTATTTGGTCAATAACAAAAGTTCATCTCAATACTTTGTTATATACTGTATCCTTTGTTGGCAATGACAGAGGTCAAATGTTTTCTGTAAGTCTTCACAAGGTTGGCACACACTGTTGCTGATATGTTGGTCCATTCCTCCATGCAGATCTCCTCTAGAACAGTGATGTTTTGGGGCTGTCACTGGGCAACACGGACTTTCAACTCCCTCCAAAGGTTTTCTATGGGGTTGAGATCTGGAGACTGGCTAGGCCACTCCAGGACCTTGAAATGCTTCTTACAAAGCCACTCCTTCGTTGCTCTGGCGGTGTGCTTTGGCTCATAGTCATGCTGAAAGACCCAGCCACGTTTCATCTTCAATGCCCTTGCTAATGGAAGGAGGTTTGCACTCAAAATCTCACGCTGCATGGCCCCATTCATTCTTTCATGTACACGGATCAGTCGTCCTGGTCCCTTTGCAGAGAATCAGCCCCAAAGCATGATGTTGCCATCCCCATGCTTTACAGTAGGTATGGTGTTCTTTGGATGCAACTCAGCATTCACTCTCCTCCAAACACTCAAGTTGTGTTTCTACCAAACAGTTCTACTTTGGTTTCATCTGACCATATGACATTCTCCCAATACTCTTCTGGAACATCCAGATGCTCTAGCAAACTTCAGACGGGCCCGGATATGTACTGGCTTAAGCAGTGGGACACGTCTGGCACTGCAGGATCTGAGTCCCTGGTGGCGTAGTGTGTTACTGACGGTAGCCTTTGTTACGTTAGTCCCAGCTTTCTGCAGGTCATTAACTAGGTCCCCCCTGTGTGGTTCTGGGATTTTTGCTCACCGTTCTTGTGATCATTTTGACCCCACGGGGTGAGATCTTGCGTGGAGCCTCTGATCGAGGGAGATTATCAATGGTCTTGTATGTCTTCCATTTTCTAATTATTGCTCACACAGTTGAAGTCTTCACACCAAGCTGCTTGCTTATTGCAGATTCAGTCTACCCATCCTGGTGCAGGTCTACAATTTTGTTTCTGGTTTCCTTCCACAGCTCTTTGGTCTTCACCATAGTGGAGTTTGGAGTGTGACTGTTTGAGGTTGTGGACAGGTGTCTTTTATACTGATAACAATTTCAAACAGGTGCGATTACTACAGGTAATGAGTGGAGGACAGAGGAGCATCTTAAAGAAGTTACAGGTCTGTGAGAGCCAGAAATCTTGCTTGTTTGTAGGAGACCAAATACTTATATTCCACCATAATTTGCAAATAAATTCTTAAAAAATCAAACAATGTAATTTTCTAGATATGTTTTCTCATTTTGTCTCTCAGTACCGACAAAAGTGGTGAGGTGCTTCTCCAATAACAAACCATGGATTAACTCTGATATAAAAACACTACTTAAGGAGAAAAAGATGGCATTCAGGACAAGAGATAAGGAGGGGTTGAGGGAAGTACAAAAGGAGCTGAGGAATCAAATCAGGCAGGGAAAAGCCAGTTATAAAGAAAAAATGGAAAAGCAAATGGAAAGAAAAGACATAAGGGGAGTCTGGGAGGGGCTTAAGTCAATTTCGGGTCATAAACAGTCTGTCTGCCAGATTGAGGCAGATGTTAATTGGCTTAATGAACTAAACCTATTCTTCAACAGATTTGATCACACACCAGCTCCTCTCACCCCAGTATGTCCTTCAGCTCCCCCCACCACAATGACTTCTCCCCATGCGGCCACTTCCCAACAGACCAGTAAATCCAGAAATCCGTCTTTATCTGGCCACAGTCTGACCTTCACACGGGCCCAGGTGAGGAAGGAGATGAAAAAGATCAAGGCGAGGAAAGCCGCAGGGCCAGATGACATCAGTGCAAGGCTAATTAAGACTTGCGGGGACCAGCTGTGTGGTATAATTACATATATGTATAATATGAGCCTGAGGCAGAAAATAGTCCCTGAATTATGGAAATCTTCTTGTGTGGTACCAGTTCCAAAGAAACCCCACCCTATGGACCTCAACGACTACAGACCTGTAGCACTGACATCCCATCTGATGAAGATCTTGGAGAGATTGGTTCTCACACATCTCCGCCCTCTAGTGAGCCCCGCTATGGACCCCCTCCAGTTTGCTTATCGGCCGGGCATTGGGGTAGATGATGCCATCATCCATCTTCTGCACAGGGCTCTGTCTCACCTGGAGAAACTAGGGAACACAGTGAGAATAATGTTCTTTGACTTCTCCAGTGCTTTTAACACCATACAGCCCAGGTTATTGAGGGACAAGCTGGGCCTTGCTGGAGTGGACCACCACCTCTCCAACTGGATCCTAGACTACCTCACAAATCGACCTCAATACGTGAGAGCCCGAGACTGTGTGTCAGGTACCGTGATCTGTAATACGGGGGCACCTCAGGGTACGGTTCTCGCCCCTTTCCTCTTCACACTGTACACTGCAGATTTTAGGTGCAACTCATCCAGCTGCTACCTACAGAAGTATTCTGACGACTCTGCAATAGTGGGTCTCATCACAGATGATGATGACAGGGAGTACAGAGAACTGAACCGGGATTTTGTGGACTGGTGCCAGCGGAACCACCTGAAGATTAACGCGGGGAAGACCAAGGAAATGGTGGTGGACTTCCGCAAAGGCAGATGCCCTCCAAATCCAGTGGACATCCTGGGGACGGGCATCGAGATTGTGAACACCTATAAGTACCTGGGTTTGCTCCTTAATAATAAGCTGGACTGGGCAGATCATATGGAGGACCTGTACAGGAAGGGCCACAGCAGGCTCTACCTGCTTAGGAAACTGAGAGCCTTTGGAATCCGGGGGGCACTTCTTAGAACTTTCTTCAACTCGGTAGTGGCATCAGCCATCTTCTTTGGAGTGGCCTGCTGGGGGAGCAGTATATCAACCAGGGACAGAAATAAACTTGACAAACTGATTAGAAGGGCCAGCTCTGTCCTGGGGAGCCCACTGGACCCAGTGCAGGTGGTGGGTGACAGAAGGATACTGTCTGTGGTGAGCTCCATGCAGAAGAAGAAGTCCCATCCCATGCATGAGACTGTGATCGCGCTGAGCAGTACTGTCAGTGACCGACTGCTCCACCCTAGGTGTGAGAAGGAGCGCTATCGGAAGTCTTTCCTCCCCACCGCGGTTAGGCTGTACAACCAACACCGACCTAAGCGGAGATCATTACACACAGAGAACTGAAATATCTCTCTGCCTGTTATATCCCCCCCCCCTCCTCTGCTACTTCCTATCTGTCTGTCTGCTATTAATGTAATGCCTCTCACCTTGGAACATTCCTGTACATGTTGTATTTGTATTTGTATCTGCTTATCTTATCTTATCTTTGCTGCTGTAACACACTGAATTTCCCCATTGTGGGACTATTAAAGGACTATTATTATTATAGTTGAGGTCTACCTATGATGTCAATTACATGCCTCGCTCATCTTTTTAAAAGGGAGAGATCTTGCACAATTGGTGGCTGACTAAATACTTTTTTTCCCCACTGTATATGGTGGTCGTGTTCCTGGCTTACTCAATTTTGGAATATAATTTACGCTTTGTTACGTACCATACTTCAGTATCCGTTTCCCTGGGGTCCACACGTGGCCTTACTGTCGTTAGGTATTGACGTACTGCCCTTGGAGGATCAATGTGTTATATTTCACGTACTAACAGTCACTAGGTCCAAGATAGCCCAATTATGGAAAAGCCCAGATATTCCCTGTATTTCTGAAATTACCGCAGCAGTTATGTTTAACTGTACTATGAAGCATTTGATATCGTGTAGACTGAGTAACGTCAATACTTTCAAGAGATTGTGGAGTAAATGGGTAACATTGTTGGGATTTGAGTGTTAATTATGTATAATTTCTGGGTCTCTATGCTAATGCCACTTGATCATTTTGCATACTTTCTGGTGTGTAGCTGTTTACTCAATGCTCATTGGAAATGTTCCTGCTTGATTTACTGTAACCTGCTTACGTTTTCTACTGGATCACTGTTTACGGTTATCTATTTTCATTTTGACTGTTAACTATGTACAACATTTCCACTATGTCCCTCCACTTCTTTCCACCTCCATCCTCCCCAATCTATCCCTCTCTCCCTCCCCTGATATCTCAACCAATCCTTTCCGTTTCCTGCCATACTCCTCCCCCTCTCATCGCCCTCTTCCCCCCTCTCAATATACTGTTATGCACCATGTCTTACAATATTCTACATTGTTCATTGTATAAAATACAAGTTAAAAAAAAAAAAAAAATAGGAGTGAGTTCATAAACTTCCAAATATATGTAATAATTAATTATATAATTCGTAAGTTATTAGCAAAGAATAAAAATCTTACTAACCCATATTTCAATATGTAGTCAAATGCCAGATTTAATGAACACACACACACCTTTTGCATGGAAAAATATCTTTATATTTGCATGAGATTGACCAAGAGAGATTCAAGTTTCACTATATGTTGGATGACATCTGCATGGCCTTTATTATCAAGACATATTTTCTTGGACATGCAAGCTAAAAGTTCAGGGAAGATGCTCTGCAAAGCATTGTGTCTCTCTTCCCCTTCTTCTGTTTAATTCAAATAGAGCAAAACAACAGCACCGAGCAGTGCATAGTGTAACACTGTTTGATGAATAACAAGGTAGGTTTAGCAAATTGATCTCTCATCTTGAATAGTTGTGAATAGGTTACAACCACCATATAGCAAAGTAGAACCAATTGACAGAGGTTTCTCTCTGGGTGACAGGCAGCAGCAGGATCCAGCAAGCACTCAAGAGTGTCAGGAGATAAACAGGAAGGACCGCTTTAGACCCACAGCCTGGGTCAGAGGAAAAGGAACCGCGCTTCGCCCAGGTTAGATAAAATCCAAAAACTTTATTTTCCAACACTACCCGTTTCGGGGTACACACCCCTTTATCAAGTGTACAGGAAGCATAATTAGAAAGCACTGCACCCAATGTTAAACTTTTGCCACTGAATGGTAAAAAGATTGTTTTGTAATGTATCTGCATCTGTCATTGTGGATCATGGAATTTTCCAATAACCAATCAAAGTTTGATTGATGAAAAGAAATTCAAAGGAGTTTATTTTAGGAAGTCCAATTTTAACAAAAAAATGAATTCATCAGAAAATATCCATACTGTGAACAACAAAATACTTACATTTCAGGCTGCTGCAGTTCCACAGATTTTCAATATGTTAACTCCACCAACAAGTGTAAAAAAAAAAAACAACACCAACCTTGCTTGATGTCTAATGGAATACTTTTATACCATAGACATTTCATATAACCCTATGCAGTTTTCTCTATAAAGCACTAGAGTTGCTGTAGACTTGCCTCTTATAAGGTCAGGGCAGACACACCCTACTACAGCTTCACTACTGCAGGTAAGTAAATCAAAACACTTCTTTATTAATCCATATTGGTGTGAACATTTGCTTAGTTTTGACACATTGTTCCAGATGGCAAGGCCAGAAAGAGTAAAAAAATAGAGCATTAGGTGGCCAAATTAGTGAGTATCGTTGATTATGATGTTAATCTGTTTTCCCTTAGATCTAACAGCAGCACAATATGGGGGGTATTTCTTCCCCAGTGTGCTGTTAGGACAGGCAGAAATTTTAATTAGCATAATTAATTGCAGGACAACACCCCTATAAGAGGGCAAAAGAGACTTCCCCCCCTTGTGTCAATTATAAAGAGAGAACAATATTACCTGAGGAAGCTTGTGCTTCTGTTAGGACTAAGGGAAAATAGATTAGCATCATAATCAACGATCCCCCCACCAGCAGCACAATATGGGGATGTAACAAGCAGACCCCCTAGGTAGGGTTAAACCCAGGAAGAAATCTAAGTTGGACCCTATCGGAAAAAATGAAATATCAGAAGAAAAGCCTGCAACTCTCCTACTCTTTTTGCTGAGGTGATAGTTAGCAAAAACGTGGTTTTGAAAGCCAGAAACTTAAGCAGATGTGTCTTGAGAAGATAATGAACCACTCTGATTATCTTTTCTCTCCTTGTCGGAGGTAAAGAAATTTCTAGGCGGACTGAGTCCAGGATCAACCACAGAAACTTCTGTGTGGGAGGAATCACCTCTGACTTCTCCCGGTTTATTAGCCAGCCTAGATGCTGGAGAAAAGGCACAGTTGTCTGCAGGTGCTGGAGCAGGATGGTTTCTGACTGGGCTTTTATTAGCCAGTCATCCAAATATGGCACTATGAACAGACCTTGAAGTCTGAGCACGACTGCTACTGGAGCCACCACCTTGGTAAAGGTGTGGGGAGCCGAGGAAATGCCGAAGGGCAGAGAAGCAAACTGGAAATGCTTCCTGTGGCCAGCAATTGATGCAGCAATTCTCAGATACCTTCTGTGAGGAGGATAACTGGAACATGTAAGTATGCATCATTAGGTCGAGAGTGACAAGAAATTGGCTGAAAGGCTGTGACCGACTTCACGTTCTCCATTCGGAAACCCTCTTTCCTTATGAAGAGATTTAGATATATTAGGACTATAATCATAGACTATATTACTACCAGGAAGTCTGGGGAGTAGACACCCAAACCTTCTTCTGAAGGGGGTACTTTTTTCAAGGCCCCCTTGCCCAGGTATTCCAGAATGGAATTTTCCAGTATAACCTGCTTCAGTACAGGAAGAGAGCGGGTTGCAATGAATCTGTCTTGTGGCAGGTGAAGAAAATCGGCCACATAACCCCGTTGTGTTACCTGTAAGACCCAAGGTCTTGGATCTTCTCCTGCTAGAAGGTGAGATAAATGGGAGAAGCATCCCTCAACAGGAGTATTTGCTGCTGCAGGAGGCAAGAAGCTGGCATCAAAAGCCAGGCTACTTTCTGTCCCCTTCCTTGGGGAAATTACATCCAGCCCCTCTGGACTGATATCTAGCACACCTCTGATATTGGAGAGTAGACTGAGGCGGCTACTGATAACTTTTGCCCTGGCCAGAAGGTCCTGCTTTTTTTTCTAAAAGACTGAGGAAGGCACTTATCCTTTTTATCAGCAAGACCTTCCATGATGTCATCCAGGCCTCTGCCAAAATGTTTACCCAGCTCAAAGGGTAGGGAGCATAAGATATACTTGGACACATTGTCCGCTCTCCAAGGCTTCAACAATAATGGCCTTCTAGCAGCTGTAGAGAGTGCCATATATTTGGTGTCCATCTTGACTTGGTGTATGGAAGCTTCCGCTAGATAGTCTGCCACCAAGGAAACCACACCATAAAGGCTAATAAATCATCTCTGGAGGACAGGTATGGTGATGTGGCACTTCCCGATTGGTGGATTTTCGAGTAGGGAGGCGGGGCACCTGCTTTAAAAGGATGGCGTCCACGTTCATACATACGGCCGTGCATTAGTGCACCTGACTTCCCCCCATACAATAGAGACACTTTAGGGCGGTTTCATTTTAGCATGGGAACCTGGACGAACTAGAGGTTACTCCTATTGCTAATCCGGCCTTCTACCTGTTATTGTAAGGTGTTCTCTTGCTGAGGGGTGTTATTATACAAGGGAAGGTTTGGGAAAAAGATCCACTGTAAACATTTATGCAGCAATATAGAGCTTCCTTCCACTCCTTGGTTCTATTTTGGGAGCTATGATCTTTTAACGTTTTGGAGATAAATATCTTTTAAATAATTGATCTAATAAAGATTTGTACCTTAATATATACCTATTCAGGGATAGCGACACATTCTATAATTTTTCAATTGTTTTTTTTTGGGGGGTATCTACAAGTTATTTAGATTATATGTTTTTTGAAGAGGAGAAAACTACTAAAAAGTAGTTAACCCTCAAAATCCTTTTAGGAAAACATGGGCGGACAGAAGCCTCCCTCCACCTGTCCCAACACACAGGACAGAAAAAAACACAAGGTGGGGAGGTCTCTTTTGCCCTCTTATACGGTTGTTGTCCTGCAATTAATTATGCTAATTAAAAATTCCGCCAGTCCTGCCACACACAGGGGCAGAAATACCCCCCATATTGTGCTGCTGGTGGAACATAAGGGAAAAGAAAGGAATAAGTAGTATTAATAGAACATTCACTCAGAGGTTTTACCAGACCTGGGGAACTCCTGTACCACAACTAAAGTTACAAAGAGGAAATCAGTTGTAAACACAGAGCACAACTTTTACCTCTTCCCAGTCATATGTGGACCTAATCTTAGACGCACTTAACACAGATGGATGTGGTCCAGGATACCAGATGTTGGCAGTATTTCCTGGATCAAACCCTGAGCAGGGACCTGAATTACCAGCATTATAGTCATCATAGTCATAGACAAGAGATACATTAGATCTAATTAAAATTTAAAAAATTATACATTGAAAGAGAGAGGTTCTAGGGAGAGAGACAGGAGTAAGTACTAGTGTTGTTACTATGTTACGCAGGGAGTGACAATCAGGTAGCAGCCATTGCTGTCCTCGTGTTTCATCACACATGACAGCACAATTACTTTAGTTTACACTGCTAAGTACACTTCATTCCAGTTTTTGTTGCATACAGTGCCACCATAAATTGGTGCAATGGCATATTATTCTGCGTCAGGCCTGCAATTATACAGAGCCTCTAACTTTAGCCTGTGTCCTTGTGACATTTTTTTCAAGTTTAATTTAAAACTTGAAATTTTTTTTTCAAATACATTTTTATTCAATATGTAATTGAAATTTAAATCCTCCCTGTGCTAAAAGCATGCCCTATGATGGGAGTCCTGCCTGCAGGTATATTGCTTTCTGTCAAACAGCCATTTGTAAAACACTGTAACCTCAGTTTTATTCCTAGTAACTTTTTTTTTCAAATTATTTTTATTTTAAATTATCATGAAAAACATGCTGCTGCCTGCGGCATTCTGTTCTTGCATTTATACCGTGCTGTGCACTACATTCTATGTCTAAGTGACTTTATTTCAAATACATTTTCATTTAAATTTAATTTAAACTGTTGTGGTGTTGAAAGTGTGCCAGTGCCTGGTGGGCATCAAACTTGCATTTATACGGACCTGTTAGGCCCAGTTCACATCTGCGTTCGGGTTTCCGTTCGGGGGAGTACACTTGGGGACCCCCCAAACGGAAACCTATACGCATAAAAAAGCTGTGTACCTGGGAATCCTGCGGACCCCATAGACTAAAATATGGGGTAAACCGCTTTATTATGTATATACAGTGGGGAAAAAAAGTATTTAGTCAGCCACCAATTGTGCAAGTTCTCCCACTTAAAAAGATGAGCGAGGCCTGTAATTGACATCATAGGTAGACCTCAACTATGAGAGACAAAATGAGAAAACAAATCCAGAAACTCACATTGTCTGATTTTTTAAGAATTTATTTGTAAATTATGGTGGAAAATAAGTATTTGGTCACCTACAAACAAGCAAGATTTCTGTCTCTCACAGACCTGTAACTTCTTCTTTAAGAGGCTCCTCTGTCCTCCACTGATTACCTGTAGTAATGGCACCTGTTTGACATTGTTATCAGCATAAAAGACACCTGTCCACAACCTCAAACAGTCACACTCCAACTCCACTATGGTGAAGACCAAAGAGCTGTGGAAGGACACCAGAAACAAAATTGTAGACCTGCATCAGGCTAGGAAGACTGAATCTGCAATAGACAAGCAGCTTGGTGTGAAGAAATCATCTGTGGGAGCAATAATTAGAAAATGGAAAACATACAAGACCACTGATAATCTCCTTCGATCAGGGGCTTCATGCAAGATCTCACCCCGTGGGGTCAAAATTATCACAAGAACGGTGAGCAATAAATCGCAGAACCATACGGGGGGACCTAGTTAATGACCTGCAGAAAGCTGGGACTAACGTAACAAAGGCTACCGTCAGTAACACACTATGCCACCAGGGACTCAGATCCATGTCCCTCTGCTTAAGCCAGTACATATCCATTTGAAGTTTGCTAGAGAGCATTTGGATGTTCCAGAAGAGTATTGGAAGAATGTCATATGGTCGGATGAAACCAAAGTAGAACTGTTTGGTAGAAACACAACTCGTCGTGTTTGGAGGAGAGTGAATGCTGAGTTGCATCCAAAGAATACCATAGCTACTGTGAAGCATGGGGGTGGCAACATCATGCTTTGGGGCTGTTTCTCTGCAAAGGGACCAGGACGACTGATCTGTGTACATGAAAGAATGGGGCCATGTATCGTGAGATTTTCAGTGCAATCCTCCTTCCATTAGCAAGTCCATTGAAGATGAAACGTGGCTGGGTCTTTCAGCATGACAATGATCCCAAGCACACTGCCAGGGCAACGAAGGAGTGGCTTCATAAGAAGCATTTCAAGGATCTGGAGTGGCCTAGCCAGTCTCCAGATCTCAACCCCATAGAAAACCTTTGGAGAGAGTTGAAAGTCCGTGTTGCCCAGCGACAGCCCCAAAACATCACTGCTCTAGAGGAGATCTGCATGGAGAAATGGGCCAACATACCAGCAAAAGTGTGTGCCAACCTTGTGAAGACTTACAGAAAACGTTTGACCTCTGTCATTGCCAACAAAGGATATATAACAAAGTATCGAGATGAACTTTTGTTATTGACCAAATACTTATTTTCCACCATAATTTGCAAATAAATTCTTAAAAAATCAGACAATGTGATTTTCTGGATATGTTTTATCATTTAGTCTCTCATATTTGAGGTCTACCTAATATGTCAATTACAGGCCTCTCTCATCTTTTTTAAGTGGGAGAACTTGCACAACTGGAGGCTGACTAAATACTTTTTTTCCCCACTGTAAGTTTCTGAAAACCCGAACGCAGATCTAAACCGGGCCTTATGCATCAGTTCAAGTGACATTTCATAAGGCTGTAGAAGCAGAGTCAGTAAAAGATGAAGAAGCAAGTGACAACTTGTGGAGTAAATTTTAATTTTATTTAAATCCTCCAGGTGGCTGTTGCTGTATTTTCTGCATCAAACTATGATTTAGAGGGTGCTGTATCAGTCTCGGTCCAAGTGACAATTTGTCATAAAAATTTACAACATAATTTAAATACAGTTAGCTAACCTTTAGTTGATGGAACAGTATTTCCATCTGTTGCGCCAAGTGGAAGTAGATCAGCAAACGAACATCCACCACAAGAGTGTAAAATATTACATTTATTACAGTAAATCTGAAATGGATTTTCACAGACCTCTAGCTGAATACAATAAATAGATCTGCAATTCCTGACAGTGGGGATGATGCCACTGCAGCTGTCTGCCTGTCCATCATATTCCATACTGTACTACACTTCCGCTGCTGCTACTACTGCCACACCTGAACATTCCCTGTGCTGTCCGTCATGTTCCATATGGTACTACATTTATAACCATAATAACATATATATTCTTTCATTAGTTAAAATGTTTCTTTAAAATAATATGAAACCTGTTGCTTGTTGCAGAAGTTTTTTCAGTTTTTTGAGCCAAAGGCAGGAGTGGCTTGAAAAAGAATGGAAAATGTAAAGGAAGCACTTAGTTCTCTTCTGTTAAATCCACTCCTGGCTTTGGCTAAAAAAAAAAAAACAACAACAACTGCATTTCTGCAACATGGGACTTTAGCCTTAAGAGAACTTCAAGTATCATACATAACTTTTCAAGACAATTGGAACACTTTTAATTTAGAAAATTTACCTCATCTCTAATAATGCTACAGATACCAAAAAAGTGTCTTTCAATTGATTCAATGACTTGGCAAAAACATTAAAGCACAATTGAAATCCTAGTATCAGTGTCTTAAACCGCTTCCACAAGGAGCTTCCACAAAACAGACTAGTCACTAGTCATGGGCGGAGACCCCAAAGTATAATAATAGCACCGAAGCGGAGGGGGGGCTGTTGGGAGCTTATAATACTGTGTGGGGGCCACTGTAGAGCATATACTACTGGGTGGGGGCCACTGTAGAGCATATAATACTGGGTGGGGGCCACTATAGAGCATATAATACTGGGTGGGGGCCACTTTAGAGCATATAATACTGGGTGAGGCCACTGTAAAGCATATACTAGTGGGTGGGGGCCACTGTAGAGCATATAATACTGGGTGGGGGCCAATGTGGGGGGCATATAATACTGGGTGGGGGCCACTGTGGGGAGCATATAATACTGAGTGGGGCCCTGTGATGATTCTGCTTAAGTGTGGCTGTGGCTCAGGGATGTATTTCGGTCTCTGGGTAGCGTATTTCTCTCTAGTTCCATTTATTCATACTGTGCGCAGCTATAAGCCTAGGTGTATATTGGCAGTAGTGGCAACAATGAAACAATAGGGCTCCATTGTACTCCTATACAGCCCTGAGTGATCAAAGAAACAATAGTGCATTGTTCAATCCTGGGCTGTTGATCAGATCTGCCTGATAACATTGTATCAATTCACTTGGTCTCAGTTCTTTACAAAGGATCTGGACTTGATTGCATTAACTCATCAGACTTACTGTTGCCGGTGACCTCATTCTGGGGGGTGGCATAAAGGGTATAAAAGATGAGGTAAGAGGTCTGTGGGAGAAGATTATGCTATGGAGATTATGTTATGGAGTTGAGACAGACTATCACAGACTACAAGAGATTGGTGTTGGGATTACAAGCGAACACCATGAGGAGATTTTTGTGATGAGACTATTGGACTAATGCTGAGAGACTGTGATGCCACATGCTAGGAGTTAATGCCATGTGCCAAGAAGCCTCCACTGGTGATCTCACACATACCAGAGCATGTGTGAGTGTTGGACTACAGAACCACATCAAGGACATGTGTGGTAAAGTAATTATTTCACCTTTATCCCTTTTATTTTATTTGTACTGTATCTTGTAACTAGTAACTGTTAATGCTTGCATATATCTGCATATCTGTTCTGAACTGTATGTGTTAGATGTTAATACCGACCCATTTAGGGGTTAATAAATATATAAAATTTAGAAGGCTTGTCTTGTATTTATCTTGTGAACCCGACACTCACTTGCGGTGAGTGTGGTTTTTATATGAAAGAGGACTCAGGTGGGAGCCAAAGCGGTTTGGCGCACTGAGGATCTTTCACATTGGTGGCAGTGTAGTGGGATCTTAGGATAAACAGCGTGTGTTGGTGACCTTTATCACTCACATGCTGGGGATTATGGTAATCCTATGAGACAAGCTCGGTATTAAAGCAAGCATTAAGATACAGTGAAAGTTTGATACAGTGCTGTTCCCTCCCTTACTCTTTGTATTCTATCCTATCTTTTATTTGGCAAATACCAGTGGATGGCTAGTGGGCTCAGAAGCAGATCTCCAGAACTGCTGAACCAGGCTTTTGGAGATCCTGAGCGTATGGCTGAAATGGAGGCAGCCACAGCTATGCAGAGTCCTGATTTTGGGGCTAGGCCAGGAAGTGCAACAAGCAGCCCGGTCCCAAGGATTACTTCACAGGAGAGAACAGTAACCCCAGCCTTGCTATGGGAACGGTTTCATACTGGCAAATGGCCCTACAGCAAGTAGGCACCGGTGACCCTAACACATACCTGCAGGTGTTGGGCTGCTTTCTGGAAGCTGTAGAACAAGAACAAGAACGGCAGGCTGCTGAGCGACAGGCAGAGAGAGAGAGGAAGGCTGCTGAGCGACAGGCAGAGAGAGAGAGAGAGGAGGATGCTGAACGAGAATGGCAGGCTGCTGAGCGACAGGCCGAGAGGGAGTTCAGCTTGAGCTCAAAAGAATGGAGCTCTCCCAGCGGGCACAAACCGCCCATGCGCAAACTCCAACAACCCTGCAGAGACCCTCAAGTTGGAAGGAGAAGCCAGGCCGGAGTTCACCACAGCCCTCTGCTTCCAGGTGGGGTAGGCCAAACTATGCCCCGGGTGGTCCCTCCCCTGTCCCAAGAACTCTGGGCGTCCGGGTGACCTTTCCCAAACCCCAAGGGGAGGTGCGGCGGAGCCATGCCTGTAACTCGACAGGACATTTCAAGAAGGAGTGCCCCAACTACCCTGAGAACTTCCCTGCTTCTCAAGCCACAGCAGGTGGCCCATCTGTGTATCTGGACTGGGGTGCAGGAAAAGGAATGCGGACTGTGGGACTATTGACTGATTTGCCTGCTAATGTACTGGTGGGATCTGATTTAGGATCTATGGTGTCTCAATATGGGGTGGGGAGCCCCCCTAATTTACTGTGATAAACTGTCTATGATTAATGCTGATCATGTGTCTGTCATATCTGCAGAGAGGGCCCGTAACCCCCCCCTCTGAGATACTTCCCATGGCAGTCAATGTAAATGCTAATGAGTTGCCTTCAGCTGAGAGCAGGGAAGATGCAAATGAGCTTCCTGCAACCCAGCTCAACAAAAATGTTATTGATGCTTTGTTCACCCCCGTGCTAGAAGCCAATGAGACTAAGTCTGTAGCCACACCCACATCTGCGGGGGCGTCGCCCTCCCAGCTTGTTAATCTGTCTACCACAAATCTCATTGAGGTCCGGTGTGAATTAACAATTGCTAATGAAGGTACTGTCAATGTAATTGCCAATGCTTGTTGTGAAAGTGTACAGGGTAGCTCTTCTGAGTCACTGGAAGCGACTTCTGCTATTTCGCCCAGTGTATCCGATGAGCACCCAACTGCTGACCATGTGCCAGATGGTCAGGTAGGCTATGTGGATCTCATGGCCGATCCAGGTGAGGGACGGACTGCTGGTAGTGCGGTGTTAGCCTGCAGCCAGAGTGCTACGAGGGTGGAGGGCGATCCGACCCTTGAACCATTGCCCACACCACCTGGAGTCGGTGCTGAGACCGCCATGACTAGCCTCACTCCCTTGAAGCCGGAGGAGTCCGGCCGGTATGAGACATACACGTCTCTTCTGTCCAGTTCTATTCCAGGAGTGCCCATGGCCCAAGTGCAGATGGCATGGGGTACTGGAGGTGTGAGCCAAGAAGAGGGTATGTCAAATGTATTACCTGTCAATGTATTGTGGGGGGATGGTTTGGGGAAGCATGATCTCAGTCATTTGCCCAAGGTATCACCATCACCCACCCAAGTACAGGAGGGACAGGATGTAGGTTTGGAAGCAAAGGGGGAGGTGCAGAACCCCCTAGAACTCTCCCAACTAGCTGCTAGTGTGGGGAAGACCCCGAGAGAGCACCGCAAGGGTAGCCAGGAGAGCAGATTGCCGGGAGGGGATCTCTGGAATGGTTTCCCAAGGGCCTGAGGTCATGAGTGTAAAGCTACGGGATGCCCGCACTCAGAAAGCAGACCCAGAACAGGCAGGAGGTAGCCAAGTGTATGGCCTCAGAGCCCCCGCCTTAATAGTGTCCCCAATCAGACCAAAAAGCCAGAAGGGGCCCCCCCCTCTTTTTTTGTCTCCACTTTTTTATCACACACACCAAACGTTCCAAGGTGCCCCCCAAACTGACCCTAGTCCAGACCCACCGGGCGCGCCCCACCCCCCACCCACCCGGACGAGGCCAACGCCCCCCGGGGCCGCGGCCGCGGGGGGGGGGGCCGGCGGCGCCACACCCAAAAAAGCGGCGGGGGCGCCCCCCACAAGAGGGGCGCGGGCCCCCCCCCCCCCCAAACCACCAACAAGGGGGGGGGGGGGTGGTTCCTTTTTAGTTGGGGGTGGGGGTGGGGGGTGTGTCTCCCTCTCTGGGCCGCGTATTTCTCTCTCTCCCCTTTTTTTTATACCCCAAGGGTATATTTGCAGTAGCGGCAACACCAGAACAAGAGGGCTCCATTTTCCTCCCACACCGCCCCAGCCCGAACAAAAAAAACAACACGCCGTTCTTCGGCCGGGGCTGGTCCGCCGCTCCCCCCTACCACTTTACCTTAACTCCCCTCGCCCCCTCTCTTTACAAAGGGTCCGGGCCTTAATTCCATTACCTCACCCAATTTACTTTGGGGGTTAATCTCCCCGGGATGGATGTCACCGTAAGCCTAATTAAATAGATAACCAGTTTCGAGCGCTCGGGAAACAAGACGTACACAGGTATCGTGTATGAACAGTTTCTACTTTATTGCGTAGTTCAATACAGTTTTAAAAGCGAGCTCAGTTACATAACAGTCATGTGATCAATATACATATATGGTCTTTCCAGTTCCGTTATCAGACAAATTTGTTCAGTTACCCATCACCCCAGATGTTTCCTTTTCACCTTATCTGAATGTCCTTCTTATCATTCCTGAGAATACCAGTTCTGCTGAGAACATCAGAACTGTTGACATCTTCCCCCAGACTCCAAGTCTGTATTCTATCTATAAACTATGCAGTCTTGTCTGCAGAACATTCCACCCTCTTGTGCTTTCTGTATATAGTGCAAACTATGTTTTAACCCTTACAATTCCCCCATTTAGGACTTTATTTTTAATCAATATTCAATGAATACATTCACACTATCTGTGTGCCATCTGTGATGGATTCTCCATTGAAGATGTTAAAAATAATGATCCTACCTTATATACTGAGTATTGTCCCTCATGAGATTGCATAGCGAAGGAATACATTGGATACGACAGCATCCTAATATCATAAAAATGATTACACAAAGGATTATACCTACGATTTGTCGGAGGTATCCCAAGTCAGGTAGGAAAGCTAACAGCCAGTCCCACCATCCTTGGTTGACATCTTGTTTAATATGTGTTACCATTTCCTGCAACTGTTTCAACTTATCATGCACATCTTCTGAATGGTCAGACAAATTAAAACAGCATATTCCCGCAAAAGTGTTGCACCCATAACCATGTTTAAGCAGTAAATAATCTATAGCCGCTCTATTCTGCAATATTGCTTTTTTATGTGATTGCAAATCTAATACAACATAATAAGGACTTATCCAGTCTGCATGCACATGGAGATCAGCTTCCATACTGCAACAGAAGTCGGCACTGCAATCAAACAAGTTTCTAACACATTACTGGAATATGCATTTCTCAAACAAAATTCTGTCATGTTTAATACTCCGGCCAAAATATAACCCACATATTCTCTTTTGTTCTCCATATGTGTTCCTCCAGCTCCCTTACTCCCTGATTTGGGCTGTCTTTTCTCCTGTAAAGTTCAAGAGACTTCCTAGTGTGTCTTTTCACGACCACCCAATCACCAGGCTGCAGGCTATGTGTTCCTGAAAAATCAGAAGGCTCTGGAATAGAAGAGAACACTTGTTTATGTGTTTCTTTCAGTTTTTTGACACAAATTTTGTACATAGCTGGCAATACTGTCATAGTTAAGCTGTAATGTCTGAGGAAAGTACAATCCTGTTTTAGGTGCACTTCCAAACAATATTTCAAATGGTGACAACTCTGTCCTCCTGTTAGGAGTAGTTCTTACTGAATATAAGGCTAGAGACAGGCATTCAGGCCAAGGCTTTCCTGTCTCTGCTATGGCTTTCTGAATCTTCAACTTAAGTGTACCACTCAACCTTTCCACTTTGCCTAAACTCTGAGGATGGTAGGGTGTGTGGAAAGCTTGCTCAATCCCTAGTGCAGACATTATTTCTTTCATTATCTCACCTGTGAAATGCGTACCTCTGTCAGACTCAATCACCTCGGGCACTACAAACCTACACACAAGCTCAGACATCAGTTTCTTGGCAGTTGCTTGTGCGGTTGCTTTGCTCACAGGGTAGGCCTCATGCCATCCTGAAAACAGATCCACAAAGACCAATACATACTCGTATGTTCCAGACTTAGGCAACTGTATGTAATCTATCTGTATCCTCTGAAATGGGTACAGGGATTTTGGTGTACACTTGGTGGGTGTTTTAACTACCTGTCCTGGGTTGTGTAGAGCACATATGTGACATGCTTTTACGTGGTTACTAGCAGCTCTTCCAAAACCTGGGGCAAACCATAATTTACCCACTAATGACTCCATGGCATTTCGAGAGGCATGCACCTTACCGTGGGCCAAGCCAGCCATCTGGGGGTAGACTGCTACGGGCAGACATAATTGATCCCCCATTTTCCACATACCATCACCTTCTGTAGCACCTGCTTTCTTCCATCTTTCAGTTTCCACACTGGTAACCTTTGAGTACAGCCCTTTTGGGTCTGCTAGGTCAATGTCCATTTTGCTCACCTGGTTGGGACCCCTTCTGGCCAGGAGTGCTGCAGCCTTGGCTGCTCTGTCAGCTCTCTCATTTCCACAGCTTTCAGGGTCCCTTCCTTTTGCGTGAGCTCTGACTTTCACAATTGCCAGCTGCTTTGGGAGCAGTATGGCCTCCATCAATCGACTTACCACATCTCCATTCTTAATTGGCTTGCCCTGGGCCGTTAGGAAGTTCCTTGACCTCCATATCGGACCATAATCATGCGCAATGCCAAAAGCATACCTGGAGTCAGTGTATATGTTGGCTGTTCTACCTTTGGCTACCTTACAAGCCTCCATAAGGGCTTTGAGCTCAGCTTCTTGGGCTGACATGTGTGGTGGAAGAGCTTCCTGGACTATGATGTCATGTTCAATGACTACAGCATACCCTGTAACAAATTTGCCTTCATCTGTCAGATAACTTGAGCCATCCACAAACATCTCATAATCAGGATTTTGTAATGGCACATCCGTGACATGGTCAAATCCCACTGTTTCCTGCGACATAAGAGCCACGCAATCATGTTCATGCTGGCTGTCAAACAGTTCTTCTTCAGAGAGGGAATTTAAAAATAACTCATCTTCCACCCCCCCCTTTGAATCATGAACTCCTACAGGAAGAAGAGTTGCAGGATTCAAAGTTAAACAGCGTTGAAAAGAGATGTTTGAGGAGGACTGCAGAGCAAATTCCATTTTGCACTGCCGTGCCAAAGAAAGGTGACGTCTGTCTACCTGTGTGAGGATAGCATGGTTGTCATGAGGTGTATACACAACCAGTATATGATCTAGGACAATGTCTGAGCTTTTCTCAAGCAACGCTTGTACCGAGAGGACAACACGCACACAGGAGGGGGTCCCCCTGGCTACAGCATCTAACCTTGAGCTGTAATGTGTTGTTGTGTGAGAACTGCAGTTGCGTGCCCCATCATCTCAGTCACGTAGAGCTGAAAAGGTTTCTGATAGTCAGGTAGGCCTAGGGCCGGAGCACTGACTATCTGCAACTTCAGCTGGTAAAACGCATCCATGGCCTCAGATGTGAGGCTGAATGGTTTTGAGGAGAAGCTATCGTACAGAGGTTGCATGGTCAGAGATGCAGATCTGATCCATGGCCTACAGTAGGATACCAATCCCAAGAAGGTACGTAGCTGAGCATGAGAGGTCGGTACCTGCATGTCTCTCACCACCTTGGTCCTCTCATCTGACAGGTGCTTGGTACCCTGGCCGAGACAGTGTCCCAGGAACACCACTTTTTGTTTGCAAAATTGCAACTTGTCCTTGTTGGCCTTTCAGCCGTTCTGGTAGAGGAAACACAACAGGCTGATGGTCGCCGCTTCACAGGTTGGTTTGTCTGGAGCACAAAGAAGAAGATCGTCAACATATTGTAACAGAACAACATCATCATGTGGAAAATACCAAGTACTCATAATAAGTGTAAGACACCTTGTGAATTGGTTAGGACTGTTTTGCGCCCCTTGTGGTAGTACTGTCCAAGTGTACTGTTTACCCCTGAATGTAAATGCAAACAAATACTGGAAATCGGGGTGTAAAGGCACAGAAAAATATGCATTGGAAAGATCTACACAACTGTACCAGGTGGTATCTGTGGGGACAGCTGACAGCAGGGTGTGTGGGTTAGGTACCACTGGGGTTTCAAGTAGTGTTACTTTATTCAATTCCCTAAGATCATGAACCATACGGTATGTGTCTGGTTCTCCCTTTTTACCCTTTTTCTTCACTGGGAAAAGAGGAGTGTTTGCTACAGAAGTGCATTCCTTCAATGCTTCTGCTTTCACTAATTCCACTATTGTTACTGCTATGGCATCCTCTTGGGCATGGGTCAGAGGATGTTTAATCCTGGGTGGCTGAGCACCAGGTTTCAGGGTTACCATAACAGGGGGTACATCCAATTTACCTAAGTCTGTTTTCCCAGTTGCCCATAATGCTGTTGGCACTTGGGATAACAGTACATTGTCTTCTTCAGTGAGGACAAAAATACAATTTGGTGTACTTAACTCAGCAGATGACAAGCATAAAATCTCATGGTTAGTATGTGTGACTTTTACATATGCTTCTCCTGATGAATGCAACATGATGTTACAACCTAATACTCCCATCACATCTGTACCAAGAATGTTATCTGATGTGTCTGAGACTAAATACCTAGTGAGTATCCTGCAACCCTGAAATGAGGTTTCTACAGGATCAGTTTGATCTAAAGCATCCACCGTTTTAGTGAGAAGTCTTCCATAAACTTCCACTGATTCACCTTTCTCTCTTTTAACAGATACCTTACTTCAGATGATAACAGGCAAGACAATAAATTCACATAACATAGTACAAGACATAATTTCATATGTTTGAGTATGTTCTTGAATATTTTACACATATATATTGTCATTGTACCTTACTTTCCATTTAACCTTAGGCTAACACTTTTATCAAAATATTTTCCCTTTGGGCATAAATAGTCATCATACACAGGCTGCGGACCCCGGAGGCCCAAAGCCAAGTTTCACTTTGTAATAATTGACATGTAACATTACTGGGTAACAGCATCATGTTCAGCTTGTGATTTTCTGCGTGCGCATCATATCAGATACAATGTCCTTGGAGCTACTTGGCAGTCAATTAATGTTTTGGTTAGTCCCTGCAGAACATCTGCAGAGCGCTACAACAGAATACAGGAATACAATTCAAGCAGATAGCAGTTAATACTGACACCAAAATTACATATTACTATTTTTGTACAATTTTCAAATATTTCCCAAACCCCACAGACTTTAGAATTTTCTTCACTGGATTCCAACCAAAAGTTGAACCCCTGTGGAACATCACAATATCCTAGTTTCTTCTTTTTAGGGGACATTTCCTGAAAGCGGATTTAATTTTACAAAAAGCATAAAAGTTGAATCCTGGCATTGATATAAACAGAATGAATATTACAAATACAGGTTGACATATATATATATATATATATATATATATATACATAATCCAATAAACATCATACCGATGGTGTACAGTTTTTCTCTTTGCACTATATCAGATTCTCTGAGTATTTTGTTAAAGTAAGTAATATTTCATACAGAACTGGGAGATGGGTTATATTAAACAATAATACTGAGAAGGGGGATGTCTCCCTTCAAGCCTGATTCTCGGAGTGAGGTGGGGGTGATTCATTATTTCCTGAACTATCATCCCCTTTGACCTTTCTTCTTGGAGCTCTGCACTGCCTTTTTCTATTCTATTGCTTCCTTCTATTAGGGCATAAATGCCTCTTTGCAACTTTTTGTCCTGAATCAATCCCGCATGATCTAATCTCCACTGATCCCAAAACTTACTGTCTACTAACCCAGTCTGGTGTATTCCTGCTCTTTTTAGGATTGTTTTTACCTGTGTGGCTACTTCTTTCCCTTCCCCTATTTCTATTAGTTCACATGGGGTGTACCATATCTTAGAGGGTCCCATCCCCATCTTGGCTGGTAGCTAATCAGCCGATGAGTCTCTCACTCCTCTAGGGCAACCTTTGAGACAATAGAGGGTCACTTATGACTACTTAGTGAGAACTCCCAGACAGACTCTTCTGTCTTCTATGAACTACTTGTGTAAGTTCAGGAGTAGTGCTCAGGGCAATGCCTCAATTGGCTTCCACAAGCTCAACTTTCTGCCTGTGTCCCCTTACCAAAACACTCCCAAATCACCCCCCCCCCCCCCCCCCCCCCCCCCCCCTCCCCCCCCCCCCCCCCCCCCCCCCCCCCCCCCCCCCCCCCCCCCCCCCCCCCCCGCCCGGGGGGGCCTTTCCAAAAACAACACTCTTTCTTCCCCCCCCCCCTCCCCCCTCCGCGCCCCCCCCCCCCCCCTACACAAAAGGGGAGGAGGAAAATTTGCCTTTCTCTTCCCTTCCTTCCCTCTTTTTTTACACAAAAGCCAGGAAGGAAAGAACAAAAGGAAGGAAGAAAGAAAAGAAAAAAAACAAAGAACACATTTTTTTTCTCTTTTATTGGGGGCATGCCCCTTTTTTGTTCTCCCCCCTTCTCTTATAGGCGCGAAGGGGTCTTATAACCGCCCCGCCCCCTCCCCCCCCCCCAACAAAGGGGAGAGACACCCCGGGCCCCCCCATTTTTTTTTTGGGGCGAAAACAAGCCCTCCCCCACCCCTTTTTTTTTTTCTTTCCGGGGCCCCCCCGCCCCCCCCCCCCGGCCATGGGGGGGGGGGGCCCCCCCCTACCGGCCCCCCACCCCCCCATCCCGGGGCCCCACGTCGTTGGGCGTCACATTTCTGTTGGGGGTTAATCTCCCCCGGGATGGATGTCACCGTAAGCCTAATTAAATAGATAACCAGTTTCGAGCGCTCGGGAAACAAGACGTACACAGGTATCGTGTATGAACAGTTTCTACTTTATTGCGTAGTTCAATACAGTTTTAAAAGCGAACTCAGTTACATAACAGTCATGTGATCAATATACATATATGGTCTTTCCAGTTCCGTTATCAGACAAATTTGTTCAGTTACCCATCACCCCAGATGTTTCCTTTTCACCTTATCTGAATGTCCTTCTTATCATTCCTGAGAATACCAGTTCTGCTGAGAACATCAGAACTGTTGACATCTTCCCCCAGACTCCAAGTCTGTATTCTATCTATAAACTATGCAGTCTTGTCTGCAGAACATTCCACCCTCTTGTGCTTTCTGTATATAGTGCAAACTATGTTTTAACCCTTACACTTACTGTTGCCGGTGAACTCATTCTGGGGGGTGGCATAAAGGGTATAAAAGATGAGGTAAGAGGTCTGTGGGAGAAGATTATGCTATGGAGATTATGCTATAGAGATTATGCTATGGAATTGAGACAGACCATCACAGACTACAAGAGATTGGTGTTGGGATTACAAGCGAACACCATGAGGAGATTTTTGTGATGAGACTATTGGACTAATGCTGAGAGACTGTGATGCCACATGCTAGGAGTTAATGCCATGTGCCAAGAAGCCTCCACTGGTGATCTCACACATACCAGAGCATGTGTGAGTGTTGGACTACAGAACCACATCAAGGACATGTGTGGTAAAGTAATTATTTCACCTTTATCCCTTTTATTTTATTTGTACTGTATCTTGTAACTAGTAACTGTTAATGCTTGCATATATCTGCATATCTGTTCTGAACTGTATGTGTTAGATGTTAATACCGACCCATTTAGGGGTTAATAAATATATAAAATTTAGAAGGCTTGTCTTGTATTTATCTTGTGAACCCGACACTCACTTGCGGTGAGTGTGGTTTTTATATGAAAGAGGACTCAGGTGGGAGCCAAAGCGGTTTGGCGCACTGAGGATCTTTCACAGGCCCACTGTGGGGGGCATATAATACTGGGTGGGGGCCACTGTAGGGAGAATATAATACTGGGTGGGGGCCACTGCGGGGTGCATATAATACAGGGTGGGGGCCACTGTGTGGAGCATATTATACTGTGTGGATTATACTGTGTGGGGCCACTGTGGGTAGCATATTATACTGTGTGTGGGGGGAGTAATGTAGAACATATAATGCTGTATGGGGGCCACTTTGGAGCATATAATGCTGTGTGGGGGCCACTGTTGAGCATATAATACTATCTGGAGCCATTGTTGAGCATATTTTACTGTTTGGGGACCTGCAACCGGTTCGGGGGGAGGGGGGCCATGTCAAATGTTCGCCTTGGGGCCCAGCCATTCCTAGTTACGCCACCGTTTTTAGCTGTGTGTTTTTGATCATTATCCTATTAGAGGACACATACCAAGCACACTAGGCAGCACATTTTGCTCCAGAATGCCTGGATAGTCTTGAGATTTCATTGTACCCTGCACATTTCCAAGTCACCCTGTTCCAAATGCAACAAAGCAGCATCAAAAGCCTTAAAAGTTGCCCCAAAAGCCTCCTCCACGTTTCACAATAATAATGTTCTTTTCTTTGTATGCTTCACTTTTGCACCTGTGAACATGTGAGCTTATCTGACTTGCCAAAAAGCTCCAGTTTTGTCTCATCTGTCCAAAACACATTTTCCTAGAAGCTTTGCAGCTTGCCAATATACATTTTGGTAAATTCCAGTCTCGCTTTTTTATAATTTTTTTTCAAAAGTGGTTTCCTCCTCAGTTGTCTTCCATTAAGTCCACTTTGGCAAAGAAAATGATGGATGGTGTGATCTGACATCAGCCTTGGAGTTCATCTGTTCAAATTGTCATCAATAAAGTTTTAAAGGGGAGATACAATAAACATCCCATGAACAGTTGTGCAATGAACAGAGTAAAGAGAAAAAAAGCATAAAACAGTAAAGCTAATACAGTTAAAGATGGCATTGCGAAAATTACTACAATAGTAGTACAAAGTTGTAGGCAAACTGTTTTTTTTTAAAAACAAGTTAACTCAAAGATGGTCAAAGAATAACTATAATCTCACCAGAATATTATAATTAGAATTATAAAATAATAAGTGTTTAATAAATGAAAAGAGATAATACTTAGCTGTGGTTACAAAAGATGTAATAGCTCACTGGATGGGGAGCCACATTATATATCATATACTGATTTATACCCATTTTTTGATGACTTCCAGAGGTGTTGGACATCTTTCTTTCTCACAATTTCAGCCGAGACTAACTAAGACAATAGGCATATAGTTTTTATAGTACCTTTGGGGTGGGTGAGGGGCTGAGTGGTCAGCTTATAACATGACCATTTATGGTACAGGAATTTAAAGAGATGCTTATCTACTGATCAGTATAGACTGAGCAGTATAGTATAGAGAAATACAGACAAAACTACAGAGTGAACCTCTTAAGGATGTACATGAAATACATATAGACTGATCAGTAAGAAATGAACCCTGTCATATCACATTCATAAGACATTTTGATTTTGTGGAAAAACATGTCCTATTACAAAAGTAAAACAGGGTAAAGTAAAGCAGGGCATTACACTCCCAAAATTTTAAAGGAGAGGCCAGGCCACAGCAGAAAATGATAAAGCTGATGGCAAATTAGGTGAATGCAGGATCTGTTAACTCCTTTGCAGAGGCGTAGCTAGGGGTTCAGCACAGGGGGGGGCGAACACATCCAAGTGGGCCCCCCAACTCAGGTATTCCAACACTATCACTATACGGTGACTGTCTAGTGGTAGATAGTGGTTCTACACAGGGCTGTGAAGACCAGTTACGTAAATACAGTACAGGAACAATGTTGTGACTTACCGGTGACGTTTCTGACTGTTTACACTTATCGTCTCTTCCATCTGGACCGCCATGACCACTTCTTCCAGCTCTGACTGTAAAGTTTATAACACAGACATCTTTGGCTCCTCACTTTTCCAGGCACCAACCCACATTGTCCTCAACTACATGAAATCTCCATCCTGCTGCTACCCCAATTATAAAATATGATATAAAATCCCCTGGAAATGAATAATAACCCCATGTACCTTTTTAATTTAATAATGCTCCTATGTGTCCCATTTATTTAATACTGCCCCTCAATTAATAATGCCTCCTAATTAATAATGCACTGTGTACCCCCTTAAATCAATTTAATGCCCGAGTGCCACCTAAAATTAATATTGCCCAATTCCCCTATTATTAATTACACCCTCTTATGTCTCCTTGTATAAATTATGCCCTCTTACATAAATGCCCCTCTGTATTAATAATTCCTATTAATAACCCCTTTGTATTAAAGACGACCTTTCATGTTCTCATGTATATGCGGTTTTATATACCACTAGAAAGCTGACAGTGCACTGAATTCAGCGCACTGTCGGCTTCCCCATTATGTGCCCCGGTGGAGGAGATATCAGTGCCGTTAGTTTCGGCACTGATCTCTCCCCACCGTTAGAAGGGTGTTCCTGACAGTCTAGCATCATCGCTGGGCTGTGATGAACGCCCCCCCCAAGACTTGTACTGGGGGAGGGGGCCTTCCTCATAGCTCAGCGTCATCACAGGGCGGTAAGGAACGCCCCCTCTGACAGTACAAGGCTATGTTACAGTACTGTCAGGGGGGCCTTCCTCACAGCCCAGTGATGACGCTAGACTGTCAGGAACGCCCTTCTGACAGTGGGGACAGATATGTGCCGAAACTAACGGCACCGATATCTCCTCCATCGGGGCACATAACGAGAAAGTCGACTGTCGGCTTTCTAGTGGTATATAAAATCACAGGTTCATGAGGACATGAAAGATCCTCTTTAAAGGGGTTGTCCAGGAAGTGGACAAATCACAGTGGAGGTGGAGTAGGTGATAAAAAAAATCATACTCGGGCTGGGTTCACACCAACACTTGAACCCCGTTGAGAGATTCCGTCCCCCATTTCGTTTGAAAATTGCGGAAAGAAAAGTCCTGCAAGCAGGCCTTTTTTCTCCACATTTTTCAGGCAGAAACCAGACAGAAACCCAGCAGACCCCATTATAGTCCGCAGGTAACCGCTTTACAAGCGAATTGTAAACCCAGCCTTACCTGTCCCCAGTGCTTTGGTGTCTGCCACCACTGTCTGTTCAGACACGTGCCATACGTGACTGCTGAGGCCATCAGTGGTGTCAGTGATGGCTGTAAAGGACCCAGTCATGTATAGGAGTGACATCACCGAGTCCTTTCCAGCCACCGCTGAGGCCAATCACGTGCAGTGCAGGACTTGCGCAGAGAAGCAGCATGTGTGTGCCTGGACAGACAGCAGCAGAGGGCTGAGGACATTGGTTGCCCGGGGACAAGTGAATATTTTTTTTTTGTTTCACCTTCCCTGCCTTCTCCAATTTGCGCAATACAATCTTTACCAGTAAACTTTATTATTCCCTAGAAAACCCCTTTAATACTGCCCCAATGCCCCCTAATATTATCTCCCCTTACATTCATACAGACCCCACTGACCTTTCACTATAATTTATATCCTCTTTCATTAAAGCCCCCTAATACCCCTTATATTACTGTAGTTATGTACTCTTATCTAAGTTCCCAATGCTCCCAATTGACCTCTTAGATGTATTACCCCCATCCCCCCACCCCCCAATTACAATGCCCAAAGTGAGTTAAAAAAAAAAAAGTTGATGCTACTCACCTACCTCCGATCCCCCAAGCAGGAGTCTCCGCCGCCGGCACTGCCGCCGCTTACTGAACAAGCAGGACCTGCGTCCTGGCGCGGACGGCACAGGACAATGACGTCATCGCGCAAACGTCTGTGCCAGGGCGCAGACATCTTAGGGAAGCTTGTAGGCCGCAGGCCTGAATGGGCTTGTGGTTTACGAGCTACGTACGTGTAGACAATGTATTTTAACTGCATCAGTGTCATGCAGACGCCGATGCAGTTAATATGTGAGGGTAACCTGTGTTGCGGCGGCCCCGAAGTGGGCCCCCGAGAATTTGTGGGCCCGGGGCCACCGCCCCCCTGCCCCCCCCGCTAGCTACGCCTCTGCTCCTTTGTGAATAGACCACAGTTGTCATTGATCATAAAATTTCTTGAGCAAATGATATCTGATTGAGATTGCTTTTTCCATAAAAAAAACAGTAATTAACCTGATTGACATTGTTAACATTGCCAGATGATTTTCAATGGTGCACGATTATAAGTCTAGCAGCCATAATGATCTGAGAAAGTGTAAACCTAGTAGTGTCAGGGACAAAGTTCAGCCCCAAAATGCATAACGCTACCTCAGGAATGTTAGTGATTCCTTCTGCAAGTTGGAAAGCTAGTTTCCAAAATGGGTAAATAACTGAACAATCCCACCATGGATGAATGTAAGATCCGCTATGGCCATAGCCTCTCCAGCACAAATCATTAGTAGCATTAGAGCTCATCATGGCAATACAAACCAGAGTCAAACACCAATGAAAAATCAGTTTCCTTGACATTTCTCAATACACCGTACTTGGGTACTCAAAACTTTTTTGGACCAAGACAACGCTGAGAACCATTGTTGGATGGTAAAGGTGGTTTTGAGATCAGTCTCCCATCTAATCATGTAAGTAAATTTATAAAGTCGGAGTGTATGATATAAATAGATTGTAAAAAAGAGATATTCCCTTAGTTTTGGGGAGAAAAATAAGAACACCTGGTGTGCCATACCTGAAGTGAAAAAATGCATGCTATTTAAGCCCTTTCCGACATCCGCCGTAATAGTACGGCAGATGCCAGGTCTGTAAAGATGGAGGCCTGCGATCAGAGTTCACTGCATTATTGCACTGCTGTGTGGCCCTCCAAACTAAAAAAATATGCCCCCGGCCCCATACCTTGTTTCAGGATGGTCCCACGCGGCAAGATCACAGGAGTCGTCCTGTTGCTTTGGCAGCCAGAAACCTTATGAAGGCTCCCAGGCCTGCAATAGTAATATTACTTTTGAGGTAGGGACATGTGTTCCGAGATGCTTCCTGGATATAAGACTTCCAAACTTTGACCGTTGCCGCCATGAATAATGAGGGGCATTGGGGGTCCGAGATATGGCTGTGAAATTTTAAAAGGGAGATCAGAGAATGTCCCAAAGCCGATTTTTCAATGTCCACCCAAATTTTATCACAGATAGATGTCCACCATAGTTTTGCCTGATCCAGGAGAACATTTAAATAGTATTTATAGACTTCCGCTACTCACTTACTTCCTGCTGTCCACGAGTGCACCATTGAGGATTTCTGAAATCTTCACTTTACCACCCCAGATGAAAGATAAAATCAATGATTGCAATTTAGCAAAGAATGACATTGGAACAGGGATACGCACAGTGCAAAAAGAATATAAAACAATCGGTCCACACTCCATTTGTAAGGAAAAGGGAATTCGAGAGATAGACGCAAATAAATATCTATACCCATGTTCAAGATCTGTGATTTAGAAGGGTTAACCTAGTAAGAGACATTCCCGAAATCTTTCAAAACCTGTTGAATTGCAAATAATTAGGACTAGGGCTCAGAGTTGAATAGCAGGGTATCAGTATATAACCCTATTTTGTGGGAAGTGCCACCTATCTGTCATTTAATGTTAGGATTATCAAAGTGGCCAATGGCTCCATCACCAGTGCAAAGATAATAGGGAAGGAGAGGGGGCACCCTTTTCAAGTCCCATTACTAATGTTAAAGAGGTGTGAGAGAAAGCCTGATGCCAGAACTCTTGCAGACAGGGAAATATAGTGCTAAAATGGCAGATCATATTGTCTCAGAGAAATGGAACTTGGTCAGTACTCCAGCTAAATAGCCCCAATGGACCCTATCAAATGCATTCTTTTCATCCAAAGCCAGAAGCAGAGAAGGCATTTGAGAGCGCTCTTCCCACTGAATTATATCAATGAAACGGTGAGTATCATCAGGAGCCTGCCTCCCAGCCATGAATCCTACCTGATCTGGTGAGATGATAGATGGAAGAATATGAAATGTTTTATCTGAGAGGACTTTGTCATAGACGAGTGCCATTAGTGATGGAGAAAGCAGGTAAGAGACTACCATTGACTTTTAGTCTAGCATGAGGGTGCGAGTATAGCGTAAGAATAACTGAGATGAAAGGCTATGGTATGTCAAATTTTTGTAAGGCTGATACTAAAAAGTCCCAGTCCACCCTCTCAAATGCCATATCGGCATCCACTCTGAGAAGGAGGTTCTCGCATAGTTGATGGCATGAAGCAATTTTACAGAGTTGGCTCTTCCTTCCTTTGACTTCACTAAACCAGTCCACTCCTCATGGATGAGAGAGGGAAGTAGGTGTTACAGTCTCAGTGCCAGGAGTTTGACCAGAACTTAATGTCCAAGTTCAGTACCTATATTGGTCTGTGGCTGTTACAGAGAGTGGGATCTTTCCCTTCTTTAGCTGTTAGTGTAACATATGCTTCTTGAGCTTGTTTTGGGATTTCTTTACCTTGAAGTAGGGCATTGAGTGAATGTTGCAAGTGTGGTAGCAGGCTGGACAGGAATATACTAGAATACTTGATTGAGAAGCCGTTTGGGTCCGGGCTTTTGTCAAGTGGGAAGCTGAAAATGGTTTTTCATAACTCTTCCTCAGTGATAGGATCCATAAACTGGCTTGGCTGTTGAGGTATAAGATGCGGAAGTCTGAGTGGGGCAAGAAAAGTTTTGGTGTGCCCTGCTTTAGCAGCAGGAGATGAGGTTGGAGTTGAGTCTTTGAGGTTATAAAGGGAAGACTAAAAACCCTGAAAGACTTCTGCTATTTTAGAAGTCACGGAGTGTAAGACTCCATAGAGGGTGTTGACAGCTGTGATGTGAGTCCTGGCCCTTGCCTTTTTGATTAAACTGGACATCATTGTTCCCTTTTGTTTCCGTGAGCATAGAGTTTGTAATGGAAGTGGAGAAGATGATTGACCGCTCATGCATTAAGAATATCTTTCTATTCTTCTCGTAGAGTCTGTAGTTCTGGTTGTTTCTCCACTATCAATGGTATCTTGCAAAAATGTTCTAATCAGGCTATCTGGTCAAGTATGGAATCAATCTTGGCCTGGTTCAAATTCTTTTGTCTGGTGCAAAGGTCTATAAGTATGCCTCTAATGTATGCCTTGTGTGTTTCCCATATTATTGCAGGGTTAAGGTCTGATGAGGCTTTTAATCTAAAGAATTTATGAGCTATTTGGAGAAGCCCATTCAGGGAGAGACAAAGGAGTAAACTAAATCATAACCAAAACTATAGCATGGTCGAAAATTGCGATTGATTCAATATGTGTTTTTTTAGGAGTAGAGATCTGGATATAAGTATGTAATCTAATCTTTGGAATGACTGTCTTGGGTTTGAGAAAAAGGTGAAGTCCTTCATGGAGAAAAAATGTGCACCACATCTCCAGTTGCTGGAGGTCTTGTAGCTTGGTGTGTAGTTTTCGAAATGCCGCCTTGGAGAGATGAGTTTTTCCTGAGGAAGTGTCTAGTAGGAGATTGAGAACTATGTTAAGTTCTCCTCCTAAAGTCACCACTCCTTCTGCAAAGAGGCTCAGGTCATCTAGGGTCTTTAATAGCCTGGAGATTTGGTTCGTTGTGGGGGCATAAATGTTAGGTAAGGTATAAGTAATCAAAGCAATTAAGGAGGAAATAAGGAGGAAGTGTGTGATTGAGACAATTGCATCTTATATATGCTAATATAGATTAAGTAATCTTTAAAGTACCATAAAGAAATGTGACCATGTATAATCAACATGCAGAATTTCTTCAGCTTTCAATTAATATTAGATCAGATTAATAGTCGTATGGAGGAAGAATAGGCATAAAAAGAGTATGAAGCATATACAATAAAAGGTGATACATCATGAATGGCCAACTCAATCTTCGAACCAGTTCCCTATTTTGGGTAACTGACAGGTACCTGTGGTCCAGTGTGGAACTGGAGGATACTTCACAGTGGATGCTGTCATGACAGTGTACTAGTAGTTACAGTGGGGAAAAAAGTATTTAGTCAGCCACCAATTGTGCAAGTTCTCCCACTTAAAAAGATGAGAGAGGCCTGTAATTGACATCATAGGTAGACCTCAACTATGAGAGGCAAAATGAGAAAACAAATCCAGAAAATCACATTGTCTGATTTTTTAAGAATTTATTTGCAAATTATGGTTGAAAATAAGTATTTGGTCAATAACAAAACTTCTTCTCAATACTTTGTTATATATCCTTTGTTGGCAATGACAGAGGTAAGACGTTTTCTGTAAGTCTTCACAAGGTTGGCACACACTGTTGCTGGTATGTTGGCCCATTCCTCCATGCAGCTCTCCTCTAGAACAGTGATGTTTTGGGGCTGTCGCTGGGCAACACGGAACTGTCAACTCCCTCCAAAGGTTTTCTATGGGGTTGAGATCTGGAGACCGGCTAGACCACTCCAGGACCTTGAAATGCTTCTTACGAAGCCACTCCTTCGTTGCCCTGGTGGTGTGCTTTGGATCATAGTCATGCTGAGACCCAGCCACGTTTCATCTTCAATGCCCTTGCTAATGGAAGGAGGTTTGCACTCAAAATCTCACGCTGCATGGCCCCATTCATTCTTTCATGTACACGGATCAGTCGTCCTGGTCCCTTTGCAGAGAAACAGCCCCAAAGCATGATGTTGCCACCCCCAGGCTTCACAGTAGGTATGGTGTTCTTTGGATGCAACTCAACATTCACTCTCCTCCAAACACGACATTGTGTTTCTACCAAACAGTTCTACTTTGGTTTCATCTGACCATATGACATTCTCCCAATACTCTTCTGGAACATCCAAATGCTCTCTAGCAAACTTCAGATGGGTCCGGATATGTACTGACTTAAGCAGTGGGACATGTCTGGCACTGCAGGATCTGAGTCCTTGGAGGCGTAGTGTGTTACTAACAGTAGCCTTTGTTACGTTAGTTCCAGCTTTCTGCAGGTTATTCACTAAGTCCCCCCGTATGACATTCTTCCAATACTCTTCTAGAACATCCAAATGCTCTCTAGCAAACTTCAAATGGATATGTACTGGCTTAAGCAGAGGGACATGGATCTGAGTCCCTGGCGGCGTAGTGTGTTACTGGCGGTAGCCTTTGTTATGTTAGTCGCAGCCTACTGCAGATCATTCACTAAGTACCCCCGTGTGGTTCTGGGATTTTTGCTTACCATTCTTCTGATCATTTTGACCCCACGGGGTGAGATCTTGCGTGGAGCCCTTGATCGAGGGAGATTATCAGTGGTCTTGTATGTCTTCCATTTTCTAATTATTGCTCCCACAGTTGATTTCTTCACACCAAGCTGCTTGCCTATTGCAGATTCAGTCTTCCCAGCCTGGTGTAGGTCTACAATTTTGTTTCTGGTGTCCTTCCACAGCTCTTTGGTCTTCACCATAGTGGAGTTTGGAGTGTGACTGTTTGAGGTTGTGGACAGGTGTCTTTTATACTGATAACCATTTCAAACAGGTGCCATTACTACAGGTAATGAGTGGAGGACAGAGGAGCATCTTAAAGAAGAAGTTACAGGTCTGTGAGAGCCAGAAATCTTGCTTGTTTGTAGGAGACCAAATACTTATTTTCCACCATAATTTGCAAATAAAGTCTTAAAACATCAGACAATGTGATTTTCTAGATATGTTTTCTCATTTTGTCTCTCATAGTTGAGGTCTACCTATGATGTCAATTACAGGCCTCTCTCATCTTTTTAAGTGGGAGAACTTGCACAATTGGTGGCTGACTAAATACTTTTTTCCCCCACTATATATGTCCATGGCAACCCATTACAAGCGTCAGAGATAGACGAACGCCATATATACAGTGCCTTGTAAAAGTATCCATACCCCTTGAACTTTTTCACATTTTGTCACCTTACAACCACAAACTTAATGTATTTTACTGAGATTTTAAGTGATAGACCAACACAAAATATCAGATAATTGTGAAGTGGAACGAAAATGATGGTTTTCAAAATTTTAATCAAATAAAAACCTGAAAACTGTGAAGTGCAAAAGTATTCAGCCCTCCTACAATAATACTTTGCAGAGCAACCTTTCGCTGCAGTTACAGCTGCAAGTCTTTTCGGGTATGTCTTTACCAGCTTTGTGCATCTAGAGACAGATTTTTGCCCATTCCTCTTTGCAAAATAGAGCATCTGTGAACAGCAATTTTCATGTCTTGCCACAGATACTCAATGGTATTTAGGTCTGGACTTTGACTGGGCCATTCTGACACATGAATATTCTTTGATCTAAACCATTCCACTGTAGCTCTGGTTGTATGTTTAGGGTTTATTGTCTTGCTAGGTGAACCTCCTTCCCAGTCTGAAGTGTTTTGCAGCCTCCAACAGGTTTTCTTCCAGGATTGCACTGTATTTAGCTTCATCCATCTTCCCATCAACTCTGAGCAGCTTCCCTGTCCCTGCTGAAGAAAAGCTTCCCTACAGCATGATGCTGCCACAACCATGTTTCACAATGGGGATGGTTCAGGTTTGTGTTCAGGTTGATGAGCAGTGTTACTTTTTCTCCACACACAGCACTTTGCATTTAGGCCAAAAAGTTCAAGTTTGGTCTCATCTGGCCATATCACCTTCTTCCACATGTTTGTAGTGTCCCCTATATGGCTTGCAGCAAACTGCAAACAGCACTTCTTAAGTCTTTCTTTCAACAATGGTTTTCTTCTTGCCACTATTCCATAAAGGCCAGATTTGTGGAGTGCACAACTTATAGAGTGCACAGATTTTCCCACCTACGCTGTGGATTTCTGCAGCTCCTCCAGAGTGACCATGGGTCTCTTGGCTGCTTCTCTGACCTTGCTCAATCTGTCATTTTAGGTGGACAGCCATATCTTGGTAGGTTTGCAGTTGTAAAATACTTTTTCCATTTTTGGATGATGGTTTGAACTGTGCTCCTTGGGATGCTCAAAGCTTGGGACATGTTTTCATAACCTAACCCAACTTTAAACTTCTCCACAACTTTACCTCTGACGCAGCAGAGCAGGGCAACAATCAACTTGGCAAAATAACATTCAGATGTGAGAGGAAGAAAAAAAAAAAGAAGAGAAAAGCTGACAGGTGGCTCCAGGCATGAGAGTAGAAGGAAGAGTGGAAGGTGGGAGTGTAATAAAAGGTATTCCAGAGTAACCAGACTTTCTGGTGAGAGCTATCATCCTGGAGTAGTGCTGCGATCAGGTCTTCCATTTGCCGGATGTGCAGAATCTGTTGTAGCCATTTCTCCATAGTTGTGGGGGAGGTGGATTTCCAAAGACGGGCAATGACGGACCTGGCCACAATCAGCATATAGCCAACTAATCTACAAACATGCTTCTGAATTTTACAAGGAAAGGTGGAGAGGAGAAGAGAGGCTGGATTGTCCTCCAATGCAACATCCAGTGGCGTAACAATCTCGGTCACATGGAGTGCGATCGCGACAGGGCCTGGCAGGGTATGGAGCCCGTGGCCAGCTGGAAATGGCCGGGCAGCGGAAAACTATGATAGTGGTCGGGAATCTTTGGCTCCTCACTTTTCCATGCATCCAACCCACATACTCCCAAGTGTATCTTTATATTAATAATGTTCATGTATACCCTGTATAAATAGTGCCCCTTATTAATAATTCCCCAGGTGTTAACTAATTAAAAGGCTTTCCAGGTCATTAATAAACTAATCAGTGGGGCTCAAAAACCCAGGACCCCCACTGATCAGCTGTTTGAATGGTACCTGTGTAAGCGCCATGACCACTTCTCAGTTTACATAGTGTCATTCATCTCATAGTGGCCATGTGATGTAACTACAGCCCCGTCCTGTACATGTCTACAGTATGTGACAAGGCTGGAATTACATCACACGGCCACTATAAACAAACAGCGTATAATATGGCGCTCCATTTACACACACTATAATGTTCCACAGCAGCCCCTGCACACAGTATTACACAGTATTATGGCCCACAGAGGCCCCTGCACACTGTATTATGTCTCACAGCGGCCCCTGCACACGGTATTATGCTTCATAGTGGCCCCTGCACACTGTATTATGCCTCGCAGCAACCCCTGCACACGGTATTATGCTCCATAGTGGCCCCTGCACACGGTATTATGCCCCGCAGTGGCCACTTCACACGGTATTATGTTCCGCAGCAACCCCTGCACACAGTTTTATGCTCCCTAGTGGCCCCTGCACACGGTATTATGTCCTATATTGGCCCCTGCACACGGTATTATGCTCCATATTGGCCCCTGCACACGGTATTATGCAACACAGTGGCCCCTGCATGTTATTATGCTCCATAGTGGCCCCTGCACTGGTATTATGCTCCATAGTGGCCCCTCAGAGGCGTAGCTAGCGGGGGGGGCAGGGGGGGGCGGTGGCCCCGGGCCCACTAATTCTCGGGGGCCCACTTCGGGGCCGCCGCAACACAGGTTACCCTCACATATTAACTGCATCGGCGTCTGCATGACACCGATGCAGTTAAAATACATTGTCTACACGTACGTAGCTCATAAACCACAAGCCCATTCAGGCCTGCGGCCTATGAGCTTCCCTAAGATGTCTGCGCCCTGGCACAGACGTTTGCGCGATGACGTCATTGTCCTGCGCCGTCCGCGCCAGGACGCAGGTCCTGCTTGTTCAGTAAGCGGCGGCAGTGCCGGCGGCGGAGACTCCTGCTCGGGGGATCGGAGGTAGGTGAGTAGCATCTACTTTTTTTTTTTAACTCACTTTGGGCATTGTAATTGGGGGTGGGGGGATGGGGGTAATACATCTAAGAGGTCAATTGGGAGCATTGGGAACTTAGATAAGAGTACATAACTACAGTAATATAAGGGGTATTAGGGGGCTTTAATGAAATAGGATATAAATTATAGTGAAAGGTCAGTGGGGTCTGTATGAATGTAAGGGGAGATAATATTAGGGGGCATTGGGGCAGTATTAAAGGGGTTTTCTAGGGAATAATATAGTTTACTGGTAAAGATTGTATTGGGCAAATTGTAGGAGGCAGGGAAGGTGAAACAAAAAAAAATATTCACTTGTCCCCGGTCAACCAATGTCCTCAGCCCTCTGCTGCTGTCTGTCCAGGCACACACACGCCGCTTCTCTGTGCAAGTCCTGCACTGCACGTGATTGGCCTCAGCGGTGGCTGGAAAGGACTCGGTGATGTCACTCCTATACATGACTGGGTCCTTTACAGTAATCACTGACACCACTGATGGCCTCAGCAGTCACGTATGGCATGTGTCTGAACAGACAGTGGTGGCAGACACCAAAGCACTGGGGACAGGTAAGGCTGGGTTTACAATTCGCTTGTAAAGCGGTTACCTGCGGACTATAATGGGGTCTGCTGGGTTTCTGTCTGGTTTCTGCCTGAAAAATGTGGAAAAAAAGGCCTGCTTGCAGGACTTTTCTTTTCGCATTTTTCAAACGAAATGGGTGACGGAATCTCTCAACGGGGTTCAAGTGTTGGTGTGAACCCAGCCCGAGTATGATTTTTTTATCAGCTACTCCACCTCCACTGTGATTTGTCCACTTCCTGGACAACCCCTTTAAAGAGGATCTTTCATGTCCTCATGAACCTGTGATTTTATATACCACTAGAAAGCCGACAGTCGGCTTTCTCGTTATGTGCCCCGATGGAGGAGATATCGGTGCCGTTAGTTTCGGCACATATCTGTCCCCACTGTCAGAAGGGCGTTCCTGACAGTCTAGCGTCATCACTGGGCTGTAAGGAAGGCCCCCCTGACAGTACTGTAACATAGCCTTGTACTGTCAGAGGGGGCGTTCCTTACCGCCCTGTGATGACGCTGAGCTATGAGGAAGGCCCCCTGCCCCAGTACAAGTCTTGGGGGGGACGTTCCTCACAGCCCAGCGATGATGCTAGACTGTCAGGAACACCCTTCTAACGGTGGGGAGAGATCAGTGCCGAAACTAACGGCACTGATATCTCCTCCACCGGGGCACATAATGGGGAAGCCGACAGTGCGCTGAATTCAGTGCACTGTCAGCTTTCTAGTGGTATATAAAACAGCATATACATGAGAACATGAAAGGTCGTCTTTAATACAAAGGGGTTATTAATAGGAATTATTAATACAGAGGGGCATTTATGTAAGAGGGCATAATTTTTACAAGGAGACATAAGAGGGTGTAATTAATAATAGGGGAATTGGGCAATATTAATTTTAGGTGGCACTCGGGCATTACATTGATTTAAGGGGGTACACAGTGCATTATTAATTAGGAGGCATTATTGAGGGGCAGTATTAAATAAATGGGGCACATAGGAGCATTATTAAATTAAAAAGGTACATGGGGTTATTATTCATTTCCAGGGGGATTTTATATCATATTTTATAATTGGGGTAGCAGCAGGATGGAGATTTCATGTAGTTGAGGACAATGTGGGTTGGTGCCTGGAAAAGTGAGGAGCCAAAGATGTCTGTGTTATAAACTTTACAGTCAGAGCTGGAAGAAGTGGTTATGGCGGTCCAGATGGAAGAGACGATAAGTGTAAACAGTCAGAGACGTCACCGGTAAGTCACAACATTGTTCCTGCACTGTATTTACGTAACTGGTCTTCACAGCCCTGTGTAGAACCACTATCTACCCCTAGACAGTCACCGTATAGTGATAGTGTTGGAATACCTGAGTTGGGGGCCCACTTGGATGTGTTCGCCCCCCTGTGCTGAACCCCTAGCTACGCCTCTGTGGCCCCTGCACTGGTATTATGCTCCATAGTGGCCCCTGCACTGGTATTATGCTCCATAGTGGCCCCTGTACTGGTATTATGCTCCATAGTGGCCCCTGCACTTGTATTATGCTCCACAGTAGCCCCTGCGCACGGTATTATGCCCCATACTGGCCCACCCATGAACTATTATTATACTCTGGGGTCTTTTCAGACCCCAGAGTATAATCATTGGAGACCCAGGGGAGGTGACAAACATAAAAATCAGTGTTACTTACCTATCCTGGACACCGGTGCACTCCTTGCAGCTTTCGGCCCTGTTTAATTGCGCACACACGTCACGTGATCAGGCCGGCGACACAACCTGATGACGTCACCGGAGGCCCCAAGCCTGCTCGGACTAACACCGATCGCAGGAGATGTAAGTAGCATTGGTTTTTATGTTTATCACCTACCCTGGTCCTCCGATTATTATACTCCGGCGGTCTGAAAAGATCCCGCAGTATAATAATAGTAGTATTTGAGGCCCGTGGCCTCACTTACCGATGCCCACGGCTGCTCACAGCAGCATCCACTTCCCCTTCTACGTCCCATAGCAGAAGGGGAAGCAGAGGCGGCCACGAGCAGACGCGTGGTAGGTAAATAAATAGGCCATTACCTGCTGGGGTTACTCCAGCAGGTTACGGCCTATTTATATATATATATATATACAGTCATATGAAAAAGTTTGGGCACCCCTATTAATCTTAATCATTTTTAGTTCTAAATATTTGGGTGTTTGCAACAGCCATTTCAATTTGATATATCTAATAACTGATGGACACAGTAATATTTCAGGATTGAAATGAGGTTTATTGTACTAACAGAAAATGTGCAATATGCATTAAACCAAAATTTGACCGGTGCAAAAATTTGGGTACCCTTATCATTTTATTGATTTGAATACTCCTAACTACTTTTTACTGACTTACTGAAGCACAAAATTGGTTTTGTAACCTCACTGAGCTTTGAACTTCATAGCCAGGTGTATCCAATCATGAGAAAAGGTATTTAAGGTGGCCAATTGCAAGTTGTTCTCCTATTTGAATCTCCTCTGAAGAGTGGCATCATGGGCTCCTCAAAACAACTCTCAAATGATCTAAAACAAAGATTGTTCAACATAGTTGTTCAGGGGAAGGATACAAAAAGTTGTCTCAGAGATTTAACCTGTCAGTTTCCACTGTGAGGAACATAGTAAGGAAATGGAAGACCACAGGGACAGTTCTTGTTAAGCCCAGAAGTGGCAGGCCAAGAAAAATATCAGAAAGGCAGAGAAGAAGAATGGTGAGAACAGTCAAGGACAATCCACAGACAACCTCCAAAGAGCTGCAGCATCATCTTGCTGCAGATGGTGTCACTGTGCATCGGTCAACAATACAGCACACTTTGCACAAGGAGAAGCTGTATGGGAGAGTGATGCGAAAGAAGCCGTTTCTGAAAGCACGCCACAAACAGAGTCGCCTGAGGTATGCAAAAGCACATTTGGACAAGCCAGCTTCATTTTGGAAGAAGGTCCTGTGGACTGATGAAACAAAGATTGAGTTGTTTGGTCATACAAAAAGGCGTTATGCATGGCGTCCAAAAAACACAGCATTCCAAGAAAAACACTTGCTACCCACTGTAAAATTTGGTGGAGGTTCCATCATGCTTTGGGGCTGTGTGGCCAATGCCGGCACCGGGAATCTTGTTAAAGTTGAGGGTCGCATGGATTCAACTCAGTATCAGCAGATTCTTGAGAATAATGTACAAGAATCAGTGACGAATTTGAAGTTACGACGGGGATGGATATTTCAGCAAGACAATGATCCAAAACACAGCTCCAAATCTACTCAGGCATTCATGCAGAGGAACAATTACAATGTTCTGGAATGGCCATCCCAGTCCCCAGACCTGAATATCATTGAACATCTGTGGGATAATTTGAAGCGGGCTGTCCATGCTCGGCGACCATCAAACTTAACTGAACTGGAATTGTTTTGTAAAGAGGAATGGTCAAAAATACCTTCATCCAGGATCCAGGAACTGATTAAAAGCTACAGGAAGCGACTAGAGGCTGTTATTTTTGCAAAAGGAGGATCTACTAAATATTAATGTCACTTTTCTGTTGAGGTGCCCATACTTTTGCATCGGTCAAATTTTGGTTTAATGCATATTGCACATTTTCTGTTAGTACAATAAACCTCATTTCAATCCTGAAATATTACTGTGTCCATCAGTTATTAGATATATCAAATTGAAATGGCTGTTGCAAACACCCAAATATTTAGAACTAAAAATGATTAAGATTAATAGGGGTGCCCAAACTTTTTCATATGACTGTATATATATATATATATATATATATATATATATATAAAAAAGTTATACTCACCTGCGATGCCTTGATAGAACAGCCGCTGTCTCCTCTTCTTGTCCGCGACGTCTGTGTCTCAGCGTAGGCGGCGCAATGACGTCATTGTATCGCCGCCTGCACTGAGATGCGACGTCTCGTAAACCAGCCCAGGACAGGCCCCGTTCAGCTTTGTTTTTTTTTTAAAGCGGTCTGTCCTGGACTGGCTTACATTGAATAGTAAAAATGCTGCCCCCCCAGACAGTGACGGACAGTGCTGCCTGATGCGGCCGCCTCACTTCACCTCATTAGCGATGCGCCCCTGGTTGGAAGCATATAATACTGGGTGGGGGCCACTGTGGGAAGCATATAATACAGGGTGGGGCCACTGTGTGGAGCATATTATACTGTGTGTGGGGGGAGCAATGTGGAGCATATAATGCAGAAAGCCACAGATCAGGCGGAAAAGTAGACCCAATCTCTCTATCCCAGCTCACCAGAAACGTTGGTTGCAGGGCCGGTTTTTGACAAAGTGGGGCCCTGGGCAAAATTAAAAGCGGGGCCCCCAAATGCTGATATGCAAACAACACCATCGTCTTCCAGTGGCAACCCCTAATAACGCCTCTTTTCTGCCAACAAAAAAGTAATAACAAGCCCCATTTTACCACACAATTCAAATGAGCACCTTTGTACCACCTAATAGATTTTTGCACCGTCATCAGTTATTATAGCGCCTCCTTATAAATAGTCCCTGCTTATAAATATTACACCTTTATCAGTAATAGTGCCCTTATAAATGATAAATAGTGCCCTGTATCAGTAATATTCCCCCTTATCAGTAACAGTCACCCCGTAAAAATAATATTGCTCCCTTATTAATAATAGCCCTCTCATAAGTAATAGTTACCCTTATAAATAATAGTCCCCATCATCACTAATAGCCCCCTTTATAAATAAGCCCACTTAACAATTTTACACCCCTTATAAACAGTTCCCGTCTTATAAATAATAGCCCCCACTTACAATGGATGCCTTATATATAATAGTTCTCCCCTTATAAATAATAGCCCATCTTATAAATAATAGTTCGCCCTTATAATTGCCCCCTCATATTTAACAGTTTCCCAATTATATACACGTAGACAAAATTGTAGGTACCCCTCATTTAATGAAAGAAAAACCCACAACCCAAACCACAGAAATAACTTAGACTGGAATTTGCCAAACTACATGTTGACAAGCCACAAAGCTTCTGGGAGAATGTCTTATGGACAGATGAGACAAAAATTTAATTTTTTGGCAAGGCACATCAGCTCTATGTTCACAGACGGAAAAATGAAGCATATCATGAAAAGAACACTGTCCCTACTGTGAAACATGGATGAGGCTCTGTTATGTTCTGTGGCTGCTTTGCTGCATCTGACACAGGGTGTCTTGAATCTGTGCAGGGTACAATGAAATCTCAAGCCTATCAAGGGATTCTATAGAGAAATGTGCTGCCCAGTGTCAGAAAGCTTGGTCTCAGTCGCAGGTCATGGGTCTTGCAACTGGACCCAAAACACACATCTAAAAACACCCAAGAATGGATAAGAGGAAAACATTGGACTATTCTGAAGTGGCCTTCTATGAGCCCTGACCTAAATCCTATTGAGCATCTTTGGAAGGAGCTGAAACATGCCGTCTGGAAAAGGCACCCTTCAAACCCGAGACAACTGGAGCAGTTTGCTCATGAGGAGTGGGCCAAAATACCTGTTGAGAGGTGCAGAAATCTCATTGACAGTTACAATAATTGTTTGATTGCAGTGATTGCCTCAAAAGATTGTGCAACAAAATATTAAGTTAAGGGTACCATCATTTCTGTCCAGGCCTGTTTCATGAGATTTCTTTTTTTAAAAATTCTGTTGAAACATGTTTGAAAAGCAATGTCTGACTTTCATTTGTTCATTTTCATAGAATTGTTATATATTATTACTTTTGCCAGATTCAAGTTATTTCTGTGACCATTGTGGGTTTTTCTTTCATTAAACGAGCGGTACCAACAATTTTGTCCACTTGTGTATACAGTAACCCACCCTTATATAGAATAGTTCCTCCCTTATAAATAAAAGCCCCTTGTATATAATAGTTCTTCATTATACAGTGTCGGACTGAAGGGCTTTAGGCCCACCAGAGGAACTTGTTCTGGGGCCCCACCCAACAGCTTCCTGCTAATAGCCTACACCACGGCTTCTTCATTAAAGTCTTACATATGTGCTGACTATCTAGTGTTACTGAGTATGTTCCCAGTATAGTCAGCCCCTATAGTACTGTGCAGGCCCCAATAACTCCATGGTGCGTTCATGCACAGTACTGTATGGAGAATGACATGGCCATGGAGCACTACACGTATGTGAAAGATTATAGTGAGGGAACTGTGATGCAGACATAACACACAGGGCTACCAGCCTCCCCCCATAGTATAATGCTCCACATGGTATATAATGCTCCATAGTATAAAATGCTCCCCTGAGCCCTCCAAAGTTTCCCCACATGGTATATAATGCTCCACAGTGGCCCCACACAGTATAAAATGCTCCTCTAAGCCCCCCATAGTGGCCCCACATGGTATATAAGGCTCCACGCGGTATAATATTCCACAGTGGCCCACACAATATACTACCCCTTAGTGGCCCCAGACAGTACAATATGCTCCCCAGCAGCCCCACACAATATAATATGCTCCATACAGTATAATATGCACCCCATAGTGCCCCCCCAGTATAATGTTCCACAGTGGCCTAACACAGTATAACATGCTCCACAATGGCCTCCACACAGTATAATATACTTCCCAGAGGTGGTTCCCCCAGTATAATATGCTCTCCACAGTCCCCCCCAGTATAATGCTCTACAATGGCCCCACACTAATATAATAATAATAATAATACATTTTATTTATATAGCGCCAACATATTCCGCAGCACTGTACAACTTGTAGGGTTCAAGTACTGACAAAAAAGATACATTACAAAGAAATAGTCAATTCACACACTGGGACTGAGGGCCCTGCTCGCAATAGCTTACAATCTATGAGGTAGAGGGGGTGACACAAGAGGTAGCAGGGGCAGCAACAGATGTAGCATTGCTTATACAATGGTCACAAAGTACAAAGTATAATATGCTCCCGAGAAGCCCCACACAATATAATACACTCTACAGTGGCCCCACACAGTATAACAGGTTCCCCACACTGCCCCTTCCCCCCCCCCCGGGTATAAAGCTCCACAGTGGCCCATAGTATAATATGCTCCCCAGAAGGCCCCAGCTAGTATAATGCTCCACAGTGACCCCACACAGTATAACATACTCCAGAATGGCCTCCACACAGTATAATATACTGCCCAGACAGGTTCCCCCAGTATAATATGCTATCCAGAGGGGCCCCCCAGTATAATGCTCCACAGTGGCCCCACACAGTATAATATGCTATCCAGAGGGCCCCCCCCCCCCAGTATAATGCTCCACAGTAGCCCTACAGACTCCCTCAGTGCTATTATTATATTATACTCTGGGGTCTCTTCAGAGAGGGAGACAAAGGAAAAATAACAAACAGTTATACTTACCTTGCCTTACCTCTCCTGGGCCTCCTTAAGTTGCTCCGCTATCCCCGCTGGCGCCGGCTTCCTCTTCTCTGAAGCTGACGTCACGAGTTGCTGTCAGCATGCCCCACGGAACACCAGAAAATGACATCGAACGCCAAGGACAGGTGAGTAAAAATGTTTATTATTTTCACTCACCTCGGAAAGGGGCCCTGTGGCACATGACGCTGGGTCCCTTTCTGTTATTGATATGGCCGGGCCTGACTCTCAGGGGCCACTTGTGGGATGGGGCCCTGGGCAATTGCCCAGTTTGCCCCTCCCAAAGCCGACCCTGGTTGGTTGGTCATCCTTATCAGAGAAGAAGATGTCATAGATGGTAGAGATTGGATGTAGAGGCAAGGTGGAGCAGACACATAGGCATTCAAATGGTAGGAGAGGCCTATGGTGGTTATTGGTACGCTTCAAAGACCCTCAAGTGACTTTTGTGCGTTACCTCTCTACTTAAAGTGTATGCTATGAATGGCTTATGTTTATGCAATGTTTGTACTTTTTCTATTTTCTAAAGAAATTTATAATAAAAAGTTAAATTGTTAAAATAGAAGGCAGCTGAGAAGGAGGGAAGATCTGAAGATATCTCCACTGTGTCTGCAGTAAATATCTCAGATGAACAGCTGATCCCAATATATAGTGGGCAGTAGCAGGCTTCTAATGATGTAATGATGTGGCACTCATGCAGCAGTGTTCATACAGTGAGCCGCAATCTACCGACACCACACGGAGAGGACAACACTGCATGGGAGCGCTCTGGCATGTACAAGGCGATAGAAGACAGAGGAGATTGATACACAGCGTTTGGAGCAGGTGAGGTATGAGGAGATCCAGGAGAGAGCTAAGTCTGTGATGCCAAGGTATGAGAGTGTTTGTAATAAGAGGGAGTGTTCAAGGAGGAGGAGGACAGAGTAGTGATGCTTGGCTTTGGCAGTTAATAGGTTGTTTGTGACTTTGGTCAGTGCAGTTTCTGTGGAGTGATGGCGTCTGACAAAGGTGTATGAGAGATAGGAGTGGACGTTTTTGAGGCATTCAGGAGCAACTAGATGGAGTGATAGTTGGCTAGAGAGGACAGGTTGAGGGATGGTTTCTTAACCCCTTAACGACATTGGACGTACTATTACGTTCTGTGCGCTTGGTACTTCGCGCAACAGGGCGTAATAATACGCCCTGGGGCGGCCGCCCACTCACTATCTGAGCGGGCGGCATCGGAACCGGGTGTTAGCTGTAACTGACAGCTAACACCCTGCTCCATATCCCCTGGTCGGAACTGAGTTCCGATTGGAGGTTTTAACCCCTTGGATGCCGCAGTCAAACATGACCGCGGCATCCAAGGGGTTCCGCCATGTTGCCTCTCCGATCGGCACCCCCCGAGGCGAGATCGGGGGGTGCCGATACCTATAACCTGCAGCCCGGGGTCTGCCCAGTGACCCCAGGCTGCCTGGAGACCCCACTACCTGATTGATCCTGCCGAGACCTGCGGAAGTGAGAGCTATGCGTCTGCATAGCCTCACTTCCTGTATAGACTGCAAGACACTTGTATGCTCGTGTCTTGCAGTCTAAAGTGCTGAGCCAGCAATCAAAGCATTGCTGGCTCAGGTGTCCTAATGGGACACATGAAAAAATAAAAAAAAGTGAAAAAAAATTAAATAAAGTGTTTGAAAAAAATTAATAAAAGAATAAAGCCCCAAAAATTCCCTTTTCCTATATAAAATGAATTATATAAAAAAAACAACTAAAAATTAATAAAAACAATGCATATTTGGTATCGCCGCATCCATAACAACCTGTACAATAAAACTGAAACAATATTTAATGTACAGGGTGAACGTCGGGAAAAAAAAACCGGAAAAAAAATCGTCAAAAGTAATGATTTTTTGCCATCTCACCTTACAAAATATGCCATAAAAAGTGATTAAAAAGTCATATGTACCCCAAAACAGTACCAATAAAAAAGCACAGGTTGTCCCGCAAAAAATAAGCCCTAAACCAACTCTGTAAACCATAAAATAAAAATGTTACGCATCTCAGAAGATGGCGATGCAAAAACAATTAATTTATGTCCCCAAATGGGTTTTTGTTCTTCAAAATTAGTATCGCATAAAAAAAACTGTATAAATGAGGTATCTCCATAGAATAAAGGTAACATGTTACTTATGCTTTATGCTGCATGGTGAAAAATTTCAAAGGTAAAACGCAGTGCCAGAATTGATGTTTTTTTTTTTTTAATCCAACAAGAAAGAGTTAATAAAATTTATTCAATAAGTTATAGGCGCCCAAAGATGATGTCATTACAAAATACATCTCACCCCGCAAACAACAAGCCCTCATATGGCTACATCACCAGAGAAATAAAGAAAATATAGCTCGTACAATGTGAAGACAAAAACCCCCAAAATCGACAAATCATTAGAACATAACTGGCTGCGTCAGGAAGGGAATGTATAAGATGTGCGAGCGTATATCAGGGGACACCCCAGATTTAGAGCTTATGAGGGAAAATAAACCAGAAGTGACCCCCAGAGTGACCTCCCCAATAATAGGAACTACTGGGGAAATAGTAGGGAATTTGGAGTTCCCAATGTACTCCGCACAGCTTACCTATTCACTTTTCCCCATCCGCTGTGCAGTTACGTCTGGGATACTAATGCTTACTACATCCCTTGATAAATTCATTGAGGGGTGCAGTTTTCAAAATGGGGTCACTCTTTTGGGGAATCCACTGTTATGGTACCTTACAGGCTCTGCAAACATAGCACCCAGATCCCAAACATCTGAATCTGCACTCCAAAAGCCACATAGCGCTCCTTCTCTTCTGCGCCCTACTGTGTGCCCAAACTGCAGTTTATGCCCACATGTCTGACACTGGTGTACCCAGGGTAATGTACTTAATGTCATATGTGGGTATAAACTGTTGTTTGGGCACAGCCGAGCACAGAAGGGAAGGAGTGCTATTTGGCTTTTGGAGCACAGACTTGGACGGTTTGGTTTTTGGACGCCATTGCACTTTTGCAGAGCTGAAACGCCAGTAAAGTGGAATCTCCTGACATGTGACCCCATTTTGGAAACTACACCCCTGAATGAATTTATCCAGGGGTACAGTGAGCATTTTTAACCCCCAAGTGTTGCTATAATTTATTATCAATAAATGAATACGCAGCTGATTGTGAAAGGTGAAAGTGACAATTTTTCCAGGAATACATCATTTCAGTGCGTAATATGTTGTACCCAGCTTGTATCAGAGATGAACGCTCCAAAAGCTGTTGTGCCCGGGATCTCCGATTAACAGTTTTTGGATTGTGTGTCTCTGCAGACATAAGCTGGGCACAACATATCGGGCACTGAAATGGCGTATCTCTGGAAAAATGTTATTTTTAACTTTTCATTATCATCTGCGCATTCATTTCTGGAAATTAAAAGAATGCAACACCTAAGGGTTAATAATGCTCGCTACACCACTTGATAAATCCATTGAAGGGTGTAGTTTCCAAAATGGGGTCACAAGTCTGTGGATTCCACTTTACTGGCAATTCTTGGGCTCTGCAAAAGTGACATGATGTCCATAAACCAAACTGTGCTCTAAAAACCAAAATAGCGCTCCTTCCCTTCTGTGCCCGGCTGTTCCCAAACAGCAGTTTATACCCACATATGGCATTAAGTACATTATCCTGGATACACCAGTGTCATACATGTGGGAATAAACTGCCATTTGGGCACACAGCAGGGTGCAGATGTGAAGGAGCACTATGTACTTTTGGAGCGCAGATTTAGATTGTTGGTTTTTGGACGCCATGTCACATTTGCAGAGACCCTAAAATCGCCCTACAAAATGGGGGTCACTTCTTGGGGAATTCCAGTTTACTGGCACCTCCAGGGCTCTGCAAAAATAACATGGCGACCAGAAAGTCCCTCTAAATCTGTACTCCAAAAGCTAAAAAAACACAGTGCTCCTTCCTTTCTGAGCCCTGCTGTGTTCCCAAGCAGCAGTTTACACCCACATATATAATTTTTTTTTCCCCAGGATAGCCCACTTAATAGTTTTAGGACTTCATGTCTCTGATGCCAGAAAGTGGCCGCAACATATTCTGAAATTGGATATTTCTTCAAAAACTTCAATTTTCACTTTGTACATTAATTTTTGGGAAGCATTTTTAGGCTCAAAATGATAATACCCCTTGATACATTCCTTGAGGGGTGTAGTTTCTAAAATGGGGTCACTTTTGAGGGGTTTCCATTGTATTGGTACTTTAGGGGCTTTGCAAGTGCGACATGGCACCTGAAAACTATTCCAGCCACATCTGCCCTCCTAAAGCTAAATAGCGCTCTTTCCATTCTGAGCCCCGCCATGTACACATACAGCAGATTATAATCACATATGGGGCATTTCTGTGTTCAGAAGAAATTGTGTAACAAACTGTGGGGAGCTTTTTCTTCTTTAACCACTTGCAAAAATTTAAAATATGTCGCTAAATGGACGGTTTATTGGAAAAAAAGTAATTTTTCATGTTTACGTCCCAATGATGATAAAATCTGTGAAACAGCTGTGAGGTCAAAATGCTCACTATACCCCTAGATAAATTCTATGAGGGGTGTAATTTCCAAAATGGGGTCACTTTTGAGGGGTTTCCATTGTATTGGTACTTTAGGGCCTCTGCAAATGCAACATGGTACCCGAAAACTATTCCAGCAAAATCTGCCCTTCAAAAGCTAAATAGCGCTCTTTCCATTCTGAGCCCCACCATGTACCCATGCAGCAGATTACAACCACATATGGGGCATTTCTGTGTTCAGGAGAAATTGTGTAACAAACTTTGGGGAGCTTTTTCTCCTTTGTCCTCTTGTGAAAATGAATAATTTGGGGCTAAATTGACAGTTTATTGGAAAAAAGTAATTTTTCATTTTCATGTCCCAATGTTAATAAAATCTGTGAAACAGCTGTGGGTTCAAAATGCTCACTATACCCCTTGACATGTTCTGTGAGGGGTGTGGTTTCCAAAATGGGGTCACTTTTAGGGGGTTTCCACTGTTTTGGTACTTTGGGGGCTCTGCAAATGCAACATGGCACCTGAAAACTATTCCAGCAAAATCTGCCCTTCAAAAGCTAAATAGCACTCTTTCCATTTCAAGCCCCACCATGTACCCATTCAGCAGTTTACGACCACATATGGGGCATTGCTGTGTTCAGGAGAAATTGTTTAACAAACTATGGGGTCCTTTTTCTCTTTTAACCCCTTGTGAAAATGAAAACTTTGGGGATAAAGTGACGTTTTAGTAATTTTTCATTTATACATCCCAATGTTAGTAAAATCTGTGAAACAGTTGTGGGGTCAAAATGCTCACTATACTCCTTGATGAATTCTGTGAGGGGTGTAGTTTCCAAAATGGGGTCACTTTTAGGGGGTTTCCATTGTTTTGGTACTTTGGGGGCTCTGCAAATGCAACATGGCACCTGAAAACTATTCCAGCAAAATCTGCTTTACAAACGTCCAGTGTCGCTCCTTCCCTTCTGTGCGCTGCCGAATGCCCAAACATCAGTTTACACCCACATGTGGGGTATTTCTGTGCTCTAGAGAAATTGTATAATAAACTGTGAGACGCATTTTCTCCTTTAACCCTTTGTGAATGTGTTAAATTTAGGGCTAAATGAAGGGATTAGTGGAAAAAAATTAAATGTCTAAATTTCACCTCGATATCGTTTTAATTCTTGTGAAATGCTTAAAGGGTTAACAAACTTCCCAAATGCTATTTTGAATTATTTCAGGGATGCAGTTTTGAAAATGGGGTGATTTATGGGCGGTTTCTAATATATAGGCCTTTATAATCCCCTTCAAAACTGAAGTGGTCCCTAAAAAATGAGTTTGGGAAATTTTCTTGTAAATCTGGAAAATCACTGTTACATTTGTAAGCCTTCTAACATCCAAAATAAATTAAAGGACGTTTAAAAGATGATGTCAATATAAAGCAGAGATATGGTAGATAATATTTATTAATGTATTTGGGCGGTATGACTATCTGGCTGAAAAGCAGAGAATTTCACATTTTGAAAATTGAGATTTTTTTTCCAAATTTCCATCAAATATCCTATTTTTTTATAAATAAATACAAAAATATTGATTAGTGTTTACCACTAACATGAAGTACAATGTGTCACAAGAAAACAATCTCAAAATCACTTGTGTAAGTTAAAGCGTCTCAAAGTTCTTGCCACATAAAGTGACACATGTCAGTTTTGAAAAACAAGGCCTGGTCCTTAACGCACTTTTGGGCTGTGTCCTTAAGGGGTTAAAGGGGTTTTCTGGGAGAAAAAAATATTTTTAAAAAAGGTCTGGCAGTGTTATTAATGGGTTAATAAGTGCACCCAAATACCTTTAGCAGTGTTTTGAGTGATTTCTGGGTTTCTCTGGGAGGTCCTGGCATCCTCTGCATTTGTTTACATGGTTAGCTTCCTGTTGTCTTAGCCTACAACTACCATTATGCATTGCTGTTCACTTAGATCCCCCTCTCACTCCCTCACCCCCCGTTTCCCTAGCTAGCCCACGGACTACTAGCCCTACCTACCTAACTAATTAACTCAGTCCCCCAACCTCCTCCCCACCCCATCATACTTACCTGTCTTTTTGTCCTGGAGATCACTTTCTTCTGCCCGCAACTGCGCAATGGTGCCGTTCTATTGCACATGTGTTGGAGGCCCACTCCTTCTCCTATTTGCTTCTGCCGGTGTTCTATTGCGCATATTCCAGCTCCCCTGAATGAAGTGACGCCCAGCAGAAGAAGAGGACATGAAGACAGGTGAGTATGATGGGGTCGGGGGGGGGGGGGTAGAGGAGTATTGGTGACGTTCTGTTTCCGGAAATGGGGAAAGAGAACGTCACCGGGAAATCATAAAATGCTCCTGGGGCAGTCACATTTTTTTTTTTTAAGGGAGGGAGTTTAGCTTAGTGTTAATTTTTTAGTTTATCCCAGACAACCCCTTGAAACCCTTCATGCATTTTCATGTACATGTATATCAGGGAATGTGGGTAGTTACCGCATCCCCACGTACATGTACATGATGGTGATTGAGTGGGCTCAGAAGCAGAGCTTGTGCAATCGCCTTGGGAGCCCAGCTGTATCTGACAGCCAGACTCTCGCTGCAACATCCGGGACGGTGATAACACCGATCCCCGCTGTTTAAACATTAAGATTCCGTGGCATCTTAGGTGTTTGTTAGTGAATCTATATGCTGTGAGCGGCACCGGGAGTGGGTGTTAGCTGTAACTGTAACTGCTCATTAACCCCCGATCGGGTTTTAACCCCTTTGATGCCGTGGTCAAACATGACTGCGGCATCCAAGGGATTCTACCAAGTCAAATGTCTCCCTTGGTACCCCCCCGGGGCGAGATCAGGGGGTGCCCATATGTATCTTCTGCAGCCTGGGGTCTGGCCAGTGAGGGAGCCCCCAGTACATGGTTGATCTGCATAGGCTGACTTCCTATGTAGACTGCAATACACGTGTATTGCAGTTTATAGTACTGAACCAGTGATCAGTGCATCGCTGGTTCAGGTCTCCTAGTGGGACATCACTAAAAAGTAAAAAAAAAAAAGTGAACTGTATGAAAAATAAATAAATAAATTAATAAAGTAAGGAAATAATGATTTTTCGCCATCTCGCCTTAAAAAAACTGCTATAAAAAGTGATGAAAAAGTCATATGTACCCCAAAACAGTACCAATAAAAAGCACAGATCATCCCGCAAAAAATAAGCCCTCAACCCACTCTGTAAATTAAAAAAAAAAAATTGCTACACATCTCAGAAGATGCAAAAATAATTAATTTGTCCCCAAATGGGTTTTTGTTCTGCAAAACTAGTAACGAATAAAAACACAATATAAATGAGGTATCGCCATAATCATACAAACCCGCAGAATAACGGTAATATGTTACTTATGCTGTACGCTGCATGAAAAAAAAAAATTAAAAGTTAAAAAGCAATACCAGAGTTGATGTGTTTTTTTTTTTTAATCCACCAAGAAAGATTTAATAAAATTTATTCTATAAGTTATAGAAACCCCAAATTGGTGTCATTACAAAATATACCTCATACCGAAACAGCAAGCCCTCATATGGCTACATCACCAGAAAAATAAAAAAAATATAGCTTGTACAATGTAAAGACAAAAACCCCAAAATTCGCTAAATCATTAGAACAAAACTGGTTGCGGCAGGAAGGGAATGTATAAGCTGTGCAAGAGTATATCAGGGTACACCCCAAATTTAGTGATTACAAGGCAAAAGACACCAGAAGTTACCCCCAGAGTGACCCCCCCCAATCATAGGAGCTACTGGGGATATAGTAGGGAATTTGGTGTTCCCAATGTACTCCACACAGCTTACATATTCACTGTTCACCATCCGCTGTGCATTCACGTCTGGGATACTAATGCCCAATACACCCCTTGATAAATTCTTTGAGGGGTGCAGTTTTCAAAACGGGGTCATTCCCTAGGGAATTCCACTTTACTGGTACTTTAGAGGCTCTGCAAACATGGCATGGCATCCAAATACCAAACATCTAAATATACATTTCAAAAGCCATACAGTTCTCCTTCCCTTCTGTGCCCTGCTGTGTGCCCAAACTGAAGTTTATGCCCACATGTATGACACTATTGTACCTAGGATAACATACTTAATGTCATATGTGGCATAAACTGCTGTTTGCGCACAGCCAGGCACAGAAGGGAAGGAGTGTTATTTTGGTTTTAGGAGCACAGATTTAGATGGTTTGGTTTTTGGACACCATTACGCTTTTGCAGAACGCTGAAATGCCATTAAAGTGGAATCCCCTGACACGTGACCCTATTTTGGAAACTACATCCCTGAAGGAATTTATCCAGGAGCATGTTTACCTGCAAGTGTTGCATTAATTAATTTTCCAGAAATGAATACACAGCTGATGGTGAAAGGTGAAAATGACAATATTTCCAGGAATACGTCATTTCAGTGCGTAATATGTTGTGCCCGGCTTGTATCACAGATGAACGCTCCAAAAGCTGTTGTGCCCAAGATACCTGCTTAACAGTTTTTGGAGTGCGTGACTCTGCTGACACAAGTTGGCGTATCTATGGCAAAATTTCAATTTTCACTTTTCATTATCAGCTGGGCATTCCTTTCTGGAAATTAAATGAATGCAACGATCAAAGGCTAAAAATGCTCGCTACCCCACTTTATAAATTCCTTGAGGGGTGTACTTTACAAAGTGTGGTTATGTGTCTGTGTACTTTACTGCCAATTCAGGGGCTCTGCAAAAGTGGCATGATGTCCAAAAACCAAACTGTGTTCCAAAAACCAAATTAGCGCTCCTTCCCTTCTGTGCCCGGCTGTTCCCAAACAGCAGTTTATACCCACATATGGCATTGTTAAGTACGTTATCCTGGGTACAACAGTGTCATACATGTGGGCATAAACTGCCGCTGGGGCACAAAGAAGGGCGCAGATGTCAAGGAGCGCTATTTGTTTTGGACTGCTGATTTAGATTGTTGGTTTTTGGACACCACGTCACATTTGTAGAGACTCTAAAAATGCCCCTACAAAATGGGGTCACTTCTTTGGGAAATCCAATTTACTGGCACCTCTAGGGCTCTGCAAAAACAACATGGCATCCAGAAAATACCTCTAAATCTGTACTTCAAAAGACCTGCTGTGTGCCCAAGCAGCAGTTTACACCCCCATATACAACTTATTTCTACCTGGGATAGTCTACTTAATAGTTTTAGGAGTTCATGTCTCTGATGACATAAACTGGGCGCAACATATTGAGCAACGAAACGGCATATTTTTTTTTTAAATTTCAACTTTCACTTTGTACATTAATTTTTGGAAAGCACTTTTGGGCGCAAAATGATAATACCCCTTGATAAATTCTTTGAGGGGTGCAGTTTCTAAAATGGGGTCACTTTTTGGGGGTTTCCATTATATTGGTACTTTAGGGGCTCTGCAAATGCAACATGGCACCTGAAAACTATTCCAGCAAAATCTGTCCTCCAAAAGCCGAATAGCACTCTTTCCATTCCAAGCCCCACCATGTACGCATATAGCAGTTTACAACCACATATGGGGTATTGCCGTGTTCAGGAGCAATTGTTTAACAAACTGTAGGGTGCTTTTTCTCTTTTAACCCCTTGCAAAAATGAAAACTTTGGGGATAAAGTGACATTTCAGTAATTTTTCATTTACACATCCTAATGTTAATAAAATCTATGAAAAGGCTGTTGGGTCAAAATGCGCACTTGATAAATTCCAGAGAGGCGTAGTTTCCAAAATGGGTCACTTTTGCAGGGTTTCCATTGTACTAGTACTCTAGGGGCTTTGCAAATGAGACATGGCACCTGAAAACTATTCCAGCAAAATCTGCTTTTCAAACGTCCAGTGTCACTCCTTCCTTCTGTGCACTGCCGTGTGCCCAAATATCAGTTTACACCCACATGTAGGGTATTTCCTTGCTCGGGAGAAATTGTATAATAAACTGGGAGATGCATTTTCTCCTTTAACTCTTTGTGAGTGTGTTAATTTTAGGGCTAAATGAATGCATTATTGAAAAAAAAATGAAATGTGTAAATTTCACCTCCATATTGTTTTAATTTCAGTGAAAAGCTTAAAGGGGTAACAAACTTCCCAAATGCTGTTTTGAATTATTTGAAGGGTGCAGTTTTGAAAATGGGGTGGTTCATGGGGGTTTCTAAATATATAGGCCTTTATAATCCCCTTCAGTACTGAAGTGGTCCCTAAAAAATTAGTTTGGGAAATTTTGTTGTAAATCTGGAAAATCATTGTTACATTTGTAAGCCTTCTAACGTCCAAAATAAATTAAATGACAATTAAAAGATGATGCCAACATAAAGCAGAGATATGGTAGATAATATTTATTAATGTCTTTGTGTGATATGACTATCTGTTTGAAAAGCAGAGCATTTCACATTTTGAAAATTGCGATTTTTTTTTCCAAATTTCCATCAAATTTCCTATTTTTTTTATAAATAAATACAAAAATATTGATTAGTGTTTAACACTAACATGAAGTACAATGTGTCACAAAAAAACAGTCTCAAAATCAGTTGTGTAAATTAAAGCGGGTGAGGTACAACTGGATCTATTCAAGCACGCACGTGGTGAGGTGAGATTTTGAAATTAGGGTGGAGAGCTTTTCATTGTTGATGGTGGAGGAACAGGTTAAGGATGAAGCACACCGAATAGTTGGGTAGAGTGGTTGTGGGGGGTGTAGGGTGAGACTGTCTCTGATTGCCTCTTATTTCAAAAACAAAATCGAGACCAAGTCTTCAGCGGAGATAAGTGATGTCAGAGGGGCACAGAAGGTCTAAGAGAGTTGATGGTAGTGAATAGCTGTTTGGAGTTGTGGGATAGGGAAGATATGAGTGTGGTGAAGTAGACCTGTTTTGTAGAAGTGAGTATGTTCTTGAAGTTGAAAACTGCCTCTTTATACCTGATGCTTATGAACTACTCCTTGCAGTAGCCTTTATTCCAGAGGCGTTCTGCAATCCGTGAAGCACGTCTCAGTTTTTTTGTCAGGACTGTGTGCCAGGGTTGCCTGTTGATTGGTTGGGCTCTGATGTGTGTGAAGGGGCCACAGAGTCAAGGGCTAAAGTAATGGTGGTATTGTAGAAGGCAATAGTGTGTTAGTAGTAATCCCTTTCAGGTTCGCACCAGCTTGAGTGAGACCACAATGGAGTATGATAGAAGTGGGTATTTTACTCAAGAACTTCTTCAGCAAGTGGTTCAGTACAGATATCTGATACAGCCTCTTTATTAACAGGAACACAGGTAAACTGGGAGCTCAAACAGTTATTAACGGTGACAGTCTCTTTCTAGATTATTCCAATGTCCTTTATCCACCACCAAGGCACTTCTAGTTATCAGCCAGTGCACAATGTATAAGTATTTATAGTCCACTTAAATGCCAAGTAATACAACACTTAACTTTATGGTTTCCCTCTGGTTCTTCCTGGGCAGAGAATGTATTTCCTGCAGTGATGATGTTTCAGGTGTATAGCATCACATTAGGCCCACGTGTGGCCTGCTCCTGATAAAGTTCTGTGTGTAGTCTGCACTTGTTGGAGGAGGCTTCTCTTCTCAAAGCAGATGATCAACTATAATATCCTGATTTGTAGTCTTTCAGGACTTTATACACCCTTATTCTCAGAGCACTCTCTCCTCTCACCTTCTTACACTCCACTGTCCTGTCCCTTCCAGGAAGTCACATCCTCCAGAATCCTCCTACAATTGAGGTAAAAAATAGATGCAAGGTCTTGCCCCTAGATGGCAGCAGAGCACCATTAATGGCATTGGAATGCACAAGTCAATATTTGCCACTATCAAACTTGTACCCCTTACAAGTGGCATCTGCATCCTGGAGCGAGGATATGTCAGTGAGTGCTAGGAGAGAGTCAGAGAGCATGCAGATGTAAAAGTGGTTAAGGTTTCTGCAGGGGCATGTTGGTTTTGTGGTTGGGGGGGTCTGTTACAGAGAAATAGGCAAACTGACTCATTAGTGACTCAGTTTGAAAACACGTGATGCTAATTACAGGACACACCTTAGTTTAACAGGTCATATTAGGGGTACCATCATTTTTGTTCAATTCAGTTTCATTGGTTTGTTTTTTAGTTACTCTTTTAAACCACAATTCAAAAGCAATGTCGGATTTTCATTAGTTGTTTTTAAGTAAATTTATTAATACTTTTGTCATTTTCAAGTTATTTCAGTAACCATTGTGGTTTTTACTTTTGTTAACAGAAGGGTATCAAGAATTTTGTTTACGTGTTCTTCAGTAAGTGACAAGTTTTCCTATGTACAGATGTATCAGCATTAACCCAAACTTCTGCAATTGGTTAAACTGCTGCAGTATGATATATTATCATTATTAGAAGACAAAATAAGCCAATGAAAAGTCATTGAAAAAATGTTTTATTTCAATGACTTTTCATTGTATTGTTTTTTGTTATTTTCTTTGATAAGATATCATGCTGCAGCAGTTTAAACAATTGCAGATGTTCGGGTTAACGCTACTACATTTGTTATTATGATAGTGTATCTGGAGCAAATATCAGAAATTGCAGGAATTGGTTGACAACAGAGAGCAGTAAAACTAGCAGGAGAACTTAAATCTTATACAGAGCTGAGAGATAGATCCCAGACACCCAAACGCCTTCACCAGCACCAGTCACAAAGTCAGATGAACTTGTGCTGAATTTGGGGCTCAAGTTATCACCACAGAAAGTGGCACAAAAAATAAATGATCCACAAAAGAAGTCAAAACAGAACCCATAAAAAAAAAAAAAAAAACTTACAAGACAGATCAGCTATAGGAGGAAAAAACTGAAGAGTGAAGATCCAAGCCAAAAGTCAGTCCGAGAGGTAACGTCAGAGCCAACATAAGGAGTCAAGTGGATTTCCAGTAACAAGCCAAAGGTCAATTGTAAGGGAATTGCTAGAGAAGCGATTCCCAAGTAGCTGCTGGTGAGCCCTGGGGGGAGAGGCACAACAAGACAGTGAGCCCTAAGCTCAACCCCTGGCTACTTGCCTGAACTTTCCTAGGCGACAGCCAGCAACTGGGTGGCAATCCCTTCTTGATATAAGTGATAACACAGAATGCAGACAGGATAAACAACAACAAAAGGGAGGTCAGCTAGCCAAGGGGTAGGTAACAGTAGAGCAACACAGTACAGAATAAAAATCCAAGAGCATAGTCAAAGTTAAGCCAGAGGTCAGGAATAAAAATACAGGTAACCAAACAGCAAGAGTAAATGGCCAGAACGCACAAGGCAATAGCAAGCGCCAATGTGAAAGTGAGCAAACAATAAATAGAAGAAAGAACCCGCCCCAGACTTGATAGGACGATAGGCTGTCAATCACACAGTAAGGTTAAAATTAACTATTAGAGGAGCAGAGGGAAACCGAGGTGAAGGAGATGGGTGTGATGGAAAATCAATTAACCCCTTCACGCATTCTCACGTACATGTACGTGGGAGAATGTGGTTAGTTACCGCATCCCCACGTACAGGTACGTGACGGTGATCGAGCGGGCTCAGAAGCCCGTCAGAGCCCGTCCGATCACCGCGGGAGCCCGGCTGTATTTGACAGCCAGGCTCCCACTACAACAGTGTATTGCAGTCTATAGTGCTGAATCAGCGATTAGACTATCGTTGGTTCAGGTGTCCTAGTGGGACATATAAAAAAGATAATATTTATTAACTTATTTGGGTAGTATGACTATCTGTTTGAAAAGCAGAGCATTTCACATTTTGAAAATCGCGATTTTTTTTTTCAAAATTTCCATCAAATTTCCTATTTTTTTATAAATAAATACAAAAATATTGATCAATGTTTACCACTAACATGAAGTACAATGTCTCACGAAAAAACAGTCTCAAAATCACTTGTGCAAGTTAAAGCGTCTTAAAGTTATTGCCATATAAAGTGACATATGTCAGTTTTGAAAAATGAGGCCTGGTCTTTAACGCATTTTTGGACTCAGACCTGAAGGGGTTAAGGAGGTAAGGGAATAGGACAGTGTTCAGACAATACAAGAATAACCCAAAGGAAGGAATCACAGCCGGACCCACCTCCTGTGTTCGGACGTAACATCAATATAGAGCAGTCCAGCACAAATGATAAGTATATGGAAGTCACACTAGGTACAACCAAATAGCAGGCACCAAGCTGAAGAGGAAGAGGGTCTAAATATGTCTTCTCAGCTGCTAATTGAATAAGCCTGGGAGAACCCTGAACACTGCAGAAGCTTCACACGTTGGCATGGAAACCTTAAAGTGACAGCAGCTAAACTGAGATTCCTGACATCTTTATCTTTATAGGTGTCCTCCTTCATACTCTGCTTTCACATTCACTCAGTTTTTGAAGGCAACATACTCATGTCAGATTTTGAATAGTCCTCTGCATTTCTTTGCTTTTCTTGAGTGCTATTGTGTGGAGTGATCCTGTATTGGTTGTTATTTACTGTGGGCACTCAACTTTATGTGCACAGCCATATTATTGCTTTATTTTATACAGAGCTGTAGTAAGGCTTCCAGAGAGGTGCATCTGTTGTACCTAATATACCTTCATTGTCATATGGAGGCTTTTGTTCTGACAGATTCTTTAAAAATCCAACAAAAAATATAGTGTAGCATTGCTTCTAATGAAAATATCTCCATACACACAAAGTTCATTGGCGTTTGTATGGCAATGCATGGAGATTGTTCTGTGCTAAATAGGCAGCTCTGACACTTGCAGAATACCTAAATTGGTTATTCAAGATGAAAAACAATACTTTATTATCTATGCATTTTAGATATAGACAAGCTGGAGAACCTGCTACAAATACACCAAGCAGATAGAAACTGACCATTAGTCTAAACATAGTGATATGTTATATATACAGTAATTAGTGCCACCTACTGCTTTTTCTTCATATCAGACTTTTTTGTTATAATAATGTCTTACACCTTTATAACTTACAAAAATACTTGAGTTAATATTAAAAGAATAATAGTAGTAAGAATATTAAATATAATAGATGTAATTCAGTAATAACATATAACTTTAAACACAGTTTATAAGTGCAGACATGTATTACTAAGATTTTCCTTAATTTTGTGATAAAATACTTTCTGTCGATAGAGGGCACTCTTGGCATAGTAAACAGTCAAAAGTCAGTGAAAAATGTGCTTGGTTCTTTCATATCTGGAAAAAATTAGGAATATAAATCACAATAAACAAATAAGTGTATAAACTCTTACATAAACCATTTGTCTGTTTAGATTACACAAAAGTGTTTGCTTTTTTTCGTTAGCAGCGCAACATTCCTCTGGAAATGGCTGTAGTGTAGTATAACTGTTGGCAATACAAGCAATTTTCTGTTTTTAAGTGCACAAAAATGATAAAATACATTTGCTGCTAATTCTCAAGAAAAAATTGTAGTCACTTTCTATTAGTAAAACTAGTATAAAAAGCCTCAAGACAACAGATTTTTTTAAAGTTGTATTTGCACGTAAATGCAGAGTATCTCCAGAGACCACCCAAAGTCTTACTTAAACATCAGAACAAAAAAAATATCTAAAAGGCTAGTGTAAATGCAAATTTAATGCCTGTCTTAAAAAGATGTGTACAAAAATTAATTACTTATAAAGGAAAACACAAGTTTTGAGTATTGTCAGAAATCAAAATTATGTGTGCCATCAATTTTTAACTGGCTTACAAGAAGATTGAAAATGTGCATTAGTCACTTTACACTTATTTAATATTTCAGCAAAACTTGTACTGAAGGAGACAAATCACAAGCGATGAAAACCACCTGACACATTGTAGAAAATTCTGAAGTCACAAATATGGAACAAAATAGGTTTTAAATAGCGCAGCAGTGTGCCACACTTTGTGGTGGAATTGCAGTTCACACTTATACTGACATATAGCATGTTGTGTGTAGGAAAAATTCTCCTTATTAATTTTTATTGAATCCACTAATGTTTTGGAGGGAAAAAAAATAATTAGGGAATAAAAACCAATGCATACAGTTGTCTAAGCCAGTCTATTTATTAGGGTTTTACATTATAGAGAAAACTGTAAAGAAAACAGTTACAGTACAGTGTAGTAGAAAGTTAGTCACATAGTTAAACCTCATAGTTAGAGATGGGCAAATCGTTTTGTACCGAGCAGGGTTCTACCCGAATATTCCAAATTGTTCGCTTTCGTATGAAACTGAACAAATGTAGATTTGTCTCAGATGAACTAAAATGGCCACCACATTATACTTTGGGGTGTCTTCAAACTCCAGAGAATAATAGGTGAAGGCCCAGGGAAGGTGGAAAAAAAAAAACAAAAAAAACATATCATTCTCCTGTTTCCTCTTTAGGGCCTCCTTGCTTTTCTGGTAATGTCCAGCACTCTTCTGTGACGTCATCAGCCCGGGCTCAATGTTGAGGTCTGTGATTGGGCCTTGGTGGTGACCTGGGCACGTGACTTTTATGACGTCATGACTCTCGTTGTGCCTATATGACCGCTGGTGGTCCAATCACAGCCCTCTGCCATGACCCCTGGGCTGATGATGTTGCAAAAGAGTGCAAGACATCAGCAGGAGAGCAGCGGACACTGTGAGGAGGCCCGAAAGAGGTAAAGGAATGTGAGTATGAATGTTTTTTTTTATTTTTTACTCCTCCCCTGGGCCTCCACCTATTATGCGCTAGAGTCTGAAGAGACCCCAAAAGTATAATAACCCCTAGGCGCACCACGACGTAACTGTAAGTCCCTCCCGCCGGGGCTTTTATTTAGCAGGGAGTATGGCTGGGTATCGGGAGCTCAGCTGTTGCCGGCAGCTGAGGCTCCCTGTGATGGAAGAAGGACCACTAGAAGCCTCCCCTCTCCAGCGATCGCTGTGATTAGTGGGTCACAGTGCAGCTATGCGCAAGTACTGATCCCTGGGATTACTGTCATAACTTACAGTGCCCTTGAACAGGGAGATCGGAATATCAGCTGTATGAAACATCTGATTCTCCGATCTGACTGGAGAGTAACCTGTGGTAGCCTCCACTTGCCCGCAATCACCATCCACAGAAGGCAGCCAGACAGCAGGGGAGAGGAGAGGTGAGTATTAGTTTTTTTTTTTATTCTCTCAGGATCCATTATGGCTCTGAAGATCACCATGGATTCATTTTAAAGATGAGATTCTCCTCTATAAAATGATACCAAGATCTCGATGATGCATCTTACAGATCCGGAGCAATTCCCTGATGAAAACACTATTGGACATTGAGATTCTAATGCAGATCTCAATTCCCGACAGCGTTTTAACAGCAAATCGCTCCAGATCTGTAAGATGCATCATGGAAATCATTTTTAGAATGATCTTCATAGCCCAAATGGATCCTGAGATATGGGGCTCTAAAGTGTCCACCCCACTCCAGCTATCTTAGCCTTTGTGAAGGAGAAAGGGGGGGTGGGGAGGAGAGAAGCAGACTGCATAGATGATGATTATTATTATATCTTCGATTCGCCACGATTCCAGATTTCCTCAAGCTTCGAATCGCATTTTTTTTATAAAATGGCTGCCGCACATGTTAGGACAAGGGGGAAGGGACTCTGGGAGCACGGGATCACCCAAAATGCCAAGCGTGCAGCTAATCAGCAGCCAGCCGGACCTGTGATGTCACAGCCCTATAAAAACCCTCGGCCATTTTAGGTACAGTCATTCCAAATCGCTCTTACTGTAGGGACAGACATCGGCAGGAGCTAGGGAAAGACAGAAAACAGAAGTTCAGGGAAAGAGGCTGAGCCTTAGAACTGTAGGGAAAGGATAGGGAGGAACTGAGACAAGAATTTGGGGTGGTTGCAGGGTCATTTACAGCAAGAATTTGCCGCATAATTCACATTGCAGCACTCACTGCCGTTATACTACTGCTCATTACTCATATCTGTGTCTTCAAGGTGGAACAACAAGACTTTTGCAGTGCAGTACAGCAAAAAACTGTGAATTATCATACACTAATATCTGCACGTATCTGTAAAAAAAGCCTTTTTAAAGGTGTTTATTATAAGGGGCTTATTCACTGTTCTTCCAAGGCATAACATTAGTCAGTACTTTTGTGCCAAAGAAAACTGAATTATCATCCAATAATATCTGCACGTATTTGTAAAAAAAGCCTTTAATGTGGGGAAAGACATAACGACCATATTCGCCATTTTGTTACCAGTATAAAGTTGCAGGCCATTTTTAAAAACAGTATTGTCAATAATAATTCAATAATTCTTAGCAGTTATTATCACTTATTTAAAGGTGTTTATTAGTGTCTAAACCAGAGGCGTAGCTAAGGGTTCAGCACGGGGGGGGGGGGGCGAACATGTCCAAGTGGGCCCCCACTTGGACTTGTTCGTATACCGATACAATCAGTATACGGTGAACGTATAGTGGTATATAGCAGCTCTACACAGGGCTCTGCAGACGATTTAGGTGAATACAGGGCAGTAGCATTTAGTGACTTACCGGTGACGTCTCTGACTAATCGTTCACATTCCCCGTCTCTTTTATCTGGACGGCCATGACCACTTCATCCACTCTCTGTAAAGTTTGCAACAAAGACATCTTTGGCTCCTCACTTCTCCAGGCACCTGACCCATATTGTCCTCACCTGCACAAAGCCCCCATCCTGCTGCTACCCCAATTATAAAATATATAATATAACCCCCTATAATGAATAATACCCCCAAGTGTATCTTTAAGTTAATAACTTCCCTGTGCACCCCTTTAAATAGTACCCCTTATTAATAATGCCCCAGATGTTTCCTAATTAAAAAGGAAAAAAAAAGGGAAAATAAATTATTGGGGTTGCAATACCCCGGAACCCCAGGATCAGCTGTTTGAATGAACCATGGTACCTGTGTAAGCGCCGTGACCCCTTCTCTGTTTACATAGTGTCATTCTTTTCATAGCGGCCTTGTCATGTAACTACAGCCTCGTCCTATAGACGTCTATGTGACAAGGCTGGAATTACATCACACGGTCACTATAAACAGACAGCGTGTGATAAAAACAGGGGCCATAGCCCCTTCATACAGCTGATCAGTGGGGAATCACTTATCTCTTATTGATGTTTTATTCTGAGGATAGACCATCAATAAAAATGAGATGGAAAACTCCTTAAAGAGGACCTTTCACGTCCTCATGTATATGCTGTTTTACCTACCGCTAGAAAGCTGACAGCGCACTGAATTCAGCGCACTGCTGGCTTTCCCAGTATGTGCCCCAGGGCTATCGGCCCCAGTATGTGCCCTGGGGAGATATCGCCGGTCTTAGTTTCACGGTTTACTGTCAAAAAGGCGTTCCTGACAGTCTAGCTACGCTGTGAGGAACGCCCTCCCTGACAGTTCTCGTTCACAGACTTGTACTGAGGGGGCGTTCCTCACAGCTCAGCGTCATCACCGGGCAGTAAGGAATGCCCCCTATGACAGTACAGCACTATGGGCGAGTACAGAGAGGGGGCGGTGCTTACTGCCCAGCGATGACACTGAGTTGTAAGGAACACCCCCCCCCCCCCGGTACAAGTCTATGAACGAGAACTGTCGGGGAGGGCGTTCCTCATAGCGCAGCTAGACTGTCAGGAACACCCTTCTGACAGTAAACCGTGAAACTAAGACCCCTGATATCTCCAGCCCCAGGGCACATACTGGGAAAGCCGGTAGTGCGCTGAATTCAGCGTGCTGTCGGCTTTCTAGCGGTATGTAAAACAGCATATACATGAGGACGTGAAAAGGTCCTCTTCAAGGCTAAGGCCCCACGTAGTGTCCTGCAGCAAAAAAGAGCTGCGGGAAAAACCGCAGCGGCGACGCATTGCGGTTTTTCCTGCAGCACTTTGCACAGAAAGTTCACAGAGGTTTCCTCTGCAGACTTTCTGCTTCAATTATATCTACAGGAAAACCGCCAGCATTTCCGTAGGTATAATTGACATGCTGCGATTTCCACTGCACATATTTTACTGCAAAGTGAGGATGGGGGCCACATGTGGAGAAAACCCACAGAAACAAACCCGGTATTTTACATCTAGCAAATCCCATCCACACATTGTGGAAAAATACGTGCAGCAGATGCACTGTGATTTCCAAAACCGTTGCGGTTTTGGAAATTGAAGCATTTCAATGACACCTACAGAAACACTGGCGGTTTCCATATAGGTGTATTGAAATCAGAAAGTCCACAGGGGGAACCTCTGCGGACCTTCTATGAAAAGTACTACGAGAAAAACCACAATGTTACCGCTGCGGTTTTTCCTGCAACGCAGTTTTTTCTGCAGCCCACTATGTGGGTCCTTAGTCTTATTAAAACCCAAGTGCCACCTTAATTAAATTAATTGCCCCTCATATTATGCCCCTGATTCTCCCTGACATAAATACTGCACCTCTAATGGCTCCTTATATTAATGACCAACCCCTTATGTTCATAATGCCTCCTAATATAAATGATGCCCCCTAATGGCCCCTTATATAAATAACCTCCCCCTTGTATTAATAATACCTCCTAATAACCCTTATATAAATGACCCCCCATCGTCATAATGATAATGCCCCCTAATAAATCCTCGCTTATAGTTATATTTCCCCCTCCTAACCACCCCTTATACTATTAATATACCCACAACTAAACTAAAAAAACTGTATTGGCTTGCGGTTTACAATACTGTTAAGTTTCAGGTTCCGTTTTAACTAGATCGGTGTCTGCAGACAACGATCTAGTTAGAAATAAAGGATGTATTAACGGCAGCCCCGGGCCCACTGAATTTTTGGGGGCCGCCCCCCTTTGACCCCCCCGCTAGCTACGCCTCTGGTCTAAACCCATAAGGAGGACCATATTTGCCATTTTGTTCCCATTGTGCTGATGGAGCCGATACTGCTCCTGCCACCCCCATCCCCTCCCACAGCTGCCATTCCAGTGCAAGTTGAGCTCTCAGGGCCCCCCTGGTCAAACATGCGAGAGGATGGATGATGGCACAGATAGATAGTGGCCAACTTACTACATAGGATATCTCTATAGTAGTTCAGTTTTTCCTCCCTCTCAGCGGGAGTAAAAAAGGCCCCCCATTTTTCCCCGATAGCGAGGGTCTAACATGGTGGAGAGCCAGTAGTCATCCCTCTGCCAAATGGTGACAATTCGGCTGTCACTGCGCAAGGAAGTGAGCATGCATTGGGCCATTTGCTCAAATGACTCCGAGGGACTCCCTGCATCCATCTCCACTGCATACTGCCACGGTGTGTCTGGATCATCCTCCTCATCTCCCTCTGGCTGTTTTGGGTGCTCCTGCTCCTCCTCTCCACCCATTTGGCTACACATTGTTTGTGCTCCAATGTCCTCCTCATCCTCCTCCTCATCCTGCAGTTCAGCCCCCACAGGGCTCATGTGGCCGTGAGATGTAGACGCCACATCTCCAGTCCCCTGACCAGCCAGATTGAAAAGCATCTTTTCCAGAATGTGAATCAGTGGCATGACGTTCATCCCGTAGTCCTAGCGACTGACTAACAAAGTGGCCTCCTCAAAGGGAATGAGCAAACTGCAGGTGTCGCGCATAAGCTGCCACTGGCTAACATTAAAGTTACAGTTGTGCTAAAGGCACAGGAAACTTGGACAAAGTTAAAGGAAAGATGAGTGCAGCACATTATCAGCAAATACTGGAGACAAATTTGCACTCATCAGCCAGGAAGCTGCGCATGGGACGTACTTGAACGTTCCAACATGACAACGATCCATAACACAATATATCTCCTGGCCTCAATATCATTGAGCTATTCTGGGGAGAGCTCAAGTGCGCAGTACATGCAAGACAGTCCATGAATTTATAGGAACTGGAGACTTTTTGCCAAGAAGAATGGGCAGTTTTACCATCTGAGAAAATAAAGAGCCTCATCCACAACTACCACAAAAGACTTCAAGCAGTCATTGATGTTAAAGGGGGCAATACACGATATTAAGAACTGGGGTATGTGAACTTTTGAACAGGGTCATTTTGATGTTTTTGGTTGTCATTATGATTTAAAAAGAGAAAACACAAAAGTTTGACAATAAATGGCTTCAAACAACCACTAACCATGAGTGAAGAAAAAGTTTTTGTGTTATCATTCATATTCTCTTAAAAAAGGCCAAAAAAACCCCAAAAAATCTGCCGGGGTATGTAAACTTTTTCGCACAACTGTACACAGGGGAGTACCTCTGTTCGCTTGGATCATAAAGAAACCGTTTATGGCTTTTCTCTGTTCATATAGTTGATCCAACATATGGAGTGTGGAATTCCAACGGGTGGAAACATCGCATATCAGCCTATGTTGTAGGAGGCCGTTCTGCCACTGCAGCTCAAGGAGGGTGTGTTTGGTTGTGTACGAGTGGCTGAAGTGCATGCAAAGTTTCCTTGATATTTTTAGGATGTCTTGCAGATGAGTGGAACACTTAAAGAGGACCTTTCACATCCTCATGTATATGCGGTTTTACATACTGCTAGAAAGCCGACAGCGCGCTGAATTCAGCCCACTGCCGGCTTTCCCGGTATGTGCCCTGGGGCTGGAGGTATCGGCGGTGTAAGTTTCAAAGTTTAGTGTCAGAGAGGCGTTCCTGACAGTCTAGCTGTGCTGTGAGGAACGCCCTCCCCGACAGTTCTCATTCATAAACTTACTGAGGGGGGCGTTCCTCACAGCTGAGCGTCATCGCTGGGCTGCAAGGAATGCCCCCTTCTCTCTGTACTCGTCTATAGCGCTGTACTGTCAGAGGGGGCATTCCTTACTGCCCGGCGATGACGCTGGGCTGTGAGGAACGCCTCCTCAGTACAAGTCTATGAACGAGAACTGTCAGGGAGGGCATTCCTCACAGCGCAGATAGACTGTCAGGAACGCTTTTCTCACAGTAAACCGTGAAACTTACACTGCCGATATCTCCAGCCCCGGGGCACATACCGGGAAAGCCGGCAGTGCGCTGAATTCAGCGCGCTGTCGGCTTACTAGCGGTATGTAAAACCGCATATCCATGAGGACGTGAAAGGTCCTCTTTAAGGAAATGCTTGACAACCAGATTGAACACGTGCGCCATGCAGGGCACATGGCTCAGCCCTCCTTTATGAAATGTTGACACCATGTTCTTCCCGTTTCGGACACCAAGGTGTCGCGGAGAAAGCCAGGATTCGATTTCTTGAGGAAGGACACAGAGCAGTTCCTCCCCTGTGTGACTCCATTCACCCAGGCAAAAGAGGCGTATAACAGCATGCCACCGCTGTGCCCTGCACATGTAGTATGCTGGAGGAGCACTGTGAATTGTCCCTGCAGTGGAGGCTGAGGAGACAGTGGAGGATGAGGCTGACATTATTGCAGGACCATCGGATTGAAAACGTGGAGGCAGAAGCTGCATCACCTGACCAAGTTGCTGGTGTATCTGGGCAGGCACTGCATTAAACCAGTGGGCCGTAAATGACATATATTGTCCTTGACAGTAGTTAAAGCTCCACACGTCGGCGCTGCCGTGCACTTTGGCAGACACCAACAGGCTCAAGGACTGGCCCACCTTCTCTTCTACATATTTGTGCAGGGCTGGTGCTGTCTTTTTGGCAAAGAAACGACGGCTTGGGACTTTCCACCTCAGCTCAGCACAAGCCATGAGTTCTCTGAAAGGTGCAGAGCCCACCACTTGGAAAGGGAGGGACTGCAGCACCAGCAACTTGGACAGGAGCATGTTCAGCTTCCGCACTGTTGGATGAGTGTGTTGGAGATATACAACAGCCAGCTTCGTCTCTATATTTGCTGGATTGACTGCAGTTCACATTTATGACACTAGATGTAGCTGTTACTAAATGTTTATCTGTAAACACTACTTTTGTTGTTTTTCATGCTGGTTGATATACACATCCTGTAATGTTAGTGTGTATGTATTGAACAAGATCTGTTATTCACCATGTGAGGCGATCTTCTCTTACTGCACTCATGTTTCACTAAAGTTTTGTTTCATCTGGTTTTGACTCTGCCACATCCAGCAATCGCACTCTGCAACAAGTTATGGGCCCAGTGATCAAATGAAGCCTCAGTAACCGGATAAAACCCAGTAAGCAGAAGGCAGAGTGAAGTCCAGAACGGAAGACAGTGTGGCAGATGCAGATATCGACTTAAGGAAGCTTCCACAGAGACATCTCCTGTACAGAAGTAAGACTGTTCCTATATATATATAAAGGAGGGAGAATGGCCTGTAGTTCAGAACCTAAACTATCAGTGGCCAAGCTGAACAATGACAATTATCAGCTATGGAAATTTAAAGTGGAAATGCTATTTTCCAGGGATGACTTGTGGGAAGTTATCACTACAGAGAGACCACAAGATGATTATCAGGACTGGGACAGGAAAAACAGATGGGCACGGGCAACTATAAGCTTACTAGTAGAAGATGATCAGCTTATTCACATACGCAGTGAGAATACAGCGAAAGGCATGTGGGATGTACTGAAAAGACTGCATGAGAGATCCAGTTTAAACAGCAAGTTGTTTCTGCTGAGGAAACTCTACAAAATGAGGCTTAGTAGAGAGCAGGACATGCAGGAGCATATAAACGCCAGGCTGGAAGTGATCACACAACTCAGATCAGTCGGTGAGAATATAACAGACAGTCACGCTGCAGCCATTTTATTATGCAGTTTACCTGACACATACACTGCACTGATCAATGCTCTGGAGACACGGCCTGAGACAGATCTGACACTAACATTCGTAAAGACCAGGCTCATAGATGAGTATCAGCAAAGAAAGGAGTTTACACATGATTATAGAGAAACTCAGTCCAAGACTGCTCTTAAAGCTACAGAAACAAGGTCACACAGGAAGGAAACCAGAGTGTGCTTTAGATGCCACAGACAAGGACACTTAAAGAAAGACTGCACTATATGGAAAGCAAAGCAGATGAGGCAGCATCCCTCTTATACTAAGCAGAAAGTCAAAGCCACAATTTCTGATACAAGTGAAGGGAAGTGGAATGCCACATTTAAAGTGACAGACAACCATAAATTGCAAGGCTGGTGCATTGACTCTGGAGCAACCAGTCACATGACAAGTGATAGAAGTTTTTTCACAGAACTTGTTCTGAACAACAAATAGACTATTTACCTAGCAGATGGAAGTAAAATATGTGCAGAAGGATATGGCAATGGAACCCTTGTATGCCCCAATGATGCGGGAAACAATTTAGCAATACCAGTAAAATATGTACTTTATGTTCCTGATCTAGAAGGAGGACTCTTATCTGTGAAGCGTCTGACAAGCAAAGGACTCACTGTAAAATTCCAAGGTGACAAGTGTTCTATCCTATACGGCAAGCAGATGATAGCAAGTGCCAAGTTGGATGATCATCTATATCACCTCAACACAGTGAAGGAGCAGGTGAGACTACGCACACATAAGCACAATGACTGTATACATGTGTGGCACAGGCGTTTAGGTCACAGACACCCAGAATGCATACAGGAACTACAAAAGAGGAATCTGACAAAGGATCTAAAAGTATACCCTTGTTCAGTTATTGTTAAATGTGAATGTTGCATCAAATCCAAAGCTACAAGAGCAACACTTCCTAAAGTAAGTCACAACAGAGCTTCAAGACCTCTTGATCTAGTTCAGAGTGATGTATGTGGTCCCCTAAACCCACCTACACCTGGAGGCAACAGTTACATAGTGACTTTCATAGGTGACTATTCAAGATACACAGTCACTTACCTAATGCAACACAAGAGTGAAGTTTTTGACAAATTACAGGACTATGTAATAAGGGCAAGTAACAAGTTTCAGAGAAAACCTCTCATACTTCGGAGTGACAATGGAGGTGAATTCACAGGACATAAAATATAAGAGTACTTAAAGTAGAATGGAATAGAGCATCAAAAGACAGTCCCCTACACACCAGAGCAAAATGGGGTAGCTGAAAGAAAGAACAGAACTCTGACTGAAATGATCAGATGCATGCTGACACACTCTGGATTAGCACAAAAATATTGGGGTGAAGCAGCAATGACAGCCACTTATTTGCAGAACAGACTCTTTTCTAGAACAATGGAGAAAACTCCATATGAACTGTGGCACAATGAGAAGCCAAGTGTAAAACATCTAAGAGTTTTTGGATGCAAGGCGTTTATCTACATTCCAGAAGAAAAACGCACCAAACTTCAAAACAGAGCATCCCAAAACTGACAAGGTTACCATTAGTAGCAGCATAACTTTTGTTGAAGATCTGAGAGACAATGTAATGACAACAGAGGAAGTAAGAACAGAAGAGAAAACTGACACTGATCAGCCAACATTTGTAATTTCCGAACAAACAGTTGAAGTGAGCACAGAATCCATCAGTAATGAAGAACAGACACAACCAAGCTCACACACAGAACCAAGACGCTCGATGAGAGAGAATAAAGGTAAACCACCTGTACGTCTCTCATACAAGGCAAGCACTGCCAGTGCTAATGAGCCTGCAACTTGGGAAGACATATCTCAGCTTTCAGAAGGGGAAGCCAGTAAATGGATAAAGGCTGCAAAGGAAGAGATAAAATCCATGCATGACACTAAAACATGGACACTTACAGAACTACCACCTGGAAGGAAATCCATAGGTTGTAAATGGACTTTTAAAGTAAAATACAATGCAGATGGTACAGTGGAGCGATACAAAGCAAGACTCGTAGCCAAGGGATATTCTCAAAAATATGGAGAGGACTATGATGAGACATTTGCGCCAGTAGTCAAACATGCTACAATAAGAACTTTGCTGACAGTAGCCACAATAAGGAAAATGCAAGTAAGACACTTTGATGTAAAAACAGCGTTTCTACATGGCGAGTTAGCAGAAGATATCTACATGGAACAACCACCAGGATTCAAAGATGAGCAAAGGCCAGACCTAGTATGCAAACTACAGAGGAGTATATATGGTCCAAAGCAAGCCGCGAGAGCATGGAATATGAGAATAAATGAAGTGCTTACACATGAGGACTTTCAGAGGAGTAAAGCAGACCCCTGTTTACACACAAAGAAATTGGCAGACAGGTGGATCTATGAACTAATTTATGTGGACGATATTCTAATTTGTTTCAAGCAAGAAGGGGATGAAGGAGAAATACTCCAAACCCTAAATCAGCATTTTGAGACCAAAGATCTTGGCAACGTAAATAATTATCTTGGCATTCAGATTGAGAGTGAGGAAGATGGCAGCTTCCTTCTAGACCAAAAGCACTAAATACAAGAGATAATTGAGACATTTGGAATGGAAGATGCAAAACCAGTAAAATCTCCCATGGAAACCAATTACTTGAAGAAGATAGACAGCCAAGATATGCCACTACCAACTAACACTCAGTACAGGAAAGCAATAGGGAAGTTGCTGTACATTAGTACCGCTACAAGGCCTGACATTGCAGCAGCAGTTGGAATCCTATGCAGTAATACTTCAACACCAAGTCAGATGGACTGGAATGCTGTGAAGCGAGTCATTCGCTATCTTAAAGGGACTTTACACTACAAGCTAAAGTTACCAGCAAGTGACGAAAGCACCCTGACAGGATATGTGGATGCCGATTGGGCTGGAGATACCAGTGACAGAAAATCTACAAGTGGGTACCTGTTTCTTCTATCAGGAGGTGCTATCTATTGGACTAGTAGAAAGCAACTTTCTGTTACACTATCATCTACTGAAGCATGTATGTTGCAGCAGTGTGTGCCAATCTTGTGAAGGCTTACAGAAAACGTTTGACCTCTGCCATTGCCAACAAAGGATATATAACAAAGTATTGAGATGAACTTTTGTTATTGACCAAATACTTATTTTCCACCATAATTTGCAAATAAATTCTTAAAAAATCAGACAATGTGATTTTCTCATTTTGTCTCTCATAGTTGACGTCTACCTATGATGTCAATTACAGGCCTCTCTCATCTTTTTAAGTGGGAGAACTTGCACAATTGGTGGTCGACTAAACACTTTTTTCCTCACTGTATATATACATACATACACACATACACACACACATGTAAAAATAAAACACATTTGGGGCGGAGCCTGACCGCGGAGAGAGATGGCAGCTTGATCTGAGAGCTCTGTCATCAGGGAACCCACAATAGCCTTCATTAGCAGTTACACATCCCAAAATGGTTAAAATTGGCAGAGACAGACCCTCTGAACATACAGAGACCGTCAAAAGCTCACACTTGCAGGCGGACATGCAGAAATTCCTGAGGAAAAAGACGTCTCTCTCCCCTGCTAAGCAACCTAAGATGGCGCTGGATGATTGCAGTAGCGCGGTGGAAGCGGCGGTAGACTCAGATGATGACGGCGGGCAGGAAGACAAAACCGCTTCAGTGATCACCAAAGGATTCCTTAGGAAAGCCCTCTCACAAGCTGTGGCTCCGGTTTTGGCTGAACTAGCGGACCTCCGAGCTGACATCAGGACGACAGGACGAAGGGTAACCGTTTTGGAGCAAAGACAGGAAGAAGCTTTGCAGATCTCACACGCAATGGCCGACAGGTTAGAAACTCACACTGACCAGCTCAATAAAGCTCACCTACTCCTAGAAGACCTAGAGAATAGGAGCAGAAGGCGTAATGTAAGAATCAGAGGCCTCCCAGAGAAATACACTGCTGATGCACTTATGAATATTACTATGGCCATCTTCACAGCCCTGGTAGGGGGAGAACGCGCGAAATCCATGCAGGTTGAAAGGGTGCACAGAGCAGTAAGGCCTAAACCTTCAGAGTCTGAGCCTCCAAGGGACATTATTTGCGCGCTGTTATCCTCGGCACACACCGCTGAGCTTTTACGTGCGGCAAAAGATCACGTAGCTCTTACTTATGAAGAAAACCCAGTCCAAATATACCAGGACCTAGCTCCATCGACGCTACAGAAACGTCGTACAATGCGACCGTTGCTGGACAAATTAAAGGAGAAAGGTCTATCCTACGCATGGCTCTACCCATTCGGCCTTTCAGTCCTCAGTAATGGTCGGAGGATCAACATTTGCTCACCAGCGGACCTGGAATCAGCCTGGCCGGTGTTGGGAATCACACCAATGCATATCCCTTCCTGGATGCCGATCCCCGCTGAATCTTTACCCACATCACCATCGACGATCCAGGAGGAGAACCTTCCGCATACTTCGGGGAGCTCCAATTCACCAAGAGGGAAGAAGAAGCCGCAGAAATACCAGAATATCCGCTCGGGGACGACTGCACCTATGGCTGGATCACTGTGACAATAGATGTTGGACTGCCCTGAAAGGAGCTTACGAGAGGAGTCCGTGAGTGAAGCTGGCGGAGACATATACTATTATTTTTGCATAAGCAAACATTTATAGCATAATATTCTTAGCTTAACACTGGTCTCTGCACTGACCTCGGGTCACCATCACTATCACCGCTAATGGGAAGAGAAACTGTTTGTATCGCATATGCTTGTTCTATTACAGTCATATGAAAAAGTTTGGGCACCCCTATTAATCTTAATCATTTTTAGTTCTAAATATTTGGGTGTTTGCAACAGCCATTTCAGTTTGATATATCTAATAACTGATGGACACAGTAATATTTCAGGATTGAAATGAGGTTTATTGTACTAACAGAAAATGTGCAATATGCATTAAACCAAAATTTGACCAGTGCAAAAGTATGGGCACCTCAACAGAAAAGTGACATTGATATTTAGTAGATCCTCCTTTTGCAAAAATAACAGCCTCTAGTCGCTTCCTGTAGCTTTTAATCAGTTCCTGGATCCTGGATGAAGGTATTTTTGACCATTCCTCTTTACAAAACAATTCCAGTTCAGTTAAGTTTGATGGTCGCCGAGCATGGACAGCCCACTTCAAATTATCCCACAGATGTTCAATGATATTCAGGTCTGGGGACTGGGATGGCCATTCCAGAACATTGTAATTGTTCCTCTGCATGAATGCCTGAGTAGATTTGGAGCTGTGTTTTGGATCATTGTCTTGCTGAAATATCCATCCCCGGCGTAACTTCAAATTCGTCACTGATTCTTGTACATTATTCTCAAGAATCTGCTGATACTGAGTTGAATCCATGCGACCCTCAACTTTAACAAGATTCCCGGTGCCGGCATTGGCCACACAGCCCCAAAGCATGATGGAACCTCCACCAAATTTTACAGTGGGTAGCAAGTGTTTTTCTTGGAATGCTGTGTTTTTTGGACGCCATGCATAACGCCTTTTTGTATGACCAAACAACTCAATCTTTGTTTCATCAGTCCACAGGACCTTCTTCCAAAATGAAGCTGGCTTGTCCAAATGTGCTTTTGCATACCTCAGGCGACTCTGTTTGTGGCATGCTTTCAGAAACGGCTTCTTTCGCATCACTCTCCCATACAGGTTCTCCTTGTGCAAAGTGTGCTGTATTGTTGACCGATGCACAGTGACACCATCTGCAGCAAGATGATGCTGCAGCTCTTTGGAGGTGGTCTGTGGATTGTCCTTGACTGTTCTCACCATTCTTCTTCTCTGCCTTTCTGATATTTTTCTTGGCCTGCCACTTCTGGGCTTAACAAGAACTGTCCCTGTGGTCTTCCATTTCCTTACTATGTTCCTCACAGTGGAAACTGACAGGTTAAATCTCTGAGACAACTTTTTGTATCCTTCCCCTGAACAACTATGTTGAACAATCTTTGTTTTCAGATCATTTGAGAGTTGTTTTGAGGAGCCCATGATGCCACTCTTCAGAGGAGATTCAAATAGGAGAACAACTTGCAATTGGCCACCTTAAATACCTTTTCTCATGATTGGATACACCTGGCTATGAAGTTCAAAGCTCAGTGAGGTTACAAAACCAATTTTGTGCTTCAGTAAGTCAGTAAAAAGTAGTTAGGAGTATTCAAATCAATAAAATGATAAGGGTACCCAAATTTTTGCATCGGTCAAATTTTGGTTTAATGCATATTGCACATTTTCTGTTAGTACAATAAACCTCATTTCAATCCTGAAATATTACTGTGTCCATCAGTTACTAGATATATCAAATTGAAATGGCTGTTGCAAACACCCAAATATTTAGAACTAAAAATGATTAAGATTAATAGGGGTGCCCAAACTTTTTCATATGACTGTATGTACTCAGGAAGGGCCTCTTTGAAGCACTCAGTTATAATAGTTTTTAGAGTTGAGTATTTGTTGCTAAGCATTGAAATGGGTATAATAGTCCAGTCTCATCAAGACGCAGATTAGCCTACTCAGCAGGTTGAGTTCTGAGGAATTCACGCACTAGTAAGGAATGTATGGTCATACTTAAGTATATTGTTGTGACTGTTCTGAGCTTGCATATGACCGAGTAAGGCCCTTGAAGCAGAGCACTCTAACTCATTAGTGTGAATAGATACTAACTGACCATTTGGGGCGGAAGGCTGACGGTGGGTTCCAGACAGATCAGGAATTCCTCCATCCCCCACATAACTGCCAACACCTCGACAAGTTAGGCTCGGGTGTGCAGTTATACAACCACTATACCCAGCGGCACACAGACTCACCGCTGAGTTTGTAGAGTCTTCGAGACAATTTTCTATAGCGTACTAACCACTAACCAACCTTTAATAATAACCAACTACTAACAACTGACCACCACCTACAAACTACTAAACGCAACTACTAACAACAACTAACCACAACCACTACCACCACTGCTCCCCTCTAACATCCCCCCCCCTTTTTTTCTTCTAACACTTCACATACACGTTCTTCTTGTCTCTTCTCAACCCTTCTATTCTCTGTACCCAACCCCTCTCTCCTATTCCTGAGGGCACGGAAGTGACTAGGATCCATGGCTCCAATTGGCAAAGATGCTGGAATTCAGCAAGCACCCAAAGCGGCGATTCTTACTTGTACCACCTTCAACGTCAAAGGATTTAATTCACCAAATAAGCGACACCACATCCTACTTCTCCTCCGGAAAATGAAAACAGAAGTAGCCTTCTTACAAGAGACGCACTTCAAAGGGGACAGGATCCCTGAGCTACCAGTCAGAGACTTTTCCCAGTGGTTCCATTGCACTAATCCGGATTCGGCCACGAGAGGAGTTTCCATCCTTATTCACAACAGAATCCCGTTCATAGAGCACCAACGATATGCAGACGCGGAAGGCAGAATACTCTTTGTGAAAGGCACAATAGCCTCAGTAAAATACACCCTGGCCAATCTTTACGCACCAAACAAAGGACAAGCTACGTGGCTCATAAACGCTCTTCAGACTCTGCGACTATTCACAGAAGGACATCTGATCCTGGGAGGCGACTTCAATATAGCTCTCAACCATTCAATAGACTCTACTGCTCCGACCAACCCTATCTCGCAAAGAATGATAAGCAAAGTTATGAGCGCCCTACAGGACTTATAGATCATTGATGTGTGGAGAACCCATCACCCCACCACAAAAGATTACACCTTTTATTCGCACCCTGGTCGCTCCCACCACAGACTAGATTATATTTTTATTTCGCAGGAACTGCTGCCGCTCGCTAGCGTCTCAAGAATTGAAGCCATCACAGTTTCGGATCATGCACCTGTATTAGTATCCATGATGATGCAACAGATTCCCCAAGCACAATGGACCTGGCGGTTGAATGAATCTCTCTTTGATGCAGTTGAAAACGTGGAAGCCCTGTCCAAACACCTGGTTGAGTTCTTCTCCATTAACTCCACCCAAGACATGTGCCCAACGATAATCTGGGAATCACACAAGGCATACATGAGGGGCGTTCTTATATCCATGGCATCCAGGATAAAGAAAGACAAACAAAGGAAACTGGATCTCACCATGGCACGTATTGCTGAACTGGAGAAAATCCACAAAAGAACAAGGGCATTAAGTGCTCAAGAAGAGCTGACCACCCTGAGGGAATCGTTACTGGATCTTCTGAATGCCAGGTCGGCAAAGCAACACCTACATTTCAAGAAACTCTTATATGCCCACGGTAATAAGGGAAGCCGCCTCATGACGTCCTTGATTCGGAAGGCAAAGGCCCGATCCTTCATCTCTTCGATAAGAAATGACTCAGGTCAATTAAAAACGACCACAACAGAAATATCAACAGAATTCGTAAGTTTTTATACCAAGCTTTACAACTTAAGAAACGAGTCCCCAGCCCCAACGGATACAGAAAGAGGCACCCTCATAGCAGACTTCCTAGCACGCCTCTCTTTACCAAAAGTCTCCTCAGAACAAGCATTGGAACTGGTAAAGCCCATTACCTTATCAGAAGTGATTGAAGCATTAAATAGTTTCCCAATGGGGAAGAGCCCGGGACCTGACGGATATCCGCTGGCTTACTACAGAAAGCTCCAACAAATCCTGGCCCCGCAGCTCACATTGCTATGTAACGCCTTGCTACAGGGGAAAGAACTACCTACACAAGCACTAGAAGCGCACATAGCGCTAATACCCAAAGAAGGCAAAGACCCTTGTGAGTGCGGAAGCTACAGACCAATCTCACTACTGAATTTTGATCTAAAGCTTTGGGCAAAGATCCTAGCACTCCGTATGAAGTCCCTGATTCCCACATTGGTACATGTGGAACAATCGGGTTTTGTGGGTGGAAGAGAGGGAAGAGACAACATGGCGAGACTACTCCCCCTGATACAGAAAGCACAAAATACCAGCCAATCCTTAATCTTGTTGGGAGTAGATGCAGAGAAAGCATTTGACAGAGTCGACTGGGACTTCCCACGAGCCACTCTACAAAAATTTGGATTACTGTCTTCATTTGTCACAGCGATTTTCACTCTCTACGCCAAGCCACATGCCAAACTAAGAATTAACGGAACTCTATCTGACACTTTTTACATCTCTTTTTACAATGGCACAAGACAGGGATGCCCGCTGTCTCCCACGCTATTCATCTTGATACTAGAAACGCTATTACAGCGAGTTAGGCAAGATCCCAGGGTTAGAGGGGCTACAGTGGGAGAGTCTACCCTGCAGGCCACAGCTTTTGCAGACGATGTACTTTTCATCATCTCAAATCCAGAAGAAGGACTACCGGCGATCATGGAACTCCTGCTTCACTTTGGCACAGTATCTAGATACAAGGCGAATTTTTCCAAGTCGGAGGTGCTGAACATAAATCTATCGAGCGCAAGAGTTAATAAATTGCAAAAGAGCACTCCGTTTCAATGGACTAAAGGGTCGATAAAATATCTAGGAGTCAAGCTAACTCCTGATTTGAATGATCTATACGCTAGCAACTTCCTACCCCTTTTAGGTGAACTGAAACGAGATCTTATCGCATATGAAAAGCTGCCACTCTCTTGGTTTGGCAGGAAGAATCTGATTCAAACTTATTTAATCCCTAAGGTGCTCTATAAAATGACTATGTTGCCAATCTATATCCCCAAAGCGTTCTTTGCATCTCTTCGTAGCATTTTCACGAGGTTTATATGGAGGAAACGTGCCCCTAGAATCGCTTGGTCACTACTTATCAAGCACAAGTCTGCGGGAGGAGTAGGCCTGCCCGACATCTGGCAGTACTATCAGGCAGTCCAACTGGGATGGTGGACGTCACTGGCAAGACCCTTGGACAAAAGGGCTTTGGAGAAATCAGGGCCAGCACTCGTGGAGCTTTGGCTACCTTCTGTGACACAGAAAACAACCCGAGCAACCTGTCCCTTGACACGGGGAGCATTGGAGATCTGGAAGGAACTAGGCCCTAGATTAGCTCCTTCACCTTCGCCTCTCCTACCAGTGGGCCTAATACCGCACTTATTACATGACGCTTCAGAGTTATACCCATCAGTTTGGAATGCTCTAAGTCACCTCTCCCTAAAAGACATCTCAGATGGCGGCTTGTTGAAGCCATGGGAGAATTGCGCCACCATGTTCCCGCAACTCAAGCTGCCCTTCCTTCATAAGGAGCACTTAAAGCACTATTTTAACCTCTTCATTGCAACTTTTCGCATAAGGAAAGAACTAACACCCTTTGAAAAATTACTGCTCTCCAACACTAAACTGCTGAGGAAAACATCAAACTTTTTGCACAATTATATAGCTCCAGCAACACCTTACAAACCAGCCTTTATCAGCAGCTGGGAAAAGGAACTAAAAATTTCTTTGGATGATAGCGAGGTGAAAGCGGTCTTGCGTTCGTCTCATGGCTTCTCAACCTGTATACGGATGAAGGAAAATCACTACAAGCTCCTCTCAAGGTGGTATAGAACTCCAGAGTGGCTATTTAACAAACATCTCTCCACGGTAGACACATGCTGGCGATGTTCCGCTCACATTGGAACGTACTTACATATACATTGGAACGTACTTACATATATGGTGGACCTGTCCTGTCATTAAACAATATTGGTCAGAAATACAAGAGTGTATGCGAAGAGCTCTGAAATCCGCAATAACCCTCAAGCCGACAATCATATTCTTAGCTCTCCCAGAGAAAAGTTATAAACCCAAAAGATACCTCCTAGCCACTCATCTTATCTCGGTAGCAAAATTATTAATACCTCAATTTTGGCTCCAGACCAACGGACCACCTATCACACTGTGGAAGTGTAAGGTCCAAGAAATTATGAGGTTCGAAGAACTCATGAGCTGGAAGAACAGGACCCATGACCACTTCTCAAAAGTATGGGCCCCTTGGATACGCTACACTAAGCTATAAAAGCACAAGATACCCGGCTACCACGGAAGTAATCCCTGTACACACCTGTGAAGCCAGGACCGGGCCTCCATGGTGCCCTCACCCTCCCCTTCTACCCTCCCCCTCTCCCTTTCCTCTCTTCTCATCCTCAGCATCTCAACATTATTTACACTTCTTAGCAAACAATTATCCGCATACACACTCACATCGCATCGTCCTCATACATTCCACTCCAACACTAGGTCTCTCAAATCACTCCTCTACTAACTAAATCCTACTAACCACCCCGAATCCCAAACTTCATACACGTTCAGCTACTCGAGAGTTAGGAGCAGCAACAGGAACAGCTACTCCTAAGCAACATCACCCAGAATAAACGGGAAGCAAGAATACGCACTCCTAAGTTATGTGCGCACTCACCTGTAAACAGTGTTTCTCTTGCAATATGGTGATAGAGATCTAACACTGCCTGTAATTGAATGAATTGGATGGAATGTTTACTTATACTGTTAATATGAAAACCAATAAAAAACTTTGAATTAAAAAAAAAAAATAATAAAACACATTTATCAAAGTGAATCAAAAGTGCAAATAAAAGTAGGTTATAAAAAAAAACATTTTTTGTATTTTTATAAGAAATTGTAACTTGTGACTGTGAGACTAATGTTATAGTCTGTACTTACATCCACACTATAAGTAAAAGTGAGAGTGATAAATGTAAAATAAGTGCTTGTTAAGAAAAAAAAAAATATTTTCTTTTCTCTTCTTTTTTTTCCCTTCTCTCCTTCCTTTCCCTTCCCTTTTCCCCTCCCTTTCCCTTTTCCCTCCTTCTCTTTTTTACATTTTCTAACCAAGAAATCCTGTAAATGAAAGTTCCTCATTGATGCCAATTGGAGATAGACTACCCAGAGTAAATATCCATCTGGATTCAGCCTGTAACAATTTGCAGGTAAGATCCCCTCCTCTTCTATAATGGATAATTTGTTGCAAACCATACATTTTAGTCCCATGTAGCTTACCTTAATGTTTCTCCAGGTAGTGTGCCATCACTGAAGTTAACAATTTATCTGTATGTGTTTACGAAGCTCCTGGGAAGTTTGTCCAACGTAAATTTTAGAACAGGGACATTGTAGAGCATATATTACATTGCGTGTCTTGCAATTGATGTAATGTCCAGCCCTATATATCTTGTTATCATGTGGATTTTCAAAGTGATCGCCAGTGTTAATATACTGGCATATGTTGCAATTTCCACATGGATACATACCTTTAAGCTTGTGATGCATACCCAGATTTAATCTGGGACGCGTGAAATGACTTGACGAGTCTATCTTTTAAATTAGGAGCTTGTTTAGCAGTAAGTAATGAATTCTGAGAGATTATTGTTCTAATTTTTTTGTCAGTTGTCAAAATAGGCCAATAGGTCTGTAATATTGAACGTATATTGTTCCACTGGTTATTGAAATACTGCCACACCGCCGATTAGGTGATTTTACCCTCAACACTCCGCACTAACTGACTGCTACCACCACTGCCTCCTTGAACCCCTGCACCACTGCTTTCCGGGCCGGTAGGCTGCTGCGAAGCGGGTGGTCTACCCCGGGCACCCTTAGTTCCCGACCTCACACTGCTGCCACCCTGCTGATGACCCTGCTGCCTCGTCCGCAAGCTGCAACCCTCTTCTCCTGACGACGATGAAGCCCCTCCCAATTATGATCGGCTACATCATCATCCACTACAGTCTGCAGTTCATGGATGTCCTCCTCAAAACCAGCTCCCATGCCACTCTCCTCATCACTACTTGCCCGCCTACCAGAGGAAGCCGCGGATGACTCCACCAGATCTTGGCTGAGCAGTAGGTGCTGATTGTCCTCTACACTTACCCCAGTCCCATGGGTCCGCTGCCTTGGCTCTGACCTATCCTTCAAACCGCACATCCAAACCCTCAACACCTCCTGCCGCCTCCAAGTCAAGAACATCCATACTCTCGCCCCCATCCAGTCCACCTTAAATTGCGCCGCTCGCTTAATACACCTCTCCCACCATTCTTCATCGGCCGCTCCCCTCTGCCAATCCCTTCACTAGCTAACCATTGCCCAGCGTATAGAGTTCAAACTATTAACGCTGACAAACAAAGCCATCCACAATCTGTCCCCTCCATATATCTCCGACCTAAACTCCCACTACCTGCCGCACGTACTTCCGACCCTCCAAAGTCTTCCTACTCCGCTCTGCTCTTATCCGCTCTTCACACAACCGTCTCCAAGACTTCTCCCATACATCCCACATACTCTGGAACTCATTACCAAGACACATAAGACTGACCCCCACAATCACAAGCTTCAAGAAGGCCCTGAAGACTCACCTATTCAGGAAGGCCTACAACCTCCAATAATACTACAGTCTCCAAACTACCACCTGAACAGCCTCTACCCCCACCTTCTGTCTCTATCCCTCTTCCCTCATAGATTGTAAGCCCTTGTGGTAGGGCCCTGTATCCCACTGTGCCAGTTGGTCACTGTTAGTATGATCTGTTTTGTATATCTTGTGTACCGTATGTTAACCCTCAAATATAAAGCACCATGGAATTAATGGTGCTATATAAACAATAATAATAAATAATAATAATACCTCCTCCACACTGTACAGTGGATCTGAGCCCACAGCATAGAGTACTTCTCTAGCTGAGGGAACAGAAAAGGACAGAGGCAGGTTGATGACAGGTGAGGGCACAGGGCCTGCTGCCAGGCCATGCCAACTAAGGGTTGTGTCTGACGAACTCACCGACTCTTGGCTGGGGGTGTCTGATGTGACTTGGGATGAATTGGATGACCAAGTCAACCAGTCTACAACCGTTGGGTTGCTGGTTAAGACACGACCACTACTTGACACTGGGAGCTCAGGCCTCTGTAACTGACCCCTGCTGCCCCGCCCCCTTACTCTGCTGCGACCTGTGCCTGCATCAGAAACATTTAGGCCTGCAACCCTCCCCTGTGCATGGCCTCTCACTTCTCTGTCTGATATACTGTCGGATGAAAAAACGTAATTGTAAAGGGCAAAAAGGCCTGTTATTTTCTACTTTGATTATTGACAATACTGTATTGATAAATGGCCAGCAACTTTATACTGGGAACAAAATGGCGAATATCGTCCTCCTTATGGGTTTCCACACTAATAAACACCTTTAAATAAGGTGTATGCTCCTCCAGCATACCACACGTGCAGGGCACAGCGGTGTCACACTGTTCTACAGTCATGGCCAAAAGTTTTGAGAATGACACAAATATTATATTTTCACATGATCTGCTGCCCTCTGGTTTTTATGTGTGTTTGTCAGATGTTTTTATCACATACAGAAATATAATTGCATTCATATTATGAGTAACAGAAGCTTATATTGACAGTTAGAATGAGTTAATGCAGCAAGTCAATATTTGCAGTGTTGATCCTTCTTCTTCAGGACCTCTGCAATTCTCCCTGGCATGCTCTCAATCAACTTCTGGACCAAATCCTGACTGATAGCAGTCCATTCTTGCAGAATCAATGCTTTAATTTTGTCTGAATTTGTTGGTTTTTGTTTGTCCACCCGTCTCTTGATGATTGACCACAAGTTCTCAATGGGATTAAGATCTGGGGAGTTTCCAGGCCATGGACCCAAAATCTCTATGTTTTGTTCCCTGAGCCATTTAGTTATCACCTTTGCTTTATGGCAAGGTGCTCCATCATGCTGGAAAAGGCATTGTTGAGCGCCAAACTGCTCTTGGACGGTTGGGAGAAGTTGCTCTTGGAGGACATTCTGGTACCATTCTTTATTCATGGCTGTGTTTTTAGGCAAGACTGTGAGAGAGCCGATTCCCTTGGCTGAGAAGCAACCCCACACATGAATGGTTTCAGGATGCTTTACAGTTGGCATGAGACAAGACTGGTGGTAGCGCTCACCTCTTCTTCTCCGAATAAGCTGTTTTCCAGATGTTCCAAACAATCGAAAAGGGGATTCATCAGAGAAAATGACTTTACCCCAGTCCTCAGCAGTCCACTCCCTGTACCTTTTGCAGAATATCAGTCTGTCCCTGATGTTTTTTCTGGAGAGAAGTGGCTTCTTTGCTGCCCTCCTTGAGACCAGGCCTTGCTCCAAGAGTCTCCGCCTCACAGTGCGTGCAGATGCACTCACACCTGCCTGCTGCCATTCCTCAGCAAGCTCTGCACTGCTGGTAGCCCGATCCCGCAGCTGAAACACTTTTAAGAGACGGTCCTGCTGCTTGCTGGTCTTTCTTGGGCGCCCTGGAGCCTTTTTGGCACCAATGGAACCTCTCTCCTTGAAGTTCTTGATGATGCGATAGATTGTTGACTGAGGTGCAATCTTTCTAGCTGCAATACTCTTCCCAGTTAGGCCATTTTTGTGCAGTGCAATGATGACTGCACGTGTTTCTTTAGAGATAACCATGGTTAACAGAAGAGAAACAATGATGGCAAGCACCAGCCTCCTTTTAAAGTGTCCAGTGGTGTCATTCTTACTTAATCATGACAGATTGATCTCCAGCCCTGTCCTCATCAACACCCACACCTGTGTTAATGGAGCAATCACTGAAACGATGTTAGGTGGTCCTTTTAAGGCAGGGCTGCAATGATGTTGAAATGTGTTTTGGGGGATAAAGTTCATTTTCTAGGCAAATATTGACTTTGCAAGTAATTGCTGTTAAGCTGATCACTCTTTATAACATTCTGGAGTATATGCAAATTGCCATTAGAAAAACTGAAGCAGTAGACTTTGTAAAAATTAATATTTGTATCATTCTCAAAACTTTTGGCCATGACTGTACACCTCGTTTGCCTGGGCGAACAAAGTCACGCAGGGGAGGAACTGTGTCACTGTATGTCCTCCTCATGCTGCTTCCCACTGGGTCACTGTGTCCTCCTCATGCTGCTGCCACCGGGTCACTGTATGGCCTCCTCATGTCTCTGCCACAGGGTCACTCTGTGTACTCCTCATGCCGCAGCCACTGGCTCACTGTATGCCCTCCTAAGGCTGCTACTACCTCAAAATTTGCCACTGGGTCACTGTATGCCCTCCTCATGCTGCTGCCACTGCTGGGTCACTGTATGTCCTCCTAATTCCGCTGCCACTGGGTCACTGTATGGCATCCTCATGCTGCTGCCAACTCCACATTATATCGCCTTGCCACTCTGTGGCCTCCTCATGCTGCTGCCAACTCCACATTATATCGCCTTGCCACTCTGTAGACATCTATGTGAAATCGGCAGATGAGGGTGTAAAAGGAGTGCGCTCTTTCACGCTAGAGTAGGATGTTGCGCCTGTGCACGGTTTTTTCTATCTGGCACTAACATGGACCTGTAAGGTTGGGTTCACACTTGAGTTAGCTGGTCAGTTTCGGCCGCGTAACTTTCAAAATAAGTGAAGTGTGCAGTGGTTCTAAGAGCGACGCCTGTCATGTGCGTGTCATTCTGACTCACAGTATTGTTTCACTACCAAAGTAGGCTCCCTATGCGTGTTACTGCAAGGCACAGTGTTCTACACCACTATACAGTTTCTCTGAAGCCAGGAAATAGGTGTTTTTTAGCGATATTTGCCGCAAATTAATTTGGATCGAAGCAAATTTTTTTGGAACTTCAAATCGAACTGAAGAATCGAACTTTTGAGAAATTCGCTCATCTCTAGCCATAATCATCAACATTAACATAAATAAAACTTGAAAAAGTTCACTCTGTTTGTAATGACTCAATATAATATGTGTTTGACTTTTTCAATTGAATTACTAAAAAAAATAACTTTTTGATGATATTCTAATTTATTGAGATGCATTTGTACATACAAGTACTGTAGTTTTACATTTTTCATGGTGTGTTTGTTGACATTTTTTGCAGTACTTTTTGTAAAAAATGCAGGAGCTAAATGTTACTTTACTACTGAAAAGAATACATGGGCAGTATTTTTTTTTTTTTACCATTTTTTTAGTTTTATTTCCCCAAAAAGAAGCACCCACGTTATAAGACCCCTTTTTTGGCCCCCACAAAGTATATGACCCAATTTTTTTATGGCTCACCACAGTATATGACCCCCTTTTTTTGACCCTGCACAGTATATGACCTCCCTTTTTTATGGCCCCACTCACAGTGATGTTAGGCTGCTACCTATTGTATTATTACAAAACATAGCGGCTGATAATTTACTCACCCATCCATGCTCCTGTCCAGGCCAGCCTCCGCTTCCACCTGCAGGTAATGCTGTACGCAACACTGAAGAACGACAAGATGCTGGACATAGTGTCATGGCCTTCAGCATCATGAAATAATTGCAGTGCCGCTTAGAGGAAGCAGCAGAGGCTGGCCTAGACAGGGGCATGAAAGGGTGAGTGTAAAATACTATATGCTTGAGTGAAATTCTTACTCACATGTTGACCCATAAGGTAACATTATTGGAGGATTCAGCTTCTTATAAAAACATGGAAATTTATTAAAGTCTTCACGGAAAAATAGATACAGGAAAAACTTCCAGAATAACAGAAATATCAGTGAATGTCTTATTAGCTTACATCAAGGGAGAAGTTCATATTTAAGTTTCTTCAAGCTGATTCTGATGATGATGCTGTTGTAAAACTTCTATATTCTGCTTTCAAGATGTGCAAGCTACCCATGCCATAAGCTCTGATACAACCTCATACCATTAGAAATGCAGACTTTTGAACTATCCGCTGATAACAAGCTAGATGGGCCCCCTCTTTTTGAATCTAAAGGACATGGCATCTATGGTTTTCGAAAAGAATTTCACATTTTGATTAATCTGATCACAGAACAGCTTTGCATTTTACCTCACTCCATTTTAAATGAGCTTTGGCCCAGAGAAGATGGTAGTGTTTCTGAGACCATGTAGTGATGTGCATTAACGATTCATACCAGTTTCAAATGCAGTGCCACCTGAGGGCCCATAGATCACATGAATCCAATACTGACTGACTGTTGGCCTTGTCCCTTGTGCACATGGTGTTAGGGAATTGTTAAGAAATGGCAGATACCAGAGAGCAGTAGAACAAGCACCTAAATCTCACACTGAGCTAGGAGGAAAGAGTTAAAAAAAGTTAATTATTAAATGATGTAGTTAAAAAATTCAACTAATCCTGCAAAAAACAAGCCCACATATGGCTATGCCAACATAAAAATAAAAAAGTTAAGGCTCTTGCAATTTGATGAAAAAATGAAAAATAATGCTGTGTCTTTAAGGCAAAAATAGACTGTGTCCTTAAAGGGTTAATCTTGCAGACATAAAGCAGGGAGACAGCATGTCTCTCTGAATCTCCATTTCCAACTGTACAACAGCACATGCAAAGCTTCACAGTCAGTTCAGGATGGGACAGAGCTTAGCTCATATTGACTTTAATGAAGTAATGGAGCGCCATTAACTGTAATAGAAACCTTTAGCTCCAAGGCATGAAATACACCAGGGAGAAGTGAAGATTACATACTTGTTGTTTTTATTCACTATTTGTAAATCACCAAACTTTCTCAGATACCTGAAATACAAAACTATGTAGCTGCGTCATAAGTTAGAGTGGGGTTAATACATGTAGATTTTGATTTGGCTGCCTGTATTACAGCACTAACTGGTATGTTATCAGATTTCCTGGAATCATCTGTCTATTTTCCCAGAATCCTGAAAGGAAAATCCTAGCTAGCCATGGTATGAATATAGTGCAAGGAGGTAGATTTAAGCAGATAAATACAGTATTCAGTATTTCTTATTACAGCACCACATGCTACAGTGGGGAAAAAAAGTATTTAGTCAGCCACCAATTGTACAAGTTCTCCCACTTAAAAAGATGAGAGAGGCCTGTAATTGACATCATAGGTAGACCTCAACTATAAGAGACAAAATGAGAAAACAAATCCAGAAAATCACATGGTCTGATTTTTAAAGAATTTATTTGCAAATTATGGTGGAAAATAAGTATTTGGTCAATAACAAAAGTTCATCTCAATACTTTGTTATATATCCTTTGTTGGCAATGACAGAGGTCAAACGTTTTCTGTAAGTCTTCACAAGGTTGGTACACACTGTTACTGGTATGTTGGCCCATTCCTCCATGCAGATCTCCTCTAGAGCAGTGATGTTTTGGGGCTGTCGCTGGGCAAAATGGACTTTCAACTCCCTCCAAAGGTTTTCTATGGGGTTGAGATCAGGAGACTGGCTAGGCCTCTCCAGGACCTTGAAATGCTTCTTACGATGCCACTCCTTCGTTGCCCTGGCAGTGTTCTTGGGATCATTGTCATGCTGAAAGACATGCACTCAAAATCTCACGATACATGGCCCCATTCATTCTTTCATGTACACGGATCAGTTGTCCTGGTCCCTTAGCAGAGAAACAGCCCCAAAGCATGATGTTGCCACCCCCATGCTTCACACTAGGTATGGTCTTCTTTGGATGCAACTCAGCATTCACTCTCCTCCAAATACGACGAGTTGTGTTTCTACCAAACAGCTCTACTTTGGTTTCATCTGACCTTATGACATTCTCCCAATACTCTTCTGGAACATCCAAATGCTCTCTAGCAAACTTCAGATGGGCCTGGATATGTACTGGCTTAAACAAGGGGACACGTCTGGCACTGCAGACCTTAATCGTCCTCCCTTATCACAAGAGATATCAATGGTTGTTCCCAAATTGGTAGTTCAGGACTGACTTAAAGTGATAATAAAACCAAGGACCAGGATTACAGGGACTGCGCAGGACCAGTGTAGTTGGACAAATCTTTTATTTCAGGAAATAAAAATACACGACACGTTTCGGGGTCTTTAGTACCCCTTTTTCAAGTGTTTACTACAAAAACAACAATAGCAACAACAACGATACCTGTGAGCATGGATTGTATGTGATATAATATATTAGAACGCATTGATTCATAATAGAAAGGAGAGTTCAACTAAACAAAAATAAAAATAAAATGAAAAATAATATCATATATATGCAATATAAGAGTTGAGGACCATATAAAAATGTATACATTGATAACCACATGAATATTGAAGACAAATTATAGAAACATAGACACTGTTAATAGTGGTGGATAAAATGAAAGTGGTCAAAATGATCACATTGTGGATAAACCATGCACAAAAATCCACATAAATAAATGTAAATGCAGACTCAAAACGTTCATACTCCAATACATAGGGGTGTTATAAGGTCACAAAACAAAATACTGGTTAGGAATCTAAATGAAATCTCCAAAGAAAAGATGGTGTAGAATTATATATACAATATACACGCAAGTAAATATATGCTTAATGGAGAAAAAATTATATTGTGAGGTACCACAATTAACACAAAAACTTTTCTTGTCAAATGTACAGAGAAAATAAGGGGTTAAACTGTTCTAAAAGAATCACTTGCAGATGAAAAGAACACAATTCCGTAATTTGTTAAAGAAGGTTAAACTAGACCAGATGGCCACATAGAGGTTATACAGTATCATCAATGTAATATAGGAGATAGTTTTACCTTAATTTGAGGTCCACCAGAGATGAAATAGGTATCTGAAATGTACCAGCGCGCTGAGAAATTTAAATAGCGTCTAGAAAGCGCTACTGCGCATGCGCGAAAGCGCTAAATCGCGCAGGTCAAGTAGGAATTTGTGAAAGTGAAGTGGAATAGCTTCAAAATTGCTACTGCGCATGCTCAGCAAGTCATTATCGCGCAGACTCAGTAAGAATGACATAACGGTGACAGTTACAAGCTGAAGCAGTTGCTAGAACCTGATAAGGTTCTAAAAACAGTTAAAGACATTGGATTAACAGTCTTTAGTGGATATAGAATGACTATTTAAGAAAGGGCAGCAACAATACTTTGATAAGTAGGGCTAGATAACATAAGTGAATATGAGCAATAGTAATAGTTAGCAGACACCTAAAACCTCATAATGAGATAGAAAGAGGAAGAAAAATCAAGGTTTGACATTGCCACAATAATGAGTATAATAAAATGAACAATATAGCAAAAAACAAACAAACATAAGTATATTTATTTATTTATAAGTTATTTATAAGTATATTTATTTATTTATTGGGACAATGTAATAGTGTTGAGATGAATGATATAGGAATAAATAATATAAACATAATTAGATGTATTTACAGCTGTGAAAAAATGGAATGATAAAGTGATGAAATAGTAAATACATAAATACATACATTAAATTGTGAAGTTATAATTATACAGATGAAATGATAAAATTATAAGATATAGTTGTAATCCTATGATGAGAACATATTGCAATATTGAAATGAAATACAAAGATGCGATAAAATCAAAATTTAGAACCAAATGGATAATATGAATAAATTATGAATAAATTATGATAGTAATAGTAAATGATAAAAAACAATACATAGTAAAAGAATTGCATAGTAAAAATTATTTGTCATAGTATACAAAAATTTAAAAAAAAAAAAAATATATATATATATATATACATATACGGCCCATATTGGGTTGATAAGAGGAGGGGTTTTTAACATCAAGTAATATCTTCTAAAGCTTCATTCAATCCTTCTGGTACTAGTGTATTCAATTTATAAATCCAATACATTTCTCTCCGCTTCAGGGTATTGAACCGATCGGGTTTATCAGCAGGTATATGGTCAATGGGTATTACTGAAAAGCCCCCAAAATTATTATTATGTTTTAAAGTGGCATGTCGGGAAACACTGTGTTTCGTGAAACCATTATGAACATTTGACCGGTGTTTATTCAGTCTTTCTCTTAAGCACATAATTGTCCATCCTACGTACTGGAGGCCACATGGGCACTCCAATACATATATGACATAGGAGGTTGAACAATCCAGTCTCATTTTTAGATGGAAGGATTCACCAGTTGAGTGGCTAGTTAAAGAGGTAACATCATGCCTAATGCTAAGACAGCATTTATACTTTCTGTGTCCACATTTAAAACTCCCAATTTTTGATGGAAGAGAGGTAGCTTGAGGAACAGGTTTGGTGAATCCTTTCCGTAAACGACTAGGGGCTAACATATTCTTCAGGGTTTTAGCCCATCGGAATGTTATGTTAGGTTTATTGGGCAAGCTCTTCTTAAGACACTGGTCATTTTTTAAAATGCGCCAGTGTCTTTGTAAGATGTTACAGATCTTGCTATGCGCACCACTATGGATCGTAAAGAAATTAGTCCTAAACATATTGTTGTCTTCATTTTTTGGATGTTGGACAAGACATTGGGCCTGGGTCAGGTTACCAGCTTTGGTCTTGGCTGCTTCAATGATATTGGGTGGGTAATTCTTTTCTCTGAATCTCTCCATGAGTGTGCTACTCTGTATGGAGTAGTCCTCATTTGTTGTGCAGTTACACCTAATTCGTTTAAATTTCCCGAAGGGCACATTACTCTTCCATTTCCGGTAGTGTTCACTACGGAAATCAAGGAGACTGTTGCAATCAACTTTTTTGAAGTGAGTGCGTGTAGAGATTTTCCCGTCTAATCCAACCAGAGCTAGATCTAAAAAAATCGATCTCATTGGGCTCGGTTTTTCCAAGGAATTTAAGGCCCCAATTGTTATTGTTCAAATACTGGGAAAAAACAAAAGATCCTCGGGGGACCCATCCCAAATGAACAGCAGGTCATCTATATATCTCTTGAAATAAACTATTATTCCGTAACCAAACTGTGTTACCATATATAAAAATTTCCTCAAAACATCACATGAATAGGTTAGCATAGCTTGGCGCGAATTTTGTGCCCATCGCCGTACCTTTGGTTTGCAAATATAGCTTGTCTTCAAATTGAAAGACGTTATGTTTAAGTATGAATTCAAGCTAGACAGAAGGAATTCTTTTTGTTGAGTGGGCATGGTCGGGTCATTAGAAAGTACCGTAGAAATTGCTGAGATACCTTTGGTATGGGGAATATTGCTATATAATGAAGCTACATCTAGTGTGGCCCAGATATAACTGGGCAAGCAGTAATTTTCTAAATTTTCAAGAATATTTCCAAAACACATTTTTCAAGGGACCAGTTCAGTTCTGAATAGGTCTTGAAAGGCCTCTCTAATAGAAACCCCCATAAATCACCCAACACAAAACATCATTTAGGAATTTTCTTAACCCTTTCAGCATTTCACAGCAATTGAAACAAAATGTAGGTCAAATTTACACTTTAATTTCTGTCACTAATATATTCATTTACCCCTAGAATTTACACATTCACAAGGGGTTAAAGGAGAAAATGCATTTGTAATGCAATTTCTCCCGAGCATGAAATTATCCCGCATGAGGATATAAGCTGATGTATGGCCACACAGTAGGGTAAAGAACGGAAGAAGCGCTATTCAGATTTTGGAGGCCAGATTTTGTTGGAATAGTTTTCAGACACCATGTCCCATTTGCAAAGCCCCCAAAGTGCCAAAACAGTGGAAACCCCAAAAATGTGACCCCATTTTAGATACTAGACCCCTCAAGGAATTTATCAAGTAGTATAGTGAGTACTTTGACCCTAAAGGTGTTACATAGAATTGGGCCAGAAAACTGGAAAGCGACATTTGTTAAGCATTTTCTTCCAACTACAGAAATAACCCACATGTGTATGTAATCTGATGTATGGTCACACTGTAAGGTCCAGAACGAAAGGAGCGCTACTGCGATTTTTTTAGGGCAGATTTAGCTCTAATTTGTTTCAGGCACCATGTTACATTTGCAGAGCCCCTGAAGTGCCAGAATAGTGGAAACCCCCCAGATGACCCCATTTTGAAAACTAGACTCTTCATGGAATTTATCAAGGGGTATAGTGAGCACTTTGACCGTACAGGTGTTTCACAGATTTTTTTTACCATTAAGATATGAAAATGATAAATGTAATTTTAGCCCCAAATTTTTCATCTTCACAAGGGGTTAAAGGAGAAATTGCACCCCACATTTCGTTAAGCATTTTCTCCCAACTACAGAAATACCCACCATGTGGATGTAAACTGCTGTATGGGCACACATTGAGACAGAACAGTTTTTGGAGGGCAGAATTTGTTGTAAGTTTTCAGGAACCATGTCATATTTAAAGAGCCCCCAAGGTATCAGAACAATGAAAACTCCCAACATATGACCCCATTTTTTAAACTAGACCCCTCAAGAAATTTATCAAGGGGTATAGTGAGCATTTGGAACCCACAGATGATTCACAGAACTGAGCAGTAAATTTGGAACCTGACATATTTTCAAATAAAATGTTGCTTTAACCCTATTTTTTTTCCATTTCCACAAGGGGTTAAAGTAGAAATAGTACTCTCAATTTTCTAAGTAATGTCTCCTGACTATGGAAATGTCTCATATGTGGATGTAAACTGATGTATGGGCACACAGAAGGGATATAATGCTATTTGTTGGGCAGAATTCCCATAAATACTGTAGTTTTCAGGCACCATGTCCCATTTGCTGGGCCTCAGAGCAATGTGAATCAGAACAGTGAAAACCCCCAAATAATGACCTCAGTTTGAAAACTAGACCCCTTAAGAAATTTATCACGGGGTATAGTGACCCACAGGTTAATTTATTTTCCAGATGGACAACAGAGGTTGAGAGGTAAATCTGTGCCGAATACATCACGGTATAAGGAGGTGATATACCAGGGCAAATAAATTTAAAAAAATAATAATCCATGGATGTGTGGTACAGTCTGAAGCAATTCATGCACAGGCCAGGTTTTTCAGGAAAGGTGTCACACTGATAAATTGTGTCTTTCATTATTTCCCTTATGCAACATACTCTGCACTTTTTGGGGTCTTCTCTTTCTTTGCAGTTTGTGGAACTTCACTGGGAAAATGTTGCCCTGGTACATTATAGGCACCTTCAGTTCTAGAAGTACTAGGGCCTGGCAATTCTTGGTCCCCAAATCTCAGAGTCTTTATAACTTCCTCTTGAAACTGAAGGAATGTTCCTGCCCTGCCTGCAGATCGTGATATCACAAAAGCGTTATACCTTCCCATCTGTACAATGTGCATGGCCAGCTTTTTGTACCTCGCTCTTGTTTTCCACATGGCACTGTACGGCTTCAACACTTGATTAAATAAATCAACCCCTGCCATGTACTTATTATATGCCAGGATGCAGTCTGGCTTGGGGCTAGTGGTACTGGTAACACGCAGAGGGACAAGGGTGCTGCCGTTGTCATAAATTGTGTTCAGTACAAGGACATCTCTCTTGCCCTTATACTTGGTTACACAAAAAATTGTCTATACATTGTATAAAGCTGTATGAGCCATCACCAGTTGTGTCCTTTAACGTGCAGACGGTGCCTGGACATATAAAGTTAGTCTGATATGGCATCATATCCTGTAAGGTAATGTGGGAGCGTGAACAGAGGGTACGTTTTAGGGAATCTAACTACGGAAGGGTTTACATTAGGAGTTGTGATAGGCTTGTCTGAAAAGATGTGTCTTTAATTTGCGCTTGAAGTTATAGAAATTGGGGGTTAATCTGATAGTCTGGGATAGAGCATTCCAGAGAAGTGGTGCAACTCAGGAGAAGTCTTGTATACGAGCGTGGGAGGTTCTGATAATAGAGGATGTTAGTCTTAGGTCATTGAGTGAACGGAGAGCACGGGTTGGGCGATAGACAGAGATGAGGGAGGAAATGTAGGGAGGTGCAGCATTATGGAGAGCCTTGTAGATGAGGGTGATAAGTTTATATTGTATTCTGTATTGCATAGGCAGCCAATGTAGTGACCGGCACAGACCGGAGGCATCGCTGTCGCGTCTAGACTGATAGATGAGCCTGGCCGTCACATTCAGAATAGATTGTAGAGGGGAGATTTTAGTAAGGGGAAAACTGATTAGTAAGGAGTTACAGTAGTCAAGGAGAGAATGAATCAGGGCAACAATAAGTGTCTTTAGTGTATCTGTGGTAAGGAAAGGGCGGATTTTGGAGATGTTTTTCCCTATAGGTATAATGGAAGCAGAAAGTCCACAGAGGAAATCTCTGCACAAAAACGTACAAAAAGTAAAAAAAAGAGCAAAAAAAAAAAAATTCCCCAAAAGGGCTGGTTCTGGTTAGGGGGCTCATTTCCTAATCAGCAGCCAGTAGGTGGGGGGGCGGGGGGACAATAAAAAAATAAAAAAGTCGTGTAAGTAAATATATTTCTGCACTTGGTGTTTATACTTGACACTGAATAAATCGAGATGTTTTGAAAATTTTGAATATCATTAACATGTCTAATGATCCTGTGATTTACATAATTCCAAAACATTTCCTATTTGGTTTTGCAAAATTGAGTAGTGCATTTAAATCCTGTGTACATTTTACTGGATTTTGGGGTAATTTGTATTACCTTTAGCATATTATATATATTTATCAGTAAAATCTTTATTTGTTAAAATATTATGCTTGTATACAATTATTGGCTCGAATCTCTGTCTTTCTTCTTTTCCTCTTCTCCCCCCTCCCTCCTCCTTAGAGCCCATTGTAAAATAAGATTGCTTGTGTAGGGAGTATGGATAGAATACATCAGATAAGAAATAAACATAAGAAATACTTAAAGACACAGGCATTTTTCTTTAGTGAAGTATATTGCAATGTTTTTTCCCTTCACCTACACTATTGATTTATGAAAAAAATATGCAAAAGTTTACTAAAAAAGAATATAGAAAAAATTGCACTGTGGCACTCACCATTTTAAGTAAAAACAGTCATTTATTCCATCCTTAAAATTTTTCCTAAGGGGAGTTGAACCAAGCAAGAAGTCCACATCGATGGCTCTCTTTCCCACAATCAGCAATATCCATACAAATGTGTCCAGATAAAAGCAAACACCAGTATAGCAGTATAGCAGTTGTAACGACGGCCATGGTGCCTCTTTTTTATAATGCTCTCTAGTCAGTAACACAGTATTTCCACCCTTATTGGCTTTTTTTTTTAATAATTAAATTCTGAGTGGATCTCAACCAAAGTAACATTTTCTCTCTTATTTGGCAGTGAGATTGTTGTTGAATCTCTTATATATATAAAAATGAGTTTCTGTCTGTCTGTCTATCTGTCTGTTCTTTATGCGCAACCAAACGACTGGACCGATCCTCACCAAATTTGGCACACATGTACATCAGGTGTCCGGGAATATTTTAGACTGGGTCTCAGCTCTCTTGGACGTACCGTTCCTGAGATACAGTATTCCCAAAAAATGACCAACATTAGCTAATACAAGTCTTTCACTCATATTCCATCTGCCATACACACGGTCACATGTCCCTTATCAGCCAATAAGAGCTCGCAGGCGCTTACTCTCCTCAGGCACACAGGTTTCCATAGCAACCAAGCTATTTATGACCTGTATTAGTCAATAGCAGTTCGCAGGTCCTTAAATATTCAGTCATATCACGTGTATCAGCCAATATAAGTTCACGTTTAATTTACCAGGTTTCCATAACAACACAGTCATAAATAGACTATAACTATACTGGACTCAGTGGCGTAACTAGCAATGGCTGGGCCCCAAGGCGAACATTTGACATGGGACCCCCCCCCCGCAATCGGCAACACTATTATGCCCCATAGTGGCCCCTGCACACACTATTAGGCCCCATAGTGGCCCTTGCACACAGTATTCTGCCCCATAGTGGCCCTTGCACACAGTATCATAGTGGCCCCTTCATATAGTATTATACGCACTCCCCGCTACCTCTTCAATGTTGGACCAGATGTCACGTGAGCCAGGCATGCATCGCGATGCATAATGACGTCAGACTGGCCCACCGACGTCTGGGACGTCACCAAGGAGGCCTGAAGCCTGCTGAAAAAACCCAGAGTATAATGATAGCAGTGTTTTTGGGTTTCACGGCCCGCAGGCCTTACTTACTGATCCCCACTCCTGCTCACAGCCGCCTCTGCAGAAGGTGAAGAGCAGATGGCCGTGAGCAGGAGCGGGGATCGGTAAGTAAATAGGGCCCGTTACCAGCTGGTGTTACACCAGCAGGTAACAGCCTATTTAAAAAAAAAAAATTAAAAATTCAGGGGCCCGCCGGGACCCCTAATGTCCCAGGCCCTGTGGCAGTCGCTACCACTGCTACCCCGATATTTACACCACTGACACGACTGCAATACTGGATTTCAGCATTCTTATAAATTTAAACGTTTTTAAACTACTAATGCCCCCTGCAGCAAAATGCATGGTTGCTGCTCGAGCTAATGAAAACGCTCAGCAGACCCAAGCCCGTCTGCAATCTGAAAAGGTATGTTACAGACAACAGCGAGCTACGGAAACAACCCAGCAGACCCAAGCCCATCTCCAATCTGACAAGGCATTGTCAGCCACATGCACACAACTGCACTCCATGTTTCCATAACAACCCAGCCATTTTTCTTCACTGCTGTGTGTCAGCTTTAAAGGGGCAGGGCGCTGTGAATGACACTGTTACACAAGGTCACATACACACAGCTTTACTCCAGGTTTTCCATAACAACTGATCGCAGGTCTTTCACTCATATCCAAACTGAGATACACATGATCACATGACGCTTATGGAGCAATGGAAAAGTGCAGGTTCTTCAGTCTTGACATACACACAGCTTTACACCAGGTTTCCATAGCAACCAAGCTATTTATGACCTGTATGAGTCAATAGCGGTTCGCAAGTCCTTAAATATTCAGTCATATGACGTGCATCAGCCAATATAAGTTCACATTTCATTTACCAGGTTTCCATAGCAACACAGCCATTAATAGACTATACCTATAATGGACTGCCATACTGGATGTCAAGTGCAAAACTGGCCATTTCTTATGGGGTCACTACACAAACAAAAAATGAAATATACTGTGCAAAGCCGGGTACTTCTGCTAGTGTTTTATAAATAAGTGCTTTTACTTTCTTCTTACACTAGGTTCATACTAGCATTCGGCTTTCCATTCTTCGGGTCTGAAAAACAGAAAGCTAACCAGCTTAAAAAGCAGTTACCTGCGGAAACCCACACACCCCATAGACTATGACCCCTTGGCGTCACAGCCAGTTTTGGACTTTATGACACAGCCTCATTTTTCAAATATGACATGTGTCACTTTTTGAGGTAATAACTTTGGAACGCTTTAACTTTTCCAGTTGATTTTGAATATGTTTTTTCGTGACACATTGTACTTCATGCTTATTGTAACTTTGGGTCAATATGTTTTGTGTTTATTTATGAAAAAATAGGAAATTTGGTGAAAATTTTGAAAAACATGCAATTTTCAAAGTTTGAAAATATCCTCTTTTCATATAATATCCTCTTTTCATATACCACTCAAATTATTGGCTTTTTTTTTTAATAATTAAATTCTGAGTGGATCTCAACCAAAGTAACATTTTCTCTATTATTTGGCAGTGAGATTGTTGTTGAATCTCTTATATATATAAAAATGAGTTTCTGTCTGTCTGTTCTTTATGCGCAACTAAACAACTGGACCGATTCTCACCAAATTTGGCACACATGTACATCAGGTGTCCGGGAATATTTTAGACTGGGTCTCAGCTCTCTTGGACGTACCGTTCCTGAGATACAGTATTCCCAAAAAATTACCAACATTAGCTAATACAAGTCTTTCACTCATATTCCATCTGCCATACACACGGTCACATGTCCCTTATCAGCCAATAAGAGCTCGCAGGCACTTACTCTCCTCAGACACACATGTTTCCATAGCAACCAAGCTATGTATGACCTGTATTAGTCAATAGAAGTTCGCAGGTCCTTAAATATTCAGTCATACCACGTGTATAAGCCAATATAACTCAAATTAGTTAATAAACATCATTTGCCATATCTCTGCTTTATGTTGACATCAAATTTTAAACATTCATTTAATTTTTTTGGACTTTATAAGGCTTACAGTCTAACAGGAATTATCAAGAGAATTTCCGAGACAAATTTTTTAAGGTACTAATTCAGTTCCAAAGGGGTTTTGAAAGGTCTTTGTATTAAAACCCCCCATAAATCACCCCGTTTTCAAAACTGTACCAATAAAACAATTCAAAACAGCATTTAAGAAGTTTGTTAACCCTGTAAGTGCTTCACAGGATTTAAAACAAAATAAAGGTGAAAAATATACATTTCAATTTTTTTCAATACTATATTCATATAACCCTAAAATTTGGACATTCACATGGGGTTAAAGGAGAAAATGTATCCCATAGTTTGTTGTACAATTTCTCTCAAGCACAAAAATACCATATGTGTTGATGTAACCTACTCTTTGGGCACACAACAGGACACAGAAAGTGAAGGAGCGACATTGAGCTTTCGGAGGGCAGATTTTACTTGAATCCTTTTCAGGTGCCATGTTGCATTTGCACAGCAAATGAGGTACCAGAACAATAAAACCCCCATTAAATTATCCCATTTATGAAAATACACCCCTCAAGGAATTTATCAAAGGGTATAATGAGAACTTTGACGTCACAGCTGTTTCACAGTATTTACTACTACTGGGACATGAAAGGGAAAAATTACTCTCTTTCCAGTAAAATGTCTCTTTAGCCCCAAATCTCTCATTTTCACAAAGGGTTAGAAGAGAAAAAGCACCCCACAGTTCATTACACAATTTCTCCTGAATGTATGACCATACGTGGTCATAAACTGCTGTTTGGGTACATGGAAGAGCTTTGAATAGACAGAACGCTATTTGGCTGTTGGAGAGCAGATTTTGATGGAATTGTTTTAAGATAAAATAATCCTTTAATAGTCCCACCATGGGGAAATTCAGTGTGTTACAGCAGCATAGATAATACAATACAATAATACAATATACAAAAGCTCCAAGGTAAAGGCATTACAGTGACAGTAGGTACAGATAAAAAGGTAAAGGTAAAAAAAAAGGTAGTAGAAGGGATATCACAACTTAAACATCTTTCAGTTCTCTGTATGGAATGATCTCCGCTTAGCTCGGTGTTGATTGTACAGCCTAACTACAGCGGGGAGGAAAGACTTCCGATAGCGCTCCTTCTCACACTTAGGGTGAAGCAGTCGGTCACTGACAGTACTGTCCAGTGCTATCACGGTCATGTATGGGATAGGAGTTATTCCCCAGCATGGAGCTCACCAGGACAGAGCTGGCCCTTCTTATCAGCTTGTCGAGTCTATTCCTGTCCCTGATTGATATGCTACTCTCCCATCAGGCCACCCGAAGAAGATGGCTGATGCCACTACCGAGTTGAAAAAGGCCCTAAGAAGTGCCCTCTGGACTCCAAAGTCCCTCAGCCTCCTAAGCAGGTAGAGCCTGCTGTGACCCTTGTGTACAGTACATTCAGGTGATCTGCCCAGTCCAGCTTATTATTGAGGAGCACACCCAGGGACTTATAGATGTTGACTATCTCAATGCCCTTTTCCTGGATGTCCACTGGTTTTAGAGGATATCTGCGCTTGCGAAAGTCCACCACCATCTCCTTGGTCTTCCCAGCATTAATCCTAAGGTGGTTCTGCTGGCACCAATCCACAAAATCCTGGGTCAATTCTCTGTACTCCCTGTCATCTTCATCTGTGATGAGGCCTACTATTGCAGAGTCATCCTAATACTTCTGTAAGTAGCAGCTAGATGAGTTGCACCTAAAATCTGCTGTGTGAAGAGGAAAGGGGCAAGAACTGTACCTTGAGGTGCCCCCATATTACCCGGTGTCTGACACACATTCCGGTCTGACACACACGGTTTGTGAGGTAGTCTAGAATCCAGTTGGAGAGGTGGTGGTCCACTCCAACAAGGGCCAGCTTGTCTTTCAGTAGCCCTGGCTGTATTGTGTTAAAAGCACTGGAGAAATCTAAGAACATTATTCTCACAGTGTTCCCTGGTTTCTCCAGGTGGGAAAGAGCTCTGTGTAGAAGGTGGATGATGGCATCATCTACCCCAATGCCCGGCCAATAAGCAAGCTAGAGAAAGTCCATAGCCGAGCTCACTAGAGGGGCGACATGTGTGAGAAGCAATCTCTCTAAGGCCTTCATCAAGTGGGATGTCAAAGCTATAGGCCTGTAGCCGTTAAGGTCCATCAGATGAGGTGTCTTTGGAACTGGTACCACACAAGATGATTTCCATAGTTGTGGTACCATTCCCAGTTTCAGGCTCATATTGAACATATATGTAATAACACCATATAAGTGGTCCCTGCAAGTCTTAAGTAGCCTGGCACTGATGTCATCTGGCCCTGTGGCCTTCCTCGTCTTGATCTTGAGTTGCTCTCTCACCTGGGCACTTGTGAAGATCAGACTGTAGCCAGATGACTGATTGCTAGATTTACTGATCTGGAGGTGAGAACTAACAGCAGGAAGTGAGGTCAGTGTGAGAGAGGGGATTGAATGACATGCTGACGTGGGAGATGCTGGTGTGATCAAATCTATTGAAGAACAGATTTAGTTAGTTAAGCCACTTAGTATCTCCTTCTACCTCAGAGACAGGCTGTCTGTGTCCAGATATTGACTTAAGACTTTTCCAGACTTCACAGATGTTTTTGTGTTCCATTTTCCGTTCCATCTTTCTCTTATAATTGGCTTTTCCCTCCCGGATTTGATGCCTCGGCTCCTTTTGCACATCCCTCAATCTTTCCTTGTCTCCAGACCTAAATACCATCTTTTTCTCCTTGAGAAGAGCTTTTATATCAGGGTTAATCCATAGTTTGTTTTAGAGAAGCACCTCACCACTTTTGTGGGTACCATGTTGTCCACACAAAAATTAATGTAGTCCGTCATGCAGTGTGTAAGACCTTCCATGTGGTCCCCATAGGAATCCTGCAGCTCTTCCCATGCAGTTGTGTCAAAACAAGGGCTGATGAGTTATTTGCCTCCCTCGCATTGGCAAAGAACAGGTGCCATGTTGAAATTGCAGAGCCCCTGTGGTGCCAGAACAGTGGAAACCCCTGAAATGTGACCCCATTTTGGAAACTACACTCCTCAAGAAATTTATCAAGGGGTATCGTGAGTATTTTGACCCTACAAATGTTTCACAGAATTGGGCCCTGAAAATAGAAGATTCAATTTGTTTCCGTTAAAATGTTGTTTTAACCCCAGGTTAAAGTCCAGGTGTTTCATTTGTACTGTGGGTTCTTAAAAAAAAAAAAACTGCTATTATACCCCTCTGAAAACTGCCAAAAAAAGGGATTTTATATAGTGACATTAAATGGGTGAAAATGTGTTATTTGACTGACGGAACTTTTCTGCCTAATTGTAGAGAGAGTCATGGCACTCCTATTTGTACCAAGGCGCTATGATAGGGTTTCACCCCACGCATCCAAGAATATATTTCAGGCACTCAAATTTTTCATGCAAAATTCTTTTGGTTTTATTTAATACATTGTTGTAGAATATGCAATCCACAAAAAGTTGGTAAAACGTTTTTCGGTCCTTTTATGGACCTTCGTCAGACCCTATTACAAAAACACAACATGCAAAATAAATCTATACTATAATGTGCTAAACCCTTAGCCCAAACAAATCAAAACGTGTATCATAACATTCTGAATATCTCTATACACATTAAATTGGCAAAAATTTGGAGAACTATACCATAATAGAGTAATAAGGTATATGAAATCTAGGTAGACAGAATATCTGTCAATAGTAAGTCTTCTCAAAACACTATATGCAGGAAGGATCATATTATCACATTACCTGTATACACATATGTCAGTGTTACATTTAACCAAACATGGTCAAAACTCCCTAAAGTGAGGTCAATTACTCATTTAAGCAATTTTCATAAGAGCAAACAAGAATATCAAAAAAATATGCACAATACATTGTGAATTAATACATTGTACTATAAATGAACAATCCCAGATTTCTAAGTAAAAGACATGGTACTGACTGTGCTCTGATAAATACATCCTAAACCGGATTGTCTTGGAATAGAAGGAACCAGAGATAAGGGCAGAACTTCAGGGAAGAAGAGTATTTGACTAAATCCAACCCCATTATTCCAGTCATATATGTGCTCCCTAAAATTAATAAGAGGTTCCTTAACCCACCGGGTCGCCCGATTTTAGCCTCCACCGATTCTATTTTGTCTCCATTATCAATTCTACTTGAAAAAATATTGACACCACTCATACGGACAACAACTTCCTTTTTGCTAGATAAAAGTACCTTTTTAACTATCCTCAAGGACCTAAGTCCAATTAAGAGTGACATGCTGTTTGTCACCCTTGATGTGAACAGTTTGTACACATCCATTACACACGAAAAAGGCTTAGAGGCTGTCAAAAAATTGCTTTTTCAAAATAAAAAAATGCAAAATGATATCAACTTTTGCCTAAATCTGCTTAAACTTATATTGACTGAGAATTTTTTTATGTTTCAAGACTCTTTTTATTTACAGGTACAGGGTACTGTGATGGCGTCCAATGTGGCACCCCCATATGCAAATGCTTACATGTCATCCTTTGAGGACACTTTCGTGTATACAAATTCTCTTTTTCAAGAACATTGCTTCATCTGGAAGAGGTATTATAGATGACATCTTTTGCATATGGGGGGCCCGTTGGACTCCCTTCAGACCTTTTTCAATTTTCTCAATTCCATTTGGCCAGAACTTACATTCACAATGCATCATTATTTACATCAAATTTGTTTTTTGGACACAATGGTCTATAAAGATCTTGATGGCTCACTTTGGACAGACCTTTACACAAAGCCAACAGATAGGAACACACTCCTAAACTACCAGAGTTGCCACCCCTCCTCTACAAAGAAAGCATTACCATTATCACAGTTCGACAGGGTTAAAATTACAACAGGTCCCATACAAAATACTTGTATGAATGAAATGAAATAAGTTTATCAATCAGGGTTATTCCTCTAAGATTCTAGATAACTGTGTACAACATGATCGAAGAACTCAAGACCCTAACACAAGTCAAAACAGGATTCCCCTGGTTCACACTGGTGACATTGGTCCTTATTACAAAAAGGGTACCCTAATGTGAAAGAATTTTCTAGACCACTTCTGCCATGCTTCTGTCGTCCAAGGAATATTAAGGACAGACTGGTGTGGGCGGACATAGGCTCCAGTTTAAAAAAAAAACAGCAATCCTTTCTATGCACTCTCAAACAAGGTACTTGATTCTCTTCTTTAAAATGATACCAAGATCACCATGATGACCCTTACAGATTCAGAGCGATTCGCTGTTAAAAACGCTGTCAGGAATTGAGATCTGCATTAGAATCTCATTGTCCAATAGCGTTTTCAACAGCGAATTGCTCCGGATCTGTAAGGGTTATTAGGATGATCTTGGTGTCATTTTAAAGATGAGGTCCTCTTCATAGTCATAATGGTTCCTGAGAGAATAATAAAACAAAACCTAATACTCACCTCTCCTCTACCCTGCTGTCTGGCTGCACTGTGAATGGTGATCACTGGCAAGTGGAGGCTGCAGGTTCTTCACTGGTCAGATCGGAGTATCAGCTGTTTCATACAGCTGATACTCTGATCGCACTGTCAGTTATGACAGTGCCCCGGGATCAGTACTATGCATAGCAGTACTGTGAATGTCGGGTCTGTACAGATCCACCAATCACAACGATCGCTGGAGAGGGGAGGCTTATAGTGGTCTATCATCAGTCACATGGGAGTCTCAGCTGCCGTCAACAACTGAGCTCCTGATACCCAGCCATTCTCCCTGCTAAATAAAAGCCCCGGGAGCTGCAACGTAACTGTACATCCTGGTGCGTTAATGAAGCTCTCTCCAGGACGTACTGTAACATGTTAGGTCATTTACAACAAAAGATGGGGTACTTAGGTTGATAAAAAACAATATAGAACAACGTCAGGGAGATCCAAAAACATTGGGGGTTATTTTATCATCTGCCCCTTTTTTGGCCATACTTTTCGCTGGTGCACCTTTTTTTAGACTAGTTTTACTGTGGTGCTTATTGTCAGCGCACCTCCTTGTTAAATGTCGTGTACATGTTAGTTTAAAGGGGTATTCCCATGAACATAATCATATCTATATTTGTAGATAATTAAAAGTTAAGCATTTTTGCAAATATAAGTAGTTAAAAATTCTACAGCAGAAACTTTCTATGATCTGGGACTTGTCATGAACCCAGCCATAATTTTCTTATTGTAGCCAGGTTATCAGGCAGGGACACTACATGTATCAGAAGATATCCCGGCCACAATAAGGAAATCATAGCTGATTTTCTGCCTTTAGAAAGGTCCTGCATTAATGCTCGTTTCCACTGGCAACCGATCAAGACAACAACTTGCAACCACAAGATATTTAGAGAAAAATCTTTAAAACTCTGCAAAATGTTTAATTACTTATATTTGCAAAAATGTTTAACTTTTAATTATTTACAAATTTAAAAATGGTTATGTTCATGGGAATACCCCTTTAAATGCGCCTTTTTAGGCAATGTGCACTTTGCGCTTCTTTGTTCAATTGCCCCTTTCTAACCTGACGGGCTCTTTTGCGCTGTCCATGGATTGGACTGCATTTGCGCCTATTTTGCGCCTTTTTAAAAAAGGCGCAAATCATAAATACAGCGTAAAAAGGATCTCCATTTAGGTCACGCTCCCTTTGCTCACCAAAAAGCAAAAATGGCGAGAGCAGCATAACAGAGTGAAAAAAAGGCACAAATGCTTCATAAATGAAGTGTAGGGCAGAAAAAGACCTAAAAAAGCTACAATTTACGCCAAAAAAGGCGCAAGTAGCTTAATAAATATAGATTTGCCAGCCTGGAAACCCTACTGGACCCCTGGGTTTAAATGATAAAATAGACATGTCAGTTTTTCTCTAATATAGCATTCAGGTTTTGTGCAATTAGTATACATAAACATAATTATTCCTCTGTATACTGTTGAAGTGATTAATCTCCTATCTAGGAAGGGTTAACAGGTTGTCTCAGGTAGTCAGGCAATGTTTTGATGCATGTTGCTTGGCGGGAGGGGCTTGGTGCTATCTTGGGGGTGGGGCCAGGGGCATGTCACCAGAGTGCATTCCAAATTTGCAGGGCTATGGGTGCGCTGTTCGGGGGTGCGTTCTTGACCTCACTCTCAGTGCGGCGTCCAATTGGCTGAGTGGGCGGTGACGTCATATAATGTGACGTCTTGTGGTCAGGAGCAAGCGCTTTAAGCTGTCATCTTTGCCATCATTACCACTGCTATACTGATATACTGGTGTTTGCTTTTATCTGTACACATTTGTATGAATACTGCTTTTTGAGGGAAAGAGAGCCCTGTGATGTGGACTTCATGCAAATAGAGAGTTATAGGTAGTTCCACTCACAATTTTTTTTACTGTTTGTAAACAAAAGTTTACTCACACTTGCTGAATTGATTGCTGAAGCTTATTCTTTACTTACCAAGCACAGATCCATATAGTGAATGGGAGTGAGCTGTGATATGCCCATGTGATCAATGGACGTCATGTCACTGAACTAAATATCATAGTCTCATACAAACCCTTTAAGCTAGTCATACACATAACATATTTATGTGCAGATCATTGGCAGTTGGATATTTTAGTAGCATATTCTGTTAATCTTATGTGTATGACCAGCATATTTATCTGCAGATGTATGGCCAGCTTGAATCATGAATCTCACAGATAGGTGTGTGAGTGTTGATGACCATGGAAAAATAGCAACAACAGTAAGGTCTTAATTTGAAGGCAATAAATGAAAGCACCTAGACAGGTGTGGTAATGTATAGGTTGCTGCAGGACACAGGAAAATGAAGAAGAACATGCAGCTAAACTGTACTTTTATAAGAAACTAGAGGAAGGACCCGGCTTCGCACGGGTATATTTCATTTTTTGTTTGTGTAGTGACCCCATAAGAATTGGCCAGTTTTACACTTGACATCCAGTATGGCAGTCCAGTATAGGTATAGTCTATTTATGGCTGTGTTGCTATGGAAACCTGGTAAATGAAATGTGAACTTATATTGGCTGATGCACGTCATATGACTGAATATTTAAGGACCTGCGAACTGCTATTGACTCATGCAGGACATAAATAGCTTGGTTGCTATGGAAACCTGGTGTAAAACTGTGTGTATGTCAAGACTGAACCTGCGATTTTCCATTGGTCCATAAGTGTCATGTGATCATGTGCATCTCAGTTTGGATATCAGTGAAAAACCTGCGATCGATTGTTATGGAAAACCTGGAGTAAAGCTGTGTGTATGTGACCTTGTGTAACAGTGTCATCCACAGCGCCCTGCCCCTTTAAAGCTGACCTACAGTAGTGAAGAAAAATGGCTGGGTTGTTATTGAAACCTGGAGTGCAGCTGTGTGCATGTGGCTGACAATGCTTTGTCAGATTGGAGACGGGCTTGGGTCTGCTGGGGAGTTTCAGCAGCTCGCTGTTGTCTGTAACATACCTTATCAGATTGGAGACAGGCTTGGGTCTACTGAGAGTTTTCATTAGCTCGAGCAGCAGCCATGCATTTTGCAGCATGGGACATGAGTAGTTTGAAAAATGTTTCAATTTATAAGAATGCTGAAATCCAGTATGGCAGTCCAGTCAGTGGCGTAAATACCGGTTTAGCAGTGGTAGCAGCTGCCACAGGGCCCGGGACATTAGGTGACCCGGCGGGCCTCTGATGTTTTTTTTTTTTTTGTTGTTTTTTTTTTAACACCAGCAGGTAACGGGCCCTATTTACTTACCGATCCCCACTCCTGCTCACGGCCGCCTGCACTTCACCTTCTGCAGAGGCGGCTGTGAGCAGGAGCGGGGATTGGTAAGTTAAGGCCTGTGGGCCGTGAATCCCACAAACACTGCTATCATTATACTCTCGGGTCTTTTCAGCAGGCTTCGGGCCTCCTTGGTGGCGTCCCAGATGTCGGTGGGCCAGTCCGACGTCATTATGTGTTGCAATACATGCCTGGCTCACGTGACATCTGGTCCAACATTGAAGAAGTAGCGGGAAGTGCGCATAATACTATATGAAGGAGCCACTATGATACTGTATGCAGGGGCCACTATGGGGCAGAATACTGTGTGCAAGGGCCAGTATGGGGCCTAATAGTGTATGCAGGGGCCACTATGGGGCATAATAGTGTGTGCAGGAATGCAGTTTGTGCGGGGGGGTTGCCAGGGGGGGTCCCATGTCAAATGTTCACCTTGGGGCCCTGCCATTGCTAGTTACGCCACTGAGTCCAGTATAGGTACAGTCTATTTATGGCTGTGTTGTTATGGAAACCTGGTAAATTAAATGTGAACTTATATTGGCTGATACACGTGATATGACTGAATATTTAAGGTCCTGTGAACTGCTATTGACTAATACAGGTCATACATAGCTTGGTTGCTATGGAAACCTGTGTGCCTGAGGAGAGTAAGCGCCTGCGAGCTGTTATTGGCTGATAAGGGACATGTGACCGTGTGTATGGCAGTTGGAATATGAGTGAAAGACTTGCAGGCTTGTATAGACTAATGCTGGTCATTTTTTGGGAATACTGTATCTCAGGAATGGTACGTCCAAGAGAGCTGAGACCCAGTCTATAATATTCCCGGACACCTGATGTACATGTGTGCCAAATTTGGTGAGGATCGGTCCAGTCGTTTGGTCACACATAAAGAACAGACAGACAGACAGGAACTCATTTTTATATACAGTATATAAGAGATTATCATTTAGAATGAGTGGTATCATAGGAAAAGTGGGGACTAGCAGAATAGTTCATAATAAGACACTGGAAGTTGGAGAGGGCAGACTGAAAACGTAGAATCAGTGAAAACACAGTAGTTGAAGAAAAAAAAGGCACGTAAAGCAGATGGATAGTGGCCGTCAATGACTTTATCTGCTGGAACTGCTGTTGCTTATCTGTGACAGGTGAGAACTACAGGACAAACTGTGACAGATCCTATGTTTGATTTGCACAAGCTACACATTTCATAGACTCATTATGACTCAACCAATTAGGCATCTTCAATATTTTAGAAAATGCTTTACATTTTTTCACATATTAATCCATAGTTGTATTTAACACTTAGACCTGGGATACTAATAGTAAGACATTTTTTTCTTCTCACCTCTTCAATCTCCATCTAACTGATAGATAACATGATTAATAGAAGTTAAATAAGAAAAAAATAACATTAATTGTGAATTGATCACTGAGCATTTCTCAGTAACTAAAGACTAGCACTTGCCAGCAATTATTGATTCTATCTCCATGGTGCAGATCACTGTTTTCTAGCTTGCAATTATGTTTTCATGAAGCCATGAGCCTACAAGAGTAGACTAATATGTTGTTTCTTCTGTAAGGTAATACATTATATTGATATAAATATTTTTGTAGATTACATATTTAATTTAAAAATATTACCTTAGTGTCCACAAAAAAGTGCCTGTAAAAACCAACTACTTCATCACACATAAATGTAAAATTTAATTGGATGATAAGAATAAACATTTGATTTAAGTGATGGAGGAGGAAAAGAGTGGGAAGGTGGAAATTCAAACCCTAACCAATGATTATGGTAACGAGTACTATATCTGTATATGGTCAAACATATGCAACTGTGCACCTATACAACAGCATACTTGAACTATTGACTGGCTTTGAGGCTAAAAAAAAAAAAAAAAAAAATCACTGAGGGGTACTTAAGGCTAAGGCCCAATGTAGCGAGCCGCAGCCAAAAAGTGCTGTGGAAAAAAACACAGTGGAAACACACTGTGTTTTTTTTTTTTCATGTTTTATTTTCTTTTACTAATATGTTCATTTAGCCCTAGAATTTACACATTCACAAGGGGTTAAAGTAGTAAATACATCCCACAATTGTTATGCAAGATCTCCCGACTACCATAATACCCCATATGTGAACTGATGTATGTGCACACATCAAGATGCAGAAGGGAAGGAGCACAATGAACTTTTGGAGGGCAGATTTTGCTGTAATCAGTTTCAGGCACCATGTTGCATTTGCAAAACCCTTGAGGAGCCAAAACAATAGAAACACCCAGAAAGTGACCCCATTTTGGAAACTAGACCCCTTAAGGAATTTATCAAGGGGTATAATGAGTATTTTGTGAAATTGAAAAATTACCTTTTTTCCGATAAAATGAAACTTTAGCCCCAAATTTTTCATCTTCATAAAGAGCTAAAGGAGAATAAATAGCTAACATTTTTCTCCTGAACACGACAATACCCGATATGTGGGTATGTGCTGATGTATGGGCACCTGGCAGCGCTTGAAACGGAAAGAGTGCTATTTTGGCTTCCAGAACAGATTGTGCTGGAATACTTTTCATGTACCAAGTTCAATTTGCAGAGCCCCTGAGGTGCCAAAGCAGTGGAAACCCTCCAAAAGTGACCCCATTTTGGAAACTAAACCCCTGAAGGAATTTATCAAGAAGTATAGTGAGTATTTGACCTTACAGGTCATTGACAGAATTGTTGCTTTAACCTAAAATGTTTAATTTTTACAAGGATTTAAAGGAGAAATGCACTCCACAATTTCTTAAGCAATTTCTCCTGATTATGGAAATGCCCCGCATGAGGATATAAATTTCTGTATTGACACACAGCAGGTAAGGAGCACCATTTAGCTTTTCGGAGGGCAGATTTTGCTACAATTGGTTTCAGGCGCCATGTTGTATTGGCAGAGCAGCGCAGTGGAAAGCCCCAATAAATGACCTCATTTTGGAAACTAGAACCCTCAAGGAATTTATCGAGGGGAATATTCAGCATTTTGAACTCACAGCTGTTTCACCAAATTTACTACCAGTGTAATGTGAAAATGAAAAATTAATTTTCCAATAAAATGCCACATTAGGCCCAAATTTCTAATTTTCACAAAAGTTAAAGGAGAAAAAGCACCCCACAGTTTGTTACAAAATTTCTCTTGATAGCTGCAATACCCTATATGTGGTCGTAAATTGCTGTATGAGTACATGGTGGCGCTTGGAACGGAAAGAGCGCTTTTAGAGGGAAAATGTTGCTGGAATAGTTTTTGGGTGCCATGTCTTATTTGCACAGCCCCTATAGTAACAGCAAAAAAGCAAACCCCAAAACATGACATAATTTTTGTAAACTACACCCCTCAAGGAAATTATCAAGGGCTATACTGAGTCTTTTGATCCAACAGCTGTTTCATAGATTTATAAACATTGGGCAGTGAAAATGAAACTTTATATTTTTTGCAATAAATGTTGCTTTAGCTACAAATTTTTCATTTTTACAAGGGGTTAAAGTAGAAAATGTATCCCTATCCCACAATTTGTTACACAATTTCTCCTGACTATGGAAATACCCCACATCTGTTGTTTTGGCACATGGCAGGGCACAGAATGCAGGGAGCACCATTAGGCTTTTGGAGGGCAGAATCATTTTCAGGTGCCATGACACATAGGGTGCTAATGCAGTGGAGAGTACTAAGAAGTGACTTCATTATGGAAACTGCACCCCTCAAAGGGTATAGTGATCATTTTAACCCCAGAGATGCTTTCCAAAAAGAAATACGTAGTAGATGGTGCAAAATGAAAATTGACATTTTCCCAAATAGGCTATTTCAGTGTCCAATATGTCATGCCCATATCATGGCATTGTGAAATGTCAGCTCTCCAGTTATTATGCTCTGTCTCCTGATTTTGGAAACACCCTACATGCAGCCCTAATCTTTTGCTTACAAATATTGCACCATGAGCATTTGAGGCCTAATTTGGTATTTTACACTGCATTGGCGAGCAATTGCAGGGGTTCTGAGGCAAAATGAAAAAATGGACCGATTATTTTAGAAACTACTCCCCTCAAGGAATTTATCAAGGGGCATGGCGAGCATTTTTACCCCTCGAGTATTGCATTATTTTACTGTCATGAAATAAATGCACAGTGAAAAGTTAAAACTGCAATTTTTCCAGAGATACACTATTTTAGTACCTGATATTTTGCACCCGGCTTGTGACAGCAGAGACACATGCTCCAAAAACTGTTAAGCGGGTTATCCTTGGTACAACAGCCTTTGGAGCGTTTATCTCTGACACAAGCTGAGCACAACAAATTGTGCACTGAAATGGCGTATTCCTGGAAAAATTGTCACTTTCACTCTGCGCAACTGATAGTGCTTTCATTTCTGGGGTAAAAATGCTCACTGTACCCCAGGATAAATTCTTTGAGGGGTGTAGTTGTCAAATGGGGTCACATGTCAGGGGATTCCACTTTACTGACATATCAGGATCTCTGCAAAAGTGGCATGGCATTCAAAAATCAAACCATCTCCAAAACCCAAAGAGCACTGCTTCTTTTCTGCACCCTGCTGTGTGCCCAAACAGCAGTTTGTACCCACATATGATAGTTAAGTGGGGTATCTCGGGTAAAACAATGTCATATACAGTCATATGAAAAAGTTTGGGCACCCCTATTAATCTTAATCATTTTTAGTTCTAAATATTTGGGTGTTTGCAACAGCCATTTCAATTTGATATATCTAATAACTGATGGACACAGTAATATTTCAGGATTGAAATGAGGTTTATTGTACTAACAGAAAATGTGCAATATGCATTAAACCAAAATTTGACCGGTGCAAAAGTATGGGCACCTCAACAGAAAAGTGACATTAATATTTAGTAGATCCTCCTTTTGCAAAAATAACAGCTTCTAGTCGCTTCCTGTAGCTTTTAATCAGTTCCTGGATCCTGGATGAAGGTATTTTTGACCATTCCTCTTTACAAAACAATTCCAGTTCAGTTAAGTTTGATGGTCGCTGAGCATGGACAGCCCGCTTCAAATTATCCCACAGATGTTCAATGATATTCAGGTCTGGGGACCGGGATGGCCATTCCAGAACATTTTAATTGTTCCTCTGCATGAATGCCTGAGTAGATTTGGAGCTGTGTTTTGGATCATTGTCTTGCTGAAATATCCATCCCCGGCGTAACTTCAAATTCGTCACTGATTCTTGTACATTATTCTCAAGAATCTGCTGATACTGAGTTGAATCCATGCGACCCTCAACTTTAACAAGATTCCCGGTGCCGGCATTGGCCACACAGCCCCAAAGCATGATGGAACCTCCACCAAATTTTACAGTGGGTAGCAAGTGTTTTTCTTGGAATGCTGTGTTTTTTTGACGCCATGCATAACGCCTTTTTGTATGACCAAACAACTCAATCTTTGTTTCATCAGTCCACAGGACCTTCTTCCAAAATGAAGCTGGCTTCTCCAAATGTGCTTTTGCATACCTCAGGCGACTCTGTTTGTGGCGTGCTTTCAGAAATGGCTTCTTTCGCATCACTCTCCCATACAGCTTCTCCTTGTGCAAAGTGTGCTGTATTGTTGACCGATGCACAGTGACACCATCTGCAGCAAGATGATGCTGCAGCTCTTTGGAGGTGGTCTGTGGATTGTCCTTGACTGTTCTCACCATTCTTCTTCTCTGCCTTTCTGATATTTTTCTTGGCCTGCCACTTCTGGGCTTAACAAGAACTGTCCCTGTGGTCTTCCATTTCCTTACTATGTTCCTCACAGTGGAAACTGACAGGTTAAATCTCTGAGACAACTTTTTGTATCCTTCCCCTGAACAACTATGTTGAACAATCTTTGTTTTCAGATCATTTGAGAGTTGTTTTGAGGAGCCCATGTTGCCACTCTTCAGAGGAGATTCAAATAGGAGAACAACTTGCAATTGGCCACCTTAAATACCTTTTCTCATGATTGGATACACCTGGCTATGAAGTTCAAAGCTCAGTGAGGTTACAAAACCAATTTTGTGCTTCAGTAAGTCAGTAAAAAGTAGGAGTATTCAAATCAATAAAATGATAAGGGTACCCAAATTTTTGCACCAGTCAAATTTTGGTTTAATGCATATTGCATATTTTCTGTTAGTACAATAAACCTCATTTCAATCCTGAAATATTACTGTGTCCATCAGTTATTAGATATATCAAATTGAAATGGCTGTTGCAAACACCCAAATATTTAGAACTAAAAATGATTAAGATTAATAGGGGTGCCCAAACTTTTTCATATGACTGTATGTGGGCATAAACTGCTTTTTGGGAACAGAAGAGAAGAAGCACTGTTTGGCTTTCAGAGTGCAGATTTAGATGGTTTGATTTTTGGAATGCCATGTCATGTTTGCAGAGTCCCTGAGGTGGCAGAAAATTGGAATCCACCAGAAAGTGACCCCATTTTGAAAACTGCACCCCTCAAAGAATTTATCAAGGGACGTAATGAGTATAAATAGTGAATATGTAAGCTGTACATTGGGTACACCAAATCCTATGCTATTTTTCACTAGCTCCTATGACATGTGGGGGTCATTCTTGGGGGTCAGTGCTGGTGTATTTTCCTTGTAAATTCTAAATCTAGGGTGTACCCTGATATATTCTTGCACAGGTATACAGTCCCTTCCTGCTGCAGCCAGTTTTGTCCTAATGATTTAGCGTTTTTTGGGTTTTTTGTCTTCACATTGTGCAAGCTATATATTTTTTTTTTTTCTGGCGATGTGGCCATATGAGGGCTTGATTTTTGCAAGATGAGATTTAGTTTTTAATTACACCATTTTTGGGTGCCTATAACTTATTTACTAAATTTTATTAACTCTTTCTGGGTGGGATATAAAAAAACAAAACAAAACATTAATTCTGGCATGCTTTTTAACATTTAAAAGTTTTGCCATGCAGCATAAAGCATAAGTAACATGTTACCTTTATTTTGTGTGTTGGTACGATTATGTACTGTAGATACTGAACTTATGTTGTTATGTTACTAATTTTGCAGAATAAAATTCCATATAGTGAAAAAAATCTGTTATTTTTGCATCACCATCTTCTGAAAGGCATAATTTTTAATTTTTTTCCTGAAAGAACTGGTTTAGGGCTTATTCTTTGCAGAATGAACTGTGCTTTTTACTGGCATCATCTGGTATTTTGGTGTTCCTCTGACTTTTTGATCACTGTGGAGAAAACCAGGCACTGCTCATCACCTGCCCAATACAATCCCAACAGTGAAACATGGCGGTGGCTGTATCATGCTATGGGGGTGTTTTTCAGCTGCAGGGACAGGACGACTGGTTGCAATTGAAGGAAAAATGAATGCGGCCAAGTACAGAGATATCCTGGAAGAAAACCTCTTCCAGAGTGCTCTGGACCTCAGACTGGGCCGAAGGTTCACCTTCCAACAAGACAATGACCCTAAGCACACAGCTAAAATAACAAAGGAGTGGCTTCGGAACAACTCTGTGACCATTCTTGACTGGCCCAGCCAGAGCCCTGACCTCAACCCAATTGAGCATCTCTGGAGAGACCTGAAAATCCAGATGTGAAAAACTTGTTGCATTATTCCCAAGAAGACTCATGGCTGTACTAGCTCAAAAGGAAGGGGCTTCTACTCAATACTGAGCAAAGGGTCTGAATACTTATAACCATATGATATTTCAGTTTTTCTTTTTTAATAAATTTGCAAAAATATCTACATTTCTGTTTTTTTCTGTCAAGATGGGGTGCTGAGTGTACATTAATGAGAAATAAAATGAAGTTTTTTGCTTTTAGCAAATGGCTGCATGAAACAAAGAGTGAAAAATTTAAAATGGTCTGAATACTTTCCGTAACCACTGTAATATGATGGACCAGGCTGCAGGACATAGTGGTAGCAATGGTAATAGGCACTAGACAGCTGTGGCAACATGTGTGGCATTGCGGTGGGACATAATATGATGGATTAGGCAGCAGAACATGTCTGTCTCAGTGGAGGCAGTGGTGGTAGGCTCTAGGCAGCTGTGGCAACATGTTTGTCAGTGTAGCAGGGCGCAATATGATGTACCAGGCCACAGGACATGTCTGCATGTAGTGGCAGTGGTGTTAGCTGTGGAAACCTGAATGACAGTTTGGTAGGGCATAATATGATGCACCAGGCTGCAGGACTTGTCTAACTAAATAGTAGCAGTGGGGGTACCTGTGGCAACATGTGTAGCAGTGTGGCAGGGCATGATATGATGGGCCAAGCCGCAGGACATGTCTGTCTGAGTGGTGGTAGGCTCTAGGCAGCTGTGGTAACACGTGTGGCAGTGCTGCAGGGCACAAAATGATGGACCAGGCAGCAGCATATGTCTGTCTGTGTGGTGGCAGTCGTGGTATCTATTTAGGAGTAGCAGCCAGCATCAGCAGTAGTTCAGTAAACTGAAGATGATGATAAAGGGAGACGGTGACAGCACTATTCAGATCACAAGGCATTATGGGAAAGGAGCTGGGAGCACTATTCAGAGGCATCAGCCAGACGGTGTTTGAAAATACTCACAATTCCAAGCCGGATTCATTTTGAAAAAAGTAGGTGTTACAATGCCCACAGCAACACTGAACCCTCTCTCGGCCATAACACTTGAGGCCAGACAAGATAAAGATCCCATGGCAAACTGGGCTAGCTCTTTCCACTGCCCTAACCTGTTGGCACAGTATACCATGGAGTCAGAGTTACCTTCTGGACTATAGGTGCACTCTAGGTATGCCTGTACCTGCTGATGCAGCCGATGGGTGTCAGTTGCCTGTTATGGCCCTGATTTTCGCAGCGAGCTGGAAAATTTCTGGTTCATCACATTCCAGATACTGTAATGTGCCTGCCTGGCTACTGCTGCTGCTGCTTTTACTGCTCCTGACATTTGGGTATTGGAAGAGGAGATGGAGTGCTGGCTGAGTGAGGTGGATACAACCTATCCTAATAAAATTCTATTTTTTTTCTTCCCTTTGGGAAGCAGGGAATAATTCCACCATTTTGTCTATACAGCAAAGGTCTAAGAGCACTGCATCCAGTACTCATCCCTCTGCTTAAAACTAATAATAAATTTGTCGCTGTGTAAGCAGTGGAGCATACAGTTTGCCATGCTTGCCAGCGAATGTGCAGACCCAGGGGCCTGCCATGGTTGGTGTTCTTGGCTAGCGTGGTTGTCATCATCATCATCATCTTCTTAAAATAGATAAGGGTCAGCCTCTTTTCTGGCTGTGCCCATGACATATCAAGGGCCCCCTTCGCATCCAAGGAAAAATCTTACTCCTCTTTCTCTCCCTCCAGTCTAGGAGTCCCAGTTCCTCTACCATAATGACTCTTACCCAGACCTTTCTCCATCAACACAAGGCGATCACATTGACTAAGAGGTGAAAACTGTTCCTCCTCTTCCATACCTAATTGAGTGTAAGGGTTTCCTGTAAGATATACAATATAGGGATCACATCACTGATGCTGCACTCATCCATGCTGACAAATTTGGTGGCTTCTTCAAAGGGCTTGAGAAACTGGCACACTTAACTAATGAACCTCCAATGACGTGTCACGAAATAAGGCCCGGTTCACATCTATATTCAGGTTTCTGTTCGGAGAGTCCGCTTGGGGAAACCGAGCGGAAACCACAAGGACCCCATTATAGTCTATAGAGTCTAGACTGTAGACCATAATGGGGTCCGTGTGGTTTCTGCTCGGTTTCTGCATGAAACATGTAGAGAGGAAAGTGCTGCTTGCAGGACTTTTCTCTCCGTATGCTTCTTGCGGAAACCGAGCGGAAACCACATGGACCCCATTATAGTCTATGGGGTCCGTGGGTTTCCCAGGTAAAAAGCTTTTATATGCGTATAGGTTATCGTTCGGGGGGACCCCAAGCGGACTCCCTGAATGGAAACCCAAACACAGATGTGAACCGGGCCTAACACATTGTCCCTGTGGTCTGCTGCTTGGCAGTAAAGGCAAAAGAGTGATATACCATACCACTAACAGCACGCTGCACCCGACACATGTTTCGCCCGTTATGGCTTCGTTGGGACGAATGTAGGATGCGTCGGGTGCAGCGTGCTGTTAGCGGTATGGTATATCACTCTTTTGCCTCATCACATTTATTTATAGGTCTCTCTTATATACTGGTTTCTATTTGGAATGGTTGTTACCAACCTTTTTGATGTGTTACATCCAGATATATATAGGCTATGAGTTCCCTGCATTGATATGTTATATCTTGTGATGGTGGTGCATTTATGATATTTTTCACTTTCGTTCAGCATGCCTTGTCTTAGGTATTTCCACTATTTATGACCATCCAGGTCTTTCCCCTATATGTATTGTATTTTTTGTCTATCATCTTTGTATTTTTTTATTATGTTATGAATAAATTTATCAGTATTATTTTTTATAAAAGTGTGGGAGTTTTTCTATATTAATTATGTATATGACTTTGATCCCATGCGTTTGTTCTTTATTTGCCTTTTCTCAGTTGTGTATCCATTACTAGGGTGTATAGGATCAGGGAGAAAGAACATCCTTGACGGGTGCCATTGCACCTGTGTTATTCAGGAAGATGGGTCTATAGCTAGGGCAGAGTTGGGGGCCCTTACCTTATTTAGGCAAGACTGTGACATAGGCATGGAGGAAGGAGGAGGGGAAGGGTGTGTCCAAGGAGACTGTTAGTATAAAAGGGGATAATTCTGTTTGTAGGGATTCATAGAAGTGCACCATGTAACCATCTGGGCCTGGCAGACTGGAAATTCCTAGTTCCAGTTTTGATTGGGAGAACGGAGCATCCTGTTGGGCTGCTTTGTCCACCTCGAGGGAAGGCAAGGCTGTGTCAGTGATGTATTGAGAGAGACTAAGCGGAGGGTCTGGTTTCGGGTAGGAGGTGTGGGGTGGGGGAAGATTACAAGCGACTCATAATAGACTCAGAAAGTCGAGGCTATGTCTGTGGTAAGGTGAGAGACCTGACGGGAGGGATTTTTCATAGAAATAACATGTGAGGCCTATTGTTGTTACCGAACTGTACAGTTTAAGAAGGCCCACCTTATTGCTCTATTCATAGAAGGATCACTGACCCAGTTGGCAGAATCGATGCTGCTTGTGCTCAAGGAGAGACCTGATCTCCGTCAGGACAGTGAGGGTGGAACGTTGAAGAGTTAGCTTATGTTGTGCCTCCACAGTACTCAGAATCTGTAGGAGAGATTTCAGTTTCATACCCGCCTCATGTTTGAGCCTGGCTCTGCGTTTTATCAGAACCCTCTCCGGACACACTTCAGGTATCATCCCGTAAGTGATCGTGTCCAAAGTCAGTAATGGATTAAGATCTGCTAGACATTGAGCATCACGCAGGAGATACTCCTTAAGTCTCCAAGAGTTGGGACGTTTAGTGGGGGGGATGGAGGCTAAGAATGCAGGTGACAGGTGTATGATCAGAGAGAAAGGCATTACCTATTTTGGCTGTGGTCACTTGTGGCAAGAGGGTGTGGGGGAGGAATATATAGTACAGTCTACTGTACGAATTATAGGCATGTGTAAAAGAAATAGTTTTTCACATCTGGATGCAAGATGTGTCAGACATCGCACAGCAGCATGGAGTTCAGGAGCTTGCGGAACTTAAAAAGAGCATTGTAGGGGACTTGAGATTTGAGGAGTCTATTAGGGGGTTCATAATTAAGTTAAGGTCCCCACAAAATATAAGGTGTCCACGAGTACAGGGCTGAAGTGTGTTAAGGGGGGTTAGAAGGAAAGCTACCTGGCTAGAGTTGGGCGAGTAGATGTTGGCAATAGTGTAGGTAACCCCGTAAATCTCACACAATATTTAAAGGTATCAGGCCTCAGGGACGGTGAGGGAATCAAGTATACAGAGAGGAAGATTTTTGTGGAAGAAGATGGCTACCCCTTTAGTCTTTCCCTTAGTACTGCTACTATGGGACCATTCTGGATAGTAGTGATTTTTAATCACCGGCATGTTGGAGGCAAGGAAGTGGGTTTCCTGCATAGTATGTGGACCCTGCGTTTGTGTGAGTCGTGTAAGATTTGTGAATGCTTTTCGGGAGTGTTCAGGCCTTTTATATTGAAGGATGACACAGAGCTGGAGATGGAGAAGGAAGGAGGTAAGAGTGAGAGACAAGGGTAAGGAAAGGGGCAGGATAGCTGCCCACAATGAGGGGTACAATTAGTGAGCACAAGTCTCGAGGTAGGCTGTAAATATTGGCCACCAAGCTATGTGGGATCGTGGTAGGCATAGAAGTGGTCTTAGGCGTGTGAGAGAAATACAAGAAATAGTGCATACCAGCATCTATCTGAGACTATAGATGGAAGAGAGTGAGAGACAGTATAAGCAGGAGAGTGAGGTAGAGGCATTTGAGTAATCAAGGGCAGTGCAACAAAGAACAAGCAAAACAGTATAACCGAAAGAGGACAGTCTAGGAGGTAGAGGTTATCTGGCAATAATTATCTTTGGCCAGATGATCTCATTCCAAAGCCAACCGTCATCTTCAATGGGACCGTTGGAATCTGGGGGAGCTCAGGTAATGGCTTTCGTCAGTGTCCCCCATGACGAGACGATTTTTAGGTATCTCAATTTCACCCAGTAGTAGTTCCCAGAAGGCAGATCCAGGGACTTGAGAAAGCCAGGGAGGTCATCTAGAGAGGAGAGAACCAGCATTCTGTCCTTTAGCCTAACTTGGAGGGCAAATGGAAAGCCCCAACTATATGGAATTCTGCGTTCTTGGAGGAGGGACAATAGCGGCTTTAGTGTGGTGTGTTGTCGCAGAGTATGGCGGGATAAATTTGTAAATTGGGAGAGGTGAGGCCCCTCAAAGTCAATGATCTTTTGCTCCCTGGATTTCAGCATTATTTCTTCCTTGAGAGCATACTAGTGTACCCTGCAGATAACATCACAAGGTTTTGCTGGGTTCGAGCTTGGAGGGCTTGAGCAATTTCGATGCAGGTGTCTGCCAGGCGGACCTGTAGCATGTTAAAAATACCAGTGAGAGTGGGGATAAGATCAGAGGGTGGAATGACTTCAGGGAGACCTCCGATCCTGATATTGTTGTGATGGCTGTGATTATCTATATCGTCAACATGTGACAGCAATTTGCGATTCTGAGCAGTAGCAGAAGATGAGGATTTTTGCAGAGATTGCATTGAGGCTGACGCCGAGTTCTGGAGCAGCTCTAGGTCATCTACCCGTTGTTGCAGGTTAGCTATACAGTATTGTCTTAACCACTTTCAGATCTTGGCACCAGGCCATTTTCAAGGCAGTGTCCCTTTTGTTGTGAAGGAAGACATGTAAGGCCTGCAGTTCTGGGTGGCCTTGAAGGGCATGAATGGAATCCTCTGGTGGTGACAGGTTTGGGATGAGGGGGGAGCCTGCGTTGCAGCGGGGGACACTGATGGGCACCTCAGGCTTGTTCCTGCAGCATGTAAGAGAAGGATACATTTTCCTCCAAGGACAAATCGGAGTCTGGGGTGGGTAGTGAGTGCCCTGGTGCCTCCCTTAGGAGCTGGGGACTTGAAGAGGAATTTCTTAGTTGGGGGGCTTATCCCCCAGTCTGAGTCCCTGGCGTGCCGTGGTACAGGTTCCCCTGGTAGAGTATGAGGTGAAGGGGAAAGCAGGGCACATAGAGACTTCTGAGCAGTGGAGGCAGAGACAGGTACCATTGGTGGGATAGTGGAGGCCACAGGATCAGATGCCATGAGGGGAGAGCAAGATAGCTGTTGGCTTCCCACGCTCGGCGGGGAAGAAGAAGGGGACATCGCAGCAGAGGAGCCAGGATTAACCAGTGGATCTGGATGGTCGGAGTGACCCGCACCGCCAACTGAGGATGAGGGAAATGCCTGCTGCTGCCAAAGGTAAAAAGCTCTGGTGTAAGGGGCCTGCTATATTGGCTCGCAGTAACATGGCAGGTGCCTCAGAACTGGTGTCCCTATTGGAGGATTGTCGGTGTTCTCCCAGCGGGAGAAAAAGATAGCGATAGGCACTTTGAGTGCCTGTGATGCTACGGGACCTCCTGTAGTCCTCTCCGAGCATGTTTTGGCCATAGTTAGTGTGTTTTGTCGCCCAGTAATGTGGGCTGTGGACAAACTACAGGCTAAACACATCTGAGAGCAAGCATGTCAGGTCACACCCCCCTCCCCACTTTTTTTTCATGCACACAGACAGTGTTTAATTAATAATCAAAATAAAATGCTGAAATGACAGAGATTCTTTTTTTTTACATTAGAAAAGAAAATACTGCTATTACTAATGTGTGTAATGTATATTTCTAATTATATATGAGCACTTGCATTTACAGAGAAATGCTTAAAATGTTTTGTTGTTTGGCCAGAGCAGAAAAAAAAACCCATGAAATTCCTAAATGTTGGGTAGATTTGCACAGGCTAGACTGCATATTTGGTGAACAACAAGAAACTGCCTGTATGTAAATGATTTTATTTATTATTAACTAGCAGAAGGGCCCGGCTTCGCACGGGTATATTTCATTTTTTATTTGTGTAGTGGCCCCATAAGAATTTGCCAGTTTTGCACTTGACATCCAGTATGGCAGTCCAGTATAGGTACAGTCTATTTATGGCTGTGTTGCTATGGAAACCTGGTAAATGAAATATGAACTTACAGTGCTGGCCAAAAGTATTGGCACCCCTGCAATTCTGTCAGATAATACTCAATTTCTTCCAGAAAATGATTGCAATCACAAATGCTTTGGTAATAATATCTTCATTTAATTTGTTGTCAATGGAAAACCGCAAAACGAATTGTCAAAAAGCCAAATTGGATATAATTCCACACCAAACATAAAACGGGGGTGGACAAAAGTATTGGCACCCTTTGAAAAATCATGTGATGCTTCTCTAATTTGTGTAATTAACAGCACCTGTTACTTACCCGTGGCACATAACAGGTGGTGGCAATAACTAAATCACACTTGCAGCCAGTTGAAATGGATTAAAGTTGACTCAACCTCTGTTCTGTGTCCTTGTGTGTACCACATTCAGCATGGAGAAAAGAAAGAAGACCAAAGAACTGTCTGAGGACTTGAGAAGCAAAATTGTGAGGAAGCATGAGCAATCTCAAGGCTACAAGTACATCTCCAAAGACCTAAATGTTCCTGTGTCTACCATGCGCAGTGTCATCAAGAAGTTTAAAGCCCATGGCACTGTGGCTAACCTCCCTAGATGTGGACGGAAAAGAAAAATTGACGAGAGATTTCAACGAAAGATTGTGCGGATGGTGGCTAAAGAACCTCGACTAACATCCAAACAAGTTCTAGCTGCCCTGCAGTCCGAGGGTACAACAGTGTCAACCCGTACTATCCGTCGGCGTCTGAATGAAAAGGGACTCTATGGTAGGATACCCAGGAAGACCCCACTTCTGACCCAGAGACATAAAAAAGCCAGGCTGGAGTTTGCCAAAACTTACCTGAGAAAGCCAAAAACTTTTTGGAAGAATGTTCTCTGGTCAGATGAGACAAAAGTAGAGCTTTTTGGGAAAAGGCATCAACATAGAGTTTACAGGAAAAAAAAGAGGCCTTCAAAGAAAAGAACACGGTCCCTACAGTCAAACATGGCGGAGGTTCGCTGATGGTTTGGGGTTGCTTTGCTGCCTCTGGCACTGGACTGCTTGACCGTGTGCATGGCATTATGAAGTCTGAAGACTACCAACAAATTTTGCAGCATAATGTAGGGCCCAGTGTGAGAAAGCTGGGTCTCCCTCAGAGGTCATGGGTCTTCCAGCAGGACAATGACCCAAAACACACTTCAAAAAGCACTAGAAAATGGTTTGTGAGAAAGCACTGGAGACTTCTAAAGTGGCCAGCAATGAGTCCAGATCTGAATCCCATAGAACACTTGTGGAGAGATCTCAAAATGGCAGTTTGGAGAAGGCACCCTTCAAATCTCAGGGACCTGGAGAAATTTGCCAAAGAAGAATGGTCTAAAATTCCAGCAGAGCATTGTAAGAAACTCATTGATGGTTACCGGAAGCGGTTGTTCGCAGTTATTTTGTCTAAAGGTTGTGCTACCAAGTATTAGGCTGAGGGTGCCAATACTTTTGTCCGGCCCATTTTTGGAGTTTTGTGTAAAATGATCAATGATTTGACTTTTTTTTCATTCTCTTTTGTGTTTTTTCAGTGCAAGCAAAATAAATGAAGATATTATTACCAAAGCATTTGTGATTGCAATGATTTTCTGGAAGAAATTGAGTATTATCTGACAGAATTGCAGGGGTGCCAATACTTTTGGCCAGCACTGTAGGTGCAGTATTGATTTTTAACATATTAGTGAATAACAGCAAAATCTTGCTTGTCTTCTGTATCAGTGTTTTTGAGAGTACGAGCTCATGTTGTAGCTGATGTTTATGGTATATATAAATCGTGTACACCTTGATATTTTATTTTAAATGTATTTTGTGTGTGAATGTAAGATTGAATATGAGTTTTAGGTGCAAATATTTGTTTTAGTGCATTTTTTCAAAAAATTATTTGTGTTTGTGACAAAGTTACATGAAGGTGGATATGGCTATTGATAACCCATTGAGACACATATAATCTTCAGGTTGTCTACTTTCAAAAAATATATAGTTTTTAGGGGTGCACTTGCTTTCCACTGTATGTAATCCCTATATTTTATAGGATGATATTTTTATCTTATTTTTATCTTATATATTTCCAGCTTCAGAGCAGATTTTTGTTTTTATAAAACATTCACTTTAAATCAAAATTGCATGAAGATGCCTGTTCACATACAGTACCAAAGGTGTCTACTTTTAGAAAATATATAGGTATGGGGGCTTAGTATGATTTTTTAATGTTGCAATTGAGGTTTTATTTGTCCATCTCAAAACTGAAAATTGCTCTGGCTACTGGATGTGCCCCTGGCAGTGAAAGGGTTAAACAAAGAGGTGCTCTTTGTTTGCACACCCTGTTTGCAGTGATGTGCCATCTCAAGCCAGCAGCCCACAGATTTGTCAGGTGTCTGCCAATGGTAACATTGTGACTGCACTACTGGACTGGAAGTCTGGTAACTCTTGTTAGAGATGAACTTTCCCATGTGCTATGTGTTCCTGGAAAAGAGATGGGAGTGTGGGTACATGGGATAGAAGACTATCCCATTGCTTAAGTGAACATATAGACTATGTGTGGTTATGTATCCCACAAATTGAGCATTGCAAAGAACCTATTGTATGCAGTCATAAAAGGACAGGAGTTTCCTCTGTTCTGGGACCTTTGTAGTAAAATAACATCTTCCCATGATAATACGCCTACCACTTTTGATAGTGTGTCTCTTCGGGGTGAACCTATAGAAATTGGTCTGCACACTAAAATGGTAGGGGAAAACACTCATGTGTCTGTTAATTTTCCTCTAGCTGTTCTGGTAGAAGATGAGGCTGAGTCTATAGATTCTGAAACAGCCTTGTCAGACTTCGAGGTGTCTAAGGTTCAGTCTGAAACTGCTCAGATGCAAGATCCAACTTTAAAAACTGCATTAGAAAATGTGACTGTTCTAAATGGTGTTCCCCAGAAACTAGGGACCGATAAGTGGTATCCTTTATTTGAAGTACATAACAATCTGTTATATCGGGATACCAAGGCGAATAACGAAGTAGTGGAACAATTAGTGGTTCTAGGGAGTTAAATGGTGTTAGATATTGCTCATATTCATGTGTTAGCTAAAGATAAGATCAGAGAATGTATCTTTCAGAGGTTTGAATTTATTTAGTCCTATTTGCCTTGTGCACGTCTTAATGTCATTGCTAAACTGGGTCAGATTATAATATCAAATATATAAATTTGTTATTAAATATAATCACTAATATGTTCCCAAGAGAAAAAAATGGGGGGAAACTCTTAGGAAGCTAACATTCTTCAAGACGTAATCCCCTGGCAAAAAAATTTTTTCGGTACTCATACAATGGATATAAATCCTTTTGATCCAGGCCTGTTAGGTTATACCCAAACAATCATCTTGAATTGTGCCGTTTGTCCATCTTATATTATGTGATCCTATAAGAGTCTTTATTCCAATAAAGAAAGTCCTTGTTAACCCCTTAAGGATCACGGACGTACTAATACGTCCTTGGCATCTGGCACACAAATGGGCGTAATAATATGCTGTAGGGGTCAGCTCACACGATGGGGGTGGGCAATGACAGGGTTCAGACTGTTAGCGGGTTTCAAACTTCAAGTGTGCTTTGTTCAGATGCTTCAGCACAAAAAACAGCATGCAAACAAAACAAAAACCGCTAGCCTGTCCGGCTCTAACTAAACAGCAGGTAGCCTCACTAATCACAGCAGAAAACTGACCTAACAGCCACAAAGGTGCTTTCTTCCAGCCTGCAACTTGTCAGCCCTCCTTTTGCCAGGCTTCCTTCACCAGTAATGATTATCAGGAAGCCTCACCTGAGAGCACCTGGAAGTAGGGGAAAACCCCATAGTGGACTAGGGATGTGGACTGGAAGACTCCCACTGCTAACCTGTCCTCCAGTCCAGAAAATCCAGCCCATGTAAGTTAAATGAAAATCTCAAGCAGACTACGTTCTGCTAAAGTAACGTGTATCTTTCTGGATTTCCGTTACCTTGCCTGGCTGAGGAAACCAGGCGAGATATATACCCGGTCCACAATTTTGCCATACACTTTACCACAACGCCCAGACATTAACGGGTCTCCGTGTCATGTGACACAGGGATCTTAAGAAGATTGCTGCTGTTCATGATAGCAGACAATCTTCTTACTTGCATAGGGGGGATTCCCCCCCCGCTACGTAGATCGCTGCTATTGGACGATCAATTCAGATTGGCCAATAGCAACTTACCAGAAATTATCCAATGATCTGTGCAGGCAGGTTTCTGGAAAACCGGCAGTGATTTGTGCTATACGCCAATCACTGTCGAGTGTTATGGGGGCGTGCAGTGGTGCCACTCCCCCCCCCTTCATCGCTGCAAATGGTCGTCTGTATAGACTGCCTAATTGCAGGCGCTCAGGGTAGTGTAAAGTAACGGTCACTGCTCTGCTCACATCACTCCCTCTGGGATTTGCAAGCAGAGTAGTCATTGTGCTGCCCTGTGCGCTATTTAGTGCGTTACCGCTGCGACCTACCAGCTGCGAATCTCCTTTGCTAAACTCCAGTCTTTTCCAGTGTCCTCCAGCCTCATCCACCCTCCTCTGCCACCCTCTAAAATCCTCTGCTACCCTCCATCCCTCTGCCACTGTCCATCCATCCAGTTAGAATTAGTTGCTATATAATTCAATTTTACCTAGAATCAGAACAAACTTTTTTTTTTTTTTTTTACTGCACAAGCTTTTTTTTTGGCAGGTCTTGCCACCACTGAGTGCTGGTCAGTGACACACAAATCTTACTGATCACATCTGTGCTCAATTTTTTTTTTTTTACTGTGAATTTTAGGTCCTTTTTAGGTTCTTTTTTTTATTTTGACATCTTTACATATGTACATGTACATGCACAACAAACACCCCACACTTTCTAGTTTCAATAAACAAAGTTTCAAGAAATAAAGTTTATATACACATGTAAAAACACAGCAAACACAGAAATGTCCCAAAGCTCAAAATCATATTCAGCAGAAGAGTCTTATGCCTTACTGTCCTCTGAAACTGATACAGCAAGCGAGGGAGAAGAGGAAAACACCCCATTCCTTTAATTTTTCTCTTCCTCCTCCTTATCATCCAGTGATGAGTGACCCCAAAGGAGGCGCCCAGAACCATTGCTGAGGTAGTTTCCGAAACTGCAGAACCAATGTGGACCCCACCCCCAGAAAATTATGAGCCTCAGCTTCCTGACTTTGCGGGCAGGTCAGGAATCCAAATTTAGACCGAAGGTTTCAGAGAAATTGAATTTTTCAAAATCTTTTTCTCTGAAGAGTTTATAGATTTAATGTTGGTGCCCAACACTTCATAGAACAAAATGCCACCTCTTCATATGCCAGGTCCCAGAACTGGACCCCAGTAAATGCAACAGAGATGAAGAGATATAGGCATAGTGAAGAAACCACAAATAAGACAGTATTGAAATACAGACATCTTGTATAATACTCCAATCTATAGAATGGCCATGAGCAGGACACGCTTTGAAATGATCCTCAAATTCTTACACTATAATGATAAGTCACAGTGCCCGCCCCAAGATGCCCCAAACTCTGACTGCCTATTTAAAGTCAGGCCAGTCATTGACCAGTTTAGCGCCAAATTTGCAGCGTCATACATCCCTGATTAGACCATTCCAATAGATGAGTCTCTGATCAGTTTCAAATGGAGGTTGAAATTCTCCCAATATCTGCCCAGTAAGAGGGCAAAGTATGGCATTAAAATGTATAAATTGTGCGAGAGCAGCTCAGGGTACACCTACAAGTTTGGTGTTTATGACGGAAGGGACATAAAAATTGAGCTCCCAGAATGCCCCCGCCCCCCAATCTTAGGAGTTAGTAGGAAAATAGTGTGAGATTTGCTGCACCCACTGCTGGACCAGTGTCAGGGGCGTAACTATCGGGGTAGCAGTGGTAGCGGCTGCCACAGGGCCCGGAACATTACGGGGCCCGGAGCCCTGTGGCAGTCTCTACCGCGAACCCCACAAACACTGCTATCGTTATACTCTGGGGCCTTTTGAGACCCCGGAGTATAACGATCGGGGGCCCAGGGGAGGTGAGCGAACATAATAAACACTGTAACTCACCTCTCCGCAGGCTTCAGGCCTGTTTGGTGACGTCCCAGACGTCAGTCGACGTCATTATGCATTGCGACACCATCCTGGATCGCGCGAGATCCAGTCCAACATTGAAGATGGCTGAAGTAGCGAACGGGAGTGTACCGGACCGAGGAAGAGGTAAGTTGCAGTGTTTTCTATGTTTGTATCCTCCCCTGGGTCCTCCGATCATTATACTCGTTATCATTATAATAATCGTTCATGGGTGGTCCACAATGGGGCATAATACTGTGTGCAGGGGCCACTATGGGGCAAACTACTTTGTGCAGGGGCCACTATGGGGCAAACTACTGTGTTCAGGGGCCACTATGCGGCAAACTACTGTGTGCAGGGGCTACTATGGGGCAAACTACTGTGTGCAGGGGCTACTATGGGGCAAACTACTGTGTGCAGGGGCCACTATGGGGCAAACTACTGTGTGCAGGGGCCACTATGGGGCAAACTACTGTGTGCAGGGGCCACTATGGGGCAAACTACTGTGTGCAGGGGCCACTATGGGGCAAACTACTGTGTGCAGGGGCCACTATGGGGCAAACTACTGTGTGTCGGGGCCACTATGGGGCAAACTACTGTGTGCAGGAGCCACTATGGGGCATAATATTGTGTGCAGGGGCCACTATGCTGCATAATACCGTGTCCAGGGGCCACTATGGGGCATAATACCGTGTGCAAGGGCCACTATGGGGCATAATACCGTGTGCAGGGGCCACTATGGGACATAATATCGTGTGCAGGGGCCACTATGGGACATAATACCGTGTGCAGGGGCCACTATGGGGCATAATAGTGTGCGCAGGAATGCAGTTTGTGTGTGGGGGGTTGGGGGCGGCGGTTTGGGGGTGGGGGCATGTCAAATGTTCGCCTTGGGGCCCAGCCATTCCTAGTTACGCCACTGACCAGTGTTATCACCTTTATGTGAATAACTTCTACACCAGCATCCCACTTTTTAGGTGCCTCAGTTCCTGAGAAACTGCAGCTTGTGGGACAGTGAGCAAAAATCAGAGAGGCCTCCCTAGGGTACAGGTTGCACAACGCCTCCAAAGCGTTGAGAATAGGGTGGTCTGCAATGAGAATATGCTGTTGGTCAAGTATAAGGACAAGAGGGATGTCCTTGTACTGAACACAATTTATGGCAAAGACAGCACCTCTGTCCCTCTGCGTGTTACCAGTACCACTACCCACAAACCAGCATGCATCCTGGCATACAGTAAGTACATGGGAGGGGTTGATTTATTTAATCAAGTCCTGAAGCCGTACAGTGCCATGTGAAAAACAAGAGTGTGGTACAAAAAGCTGGCCGTGCACATTGTACAGATGGCAATGTATAATGCTTTTGTGATATCATGATCTGCAGGCAGGACAGAACATTCCTTCAGCTTCAGGAGGAAGTTATCAAGACTCTGATATTTGGGGACCAAAAATTGCCAGGCCCCAGTAATTCTGGAACTGAAGGTGCCTGTATTGTACCAGGGCAACATTTTCCCACTGAAGTACCACAAACTGCAAAGAAAGGGCAGAGTCTGTTCCAAAAGGGGAAGAAGGAAAGACACAAAATTCATCAGTGTGATGTCTGCCCGAAAAACCTGGAAAAAAAGTATTTAGTCAGCCACCAATTGTGCAAGTTCTCCTACTTGCACAATTGAGAGAGGCCTGTAATTGACATCATAGGTAGACCTCAACTATGAGAGACAAAATGAGAAAACATATCTAGAAAATCACATTGTCTGATTTTTTTAAGAATTTATTTGCAAATTATGGTGGAAAATAAGTATTTGGTCACCTACAAACAAGCAAGATTTCTGGCTCTCACAGACCTGTAACTTCTTCTTTAAGAGGCTCCTCTGTCCTCCACTCATTACCTTTAGTAATGGCCCCTGAGGAGACCCCAGAGTATAATAATAGCACCTGCTCTGGGGGGGCTCTTGGGAACATATAATACTATGTGGGGGCCACTGTGGATCATATAATTCTTTGTGGGGGCCACTATAGAGCATATAATACTGTGTGAGGGCCACTGTGGAGCATGTAATACTGTGTGGGGGCCACTGTGGATCATATAATATTGTGTAGGAGCAACTGTGGAGCATATAATACTGTGTGGTGGCCACTATGGAGCATATAATAATGTGTGAGTGCCACTGTGGAGCATATATTACTGTGTGAGTGTTATGTCTCTGCCTGTTCGGGACTCTGCGCCACCCTCTGCTTGCACGCTGCGGCGTAGGAAGCGTCCTCAGTTTTATTCTTTGTTTAAGATTCTGAATGCTTAGTCTGAACACGGTCCTAGTTCCCTTGCTGTGTAATGGATTTCCAGCCACACCCGGGTTCTGAGCATTGTTTCTCTCTGGACCACATAGAGTTAATCTTTTCCTTGCCTGTGTGATTGACAGCCTGTGTGCCTATCAGGTCTGGGGTTGGGTCCAGACTTTCTATATATGGAATGTCACTTTCACAGCAAGTTGCCAGTCATTGCACTGTCTTTGCCTGCTTTCTTTGTACCTTTGATTTTGACCTTGCTATTATCTCTGACCTTTGGCTTGCCTTGTGACTACTTTCTTGGATTTCGATTTGGTACCACTATTGCTTCTCTGGTTGTGACCCCTGGCTTGTTTACCATTCTCCTCTGTGGTTTGTCTTGTTCTGTGTGTCACTTTACTCAGTATAGGGCTTGTCTTCAAGATCTCCTTTTACCGTTTAGGGTAAACTGAGGCAATAGGAAGGGACAGTGGCTGGGGTGAGATTAGGGCTCACTTGTCTCTGTCCTTCCTCCCAGACCCCTGCAGTAGTGTGAGGGTATTGCTACGTCTGGCAAGACCCTAACAGTGGGGGCCACTGTGGAGAGTATAATACTGTGTGTGGGCTACTGTGGAGCATATACTACTGTGTGGGGGCCACTGTGGAACATATAATACTATGTGTGGGCCATTGTGAAGCATATAATACTGTGTAGGGGCCACTGTGGAGCATATAATATTGTGTGGGGGTCACTGCGGAGCATATAATACTGTGTAGGGGCCACTGCGGAGCATATAATACTGTGTGGGGGCTACTGTGGAGCATATAATACTGTGTGGGGGCCACTGTGGTGCATATTATACTTTCCCGGGCACTTTGCTGCTCACTCACCATATTTTTGATAACTGCAGTTGTGGGTACTATAGTTGTATCCCTTTCAAGTATCTGAGATATCTCTGAATCACATGTAATTGTCACTATCAAGAATTCGCGCTAGGGAGGGGGTAGGGGGCCCTGGACAAAAGTTTGCACTGGGGCCCACAAGACTTTAGTTACGCCACTGGGACCAGGCCACAGGACATGTCAGTCTGAGTGGTGGCAGTGGTGGTAGCTGTTTAGGAGTAGCACTTAGCATCAGCAGCAGTAAAGTAAATGGAAGATGAGGATAAAAGGAGATGTGCCTGGCCTGGCAGCTGTAAAACCTAAAATACCTTCTGAAATGGAAAGAATTTTATGACCCTGAGAACAATGCTTGACATGCAGAAAAGGACCAGGATGATCCTGTCGGTTATTCTTGTATAGGACCAAATGCCACATCAACATTGTGTTGGTGGAGTGACAATTGACAATATTTCCAGAAAAAATTGTGGTGTGCTCTTAGCATGCCTGGTCTGAATGCCAGCTGAAAAAGCTTGTGCTACAGTGCCACTCAATGTGCATTTCACCTTCCAAGTAAGTAGTGTAGTGAGTGAATTAGTGACAATTGACATAATTTCAAGAAAAATTTGGGGCACACTATCAATGTACCTACTGCCTAGCTTGCCAGCTAACAAACCTGAACTATTTTCCAAAAATGATTATTCTGTTTCTGGTTTACTGCTGCTATGGCTTCCCGTGCAGCACAAACTAGTGTAGTGACTGGGTGAGAATTGACATAATTTCAAGAAACATTCAGGGCATACTATCAGTGTACTTACTGCCTAGCTTGCCAGCTGAAAAAGCTGGACTTATGGACTATCTTAACCCCTTAACGACCAACCTGTACGTTATTGGCGATGTGGGGATGTATGGAGAGGGCTCAGGAGCTGAGCTCTCTCCATACAGGGCAGATGCCGGCTGTATAATATAGCCAGGACCCGTCACTAACAGCATCAATCAGTGCCTTCACCGATCGCTGCTGTTAGCCCTTTAGACGCCACGGTCAAACGGGACCGCAGCGTCTAAACTGTGCAGGCGCCACCAGCACCGCCATTTTTCTCCGATCGCCACCCTCCTGAACGTCATCGGAGGGCGGCGATTGGTTGCCATGACAGCTGGGAGCCTATTGAAGGCTCCCAGGCTTGTCATTGCATTAGATCTATTGCACGCTGCCAGAGGCAGTGTATAATAGAGAGGTAGGCATTTTGCTATTCACTGCAATACAGTAGTATTGCAGTGAATAGTATGAGCGATCAGACCCCCTAGGTTTCAAGGTCCCTAGGGGGTCTAATCATAAAAGTAAAAGAAGAAAAAAAAAGTTTTTAAAAGTATAAAAAAAAATAAAAATAAAGCACAAAAGTTCAAATCACCCCCTTTCCCTAGATCAGATATAAAAGTAAATAAACAAAAGTAAACATAAACACATTAGGTATCCCCGCGCTCCAAAATGCCTGAACTATTAAAATATTAAAATATTTATCCCATACGGTTGAACGGCCTAGTGGCGAAAAAAAAACAAAATAGCCAAATAGAGTTTTTTTCAACACTTTGCCTCCTATAAAAAATTGAATAAAAAATGATGAAACCATCAGATCTTTCCCCAAATGATATCAGTAAAAATGTCAACTTGTCCCACATAAAAAGACGCCTTACCCAGCTCCATACATGTAAATATGAAAAAGTTACAGGTGTCACAATATGGTGACACAAAATTTTTTTTTCTATTTAGCAAAGTTTTTCATTTTTTAAAAGGTATCAAAACATTGCAAATTCTACATAAATTTGGTATCGCCGTGTTCATACTGACTGCAGAATACAGATACCATGTCATTTTTACCACACAGTGAATGCTGTAAAAATTAAACCCATATGAAATTGGCGCAAATGCATTTTTTCTCCAATTGCACCTCATTCTGAATTTTTTTCCAGCTTCCCAGTACATTGCACAGTGCCATTGCAAAGTAGAATTTGTTTTGCAAACAATAAGTTATAGCTCTTGGAATGTGGGGAGAGAAAAACAAAAATGCAAAAACGAAAAATGACCCGGTGTAAGGAACTGAGCTTGCGGAGTCTTGAACCCTTGACTTTCTAGCAATGTTCTGCAGCCTTGACCATTATGCCATTGTAGAAGCATGTTTGCTTTTTGCTGAGCCTGGTCCTTTCTATTGAAGTGATTAGTTTATGAATTTCACCTGCTCTGTGGCCAATCACAGGGTAGCTGTCCATATATAAACCCACAGCTTACTCCATCCTTTGCCTTATTATTCTGGCTATCTGCTTCCTGTTTTCCCTGATCCTCACCATTACTCTACTGCTCCTGTGTACCAAACTCTAGCTATGCCTGACTACGAATGATCTACTGCTCCTGTCTACTGAACTCTGCAGACGTCTGACTACGGCTGATCTACTGCTCTTGTGTACCGAACTCTGCAAACATCTGACTATGTTTTTTTTTTTTAAACTCGGTTTATTGAACAATCGTACAACAAATTACACATCAATAGTACAAGCTTAAAAAGGAATAACAAAGGACATATTCTAAAAGTTGTACAAAGACATATCAGAAACTAGACAAAAAGAACCAAAACAGTGCTGCATAGTCCATGGTAGATGTAAATATCAGATACAAATCGTCCAGGAGAGAATCCAGGCAAGGGAGCCGAAAGAAACACAGAGTCCAAATCAACCTGTAGGGAGCAAAGGCATATACAAAAACCCCACACATATACAAACAAGATATCCTAATAAATACTTCCTATGGCGGAACTCCAGGGAGACTTAGTAGATAATAAGGAAAATACTATGCAACTCAAACTGGACACTCCTTCCTGCGTCTAAGCAGTGAGTGTGTGCAGGGCATTACGAAATGATGGGGCTGTGTATAGAGTCAGAGGTGAGTCACACCAAGAGCCCCAAACCTTCCGAAATTTTTCAGGGCAACCTCTGCCTTTATATACTATTTTATTATATGGGATAATGGAATTTACCAATTTCCTCCACATGGATAGGGAGGAGGGGCGAGGATCCATCCAGCGCAAGGCAATAGCCTTCCTGGCTAGGAAAAGGGATACTCGCAGAAAGATGCGAGTATGATGGGGCCATATTTCCTCATCCAGGATACCAAACAGACAAATTTCAGGCGAACATGGAATTGGGGTCCCCAGTATGTCTGATAATAAGTTCACGACCTCAGTCCAAAATGCTTTAATTATAGGACACTCCCATATCATATGCCAAAAATCACAATATCTAGCAGTGCACCATAAACATCCAGGATGTTGTAGCCGTCCCATTTTATGCAGACGTGCAGGGGTCAAGTAACTTTGATTCAAAATGTTTACTTGTATAAGCTTATTATTAGCGGCTGGGGAAACAAACTGTGCTGACTCCAAATGGTCAGAAAATGTCTCGTCTGTGAGAGCAGGGATAAGAGTGTGCCATTTCGTTAGAGCCGGAGCTTCCAGACGAGACATCCTGACCTGTATAAGATGGGCATACAATGCTGAGATAAGGCCCTGGGGACCTTGAGACCTGAGCACCCCTATAAGGGGATATGTGGAAATGCTGACAGCCGGTGGAGGAAATTGTGTGGACATGGCGTGTCTAATTTGGAGAAACCTGAAAAATTGGGTTCGAGGGATACCAAATTGGGTACTCAAAGAGTCGAAAGAGCGGAATACGCCCTGATCATAAATATCAGGCAGGGACGTAACTCCAAACTGTTTCCAATTCCGTGCATCCGGAAGGGCATATAATTCGGTCAAACCTGGGTTATCCCATATCGGAGTTTCAGTAGGGACTCCAGTATAAGCCGTCACCCGCTTAGCTCGCTGCCAGACCTGTATTGCCAATGTATGGATTGGGAGCAAGCTACCTCTATACAGGTGTGGGTGTTCCAAAACCGGCCATAAGTTGGGTATATGTAGATGATATGCTAAATGTGCCTCAGGGCCAGGCAGAGGATCCGCCAACAACCAGGACCTAAGATATCGAAGTTGACCAGCAAGATAATATAAAAATATATCAGGAAGAGCCATCCCGCCCATAGCTTTAGGCCGCTGCAATGTGGAGAAACGTAATTTAGACCTCGAACTGCCCCATATAAAGGGAATAAGTATGGAATCTAATTGCTTAAAGAACTTCTGTGGTACTGACATAGCCACATGTTCTAAAATATACAAACATTTGGGGAGGACCACCATTTTAATAAGATTAATCCGTCCTGCAACGGACAGGGGTAAAGCCCCCCACACCCTAAATTTAGCCCGAAAATGACCAAGCAGGAATTGTCTATGATCATTGGAAATATGGATCCCTAAGTATTTACAGGCATCTACAACCTTCAGGCCACAAATATATTCTCCCATATTTCCCAGTGATTGTCTAAAAAGGGGCATATATGATGATTTGGCCCAATTTATCCGTAGACCAGAGTATATACCAAATTTATCGATTATTGCCATAGCTCTAGGGAGTGTATGAGCAGGGTCAGACATAAATAATAGGAGGTCGTCTGCATAAAGGGCTGTCCGTTCCTCCTTAGTGCCAATAATCACTCCCTTGTAAACCGGGTCTGTCCTAAGGATAATAGCAAGAGGCTCTATCGCCAATGCAAAGAGTAATGGAGACAACGGACATCCCTGGCGAGTTCCCCTAGAGAGAGTGAAATACGGGGATAACGCACCATTAATGGAGAGTGCGGCTCTAGGGGACTGATAAAGGAGCATAATCCAAGCAATAAACAATTCCCCAAAACCGAAACACCTCAGAACCTGAAGCAAAAATGGCCATTCCACCGAATCAAATGCCTTAGTGGCATCAAGGGAAGCCACCGCCCAATCCTGTTTAAGAGCAGCCCCTATCTGAGAAACCACATGGACCCGTCTAAGGTTATCAGAAGTAGATTTGCCGGGCATGAAGCCCGTTTGGTCTGAGTGAATTAAATCCAAAACCACAGTATTCAACCTCTTAGCGAGAATTTTAGTAAGTAATTTATAATCGATGTTAAGGAGAGAAATAGGTCTATATGACCCACAGTCCAACGGATCCCTATCTGGTTTAAGTAGGAGAACAATATTAGCATCATAGAAGGAATCCGGCAGAGTGCGGGCCACAAACGCATCTTGATAACATTTCAATAAGACAGGGAGCAGTTTATCCTGATATTGTACATATACCTCAACCGGAATACCATCCGGGCCCGGTGATTTCCCTTTGGCCATGTCCACCAATGCATCAGATAATTCCTCCAGTCTAAGGGGAGAGTCCAGAAACTCCCGTTGTTCATTTGTCAGGGTTGGAAAGGAAACATCTGCCAAATACTGGACAATATCCTGAGTAGGTGCATGTAACTGAGATTGGTAGAGGGTCGAGAAATATTGATGAAAACGGTCACGGATGGCCAGATAGGGAATCCCCGTCCATCGAATTAATTCTCAAAATTGCTGGAGAGGCTGTGTTATAATGGATAAGATGGGCTAAAAGGCTACTAGACTGATTACCCAACTCATAAAATCGTTGTTTAGTGAAAAATTGAGACCTGCGGGCCTTTTCATGTAGAACATGTAGATATTGCCTACCCAGTTGAAGCCACTCAGTTCTGGAGTCATCAGTAGGATTAGCTATATACGCGGCCTTCAACAATGCACATTTTTCAGCTAAGTCTCTCTCAAGGGAAGACGATTCTCTTTTAATGTATGAAATAGAGGATTTGAGACATCCCCTCAAATATGCTTTCATAGTTTCCCATAAGATAGTAGGTGTGGTGGTAGGGGAATTAATATCTAAGAAGGCTTGCAACTGATCCGGAATACGGTCATGCACTGCTATCAGCTTGAGCCAAAAGGGGTGAATACGCCAGTTATGAGAAGGTCTAGAGAGGTCAGTATCCCCAAATTCCAGCAGCAACGGAGAATGGTCAGACGTTGCCCTGGGCAAATATGAGATGTTAAGCAAAAGGGAACATGCCTTAATATTGCCTAGTGCATGATCAATACGGGACAGAGAGTGATGAGTGGCAGAATGACAGGAGAACACCAGGGCCTGTGGATATTTAAGACGCCAGAGATCATGCCAACCCACTTCCTGTACAAGCTGGGCCAGGGGAGTAGGGTGAGCACCAGAAGGGGCAGGGGCACCTACATTTAATCTATCTAGGGAAGCATCCATTAATTTATTAAGATCTCCCATGCAAACCACTGTAGCGGCAGGAAATTTAGCCGCAAAGTGGGCTGCTTCATGTAAAACTGAAAAGTCACATGCAGGTGGAAAATAAAGTCCTAGGATGACATAAAGTTTAGACTCTATCCAGGCCTGCACAAACACATAACGCCCATCAGGGTCCCTAACAGTGAGGCCCGGCTCCCAGCGGAGCCTGCGGTGAACCAGGAGGGACACCCCTCTAGAGAAAGAAGTATGAGTGGAGTGCAGGGCCCACTGGACCCAGGGTTTTTGTAAGTATCTGGTCATATCAGGTGCTAGATGTGTCTCCTGCAAGCACACCAAATCAGGGTTGTATTGTCTAAGGTGGGAAAAAATAGTAGAGCGTTTCTTCACACCGCCTATACCCCGTATATTCCAAGAGCATACTTTAAGGGTCGCCATAACACCATACAATCACATTATACATTAAGAATGAGGGGTTCCCCCCGACCCCCACCATTAACCTCCCCACCGGACCGTTAAACCGAAAAAAGGACTTGCAGCAATAATTCAACCAAAACTGGAAACTCATAAGGGGCATTCCAACTATTAGTGAGGAGTCTAAGATTGCTCCTACACAATACGTGGCACTTGGTAAATGGGGGAAGTAGTGCACCCAAGATGGTATGGTAATAGGGCACTATCTTCAAACTAAAAAGCACAAGCAATAAACTATCACTATAATGTGAATCTCCAAAGGGACCCTAAACAGAAAAATTCTTGGCCGGTGCCCATGGGGCAGCCAAACACCCATCATATGAAAAGTCCATAGGCAACCGCAAGCAATAATAACAGTCATTAGTGGGGGCCTGCCCACAGGGCCCCCCCCCCCCCGTCATCATATACCCGTTACCGTCTGGGAGGTCGAGGCAGTAGGTTCAGCCAGTCTTCCGCCTCCTGCGGGGATGTGAAGAAAATAACCCTCTCCTCATGGATCACACGGAGCCGTGCAGGATAAGCCATGGAGTAATGAATGGAACTTTCCCGCAGTCGACGCTTGACATTGACGAAAGTGGCACGGGTCTTCTGTAGTGCCGCAGAAAAGTCAGGAAAAATGGAGATGGATGAACTGTTGAATTTAATCTCTCCAAGTTGACGTGCTGCCCGCAGCGCTGCATCTCGATCCCCACTGCTGAGAAGACGGGTCAACAGCGGCCTCGGAGGGGCACCCTGAGGGGGCGGTCTGGCAGGAACTCGATGGGCCCTTTCCACGGCAAAGGCAGGAGAAAACTTGGCCTCCGGTAGGGTTTCTTTCAACCACCTCTCCATAAACTCACACGGATTAGCCCCTTCTGACCGTTCCGGCAAGCCAAGAATGCGCAGGTTGTTGCGACGGAGTCCGTTCTCAAGATCATCCGCTCTCTGCGTCCACAACTCAGCCGATCTCTCCAGTGCAGTAAGCCTCGCCGGTACTGGGGCTGAATTATCCTCTAAGAGAGAGATGCGATCCTCCACCTCCTTCACTCGACCCCGTAAGGTCTGAAAATCTTGACGCAAAAGGCCCACATCAATCTTGACTTCCTCAATTTTACCTGTGAGGGACGAGGTGCTGGACTGGATCGCCTCAAGCAACTGAGTCGTGACCTGTCGCAACGTGGGCTCCGCGTCCTCAGCAGGAGATGCCGCCGACGGTGGATCCAGTGCCGGGGGGCTGCGCTGCGGCTGCTCCCTGGCAAATCCCCGGAGACGCTCAGAAGCCAATCCTTTAGACTGGCGACTCATGGCAAGACAACAGTGACCACCAAGCAGCCACTAGGTAGTATCAGATCATTAGGATGCAGTACTCAATAGCCAGATAAATCAGCCAATAGGTGTTATCAGAGGGTCAGGCTATAGCGGCATCCACCATGCAGCCAACAGGTGTTATCAGAGGGACGGCCCCCAGCAGTGTCCACAATGCGGCCAATAGATAGTAACAGAGGATCAGGATACAGTATTGACTTGCCAGACAAAACAGCGAATAGGTGCCATCCGAGAGTCAGTCTGCAACAGCATCCACCACAGGGCCAGTAGGTGTTATCAGAGGAGCAGCTCCCAGCAGCGTCCACGATGTAGCCAATAGACAGCCACAGAGGGTCAGGATACAGTACTCACTCGCCAGACAAAGCAGCCAATAGGTGTTATCAGAGGGTCAGGCTATAGCGGCATCCACCATGCAGCCAAAAGGTGTTATCAGAGGGACAGCCCCCAGCAGTGTCCACGATGCGGCCAATAGATAGTAACAGAGGATCAGGATACAGTACTCACTCGCCAGACAAAGCAGCCAATAGGTGTTATCAGAGGGTCAGTCCATAGTGGCATCTACCATGCTGTCCAGTAGGTGTTATCAGAGGGACTATATCTAGCAATGTCCACAATACAACCTGTAGATAGTAGCAGAGGACCAAGATATGGCTGCCAGGAGGTGTTATCAGAGGGCCAGTTTGTTTCTGTGGGTAGGTACCCCAAAGTAGAGGCCCAGGGCACCCAGGCCGGCAGCCCCAGTCCCCTGTCACCCAGTGCTCCACCGCAGAGCCCAGGCAAGCCACACAGCCGGTCACCGCAGGCCCACCACGCGGGCAAGATGGCCGCCGCAGCTCACCGCCCGCACGGATCTCCACCGCCCGGCACAGCCGCCGCGATGTTCAGGACAGCCACCGGACTGAAGACCCGCGCAGGAGAAGCGCAGGAGAAGATGGGGTGTTCAGCGGTCACCAGAGCCCGGACACAAGCAGGATATCGGCAGGATTATAGGAGTCCTCGTCGGAGCTCAGCTCACATGCTGCCGCTCCGTACTCGCGCTAGCCACGCCCCAATCTGACTATGGTTACTTCTACTCCTGAGGTACTACTTCTGCATCTCTTACTATTTAAATACTGTACTGTTAGCCTCACCAATTGGATTCCAGATCTGATAACTAGCAGTGTTACACCTGGTCCTTAAGGGGTTAAGTGTTTATTGTGTCTGTGGTTTGCTGCATGCAGTAATCATATACTGCTGGTCAAACTAATCCTCCAGCATGTGCAAACGTACCACTCAATGTGCGCTTACAATCATGAAACAAGGGATGGGGAGTGGAACCAATGGCTTGCCCTGGTGAAATTGGGGGTGGGAAATGGTCCACTGTGTAGGAACTTGAGGAGGTGGATGGGTCCTGCCTGGTTTTGAAACGGTGCCTCCCCCACATCAGTGAGGTGAAGTCAGTAATAGAAAAACATCGGGCCTTGCTGTGTTTCTAGACTGTGACCTCTGACACTCAAAACATTGACCAGCGGGCCATGATAGCTAATGTATTCTCCCCTGCCAATAATTGATGTTCCACATATTGAGGATGGCGTGCACCTTTCCCTGCATGGACATTTACAGTGCCTTGTGAAAGTATTCGGCCCCCTTGAACTTTTCAACCTTTTGCCACATTTCAGGCTTCAAACATAAGGATATAAAATTTTAATTTTTTTTGGTGAAGAATCAACAAGTGGAACACAATCGTGAAGTGGAACGAAATTTATTGGATATTTTAAACTTTTGTAAAAAATAAAAAAACTGAAAAGTTGGGCGTGCCAAATTATTTGGCCCCCTTAAGTTAAAACTTTGTAACGCCACCTTTTGCTGCGATTACAGCTGCAAGTCGCTTGGAGTATGTCTCTATCAGTTTTGCACATCGAGAGACTGAAATTCTTGCCCATTCTTCCTTGGAAAACAGCTCGAGCTCAGTGAGGTTGGATGGAGAGCGTTTGTGAACAGCAGTTTTTAGCTCTTTCCACAGATTCTCGATTGGATTCAGGTCTGGACTTTGACTTGGACATTCTAACACCTGGATACGTTTATTTGTGAACCATTCCATTGTAGATTTTGCTTTACGTTTGGGATCATTGTCTTGTTGGAAGATAAATCTCCGTCCCAGTCTCAGGTCTTTTGCAGACTCCAACAGGTTTTCTTCCAGAATGGTCCTGTATTTGGCTCCATCCATCTTCCCATCAATTTTAACCATCTTCCCTGTCCCTGCTGAAGAAAAGCAGGCCCAAACCATGATGCTGCCACCACCATGTTTGACAGTGGGGATGGTGTGTTCAGGGTGATGAGCTGTGTTGCTTTTATGCCAAACATATCGTTTTGCATTGTGGCCAAAAAGTTCGATTTTGGTTTCATCTGACCAGAGCACCTTCTTCCACATGTTTGGTGTGTCTCCCAGGTGGCTTGTGGCAAACTTTAAACGAGACTTTTTATGCATATCTTTGAGAAATGGCTTTCTTCTTGCCACTCTTCCATAAAGGCCAGATTTGTGCAGTGTACGACTGATTGTTGTCCTATGGACAGACTCTCCCACCTCAGCTGTAGATCTCTGCAGTTCATCCAGAGTGATCATGGGCCTCTTGGCTGCATCTCTGATCAGTCTTCTCCTTGTTTGAGATGAAAGTTTAGAGGGACAGCCGGGTCTTGGTAGATTTGCAGTGGTCTGATACTCCTTCCATTTCAATATGATCGCTTGCACAGTGCTCCTTGGGATGTTTAAAGTTTGGGAAATCATTTTGTATCCAAATCCGGCTTTAAACTTCTCCACAACAGTATCACGGACCTGCCTGGTGTGTTCCTTGGTCTTCATGATGCTCTCTGCGCTTTAAACAGAAACCTGAGACTATCACAGAGCAGGTGCATTTATACGGAGACTTGATTACACATAGGTGGATTATATTTATCATCATCAGTTATTTAGGACAACAATGGATCATTCAGAGATCCTCACTGAACTTCTGGAGTGAGTTTGCTGCACTGAAAGTAAAGAGGCCTGATAATATTGCATGCCCCACTTTTCAGTTTATTTTTTACAAAAGTTTAAAATAACCAATAAATTTCGTTCCACTTCACAATTGTGTCCCACTTGTTGTTGATTCTTCACCAAAAAATTTAAATTTTATATCTTTGTTTGAAGCCTGAAATGTGGCAAAAGGTTGAAAAGTTCAAGGGGGGCCGAATACTTTCGCAAGGCACTGTACAAAGAGAGGCCCACATGGCCATCAAGTGGGGACAACATTCCTTTAAAAATAATGGCGGCTAGTTATTCTTCATGGAGATTGTGCACTGCCATCAGTTGGTAAAATGCAGTGGTTTCCATTAAGTGGCAGCAACTGCACTGCCAGTATCTTGGCCAGGTGGAAGCTAAACCAGCTGACCAGCCAGATCACTGAGTGATTGCGTGGAGGAGGAAAAGCAGATGGAGATGATGATGAATGATGATGTGATGTTGCTCACCATGTGCTAGGTGTAGATTGGATGTGGCCCAACTACAAAGACAATCATGGGGAGAAGGAATGGAACAGTCTTGCTCACTTGGTGCCACTTCTAATTCAACTTTGCCAAATATGCTGGTGATACCATTTCATGTCAGTACAGAGATACCTAGTTCCTACACGCGTACCTTATCTGTTTGCAGATCTTGCAAATTGCCATCGATTTAGAAATGTATAAAAAAATATACATATATATATACAGGAGATGACAGCATGTAACTGCTACGGCCAAAACCAGAAACTTATCTGCCAGGTCTTTTGGATGTTGAACTTCATATCGGATGGAACTTTTGCAGCTACAACCACCTTCTTCCTGTGTTACCCTGTGACCCTGAAACCCTGTTGTCAGGTCTTATCTATAATAGAATCATCATCAGATTCCATATCACCTTCCTCACTGTTTTGTGACTCATCATGAAAATGGGATTCTTGTATGCCCTCACAAACAGACTTCCCCATAATGCCCCTACCAGCTCTACCACCAGTTAAATACCATCAACCTATTAACAACTTTATTATTGTTTATTTATATAGCACCATTAATTCCATGGTGCTTTACATATGAGGAATTACATACAGTACACAAGATGTACAAAACAGATAATAGTAACAGTGACCAACTGGCACAGTGGGATAGAGGACCCTGCCCGCAAGGGCTTACCATCTGTGAGGAAAGAGGGATAGAGTCAGAAGGTGTGGTGTGGTGACAATAGCGTTATTGGGGGTTGTAGGCCTTCCTGAATAGGTGAGTCTTCAGGGCCTGCTTGAAGCTTGTGATTATGGGGGTCAGTCTTAAGTGTCTTGGTAATGAGTTCCAAAGTATGGGGGATGCACGGGAAAAGTCTTGGAGACGGTTGTGTGAAGAGCGGATAAGAGCAAAGCGGAGTAGGAGGTCTTTGGAGGATCAGAGGTTACGTGCGGGCAGGTAGCGGGAGATTAGATCGGAGATATATGGAGGGGACAGGTTGTGGATGGCTTTGTATGTCTGCATTAGTAATTTGAACTTTATTTGCTGGGCAATGGGTAGCCAGTGAAGGGATTGGCAGAGGGAAGCGGCCGATGAAGAACGGGGAGAGAGGTGTATTAGGCGAGCATCACAGTTTAAGGTGGACTGGAGGGGGGCGAGGGTGTTAGCTGGGAGGCCATGGAGAAGGGTGTTACAGTAGTCTAGGTGGGAGATTATTAGGGCATGGAGTAGCATCTTTGTAGTTTCAGGAGTGAAGAAGGAGCGGATTCGATGGATGTTCTTGAGTTGTAGGCAGCAGGAGGTTTTGAGGGTTTGAATATGCAGCTTGAAGGATAGGTCATCTAAGGTTATCCCAAGGCAGCGGGCTTGTGGGACTGGGGTGAGAGTGGTACCATTAATTTTGATAGATAGGTCAGGTAAGGCGGTTGTGCGTGGAGGGGTGAAGACTATGAACTCCGTTTTCTCCATGTTGAGTTTGAGAAAGCGGGAGGAGAGAAAGGAGGCTATGGCTGCTAGACATTCTGGGACTCTGGACAACAGAGAGGTAATGTCTGGTCCAGAGATATATAACTACAATCAGATCCCACAAACCCTGTCTCAAGAAAGATTCTCAATATCCTGGATATCTATGCTAGCCAAGGTCTGATAGATAGTCCCAGATTTTCTTACTCAACCCCCACCCAGTTGTTCCAGTCTTCTATATCCTCGCAAAATACATAAATCCCTCAAGAAAAACCACCTGGACGACCAATTGTAGCATCCACTGACTCTATCCACTCTCCACTTTCCATCTTTCTGGAAAAAATTCTAACCCCCTTAATAAAGAATACCTGCTCTTTCCTACTAGATACAGGACACTTTTTACAGAACCTACATGATTTACATAGTACGACACCAGATGAAATTTTAGTGCCTCTTGATGTAAACAGCTTTTACATATCCATCAAACATGAGATGGGTATCCAGGCTATACATAGGTTATTAACATCCACTAACCTTAACAACGCTATTCAATTTCGTCTCAATCTCCTTCTTATTATCTTACACAAGAACTATTTCATGTTTGAGAATGCTTTTTATGTCCAGATGTACCCGACCACGATTGGGTCTAACATGGCCTCCCCTTATCCCCCCCACACAAAAAAAAAAAAAAAAAAAAAAAATATATACAACCACATTTTTTTACAAAAAAACCAACCATATTTTTTTTTTTTTTTTAATATAAATAAAAAAATAAAAAACACCCCCCACATTTTTATTTTTTTTTTTTTTTTTTATTTATTTTTTTTAAACCACCATCTTTATTTAATTTTTTTAAAATAAAAAAAAACACAAAAATTATTTAAAAAAAAAAAAAAGTTTTTTTTTAAAAAAAAAAAATTTTTTATTTACATTAAACCAAAATTTAACCGCTGCAAAAATTTGGGTACCCTTATCATTTTATTGATTTGAATACTCCTAACTACTTTTTACTGACTTACTGAAGCACAAAATTGGTTTTGTAACCTCACTGAGCTTTGAACTTCATAGCCAGGTGTATCCAATCATGAGAAAAGGTATTTAAGGTGGCCAATTGCAAGTTGTTCTCCTATTTGAATCTCCTCTGAAGAGTGGCATCATGGGCTCCTCAAAACAACTCTCAAATGATCTGAAAACAAAGATCGTTCAACATAGTTGTTCAGGGGAAGGATACAAAAAGTTGTCTCAGAGATTTAACCTGTCAGTTTCCACTGTAAGGAACATAGTAAGGAAATGGAAGACCACAGAGACAGTTCTTGTTAAGCCCAGAAGTGGCAGGCCAAGAAAAATATCAGAAAGGCAGAGAAGAAGAATGGTGAGAACAGTCAAGGACAATCCACAGACCACCTCCAAAGAGCTGCAGCATCATCTTGCTGCAGATGGTGTCACTGTGCATCGGTCAACAATACAGCACACTTTGCACAAGGAGAAGCTGTATGGGAGAGTGATGCGAAAGAAGCCGTTACTGAAAGCACGCCACAAACAGAGTCGCCTGAGGTATGCAAAAACACATTTGGACAACATAAAAAAAAAAAAAGGGACCACAGAAAAAAAAAAAAAAAAAAAAGTTAATAAAAAAAAAAAAAAAGAAAAAACCAAAAAAAAAAAAAAAAAAAAAAAAAAAAAAAAACAACCCACAACACCAAAAATAAGAAGGAGCAACACATACTCCAGGGGGGCGCCCCCCCCCCCCCCCCCCCCCAAAATAAGAAAAAAAAAGGGGCAGGAGCCCACACCACAAACACAAAAAGCTGAAGAAAAAAAAACAAAAAAAAAAAAAAAAAAATTAAAAACACCCGGGGGGGAGGTAACCCCCACAAACAAACACCCCACCCCCCCCCCACAACCCCCCCCCCCACCCACCCGGCCACAAACAAAAATATCAACGGCCCCCCCCCCCCCCCCCCCCCCCAAAACATCAAACAACAACAGGGGAATTTTATGCCCCCCCCCCCCCCCCCCCGGCCCCCACCAAAAAAACCAAACCGGAATTTTTTTGTAAAGAGGAATGGTCAAAAATACCTTCATCCAGGATCCAGGAACTGATTAAAAGCTACAGGAAGCGACTAGAGGCTGTTATTTTTGCAAAAGGAGGATCTACTAAATATTAATGTCACTTTTCTGTTGAGGTGCCCATACTTTTGCACCGGTCAAATTTTGGTTTAATGCATATTGCACATTTTCTGTTAGTACAATAAACCTCATTTCAATCCTGAAATATTACTGTGTCCATCAGTTATTAGATATATCAAATTGAAATGGCTGTTGCAAACACCCAAATATTTAGAACTAAAAATGATTAAGATTAATAGGGGTGCCCAAACTTTTTCATATGACTGTATATATATATATATATATATATATATATACAGTCATATGAAAAAGTTTGGGCACCCCTATTAATCTTAATCATTTTTAGTTCTAAATATTTGGGCATTTGCAACAGCCATTTCAATTTGATATATCTAATAACTGTTGGACACAGTAATATTTCAGGATTGAAATGAGGTTTATTGTACTAACAGAAAATGTGCAATATGCATTAAACCAAAATTTGACCGGTGCAAAAGTATGGGCACCTCAACAGAAAAGTGACATTAATATTTAGTAGATCCTCCTTTTGCAAAAATAACAGCCTCTAGTCGCTTCCTGTAGCTTTTAATCAGTTCCTGGATCCTGGATGAAGGTATTTTTGACCATTCCTCTTTACAAAACAATTCCAGTTCAGTTAAGTTTGATGGTCGCCGAGCATGGACAGCCCGCTTCAAATTATCCCACAGACGTTCAATGATATTCAGGTCTGGAGACTGGGATGGCCATTCCAGAACACTGTAATTGTTCCTCTGCATGAATGCCTGAGTAGATTTGGAGCTGTGTTTTGGATCATTGTCTTGCTGAAATATCCATCCCCGGCGTAACTTCAAATTCGTCACTGATTCTTGTACATTATTCTCAAGAATCTGCTGATACTGAGTTGAATCCATGCGACCCTCAACTTTAACAAGATTCCCGGTGCCGGCATTGGCCACACATCCCCAAAGCATGATGGAACCTCCACCAAATTTTACAGTGGGTAGCAAGTGTTTTTATTGGAATGCTGTGTTTTTTTGATGCCATGCATAACGCCTTTTTGTATGACCAAACAACTCAATCTTTGTTTCATCAGTCCACAGGACCTTCTTCCAAAATGAAGCTGGCTTGTCCAAATGTGATTTTGCATACCTCAGGCGACTCTGTTTGTGGCGTGCTTTCAGAAACGGCTTCTTTCACATCACTCTCCCATACAGCTTCTCCTTGTGCAAAGTGTGCTGTATTGTTGACCGATGCACAGTGAAACCATCTGCAGCAAGATGATGCTGCAGCTCTTTGGAGGTGGTCTGTGGATTGTCCTTGACTGTTCTCACCATTCTTCTTCTCTGCCTTTCAGATATTTTTCTTGGCCTGCCACTTCTGGGCTTAACAAGAACTGTCCCTGTGGTCTTCCATTTCCTTACTATGTTCCTCACAGTGGAAACTGACAGGTTAAATCTCTGAGACAACTTTTTGTATCCTTCCCCTGAACAACTATGTTGAACGATCTTTGTTTTCAGATCATTTGAGAGTTGTTTTGAGGAGCCCATGATGCCACTCTTCAGAGGAGATTCAAATAGGAGAACAACTTGCAATTGGCCACCTTAAATACCTTTTCTCATGATTGGATACGCCTGGCTATGAAGTTCAAACCTCAGTGAGGTTACAAAACCAATTTTGTGCTTCAGTAAGTCAGTAAAAAGTAGTTAGTAGTATTCAAATCAATAAAATGATAAGGGTACCCAAATTTTTGCACCGGTCAAATTTTGGTTTAATGCATATTGCACATTTTCTGTTAGTACAATAAACCTCATTTCAATCCTGAAATATTACTGTGTCCATCAGTTATTAGATATATCAAATTGAAATGGCTGTTGCAAACACCCAAATATTTAGAACTAAAAATGATTAAGATTAATAGGGGTGCTCAAACTTTTTCATATGACTGTATATATATATATAATCTGCATTTGGGGGGTACACAATATACCCTTGACATTTTTGTCTGTGACCTTAATGTGACCAGACCTAAGCTACAGTTTAAAATGCATTGTGACGAACAGAAAGTTTCATTCCTTAATACGCTTGTAATGACAGGAGTCTCACGACCAACCTGTATACTAAACCAACTGACAGAAATGGATTACTCCATCATACGAGCAATCATCCAACCAAGAATAACGAATCCCTTCCCTGGTCCCCATTCCATAGGGTAACATGAATTGGCACAGACAAAGAACAACTACAAGTAAGACTATCTTGGCCACAGCTAGACAGGGCCTATCCCCAAATACAATAGTTCTCCTAACCCTTCTTACTATGTCACAGAAGACTACGAAACATCAGAGACCAACTCATACATGCTGATAATGGTAGCTTCACCAAGGTTCCCTGGCAGACATTCTTAAAGACACAATGCAGAGGTACTTTTTACTGTTTACACTTCCCATGTTGCAGTAGCATTAATCGAGGTACATTCTGCCATACCCAAACAGGACATTTTTATACTATCAAAGGATACTATAGTTGTTATAATTTGTAATGTAAAATGCCCATGTGGACTCATCTACATAGGGGAGGCAAGGCAATATGTACGGGACAGAATTGTGAGCCACAAGTCCACCATCAGATGTGGAAAAACCGGGCAACCCTTACCAGAACACTTTCATTTAGCACGACATTCCGTAGCCCAATTAGGTTTCAGATCATAGAACATGTTCCTCGACCAAGAAGAGGCAGAAATCAAGTCTAACAACTTAAATTATGGGAATCCTACTGGATCCACATGCTGCAGACCTTACTCATTAACAAAATGACCCGTTCATGACTTATTTACTTTCACTGTCAGTCACTTTAATTTTTAATTATTTTTATTCATTTTTTTTCTATTTTTTTTTTCTCATTTCCATCTTCTATATATCCTTCCTCTTTTACACATCCTATATTCTCATTTTGCACATCCATGCTCCATTTACACCCCTCATCCATTTTTTTTTTCGTAGCCTTTTCCTCTTATTTCTGCCTTTCACAACTCCTTCTCCCATATACACACTTCCTTTCCTTTCCTATTCTGCGGTCACGTAACTCTCACGGGCCCTGCACGCCTACGCCATCACGTAGCAACGTTTCCATACATATATTGGCTATGCCAATGAGCCTGACACCACTGCCACCTTGGTGCTATCTGCACCCTTACAAACATGCCTCTCTTCATAACCTGGTAAACCATCACATTTCCTCTCCTATCTTCCATTAGGCTGGCCACTCTAGTCCCTTCCCAGGTGGCAGGTGGCCCACCACAATCTTTGGATCTCCATAGTATATCATTACCTCTTATATATAATGTCTGTATCAGTACTACTATATGCTATAAGTTGCCTTGTATACCCTGCTGCATACTTACTATGGTTGCCTTATATACCCTGTGCATACTTACTATATTGTGTTATAAACAATATTGCATGATGAATTTTCGATCATGATGGAATTATACCCTTTACATTGTATATATTGTAGAACCATTATGGACATCCTTTTGTATATTGTATTAATGTATATCACAATTTATATCATATCACTGATTATCTGATAGCAGATACTTAATAGCAGCTGTGTCTCCCTCTAACTGACAGGACATAAGCCAAAATAAAACTTGAGCAATACTTTGCCTAGCAGTAAAGTGTCCCCTCACTTCTGCTCCATGTGCCAGTATAGACTAATAAAATATACAATCCTCTGATTCCCCCCCAATGTGTTGTCCCGAGGTCCGTACTAAAGACTTAACACATTTTAATTTCTCTTCATGACCTTTCTACTTTATTCAGTAAGATTTATGACTTCTGTGCTGTGGTCCATAGCTTTCATGTTTTCTTAACTGCTTCAGTGCCTTACCATTTCTCCCTGCTCTATTATGTACCACTTGGTTTTATGTTTTTCCTCTACCCCTGTAGTAATAAAATAATCCCCAGTCCCCATAACTATAACAACCCATCCTGTGGATCTTTAAGCTAAGGCCCCACGTAGCGAGCCACAACGTAAACGCACTGTGGAAAAGACTGTGGCAGCAACACGTTGCGTTTTTTTTTCTGCAGCGCTTTTCGCAGAAAGTCCAGAGTTTTCCTGTAACTGTAACTTTTTCATATTTACATGTATGGAGCTGGGTAAGGCGTGTTTTTATGCGGGACAACATGACGTTTTTATTGATACCATTTGGGGAAAGATCTGATGGTTTGATCACTTTTTATTCAATTTTTTATAGGAGGCAGTGTGTTGAAAAAAACGCTATTTGGCCATTTTGATTTTTTTTCCCCGCTACGCCATTCACCGTATGGGATAAATATTTTAATATTTTAATAGTTCGGCCATTTTGGAGAGCGGGTATACCTAAAGTGTTTATGCTTACTTTTGTTTATTTACTTTTATATCTGATCTAGGGAAAGGGGGGCGATTTGAACTTTTGTGTTTTTTTAAATTTTTTAAACTTCTTTTTTTTTTTCTACTTTTACTTGTATGATCAGACTCCCTAGGGACGTAGAAACCTAGGGAGTCTGATCGATCATACCATTCACTGCGATACTACTGTATCGTAGTGAATAGCAAAATGCCGTTACTGCTATTAGACGATGCCTCTGGCATCGTGTAATAGCTCTAATGTAATGACAGGCCTGGGAGCCTTCAATAAGCTCCCGGCTGTCATGGCAACCAAGCACCGCCCTCCGATGACGTTCTGGAGGGCAGCGATGGGGAAAAATGGCGGCGCCCATGGCGGCTGCGCTATTTAGACGCCGCGGTCCCGTTTGACTGCGACATCTAAAGGGTTAACAGCCGTGATCGGTGCAGGCACCGATCGCTGCTGTTAGCGGCGGGTCCTGGCTGTATTATACAGCCAGCACCCGCGGTGTATGGAGAGCGCTCAGCTCCTGAGCGCTCTCCATACATCGTCATGCGACTCAGGACGTACTATTACGCCCTGGGTCGTTAAGGGGTTAATAAAAGTATGCATGTTACATCACATTGCTCACACAGCTATAGCATGCATTCCATTAATTATAGGTTTTTATATTCGTATTTAGTGTGTTCTGACAAGTACTGTACATCCACAGTTATTTTTTCATATTAAAGAGGTTTCTCAGCAGTAAAAAAATGTTTACTAAAGGAGCTGTGAGTATGTGAACCCAGAGGGCGCTATCAAGCGACCCAAGGCCAGCCTGAAAAGGCCCTCAGCCACACCTATGGGTGGGGGGCGTAACTCCAGAGGGAGTAGTTACAGCGGCAGTGCTGCTGCCGAGTCCCTGCAGGAAGCAGGGACTGTGGAACCAGCCAAGGACAGATAGACGGTCTGTGCCAGGAGGGCTGGGGTCCACGGGGGACTTTTGATTGAGCTGAGCATTAGTCAGCCTAGATAGGGATCAAGGAGTCAGTTAGTACCCTAACTGTGGCCCAGGCTGTTTTTTGTTTTGTTATGTTGCACCTAAGCTGAAATAAAGCCATTTTTAATTTAAATTGGCACCTCTCCGGCGCCCAGTACCACGAACCACTGCTGTCGGGACCAGGAGTTTGCCGCCATTGAGATTAATCCCCACAAATTGTCACAAAGCATAATAAAATAAGTGATACTCATCTCACCAATCCTCTATTGTAGAGGTGAGAGTGAGTGGCTGAATAGATATTTCTAGCCATTCCTTTGTGTTCAGATTGAACATAGTAATCAACAAATGTCAGCATTCTACCTCTTTGGTAAACAATTTTAATGGGAAAACTCAATTAGCCTTAGGTCCCAAGTAGGAAAATGCAGCAAAAACTAATTTTTTTTTTTCGTGTGTGTGGTTTTTTTTGTTTTTTTTTTCTACCACTAGTAGATCTATAGGGAAAAAGTCTGCAATTCCACAGTTAAAATTAACATGCTTCGCTCGTTAAGTAGCAATTGCAGTTTCAGCTTTTATGTTAAATGATGTTGTGTGGTTTTTTTTTTTTTTTGGTTTTGTTTGTTTGTTTTTTCAATTCAAAGTTTATTGATTTTCAAAAAGACATAAATTACAGTGAAAACAGCTGGTCCCCCGCGTTTAATGAGAGAAAAACCCACAATGGTCACATAAATAACTTGAATCTGACAAAAGTAATAATATATAAAAATTCTATGAAAATGAACAAATGAAAGTCAGACATTGCTTTTCAACCATGCTTCAACAGAATTTTTTTTTTAAAAAGAAAACTCATGAGACAGGCCTGGACAGAAATGATGATACCTCTGAAAATAATGTGACCAAAGGGACATGTTAAATCAAGGTGTGTCCACTAATTAGCATCACAGGTGTCTACAATCTTGTAATCAGTCAGTGGTCTGTATATAGGGCTACAGATACTCATTGTGCTGTTTGGTGACATGGTGAGTACCACCCTCAACATGGACCAGAGGAAGCAAAGAAATGAGTTGTCTCAGGAGCTTAGAAAGAAAATTATAGACAAGCATGTTAAAGGTAAAGGTTATAAGACCATCTCCAAGCAGCTTGATGTTTCTGTGACTACAGTTGCACATATTATTCAGAAATTTAAGATCCATGGGACTGTAGCCAACTTTCCCTGGCCGCAGGAGGAAAATTGATGACAAAACAAAGAGAAGGATAATACAAATGGTAACAAAAGAGCCCATAAAAACTTCTAAAGAGGTTAAAGGTGAACTTTAAGCTCAAGGGACATCAGTGTCAGATCGCACCATCCGTCGTTGTTGGGAGACAACGAAGGAGGACACCATTGTTGAAAACAAATCATAAAAAGCCAGACTGGAATTTGCCAAACTACATGTTGACAAGCCGCAAAGCTTCTAGGAGAATGTCCTATGGACAGATGAGACAAAAATCGAAATTTTTGGCAAGGCATATCAGCTCTATGTTCACAGATGGAAAAATGAGGCATATCTTGAAAAGAACACTGTCCCTACTGTGAAACATGGAGGAGGCTCTGTTATGTTCTGGGGCTGCTTTGCTGCATCTGGCACAGGGTATCTTGAATCTGTGCAGGGTACAATGAAATCTCAGGCCTATCAAGGGATTCTAGAGAGAAATGTGCTGCCCAGTGTCAGAAAGCTTGGTCTCAGTCTCAGGTCATAGGTCTTGCATCAGAATAATGACCCAAAACACACAGCTAAAAACACCCAAGAATGGCTAAGAGGAAAACATTGGACTATTCTGAAGTGGCCTTCTATGAGCCCTGACCTAAATCCTATTGAGCAACTTTGAAAGGAGCTGAAATATGCCGTCTGGAAAAGGCCCCCTTCAAACCCGAAACAACTGGAGCAGTGGGCCAAAATACCTGTTGAGAGGTGCAGAAGTCTCATTGACAGTTACAAGAATCGTTTAATTGCAGTGATTGCCTCAAAAGGTTGTGCAACAAAATATTAAGTTAAGGGTACCATCATTTCTGTCCAGGGCTGTTTCATGAGTTTTCTTTTTTTTTAAATTCTGTTGAAGCATGGTTGAAAAGCAATGTCTGACTTTCATTTGTTCAATTTCATAGAATTGTTATATATTACTTTTGTCAGATTCAAGTTATTTCTGTGACTATTGTGGGTTTTTCTCTCATTAAACGAGGGGTACCAACAATTTTGTCCACGTGTATAACAGGGTTTCCTCCAGAAACTGCCAATTAACCCTGTCAAAGGCCTTCTCAGCATCTGTAGATAAGAGCATGAGAGGCCTGCCACAGACCATTGCCCTGTGTAGGTTAGTCTTGGTGGTGTTGTCCCTAGCCTCTCGTCCAAGCATGAAGCCCGCTTGGTCAGGATGGATGATGTCGCCCAACAGAGGAGTCAGTCGGGAGGAAAGCATTTTGGCTAGGATTTTAAGATGCACATTCAATAGCGAGATTGGACGATAGCTGGGACAGAGAAGGGGATCCTTTCCGGGTTTAGGAATTACGGTAATATGGGCGCGAAGTGAATCGCGGCACAGAGACGAGCCCGAAGTCAAGGAATTGAACATCTTTAGGAGATGTGGGCCGAGGTCTGGGCCAAGTTTCTTATAGTAAGCCAGAAGAAACCCATCCGGACCCGAAGCCTTACCCATGGCCATTTGTTTAATCGCAGTTGAAAATTTGTCATGTGATTGGGGATTCTAGGTCCTCAGCTGAAAGTTTGGGGAATGCTGAAGAGGTGAGGTATGCCCATATGCAATTGAGAAATAGAGTTAGATGAGTCTGGGTTAGAGGCGTCCACATAGTACAGAGAGGCGTAGTAGTCTCTGAAAGCAGCCGCGATTTCAGTAGGAAGATCTACTTTGGAGTGTTAATTAGTCTGGATTTGGGGGTCATAAGTGGAGGTTCTTTGTATCCGTCGGGCCCTCGCCAATGATCGACTATTTATTACCGAACTCATAGAAGTGTTGCCAACACTTAACTACAGTCCCTTTAGCTCTGTCCATCAGGAAAGAACGCACTTCTTCCCGGACGCGCACAAGCGCTGTGTGTGTCTGCAGCCATCTGACATTTGTGGAGAGCCTCAAGTGAGCATATTTGTTGGAGAAGAGCTGCAATGTGTGACTGACATTCTCTCTTCAGGCGAGAGCCATGCTGAATGAGGACCCCATGAACCAGGCATTTATGGGCTTCCCAGATTACAGGACGGCTAAGCTCCCCAGTCTCTTCCCTAGTGAAGTATTCGGCTAAGTGGGTTTTAACATCTGCAAGAATAGTCGCATCGTCCAAAAGCGAGGTGTTAAGCTTCCATGGGCATTGGAAGGGGATAGGGGACTGCAGCGACAGGGTCACCGTAACAAGGGCATGATCTGAAAATGTGATGTTGTCTATAGATGCAGACAGCAAGGAGTGGAGGTTCTGGTGTCGGAGGAAAATGTAATCAATACGAGAGTAGCGATTGTGAACTGGAGAATAGTATGATTAATCCCTAACCGAGGGGTGTAATAGTCGCCATGAGTCAATAAGTTGGTGAGAGTGAAGATCCTTTCTTTCGCGGAGAAAGCCAGGATTCGATTTCTTGAGGAAGGACACAGAGCACCCCTGTGTGCCTCCGTTCGCACAGGCAAATGAGGTGTAGAACAGCGTGACACCGCTGTGCCCTGCACATGTGGTATGCTGGAGGAGTACTGGGAATTGTCCCTGCAGTGGAGGCTGAGGAGAAAGTGGAGGATGAAGCGGACATTGTTGCAGGACCAACGGCGTGAGAACGTGGAGGCAGAAGCTGCGTCACCTGTCCAAGTTGCTGGTGTGTCTGGGCAGACACCACATTAACCCAGTGGGCCGTAAATGACATATATATTGTCCTTGACCGTAGTTACAGCTCCACGTCGGCGCTGCCGTGCACTTTGGCAGACACCGACAGGCTCAAGGACTGGCCCACCTTCTCTTCTACATATTTGTGCAGGGCTGGTACTGCCTTTTTGGCAAAGAAATGATGGCTTGGGACTCTCCACCTCGGCTTGGCACAAGCCATGAGTTCTCTGAAAGGTGCAGAGTCCACCACTTGGAAAGGCTGAGGTGAGTGGAGCCTTGACTGCCTGAAATGACGTGCATGATTCTGGGTGCTGCAGCGGTTGCTGCGGCAGGCTGGATCACCACATTGGAGCCACAGCTCTCACAGGCCACTTTATGGTGATGCTGCATATGTTGACACAGGGCTATGGTGCCAACATTGGCACCCTGGCCACACTTCACCTTCTGCCCACAGATTGAACATATGGCCATGTTTACAAAAAACTGTCCTCCTCAACATCAGCTCCCATGCCTCTCTCCTCATCACTACTTGCCTGCCTACCGGAGGAAGCGGCAGATGTCTCCTCCAGATCTTAGTAGCTACTGTTCAGCTGACTGTCCCATGGGTCCGCTGCCTTGGGATAACCTTGGACTCTGACCTATCTTTCAAGCCGCACATCCAAACCCTCAACACCTCCTGCTGCCTCCAACTCAAGAACATCCATCGAATCCGCTCCTTCCTCACCCCAGAAACTACAAAGATGCTAGTCCATGCCCTCAGAATATCCCGCTTAGACTACTGTAACACCCTTCTCCATGGCCTCCCAGCAAATACTCTCTCGTCCACCTTAAATTGCGCCGCTTGCTTAATACACCTCTACCCCCGTTCTTCATTGGCCGCTCCCCTCTGCCAATCCCTTCACTGGCTATCCGTTGCCCAGCAAATAGAGTTCAAATTACTAATGCTGATATACAAAGCTATCCACAACCTGTCCCCTCCATATATCTCCGACCTAATCTCCCACTGCCTGCCCACACATAACCTCTGATCCTCCAAAGACCTCCTATTCCGCTCTGCTCTTATCCTCTCTTCACACAACCGTCTCCAAGACTTCTCCTGTCCATCCCCCATACTCTGGAACTCCTTACCAAGACACATAAGACTGACACCCACAATCACAAGCTTCAAGAAGGCCCTGAAGACTCACCTATTCAAGAAGGCCTACAACCCCCAATAACGCTACTGTCTCCATACCACCACCTGAACAGCCTCTACCCCCACCTTCTGTATCTATCCCTCTTCCCTCATAGATTGTAAGCCCTTGCGGGCAGGGCCCTGTATTCTACTGTGACAGTTGGTCACTGTTAGTATTATCTGTTTTGTATATCTTGTGTACCGTACTGTATGTTAACCCTCAAATGTAAAGCACCATGGAATTAATAGTGATATAAATATAAACAATAAATAATAATCATGCCTCCTACTCGCTGTATAGTGGATCTAAGCCCACAGCATAGAGTACTTCTCTATCTGAGGGAACAGAAAAGGACAGAGGCAGGTTGAGGACAGGTGAGGGTACAGGGCCTGCTGCTGGGCCATGCCAACTAAGGGTTGTGTCTGACGAACCCACCGACTCTTGGCTGGGGGTGTCTGATATAACTTGGCATGAATTGGATGACCGAGTCAACCAGTCTACAACCATTGGGTTGCTGGTCAAGACACGACCGCTACTTGACACTGGGAGCTCAGGCCTCTGTAACTGACCCCTACTGCCCCGCCCCCTTACTCTGCTGCGACCTGTGCCTGCGTCAGAAACATTTAGGCCTGCGGCCCTCCCCTGTGCATGGCCTCTCACTTCTCTGTCTGACATACTGTTCGATGAAAAAACAATTGCAAAGGGCAAAAATGCCTATTTTCTATTTTGAAGAGAATGGCAAATATGTCCCTTATTTCTTTCCCCACTAATGAACACTTATAACAAAAGCGTGATAAAGACGGAGATTTGTGGCTCCAAATTATTGACAATACTGTATTGATAAATGGCCTGCAACTTTATACTGGGAACAAAATGGCAAATATGGTCCTCCTTATGGGTTTCCACACTAATAAACACCTTTAAATAAGGTGTATGCTCCTCCAGCATACCATATGTGTAGGGCACAGTGATGTCATGCTGTTCTACACATTGTTTGCCTGGGTGAACAAAGTCACACAGGGGAGGAACTGGGTCACTGTATGTACTCCTCATGCCTCTGCCACTGCTGTGTCACTGTATGTCCTCCACTCTGTAGACATCTATGTGGAATCTGCAAACGAGGGTGTAAAAGGAGTGCGCTCTTTCACTCTACAGTAGGATGTTGGGCCTCCACACGGTTTTTTCTACCTGGCACTAACATGGACCTGTAAGGCTGGGTTCACACTTGAGTGAGTTGGACTGTTTTGTCCCCGTAACTGTCCAAATAATTGAAGTGTGTATCGATTCTAAGAGCAGCGCCTGTCATGTGTCATTCGGACTCACAGTATTGTTTGACTACCACAGTAGGCTCCCTATGCGTGTTACTGCAAGGCACAGTGTTCTACACCACTACACAAGCTCTCTGAAGCTAGGAAATAGGTGTTTTTTTAGCGATATTCGCCGCAAAGTAATTCGGATCGAGCTTTTGAAAAATTCGCTCATCTCTAATGTTGACTTCCAGCCAGCAGACTTCTCTTGTGGTGGGATCCCTCAATGTCAGGGGGCTGCATAGTCCTGAGAAACACTCTGTTATTTTCAACTTACTCAAAGGTAAGCATTTACATGTAGTGTTCTTGCAGGAAACACATTTTTGCTCTCTCAAACCATTTAAACTCTCTAACATTTGGTTCCCACACGGATATCACAGACCTTCCCTGGACCCCAAGTCCAGAGGGACCAGCATATTGCTATCTAGATCGTTGAGTTGGATGCATCTGGGGACTCGCATTGATGGAGAGGGCAAATTCATTATGGTGAAGGAACGTATTGCGTCTCAGATATATACACTTTTGTATCGCTCTGTCTCCCTAATGCCGGAAAGGGCCTAGCTCTCCACTCATACTTAGAAATGCTTGATTTTGTAGAGGGGGTCCTGGTGTTTGGGGGCAACCTGAACCTAGATCTTGATCCCACACTTGACTCCTCCTCGGGAGAGAAGGAGGAGATGGTGATGCCATACTAGGGGTAGCAAGGCAGGACAGGGTCCATTTGGGGACTCAATCAGTTCTATAGGCCTCATCACCTTGGAAGAGTGTGCCGTCTGCTTCAGGAGTGATGTGGGAGAAGGTGAGAAACTAGAACAGGAAAGATACCTGGAGATAGATGGTGAACGGGTGAGTGATCAGCCCGGAGTACGGGGAAGACCAGGAGAGTTGTTAGTATGTCTTCTGGGCATATCCCGGTGAGAGAAGACTGAGGGCAGTAATGAGTACTCGTGGTCACAGGGCTCTTACATAGAGCTAATGCATCGCACCATTGCTAAGTCTCGACTCCCAAGTAAGGGGGGGGGGGGGTCTGGGAGGCAGCGTTACAGCAGGCCGTAGATAGAACCAGGGGGTCGACAACCTGACAGGGGCAAGTAGCAGTCCTGATTGTAGATGATATAGCCAGAGAGCACCACACCTTCACCAACCATACAGCGAATGTCCCGCCAACAGTGCAAGTGACCGCTATATTTCAGTGGATCCCCAAGGAAGAGGGAACAGAATTAAGTCCTGTGGTTACTCCTCCTGGCAGGATTAACAAGGCAAATGCAGCAGAGACAGCAGTTGCTATAGGTACTTTGCGAGGGGTGAGATGACTGTTTCCCCAATATTCCAGAGGAGTCACCAACATCTGCAAGAGGAGACCAGCAGAACCAAAAGTAGTGGCAGCAATCCAGGTGTCCAAAATTGCACTACAGAATCTCCAGTATAAATTAACTGCACAGGGGGAGTAGCAAGATGGCCGCTAGGAGTTGTGCTGATGTAGAGTACCAAGATGTCTTCCGTAGCTAAGCAGCAGATGAACTGAGTGTACCAAGATGGCCACCAGAGCTAAGGGGCAGAGGAGCTGGGTACACCAAGATGACCGCGGGACCTATGAAGTCGGGTGTAAAAAGATGGTTGCCGGAACTGTGAAGCAGTGAGGCTGGGTGTACCAAGATGGCCACCGATTCCAGCAAGGCAGCAGAGAGGAATACAGCGCTCGGAGCAGGTGATAGGTAAGTGTTTGAGTCTCTGACCGGAGGTTCCAGGGAGGCACCGAGTGACTGATAAATGGCCTCAGTTTAGGCAGCAGTTCACAGCAGGGCAGTCTCAGGAGGGATGTCACAACCGAGGATGATGTCCGGTGGCCGGTATTTGGTATTGGGTGTCCCTTGGATGATGGTGGGTGGCCCCAAGATGGCGTCCGGTGGACGGTATCAGGCAGCCTGCAAATTATATCGGGCGCCTCTGGGATAGATGCAGGTGGCCTGGAGATGGTGTCGAACTGCAGGAGATGGGTGCGGTGAAGCGTCCAGCCGAAGCGAAGTGCCACCGGCAGGTAGGCAATGCAAGTAGCCGCAGTAGTGCTAGCCGTCCACGTGGCCGCAACTATAGGCCAGGGATGTGTCGTCTGCAGTAGGCTGCCACGACAGAAGTGGAAGTTCACGTCCCAAAGCTCCTGCTGGTGGGGAGAGCACTGTGAAAGCCCAGTGGGCAAGTCCTGGTTCCAAAATAGTTGCCAATAGGCACAAAAGTAGCTGTTTAAAAAGTTCCAGGACCGGAGCTCTAACAGGACATATCCTGTCTGCTCTGCAGCCAAGCCACGCCCCTCTAAATGATGGTTTTTATGTATACAATTTCCCTACCCCTGACACAGAAGTAAAAACTGTGTTTTATGCAATTTTTTATTTTTAACTTTATAGAATATAAGGTGTTAAATAATATTTAGCTATGGAATACAATGTCAAAAAATTCTTTGAAATTATTTGAAAGCTTCATGTCCAATTAATGCTGTATGCAATGTGTGACCTTTACATTTTTTAATAACTCTGAAGTCCGTCGACGCAAGTAACATAAAGCTTACAGTGAATATCTAATTTATCGCTCATATTATTTAAAGGAATGAAAACAGATTATTTATGTTGCAGATTTATTGAAGTATTTGAAGTGTTAAAACATGACATGTTTAGGCAAATAATTAACACAGCCACTCACCAATATGAGCTCATTACCCTCAATAGCCACATACACAGTTGAATTAGGCAAGTGCTTGGATGCTGTGTGATGCAGTCTTCACTGTCAAGGCAGCCTTTAAATTAGTATGTTTCTGTTCATATACTATAATACAGACCCTAAACGATTCTGGACACATTTATGGCAAACTCTAGTCTGTTGCATACCAAAGACAGCACAGGGTGTGTAGTGAAGCCTGACTGCATGTTATGTACAAGTATGTGTGTATTAGCAATTCAAAGCTATTTCAGGCATGCTGCAACATATAGTCCCACAAAAGGCCTAGAGTCATTGGGGGTTATTTATCATCTGCCCCTTTTTTGACCATACTTTTCACAGGTGTGCATTTTTTTAGACTAGTTTTACAGTGGTGTTTGTTTATGATGTAGGCGCACCTCCTTGTTAAATGTTGTACACATATTCGTTAATGCAGATGCAACTTTTGAGGCCATGTGCACTTTGCCACTTTCTTATACAAAATAGCGCAATTACCTATGCACCTTTTTAAAAAAAAAAAGCGCAAGTCATAAATACGGCATTAAAAGGATCTCCATTTAGGTCACGCCCCCTTTTCTTGGCTAAAAGCAAAAGTGGCGAAAGCAGCATAACCGTGTTGAAAAAGGAGCAAATGCTTCATAAATGAAGCTTAGGGCAGAAAAAGACCTCAAAAAGGCGCAATTTACGCAAAAAATAAGCATAAAGTAGCTTAATAAATGTGCCCCATTGACTACTAATACACATTTTCTGCTGAGTACTGAGGCCTAGGTTTAAAATGAAAGTAAAATATGGAACTTTTGTTACGTTGTTATAAATCATATATTGTGCTGTGTCTCAAAGGGCGCTCCACATGGCTGAATTTACATTTCAAAGTCTGTTATTACAGCTGTTTTCATTCTATAGCTATTGCTTCTATAAGTTTGTTATTTATGCTACTTCAATTGTTATTACTTTGTACATGTGTTTTACAGAAGGCAATGACAAAGTTATATATAACCTATTTACTGAGGTGTGCAACTGCAGCCTCACTAATACAACATAAGATGTGGGTTGTTCTCTCTAGAAAAAAAAAAAATGTATTTTTTTTTTTTTAAGCGAGTACACGGTAAGGAAAAAAAAAATCATAATCAGATTTTGCAAGCGTGTAATCGCACATGTCATCTATTGTGTAGGATTTTAACCACTACATCAGAAATAGTGAGCTGTGATATATGGCAGCTACAATAAATTATGTTTTCTCTGACAGAAGTTAAATCTAAACTAAGTATTCCCTGAAACAGGAACAGAGAAAACATTTTACATGCCTATCATTTGTCCGTGGAGGACACAAAACAAATATGTTTTTTTAAAAAGCTTGACACTAGTATTATTTGATGTGGCCTCAGGCTATATGCTTTCCTTTTTCCATTTTGTCGAATTGAATGGGGTAAGAAAACAGCTTTGCATTAAGAGGAACACATTGTAGAGGTTAATCATAACCAGCTTGGAATTCAAATGCTGCCAACAAAATAATGGAGAGCGTGTGCCAGGGGAGAAGTAAAGCTTATTGTAGAGGTAGCGGTGGGACAATCACATCTCCTTTGCATGTGGCTAACCATTTCAGGCATGTGCTGCACAATTAATATTTGATAGCGCTGGAAATACATTTCTATCTTTGTTGACAACAGCTAAAACCTGTAAAAAATTAATTGGCTAAAAGTTCATTTCAGTGTTTCCTACTCCTTTTCTTCTAGTAGAGGGATCATTTAAATCAAAAGGATAGAGAGGCTTTCAATTCAAGCAAATCAGAAAGGCAGTTAACTACTGTATCAACTTTGGTGAAGGAGAGAGCTGCTAATAATGCTGAATGTGCTTAAAATACATTTTTAATCTTGGCTATTTTTCAAATGCATTAATTGCTCTTCAAAACTTGTACCAAAGGTATCTCATGTAATATATATATTAGATGATTTGTTATTTCAGATATTTCAGCCTGACATCGTAGGCCTGTAAATTACTGTAATTTCTTCAAAAGAGAGTAAAGACACTGGATATTAGCAGTAAATCTTAAGTTGCTTCTTGAACCTAGTATAACAAAAGAACTGTGACTGCTGAACTAGAGGAGGGAAGGGTGTGTCGGTTAGTAGAATAAGGCCACATTCACACATTCTTAGATGCGCAAAAGAGTAAGATCCATGACCATCACCGACTGCATGCGGACAAATTTACTTTAAAGGGAATCTGTCAGGGCAATTTGGGACACTAAACCACCCTCACGTCCATATGGACCTGGAGTTTAGTGTCCCATATCACTCTAACGCAATCCAGATCTATAAATAAGCAAAAGAAAACGCTGAGCGGCACATGGCATAATCCTGTTTGAGTTAGCTCAGGGGGTGCTCAAAAAAGTAGTGAGAAATAGAAAAGAGGTGAGAATGCGCTCGCACAAAATAAAAAGTGGTCTAGATGTACCCTCACCTTCAGGGGTTGTGAACAGTCACAACCACCATAGCAGCATGTAGATAATTGTCAATACTGGTTCAGCAGCAGAACATCAACTCGCCATGGGATGTGGATTCCAGATGACAAACAGCAAATCATCAGTTGTGGAGAAGCTAATTTCTCCAAAAAAGAGAAAGTCCGCACTAGTTCCAGTGGACACAGCTTTTATTAGGAATGCACAAACATACTATGTTACAACGTTTCGGGGAGTACCCCTTCCTCAAGTGTATAGTAGGCAAGAAATGAAACAAACTGAATACTATACTGCTTTAAGCAAAAGAACAGTGCTTACAAACAACTCGCATTTAGGGAGGAGTTAATTAAAATCACTTGCATAAAAACAAACCAGATGAATAAAAAGTGAATGCTTCCATACCTTTATAATCATATATTCACAGTTCAGGGAGCTAGATTCATCAATAATGGTTCCTATTGTAATCCAGCAATGAGAGACATTGGTTAGGCCGTTTTGCTATCCAAAAATTCTCATTGCGCACGTGTGGAAATATGAAAGCCCGCGCTGGGTTTGCCACGCTGTGTGTTACTTGGCGTAGTAAAATATGTAATGCGCACGTGCGATTTACACAATTAGCGTAACTCGTGTTGCGCTGTCTTCGTGAATCTAAAATAAGCTCAAATATACTTGTAGGGAACTGCCATTTCTACTAGTATATAATGTATCTGGCTTCTTTGCCCCTGCAGTTTGGCTTCAGAGACCCCAGGCATTTAGTGCAAGTTTTGTTTTGTAAATACAGTGAGTCAGACACATGTGAGGCAGAGCTGCTGGGGGGAGAGATGTGAGCAGAGCTGCTGAGACAGACATGTTATGTCTGGGGGAGTCTAAGAGCCACTTGTTCCTCTTTACTTCACAGTATATAGTTAGGTATGTGTTACCCCCTATATACTCACAGGACCTAGCTAGTAACCGTAGTTAGGGATCCATATATATATACAGTTCAGGGCAGTGATAGGTTAGGCTTCCGAAGGCCAACTAGCTAGTTAGAGGCCCGGTGGCACTAGTAGTTTAGCTGGCAGGTTAAGGACTCAGTGTTAGGGTAGTCAGGCCTGCATCTACTGCCGTCACCGTCGCCCTGTTTGCGGCCTGTGAAGAATCTCACTATCATCATCATCATCTCCTGATCGGCTGTCTGTCATCTCCTGGAAGAATCCGAGGATCCACAGTCATCCACAGGGGCCCCTGCATCTCTTCTGTTGCCTGGAGGTATTGTGCACTGGACTCTTGCTATATATCTATATATATACCCGGGTATATAACCTAAGACGGTTGAGGACTTGCTGGTTGTTGTAGTATTGCTGTGTTCTGAGTATATTCTATGTATGTATTATTACCCTGTTGATTCTTATAAAGCTACTGTTATAACCTTATGTGGTATCTGTATGTATTCTTCAGACTGTGAGATTAGTACAGTGATCCTTGTTAAGGCTACTAACTGTACTTCATGGGTAAGTCCCAGGAAGAGATCCTCCCTGTAATACAGAGGCTCTATCCTGGGTGGAGGCACTGATATATTTCATATATGTTCCCACTCTTCCCTTCAGCGAAGGCTTCAGGTCCCATTATACACACAGGTCAGCGCCAGAGTCTGTTGCGGGAGGGATAATACTCATACCCCCCCCCCAAATAGGGCTACATTTGGAGGCACTGCTGAGATTTAGAAGTGGGAATAATCATTGATATGGAGAAGCGATATAGCTCAGAGGGGAACCTCCCACTAGCTACTACATGGGATTACCGACCGCCTGTTCCTCCCCTGGTTCAGGTAAAGGAAGAACCCCGCTCAGCCAGTTACCCCCCCAGTATGGCCGTCGCTAGCAGTTCCTCTAGTGACAGTGCTATTAGCACTTTAGCCAGGCTGACTGAAATGTTAGCTCAGGGCCTGCAGGCCACTCACTACAAGAAACTAAAAGCATTCTCTGGTAATGTCCCAGTACCACAAGGGGAGGAAAACTTTGAGATATGGAAAGAACATACTCTCCAATGCCTGAAGGAATGGTCTTGCTCTGAAGAAGGCAAGCGGCAGCGTATCAGTGAAAGTTTGCGGTCTCCTGCTGCAGAATTGATCCGCTTGTACAGAGACTCTCATGAAGGAGTGAGTGCATTGGACTATATACAAGTACTGTCTGATCACTTTGAGCCATACTATGACCTTGCCCAGATGGTTGCTGATTACCGAATGGTTCGTCAAAAAGAAGGGGAAAATGTCTCTACTTTTATTAACCGTTTACAGCTACTTCTTTCACGTCTGGTGTGCCACGCAGCTATATCTACTTCAGAGGTAGACGCTATGAGAACCAGTCAGTTGGTGAGAGGGTTACAACCTCATCATCCTCTTGCTCAAGTACTCTAGGTCTTACTATCTGATAGAGTCCTTCCATTTCCTGACTTAATGAAGTTAGTGAAGAAACAAGAAGCTGACATTAGTTTTAGTACCCCTAAGAAAGCGAAAAGCATCTCTAAAGAAGATGTTGTTCCTAATTCAAACAAGGACAAACCAGCGGAGCGGTCAGAACTTAGACAGTCCGCCACTCCACCCACTGCCACTCAACGGAGGAAGGATGCTAGAACCTGTTATAAATGTGGTCAGACGGGCCATACTGCCAGACAGTGTACGGAGGACAGTGAGGGATTGGGACACAGTGCTGTCTTCTCTATTCAGAATCAAAGACACCAAAGGAAGGCGGGCCGAGTAAAGACCAGAGGCGCTATCGCGGGCTCCAGGTCCGTTGTCAAAGTCACTGTCAATGGTCATGCCGCTCCTGCCCTGTTTGATACAGGATCTCAAGTGACCCTGATTTATCGCTCGTTCTACCAAAAGTATCTGAGGGATATACCTCTTCAGTCTACAGGACAAATGAAATTGTGGGGGCTTAATTCAGGATCATATCCTGTAGATGGCAGCCTACAAGTAGTTATATCTGTCCCTGAATTAGAAGATCAGAGTGTCGCTCCCATGAAGATTACGGCTCTTGTCTGTCCTGATACAGGGGATTCTTGTGCAGCTCCTGTGATACTTGGCACTAATTGTCCCGCAGTGCATTATGCTTTTCAGAAGTTTCTTGGAAGAGATTGGAACCCTGCAGCTCAGCCGGTGAATATATCTTCTGATCTTAGAGAACTCTGTGATGCCCTGTCTACTGGCTATCGACATGGAATGGTATATCATATCGGTGAGAGAACCGTGGAAGTTCCTGCCGGCGGGGAGAGAATTCTGAGAGTAGCCTCCAGCATTGCTCCCGATTTGCTTGAAGGGGGGAGTTATGTCCTTATGGAAACCCCTGAAGAAATGATTAACCAGAATGGCTGGATGGTGATCCCAGAGAGAAAGGACTGGAGAAATAAAGTGGAGTTATCTACCTGTGTGACAGTGAGGAACTGTTCACCGCATCCGATCGTAATTGGACCATTCCAGAATGTGGCCCACTGCTACCCTGTGCTTGGAGTAAATCCATACGCTGAAGTGTGCAGGATTCAAATCCGAGATGCAATCCCTAATCTCAATCTTGACTTGAGTGATCCACATTTACCAGAGGCCTGGAATCAGCGACTGACACAGAAGTTGTCTGAATTATCGGAAGTGTTCTCCATGGATGATATGGATGTAGGTTGTGCTAAAAGTGCTCAACACACTTTCCGATTGACCGATTCTACTCCCTTCCGGGAGCGACCATGGAGAGTTGCTCCAAAGGATGTTGATGAGTTAAGACAGACTCTACAGCAAATGAAAGGTCAGGGGATCATTGTGGACAGTAAGAGCCCCTATGCCTCACCTATTGTGGTGGTAAGAAAAAAATCTGGAGCAATTCGCCTATGTGTGGATTACAGAACTCTGAACCGGAGAACCTTACCTGATCAGTATACACTGCCGAGAATTGAAGAAGCTCTGGAAGCTCTGAATGGAAACTGTTGGTTCACAGTGCTGGACCTAAGATCGGGATACTATCAAGTCCCAATGGCACCTGAGGATCAGGAAAAGACAGCTTTCATATGCCCCTTGGGTTTCTTTCAGTTCACTCGTATGCCGCAAGGTACAAAAGGTGCGCCAGCAACGTTCCAAAGGTTGATGGAAAGAGTGTTAGGTGATTTAGTGCCCCGGGAATGCCTTGTATATCTTGATGACATTATTGTGTTTGGAAAGACGCTGGAAGAACATGAAGAACGACTCATGAGAGTACTCCATCGCTTAAAAGAAGAGGGGCTGAAGTTGTCGGCTGACAAATGCAAATTTTGTAGATCTTCGGTCACTTATGTAGGTCATATTGTTTCTGCTGAAGGAGTTGCTACCGATCCTGGTAAGATTGAAGCTGTGGTGAATTGGCCCCGACCGCAAAATATTACGGAGTTGCAATCTTTCTTGGGGTTTTGTGGATTCTATCGACGATTTGTGGAAGGATATTCAAAAATTGCTCGAGCCCTCCTCGACCTGTTGAAGAGTGATGCAGGAGATCCGGGAAAGAAGAAAGGGTCTTCCAAAAGCCTTTTTGGCGATAGGTGGACTGCGGATTGTGAAGAAGCATTTAAGTTGTTGAAGAAGAAATTGACAGAAGCTCCCGTTCTGGCTTATGCTGATGCACAGAAGCCATATGTGCTACATGTAGATGCCAGCTTTGAAGGATTAGGTGGCGTGCTGCACCAAGAATACCCGGCCGGGTTACGGCCCATAGCTTTCATAAGTCGAAGTCTTTCTCCCAGCGAGAAAAATTATCCAGTACATAAATTGGAGTTTTTGGCGCTCAAGTGGGCCATTGTTGATAAATTACATGACTATTTATACGGAGCCACGTTTGAAGTAAGAACAGACAACAATCCACTGACATACGTTTTGTCAACCGCTAAACTCGATGCTACAGGACATCGCTGGTTGGCAGCTTTATCCAACTACCAATTCACACTCAAGTATAAATCGGGGCCTAAGAACATTGGGGCAGATACTCTATCAAGACGGCCTGGATTACCTAGTCCGGAAGTAGTGGATGAATGGGAAGAAGTGCCAAGTCCTGGAGTAGGAGCTTTGTGTGCCATGGCTGCTGTAGTTGAAGACCGAGTAGCCTTTTCTGAAACTCGGCTTATTGACTCTATTGGGGGAGGTCCCGAAGCTGTACCAGACATGTTTGCCTACCCTGCCGCTTTAGGATCCTTTGAGAGTTGTTCTATATCTTCAAAGCGAATGATCTGGAGTCAAAAGACTGATCCTTTAATTGGACCTCTTTATCAAGCAGTGAGTTCTCAAGACAGAGAAATGTTAAAGACATCCCTACCCTCTGAATGCAGTCAACTTCTACGAGATTGGGAGAAGTTTGAAATAGACAATGGCCTACTTTATCGTGTGGTGCTGTATCATGATCACCCTGGAAGGCGCCAACTAGTTATTCCAAGCTGCTTTCAGAAGATGATTTTCCGAAGTCTGCATGATTATCATGGTCATTTGGGACCTGAGAAGACTTATGGCCTAATACAAGACCGATTCTACTGGCCCAAAATGAGAGATACCGTGACTCGTCTGTGTAGGTGCTGTCGCAGATGTTTGCAGAGGAAGACTGTCCCGGTTCGAGCGGCCTTCATGGGACACTTGAAGAGTTCGGGCCCCATGGATCTTGTCTGCATAGACTTCCTTTGTATTGACAACGACTCCAGAGGATTTGGAAATGTATTGGTGGTGACTGATCACTTCACACGATATGCTCAAGCCTTTCCGACTAAGGATCAAAAAGCAGTCACTGTTGCAAGAGTGCTTTGGGAAAAGTATTTTATCCATTATGGCTTACCACACCGGTTGCATTCTGATCAAGGCCGGGATTTTGAGAGTAACCTGATCAAAGAGTTACTTCAGTTGTTGAACATCCGCAAAAGTCGGACGACGCCTTACCATCCAGAGGGAGATGCCCTTCCTGAAAGATTTAACAGGACTTTACTTGATATGCTTGGTACCTTACGAATTGAGGATAAGCGATCCTGGAGTCGAAAAGTGGAGGCTATGGTGCATGCCTATAATAGTACAAGGCACGAGAGCACAGGATATTCACCATACTTTCTGATGTTTGGAAGAGAGCCTAGGCTACCTATTGACATCTTGTTGGGAGTCTCTACCGATGGTATCAGTCATCGAGATCATTACCGATACGTGGCACGTTTGAAAGAAACGCTTAAGAGTGCTTATCAGCTGGCTGAGGAAAATGCGGCCAAAGTGAATGAAGGAAATAAAAGGAGATTTGATCTTCGAGTAAGATACCGAGAATTGAACCCTGGGGACCATGTTCTGCTACGGAATTTGGGAGCATCTGCAAAACATAAGCTGGCTGATCGATGGCGGAGTGAACTCTTTACAGTGGTAGATCGGTTGCCTGGAATACCAGTCTACAAGATAAAAGGACGGGACGGGAGGATCAGGACTTGGCATAGAAATCATTTGTTGCCTGTACCTCAGATTGATGGTATGGATATCTCCAATGATGGCTCGGCCTGCGATTCTCCACAGTCCTTAGCCGATATTCCACCTGACCTTCCTGAAACTCCTGAGAGTGATTGGACTGTGGCTCCTGAAGTTCCTAGATCACCAGTATCTTCTCCTTCAGGGAGACCTATGAACCCTCAAACTCCAGAATTCGTACCTAGATCTGTGTCTACAGATGAGCAGGGATCTAGCTCTCCTACGCCACCAGCACCATCCCCTCCCATGGCAGACAACCCTAGTTTAGGGCCTGGACATGCTAGTTTACCTCAGAGAGAGGTACGGAGAGGAGAGAGAATTAGACACCCTCCACCTATGCTGACATATGATAGTTTGGGGGACCCCAGATTTACTACTCAGCCTCATTTATACCATGCTTGGGTGGGTGCAGTGTCCACTTTGGTCAATATGTTACCAATTTTCGCTCCTGCTGGCATGTATACCTATTAACCTGTTGTGACTCTGTAAATGCAAAAGCAACCATATTGATATTGTCATTGGTAATGTTGACTGTATACTATGACTTTGTATGTCTTTGACGTGACGTAAAGATTTCACCAGAGGGAGAGTGTAGGGAACTGCCATTTCTACTAGTATATAATGTATCTGGCTTCTTTGCCCCTGCAGTTTGGCTTCAGAGACCCCAGGCATTTAGTGCAAGTTTTGTTTTGTAAATACAGTGAGTCAGACACATGTGAGGCAGAGCTGCTGGGGGGAGAGATGTGAGCAGAGCTGCTGAGACAGACATGTTATGTCTGGGGGAGTCTAAGAGCCACTTGTTCCTCTTTACTTCACAGTATATAGTTAGGTATGTGTTACCCCCTATATACTCACAGGACCTAGCTAGTAACCGTAGTTAGGGATCCATATATATATACAGTTCAGGGCAGTGATAGGTTAGGCTTCCGAAGGCCAACTAGCTAGTTAGAGGCCCGGTGGCACTAGTAGTTTAGCTGGCAGGTTAAGGACTCAGTGTTAGGGTAGTCAGGCCTGCATCTACTGCCGTCACCGTCGCCCTGTTTGCGGCCTGTGAAGAATCTCACTATCATCATCATCATCTCCTGATCGGCTGTCTGTCATCTCCTGGAAGAATCCGAGGATCCACAGTCATCCACAGGGGCCCCTGCATCTCTTCTGTTGCCTGGAGGTATTGTGCACTGGACTCTTGCTATATATCTATATATATACCAGGGTATATAACCTAAGACGGTTGAGGACTTGCTGGTTGTTGTAGTATTGCTGTGTTCTGAGTATATTCTATGTATGTATTATTACCCTGTTGATTCTTATAAAGCTACTGTTATAACCTTATGTGGTATCTGTATGTATTCTTCAGACTGTGAGATTAGTACAGTGATCCTTGTTAAGGCTACTAACTGTACTTCATGGGTAAGTCCCAGGAAGAGATCCTCCCTGTAATACAGAGGCTCTATCCTGGGTGGAGGCACTGATATATTTCATATATGTTCCCACTCTTCCCTTCAGCGAAGGCTTCAGGTCCCATTATACACACAGGTCAGCGCCAGAGTCTGTTGCGGGAGGGATAATACTCATACCCCCCCCCCCAAATAGGGCTACATACTATTCGATTGATTAGTGTATTGCGCATGCGTGGCTTACGTACTATGCGTAGGTAAACTGCGTAAAGAACGTGAATAGCGGGGATTAGAAAAATGTGGTATAAAACATTGGCAGCTTCGTTTTAGCTGCATTTAACTGATAAAAGGCAGGGGAAGGACAAAGGGACGTTGTTATCCTCAGCCTTTGTAATAACTAGTGGTCTCTTACTGGGAAATGACTTGGGGGCGGGGAGGGGAATAGTGGGAAAGGGGGAAGAGAAACCACTCCGGAGGGGGGGGGGGGTGTTATGTTTAAAGGTTGATTGTAGAGGGATATAAAGTTAAGTGAGATATAATACTATACATTCTAGAGATTGAATTAAAAGATGATGCATACTAATACTACATAAACCATATAAAATATACCATATAAAATAATTGATTGCTTGAATTAAAATAGAAATGCATTACAATGTAAGCCCAATAAATACATATGTTGGACCATACACAACCCTAAGGGTATAGATAAAAAAAGTAATTCTAACAGTGTGGACAGCAAATTTGCTACTAGAACCTGCCATTAGCAGAATGGGGCACTGTCCGCGAATCAAGGACCTCATACGTCCATAGATTGATGTGTAAATGAAGCCTAAAACTACTTCCACATGGCATTATTTTTATCACTATTTTGCATCAGCATTTGTAAGACAAAACCAAGTGTGGATCCAAAACATTGAAGAGGTATAAATCTTTTCATTAGAGTCTTTCTTTCTGAAATTTCCACTTTTGGATTGCAAATTTTGACATACACTGACTAAAATAACTGCCATTTGAAAGTGTTCTAGGGTAAATTCACACTATATCCTATATACCCATAGACTTTAATGGCCAATAATATGTCACCCCATATGCCAGGTGTCCTTTTGGCATTACCTTGGTTATTATATATTAGGATCTTCCAAAAATAACTGTAGTCAACTGCTCTTCATACAACAATTTACATACAAACAGACAGCACCAGTTTTTTTGGGTATTTCCAATGGCAATTACCCAGTCTGTAACCTAGGTTGTTCAATATACATTAATGAAAAATTATTCACTATTGTCTTTAAATATAGAAAATCTTTACATCAGCCTTTAGATCTACAACATGTATAAACCCACACAGGATTGATACATGTTGATGTATACAGTGAGGAAAAAAAGTATTTAGTCAGCCACCAATTGTGCAAGTTCTCCCACTTAAAAAGATGAGGCCTGTAATTGACATCATAGGTAGACCGCGACTATGAGAGACAAAATGAGAAAACAAATCCAGAAAATCACATTGTCTGTCTGATTTTTAAAGAATTTAATTGCAAATTATGGTGGAAAATAAGTATTTGGTCAATAACAAAAGTTCATCTCAATACTTTGTTATATATTCTTTGTTGGCAATGACAGAGGTTAGACGTTTTCTGTAAGTCTTCACAAGGTTGGCACACACTGTTTCTGGTATGTTGGCCCATTCCTCCATGCAGATCTCCTCTAGAGCAGTGATGTTTTGGGGCTGTCGCTGGGCAACACGGACTTTCAACTCCTTCCAAAGGTTTTCTATGGGGTTGAGATCTGAAGACTGGCTAGGCCACTCCAGGACCTTGAAATCCTTCTTACGAAGCCACTCCTTTGTTGCCCTGGCGGTGTGCTTGGGATCATTGAATTAATGCCGAAAGACCCAGCCACATTTCATCTTCAATACCCTTGCTGATGGAAGGAGGTTTGCACTCAAAATCTCACGATACATGGCCCCATTCATTCTTTCATGTACACGGATCAGTTGTCCTTGTCCCTTTGCAGAGAAGCAACCCCAAAGCATGATGTTGCCACCCCCATGCTTCACAGTAGGTATGGTGTTCTTTGGATGCAACTCAGCATTCACTCTCCTCCGAACATGACGCGTTGTGTTTCTACAAAACAGTTCTACTTTGGTTTCATCTGACCATATGACATTCTCCCAATACTCTTCTGGAACATCCAAATGCTCTCTAGCAAACTTCAGATGGGCCCAGATATGTACTGGCTTAAGCAGGGGGACACATCTGGCACTGCAGGATCTGAGTCCCTGGCGGCGTAGTGTGTTACTGACGGTAGCCTTTGTTACGTTAGTCCCAGCTTTCTGCAGGTCATTCACTAGGTCCCCCTGTGTGGTTCTGGGATTTTTGCTCACCGTTCTTGTGATCCTTTTGACCCCACGAGGTGAGATCTTGCGTGGAGCCCCTGATGGAGGGAGAGTGGTCTTGTATGTCTTCCATTTTCTAATTATTGCTCCCACAGTTGATTTCTTCACACCAAGATGCTTCCCTATTGCAAATTCAGTCTTCCCAGCCTGGTGCAGGTCTACAATTTTGTTTCTGGTATCCTTCCACAGCTCTTTGGTCTTCACCATAGTGGAGTTTGGAGTGTGACTGTTTGAGGTTGTGGACAGATGTCTTTTATACTGATAACCATTTCAAACAGGTGCCATTACTATAGGTAATGAGTGGAGGACAGAGGAGCCTCTTAAAGAAGTTGTTACAGGTCTGTGAGAGCCAGAAATCTTGCTTGTTTGTAGGTGACCAAATACTTATTTCCCACCATAATTTTCAAATAAATTCTTAAAAAAAATCAGACAATGTGATTTTCTGGATTTGTTTTCTCATTTTGTCTCTCATAGTTGAGGTCTACCTATGATGTCAATTACAGGCCTCTCTCATCGTTTTAAGTGGGAGAACTTGCACAATTGGTGGCTGACTAAATACTTTTTATCCCCACTGTATAAGCCAACACCAAAGAAACTTTTAATAGACTGTAGCAATAATAAATACCAGTATTTTAGTCTTCATTCTGCTGTGATGACCTTTAGTTTCCAGAAAATAGATTAAAAAGTTCCATAAAAATACTTAATGATCCACTTATGACCAATCAGAGATTAACCAATAGGAATAGATCTACTGGTTGCTTACCCAAGATCTTTAAGGGTTCCCCTTAGTTGTTTGCTTATTTTAATGTTCTACTGAATTAAAGACATAACTTTAAAAGAAAAATGGAAATATTAACTATTTTGCCATGTACTAGTCATTTGTGAAGTCCAGGTATTACAATGTTCTGGCCAGTGATGCTTGAGTAGAAACCAACTGTGAAGCCCTGATCTAGAGCTACAGTACTGATTATATTATACTTCCAAAGTATAGTGTGAAAAAATAGTATATATTTTATCTATTATATTCGATCATGCAGTGGTTATTATGGATAACAAGTGAAAAATAAATATTTATGCAAATAATTGTTAAATAATAGTTGCCAAAAACTAGGAGTATAATATGAAAAAAAAAATTGTATCATATTTGCTAATAGAGCAGAAAGGAAAATGAGACGCAGATGCAGACAGATTAAAACCCTTTTTGAAAACAGTACAGTATTTTAATTGGTTTGTCTATGTATATATCTAATGCCTTCAAATTAAGAAAACTAGCAGTCTAGAGCTTCTATGCCAAATCATGTACCACCAGGGTTACAAACAAACTTGTGCAGTCACATTTCATCCCACCTGTCTCTTACTACTAGCTTACATGCATGTCCTTAGTCATGGAAATACAGATGTAGCAGAGTTAACCCTAACGTCTGCAATTGATTTAACTGCTGTAGTGTGATGTGATATAGAAGACAACAAAAAAAACTATGAAAAGTTATTGGAACAACATTTCTATTACTTTTCATTGGTTTTTGTCATCTTCTGTCATAAGATATCATGCTGTAGCAGTTGCAGAAGTTAAGGTTGACTCTGTTATCTGTACATAGGTTTGCAAAGTAGCAATAGACATAAAATGGCAAAATCAAGATTATTTTGCTACCAAAATTATAGCCATGTGCTATGAAATCATATGCATACATTCTAAATGAATGCATATGATTTCAAGTGACCTTAGCGTGATGCTTTAAGCATTGAATTTCTTATAAAATGGTTATACATTAACCCCAGAGGTTAACTATCTTTATCTATTACTGAAAATAGAATTCTTCTTTGATTTGTAATAGAATCAGCTTGTAATGAGTGGATCATGAATGTCATTAACGTATTAAAAGATACCATACAAATGCCTTAAAAAGCTGACTTCAATGCATTGTAGGGCTATGAAATGCACCTCCCTGGTAGAGATGTATGAACCAATTTTTTAACAAACCGGTTTTGACCCAAATATTTAAATTGTTAATGAAACATAAACTTTGCGATTTGTCTCAGATGAGTTAAAATGGCCGCTGCCACATGTAACATAATAGAAGAGGAGGAAGAGGTTTGCATGGTCTCTGCGACCTAAGTGGGTTTTTGGCATCACCTGACAGCCTCTCATGCAATTATGAGTGGTAGGTGAAGAGATTATAGTACTGATGTCATGTTCAGCATATAAGATTGTGAAAGATCCTCAGTGCGCCAACACCGCTTTGGCCCACACCTGAGACTTCTTTAGTAAAAACCACACTCACTGCCAGTGAGTGCTGGGTCCACAAGATAAATACAAGACAAGCTTTCTAAATTTTATATATTTATTAACCCCTAAATGGGTCGGTATTAACATCTAACACATGCAGTTCAGAACAGATATGCAGATGTATGCAAGCATTAACAGTTACTAGTTACAATACACAGCACTTAAAATAAAAAGGGAATAAAAGTGAAATAATTACTTTACCACACATATCCTTGATGTGGCTCTATAGTCCAACACTCACACATAGCATGTGGAGATAACCAGTGGAGGCTCCTAGCAACAGCATCACAGCATTCCAGCCTGCATGCTCATCACAGTATATCCTCAGTAGTCTCTTCTTTGTAGTCTCTGATGTCTTTCTCACTGACCTCTTACCTCATCTTTTATACCCTTGATTACACCACCCAGAATGAGGTCACCGGCGACGGCAAGTCTGATTGATTAACGCACTCAAGTCAAGATTCTTTGTAAGGAGATGGGACCAAGTGGAATGACACAATGCCGTCTATATGTTATCAACCAGGTCGGATCAACAGCCCAGGCCAAACAATACATATGTATTTGATCACCCAGGGCTATGTAGGAATTCAATGGAGCCATTCTGGGATGCGTACAAAGCCCTATTGTTACATTGTTGCCACTACTGACAACATACACCTAGGATTAGAGCTACGCACAGTTAAATTAAATAGAATTAAGAGGGAGATACGATACCCAGAGATCAAAATACATCTTTGAGTTATAGACATATTTAAGTGGAATCATCACACCTCCCCCTTTTAGATGGGGCTTGCAGGAAGTAGGGGCCTATGCCCCTCTTCTGAGCGCACCTCCGCCTCCGGCTTCTCAGGCTCTGGCCCCAAGGCTCTCCCACCTCCCCCCGGGGTCCCAGCAGACTCGGGCCTTGTCAGACTCCGAGGATGGTTGAGCGGCACACACCTTCAATATGTCCAGACTAGGGTCAGCTTGGACAGCATCTCTGAACTCTTGGCTGGAGTGAGACAAAAGAGAGATGCATGTTACATAGCAGTGTTATGTAACAGGCAGTGTTTTTTTTATGTAGAGTAAGACATGAATGTTGGTGGGGGTGAAGGTAGTAGTTGCTGGGGGTATCATACCAATAGCCATGTTAGTAGAGGCACTAGGGAGAAATCTGGAAGTGGGAATTGTGAGGGTATAGAGGAATCCCATTGCCATGATGAATGAAAACAAAGTGGGAAAGATTGGAAATGTGGAAAAGTGATGATTCTATTGCAGGTAAGACCTGTCAACCAGGTCAGGCTGACAGGGTTACATTAGAGGAAGAGGGTGGTGGCAGCTGCAATAGTATCAATCCCATCTGATGTGCAGCTCTAAAGTAAAAAAAAAAAAAAAAAAAATCAAGCTTGGGTGGTGGTGGTTATGGTGGCATTGGAAAACATATTTATAATAATAATAATAATAATAATAGTCCTTTAATAGTCCCACAATGGGGAAATTCAGAAATTCAGCTACTTGTGGTCTTCTCCCATATACCGTATTTTTCGGACTATAAGACGCACTTTTTTCCCCCCCAAACTATAAAAATATTTTTCCTGTACGGTGAACGTCGTAGCAGGAAAGAAAATCAAAAGTGCTGAACCGCCATGTTTTTCACTGTTTCGCCTCTGATTTGAATAAAAAGTGATCTAAGCAATAGACTTTCCCCAAAATGGCATAACAAGAAAGTACACCTATGCATCCCCGTACAGCTACAGGGCCACCTGTCAATGTGGCCTTGCAGCTGTTGCAAAACTCCCATATATTAAATATTTTACCATTTTTTTTGCTACAATTTTTTTTTTCCCCTATTTTCCAACTCTAAAACCTAGGTGCGTCTTATGGTCCGGTGCATCTCATAGTCCCAAAAATATGGTATTCGTTTTTTTTGTACATTGCAAAACTACAAATCCATGGCAAGGTGCAAGATCTGCAAGAATAAGCTATGGCCATGCAGGCACACATGTATGACCAAGGTCTCTCTATGCTCACATGAAATGGCGTCAGTTCAATTGGCAAAATAGAATTGACAGTGGCACTGGCAGGCAAAGTGAACATGCTACTCCTTCTCCCCGGATATACTTTGCAGGCAGACCACATCCACACAGCACATGGTCAGTCATTTTCATCATCACCTCCATCTGCTCCTCCATGCCAACATCAGTCATCCATAAGGAAATGTGTGTTCAGGAAACCGCAATAAACGTCCAATCATCTGGCAGGTCTGCAACTTTAACTCACACCTGTCCAAGTCATTGGCGGTGCATTTGCTGCTGTAACACCTATTGAATTCTACCTGTACCTCTACTGAAAGCGTGCCAGAATTTCTTCTTGAAATACTGTAAATTGTCACCCCGCCAACGATATGTTGCTGTAGTACTTGATGCCATAAAGGGAAGATAGGCAGAGCAGTCTTGTTTCTCTTCTGATTGTTGTTCTTATCAGGGAATAAATTCCAGCTTTTTCAGCTGGCAGGTCAGGCACACTGATAGTGTGGCATAAATTTTGCTTAAAATTCTGTAAATTGTCACTCTGCCAATGATATGTTGCTGTGGCATTTTCTCCCATAAAGGGATGATGGGCAGCACAGTTCAGGTTCTCTTTTGGCTCCCAAGTGGTGTTCTCTTCTGGGAAGATATTCTAGCTTTTTAAACTGGCAGGCCAGGCACAGACAGTATACCACAAATTTATCTTGAAATTCTGTTAATTTTCACTCTGCCAAAGTTATTTTGCTGTTGCTGTGGAATTTGCTCCCATAAAGGGATAAGTGGTAGAATGACCCAAGTTCTCTTCTGGCTCCCAAGTGCTGTTCTCATGATCAGAGAATCCTTTCCATTTTAGAAAATATTCTAGTTTTTTTTTTCAGCAGGCAGGTTAGGCATGCTGACAGTTTGCCACAAATTTTTCTTCAAATTCTGTAATTGTCACTCTTCTACCTCCAACACTGTTGCTGTGGCATCTGCTCCCATATAGGAATAATTTTTTTGGCAACTTGTTTTAAAAAGCCAGTTCTTCCCTTTTCAACTGGCAGGCAATCCAGGCACGCTGTCAGTCTGCCACAATTTTTTCTTCAAATTCTGTAGTTATAACTAACGACTGCCATATTGATGGTATACTATCAAAAAAACAACATTGTTTACTTCAAGACAAATACCATGTTGGTGTGGAATTCTGCTCCCATAAAGGGATCCTTTTTGGCTGCTTTTTTTTCTTGAAAGCCACTTCATCATTTTTCAACCTGGCATATTATCGGTTGCATGCATGGGGTCTTAAACGTACATTCATTAGCTATGAAAGTTCATCACTGAATGTTAATCATTTACCTATTAGAAAATGACTGTTTAGATTTTAAAAAAAAATGTATTGAGTATTATTTACTTTAGAGACATGTGCAGTATACAATTCATTTTCATAGCACATTGTATCTTAATTTCCAGCAAATACTATGAAGGATGATCCCTGGGTAAGTTTAATTTCCCAAAGGGTTATATAATACACAGAAAAAAAAACAACAAAAATTAAACATGAAAATTTATGCTCCTGCGGAGGTTTCTATATATCTATGTCTTGGTTACATATAAGAACAACATTTTGGGTCACCATTTTCAGATCTTTGTTTTAGACAAAACCATTTTAGGCTAAGGCCTCACGTAGCGGGCCGCAGCGATAAAGCACTGCAGGAAAAACTGTGGTGGAAATGCATCACGGTTTTCCCCACAGCACTTTTCACAGAAAGTCCGCAGAGTTTTCCTGTGCGGACTTTCTGCTTCAATTATACCTATAGGGAAACTGCCGGCATTTCTGTAGGTATAATTGACATGCTGCAATTTCCAATTTTATGTAATATGTGGATGGGATTCACTAGAATCTCATCCATTTTGCAGGGACTTTCAAACATTGCAGTTCTTTGGGGCCCCGGCCTTAGTTGCCCCTAGCAATCAATTAAGATGCAGCTTTCATAAATCTGCCCTTATGAATTTCAAGAGCATTTCATGTTTTTTGGGCAGGTTTTTTTTTTTTTTTTTTTTTTTTTTTAGCTTGTTACATTTCAACATGAGCCCTATAGAGAAACCTATGGGAAAACACCTAACAGTCAACAAACTAAGAGCATTATGCAATTTGAAAAGAATGCCAAAAATGAAATAGAATGAAAAAATGCCAAAAAATAAACAAACAAAATGGTGTGTACATACAGTCTACATATGCTGTTTTTATTCAGTTATTTGAGCTAAAGCCAGAATTACAGCCGCAAAGAAGGAAACATATCATGGAAAGTCTTCATTTCTTTATCCAGGCCTGACTTTGGCTAAAAAACAGACTCCAAAAATCTGCAATAAAAACTGCAAGTGTGAGTCCAGCCTTAGAAATATACTAAGTGTGGGTAACTGTATTTAGCTCCGTAACAATAACAAAAATTACAGCTGAAATAAAGTCAGATTGTAAAGCACAGTGGAAAATGTTAAAGTATACAATTATTCAGTTTAAAAGCGGTTCTTTTTTTTATTTTTTTTATTAATGTACTCTAAAAAGATGAATATTTATGTTACAGTATGAGTGCACTGCACAGTATACAGAATTAAACAAAAAAAATAAAAATCATTTTTTGAGAAATAATTTCTATACAAGCAACATTGGTTTCAGGGAGGAAAACCTGCACCATGGGTTAATATATTCACCTATAAATAAACACAATGACAGCTCTACTGTCACTGCACACTGATGGACGGTTTCTTTTTCCACCATTACAACCTTGTGAATGTGGGAAAATTAATTTAAGTGGTGGTTAATTTCTAATGAATTTCATTCAAGCGGCTAATATGGTCCCTTGATGTTATGGTAACCTTCAAGGATCATTGCTTTATGTAAATAAACTCTACTTTATAGTTGTTTAAAAAAATAATAGTGGAAAAGGTTGTGGAACCTAAAAAATCTTGTAGGTGTTTCAAATGTGAACAAGTACAAACAATATTAATGAGTCTAGATCTGGATTTGCTTTTTGGAATTACGGTAAATATTAGTCTTGCATACTCCAAGATCTCAGAATATCAAACCATACTGTATATTTCATCTGCTAGTCATTCTGTTACCTTAGTGATGATTGCATGCTGTTTTATTTTTTTTTATTTTTTTTAATAGAGAAATATATAAAAAAAAAATTACAATTACAAACATTTGTATTGTGCTTTTCTTACGGAGACTCAAAGCGCAGGGAGCATTGTGGAGTTAGTGGAGACCGTACAAGTGCTCATCCCCAACACCCACCCAGTTGTTTTGTACGGGGAAACAATTTACCTATCAGTATATCTTTGGCATGTGGCAGGAAACCCACACAAATACAGGGAGAACATACAAATTCAAAGATATTGCCCTTGGTCTGGTTCAAACCCCAGCGCTGCAACTCTCGCATATCTATAAGCCACCGCACTTATATGGTATATATACTTTGATGATGAATGAAAAAATATTTCAAATCAATTAATTCAAATAAAATATATAGGTTGACAGATGTATTCATCACATAGAAACCTCAACAAGCACATGATATCATATGCCATCCAACTAAAATCATAATCAGACATAACTGAGTCCACATTATAAAAATAAAGGTCTTTTAATACATTGCTAAGTACAGTTCACCAGGTTATATTTACAATAATAATTTCTGTACCTGAGCACTTTGCATGCATTTACAGATCCATCATACCAGCTTAAGGCTGAAGCCCCACATGGTGTAAATGCCGTGGTTTGCAAAGTGGATGTGATACTAGCGAATTCTATCCACACATTTCAGAAAAATACCTGCAAAACTGGTACGTCTTTGTCAAACGCTGGCGGTTTCCATATAGGTATAATAGAAGCATAAAGTCTGCAGAGTTTTCCCCTGCAGACTTTATCTGTGAAAAGCGCTGCAGGAAAAACCGCAATGCATTTCTGCCGTAGTTTTTTCTGCAGTGCTTTTTGCCTGCGGTCGGTACATGGGGCCCTAGAAGGAAATGGTGTGTGTGTGGGTTTTTTTTTTTGCATTATAGCAATGATTTAATTTGGGCAAAGTGGACATATTGGTTACCATTATACATGGGAAAATTTGTCTGGTGTAAATAATTATGTTACATTATAATTGTAATTTTTCTTATTTTCGCTACATAAAACCTAAGAAATAAAAAAAATAAAAAAAAAGATAAAAGTTGGCCTAAATATAAAATGGCACCCTTTGAATGTGGAAAAGTGAAATTCTGTTCTGAACATTTGGACTTTGCAAAACCTTGATTTTGAGAGGGTTAAAGTTCTATGCCCAATTCTGAAGTGAAACTGATGATATATTCTGTCTGGTTGTTTGTCAGGGCAATTTTTGTGATCTTCTCTGGCTCCAAATCCACAACTACAACAAAATGTACATTGTAACTGCCTTCAGTAGAGGAAGTTCTATATATGTGGAGACATCCAAGTACATGATGATTTTACACTTGGTTGATTTCCATGAGAACCTGCTAGTTTTCTAGCACAGACTTTGGATCTGTACCTTTTTAGACACTCGTATCTCAGTACAGAAGATATAAATAAATATTTATAAATTAAAGGTAGTCTGTCTCCAGAACCCAAGTATATCAGCCCTGCAGATATTTTAGGATCATCTGACTCAGTGTTTCCCCCTTGTGAATTGGTGCCTCCATTGTCAAGATATAATTTTGTCAATATACAAATGAGTTTTTTTGGAGCAATGAGGACATTCCTACTTATCTCTTTGAAGCAACACCAATGCCCTCTCCAAAAAAGTTGATATCTCAGCAACGGAAGCACCAATTCACAAGTGGAAAACACTTGTGAATTGGTGACCCTAACCTATCTATCTGGATCGATATGCTGGCTCATAGTGAAAGATTCCCTTTAAAAGCCATTGTATTTTTTTTTTTGTTTGTGCAGTATAGACAGGTCATTAAATAGAAATAAATTTACAAAACCATATATAAGAAAAAATGTCTTTGTTGCTCAGGGCAGCCAGTCACAGTTCAGCTTTTTTTGTGGATTACATTTTTATTGAATTTCATAAAAGCAATATAGAACAGCAAAAAAGAAACAAAAATAAGAGCAAAGCAATAGGTATTATAATGGGTGTGGAGGAGAGTGGGAGGGGGTCAATTAGCCCGTCACTAAGTCCAGCACCCACTTCTGGGTGTTCTAGGAGAGCAATTTTGAAGAACTGTAGAATGTCTGTGCATATTGCAAATTAATTAGGACTGCCTATTTTGTAGTTAACAACCTCCAGAATAATAAACTATGGGGATGCGTTGCTAGGTGAATGACAACAACCTAGACCATATAGTATATACAAAATAGTGTATAAACCTATATACAAAATGGTGTCCAGAGAGTGAATCATTTGGGGAGATAACTAAGAGAGAGAGAGAGAGACAGGGGAGGGGGGGGGGGGGGGGACTAGGTACAGAAATGGGAAGAAGGAAGGGGAACCACCATGAAAAAATAAAGAACAAAAAGAGGGTATACAAAAAGTATAGGAGCTCCAGATATCTAGGTAGAAAAAAAGAGAACTATTATTGCTAAGTCATACTAAGCTGGTCAGAACAGCCAGAAGTGGTATAAAGGAGACTCTTCATTCAATGTACTTTGTTCACTCATTTCAACCATTGATATATCAGAGGTGGCTGTTAGGATTCAGATGCAAGGTAAGAAATGTACTGGTCTTCAGGAGAGCAGCAGCAGAAATGGGCTGACAACTGCAAGCAGTAGAAAATGCTACTTAAAGGTAATACACTACTGTGAGCCAAGACCGGCCTCAGACGCCTTCACCAGAGCTCCTCGCAAGAAGAGATGCATTTTTGCTGAATCTGAAGACTGGAATTGTCACTAGAACAGAATGTGCATCACATATAAATGCACTGCAGCAGAAGCCTACACCAAATCCACACACTACTCACAGGGACAGAGCTAACAGAATGGTTGTCAATCATTGGTCAGCAGCTGAAGAGGGCAACAAGGAACCAAATCACAAGACAAAGACAAATCCACAAAACAAAGACAGTAGTCGAAACTATCAGGAATGCCAGAACAGAATTGCAAGACAGAGAGGAATCCAAGAACTGTAAGGGAATTGCTAAAGGAGCGATTTCCCAGTAGCTGCTCGTGAACCCTGGGGGGAGGGGCACAACAAGACAGTGAACCCTAAGCTGAACCCCCCCCCCACTGTCCCTGGCTACTTACCCGATCTGTCCAAGCGACAGCCAGCAACTGGTTGACGGTCCCCTCTTAATATAAGTGACAACACAGAACGCAGACCGGGCAAACAACAACAAAAGGGAGGTCAGCTAGACAAGGGGTCGGTAACAGTTGAACAATGCAGTACCAAAATGAAATCCAAGAGAGTAGTCACAGGGGGAGCCAATGGTCAGAAGTCAGAAATACAATAATAGCAGAAAAAGGAGCTAGCAGGGACAAAGTCTCAGGACAGAATCTCAATAGCCAGCGACCATGTGTGAGCTGATGACCTATTTATAGCAAGTCCAGGACCTGCCCCAGACTTGATTGTTAGACAGGCTGTCAATCACACAGGCAAGGCGAAGATTAACTATTTGAGGAGCACAAAGAAACAAGGTGCAGGAGACGGGTGTGGCTGAAATTCAATTACATAGTAGTAGTACTAGGACAGTGTTCAGACTGAGCAACAAGAACTTTAAGCAAGGAATCAAACTGAACTCGCCTCCTGCACTGCAGCATGCGAGCGGAGGGTGGCGCCAAACAGGCAGAGATGTTACAAGAACACATCCAAAGGTCAGTATTAGAGCAGCCAAATCAATGTCAGGAGCCAAGCAGGAAGTTGCAAACTAATTAGCCAGCAAAGCTGGGTAGTGGAGTGGTTTATAAAGACCTGCTCAGGAAGCTTCCCTATGTTGTCATGGCAACCTTAAAGCAGCAACAACAGATATAACATTCCTGACAGTGGCTCAGAGGAATCCCAGCTCAAATTTTTTTCTTCAAATTTTTTAAGATCACTATAAGAAATGAAATGAACCAATGTGATTGGTTGCTATTGGCAATAAAGATATTCTTCTTCTGGACACTTTCATAGTTCTTTCTTTAAGTTTTTAAATAATTTCCACCCATATCAATATGGGTGTTTTGTTTATATGTTAGAATAATATTTTTGAAATCATGGTAGATTGTGGGAGATATTTGTAATCAATAGCAAGGATACTCGACTAAAGGACCACAGCTTCCAGCTGTCTAGACCCCTGCATTAGAACAGCAGATAGACGGATCTCCTGACCACTGTCCCTTCTGCACTGTTGTATACAGTAGCTTCAGGGTAGTTCCTAGGATGTATGGGCTCCTAGGAGGTTTAGGCATCACCAGGCACTCATCGCTGCTGCCTACATTGGAGTAGCACAGATGTGGCTACAATGCTGTGTAGGCAGCAAGGATGATTGCTGATACAGTCAAAGGATGGGTGTGGATACAATGGATACAAGGGGTAACATCTAAACTTCCTAAAAGCCCATACATTCTGGTACCTACCCTGTCCACTACTGAATACATCAGTGCAAAAGGAACAGTGGTCATGAGATCAATCTTTCTCCCTACCATGTGGAAGCCACTAAGGGGGCATTATACTATGTGTGGGGGTAATATATTGTACAGGATCCACAAATTCCCTCCACTGATATCTTACTGATGATCTATGCTGAGGATAAGTCATGAATAGAAAGTTGGACAATCCCTTTAATCGGTAAAAAAAAAAATCTTTACTGCAGTGTGGACACAGATCATATAGTAAATCACACAATTGCGTTTTTCATTCAGCAATCTACTCCAAAGTTTACTTCCCAAACCCGCCTCTAAAACTGAATGTGTGATAAGGCTGGGAACACACAGGCAGTAATTGTACAGGGCAGGGCTGATTGCAGATTTTTTTTTTTTTCTTTTTTTCTGTACATGATTATGGGAACTGACATATTGCCAGAGCCTCTTCTAATCTCTGTTAACAACATTTCTTGCTATGCCTTACAGCACAGTCACTGACAAAGCTTGTATTAGATTGGAGCCGATTGATTGAGGTCTGAGAGAATTTTCTGGACATCCTCTGTGCAGGGAAGGGAGCACATAAGCTGTGACATTGTCCATTTTCAGCAGTGGATGCCTTGATGGATGTTATCTGATGTTATTTATAGAGTTGTTAACCTCTATTGTTTTCCTATATGACTCATTTATGATTTAAATTATGTGACTGCTGCAAAGAAAACCTCTACAGAACTGGCAATTGTCAGTCCATTGTTAGGTTTAGTGGCCAGAGTGAAAACTGCATGTTTTAGTACTTTTTCTCAAAATATAGATATTAAAATTGTCATAAAAAACAATGTTAAACCTGAAGACTTGTTTTAAAAAAAAAACCCTGAAAACTTGCTTCAAAAATAGGTAATTTTTTGGCAACACATCTCATCCATATGCTGCACTGCACATTTTAAACTCTCAACATTTCAGTTATTGCTGCATGTTTAACCCATGGCTTTCAACATTTACAATGTAAAGGTTGAAAACTGAGGCAGACCTGCATTGATTCCTGCAGTTTTCAGAAAAACACACTGTTCCTGATTAGAAATTCAGAAGTGTGTTCACTGTTTTATGGCCCTAGTCTATGGAAAAACTCACAAAAAGCAGATTTGTTGCCAACATTTTTGTAACAGCCCCATACAACTGAATAGGGCAGTGATGGTGAACCTATGACACGCATGTGACAGGTGACACGCCAAAACACTTTAGGTGACACACATTGGCAGCTATTTATTGTGTTATTGCAATAAGCAGCTGCCAATAATTTTTACTCACCTGTCCTGGTGGTCTTCTGCTGTCTCCTCTAGGTGGCACTACACTGGTATCACAACGCTGAAGAATGGCTGGCTAAGGCGCACCCAGGAGGTGGCAGCGGAAGACTGCCAGGACTGGAGCGTGGACAGGTGAGTAAAAAGTATCATCCACTACTCTGTGTGGGGGTGGGGGGGATAAAAAGGGGTCAGATACTGTGTGGGGTTCAAAAAAGGTGTCATATATTGTGGGAGGGCCATAAGAAAGGGGTCATATACTGTGGTTGACCATAAAAAGTGGGGTCATATACTGTGGGAGGCAAAAAAGAGGGTCATATACCGTGTGAGGGGCTAAAAAAAGGAGGTCATATGCTGTGTGATTGGCCAGAAAAAGGGGGGTCATATACTGTGTGATGAGCCTGATTTAAACCAGTTTTTTTTTTCCGAATTTTGACACACTGAGCTCAAAAGATTAGCCATCACTGGAATAGGGCTTGCAGAATTCCATGTGCTTGCTGGCAAATCAACTCAGATAATATTATCTGTGTACCATAATATTTGTGACTTCTTATGTAATAGAGAGGTCTTTGGGCCCTCTCAGTCACAAGGGCCACAGTGATATTATAACTTTTGTTCCCACTATAACTATGCCCATGTCTGAGAAATAAACTATATAGCCAACTTTTCTATAAAAAAAAGTGCCCTTGTTCCTTTACATACCAATCACAATTCACATTTAATTTTTCCATTGCCTTGGGTAACATTGCAATTATTTTTCTGTGACGCAAGGTTTTGTACTGCATGGCCATTCTAGTTTACCGTCTGTCTCCATGGTATAGCACAGAATTTTTTTTTCTATCTATATCACTAAGATTTTGAAGATTCTGGTATCACCTTGCACATTTTTTTTTTAATTTAGTGAACATAAAAATGGGTTACCGCTAGAAACATGTATTTGGTGAAAAGGGAAGAAATAATTTTGCAGAATTTGTTTCTTTACTCCTTAACAAAAAAGTCTGTTTTTCATTCATTTTTTAATTGTCACATTCCAAGAGCCCTGATGTTTTTATTTTTATGCCAACGTAGCTATATGAGGGTATATTTTTTGCTGGATTAGTTATTTTTCAATTTTTAGAGAACATATACAGTCATGACAAAAACTAAATAGATCTTTTTTTTAATTCTATGGCTTTATGTATCAAAACACACAAAACAGATTACAGTTTATTTAACAAAAATTAAGCCAAAATGGTAAAATCCAATGTGTGAAAAACCAAACCAAATTTACAGTAATACCGCAATCATAATGACTTACCAAAGTTGCCAAGTCATTTTTAATACACAGTAAATACTGTGAAAACAAAATGCAAATAATAATGATAGAATTGTATGTTTATTTTCACAATGACCCCCAAAGAATATTAATAAAAGCTAAACAAAACATTATATGTGCCCCAAAATGATAATTTGAAACTCAAACTACTCTGCATCTTTCATAAAATGGAAGACCTATACTTAAGATTGAACCCTGTAGATCTAAAATTGATGGTTTATCAATACCAGCCACTTGAAGCATTTCAAGACTGTCCTAGTTTAAGTTTGTACCAACTATTAGAAAGTAATGTGCTTCATTGTGCATACTGCATACATTTGGTGTGTGCGCAGAGACAGTTGCAAGTGCATATACTAAGCATATTCTTAGGACCCTATGCACACAAATGCCAAAAGACTGTTATTTTAGCATCTGTTAGGCTACTATGTTTTTTTTTTTTACCTGATGTCTATAAGTGACATCTGCACACTGTAGGTGTCAACTGCAAATTTCTATGTAGTTGGGCATCCACCTCAACCCCCCCCCCCCACACCCAAGTATGTATATCTTATTATTTATTTATTTTTTTAAAGGAGCCAATGGGTGAGATATACTACAGTGGTGGTACCTTTTCTGTCTTCTTACACATTCTCTCAGTGTGCAGTCTGACATACAGCATAAACCTTCTCTGTCTTCCAAATAAACAGACTGTGTTTTTTCTGTAGTCTAACTTTTTATTGGTCAACAGGTTGTAGATATGGTAATGTGATGATGATGATGATGATAATGATACTGATGTGATGATACTGGTAAAACTATAATACAAATAGTACAGGTATAAGTACTGAGCATAAATCACACAGCCATGACACTTAAAATCAACAGTGAAAGCACATGGTAAGATGGCAGCCTATACATATACACACATAAGTAACAGTAATAACTTCCTGAATAATCTATACATGGGTCACTAACAGTCCTGAACACTACATACATTAACATAGGAATAAGACAATTCCTACCAGATATGCTTGCACAGGGATAATGGAGCTTAAGTGTGGAGTAGTGCAAGAGATGGCATCCCAATGTCTTGTGGGCAGGTTTCTTACTCCCAGAATGCCTTGCATTACCCAGAGTGCATTGTGGCTCCCATAATGCAATAGCTTCATAAGGGGAATTCAACAGGTAATGTAACTAAAGGACCACTACATGGTGCTATAACCTAATTAGAATGAACATTAACACAAGTATGTAAAATTAGATAACACTTTTAGCATCAGATTCTGATCCATTGGGCAGAACAATACCAATGTACTAATGTACCGTGTACCTCTAACAGCATGCTCAGACATGATGTGAACAAAACAACTGCTTTAATAACTAAACTATACTAACTAAAAACTAATTACTAAAAGTACATTTCTTGGGAGAACATATTTTTGCTCCCTACCATTGTCCTGCATATCCACCATCATAATGAAGAAGACATTAGGCCTTTGGTCTAACAAAATTTGCTAGTGTTGCCTACAGCAATCAATCAGACCACTGCTTTTATTTTCCACCCTCCAAAAAAAAAAAGATCAGCTAGGGGTGACACTTTGTTAGAATAGTCATAATATTGCCACTATTGCTCTATAATGTGGATTCACCTTTTGCTAGTAGTAGCTTAATAATGACAATGACAAACATTTATAATGCAGTTTTCTCACCAAGGGACTCAAAGCACAGGGAGCATTATGGAGTAGAGGAGTTAGTGGCTGCCATACAGGCGCTCATCCCCAACAGTCTGTTGTTTTTTTTTTATGGATAGCCAATTCTCCTATCAGTATATTTTTGGCATGTGGGAGGAAACACAGAGAGAACATACAAACTCCTGCAAATATTGCCCTTGCTCTGATTCAAACCAGGACCCCAGCGCTGCAAGGCAACAAGTGCTAACCACTGAGCCAATGTGCATACAGTCATGGCCGTAAGTGTTGGCACCCCGAAAATTTTTCCAGAAAATGAATTTTCTCCCAGAAAATTATTGCAATTACACATGTTTTGTTATAAAAATGTTTATTTCCTTGGTGCGTATTGGAACAACACAAAAAAACTGAGAAAAAAAAAAGGAAAATTGGACATAATTGTACACAAAACTCACACAAAAATGGGCCAGACAAAATTGTTGCCACCTTTTCAAAATTGTGGGTAAATAACTTTGTTTCAAGCATGTGATGCTCGTTCAAACTCACCTATTGCAAGTAACAGGTGTGGGCCATATTAAAATAACACCTGAAACCAGATAAAAAGGAGAGGAGTTGACTCAATTTTTGCATAGTGGTCCTGTGTGTGCATGGAGCATGGAGAACAGAAAGAGGAGAAGAGAACTGCCTGAGGACTTGAAAGCTAAAATTTAAAAAATATCAACAATCTCAAGGTTACAAGTTCACCTCCAAGATCCTGATGTTTCTTTGCCCATGGTGCGCAACATAATCAAGAAGTTTACAACCAGGGCTGTGGAGTCGGTACGCCAAAGCCCCGACTCCGACTCCTCAATTTCCCCTGACTCCGACTCCGACATACATGGCGCATGTTTAAGAGATAACTTAATTTAAGCTTTTTATCATCCTTATGATACAATAATCAAGCTATTTAGGTAGAACATAAAATATATTTATTGGATACACTTTTAGAACACAAAAAACTTTAATAAATTGCAAATATGCAAAACGCTGCAGTAAGTGGTAAAAAAAACAGTTTTCAACAAAAACGTCCTGAATAACATTTGTGGAGTCTATGAATTTGTTCTGAGAAAAAGTATCGCCTCCATCAGATCCTCCTTCAAAGATGACCTCAAATCGGATCGAATTATTTTAAGGCTAGAGAACAGCCTCTCTACACTAACTTGGGTTGGTGGCAAAGCGGTGACCACATGGGCAAGATCTCTAACAAGTGAAAAATTTTGCTGAAATTCAGTCAGTTTGTTTGCTATGGGAATGGAATCTTTTTCTCTGCGGCAACGCTTTGCCTGATCCATGTCATCCAAATACTTTTCAAAGTTAAACTCTTCATCTGATGAGGCTGAAGATATGGTGGCAGTAGCACTGGCAAGACCCAATTCCTCTTGCTCTTGGCAGTCTTGTAGCCCACTCATTCTAATTGCTACCTCAGTCAGAGCTTCTTTTCCTTTAGTAATCTGTTGATCATTCAGCAATATATGATGACTTGGGTCCACATAAACAGCTGCCAGAAGAATTTTGTTATCTAATAACAGTGTCTCTCTCCTTTTCATTGAAGCAGCAATGCCCTCTGCGATTAAGCCTTGTCTTTGGGACATGCAAAACAGCAAGTTCTTCCACTCCTTTAAGAAAGTCCAGGAGTTATATCCTCAGCTTGTAATTTTTTTGTTACTGTGAATGGGTGATGAAGCAGTTCCATTAATTCAGCCACCTGTGTCCATTGACCTTCTGTTAATGTTACCTGAGGGTTGGCCATGTCCACAAGAAAGGGCTTCAGCTCAACTAATCGCTCAATCATTAAATAGGTGCTGCCCCACCGAGTGGTATGATCTACGATTGCTCCTTTCCCAGCACGTCTCTTCAAGATGGAATCAATTTTAGGGGTTCGGGCAGCAATAGCCAATTTCCTCACCTTGCCAATCAGAGTTCCAGCATGTCCCTCTTGCAGACTGTCTCTTATTGCCAGCTGCAGTGTGTGCACAGCACAGCGCATGTGATAAATATGAGAGAATTTTGAAGCAGCTTCAGCAAGATCTAATTCTAAAGTATCATTTTGCTGTTGTTCTGTAGTAATATCTGTTTGTTCCTCAGTTACAGGAACAGGACTGTGGGCTTCCATCTCAGACATACTGAATCCAAAGTTTTCTTCTAACTGTTCTTCACCTTCCTTATTCTCATTCATCAGTTTAATTGTACTTATCATGTTTGAAGCATTGTCCGTTACAATAGCAAGAACCTGTTCTTTTTTGAGTTCATAATCTTCCAGAACATTTTCCACTAAGGCCTGGAGAAACTGACTGGTGTGTTGAGCTTTAGTATCCTTTACTGCCAGTGTCTTGGTAACAAATTTTTTGTTGTCACAAACAAATCTTACATTTATAGCAAAATAGTTCACTCTGTGACGCGTGCAGGCATCCATTTTAAGATATATTAAGCGTCTCTTGAGAATCTTTTTAAGATGTTCTTTTTGGTTAAGGGCTTCTTCAATCACTAATTTTCTAATACTTTGTCTTTCCAGAGAAACACCAAGTTTGCGGGCCATTTCTCCATTAAGAGCTTTAAAACTTGGTCGAGCAAATAATGATAATGGTACACCGTCCTTCACAACAAGCTCTATGAGCTGTCTTTTAAACACATCTGCTGTCATTGTTACAGTAATTTTGCCACTTAGAAAATATCTTGTTACTGATGTTTGAGACAATCTTTCATCCTCCGTTGCCTGGCGGGAAGTGCTGGGCACTGGTTTCTTGGTGTCACTCTGATCCTTCTCAGTCACAGATTTGAAAACTTCTGGGTGGAAGCGGCTTAAATGTCTTTTTAGATTGGAAGCTCTCGTAGGAGCGTTTTTCTCGCTTCCAGAGTATGCACTGATTTTGACATCACAGCATTTGTTCTCATCTGGGTCACTTATCTTACATTGACACACAAAATATTTTTTATCTTCAGTTAGTGTGAAATGCTCAAATACAGCTGACTTCATAGGAAGCTTCTTAGACATTTTATAATGATATAAATTTGTTTTCAAAATAATTTTGTCCTATAAAAAAAAAAGGTATATTGTAATATCTGAAAGAATAGCGAGTATAACTTTGGATAGAAATAAAACAAACTATGCATAAATCAATAGTACAGCTATCGATATGTCATGATAAATAAAAAGTTTGTAATATATGTTTTATTAGGTCTCTTTACTCTGAACTTTCAGTATCACACTTTTCTCTGGATACAGCTCACTAAAGGCCTGATGTGTGAAAACTGTCTTGGTCTAAGACTTTCTTTGTTACCCATAGCAACCAGTCAGAGCTCACAGCAACCAATCAGAGCTCTGCTTTCATTTCTCCAGAGCACTACATGAAAGGGGAGCTCTGATTGGTTGCTATGGGCAACAAAGAAACCTCTACACCTAGACAGTTTCATATATCAGGCCCTGGGTGTTTTACATCATACTGCTTCACAATCTACAAAGTGAAACTACTAGCAGTGCTAGATAACAAAGCCTTGGCAAGTGGCAACAGCTTCTACACCTATAGTACTTTCTCACATGTGTGTTTCTGTATTTCTAAGTTTGAGATGTTAGAAAACAGTTTCCCCCCCTTATATTCTATGTATAGCATATATAAGCCATCTGAGCAGAGCAGCTAACCTCTCCAAACATGAGCTCAGAGGAGAAGCAAACTAACACAAAGCATACAGAGAGAACATACACTGGACAATTGATTTATGCAGTTTATTGAAAGTTTAGATATACTAAGAAGAAGTACTTGCCTTAAAGGAGTTCTCAGTCTCAGCACAATGATTCACTTGCTGACAAGCAGTCACTCTGTGTCCTCGGGCTGTGGGTGGGTCTCCAGCACAATTACAGATAAAGTCAAGCTTTTCAGTCCTCACAATCACAACACTTGTATCTTTTGCTTACTCCAGATAATGGTGCTAAACCTTATAGGTTCACTCAGAACTCAGTCCCATCATTATATGAGAAATAGAACAGACCTTTACAGAACATTTCATCATTTTCAACATTTCATAATTTTCCCAAATTCTTATGAAAATATATTCAGCACATACTGCATTGTACTACTAACTGTACTAATTTATTATATATTTTGGGAGTCGGAGTCGGTCCATTTTATACCGACTCCGACTCCACTAAAATAGGCACCGACTCCGACTCCACGACTCCGACTCCACAGCCCTGTTTACAACCCATGGCACTGTAGCTAATCTCCCTGGACGTGGACGGAACAGAAAAATTTATGAAAAGTTGCAATGTAGGATAATCCGGATGGTGGATAAGCAGCCCCAATGAAGTTCCAAGAAAATCTAAGTTGTCCTGCAGGCTCAGGGTGCATCCATCAAAATTTGAATGAAAGGAAATGCTATGGCAGGAGACCCAGTAGGACCCCACTGCTGAGACATAAAAAAAAGCTAGACTGCAGTTTGCCAAAATGAACTGTAGTAAGCCAAAATACTTCTGGGAAAACCTCTTGTGGATAGATGAGACCAACATAGAGCTTTTTGGTAAGGCACATCATTCTAACGTTTACCGAAAACGGAATGAGTCCTACAAAGAAAAGAACACAATACCAACAGTCAAATATGGTGGAGGTTTAAAGATGTTTTGACTGTATGCAAGGCATGAAAAAATCTGAAGATTACCAAAGGATTTTGGCTCTCAATGTATGGCACAGTGTCAGAAACCTGGGTTTGCGTCCTAGGTAATGGGTCTTGGCCAGAAATGAGTCTGGATCTAACTCCCCTGTGGAGATATCTTAAAATTGTTGTTGGGAGAAGGCACCCTTGAAATATGAGAGGCCTGGAGCAGTTTGCAAAAAAAGAGTTTCAAAATTCTATTTCAGATATGTAAGAAGCTTGTTTTTTTTTTTGTTTTTTTTTTCAATTCAAATATTTTATTGAATTTTTACGAATAAACTATATAAAACAATAGACCAGAAATACAAACAATGCAGATCGGAGCCAGCAAAGGGGACCCCAAGACGTCTACAGTCAGCAAGGCAACCTAAACATCAATTAGAAGAAGATGAAAAAAGAGTGGAGATGGGAGGGAAGGGGAGCAGAGAGAGGAAGAGGAGGGGAAAAAAAAAAAAAGGTGGAGGGGGTATTGGTCAGGCAGAGAGAGTAACGGGGGAGTGAACAGGGTAACATACCATGTGTGGGCCTTGAGGGAGGCCTGGAGGACAACACGTGTCAGGGCCACAGTAGACGGACCTGAAGTTCACTACAGTCATATGAAAAAGTTTGGGCACCCCTATTAATCTTAATCATTTTTAGTTCTAAATATTTGGGTGTTTGCAACAGCCATTTCAATTTGATAGATCTAATAACTGATGGACACAGTAATATTTCAGGATTGAAAAAAAAGTATGGGCACCTCAACAGAAAAGTGACATTAATGTTTAGTAGATCCTCCTTTTGCAAAAATAACAGCCTCTAGTCACTTCCTGTAGCTTTTAATCAGTTCCTGGATCCTGGATGAAGGTATTTTTGACCATTCCTCTTTACAAAACAATTCCAGTTCAGTTAAGTTTGATGGTCGCCGAGCATGGACAGCCCGCTTCAAATTATCCCACAGATGTTCAATGATATTCAGGTCTGGGGACCGGGATGGCCATTCCAGAACATTTTAATTGTTCCTCTGCATGAATGCCTGAGTAGATTTGGAGCTGTGTTTTGGATCATTGTCTTGCTGAAATATCCATCCCCGGCGTAACTTCAAATTCGTCACTGATTCTTGTACATTATTCTCAAGAATCTGCTGATACTGAGTTGAATCCATGCGACCCTCAACTTTAACAAGATTCCCGGTGCCGGCATTGGCCACACAGCCCCAAAGCATGATGGAACCTCCACCAAATTTTACAGTGGGTAGCAAGTGTTTTTCTTGGAATGCTGTGTTTTTTTGACGCCATGCATAACGCCTTTTTGTATGACCAAACAACTCAATCTTTGTTTCATCAGTCCACAGGACCTTCTTCCAAAATGAAGCTGGCTTGTCCAAATGTGCTTTTGCATACCTCAGGCGACTCTGTTTGTGGCGTGCTTTCAGAAACGGCTTCTTTCGCATCACTCTCCCATACAGCTTCTCCTTGTGCAAAGTGTGCTGTATTGTTGACCGATGCACAGTGACACCATCTGCAGCAAGATGATGCTGCAGCTCTTTGGAGGTGGTCTGTGGATTGTCCTTGACTGTTCTCACCATTCTTCTTCTCTGCCTTTCTGATATTTTTCTTGGCCTGCCACTTCTGGGCTTAACAAGAACTGTCCCTGTGGTCTTCCATTTCCTTACTATGTTCCTCACAGTGGAAACTGACAGGTTAAATCTCTGAGACAACTTTTTGTATCCTTCCCCTGAACAACTATGTTGAACAATCTTTGTTTTCAGATCATTTGAGAGTTGTTTTGAGGAGCCCATGATGCCACTCTTCAGAGGAGATTCAAATAGGAGAACAACTTGCAATTGGCCACCTTAAATACCTTTTCTCATGATTGGATACACCTGGCTATGAAGTTCAAACCTCAGTGAGGTTACAAAACCAATTTTGTGCTTCAGTAAGTCAGTAAAAAGTAGTTAGGAGTATTCAAATCAATAAAATGATAAGGGTACCCAAATTTTTGCACCGGTCAAATTTTGGTTTAATGCATATTGCACATTTTCTGTTAGTACAATAAACCTCATTTCAATCCTGAAATATAACTGTGTCCATCAGTTATTAGATATATCAAATTGAAATGGCTGTTGCAAACACCCAAATATTTAGAACTAAAAATGATTAAGATTAATAGGGGTGCCCAAACTTTTTCATATGACTGTATGTAAGGTCAGGTGTAGAAACAAAAGAAGAAGCTTGTTGATGGTTAGAGGAAGGGTGTGAAACCAAATATTAAGTTGAGGATGGCAGTAATTTTGTGCTGCCCATTTTTGGAGTTGTGCGTGAAATTATATTATTTTTTACTTTTCTTTCTCAATTTTTTTGTGTTATTCCAATACACATAAAGGAAATAAATTTGTATAACAAAACATGTGTAATTGCAATAATTTTCTGGAAGAAATACTTCATGTCGGGTGCCAACACTTATAGCCATGACTGTATATCGTATACATACATACCCCTGTATAGATTTCATTGTAGCCCTTGTCTCAGAGAGAAAAATAATCAGAAATTGTAATCTGTTTTCAATCTCAGCATTTTAAGGGTTGCAGCTGTGGCACCATGTAAATGTCATGAAAATGAAATGAAGTAGGACCATCATTACCAATGCTTAGAAATTTGATTTTTAGCGTGTTTGTGGAAATCACTAAGTAAAATTAACTCTTTCAACCATCTGTACATTATTATGCACCTGGCTATAATACATTAAGAAATTCAAAGCCATTGGACTTGGATGTAATGCATCGGTGATTCTCACTCAACATTTAAGACTGTGCCAGATCTGAAAAGTGTGATGTTGACAATTTACTTGCATATATTTATGAAAATTATGAATTTAAATGTTGTGTCTATGGAACACCTATTAAATCTTCTAGTTGCTAAGGGGACCAGACTGGCCCCAAACTCCATAAACACAATCAAAGTCTTGAGCTGTGAGACAGGTATTAATACCAGGATAGCACAAAAAAAGTGCTTTCCAAGACCAGTGAACCCAGCCTCTTGAACAAGCAGCACGCCTTCATCCTGTAAGCTAGAAATGCTTGGAAACATTTCTGAAATGTAATGCACCAAGTAGTATAGCATGTCCTAAAGCTAGGTTCACACTATCAATGTGCTCTCCATCATTCAGATCCACCAGGGGACCCGAAGGATGGCGAGCTGTAATAAAGTTACACATCGACAATGGCGGACCCCATTGACTATAATGGGCTCCACCAAGTGTCCGCTGTTTTCAAAACTTAAAGCAGTGGATAGAAAAGTCCTCTGTGCAGGACTTTTCTCTCTGCTGATTTTTGGTGGTTTCTTTGACGGAGACTCCAGCGCAGATGTGAACCGAGCCTAAGCCTGTTCTCCCCATACTTCAGAGGCACCCTATGCATTAAAAAGGAGGTACTAATCTGTAAAAAAAAAAAAATAAAACACTTGCTTCTAAGGGACAAAACACATATCATTCCTGGAAACATGTATGTGGATGACACATTGTAAAGTGTCTCATTTTTGAAGGACCTTAAAAGATCCTGTTTGCATCATGTATGACAGATTATTTAACACTTTTCTGACATATACAGTGTCAGACTGGGATGTCTAGGGCTTACCAGTGGAATTGTTTCTAGGAGCCCACCGCCAGGACCCCTACAGATCAGCGGTACCGGAACAGGGCGGCTAAAGGTAATAACATATCGGGAGCCATGCTGCTCACCCACCATACGATCTGCACCACTGCACTACCTAAATCCACTGGTACACCCTGTATGGCAAGTGAACAGCGTGGCTCCTAGAATTGTTACCATTGCTAGTAGCCGCTCTGTCCTAGAAAAGCTGATCTGCAGAGGTACAGGCTGTTGTATCGCCGCAGATGTAATATTGATGGCCTATCCTAAGGACAGTACTAACCAAAAACACCTCCATATACTCCTGACCACAAAGTAAATATTAAACACCAAAAGAAAATAAGTCAAGAAAAAAAAAATCTCTAAATATATAAAATATATATTTATTAATAAAATATGTAATAAATACATGAAAATAATGAATCTAATAATATAAGTGATGCAGACAAACCTAGATGAAACATAGCACAAGACACGTGTCATATAAAGAGGCTCAATAGTAATGCAAGATATAAAGATGACAGTACAGTTCTGGCCAAAAGTATTGGCACCCCTGCAATTCTGTCAGATAATACTCAATTTCTTCCAGAAAATGATTGCAATCACAAATGCTTTGGTAATAATATCTTCATTTAATTTGTCTTCAATGGGAAAACCACAAAAAGAATTGTCAAAAAGCCAAATTGGATATAATTCCACACCAAACATAAAAAAGGGGGTGGACAAAAGTATTGGCACCCTTTGAAAAATCAGGTGATGCTTCTCTAATTTGTGTAATTAACAGCACCTGTTACTTACCTGTGGCACATAACAGGTGGTGGCAATAACTAAATCACACTTGCAGCCAGTTGAAATGGATTAAAGTTTACTCAACCTCTGTCCTATGTCCTTGTTTGTACCACATTGAGCATGGAGAAAAGAAAGAAGACCAAAGAACTGTCTGAGGACTTGAGAAGCAAAATTGTGAGGAAGCATGAGCAATCTCAAGGCTACAAGTCCATCTCCAAAGACCTGAATGTTCCTGTGTCTACCGTGCGCAGTGTCATCAAGAAGTTTAAAGCCCATGGCACTGTGGCTAACCTCCCTAGATGTGGACGGAAAAGAAAAATTGACGAGAGATTTCAACGAAAGATTGTGCGGATGGTGGTTAAAGAACCTCGAGTAACATCCAAACAAGTTCTAGCTGCCCTGCAGTCCGAGGGTACAACAGTGTCAACCCGTACTATCCGTTGGCGTCTGAATGAAAAGGGACTCTATGGTAGGATACCCAGGAAGACCCCACTTCTGACCCAGAGACATAAAAAAGCCAGGCTGGAGTTTGCCAAAACTTACCTGAGAAAGCCAAAAACTTTTTGGAAGAATGTTCTCTGGTCAGATGAGACAAAAGTAGAGCTTTTTGGGAAAAGGCATCAACATAGAGTTTACAGGAAAAAAAAAGAGGCCTTCAAAGAAAAGAACACGGTCCCTACAGTCAAACACGGCGGAGGTTCCCTGATGTTTTGGGGTTGCTTTGCTGCCTCTGGCACTGGACTGCTTGACCGTGTGCATGGCATTATGAAGTCTGAAGACTACCAACAAATTTTGCAGCATAATGTAGGGCCCAGTGTGAGAAAGCTGGGTCTCCCTCAGAGGTCATGGGTCTTCCAGCAGGACAATGACCCAAAAAACACTTCAAAAAGCACTAGAAAATGGTTTGAGAGAAAGCACTGGAGACTTCTAAAGTGGCCAGCAATGAGTCCAGACCTGAATCCCATAGAACACCTGTGGAGAGATCTCAAAATGGCAGTTTGGAGAAGGCACCCTTCAAATCTCAGGGACCTGGAGAAATTTGCCACAGAAGAATGGTCTAAAATTCCAGCAGAGCATTGTAAGAAACTCATTGATGGTTACCGGAAGCGGTTGTTCGCAGTTACTTTGTCTAAAGATTGTGCTACCAAGTATTAGGCTAAGGGTGCCAATACTGTTGTCCGGCCCATTTTTGGAGTTTTGTGTAAAATGATCAATGATTTGACTTTTTTTTCATTCTCTTTTGTGTTTTTTCATTGCAAGCAAAATAAATGAAGATATTATTACCAAAGCATTTGTGATTGCAATCATTTTCTGGAAGAAATTGAGTATTATCTGACAGAATTGCAGGGGTGCCAATACTTTGGCCCGCCCTGTACAGTCATGGCCAAAAGTTTTGAGAATGATACAAATATAAATTTTTACAAAGTCTACTGCTTCAGTTTTTCTAATGGCAATTTGCATATACTCCAGAATGTTATAAAGAGTGATCAGCTTAACAGCAATTACTTGCAAAGTCAATATTTGCCTAGAAAATGAACTTTATCCCCCAAACACATTTCAACACCATTGCAGCCCTGCCTTAAAAGGACCACCTAACATCGTTTCAGTGATTGCTCCATTAACACAGGTGTGGGTGTTGATGAGGACAGGGCTGGAGATCAATCTGTCATGATTAAGTAAGAATGACACCACTGGACACTTTAAAAGGAGGCTGGTGCTTGCCATCATTGTTTCTCTTCTGTTAACCATGGTTATCTCTAAAGAAACACGTGCAGTCATCATTGCACTGCACAAAAATGGCTTAACTGGGAAGAGTATTGCAGCTAGAAAGATTGCACCTCAGTCAACAATCTATCGCATCATCAAGAACTTCAAGGAGAGAGGTTCCATTGGTGCCAAAAAGGCTCCAGGGCGCCAAGAAAGACCAGCAAGCGGCAGGACCGTCTCTTAAAAGTGTTTCAGCTGTGGGATCGGGCTACCAGCAGTGCAGAGCTTGCTGAGGAATGGCAGCAGGCAGGTGTGAGTGCATCTGCACGCACTGTGAGGCGGAGACTCTTGGAGCAAGGCCTGGTCTCAAAGAGGGCAGCAAAGAAGCCACTTCTCTCCAGAAAAAACATCAGGGACAGACTGATATTCTGCAAAAGGTACAGGGAGTGGACTGCTGAGGACTGGGGTAAAGTCATTTTCTCTGATGAATCCCCTTTTCGATTGTTTGGAACATCTGGAAAACAGCTTATTCGGAGAAGAAGAGGTGAGCGCTACCACCAGTCTTGTCTCATGCCAACTGTAAAGCATCCTGAAACCATTCATGTGTGGGGTTGCTTCTCAGCCAAGGGAATCGGCTCTCTCACAGTCTTGCCTAAAAACACAGCCATGAATAAAGAATGGTACCAGAATGTCCTCCAAGAGCAACTTCTCCCAACCGTCCAAGAGCAGTTTGGCGCTCAACAATGCCTTTTCCAGCATGATGGAGCACCTTGCCATAAAGCAAAGGTGATAACTAAATGGCTCAGGGAACAAAACATAGAGATTTTGGGTCCATGGCCTGGAAACTCCCCAGATCTTAATCCCATTGAGAACTTGTGGTCAATCATCAAGAGACGGGTGGACAAACAAAAAACAACAAATTCAGACAAAATTAAAGCATTGATTCTGCAAGAATGGACTGCTATCAGTCAGGATTTGGTCCAGAAGTTGATTGAGAGCATGCCAGGGAGAATTGCAGAGGTCCTGAAGAAGAAGGGTCAACACTGCAAATATTGACTTGCTGCATTAACTCATTCTAACTGTCAATATAAGCTTCTGTTACTCATAATATGAAAGCAATTATATTTCTGTATGTGATAAAAACATCTGACACACATAAAAACCAGAGGGCAGCAGATCATGTGAAAATATAATATTTGTGTCATTCTCAAAACTTTTGGCCATGACTGTATATACATATATGGCCCAGGATATAAACTAAATAGTATAGCACCAGGTGCACAAAAATTGCAAACCATATATATAAATATCAAAATAGGGAATTACCCAACCAAAGAATAATAATCTATGCCACATAGGCAAAAAAATATATGGAAATGCAAAAATTAAAACACTATCCACATACTGCTAAATACTGATATATGCCATATATTGAGTAATAAAGACAAACAGCAGTAGGTGGAAATCATGTCAAACAGACCAATAAGTGAGTGCAAAGTAGAATTAATTACCTGTAGCCATTGGAATAACAAGATTGAGCCCCAGTGAACACAAAAGGTATGCTTCGAAACGCACCTCAACGCGTTTCGCTTAAAAAAGCTTCCTCAGGAGGTGTAGTGACCAGCAAACAGGGAGAGGTATATATAGAGACCCCCAAAGATGTGAAACCAGCTGTGGATGATAGCGCATGACGCCATGATGGACATAACGAGATCCGCCCAGCGCTTGCGCAATAACGAGCAGTTGCGTCAAATGACACTCAACTCCCATGCACGTAGTAGCGCCTAGCTAATCTCGCGAGGTCAGTGCACCGACGTCATGCGCACCACGCTGGAACGCATGAATAGGTAAGTATAACTTCCCTTGTATAAAAGGATGAGACAAAGGCAGCATCGACATATTCAAAATTGAAATACAGCCCAAAATGGCATATAAGTGATTACCTATATAGCTGGATAAACAATATATGAAATAATGCCAATAAAAATATATTAAATAATGTTATATGCGCCACACTGGAAGCACATGATCTAAAACTACTATTGTATAACAGTTAATAAAAAGACAGCACTGTTATGCTTAAAATTGGGACATAGCGTCAGATAACATACAGATGATTACCACTGTGACAAAGTTTCAGATAACATAGTAATGATTACCACCGTGACTAAATAAATAATAAATACAACAGTGACAATAAAAAATATACCCCAAAATTAATATATTATAAAAAATACAAAAAACAAAACATACATAAATATAATGTGAATACATCAAATATATGAATGTACATAAGTGAGAAATTAGGATGATCATAAGCAAATACAGATCAAACATATGAATAAAAATATGTGGATAATATCAAAGTGAAAATGTGAAAATAAGTAAAACATAAAGATGATCATAGGCAAATAGAGATCAAAACACACATGAATAAAAATATGTGAATAATATCAAAGTAAAAAATGTGAAAAATATATAAAAATATAAGTGATTAAAAAAAAAAAAAATATATATATATATATATATATATATATATTTTTTTTTCTTTTTGATACATCATGAATCGAGCAATGCCACAAAATCCAACCATAACAAATATTAGTGTCTGTCAAGGAGACATATTCATCTTCAAGAGAATAAACAATAATACAATTAATGGCAAAACAATAAACAGTTAAAAACACAAAACATACCTATTATAAAAAAAGGTCTGAAGCTGACCGCCTCATTTAAATCCAAAGGTGAGGCCGTTTTAATATTGATAATCCATCTCACTTCTTTGCGTAATAATGCCTTTTTAATATCACCACCATGGGAACCTAGATGGACACGATCAATACCAAAGGCTCTAAAGCCTCTCGGATTACATCCATGGCATTCCTTAAAATTCCTTGGAATTGGTTGTAATTTTTCAAAATCAGGGGCCAATGCAGCGGATTGTATTTTACTCACATACTCGGATATTCTGATGTTAAGGGTCCTAGTTGTCATACCAATGTAAATGAGCCCACATGGACATGTTGCATAGTAGATCACCGCAGAAGTAGTACATGTAATGTTGTGACAAACTTTATAATGTCTGCAATTAGTAGAATCCCTATCCTAAGGACAGGCCATCAATATTAGAAAGATGGATAAATTCTTTAAAGAGTTTGTCCAGAAACTGGAGCAACCCATGTGCCGTGCGGGTGGTGTAAAATAAAAAAAAAAGTAAATAAAAAAGCATACTTGTGTGTCCCCAATGCTCCATTGTCCACTGCTAGTGTCCATTCAGTCTTGTGCCGGCGCCTCCTTGCTGGGAGTCCTGCACCTCATGTGACCGCTGAGACCAATTAGGTACAGGATTTCTAGACATGAGGCGCCGCCATGAGCCCGAACAGACACAGGCAGGGGACAACGGAGTGCTGGGGACAGGTGAGCATGCTATTTTTTTAAATTTTTACACCTCCCTGGCGGCCGCCACAGTGGTCGCTCCAATTTATGGACAACCTCTTTTAAGGGGTTGTCTGGACCAAATTTTTTTTATGGCCACTTCACTGGTCCCCGCATACCGTGGCCTCTTCACTGGTCCCCCATACGGGGAACAGTGATGGAGCCATTATATTGCATGGGAGCAGTGATGGGAGCTATCATCCTGGGGGGGGGGGCATTAAACTGTATGGGGCATATTAAAGGGGTTGTCAGGGATTAATCTTTTTTATGGCCTATGCTCAGGATATACCATAAATACCTGATTGCTAGGGGGCTGACACATGGTCCCATCAGCTGTTCGGAGCCATGTTTGGTGTTCTGTACACAACACAGGGCCAGAAGCGGAAAGCTCCATCCGCTGTTTAGTCGCCCGGTGTTTTCACTGCAGCTCAGCTCCCACTGACTTCAATAAGTGCTGAGATGCAGTGAAGGTGACCGGCTAATACACAGAGGACAGAGCTTTCTGCTTCTGGCCCTGTATTGTGTACAGGATGGGCACCAGAAGTGGCTCTGTACAGCTGATCGTTCCGGAGCTGGCCTCCTATAGATCAGGTATTTATGGCCTATCCTGAGGATAAACCATAACAAGTTATGCCTGGACAACCCCTTTAATAAACCCCCTAATGCGCCACACTTTAACCCCTTAACGACCCAGGGCGTAATAGTACGTCTTGAGTCTCATGACGGTGTATGGAGCGCGCTCAGGAGCTGAGCGCTCTCCATACACCACGGGTGCCGGCTGTATAATACAGCCAGGACCCACCACTAACAGCAACGATTGGTGCCTGCACCGATCGCGGCTGTTAACCCTTTAGATGCCGCGGTCAAACGGGACTGCGGCGTCTAAATTGCGCAGCCGCCACGGGCGCCTCCATTTTCCTTGATCGCCGCCCCCCAGAACGTCATTGGAGGGCGGCGATTAGTTGCCATGACAGCCTGGAGCCTATTGAAGGCTCCCAGGCCTGTCATTACATTACAGCTATTACGCGATGCCAGGAGCATCGTCTAATAGCAGTGAAGGCATTTTGCTATTCACTGCGATACAGTAGTATCGCAGTGAATAGTTTCAGCAATCAGACCCCCTAGGTTTCAAGGTCCCTAGGGAGTCTGATCATACAAGTAAAAGTTGAAAAAAAAAAAGTTTTTAAAAGTATGAAAAAAATAAAAAAAACACAAAAGTTCAAATCACCCCCCTTTCCCTAGATCAGATATAAAAGTATATAAACAAAAGTAAACATAAACACATTAGGTGTCCCCCTGCTCCAAAATGCCGGAACTATTAAAATATTAAAATATTTATCCCATACGGTGAACGGTGTAGCGGGGAAAAAAATCAAAATGGCCAAATAGCGTTTTTTTCAACACTTTGCCTCCTATAAAAAATTGAATAAAAAGTGATCAAACAATTAGATCTTTCCCCAAATGGTATCAATAAAAACGTTATGTTGTCCCGCATAAAAAGACGCCTCACCCAGCTCCATACATGTAAATATGAAAAAGTTACAGGTGACAAAATATGGCGACGCAAAATTTTTTTTTCTATTTAGCAAAGTTTAAAATTTTTTAAAAGGTATCCAAACATTACAAATACTATATAAATTTGGTATCGCCGTGTTCGTACTGACCCGCAGAATACAGGTAACATGTCATTTTTACCACACAGTGAATGCTGTAAAAATTAAACCCATATGAATTTGACGCCAATGCAGTTTTTCTCCAATTGCACCTCATTCTGAATTTTTTTCCAGCTTCCCAGTACATTGCACAGCATATTGAATGGTACCATTACAAAGTACAATTTGTTTTGCAAACAATAAGCCATCATGTGACTCTGTGAATTGAAAAATGAAAAAGTTATGGCTCTTGGAATGTGGGGAGGGAAAAATGAGAATGCAAAAACAAAAAATGGCCCGGTCATTAAGGGGTTAAAGAGGTTGTCTAGTATAATTTTTTTTTCTTTTTCATAATTAGTCTGGGGGAGTTAAACCCCCCCCCCACCACCCTTCCCAAAAAAAAACCATACCCACCAGTACTTGGTGCTCCAGTGTCCTCCCAGCACAGTCTGGTCCTGCTGCTCCATTGTAGTCACGTGCAGAGGGAACTTCCGCTGGAAGAAAACAGAGCTGCAGGACCAAACTGCGCTGGGAGACACTGGGGACAAGAGAGAAAGTTGTTTTTTTTTTTCACCTGCCTTGGTGTAATTAAAAAAAATAAAAAAATAAATAAATAAAATGTTATCCTGGAGAACCCCTTTAATGTCCCTCAGGTTACTGGCCTCCATCATTGCCCCCACCCCCACAATATATTGGCCCCATCAATGGTCCCCATACAGTATAGGGGCCACTGTATGGGGGGGAATAGTGAAGGGGCCACTGTATGGGGAAGAGTAGTGCAGGGGATACTGTATACCCATACAGTGGCCACTTCATTGGTCCCCCCTATAGTAGATGTGGTGATAACTTACCTGTCTGCTCCTTGGTCCCACTCCTTCTTGCTCCGGGTGCACTGATGTGACATCATGTGCGCCCGGAGAAGGAAGAAGCAGTAGGCGCCGGAGAGCAGATAAGTATTGGAGTGTTAGACCAGGAAGCCTGTGGCTTCCTGCTCTTCTAGTAGCAGGACCGGGTTGGCGGCGCCATTTCTCCTCAGTTTTGCGATCCGGTTTAAGAACCGGATCGCAAAACTTGCTGCATCACTTACCTCTTCCAGTTCCTGCTCGCATCTTCTCCTCTTCCCACTTCAGCCTGGGCCTGTGCGTCGCGATGACGTAATGCGCGGCATACGGAGGCCCCCTAGCCAGGAGCGGGGAGAGGTAAGTGAATAGGGGCCTTACTGCACCTCCACTGCCTATTATATAAAAGCAGTGGGGGTCTGGTAGGGCCCCCTACTGGCATGGGGCCCACTGGGGTATTCACCAGTCCCTCGGTTGGCCAGTCTGACCCTGGACGTACATGTACAGTAAGGAGTTACTGTAGTCCACAGTAATTGTATGACACTTCAACATACATACATACTTCTGTAACATACAGCAGACACTCCAGCAGCACCCTCATTTAGTGGTGCTCTCTGCCCAGTTTACAGCATTAGGTTTTCAGGTATTAGGTAGTATTAGGAATACAGGTATTTATGTCTAAATAGTGACATGCAAAATTCCCAAAAAGTCTGCATTAAAAAAAGTAATTTTCATGACACATTCTTTAAGTTTTAAGCATCATGTCAGCCATAACACTTTTTCCATCCTTTTAACCCCATCTTATTGTCTTTCACACTCTGCACTTTTCCTTTTTGCTTTTTCTTTATCCTTGTAACTCAAGATCCTCTCTACTCTGATCAGACACCATCTTAATCTTTAGATGTCACTGTTCTCTGCACAGCATCACATGGGCAGCTAGAGACAGTACCATCCCTGCTTGTTGGGGGACATTGTCATTATCTTTTTACCTTCATAATCTCCTAATTAATCTATAAAACCATAAGTTTACAGCTGTGATGAACCGACCCTCAGTTTTATATCTTTCTTGGAAGTGTGTTTTTACTTGCTTATGTCAGTCCTCCCCCCACTTGTTTGAATGTGGTGCTTAAGTTGAGTTTACACTGCTGGACGCTATGCCTCACTGGTTTTTATCCTTGGCCAGATGGCGATGGGGGATAGTGGTCCGGTGACCTTAACTTCACCCACCCCTCCCCGCACCTAGGAAGGTACCCATCTCTCCGAGGATTATGCAAAGGAGGGAGAAGGAGGGCTGGCTGGGGGAGGTGAAGGGTGGGGTTGAAGAGGGTCTCACTCTGAGGTAGAGAGAGGTTTTTTTGTCTTTGTGTGGAGCCTGAAAGAGACACAGCTAAGAGACTTAGGTCTGGTATTCCTCTATACTTTATTTCCATTTTTGTTTTATGTGCTGTATCATAACACTTTTGCTCGTATGTTTATGCTTGATCATATTAATATTGTATATTCCTGTATATGCTATAAATTAGTACCGACCCACTTGGGTTATTAAATATATAAAATTTATACAGCTCGTTTCATTCTATCCTACGAACTCGGTCCGCTCATGGGTTGTGAGGGGAAGGTTAAGAAGGGTGATCGCAGGTAGGCCAAGGGGCTTGGCAAGGCGATATTCTTCACAGTGGTGGCAGCGTTGTGGGATCTTAGGATAACAGTGTGTGGGTGTGGTATCACTCAGACACTGAGGATTGTGGCAATCCTATGGCACGAGCTCGGTATGAGATCAAGCTTAAAATACGGTGAAAGTTTGGTACAGTACTGTTCCCTCCCTTCTTCTTTTTTTCTGTCCTATCTTTTATTTGGCAACGACTTCTAGTGAATGCCTTGGTCTCTGAGAAGTGGAGCCAGGGGACGTCGGCAACTGACTGATACAAACGCTGAGCAGATGGCTGATATGGAAGGTGCTGCAGCTGGGCAGGACGAGGAGCAAAGTCCTGAGAGGCTGGCACAAGAAACCATCACCATGCCGGACGGTTCCGCAGGTGCCCGGACCCCAGAGGTAACTTTGCCTGGAGGGACCAGTAGCCCCAGTTCTGTGGGGGTAACGGACTTATACTTGCACATGGCCTTACAGCAGATAGACGCCAGTGACTCTAGCACCCGTCTGCAGGTGATTCTCCAGTACCAAGAAGCTGCAGAGCGCCGGGCGGAGAGAGAAGCTGCAGAGCGCCAGGCGGAGAGAGAAGCCGCTGCTGCAGAGCGCCAGGCGGAGAGAGAGGCCGCTGCCACTGCCGCTGCTGCAGAGCGTCGGGCTGAGAGAGAGGCTGAGCGAGAGGCCCGTGAACGCCAGGCAGAGAGGGAGCATCAGCTTGAGCTAAAAAAGCTGGAACTTCGCCAGCAGGTGCAACCTTCTCCTGCACAAACTCCAGGAGCCCAAGCACTAAAGATCCGATCCGAGGACTTTCCACTCTTGGAAGATAACGGGGACTTGGACTCGTTCTTGCAGGGATTTGAGAGGGCGTGTAAGCAGCATCATATTCCCCAGGCAGAATGGGCCCGTTACCTGTCTCCCTGGCTGAAGGGAAAAGGCCTGGATGTTTCCACGAGCTTACCAGAGGACGCAGACTATGAGACCATCAAAGCGGCGCTGATCCGGAGATACCGGGTCACGCCGGAGGTGCATCGCAAAAAGTTCCGGAATATACAGCGGGGTCCCACAGAGAGCTATACGGATGTTCTGTACCACTTACAGGCTACATTCTGGCAGTGGATCAAAGGACTTACTGTCACCACGTTTGAGGGACTTGGGGACCTTATGATAAAGGAACAATTTCTCCAGGTGTGCCCTCTGGAGGTCCGCCAGTTCGTGTGTGATTGGAAACCCAAGACAGCAGACCAGGCTGCAGAGATTGCTGACGACTATGTGTCCACCAGGGAGCAAGGGACCAAGAGAGGAGCCACCCTGCAGAGACCCCCAAGCTGGAAGGAGGGGCAAAGCTGGAGTTCACCACAGCCTGCGGTCTCCAAGTCCGGTAAGACAAACTCTGTCACGGGTGCCCCCTCTACCTCCCCTGTCCCAAGAACTCTGGGCGCCCCGGGGACCACCTCGAAGTCCCAAGGAGAGGTCCGGCGGTGTCACACCTGTAACCAGCCAGGACATTTCAAGGCGGAGTGCCCAAACCGCTCTAAGAACCCCCCTGTTTCCCCAGCCACGGCAGCTGGCTCATATGTATACTTGGTGGGGAGGGAGGGGTTGCAATCTAATGCCAACCCTGTCAACAGGTCATTGTGGGGGATAAAGTGGTCATGGGATTTCGGGACACTGGGGCGGATGTTACTCTGGTGCAACCTGACTTGGTCCCTCCGGACAGTATTATCCCTGGAAAAACTCTGACCCTGAGGGGTATTGGACAAGAATGCTTAACTGTGCCCATGTGTGAAGGATCCGGGTTTACCAGGGCCTCGCGCCTGGCCTACCTGCGATCACTTCGATGACCTCACAGCCACTTTCCGGGAGTGAGGCGGGTCAACAGAGGATAATACGCAAAACGGGCCTTCTAAATTTTATATATTTATTAACCCCTAAATGGGTCGGTACTAGACACTTAACACATACATAGAATACATGCAGCGATTAACAAGCAGATACAAGTGAAAACGGCATAACACGGTACATAAAATAAAAATGGGGATAAAAGAAAGAAAAGAATATATATTACCAACACCAGCTTGTGCAGGTATCTCTGACTTCCAAGTGTGATTCAGCCAGGGCAAGTATCTTGTGGACGTCCAGTAGCAGATGACCTTAGCAGGGTAAAATGGCCGAAGACCATCTGGAACAAGTAGTTAGTCCATTTCTCTGAGCCCATGTGGTAGGCTCAGAGCATAATCTTGGGTAAAGCATGTGTTGCTCACATGCAGTGGCACCTATTTTAGGTCCACAACAAGGCCTCAAGCCTAGCTCCTTAGGCCACATGGCAGCCACATGTTGGTCACATGGCTGCCTTCCCCCACAGCTTGCCTCCAAGAAGCGTGCATCTCCAAAATCACCAGACAACAGAGCCCTGTTCAGCCTGGGCGGAGCCCTTTTGTCTCCCCTGGTCTCCTCCCTGAGTGAGGTCACCAGGGGGAGAAGACCCGCCCCCTCTCTACATCTCTCAGAATAACTTTTCAGTATAAGTCTATGCATGATGTTTATAGAGTCTGGCTGGTAGTATAATGGGGTTCCTGGCGAGATCCCCAATACATAGACTCCAAGTTTGACACTCCAGCTCCCTTTGGGTAAGGAGATCAGTGCCTGCACCTTTCCTGGACTTTGAACGGTGACATGTGTATATTCTGAGCGTGCGCCTTGACCTGACGCATCTGGGGAATTTATCGGATCGACAATAAGATGTTCCCCAGGCCAGATATCGTCATAAAACCATAATTCCTTAGAACTAGCAATGGCGCCACTGAGTCTCTCAGTGATATGCGGATCGTTTGCATAAAGCATCCTGTCTAAATGAACCCCCGCTGGGTTAGTGAGGATGGCAGTCTTATGCAGATGAAGGCTTTTGACCAAATGGCTGATTGCTTCAGGGACAGGACAATAGTAGTTTGACCACCTTCCAGTTGCTCTTCTAAGCCTGATTCTAGGCACCAACCCCCTCTGTGCAGTAGTATAGACCAATATTGATTGTTTGTTTGTTTGTTTGAGTTGGAAGGGACCTCAAGGGCCATCGAGTCCAACCCCCTGCAAAGCAGGAATTCCTAAAACATCCCAGCTATATACCTATCCAGTTTCCGCTTGAAGATTTCAATTGATGGAGAACTCACCACCTCCCGTGGCAGCCTATTCCACTCTCTCACTACCCTTACTGTTAGAAAGTTTTTCCTAATGTCTAATCTGAATCTCCTTCCCCTTAGTTTCATTCCATTACTTCTCGTGCTTCCTTCTGCTAATGAGAATAGGGTAGATCCCTCTGCACTGTGACAACCTTTCAGATATTTAAATACCGCTATTAAGTCTCCCCTTAGCCTTCTCTTCTGCAAACTAAGCAGCCCCAATTCTTTTAGCCTCTCCTCGTAGGACATGGTTTGTAGACCTTCCACCATTTTGGTTGCTCTTCTCTGGACCTGCTCCAATAAATCGATGTCTTTCTTAAACTGGGGAGCCCAGAACTGTACACAGTATTCCAGGTGGGGTCTGACCAGGGCAGAGTACAGCGGAATAATTACCTCTCTTGATCTAGCTTCAATGCTCGTCTTGATACATCCTAGAATTTTATTAGCCTTTTTAGCCACCGCACCGCACTGTTGAATTTGCGATCTATTATTATGCCCAGATCCTTTTCCCCTGTACTCTCACTTAGTACTATTCCTCCCATACTATATATGCTTCTTGCATTTCTGTTACCCAGATGTAGAACTTTGCATTTGTCCCTGTTGAATACCATTTTGTTCACCTCAGCCCATTGTTCCAGTGTGTCTAAGTCCTTTTGGATGCACTCTCTCTCCTCTCTAGTGTTGGCCATTCCTCCTATCTTTGTATCATCTGCAAATTTTATTAGTTCCCCATTAACCCCATCATCCAGATCATTTATAAAAATATTAAAAAGTACTGGGCCCAGGACAGAGCCCTGCGGCACCCCGCTTTTTACTTTCTTCCAGTTTGATGTATAGCCATTTAGAATTACTCGTTGTGCCCGATCATTAAGCCAATTGTGAACCCACCTCACTGATATTTTATCAAAGCCATACTTGATAATTTTTTCAATAAGAAAGTTATGTGATACTTTATCAAAGGCCTTACTAAAGTCAAGATATACTATGTCCACTGCATTTCCCTGGTCCAACCATTCAGTGACTTTATTATAGAAGGAAATAAGATTAGTCTGACAAGATTTATTAGGCATAAAGCCGTGCTGGCTCTGATTAATTAAAGCCTTCCCATCCAGGTACCTAATTAAATGTACTTTAACGATTTGTTCAAAGATTTTTCCTACTATCGAGGTCAGACTTACCGGCCTATAATTTCCTGGGTCGTCCCTATTCCCCTTTTTGTAGATGGGGACCACATTTGCCCTTTTCCAATCTAGAGGGACCACTCCTGTTTCCCATGACTTATTAAAGGTTATTGCAAGGGGTTCTGTTATTTCCTCTGCTAATTCTTTTAAAACTCTAGGGTGTAAATCATCCGGTCCTGGGGACTTGGTTTCCTTAATCTTAGCTAAATGTTCTCTTACCAAACCTTCGCTTATAATCAGCTTGGAGTCCTCTTTCCCCTCATCACTATCACCATTAATGTTGATATTTCCATCCATTTCTTGGGAGAAGACGGATACAAAATATGAATTCAGTAACTCCACCTGCTGATCCACCATGTTAACTTTTTCACCCTTTTCGTTCTTTTAGGACTCCAATGGTTTCCTTCACTTTTCTTTTGCTCTTAACATATCCCCAAAAACCTTTTACATTACTCTTAACTTCTTTTGCAAGCTTCAATTCGTATTCAGCCTTGGCTTTTTTAATGCTTATCTTGCAGAGTCTGCAAACTGCTGTATACTCTCCCTTAGATATAGCTCCCATCTTCCACTTGTTGTAAGTTTCCTTTTTCTTTTTTAGTAGGTTATGTAATTTTTTGGTCATCCATCCTGGAGTTTTTAGGTGATTCCCATTTTTCTTGCTTCTAGGTATTGTTAGTTCCTGTGCATTAATGATTTCCCTACGGAAAATTTCCCACCCCTCATGTGCATTTTTGTGCTTAAGTAATTTTCGCCATGGAATTCTACTAACCCTTACCTTTAGGCCCCTAAAATCTGCCCTACTAAAATTGAGCCTTCTAATCTTTGTCTTCTCAGGTCTTCTTCTTCTTACAACCCCAAACTCGAGTATAGCATGGTCGCTGAATCCCAATGTCCCTGCTACCCTTAATTCCTTAACCATGTCCTCCTTATTAGTTAAAACTAGGTCCAGAATGGATGTTCCTCTCGTGTTTTTTTCTACTAACTGGGCAATGAAGTTGTCTGCTAGAGAGGATAAAAATTTGATAGAGCCTTTGCTCGTAGCTGTGTGAGTTTCCCAATGAATATCTGGGTAATTAAAGTCTCCCATGATAACAATTTCAAATTTCTTCGAAAGCGTGGTCATTTGCTGTGAAAAAATCTCATCCCTGTCTTCTGTCTGTCCTGGTGGTCTATAATAAACCCCTATTATGATGTCCTTATCATTGTTTTTCCCCTGAATTGTTACCCAAATATTTTCCAATAAGTTATCATTTTGTAAAACTGTGATTTCCGTGGAAATGTGATCTTTTTTAACATACAATGCAACTCCTCCCCCTCTTTTATTAGTTCTATTTTTTTTGAATAAGTTGTATCCTTCCATCTGTATATTCCAATCATGCTTATCGTTCCACCAAGTTTCTGTAATACCAATGACATCATATTTTTCCTTCTGTATTATCAGTTCTAATTCTCCCTGTTTATTTCCCAAGCTTTGCGCATTTGTGTAAAAACATTTCAGATTGCGCTCTGGTACTTCCTTTTTCTTAATTTCCTTCTGAGTATCCTGTCTTAGGTCCTCATTACCACATCTAGTAACCTTGTTTAGTATATCCTTTAGCTGCATGTTCTTGTCTTTCTTTTTACTTCCCATCCCCTCCTCTTCTAGTTTAAAGCCCTCCTGATAAGTGTGGCAAGTCTTCTGGCAAATATGTGTTTCCCAGGCTTTGTGAGATGTATCCCATCTCTAGCAAGGAGTCCATCATAGAGGTAATTCACTCCATGGTCCAGAAATCCAAAACCTTGCTCTCTACACCACTGCCGAAGCCAATTGTTCACCTCTAGTATTTTATTCCATCTCCTGATACCATAACCATCAACTGGGAGAATTGATGAAAATACTACCTGCGCATCCAGTTCCTTCACTTTCTTTCCTAGATTTTCAAAGTCTTTACGAATAGTTGGTAAATCATTTTTTGCCGTGTCGTTTGTACCCACATGTATCAGCAAAAATGGGTAGTTATCCTTGGAGCTGAAGAGGCATGGAATCCTATCGGCCACATCCCTAACTTTTGCTCCTGGGAGGCAGCATACTTCTCGTGCAGTTATATCTGGCCTGCAGACAGCTGCCTCTGTGCCCCTTAGCAGTGAGTCGCCCATAACCACTACTCTTCTTTTTTTCCTCGCTACGCTATTTCTTGTTGCTCCCTCTTATCTCTGGGTGACTTTTGTTTCCTCTTTTGCTGATAGATTATTCTTATCGTTTTCATCAGTCTGCATAAGAGTTTCATATCGGTTACCTAGCTGTGTAAGTGGTGATGGCCTTGTGATCCTTTTGCATCTCTTGGTCACCTGTATCCATTTATCTGCCTCTGTAGGTTCACTCAAGTATTCTTCCCTTACTATATTTAGGAGGTTTGCTTCAGCCTCCACCACTGTAGGCTCTCTCATACTTTCTTCCCTTACTATATTCAAGAGGTTTGCTTCTGCTTCATCAATAAAAACCTCACTTTCTTTGATGCCTCTCAACGTCTCTATTCTTTCTTCCAACCTCTGCACTTTATCTTCTAAAAGGGCCACTAGTTTGCATTTCATACAGGTGAAGTTGTCTTTATGGTCAGGCAAATCTGTAAACATATAGCATATGCTGCAGCTTACCATGTGAGTTTTCTCCTCTTCCATATTCCTCTCTTCTGGCTGTGCTACTCACCGCCGTGAAGCTCTCTCCTGGCCCCACTGTTCTGGTCTGGGTGTCCGTGGCTCCTTCCCTTGTAGTGCGCCTCCGCTCTTCTTCTTGCTGCTTCTACCGCCCGGCAGTAGGCCGGCAGCCCTCTCCTGGCCGCACTGGGCCAGGAGATATCCTAAGACCATACCTGCACCTCATATCATCACACCATGGCTTGTGTCCATTTGGACTGGGGTGCGGGAAAAGGAATGCGTGATGTGGGGCTAATGTCTAATCTGCCTGCCAATGTACTATTGGGAACAGATTTGGGGCCCTTGGTGTCCCAATATGGGGTGGGAGTAGCCCCACCTTGCTGTGACAAAATGTCTGTACTGAAGGATGATTTTAATGTGGTGTTGAAGCCTGTCACACAGGCAGAGGGAGGGGTCAGCAGCTTGTTTCCCCCTGCTGTGTGCCCAGCTAAAGGAATCAGTGAGCATGTGAATGAGGGACTGTGGAATGTTAACCTGGCTGTAGCCCCGCCCACATCTGCAGGTGGTGATAGCCCCCTCAGTGTGACCCTGGCTGAGCCATTCACCCATGCAGTTCACTGTGAATCAATGACTGAATGCAATGTCAATGTAATTGCTAATTCTTGCCTTGCAGCTTTCCAGGGTAGCTCTTCTGAGATGCTGGGGGCAAACCCAACTGATGACAATGTGCCAGGTGGTCAGGTGGGTCATGGGGACCTCAGGGCCGATCTGGATGAGGAACGGACTGCTGGTGTTGCGGTGGTAACCCGCAGCCAGAGTGCTAGAGGGGTGGAAGGCGCTCCGGCCCCTGAGCCATTCCCTCTGTCACCCGGAGATGGCACTGAGACCGCCATGACTAGCCTCCTCACACTGGAGCCGGAGGAGCCCGGCGGGTATATGACATGCACATCTCTTCTGTCTGGTTCCAGTCAGGAGTTCAGGGTCACTGTCCAAGCTGACCGCAGTCTGGACGCATTGAAGGAGCGTGCTACTCAACCTTCCTTGGAGTCGGACAAGGACCGCGTGTACTGGGAGCAAGGGAGGTTGTACCGGGAAACGATCCCCACAAAAGGGAAAAGAAAGTCGGATCAGGGAGAAACATTTGGTGGTACCCCAACCCTATCGGGTGGAGTTGTTGCGGATTGCTCATGATATTCCACTGGCAGGCCACCTGGGGATCGCTAAGACCAAGGCTCGCCTCAGCCACTTATTCTACTGGCCTAAAATGGGGACAGATGTAGCTAAATACTGCCGTTCATGTGACACTAGTCAGAGGATGGGCAAGGCTCAAAAGCCCCAATGATACCTATGCCCATCATAACCGAACCTTTCCAGCGGGTGCCTGTGGATCTTATTGGACCCCTGTCCATTCCCAGTCACACCGGGAAACGTTTCTTATTAACGGTAGTAGACTACGCTACTAGGTACCCGGAAGCTGTCGCTCTGTCTTCCACTTGGGCTGATGTAGTGGCCAAGGCTCTGGTAGGCATCTTCTCCCGTGTTGGATTTTCCAGAGAGATGCTCACAGACCAAGGTACCCAGTTCATGACTGCCTTGATGCAAGGCCTGTTTAAGGTAACAGAGGTGCAACATCTGGTGTCCAGCCCATATCACCCACAGACCAATGGCCTGTGTGAACGGTTCAATGGCACCCTGAAGCAGATGCTCAGGATGTTAGTCGAGTCCCACGGGCGCGACTGGGAGCCTTATCTCCCGCACCTGCTGTTCGCTTACCGGGAGGTGCCTCAAGCCTCAACGGGGTTCTCCCCCTTTGAGCTCTTGTACGGGAGACGTGTACGTGGGCCCCTAACTCTTGTGAAAGAGTCCTGGGAAGGAGAAACGGCCATCCAAGGTGTGCCAGTCGTGGAGTATGTCCTGCGATTCCGTGACCAAATGCAGGCTATGGCGCAGCTGGTGCATGACAACATTGTCCAGGCTCAGGCTAACCAGAAGCGCTGGTATGATCAGAATGCCCGTGAGAGAACATACCAGCCGGGGCAGAAAGTATGGGTCCTAGTCCCTGAGCCCCAAGACAAGCTTCAGGCGAAATGAACCGGTCCATACGTCGTGCACCAGCAGGTCAACAGCCTCAGCTACCTGGTCACTGTTGATCCAGGCCGGAACAGGCATAAGGTCTTCCATGTCAACGTGATGAAGGATCATCATGACCCAGAATCTAGTGCCTTTCCGGTATGCAGTCTGCTAGAGGAGGGGGAAGAAGAAGACCTTGTTGACTTGCTTGCCCATTTTCAGGAGGATGGGTCCAACAAGAAGGCACAGGTGAACCCCCTGCTGGCTGAGGCCCAGCTGCATGGAGTTTTGCACTCCCTACCTGGTCTGTTCTCCGCGAAGCCCGGGAGGACTGACCAGGCCATTCACCATGTGGATACCGGGAATCATGCCCCTATCCGGCGGTCGCCATATCGCGTCTCCTCGGAGGTACAGGTCCAGATGCGCAAGGAGATTGACGAGATGCTGGAACTGGGGGTGATTCAGCCCTCTCACAGCGCATGGGCTTCACCTGTGGTTCTTGTGCCCAAAAAGGACCGGACCACCCGGTTCTGTGTAGACTACAGGGAACTTAATGAGGTTACAGTCGACGACGCGTACCCCATGCCGACGACCTGCTTGACCGATTAGGTCAGGCCCAGTACTTGTCCATCATGGACTTGAGTCGGGGATACTGGCAGATCCCCCTGTCCCCTCAGGCACAGGAGCGAAAGGCTTTTATCACCCGTTTCGGACTGTACGAGTCCACTGTCATGCCATTCGGCATGAAGAATGCCCCTGCCACTTTCCAGCGGATGGTCAACTCCCTACTGACGGGATGCGAAGGGTTTGCCACTGCGTACCTGGATGACATTGCTGTCTTCAGCTCCACTTGGGAGGAACACCTACAGCACCTGGCGCAGGTGCTGGGGCAGATCCACAGTGCGGGCTTGACCATCAAACCGGAAAAGTGTCAGCTGGGCATGCGCGAGGTCCAATACCTGGGATACCGGGTAGGTGGGGGAACCCTGAAACCAGAACCTGAAAATCTGGATGTAATCACGTCCTGGCCAAACCCCCGGACCAAGCGACAGGTGATGTCTTTCCTGGGTAAGGCAGGGTACTATAGGAAGTTCGTACTGAACTATAGTGCTCTGGCTGTCCCCTTGACGGACCTCACCAAGAAGAAGTTGCCGCAAACTGTCCAGTGGACGGATGCTTGCGAGCGCTCTTTCGAGGCCCTGAAAACGGCCCTGGCGAACGCACCTGTACTTCAGGCGTACGATGAGTCACGTCCGCTTTTGCTACAGACGCCAGCACCTACGGACTCGGTGCCGTACTGAGCCAGCTTGACTCAGCGGGGCAAGAGCACCCGGTGCAGTACCTCAGCCGAAAGCTTCTGCCGCGGGAGGTGGCCTACGCCACAGTGGAGAAGGAATGCCTAGCAATTGTTTGGGCCTTGCAGCATCTGCAGCCTTACTTGTATGGGCGCCACTTCACCGTGGTGACGGATCACAACCCTCTGATCTGGATCAAATGTGTTGCAGGTCAGAATGGACGGTTGTTACGTTGGAGCCTGGTGCTGCAGCAATACAACTATGACATCCTGCACAAGCCTGGCCAGGCCCATGGCAATGCCGATGGCCTGTCCCGGCGGGGTGAGGCTGCGGAGGTGCGGGTGGAAGAGGAACGGAGGCTCCTCCTTCCTCCCGACACGCTCTAAAAGGGGGAGGTGTGATGAACCGACCCTCAGTTTTATATCTTTCTTGGAAGTGTGTTTTTACTTGCTCATGTCAGTTCTCCCCCCACTTGTTGGAATGTGGTGCTTAAGTTGAGTTTACATTGCTGGACGCTATGCCTCACTGGTTTTTATCCTTGGCCAGATGGCAATGGGGGATAGTGGTCCAGTGACCTTAACTTCACCCACCCCTCCCCGCACCTAGGAAGGTACCCATCTCTCCGAGGATTATGCAAAGGAGGGAGAAGGAGGGCTGGCTGGGGGAGGTGAAGGGTGGGGCTGAAGAGGGTCTCACTCTGAGGTAGAGAGAGGTTTTTTTGTCTTTGTGTGGAGCCTGAAAGAGACACAGCTAAGAGACTTAGGTCTGGTATTCCTCTATACTTTATTTCCATTTTTGTTTTATGTGCTGTATCATCACAGTTTTGCTCGTATGTTTATGCTTGATCATATTAATATTGTATATTCCTGTATATGCTATTAATTAGTACCGACCCACTTGGGTTATTAAAGATATAAAATTTATACAGATCGTTTCATTCTATCCTACGAACTCGGTCCGATCACGGGTTGTGAGTGGAAGATTAAGAAGGGTGATCGCAGGTAGGCCAAGGGGCTTGGCAAGGCGATATTCTTCACAACAGCCAAGGAGGCTGAGTTGGGAGCTCCTTCATTGTAACTATGTGAAAGGAGCTGTCTTCTAATCAGCAGTAGCTAAGGCTAAAACGTTTGCCACCCCCCCCCCCCTTGCCCATCCAGCTTGGATTATACAAGAAAGCCTGGTGTCTGAGATGGTGACGCCCTTGACAGAACAGATAGACATGTTAATTTGATGAAGTCACCATGACATCACATGAATTTTCAGATAAAAATGAGTAACTAATTGTGTAATAGTAAGACCCCGCTATCCACTGGAATAAGGTTTCAAGTCTACCCACTGTGAGAAGGTGACAGGTAAAGTTCTGGAAGGTTGCTATGTCTCCCCCAGATCCTCAGTTATGTATGGTAAGTGAGGTTACAACACAGATATCTGTAACAAAACCTCAGCTGTGAGAAGGCCTTTCTGTTAACCACTTCTTGTCCTACTAGGGAGGGGTCTTCAAGCACAGGTAGGAGCTGGGCCTCATTAAAGGTCTATAAAAGGTAGTCAAGACCTCAGTACTGGGCAGTACCTGGGGAGAGAGGAGGAGCTGGGTCTTGTCCCAATCCAGCCAAGACTGGTGAGACTCCAGTGTGAACAGTTGCCATTATTTTTTTGCTCTGTGTTGACCGTGTGGCTGAAGCAAGCCACACGTGCAGATTAAGACATTCCTGTGTTAGTGGCTCAGTCGAGCAGGATTTATGTTATTGTTTTGCCTGACTGTTAAGGCTTGTTTATTTTTGCCATTTTTTACAAATAAACATACGGGAAAAAAAAACCTGTTTGAACCTGACTTTTGTGTCCGTCTCTGACTGTTTGGGTCCGCTGCTGCTGCCACTACTCACATTACTGATACAACAGACCACAGATAGCTGTAAACCCTATTCCTCACAGTGTGTGGAGCTGGAAGCAGATGGCTCTGCTATGCAGTGGCATACGGTAGCTACGCTATTGTAAGTCTTACTGTACTCTGAGCCGGTGTGATGGTGCTTCCTGAGGAACAACTCAGGAAACAGCAGTGCAGTTGAAATACATTTAACTTTACTCAGCAACTGTAAATTGTGAGCCATGCAGCTTCCACAAGTAGCATATAGCCCAAGTATATATCTTCAACATTAGTTATAATATTTATGCTACTCCTGGATACTCTGGAATAGTGTTTTATTCCTTGTGGAATCCTGGACGACCCTATAGCACACACTTTCTACTGTTGTCAAACACAAGGAACCACAAAGACAGTCTTAACATAACATTATTTGCAGCTTTTATCTGGATTTTTCACATATTTTATTTTTATTCTAATAAAGGTTATGTTTTAATTTGCTATATGGAGAGGCCTGTCAACTAGTTCCTGTTCTTTCTGTAGATGAGCCATGGGCAGAATCTTCTCCCTCTGGGGCAGTGTGGAAGCCGTCAAGTCCCAGTGCACAGAGCTGGCTTGCTCTGTCTCCAACTACTAACTGCTAGCACTGAGGCTCCAACGGTTCTCTAGAGACCTAAGTCTCGCACACCCTGCCCAGTGGCTTGTGATAGGCCAGGGCTGTACCAAGTATGGGGGACCAAACAGTGGGGAAACAAACAAGGAAAATACAATAGAGAGCTGCACACAATGACACATAGCATAGAACATATAGACAGGACATACAAACATACCCAGAGGCACAAAGACAAACAGAATAGAAGCAGGAGCACTCAACTGAAACATTGAAAGGAGGCTCTGTTGCACCACCTATAGCTGGACACAAGATGAGATATGGATGGGCATGGAGACACAAGTTCTGGATAGTTTCCTGTAGCACATTTGCCCTCATAAATGCTTGATAGATGATAAATCTGGCAACCAAGCAACCCAAAGCAGAGTTGCAATATGGCAGAAAACCCATGCTTTGTGTGTGGGTGAGCATTATTCTGCTAAAAAATGTCAGTTGCAAGCCTGGCCATGAGAAGCAACACATGTGGTCACAGGATGTGCTTCACATATAGCTGAACTATTAGTGTACTTTGAGTCACTACTAAGTGTGAATGACTGTTGCATATGATGGCTCCCCAGATCATCACACCGATAATTGTTACAGTGTATTTCTCCACAAAAAAGTTAGGATTAAAGTGCTCATAATAAAGCTTCTATAGTCAAACTTAACCATCATGGATCATTGCTAAAGAGGATACAGTTCCAGTCTGTAGCAGTTAAGGTTTCTCATACACAGCACCAATGCTAACAAAATCAAGCATGGCATGCTGTCAATGACAGGACATGTAATGGGTGACATCAAATTTCCTTCTGCTAAGCGCCTGGAAGTGGTCCAGACAACGATGTGTAATGAACGTACCACCTGTATCTGGATGGTAGTCAAGGAAACTGTGAGAACTGCTATTGTTTGTTGGCAGATCGAATGATACTTTCCACTGGTGGTCTGTCTGGGCCATCCAGAGCCTGAATGCTGTGTGTGCATGCCCTCACATAACCACTCCTCCCAACAACTACTAATGGCTAGGTCAGAATGGTCTAGATATCGGGTAATTTATTGTAACAACCACCCTGCTTCTCTCAGTCCAATGATGCCCCCATCTCAAAGTCTGTCAACTGGGCAAAATGTCTTTGAGTGTGTTGTAGAGATATGACTAGAATTCACTGTTCTTTCACTGAGAGCTATCATCCAAAATTAGTATCTTAGAGCTTTTTTATATGGCAGAAGGGGAGGTACTTCTACGCCCCTTTGTGACAAGACCCAGTGTCTAATCAGACCAAACCTGTAATCAATTACATAACTGCATGCTGAGTTTTGCAGCAATCCAAACATTTCTACCTGGTTGCGTTATTTGAAGTTCAATGAGTGCATATTAGGGGAATAGGTACTTGATAAAAAAAAAAAAAAAAAATACTGGAATGTTTTAATTTAAAGTTACGCTCTTTTGCTGAGGGAACAAAAAGTACAATTAGGTAATAAAATATTGGCAGGTGGTCATCTTTAGTCTACCACTATAAAATATCAAATCACAATATAAAATTTGTGGGTATTCAGTTTGAAAAATGTACAAAATGTACAAATATATGAATGGACAGCACTGTGAACTTTCTAAGGCTAAAGCCCCACATAGCGGGAAAAATAGTGGTAGCAACACATTGCGGTTTTTCCCGCAGCGCTTATAACAGAAATTCCGTAGAGGTTTCCTCTGCAGACTTTCTGCTTCCATTATACCTATAGGGAAACCGCTGTTGTTTCCATAGGTATAATTGAAATGCTGCGATTTCCAAAACTGCGACGGTTTTGGAAATCGTACAATGCCCGCAGTGCGTATTTTCCTGCACTGTGGGGAGGTGATCCACTACACAGTGACGGTAAGCCGCCTCATTTACGCCACGTGGGGCCCTGGCCTACAGATGTTTTTACACCCATGTCTGAACCATGACGAGACTGTACCCTTTATGTCTAGAGAAAAAAAATGTGACCACCATCATCATAGAAGGGGAATCTTTACTGTAAAAACTGCAAGACTATGGAACTCATTGGTGCACAACATTAGATTTTGATTCATTAACCCTTTAAGAATGCAGGGTAGTTTGGACTTTTTCATATTTTCCATCTCTACCTTTCAAAATTCATAACTTTTGTGGCAACTTTTTCTGTCAACATACCCATGTGGGGGCTTACTCTTTGCCTGACAAGTTATACTTGCAGTTGGAACCATTTTGAGGTGTATATATTTTGATTTGCTGCTATCATTATATTTTGCATTTTGTTTTTACGGCGTTCACTCTACATTAAAAATGATATGGCAGCTTTGTTCAGGAGGTTCATTACGATTACAGCGATACCATATTTATATTGGTCTTATTATGTTTTACTGCTTTTAACCCTTTCTTGATATCTGCTTTAATAGTATGGTGAATGTCAGGAATTAACAATGGCAGCCGCTCTGGAGCTGAGAGGTCGCAATAGCCACTGGGTCTCCAATGAAATGCTACCAATGCCCACAATCAGTGCCCGCACTTATCGCATTAACATATAAGCATTAACCCCCTGATGCCTTGATCAAAGCTGACAGAGGTGCCATTTTTCCCAGTGCACAAAAGCGCTGCTATTTTGGTGTGGATCGCCATCCCTCCGAAATGAGATTCAGGGCTGGTGATTCATTACCATGACAGCCTGGAGCCTATTGAAGACTCTCAAGCTTGTCTGACATAGACTTGTATTACAGGCTTTACTATGCAGCCTGTAATACAAGTGTTGTGATTTTACAATCCCACTTCTTGCTACATAATTGTACCATATCATGTCAGATGTGCTTTTAAGGATCTTGGGAAAGCCCCCCCCCCCAACCTTCGCTTGCTCCCAAATCATGCCAGAGCTTGCAACTTTTGCAAGTTCTAGGAAAGCTGGGTAATATACCAGGTAATACAGTAATGGGGATTGCTGAATGTTAAATATACCTAAATAAATCACCCTAAAGCTTGCTAGATTTACATTTCAAGGTTCTGGGAAACAGCATGTGGAACTGCAATAGGGAATAGTGAATACTATATTTATCTAAATAAATCCCACTCCTTTTTCCATAATTGTGCCATGCTTTCAGAGATTACTTTTAGGCTCCTGGAAATGCAGGTGTGATTGGTGGTGGATGACACTCCTATTCACTTCAATGGGAGCAATGGAGATAGCCGACGTACAACTCTAGGATATCTCCGACGCTCCCATTGAAGTGCCATGCACCATCAGTCACACCCACATTCAGCCTAGCTGAATGTGCAGTGGGGAAATTACCTCCTGTTCTCACCTTGTGGCATAATCCCTTTCACTTGACAGATATGCCTTTGGTCCCAGGAAAGCTGGGAAACTAACCTGTTAGTGCTGTAATAAGAACTGCTGAATCAAAATCTTCTTGTAAAACCTTCCCTCTCTAAATTGTGACACAGCTAATTTCCTGCCTTTTAGTAATCTAGAAACGCTAGGTGATTTGCACAAAGTAGATGAAAACAACACTCAATGGCACTCCATTATAGCATTTTAGTGAATGTGAGCCAAACCCTGCCCCCTTCATGATAAGCCCCACCCCTTCCAAACTTCCTGTGAAGTCATGCTTGTGCTTGTAGCCATTCTGTAGTTGGTAATAGAGATATATACGGAATAAAGAACTTGCTTGCTGTATGTCTACAAGATTTCTGCTAAGCCATTCAGAGCAACAGCTTAGTAGCTGATCCTGCATGCATATATACCATGTATGTATTAGTTTTCAGGGTTTGTTGTTCCTTTTACTTGAGTGTTTTAGACGCTAGGTTCACACCTGCGTTCGGGGTTTCCATTCGAGGGTCCACTTGTGGACCCCCTGAACGAAAACCTAATCCTCTTAAAAAAGCGGTTACCCATCAGAAAACCGAGGACCCCATAAACTATAAAGGGGTCTGCCGGGTTTTCGCACGGTTTCCACCCGAAAACGAATGGAAAATGCTCTGCTTGCAGGACTTTTCTCTCCGCATTTTTAAAGTGGAATGGGAACGGAAACCCCCAGCTGAGACCCTGTGCAGGTGTGAACCTAGCCTGAGCAGTTAGAACAAAACAGATGACAGTCACAAAACAAGGCATCAGACAGATCTTTCTGACAAGTGGACACAGCAACTCACACTGTATGACAGTAAGTGAAGGCTGCAGGAAAAGCTAATAATATTTATAATTCAGTGACATAAAAAAAAATGACTGCAAAGGTGTACATAGCCTTTAAGAGAGCCCTGGATTTCTTTCACCTCTGACTCTTGCCAAAATTGAGATATAGAGCTGGACACTCCCCTTGAAATTCCAGTTAACATTCCCACAATGGTGGGAACCTATAACTGTGCTTCCGATATAAATATATATAAAAGTTTGGTCTATATTAAGAGCACCCAATATCACTCATGGCAGTGGAACAACTGGTAACTGCAGTGCTGAGACAGGTAGAGATGAGGTCAAAGTGTGTGTCTATATGGTCCAAAATGATGCTGACTTCCTGGAGAGGTGTGTATCGCTAACACGTAACTCAGCCACCAGCCAGTTCTAGAGATAGTTTTAGTCTGCCACTAAAACTATACTCTGTGCATCTACTGGACAATAAAGCAGTGCATGCGCCATAATGCAACTGATAAATACAAAGTTGCAGGGGAACCAGTAACAACTCTTCAGGGCATGTGTGTTAAAGAAGTCCAGGTCCATAAAGTAGTAGCAATATGTGGTATTGCACTCAGGTCTTGGAAAGGTTAGGTGCTTGGGGACTCCTTGCTAACCAAAATGATAGCTGTAGGATATACCACTTCACTCTCATATATTATAATGCTCTTAAACGTATTTATTAAACATCGGACTACAGTCCCTGACAGAAGTTCTGTCGCTTATTCATGTTGTGGAATCAAAAGCTTATAACCTGACTTTAAATTCATCCATTGGTTTTAGAAATGACTCATATGAAAGCTGAAACCCTCCCAAATGATTTTTTGGTTAAGAAAATAAATTGGCTTCACTGCTGAAATATTCATCATTTAATGAACATAGAAAGGTCAGATTTTGGCAAGACAAAAGTTTTGTCGCCTTGTCATATAATGCACCCAATCCGAGTTTAAAGCCTCACCTGTGCTCACTAATTGATGGGTTAATTAGTGGGTGTGTATAAAAAGAACTCCAGCACCCCAGACCTTCACCTCTGACAACATGCCAAAAATCAACCCTGTGATCTAAGCCTTGATTATCAAGAGGCTGAAGATCAGATCCACTGCAGAGGTGGCTGGCACCTTTAATGTGTCTCTGCGTCAAGTACAAAGAATTAAAAAAAGATTTGAACAGACTGGAGATGTTTTTGACAAGCCCAGGTCTGGCAGACCCCGCAAGACAACTGCTCAGGAGGAACGTTTGTTGGTTAGAAAATCAAAAGCTAGCCCCTCATCCACTGCAGCAGAGCTCCAACAGGCCTAGTCACCTCAAGTCCCTGTGTCAACTAGAACAGTTTGTAGGATTCTGTCTCAAAATGGTCGAATCAGTGCCCAGAAACAAGCACTAAACAAAAGGCAATTAAAAAAACGTGTGGCACTTGCCAAGGCCCACAGCCTGCTAAACGGATGGACGCTGGAAAAGTGGCAGAAGGTGGATTTCTCAGATGAATGTTCAGTTGAATTACACCACAGCCACCGCAAATACTGCAGGAGACCTACTGGAGCCCGTATGGATCCAAGATACACCCAGAAAACAGTTAAGTTTGGTGGTGGAAAGATCATGGTCTGGGGTTACATTCAGTATGGGGGTGTCCGAAACATTTGCAAGGTGGAAGGCAATATCAATAGCCTAAAATATCAAGAAGTATTAGCTTCCTCTTACATTCCCAATCATAAAAGGGGTCAAATTTTGCAGCAGGATGGTGCTCCATCTCATACATCCAGTCACCAGACATGAACATCATTGAGCATGTTTGGGGTAGGATGAAAGAGGAAGCTTGGCAGACAAAACCAAAGAATCTTGATGAACTCTGGGAGGCATGTAAGACTGCATTCTTTGCTATTCCTGATGACTTCATCAATAAATTGTATGAATCATTGTTGAAATGCATGGATGCAGTCCTTCAAGCTCATGGAAGTCACACAAAATATTAAATATGGCTCTAATAGCACCACAACTTCATTCACCAATGTTATGAAACATATCTTTGTTTTTGAACAGAATTATTGGTTTGATTTTCACATTACTTTATGTGTGCGACAAAACTTTTGTCTTGCCAAAATCTGACCTTTCTGTGTTCATTAAATGATGAATATTTCAGCAGTGAAGCCAATTTATTTTCTTAACCAAAAAATCATTTGGGAGGGTTTCAGCTTTCATATGAGTCATTTCTAAAACCAATGGATGAATTTAAAGTCAGGTTATAAGCTTTTGATTCCACAACATGGATAAGCGACGGAACTTCTGTCAGGGACTGTAGACTCTGTGCACTTTACAGGTAGTGAATGCGACTGAAATGACATTTCAGCCTATAAATGTAAGGTGGACAACAGTAGGGCAAAAGGAAACGGTGCACACTGCAACCATATGAGAAGGCTGTGTATTCAAAGTATACCATTATTAGGATGGTCATTATAAGGTAAAATGTATGAAATAATTCAGGATACATATATGCTCTGATTAGAGATGAGCGAATTTCTCAAAAGTTCAATTCAGCACTTCTATTCGAAGTTCCAAAAAAATTTGCTTCAATCCAAATTACTTTGCGGCGAATATCACTAAAAAACACCTATTTCCTAGCTTCAGAGAGCCTGTATAGTGGAGTAGAACACTGTGCCTTGCAGTAACATGCATAGGGAGTCTTCTGTGGTAGTCAAACAATACTGTGAGTCCGAATGACACGCACATGACAGGCGTCGCTCTTAGAATCGATGCACACTTCACTTATTTGGACAGTGATGGGGCCAAAACTGTCCGACTAACTCAAGTGTGAACCCAGCCTTACAGGTCCATGTTAGTGCCAGGTAGAAAGAATCGTGCGGAGGCCCAACATCCTGTGTGACTTTGTTCGCCCAGGCAAACGAGGTGTAGAACAGCATGACACCTCTGTGCTCTGCACATGTGGTATGCTGGAGGAGCATACACCTTATTTAAAGGTGTTTATTAGTGTGGAAATCCATAAGGAGAACCATATTCGCCATTCTGTTCCCAGTATAAAGTGGCAGGCCATTTTATCAATACAGTATTGTCAATAATTCAATAATTCGGAGCCACAAATCTCTGCCTTTATCACGCTTTTGTTATAAGTGTTCATTAGTGGGGAAAGAAATAAGGGGCTTATTTGCCATTCTCTTCAAAGTAGAAAATAACAGGCCTTTTTGCCCTTTGCAATTATGTTTTTTAATCCAAACAGTATGTCAGACAGAGAAGCGAGAGGCCATGCACATGGGAGGGACGCAGGCCTAAATGTTTCTGACACAGAGGCCTGAGCTCCCAGTGTCAAGTAGCGGTCGTGTCTTGACCAGCAACCCAAGTCACATCAGACACCCCCAGCCAAGAGTCGATGGGTTCGTCAGATACAACCCTTAGTTGGCATGGCCCGGCAGCAGGTCCTGTGCCCTCACCTGTCCTGAACTTGCCTCTGTCCTTTTCTGTTCCCTCAGCTAGAGAAGTACTCTATGCTGTGGGCTCAGATCTACTGTACAGTGAGGAGGAGGTTTTATTATTGTTTATTTATATAGCACCATTAATTCCATGGTGCTTTACATTTGAGGATTTACATACGGTACACAAGATATACAAAACAGATAATACTAACAGTGACCAACTGGCACAGTGGGATACAGGGCCCTGCCCGCAAGGGCTTACAATCTACAGCATGAGGGAAGAGGGATAGAGACAGAAGGTGGGGGTAGAGGCTGTACAGGTGGTGGTAGGGGGACAGTAGCGTTATTGGGGGTTGTAGGCCTTCCTGAATAGGTGAGTCTTCAGGTCCTTCTTGAAGCTTGTGATTGTGGGGGTCAGTCTTATGTGTCTTGGTAATGAGTTCCAGAGTATGGGAGATGCACGAGAGAAGTCTTGGAGATGGTTGTGTGAAGAGCGGATAAGAGCAGAGCGGAGTAGGAGGTCTTTGGAGGATCGGAGGTTACGTGGGGGCAGGTAGCGGGAGATTAGGTCGGAGATATATGGAGGGGACAGGTTGTGGATGGCTTTGTATGTCAGTGTTATTAATTTGAACTCTATTCGCTGGGCAACGGATAGCCAGTGAAGGGATTGGCAGAGGGGAGCGGCCGATCAAGAACAGGGGGAGAGATGTATTAAGCGAGCGGCACAATTTAAGGTGGACTGGAGAGGAGCGAGAGTATTTGCTGGGAGGCCATGGAGAAGGGTGTTACAGTAGTCTAAGCGGGAGATTATGAGGGTGTGGACTAGCATCTTTGTAATTTCTGGGGTGAGGAAGAAGCGGATTCAATGGATGTTCTTGAGTTGGAGGCGGCAGGAGGTGTTGAAGGTTTGGATGTGCGGCTTGAAGGATACGTCAGAGTCCAAGGTTATCCCAAGGCAGCGGACCCATGGGACAGTCAGCAGCTACTGCTCAGCTAAGATCTGGAGAAGACATCCGCCGCTTCCTCTGGTAAGCGGGCAAGTAGTGATGAGGAGAGTGGCATGGGAGCTGGTGTTGAGGAGGACATCAGTGAACTGCAGACTTTAGTGGATGATGATGTAGCCGATCGTAATTGGGAGGGGCTTCATCATCATCAGGAGAAGAGGGTTGCAGTTTGCGCACGAGCCAGCGGGGGAGTCAGCAGGGTGGCAGCAGTGGGAAGTTGGGAGCTAAACATGCCCGGGGTAGACCACCCACTTCGCAGCAGCCTACCTGCCTGGAAAGCAGTAGTGCAGGGGTTCACGGAGGCAGTGACGATAGCAGTCAGTTAGCCCTGTAGCGGTGTGGCAGTTTTTTGTAAAGCCGCCGGGGGAGGTCAACATGGCCATATGTTCAATCTGTGGGCAGAAGGTGAAGCGTGGCCAGGGTGCCAAAGATGGCACCACAGCCCTGCGTCAACATATGCAGAGTCACCATAAAGTGGCCTGGGAGAGCTGTGGCTCCAATGTGGTGGTCCAGCCTGCCTCAGCAACCAGTGCAGCACCCAGAGGCACGCACGCCATTTCAGGCAGTCAAGGCTCCACCACTTCAGCCAAAGGAAACTGTGTGTCCTTCCCATCATCTGCTGGTCGTGATGCTCATGCTCCTCCTCCTCCTAGTCCTCGTCAGTCATTGCGTCAGCAATCCATCACAGAAGCGATTTCGAAGAGACAACAGTATGTGTGCAGTCATCCAACAGTGTAAAAGCTAAACATGCTCCTGTCCAAGTTGCTGGTGCTGCAATCACTCCCTGTGCAAGTGATGGCCTCTGCACCTTTCAGAGAACTCATGGCTTGCGCCAAGCCGAGGTGGAGAGTCCCAAGCTGTCATTTCTTTGCCAAAAAGGCAGTACCAGCCCTGCACAAATATGTAGAAGAGAAGGTGGGCCAGTCCTTGAGCCTGTCGGTGTCTGCCAAAGTGCACGGCAGCGCCAACATGTGGAGCTGTAACTACAGTCAAGGACAATATATGTCATTTACGGCCCACTGGTTTAATGTGGTGCCTGCCCAGACACACCAGCAACTTGGACAGGTGACTCAGCTTCAGCCTCCACGTTCTCACGCCGTTGGTCCTGCAACAATATCAGCCTCATCCTCCACTGTCTCCTCAGCCTCCACTGCAGGGACAATTCACAATGCTCCTCCAGCATACTACATGTGCAGGGCACAGCGGTGTCACGCTGTTCTACATCTCGATTTCCTGGGCAAACTAAGTCACACGGGGAGGAACTGCTCTGTGTCCTTTCTCCGTGACACCTTAAAATCGGAACCATGGTGACCGACAACGGGAAGAACATGGTATCGATGCTTCGTCAAGGAGGGCTAAACCATGCGCCCTGCATGGCTCACGCGTTCAATCTGGTTGACAAGCGTTTCTTTAAATGTTCCACCCATCTGCAAGACATCCTAAAAATGTAAAGGAAACTTTGTATGCACTTCAGCCACTCGTACAACGCCAAGCACACCCTCATTGAGCTGCAGCGGCAGAACGGCCTCCCACAACATAGGCTGATATGTGATGTTTCCACCAGTTGGAATTCCACCCTCCATATGTTGGATCAACTATATGAACAGAGAAAAGCCATAAACGATTTTTTTATGATCCAAGCGGACTGAGGTACTCCCCTGTGTACAGTTGTGCTAAAAAGTTTACATACCCCGGCAGATTTTTTTGTTTTTTTTGGCCTTTTTTCAGATATGAATGGTAACACAAAAACTTTTTCTCCACTCATGGTTAGTGGTTAGTTGAAGCCATTTATTGTCAAACTTCTGTGTTTTCTCATTTTAAATCATAATAATGACAACCAAAAACATCAAAATGACCCTGTTCAAAAGTTCACATACCCCAGTTCTTAATACCGTGTATTGCCCCCTCTAACATCATTCCTGTAAATTCCTGGGGTGTCTTGCATGTACTGCGCGCTTGAGATCTCCCCAGAGTGGCTCAATAATATAGAGGTCAGGAGACTGAGATGGCCACTCCAGAACCTTCACTTCCTTGTGCTGTAGCCAATGACAGGTCAACTTGGCCTTGTGTTTTGGATCGTTGTCATGTTGGAACGTCCAAGTACGTCCCATGTGCAGCTTCCTGATGAGTGCAAATTTGCCTCCAGTATTTGCTGATAACATACTGCATTCATCTTTCCTTCAATTTTGACCAAGTTTCCTGTTCCTTTAGCACAACTGTAACTTTAACATTAGCCAATGGCAGCTCATACGCGACACCTGCTGTTTGCTCGTTCCCTTTGAGGAGGACACTTTGTTAGTCAGTTGCCAGGACTACGGGATGAACAACGTCATTCCACTTATTCACATCCTGGAAAAGATGCTTTTCAGTCTGGCTGGTCAGGGGACTGGAGATGTGGCGTCTACATCTCAAGGCCACATGAGCCCTGTGGGTGCTGAACTGGAGGAGAAGGAGGATGAGGAGGACATTGGAGCACAAACAATGTGTAGCCAAATGGGTGGAGAGGAGGAACAGGAGCAACCAGAACAGCCAGAGGGAGATGAGGATGATGAGGCAGATGACCCAGACACACCATTGGCAGTATGCAGTGGAGATGGATGCAGGAAGTCCCTCGAGTCACTTGCGCAAATGGCCCGAAGCATGCTGACTTCCTTGCTCAGTGACAGCCATATTGTCACCATTCAGTAGAGGGATGACTACTGGCTCTCCACCATGTTAGTCCCTTGCTACCGGGGAAAAATGGGGGCCTTTTTTTACACCCGCTGAGAGGGAGGATAAACTGAACTACTATTTAGATATCATATGTAGTAAGTTGGCTGCTGCCTATCTGCGCCATCGTCCATCCTCTCGCATGTCTGACCGGGGGGACCCTGAGAGCTCAACTTGCACTGGAATGGCAGCTGTGGGAGGGGGTGGGATGGCAGGAACAGTATCAGCTTCATCAGCATAATGGGAACAAAATGGCAAATATGGTCCTCCTTATGGGTTTAGACACTAATAAACACCTTTAAATAACTGATAATTGAAGAATTATTGAATTATTTAATATTTATTGACAATACTGTTTTAAAATATTGCCTGCAACTTTATACTGGTAACAAAATGGCGAATATGGTCCTTTTTATGTGTTTTTACACTAATAAAGACCTTTAAATAAGTTATAACCGCTAAGAATTATTGAATTATTGAATTTTTATTGACAATACTGTTTTTAAATATTGCCTGCAACTTTATACTGGTAACAAAATGGCGAATATGGTCGTTATGTCTTTCCCCACGTTAAAGGCCTTTATTACAGATAAGTGCAGATATTATTGGATGATAATTCAGTTTTCTTTGGCACAATAGCACTGAATAATGTTATGCCTTGTAAGAACAGTGAATAAGCCCCTTATAATAAAGGCCTTTAAAAAGGCTACTTTTACAGATGCGTGCAGATATTAGTGTATGATATTTCACAATTTTTTTGCTGTACTGCACTGCAAAAGGCTTGTTGTGTTCCACCTTAATGACACAAATATGAGTAATAAGCAGCACTATAATGGCAATGTGAATTATGCTGCAAATTCTTGCTGTTAATAACCCTGCAACCACTCCAAATTCTTCTCTCAATTCATCCCTATGCTTTCCCTACAGTTCTAAGGCTCAGCCTCTTTCCCTGAACTTCTATATGTTTTCTAAGTCTTTCCCTAGCTCCTGCCAAAGTCTGTCCCTAGCTCCTGCCAACGTCTGTCCCTACAGTAAGAGCGATGTGGAATGACTGTACCTAAAATGGCTGAGGGTTTTTATAGGGCTGTGACATCACAGGTCTTGCTGGCTGCTGATTAGCTGCACGCTTGGCATTGTGGGTGATCCCGCGCTCCCAGAGTCCCTTCTCCCTTGTCCTAACATGTGCGGTGGCCATTTAAATTTTTTATTTTTTTTTAAATGCGATTCGATGCATCAAAGTGTGAGGAAATACAGAATCGTGGCAAATCGAAGATTTCCTGAAATTTGGATCGAATTCCACTTCTGCAGAATCGATTCGCTCATCTCTAGCTCTGAATACTGAGGGATATTTGTAAAATCAGGACTAATATAGAGGGTTTACAAAACTTCTAAACTAGAAAAGGAAAAAGATTCATTCAGACCATGGGGACTAAGCCAGGTTGCATACGACCATTTGTTAGTCGATGTCACCTGTGTGCCACCCGTGCTTCCACGGCCCCATTCATTAAATGAATAGGAGCTGCGGAAGCACAGTCGCAAAATCGGATAGGAATAGGACCTGCTCCATAGTTTGCGGCCCGGACTGTTCACCCGTATACAGGACTGTGTAATTCACAATCATGTTCACAGGCCCACAGAAATGAATGGGTCAGTGTGCTATCTGGGAAAAACCTGGATATTATACTGACCTAGCACACAGTTGTGTGCAAGGGACTTAAAAAGCCTGAACCTATAAATGTGTCTCTTTTTGAAGATACAACTATCCCAAACACTTTGGGGATGGTCGTACTAATTCGACTGCTGAGAACTTTGGGGTTTTCCGGGCAAAAAATGTTTTTTTTAAAAATGTCAGTGCTATTAATGGGGTAATAAATGCACCCATATACCTTTAGCCATGTTTTGAGTGATTTCTGGGTGTCTCCTGGAATCTTCTGCGCTTGTTTACATGGTTCAACTTCCTGCTATGTAAGGGCTGGTTCACATCTGCCTTCGGGTTTCCATTCGGGGGACCCCAAGCAGACTCCCCGAACGGAAACCAAACGCAGATGTGAACCGGGCCTTACTTCCACACTAACCCCTCTCACCTCACTCCCCCCCTCCTTCCTCGCTCCCCATTATATACTTACCTTCCACGCTTCTTCCTGGGGGACAGGCCCTCCTTCTTTACTGATTCTGCAGGCACACGCTCTTCTCCAGTGCTGCTCTGTTCTCTACAGCGATGATCCACCTCTACTGTGCATGCGTGGAAGCTGCGCAGTAGAGGTGGATTATCAGCAGCTGTGAGCAAAGCAGCACTTAGAGAAGAGGGAGGAGCTGTCTCACAGGAAGAAGGAAAAAAGGTAAGTATAATGGGACGGATGGGGGAGAGTAGTAGTGATGATCCGTTTCCAGAAATGGGAAAACCGATCGTCACCGGATAATCAGAAAATGTCCCTGGAGCGGTCACATGACCGCCCCAGGGATATGGGTAAACATACATTTTTAGTTTCAATAATTTTTATTAAAGATTTTCAAAAAGAAAAGAAAAACAATATTCATACACAGTCAAGGCAGATAGCATACAATAAGAATCATAGCTGAATCAAAGATACAATACACAGTTTGTATGCCAATATATCTTATGAAGTTAAAAGGTAACAGAATAGAGTGGAACAATAACATTAAGGCACATCTATAAGGCTACTATGAGAATACTCCAGACATAAATTCCAAGGACTAGAAACTCCAAGGACTAGAAACCAGCACGGGCACATATGATACTTCCATGAGTCAGTGCGGCAGCAGTCCCTAACACCAACCCCCAACATGGGTGATATCAGTGGCACCAATACCAATGAGACTAGCTTCAGTGAGACTAACCAAAGCAGATTTGGCATATACTACTGTACACTACAAATCTAGAGTGAATCCATCTGTCCCATATAGTCATAAAGTTATGATACAAATGGTTTCCAAGGGCAATAACCTTTTCATAGATATATGTGATATTGATGGCCAACAACAGTGCCGAGATGGGCGGAGGAGCAGTTGATTTCCATGTTTGTACCAACATCAACTTGGCTACAGTCAAAATTTTACAGAGAAGTCTCTTATATGGACCTAACTCCTGGGGAATTCTGAGCAACAAATTTGCAAGTTGCGAAGTTTTTCCGTTCCTTGTGAAAGTATTCGGCCCGCTTGAACTTTTCAACCTTTTGCCACATTTCAGGCTTCAAACATAAGGGTATAAAATTTTGGGTGAAGAATCAACAACAAGTGGGACACAATCGTGAAGTGGAACGAAATTTATTGGATATTTTAAACTTTTGTAAAAAATAAAAAACTGAAAAGTGGGGCGTGCAATATTATTCGGCCCGTTTACTTTCAGTGCAGCAAATTCACTCCAGAAGTTCAGTGAGGATCTCTGAATGATCCAATGTTGTCCTAAATGACTGATGATGATAAATATAATCCACCTGTGTGTAATCAAGTCTCCGTATAAATGCACCTGCTCTGTGATAGTCTCAGGGTTCTGTTTAAAGCGCAGAGAGCATCATGAAGACCAAGGAACACACCAGGCAGGTCCGTGATACTGTTGTGGAGAAGTTTAAAGCCGGATTTGTATACAAAATGATTTCCCAAACTTTAAACATCCCAAGGAGCACTGTGCAAGCGATCATATTAAAATGGAAGGAGTATCAGACCACTGCAAATCTACTAAGACCCGGCCGTCCCTCTAAACTTTCATCTCAAACAAGGAGAAGACTGATCAGAGATGCAGCCAAGAGGCCCATGATCACTCTGGATGAACTGCAGAGATCTACAGCTGAGGTGGGAGAGTCTGTCCATAGGACAACAATCAGTCGTACACTGCACAAATCTGGCCTTTATGGAAGAGTGGCAAGAAGAAAGCCATTTCTCAAAGATATCCATAAAAAGTCTCGTTTAAAGTTTGCCACAAGCCACCTGGGAGACACACCAAACATGTGGAAGAAGGTGCTTTGGTCAGATGAAACCAAAATCGAACTTTTTGGCCACAATGCAAAACGATATGTTTGGCGTAAAAGCAACACAGCTCATCACCCTGAACACACCATCCCCACTGTCAAACATGGTGGTGGCAGCATCATGGTTTGGGCCTGCTTTTCTTCAGCAGGGACAGGGAAGATGGTTAAAATTGATGGGAAGATGGATGGAGCCAAATACAGGACCATTCTGGAAGAAAACCTGTTGGAGTCTGCAAAAGACCTGAGACTGGGATGGAGATTTATCTTCCAACAAGACAATGATCCCAAACATAAAGCAAAATCTACAATGGAATGGTTCACAAATAAACGTATCCAGGTGTTAGAATGGACAAGTCAAAGTCCAGACCTGAATCCAATCGAGAATCTGTGGAAAGAGCTGAAAACTGCTGTTTACAAACGCTCTCCATCCAACCTCACTGAGCTCGAGCTGTTTTCCAAGGAAGAATGGGCAAGAATTTCAGTCTCTCGATGTGCAAAACTGATAGACATACCCCAAGCGACTTGCAGCTGTAATCGCAGCAAAAGGTGGCGCTACAAAGTATTAACTTAAGGGGGCCGAATAATTTGGAACACCCCACTTTTCAGTTTTTTATTTTTTACAAAAGTTTAAAATATCCAATAAATTTCGTTCCACTTCACAATTGTGTCCCACTTGTTGTTGATTCTTCACCAAAAAATTAAAATTTTATATCCTTATGTTTGAAGCCTGAAATGTGGCAAAAGGTTGAAAAGTTCAAGGGGGCCAAATACTTTCGCAAGGCACTTTAGGAAAGCTGGAAATCAAACAATTCTGAAAATATGTCAAAAACATCTGTCCAGTAAGCATGAATAATCGGACAATGCCCCAAAATATGAAAAAGGGTTGCTCTACCTCCACATCCTCTCCAACACTCTCCAGAGATGGAGGGTAGGCCAGCTGTAAAACAGACGGGGTCCGGTACCATCACAAAATAATTTTCATTGCTGTCTCAACACGGGTACTACATTTCAAAGACGCATGGATCAATTTAATAGCTTGTTGCCATTCAACCGGGGCAAAGGTCATTCCCAAGTCCCTTTCCCAACAACGGAAAGGGGTAGATTTAATGAAGGATGAAGTATCATCTATCATATCATACAAAAATCGTAAACCACTCACTTTTGTCAACAGCCATGTAAAGATCATACCGTTATGAGATATAGATGTAGTGGGGTTTTTGGATAAGAAATGCAATATTTGAAAATGTTTAAAGAAATCTCCCAAAGAGACTCCATATCTCTGTATTAATTCCATAAAGGACAAGGATTGTTTACCATCCGTATAGAGCTGAGATATATGGGTGATCCCCTTCGCCTCCCAACCTGAAACATCTTGGTCCTCAATTGCCCAGACTAAATGTGACAGTGGCATATCAGAAATGTTAAAGTGCTTCGTAGGACCCGATTTCTCATGAAGCACCGTCCATGCAGCCAATGAGGCACACATAACCGGGGAAAAAGACTTAGGCGTATGAATGTTCCAGAAGGGCAGCCACAACGCATTCCCAAGTTTTAAAGGAGATAAGAATGATTGCTCCATGTGTAGCCATGGAGTTGAAGTGTCCATTGACCTCCACCTAGCACACTGAATAGCAAGGGAAGCTAAGTAGTAGTTCCGCACAACTGGGACACCCAGGCTTCCCACCAGCTTATGTTCAAACAGGACGCTTTTGATAACTCTAGGTCTTTTGCCATTCCATACATACTTCGAGACTACTGTCTGTATGGTTTCAAAAAAAGAAACAGGGAGAGAAATTGGGAGGGTACAGAATAGATAGAGAAACTTAGGCAATAGTAACATCTTAAAAGCAGCAACACGACCTATCCAGGAAACGTCCGTCATCAACATGTACTCAGTCTCATCTTGCATTATCCTTATCATTGGTACATAGTTATGTTTGGAAAGGGACCTGGGAGAAGATGCCACATGTATTCCCAAATATTGAACACTATCATTCCTCCAATCAAAATTATATACTAAATTCATGGAATGAAGCAAAGAAGAGGAAACACTTAATGGGAGGGCCTGCGATTTAGCCAAATTAGAAAGACAACTGTGCAAAACTATGAATAATTTCCATGAGGTGAAGAATAGATGCCCGTGGGTTGGACAGAGTAAGAATGATGTCGTCAGCATAGAGCGATATAAGGTGGTTCTTATCTGTTACATCAATGCCTCGCACACCAGGGTCCAGTCTGAGGGTTTGGGCCAATGGTTCCATAGAGAGATCAAAAATCAAAGGGGACAAGGGGCACCCCTGTCTAGTCCCATTAGTAATTAAAAAAGGATCTGACACAGCACCATTGGTGAAAACTCTGGCAGAAGGCGCTGAATAAAGCGTCTCAATAGCTCCCAAAATAGCACCTGAAAATCCCATAACTCTGAGTACCGAGAAGGCATACGACCAACAAATGCGGTCAAACGCCTTCTCGGCATCTAACGCAAGTATCAACGCCTCCACCCCCCAGACCCAATATGATGCACCAAATTCAGAATGCGCCTACTGTTATCATATGATTGCCATCCTTTAACAAATCCCACTTCTCTCTATGGAACCACTGGTTTATCAAACTTGGGAGACAATCTGCTAGTTTGGTTGCTATTAATTTAGTGTAAATTTTCAAATTAGAATTTAATACAGAAATAGGTCTAAAGTTCTAGTTGGTTGGGTAGGAGGCTTCCCAGGCTTCGGCAATGTAACCACCAATGCCTCCTGATTTTCCCTCGGGAAAGTTTTAGAGTCGACCACGGCCATCAAGAAAGACAACAACGGGCGAAACAAAATTGGAGAGAAATGTTTATAATATTCATTAGTGAGACCATCAAGGCCCGGGGATTTACGGAAAGGCAATGATCTAATTATAGACAATAATTCTGCAGGGGTAATGGGCGCATTCAGAGAATCCAGCTGAGCCTCAGTAAGTCTAGGTAATCGGGCAGATTCAAGAAATAAGTCAATATTGGACTGTGTGGGGGGAACCACAGAAGAGTCATCTGCTATGTTATAGATGTCTGCGTTAAAGGACTTAAAGGCATCAGCAATGCCTCTAGGGTCATAAATTTTGTGCGAGCCGTCTTTACTCTGAAGGAACGGGATCCTAGATTTGGTGTGTTTTTGTTTAAGCTTGGAAGCCAAAAGTTTACCCATTTTATTCGACTGAGAATAGTATGTAGCTTTCAACCTTTTTAAATTCTTTTCATATCTATGTAGCAAACAAGCAGTAAGTTGTTGGCGTAATGTTATCAGCCTAGCTGAGTTGGAAGGAGAAGGAAATTGCTTATTACTAGTGTCAATAAGTTTTATTTGGTGAAGTAACCGGTCAATTTCTGCTAGTCTAGTTTTCTTTTCTATATGCCCAAGGCGGATAAATGTACCTCTAATATAGGCCTTGTGAGAATTCCACAATATATCAGGGCTAGAAGCAGATGAAGTGTTGATCTGAAAGAATTCCCTCAGATCACACTCCAAAACCGCCTTAAATTTTGGATGTGACATCAGATATTCATTACATCTCCACACATAAGACCTTGGACAGTCATACTTTTTGCCAAAGTGAGGGTTATTGCCGCATGATCCGACTACGTTATTTGTGAGATGTCAGACTGTGTGGCAAGGGGAAGAGCAGACTGTTCAAATAAAAATAAATCAATCCGAGAATAACTATTATGTACGGTAGAAAAGAAGGTATAATCTTTTTCCGTATTATGAGGAATACGCCAAACATCGAATAAATTATGGCGCCACAGGGCTTGCGAGAAAGAAGGGTGACGCATCGAAAGACCAGAGGTAGTATCTACTAGAGGGTTAGTCGCTATATTAAAATCTCCCATCAGCAACAAACAACCCTGTTTCCTCTTGTCAATTGCCTGCAAGAGTCTCCCAAAGAATGCCACCTGCCTCCGGTTGGGAGCATAAACTGACACCAGTGTATAGGTAACATTGTTAAGGAGACACACCAATATAAGAAATCGCCCCCCAGGATCCGAATACTGAGACAGCAGTTGAAATGCCATTGAATCCTTAATCCCAATCAATACTCCTCTACGTTTCGAGAAATAGTGAGCATGAAACATATGTGGGTATGACGGATGATGAACACAAATAGCGTCCGTTTTCAAAAGATGTGTCTCCTGCACTGCAAGAATATCACAGTTCTGAACTCGGGCCTCACGCCACAGGTTAGCTCTTTTTTGAGGGGAGTTTAAACCTCTGACATTCATAGACATAATTTTAAGTACCATAATACAAGTTAAGGGAAGCTAAAAGAATCATATTACATAGACACATAAGAAACAATGATAAGAAGTAAAGCTGTCTCCACGCCAAGTAGTCATTTCGCCCGTAGTGCCAAAACCTGTAAAGAAACAAATCATACAAACTGCAGAACCAAAGGATAGACAATCCTGAAGAAACCAGTAGAAAGAACATAGTACAGCGGACCAGCAGCTGTTGCAATCTTGGGGGGATAAGTTCAACAGCAGCGGACCTATAGAAGTCCAAGGTAAGATGAGCCTTTAGCTTTGTATCCCTGTGGTCGGACGTCTCCAAGATTTCACTGGGTGCCAGCCATCAGACAAGGGGCCGGGCGGTTGTTTCATCGAGAGGTCAATAATAGAAATGTTCCATTTACATAACAATGTTTTCCCTTCCTCCAGATTCTTAATTACATGAACAAGATTATCTCTGGATATTATTACACGGACTGGGAATCCCCATTTATATAAAATGTTATTTTGGTAAAGGGCTGCCGTAATAGGGATGAGTTGGCGTCTCAGTTGTAATGTTGCAGCCGATAGATCCGAAAAGATGGATATCTTGTGATATGGTTCAGGTAGGCGGTCCAGTTTACGGGATGTTAGCAGCACTAGGTCTTTAGTACGATAGAAATGGATCTTTGCCAGGACGTCTTTAGGTACGGAATCATCTAAATGTGAAGTTCTGGGGGCTCTATGGGCTCTATCAATAGTTAAATCCATAGGTGTGAGATTTGGCAGCAAGGTTCGCATCAGATCCTGAAGAAAAGTGGTTAGGTTACCTGCCGGCACAGTCACTGGAATCCCCCTGAATTTCAAATTGTTTCTTCTCGATCGGTCCTCTAAGTCAGCTATTTTAGCCTTGAGAAAAGACACATCTTTTTCCACTTCATAGTGGGCATCAAGATCATTGTGTGACGCGGCAAATTCCGCCATTTTAGATTCTACATGTACAGTGCGGCCCTTCAGATCTTGAATGTCTCGGTCCAGCGGCTTGACCATAAGAGACATGTACACCTTTAATGACTTATAGAAGGCTGTGAGCATAATTTTCATAGAGGCCTCAGTTAGTAAATTCTCTGACGCCGGTATACCGGCAAAAAAAATCAGTACAGGGAGATGCATGTTGTGTATCCTTGCTCACCTCACTATCATGAAGATCGGCATCTTGGAGCCTGGGTCTTTGTTTGGCCGAGCTAGCGGTAGGAGACTGGGGTGTCGCTGCCATAGAGGAAGATGCAGGCCCGAACGAGCCATTTTGTGAAGGCTGGTGGTCCGTGTAGGCCGCAGCCTGCTGTGAAGAAGGCCCAGGAGAATGCGATCCCAAGGAGTTCAGCAACTGAGGTATTGATGGAGTCGAAAAGGTTCTACGCTGAGCAGAGAAGGTAAGTAGCTCATCTGCAGGATCGTGGGAAGGAGTCAAAGCTCCGGAGGTATTGCCTGTGAGGGAAGTAAAAATCAGATATTTTTCTTTTGTGGTTTGGCCGCCATTTTCCGCTTTTTTGGCATCCCTGAGAATGTGAGGTATTCACTGTCCAATATAGGTTAACGTAAGCCACGGGCTCGTCGCTAGAAATGTCGCTATGAGAGACTCAGTCCGGGAGCCGAGGAACTATGCGGCCATCTCGGTCCACAGCTAAGCCCTGCCCCCTAAATATACATTTTTTATCAATTATGTTATTTAGAAAGTAGGAGGGGGACAACCCCTTTAATAGATCCAGGATAACATTAGGATATTCAAGAACATGTCCATTTATAGTTTGCAATATCATTGATATGTTCTGCAATTCTCCCACAAAACTCATGAAAAGTTATATAATCCATAGAGCAAATACACTGACACAGATACACCACTCCCTTACTGGGACAACTGAAAAAATTCCAAAGGTCCCACAGTGGATGCAGCAGAAGTCAACCATGTAGAGATTTTTGGTCTCTCATAATAACTATGCACCAAATGTTCTTTTCAGGTGTTTAGCTATTTTGTAAACTAATTGTTGTTGGGCTTTTGATATATAGGATAGTATACCTGGTGGTGTCTTTAAGGCAATATTTGGCCCCAAGTTAACCCATTCTGCATTTTAAGACACTCCAAGATATAGAGGGCCACCTTTTTATAAAAATATTTAATAGCAAATGCCATGTGTTTTATTAAGTATATAAAAGTCATGGTTTCTATTATATTTATAGGGAAACAAAGGTGTAGGAGATGGGTATGGTAGAAAATCAATTACAGAGAAGAGGTAATAGAGCAGTGTTCAGACAGAGCATCAAGAATCCTAAGCAAGGAATCAAAACTGACATGCCTCCTCTGCCACAGAGTGCGAGCGGAAGGTGGCACAGAGACCCGAACAAACAGAGACTTTACAGAGCCTTTGTGCAGACAAAATTCACAGGGGACGCCTTCCTGTGAAAACCCCAGACACAGATATGTCTACAATAGAGTACTGGCTAATAGACACTACTCATGTTACTATAGCTCTCACAACTCCCTGTTGTGCATAGACCTGGTCTTGGGAAATAATCCTATGCTCGGCTATGCACATTGGGTTGCCTACTTACCTTAGTGTTTCTAACTACTCCCCTATATTAGTCTCCATAGCTATAAACATGGGGGCCTGAGGGGTATTTACCTGTGGTATCTGAACCCATTGTGGCTTCAGATACTGCAGATTGAAGACCATTAATGTCCTAATAGGACTTTCCAAAAAGTCACCAGGCATAGACGGTGGAAATTTTTGAAAACATATCTGAACTTTCTGCTGCCTGGACTCCTGGAGGACATCCAGGAGGTGGATCTAGAGGGAAGGCTACCTGAGTCAATGGGGACGCTGTGATAGTGGTCCTCCCTAAGCCAGGGAAGTACCCCCACTGCCTGGAATTCTACTGGCCAATTTCCTTGCTTTGCACTGACAACAAATTGCTGGTAAAAATGCTGATCAATAGGATGCTAGGAGTCATATTGCTTCTTATACATAGGGATCAGAAAGGCTTTATGGCAGGCATATTCATGGCAATAAACTTGTAAGTACTTATTTCTTAACTTATGGTTGTGGCCGAAGGGGAGGGGATGCAAGGACATTTTACCATTGCAGGGAGACCTCTGACCTACCACAGAGGGTAGGACAACAAGACCACCACTATATCTTCTTAAAATAGGAGCACAAGGAAGCCCCATGACCAAATTCTGACTATGGATTTAGTGCTTAAAGTCTGGGCTAAGACTAAGAGTATGCTGGGTATAAAGGGAGAAGCCCTAACTTGGAGGGCTTCACAAATTGGAGAAATTCCAGGTGTGGGAACGCTTTGGGGTACAGATTGTGGTACAGTTAGTTTGCGGAGATCATATTAACATTTTTGACCTGCTGAAGAAGGAATTTAGCTTTCTAGACTGTTGTGAATTATGTGTATATCCTATTGGTTGTAGTCATACATTTTGTTCATTGTTAGTAGTTATGTTTTGTTGTACATGTCTACTGTGTGTGTTAATTCAAGTCCTATTATCCATCGCAGGATGCAGGTAACTCATTAGGTCCTGGATGTCAATTCAATTTTAGATTGTCAAACTCATTTACAGGTAAATGCCAAGAAGACTATAGCCTTTGTGTGGGGGATCAAACGAGACAGCACAGCTAGATGATTGGTGCCTGGAATTCTGTGAAGCCAAAATTCAGTACATGAAACAAAATACAATGTGAAAGCCATCTATGTAATAATTGATTTTTTTTATAACAATCTGTCTATAAGAATATGGTCTGGGAACACACATGCTTCTCAGGACCCAAGCACATGGACTGATAATCTTCAGAAGAACCCCAGTTTACATATCAGATTAAAGTATTATGATTTAATTTTCATTTTTGGTATGTCTTTACTTGTATTTTGTGTATACTAAATCTTTAAATAAAGATTGTGCTTGACTCTAAGATGTCCCATCAATCCCAAATAGGGAAAATACCACTTAGCTTTGATTCCTTTTTATGCCAGTCAGTTACAAGTTCTCTGTGTTCCAGGGTCAACGTGTCTTGTCTACATGTGTTTGTGGAAAGTCAAATGGATCACAGCAAATATCACCTGAATGTGAAGGTAACAGCTATAGATACAGTGGATTGCAAAAGTATTCATACCCCTTGAACTTTTTCACATTTTATCACCTTACAACCACAAACTTAAATGTATTTTCTTAAGATTTTAAGTAATAGACCAGTAATAAGTAATAGGTTTGCAGTTGTAGAATACTTTTTCCATTTTGGATGATGGATTGAATAGTGCTCCTTAGGATGCTCAAAGTTTGGGATACATTTTTATAACTTAACCCTGCTTTAAACTTCTCCAGAACTTTATCTATTTATCTCTGGTGAGTTCCTTGGTCTTCATGATGCTGTTTATTCACTAGTGTTCTCTAACAAACCACTGAGACCTTCACAGAACAAGTGTATTTATACTGAGACTAAATTACACACAGCTGGACTCTATTAAGTAATTGACTTCTGAAGGCAATTGATTGCACTGGATTTTATTTAGGGGTATCAGAGTACAGGGGCTGAATACTTTTGCACGTCACACTTTTCAGATTTTTATCTGATTAAAATGTTGAAAACCATGTATCATTTTTGTTCCACTTCACAATTATCTGCTACTTTCTGTTGGTCTATCACTTAAAATCTCAATAAAATACATTTAAGTTGGCGGTTGTAAGGTGACAAAATGTGAAAAAGTTCAAGGGGTATGAATACTTTTACAAACCACTGTATCACCTGCAAGATACAGTATATGACATAATGTGTGAACATAGCTTATATGTTCTATGATACCATAGGCAGTCAGGTGGATCACACCAGACATCACCTGCAAAACATATAACAATATATGAGCATGTAGGATATATGTTTAATAATACCCAAGAATAAAAGTGACCAGAGCAGTGCAGATATCATCAATAGTGTATATAACATAATCCATGGTTACACAGGCTATTTACTCTATAGTACCTGATACCAGAGGAGGATCACAGCAGATATAACCTGCAAATATACAGGGCAATATGCATGAACAGAGATTCCCCTTACGTCCGACAGCAGCACAATATGGGGTATCTCTGCCCCTGTGTGTTGTTTAGGACAGTGGAACCTTTAATTAGCACCAAATTTAAGGTGCCTCCTACTGGCCCTATAAGAGGACACCTGAGACCTCCCTCCACTGTGTTTTTTTCTGTCCTGTGTGGGACAGGTGGACGGAGGTCTCTGGTGACCTCCCGTTGCTAGGGGTTTTTTCCTAAAAAAGCTCCTGGCTTACCTTTTGGGGGTACCTCGGTCCTTTCCTACGTTCCTAAGATCCTCCGTTACCCGGCTCATCGCTCTGCAGGCAGCGCGATCCCGGAAGTAAGCGTGGAACCTCTTCAGCCAGAACCTTTTTTTTCAGTCCCGTGTTCCCCGGGGAAGGAAGCCTTTGCGCACCACCGCGGCCTACTTCCGGTTTTCTCGGAAAAGTGCGGTAAGTTTGAAAATTGGAATTTTAATGGCAAAATATAGATTTGTTTTTTGCTGCTTGTATGTGGAGCCTCTGGCTTAGGCTTATGCTCCTCTATGTTCCATTATGGCATTTGACCTCGTTTGGCGCTGTATGAATATTTCTTTGTTTGGCTCCTCCCCTCGCTGCTGTATTACATTTAAAAGGTTCTCAGTCCTTTACTTGGTGAGCTCGTGGTTACTAGCTCCTCTGCTGCGGTTTGCGATGTCTGGGTTTTTCCTGACGGGATCTTTTTTTCAAGTGACCGATTTAAAAAAGTAAAGTACCCCTTGGTTTTTTTCTTCTTGTGCGATGCTTGGCAATCTTCTATTCTACATTGCATTGACAATACCCTCAAGAAGGCGTATTCAGCTGCCTCGGCCCAGACCGCTGTGGCAGTTGCGTCTTGTGAACTGTCAGCCAAATTACGCACTGACCTGGTTCACCTCGAGAGGGACATCGACTCTGGAGTCTCCAGAGATGAGCTGCTAGGGTTTCTAGGCCGCCTCGTTGTGGACGGCAGTCCCAAAGAGGCTCTAGATATTCCTCTAGAGGCGCCGTCCGGAGATTCCCGAAGTCTGATGATAAAAAGGAGAAGCCTAGCTTTTGACATCAGGAGCAGTCTTCTTGTGGCCGAGATTCCTGTCGGGGGTCGTCTCTCCCATTTTTTCAACTGCTGGCAGGAAAAAATTCAAGACCCATGGGTCCTGCAGGTAATCCAAAAAGGATATGCAATCGAGTTCCTCCATCCTCCTCAGGATCGGTTTGTGTTAATTCGCAGCCTCCCTATAATGCAGCAGACTACATTGGAATGCTCCATCCGAGAGTACATTCACAAGGGAGCCCTGGAGGAAGTCCCTTCTCTAGAAGAAGGATCCGGTGTCTATTCTCCCGTCTTCCTGGTACCAAAACCGGCAGACAAGTGGAGAATGGTCATAGACTTAAGGTACCTCAACCGCTTCATCAAAAAGAAGCACTTCCGTATGGAAACCATAAAGTCTGTCACCACTTTTCTCCTCCAAGGCGATGTTTTCGTGACTTTGGATCTAAAAGACGCCTATTTGCATATTCCTATTTATCCTCCACACAGAAGGTTTCTAAGGATTGCCGTAGTAGTTTCCGGCCACACGAAGCATTTTCAGATCACAGCACTACCCTTCGGGATCTCCTCTGCTCCTCACACCTTTACAAAGGTAGTGGCTCCTATAGCGGCCACCCTCAGACTTCAGGGGATATTCGTGGTGCCTTATCTAGACGACTGGTTGATAAAAACCCAGTCAGAGTCTGTTCTGCTCCAGCATCTACAGACGGCCGTGTCCCTGTTTCAGAGTCTGGGATGGCTTATAAACTGGGAGAAGTCGGTAACGATCCCTTCAACCCGAAGGAAGTTCCTCGGCTACTTCCTGGATTCAGTCCACCTGCAGGTCTCCTTGACACCAGCAAGGAAGGAGAAACTGGTCGGTGCAGTCCGGCACCTCTTCAAAAAGCCGATAGCCTCCATCAGAACATTGATGAAGATCCTGGGCTTGATGTCTTCCTCAGTGGAGGCAGTCCCATGGGCTTTGTGGCACTTACGTCCCCTCCAGAAGGAATTACTAGAGGTTTGGGATCGCTCCCTTCTTACACTCAGCAAGAAGATTCGACTCTCCCCCAGGACCCGTCTTTCCCTCAAGTGGTGGTTGCACCTGAAAGACGGAAGGTCCACGGTCCAACCTTCTTGGACCCTGTTGACTACAGATGCATCCCTCTCGGGATGGGGAGCCCATTTGGACGAAAACTCCATAAAGGGAGTCTGGAGTGCTCCAGAAAGAAGGACCTCGTTCAACTGGAAGGAGCTCAGAGCTGTATATCGTGCCTTACTCCATTTCTCGCCTCTTCTCAAAGGAAGAGCAGTCAAAATCCGGTCAGACAACATGACCACAGTGCTGTACGTGAACAGACAGGGAGGCACCAGATCACCAACCCTCCTCAGGGAGGCAGATCTGATATTTACATGGGCAGAGAAAAATCTAACCCATTTATCCGCAGTTCACATCAAGGGCTCCCTGAACATAGTAGCGGATCGGTTGAGTCGGGGTCATGCCGTATCAGGAGAATGGTCACTCAATCCAGAAGTCTTTCATCAGATTACCCTGAAGTGGGGTCTTCCAGAAATAGACCTCATGCCAACCCGACTCAACGCCAAGGTGGAGACGTTCTGTTCCCTTTACCATGAGGACAATCCCTTGGCAGTGGATGCCCTGTCCATCCCTTGGAGGTCCAGGCTGGCATACATTTTCCCTCCAATTCCAATAATACCGAAGGTATTGATGAAAATCAGACAGGACCAAGTCTCTGTGATAGCCATCATTCCATTCTGGCCAAAAAGAGCTTGGTTTTCCCAACTCATGGAGATGAGTCGAGGGATATATTGGAGGCTTCCCCCCATCCAGAACCTGGTTTCCCAAGGATCTCTGAAGTGCCAGGATCTCTGGAGATTCAACCTGACAGCCTGGAGGATGAGCAGTCCCTACAGCAGGATAGAGGACTGTCAGAGGCCGTCCTGAAGACCCTTTATTCTGCAAGAGCAGACTCTACCAATAAGAACTACCAGAGGACAGCCAAGATTTTCATGGAGTGGTGCTCCAAGAAGGGTATTAATAATCTACAACCTTCAATGGCTGATATTTTAAATTTTCTTCAGGACGGTTTGGATAAGGGCCTTGCCCCTGCCACTTTGAAAGTGCAGATTGCGGCCCTCTCCGCTCATTTGAACAGACGTCTGTCTCAGGATCCTCTGGTTGCAAGGTTACTTAAAGGGGCAATGAGGCTAAAGCCCTCAGTATCATCTCCAGTTCCCCAGTGGGACCTTGCGGTAGTCCTTACAGGCCTGTGCGGTCCTCCATTTGAACCCTTGGAGACTACGGAGCTAAAATATTTGGCCTACAAAACCGTTTTTTTGTTGGCTATTACATCTGTCAAAAGAGTAGGGGAACTCCAGGCTCTCTCTTCTAGAGAACCGTACATTGTGTTTTTTGCAGATAGGGTGCACCTTAGATTTTTGCCTGGGTTTAACCCTAAGGTCCCCTCATGCTATAATAGCAATCAGCTAATTTCGCTACCAGTGTTTTTCCCCACTCCAACCTCTGAGGAGGAAGAAAAGCTCCACACCTTAGATGTGGTAAGGTGTCTGCGGATTTACCTATCCCGCACTCAACCGTTTAGGAAGGCCGAAAACCTACTAATTAACATGCAGGGTAAAAACAAAGGCCTCAAGGCTTCCAAGCCTACTCTATCCACATGGATCAAGGAGACAATTAAGTCTTCCTTCCTTATTCAGGAGTTACTCCCTCCAGTTTTTTCTACGGCCCACTCGACCAGGGCTGTGTCGACTTCTTGGGCTGAGTACCGGTCTTTACCTTTGGACCAGATTTGTGCGGCTGCATCATGGTCATCTCAAGTGACCTTTGTTAAATATTATCGTTTAGACGTCCGCAGTTCCCAGACAACTGCCTTTGGTCAGACAGTCCTTGACGTTGTAAGGCGAGGAAACCCTCCCTAGGGGAATTACTTGCTATCTCCCCATATTGTGCTGCTGTCGGACGTAAGGGGAATCGTTGATTGTAATGTCAATCTGTATTCCCTTAGTCCAGACAGCAGCACAAGGCTTCCCTCCCTAGAAGCTTGTTTCCTTTTACTTTATAATTTACACAGTGGAGGGAGGTCTCAGGTGCCCTCTTATAGGGCCAGTTGGAGGCACCTTAAATTTGGTGCTAATTAAAGGTTCCACTGTCCTAAACAACACACAGGGGCAGAGATACCCCATATTGTGCTGCTGTCTGGACTAAGGGAATACAGATTGACATTACAATCAACGATTATATGCTGTAGAATATCTGATCAGAGAAAATCAAGTCACAGTAGATATCACCGAGATAACAACAAATATCATTATATAATAAGGTTATATGTTTTATAATACCTGACCAGAGAAAATCTGATACAGCAGGCATCACCTGAGGTACTTAGAGAAACCTCAGAAGTTACCTGCATTATTTATAGAGGAAAACAGACAGTACAGCAGCCAAACCAGCAGAGTATACGATACTGCATGACAGCACTGGTTATGTGTTATATACTAACTGAGACCAGCATGATAGCTTTGGGAATATACTGTATAGTACCTGTGACCAGCAGGATATCACATTTTACATGCTCTATAATACTCAAGATCAGAGGTTATCTGATAAAGCAGAGATGGTATAACCTGCAAAATATAGGACTTATATGTGAATACACAGGTTAGGTGCTATAAGTGCTGATACCAGAGAGCAAAGCAGCTAACACAGGTCTGGCAGATTATCTGCTGGCTGGTAGAGCGGCCGTGACTCCTCTGTGATAAATGCACTAGGTGGTGCAAGATTTGGGAGCAGAGACAGAAAGTAACACAGCTCAACTGAGGATTAACAACAGTTAATATCAACAATGTATGCAATAGGTAAGTCTGGATCGAAGGCCACTTGCCTTAACTGGAAGAAGTGGCCATGAATCCTGCTGTAAATGTACAGGTGTAGATATGCATGTAATGCCAGGAGGTTCTGCTGCAATGTTAGAACATGGAAATTTGCTGCTATCATCCTACTCCAGCAGCGGGAGCCAATTCCCAGCTAGCAATAATAGATTTACCTGGGGAAGAAAAAGCTGGGGACATAGGAAGTCGGGGTCACACAGGTCCTGGAGAAAGAGAAGAGTGCAGTGTTGGAGATCAGAAGCAGTGTCTGTTAGAGCTCAAGGGTGGTGTGACATAGTGACCCAAGCAAAGCAGCCCAGCCAGGTCCAGAAGTGCTGCAGCAATCAGAGAAGGACTGTACTGGAGGAGGAGAGCAACACAGACCAGTGCAAATAAGTGAAGTGCAAAGCACCTGGGATAGAAAAGCAAGGGCACAGGAGTGTTCAGCCAGCTTCTCCACAGCAATAAGGAGGAAGGTACTGCCTTGGAAAGACAGAGCATGAGCCCCATTGATCAGTAAGCGAGGCCCACTGAGAGACTGCATAAAGTTATACAGTGCCACAAAGGCTGTAGTTATATCCCTCCCCAAATTCTTATAGAGACAACGTCCCTAATGTATATGATCTACCTGTTGCAATAGTTCAAGAGTTTGTTGCTATGCTCCAGAATCATGATCAGTAAAGCCGTTCCTGTTATACTCAGTTGTCTGAGTGAGTTTGTCGCCATTCACCTGCACCCCTTACATGCATACTTTCTCAAGATCAAGAAGTGGGAGAGGACACCTTAGGGCTTGTCCTAGTGGCACCAGGTAGGCTCTGCTGTCAGGTAAGGTGCACCATGCTGCTCACTAGCACTTTGGGGCCCTGTTGACCCAGGTGTTCAGCTTCCTGTCCTCTTCGGGCCCGAAAGTTGAAAGTAGAGGACTTGAGACTTTCAACCCTCTGTGCCTGTGCTGCTTAGTAGCACTGCCTGTAGCTTCAATGCTATTACTCTGGAGCTTGTGATCAACATCAGGGAACAAGATGCAAACTTCACACATATGCAAGATAAATAATTAGCAGAACTTACCACATCAGATGGACCACAGATATACTTCTGAAAGCCAGATAGGTCCTCCGTGCGCAGGGACCCTGTCATAGACAAGATTATGTGCAGACACCATTTAACGGCACAGTAAGTGGTGGGGTTCCCAAAGTAGACCACTCAACCTGAGAACTGGGAGTCAAACTGTTTTGCGCATCTGCAGTTGCTATGTTGTCTACAGAAGTAAAAAAGCACTTTGCCAGTGTTATTGTCTAACTGACCAGAGACAACTCTGATGTTATGCACCATTAACTTGGCGAGAGCCACACCTCTAGCACTAACTGTGTACTGCTGCCATGATGAGCCACATAGATATGCAGAATAGCTTGGATGTCTTCCAGTATGGGGAGCTCCAAATAACAGTACCTAGCCATATTGTACACTAACCTATAAAATCCAAAGAACAGTGTGCAGGCTCTTCGGGACAAAGGACCCAATATTTCATGGTATGCAGCCTAGAATACAGACATAGGTTTTATATAAAATAAAAGGAAATAAAAAGGACTCAGAAGAGTTAAACCTGTGCTCTTCATATGCATCAGAAGAGATAAAAATACAAGTCAGGTGTGGTCTCTCTGGACTTATATAGGCAGTCCATGATTAATTAATTATTGATTAATTATAATTATTAATTGATCTTAATTACTGCTTATTAACCTGTCTCTTCTGATTTTATCCAGGGACATAATCCCATGTGTGTGCTGCTAACGGACAACCAGGAAAGACAACTTACATGGCCCTGTATATGGAAATAGTAAAAGTATTGGGTGCCATAATACGGCAACTCCAAGAAATGTTTTTATTTTTGTTAAGGCATTAAAACATAACAAACCCTATAGCTATTTGTTATGGCCATAATCATTACAACCCACAGTATACAGGTAACGCAAAAAAATAAAAAGAAGAATGCTTTCAAAAATAGCAGTATTAATAGTTTTTTATCCTCGTCACTGACAGCATCCCTTGCGAGTATGACTTCCCATCCAGGAAAAGAAACCTGAAGATAAAAAGGTTCACAGTCCCACCACACCTCAGTTCAGTTCAGGTTTCCTGTCTCCGGATGAGTGGACCTGAAAATTCCCCTCTTTGCTCACACCCTGGACTGAGGGCAGGAATTTATTTAATATTTGCCTTTCCCAGTGGGGTGTAAGCCGTCTTATGATGCCACCAGATGCCGAGTCTGTCCGATCCTATCTGTGCTCCTATCCCCCTCTCCTCTATGGTCGGGTCTTGCAGTAGTAATCTCTGCAGGCGGTGGTGGGCCTCTCCAGGGCATGTTGCTCTTTCATTCTGATCCCGGTCCCAGTTATACCGAGGGCTGAGGCCCTTAGGGCTCTACTTACGGCCGCATCTGATGTTACTTCCAGCCTTTGGAACGCATACCGGAGGTGACGATGGTGGGGCCGACCTCGCAACAGATGCATGTTGGTGATAGTCTGATGTCATTTCTGGCACAGACGATCACAGCGGGAGAGGCTGTCTGCCGCTCTACAAATGGCCACAGACCAGACAGCCAGCCCAATTTAACTGGTTCTGCAAGGTCATTAGCCTGTAGTACTGTGACTCCAGCGACCCCAAAGTAGTCTCACAGTGGCTCTGGTGCATTACTCATGAGCCAATGTTTCTGCCTCCTCCATGGACCAGCAGGCTCTTTGTGCTACCACCATGTTTGAAGAATCACAGAAGAGTCACAGAAGGGCGCTGATCCGGGAGAAAACTCCAGACCATCAACTCCAGTACTGTGAGGGTTCCTGGAACTTTCTTATCTTGGCCGGGTAAGAGATCCCCTGCGTAAATGTTAACTGGCAGTCTTTTTTTGTCTTTTGTATTTTATTAGACTAAAGTGACCAACAGGCAGAGTTCAAGTTCTAGCTCTATGCGTAGGAATTGTGGCACCTGTAAAATATCCCTTTCTTCTGTCGTAGTTGCTTGGATGGAATTATGAGGAATCCCCACCGCTTATGGACAGCATTATTGTCAAACAGGAAGTCTCCTTGTCCCTACAGGGATTGAGACACTTCACCTCATCGTCAAGTACCTCCAAAGATAGCCCTAGGCCCCCTTGAAGTGCAGATAGATCTGTTTCTGAAGTTTCAGATGAAGGAGAGCTTAATTCTGACTCTGACGCCATCCTGGGAATTATGACTTTGTCCATCCTGGCCCTAAATGCAACTTTCCATCTCTCTTCCCAGACCAGGATCTTTCTCTTGTGGTATGTTCAAGAAAGGAAAAAGACCCAGGATGATCTAAAGGTAATCAATCTTTCTGACACTTTTTAACTGCTTCACAATTAGAAGTCCTTAGTAAGGGCCTGTCCTTCTCCCCTACTGCCAAGTTTAATTATTTTGAAACTGTGAAGGACTTGGCTCTATTTTCTCGCAAACTAATGTTCAAAAAACACTTCTCAAAGGGTGAGGTTTTATCCTCACCTGAAGATTTGAGAGAGAGACAGGCTGTTCAGGACCTAATGGATTTATTGAATGAACAAACTAAAACTATGGATACCTCTTTACCTTGCATCTGTGCCACCAGTCACAACCTTTTCTCCCTTTTTCACTTTGTCCCCCTATTGAGATATTTTTTAAATTGGTCAAGAAGGACCTTGAGTCAATATCCAATAAGGGTGGGTTCACTCCGTCCGCCGCAAATCCGACCTAAACATCGGAAAACTGGATAGGGACTGGATAGGATTGGCCTTTTTTCAGAGAATATGAATGATAACACAAAAACTTTTTCTCCACTCATGGTTAGTGGTTGGTTGAAGCCATTTATTGTCAAACTTCTGTGTTTTCTCTTTTTAAATCATAATGACAACCAAAAACATCAAAATGACCCTGTTCAAAATATCAGCTGATTATTTATACTCTATACACATGATCTTCAAAGGATTTTAGAGTCCTTAAAAAAAACAAAACAAAATGCAATCTAAGTAGAGAAGTTATTTACAACAGGTCAAAAAACAATCTGGAAAGTTGTGGTGCGTGACAGAGGGATCTGTTATCTGTTTGCTATCAGGTGGTGATTTGTGACCCTCACAGTTCATACATAGTGTGACATGAAGCTGGCATGAATATTAAGTCCAAATTGCAGAGTTTGAAATTTTTGCATAAACTTGTATTCGGATTCTTTCCTTTTCTCCTGCGTCTTAAAATGTCCCATTAAAACCACAACCCGCAAATCTTCAATAGAGTGGTTTTCTCCTGTTGAAAAGTTCACATTCCCTGGTGATTTTGGCCTGATAACATGCCCAGAAGTTGACAAAAAGGGGTTTGAATAGCTACTAAAGATAACATCATCACCTGTGACCTGTTTGCTTGTAATCAGTGTGTGTGCATAAAAGCTGAGTGAGTTTCAAGGTGAGAGATTCCTGTCCCTAAGCCACTCATTGCCTCTCACAAAGCCAGCCAGTTCACTTTGCTCTGCACTGATGAGAGACAAAAATCTCGAAACGGCGCTGTATGCAGATAAGTGAAATTGGCTTGGCTAAAATCCCATTTGCTGTCTCAAGACTCGATGAGTCAAAAGCGAATTGAGGATCTGTTACATCCCACAGAGGGCGCATGAGCTCCCCAGCTCCTTTTCCCATAATGCCTTGTGATATGTAGATGCTAAGTAGAGGGCAAAAGGCAATTCAAACTCTACACACTTCACTGGTGCTCTTCTCAAGGTGAGAGATTTCTGGGATCCAGACAGACTGTTGCATCTTTCCTCCAGCCGCTGACGTTTCTGGATTGTGAGTCATGGGGCAAGCAAAAGAATTGTCCACGGATCTACAGGAAAAGGTAGTTGAACTGTATAAAACAGGAAAGGGATACAAAAGGATATCCAAGGATATCCAATTGATAATGCCAGTCAGCAGTGTTCAAACCGAGAATAACAAATGGAAATTCAAGGGCTCTGTAAAACCCAAACCACAGTCAGGTAGACCAACCAAAATTTCGGCCACAACTGCCCGGAAAATTGTTCAGGATGCAAAGAAAAACCCACCCATAACATCAGCTGAAATACAGGACTCTCTGAAAACTATCGGTGTGGCTGTTTCAAGATGCACAATAAGGAGGCACTTGAAGAAAAATGGGCTGCATGGTCGAGTTGCCAGAAGAAAGCCATTACTCCGCAAATGCCACAAAGAATCTCACCTTCAATACGCCAAACAGCACAGAGACAAGCCTCAAAACTTCTGGAACAAGGTAATTTGGAGTGATGAGGCAAATTCGAACTTTTTGGCCACAACCATAAACGTTACATTTGGAGAGGTGTCAACAAGGCCTACAATGAAAGGAACACCATTCCTACTGTAAAGCACGGAGGTGGATCACTGATGATGTGGGGATGTGTGAGCTTAAAAGGCACAGGAAACTTGGTCAAAGTTGAAGGAAAGATGAATGCAGCACGTTATCAGCAAATACTGAAGGCAAATTCGCACTCATTAGCCAGGAAGCTGCGCATGGGACGTACTTGGACGTTCCAACATGACAACGATCCAAAACAAATGGCCAAGTTGACCTGTCATTGGCTACAGCAGAAGAAAGTGAAGGTTCTGGAGTGGCCATCTCAATCTCCTGACCTCAATATCATTGAGCCACTATGGGGAGATCTCAAGCGTGCAGTACATGCAAGACAGACCAGGAATTTACAGAAAATGGAGACTTTTTGCCAAGAAGAATGGGCAGTTTTACTATCTGAGAAAATAAAGAGCCTCATCCACAACTACCACAAAAGACTTCAAGCTGTCATTGATGTTAGAGGGGGCAATACACGGTATTAAGAACTGGGGTATGTGAGCTTTTGAACAGGGTCATTTTGTTGTTTTTGGTTGTCATTATAATTTAAAAAGAAAAAACACAGAAGTTTGACAATAAATGGCTTCAACCAACCACTAAGCATGAGTGGAGAAAAAGTTTTGTGTTATCATTCATATTCTCTGAAAAAAAGGCCAAAAAAACAAAAACTCTGCCGGGGTATGTAAACTTTTTAGCACAACTGTATATTTTATGCCCTTTTATTATTATGTGGGTTTGTGCTTGAGTCTGTGCTTCCCTTAGATAGGGGGGAGAGGGTTTGCCATCACAGCTGCTTTTTGAAGCATTTATTTATTGCTTCTTTCTACTTAATATTTATTGGTCATATGTATTTTACATTAATAAATGTTTTTGTGATATGTTTCCACTTTTGTTTGGTTTCCATACATTTTTTTGTTTTTTGCCTTTCTCCTGTGGTGGCTGAACCTGGATCACCTGATCCTGTATACAGATGCCAGCTCTTGGGGTTGGGGTGCCCACCTTGGAGATTATTTTTGGCAGGTGAGATGGCCAGTAGGGGTAAGGAGTTCATCCTCTAACTTCAAAGAACTCCTGGCTATTCAAAAAGGTTTCCTGACAGCTCAGCTTAGAGAAAATGACAAAAAAACAACGCTGAGCGGCACATAGTATAATACTGTTTGATATTAATGGTATCACGTGCTCTAATAAATAGACAGCTGTGAGAGATTTTGTCCTTGTATTGAATGGACAGAGTGAGAGATCGATTTATAATACACTGATTAATTTGTTTAGGTTTGACTCTCACCTAGTTCAGTTGTGAGAAGTCACAACTGCTATATCCGCTTTTAGTTTATGGAATGCAGCAGGGTTCCTCAATGCCAGGATTCCGAAGATCTGGATACAATGTTTGTAAATGGAATAGGATGCAAAAAGAATGATCCAAAAAGTAGAGGAATAAATCCTGCGCTTTCCAAGTGTTTAGATCTTCTTTCTTTTATTAGCTCAACACACAACGCGTTTCGGAGATATAATCTCCTTTTTCAAGTGTAAATGAGACGAACATGTACATAACATATGACATTACAGCAATAAAAAGGCTTCTAGTATGCTGGCCACACCCTCTTAGGGAGGGGCCAAGCCAACTAGTAAAACCAACAAAAAAGTATTAAAACACGTTATAAGTGAATAAAAGTTTAAATGAGCGTTTCACATGATAATTCTCATACCTGTTGTTATTGTAAATAGATAATCAGATTCTCCCTGTTAAGCGGAGGCTACTAGGTTCTGTTGGCGTCTCCAATAACCCAGTACGCATGCGCAGCACACTCACCCGCCGAATATATGTTTTATACCTGCGGGAATTGATGTTGTACTGCGCTTGCGTGAATGTTGCGCTTGTATTATATAACAGAGTCTCCTACGTAATATTAAGCGGCTTTCATTCGCAAATAATAAAGAGGAACTCGACAGACCCACGTTATCTTAGGGGCTGCGGTGATCTGTTCAAATTTACAGGAGATCAGAGCATAGCTCTTACACCTGATAGGCGGGAACCTGCGTCTCGCGGGGATTCATTGTTATGTCGCGCATGCGCTATATGCAGCGTTCAGTACGCATCTCTGCTTCGCTATAAACCCATTAATTGTGACATACTAGAGAGATAGGGAAAACGTCGCTAGTGGTTCAAGACGTATTGTCTTCTATGTGAAAACCATGAACCTATAAACCTGATATATTAGTATCTCACATATATAAAAAAAAATTAATAATTAAACAAATAAATAAATAATTAATTGGATACATATAAATACACCTTATAAAACTTTAAAAACAGCACTAATATTTCCGTGTAAATAATAGAATAATATGTAAATAAGAATCCCAATTAGATTAAAATGGATAATGGCACTAATATATGTATATATGTATATGTCAACACCAAATAGGGGATAAGAGGAGAGAGGATAAGAAAAATAAAATAAAATATATATATATATATATATATATATATATATATATATATATTTGGATTATATGTAAACATAAATATATATGCATACTCATTCCATGCACATACACACATACACACACATTTACACATACTTACAATTACTTACGAAAAAAGAAAAAAAAAAAAAAAGTTTTTGGTTATGACATACACATATACACACATTTCTTGGACACCACTGTATATCTTCATGTATAACGTTATATTCTTTAATCACATATATTTTCTAGGGCTTCATTCAGACCCCCTGGTGTTAGTGTATTGAATTTGTAAATCCAATTCATCTCTTTCCTTTTCAATTTAACAAATCTGTTATTGACATGTGATGGAATATGATCTATGGGTGTTATTCTAAAGCCCTCAAAACTGGACTTATGAAATAGAAAGGCATGTTTAGAGACGCTATGTTTCAAATAGCCATTGAGGATATTGGACCTATGTTTATTAAGTCTTTCACGTAGTGATCTAATGGTTCTTCCAACATACTGTAGACCGCATGGGCATTCTAAAATATGAATTACATACGAAGAAGAACAGTCTAATGTAAAATTAATCTGGATCGTATCTCCTGTGGTGTAACTACTAAAAGAAATTGCTTCATGATTAATAGTGTAGCAGCATTTGCATCTTTTATGAAAACATTTTGAGACACCTTTCTTTTGGGGCTGTATACATCTTAAATTTTGGTTCTCATTCTCCGATCTAAGTTTGCTTGGGGCTAGTATATTTTTGAGGGTCTTAGCTCTCCGAAATGTTAGTGCTGGTTTTGATGGAATATTTCTTTTCAATACTGGGTCATTGAGAAACACCCCCCAATGTTTGTTCAAAATGGCACGGATTTCACTGTGTTCATTATTAAATGTTGTAATAAAATTGTGTTTAAAATTGGTGTTTGTGATTCGAAGGTAAATAAGTTGTGTTCCAAAATAAATTTTATACTATCAGAAATGAATGTTTTTTGTTCTTCAGGAATAGTGTGATCAAGATCAAGAGTTTTATTGATCATTTCCAACCCTTTGGAATGAGGGATATTACTGTATAAGGAAGAAACGTCCAATGTAGCCCACATAAAATCTATTTCCCATGGTATAGTCAACAATTCTGTGATTAAGTGTGTGGAGTCTTTGAGATATGAGGGGAATTGGACTACATATTTTTGTAATTGTAGATCCACATATTGTGATAAGTTCCTTGTTAAGGCATTAATCCCAGAAATAATAGGTCTCCCTGGTGGATTAGTTAGATCTTTATGTACTTTTGGAAGGTGGTAAAAAAGTGCTGTTGAATGTTCATTAACTAGCAAACTAGGGAAGCAAAACGCATTTTATCTGACTCCACTTATTATGAAACACTAAAGACCGATCCTTCACCCATACATTATTTTGAATATCGAGAATTAGTGATACAAGCACATACTAAAGGGGTACTCACTGACCAAGAGAAAAATTATCTGCTAGTTAATGAACATTCAACAGCACTTTTTTACCACCTTCCAAAAGTACATAAAGATCTAACTAATCCACCAGGGAGACCTATTATTTCTGGGATTAATGCCTTAACAAGGAACTTATCACAATATGTGGATCTACAATTACAAAAATATGTAGTCCAATTCCCCTCATATCTCAAAGACTCCACACACTTAATCACAGAATTGTTGACTATACCATGGGAAATAGATTTTATGTGGGCTACATTGGACGTTTCTTCCTTATACAGTAATATCCCTCATTCCAAAGGGTTGGAAATGATCAATAAAACTCTTGATCTTGATCACACTATTCCTGAAGAACAAAAAACATTCATTTCTGATAGTATAAAATTTATTTTGGAACACAACTTATTTACCTTCGAATCACAATTATACTTACAAAAACGGGGCACGTCCATGGGAACGAGATTTGCGCCTAGCTATGCTAACATTTTTATGGGGCGCTATGAAGAAATGTTCATTCAGAATCAGCATAATTGGAGTAAGAATATCATCTTATACAAAAGATATATAGATGATTTGCTTTTTATATGGAAAGGAACAAAAGAAACTTTTAGAGAGTTCACAAACTATCTTAATAAAAACGATTGGGGAATTAATCTAAGTGGCGAATCCAATACAAATAAAATCAGTTTTTTAGATTTGGAACTTATTGGGGACAAGGATGGCATACACACCCGCACCTATTTTAAACAAGTAGACTGCAATAGCCTATTAGACTTTCGCAGTTCTCATTATAAAAAATGGAAAGATAATGTCCCCTTTGGACAATTTAAACGGATTCGCCGGAACTGTACGAATGACAGAGATTTTGAAAATCAAAGCGAAATTTTAACCCAATGATTTAAAGAAAAGAGGTATCCAAGTAAAATTATAGGAGCAGCTAAAGATAAGGTACAGTCACTCACACAAATAGAGTGTCTAGTGCCATCAAAACGGAAAACAAACACCAATTTTAAAAACAATTTTATTACAACATTTAATAATGCACACAGTGAAATCCGTGCCATTTTGAACAAACATTGGGGGGTGTTACTCAATGACCCAGTATTGAAAAGAAATATTCCATCAAAACCAGCACTAACATTTCGGAGAGCTAAGACCCTCAAAAATATACTAGCCCCAAGCAAATTTAGATCGGAGAATGAGAACCAAAATTTAAGATGTATACAGCCCCAAAAGAAAGGTGTCTCAAAATGTTTTCATAAAAGATGCAAATGCTGCTACACTATTAATCATGAAGCAATTTCTATTAGTAGTTGCACCACAGGAGATATGATCCAGATTAATTTTACATTAGACTGTTCTTCTTCGTATGTAATTTATATTTTAGAATGCCCATGCGGTCTACAGTATGTTGGAAGAACCATTAGACCGCTACGTGAAAGACTTAATAAACATAGGTCCAATATCCTCAATGGCTATTTGAAACATAGCGTCTCTAAACATGCCTTTCTATTTCATAAGTCCAGTTTTGAGGGCTTTAAAATAACACCCATAGATCATATTCCATCACATGTCAATAACAGATTTGTTAAATTGAAAAGGAAAGAGATGAATTGGATTTACAAATTCAATACACTAACACCAGGGGTCTGAATGAAGCCCTAGAAAATATATGTGATTAAAGAATATAACGTTATACATGAAGATATACAGTGGTGTCCAAGAAATGTGTGTATATGTGTATGTCATAACCAAAAACTTTTTTTTTTTTTTTTTTTTCGTAAGTAATTGTAAGTATGTGTAAATGTATGTGTATGTGTATCGAATGTGTATGCATATATATTTATGTTTACATATAATCCAAATATATGTATATATATATATATATATATATATATTATTTATTTTTATTTTTTTTTCTTATCCTCTCTCCTCTTATCCCCTATTTGGTGTTGACATATACATATATACATATATTAGTGCCATTATCCATTTTAATCTAATTGGGATTCTTATTTACATATTATTCTATTATTTACACGGAAATATTAGTGCTGTTTTTAAAGTTTTATAAGGTGTATTTATATGTATCCAATTAATTATTTATTTATTTGTTTAATTATTAAATTTTTTATATATGTGAGATACTAATATATTAGGTTTATAGGTTCATGGTTTTCACATAGAAGACAATACGTCTTGAACCACTAGCGACGTTTTCCCTATCTCTCTAGTATGTCACAATTAATGGGTTTATAGCGAAGCAGAGATGCGTACTGAACGCTGCATGTAGCGCATGCGCACCATAACAATGAATCCCCACGAGACGCAGGTTCCCGCCTATCAGGTGTAAGAGCTATGCTCTGATCTCCTGTAAATTTGAACAGATCACCGCAGCCCCTAAGATAACGTGGGTCCATCGAGTTCCTCTTTATTATTTGCGAATGAAAGCCGCTTAATATTACGTAGGAGACTCTGCTATATAATACAAGCGCAACATTCACGCAAGCGCAGTACAACATCAATTCCCGCAGGTATAAAACATATATTCGGCGGGTGAGTGTGCTGCGCATGTGTACTGGGTTATTGGAGACGCCAACAGAACCTAGCAGCCTCCGCTTAACAGGGAGAATCTGATTATCTATTTACAATAACAACAGGTATGAGAATTATCATGTGAAACGCTCATTTAAACTTTTATTCACTTATAACATGTGTTTTAATACTTTTTTTGTTGGTTTTAGTAGTTGGCTTGGCCCCTCCCTAAGAGGGTGTGGCCAGCACACTAGAAGCCTTTTTATTGCTGTAATGTCTTATGTTATGTACATGTTCGTCTCATTTACACTTGAAAAAGGAGATTATATCTCCGAAACGCGTTGTGTGTTGAGCTAATAAAGGAAAGAAGATCTAAACACTTGGAAAGCGCAGGATTTATTCCTCTACTTTTTGGATCATTCTTTTTGCATCCTATTCCATTTCCTGACAGCTCAGGACAAGATAGATGGTTTAGACGTTCAGTTCACCCAAAGGGGAGAGAAAACGTAAAGGTAGATTTTTAAGCAGGTCTCTTGTATGTCAGGGAAAATGGAGTTTGCGCAAAGAAGTATTCAGCCAGATTTGCGCCCTTTGGGAGATTCTCTCAATAGACTTGTTTGCCACTAGGGCAAACAGAAAGGTACAATTTTGTTTTTCCCTAAACCCTTTAGACCTTTCCAAGGGAGTGGATGCGTTGAGACAGAACTGGGGATTAGGTCTTGGTTTTGCCTTCCCTCCTCTCTGTATGATTCCAAGAACCCTGAAGAAGATTCGGGAGGACAGGGCATCAGTCATTCTGATTGCTCCAAACTGGCCCCAGACAGCATGGCACTCATGGCTCATATCCCTCTCAGTGTACCCTCTCAGGATCTACTGCAGTAGGGCCCTTTTCTCCATCCCAGGGTCTGGATCCTCGATCTAGCAGCATAGCATTTGAGAGGCTAATTTAACCCTGAGAGTATTATCACATCTAATATATATATTGGAAGGTTTGGAGAGCCATTTGTAAGTTTTCAGGTACTGAGTAGGACCCCCTTTCCTCTCCCAACATTCCCCTCATTTTGGCCTTTTTTCAGGAAGGTCTAAAAAAGAAGTTTAGACCTAGTACTCTGAAGGTGCAAATCTCGGCATTCTGCACCTTCTTTGATATTAATATTGCTGAGCACACTTGGGTCAGAAGGTTCATCTCTGCAGCCAGGTGTCTCAACTCTGCACCTAGATGCCTGGTCCCACCATGGGATTTGAATTTAGTTGTCTCTGCCCTTAGTCAGAGTCCTTTCAAGCCACTTGAGAATCTGTCACTTAAATTACTGATCCTTAAGATGACCTTCCTGTTTTATATAACCTCTGCAAGAAGGGTCTTGGAAATTCAGGCCTTTTCCTCCCATCAGACAAAATTGTCTGACAATTGTATAAGCAATGCTACCTCTGGTGCTGCCCCTGCTACCTCTTGTGCCACCCCCTCTACCTCATAGATTATAAGCTCTTGCGAGCAAGGCTCGCCGTCCCATTGTGTGAATTGACTATTTCTTAGCAATGTATCTTTTTTTGTCTGTACTTGAACCCTACAAATTGTACAGTGCTGTGGAATATGTCGGCGCTATATAAATAAAAATTATTATTATTATTATTATTATCCTCCCTACACCACAATTTCTGAGTTTAGGGTCACCTTTAGACCTCTACTATTCTTCTTTCCCAAGGTAGTTTCTGAATTTCATAGGGAACAGGTAGTTATTCTCCCTTCAGAAGATGTCTTCTAGGGTACCTTTAAGTTCAGATTGGGCTTGAGTCAGGTAGATTAGATAGTGTATTGCCTTAGCGTGCTCTTCCCATTTTTTAGACCCTCCAGTTGGGTTTGTGGCACATTCCACTAGGGAAGTGGCTACCTCCTGGGCAGAACGAGCAGATGCCTACCTAGCATAGATCTGTCGTGCAGCCACCTGGAGCTCCCCATATACTTTCTTCTAGTCTAGTATGGCCTTCTGCCAGAAAAGTACCTCAGGCTGTGACCCCCTTCCAAAAATTTCATAGTTTAATCTCGTACGGGGTGCTGTCATGGGTGAGGATAAAACTAAAATTACAGTTACTGGTAATTGTTATACTGGAAGTCCATGACAGCATCTCCAAAAATTTTTCCCAGCCCTTCAGTTCTAATTTTTACTTGGCCTTACCTTTAGAGTTATTTATATAGGTTCAGGACAGAATAGGGACATCATTTTCCAGACTAGGTCCTATGTCCCGTCTTTCTCTTTTTTTTGATGTTTTTTTTTTCCACTACTTCGGGTTTTCAAAGCTTGCCAATCACTGAGGTGTGGTAGGGGTGTGAATCTTTTTATATCTTCAGGTTTCCTGTCCTGGATGGGCGGTCCTACTCACAAGGGGTGCTGTCATAGGCTTCCAGAATAACAATTACTGGTAAGTGTAGTTCAGTTTTTTTTTGTCAATTAAAGTGTACTTCCAGCTATAAATAACTTTTTATAAATTAATAGTACAGATTATTATATGAAGCTTTGTAACATATCTTATGAAAGAAATATGTTTTCTTTTCTACTTTGTAGGCAGAGTTACTTTCGACATATTAGTCTATGAAGATGGAAGGGGGATGGAAAAGACTCAAATTGCTGCTTCTGCACTCTGCTACTCTGTGTGCTTTTTAACACTGCTAGGTTGTAGATAAGAGGTTACCAGTGCTCAGAATGAGGTAATGAATCAATTAACTAGCTGGCATCAGCTTCCTACTACATCCCTCCCTTCTCCAAAGAGCTATGTGTGTGAGGCTAAATATGGAGATGAATATAATGTAATCAAGCAGTTAAATTGAAGATATGGAGGATGAGAACAACTTAAAAAGTGGTGAAGGAAACAGATACCCTTAATAAGATATATTATAAAGTTTCTTATATTCAAATGCACTATTCATTTATGAAAAGTTGTTTATAACTGGAAGTATGCCTTAATGAAATTCAAATTGACTGAACAAAAGAGAAACCTTAATCAAATCAATATTTGGTGTGACTAAATTTGCCCTTAAAGGAAGTCTGACTCCAGAACCCAGCTTATCAACATAGCCCCACTGTTAACAGCAAATACAATTCAAAACTCAGACAAAGTTAGTTCCAGAAAACCAGGTTCTACTAGAAACTATGGTCAAGTAACACCAAACACTCTGCACCTCACAACAGAGCCAAGTCCAGCCTCTGGACGTATTCACCGGATCCCCTAGAGGTGGGGTTGGACTTGGCAGATTCCTTCAGCCAGAGTTAGCAGCTATTGAGAGGGTGCAGCAGGCTCGGCGCACCACAGGTATCAGCAGACCTAGAGGTACAGTACACCTCACCAGGATTGTGCTGAACCTGGCAGAAGGTCTGAAAGTGTCGGAGGTTGCAGGAGAGCAACTTCAGCCGCACGCTTGAGGCACAGTACAATCATGGTTGTCAGTCCAGTCGGTAACAGGAGGTCAGTGAAGTACAAAAGGATTAGGCAATAGAATAGTCAACAATCCGGTTGGCAGTGAGATATAAGCGCGGTACAAAATCGGTTCAGCGGAGAGAAGTCTAGGAGGCAAGCAGGGGTCGTAACAGAGAGGAACGTAGAGGCAGATTCGGAAGGCAGGGACGAGGCCAGATAACTAAGCCAGAGGTCAGATACGAAAACAAGCGGGTACAAGTTTAAGAACGCTTAACCACAAGGAAAACTGAATAGCCAGCAGTGAGGAAAAGATGGAAGTGGCCTAATAAAGACAGATGAGCAGTTTAAAGGGGAACGTACATAAAAACGGCAAAAATTAAGAAAAGACTGGGAACCTCACAGACGCAACTGTAGAGGTCCCAGGTCTGTTTCTAACACCCACAAATCAATAGGTTAGAGTTACCTGAATCACATAGAGTTTTCCCCTTGTGAATTGGTGCTACCATTGCCGAGATATTGTACCTATAGATGAACTGATCTATATTACAGTATATCTAATCAAGCTTAGATTTTTAGGAAATATTGAAATGGATTAGTTAAAAAAACGGACACATTAACATCAGTTAGTGTCCGTTAATGTCTGTTATGATAGGTGTCTGTTTTTTTTTTGTTTTTTTTTAACGGACACCTTCATAACAGAATCCAACGGTAGTGTGAACCCTGCCTAACTTGGGGTAATAATGGACATGCAAAGACATCTCTGTTCTATCTCACTGAATCTCATAGTTATTAGCTAGGCTATAGGAAGCACAAGTCAGACAATTAAACAATAGTTCTAGGAGTATTTAGAGAATCAAGTACTGCTACCGACAGTTGTTATGTCTGATAGTGCTTGTAACAGAACAATAGAACAATTTTTATTTTTTTTTTAGTTTTAGTTTTTATTACATTTTTTTGAAAAATAGACATACATGTCACTGCAAGGAATGAATGACATAGTAAATATGAAACAAGAAAATATATATAGCAGTATATAGTCACAATTCAAAAATGAAAGCGATAATATAACAAATATGAGGAATTGAAAATTAGTCAGAGTGTATACTCTGATAGTCTTAAAACATTCCAAGCAGACAAAAAGTGTAGAGAAAAGTAACAGTGAACATTAAAACAGAACTAAGAAAAAGAACTGAATTAGCTCATTCGCACAAATGCAGTATAGATGATGTATGGTATAGTATAGAGAATGGGAAGTTGGAGGCCTGTATTGGACCTGGAAGCACATACCAAGAACACCATTTATAGTCCATTCATAATGCCCATTGTTCGTGAAATCTAGGAAGATACAGGTGCATTTCAATAAATTAGAATATTTTTGAAACGTTCATTCATTTAAGTAATTCAATTCATAATCAGCAGTCTTCCATGATTATGTGTCCTACTGAACTAGACTGAAGAACCATTTAAAGGCTTAGAAAACTGTAAGGGAATCACTAGAGGAGTGATTCCCCAGTAGCTGCTGGAGAACTTAGGGGGGGAGGGGCACAACAAGACAGTGGACCCTAAGCTGAATCCCCCCCACTGTCCCTGGCTAACTTGCCCGATCTGTCCTAGGTGACAGCCAGCAACCAGTCGACAGTCCCTCCTTATAATAAGTGATAACACAGAACGCAGACAAGATGCACAACAACAAAGGGAGGTCAGCTAGCCAAGGGGTCGGTAACAAACGAGCAATGCAGTACAAAATCACAATCCAAGAGAAGTCAAAGGTAAGACAGTGATCAGAAAATCAGAAGAGCAGGTAACAAGGAATAAGGAGTATAGCCAGTAAGCGAAATGCAATAGCAGGCGCCAATGGGAAAGTGAGCAAACAATAAATAGGGAGAAAGAACCCACCTCAGACTTGATAGGAGGATAGGTTGTCAATCACAAAGGTAGGACTAAAGTTAACTCTTAGTGGAGTAGGGGTAAAGCAAGGTGAAGGAGAAGGGCGTGGTGGAAAATCAATTAAGGAGGTGAGGGAATAGGACAGTGTTCAGACAATACAAGAAAAACCCAAAGGAAGGAATCACAACCGGGCACGCCTCCTGGAGGATGGTGCCAAAGCCTGAACAGGCAAGGATGTTACAGAAACCTTGGACGGTGACACACTGAATTTACAATACTGAACTTTTTCACAATATTCTAATTTTCTTAGATTTTGGTTTTCATTAGCTGTAATCCCTAATCAACATTTACAGATATAAAACACTTGAAATAGAACACTCTGTGTGTAAAGAATCTACAAAATATAGGAGGTCACTTTTTTAACTCAATTACTGAAATAAATGAACGTTTCAAAGATATTCTAATTTATTGAGATGCACCTGTAATTACCTCTGACCGTAAGCAACTTCTCCAGAGTAAATGCCAGATGTACAGTCTGGATGCGTTTCGCTAAGGTCAAGCATTGCACAGATTTCCACTGTCAAGCTATCATAGATCTCGTGGTCAATATGATCTGACCCAACACCACTGCCATACCATCAGTAAGTCTCTCAGTGACCATAAAACAAAGTGCAAAACCAGAAGACATAGGAATGTTGATCTTGGCAATGAAGGACATAAACATGACGGTGGCTGTGCAAAAGGCAAGAATTGTCAATCCCACCACATGTGTATAAGGCTGCACGAGCTACCACATCCCCTCCAACACAATTTCGAATAAGTGGAATCTATATGAGCAAATTGAGTTGGGGTATGGTACCATCTGAGAGCAATTTTGCAGGCCATTTTCCAGTGGTCAGCTCTCTTCCAGATAGTTTTAACAAAACCTGTAGCTCGATACAAGTCTGGTAGTGATATTTGTCAGGATAGATCTCTTTACCATTGTATTAGGTGAGTGGATTTAATCTGATCGGACAAATGAATAAGGGTCTTATAGAATGCAGCGGACCTTCTGGTGGAAGATGGTTGGGCCTGAATATGTTTCAAAACCATTCTGGGAGAGCCAAAACCTCACTACCATGTGGTGGCCAGTGGGGACTCAATTTTGTGGTTAAAACTAAGGTCTTACCTTTAAAATCATGCAGTCATTGGTCACTCTATGCGGGTAGGTTTTTTATCACTTGAGACTACCGCAGCATGGAAACCTAGCCTGAGGCCTTTTTGGCAAGGAGCTGTCAGAAGCGCAGAACAGGTGTAAATCTTTCCATATGCCTTATGTCTGTGTAGTCTCCACTTAAAAACTTAAAGGGGTTATGTGGGGAGCAAAAATTAAAGGATTTGTCCAGGCTGGTGAGCGGAGCTTCCGGCAGAACAGCTGATCTGGGTTCTAGCTGCCCCGGCGGCACGGGTGTCTGCCCGTATCCCAGCCCGTATCCCAGCCCGCCAAGGAGGAGGCCCCTCCGGATCACGCCTGCAGACGCTGCCGCCGTGTGTGGCTGAGCCGCTCCTTTGCGTTGAAGGATGCTGATCCTGAGCCCGGGGAGCTCTGCGGCCTAGTGCAGCCCCGGACTGCCCTGCACGCACTGCCCGGGTCCGGGCCTCTCTTCCCAGGCACCAACCGCAGCGTAAACGGCCCGCTGTCAGCCGGCTCCTAGGAGATACCACCGACGGTACCGACGGGCTTCTTCATCTGCGGGGGTGACTCCACCGATTTCCTCTAAGCGCTCCGGCCGACGCTGAGGACTGCTTGGAGCCTGGGGCCTACCGACACCTGCCATCTTGGGGCCTTCAGATATTCGACATAAGACCAGGCTTCTATCTGCTACAAGTGGACCTTAAAGTTGTTTTCTATGATATCAGCGGCCTTGGGCGACGCGGATCTTCCACTTGGGTGGTGAGTTAACCCTCGAGAACCTGCTACTTTCTATTAGGGTCCGTTAGATCTGATTATGACTCCCTAATCCAGCCTGATCGTGCTCTTTCCCGGTGTGGGCCAGCATGCCCTGATAGCCACAACATGGTTAAAATTGGTCAAAATAAGCCAGTAGACTCACGAGCTATGCCGAAACACTCAAAAAAGTCCCAAGCAGAAATGGATAAATTTCTCGAGAAGCGCACACCGCATAATTCAACAGCAGTAGCAAGACGCTCTCTAGATGCCCCTGATCTTGCAGAGGCATCTGACGCAGAAAGCGTCATGGATGACGGAAATATATCCGATTCCCCCTCCACCTCCACCTCTATGGTCACTATTTCCTCCAAGGGACTGCAGAAATTACTTGAGAAAACTTTGCAACCGGTCATGAAAGAACTTGCAGATATTAAACAAGATGTCCGGAGCATTGGTTCCAGAGTTGAGCACCTAGAGGAAACACAGAACTCGCTCCTGGCACATGGCAAAGCTACTACTTTGGCATTTACGGCTTGCCAGGCCCATTTGAATTCCCCTGCACTCCTATCTAGAGGACCAGGACAACAGGGGTAGGCGGAATAATCTGCGTATCAGAGGTGTGCCAGAGAACATCTCGCCTGCTGAAACCATGGCCTTCACAAAGAGACTCCTGGAATCAGTCTTGGAGGGTGATCTGCCTCCGGATGTTCAACTCGAACGAGCCCATAGGGCTTTGCGCCCGAAACCTAAGGAAAGGGAACCTCCTAGGGATATTGTCTGTAAACTGTTGTCCTTCCCAGTAAAAGAGGCGGTTTTGCAGAAAGCCCGCATAACCCCGGATTTCACATATGAAGGGCACAGAATTACATTTTATCAAGATATCTCTCCGGTGACACTGGCCAAAAGACGACAGATGAAGTTGCTCACAGATCGTCTCCGGACACTTAAGATATCGTATAAGTGGCTATTTCCCTTCGGGATTTCTTACAACTACAATGGACGTTTGTATAATATCCGGCACCCAGATGACCTGCTTACTGCGTGTCCGCCTCTGGAATTGGATCCAGCTACCATTCCATCATGGCTTACTTTCACAGACATTACCTCTTTTCCTGATCTTCCTAAAGTAGAAGCCTGGAAATGTCCGAAATCCAAACACCAGAGGCAGAGGGCACCTGTGGAACAGGACTGAACTATCTCTTGTGATGACATAAGTATTATTTATCCTTTTTACTTTCTGACCCATGACCGTGATTCCTTATTTAATATAATGTTTGTTTTTCTCGTGTGTTGCCCCGTAGCCGGGGTTGGGCCTAGTTGGCATATAGTACATATATTGTTTGTCTTTATCTCGTAAAAGGGTTTATAAGGCTTTGTTGCCTTAGCGACTCTGTTAACGGCTCTCTGGGCCGACTGCCCTGCTTTACCACCTCCCCACGATACGGCACTGTAGTTCAGTGCATTTTATATAATCATTTACATTTGAATACCTTATAATAGTGATTGTCTTATACATTTATTAATATTTCTCAGCTTATTGTCTATTGTTGTTTATGTCTTGTGTTAAGTTAACGTCATGGAACGTCAAGGGTCTCAACTCTCCCACTAAGTGCTCCCAGGTACTCCACGCTCTTAAACGATCACAATCCTCCATCCTACTCCTCCAAGAGACACATTTCCCTACAGGTAAGGTGCCTAATCTACCTAAATCTCCTTTCTCGACCTGGTTTCACTTGTGCGACGCTACTGAGAAGAAGAATGGAGTTAGTATTGCTTTTAAATCTGACGTCCCCTTCTCTGTGGTGGCTCGCTTGAGTGATGATCAGGGTAGATACCTGTTTCTTAAGGGGTACATTGCCAATACCTTAGTCACCATTGGCAATGTATACGCACCAAATGTTAGGCAAATCTCATGGCTACTCGATACCCTAGATAGATTTTCTATGTTCGCAGAGGGTCTTGTAGTGTTGGGTGGTGATATTAACATTGCCCTTCAGCCCCTCCAGGATTCCTCCACTGGCACATCCTCGCATAGCTTCGCTGCCCTTAGTAAACTTGCCAAACATCTCTCCTCCATGCATCTTGTAGATGTATGGAGGGCCTTTAACCCCGACAGTAAGGACTATATGTTTTACTCTAACCCACATAAATCGTACCAGCGTCTGGACTACATTTTCTTGCTCCAGAATCAGCTAACTTTATCCTTCTCTCCCACCATTGGCTCTACCACTATCTCTGATCATGCCCCCATCACTGTACAACTACAGATTTCATCCGTCCCACCCCGTAGCTATGACTGGAGACTTAATGAGACTCTGCTCTGCTCCCATGACTCTTGTCAGGCTGTCTCTAAAGCACTCACTGACTATTTCAATGAAAACACTACATCTGACGTACAGCCTTGTATTATTTGGGAGGCCCACAAATCCGTGATCAGAGGGGTACCCATTAGTCTCAGTTCTCACGTTAAGAAAAAACGTACTAAAGAAATTGATGATTTACTTGCTCGAATTGCAATCTTGGAAAGCCAACATAAGCGAGCTGCGGCTCAGGGGGCTCTCTCAGAACTGATCTTGTGCAGAGAACGACTTAAAGACTGCCTGAACCTAAAAACTGCTAAAGCCTATCTGTCATCCTCCCATAAGTACTATATGCATGGTAACAAGGGTGGGAAACTGATGGCATATTTAGTTAAAAAACGACGCAACCAAAGCTTTGTAGCGGAGATCACTTCCCGGTCTGGCTCTAGACTAAAAGACACCTCAGACATAGCTTCTGAATTCTGTGCGTTTTATCAGAAACTGTATAATCTTAGACCTGTTGAGACCCCTCTTGAACTACAAGACCGCTCTACTAAAATCCGGTCCTATTTGCAATCTCTCTCCCTCCCATCGCTTCCTCCCCAACAACAAGATACTCTTACGACTTCTTTTACACTGTCAGAACTACAGTCCGCACTTGCTGACATCCCTCTGGGGAAAGCTCCCGGCCCTGACGGCCTCCCTGCCTTTTACTACAAACACTTTAGCTCTATTCTTCTCCCCTATCTTCTCCAGGTTTGTAACACTGTAGATGAAGCCCACTACTTCCCCCCCTAAGCCTTGGAAGCCCATATTTCTATTATTCCTAAGGAGGGCAAGAACCCGACACAATGTGGTAGTTACCGCCCCATCTCCTTGTTAAATGTAGATGTTAAACTATACGCCAAGTTAGTAGCTAACAGATTAAAATCATTTCTACCCTCCCTGGTCCACCCAGAGCAAGTGGGGTTTATAACGGGCAGAGAAGGTAAACATAACACCCAACGAGTGCTCCACTTGATACAACACGCCCAACGTAAGAAGACCCCCTTGGTACTTCTTTCAACAGATGCGGAAAAAGCCTTTGATAGGGTAGATTGGACCTTTATGACAGAGACATGACGGTATTTTGGCATACCACACATGTTTATCCAGAAGGTCATGGCTTTGTACTCCAGACCTAGTGCTAAAATTAGAGTTAATGGATGCCTCTCCTCCTCGTTTGATATTAAAAACAGCACCAGGCAGGGATGCCCATTATCCCAATTACTCTTTGTTCTGACCATTGAAACATTAATTCAGAGTATCCGTCAGGACCCATTGCTGAAAGGTCTGGTCACTGGAGAGATATGTCATAGTACAGCCGCATTTGCAGACGACCTTTTAATAATTCTTACCAACCCAACTGTTGCATTACCCCACATAGATAAGATCTTTACGGCCTTTGGTACCTTATCAAATTTTAAAATTAATACCACAAAATCTGAAGCCCTATGTGTCTATTGCCCCCCTTCGGTTAAATCTGACTTACAGGCTACCTCCCCATTCCCACTGCAATATGACTATATTAAGTATTTAGGATTAACTTTAACACCCTTACCCAGACGCTGGTACGATTCTAACTACGGCCCTTTGCTCTCCAACATCAAATCTCTATTAGAATCTTGGCAGGCCCCATATATCTCATGGATGGGTAGTACTAATCTATTGAAAATGACGATTCTACCTAAGATTTTATACTTATTTCAAACCCTCCCTATCCCTCTTCCACTAACATTCTTTTCCTCCCTCCGCAGAATGTTTTCAAAATATGTCTGGCATAACTCTCGCCCTAGAGTGGCGTTCCGCACTCTTACTAGACCTAGGAAGTTGGGTGGTATGGGTCTACCAGATATAAAAACATATTATCATGCAGCACAACTGGCAAGGACCATTGATTGGTTTCAGAGCGATAATGCGAGATTACGTGTGTCAGTGGAGGAAGCCACTATAGATTTCCCCCTTACTGCGATACTATGGCTTCCCTGCCAAACGGCTAAGCAGATTCTCGCCTTTAATGTATTAAAGTCAGCGGTCTATGACTCATAGCAATGGGTACGGAGACTGCTTCCTATGGCAACAGGTCCTTCCCCTCTTATGACCGTCCAAGATTTAATCCTATCGGAATCCAAGTTTATAGAATCGGCCCCAACAGTGCCGAAACATGTCGGGAGATTACCCTACGACTCCATACTGATTGATGGGGCCTTCCCCTCTTATTTTGAGTTCACCCAACACTTCCTCCCTACCCATACCAATTTTCTAACGTACCAATCGATTAAAATACTGTACCTGAGAGCCCTGAAGCAGAAACCTGACAATCGCACAACTACATGGCTAGAACAGCTTCTACTCCGGAAGCAAAATACACCAAGAACTTTATCTACTTTCTACTCCAACCTCCTGAGCGAACTAGGGACAGAACTCCCCTCACATGTGCGAAAATGGGAGGTGGACCTTCAAATGTCCTTTACTCCTGGAGAAATATCATCTATGCTCAAGCGATCCACAGGGCCTTCCAGATGTGTGCGCTTGCAGGAGTCAAGCTACAAACTGGTCACCAGATGGTATAGAACGCCTACTGTAGTCCACAAATTCTCTCCGGAGGTATCCTCTTTGTGCTGGCGTTGCCATAAGTCCGCAGGTTCCTACCTGCATATTTGGTGGGAATGCGAAAAAATAGCCCCTTACTGGTCACTAGTTCAGCAGATACTGAACCAGGTTTGTGGATTCACTGAACACCTGTCTCCTGTAGGAATTTTCTTGAATTTATGGCCCACTTCCCCGCCTAGGTCCCACAAGCGTCTTTGGCTTCAACTGGTAACTATCGCCAAATCTATGATCCCTTTATACTGGGCATCCGATTCCCCTCCTCCAATATCCCACTTTCTGCGGAAAGTATCTCAAGTTGCACGGATGGAGGAACTTTCCCACTTAGAACTTCGTACCTATCAGAAGTTTTGCGATATTTGGGCGCCTTGGTATGAGTTCTCTAAAGATACTACTAAGACACATTTGTGGGAACCTCTTGTTTAACCAAATAATTTACTGAGACCCTTGGCCTTCCACCCTAAGTATTTTTTTGTATTTTTTTTTCAATGCTAACGTTCCATTCATTAATGTGTTATTTGTCAATCGTGATATGTAATACGACAGCTTATCCGATTGTTTACTTAATTATTGATTGTTGTGCCATACACATTATATGTTACTGTCTATATTCATTGGTGATATTTGAAAATCTAATAAAAAGTTAATTAAGAAAAAAAAAAACATTCTGGGAAAGGATGGGAGCAAAACATCCTGATGTACTGTATATGTAAGCCCCTCACAGGAGTTAATAATGGTTATTTGGCCATAAACGTGCCTTACATGTTATGATTGATAGTATATGTTGTCATGTTCATACTGTTTTCAGTTGTGAAATGTTTTCAATCTATTGTTCTCTGGTATCACTTGTCCTGGTGAGTTGTGGTCCCATTAAGGTTAAATATAGCACCACACAGTATAGTGGGCGAATCTGTAGCTGGAACAGGAAATAGTCATAGCAGAGAGAGGAAGTAGTATTCTATAAGCATACAGCCAGGGAAGAAGCAGCAAGTATTGTGGCTGTAGCCATTTTGTGGTTTAGACACTGTATGCTGTGAGGAAGTGCCACAGCAGCAGCAGGGGAGAGAAGCTGTGTGACAGTGTCCTGCATTACTATCAGTAAGAGGACAGGATTACATCAGGCTGAGCAGAACTACAACCCTGGCAGACTGCACCTACCTCTACAACTTACCTGAACTTCTGTAGTGGACCAGAAGCTGGACCTGCAGACATTTAAGACTCTCTGCTAATGCATGGGGAGCTTTCAGCCAGCTACAAGCCGCTTTGCCACAGCTCACCGCTACATGACAGGTGAAGCAGCAGATGCCTGTTCCAATAAACCAGTGAGTAGTTCAACTGATCCTGGCCCAGACATTGCCTTCCTTACAGCTATGCCCTGGGCTCCAGCTCCTAGTTGGAGAGGAGTACTGAGACCCACTCACCATCTCAGTCCAGGGATCTGCGGGTGTCCCTTTACTCCAACTGGCATCACATCTAACTGACTCTCCCTATTACCCTGTGCACCTCTCCTGGGAGTTCTGGTGCCTATAAGGTCTCTGTGACAGTCCAGCTTCCTGCACTGTTCTCCCGGAGTGGTCGCATATACGCAGATATTTGAATAAGGGTGGGAAGATGATACAAAGCGGGAGATGGACAAGAGTTGAAATGTTTTAGGCTGTGGCCCTACGAACAGTTGTCAGATGTAAGCCATTATCCAACCACTGCATTTGATTACTATCCAGCAGGAAAACATTCAAATGGAGTAAAGGCATATCTGCTATAGGGACCAGGTCAATATCCTGAAGGTGGAGAGAAAGTAGTTTCCACGTCCATAAAGACGTCCTCATGCTCATTAGCAGCATAGATTTGGATGGTCTAGATCTCACATCTGGGTGTAGGATGCCCAGAAGGGGAATGCCAACCGCGGTCTCTTCAATGTCAACCCAATGATTACAAGCACCAAGACTTTATCTGATCAAGGACTATCGCAGATTAATATTTTTTAACATCTGGGGTACCTTTCTGGACCAGGGTCTAGTCAAGGTATGTAGCATGACTCTCTATCTCCTTCTCTAATCGGAAATTCGTTTTTGGAGCTTGGTAAAGTATGCATTAAGGAGAGGTATGACCACTGTGCAGAAGAGATACAAGATAATGGGCAACACCATCATCTTAACTATAGCTATTATGCTTGCCCAGTCAATCATGGGTTTAGAAAAATGAGCAAGCAAGGTGGAAACTTTAGTAAGGAAAGGTAGATAGTTTAGATAGAGTATCGCTGAGCTTGGAGCTCTGCAAAATTCCCAGACATGAGATACTGCTTAGACTCCAATTAAAATATAGTGAATTGGTCAGCATTGGTAATAGGCCTGTCTTATCTATCAAAAATAAGTCAATTCTGGAATATGCAGAATACAGCGAGGAGAAAAAAACTATCATCTCTCTCCCCACTATGTTGGCATCTCCAAACGTCAAACAACTCAGATTCTGATAAGGAGAAGGTCAAAGTAGGGGACCTTCTTTTCGGATTAGGGGTTGTTCACACTACACTTGGATATCCGTTATGATAGTGTCTGTTAAAAAAAAACGGACATATAACAGACAATAACTGATGTTAATGTGTCATTTTTTTTTAACTGATCCATTTAATGGTTCAGTTACAAAAACAGACACATTAGCATCAGTTAGTGTCCTTTTTTTACTGTTGATTTTTTTTGCTTTTTTTTTTGTTTCTGCTTTCTGAGCATAAAAAAAACAGACAGTAATAACGGACATTATAACGGTCACCCGTCTGTTACTGTCCGTTACCCATAGACTTTAATGTTAAAAAATAATGGTTGCTTGATGTCTGTCACCAGCGGTAGTGTGAACGCCCTCTTAGAAGAATCTAGATTGTTATCAAGTAAACGATTTAAGTCCTTGCCAAGAATTAGAATCCCTTTGGCAAAGGGCTGTACTTTTGGTAAAAGGGACTTCTAATAATGCCTTTGGGATCTCTTAGGAAAATAGACAGTAACTAAGGTATATTTAATGTTCTTTATGGTACAATTAAGACTCAAATATCGGCCTTGTGCATATGCTAAGAAAGAGACAAAGGTGAAGGCAACAGAATCTTTAATAGTGATGAGAACCTACTTACGTTTTGGGAAAGAGGGAATAGTAAAGGAGGAGCTCTTTTCAGAATGAAAATGAGTCTTCTGGATCATTAAGACATCACATTTTAGCAACCTCGCCTCCCGCCATACTGAGCTTCTCTTAACAGATCTATTCAATCCCTTAACATTCAGGGAGGATATATGTAGTACCATAATGAGAGGAGATGAAGGGCTGACAATTTAGGCAGTTAGTACCAATGCCAATATAGCAGGATGATAATTGGGCAGCACAGACCCCCCAAGTGAGAAGAAGTGTGCATGAACCAAAAAAATAACAGTGATAATAAAAAAGTACAGATCAAAATATAAAATCAAACAACTGAAATTGAGCATCTTAGGGCAAAAATGCAACGAATATGATAGTGGTGTGTGGTAGAAAAAAGAAAATCAGTAGAATAATACTGAATCAACAGAGATATGCTGGTGCCCAGCTCACCAATAATTGTGATAATAAGTGTCCAACCCAATCAAACCTATATGATAGAACACCCATCACAATCCTTTACGGAGATCTGACAGTGTGACCTCCAAGACACGGTGAGGGTGGGCAGGCTTTCTAGGTTGTATAGCGTTGTCATCTGGCACAAGGCGCCATCTCTTTTTCCATTTCAGAAGACAGAGTGTGAAGTGCCATTTTTGAAGATCAGCAGTTTGATGGGGAAGCCCCAGCGATACCGGATGTCATGGGAGCAAAATCCTCTTCTCACCTGCAGAGTACCTGCAGACAAATCCAGATATAGGAAGATGGAAAAAAAAAATGGAGCAGGCAGTGAGCCACATTTCCGAGCTTCTGAGAGAAGAAAGCCCTTGATGTGATATAAATGAACTTGGACCAAAGTATCCCTGTGAGCATCAGCAGTTACCGATTGGGCTTTAGGAATTCTATGAGCTCTATCTAAAGTCAGATCCAATTCCGATAAGTGAGGGAGTATTTTTTGATTTAAGCCGATAGATCGATAGACACAATGTCTTCGGGTATACCCCTAATTTTGATACGCCCTGACCTATCTTCAGCGTTAGTAGTTTTAATCTTCAACCATTTAACCTTCTCTTCCAGTACATTGTGAGCATCTACAAGTTCATTATGCAAAGTGGAAAACATTTTGTGTTTGATATGGTCTGTACATTCTACCAGGTCATCAACATTGCACTGAAGTTTGCTGACCAAGGAAAACACACTCTTATTTACAGTGGATACGGAAAGTATTCAGACCCCTTTAAATTTTTCACTCTTTGTTTCATTGCAGCCATTTGCTAAAAGCAAAAAAGTTAATTTTATTTCTCATTAATGTACACTCAGCACCCAATCTTGACAGAAAAAAACAGAAATGTAGATATTTTTGCAAATTTATTAAAAAAGAAAAACTGAAATATCACATGGTCATAAATATTCAGACCCTATGTTGTGACACTCATATTTAACTCACATGCTGTCCATTTCCTTCTGATCCTCCTTGAGATGGTTCTACTCCTTCATTGGAGTCCAGCTGTGTTTAATTAAACTGATTGGACTTGATTAGGAAAGGCACACACCTGCCTATATAAGACCTCACAGCTCACAGTGCACGTCAGAGCTAATGAGAATCATGAGGTCAAAGGAACTGCCCAAGGAGCTCAGACACAGAATTGTGGCAAGGCACACATCTGGCCAACGTTATAAAAGAATTTCTGCAGCACTCAAGGTTCCTAAGAGCACAGTGGTCTCCATAATCCTTAAATGGAAGAAGTTTGGGACGACCAGAACTCTTCCTAGACCTGGCCATCCAGCCAAATTGCGCAATCGTGGGAGAAGAGCCTTGGTAACAGAGGTAAAGAAGAACCCAAAGATCACTGTGGCTGAGCTCCAGAGATGCAGTAGGGAGATGGCAGAAAGTTCCACAAAGTCAACTATCACTGCAGCCCTCCACCAGTTGGGGCGTTATGGCAGAGTGGACCGAAGGAAGCCTCTCCTCAGTGCAAGACATATGAAAGCCTGCATAGAGTTTGCCAAAAAACACATGAAGGACTCCCAGGCTATGCGAAATAAGATTCTCTGGTCTGATGAGACGAAGATTGAACTTTGTGGTGTTAATTCTAAGCGGTATGTGTGGAGAAAACCAGGCACTTCTCATCACCTGCCCAATACAATCCCAACAGTGAAACATGGTGGCAGCATCATGCTATGGGGGTGTTTTTCAGCTGCAGGGACAGGACGACTGGTTGCAATTGAAGGAAAGATGAATGCGGCCAAGTACAGAGATATCCTGGAAGAAAACCTCGTCCAGAGTACTCTGGACCTCAGACTGGGCCGGAGGATCACCTTCCAACAAGACAATGACCCCAAGAACACAGGTAAAATAACAAAGGAGTGGCTTCGGAACAACTCTGTGACCATTCTTGACTGTCCCAGCCAGAGCCCTGACCTCAACCCAATTGAGCATCTCTGGAGAGACCTGAAAATGGCTGTCCACCAACTTTCACCATCCAACCTGACGGAACTGGAGAGGATCTGCAAGGAAGAATGGCAGCGGATCCCCAAATCCAGATGTGAAAAACTTGTTTCATCATTCCCAAGAAGACTCATGGCTGTACTAGCTCAAAAGGGTGTTACTACTCAATACTGAGCAAAGGCTCTAAATACTTATGACCATGTGATATTTCAGTTTTTCTTTTTTAATAAATTTGCAAAAATCTCTACATTTCTGTTTTTTTCTGTCAAGATGGGGTGCTGAGTGTACATTAATGAGAAATAAAATGAACTTTTTTGCTTTTAGCAAATGGTTGCAATGAAACAAAGAGTGAAAAATTTAAAGGGCTGTTTTTAAGGGCAGGACCTTTACTGGCTGGAGATGAGGCAGGAGATAGGCTAAAGCTTCTCTTGCATCCATCATTGGGTATAGTTGACGAAGCATCAGACAGAGCCCCCGCTGCATTTATTCTTATGGAGTCTTGAGAGAGAACAGGAGAGCCACATGCGGTGCTCCCATGAGAATGCATGTACTCCCTTAGTACTGCAGCTCCCAAAAAATTCTATCAGCTTCCTGGGAACACCTGTAGAGGTAGCTTTCTTTAATCATGGCGGACCAAGTGTCAGTAAGTATATACAATCTAATCTATGCTCCAGAAGTCAGTGATCCACTGAGATGAATGTGGTGTGGAAATAATACGGAAGAGCGGTGTGCAGCATTAAGTCTCAATAAGGCATACTTGTAGAATTCTGTGCAGTGTAGAGTCAGAATAGGTATCACGGGCCCTTCAGGTGAGAGAAGGAGATCAGGTATGCTATGAGCCGCTGATGGCAAGCAGGTCACTAGGACTAGTCAGGCATTCTAGACTAGGCCAGGGCACGAGGTTGGTGTGCCCCTCAGCTGTAGGGGTTTGTGCGAGTTGCATAGGTAGTATCAGGTTAAGTGAATCTCCAATTCCAGTACTCCGCCAAGATAAGCAGGTATTTGTGTGGCATAGTAGGATTTTCAGACCACAAGGGTGCAGAATCCCAGTCAATTTTTTACTCGACAGTGCCACCAAGATCATCAGCAGATTCAGAAGATGAGTAATGAGGTCTATAGAGGGATCTCCCTTTATATGACATGAGAGCCCCCCTGGTCCGCTCAATCAGCGGATTTCCGTCAGGAGGAACTATAGAAGGCAGTGAGTGGCGGAGGAGAAGTGACAGTTTCCAGATTGGAGTAATACCAAATCCCCGTGGCCTTTCCACTCTATGACACCTAATAATTGGGATAGACCTAGAGAGTTCAAGTGCCAGGAGATGTTACAGGGCAAATTAGCTGCAGCAGCGGTATGGCGGCTTCCCCCTCGGTAGTAGAAAGGAAGCCCCATTGGATGTACTGTAGAAACAAGTGTCCTAGAAGAATTGCTGGAATTAGCCATTTGTCACAGAGAAGGCCTAGAAGAACAGAGCCAGATTCCGTAGTAAGGGCTCAGCTAGTCACTCGTATGTGTGGCACTGCTCAAAGCTCCTCAGGAGGCAGAACGGGACCTCAACAAAGAAGCATATATACACGCGCAGCTCACTCAAAGATCAAGGCGCCGGTTGTGTAGATAGATAGGAGCGAGCTCCTGGGCGGGGAACAGTTTCAGGCATTCACAAGATGGTGGCTGTTAGGCCAGGAGCTTAGAGCAGAGGTGGGCTGCAGATCAAAGAGGCAGATGTTCCATGTATATTGAAAGATGTCCGCAAGGTTGTTACTAAGATAGGAGGTCTTCCTATGTTGAACACAGGGCTGCATAAAGTGTAAGTGGGACCTGTTACAGTAAGATGGCACCTCGACTGCGTGAGGACGATAGCCCGCAATCCAGGAACTCAACGAGGCACTCTGTCGGCGCCCAAAAACTTCCCTAAAGTGTTGACTAGGGCCTGGGGTAGAGCCCTGGGGTAGTTTCAGGAAGAAATAGAGCCAGGATGGAACAGATTTAGGCTGAGGCCCCACGCTGCAGAAACGCAGCTTTTTTTAATGCAGATTTTGTTGCAGTTTTTTGAGCCAAAGCCAACAATAGCTATAAAAGGAATGGGAAATATATAGGAAGTTCTTATACTTCTATCTTCTGCTGCATCCACTCCTGGCTTTGGCACAAAAAACCGCAACAAAATCTCCAACAAAAAAAGCTGCTTTTCCGCAACGTGGGGCCTCAGCCTTAAAGAGGATTCTCTGTAGAGCTCGGTGCCACATGTCTGCTCACAATGCTGGCAAGCTATGCCTACTCCTTGCAATAGAACAATTTCAACTCTATACACCATGTACACCAAATCATTATGCAAATGTTCAAATCTTCAACCATTAACAGTATAAGTCACATATTATTGGACAAACCACCAAATAATATTTTTTTTTTTTTCTCAAAAATCAAAATCCAGATCCAAATTATGGCTAATGTAAAAAAAAAGAATCTCTGTTATTTCAGCACTTTTTTGTGTGCTCACCCTATACAGTATTGCCTGCGCTAATCTTAAAAAAAAAAATTTGCAAAGCATAAGTGGTTTTTTTCCTGCTCCGGGCTCATTTTTGGATTCCACTGCATTTCAACTGATGGCATGCTCTCAACCTCAATGGACGATACCTAGCCACCATTATTTCTCTAAGAAAACTGTCCCTGATTTATATCACCATGTGTTGGAAAACATGGGCCTTTCCTTGGATACATCATTCTGAGGAAAGGTGCAGGCCAATGTCGACACGTGAAGCAGCAATTATGGGCAAAGACAATACATGGCTTTAATAGCCCACTGGGTCAATGTTTTAAGCGGTAGCATCTACAATTCAGAAACACAGCAATGCCAGGTGATAGTTCCACCTCAGTTTTGCAGGCCCAGTTCCAACACCATGCATGGCCCATCCACCTCCTCCTCTCTGGACAGTTTCTCGCCACCATCTTTAACAGGGAAAACAGTTACTTACACTCTTCCTTCACCCTTGTTTCATGGCTGTAAGGTGAAGCACTGCCATGCGGTTTTGCAATTAATGAGCCTGGATCAGGAGGAGCTGCTTTACTGTATCCTGCAGCAAGTATCCCACCGGATGGCTTCTCGCCAACTCCAACTAGGCAGTGTTGTCAGCAACAACAGCACCAATATTGTTGCTGCGCTGCAGTTAAGACGAATAACACAATTTCCCGGACTGCTGCTGGCGGTGTGGCACCCGCCCCGCACATATTTTCCATCTCTTTTGGACCTGACCCCTGCTCCAGCCCTATTGGCGCCAGGTCCGGGGTCTCCTGGAAGGGGTCCTGGGTGTTAGCCTTCCCCTGTACCCTAGGACTTACCTTCTCAACCTCCACCCCCCTAATATTTAGCGCAAGCCCGCTCTCCAGCTCCTGTTGCTCCTCCTTACTTCCGCTAGATGCCTGATTGCTAAACACTGGCGGCAATCAGACCCCCCGGCCCTGGAGGAGTTATAGCTAGGATTAAAGATGCGCGCTCCCTGGAGTACCTGACGGCCCTTCTTACTGTAATAATGAGGAGAAGAGGTTCTGCCTGATCTGGAAACCGTAGGATGAGTTTTGAAGCGGTCCGGCCTCTCAGTCCGGCTGCTGTGTGGCCTCTTACTTCCTGGATGTCCTTCTGTCACCCTTCTGTCCTCCTGTCTTGTCTGCCCCTGTTTGTTGTCGGATTCCTTGGCTTTTTTGGGGCCATTCCTGGCCAGTTTGTTTAAGGCTCTGTAATTTATTGAGAATGCAGGGTAATCCCCATCTGTCCTATGTTTCAGTTAACTTCAGTTCTCTTATGTTTCTCATATATTGTTATTCCCTCTGTATGACAAAAACGTTTAAAATAAACAGTTGAAAAAAAAAAAAAGACGAATAACACATTGTCCTTGTATGGCATATGTCCTTAATCTGGTGGTTCGCCACTTTATTCATCTGTATACTGCCTTAAAAGAGGTGCTCCTCATGGCCAGGAAAATCTCTGCGAATTTCAATCATTCTTACATTGCAAAGAACATCCTGCTCGATTTGCAGCAGCAAAACGATCTGCCTTTGCACTGCCTTATCTATGACATTCCAACTCCACCTTCAACATACTGGAGAGTCTCTGTGAGCAGCAGAAGATCATGAATGACTACTGCATGCAGCAGGCCACAGGGACAATGTGTTACTTCGAGATACATCATTGGAGGCTCATTAGAAAAGTGTGCCGGCTTCTCAAGCCCCTTGATTGTGTCTTCAAATATGTCAGCAGGACGACTGCAGCATCAGTAATGTGATGCATCGATTGTGTATATTACCGGAATGCCTTACACTCATGCAATGAGTCATCACCCTGTGTTGATGGAGGAGGATGAGGATCCAGGTCAGGGTCATTATGGTAGAGGAAATGGGACTCCTAGACTGGAAGAAGAGGAAAGCTACCCTTGGATGCAGAAAGGGTCCTTGATACAGTGGGGAAAAAAAGTATTTAGTCAGCCACCAATTAGGCAAGTTCTCCCACTTAAAAAGATGAGGCCGGCCTGTAATTGATATCATAGGTAGACCTCAACTATGAGAGACAAAATTAGTAAACAAATCCAGAAAATCACATTGTCTGATTTTTAAAGAATTTATTTGCAAATTATGGTGGAAAATAAGTATTTGGTCAATAACAAAAGTTCATCTCAATACTTTGTTATATATCCTTTGTTGGCAATGACAGAGGTCAAACGTTTTCTGTAAGTCTTCACAAGGTTGGCCCACACTGTTGCTGGTATGTTGGCCTATTCCTCCATGCAGATCTCCTCTAGAGCAGTGATGTTTTGGGGCTGTCGCTGGGCAACACGGACTTTCAACTCCCTCCAAAGGTTTTCTATGGGGTTGAGATCTGGAGACTGGCTAGGCCACTTCAGGACCTTGAAATGCTTCTTACGAAGCCACTCCTTCATCGCCCTGGCGGTGTGCTTGGGATCATTGTCATGCTGAAAGACCCAGCCACATTTCATCTTCAATGCTGTTGCTGATGAAAGGAGGTTTGCACTCAAAATCTCACGCTACATGGCCCCATTCATTCTTTCATGTACACGGATCAGTCGTCCTGGTCCCTTTGCAGAGAAACAGCCCCAAAGCATGATGTTACCACCCCCATGCTTCACAGTAGGTATGGTGTTCTTTGGATGCAACTCAGCATTCACTCTCCTCCAAACATGACGAGTTTTGTTTCTATGAAACAGTTCTACTTTGGTTTCATCTGTCTATATGACATTCTCCCAATACTCTTCCGGAACATCCAAATGCTCTCTAGCAAATTTCAGATGGGCCCGGATATGTACTGGCTTAAGCAGGGGAACACGCTTGGCACTGCAGGATCTGAGTCCCTGGTGGCGTAGTGTGTTACTGACAGTAGCCTTTGTTACGTTAGTCCCAGCTTTCTGCAGGTTATTCACTAGGTCTTGTGATCATTTTGACCCCACGGGGTGAGATCTTGCGTGGAGCCCCTGATGGAGGGAGATTATCAGTGGTCTTGTATGTCTTCCATTTTCTAATTATTGCTCCCACAGTTGATTTCTTCACACCAAGCTGCTTGCCTATTGCAGATTCAGTCTTCCCAGCCTGGTGCAGGTCTACAATTTTGTTTCTGGTGTCCTTCCACAGCTCTTTGGTCTTCACCATAGTGGAGTTTGGAGTGGGACTGTTTGAGGTTGTGGACAGGTGTCTTTTATACTTATAACAATGTCAAACAGGTACTACAGGTAATGAGTGGAGGACAGAGGAGCCTCTTAAAGAAGAAGTTACAGGTCTGTGAGAGCCAGAAATCTTGCTTGTTTGCAGGTGACCAAATACTTACTATTTTCCACCATAATTTGCAAATAAATTCTTAATAAATCAGATAATGTGATTTTCTAGATTTGTTTTCTCATTTTGTCTCTCATAGTTGAGGTCTACCTATGATGTCAATTACAGGCCGGCCTCATCGTTTTAAGTGGCAGAACTTGCACAATGGGTGGCTGACTAAATACTTTGTTTCCCCACTTTATATCACAGGCACAGCCATGGTTCAAGGCTGACCCTTATCTGTTTCAAGAAGATGATGATGACGACGATGACCATGCTGGCCAAGAACACCAACCCCTGCCTGGGTCTGCGCATATGCAAGCAGGTGGCCTTTGCCCACTCCCAGTTCACTTCACTCAGCGCTCCACCTCCTCTGCAAGCGCCACAAGTGTCATAGGAGTAAAAGCAGTAGTAGACAGGACCAGTACAGTACCTGGAAGATGATGAACCAAAAATTTTTCAGCTCGCAGCGCCAACTGGAACCACAACAGGCGACTGACACCCACCGGCTTCACCAGCAGATACAGTCATACCTAGAGTGCACCTATAGTCCAGCAGATAACTCTGCTGCAGTTCCATTTACAGTATTGATCCTGGCTGCTGCTACTCCTAAATAGCTCCCACCACTCATATCCAGCGGCCTGGTCTATCATATTATTCCGCACTACCACATATGTCGCCGTACTACCACACATGTTCCCATAGCTACCATCACTTAGGCAGACATGTCCTATGGCCTGGTCCACCATCACATTACACTATAGCACATCATTGGTACCATAAAGTTTTGTGTTACACACAGGATTGTGCTCATTTTCCCCATTACCCCTGGTGAAACAGTTCAGGGGCAAGGCTTTAGTGGTGTGGTGACTTCGTGTTTATGTAGAATACATCTCTGAGATTAAGGCTGATGGTTGGACTGCAGACTCTTTTGTCCCGATAATGCTATCACAGTATACACTAACCTTACTCAATGGTAAATATACCCTCTCCTTTATTCATTCCTTTATAATGAAGGCTTAGTTAATATCTAAATTTCCCTTCAATTGAGAGAAGATCGATTTTAATATAATATTGGTTATACAGATCACACAAATTACAGTACAGACATTTGTCACTGTTTATTTTTTTAAATTTATCTTTTATTACGTAGAATAAAAGTTAATTTTTATTGTGGTGGAAAGTGGGAATGTGTTGCCAATAGGTGATGGGGGAAAAAAATAGAACATAGGGAACCCTACAAAATTGACCCCATTTAAAAAAAAACAAAAAAAAAAACACATATCAAAGTATACCACCAGTTATAAAAAAAACTTTTCACAAATGCATAGTACAGGTGAAAATAAGAAAGTTTGTAGTTCTTATTAAGAATATCTGTTTCCTTCAGTACTTAAGCTGTTCTCCTGCTCCTTATCTTGAAATCTCACTGCTTGTTTACATTATATCCATCCATATTCAGCCTCACACATATAACTCTATGGAGCAGAGAGGGGTTGAGTAGGATAATAATAATATAATAATATATTTTACTTAAAGTATATAGTGCCAACATATTCCCCAGCACTTTACAAATTTTAGGGTTCAAGTACAGACAAAAAGATACATTACAGAGTAATAGTCAATTTACACAATGGGACTGAGGGCCCTGCTCGCAAGAGATTACAATCTATGAGGTAGAAGGGATGACACAAGGTGTAGCACTGCTTATACAGTGTTCCAGCCATTTTTGCGGTAGAGGTTACTTTCATTACACATAAATAAAGCTGTATGAGTCATCACCAGTCAGCATCCTTTAATGTGCAGCTGGTGCCTGGACATATAGAGTTACAGTCCGATACGACATCATATCCTGTAGGGTAATGCGGGAGCGTGAACAGGAGGGTTCGTTTTAGGGATTCTAACTGTGTAAGGGTTTACATTAGAAATTGTGATAGGCCTGTCTGAAAAGATGTGTCTTTAGTTTGCGCTTGAGGCTGTAGAAATTGGGAATTAATTTGATTGTCCGGGGGTAGAGCATTCCAGAGAAATAGTGCAACTCGGGAGAAGTCTTGGATACAGGAGTGGATAGACAGAGATGAGGGAGGAAATATAGGGAGATGCAGCATTATGGAGAGCCTTATGGATGAGGGTGATAAGTTTATATTGTATTCTGTATTGAATAGGCAGCCAATGTAGTGACTGACACAGACCAGTGGCATCGCTGTAGCGTTTAGACTGATAGATGAGCCTGACCGCTGAATTCAGAATAGATTGTAGAGAGGGAGTTTAGTAAGGGGAAGACCGATTAGTAGGGAGTTATAGTAGTCAAGTCGAGAGTGAATCAGGGCGACAATAAGGGTCTTTAATTTTTCCGCGTGCGAGTGATTGGATATGGGGGGTGAAGGAAAGGTCTGAGTCAAACATAACCCCGAGGCAACGTGCATACTGCCTAGGAGTTATGGTAAGGCTGGAGACCGAAATGGAGATATCAGGGATAAGTCTATTAGATGGTGGAAACAGCAGTAGTTCAGTCTTTGAGAGATTCAGTTTCAGAGAAAATGAAGACATGATATTTGAGACAGCAAAGAGACATTCAATGATGTTCTGTATTAGTGCAGGGGTGATGTCAACAGAGCAGAGCATAGTGAGGAGAAGTAGGTGGTCAACAGTGTCAAATGCTGTTGAGAGACCCAGAAGAATTAGAAGAGAATAGTCACCGTTAGATTTAGCTGTCAGGAGATCATTCAAGACTGTTTTAGTAGAGTGCAGAGTGCAGAAACCAGATTATAAGGGGTCAAGAAGAGAGTTAGCAAAAAGATAGTGGATTAAACGAGAATAGACCAAGCATTCCAAGATTTTGGAGATGAAGGGGAGGTTAGAGACAGGTCGACAGTTAGCAGGACAGGACGGGTCAAGAAGATTTCTAAGATTTCTTCAGTAGCGGGGTTATGACAGCATGTTTGAAAGAGGAGGGAAAGATTCCAGAAGAGAAAGAGAGGTTAAATATTTTAGTAACGTAAGTAGTGATGGCAGGTGACAGAGACTGGAGAAGGTGAGAGGGGAAAGGGTCATTACTGCAGGTTGTATGGCGAGAAGAAGAAAGGAGCCGGAAGACTTCCTCTTCTGTAACTGGTTCAAAAGATGAGAATGGACAGGATGAAGTGTGGTAGGTGAGGGGATCAATGCAGCCTGGGAATTGTGCAATTATTTCCTGACGGATCTTATCAATTTTGTCATGGAAATAAGTGGCCAGGTCCTCTGCACAGAGGTCTGTGAATGGCGCCTGCACCTTGGGAGTGATTAAGAAGTGAAAAGTTTCAAAGAGTCTTTTAGGGTTACAGGAGAAATAAGAGACGAGAGTGGTAAAATAGGCTTGTTTGGCAAGTTGAAGGGCAGAGCCATAGGTTTTGAGCATTAACTTGTAATGAAGGAAGTCTGCAGGTGTACGTGATTTTCTCCACACGTTCAGCACACCTAGAGCACCACTGAGGAAAATTCTCCTTTGGCATGTGCCAGAGTTGCTGCCTCCTGTGTCAAAATTTTCAAGTGGAGGGGGCAGCAGCTTCATCAAGTGCACTTTTAAGGGTTTCATTATAGTGATTTGTGGACAGTGATTGGTGGACAGTGAGGACTATAGAGTGTCTGAGAGGTGCTGGGTGTTAATAGCACGTAACGAAAAAAAAAAAAATTAAGATATGCACACTTTCTTAGGATATAGATGTCCCTGTATAGGGTTTTTGACAAAAGGTATTGGAGACAGGCTCCTTAGTAGTAAACAGGTAGTATTCCGGCACTCAAGATTATGCAAAATATATATATCAAAACTTTATTGTATCATTTTATAAAACACTTTATGCATGGCTTGAGATTAGTAGGTTAGTATACTTTTAGACATCAACAGAGTCCGAACATTTCGGTCCTTCATGGACCTTCATCTGCGGGATGTTCTGTTGTAGAGTGTAGTTCTAATGCATATCTCCATGTTTTGATATACAGTCATATGAAAAAGTTTGGGCACCCCTATTAATCTGAATCATTTTTAGTTCTAAATATTTGGGTGTTTGCAACAGCCATTTCAATTTGATATATCTAATAACTGATGGACACAGTAATATTTCAGGATTGAAATGAGGTTTATTGTACTAACAGAAAATGTGCAATATGCATTAAACCAAAATTTGACCGGTGCAAAAATTTGGGTACCCTTATTTTATTGATTTGAATACTCCTAACTACTTTTTACTGACTTACTGAAGCACAAAATTGGTTTTGTAACCTCACTGAGCTTTGAACTTCATAGCCAGGTGTATCCAATCATGAGAAAAGGTATTTAAGGTGGCCAATTGCAAGTTGTTCTCCTATTTGAATCTCCTCTGAAGAGTGGCATCATGGGGTCCTCAAAACAACTCTCAAATGATCTGAAAACAAAGATTGTTCAACATAGTTGTTCAGGGGAAGGATACAAAAAGTTGTCTCAGAGATTTAACCTGTCAGTTTCCACTGTGAGGAACATAGTAAGGAAATGGAAGACCACAGGGACAGTTCTTGTTAAGCCCAGAAGTGGCAGGCCAAGAAAAATATCAGAAAGGCAGAGAAGAAGAATGGTGAGAACAGTCAAGGACAATCCACAGACCACCTCCAAAGAGCTGCAGCATCATCTTGCTGCAGATGGTGTCACTGTGCATCGGTCAACAATACAGCACACTTTGCACAAGGAGAAGCTGTATGGGAGAGTGATGCGAAAGAAGCCGTTTCTGAAAGCACGCCACAAACAGAGTCGCCTGAGGTATGCAAAAGCACATTTGGACAAGCCAGCTTCATTTTGGAAGAAGGTCCTGTGGACTGATGAAACAAAGATTGAGTTGTTTGGTCATACAAAAAGGCGTTATGCATTGCGTCAAAAAAACACAGCATTCCAAGAAAAACACTTGCTACCCACTGTAAAATTTGGTGGAGGTTCCATCATGCTTTGGGGCTGTGTGGCCAATGCCGGCACCGGGAATCTTGTTAAAGTTGAGGGTCGCATGGATTCAACTCAGTATCAGCAGATTCTTGAGAATAATGTACAAGAATCAGTGACGAATTTGAAGTTATGCCGGGGATGGATATTTCAGCAAGACAATGATCCAAAACACAGCTCCAAATCTACTCAGGCATTCATGCAGAGGAACAATTACAATGTTCTGGAATGGCCATCCCAGTCCCCAGACCTGAATATCATTGAACATCTGTGGGATAATTTGAAGCGGGCTGTCCATGCTCGGCGACCATCAAACTTAACTGAACTGGAATTGTTTTGTAAAGAGGAATGGTCAAAAATACCTTCATCCAGGATCCAGGAACTGATTAAAAGCTACAGGAAGCGACTAGAGGCTGTTATTTTTGCAAAAGGAGGATTTACTAAATATTAATGTCACTTTTCTGTTGAGGTGCCCATACTTTTGCACCGGTCAAATTTTGGTTTAATGCATATTGCACATTTTCTGTTAGTACAATAAACCTCATTTCAATCCTGAAATATTACTGTGTCCATCAGTTATTAGATATATCAAATTGAAATGGCTGTTGCAAACACCCAAATATTTAGAACTAAAAATGATTAAGATTAATAGGGGTACCCAAACTTTTTCATATGACTGTATTTTTTGCATAATCATGAGTGCTGGAGTACTACCTGTTTAATAGCACATAAGTTCCTATATACAGTTGTGCTAAAAAGTTTAAATACCCTGGCAGATTTTTTGGTCTTTTTTCAGAGAATATGATAACACAAAAACTTTTTCTCCACTCATGGTTAGTGGTTGGTTGAAGCCATTCATTGTCAAACTTCTGAGTTTTCTCTTTTTAAATCATAATGACAACCAAAAACATCAAAATGACCCTGTTCCAAAGTTCACATACCCCAGTTCTTAATACTGTGTATTGCCCCCTCTAACATCAATGACAGCTTGGTCTTTTATGGTAGTTGTGGATGAGGCTCTTTATTTTCTCAGATAGTAAAACTGCCCATTCTTCTTGGCAAAAAGTCTCCAGTTCCTGTAAATTCCTGGGCTGTCTTGCATGTACTGCGCGCTTGAGATCTTCCCAGAGTGGCTCAATGATATTGAGGTCAGGAGACTGAGATGGCCACTCCAGAACCTTCTGCTGTAGCCAATGACAGGCCGACTTGGCCTTGTGTTTTGGATTGTTGTCATGTTGGAACGTCCAAGTACGTCCCATATGCAGCTTCCTGGCTGATCAGTGCAAATTTGCTGATAACGTATGGTATGTGTGGGTTTTTCTTTGCATCCCGAACAATTTTCTGGGCAGTTGTTGCCGAAATTTTGGTTGGTCTACCTGACCGTGGTTTGGTTTCTGGGCATGCTATCAGGCAAAAGTCACCAGGGTATGTGAACTTTAGAACAGGGTCATTTTGATGTTTTTGGTTGCCATCATGATTTAAAAAGAGAAAACACAGAAGTTTGACAATAAATGGCTTCAGCCAACCACTAACCATGAGTGGAGAAAAAGTTTTTGTGGTATTCATATTCTCTGAAAAAAGGTAAAAAAATAAAATAAAAAAATGTCTTCCAGGGTATGTAAACTTTTTAGCACAACTGTATATGATGGGTAGTTGTGTCCTGTGAAGGAGAGAAAGTACTGATTGTGAGACAGAAAGTTATGATCAGAGAGGCAGAGAAGAGTTAGTAAATTTAGAAACTGCAAGGAGTCAGAGGAAGACAAGATCCATCGTGTTACCATCTTTGTGTGTGGAGGAAGAGGAAAGTTGTGAAATACCAAAAGAAGTGGTTATTGAGACCAGTGTACTCCAGAAAAATGATATTGGTAATGCTGAACCACCCCTCCCATCTCTACTGCTACTCGCAAGAACCTCTGGTGACCTGGAAAATTGGAATATGGTAATAAGCATCTTTCAGGGCTATCACCGCCATCCAGCAATTGGGAGTTAACGATCTCACTGCTGACTGCACTGTCTCCATCCAGAATTTCTTGTAAGACAGAAACGGATTTAACCTCCTTAGATTTATTATGGTTCTGTAGGAGCCATCGGGTTTCCCTTACCAAGAACAGATGAGAATAAAACCCCTGCCTCTCCTCTTCCTGGGGAACTGGAATCAGCACCCCTTTCAAGATCAGGCTCTTCACTTCCAATTCCAGAGCCGATTGAGAGTTTAGGGAAGTCTGAGTTCTGGTAATCTGAAAACTTGAAGGCGGAGGAGAAGAGAACTCCAACTTCAGGCCTACTCCCACTGTATCCAGGATCCAAGGACTTGATGAAATTTTCCTCCAGGCAGGAAGGAATTTCCTCAGTCTCTCCCATACCCGGGGCCTGGGGTCATTGCCTATTGGGTCTTGGATCTTTATTACGGGGTGAGTTGTTAAATAAGAACCCCTTGTGTTTCTTATTGGATTCTGACCATCTATTATCTCTGGACTTGACAATTTTCTGCCCTCTGTATGCTCCAAAGGGACGAAAGGACCTCCGTGTCCGACCAGAGGAAGGCACAGGAAAACCTCTCTTTATCTGCTGCCTTAGTTAAGATGTCATCCAAGGCTGGTCCAAATAGATATTCACCGTCACAGGGCAGATTGCACAGCTGGGTCTTAGACTCTAAATCACCTATCCAACTCTTCAGCCATATAGCCCTTCTGGCAGAGTTGGTCAGGGCAAGGGAGCGAGCTGATAATCTTACAGCGTCCGCTGAAGCATCTGCCAAAAAATCTGCAGCTTTTCTAATAGTCGACAGGGCTAACAGAATCTGCTCTCTTGGGGCCTTATCCCTTAATTGACCTTCCAGCTCCCCTAGCCAGATCATAAGGGAGCTAGCAGTACAGGTAGCCACTATATTGGGCTTGAGGGACGCTCCTACTGACTCCCAAGAACACCTTAGGAAGCTTTCTGCTTTCTTGTCTAAGGGATCCTTCAGGGTACCCATGTCCTCGAAAGGCAGTGCTGACTTCCTGGAGGCTCTGGCAACATCAATTTTTGGTACATTATCCCAAAAAGAGCAAAGCTCCCTCTTCAAACGGGTATTTACTCTTAACTCCTCTAGGGACAAAACCCTTCTTGTCCGGCTTTTTCCATTCCCTCTTGATAAGCGATGTAATATTTTTATGGACTGGAAAGTGTCTCCTTTGACGAACCTCCAAACAATGTCCTGCATAGAACGGGAGGGTCTAGAGTCCTCAATCCTCATAGTCGCTCGAATGGCTTTGAGCAACTTGTTAGTGTCCTCAACTGGAAAACACGACTGTCCTCCCTCTACATCAGATATGGAGGAAGAAGAGACATCATCGGATAATTCTCCACTTTCACCCTGAACAGACTCCTCCTCAGAAGAGGAGTCATGACCCCGGGTAGAGGAACTGGACTTCTTTTTCTGGCCACTTTTACCCTTAAGGGAACTCCTGACCTCCTGTATCATAGATCTGATACCCTGTAAGAATGACGGGGACTCCTCAGCAATAGTTCTATTAATGCATGATGGGCAGAGCTTTTTCTCGTAAGAAAAAGAAAGTCTAGTTCTACATAAGGCACATTCCTTATTCTTAGATTTCGCCAAGGCTTTCCTAGGTCTATCCTACAAAAGACAGGGGAACCAATTAATCAATAAAAAATAAAGGGTTGGCACGCAGCCACTTACATCCCCTAGAATACAGAGGAAGGAGGAGGTGGACCTTCATCTTGCCCTCCATCTTGGGGTCTTCCTCTTGCCGGCGGCGGCTGCTGGGACTGTGACTGCATCTGTGGCTGCTCTTTCATACTGTAGAGACTCGGTGCAGGGAGGGCCAGGAACTGGTTAGCAGCTCCACCATCCTTCAATCTGCATTATATGGCCATTCAGCCGCTAGGCCACGCCCTTCCACCGGAAGTCACACCCTCATTACCATTAAGCCACTCCCACTTCATTCCAGGCTGGCACCGCCATGTGTCTCCCTGCAGGCCCGGAACTCCTATGGCCTAAAGCAGAGGAAACACACTCCTTCTGCCTGGATATTGGAACCTCCGCGCCCGGAACACCAGCGGCGCATAGCTGGAGGGACGGCACCGACTCCAGACTGGGCAACAGCTAACAGCCACCCATGGAAGAAGAGAGGCAACCCCTACCAGGACCAACTCTTTCCTATGCCATCAGGTAAACCTGCCTCAAGCAGGCACGTAGGTCTCCCTCCAGGGACAGGAAACAACTGAGGGGTAGGAGAGGCTCCACCTTTTTATACCATAGGTTTCCTGTCCCTGGGGGCGGATCCTCTCTCTGTGTGCTGTCGTGGGTTATGGGAAAATTTTCCTTTTAATCTGATATGAGCAATAAATGTTCAGAATTTTTCTACATTTTGCCCGAGAAAGGCCACTACTTCTACCATCACTTTTGTGAACACACAAGGGGCTGAGGAGACCCCAAAAGGTAAGGTTACTAACTGAAAATAGAGTATTTTTCCCCCTTCATAAGGGATTGCAAATCTAAGGTGTTTCTAGGGAGCACATTTCCACATTCCGAGAAATCAGAGGGGTTGTTGATCTTAAGGTCTACATTTTGAACTTCATTATATCCATTGATTCAGGAACTTCAAATTTATTATTGTTGGGTAAGACCCATTCAGTTTTTTGATAAGGAAAAGAGATGAATAATGTCCCCCATCTGATCTTCTGGAACTGCATCTTACATTGACCTGACCGATCTTTTCGACACATGGCTGCATGGTTACCACAAACCTGGAGGGAGGAAGAGAACTCTATTATCAGGCCCGCTGAAATAATATCTAGGACCCATTTATGTAAAGTAGTCTCCCCTCCAGACAGGGATCGGAATGGCCAAAATTACGGCTTTTTAACCCCTAGCCTGTCTTCAGGAAACCCTTATGTTTTATCTGACATGGTTTCTAGTATCTCATCTAGACAAGGGCCAAATATATATTTTCCCTGAAAACTTGAGAGAACACAATTTGTTTTTGGATTTTGTGTTGCTCTTTATCCAGAACCTGAACCACAAAGTTCTGCAAGAAGCTCCATTCTCAGGCCATAATCTATGACAGCCGAGATGTTAGCCAAAAAAAAAACTGTAGCAGCTATTAACATAGTAAGAGATTCAGTAACGTCTTCTCAGGGAGTTTTATTTCTGATTCTCTAATTCATTAATCCAAATGTACATAGAACTTGCAACAGAAATAATTGTTTTTAATGTGTACATGGAGGACTCCCATGCTTTTTTAAGCAATGAATCTGCTTTTCTGTCCATAGGATCAGACAACAAACAAATCCAGTGCTGTCTTTTTAGCAATTTTTTCCAACTGCACATCAAATTTTCGAATCCCATCATAAATGTTAGCTTCAGAAGGGTCAAACAAAAGTGATTTTTAAAATTATTTTCATACCTCCAGCCAATCATATCCTTAATGTTTGGGTTTATGGGAAAGACCAGACTATTTTTAAGCCAAAACCTATCAAATATTTCATCTTGCACAGATCTGGGGGTTTGCACATGCTCGACTTGCATAGTTCCTTTATTAGCTCTGATTAAGGCATCCATATCTTCCGCAGAGAAAAACAAAAAAAAAAAAATGTTATCGTATTCTTTATATTCTATAGCACAAACTAAATGGAATGCTCACTTGGGGATACATATAATCCATCTTCATATTATTAATCAGAAGGACAATAACTAGGCCTTTTAGAGAAATAGTTGGCAAAGGGAGTGGGCAAAGCTACCGCTAGAAGAATAGGGGGCACTGGCGGATTTGCTTCCATACACGTTCCTGACGTATCTTGATTTTTAAGGGTTGGTAGAGATGACTAAACTCTTTAACCATAATTCTTAAATTATCCAAGTGAACTTCTAGTCCTTACAAACTGCACATTTTCACATTCTTTTTGAATCAAATTTAGATTTATGAGAAACTTTTTTTTCTCCCTACAAATAGAAAAGAGGAACCATAACTATATTTAGCGTTACCATCCCTATGGGGTACTCACACTACAGGGGACCACAATTAGATCCACTGAAGCAGGATGAGAGATTACATTCTCAAGAACTTGAGGGGACATCTTGCAGAAGAGAGACCCCAGAGCAGATCAAAGCATGGCTGAACTGCCAAGATTCAAACAGTTAAGAAATTCTTCCTGAGGCTAAGTTCACATCTGCGCTAGGCAGTCTATTGTTCTGGTCTATTGTAGGGCCAGAACAATAGACAGGCAGACCGCTATAATAATGGATTTATACATAGCCCGATGGACTCCATTAAATATAATGGGGTCCATCAGGTGTCTGTTGTCTTTAAACTGAAATCTTTGGACAATTCACTGGCTGTGAATTCAGCCAACTGGGGCACAACCGTTGTGACAGGGACCCAGCAGTCATCATTTTCAGTAGACAGTGCTTCAGCAATATCTCTAGCACCCTCACAGGGAGGTTTGTCTAGGGATGTCTCACTAGAAGGAGAGGAAGAAAACAAAAACTGAATCCCTTCTTAGCTGTCAGAGTCACTATTTGACTATACAATGACAAATGCCTCCTTTGAGGTATAATACTGTCAAGACGTTTTATTTTCATTTTTTTTTTAAAGTTTTAAATATATATATATATATATATTTATTTATTTTTTTCTTCTCTCTTTCAAAGAACAAGTCCCAGTAAAATTGTGTGACTGGGGACTAATACACAGTAATGGGACTAATGTCACTCCAATTTGCACTGGCAGTAAACTAACGTGTGATTATCTCTAACTGAAAGCTAATCCATACCTAAACTTTTAAATTTTTATATGGGAAAAAAGTCGCATAATAAGTGTGTCAAACTCCGCATCAGTCAGAAACCGACTGTGAACAGTGTCACTGGTAAGTATACTAGTGACAAGTGGACACAGCACTGAGTGAGGGCTGTGATTTTGTATGGTGACAGTTTAATTGCATGCAATACAGGTATGCCTGGATGCCCTTTGGAACTGAATCCCATGAAATACCTGTATATAATTTTGCATTAAGGGGTTAAATTTGTTGAGAAATAAAGTTCACATGACATGCAGAGATAGTTTTCACTTCAAAAAGGGTGAATAATATAACAAGTGGATTTTATTTTGTTCCAAGGATGTTGAAAGTACCACACTATACAGTGCTGTTACGGTTCACTGTATAGACACACATCAGCTATGCCAATCTTTGTTTGTGTTTGCCATTACTTTTGCAGTACACATACAATCTCCCACGTCTTTTCACAATGTAACAGTCTTTACACCGCTTCTTGAGGACACCTTTAGTTTTCAGTCCAGATGTCTGTTTCACTGGCAGCAAATAATTACTAGGCAGAAGAAAGTTATTTCTAAAGTCCATAATATTCCTTGACGTGCAGTATCGAGTGCAGACACTAAAGGCCATGGACATGGAAGAAAACGGTACAGTGCTCTTCCCCACAGACGTTAGAGAATTTGATAAAGAAAACACAGCTCTCCTGAGAAAAAGCAACGCCATAATCAGACCTGCAAATAGATATAACAACGTAAGCGTAAAGTCAACTTTAGTTTATGATGATTTCATAGATATTGCTTTAAAGTGTAACTCTGTATTGTTAATATGCAGGGCTGAAGCACTTACTAAAGGGGGGGAGGGGGAGAGCCACTTCAAATGGCTTTATCTGCAGTTTTATACCACCTAGAAAAATGGTTCTGGTATCATAGGTTTTATTATACAGTGGGGAAAAAAATTATTTAGTCAGCCACCAAATGTGCAAGTTCTCCCACTTAAAAAGATGAGGCCGGCCTGTAATTGACATCATAGGTAGACCTCAACTATGAGAGACAAAATGAGAAAACAAATCCAGAAAATCACTGTCTGATTTTTAAAGAATTTATTTGCAAATTATGGTGGGAAATAAGTATCTGGTCAATAACAAAAGGTAATCTCAATACTTTGTTATATATTCTTTGTTGGCAATGACAGAGGTCAAACATTTTCTGTAAGTCTTCACAAGGTTGGTACACGCTGTTGCTGGTATGTTGGCCCATTCCTCCATGCAGATCTCCTCTAGAGCAGTGATGTTTTGGGGCTGTCGCTGGGGAACACGGACTTTCAACTCCCTCCAAAGGTTTTCTATGGGGTTGAGATCTGGAGACTGACTAGGCCACTCCAGGACCTTGAAATGCTTTTTATGAAGCCACTCCTTCATTGCCCTGGCGGTGTGCTTGGGATCATTGTCATGCTGAAAGACCCAGCAATGTTTCGTCTTCAATGCCCTTGCTGATGGAAGGAGGTTTGCACTCAAAATCTCACGCTACATGGCCCCATTCATTCTTTAATGTACACGGATCAGTCGTCCTGGTCCCTTTGCAGAGAAACAGCCCCAAAGCATGTTGTTGCCACCCCCATGCTTCACAGTAGTTATGGTGTTTTTTGGATGCAACTCAGCATTCACTCTCCTCCAAACACGACGAGTTGTGTTTCTACCGAACAGTTCTACTTTGGTTTCATCTGACCATATGACATTCTCCCAATACTGTTCTGGAACATCCAAATGCTCTCTAGCAAACTTCAGACGGGCCAAGATATGTACTGGCTTAAGCAGGGGGACACGTTTAGCACTGCACGATCTGAGTCCCTGGCGGCGTAGTGTGTTACTGACGGTAGCCTTTGTTACGTTAGTCCCAGCTTTCTGCAGGTCATTCACTAGGTCCCCCCGTGTGGTTCTGGGATTTTTGCTCACCGTTCTTGTGATCATTTTGACCCCACGGGGTGAGATCTTGCGTGTGGAGCCCCTGATCAAGGGAGATTATCAGTGGTCTTGTATGTCTTCCATTTTTTAATTATTGCTCCCACAATTGATTTTGCCTATTGCAGTTTCAGTCTTCCCAGCCTGGCGCAGGTCTACAATTTTGTTTCTGGTGTCCTTCCACAGCTTTTTGGTCTTCACCATAGTGGAGTTTGGAGTGTAACTGTTGTGGACAGGTTTCTTTTATACTGATAATTTCAAACAGGTGCCATTACTAGGTAATTATTAGGTAATGAGTGGAGGACAGAGGAGCCTCTTAAAGAAGATGTTACAGGTCTGTGAGAGCCAGAAATCTTGCTTGTTTGTAGATGACCAAATACTTATTTTCCACCATAATTTGCAAATAAATTCTTAAAAAAATCAGACAATGATTTTCTAGATATGTTTTCTCATTTTGTCTCTCATAGTTGAGGTCTACCTATGATGTCAATTACAGGCCTCTATCATCTTTTTAAGTGGGAGAACTTGCACAATTGGTGGCTGACTAAATACTTTTTATTCCCCACTGTATATCAGCTTTCCTAAGATACGTGTATGGGAATAAAGGGTAATTGGAAAGATTGCGCTCCGTGCAGGAACCACTATTTATAATGAATACTGGTAGATCCTCAATTATTCCTCACAACTTGAGGATACTTAACCAAACCGATTAAGGTGAAAATGATGAGTATACAATGGGATACGTCTTAGACTTGGATCACATTCAACTGGGATTATCGGCCATCCGAAGGACTGGAGCCGTGATTAATAGATATGTACAACTGGAACAGAGTGTTCCTACGGAATCCCAGGACTTGCGCTCTCAAATATCAAATCACAGGATGATCACAGGGTAGAAAAGGATTCAAGCTTTAATTAGATAGCTTTACTAAGATATTACTTGTTAAAACACAGTCGGAAATTTTAATTAGTTCAAGCTGACTATAAAAATCACATTCTTGAATGCTATTGATCTCTCAGGTTTTGTTACAGCTAGTACTTTGAGAATCTCAGCTTTCTTATAATACCAGAACCATTTTTCTAGCTGGAGTAAAACCGAAGATACAGCCATTTGAAGTGACCATGCCCCTTTGAAATTCAACTCTATATACTGCATTGAGTACAGCTCTATAAACAGAGTTTCCCTGGCAATGCTTAGTTAGAGCACTGCTAATGGGAACTTTACAGACTGTTTTCTATTAAAAGGAAGTTTGATAGATTAATAAAGCAGATTACAAAAATGTTCACCACACTGCCTGACACAATAGCAAAAACATTAAAAAAAAAAAAAAATGGGAGTTTATTATCATTTAATTGCCAACATTTGGGGGTGAGATTCGACATGTATGAATATCCCGTGGATGTCTTTCATAGGTAAACCCATTTAGCAAATCTGAAAATAAAATCAACACTAATGGGCAGCTAAGGAGTTGCAAGGATAGAAAGGCACAAGAACAAGCAGATAAATACATGATAGTTAAGCATTTTACACCATTTTCCTCACTAGCCAGTTTTTCAATGAAAATGGACAAGCCATTTAAGCTACCAGCTCTTCATACTCATTTTTTTTAATTCAAATATTTTATTGAATTTCACAATTAACAACAAAGATCAAAACAGACCATAAACACAGAGATTCAAACAATGCGGATCGGAGCCACCATGGAATCCCAGAATGGCCACAATCAACAAGGCAACAAAAACATTGATTAAGGAGGAAAAAGAAAAAAAGGTAGGGGGGGAGTGGTCTGACAGGGGAGGTAATGGGGGAGTGAATAGGGTAACATACCATGTGTGGGCCCAGAGGGCAGCATGTATCAGGTCCACAGTAGAAGGAGCTGAAATTCACTGTGTAAGGTCAGATGTAGCTGCACATTCAATTGTAGGACAAATGCAAATGGCGGGAGACTAAGCTCTGAAATCCGAGTCTAGCGTTCAAGCCCGGGAGGGGGGCCCAGAGCCCAGAAACGCTTGATACGCTGCAGAGCGTTGGAATTCCAACCAATAAAACCAAGTTTTATTAAAGGCATCACCAGTGTCATCCAGCAAAGAAGTGAGGTCTTCCATGAGCATAATCTCATTGACCTTTAGAATCCAGAGAGAGAGGGGAGGAGGTTCCACTCGTTTCCAGAATTGCGGAATGCAAGCTCAGGCCATGAGGACCAAAAAATGGAGTAATGAGCGCTTGTAGGTTCGCACCGGAGACTCGCAGTTATGAAGCAGAAACAGAGCAGGGCCCAACTGATGAGATGTCTCAGTAATTTGCAAAATCATCCGTTTGACACCATCCCAAAATGGAGAAAGAGCTGAGAGAGAGCGCTGAGAGAGCGAGCCGAGAGAGAGCGCTGAGAGAGCGAGCCGAGAGAGAGAGCGCGAGCCGAGAGAGAGCGAGCCGAGAGAGAGTGAGCGAGCCGAGAGAGAGAGAGAGAACCGAGAGAGAGAGAGCTGAGAGAGAGAGAGCGCCTGAGAGAGAGAGCGCTGAGAGAGAGCGCTGAGAGAGCGGCTGAGAGAGAGAGCGCTGAGAGAGCTGAGAGAGAGAGAGAGCTGAGAGAGAGAGCTGAGAGAGAGAGAGAGAGAGAGAGAGATCCGCTTCCCATTTCAACATAAAGGTGGGGGGGGGGGAAGAGACCCAGAAGGAGGATCCTTTATACTCATTTGGTTTCTGGATCATATAGATAACTAGCACTCAAATGATACAATACAAAAGGTATGGTTATACATTAATGTTTTTAAAATGTCTTCGCAATGTCTTTTGTGAAAAAAATAAGCAAGAGTTTTTACCCATAAGTGAACATACGCTAAAGGCTGGACACACACACACAGCGAACATGCCTCTGAATTTCCGTTAGGGAAATTCAGAGGCATGTTCACCAGAATGCCACAACTACGGATGTAACCTAATTGCATGAATCACTGCAGGTCTCTTGCAGTTTTCAACCTCTGCACTGTAAAGGCTGAAATGTGACTTTACACTGTGGGTTTTAGTTAACCGGTTAAGGACCGGGCATAAAAGTTCCTCATGGAACAGGCCTCATTTTTCAAAACTGACATGTGTCACTTTATATGGCAATAACTTTGAGATGCTATAACTTACACAAGTGATTTTGAGATTGTTTTTTCATGACACGTTGTACTTTATGTTAGTGGTAAACATTGATGAATATTTTTGTATTTATTTATAAAAAAATTAGGAAATTTGAGGGAAATTTGGAAAAAAATTGCAATTTTCAAAATGTAAAATGCTCTGCTTTTCAGACAGATAGTCATACCACCCAAATACATTAATAAATATTATCTACCATATCTCTGCTTTATATCGGCATCATCTTTTAATCATCCTTTAATTTATTTTGAATGTTAGAAGGTTTACAAGTGTAACAGCGATTTTCCAGATTTACAAGAAAATTTCCCAAACTCATTTTTTAGGGACCACTTCAGTTCTGAAGGGGATTATAAAGGCCTATACAGTCATATGAAAAAGTTTGGGCACCCCTATTAATCTTAATCATTTTTAGTTCTAAATATTTGGGTGTTTGCAACAGCCATTTCAATTTGATATATCTAATAACTGATGGACACAGTAATATTTCAGGATTGAAATGAGGTTTATTGTACTAACAGAAAATGTGCAATATGCATTAAACCAAAATTTGACCGGTGCAAAAATTTGGGTACCCTTATTTTATTGATTTGAATACTCCTAACTACTTTTTACTGACTTACTGAAGCACAAAATTGGTTTTGTAACCTCACTGAGCTTTGAACTTCATAGCCAGGTGTATCCAATCATGAGAAAAGGTATTTAAGGTGGCCAATTGCAAGTTGTTCTCCTATTTGAATCTCCTCTGAAGAGTGGCATCATGGGCTCCTCAAAACAACTCTCAAATGATCTGAAAACAAAGATTGTTCAACATAGTTGTTCAGGGGAAGGATACAAAAAGTTGTCTCAGAGATTTAACCTGTCAGTTTCCACTGTGAGGAACATAGTAAGGAAATGGAAGACCACAGGGACAGTTCTTGTTAAGCCCAGAAGTGGCAGGCCAAGAAAAATATCAGAAAGGCAGAGAAGAAGAATGGTGAGAACAGTCAAGGACAATCCACAGACCACCTCCAAAGAGCTGCAGCATCATCTTGCTGCAGATGGTGTCACTGTGCATCGGTCAACAATACAGCACACTTTGCACAAGGAGAAGCTGTGTGGGAGAGTGATGCGAAATAAGCCGTTTCTGAAAGCACGCCACAAACAGAATCGCCTGAGGTATGCAAAAGCACATTTGGACAAGCCAGCTTCATTTTGGAAGAAGGTCCTGTGGACTGATGAAACAAAGATTGAGTTGTTTGGTCATACAAAAAGGCGTTATGCATGGCGTCAAAAAAACACAGCATTCCAAGAAAAACACTTGCTACCCACTGTAAAATTTGGTGGAGGTTCCATCATGCTTTGGGGCTGTGTGGCCAATGCCGGCACCGGGAATCTTGTTAAAGTTGAGGGTCGCATGGATTCAACTCAGTATCAGCAGATTCTTGAGAATAATGTACAAGAATCAGTGACGAATTTGAAGTTACGCCGGGGATGGATATTTCAGCAAGACAATGATCCAAAACACAGCTCCAAATCTACTCAGGCATTCATGCAGAGGAACAATTACAATGTTCTGGAATGGCCATCCCAGTCCCCAGACCTGAATATCATTGAACATCTGTGGGATAATTTGAAGCGGGCTGTCCATGCTCGGCGACCATCAAACTTAACTGAACTGGAATTGTTTTGTAAAGAGGAATGGTCAAAAATACCTTCATCCAGGATCCAGGAACTGATTAAAAGCTACAGGAAGCGACTAGAGGCTGTTATTTTTGCAAAAGGAGGATCTACTAAATATTAATGTCACTTTTCTGTTGAGGTGCCTATACTTTTGCACCGGTCAAATTTTGGTTTAATGCATATTGCACATTTTCTGTTAGTACAATAAACCTCATTTCAATCCTGAAATATTACTGTGTCCATCAGTTATTAGAGATATCAAATTGAAATGGCTGTTGCAAACACCCAAATATTTAGAACTAAAAATGATTAAGATTAATAGGGGTGCCCAAACTTTTTCATATGACTGTATATTAGAAACCCCCATAAATCACCCCATTTTCAAAACTGGACCCCTCAAATAATTCAAAACAGCAGTTGGAAAGTTTGTTAACCCTTTAAGCATTTCACAAGAATTAAAACAATATGGAGTTGAAATTTAGACATTTCATTTTTATCCAATAATACATTCATTTATCCCTAAAATTAACACATTCGCAAAGGGTTAAAGGAGAATATGCATCTCACAGTTTGTTGTGCAATTTCTCCCGAGCACAGAAATACCCCACATGTGGGTGTAAAATGATTTTTGGGCACACAGCAGTGCACGGAAAAGAAAGAGCGACACTGGATGTTTGAAAAGCAGATTTTGCTGGAATAGTTTTCAGGTGCCATGTCTCATTTGCAGAGCCCCTAGAGTACCAAAACAATGGAAACCCCCTAAAAGTGACCCCATTTTGGAAACTACACCACTGACAGAATTTATCAAGGGGTATACTGAGCATTTTGACCCCACAGCCGTTTCACAGATTTTATTAACATTGGGATGTGTAAATGAAAAATTACTAAAACATCACTTTATCCCCAAAATTTTGATTTTCGCAAGGGTTTAAAGGAGAAAAAGCCGCCCACAGTTTGTTACACAATTGCTCCTGAACACAGCAATACCCCATATGCGATCGTAATTTGCTGCATGGGTACATGGCGGGGCTCAGAATGGAAAGAGCGCTATTTGGCTTTTGAAGGGCAGATTTTGCTGGAATAGTTTTCAGGTGCCATGTCCCATTTGCAGAGCCCCTAGAGTACCAATATAATGGAAACCCCCAAAAGTGACCCCATTTTGGAAACTACACCCCTCACAGAACATATCAAGGGGTATAGTGAGCATTTTGACCCCACAGCAGTTTCACAGATTTTATTAACATTGGGACATGAAAATGAAAAATTACTTTCTTTCCAATAAACCATCAATTTAGCCCCAAATTTTTCATTTTCACAAGAGGATAAAGGAGAAAAAGCACCCCAAAGTTTGTTACACAATTTCTCCTGAATACAGAAATGCCCCATATGTGGTTGAAATCTTCTGTTTGGGTACATGGTGGGGCTCAGAATAGAAAGAGCGCTGTTTAGCTTTTGGAGGGCAGATTTTGCTGGAATAGTTTTCGGGTGCCATGTCGCATTTGCAGAGCCCCTAAAATACCAGTACAATGGAAACCCCCAAAAAGTGACCCCATTTTGGAAACTACACCCCTCAAGGAATTTCTCAAGGGGTATGGTGAGCATTTTGACCCTACAGTTGTTTCTCAGATTGTATTAACATTGGAATGTAAAAATTAAAAATTACTTTTTTTTTCCCAATAAACCGTCCATTTAGCGACATATTTTTAATTTTTACAAGGAGATAAAGAAGAAAAAACCCCACAGTTTGTTACACAATTTCTCCTGAACATAGAAATGCCCCATATGTGGTCATAAACTGCTGTATGTGTACATGGCGGGGCTCAGAATGGAAAGAGCGCTATTTGGCTTTTGGAGGGCAGATGTGGCTGGAATAGTTTTCGGATGCCATGTCGCATTTGCAGAGCCCCTAAAGTACCAATACAATGGAAACCCCTCAAAAGGGACCCCATTTTAGAAACTACACCCCTCAAGGAATGTATCAAGGGGTATTATCATTTTGAGCCTAAAAATGCTTCCCAAAAATTAATGTACAAAGTGAAAATTGACAATTTTAAATAAATATGCCATTTTGGTGCCCAATACGTTGTACCCACTTTGTGGCATCAGAGACATGCACTCCTAAAACTATTATGTGGGCTATCCCGGGGGGAAAAAAATTATATATGTGGGTGTAACCTGTTGCTTGGGCACACAGCAGGGCTCAGAAGGGAAGAAGCACTGTGCTTTTTAGTTTTTGAAGTACAGATCTAGAGGGACTTTCTGGACGCCATGTTGTTTTTGCAGAGGTGCCAGTAAATTGGAATTCCCCAAGAAGTGACCCCATTTTGTAGGGGCAATTTTAGGGTCTTTGCCAATTTTACATGGTGTCCAAAATCCAACAATCTAAATCTATGCTCCAAAAGCCACATAGCAGGGGGCAGATGTGCACTGTGTACCCAAACTGCAGTTTACGCCCACATGTATGACGCTGGTGTACCCAGGATGACGTACTTGGTATAAACCAGGGCTGTGGAGTCGGTACGCCAAAGCCCCGACTCCGACTCCTCAATTTCCCCTGACTCCGACTCCAACTCCGACTCCACCAAAATAGGCACCGACTCCGACTCCACAGCCCTGGACTGCTAAACCTTATAGGTTCACTCAGAACTCAGTCTCATCATTATATGAGGAATAGAACAGACCTTTACAGGACATTTCATCATTTTCAACATTTCATCATTTTCCCAAATTCATATGAAAATATATTCAGCACATACTGCATTGTACTACTAACTGTACCAATTTATTATATATTTTGGGAGTCGGAGTCGGTCCATTTTATACCGACTCCGACTCCACCAAAATAGGCACCGACTCCGACTCCACGACTCCGACTCCACAGCCCTGGTATAAACTGCTGCTTGGGCACAGCCGGGCACAGAAGGGAAGGAGCACTATTTTGGTTTTTAGAGCACAGTTTGGTTTATGGACACCATGTCACTTTTGCAGAGCCCCTGAATTGCCAGTAAAGTGGAATCTGCAGGCTTGTGACCCCATTTTGGGAACTACACCCCTGAAGGGATTTATCAAGTGGGGTAGCGAGTATTCTTAACCCTTAAGTGTTGCATTCATTTAATTTCAATAAATGAATGCGCAGCTGATAATGAAAAGGGAAAATTGCAATTTTTCCAGAGATACGCCACTTCAGTGCCCAATATTTTGTGCCCAGCTTATGTCAGCAGGCACAAACACTCTAAAAACTGTTAAGTGGGTATCCCGGGCACAACATCTTTTAGAGCGTTCATATCTGATACAAGCCGGACACAACGTATTATGCATTGAAATGAAATATTCCTGGAAAAATTGTCATTTTCACCTTTCACAATCATCTGCGTATTCATTTCTGGAAAATAAATTATAGCAACACTTGGAGGTAAAAAATGTTCACTGCACCCATGGATAAATTCCTTCAGGGGTGCAGTTTCCAAAATAGGGTCACGTGTCAGGGGTTTCCTCTTTACTGGCATTTCAGGAGCTCTGCAAAATGGTCATGGCGTCTAAAAGCTAAACTGTCTAAATCTGTGCTCCAAAAACCAAATAGCGCTCCTTCCTTTCTGTGCCTGGCTGTGCCCAAACAGCAGTTTATACCCACATATGACATTATGTACGTTATCCCGGGTACACCAGTGTCATACATGTGGGTATAAACTGCACTTTGCCCACACAGCCGGGCACAGAAGGGAAAGAGCGCTATGTGGCTTTTGGAGTGCAGATTCAGATGTTTGGTATCTGGACGCCATGTCATGTTTGCAGAGCCTCCAATGTACCAGAAAAGTGGAATCTCCTAGGCAGTGTTCCCATTTTGAAAACTGCACCCCTCAAAAGAATTTATCAAGGGGTGTAATAAGCATTATTATCCCAGACATGAATGCACAGCGCATGGTGAAGAGTGAATAGGTAAGCTGTGCGGAGTACATGGGGAACACGAAATTCCCTACTATATCCCCAGTAGCTCCCATGATTGAGGGGGGTCACTCTGGGGGTCACTCCCTCGTAAGCTCTAAATCTGGATTGTACCCTGATATAGGCTCGCACCGCTTATACATTCCCTTCCTGCCGCAGCCAGTGTTCTAATGATTTGGTGATTTTTGGTGTTTTTGTCTTCACATTGTACAAGCTGTATTCTTTATTTTTCGGATGATGTAGCCATATGAGGGCTGATTTTTTTGCGGTATAATATGCATTTTTTAATGACACCATTTTTTTTGGGTGTCTATAACTTATTGAATAAATATTAACTCTTTCTGGGTGGATTAAAAAAAAAATATCAATTCTGGAATTGGTTTTTACCTTTTAATTTTTTTGCCGTGTGGCGTACAGCATAAGTAACATGTTACCTTTATTCTGCAGGTCAGTACAATTATGGCGATACCTCATTTATATTGTTTTTTTTATGCGTTACTAATTCTGCAGAACAAAAACCCATTTGTGGACATAAATCAATTGTTTTTGCATCACCATCTCCTGAGAGGCGTAACATTTTTATTTTTCGGTTGACAGACTTGGTTTAGGGCTTATTTTTTGCGGGAGGACATACACTTTTTATTGGTATTGTTTTGAGGTACATATGAGTTTTTGATCACTTTTTATAGCATTTTTTTGTAAGCGAGATAGTCAAAAATCATTACTTTCAATGTTTTTTTTTTCGACGTTCACCGTGTATGTTAAATATTGTTTCAGTTTTATTGTACAGGTTGTTACGGACGCGGCAATACCAAATATGTGTTGTTTTTATAAATTTTTTTTTTTTTATATAATTCATTTTATATAGGAAAAGGGATTTTTGGGGGGCTTTATAACTTTTATTAATTATTATTATTTTTTTTTTTTTTACACACTTTTTTTTAAAACTTTTTTTACCTGTCCTATAAGGACACCTGAGCCAGCGATGCTCTGATCCTGGCTCAGTATTATAGACTGCAATACAGGAGCATACTCTTGTATTGCAGTCTATACAAGAATGTCAGCCGATGTAGACGCATCGGCTGACTTCTTCACATCCCGGCAGGCTCAGCCAGGTAGTGGGGGCTTCAGGTAGCCTGGGGTCACTGGCCAGACCCAGGGCTACAGAAAATAGACATCGGCAACCCCCAATCTCGCCGCGGGGGTTGCCGCGGTCATGTTTTACCGCGGCATCCAAGGGGTTAAAACCTCCACTCGGAACTCAGTTCCAACCGGGGGTTATGGAGCAGGGTGTTAGCTGTCAGTTACAGCTAACACCCGCTCCCGGTCACAGGGTCTCTGAAGTGCAGGCAGTAAATTTACTATTGGCCGGACTTCAGAGACCACGTCCACAGGCCGTAAATTTACGGCCGGTGGTCGTCAACCAGTTAAAGCATGCGAATAAGATTTGTAGAAATGTCATCCACTATGTTGCTACTGTATATTGTAGCAGGATAGCCACTGGCAAGTTTTCAGAGGATAATCCGTTGAAACTGCATTGTGTTGCATTGTCCATAAAGAAAGTCTATTGTACAATTAAATCCCTGTCAAAGAACAATAATGAGACATTACCCGTTACAAAAAATAAAAGTTCCAGAAGTTTCCAGTTATCGACAAGGTCTGGATGACCCACTAAGGTGGTTTCCATGGCAGTCCGTCCTGTAAAATAGAGTCTCTGGGGTCAGGAGATTTGGTTTTCTAGGGTCTGAAAAACAGTTCACAGTCCTTTGGGGACTCGGCACAGCCCATCCAAATACTTTGACCCCCAGTGTATCCCATAATATAAGTCTGCTGTTTGGCCCATCAGGCTGCCAAAAATCACCCTAGACAGAACAGTACCTGTTGAGAATGGTAGTATATCTAGAGGATTTAGCGACAGAAGACAAGGAGATAGAAGTCCAATCATATGGAGAAAACACAGGGAGAAATGGAAAAGGGTCTTACCACTCAGAAGTTCATAACTGTAATTTAGACCAGGATCTTCTCCTCCTTCCCAGCCTTGCTCTTCCAAGGTTGCTTTATCCACTTCACCACTCGAGTACACTTCATCGCTACCCTCATCCATGTTTGAAGACTGCGCACCCAAGGAGTCATTGTAGATTGAGACATCTACTTCATCATGGCAGGTAGACCACACAATGTCTTCAGGGTCGGGTACCTCAACTTGTTGGCAGTCCTGGGCTGGTGTGAATCCAGGTCTGTCACCAAATGAAGCACTAACATAGCTGCTCGCCAGCGGGTCTACCACTTTCTCCTTAACTCCAGCTGGGCTTTCAGAATTGGTACCTCCCATCTCTAAACTAGGAGGGTTCAGGCCAGTGTCACTCACAACTCCTGCCTCTGAGTCATCCACAAGGTTTGCTTCTACAGTCACTAACCTCTTTGGCTTCTGTCTCCACCAACGCTGAGTTAGGTTCAGATTATTTGCTCTCCTCTGCAACCTACACATCGTCCTCAAACTCCGATCCGCAAGGCCTCAAGTTATCATAAGCGCAGGGTTCCAAAATTTCTGGTAGCTCCTGGGGTGAAGGAGGCTCATCATTTGGAGAAGTATTAATATCACTCTCCTCCACGCTCTCGGCAACTCTTCCTGGAGATCTGTAATCATCAAAATCTGGGATGGCAGAGTAATCCTTATAGCATAGTTCTGGCAAATCACACCACGCATATAGCACCTCTCACTCCACTTGTGTCAGACCCCACCGCCAGTCCCATTCCCAGAACTCATTGCTCTCTGTGAACTGACACCCCAAAACATCCGTCTCCTGCTGCAATTTCTTTGCTTGCACAATAACTTTTTCCCTTTCTTGCCACAGTCAGGGTGAGATCCCAAGCATATATTGCCTCCTCTTCTGTAGGTGGTAATCCTATACGTGTCGTTGTCCTCTGAAAAATCATAAGCACTCTTCTACTGATAGACTGATCTACTCTACTTTGTCCATTTTTCTTCATTCTGTTAAACCCACCGCTGACACCACTTATCAGGGAGGGGTTCTCTCTCAACAAACACACAAATCAACAGAGTGAGGAAGGATGGGCAGTCCAATAATTTTATTCTGAATACGAGGAAACATAACGTAGCCTGCCATCCAGGAATAAAACACAGTCCATAGCCAAAGCATAGTCTGTCTCCAAATGCAGTCTCCTAGGAGGACACACAGGGGATGAATCACAATCCACCAACTCTCCAGGCAACTAGTTCCCAGGGATTAACAGGCACAAATTCTTCTACAGGCTCCCTCAGGACAGCAGATCTGCCTGCTTATCTTCAGGTGCCGACTTCAACTTAGCCTCCAACTCCAGAAGTATCTGACTCTCCAACTCTCTCCCCTACCCCTTCTTATAACCCGAAGTGGGGTGACTAGACAGGCAGGTTCCAGTCACCAGAGAAGGAAGTGAGCGCTGCAGGGGACATCTACAGCAGACCTGGCACAAAAGGTGAATATTCCACAGGTGGTCCTCAAAATGGGACCAGTATCATTCAACTAAGGACAAACAATACTGATTCAATTATATCCCCCCCTTTGTACTCCGTTTCTGGTGTGGCACACAGGACAAATAGGCAATATACAGACAACACAAGAGATACAAAACAAATTTCACAGGAAACAGTAGGAATATGACATAACACACCATCACAAAGTAGTTTACAAAAATGGTCACCAAATACTCCCCGACACACCAGTGGAAATAAAAAAAATAAATAAAAAATGGGAGTTACACCTTAACTACTTCATGCAAACTTACGTATATGTACAGTCATATGAAAAAGTTTGGGCACCCCTATTAATCTTAATCATTTTTAGTTCTAAATATATGGGTGTTTGCAACAGACATTTCAATTTGATATATCTAATAACTGATGGACACAGTAATATTTCAGGATTGAAATGAGGTTTATTGTACTAACAGAAAATGTGCAATATGCATTAAACCAAAATTTGACCGGTGCAAAAGTATGGGCACCTCAACACAAAAGTGACATTAATATTTAGTAGATCCTCCTTTTGCAAAAATAACAGCCTCTAGTCGCTTCCTGTAGCTTTTAATTAGTTCCTGGATCCTGGATGAAGGTATTTTTGACCATTCCTCTTTACAAAACAATTCCAGTTCAGTTAAGTTTGATGGTCGCCGAGCATGGACAGCCCGCTTCAAATTATCCCACAGATGTTCAATGATATTCAGGTCTGGGGGCTGGGATGGCCATTCCAGAACATTGTAATTGTTCCTCTGCATGAATGCCTGAGTAGATTTGGAGCTGTGTTTTGGATCATTGTCTTGCTGAAATATCCATCCCCGGCGTAACTTCAAATTCGTCACTGATTCTTGTACATTATTCTCAAGAATCTGCTGATACTGAGTTGAATCCATGCAACCCTCAACTTTAACAAGATTCCCGGTTCCGGCATTGGCCACACAGCCCCAAAGCATGATGGAACCTCCACCAAATTTTACAGTGGGTAGCAAGTGTTTTTCTTGGAATGCTGTGTTTTTTTGACGCCATGCATAACGCCTTTTTGTATGACCAAACAACTCAATCTTTGTTTCATCAGTCCACAGGACCTTCTTCCAAAATGAAGCTGGCTTGTCCAAATGTGCTTTTGCATACCTCAGGCGACTCTGTTTGTGGCGTGCTTTCAGAAACGGCTTCTTTCGCATCACTCTCCCATACAGCTTCTCCTTGTGCAAAGTGTGCTGTATTGTTGACCGATGCACAGTGACACCATCTGCAGCAAGATGATGCTGCAGCTCTTTGGAGGTGGTCTGTGGATTGTCCTTGACTGTTCTCACCATTCTTCTTCTCTGCCTTTCTGATATTTTTCTTGGCCTGCCACTTCTGGGCTTAACAAGAACTGTCCCTGTGGTCTTCCATTTCCTTACTATGTTCCTCACAGTGGAAACTGACAGGTTAAATCTCTGAGACAACTTTTTGTATCCTTCCCCTGAACAACTATGTTGAACAATCTTTGTTTTCAGATCATTTGAGAGTTGTTTTGAGGAGCCCATGATGCCACTCTTCAGAGGAGATTCAAATAGGAGAACAACTTGCAATTGGCCACCTTAAATACCTTTTCTCATGATTGGATACACCTGGCTATGAAGTTCAAAGCTCAGTGAGGTTACAAAACCAATTTTGTGCTTCAGTAAGTCAGTAAAAAGTAGTTAGGAGTATTCAAATCAATAAAGTGATAAGGTTACCCAAATTTTTGCACTGGTCAAATTTTGGTTTAATGCATATTGCACATTTTCTGTTAGTACAATAAACCTCATTTCAATCCTGAAATATTACTGTGTCCATCAGTTATTAGATACAGTAATACCTCGTACATTTGCGAGGTTAGGGTCCAGAACCGGTCGCGGATCGCAAGGAATCGCGAATGTTTGGTACAAGCAATTAGAAGTGCTTACAATGCCGATTTCTAATGTTTAACCCCTAAATATCAATAAACTTTACCCTACAGTACTGTACAGTATAAAGTATACTGTACAGTACTGTATATTAATACATTCATTCATTTTTCTTATACACTCACAGTAAAATGAAACTAATTACCGGGTACGTAACGAACAGGACGCTACTACCCAATAGCGAAGGTGTTTTTTTTAAAAAATTTCACAGATCTGAGAAAAAAGAGCAAAATCTATATATGTTAGTTGCCAAAAAAATATCGTGAATCTGTGAATTCGCAAATTCGGAAACGCGAGTGTACAAGGTATTACTGTATATCAAATTGAAATGGCTGTTGCAAACACCCAAATATTTAGAACTAAAAATGATTAAGATTAATAGGGGTGCCCAAACTTTTTCATATGACTGTATGTGATTAGGTGTGAAGGGGTGTATGGAGAGGGCTCAGGAGCTGAGCCCTCTCCATGCACGGAGCATGCCAGCTGTATAATACAGCCAGCACCTGCCGCTAACACTGATCGCAGCTGGTAACACTTTAGATGCCGCGGTCAAACGTGACCACGACATCTAAAGTGTGCAGGCGCCATCTTTACTCGATCGCCGCCCTCCAGAAGGTCATCGGAGGGTGGCGATCGGTTGCCATAACAGCTGAGAGCCTACCAGGCTTGTCATTAATATGGCTCTATTTACACGCTGCCATAGCCCATAGTGTAACAGAAGTCAAGGGATTTTACTATTCACTGCAATACATTACATAAATATAAAAAAGTTACAGGTGTCACAATATGGCAATACAATTTTTTTTTTATTTTTTTGCAAAGTATTACATTTTTTAAAAAATGTATCAAAATATTATGAATACTATATAAATTTGGTATCGCCATGATCGTACTGACCTGCAGAATATAGGTAACATGTCATTTTTACCACATATTGAATTACGCAGAAATTAAACCCATAAGAAATTGGCGCAAAAGCGATTTTTTTTTCCCCAATTCCATCTGATTCTGAAATTTATTTCCAGCTTCCCAGGATATTGAATGGTGCCATTACAAATTACAATTTGTTTCACAAGCTATCATGTGACTCTGAACTGAAAAATAAAAAAAAATGATGGCTCTTGGAATGGGGGGGGGGGGAATGGAAATGCAAAAAAAAATTGGATGTGGCATGAAGGGGTTAAAGGGAGTCAGTCTTTCAACAGGAAAAATAAACTGATGACAGTACCTTGTAAAGCTGCTTTTACAATTCCCAAAGATGCCTTATTCTGCATTGCAGCTCCATTTTTATGAAAATTAGGGTTTCAAAATAGCTGAAAAGTTTCTTCTGCTAGAGCTTCACTCTCTGCTCTAGATAACCACCTCTAGATGCAGATAAAATGCAACAAAGTAGGAGATGTCATTAACAATGGAAATGCTCAGGTCTCCAGTGGATTCAAAGAGTTGAGGCCCTCTGTGGTTATAGTGACTGAGTTGGGGCGATATACCCACAGTATCAGGCCTGTTTTGGTTCTTTATAATATGCTGAAGCATAAAATATACAGTATGATACTTGTCACTCATCATTATTTGGAGGGCTGTACATACAGTGGGGAAAAAAAGTATTTAGTCAGCCACCAATTGCGCAAATTCTCCCACTTAAAAAGATGAGGCCGGCCTGTAATTGTCATCATAGGTATACCTCAACTATGAGAGACAAAATGAGAAAACAAATCCAGAAAATCACATTGTCTGATTTTTCAATAATTTATTTGCAAATTATGGTGGAAAATAAGTATTTGGTCACCTACAAACAAGCAAGATTTCTGGCTCTGACAGACCTGTAACTTCTTCTTTAAGAGGCTCCTCTGTCCTCCACTCATTACCTGTAGTAATGGCACCTGTTTGGAATTGTTATCAGTATAAAAGACACCTGTCCACAACCTCAAACAGTCACACTCCAAACTCCACTATGGTGAAGACCAAAGAGCTGTGGAAGGACACCAGAAACAAAACTGTAGACCTGCAACAGGCTGGGAAGACTGAATCTGCAATAGGCAAGCAGCTTGGTGTGAAGAAATCAACTGTGGGAGCAATAATTAGAAAATGGAAGACATACAAGACCACTGATATTCTCCCTCAATCAGGGGCTCCACGCAAGATCTCACCCCGTGGGGTCAAAATGATCACAAGAACGGTGAGCAAAAATCCTAGAACCACACGGGGGGACCTAGTGAATGACCTGCAGAAAGCTGGGACTAACGTGACAAAGGCTACCGTCAGTAACACACTACGCCGCCAGGGACTCAGATCCTGCAGTGCCAGACGTGTCCCCCTGCTGAAGCAGGTACATATCCAGGCCCGTCTGAAGTTTGCTAGAGAGCATTTGGATGTTCCAGAAGAGTATTGGGAGAATGTCATATGGTCAGATGAAACCAAAGTAGAACTGTTTGGTAGAAACACAAGTCGTCGTGTTTGGAGGAGAGTGAATGCTGAGTTGCATCCAAAGAACACCATACCTACTGTGAAGCATGGGGGTGGCAACATCATGCTTTGGGGCTGTTTCTCTGCAAAGGGACCAGAACGACTGATCTGTGTACATGAAAGAATGAATAGGGCCATGTATCGTGAGATTTTGAGTGCAAACCTCCTTCCATCAGCAAGGGCATTGGAGATGAAACGTGGCTGGGTCTTTCAGCATGATAATGATCCCAAGCACACTGCCAGGGCAACGAAGGAGCGGCTTCGTAAGAAGCATTTCAAGGTCCTGGAGTGGCCTTGCCAGTCTCCAGATCTCAACCCCATAGAAAACCTTTGGAGGGAGTTGAAAGTCCGTGTTCCCCAGCGACAGCCCCAAAACATCACTGCTCTAGAGGAGATCTGCATGGAGGAATGGGCCAACATACCAGCAACAGTGTGTGCCAACCTTCTGAAGACTTACAGAAAACGTTTGACCTCTGTCATTGCCAACAAAGGGTATATAACAAAGTATTAAGATGAACTTTTATTATTGACCAAATACTTATTTTCCGTCATAATTTGCAAATAAATTCTTAAAAAATCAGACAATGTGATTTTCTAGATATGTTTCCTCATTTTGTCTCTCATAGTTGAGGTCTACCTATGATGACAATTACAGGCCTCTCTCATCTTTTTAAGTGGGAGAACTTGCACAATTGGTGGCTGACTAAATACTTTTTTTTCCCCACTGTACTTGCTGATTCCATTGGACACGTTAACCTGCATTCATTTTCTTTGAATGGACATCCCACTTTTCTGTGCAAATTTGAGTGTTTGGCTCAAAGAGGTTTCACTATATACCAACAATTCCTTAGGATGCGGATGTAGTTGAATAAAATGGAGCAGCAGGACTTTAGCTTCCTGCTCTATTGAAGACCTGCTGTATCGATATTCAGAGAAAGAGGATCACAGAACACCGGGGGACCGAGGATGTGTAAGTTTTTGTTTTTTTTATTTACTTAGCACAAACTACAGTGTGGGGCCACAGGGGAACATTGTTAGTTGTCTGGGGAGGCCACTAAGGAGCATGTACTGCATGGTGGGCCACTGGGGAGCATTATACTATGTCGGGCCACTAAGGGAGCTTGGTGATGACAAAAATTCACCTTTTCGATGTGCTGGGTGGAAAGTATAGGATGGTGTAGCTTTGATGATGCATTCACATAGTGCAGTTGTGATGCAGTTAAAATTGCATCAAAACTGCAACAGAAAAATGCATAGTTTTGATGTGGTTTCAGCTGTAATTTCAGAAAAAGTGCTAAAATAACACATCAAAACTGTAGTCTTTTTTGTATTTTGGTAAAAATTATTTGGTAGGAGCTCCCTGAGGAAAATTTTTTTCCAGGGGTGCCCCGAGTCTGAAAAGGTTGGGAAACACTATTATATACTAGAACAGTGATAGCGAACCTTTTAGAGACCGAGTGCCCAAACTGCAACCCAAAACGCACTAAATTATCGCAAAGTGCCAACACACAATTTAACCTTAAATTAACCAGGATCTGTTTTATATTGACCGTGCAATGTTATTACATCCTGTAATAATATCACATGTTTGCTATAAAACAGATACTGTGTGATACAAGTAGTGAAAGGCCCCCACACATTACAATGTGCTCCACAGTGGCCCCCAGACAGTACAATGTGCTCCACAGTGGCCCTCAGACAGTATTATATGCTCCACAGAGGCCCCTGCACAGTATTATATGCTTCAAAGAGGCCCCCGCACAGTATTATATGCTCCACTTTGGCCTCCCCCCCATATTATATGCTTCATAGTGTCCCCTATACAGTATTAGATGCTTCAGTGTCCCCCTCACAGTATTAGATGCTTCAGTGTCCCCCACATAGTATTAGATGCTTCAGTGTCCCCCACACAGTATTAGATGCTTCAGTGTCCCCCATACAGTATTAGATGCTTCAGTGTCCCCCATACAGTATTAGATGCTTCAGTGTCCCCCATACAATAGTATATGCTTCACAGTAGTTTACGTTACTTACCGAGTCCCACGAAGAGCGTCGTCCTCCTTCTGTTCGCAGGCGCTGATGAATGACGTCATCGCGCCTGCGTCGGGGCAGAGGTCACATTCTACAGTCAGCTGAAAGAAGCGATCGCTCTCTAACCGGGATTCCTATACCGGATCCCCCGTTAGTGAGCGATCATGGCGACGGCGCGCATGCCAACTGAGAGGGCCCTGCGTGCCCTCTCTGGGACGCGTGCCATAAGTTCGCCATCACAGTACTAGGAGGACTGCCATGTATACTGTTCTGTATATACTATGACAACAGCACTGTATACATTATATATTTATTTATTTTGCTTACTTATATAGCGCTTTACAGATATAGTCAACACTTTCCCAAGTAGGGCTCACAATCTAAATTCTCTATTGGTATGTCTTTGGAGTGTAGAAGAAAACCCACGCAAGCAAAGGGAGAACATACAAACTCCTTGCAGATGGTGTTCTTGGCTGGATTAGATCCTAGGACTCCAGCCCTACAAGGCTACAGTGCTAACCACTGAGCCACCGTATATTGTACTGTCCACTTAATATGTACTGCATATAGAGCACTATACATGGCTGCCCATGCCCCAAAAATTTATTATTTGCACACTACTCCCAGTTTTCGGTAAAGATGAACTTGACGTCTGGTAAAAGTTTTAACTGCAGCTTTGAAAGAAAATTATTATTTTTAATTATATTTTACAATTATTGATATTGTATAATTAATTACATTTGTTTCTTATTTACCTCCATAAGAAAACACTGATTTGAAAACATTGACATGCTGCATGTTTAGAGATCACACCACAAGGCAATTTCCACATTAGAATTTTTCAGCTGTGTGTGGATGTGTGAGTAAAATCCACTTTGCTGGTACTACAGAATGCTGCAGATTTAGGTTAAGGCTACATATTGTGGAAAAGCTGCTTTTTTAGTTGCAGATTTTGCTGTGTTTTTTGTTCCAAACCTAACAGTGGCTACAAAAGGAATGGGAAATATAATGGATGCTCTTATACTTCTCCTTTCTGTTCAAAGCATGCCTGGCATTGGCTTAAAAAAACAAACAAAAAAAAAAAAAACACTGCAGCAAAATCTGCAACAAAAAACTGCTTTTCTGCAACGTGGAATGCTAGGTACACACTAGTGCTGCATCTCCATTGTGCGGGTCTGTTGGGGAACTTGAACAACGAATAGGTGAACGGCTAAAACATTGGTTACACACGGAGCCATGCGGACCATAATGGGGTCTGTCAGGGGTCTATTCCTTTTAAACTGAAACTGGCGGAGGAAAAAACCCTCCGTGCAGGACTTTTTCCTTTGCTGATTTTTGACCGCAGCACAGAGACAAGCCTCAAAACTTCTGGAACAAGGTAATTTGGAGTGATGAGACAAACATCGAACTTTTTGGCCACAACCATAAACGTTACATTTAGAGAGGTGTCAACAAGGCCTATGATGAAAGGAACACCATTCCTACTGTAAAGCACGGAGGTGGATCACTGATGATGTGGGGATGTGTGAGCTTCAAAGGCACAGAAAACTTGGTCAAAGTTGAAGGAAAGATGAATGCAGCACGTTATCAGCAAATACTGGAGGCAAATTTGCACTCATCAGCCAGGAAGCTGCGCATGTGACATACTTGGACGTTCCAATATGACAACAATCCAAAACACAAGGCCAAGTCGACCTGTCATTGGCTACAGCAGAAGAAAGTGAAGGTTCTGGAGTGGCCATCTCAGTCTCCTGACCTCAATATCATTGAGCCACTCTGGGGAGATCTCAAGCGCGCAGTACATGCAAAAAAGACCAGGAATTTACAAGAACTGGAGACTTTTTGCCAAGAAGAATGGGCAGTTTTATCATCTGAGAAAATAAAGAGCCTCATCCACAACTACCCCAAAAGACTTCAAGCTGTCACTGATATTAGAGGGGGCAATACAACTAGAATAGAACTGGGGTATGTGAACTTTTGAACAGGGTCATTTTGATGTTTTTGGTTGTCATTATAATTTAAAAAGAGAAAACACAGAAGTTTGACAAGAAATGGCTTCAACCAACCACTAACCATGAGTGGAGAAAAAGTTGTTGTGTTATCATTCATATTCTCTGAAAAAAGGCCAAAAAACCCAAAAACTCTGCCACGGTATGTAAACTTTTTAGCACAACTGTATGTGTTTGATAGCGCAGATTAGCTCTGTTCCCTTGAATAGTCTGGACAGAGAAACACAGACATGACCATATCACGTATCAAAATAAAAAGGCCATGCCACTCCTTCCTTGAATCTTCTGACCAGCAGTGGTTCACCAACCAAACATTGATGATATGTCATAATTAACCATATCCCTTGGGAGGTCATGTGACCACCCCAGGCATGCTTTCTGAAATTCCCGTTTCTTCTGTTTCCGAAACGGAATGTCACCATTACTTCACCCCCCCCCCCCCCCAACATCCCCATCATACTTATGTGTCTTCCTCTCTGGGAATGGCTCCTCCTCTCTGCTAGCGCTTGCGAAGTCCAGAGGTGCCTCCGACACAAGCGCAGTAGAGATGGCACTCCGTCTCTACTGCGCAGACGTCAGAGGCACTTCCGGTCTGTGCACGTGCCGTCAGAGGTGCCGTCTCTACTGCGCAGGGAGGGGGTGTAAAGGAGCGAGAGAGGAAGTGGGTGGGGGAGTGAAAGGGAGGTAGAGTGGAAGCTACACAGCAGGAAGCTGCACCATGTAAACAAATGCAGAGGATGCCAGGAGCTCCCAGTGAAACCCAGAAATCACTCAAAACACTGCTAAAGGTATATGGGTGTACTTATTAACACATTAATAGCACTAACTAAAACAATATTTCAAAAAAAACATTTTTTTCCCTGAAAAACCCCTTTAAGTATCATAGTCAGATTTATACACAAGTGCCAAAAATGTTTGCAAAGCAAAATACAAAGGATAAAGTGTATTAAAACCAACACATAGCTAGGTGTTTAGGTGCTGACTTTGAGGAAAAAAAAGCATCAGAATCAGCGCCAAAAGAAAAAACATACGGTTTAGTCTAAAATGGAGTGAATAAAGGTGTGGTGTGGATTCAGATGGTGGTGGTGCTGCCTTAGCTCCAGGAGTGTTAAAAATGTGCAGTCTGCAGGCCCACACACCCAGACCCTCTGCATTTTCGGGCTGCATGGTCCAAGACTATGTCACTCCTATATGCAACCCTAACACACCTGGTTTGACATGGAAACAGTGGGTGGTGCCTCATTGTAACAGGAGGCAGAGCCACATACTGCATCCAAGGCATACAAGATAGCACCTTATTTTACTTAAAGGGGTTGTCCGGGATAAAATGTACTTCGTACACTAATCTAAACACCCTCCCCCCGCCTACTTTCTAAATTACATAATTTATCAAAAATGTATATCTACCCATATTTTCTGGTTACCGGTGATGTTCCATTTTCCCGTTTCCAGAAACGTAACGTCACTACGACTCACCCCCATCGTACTTACCTCTCTTCCTTTCAGACTTCCTCCTGCGTGGCGGCTCCTCCCTGTTTTCTGACTCTGCTGGCGCGCACGCAATAGTCCCGGCACAGCTCTGTAGCCGGCAATCCACCTCCATTCTGCTCCCATGCCTGCGCAGTAGAGGTGGATTGCCAGATGCAGAGCATAGAGCTGCGCCGGGACTATTGCGTGCGCGCTGGCAGAGTCAGGAAAGGGGAAGAGACGTCTCATAGGAGGAAGTCTGAAAAGGAAGAGAGGCAAGTATGATGGGGTGGAGGGGTGGGCAGAGTTAGTTGGTAAGGGCGGGATAGCTAGAGACAGGAAGGGGGAGGTAGTGAGAGGGAGATAGTGTGAGTCAGCCTACAAGTACCATGATGCATTAGCTAAGACAGCAGGAAGCTACACCATGTAAACAAATACAGAAGATGCCAGGAGCTCCCAGAGAAACACAGAAATCACTCAAAACACTGCTAAACATATTTGTTGCATTTATTAACCCATTAATAGCACTAACAGAACTTTAAAAAAAAAAAAACAATAAAACAAACAAACATTTTTTTGCCTGGAAAACCCCTTTAACCACTTAAGTACCGGGCCAATTTTGGGTCCAGGACCAGACACATTTTCGGGTTTTTTTTGTATGTGCGGTTTTGAGGGCTGTAACATTTTTATCATATGTGTTATTCAACTAATTTCTGCATCTTTTTTCGGTGACACATAGCGCTTTATTTTTATATTGTTTTTATTTTTGCATGTGTTTTATTTTTTTATTTTTTTATATATCCGGGAAAATATAAACAAAAGAGTTGGAAAAACATGTCCGTTTTTAACTTTTTTTTTTTTTTTTTTTTGATAACACAAAGTGCTACCAAAAAACTTTATAAAACAGTTTTTCCTCTCCGTTATGGTAATTTCTTATTTTTATGGTGTGGACGGGGTGGGGCTATAACCTGTAATAAGGGCATTTTATTGGTGTATTATTTTATTTATTTTTTAAATTATTTTATTTACTTTTTTTTTTTTACTTTTCTATTAATGTAAAAAAAAAAAAAAATTGTGTCCCCATAAGGTCATAATAGACCTTTGGGGACATCCGATTCCTTTTTTTTTTTTTTGGGGGGGGGGGGGGGCTGATTTCCCCTTTAATTGGGACTGGTACGTTTAGCCCCAGTTGCAGGAGGAATACAGCCTCCTGCACAAATCGTGCAGCTGCGGAGTTCTGCTTGGACGTACCGGTACGTCCTTGCAGAACTAGACAACCACCCATTAGACCTATACAGTTTATGGGTGGTACGGAAATGGTTAACCACTTTCATACCAGATGCTGAACCCCCTTCCAGACCAGACACATTTTCGGGTTTTTTGTATGTGTGGTTTTGAGGGCTGTAACATTTTTATCATATGCGTTATTCAACTAATTTCAGCGTTTTTTTCCGGGACACATAGGGCTTTATTTTTATGTTCTTTTTATTTTTGCATGTGTTTTAATTTTTTTTTTTTTTTATATCTGGGAAAATGTCAACAAAAGAAGGGGGAAAACGTGTCCCAAGTGCATGCCTGGGCCACCATTTTCCGGTGGTCTGTTACAACGCTGCGTCCAATGCCTGCGAAAGGCAGAAGAAGAAGAGGGGAGTGAACACAATGAGCTAAGGGGAGGTGAAAAGTTATGACGCGGGAGGTTCTCGGGGCACAGGGTGAATGTCCCCGATTCTCCATGATGGTAATTAGCATAACAGATGAAATGGATTTTATCAGAAACAGCGGCGAGAAGCTTAGAATGGAAGGTAGGAGTAGAATAGACTTTTTAAAGGCTATTCCAACATGCCTTTAGTTAAAAAGGTGTTTTTCTAATGATAGACTCCCTTTAATCCATTCTAGCGTCTACCATGAAATACTCTGTGTGGTCCATAAACGCGTACATACTGTACAGTAACCGGGGGGAGCTATAGCTTTTGAGGGACATCAGGTTTTCACAACTGGCAGCAGCTGACACAGTGACATGACCAGCGGTCACATAATCACTGCACAATCTGAACACTGCACATATATAAGTTTAATTAATATTATACAGTAATATATTTACGATTTTCAAAATGGAAGACGTTTTCCTCCTAAGAATGAAAAAATGTATACACAGCAGACAGATTTGGCAAAGTCATGACCCATTTGACCATCCCGGGAGAGTCCTCGATTAGTATAAACGCTCGCGCTGGGCTGTACTCACACTCACTGGTTCAGAGCTTCAAGTACCGCATGTGAATGTAGAATACCAACTTCACGTACCCGTAAGATTGCGAGTATGCGCACTGCACAACCTCCGTTGTCAGTAACCTGTCGGTGAATGTCACATGTGATTCAATTTCTCTTCTCTCATTGGATTGTAAGCGTTTAGCCCTCGGAAATACTTGGAGTTCCCACACCTATTACTTCCGGAGTAAAGTCATTCGAAGGTGGAAGCAACTAGAAAAGCTTTGGGTGACAGTCAAGATGGCGGCTTCCTTGTTGGCATTGGGACGCGGATACGTTCGTGGGATCTTGGGGAAGGGGTTGAGCCAGAATTCCTGGAGCTCCATGTCGGTTCCCTGTTCTTTGGCATGTAGAACCGTGCATATTGGAAGACAGCTCAGCGCCGCAGTCCCAAATGCTGGGGAGAAGGTCACCCATACTGGACAGGTCATAGCTTTTTATATAGCATTTTCTATGTAACAGTACAGTATAGAATGTTTGTCAACGCACCCTTAGTGCTCAGAGCAGTCGCTGATTTTATATGTTTCTGATACAGTCTAAATGCATGGTAACATTGTAGCCTGGATGAAGATATAGCAGTGACGACCATGTGATTTTACTCAGCTCTGCTACACCTGTACGGACTGTACTCCACTCTTGAGGCACGCATTACTGTGAAAAGGAAGGGCCGTTTTCGCTTCTGCAACAACTTTGCAAATTATCTAGTTGTCTTACTATTCTGTTTGCAACTCCTGGGCAAACCTATATGAGTCTCTGGTTACTGGTGACAAACATATGTACATATAGTCAGTGGTGTAACTAGGAATGGCTCAGCCCCAAGGCGAACATTTGACATGAGGGCAGGGGGGACGGGGGCCCACAGCGGCCCCTGCACACGGTAGTATGCCCCACAGCGGCCCCTGCACACGGTAGTATGCCCCACAGCGGCCCCTGCACACGGTAGTATGCCCCACAGCGGCCCCTGCACACGGTAGTATGCCCCACGCATGAACGATCATTATACTCTGGGGTCTTTTCAGACCCCGGAATATAATGATCGGAGACCCAGGGGAGGATACAAACCTAAAAAACAATGCTACTTACCTCTTCCCGGCTCCGCTGCACTCCCGTGCGCTACTTCAGCCATCTTCAATGTTGGAGCAGATCTCGCAAGAGTGAGGCTGACGTTGCGACACATAATGACGTCGGCTGACGTCTGGGACGTCGCCAAACAGGCCCGGAGCCTGCGGAGCGCAGGAGAGGTGAGTTACAGTGTTTTTTTATGTTCGCTTACCTCACCTGGGCCTCCAATCGTTATACTCAGGGGTCTCAAAAGACCCCGGAGTATAATAATAACAGTGTTTGTGGGGTTCGCGGTAGCGGCTGCCACCGAGTTCCAGGTCCCGGGCCCCATAATGTTCCAGCCCCTGTGGCAGCCGCTACTGCTGCTACCCCGATATTTACGATATTTCTCTTCATCTTTTTTTCGGTGACACATAGGGCTTTGTTTTTATGTTTGTTTTTTTATTTTTGCATGTGTTTTTAATTTTATTTATTTATATTTTTTTTTTATTTAACACACAGTGCTACTAAAAAAAAACTTTTTAAAATAGTTTTTACTCTCCATTATGGAAATTTTTATTTTGTATGGTGTTGTTGGGGATGGGGCTATAACCTTTAATAACGGCGTGTTATTGGCATATTATTTTATTTACTTTTTATTTTTTATTTTTTTATTTTCTTTTTAGATTGTGTCCCCATAAGGTCATAATAGACCTTTGGGGACGTCTGATCACTGTTTTTTCTTTTGTTGGGCAGGCTGATTTCCCCTGTAACTGGGTCTGGTACATTTAGCCCCAGTTGCAGGAGGAATACAGCCTTCTGCATGTTACTCTCACGTTATTATAGAGCTGATCTGAGTCCTGTAGCACCCAGCATCTATTACAGACGCTGATCCTGGCGGATCACGTGACTGCCGGGTCAAAGGGCAGCCGCAAGATGGCGATTTTGTGCAGCTGCTGAATTCTGCTTGGACGTACTGGTACATCCTTGCAGAAATAGACAACCACCTACCGGACGTATATATAGTCTATGGGCGGTACAGAAGTGGTTAAAGGTGTTGTCTGAGATAGACTATGAATTAACCCCTAAACTAAACACTCTCCCCCTTCCTAACTTCTAATTTACTTCAATAAAAAAAAAAAAATAAATGCATAATTACCCACACTTTCTGATAATCCGGTGACGTTTGTTTCACCGCTTCCGTTTTTTATTTATTTTTTTTGTCAAAAGCACTTCACGTTTTGTGTATATTAAAATTAAAAAATGTAATAAGATTGTCCTTTGGCTCTAACATCCCCCACAGTTCCCGAAGAAAGTAAGTATTGATAGCTGTGTTACTGTGGGTACATTGGTGTCCCGTCTACCCTTTAGTGGCCAGTGGTGGCAGCTCTGTGTGTAGATGAGTGATTGTAGACGTTGCTTCACCTCTGTGTAGCCTAGTGTGACAGGTGACCTGGAAGGGAGTGTGGAAGCTAAGTTCCCCTTTTTATGATCACATTTTTGTGTGATGAGTATGGGTACGGATACATCACAGATTTGGTATACAGTGAGCGGATATATCTGGTGTGAGACCCTGATCCCTGACAGTGAGTAATTCATTTAAAGGGTGTATGCCACTAATTATTGGTATACCCTTTCAGGTCAAGTCCCTGAATCTGGGGGCCTGCAAGTTTTCTTGAAAGGTCCATGTGAATGGCTGGCAGCTGCATGCCATGAATGGCATGCTGGTCAGGCATGTGCAGCAATACCTCATTCACAAGCAGCATTCAAGTAGACTTTTGAGCCCCTGATCACAGTGGGTTGCAGATGCTTAAGAAGGTATGATATGTTCTGTCACATGCTTTTCCATCTGCAGCCATCTCATAGCCAAGGTGGGGGACCTGGTATCTGATGACAGGTGACCCCTGTACTGTTCAGTGTGGTTCTTGTACTAAACACATCACCTGTTCCCTTTGTAGTGGCTGGGTGTTGACCCTGCAGCTCAGCACCTGGAGTTGGCCCCGTACAGATTGGTATGGGGGCAGCCTGATCAGATTTTTTTAATTTTTTTTATTTTATATAGTGTAGTGGCATTGTTTTGCACTTGCCTGGTGTTTGTTGTTTCTAGTATGGCTCTATTCTTTGTTTATTAAAAAAAAAAAGCCTTGGGGATAGTTGGCTATTACTAAAATCTTTAATTTATGGGTATGTGTGTAAAGCCAATATCTTATTGAATCCTGAAATAGAAATTAGTTTCATGTAACATTATTTTATTTTAATTAGAGTTTAAGAAATTATTCTTTTATTTTTAGGTTTTTGATGAAGGCGACTACAGGAAAGTGCGATTTGTTGGAAAGCAGAAGGAGGTAAGACTTTTAAGGATTACATTTTATGATGTCAGTGCTACGTGTAAGTTCTTCTGCTTACAGCTTTTTCAGAACTTGCTTTCCAAAATATTCAGTATTGCCACTGGTAAGGATATGCAAGTCATTGACAGGCATATCAAGCCTCTTTCACACCATGTTTGTGAGTGATTTCTGGCCATGTAATGTCACGTGGTCAGTTTGCATCTCAGTCAAGTGAATTGGGCTGAGCTGCGATACCAAGCACAGCTACTGTCCAATGTACTGTACTTTGCTTGGTTTTCTATGAAGAGGCCACAGTGTTCAGGTGTCTTCAAACCGCTGATCGGTCAGGATCCCTGTGATTGGACTGGACCCTTGTCTATTTTTAACCCATTCCCAACATCTGCCGTAATAGTACATTTTACCAGGAAGGGTTTACATGGAGGATTTAAACCCTGTCTTTAACTCCTTTTATTCCTGTTCTATATGTCACAACGAGGAAGTCATTCCACGAACCACCAAATTATTAGGGTATGTTCACATGGTGGAATTTGGAAAACCTGAAAAATTCTACTTCTTCAGGAATTCGAAAGGAGAAATCCACCAAAAGCTTCAAATTCTGCCTTGGCCAAGCGGTAGTTTTTCGCCTTGCATCTGTTTCAGTGGGAGTTCTCAGGTAAAATCTACCTGAAGATCAAGCATCTGCCTCCCACTGAAATAAATGGAGGCCAATTTCACACAGAATTTGGCTCAAAATCTGCTCTAAATACCTTCGTGTAAACATAGCTTGGGAAGCAGTGTTGCTGCACACACGGGATTCTGACACAAGACTCATACTATAGAATAAAATGTTATTTATTCTGCACAGAGAGTGCCATCATTTTTTTTTTTTTTTTTTTTTTTTTTTTTTGCAGTTTTTCATCTGACAACCTAAGCAATAAAAAGTAATAAAAATGGTACCACTGAATTTTACACTTGTCTTGCCAATGGAAGGACTGAGTGATTTACTGTATCTTTCAGACTATAAGACGCACCTAGGTTGTAGAGGAGGAAAATAGGGGAAATAAATTTTGAAGTGAAAAAGGGGTAAAATATTTAATAACATATGGAAGTTGTAGTTTTGCAACAGCTGCAAGGCCACATTGACAGGTGACCCTGCAGCTGTACGGGGATGTATAGGGCATCATTTTTTGCAGGGCCAGGTGTACTTTTCAGTTATACCATTTTGGGGAATGTCTATTGCTTTGATCACTTTTTATTCAAATCAGAGGTGAAAAAAAACAGCAGTTTGGCACTTTTGATTTTTTTTTTTTCTTTTCCGGCTATGGCGTTCAACCTACGAGAAAATATTTTTATAAGTTTGTAGACTGGTTGTTTTCGGACCCAGGGATATCTAATGTGTATGTGATTCACAGTAATTTTCTACTTTTATATGTATTCTACAGTAGGGAAAGGGGGTGATTAAGAACTTTTTGTATAATTTTTTTTTTTTTTTTTTTATTAGCCCCCTTAGGGGGTTTGAACCTGCAGTCATTTGATTGCAAGTCCCATAGACTGCAATACAACTGTATTGCAGTCTATGGGAGATTCTGTACATTATATTGCGGCTGGTCATAGACCAGTCGCAATAGTAATGTTACTATAACGAGCCTGGGAGCCTGTCCTAGGAACAGGTCGGCTCCTGCGATCTCGCCGTGTAGGAGCCGGCCTGCAACGAAAAAGGTAGCCACCGGCCCTGTGAGCGTTTTAATATCTTTGGGGTGCTTACAGGTAGTAATGCCACTCTGATTGCGGGCATTAGCTCCGGGTCTCCGCTATACATTACAGGAAGCCTGCGGCGGCATTAGGAAGGCGATGCTGCGACCCCGCTCCTTGGACCCCCCCCCTCCACAATACCCACACTTGGACTATAAGACGCACCCCCCCCATTTTCCTCCCAAATTTGGTCTGAAAAATACAGTAATCCCTTAAGGGGACAGTTTCATTTTCAAATGTTACTTTGTGGTAAAAGCTTTGAAACACTTTTACTGATTCTGAGATTTTATTTTTTTTTTTTTTTTGTGAAACATTGTACTTTGTGTCAGTGGTAAATTTTGGTTGATATGTTTTGTCTTTAATTATGAAAAAAATAGGAAATTTGGTGAAAATTGCAGTTTTCAAACAATGAAATTGTCTTTCATACTACCCAAATTCCTTCGTAAATATAATTTACCATATCTCTGCTTTTTGTTGCAATCAAAAGGCTTGCATGTCAAACAATAATTTTGAAAATTTTCAGTGTTTCCAAAACCCATGTTCAAGGAACCAGTTCAGTTCTGAAGGGGTCTTGAAAGGCTTCTATAATAGAAACCCCCATAAATCACCCCAGTCTCAAAACTGCACTCCTGAAAGCATTCAAAACAGCATTTAGAAAGATTCTTAACCCTTTCAGCATTTCACAGCAATTAAAACAATATGGAGGTCAAATTTACGTCTTTCGATTTCTATTACTAATATATTCATTTACCCTTAGAATTGACACATTCTCAAGGGGTTAAAGGAGAAAATGCATTCCACAATCTGTTACGCAATTTCTCACGAGCATAAAATGATCCCACATGTGGATGTAAACTGATGTATGGACACAAAGTAGGGTAGAGACCAGAAGGAGCGCTATTGGGATTTTTGAGGGCAGTTTTAGGCACCATGTTGCATTTGCAGAGCCCCTGAGGTACCAGAACAGTTGAAACCCCCCCCCCCCCCCAAAATGACCCAATTTTGGAAACTAGACCTCTCAAGGAATTTATCAAGGAGTATAGTGAACGTTTGGACCCCATAAGTGTTTAACAGAATTTTTTACCATTGAGCTGTGAAAATGAAAAATTACTTATTTTATTGTAAAAAAAAAAAAAGTTACTTTAGCCCCAAATTTTTCATCTTCACAAGGGGTTAAAGGAGAATTTGCACTCCACATTTTGTTACACAATTTCTCCTGAACATGACAATACCCCATATGGTACACTGGTACGGGTAATTGGCTTTGGAGGGCTGATTTTGCTGAAATGGTTTTCAGGCACCATGTCCCATTTGCAGAGCACTCAAGGTGCCAAAACAGTGAAAACCCTGTTTTGTAAACTAGACCCCTCAAGGAATTTATCAAGGGGTATAAAAAGTACTTCATGTGTTATGCAGAATTGGGCTGTGAAAATGAAAAGCAATATTTTTTCTTTCTAACCTCAATGTTGCTTTAACCCCATTTTTTGCAGTTCTATGAGGGGTTAAATGAAAAAAATGCACTCACAATGTGTTAAGCATTTTCTACAGACTAGGGAAATGCCCCACCTGTGGTTGTAAACTGATGTATGGGCACACAGTGGGACAGAACAGTTCTTGGAGGGAAGATTTTGTCATAATACTTCTCAGGAACCATGTTAACTTTGCAGAAGAAACTTATCATGGGGTATAGTGAGCATTTGGACCTCACAGGTGATTTACAGAATTGAGCAGTAAATTTTGAACATGACTTATTTTTCAACAAAATGTTGCTTTAGCCCCTTTTTTTCATTTCCTAAAGGGGTTAAAGTAGAAAATGCACTCACAATTTAAGTATTTTCTCCCGATCTATGGGCATACAGCGGCACTCAGAAGGGATATAATGTATATCCTATTTGTAGGTCATAATTTCCATAATTTTCATGCGCCATGCTGTATTTGCAGTGCCCCTGGAGAACCAGAACAGTGAAAACCCCCTAATGACCTCAGAAAACTAGACCCCTTAAGAAATTTGCCAAGGGATATAGTGAGCATTTGGGTATGGTACAGGTATTGCATTAATTTATTTTCCAGAAATTGATGCACAACTGAGGTTGAAAGGTAATTCTGTGTGGAGTATATCACGGTATAAGGAGGCAAATCTCTTTCTCATATATATATATATATATATATATATATATATATATATATATAACAGTCATATGAAAAAGGTTGGGCACCCCTATTAATCTTAATCATTTTTAGTTCTAAATATTTGGGTGTTTGCAACAGCCATTTCAATGTGATATATCTAATAACTGATGGACACAGTAATATTTCAGGATTGAAATGAGGTTTATTGTACTAACAGAAAATGTGCAATATGCATTAAACCAAAATTTGACCGGTGCAAAAGTATGGGCACCTCAACAGAAAAGTGACATTAATATTTAGTAGATCCTCCTTTTGCAAAAATAACAGCCTCTAGTCGCTTCCTGTAGCTTTTAATCAGTTCCTGGATCCTGGATGAAGGTATTTTTGACCATTCCTCTTTACAAAACAATTCCAGTTCAGTTAAGTTTGATGGTCGCCGAGCATGGACAGCCCGCTTCAAATTATCCCACAGATGTTCAATGATATTCAGGTCTGGGGACTGGGATGGCCATTCCAGAACATTGTAATTGTTCCTCTGCATGAATGCCTGAGTAGATTTGGAGCTGTGTTTTGGATTATTGTCTTGCTGAAATATCCATCCCCGGCGTAACTTCAAATTTGTCACTGATTCTTGTACATTATTCTCAAGAATCTGATGATACTGAGTTGAATCCATGCGGCCCTCAACTTTAACAAGATTCCCGGTGCCGGCATTGGCCACACAGCCCCAAAGCATGATGGAACCTCCACCAAATTTTACAGAGGGTAGCAAGTGTTTTTCTTGGAATGCTGTGTTTTTTTGACGCCATGCATAACGCCTTTTTGTATGACCAAACAACTCAATCTTTGTTTCATCAGTCCACAGGACCTTCTTCCAAAATGAAGCTGGCTTGTCCAAATGTGCTTTTGCATACCTCAGGCGACTCTGTTTGTGGCGTGCTTTCAGAAACGGCTTCTTTCGTATCACTCTCCCATACAGCTTCTCCTTGTGCAAAGTGTGCCTTATTGTTGACCGATGCACAGTGACACCATCTGCAGCAAGATGATGCTGCAGCTCTTTGGAGGTGGTCTGTGGATTGTCCTTGACTGTTCTCACCATTCTTCTTCTCTGCCTTTCTGATATTTTTCTTGGCCTGCCACTTCTGGGCTTAACAAGAACTGTCCCTGTGGTCTTCCATTTCCTTACTATGTTCCTCACAGTGGAAACTGACAGGTTAAATCTCTGAGACAACTTTTTGTATCCTTCCCCTGAACAACTATGTTGAACAATCTTTGTTTTCAGATCATTTGAGAGTTGTTTTGAGGAGCCCATGATGCCACTCTTCAGAGGAGATTCAAATAGGAGAACAACTTGCAATTGGCCACCTTAAATACCTTTTCTCATGATTGGATACACCTGGCTATTAAGTTCAAAGCTCAGTGAGGTTACAAAACCAATTTTGTGCTTCAGTAAGTCAGTAAAAAGTAGTTAGGAGTATTCAAATCAATAAAATGATAAGGGTACCCAAATTTTTGCACCGGTCAAATTTTGGTTTAATGCATATTGCACATTTTCTGTTAGTACAATAAACCTCATTTCAATCCTGAAATATTACTGTGTCCATCAGTTATTAGATATATCAAATTGAAATGGCTGTTGCAAACACCCAAATATTTAGAACTAAAAATGATTAAGATTAATAGGGGTGCCCAAACTTTTTCATATGACTGTATATATATATATATATATATAAAATAAATGAGTTTCTTTCTGTCTGTTCTTTATGCACGACCAAACGACTGGACTGATCCTCACCAAATTATAGCACACAGGTACAGCAGGTGTCCGGGAAGAGTCTCAGCTCTCTAGGGCGTACCGTTCCAGAGATACAGTATTCCCCAAAAATGACCTGCATTAGCTAATACAAGCCTGCAAGTCTTTCACTCATATTCCAACACAGTCACATGTCCCTTATCAGCCAATAGAAGCTCATAGGCTCTTACTTTCCACAGGTACATAGGTTTCCATAGGAACCAAGCTATTTATGACCTGCATGAGTCAATAGCAGTTCGCAGGTCCTTATTTAGTCATATCACGTGTATCAGCCAATATAAGTTCATATTTAATTTACCAGGTTTCCATAACAACACAGCCATAAATGGACTGTACCTATACTAGACTCAGTGGCGTAACTAGGAATGGCTGTGCCGCAAAGCGAACATTTGACATGGCCCTCCCCCCCCCCCCCCCCAAAAAAAAAAAAAAAAAAAAAAAAACTGCATTCCTGCACACAGTATTATGCCCCACAGTGGCCCCTACACACAGTATTATGCCCACTCCCCGCTACCTCTTCAATGTTGGACCAGACGTCACGTGAGCCAGGCATGCGTTGCAACGCATAATGACTTCGGACTGGCCCACCGATGTCTGGGACGTCACCAAGGAGGCCCGAAGACTGCCGAAGCGCAGGAGAGCTAAGTAACGTTGTTTTTTATGTTCCCTCACCTCTCCTGGGCCTCCAATAATTATTATTCTCTGGGGTCTGAAAAGACCCCAGAGTATAAGTGTTTGTGGGGTTCACGGCCCGCGGCCTTACTTACCGATACCCGCTCCTTCTCACAGCCTCCTGCAGATGCAGAACAACTGAAAAGATGCTGGAAGAGTACCCGACGCCATCTGTCAAGCATAGTGGAGGTAATGTGATGGTCTGGGGTTGCTTTGGTGCTGGTAAAGTGAGAGATTTGTACAAGGTAAAAGGGATTTTGAATAAGGAAGGCTGTCACTCCATTTTGCAACGCCATACCCTGTGGACAGCGCTTGATTGGAGCCAATTTCATTCTACAACAGGACAATGACCCAAAGCACACCTCCAAATTATGCAAGAACTATTTAAGAAATAAGCAGGCAGCTAGTATTCTATCTGTAATGGAGTGGCCAGCGCAGTCATCAGATCTCAACCCCATTGAGCTGTTGTAGGTGCAGCTTGACTGTATGGTACGCAAAAAGTGCCCATCAAGCCAATCCAACTTGTGGGAGGGGCTTCTGGAAGCATGGGGTGAGATTTCTCCAGATTACCTCAGCAAATTAACAGCTAGAATGCCAGAGGTCTGCAATGCTGCAAATGGAGCATTCTTTGACAAAAGCAAAGTTTGAAGGAGAAAATTATTTCAAATAAAAATCATTATTTCTAACCTTGTCAATGTCTTGACTATATTTTCTATTCATTTTGCAACTCATTTGATAAATAAAAGTGTCAGTTTTCATGGAAAACACAAAATTGTCTGGGTGACCCCAAACTTTTGAACGGTAGTGTACACACAGCTTTACACCAGTTTTCCATAGTGTGATGATTCCACTTAAATATGGCTATAACTCAAAGATGTATTTTGATCTCTGGGTAGCGTATCTCTCTCTTAATTCCATTTAATCTAGCTGTGCGTAGCTCTAATCCTAGGTGTATGTTGTCAGTAGTGGCAACAATGTAACAATAGGGCTTTGTACTCATCCCAGAATGGTTCCATTGAATTCCTACATAGCCCCTTGGTGATCAAATACACATGTATTGTTTAGCCTAGGCTATTGGATCAGACATGGTTGATAACATATAGACGGCATTGTGTCATTCCACTTAATCCCATCTTCTTACAAAGAATCTTGACTTGAGTGCGTTAGTCAATCAGACTTACTGTCGCCGGTGACCTCATTCTGGGTGGTGGCATAAAGGGTATATAAGATGAGGTAGGGATCAGTGGGAGAGATGCTACTGTGATGAGTTGCTGAGATGCTGGAGTTGCTGGCTGGAATGCTGTGTTGATGCTGCTGCTAGGAGCCTCCACTGGTTATCCCCACATGCCAGGGCATGTGTGAGTGTTGGATTATAGAGCCACATCAAGGATATGTGTGGTAAAGTAATTATTTCACTTTTATTCCCTTTTTATTTTATGTGCTGTATATTGTAACTAGTAACAGTTAATGCTTGTATATATCTGCATATCTGTTCTGAACTGCATGTGTTAGATGTTAATACCGACCCATCTAGGGGTTAATAAATATACAAAATTTAGAAAGCTTGTCTTGTATTATCTTGTGAACCCAACACTCACTGGCGGTGAGTGTGGTTTTTATTAAAGAAGTCTCAGGTGTGGGCCAAAGCGGTGTTGGCGCACTGAGGATCTTTCACACATAGCAACCAAGCTATGACCTGTATGAGTCAATAGCAGTTCGCAGGTCCTTAAATATTCAGTCATATGAAGTGTATCAGTCAATATAAGTTCACATTTCATTTACCACGTTTCCATAACAACACAGCCATAAATAGACTGTACCTATACTGGACTGCCATACTGGATGTCAAGTGCAAAACTGGCCAATTCTTATGGGGCCATTACACAAGCAAAAAATAAAATATACCCGTGCAAAGCCGGGTCCTTCTGCTAGTAAATTATAAAATTAATAATCCATGGATGTGTGGTACATTCTGAAGCAATCGTTGATGAACGGGCCAGGTTTTTCTGGGAAGATGTCACACTGATAAATTGTTTCTTTTCATATTCTGCTTCTTGAACAGACTTTGCACCTTTTTTGGCTCTTGCCTTTCTTTGCAGTTTGTGGAACTTCACTGGGAAAGTGTTGCCCTGGTACAATACAGATACCTTCAGTTCCAGAAGTACTGTGGCCTGGCATTTCAAGGTTCCAAAATATCAGGGTCTTGATGACTTCATCCTGAAACAGAAGGAATGTTCCTATCCGGCCTACACATCGTGTGGGTAGTGGTACAGGGACAGGGGTGCTGCCGTTAACATGAATTATGGTCAGGACAAGGACATCCCTTTTTGTCCTTTATGTTTTGTTTTTTATTGAAGGTTGTTTTTTTTTTTTTTTTTCAAAATAATAATAGAAAAAAGAGAGGCAAAATTAACAAACAAAGTACAAGCCTGTAAAAAAGAGAACATAAAAGAACACTTGGAGCCAAAGGTGTACGCCGCCAAACAAACAGGTTAAGAATGAGAAGGACAACAAGGTTGAGGTGGAGAGTGGAGTCAAGGGCTAAAAGTAGGAATAACATCCCAGGGGAGGAGAGGTCCAACAACGGAGGACCACCACAACTCTATCATCCAGGAAACCTCGCCCAACAAGAGAGAAGGGGGTGGGAAAGCAGACACAAGTGACCCAAAAAAAACAAAAGATTAGACAGGAGGGAGATGCACTGAAGGGGTGGGTCAATAGGATAAAAGAAGAGTAGGGGAGCAACAGAGCCAAAAGGCCAGGAAAGTGTACAAGACAAGAATGCGGTGAACTCAGAAGACTCCTGGAACACCATCCACGGCTGCCAGAGGGACTCAAACTTGCAAAGATCAGGAGAGTCCTCTGCCACCAGGGCCTCCATTCTCTGAATAGGTAGAAGCTCCTGTAGAAACTCAACCATGCTGGGTTCAGCAGTGCTGCGCCAGTGCCTGGAAATTACTGTGCTGGTGACTGTGAGGAAATGTCACAGGAGATCCTTCTTCACACAGATATTTTCCTAGGTATAACAGAGAGGACCAGATTAGGCAAAGTCTTGATGGATCGATTGGTGCACAGGTTGAACGCTGCATCCCAAAATAATAATAATAATTAATAAATTTTATTTATATAGCGCCAACATATTCCGCAGCACTGTACAATTTGTAGGGTTCAAGTACTGACAAAAAAGATACATTACAAAGAAATATTCAATTCACACACTAAGACTGAGGGCCCTGTTCGCAAGAGCTTACAATCTATGAAGGGTCTAATTGCATCACACTCCCACCAGATATGGAAAGCATACCTCTCAGAACCACAGCTCCATCACCTGTTGGAAACTTCAAGATAGAACCTATGGAGGAGGTCAGGACATCGGTACCATCGAGTCAGTATTTTGAAATTCTTTTCCTGCACAATGCAAGGCAATGGGAGTTTATGTGTAAACAAGAAAGACCTATCCCAGTCGGCAGGAGAGAGATGCATATGGAGGTCCGACTCACAGGGACCAGTGTTAGGAGGGCTCACAGGTGAATGCCCGGATAATGCCATAGAGTGCAGAGTGTGCACATGGGGTGGTGTCCATTTGAGAGAGGGCAGACTCCAGGTCAGTCATGGAGGAGGAAAGCAAAGGAGGCAAGGAGAATTTTAAGTCATGACAGGTGGAGGTCAGGGTGAGAAGCACATAACTGTTCTAGAGAAGGAAGTGGCAGGTCTCCAACAACGTGACTTAAACGAATGTAATCTATGCTTCACCACCAAGGAATTTATCTACTAGGCATCTCCAGTGCTCCCGATCAACGCTTTCTCGGCGAAAGTAAACACGGGAGAACTACTAGCACAAGCCGATGAGATCACCAAGAGAGTTTTGCAACCAATGAGAAAACAGACCTGATCAGTGTGGATCAGGCCCGGCATCAGAGGTGATAAGACATTGGTCAATAATGAATTTACAAATACAGGTAAACTAGACCTAAAAGCAACAATTAACCAACAGAACAGTGGAGTGGAGAGGATAAGCTCCACGCGAAACAGGTGGGGATAAGGTAGAGATGCCAAAAAACGCGCTATTCAGTAGCACGGGAACCCTGATGGAAAACAAGCTTTACAAAAGAGGAGGGTTCGTAGTCCACAGGGGTGAAAATTCAGCAACAACAGTATGATTATGCTGACCAAAACGTAAATGAGAGACCAAAAACCAGGGGGACAGTTCCTTGAGAGCTCATTGACGAAAGTTCAAAGGTCCAGGTTGGAGAGGCTTGGCGGTCACATGACTGGATATCTGAGGTGGAAGTACGGTCCCACCGATATCGTCTGGCCCGGCGATGAGGCATGGGTGAGCTGAGCTGGCTCAGGAGTGCCAGGTAGAGAAGGCCAGTCCGGGATTAGCACTGGAAAGAAGCCTGAGGACTGTTGTGAAGGCTGGAATGTTGCTTAGATGAGATGAGACGGCAGTCATGCCGTACTTGCAGGCAGAAGGGGAATCCCCAGGAATATGGCACCTGACTATGTATCAGAAGGTCCAGGAGCAGTTTCAGAGCACTCTTGGCGAATGCGTGAGCTGCGGTAGGTCAGGAAGCCGACTAATAGGATTATCTTGAAATATAATTTAGCAGGACTAAAGAGCTTTGCGCATGATGGCTTCCTTGAGCTGAAATCTGTGCACTTGACATATGACGCCTCTGGGGTTAGCAGAATCCGGAGGGCGTGGGCCTAAAGAGCAGTTCGATCAAGTTCAAGCAGAGAACCAGGAGGGACCTCCCAAAGAGAATTGAAAATCATACGTTGAGTAGCATCTAGTTGCTGGGGTTCAATAGATTCAGGGAGTCCCCGAACCCTGATGTTGTTCCATCTGTTCCTGTTTTCAAGGTCATCCAGGAGATCCACCAGGGCAGCTGGTGAGTGTGAGACAAGATGAGAGTCATGAGTAGAAGCTGGTTTGCAATGGAGGATGAGAAGGTCTCCAGGGTGTCGACTCTCCCCGCTAAGAGTTGCACAATAGAGCGGACCATTCAGATTTGTACGACTGCTCCAGCCGGGTCGCATAAGCTTCCATGTCAGACTTTGTAGGACTAGCACTGAAATGGGCATTCAGTCTGCGGAGTTCATCCAGCATATCAGGAGTGGTGGCTGGGATGTTTGGCCGGACTGATTTAAGTCCAGGTGTAGAGCGGGGGCCGGAGGCGCAAGGTGCTCCAGGAGGAGTAAGCTGTGGTATGGCTGGTGATGGAGCCAGGCCAACAAGGGGAAGTGATGGTAGAAGTAGGCCAGGGCAGGGGGCAGCTGTGAAGCTGGATTGAACAGCCTTTCCTTACCTTTTGGTGCTCCCAGTGGCGAAGGCAACGGTCCCGTGCTGGAGTCATGCAACCGCAGCGGTGTGGAGGAGGCAGAGAACAACAGCAGTGAGAGCCAGTCTGAATCAGATGCTGCTGCCGAAAAGGGAGATGATGGCGCTGATCGGTAGCTGGTGTCTCCTGCCATCTACGGCATAGGAGGACTAGGTGTAAAGGAGGTCCCCGCCGAAGGAGAGCACACTGCGCCATCCCTGTCTGGGAAGCTGGGTGCAGATAGTGAGGAGTCTGCTGGCTGATGCCAGTCTGCATGGCCTCGTGGGGATGACGCGGCAGCACAGCTCTGTTCAAAGGTGCATGGTCCATCGAGAGATCTCGATGGAGGGACCCAGAGGGGGTGAGGAGGACCACGGTGGGGCACTTTTACGCTTGCCCATGTTCGAGTGCAAGATAAAGGCACAGGTCAGCAAAAGCGCGGGCCTAGGAGGTCCAAGGAAGGAACTGAGGCAGACACGTCCTCACTCCTCCATAGCCAAGTCATGCCCCCTCTTGTCCTTTATACTTGACCAACAGCATGTTCTCCTTGCATACAGCCCTACTCTCACCCCTTCTGAGGGACTGTGCAACCTGTTCCCTAGGGAGGCCTTTCTGAATTTTTTTTTTTTTTTTTTTTTTTTTTCCCACACTCCCACAAGCTGCAGTTCCTCTGGAGATTGGGATGCTGGTGTACAGTCATGGCCAAAAGTTTTGAGAATGATACAAATATTAATTTTTACAAAGTCTACTGCTTCAGTTTTTCTAATGGCAATTTGCATATACTCCAGAATGTTATAAAGTGATCAGCTTAACAGCAATTACTTGCAAAGTCAATATTTGCCTAGAAAATGAACTTTATCCCCCAAAACACATTTCAACATCATTGCAGCCCTGCCTTAAAAGGACCACCTAACATAGTTTCAGTGATTGCTCCATTAACACAGGTGTGGGTGTTGATGAGGACAGGGCTGGAGATCAATCTGTCATGATTAAGTAAGAATGACACCACTGGACACTTTAAAAGGAGGCTGGTGCTTGCCATCATTGTTTCTCTTCTGTTAACCATGGTTATCTCTAAAGAAACACGTGCAGTCATCATTGCACTGCACAAAAATGGCCTAACTGGGAAGAGTATTGCAGCTAGAAAGATTGCACCTCAGTCAACAATCTATCGCATCATCAAGAACTTCAAGGAGAGAGGTTCCATTGGTGCCAAAAAGGCTCCAGGGCACCCAAGAAAGACCAGCAAGCGGCAGGACCGTCTCTTAAAAGTGTTTCAGCTGCAGGAGCGGGCTACCAGCAGTGCAGAGCTTGCTGAGGAATGGCAGCAGGCAGGTGTGAGTGCATCTGCACGCACTGTGAGGCGGAGACTCTTGGAGCAAGGCCTGGTCTCAAGGAGGGCAGCAAAGAAGCCACTTCTCTCCAGAAAAAACATCAGGGACAGACTGATATTCTGCAAAAGGTACAGGGAGTGGACTGCTGAGGACTGGGGTAAAGTCATTTTCTCTGATGAATCCCCTTTTCGATTGTTTGGAACATCTGGAAAACAGCTTATTCGGAGAAGAAGAGGTGAGCGCTACCACCAGTCTTGTCTCATGCCAACTGTAAAGCATCCTGAAACCATTCATGTGTGGGGTTGCTTCTCAGCCAAGGGAATCGGCTCTCTCACAGTCTTGCCTAAAAACACAGCCATGAATAAAGAATGGTACCAGAATGTCCTCCAAGAGCAACTTCTCCCAACCGTCCAAGAGCAGTTTGGCGCTCAACAATGCCTTTTCCAGCATGATGGAGCACCTTGCCATAAAGCAAAGGTGATAACTAAATGGCTCAGGGAACAAAACATAGAGATTTTGGGTCCATGGCCTGGAAACTCCCCAGATCTTAATCCCATTGAGAACTTGTGATCAATCAGCAAGAGACGGGTGGACAAACAAAAACCAACAAATTCAGACAAAATAAAAGCATTGATTCTGCAAGAATGGACTGCTATCAGTCAGGATTTGGTCCAGAAGTTGATTGAGAGCATGCCAGGGAGAATTGCAGAGGTCCTGAAGAAGAAGGGTCAACCCTGCAAATATTGACTTGCTGCATTAACTCATTCTAACTGTCAATATAAGCTTCTGTTACTCATAATATGAATGCAATTCTATTTCTGTATGTGATAAAAACATCTGACAAACACACATAAAAACCAGAGGGCAGCAGATCATGTGAAAATATAATATTTGTGTCATTCTCAAAACTTTTGGCCATGACTGTAGATTGCAGTTTAGGGGATGTTTCAAGTAGTGGCATAACTAGGAATGGCTGGGCCCCAAGGTGAACATTTGACATGGGGGCCCCCCCCCCGAACTGCCGCCCCCAACCCCTCCCCCTCCCCCCGCACAAACTACATTCCTGTGCACAGTATTATGCCCCATAGTGGCCCCTTTACACAGTATTATGCAGGATAGTGGCCCCTGCACACAGTATTATGCCCCATAGTGGCCCCTGCACACAGTATTATGTCCTATAGTGGCCCCTGACAACGGTATTATGCCCCACTGTGGCCCCTGCACACAGTATTATGCCCCCAGTGGCCCCTGCACACAGTATTATGCCCAATAGTGGCCCCTGCACACAGTAGTTTGCCCCATAGTGGCCTCTGCACACAGTATTATGCCCCATAGTGGCCCCTGCACACAGTATTATACCCCATAGTGGACCACCCAAGATGATTGGAAAATGTGGAGATGAAATTAATAAGAAAGATAAAACCTCTTGGTGATTAGGTTCCATAATTATTAGGAAAACACACGAGGTTAAATAGCCTCTCCCTCATCAGTGTTTTTTTTTTCCTGTTCCTATTAGTGGGCAGACAAGGTTTTTTGTGCACTTATCAGGCAGAGTGGGGTCCGTGCGGCTGTCGCTGCACTTCTGCACCGTTTCTCTCCAGAGTCTCGGTGGTACAGTCTTTTCCTGCGCCATCAAGGTAAAGTGGAGTCGAGTAGTGCAGGCCTCAGTCCTTCGGAGGCTCCCTGGCCTGTAGTGTCCCATGCTTGCTTGCCGAAGCCTGTATTCCTCGCTGGGATGCACGCCAACATCACTTCCGGTTTGCGGATGACGCACTTCAGGTTTCGGGAAAAAGGCGCCAAAAAGAGAGAGATTTAAAAAGTTTAGCGTCCTGAAGGAGCAGGTAGAACAGAGACATCCATGGCCTGTGTCTGTTTTTTTCATAATGCCTGGAGATTAGTCCTCTAGAGTAGCGTATGAGCTTGGCGTACCCCCAGCCCTAGTGAGTAATCTGGTAATCAGTTGTTACATGGTATGTATATTGGGTTTCTCATTTTCCTTTGTCATTTATTGATTTAGTAAAAAAAAAAAAAAAAAAAAAAAAAAAGCTCAAAATGTATCTTTCAAATCTAAGAAATTGTCTGTAATTAAAAAAAAAAAAAAAAAAAGTGCCATCTGTTGGAAAAAAAACTTTCTTCCATTTCCAAAAAATCTGTCAGTCTTGCAGTGAAAAAAATAGAGGAATGGCCGTCATTAATGGAAGATATTGAATGGATGGTACAGCATGAAATCCAATCTTCCCTAGCTTTTTTTCCCTATTCTTTTCCTCTGCTGAACCCTCAACCTGCGGCTCAGAAGAGGAAATTAATTATAGAACCAGATTTGGCGATAGTGATGTTTACGTCCCATCTGTGTTCGAAGATTTCCTTGAGAAAGGGGAAATACCTGGGGGCCCTTCAGATATTGAGGATAGAAGATACTACTTCTCATCCGAACTTACTTCTTTCTGCTGTTAGAAACACCTTGAATATAGAAGTTCAGTAGAAGTGAACAGTTCATGATGAAATGTTTGCAGGGCTAGAGGATTACCTCTAGATCTTGGGTCCTCTCAAATACAACTTGCCGTGCATTATGGCTGAAAATGTGGTCCGGTGACCCAATATCTAAACAGAATCTGTGTGCTATTCCCTTTCAGGTAGAATGTTATTGATCCTGAATTAGATACGCTGCTTGAAAAAGCAACAGATAAAGCGAAATCTCTTCCAGAGCCAAAACCTATCAAGTAAAATCAGCCATTTCGTCACTTTCGAGGCTGCCATCCTGGAATCCAGGCCCTGTCTACCAGAGAACATTTCCTAAAAGTCTTAGAGGACAGAAAAGAATTCCGTCCTGACCCTACATTTTTTTTTTCCAAAAGTGGTTTATGATTTTCACATGTCCCAAGAATCGTTTCATGAGTTAGGAAAGAACAGTTCTTCTCACATCTATCTTGGAGCCACTTCCAGCTAAAGAGAGGATGAGAATCTTCTTTTACCCCCCTTTTTTTTTTTTTTTTGAGCCAAAGCCAGGAGTGGATTGAACAGTAAATAGATGTATAAGAGCTTCCTATATATTTCCCATTCCTTTTGTAGCCATTCTTGGCTTTGGCTGAAAAAAACGCAGCAAAATCTGCAACAAAAAAAACCGCGTTTCCGCAACGTAGCCTTAAAGCACATTCTACCAGAGCAATGTCAGTTTCTTGGGCTGATTCCTCCTTAGATCAAATTTGTAGAGCAGCTAAACATTACAGATAGGACTGTTCTCACACATCGGACCTCTCTTTTGGAAGGAAGGCCCTGCAGACGATACTCTCTCCCTCAAAATAGTTATCTGGCATTCCTCCTGTGGTGCGGGCAATTGTGAAAATAGAATTAGAACTTACCGGTATTTCGGTTTCTAGTGTAGTTCTCCAAGATGGCACCCTGTTTTCCCTCTCTTTATCTAGACCATAATTGGTTTAGGATATATACTAATAGTGATCATTTGGAATACACTGGAGAAGTAGGTAGGGAGGGGATATTTAACATGTTGTGTGCTTTTTCCTGTCCCTAATAGTGGGTTGAGATGCATACTTCTCTGGGGTGCTGTCACAGAGGGCTACACTAGAAACCTAAATACCGGTAAGTACGAATACTATTTTTCCACTATCTCCTAGGATTGGGGGACAATCTGGGGGCTTCATGAACCCTGAACTGCTCTTGTAAATTTTAATGCCATACCGTACCCTCTTACTATGCAGTTATTGGCGGAATTTAAAGAGGGCCTTTCACCTCCTCATGTATATGTGGTTTTACATACTGCTAGAAAGGTAACAGTGTGCTGAATTCAGCGCAATGTCGGCTTTCCCGTTATATGCCACGGGGCTGGAGATATCGGGGGTCTTAATTTCACTGTCAGAAGGGCATTCCTGACAGTCTGGCTGGGCTCTCTCGTCCATAGTCCTGTACTGTCAGAGGGGGCATTCCTTACCACCCAGTGATGACGCTGAGCAGTGAGGAACGCCCCCCTCAGTACAGGGCTATGGACATGTACTGTCAGGGAAGGGCGTTCCTCACAGCCCAGCCAGACTGTCAGGAATGCCCTTCTGACAGTGAACGGTGAAATTAAGATCTCCGATATCTCCAGCTCTGGGGCATATATAACGGGAAAGCCGCATATACATGACGACGTGTGAGGTCGTCTTTAAGCCTCCCTTTGAAACTGATTAGGGACTCATCTATTGCAATCTTCTGATCAGGGATGTATGACGCTGCAAATTTTGTGCCAAAGTGGTCAATGATGGGTATGATTTTGAATAGGCGGGCAAAGTTGGGGGCATCTTGGGGCGGGCACTGTGCGTTATCGTTATAATGCAGAAATCTGAGGATTGTTTCCTGGCCATTCTAAAGACATGGGATTCACAGTTCTAAGAATTTAACTGGAGAGAGTAAAAGATTGAGATTGTTTCTTCCCTGTAAGTCTATAGGTGTGTTTCCGGATGCTGGTGAGATGTAATAGAATCCAGGACAAAGGTAGTTGCACATGCATATTCAGGAGGGAATAGTAAAGTCAAGCTCTTGAGATTGTTTGGGGATCAGGTAGTACTTAATATGTGTCCAGGTCTTGTCTTTGGTGTGGTGCCACCAATTTCTAAGAGTCATGAAAGGACATGTAGTATTTGTGAGTATTAGGTATGCCTAATTCTCCTACTCCTCTTCTTCTATTTAGAATGGAGGAGGTGATCCTGGTTCCATATGAATTTGTTGATCAGTGCATTGATTTACTGGAGGAAGAAGGGAGGTGGAGCTATAGGAATTGTCCTGAACAGATACATAAGTTTTGGAAGGATTATTATTTGAAAGGCGGAACTTCTGTTAAGTTATGTTTAGTATATGTCTGGAAATCTCTTTCGAGTTCACTTAGTCACTGTAAAGAATTGGCTTGTGTGGTTTGAGTAAGCGATAGAGTAATCTTTATTCCCAGATAGTCCAGTTCAGAGGATCTCCAATCGAAGGGGAAATGTTTGTAGCTGCTCCAGGGAGATAGGGGGTATGTTCAGAGGGAGGATTTGGTTCTTGTTTTCATTGATCTTGTAAAACAAAAGTGTTCCATAGTGCTTGATTAGGTCGATTGCATGCAAGAGTGAGGTTGATGGCTATGTTAAGTAAAGTATGATGTCATTGGCATAAAGAGAGATCAGGTGAGGATGACTTTGCTATGTTCACCCTGTGTATCAAGTTGTGCTTGTGCTAGTGGTTCGATGGTCAGGATGAATATCAACGGAGACAGTGGGCATCCCTGTATCGTGCAGTTTTGGATGTCAAAGCTGTCAGATAAGATGCCTTTTGTTAGCTGATGGAGAAGAGTATAGGTTAATCATAGCATGTAGTATCGTCCAGGAGAATCCCATCTTGTCTAGTACCGAGAAAGCGAACGTCCCCTTGATACAGTCAAATGCCTTCTCGGTGTCCAGTAAGGAAGGCAATTTCTTTCTTTCTAATGGGTCTTTCAGATGTGGGATACATCTGGTGTTGTCAGGAGCTTGGAGGTCTTTAACGAATCCCACTTGATCCATCCCGATCAGGCTAGGTAATATGGGAGCCAGTCTGGAGCCTTAGTGTACAGTTTATAATGTCAGCATTTAGTAGTGAGATTGGCTGAAAGTTCTGAGGGGAGTCAGAAGTTTTACCTGGTTTTGATAGGGTGATGATCAATGCAGTGAGAGATTCTTTTGGAAGAAGTGAAACGGACACTGTGCAGTTGTTAAATTTCAGAAAGTAGGGGGCGAGTATGTGTTGAGGAAGTATTGGCAGAGAATTTGGAGGAAGTATTCATTGGAGAATCCATCTGGGCCTGCCGACTTACCTTTAGGTAAAGTCTTAATAATCTGTTGTAGTTCAGGGAGAGTGATGGGTAGGTGTTTCAGTGATAAGGTTGGAAGTTGCAGGTGGGCTACAAAATCAGAGATGAGTCTGATTCAAAGGCGGAGTCGTTGCTCTTGCAGGTTGTATAATTGAGCATAATAGTTCCTGAATTATTCAGTGATACCTCTGGGGTCCGTCAGTTTCGTGGCTGTTGTTGGGTGCTTTATGCAAGGGATTTTTGACTTCACCGCTCTGGCTCTCAGCTGTTGGACTAGCAACTTGCTGACCTTATTACTCTGTGAGTAGTATTTAGCTTTAGACTACTTCAGTGCCTTTTCATAGTCTTGGATGAGAAGACGATGTAGGTGGTGTCTGGTTTGATAAATTTGATCAGTAAGGCTGGGAGAGGAGTCTATCTTATTGTGTTCCAGAGTAGCCAGTTGAGCTAAGGTGTTGGTAATTTTTGGCGTGTGTGTTGTGCGTGTTTTTTTGGGGGGGGGGGGGTGTAGGGGCAAGTTTAATCCTCGAATGAATGTTTTGTGGGTACTCCATAAGATGTAAGGATCGGATATAGTGGGATAGTTACTTGCAAAGAATTCCCTTAACTCCTTCTCAATATCAGGCTTATATACAGAGTGGCTTATGATGAAGGTGTTAATCCTCCTTGTTCTCATGATAGGTAGTGATATCTTTTACCTCTAGTGTAGTGGCCGCATGGTCCGACCATGTAATCAGTTCAATGGTGGAGGATTTTGTTCGTAGCAGGGTGGGGATTTCCACTAGGTACAAGTCAGTGCGGGAGTACGTATGATGGACTGAGGAGAAGTGTTTATAGTCTCTTTCTGAAACATGTTGTGCCCGTCAGATATCATGTACTTTTTCTCTGAGAGAATTGAGAAAGGCGTGGGGTAGTCTGCTTGGTGGGATTTGTGGAATCCATAAATGGGTCCATTACAGTGTGGAAGTCTCCGCATAGTATCAGAGTGCCTCTCTGGAGTTTTCTCAACCGGGTCCACCGTCATGTTTGCAAAGTGTGAGATCGCTGGTGGGGTGCACATAACGTTGACAATAGTATGCTAAGTGTTAATAAGGCATACCGTAATAAGGTATCTGACTTGAGGGGTCAGCTTTGTGGTCAAGTAGAGAGAAGGCTGCTGGTGTTAGTATGGTGTTCTTGGAGAATAGTTGGAAAAGAGAAATGTCTAATTCTAATAGCGTCCTGTACAAGATGGATCTCCTGGACACACAGAAAATCAGTGTGTAACAAGAGGACCTCTTTCCATACCAAGGACTGTTTCTGAGGGCTGTTTAGGCCTCTGCATTAAGGGAGGCAAGTTTGATCACCATTTGGCAAGATAATCTGTACACTCAACCAATGTTCAGCATTAGGGTGAGGTGTAGAGGTGATAATAGTTCAGTTGCAGATAACAAAAAAAAACTGTTCTACACAGTAGAACAATAAAGAAATAAAAAAAGAGAACTAACTTACAGTTCTGTAGATGGATACAATAGTACTAAAAAGAAGGTAGGGGTATAGTACAGGCTAGCCGGAATAAGGCTATTCATGTTGCAGCCCTGTACAGAGTCTAAGAAAACTAGAGCCCCATAGGCAAAATCGGTTACGGTCAGGTTGAGGATGGCGTTTGTATTGGAATATGTTTGGAATGCTATGAAATTTCATGTTTCAACGGGAGCGGTCTTCCATATCTGCCATTTTAGTTTTCAGTTTTTCGAAGTCCTCCGCTAAGTCAATGTGAGCGTCTACCATTTTGTGTGAAGCTGCAAAAATCTCCATTTTGTTTTCAATATGTGTCACCCTGCCGTCTAAACCTGTGACGGAAGATTGCAAAGGCATTAGTAGTGGGGACATATCTGCTTGGAGAGAGCTAGGAGCAAGTCCTTTAGGGTGCTTTCAGACGCTGGTCCATTGTTGGAATGGAATGTGTTAAGGCCACCTACAGGAGCTTGTGACATCTGAGTTGACACATGGATAATGGTAGTCTCCCGGGAGGGTTGTTTAACCAGACTATTGATGGGGGGACGGCGATCCTCTTGGGTCAGGGCTTTAGTTTTCAAATAGTTTGTCGGTTGTTGGGGTCAAAGTTTCCTGACCACCTGGCGGATGTCCTCCAGAGTAGAATGGAGTTGTAAGGCAGGTTTGTCCATGGATGTCCATCTGGGATGGTGTCGGTCAGATACTCAGATACCTGGGTCCATAACGTTAATAGTAGGAGATGAGTGGAGTAGTTCAGCAGGGCTGGGAGGATTCTGACCATTATTGCCATCCCTGCTGCAATCCCACTCAAAGTAGTTGGTCAAATTATTATCCAGCGGTCTGAGTAGTTTCTTGCCTTTCACCTTGTTGAATTGCTTGAGTACCATAAATCTGATAAGGCAAAGGTCTGAGGCTGAGGTCCCACATTGCAGATTTTGCTACTTCCTTTTTTTTTTTTTTTTTTTTTTTTTTAAGCCAAAGCCAAGAATGGCTACAGTGGGGAAAAAGAGTATTTAGTCAGCCACCAAAGTTCTCCAACTTAAAAAGATGAGAGAGGCCCGTAATTGACATCATAGGTAGACCTCAACTATGAGAGACAAAATGAGAAAACATAACTAGAAAATCACATTGTCTGATTTTTTTAAGAATTTATTTGAAAATTATGGTGGAAAATAAGTATTTGGTCACCTACAAACAATCAAATTTCTGGCTCTGACAGACCTGTAACTTCTTCTTTAAGAGGCTCCTCTGTCCTCCACTCATTACCTGTAGTAATGGCACCTGTTTGAAATTGTTACCAGTATAAAAGTCACCTGTCCACAACCTCAAACAGTCACACTCCAAACTCCACTATGGTGAAGACCAAAGAGCTGTGGAAGGACACCAGAAACAAAATTGTAGACCTGCACCAGGCTGGGAAGACTGAATCTGCAATAATGAAGCAGCTTGGTGTGAAGAAATCAACTGTGGGAGCAATAATTAGAAAATGGAAGACATACAAGACCACTGATAATCTCCCTCGATCAAGGGCTCCACGCAAGATCTCACCCCGTGGGGTCAAAATCATCACGAGAATGGTGAGCAAAAATCCCAGAACCACACGGGGGGACCTAGTGAATGACCTGCAGAAAGCTGGGACTAACGTAACAAAGGCTACAGTCAGTAACACACTATGCCGCCAGGGACTCAGATCCTGCAGTGCCAGACGTGTCCCCCTGCTTAAGCCAGTACATAGCCGGGCCTGTCTGAAGTTTGCTAGAGAGCATTTGGATGTTCCAGAAGAGTATTAGGATAATGTCATATAGTCAGATGAAACCAAAGTAGAACTGTTTGGTAGAAACACAACTCGTCATGTTTGGAGGAAAGTGAATGCTGAGTTGCATCCAAAGAACACCATACCTACTGTGAAGCATGGGAGTGGCAACATCATGCTTTGGGGCTGTTTCTATGCAAAGGGACCAGGACAACTGATCCTTGTACATGAAAGCATGAATGGGGCCATGTATCGTGAGATTTTGAATGCAAACCTCCTTCCATCAGCAAGGGCATTGAAGATGAAACGTGGCTGGGTCTTTCAGCATGACAATGATCCCAAGCACACCGCCAGGGCAATGAAGTAGTGGCTTCATAAGAAGCATTTCAAGGTCCTGGAGTGGCCTAGCCAGTCTCCAGATCTCAATCCCATAGAAAAGGAGGAATTTGAAAATCTGTGTTGCCCAACGACAGCCCCAAAACATCACTGCCCTAGAGGAGATCTATATGGAGGAATGGACCAACATATCAGCAACAGTGTGTGCCAACCTTGTGAAGACTTACAGAAAACATTTGTCCTCTGTCATTGCCAACAAAGGATATATAACAAAGTATTGATATGAACTTTTGTTATTGACCAAATACTTATTTTCCACCATAATTTGCAAATAAATTATTTAAAAATCAGACAATGTGATTTTCTAGATATGTTTTCTCATTTTGTCTCTCATAGTTGAGGTCTACCTATAATATCAATTACAGGCCTCTCTCATCTTTTTAAGTGGGGGAACTTGCACAATTGGTGGCTGACTAAATACTTTTTTTTTTTTTCTCCCCACTGTACAATGGAATCAGAAATATATAGGAAGAACTTAGGCTTCTACATTTTTGCTCAATCCACTCCTGGCTCAAAAAAATGCAGCAAAATCTATAACAAAACACAATGCGTTTCTGCATGCTGCCTGAGCCTAAAACACTTAAACTTACCAGTTATTTTGAGATTTATCTGACACGTTGTATTTTGTGTTAGGTAGAAAGCACTGTTGCAAACAATAATAAAACTTAACATTTAATATTAGAGTATAATGTTATAGCAAGTACATATAAAATTACCACCATATAAAGTTGTATATCATGGCAGCCATATAAATAAGTAATGAAACGATCTTACCAATGTCTGAAGACGGGAGTAAATCAGCAGGTGAGGGTGAATCATAGTCCCTATTCCTCCCCCTAAAACACTTACCCTTGCACCCAAAATGACTCCCGCCCTAACAAGGGCAGTACCAAACTGCCCCTAAAGGTGACCCTATTTATCCCTAGTCCCTACGCGTTTCCTGGTACAGTAACGCATGCACCAATTGGGACTTTATAGACTACTCATAAACTCCAAAAAATGCTGTCTACAGTGGTAAAGCAAAGCAAATAAAACCCCACAATGGAGGAAAAGAGCTATCTAAAGCCATGTAGTGACAATGGTAACAACATCCAGACATCCTAAGACAAGTTATATAGTAATGGACTCCACCCACTAACTCATAGGTGGTGATCGAAAACCGTGCTAAAATCGGCGTGCACTAATGACGTCATTTACGGAACCGCGTCATCTCTAGTATACTAGAGACCATACATCTATTATATCAATATGCGCAAGAGCGAAATAAAGATATCGCGCATGCGCAAACTCTGCTGAACTCAGACCAATCACAACCCACTGAGAACGAGCATGCGCAATAAGATAATCTTTTAAATACACACCTCGTATGCATATGTTCAATCACCTTATCCTAGTGCTACTATACATCCAAAACCAGAGGCACGTCCCACAGTCACCCGGCAACCACCCGGTTGCTAGGCAACAAAACGCTCATAGATATTAAGCCAAAAACCATCTGGAGACGCCCAATCAGCCTACCATCCAGATAAAGTCGCTCCAGAACATTAAAGACTCGATTTAATCAGACAGATAACGGCCCAGAATGATACATAATCGGAATTCTCTGAAGTTCAAGAAAGCTAACAGGTCAAATAGAGACACCAGTTGAACTAAACATATGTATCAAAACAAAAGAAACAAAATCACCAGTTTTACAAGACTATGAAATATATATTACCTAAAGATCTCTTTTTTTTTCAAATAGAAATATTTTTTTACCAAGAATATTTTAAAAAAATTTTTTGTCAAAATGCCGCATCCTTTCAAACAATCACCCACAGATTTTATTTATATAGTTAGTTTTATCCAATGGAAAGAGGAGGATAAAAAAGAGGATAAAAATAAGGGGAAGAAAAAAACAAAGAAAAGTGGGAAGGGTCAGATAAAGCAGCAAAAATTTAGCCGCTGGTGATTTGTTTCTTTTGTTTAGAGAATATATATTAGCTATTGGGAGGCAGTGAGATTAGCTATGTAATAATGAGGGGATTACTACCCTTTCACAATACCAGATAATACAAACACTGTGAAGTCAGCGCTAGCCGTTTATGGGATAATTGTGTAGCTGTGATTCCTGGGTATTTGACATTTAAAGGCTATTGTAGCCGGGAAATTGATCTGTGAATGAGCAGATTATATAACCTGGACAGTAAGATTATGACTCTATAACCGTAATATAGGAACACAGTTGTAACAATGTATTAATCTTTGGTATTGGGAGTCCACAATAGAGAGAAGGGAAGGAGATGTAAAAAACTGGGCATCACCACCCTTAACATATATTGAGTGGATCTTGATTACCCTTATTAGAAACACAGTTTTATATTTAGTACTTGTATTTTTTTCACAAGTCTTTTATGTGTATTTAATAGTAAAAGTTATGTTTTAGTTGTTCATTATCCTTATTCTTTTTTACATATTTAGACACCTGAACAACAACTATATTTTATATCAATTATTAGTTATTTGGTTTATTTATTTCAGTAATTAAATTAAAAAAGTGACCTATATTTTCTAGATTCTTTACACACAGAGTATTCTGTTTCAAGTGTTTTATTTCTGTAAATATTGATTATGGATTACATGTAATGAAAATCCAAATCTAATAAAATTTAGAATTTTGTAAAAAAGTTCAGTATTGTAAATTCAGTGTGTCACCTGCCAAGGTTTCCTAAGCCTTTAAATGGTCCCTCAGTCTGGTTCAGTAGGACACACAATCATGGAAGACTGCTTATTATGAATTGTATTACTGAATTACTGAAATGAATGAACATTTCAAAGATATTCTAGTTTATGGAGATGCACCTGTAAGTTTAAGATCATGATAGTCCTATCACCCAAATTAGTTCATAAATATTTTCTCTGCTTTATTTAATCACAAAATTGTGCAGCAAAATACTGTCAATTCATAACACTTTATTAATTCATAAAAAAAATCAATTTGAAATATTATTTTACAAAAAATAGACCGATATGAACATATTTCAAATACATCATGAGTGGGTGTATATATAATAAATTCATGCGATTGAATAATAAATAAATGAAGCAAATTTCATCATCCACAGAAAAATTAAGAAAATCCAGTCAAACACACATTGCAAGCCAAAGATTCCAGCCAACAATCATAAGTTTCCCTATATATTCATAAAGTGTCTGTACTAAAGAAACCCTAATATCCTAATCCTAAAATCTAAATGCTACATCACCAAATAGACTGAATTATGAGTAACAATCCATATTGCAATAAGATGGTGCTTACCCCCTATTCGTGCTGTCAGTGGACATAAGCCTTTTGGTATTTAAGAGTCTTGGACAGGAGCACGTTTTATACATTGTTTATTGGGTATAGCTCTGCTTGCTTGTGTCGCATACTACATCGACATCCATATTGTTTGTGTGGAAACCCAGAAAATCAGTGCAGAGATGCTGTGATTAATTTCCTGGGTTAGCAACAGCTGTGTCCACACTTGTGACTTGTTGGAGTTTCATGTGAGATTGTTCTTTGTGCTGTTGGTGGACCAAGCCGAGTATATGATGCCTGTGACACCACAGTGCTTTATTTCCAGGGTAAGACTCATGGCATGGAGGAGGCCGGTGACACTACTGTCTGCACGTTGTGTATGTGAGCAGTGCAATGCTCTTAGCTACTCACTGCGCCGAGGCTCCCTCAATGAATCACACGCCGCTCTGGATCTACAGTTACACCAGTGGAGCTTGGCATATCTTTATCCGCTGGATCCCATCAGAATAATTGCCTTGGTGGCTTGTAGTTATATGGTAGCAAGATACCAGCCTCTAAGATCAGCACCGATTCCACAACCAGTACATAATCCTCGGTCTACTCCTCCTGACACTTCTCTGAACTTAGTTATGTTAGAGGTGACATCTCCATTAATTTTTGTCTGCACAGCCTCCACTTAAACTTTGCTTTAACAACCCAAAATAATTTTTTTCTGCACCGATCTGGTTTTATGTTGCATACAGTATATTAGAACCAGTTGGACCTTGGTCTTTTTATTTTCTATGTCCCTAGGAAGCTTACTGAATATTTTTTTTTTTTTTTTTTTGCCCTCAAGGGGTACTAATTCACAAGCCTCTCTATGCTCTACCACACCTCATGCCTTTCCCTCTCCACAAGACAACCTGCAGAATGACAATGAGTCTGGTCCTCGCACTGCTCCATGATCTAGCAAAGATGGCGATTCTGCTGACTGTGGCAAGCGAAATGCTTAATAAACACCTAAGGCTTCTCCTGCGAGCAAAGGCCCAGCTCCTAAGAAAGCCATGTCAGAGGGGAATCAATGTTTCTCTCACACTTTGTTGAATCCACGATGTGATCTGTCCTCCTTTCCATCTAACAGTGACCTGATAATTGTAGAAACTTTCAAAGAAATGCTTGTGGTGCATCAGAACTACATCAATCATTGTCACTTGCATATCTTTTTAAGTAAAATTTAATGCTCAAGCTTTGGGAGTTAGTACGGACCACACAGAGCGCAAAATGGAGGAATTTTCGAAGACCCGTAATGAGCTTGTTGACTCCCAATGCATTGAAAGATAAGTGGCTGAAAGAAAAGTCCATGGACGCTGAGGACAGATCTAGGCGCAAAAATTAAAAAATTGGGGAGTGCCGGAGGATGTTACCTATGGACCTACTTAATTGCCTCCAGAAAACTATATCTGACTATTGTTCCATCAGTAACGGAGCTGGATCTGACCTTTGGATTGTGCCAATCGATTACCTAAATCTAAGGCTGCTCCTGAACATTCTCCCAGACATACCCTGGTCAGAGTCCACTTTTATCGCATCAAGCTTTTATAGCATCAAGGAACATTATTATTATTATTATTATTATTATTATTTTTGTTTATATAGCACCATTAATTCCATGGTGCTTTACATTTGAGATTTTACATGCAGTACACAAGATATACAAAACAAATATAATACTAACAGTAACCAACTGGCACAGTGGGATACAGGGCCCTGCCCGCAAGGGCTTACAATCTGTGAACTTATTTTGTTTGCTTCCAGGAAATTGAAGACTGTGAAGCCACCTTATAGGCCAGAAGGGATGACAAAGGTTGGCGCTCCACAAAAGAGTTTGCTCAAGATTAGCACGCGGTGGGCTAATCCTCTCTCACTGTATATGCTGAAAGAACCCATTGCTTATCAGAGTTCTCTTTTTGACCGTAAATTGTTTATCTCAAGTGGTTACCAAATGTCTTATTTTTAGTACTGAGCTGTTTTAGTACTTAAAGGAGTTTTCCCATCTCCTTGTCTCAACAGTGAGAGCACTCAGCTCCCCCAGAGAGCAGGACAGATGACATGAGTCACTGTCTTAACAGATACAAGCGTTGCAGCATGGAAACGCTGTGTAAACAATGGGAGGAATGATATAACATAGCAGGCAAACAAACCATCATTGCTAAAGCAATGTACACACGTGTACAAAATTGGTACCCCTCGTTTAATGAAATAAAAACCCAACAATGGTCACAGAAATAACTTGAATCTGACAAAAGTAGTAATATATAAAAATTCTCTGAAAATGAACATATGAAAGTCAGACATTGCTTTTCAACCATGCTTCAACAGAATTTTTAAAAAAAGAAAACTCATGAAACAGGCCTGGACAGAAATGATGGTACCCTTAACTTAATATTTTGTTGCACAACCTTTTGAGGCAATCACTGCAATCAAATGATTCCTGTAACTGACAATAAGACTTCTGCACCTCTCAACAGGTATTTTGGCCACTCCTCATGAGCAAACTGCTCCAGTTGTCTCGGGTTTGAAGGGTGCCTTTTCAATTTGATGCAGTTTGTTGCTTTTGTTGTTCTTTATCATTTGTTCTCCACTGTGGTTACCGCTGCACACTACATTATCTGGTACTAACCCTTATACTCCTCTTTGAATGTTGCGTTAGCAATATGCAAACAGTTGGATTGGGGCTCTTAAATCACCTGTAGTGATTTAGACCTCTAGTGTTTTTATAAATGCAAGAGGTCTAAATAGTCCGTATAAACGTAATTTTACTGTAGAGAAAAGCTGTACGTATAAACTAAAGTTACTCCTAAGCGCATCCCACATGTTTTTATTGCACCAGGTCCTGCAAAATGGCCACCATGACTCCTTTATGTTTTACATCAGGCCATGGAAAATGTAAGGTAGTCATGGTGGCCATGTCGCAGGGCCTGATGCGATAGAAACGTGGGAAGCGCTTATAAATAACTGCAGTTTAAATGTACAACTTACAGTATCTCCTCAGTAAATTATTGTGAGCTTCTCTCTCGTTTCTAAATTTCAGGACCCACAAGGTACAATTATAGGGTTAGTCTGTGAAATCAACAATGTACTTTACACAATATATGATGTATATTTCCCTAATGACAATCCAGGTTCCTTTCCTCCTTACCACTGAAAGAATAAATCCCCAGGTAAGGGTCTTCTCCTCATAGGGGGTGACTTCAATTTTGTTATGGATCCTAAAGTTGATTCTACCACTTGCGATAGAGGCACTATGCATTTCTCTGATGTATTTTTCTCAGAGTCTCTATGATGCATGGAGGTGCCAATATGACACGGAGAGAAACTTCACATTCTTTTGTCCACCACATCACTCATACTTGCGAGTAGATTTATTTTTGGTATTTGTCCCTACTCTCATGCAGACTCAGTCTACGCAGATTGGTGATATCACATGGTCTGACCACACCCCAATTTTGATTGAACTCAAGAAAAGTTCTCTTGCCCTCCACCATCACAGTGGAGACTCAATGATTTATTTATTTATTTATTTTATTTATAATGAATATCGGACTATAATCCAGATTGAATTAAATAACTTATTTCTTGATAGTGGTGGGTCAGTTTTGAATCCTCACGTATTGTGGTACACACACAAAGCATATATGAGAAAGGTCTTCATTAAACTTGGTTCTCAACTTAAACTTAAAAGATTACAAGATTTCTACACATTGACCACTAATATAGCCACACTGGAAAAGAAAAATAAGGAGCCTCCTTCCCCATCAAACTTCAACCTCAAACTTTTTTAGGGACCACTTAATGTCTTAAGCTGATTTTAAAAGCCTATGTATTAGAAACCCCTATAAATCACCCCATTTTCAAAACTGCACTCCTCAAATAATTCAAAATCACATTTAAGGTTAACCCTTTTAATGCATTTTCATGAGAATTAAAACTATATTAAGGTGAAAATTAGACTTTTTTTTTTTTTTTCTCCCCAAATAGTATGTTTATTCAATCCTAAAATTGACACATTCACAAGGGGTAAAGGAGAAATTGCATCTCCAAAATTTGTTATGGAATTTCTCCCAAGCATGGGAATACCCCACATGTGGATGTAAAATGATGTATGGGCGCACGGCAGCACACCGAAAGGAAGTTTGAAAAGCAGATTTTGCTGGAATACTTTTCAGATGCTATGTCTCATTTGTAGAGCCCCCTACAGTACCAGTACTGTGGAAACCCCCAAAAAGTGACCTCATTTTGGATACTACACCCCCCCACAGAATTTGTCAAGGGCTATTATCACTTTGAGACAAACGGTGCTTAAAAAAAAAAAAATGTGCAAAGTAATAACTAAAATATGGCATTTCAGTGCCCGATATTTTATTGCTCACTTATCCTGAGTTCGAAAAAAGTTTGAGGGCGTAAATTGCTGTTTGGGCTCAGAAAGGAAGCTATTTAGCTTTTGGAGTATAGGTTTAGAGTGATTTTCTTGACACCATGTCTTTACAGAGACCCAGTGGTGCCAGTAAAGTGGAATTCCCCAAGAAGTGACCCCATTTTGTAAGTGCCAGTTTATGGTCTATGCAAACGTGACCTGGTGTCCAAAAACCAACGATCTAGATCTGTGCTCCAAAAGCCACCTAGCACTCCTTCACATCTGCGCCCTGCTGTGTGCCCAAATGGCAGTTTATTCCTACATGTAGGACCATGTATCCAGGATAACATAATTAAGGATTCTGTATCTGGGTATAATCTGCTGTTTGGGCACAGAAGGCGAATGAGCGCTATTTGTTTTTTTTGGAGCACAGTTTGGTTTTTGGACGTCATGACACTTTTGCAGGGCCTCTGAATTGGCAGTAATGGGGACTCCACAGACTCTGACCCCATTCAGCGATTTATCAAGGGGAATAGCAAGCATTTTTAACTCTTGAGTATTGCATTCATTTAGTTTCCCGAAATGAATGCGTGACCAATAGAGAAAAGTGAAAATAGCAATTTTTCCCCCCCAAGGCTGTGTAGTTCTTTCCCATCGATAGTGGTATCTAGGAATGCATGGGTTTTCCTCCTTAGGACTAATAGTAAAGAGAACACTAAATCCATACTATCCCTGCCTTTACACTACTTGCTACAGTCCTTGACTTTACGAAATTGGATCAGTCAGGGGATCATGCACATTAGACACTTATTCAATAATGATCTGGTGCTGACTTCAGGATCTTACTAGATAATACTATGTCCCACATAAGGATTTTTATAAGTACTTACAAGTGAGAGACTTCCTATGGCCTTCTCTCCTCACTAATCATTTTTTCCCCTCCTTAGCCTAATCTCATTGACCCAGGTAAATCTAAAGGGACTTCAATTTTTTACACTGCATATATCTATGGATCCTTAGGCTCTAAGCTGGGGCTTATCCTACAAAGGGAGGCGAGCCTGCAAATTCAACTACCACTAGCAAAATGGCATTTAAGCCTTCAGTGGGTATTCTACCTATTGGGAATTAACCCACAAACTATTGCTCCACTGGTATAGGACGCCATTTCAATTGTCTAAATTTATATCTGAGTACTCCACACTGTGCTAACGAGAATGTGGCCAAATTGGTTTTTACATTCATGTTTGGTGGGAATGTTCCATTGTACATAATTTCTAGTTGGCAGTGTTTCAGTAAATTTCAACTGTGACACCTGGCTTTATTCTTTATTGGTTTAGAAAATATTCTTAAACTGGGTTAAAAAAAAACTGGTGGGTAGTATAGTTCTAGCGGCACATTTGATAATCGCTAGGTTCTGGAAATCCAGCATCCCCTTAACTATTAACCCTTTCATGCCTCAGCCAATTTTCGTGTTTGCATTTCCGTTTTTCAGTTCAGACTCACATGATGGCTTGTTTGCGGGACAAATTGTACTTTGTAATGGCACTATACAATATCCTGTGCAATGTAATGGGAAGCTGGAAAAAAATTCAGAATGAGGTGCAATTGAAAAAAAAACAAAAAAAAAACGCAGTTGCACAAATTTCTTATGGGCTTAATTTTTATGGCATTCACTATGTGGCAAAAATGACATGTTACCTGTATTCTGTGGGTCAGTACTATCACGCCGATACTTCATTTTATATATTTTATATAGTATTTGTAATGTTTTGATACCTTTTAAAAAAATTTAAAACTTTGCAAAATTAAAAACTTTTTTTTTTTAATACCCTTTTTTTTATAGGAGGCAAAGTGGTGAAAAAACCCCAGCAATTTGGCCATTTTTGATTTTTTTTTTTTTTACTTTTATTTTCAGACACCTTAGGGGCCTAGGGGGCTGATCACTCGTACTATACACTGCATTACTAATCCTAATATATAGGAAAATACGTTCACTTCTATTACATGCTGCCGTAATAGAACTGATGTAGTGACGAGCCTTGGAGCCTTCAATAGGCTCCTAGCTGTCATGCCAACCGATCGTTGTCTTCAGATGACAATCCGGAGAACGGCGATCGTTCAAAGATGGCGGCACCCATGGTGCCTGCGCACTTTACATGCCGCAGTCTTGTTAATCGCGGCATCTAAAGTGTTAACAGCTGCAATCGGTGTTGCCACTGTTCTCAGCTGTCAGCAGTGGGTGCTGGCTGTGTTATACAACTGGCATCTGCTGTGTATGGACAGGGCTTAGCTCACATATGTTTACGTGATTTTGCATGAAGGGGTTAAACGTCCTGCTTGCTCCAATTCTATTGTATTATGGAAGAAAGGGCACATAGGAGATTGTATCCATCAAAACCACTTCCCTCCCACTGGGACATGTGGTGCAGATTCACACAGTTTCCTACCCTTAACCCCTCCATGCAAAATTGCGTAATCATGACGTGAGCTGAGCCCTCTCCATACATGGTGGATGCCAGCTGTATAATACAGCCCAGCATCTGCTGCTAACAACAGCTGTTAACCCTTTGGATGCCGAGGTTAAATGCGACAGCGGCATTGAAAGTGCGCAGGCGCCGCCATCTTTTACCGATCGCCGCCCTCCAGAATGTCATCAGAGGGTGGTGATCAGTTGCCATGACAGCCGGGAGCCTATTGAAGGCTCCTAGGCTTGTCATTACATTAGACTATGGCAGCGTGTAATAGAAGGCAAGGGATTTATACTATTCACTGCAATACTACTGTATTGCAGTGAATAGTAGAGTGATCAGACCCCATAGAGTTCAAGGTCCCTAGGGGGTCTGAACATAAAAGTAAAGGAAGAAAAAAAAAAAAGTGGTGGTGTGTTTTTTTTTGTTTTTTTTTTTTTTTTTTTTATACTTAAAAAAAAAAAAAAGAAAAACACAAGTTCAATTCACCCCCCTTTCCCTAGATCACATATAAAAGTAAATAAACAAAAGTAAACAAACACATTAGGTATCCCTGTGCTCCAAAATGCCCAAACTATTTATCACATACAGTGAACAATGTTGGGGGGGGGGGGGTTAAATCAAAATAGCCAAATGGCATTTTTTTCAACACACTGCCTTCTAAAGAAAAATTGAATAAAAAGTGATCAAACCATCAGATCTTTTCCCAAATGGTATCCATAAAAACGTCATCTTGTCCTGCATAAAAAGACTCTATAACCAGCTCCATACTTATTTACTTAGTTGTAAATATGAAAAAGTTACAGGTATCAGAACATTTCGACGCACAATTTTTTTTTTTTCTCTATTTTGTTTTTGTTTTCTAGTTTTTCATTTTTTAAAATGTATCAAAACATTACAAATGCTATATAAATTTGGTATCGCCAAGTTCGTACACTGTAAAAATTAAACCCATATTATAATGGCGCAAATGCATTTTTTTTTTTTTCCAATTGCACCTCATTTTTTTTTTTTTTTTTTTTTTTTTTTAAGTTTCCCATCTGATAGATGCCCTCTAATTCCATTGACCATTCAACAATTGATGGGGTTTCATTTGATTTTCCACTGTCTCAAAACTATGCGGGCTATGGCCAAAAATGCCTACAGGCCCCTTTTTAATTACAGTGAATACAGGGAGTAGTAACGGCAGAGCGGTCTAAGAAGGGGTGAGTTGTCTGGATGTGACTTGAAAGTAGATGTCAGATACTGCAGACCAAATGGCTGTATAACGGAGCAAGCCCACCAGATGTGGAGCATTTTGATGACCTCTGTGCCACATCTCCAACAGCTTTCTGGGACCTTGGGGCAGAATTTACCACCTGGACAGTATCTTGAAATTATTCTTTTGTGCCTGACCTTCCGGAGGTAGTTTGTGAACTAAGATAAAGATCTATCCTGTTCCTGAGCAATGAGCTTCTAACCTCTTGTCCAGTCACTAACGTAGGAGGAGGATGGAATGCCCAATAAGAAGTCCATAAATAGCAGAAATCTTGAGTAATTTGAGGGTGGTGATCATGGCTCTTAGAGGTTGACCCATTTGAGAAGCTGAAATTATCAACAAGAGGGCTCATAGGACAATGTAGTATGTCAGGATTCTATCAGAGAGGCAGAGGAGCTGAGCACCGAGGGCAGGAAGACTTGCTGTGGGGGGCCTTGGACAGGGAAGACTCATGGATACCCACTATTTGTTCAGCGTTGTGGAACCAGTCCACCCCCTGTAAAATAAGGGCTGCAAAATTATAAAGGTAGATATTGGGATGGTCATATCGCCCCTGGCCTTTTGGATAAGAACAATTTTTATGACTAGATATTTAAACCAGCTTTGTATAATCGGGCAGGGATGAAGGCAAGGATAGTTTGGGAGTTGTAAAGAAAGCAGCGGAGCATTACATTAATCTGTACGTCTTGAGGCTTCTCAGGGTGTGTTCCAGTAAGGGGGGGGGGAATTAAGGGAGCATACACTAGCGGGAATTGGGTAACCAGGATTCCCAGGTAGTTAAGAGCCCCTAGTTGCCTCAGACACTGAAGGAATGTTGAAGTTGGGATAACAGGTTGGGTGTTCATCTGTTTTCGTATTCACGAATCATAATGGGTGTTGAAATTGAGGGACTTGTGATAAATACCAGGTTATCTGAGTATAATGCTAATTTGTGATAGGAGTTTCCAACCTGTAAAATTAAGAGTGATAGGCATGTGTTTCATAGTGATTACAAGGCACATCCCTGTTGAGTTCTGAAGGGAATAAGTATGGAAAGAATACCATTGACCCATATATGTACCATAGGATTACAGTAAAATGACCTGGCAAATGCCCAGCTGTGTTAGTGAAGCCCTGAGAATGCATTAGCGCAGGGGTCCCAACCACCATTCCGTGGACCAGGACTGGGACGTTAAGGGTTCTTTGCCGGTTCGCGGGCTGGCCTCAGTCTTAGCTGGATACTTGGCACTAGGCCATGTTGCTATGGTAATGTGTAAACTATCGGGTAGCACGGCATCCTGTAGTTGCTAAGGGTGTGTTCACACGGAGGAATTTGCTGCAGATTTGGGGGCCCCCGAATTCGCCCCAAAATCCGGAGCAGATTTCTCCCAAATCCGCCTCCCATTGTTTTCAATGGGAAGCATCAATCGCAGCAGGACGCGGAAAAAAGCGTCCTGCTCGATCTTGCCGCGGATTCCGCCCGCGATGTCCGTGGCTCGAGACGCCCTCCTGATTAGAGCCATTCATCTGGGCCTAATCAGGAGCGGGATGCTGCGACGGAATGCTGATGCACTGTATCGGCATCCCATCGCGACAGACCGCGGCGAAAATTCCGGCGGCGGAAAATCATTGAAGATCATTTTTCTCCGTGTGAACACAGCCTAAGGTTTCCACGCTACCCGATAGTTTACATGTTACCATAGCAATGTGGCTTAGCGCGAAGTATCCAGCCTCGGTGTCGCTTACCTGACAATCCCGGTGGAGAGTCTTCCCATCCACACGGTGGAACCTGCATATAACCCCGCCCCCATATGACCAAAGCCCCACCCCCACCCCACCGAGCCAGCCGATCCCCGGTGAAAAAAATGTTGGGGACCACTGCCTTAGTGGACCTGGTCAAATGCCCTCTTGGTATTGACTGAGACCAGACACCATGAAATTAAGATGCGTCACATAATAAAGCATCAAAGTCTTCATATTATTCATGTTATCCTAGGCCCCCTGATACTTCATTAGTTACAGGATACTGAATTTAAGACTTTAGTCAGGAAAGAGGCTAATTGAGCACTGAAAGTCTTAAAGAATTTGGTGCCTGAGCTCTTCCTGGTAGGGGCATTTTTAATGGCATCTAGGAGCTCCTCCAGAGAGAAGGCCTCTTCCAAGGCAGAGAGAGTCTCTGCTGAGAGCCAGGAAATTGCAGTTAACAAGATCTGGGAGTTAACCAGTTCATCAAAGGTCAAAGGGGGCCACATAAATTGTATGAATATGAATTGAATGTCATAAGTGAGTCTCTACTTCCTTCCCTTGTTTTTGATAGACGGGTTAAACGTTATCAGTGCTCTAGGATATAGTTAATCAAGAGTCTGGTCTTCCACATTTGCTGGAGTGTGTTTAGTGGAATTGACACGCACGCTTATTTAAATTTACTTGCATATTTGCCATCAGTGAGGGGAACACATTTGGGTCTAGTTTTCAGTCAGACTCGCTAGGACCCATTTGTCTCTATTTTGTTTGTGATTCCCTTGAGGGATTGAATTTGAGACTAGTGATGGAGTGGACCATTCTATCTCAAGTCTGGAGCCCTGTTGAAAGAAAATGCTGTGGAGGACACACTTAGGAGTCTCCTTTTGGGTCGGTGATGGTGTGGAATCATGTTCATGGTGTAGAATAAAGTCCGTCATGGCCTGCCTAATAGCAGTCAAAGACTTATGGTCTTTTAACCATTTGCTGCCAGGAGTCTCCAGATATTTTTCACCTATGGTAGCCAAAGCAATTTTCAGAGTTTTGAGATGGACAAATAAAACCTAAATTGCAATGTTAAAACAAAATTGTACTAAACGCCCTTTCCCTCCCATACCTATATATTTTCTGAAAGTAAACACCTGCAGCATTGTCAAAATGCCACTTGGTACTGTATTCAAACAGGCACCTTCATGCAGTTTTATTAAAAAAATAAATAAATAAATGTATATTACCTGCTGAAAGTGGGAACCAAAAAAAGTTATATGCACAACACCTCCTAGGTCAACATGGTGCAGAGTTCATTCATATCACTAAGGCCTACATCTGTATGCACGTCTTCATAAAATCACACATGAAGCTGGAAACGTTCAAAAAGTATTATCCTATAAAATGTAGGGATTACACACCATGAAAAGCAAGTACACTCCTAAACCCTATATATTTCTTGAAAGTAGACAACCTGAAGATTACATGTCTCAATGAGTTATCAATAACCATGTCCACCTTCATGTAACTTTGTGACCAACACAAATAATTTGTTGAAAAAAATGCGCTAAAATATATATTTGCACTTAAAATTCCTATTCAATCATACATTCACACACAAAACACATATAAAATAAATGGTGTACACAGTTTATATATAATGCACACCTCAACTACAACAAGAGCTCGTATTCTCAAAAACACTGATACAGAAGACGAGCAATTTTTGCTGTTATTCACGGTGTTAATCTATACTGCACATATTAAACGCTGACTGTGATCCCAAAATGTAACTTTTTGAGATTTCACAGCATATCGTATATAAAAACACAACTTAATATTTCATACACACAACCACCTTCATGCAACTTTGCAGAAAAGAGAGATCACAAGCAAAAATTGCACAAATTTGCCTGTTCAAGCAATCCCTTTCTGAAAACAAAATGTATTTTCCAAAAAAACTTCAAGATGTGAGGAACATATACATACCACACACATATATATATATATATATATATATATATATATATATATATTTATTATTATTATTATTATTATTATATTTCTATTTTTTTATTTTTTATTTTTTTACATTTACAGGTGTTAAACGCCAAAATCACAGAAATGCGCCAACCAATTTTGTGTATGCAGATTAAATAGGGGCTTACATAAGTATCATTTTCCATCCCCCTATCAAAATGTTAACTAATGAAGAAATATATTCTCTATAACTAATGTGATAACTAGGGTCAGTTTTAGATTGGAGTAACATGGGCGCTTTATTGCTCACATGATATGGACACAACCTCTGAAGTTCCTGCGGTTCATCATTACTGGTGTTAGAGAGTCATAATTCTAGATTTGATGACCTACTGGAAGTCCAGGTGTTTTGTTTGTACTGTGGGTTCAAAAAAAAAAAAACACCCGCTGTTTTACCCATCTGAAAGCTGCCAAAAATGGTGACATTCAATTGGTGAAAATGTGTTATCTGACTGACTGGAACTTTTCCACTTGTCAGAACTGTTTTATGCGTTCATCTCTATTGATGATTGTTATTATTTTAGCGTGTAACTGATATCGCTAGAGGCGGTCGACATATCTCTATAAAGATCAGGTATGGACAGGATAGGGACAGGGTCAAATGTAAACTTTATTAATGACTTTGTATGTGTTGTGCAAATGCAACTATTTTGGTGCTGTGATCTGGATGATGGTAAACTTTCCCCTATGTGACAATCAGAGAGCAAAAGTTTAGTATGCTGTCTGATTGATAGGTGAGGAGGAGAAGAGATAACATGGGCAGAAGTCCATGCTTCCCCTCCTCCTGGGATCACATACAGGTTATGCACAGACAATGATGATTTATCATCGTCTCTACAGTTCTGCTCCTTCCCCCTCCTTGAGCAGCTCTTAGATGCTGCCTGAGGCAGGAGGGGGGAGGACACGTTGGAGCCCCATATTTCAGGATCAGTTAGGGCTATGAAGAGGAGCTTAGATTCATTTTAAAGACGAGAATCTCATCTTTAAAATGATACCAAGATCAATATGATCGTGTTGGGAATTGAGGTCTGCATTGGGATCTCAATGCCGAATAGTGTTTTCACCAGCGAATCGCTCCGAGATTGAGAAGATGAGATTCTTTCATAGCCCTAACGGATCCTGAGATATCGGCATTAGTAGTAAGGACGTATTATATACATCCTCTGCTACAAAAGTGCCACCCTGGACGGATGTATAAATACGTGGGTGGCAGGGAAAGGGTTAAAAGAACGGGATTAAATGACCAATTCCAAACCTGGGGTTTGGTGGAGGTAATAAACAGTGAGAAAAACCAGCATGTGGTCAGGTCACACCTTTGTTCCTATCTTTGCTCGTGGGCCCCATGTGTGAGCATGTGATGACTGAGGGGAAAAAAAAATCAATGGACATTATGGACTGTCGAATTAAAAAGTATAGTCCCTTACTTGTGAATTCAGAGTGAGCCAGATTTTGTCCAACCTCAAGTCAAATACTTTGGATCACAGGGAACATAAGAGGCTGTCAGTGGGGATTTGTCCAAGGAGAGGTCCAAACATGCAACACGACCACCAGTCTCAGTGAACTCTTCCTCAATCCTGGGTAGGGAAGTAAAAAGAGGCATCATTAATAAGCAGGTTGTAAACTCGAAGTTTGAGAGAGAGAAAAAGTGACCATTCTTCTTGTGTTGCATGGCAACTACAGTAGCCCAGAGGGATTTGTGTAGAGCTATAGTGACTGGTCTTAAAGAGGACCTTTTCACCACCTCCACCAAGTCCAGTTTCTTGTATCATTTAATAGGTGCTAATCCACAGATTCTGTCGCAGTTAGAATCCCCCTTTCCCCCCACCTCCTATGACAGCATCCACTGAGTAAAAAAAGAGTAAAAACGCTACTCAAATATATAATTTTTTATTATTATTATTTAGTTATTTTATTCATTTTTTTTCTTTCTTATAACCAAGCAAAATGGGTCAGATAGGACCATTGTCAACCTGAAACCCCTGAACAAATTTTTGAGACAATAAGGTCAGCTGTGAGTCTTCTATTTCTTGTTACATGGTGTTAATAGATCTAAAGGCTGCGTATTACCATGTTGCCATAGACATAGACATGTGCAGGATTTTTGCTTCCAAGGAAAGTGGTCTCTCCTGAAAAGCAAATAGTTGTTAGAGGTAAAGAAGGCTCTCCAGGCTTCCCTTCCACAGCTAGCGGGGAGAATATCTGTTATCTCTTACAGCTCTACATCTGAAGGGATCCAATGACAAGATAGTCGACTACCTAAGCAGACTCAATCTAGATCAGGAGGATTGGCGTCTCAACCAGACTATCTACCACAAGGTCACGAAAGTGTTGGGACAGACAGAGTGATTTATTCGCTATCCAGCAAATTTTACTCAATACACAAACAAGACAGACAAACAGCCTTGGATGCTCTGGCTAAACCATGGAACTGATCAATGACTTAGGCTTTCCCTCCCTTGGCCATACTATCCCGGTAATAAGAAAGATCTGGGAAAGCAATGCATTCTTATAGTCCCATTTTAGCCCAGGAGAGTATGCTTTACATGGCTACTAAAGATGTCAATTGTGGACCCATGGATTTTGCCCAAGTTGAAAGACCAAGTTTTAGAGACCAAGTAGTGTCTACTTTAGTAAAGGTTACAAACAAGTGACCTGAAAAATCTCAGAACCTGAAATGCATTACTCATATTTTTGAATACAACTCATAGCTCCATCCCTGAACTCAACTTACCTCAGGTTTTAGAGTTTTTGCAGGAAGAGCTAGACAGAGGTTGTCTCTTTCCACCCTTAAGGTTAAAAATCTCAGCTCTTAGTGAGTTGTTACATGTAAGACTAGCAGATAACCCATGGTTGGTCAGATTCACAGGGCTGTTTCCAGAAGTGTTCCAGAGTCAGTATCCTGTGTACCTAGTTGGGACCTGAATGTGATACTGGTGAGTCTTCTAAGGGGTTGTTTAAAGGTATTCTATCATTAAGGAAACATGTTTTTAACTGAAGCTACGTTGGAATAGCGTTTACAAAGCCTATTCTACTCCTATCTTTACTTTTTCTTCTCCTCGCCCCCATTTTGTCCAAAAAAAACAAAACGTTTTATTTCCATATTCGAATGATGCTCAGGGAGCACAGGGGGTGTTCCCCCTGTGCTCCGAGCACACCATCATCATCCCCGCAGCCCGCCTCCAGTGCTGCTTTTGCACGGCCCCTGCATCATCTTCTGTTCACCTACGAAAGAAAAATGCGCATGCTCCGTCGGCCATTTTTCTTTCTTTTTTTATTCCATACCTAGACGACTTTCTCATTGTGGCAAAATACAGGATAGAATGTATAGAAAGTGTCAGAGTAGTACTGAACATTCTGGAGGAATTAGGTTGGATGGTGAATCTGGAGAAGTCAAGTTTAGTTCCCTCCCAACAGAAAAAGTTTCTAGGGATCATTCTAGATTTCACGGCTCAGTGAGATGTTTTCTCCCTGCAGAGAACGTATAAGGGATTCTGTCCCTAGTAAAAACCCAGATACAGTCCCCCAGGGTCACTATAAGAAAAGCTATGTCCATCCTGGGAACTCACACGGCCTGTATTCCAGCAGTACCTTGGGCTCATAGCCATTCCTGAGACCTGCATTGGGAAATTCCGGCAGCCTGGCGACAGTAATAGAAAATTCTCGACAGTGGAGAAAAAAAAGTATTTAGTCAGCAACCAATTGTGCAAGTTGTCCCACTTACAAAAATGAGGGGCCTGTAATTGATATCATAGGTAGATCTCAACTAAGAGAGACAAAATGAGAAAACAAATCCAGAAAATCACATTATCTGATTTTTAAAGCATTTATTTGCAAATTATGGTGGAAAATAAGTATTTGGTCAATAACAAAAGTTCATCTCAATACTTTGTTATATATCCTTTGTTGGCAATGACAGAGGTCAAACGTTTTCTGTAAGTCTTCACAACGTTGGCCCATTCCTCCATGCAGATCTCCTCTAGAGCAGTGATGTTTTGGGGCTGTCGCTGGGCAACACGGACTTTCAACTCCCTCCAAAGGTTTTCTATGGGGTTGAGATCTGGAGACTGGCTATGCCACTCCAGGACCTTGAAATGCTTCTTACGAAGCCACTCCTTTGTTGCCCTGGCGGTGTGCTTGGGATCATTGTCATGCTGAAAGACCCAGCCATGTTTCATCTTCAATGTCCTTGCTGATGAAAGGAGGTTTGCCCTCAAAATCTCACAATACATGGCCCCATTCATTCTTTCACGTACACGGATCAGTCATCCTGGTCCCTTTGCAGAGAAACAGCCCCAAAGCATGATGTTGCCACCCCCATGCTTCACAGTAGGTATGGTGTTTTTTGGATGCAACTCAGCATTCACTCTCCTCCAAACACGACGAGTTGTGTTTCTACCAGTTCTACTTTGGTTTCAACTGACCATATGACATTCTCCCAATACTCCAATACTCTTCTGGAACATCCAAATGCTCTCTAGCAAACTTCAGACGGGCCCAGATATGTACTGGCTTAAGCAGGGGGACACGTCTGGCATTGCAGGATCTGAGTCCCTGGTAGTGTATTGTGTTACTGACGGTAGCCTTTGTTACATTAGTCCCAGCTTTCTGTAGGTCATTCACTAGGTTCCCCCCCCCCCCCGTGGTTCTGGGATTTTTGCTCATCGTTCTTGTGATCATTTTGACCCCACGGGGTGAGATCTTGCGTGGAGCCCTTGATCGAGGGAGATTATCAGTGGTCTTGTATGTCTTCCGTTTTCTAATTATTGCTCCCACAGTTGATTTCTTCACACCAAGCTGTTTGCCTATTGCAGATTCAGTCTTCCCAGCCTGGTGCAGGTCTACAATTTTGTTTCTGGTGTCCTTCCACAACTCTTTGGTCTTCACCATAGTGGAGTTTGGAGTGTGACTGTTTGAGGTTGTGGACAGATGTCTTTTATACTGATAACAATGTCAAACAGGTGCCATTACTACAGGTAATAAGTGGAGGACAGTGGAGCCTCTTAAAGAAGAAGTTACAGGTCTGTGAGAGCCAGAAATCTTGCTTGTTTGTAGGTGACCAAATACTTATTTTCCACCATAATTTGCAAATAAATTCTTATAAATAATCAGACAATGTGATTTTCTGGATTTGTTTTCTCATTTTGTCTCTCATAGTTGAGGTCTACCTATGATGTCAATTACAGGCCTCTCTCATCTTTTTAAGTGGGAGAACTTGCACAATTGATGGCTTACTAAAATACTTTTTTTTCCCCACTGTATGTGGGTGTCTCTGCCAACAAGAGAAACCGTGGGTTGGTGGTTAGTCAGGGGTCACCTAGAAATGGGAGTTCCATGGAAGATCTCAGCCCCCCTAATTATTACCACGGATGCCAGCCCTTAGGGGTGGAGTGCCCACATGGGGGATCAGGTGTTTCAGGGCTGCTGGTCAAGGATTCTTTCTCCAATCAGAGGGAACTAATGGCGGTTTTGTAGACCTTGAAAGACTTAGGTTCGGGGTATTCGGAATCTCCATGTCCGGATCATGTCCGACAATATGACTACAGTTTCATATATAAACAGGCAAGGGGGTACGAGGTCCCTTCCTCTTATGAAAATAATGGCCCGGATTCTACATCTGTCAGAGCCTCTGGTTCTCTCCTTGTCCGGTCTGCATATCAGAGGTTCAGACAATTTCAGAGCAGATATCTTGAGCCGTCGGTCTGAGTCAGACCGAGTGGGAATTGATCCTGTCCATCTTTTTAGAGATCACCAGTGTTTGGGGGGTCTCTGTAACAGATCTCTTTGCCACTCAGTCAAACAAGAAAGTGGAGATAGATATATAATTTATTTATTTATTTATTTATTTCTTCCCCTCCCCTAAACCCAGAGGAATCCCCCTTTGGGGTGGACGCTCTGTCCTACAAGTGGGATTTCAATCTAGCTTACTCCTTTCCTCCCTTCTTTCTCATTCCAGCAGTTCTGAGGAAAATCAGGGAGGATCGAGCGAGGGTCATTCTAATTGCCCCCTTTAGGCCAAGGAGAGTCTGGCTTACCTGGCTAAGGATCCTGTCTGTTTTGGATATTTGGATTCTCCCAGTCAGCCAGGACCTTCTATGTTAGGGCCACATTCTCCACCCGGAGTCCAGCCACTTACATTTGACGGCCTGGAAATTGAGTGGAGATTACTAACCTCCAAAAGGGTTTTCTCAGAATCTCATTACCACTCTTCTAAAAACCAGAAAATCAGTCACTACTAAAATATACACTAGGACTTTGTTCCTTTTTTTTTTTTTTTTTTTTTTTTTATTTCTAGAGGGTTCTCTGGGGGGAGAATAGGCATATACTGTACCTAGAAAACAGATAGTAGAGTTCCTTCAGAAGGGGCTAGAAAAGGGGCTTTCTACCAGCATTTTAAGAGTCCAGGTTTCGGCCCTTAGTGTTCTGCTAACCGTTAAATTGGCTGATTTATCCCTCGGTGATTAGGTTCATCAAGGGGGTATCTAGAAGTAGTTCTGTTGTTATATCCAGAGTTCCTCCCTGGGACTTGAACCTAGTTCTGTCTGCCTTAACTACACCTACCTTTTTTCGCCATTATAAGCTGGACATTGGGGCTTCTGCTGATCTTTCTTTTGGAAGGAAAGTTTTACAAGCGGTGGTCCCTCCCTAGTTTTTTCCTATTTTATTCCCTCTGGGTGATGGAAAAAATGGTAATTACTTATTATCGGTAATTGGATTCTCCAGAACCCACGACATCACCATCCTTTATCCCTCCTTTTTTTTTCTTGGTGATGGACCTTTTTTTTTTTTGCTTGCTACACCCGGTGCCAAACAAAATGTTGTTTTGACCTTAGGGTCATGGGTTACAAATTAACTGGAGTCTCTCTCGCTTCTATAAAACAACTGAGGGGTGGGAGAGGCTCCACCTTTTTATACCGTAGGTTTCCTGTCCCTAAGGGGTGGATCCTCTCTCTGGGTGGTGTCGTGGGTTCTGGAAAACGTAATTACCATTTTTTTCTACCCAAGATGGTGTCACAATTCCATAAGTCTCAGGATATCCTACTTCCTTCATTTTGTGACAATACCAAATGTAACATGGAGAGTTTTTGTCTGGTTGTACGGAAATACATCATCAAGTACCTGGAGAACACTAAGGGCTGGAAACAGTCCAAAATTCTGATTTTCTTAATTTGTAGGGAAAGATGAGTTCCACAGCATTTCCCTAGCATATTGTTCAGAAGGAATTTCTCCTCTCCTGGTCATCTTTCCTATTTTACGCCTTCTATACACCCATCGAACAAATTTACAAGGCTGCAGTTTGGTTTTCTCTGTCCACATTTTTCAGATGCTATAGGTCGGATTTTGGGTGTTTCTGTTGTGTTTTTTGTCAGTCAGGCGCTGCAGGCTGTCATCCGTTCCTAATTTCACTTTTTCTCAACACCCTTTCTGCCTTGGATTGGAGCTTTAAATTATGCCCCCTGTGCTGCTGCTGCTGCCGCTGCCTAACACTGCCCACCTTAAGGTACAGAGCCCAAATAGCATGTTAGTCACCAAAACTAACAACCTTGATTGCTCAGGAACAGTGGGGTCTAGAGAAAATTCCAAATGCACTGGAATCAGTGAAGTAACAGATATTGATAAATACAACTGGAGTTGGTAGAGTAGCGAAAAGTCTTCTTTAGCACCTTCCCAACATCTACCATACTGTTATGGCGGATGTTGGAAATTTAATGTAGAGCTGAGAGACTGTCATAACCGCTGGGCCTCCGTTGTATTATACAGTGGGGACATGGTGGCAGTGCTTGCATTGATCGTGGGCATTAACAGGTTTTTTTTTTTTTGTTTGTTTGTTTTTTTTTTTTTTACAATTATTTGGTATCGCTGTCACCAGCCTACCCATAGAATACATGTGATATTTCATTTTGGCTGCAGATTGAACACTGTAAAAACAAAGCCCGTAAGAAAGTCACACAAATGCAGTTTTTCTCTTATTCAACCTGATTTTGTAATTTCCTCCCTCAGTTTCCTGGTGCATCGTACAGAATATTAAATGGTACCATTACGAAGTACAATTTGACCTTCAAAAATTAAACCCTCATCCAGCTCTGTGAACGGAAATCGCACGTTCCGGATACTACCACCAGGGGTGGTAGGGTGTTTTCAAGAGAACACATACACTACCGTTCATTGACAAGGTTAGAAATAATGATTTTTTTTATTTGAAATAATAATTTTCTCCTTCAAACTTTGCTTTCGTCAAAAAATGCTCCATTTGCAGCAATTACAGCATTGCAGACCTTTGGCATTCTAGCTGTTAATTTGATGAGGTAATCTGGAGAAATTTCACCCCATGCTTCCAGAAGCCCCTCCCACAAGTTGGATTGGCTTGAATGGGCACTTTTTGTGTACCATACGGTCAAGCTGCTCTCACAACAGCTCAATGGGGTTGAGATCTGGTGACTGCGCTGGCCACTCCATTACAGATAGAATACCAGCTGCCTGCTTCTTCCCTAAATAGTTCTTGCATAATTTGGAGGTGTGCTTTGGGTCATTGTCCTGTTGTAGGATGAAATTGGCTCCAATCAAGCGCTGTCCACAGGGTATGGCATGGCGTTGCAAAATAGAGTGATAGCCTTCCTTATTCAAAATCCCTTTTACCTTGTACAAATCTCCCACTTTACCAGCACCAAAGCAACCCCAGACCATCACATTTCCTCCACCATGCTTGACAGATGGTGTCAGGTACTCTACCAGCATCTTTTCAGTTGTTCTGCATCTCACAAATGTTCTTCTGTGTGATCCAAACACCTCATACTTCGATTCATCTGTCCATAACACTTTTTTCCAATCTTCCTCTGTCCAATGGCTGTGTTCTTTTGCCCATATTAATCGTTTCCTTTTATTAGTCTCAGATATGGCTTTTTCTCGGCCACTCTGCCCTGAAGGCCAGCATCCCTGAGTCGCCTCTTCACTGTAGATGTTGACATTGGCGTTTTGTGGGTACTATTTAATGAAGCTGCCAGTTGCGGATCTGTGAGGCGTCGATTTCTCAAACTAGAGACTCTAATGTACTTGTCTTGTTGCTTAGTTGTGCAGCGGGGCCTCCCACTTCTCATTCTACTCTGGTTAGAGCCTATTTGTGCTGTTCTCTGAAGGGACTAGTACACACCGTTGTAGGAAATCTTCCGTTTCTTGGCAATTTCTCGCATGGAATAGCCTTCATTTCTAAGAACAAGAATAGACTGTCAAGTTTCACATGAAAGTTCCCTTTTTCTGGCCATTTTGAGAGTTTAATCGAACCAACAAATGTAATGCTCCAGATTTTCAACTAGCTCAAAGGAAGGTCAGTTTTATAGCTTCTCTAACCAGCAAAACTGTTTTCAGCTGTGCTAACATACTTGCACAAGGGTTTTAAAGGGTTTTCTAAACATCCATTAGGCTTCTTACACAGTTAGCAAACACAATGTACCATTAGAACGCTGGAGTGATGGTTGCTGGAAATGGGCCTCTACAGTGCTGGCCAAAAGTATTGGCACCCCTGCAATTCTGTCAGATAATACTTGATTTCTTCCAGAAAATGATTGCAATCACAAATGCTTTGGTAATAATATCTTCATTTAATTTGTCTTCAATGGAAAACCACAAAAAGAATTGTCAAAAAGCCAAATTGGATATAATTCCACACCAAACATAAAAAAGGGGGTAGACAAAAGTATTGGCACCCTTTGAAAAATCATGTGATGCTTCTCTAATTTGTGTAATTAACAGCACCTGTTACTTACCTGTGGCACATAACAGGTGGTGGCAATAACTAAATCACACTTGCAGCCAGTTGAAATGGATTAAAGTTGACTTAACCTCTGTCCTGTGTACTTGTGTGTACCACATTGAGCATGGAGAAAAGAAAGAAGACCAAAGAACTGTCTGAGGACTTGAGAAGCAAAATTGTGAGGAAGCATGAGCAATCTCAAGGCTACAAGTCCATCTCCAAAGACCTGAATGTTCCTGTGTCTACCGTGCGCAGTGTCATCAAGAAGTTTAAAGCCCATGGCACTGTGGCTAACCTCCCTAGATGTGGACGGAAAAGAAAAATTGACGAGAGATTTCAACGAAAGATTGTGCGGATGGTGGCTAAAGAACCTCGACTAACATCCAAACAAGTTCTAGCTGCCCTGCATCCCGAGGGTACAACAGTGTCAACCCGTACTATCCGTTGGCGTCTGAATGAAAAGGGACTCAATGGTAAGATACCCAGGAATACCCCACTTCTGACCCAGAGACATAAAAAAGCCAGGCTGGAGTTTGCCAAAACTTACCTGAGAAAGCCAAAAACTTTTTGGAAGAATGTTCTCTGGTCAGATGAGACAAAAGTAGAGCTTTTTGGGAAAAGGCATCAACATAGAGTTTACAGGAAAAAAAAGAGGCCTTCAAAGAAAAGAACACGGTCCCTACAGTCAAACATGGCGGAGGTTCCCTGATGTTTTGGGGTTGCTTTGCTGCCTCTGGCACTGGACTGCTTGACCGTGTGCATGGCATTATGAAGTCTGAAGACTACCAACAAATTTTGCAGCATAATGTAGGGCCCAGTGTGAGAAAGCTGGGTCTCCCTCAGAGGTCATGAGTCTTCCAGCAGGACAATGATCCAAAACACACTTCAAAAAGCACTAGAAAATGGTTTGAGAGAAAGCACTGGAGACTTCTAAAGTGGCCAGCAATGAGTCCAGACCTGAATCCCATAGAACACCTGTGGAGAGATCTCAAAATGGCAGTTTGGAGAAGGCACCCTTCAAATCTCAGGGACCTGGAGAAATTTGCCAAAGAAGAATGGTCTAAAATTCCAGCAGAGCATTGTAAGAAACTCATTGATGGTTACCGGAAGCGGTTGTTCGCAGTTATTTTGTCTAAAGGTTGTGCTACCAAGTATTAGGCTGAGGGTGCCAATACTTTTGTCCGGCCCATTTTTGGAGTTTTGTGTAAAATGATCAATGATTTGACTTTTTTTTTCATTCTCTCTTGTGTTTTTTCATTGCAAGCAAAATAAATGAAGATATTATTACCAAAGCATTTGTGATTGCAATGATTTTCTGGAAGAAATTGAGTATTATCTGACAGAATTGCAGGGGTGCCAATACTTTTGGCCAGCACTGTATATACCTATGTAGATATTGCATTAAAAACCAGACGTTTGCAGCTAGAATAGTCATTTACCACATTAACAATGTATAAAGTGTATTTCTGATTCATTTAATGTTATCTTCATTGAAAAAAACTGTGCTTTTCTTTCAAAAATAAGGAAATTTCTAAGTGACCCTAAACTTTTGAACAGTAGTGTATGCTAAGTGCAGAAGGCAATTGGAAGGCACAGAGACACAGCAGTTTCAGTCCAGCCTGGGGGCCCTCAGTGTAGGTAAAATGGTCACCATTATATAGGAAACGGTAATCCTGTGAGGAGTGTAGTCAGGAGGTAGGTGGGGGAAGGGGGGTTCATGGAGGTGAAAGGGAATATCCAAAACGTCACATATACAGTTAGGTCTATAAATATTTGGACAGAGACAACATTTTTCTAACTTTGGTTCTGTATATTACCACAATGAATTATGAACAAAACAATTCAGATGCAGTTGAAGTTCAGACTTTCATCTTTAATTCAGTGGGTTAAACAAAATGATTGTATAAAAATGTGAGGAACTAAAGCATTTATTACACACAATCCTTTCATTTCAGGGGCTCAAAAGTAATTGGACAAATTAAATATTTGTAAATAAAATGTTAATTTCTAATACTTGGTTGAAAACCCTTTGTTGGCAATGACTGCCTGACGTCTTGAACTCATGGACATCACCAGATGCTGTGTTTACTCCTTTTTAACCCCTTAATGACCGGGCCATTTTTTGTTTTTGCATTTTCGTTTTTCCCTCCCCACATTCCAAGAGCCATAACTTTTTCATTTTTTAATTCCCAGAGTCACATGATGGCTTATCGTTTGCGAAACAAATTGTACTTTGTAATGCCACTATTCAATATGCTGTGCAAAAATTCAGAATGATGTGCAATTGGAGGAAAACTGCATTTGCGCCAAATTCATATGGGTTTAATTTTTACAGCATTCATTGTGTGGTAAAAATGACATGTTACTTGTATTCTGCGGGTCAGTACGAACACGGCGATACCAAATTTATATAGTATTTGTAATGTTTTGATACCTTTTAAAAAATTAAAAACTTTGCTAAATAGAAAAAAAAATTTTGCGTCGCCATATTGTCATCTGTAACTTTTTCACATTTATATGTATGGAGCTGGGTAAGGCATCTTTTTATGCGGGACAACATGATGTTTTTATTGATACCATTTGGGGAAAAATCTGATGGTTTGATCACTTTTTATTCAATTTTTTATAGGAGGCAAAGTGTTGAAAAAAACGCTATTCGGCCGTTCTGATTTTTTTTCGCGCTACGCCGTTCACCGTATGGGATAAATATTTTAATATTTTAATAGTTCGGGCATTTTGGAGCGCGGGGATACCTAAAGTGTTTATGCTTACTTTTGTTTATTTACTTTTATATCTGATCTAGGGAAAGGGGGGTGATTTGAACTTTTGTGTTTTTTTTTTTTTTTTTTTTACATTTTTTCATACTTTTAAAAACTTTTTTTTTTTTCTATTTTTACTTGTATGATCAAACTTCCTAGGGACCTTGAAACCTAGGGAGTCTGATCGATCATACTATTCACTGCGATACTACTGTATCGCAGTGAATAGCAAAATGGCGTTACTGCTGTTAGACGATGCCTCTGGCATTGTGTAATAGCTCTAATGTAATGACAGGCCTGGGAGCCTTCAATAGGCTCCTGGCTGTCATGGCAACCAATCGCCGCCCTCCGATGACGTTCTGGAGGGCGGCGATGGGGGAAAAATGGCGGCACCCGTGGCGGCTGCGCTATTTAGACGCTGCGGTCCTGTTTGACCGCGACATCTAAAGGGTTAACAGCCGCGATCGCTGCCGGCACCGATCGCTGCCGTTAGCGGCGGGTCCTGGCTGTATTATAAAGCCGGCACCCGCGGTGTATGGAGAGCGCGCAGCTCCTGAGCGCTCTCCATACATCGTCATGCGACTCAAAACGTACTATTACGCCCTGGGTCGTTAAGGGGTTAATGCTCTGCCAGGTCTTAACTGCAGCGGTTTTCAGTTGCTATTTGTTTGTGGGCCTTTCTGTCTGAAGTTTAGTCTTTAACAAGTGAAATGCACGCTCAATTGGGTTGAGATCAGGTGATTGACTTGGCCATTGTAGAATATTCCACTTCTTTGCTTTAATAAACTCCTGAGTTGCTTTGGCTTTATGTTTTGGGTCATTGTCCATCTGTATTATGAAATGCCGACCAATCAGTTTGGCTGCATTTGGCTGGATTTGAGCACACAGTATTTCTCTGAATACCTCAGAATTCATCCGGCTGCTTCTGCCCTGTTTCACATCATCAATAAACACTAGTGACCCAGTGCCACTGGCATCCATGTATGCCCAAGTCATCATGCTGCCTCCGCTGTGATGTGGTATGCTTTGGCTCATGAGCTGTACCCTGCCTTCGCCAGACTTTTTTTTTTTTTTTCTCTTTCCGTCATTTTGGTAGAGGTTGATCTTGGTTTCATCTGTCCAAAGAATGTTCTTCCAGATCTGTGCTGACTTTTTTTTAGATATGTGTTTTTTTGTTTTTTTTTTATTTTTTTTTTAAGCAAAGTCCAATCTAGCCTTCTTATTATTGAGGGTTATGAGTGACTTGCAACTTGCAGTGAAACCTCTGTATTTTCGTTCATGCAGTCTTCTCTTTATGGTAGATTTGGATATTGATACGCCTACATCCTGGAGAGTGTTGTTCACTTGGTTGGCTGTTGTGAAGGGGTTTCTCTTCACCATGGCAATTATTCTGGGATCATCCACCACTGTTGTCTTCCGTAGGCATCCAGGTCTTTTTGCATTGATGAGTTCACCAGTGCTTGCTTTCTTTTTCAGGATGTACCAAACTGTAGATTTTGACACTCCTAATATTGTAGCAATTTGTCGAATGGGTTTTTTCTGTTTTCGCAGCTTAAGGATGGCTTGTTTCACCTGCATGGAGAGCTCCTTTGACCGCATGTTTTCTTCATAGCATAATCTTCCAAATGCAAGCACCACACCTCAGATCAACTCCAGGCCTTTTATCTGCTTAATTGAGAATGACATAATGAAGGAATTGCCCACACCTGCCCATCAAACAGGGTGGCACATGTTAAAGGGGTTTTCCCATCTCCCTGTTTGAGCAGCTTTGCCTGATGTCTCTTTTTAATTTGTTTAAAATTTTATGCAAACTTTGCAAAAAGGTAATACCTTCACCAATTGAGTGGTGCTCCTTTAATATTTAAATATAAACACCCAATCGTGGTCTATAAATATATGGGAGTCACATTTAGTATTCCCAACATCCCTTACCACACCAACATCCAATGTAGGTTAATAAATAAATTCAGCATTCAGAGGTATTCACACAGACACCTTACTACAAAATAATAATAAGATGAAATATAGATATTAAGAATGTTAAAGATAATTTTCAACAGTATGTTCGAACAAGATGTTGAATAATGCTATGCAAACTAGAGACAAAATAACGGGAGGCGGGAGGGAGGGGAAGAAATATTCTTAATATTGACATTGACTCACACTACATATATAAATGTCACGATTCCCTCCACTGTACCTACATAACACATGTTATAAATAACAGCCAAAATATAGTTGTTCATTAAGTCCCTTCGGACTACAAATATCTAAATCCATTTTGTCTCCCGCTGGAGTATCATCTTATCCCAGTCTCCACCTCTCTTTGATGGTAACACACAATTCCCATAAAACGTATGCAGTCACGATCACCCCCGTGTTGATCATTCACGTGCCTAGCTATTGGGGTGTTGGATACTTAATATCTATATTCCATCTTATTATTATTTTGTAGTAAGGTGTCTGCTTGAATACCTCTGAATGCTGAATTTATACACTGGGTAGGATGAGCTTAATAAACGTCATGAGTTTATTTTTAAGCAGTAGGACATAATTGTAGGTGTGTAATGTAGGCCTTGAACTCATGCCTCTAGCGGCATCCACAGGCTGTCGAGTCTTTATAGTAGCTGTCTAGTTGTTCGACAGGCTATTTCTGCTGCCCTTAGCGTAGGTGGCTTAATTTAACTTAGTTCTCTTGTATACCAGTGATTCAGGAAGTGAGTCATCGGGAGGGGGGAGGCCAACCTCAATAAATAGGAGAGTGTTGGCGCCACTCTGGTTAGTCTCACCACTGTGAGACCGTCATGAGCTCCCCTGCACTTGGGGCAAAGCTCTGCTATTCTTGGTTGTTTCAATTGATCTTCTAACAGTAAGTTTTACTTTCAGTTTTGATATATGTTGGCCTTTTTGTTAGTAGGATGTTGCTTGGATTAACCTACATTGGATGTTGGTGTGGTAAGGGATGTTGGGAATACTAAATGTGACTCCCATATATTTAGACCAAGATTGGGTGTTTATGTTTATATATTAAAGGAGCACCACTCAATTGGTGAAGGTATTACCTTTTTGCAAATTTAAAAAAACAAAAAAAAACTGTTACTGCTCTGGCATGACTCGTTGCTGTCTTCAACACTTCTGGCTGACATCACGTGGCGTCATTACCCTTGCGTCTATGCGTTACAATGCCACATGACACTGAGGCCTAATCAGTGGCTCCTGACGTCAGCCAGCAGCGTCGAAGACCACAGGAGAAGTAAGTAACACTGTTTTTTTTATATTTCCTTACCTCCCCTGGCCCTACACTTATTATACTCTGGAAGGTCTGAGAGCTCTTCATTCGCTTTCAGTTCCTTGTGCTCCAGATCGGTGGGGGTTCCAGCAATCTGACACTTTTATTCTGTGGATAAGTGTCTTTGATGGCACAAACCTTTTAATATCAAGGGGGAAATTTAAATTTTTCACAGGGTTTTGTAATTTTTTCCTCTCTATCCCTGCATCATCACATAATAGTGAGGACTATGGTGCCCATTATCAGCCTTAAACATAATTTGCAGTGACCAGATGGAAACTGATAACTGAACTCTTGCTGCATTTATCAGATGAAGGTGATTCACAATGCAGAGACTGTTCAGGGCTATTTGTTGACCTCTTTGTACTTTTCTTCAAGCACAGCAAATATTTTATTTTCCATCCCTGTTCATTTATCTGCTAGAAAGGATGCGTGTGTATTTCTCCTCTAGGATTGATTTTCAGAGACCAAGCATTAATAATAAGGTCATCCATGCCTTGAGAGCCGTGCATTAAGTGACAGTAGTGTGGCCCTTTTGTCATTCAGAAGTGTCAAGGCATTGCATGGCCGTCCCACAAAGTAGGTAGATGGGGTCTTTCAGCTGCCACAGTCGGTGCCTTGATGTCTGCCAGAGTAACCTGGAAGGTATTTGTGTTGTCAGTCACTGAGACATCACATTACTTTAAACTGTAACACAGCCTGTATGCGGTTAGCTGTCTTATCCATCAGCATGAGCAGATGGAAACAGTACATCATTTTAATGCACCGATTAAGAATAACCCCGAAAGGAGACAGAGAAGCTTATGCTCAGCAGAGAGAAACTATTGAATTGCACCATAATGAAATGAAAATTTGTGGTTTTATACAAGTTTTTGATATTACATTACATAATTTTGTTGCTGGTGTGCGGGTTTACAAAAAACAATAAAGAATATTCAATGAGGACAACATAAGGTACGTCCCTCTGGACCACTTTAGAAAAACACACACCAAAAGCATGTATCCCTAATTATATTACAATAAAACTTTAACATTTAATAAATCTGCTCGAAAATTAGAACTAGAATCAATTGATTATCATAAAATAGAAAAATTAGAACAGTCTTACCAAATTAATGGTCAATATAAGGGAGCGGAATAGATGTAGGTGCAACCCACCATAGGTCAATACGTAGGGCTTGACAAAAAAAAATGACACTCAATGTGACCCTTGCACTCCAAAACAAGATTCCCGCCCTAACAAGGGCAGTCCCACAAATGTCCCTATACAAGTTCCTATTGTCTCCTCCTGAAGCATTTAGACCCAGATAGTGGGTACTCTATCACAAACACAAGATATTTAAAAAGTATGATGGACGATCTTGAAATGTTGTGGGAGAGAGGGATGACAATGGTTCATCCCAAAAGGGTGTCACAAAAAACACCCAAAAGACAACTGTTTATCAAGACCCTGTTGATAACTAGTTTCAAGTTCAAAAATCCATTTTGAACCTCTAGTGGATTGCATGGTCCTATTCACCCCCTCTTCCATGGAATAGACAAGGGCGATACCCATGAAACGTTACAATGTCGCGGTCACCATTGTGTACCTAGTGTCTGGGGTATCCGTCTTAAGGGCAATATTGAAGGGTAGGTTCACATATATCAGTTACATCAGCATCAGTTTTTTTTTTTTGTCCCTTAGTCATTACAACTGATGCGAAAATGCATCAGTTGTCATCAGGCTTTTTTTTTTTTACAAATTTCTACTCCAAAACCATAAGTTGTCATCAGTTTTTACTATCCGTTTTTACCAAGATGGTCCACAAGGCATGATGGGCTGCCGAGGCCAATAGAGTGAGGGCACTCAACTACTTTTAGTAAATTTCCATTGACCAGGATATGCCATCAAGTAAAGGTCCAAGCTGAACACGTCCAGTGTTTACGTTATTTTTCGGACGAAAAGACACATCTGACTATAAGACGCACCCCTGGTTTAAACAAGAAAAATAAGGATTAGATCGGGGGCGACTACCGTGGCATTATACTGTGCGGGTAATGACTAATGTGGCATTGTGTGGAGTGACTAACATAGCATTATACTGTGTAGGGGGCACTAACATGGCATTGCACGGTGTGGGGGGCAACTAACGTGGCATTTTCCTGTGGGCAGGCATGTCAAACATGCATCCCGCGGGCCGCATGCGGCCCTTTACAAGCATATCTGCGGCCCGCACAAAAGTCTTAAACTTTGTCTCTAAAGTTTAGAGACAAAGTTTGAGACTTTTGTGCGGGCCGCAGATGTACAAAACTCACGATCAGCACTTCCGGCTCTTCATTCATTGGCCCATATCCCTGCATATGACCTGCTTACGTGATCAATGAATGACGACCCGGAAGTGCTGATCGTGAGTTTTGTACATCTGCGGCTCGCGTGGCTGCTGATCACCTAAGTCAGTTTTGTTATGAGCGGAGGAAGAGTCGTGGCTGAGAGTGACTGGGATACTGTGACCATGCTGAGGAAGAAGGGACCCACTGCCGCACAGGCAAAGTCCAAGCAAGTGAGTGGCCCTCCTGTATGTAACCATTAAAAACTAAAGAGAGGGGTGAGCACTCAGATTATAAATAATTGTGATGCAAAAAACAGTGGTGCTGATTGGATGAAAAATGCAATCGAACACAAAGGAGAAACAGCATCCAATATAAAGCACACACAAAATTTCTTTATTAAATAACACAGCAAACAAGGAAAAATTAAAAGCAATTAAAACACATGTGCACCCTTGGAGGCAAATACCAGGGGTGAACACCAAAAAGAACAAATCCTACAGACGCCCATTAAATAAATATAAAGTAAATAAATACATATTGAAAATTCATAATAATAATATAAATAATAATAATATAATATAATGAATAGGCCTATTAGCACAAAGCACAAAGAGGTGTCAAGCCTCAGGACAAAACACTAAAAATGATTGAAAAAAATGATAGCAAATAAATGTTTAATTTTTAATTGCTGTATTTTTGTTAAATATATTAGTTGCTGTTGTGCACTGCAAATATATGTTGCTGTTACATATTACTACTTCATATCTTGTTTTCATGACTGCTGTTAAAATACGTGTGTGACATTAGCTGCTGTGTGCGGCCCTCGCAACAACCTCTTGTTACTCATGTGGCCCTCGGGGGAACCTTAGTTTGACATGCCTGCTGTAGGGGGACATTAAGGAACATTATATTTTGGGTCCTAACATTAGTGCTCCCACACAGTAAAATACCCCATTATTGTTCCTCCTCAGTATGCTCCTTAGCAGGGCTGTTTTAACACATTGGTGGGTTCAGTGCAATGGTTTCATAAGTGGCCCCCCTCCATCAGGAATACCTGATTTGCACAAATTGTAATGTCCCATTAGGGGTCCTAACACAGTATAATGCCTCCCTAGTGGCGCCTTACGCTATGTCCCTAGTCCCCTGTGCGTGCAAATTAAATAGGAGCTTACATAAGAATATAATTTTCTATCCCCCTCTAAAAATTGTAACTCTAATGAAGAATTATAACCCTTAACTAATGTGATAACTAGGGCCGTGTTCAGATTGGTGTAACACGACCGTTTTATTGCTCACATAGTATGGACACAACCTCAAGTTCTTGCGGTTCATCATTACTGATGTTAGAGAGTCTGATGACCTACTGGAAGTCCAGGTGTTTCGTACTGTGGGTGCAAAAAAAACTGGGATTTTATCTGGTGACATTCAATGGGTAAAAATGTATTATCTGGCTGAACTTTGCTGCTTGTCAGAAATGTTTTCTACGTTCATCGCTAGTGATAATCGCTATTGCTATTATTTTAGCATGCAGCGGATATCAGTTGTCAGAGTATTTTGCTCTACAAAGATCAGGCATGGACAGGGACAGTGAAAAAATGTAAACTTTATTGGTACTTTGTGTATGTGTTGTGTAAGTGTTTGGTGCAACTCTTTTGGTGCTGCGACCTGGACGATGGTAAACTTCTGGGTCGCAGCGCCAATAAATTTCCTGGTTAGGTTCCGAGTGGTATTATATAAGAATTTCCCCTGTGATTAAGCTCAGAGGGGTATTACATTATCCCTCTGTGTGACAATCAGAGATCAAAGGTATAGTATGCTGTGTGATTGATAGGAGAGGAGATAACATGGACAGAGGTCCATGCTACCTCCCCTGGGGTCACCTACAGCTTATGCACAGACAATGATGAGTTATCATTGTCATTGCAGTCTGCAGCTCCATTCCTCCCCCTCCTTCCTTAGCTCTAAGATGCTGCCTGAGAGGGAGATATGGGGCACTTTAGAGCCCCATATCTCAGGATCTGTTAGGACAACAAAGATGCAACTGAATTCATTTTAAAGATGAATGAGATTTAAATCTCATCTTTAAAATAATACCAAGATCACCATGATAGCCCTTACAGATTCAGAGCGATTCAGTTTTTTTTTTGTTTTTTTTTAATTCTTATTTTATTTAAATACATAAGATATTTCTATGTGCACTAAAAAAAAAGGAATACAGAACATGTGACTCAAACTTTCCAGAGTCAAAATTAACAAATGAGGGGTGTGGCCTGACACCGTGTGAGATGGCCGCTTGTTAGGAGAGCTCCGGGACTCCACATAGTATAGCGGCCCTCAGCTTCCAGGACATCGAGGGCATGGCGAAACGGGGAAAAAAAGCCCCCCGCGGAGACTGACAGATTTCTTTGCGGTGCCGGCCGCCGAACAAGATGGCGCCGGCTCTCCTCCTATCCTCCCGCTCCAACACGCTGCTGGTAACCTGGAAACAGAGACAGGCAGCGCTCCAGGTTAGAAAGGGAAGCAGCTCAATCCCATATCTCTGGGACCACCCACAGGTAGCAGGGATTCTCAAGGGAGTCAGCAGAGTGGCAATGAGGGCCTACAGCAGGCCCATAAGAGGGGACTACAACCCCCATCAGCTCCCTCCTCAGCCCCTACCTGCCAATCTGACACCTCGCCTACAACAACCTCATCCCAAGCAGGTAGTCTTACTCCTTCGCAGAGCCCTGTTAAACAAAAGATGAGGTGGGACACCAACTTTTGCTTTGACTCCCGCCCAACTGCAGTGGAACCCCAACTGAGTGATTCTGATGTTCTACAGGCTATCCCTGCAGGTACTCAATCTGCTTCTGAGTCCTTTTTAAAAGCTATAATGTTAGCCTTGCATAGATCCATCCAGAAAGATATCACCAAGGCGATTACGTCCGTCTCCTCCACGGTTGACACTCTGGGTGACAGACTTATCCATGTCGAGAATAAAATGGGCGAATTTGCTTCAGCACATAATACCATAGTGGATGCCCATAACGATCTTGAGGGGGAATTGGCGGCAGTTAAACTAAAGCTTGCTGATATAGAAGACAGAAATAGACAGAACAATGTTAAGTTCCGCGGCATACCGGAATCAGCCACCGCCAGGGACTTTCCTTTCTTGCAACAGTTAATGAAAGCGACCCTGCTGCACAGTTCTGAGGCGGACCTGATAATAGATAGGGCTCACCGTCTTCCCAAACCAAAAGGTATGCCTGATCACATCCCTACGGATACTCTCGCCCGCATACATTTCTACCATGTCAAGGATCGCCTCATGTTTGAATCCAGGAAAAGATCCTCTCTACCTGAGCCGTTTAAGGCAATTCATCTGTTTGCCGACCTTTCCCAGGCTATCATCGCCGCCAGAAAGAAGGTTACTCCTATAACGGCGGTCCTACATCAGCACAATGTCCCCTATAGATGGGGATTTCCTACTAAAGTAATTATCATCAAAAATGGAGTGACTTGTACGTTTCATTCCTTCGATACTGGGAAAAGCCTATTGCTACAATGGAACCTGGCGCTGCCTGCACCTGAAGTTCAGAAATCATCAAAACCACAAACTGGATCCTCCGTGGAAATCTACTGTCTCAGCCAAGTAAAAAGCCCACAATGGACACACTGTGAGTCTTTCGTGGTACGATATGTGTTTCTACCCTATGGCAAACTTTCCCCCAAGTTTGCGCAGTGTTATACTGCCCGGTCTCGTCCGACTATTTTTCTTACTGCTAAAAAATTGTATTTTCCATATTGTTCTTAACCAGTTTTTCCCCTTTAGGTCTAACAGGTGTATTCTTGGAGACTGTCTGCCACTTACGTTCTTATGCTGCCAGTGTGATTTCTTAATTTTTGACTGTACTAATGGGTATTAAAATTTTGTCACTTAATGCAAGGGGCCTAAACAGTTCCTTTTAAGCGTTCACTGTTGTGGAGGGAGGCTCTAAGATCTGTGGCGCATATATTGTGTATACAGGAAACGCATTTCTGTGACCCTCGTCCACCGAAGCTTTGTTATAAATTATTTCCTCACGTTTACTGTTCTAATGCTACTAAGAAGGCTGTGGGTGTCCTCATAGCAGTTAAAACTACGGTTTCCTTTCAGTTGACACATGTCCTTACGGACCCTAAGGGACGTTATGTAGCTCTTATATGCTTGATTGACAATTGTTCTTTTACTGTTTTATCTGTTTTACTGATAAATTTTGCCTCTGGAACTCCCACAAAGACTTTGTCAGGGGCTTATTGATACAACACACCTCGCGCTTTAAGCGCAAGAGATTGCAAACTATGAAGGAGCTTCTTACTTCTATTGCGACTTTAGAGCAGCGGCATACGATTGCCCCTAGCCCCACCCTCTTGGCTGCTTTGCATTGTATTGCCAAATGAAACAGATTCTTTTGGATTCCGTGTAATAGAATAAAGTTATAGAATAAAAACACTAGACTATCCCCAAATATCTTAACATTTTATTAATAAGAGTATAAGAAGATAGAAAAAGGTCTTACAACAAGGAAAAGTATAACAAATGGTCAAAAGGTCTTACAACAAGGAAAAGTATAACAAATATTAGAAGGTATAACAAATCAAACCAACACTAGCTATAAAGCCAAGTAACATTTCAACACTAGCTATAAAGCCAGGTATATCAAATATCAAAAGTCAATCAAGCTATGATATATTCAACACTTACAATACCACAGATATAGTAAGGTAATCAAACTTCGTCAAACTGTGACTTAATCAAAAACTTGTACTAATGCAAGGTATAATCGACACTAGCAATAAAGCTAGGTATATCAAAGTTAATCAGAAAAGAAGGTAATTAAATCTACAATTACAACCAAGTAATCAATCAATACTTACAACACTGCCACTTCATAGAGGAGTTCTGATAAGGGTATCTGTAGGAAGCATCACTCAACCATGTGACAGGTATCATCAAGCAGCACAGGCGTCCCCAATCACTGCTGTTAAGAAATGTAACATCATGCTGAGGGATGTCTTCCATTCTTATACCCTTTGTGTGTGTCATAAAGTGGGCGTCTACAGAAGTGATAAACCTCTGTAAGGCCTCACTTATCTCCAAGATCATATTCATGTGAAAAGGGCCAGTTTTCACTTGAATATGTCTCATGACATATATGCTTCAAACAGAGTGGCTCTTTTGATCTAAATACTATAGACATACAAATATATCCTGCTGATCTGGTTAGCACGGATATGTCTCCAAACAGAGTCTTTTGTTTAGGTTCCATGGGTATGCAAATATCCCTTCCGACCACATTGTTGATCTAATTAGCATATACATATAGATATCACCTTAAACAACATCCTGTAATCTAATCTGTATAGACATGTAAATCTAACCTTAAACAGAGTCTGTTGTCTAAGTGTTATGCAAATACCCCTTCAAACAGTGGCGCTGGTCTGATTAGTATAGACATACAAAATCTCACAACATGTACTGGGTTCAAAAATAAGGATACTTATGGCTTGTCTATTATAAACATCTTTTCATAAACAGCCATCTTATCCAGGGCTACTATTTTGCAATACATGCATAAAGCTAGAGATGACCTAAGGGCCCACTTACTGGTGGACTTTGAAAAACACTCCAAACGATTGAAAGCCTTTTACTATGGGTCGTATAACAAAGCGACCAAATTAATGGCGAGTTAAAGCGGCAAGAGTTAAATCCAGAATCCCCTTTGTTCTTTCTAAATCGACCAAGGACAAACTTTACCATCCTCAGCATATTGCTGACGAATTTAGTAAATATTACCAGGACCTGTACAACCTGAAGGAAGACCTGGACACCGTGCAGCCTTCTAGTTCAGATATCAGCTCCTAAGCTCCTTGTACCTTTCTTCTGTTATCGATTCCCAGCATCAGTTTTTGAATACCTCTATATCCACTCAGGAGGTGGCTAAGGCAATAGAGGGTCTGAAACTTAATAAATTTTTCTGGAGAATATTATAAGCTGTTCAAGCCACTCATTCTTACATATCTTACGGAGGTGTTTAACCTGGCTATGTCGACAGGTAAATTTCCCCTAGAGATGTTGTCTGCTACAATTGTAACGTTACCTAAGCTGGGCAAGGATTCCTCTCTTCCATCTATCGGCCAATTTCACTATTAAATGTAGATGTCAAGCTATTTGCCAAGGTACTGGCAAACCAACTCCTCGACGTCATGCCTACATTGATAGGCCGTGACCAGGTGGGATTCACTTAAGGGAGACGAGCCCCGGATGGGACGAGACGTGTGATCGCGTTGATTGCGGCGGCTCGGGTCTGGCGGACGCCTTCTCTGCTCCTGTCCTTGGATGCGGAGAAGGCGTTTGACAGGGTTCATTGGTGATACCTTTTTGAGGTTGTACATAAATTCGGTCTCTCAGGTCCCATAGCTACTGCTATTTCTGCACTCTACTCTAGTCCATGTGCATGAATTTTGGCGAATGGGGATCACAAATGGCACAAGACAGGGATGCCCTCTGTCCCCCTTAATATTTTCTTTAATGATGGAGCCCTTAGCTGAAACAATACGGTCACACCCACGCCTTACTGGTGTCAAGCTGGGTCAGACTGACCACAGAATTAATTTATTTGCAGATGATGTGATTCTGTCCCTGTCTTATTCTGATGGCACACGAAGTACTGTTTCCCAGACTTTGTCGGATTTTGGAGCATTGTCATATTACAAAGTTAATGAATCCAAGTCCCAGATTTTGGGAATCGGTCTGACACCCACTAATATACGTTGTATTAAAGATTCTTCGCCCTATCAATGGTGCTCACAATCTATACCCTACCTGGGAATTCAGCTGACCTCAAATCCAAAAGATTTGGTTAAGGCCAACTTTCCGGGTCTGTTGGCTTCCCTCCAGAAAGAGCTTGATGTTCTGACTAGATTTGAACACGGTTGCTTGGGGAGAATAGTGTTATATAAAATGTTGCTCTTACCTAAAATACTTTACTATTTAAGGACTTTGGTGATTCCGATACCCAAGTCTGTTTTCCAGGCTTTCCAAAAACAGATGATGGCCTTTATCTGGAATGGCTGTAAACCCAGAGTTGCTTTGCAAACACTCTTTAAGGCTGAGAGACAACAGGGGTATGGGAGTACCAAATCTGTACAACTACCATTTAGCCATAACTTTGGGTCAGCTTAAGTTTTGGCTCACATCGAACCACGACAAACTGTGGCCGGCTATGGAAGCCCAAATGGCTCAAATTACAGATTGGGAGGGTTTTTTGTTAGCATCAGGGCCCGACAAGCGCTTACCCATCATTGCTCTGCCAGCTGTACAGGCCTCGGTTAGGGCATGGCGAGCCCTTTCGGATAGCGACATTCCTGGGGTCACCTTGAATTTGCCACTTACAACACTCCCTCACAAGATCCCACTTTTATCTCTAGATATGTGGCGCAGTTGTGGGATAATGTACATTTCTGATCTCTATAGGGGTGATGGCATTGTTACCCGTCTCTCCCTTCCCGCAAGGGAGAAATTTACCTACACTAGACTAGACTAGTTTACTACCTTTCGGACACCCCCCTGGCTCAATTACGCTTTCCGCAACCGGCTGCTGACCTCCTACACCCACAGACTTCTCCAGCTGCTTATAACATGAAAACTCTGTACCGCACTGTGAACATGGACTGCACCTTTCGGAAGTCCAAACACATGCACCTGTGGGAGGAGGATTTTGGCTGCAGATTTGAGACCGGTTGCTGGCGGGAGGCAATTAGATGAGCTAAGCAATCCATGGTATGTGCCTCACACTGGGAGCAGTATAGTAAATTGCTCTTACACTGGTATTACCCTCCCCTTCATCTAGCTAAGTTCTATCCTAATTGTCCTTCTTGTTGTTGGAGAGGTTGCGGAGGGGTTGGCTCCCTGTTCCATGTGTTCTGGCACTGCCCGATCATCCAGCCCTTTTGGATATCAGTTTTTTTCATTAATAAACTGTGTGGAGGTGGGGTAAGATCTACACCCGAGATGGCGCTGCTACTGTTGGGCGTCCATATGACTCCAAGCAGGTATAGGACTGTCATGTGCCAAGTACTTGGGGCGGCTTGCCTGTTTATTGCCAGTAGATGGAAGTCTGCCTCTTGACCGAGCTGATTTCTGTGGTATCGTTGAACTACCATTATGAACGAATTTATGCACATAACGGTGGAACCCTGGAGAAATTCCGGAAGAACTGAGAGGTTTGGGCGACCTTGTTCTCCCCTACCAAATGCCCATTGACAGCCTATATTTCCTGGCCATTTCTAGTGCTCTTGGTACAACCTCCTTTTTAATCACCTACGGAATATCTTATTTGCATAGCCTTAAAATACCCGCTTAATAACAACTTCTTTTTCTCTTTCTCTCTAATGGTCATGACTGGTAGCAGGTGGGTCTGCAAACGTGTCTACGTGGCACACTCGTATCATTTGTCCTTTAGGCCTGTTCACTTCTTCGTCTGTTCATTTGTTCTGATCTACCCCTTTCCCCCTCATGGCTACGCCTTGCATAAAGCCTCTTTTCACTATACTAAGTTTGGCTACGTCTAAGTATGACAGGGTTTTAATTTCTAATTAATTTCTAATATTTTTCAGTGTGTATCTCATTATGTACCTTTGTTCATGCTGTATTCTTGCGTGTTTGTATTCCTCCTGATATATGCAGATTGTTTAGCCATGAATGTATCCTATGTTTCTTGCCCTGCTTTTTAACTTGTTGTATTGTATTTCTGTGAAATATTCAATAAAAAAACTATATTGTTCAAAAAAAAAAAAAAATTTACAAATGCACTGACGACACTTGCACAATCAGTGCCACTAGGCAATAGTCAGATGCAATTGAAGTTTACAAAGCAAGTTTCGAATACTTGTACACTGTTCAGTGTACTGGCAACGCACAGCAGAATGTGAATCGTTGTGTGGTGGAAAAAGGGGAGGGAATGTCAAGAGAAAACTATCCTAAACGTGAGGAAGCCTCAGCTAACATGAAAGACACAAAGACTTATTCTCTAGTCAGGATTAGAGAGGGAAGGGAAGGGCAAGGTGAGGAGGAGGGGGGTTGAGAATGGAGTGTGTACAATGGGCGTAACGTCTGCTGGGATATGGGGAAGTGCACCAATCGAATCTCGTAATATCTCATGAGTCTGCCCTATTATTCAGAGTCTGTTGAGGCGGGCAGCGCTCTCTCACGCCATGGCGACAATTTTTAAGAATCTGTCGTGAGTTCTGGTCAACCAGCTGATCAGCTCCTCAAACCTCATGATTTGGTTAACCTTGTCATTCCAAACCTGTATGGGAGGGGTAATGGATTGTAGCCAAAACAGGGGGATGACCGCCTTAGCCGCCTCAATCAAATGGGTTGCAAGATTCAACTTAGAGTGTCGCATATTATGCCTGGGGCATGAAAGGAGCACCCACTCCAGGGAGAGGGTCCCCTTGTATTCAATGAAGGGAAGTAAATGGGCTTGTACCTGAGACCAGAATGGCTCAACCATCTCACATGACCACCAGATATTGGACATACTTCCAACACTCTTTTGACACCTCCAGCACAGGCTCGAGGCTGCTAGGCCGTGAGCATACAGCCACTCCGCCGTTTTGTACCATCTAGATAAAATCTTAAAGTAGGATTCTTGCATCCTGACAGATGTGGAAAAGCCATGTGAGGATCTGAGGACTGATTTGGAGTCCTCTGGCGTCAGAGAAATGTTAAGTTCTTTTTCCCAGGACTGTATGTACAGTGGAGTGGATTCGGCAGTGGGAGCCAGTAGATGTTTTTTGCAATTTGCAATTTTCCTCGTCAGAGGAAGCTTACATGTGAAGAGTTTCTCAAACTCTGTGAGATGGTTGCGAATGGGGCCCATGTTTTGTATCTCTGCCACGGTCTTTTTGTAGTGTTCATAATGGAGGAAGGTGAATGAAACATCAGGGAACCTGGCCTTGAGTTGGGGTTGGGTCAGAGGGGAACCTTCTTGCAATAAGTCACCTAGCGTTTGAGTCTTAAATCTCGACCAGAAGTCTCTATACAGAGAAGCTGTAGGAGTCCTAACTGCGGGTAGGAGGTCTGCAGGTAAAATCAGAGAGGGAGCGGGTGAGAGTACTGGGCCGTGGTCGAGCCATGCCTCACACACACCTCTGATAAAGGGGGTCAAAGTCACTTCTAGATAGCTGGCGCTTTAAGGGGAGCCACAAGTATTGTCTGAAGGCCAAACCATTATATGCTTCAGCTAGCGCCCTCAATATGGGGCATTTTAGAGATGCAGTCAGGGACAGCTACCTACGCAATTGGATTGCTTTATAATAAGAAAAAACGGCTCTCTGAGCTATGCCACCCTCTTCTCTGCGCTTTATCAGAAGCCTATGTGCCAACCGTGGAGGTTTGGATTTCCACGAAATAGAGGAAAAAATGAAGTCTGTTTTCCAAGTGAGGGGCGAGTTTTTCTGTAAAACTGACACTGAGGGAGGCGGGAGTGTTATGTTTAAGATTTCAGACTTGGACTCCTTAACCTTGTAATTTGACAGTGTCCCGTAGTGTGTCAAGAGGGACTGCAGCGCTGGCAGACCCCTTTCCGGATTTGTGACTAAAAATAGAACGTCATCCGCGAATGCAACGGACTGCAGCGTATGTCCGGCTGAAGACGGACCGCTTGCAATAGGGTCTCAAGTGTTAGGATCAGAGGCGTAGCTAGGGGTTCAGCACAGGGGGGCGAACATGTCCAAGTGGGCCCCCACCTTAGGTATACCGATATTATCACTATACGGTGACCGTATAGTGGTATATATCGGATCTACACAGGGCTCTGCAGACGATTTAGGTGAATACAGGGCAGTAACATTTAGTGACTTACCGGTGACGTCTCTGACTAATCGTTCACATTCCCCATCTCTTTCATCTGAACCGCCATGACCATTTCTTCCAGTCTCTGTAAAGTTTGCAGCACAGACATTTTTGGCTCCTTACTTTTCCAGGCCCCTGACCCACATTATCCTCACCTACACAAAGCCCCCATCCTGCTTCTACCCCCAATTATAAAATATATAATATAACCCCCCCTTAATAATACCCACAAGTGCATGTTTAAATTAATAACTTCCCTGTGTACCCACTTTAAATAGTGCCTCTTATTAATAATGCCCCAGGTGTTTCCTAATTAAAAATTAAACAAAAGGTAAAAATAATTAATGGGGTTCCTATAATCGGGACCCCCAGGATCAGCCATTTGAATGAACCATAGTACCTGTGTAAGTGCCGTGACCCATTCTCTGTTTACATAGTGTCATTCATCTCATAGCGGCCATGCCATTTTGAGAATAGATCATCAATTAAAAATTAGCTGGAAAACTCTTTAAGCCTAAGGCCCCACGTGGCGTCCCGCAGCAAAAAAGAGCTGTTCTTCTTGCTGCATTTTGCACAGAAAGTTCGCAGAGGTTTCCTCTGCGGACTTTCTGCTTCAATTATATCTACAGGGAAACCGGGAGCGTTTCCATAGGAATGCTGCGATTTCCAAAGCCACGACTGTTTTGGAAATCGCAGTATGTCCACTGCACATATTTTACCACAAAGTGGGGATGGGAAAACGCCACGGGAAAAAAAAATGCGGTGATTCTAGCAAATCCCATCCACACATTGTGGAAAAATATGTGCAGTGGAAACTCTGCGATTTCCAAAACCGTTGCTGTTTTGGAAATCGCAGCATGTCAATTATACCTACGGAAACACTGGCGGTTTCCCTATAGTTATAATGGAAGCAGAAAGTCCGCAGAGGAAAAATCTGTGGCCCTTCTCTGAAAAGCGCTGCGGGAAAAACCACAATGTTACCTCCATGGTTTTTCCTGCAGCACTTTTTTGCTGCAGCCCGCTACATGGGGCTTTAGTCTTAATAAAGCCCAAGTGTCACTGTTATTAAATTAATTGCCCCCTCATATTATGTCCCTGATAAATACTGCACCTCTAATGACCCCTTATATCAATGACCACTCCCTTATGTTCATAATGCCTCCTAATATAAATAACCTCCCCCTTGTACCACGTAATAACCCTTATATAAATGACCCCCCTTATGTTCATAATGCCCCCTCCCTTATAGTTAGAATTCCCCCCTAACAACCCCTTATACTATTAAAATACCCACAACTAAGCTAAAACAAAACAAATATAAGTTATACTCACCTACCAGCGACCATGACGAACGGAGCCGCCGCTTTCTCTTCTTGACCCGCGCTCTGTGCGCAGGGTCACGCACAGGATGTCAGCGTCTCAGCGTAGGAGGCGCGATGTTGTGACGTCATCGCGCCACCTGTGCTGATGACTGTGTTCTCGTTGTCATGTAAACCGCAGGCCTGAAGTGGCTTGCGGTTTACAAGACAGCAAGTTGCAGGAAGCGTTTTAACTAGATCGGTGTCTGCAGACACCGATCTAGTTAAAAGTAAAAGATGTATTAATGGTGGCCCCAGGGTGGGCCCTACAATGTCAGTGGGCCCGGGGCAGCCGCCCCCTCTGCCCCCCCGCTAGCTACGCCTCTGGTTAGGATAAACAGTGTAGGGGAAAGTGGGCACCCCTGTCTGGTACCGTTGGTGATGTCGAACGGCTGGGAGTGTGAGCCATTGATGTTAAGCCGCGCGTGTGGCCGGGAGTAGAGGGAGAATATGGCTGAGATGAAAGGTAGTAGAATCCCATAAGCCAAAAGGGCCGCTCTCATGAAGGATCAATCAACCCTATTGAAAGCCTTCCCAGCATCCACTCCCTGCAGCACCAGCGGACATCTGGTACGTCTGGCTAGAGCAATCACATGTAGCAGTCTGGCCGTGTTGTCTGAACCCTCCCTGCCCTTCACGAAGCCAGTTTGTTCCTCGTGAAGTAGCTTGGGTACTAGTTTTTGTAATCTCAGAGCCAATAGTTTGGCCCAACTGTTAAGGTCTAAATTAAGTAGGCATATGGGTCTGTAGCTCCCACAGGCACGGGGGTCCTTACCTTCCTTTGCAATCAATGTAATGTGTGCCTCTTGTGTTTGTTTAGGCAACTCATGCCCTTGTAATAAGGAATTACACATGTTCGCTAGATGGGATAAGAGAGTGTCTCGAAATCTTTTGTAGTAAAGCAATGGAAAGCCATCAGGCCCTGGGCTCTTACCTACTGGGAAGCTATTTAATACTCTGTTTTGTTCATATATAGTTACAAGGCTAGCAAAGGGTCAGTGTCTGTGGCCGTGAGTTTAGGGAGGGAAAGAGAGTTCAAAAAGTCTTGAATTTGGCTGTGTTTGGAAATGGGGTCTGCAGGGGTAGAGGTGGCAGTATTCAGATTGTATAGGTTGGAATAGAACTTCTGAAAAGCGGCAGCTATCTTGGGAGTATCGCTAACCATTGATACATCCTCCCCTTTACCTTCTGCTATGTGTGATTTGGCTCTATCCTTCTTTTATCATTGCTGACATCAGCTTGCTACCTTTATCTCCGTGGGCGTATAGTTTTGCTCTAAAATTTAGTAGTTGCTTCGCAGCTGATTGATTTAAGGCCTGTCTTAACTGTTCTCTCAAGGCCAGCAATTCCTCATGTGCTCTAGAAAAATCTTGGAGTTTATGCAGACGCTCTATTGTGGCAATCTGAGCTAGGAGGGAATCTACCTCCTTTTGTTGTTGCTTCTTAACTGCCGATGCCTTGGAAATGAGAGAGCCCCTAATATATGCTTTATGCGTCTCCCACACAGTAGACTCCCAAGACCTCAGGCGTACAATTAGTCTCAAAAAATTGGACCAACGCCCGATTTGTCTCCTGGCGTACAGACTCCCTATCAAGCAACGATTCGTTAAGCCTCCAAGTCCACTGTGCAGGGGTAAGGCTAGGGACATTCAGGACCAACGAGACTGGGGGCATGGTCTGAAATGCTAATACAATCAATGTTCGATTTCAGGGAGTGAGTAGCTAGGGAGGACGAGCAGAGGAGATAGTCTAATCTCTGATAGGACCGATGTGGATTAGAATAAAAGGAGTAGTCTTTGATCTGGGGGTTATGAAAGCACCACATATCAATGAGGTGCATCCCATGTAGGGCCGAATGGACTCTTCTCAGACTCCTCTGGGTTATGGGAGATTTCCCTGAGGAGGAATCTAACAAGGGGTCTAAAACTAAGTTCAGGTCTTCTCCTAGCAAGATCTCTCCAAACGCAGAAAGGTCCTGAAGGGCAGCCACGATCCACTCAACCTAGTTATGGTTGGGTGCATAAAGGTTAGCAATAGTAACAGGACGCGAGGCCAGAGTTCCCCTAACAAAGAGAAGCCTGCCGTCTGCGTCAGTGTGAGTCCGCTGGCAAATGAACGGGGTCGAGTGTCGAATCGCCACAGCAACTCCCTTCGAGGTCGACGTGGGGTGGCAGCTGTAATACCATTGGTTAAAGGGTCCCTTGGGCATTTTGGGAACTTTATTGTGTTTAAAATGAGTTTCCTGCAGGAGGAGCATATCAGTTTTGAGTTTACGTATCAAACGCCTAATAGAGTGGCGTTTGTTCGGTGAGTTAAGATCCTTCACATTAAATGTAGTTACAGTAGCTGATGACATCTCCAATTTTCGCTTCAGCGGATTTAAAAATTTGTGTGGGGACTCGGAAAAGTCAAGGTCGGGGATCAGGAGGGAGGGGGAGAGCGTAATCCCCAGTCACAGGGGATGGGGGGGGGGTACTTTAGGTGTGAGTCAGCTGGGGACTGTAGCAGTGTTTAGTAACCAGATTGTGTGTGCAATTGTAAACAAAACTGTAGTTTCAATTTGCCCGTGTGGCAAGAGAGTTGGGGGAATGGAGAGTACCCTACCTCTTTAAGAGGGGATGGTTGTATAATGAGGGCATTCCAGGAAGCCTAGAGTAAACATTTGTAGTAGCTAAGCCTCAGTTCTGGACCCGACAGGGGGGGTCCGGGCATAAGGAGAGGGGGGGGGGGAGACAGACAATCATAAGAGCGACAGTACCAGAGGTTCCAGCATCCAGCGGAAAACAGAAGGCCCAGGGGTCCGCTTCACGAAGGTCCGAGTAACCACCCGGACAGTTCTACCGACTGCAATGGAGGCCAGAGCCACTCTAAAAAATACAATAAAGGATAGGAATATAAGGCACAATAGATGATTTAAGCTAAAACAACACTGTCCAGTGTATGTGCCCATCATAACAATTTAAAATGAGAACAAAGAGGTATCGTCTAGCTAGAGTCCAGTACCAGCCCGGAGCTCGGTCCACTACCGCAAGACTCAAGCTGGACAAATGCAAGGTGTTCAGGATGAGCCCAGGTGGGGTTTCATGGCCAGTTTCTTCCCCTTTGGAGACTTGGGTTTCAGTGGGTTCAGATGTGGAAACACCGGTAGATCACTCACGTTAAGGCTCGCTGACGGCATCCAGGAGGGTATGTCCAGTTGCTTGATTTCGAGGGAAGACCATACCGCTGGAGAGTGGACGACCAGTCTCTTTGTACCCAGCAGAATAGCAAGCACAAAAGGATATAACCATGCGTATTGAATGCTCCACGCACGCAACTTCTCCAGCAGCGGTTTCAGCAACCTCCTTTTGAACAGGATAGAGGGACCGACATCTTGGTTCAGGGATAGCTCAGTATCTTCGTATATGATCTTTTGTTTGTTTCTGGCAGCCGACAGTATCATCGTTGTATCTACATAAGAAAGCAGACCGCAGATATCTCGCGGCGGGTCTCCTTGTTTGGGGTGAGGACGCAGGGCCCTGTGTATCCGCTCTATCATCACCTGCGCAGCTCTTTCAGGGCCCAATAAATCTGAGAAAAGCTGTGTAGCCATATTGAGGAAAGAATCTGGCAAATAGGATTCTGGTACGCCTTTCAGTCTTATGTTCCACTTCCTGCTTCTATTTTCCTGGTCTTCTATCAAAGTGAGTAAGCGGTCTATCAGATCCTTGTGTATGTTGAGATGTTCAGAGACTTTGTCTGTATGGGACTTTATGTTGGAGTAGGCCTCTTCAAGATCAGATACTCTGTGACTACTGGACTGTATTTCAGCCTTAACACTAGAAGTCCCAGAAATTTCGAGCTCCCCCTTGAAGTCCTGAAAGAGGGTCAAATGACCCTTAGTCCAAACAGACAACTCTGATGGCTCCAATTAGCATCCTTTCATTTGTAAATGTGGCCATTGTCTGAGGAATCTGCAGGGGGCAATTGTGTTGATCCACCTCAGGTCTTGTAAGAGAGTGTAAACAAAAGAATGTAAGCTGCTCCTGAGTGTGTCTGCCCACCCCCCAGCTGCATTGTTGTGCTCGGAATATGCATAAGGTTGCTAACACCTTAGCAAATTTGCATGCAGCCTTTTGTGCTGTGGGGGATAAATAGGTGACTGCTTCACCTATTTTGTTTACAAAAAACAAAATGCAGAGAAGGCACACCATTCAACAGGCATTGGAACTGATCCTGAGCAACACCAACCCTTCTGACTCAGATGGAGAAGACATAGTCCTTCAACTGGATTCGGACTCTGAGCTGTCTTCAGGTTAGATTTTTCAAATTACCGATTTTTATTTCCTGACTATCTTTTTTATTTAGAACCAAAACAAAATGTTAATTTGAAATTATTTATCTTGCAGATGAGGAGACTCCTCCTCTGCCAAAAAAGAGAGCTCGGTTGGCGAGTGAGCCGACAGAGACTGCAAAAGATGGCACAGTATGGCGTGAAGTAGAAGTGGGGAAATGTCTCCATTTCACCCCAATAGAACCGTACCCTACAGATGGAGAGCCAAGTGCTAAGGCCAGACGAAGTGTCCGGAGTCGCCTTCAGAGCTTCCTCTGTTTTATCACTCTTGACATGCTTCGTAGCATTCAAGAATGGACTACTCAACATGCACGTCACACGGAGCAGGTGGATTGGTTCATGGGTCTCCCGGAACTAATGGCATTTATTTCAGTCGTTATCTTGCGGGGGGTGACCAAAGTTCCATCACTACGTGACAGCTGGTCAGCAAACCTGGCAAACCCAAGGATCATTGCAACTATGACCCGAAACCGCTTCCAAGACATCATGCAACACCTACGCTTTGATGACATGTTCACACGCAGTGAGCGAGTGGAGACCGATAAGTTTGCTGCAATCTCCGATGTGTGGAGATGGTTTGTCACCAACTGCATCGCATCCTACAACCCTGGTCGACACATCACTATTGATGAACAGCTTTTCCCGTCAAAGACTCGCTGCTGTTTTCTGCAATACATTGCAACAAAACCAGACAAGTTTGGCATCAAGTTTTGGGTGGCTTGCGACTTGAAATCAAAGTACATCTGTAATGTCCTCCCATATCTTGGCAAGGACCCCAGTCGTCCCAGCGGGGAGAGACTGTCTGAAACTGTAGTGATGAGGCTGATGGAACCATTAATGGACAAGGGCAGAACTGTAACCACGGACAATTTCTTTACATCATTGTCACTTGCACAACGACTGCTTAGCCGGAAAACCACTATCCTCGGCACAGTCAACAAGAGTCGCCGGGAAATTCCTCAATCCGCTAGACAGATGGACTGTACTGAATTCACCACTCAGGTGTTTTCAACCACTGGTGCCACACTGACAGTGTATGCACCCAAACGAAAGAAGGCCGTCTACATTCTCAGCAGCATGCACAACGTGGTTGAGACTGAGGATACCAACAAAAGGAAGCCAAACACGGTCACACAATACAACCACACAAAGTGTGGTGTGGATGTAATGGACCAAATGGTGCGGGAGTACAGCGTGCGTGCAGGAACACGGAGATGGCCAGTCGCCGAGTTCTACAACATGATTGACATGGCAGCACTGAATGCTCATGTTCTTTATCAGGCATGCACTGGGGTGCAGGAGAGACGGGTGGACTTCCTGGTTGAGCTTGCAAAAGAGTTAGGTGGCTCTCATGTGACTGAAAAGAAGGCACGCAAGGAGAAACTCCTTCGGCAACAACCTTCCACACCCAGCCCTGGCAAAAGGGCGAAGTGTCAGGTCAACCATCGATGCACGAACAATTGTGCAACTGAGAGATGTGTTGACTGCTACAAATACACGTGTGGCAAATGTACCAGGGACATACCCAGGCAGTGCCAGGTATGTTCCGACAGTGTAGACAGACTGCTGAGTGAGTGCTGAAATGCTAGTCACACAAGAAGGACATGCCACTCACACACACACACGCAGCCCCCCACAGCAGCCTATTGTAAATATGTGTGGAATTGTTTTATTCCTTGTATTTTTTTTATTATTTTCATAACAAAAATAAAAAGCATGGAAACAAATAACAGTTGTTCTTTTGTATATTTACATTTTTGTATATTTAGATTCAAGTCAATGGGTGCAGGAAAAAAAAAAATCTCAGCTACTTGCGATATTTTTGCGATCTGTCCCATTGGTCATATAGATCACTCCTCTGGGATTTTTTCGCACGAAAAAAATCGCACAAAAAAAAAAAAAAATCGCTGGAAAATCTCACCTATGAAAAAAATTGCACGAAAAAAAATCACAGGTGTGCTTGGTGCCATTGAAATACAATGGCAAATCGCAGAAAAAAATCGCATCGCATTGCATTGCAATGCGATTTTCGTGCGATTTTTTTTTTTTTTTTTTTCGCTAGTGTGCTTGAGGCCTTAGACAAATGCTTCTGGTCATTACTCACAGCTGTACCTTGCTCTAAAATTTCTAATTATATTTAAAATATATAAAAAATGATTCATTGTTTCAGTGCTTTTTTGCTCAAATAAAACTAAACTAAATACAATATGTATAGTCTTTATATTATCAAATACAATAAACTGAATAGAACTAACTAGAAACTAAATGGCTAAACTCAATGGAAAACAACAACCTCCTGTGGTGTGACAGTAATGGCCTTAATTACAGAACAAAAGACGGTGATTATAGGTTGTTTGCTTAAATCCTTCAGGTCATTTGACCCGTCTCTGGGTTCCAAAGGTAGAAATGTTAAATGACCCCTCTCTGGGACTTCTAGTGTTAAAGGGGTATTCCCATGAACATAACCGTTTTTAAATTTGTAGATAATTAAAAGTTAAACATTTTTGCAAATATAAGTGATTAAACATTTTGCAGAGGTTTAAAGATTTTAAATATCTAAATATCTTGTGGTCACAGTCTTGTTGTCTTGATCAGTTGCCAGTGGATACGACCATTAATGCAGGATCTTTGTAAGGCCAGAAAATCATCAATGGTTTCCTTATCGTGGCCGGGATATCTTCTCATATATGTAGTGTCCCTGCCTGATAACACAGCTACAATAAGAAAATCATGGCTGGGTTTTTGACAAGTCCCAGACCATATAAACTTTCTGCATTTGTGGTCGTATCCATTGGCAACCGATCAAGACAACAGATGTCACTACTAAGATAGTTAGAGAAAATCTTTAAAATGCTGCAGAATTTTTAACTACTTATATTTGCAAAAATGTTTTAACTTTTAATTATCTACAAATATAGATATGATTATGTTCATGGGAATACCCCTTTAATATCAGCCAGCTCAGACAATACAGGACTCACCGCCTTGGCAAGCGCTTTTTGTAGGAAGGATTTGGAAATCTGCAAGGTGTTGCTATCTCTCCTCTCAGAGCTGGTCACGCTGTCTCCGTCGGAGTCCTCTTCGCTCTCCTGCTCCTGCCTCCCCTCTCTCTCCTCTCTCCCCTCTGGCGCCATTTTGAGTGCCGCTAGAGGGGAGCGTGTTCCCCCTCTCCTCGCAAACCGCTGGAGGTCTTCTTGCAGTCTGGACCTCGGCGCGATTCACTGTTAAAACGATGTCGGGAATTGAGATCTGCATTGGGATTTCAATGCCAAACATCGTTTTCACCAGCGAATCGCTCAGGATGTGTAAGGACTATCATGCTGATCTTGATGAATCCAAGTGCTTCTTTATAGCTTTAAACGAACCTGAGCAATTTGCTCAGGTACAGTAGTGAAGCTGGCAATTACTGGCTTCACTACTGTACATAGACTGTGCAGAAGCCAGGTGCTGCTCCCGCATTCATTTTCAGGCAGCATCCGGTGCTAGTGAAATTTTAAGGAAGCCGGATGGAAAAATGCTGTAGGTAGCATTTTTCCTTCTGGCTGAGACACAGATCCGGTGCCATACGGCGCCAGAACTGATGCCTCTTGTGCCAGAACCGATCCCATAGAAAACTATGGGATCCGTCCTGGCATCAGTTTCCCTCTGGCTTGTGTGCACCACGCCGCAGGGAAACTGACAGCTGCGCCGTATATATGTGAACGCACTCTAAGAAGGTACTGGGGTTTCATTCCTAAGGGCACTATCCCTCAAATGATCCACCACTCAGTTCAAGTTTTGTTTTACCCACATACTCTATCCCAGACCGACAGGTCATCTTATATATAGCCACCTCCCCTTGTACCTTGCAGTTGATGTAATGTTTGATGTCATACTTTTTGCCAGTTGCCATCTAATTGAAGTTTCTGCCTAAGGTGATAAAGGGATAAGGCCACACAGCCACTGCACCTAAAACTCCCCTTTACCAGTTTACTCAACCAAGTAGTTTATTTGGGTCCCATGTAGTGGCTGTGCACCAAACTGTCACTTAATGATCTCCCTCTTTGGTACGTTATCGATGGTGCCTCGCCTACAATGTCCTTCAAGTCTGGGTCTAACATCAAAATGTCCCAGTGTTTACTTAGAATCTCCTTTAATCCTGCTGTACTGTTCGCATTTACTATACACTTGTACTGTTTCGGGTCAATATGGCCCAACCTATTAAAATGTTGATTTTTAGCTAATGTAAGTGTTTTTTTTTAAATACTTATTTCATTATTAAACTGTATGTGAACATGGTTGATCATAAACAAATGAAAAATTAAATTAAAACTTTAATTTTTTTTTCAGAAAAAAGGTTTTTCGGGCTGTTTGCAATTATGTTTGCTTTATAGCATTCTGCTTATTTTAATAACAAACATGCTTATTTTAATTTACTATAACTTTAAATCTAACTAAATATAACTTTTGTCTTAACATATTTTATAAAACAACAAATGAAAAATAACGAAAACGGCAGTTTTTCTTTTTTTATCTATAAAAAGTTTGAACAGGTTCACTCATTTTTACATTGAGCACAATAATAAAACACATGTCCTTTACAAAGATATTTTGGACACCCAGATTTGTTTTATTGTCACAAGAAGATGAACAGAAGCTACATCTCTTCCTTTTTTGGCTGGTAGCTGTGCTGGTGGAGGCCGTGAAGTCTCTTTCTTGAGCATGCTGCTGGACACTCTTCACAATGGCGGCTGCTCCTTCACTTCTGGGGTTTACTTTTCTGGCTTCGATATACGGCCTAACTAGGGATTTTCCTAATTCTTCAATAAACATTCTTCTTTTATGCAGCTTATTTCTGTTCCATTAGGGGTCGATTTCTCTCCATAAAACAAATGCGTTGTATGCCGAAACATCCAGAATGTTGTAAAACATTATCATTGGCCAACGATTAGTTTTGCATTTGCATGTGTATGTTGATATTGCTTGATCTAGTGTATCATCTGCCCCTTTTGTGGCATTATAATCTAATATCATGTCCGGCTTTTTGTCTTCTCGATTACTTATTGCATTGTCATGGTGCATTGTGCTCATTAGAATTACCTGTTTATTTTTTTGGGGAACATAAGACACAACTGTTGTATCTCCAGTAAAGTAAAAAGTAGAACTATACACTTCTCTTTTACTAAGGATACCCAGCATGGTAAGTTGTCTTTTTCGCAACATCTGGCCCAGTTGGTAGGATGTGAAAAAGTTGTCACATGTGACATTTTGTCCTTTTAATCCATGAGTCAAATCGAGAATAACTCTCATACCCTGAAATTTTGCAGGTAGAAATAATTAGTGACCTAAACAGTACAAGTGTAACAATCAGTGTGTAGCAAAAAGTAAACAAAACAAAAAAAAAAAAACACTCATAGTAAGAACCCCTCAAATGAGGAAAAGTCAATTAATCACAAGTTTCAGATCCGCATGAAAAATATTCTACAGGGTCTCAAATTTCATTTCGGGTCATATAGACCCGAGCAGAACAGCAGGGATAAGCTTCAATATCATAAGTGTTGATTAGTCTGACATGACCCAGGTCAGTCCTATCTCGGTTGATAACTTATGTATTGACCTATGATGGGTTGCACCTACATCTATTCCCCTCCCTTATATTGACCATCAATTTGGTAAGGCTAGATTCACATCTGCATTGGAGTCTCCGTAGGAGACTCTGCCACAGATTCTGCCTAAAGTCAGCAAAGAGAAAAGTCTTGAAACCAACAGACCCCAAAGCGGGTAACCCCTTTTTAAGTGGACAGGCTCTCCATCTTTCGGGTCCACATGCAGACCCAAACAACGGAGACCCGAACGCTAGCGTAAGACCGTTTTTAATTTTTCTATTTTATGATGATCAATGGACTCTAGTTCTATTTTTATAACATATTTATTAAATGTTAAGTTTTATTGTAATGTAATTAGGGATACATGCTTTTGATGTGTTTTTACGAAAAACAATGTATAATTTAATATAGTAGGAATTTACTACTCCCTGGCGTAGATAGGAATAGCTGTAGCTCACCTTAGGTGAATGGCCCTTTTTTACAACAAAGATGCGCCACTTTGATCATTCTGTGCCTCACTCCAATTTTTACCAAAATGGTTGGAGTGGAATGGAGAACTTGGCAGGCCAGGGTACCTTACCCCAATTCCAAAAGAAAATTGGGACGCTGTATAAAACGTTAAGAAAACTAGAATGCAATGATTTGGAGATTGCACATAACCATATTTTATTCACGATAGAGCTTGGAACACATATCAAAAATTGAAAAAAATGTTTTCATTTCATTTGAAAAAGTAACTCCGGTGTCTTAATAATCAGGTGCATTTCTCACCAGCCAGTCTTAAAAATGCTGAGGACAATTTGTTTGCATACAATTAGGTGAATATGCAGTAGTGTGTGTGTGTGTGTGTGTGTGTGTGTGTATATATAATATATATAAATGTTTAATAAACTATACTGATGGTCTTTGCAGGTAAATGAGCAGTTTGCTATCAACTTGATTGCTGACCAACCTGTGAATGAAGCTGAAAGTAGAATAGTGTCATGTGATGGCGGAGGTGGCGCTCTAGGTCATCCTAAAGTTTATATCAACTTGGTAAGTTCACTTACTTAGAGAAGTTTTTAAAACAAATCTACATTTAAGCCTGTAGGCAATTAAAAGTTAAACATTTTTGTAAAAATAAATTTAAAAAATTTGCAGTGTTTTAAAAATGTTCTCTAACCATCTTAGTGGTGACAGTTTTGTCTTGATAGGTTGCCAATGGATACAATGCTGAATGTTGGAACATTCTATGGTTTGGCACTTGTCAAAGACAGCAATGATTTTCTGTTTGTGGTCAGGGTATGTTCTCTTGTAGGAATAAAGAAGCAGGCATGGGTAGTGCATCATGACTGGGTTTCTGATAAGTGCCAGATTATTGTATCCATTGGCAACCTATCAATACAAAACACTAACACCACTAAGATGGTTAGATTGTTAAATCTTTAAAACTTTAAATAAACCTTCTAAAAAGAAGGTCAATGGCATAATATAGATAGATCCCATGAGTAATGGTTGCTGCCATCTGGTTTATTTATCTATTATGGGTGTGGTTCTATAGTACTTGCAAAAGAATAAGGACAACAACATGTCCAAAACTTCAACAACCATGTCTAGTGTTTAGTGGACTTCATGCCAAAATTGTGTGGCCATTAGCTTCCATCTGTGGGCAGTGTTTTAGCCATGTGCTGTGCCACCTTTATCTTATGGCATTGCTATTCAAAGGCTATTGTAAAGAGTTATTGTACCCACTTATTGCTGAACATATGCCATGACATCAAGATTGAGACCTCTATGAGACTTATATTAAAATGACATTTGTCTCCCATTCGGGTGCAAACGTCTACTGGTCAGGTTTTAATTCAGCTTGTCCAAGCAGGTCACCAATTATAGTTTTGTGCAGTTTGTCAATTGCTTTAGAGCTGTCTGAGCAAAATTGGGTGACACGCCAAAGAACTACCTGATATGTTCACAGCTGGTGAAAAAGAGGCAGCCAATCTTTTTTTTTTTTTTTTTTTTGACTCGCACAGAAATAGGAACCATCCACTGCCCATGTATAAGATGAACCAGGTAGTAATATCGAGCTATTAAGCATGTTTGATCACCAGCACTGGATGCAGGTGGACCCTCTAAGTAGGAATCAAAAGGAAACTATTAAACATGTCTCAGTCATATCTAGACAGTCTTTTTTTTTTTTTTTTTTAAATTGTCTTTAATAGTGGGGTAACCCCTTTGAGCTTACAATATTGCACACTTGCTCCTTAAACCTGTAGCACATGGAGTATATGTAACTTGTTATCCTATCTACATATCAAAGAAGGAAACAATGATTAATGATGGTTTCTCATTTCTTTCCAACAGGACAAGGAAACAAAAACAGGAACTTGTGGATACTGTGGACTTCAGTTTAAGCAGAAGCTTCATCATTAGTGATCTGTATATTGCATTTCTAGAATCCACTTAATGTATCTAATTAATAAGACATTGCCTTCCATTTTGTCTAGGTGTGCTTTATTTGGTTCACTTTTTTTATTATTTTAACTAGAACTACCACAGAAGGCAGATATTTCACAATATTAAAAGGTTGTTTTTTTTTGTTGCTCTCAAAGTGATAAGAGTTAATATGATGTCCATAGTACATTTTTGTGGGTAACCAGTTTTGTCTGCATGTCAAATGCATAGAAAACTTGTGTTAAGAATTGCAATTATTTTGCCGATATTACACTGTTCCAGACACGAACTGAGGTGTGTCCCTGAAACTGGTGGTCAGTAAAGCAGATCATGTTGGAACATGTTCTAATGCCAAATGCCATAACCTCAGTGCTTGGCAATTTTAAAGCTAATTTTTTTTTTTTTTTTTCTTGCAACTGTAGCATAACTGTAGTTTCCACAGAAAAGTACTCAGGTTGTGCAACATAATGTTTCTACAACTTCTCATCCAGAGGTGCAGCCCTAATGCCGTTCTTTGTGGCCTCCCACCCATCAGGATACAAATGCTTGTATGTCTTTAGAGTTCATTAGATGGCAGTAACTGACGATAAATGGATGATACATTTAAGATTCCTCATATATGTCTGTTCGAGAGTAAATGTGGAACATCAAATACTGAAATAATGTACCAACAACAGTTTAGAGGGTGATAGTCAGAGTGTAACTTATATCTAGCTCTTCTAGGCATATTGCTAGCCTCTTAAAAGATTTGGGCCATGTGCCCACGCAAACTGACCACCCCCTCCCCCTCCAAACTCATGCACACACTTCGCCTACTGCATGGTAGCTTCATAATATCATACTGTTAGTGAATTAAAAAAGCTATACAAATACCAGTGCCTCCATACTGTGGTAGCTACTTCTACACAGGTGCTCTATAGTCTATACAAGGGGTTTTAGTACAGGTGACATCTGATTGGAGTCCTTCTGTTTTCTTCTCCAACAAAGACCAAAGCAAATAGTTCTTGTATCTGGTGCCTACAGAATTTGTTGCCCAAATATTTTTGGCCCCTAACTTCTTCTAAGCACCAGAGATCTCATAGTTAAACAATTCCGTTCCCGACTAGATACCTACATTAAACAAAGCACTTCATTTTTATCACATGTCAGACAGGGACCCCTAAATAAATCAGACCAAGGTTATAATGAACTTCTTAGGGTATATCAACACTGAACATATACGCTGTGGAAACATTTGTAAAAACGCACCAACATTTGCCTTTTTGTGGATGTCATGTGTAATCTGTGTGGATTTGCTGCAGGACCAGAACTGAAAAACTGTCCGTCTTTTGACGGACCACAATGGGTGTCCCATACTATGCTTAGGAAAGTCATAAATATGAGATATGTCTGATATACCCATGATTAGCTGGTGTATGCACAGAGTAGGTGACTGCTCCTTATACTGTATGTGGACATTCTGCACTTAGGGATCTGGGCAGCATTGCAGCCACACTGTACAATGTACAGATTCATCTTCCTTCTGCTCTATACGCTGGTCTCAACATCAGGTTTGTGGAGTCGGTCAGGACCAATTTTTACTGAAGTTGGAGTCGGAAAAAGTTACTACGGCTATAAAATAGAATAATACATTATTTTTAATTATACAATTATTAATATTGTATAGTTAATTAGATGCATAGTTTGTTGCATATTTACATTCATCGGAATTCAAACAGCCATAAGGGATTGTTTGCCCCTGCCCACGTGTGCTACTCCTTCCCCCCCACCCGATTCCAGCATGAATGATACTGCCATTTGTGATCCTCATTAGAGAAATAGCTGATGCCCCTCCCCCACCTCTCGGTTCCTGAATGTATCCAGTGCCATCCCAGTCCTATCTTCTCCTCCCCTGCCATGAGAGCTACCCCTTCCCCTCCTCTCACCACTCGAGTGCCGCCCCTCCCCCACCTCATTCTGGATCCGGGACATGTGAGAGGTGGGGAAGGGGTGGCACCCCTTCACGTGCTACCTACCCCTGATGGAATTAGGTGAGGTTCGGTTCACACCTGCGCTTGCCACTCCGTACGGGGATTCCGTTCCCTTCTCCGCATGAAAAATGCGGAGAGAAAAGTGCTGCAAGCAGCACTTTTCTCTCTGCATTTTTCGATCTGTTTGGGAGGAAATCGAACGGAAACCACATGGACCCCATTATAGTCTATGGGGTCTGCAGGTTTCCTAAGCGGACCCCCCCCCCCCTGAACAGAAACCCGAGCACAGATGTGAACCTAGCCTGAAGCACAGGTGGGGGGGGGGGGGTGGCAGAGGTAAACTTAAAAAACTGCATCGGTTTTTTGCTAAAAAAAAAAAACGGATCAAACAGTTGAACATCCGCTAACGCATCCGTTTTTTTGAAGCATGAATTGACATTAGTTTGCATCAGTTTTTTGGTTAAAATAATGGATCCATTAAACTGATCAGTTAAACTGTTGTAAAAAACATGATGTGAAAGGACCCTAACCGATTTTTTTTTTTTTTTTTTTATTGGAGGAAATGGGTCCGCTGACTGACACTTTTTTTATAGCTGTTTAACTTATAAAAACATATCAGTCAGGCGGACCTCTATAACGTGATGTGAAAGGGGCCTTACCCGTTTTCACTGAATGCATAGTACTACTGCAATTAGAAACCTCTATTCAGAATTATGACCTCACCAGCCCTGGGAATCTGCATACTCTCTATGCCATTGTACACTACATTTTGATGCTGGGTGGCACCAGGTTATAGTATAGCTGTGCCTGAAGCAGAAATGGCTTTTTTTTTTTTTCCCCTCTTCAATCTTCTACATGCCTGCTCACTTCCATGAATTAGCAAAGGAATAGCAGTCCTGGCAGTAGTGTGTCCGGCCTGGGGCAGACCATTCTTGGTATTTTATTATGGGTGCACTTTGATTCTATGTTGTGCACTGCACCCATGATTAGATAACAGACAATAATGTCAATCACAAAATTGGGCAAATTTAAAGTAGACATTTGACCATCTCCCCAGCCTGTAATTGTTACCATGATTCTAGTGCAGCTGGAATTTTTCTCTCTGGCCCTCATCGTTCCTAAGCAATCAGTACAGTTAGTTTTGATGCCTGATCAGTGAGGTTCTGTATTGTCAGGTGGGCAGATTTATGTAGGAGCAGGAAAGGGGTGTGTTTCAAAGGTGTACAGTGTCAGAGCTCAGAATCACATCTCTTGCGAACACAATCTACAAGACAGTAGAGATCTGAAATGGCATACGGGCTTCAAAATTAACATCGCTTATTGTCTAGGAGAAGTCTGACATCAGAAAGGTGCTGTTTTTCTTTCCTGAATGCCGTCATGCACAGGCCAATCGGAAGCGCAGTATTGCCACTAACTTTAACACTTTCTTCCTCCCACTTAAAGCCAGTTACAGTATTCTGGTGCTGTTGTCATACACACGTGGACAAAATTGTTGGTACCCCTCGTTTAATGAAAGAAAAACCCACAATGGTCACAGAAATAACTTGAATCTGACAAAAGCAATAATATATAAAAAATTTTATGAAAATGAACAAATGAAAGTCAGACATTGCTTTTCAACCATGCTTCAACAGAATTTCTTAAAAAAGAAAACTCATGAAACAGGCCTGGACAGAAATGATGGTACCCTTGACTTAATATTTTGTTGCACAACGTTTGAGGCAATCACTGCAATCAAACAATTCCTCTAACTGTCAATGAGACTTCTGCATCCCTCAAAAGGTATTTTGGCCCACTCCTCATGAGCAAACTGCTCCAGTTATGTCGGATTTGAAGGGTGCCTTTTCCAGACAGCGTGTTTCGGCTCCTTCCAAAGATGCTCAATAGGATTTAGGTCAGGGCTCATAGAAGGCCACTTTAGAATAGTCCAATGTTTTCCTCTTAGCCATTCTTGGGTGTTTTTAGCTGTGTGTTTTGGGTCATTAACCTGTTGCAAGACCCATGACCTGCGACTGAGACCAAGCTTTCTGACACGGGGCAGCACATTTCTCTCTAGAATCCCTTGATAGTCTTGAAATTTCATTGTACCCTGCACAGATTCAAGACACCCTGTGCCAGATGCAGCAAAGCAGCCCCAGAACATAAGAACCTCCTCCATGTTTCACAGTTGGGGCAGTGTTCTTTTCAAGATATGCTTCATTTTTCCATCTGTGAATATAGAGCTGATAAGCCTTGCCAAAAATTTCGATATTTGTCTCATCTGTCCATAGGACATTCCCCCAGAAGCTTTGTGGCTTGTCAACATGTAGTTTGGCAAATTCCAATTTGTCAGATTCAAGTTATTTCTGTGGCCATTGTGGGTTTTTCTTTTATTAAACAAGGGGTACCAACAATTTTGTCCACGTGTTAACTACCATGTGTGTTCTATATATGTGGCATGGAAATACATGTGCCGGTACATTTCTCTGCTTTGTGTTCTCACTACTACTGTCTATAGCGTCAAATGTGTGGGAACTGTGAGACCATGCAGCAGAGCTGTGTGCACAGTAAAATGTAGTAGTTTTGCCAATATATTTTGCCCTGTGTAGCTGGCTTTGTGTGATGAGTAGAAAAGGGTTAAAACAGTTTGCCATGCATTATCAAGAGGGAAAGGTCACATAATAGCTGTGCCTGTGGCTAGTAAAACAAAGCCTTGCTGCTACTTCCTGAAATCCATTTCAGCTTTTCTGTTGCTAGAGACTGACTTCACTTGACAACAGGCAATGAACAGCAAGGCAAGAAGGGAGCAAGAGAGAAGGGAGACAGCTAGTGACTGGCACCTCCAAGCAATATTCCAACACAAAGTTCCATTTTAAATAAAGTGATTTACATATAGCTGTACATCTTATTTTGGTCATATTAACCATAATTCATTGAATCAACAGTAACCATAGAAGATAAAAGGGCTGTCCAGGCAAAATTGGACACACCCTTTAACTTTTACATTAGCTAGGGGCAGTGAAGAAAAAATAAAAATGTATACTCGCCTGTTCCTGATGCTCCGGTGTCCTGGCGCGTCCCGGTTCTTCTGTTCCAGCGGCTTCTCCCGGGTCTCTTCTGGAGTTCCGCTGATTGGCTCATGTGACCACTGAAGCTAATCAGCAGGCCTAAGGAAGAAGACCCATGATGCCACAGGTAGTGACATTGCGTGCCATTCGCTGATTGGCCTCAGCGGAACTCCGGAAGAGATGCGTTCAGCAGAAGGACCGGAACGCGCCGGAAGGACACCAGAGCATTGGGGACAGGTGAGTGTGAATTTTTTTTTTTTTTCAATGCCCCCGGCTGATTTAAAAGTTAAAAGGGTTGTCCATTTTTGCCTGGACAACCCCTTTAAGCTAGAGAGGCCATTGTAGTCTTGAATGTACAGTAACTATTATGTCCTGATTACTAACTGCTTGAACTAGATTTTGACAATACAGGAGAAATGCAGATCGTATAGCTCCAGGAGTGTGACAGCAATCCCCCTCAAAGCTTGCTGCTTGAAACTAGACTTTAAAGCCGACCATACACATTAGATAAGACACTGGCTGGCTGATTTTCTAATGGATATGGAGGCCTCCCAATTCTCCCCTAATGCTTTTGCTCACACAGTATTAACCCACTGCCAAAGCTGTCTGACTGCAGCTTCCACCCCTCTTCCGTTCAGTACACCTATACTACTTGGGGAAGTTGAGAGAGAGAGTGCTGTCAACAGTTAACTAAAGTGTCTGGCTGGCTTTAGACTCTTGAATAGTTCATATCTTGAACATTTATTTTTAGGAGGTATTGCACATCTAAGGCTCTCTGTGGACCTGATCACTTAACCAGTTTACTGCTCACAGACTCCCTTTATCAACCTAATCAAAGTAACTTGTAGAGGCTATACTACAGTTTTCAAATATGCCTCTGTTCAGCTTAGGAGCCACATTTTCATGTAAATCACCATTGTATTCATATGCAACAGAAGGGAAAAGTGTTTTTGCCTGCAAATCTAGAGCTGAGAACAGAGCCCAGGCAAGAAAAGCAACCCTCCCCCCCAAAAAAGTTCCTACCCTTCGTTTTGCATATAAATAAAATGGTAATTTGGGGCTCCAAAGCTGAATAACAGTTACAGTGGGGGAAAAAAAGTATTTAATCAGCCACCAATTATACAAGTTCTTCCACTTAAAAAGATGAGAGAGTCCTGTAATTGACATCATAGGTAGACCTCAACTATGAGAGACAAAATGAGAAAGCAAATCCAGAATATCACATTGTCTGATTTTTAAAGAATTTATTTGTAAATTATGGTGGAAAATAAGTATGTGGTCACCTACAAACAAGCAAGTGACCTGTAACTTCTTTAAGAGCCCCAAAACATCGCTGCCCTAGAGGAGATCTGCATGGAGGAATGGGCCAACATACCAGCAACAGTGTGTGCCAACCTTGTGAAGACTTACAGAAAACGTTTGACCTCTGTCATTGCCAACAAAGGATATAACAAAGTATTGAGATGAACTTTTGTTATTGACCAAATACTTATTTTCCACCATAATTTGCAAATAAATTCTTATAAATAATCAGACAATGTGATTTTCTGGATTTGTTTTCTCATTTTGTCTCTCATAGTTGAGGTCTACCTATGATGACAATTACAGGCCTCTCTCATCTTTTTAAGTGGGAGAACTTGCACAATTTATGGCTGACTAAATACTTTTATTCCCCACTGTATATTTGGAAATTAGAAATCCTTCAACAAGGTATTGTGATTAGGTTTATAACCAACTTACAACTTCATGACAGACTCCATTTTAAGTGAAAATCATGTATATGTCACATTATTGGTTTAATGCAAAGTTTGCAGGACAGTGCATGTGAGTAATAAGAGCTGGGTGACATTTTGATTGTTTTTCAGAGAATATATAATGATTGAAAATTTTAAACTCTTCAGAATTTTCCATATTACTGTACATACTTGACATAAATTACAACAGATTTTTACACAGATCCTAGAAGTATATAATTTAAAAGTGAAAACTATTAGACTTGGTCATATATTTATACAAGAAAATTATCCAAGATCACATTTGTGATTTGTAAAAATATGTGAACCTTTACTTTCAGTACCTGGTGTAACCCCCTTGTGTATAGCAATTACTGCATTTAACGTTTGCAGTAATTGTTGGTTAGTACTGCACATTGGCATTCCTCGGTAAAAAAACATTTCAGCTCCATTATTTTGGTTAGTTTCCTCCTTCGAACTGCTTGCTTCAGGTCCTTTTACAATATTTCTATTGGATTAACACTTTCAGGACTGAGGGTCTTTCATGCCCCAATGCAGAGACCAAATTTAGTTCTTTTGGTATGCATTGCTTTACACAGCAATATATTTTTAATGGCTTTCCATATGGCTTTTTACCATGTTTTTTTGAAGACACATAAGGCTGGAAATAAGTAGCCATATTTGTTATGTAAATTGATTTTTTTTTTTTGCTAGAAGTAGAAAAATGGAATTCATTTTTAAAAAAGATTACATTTTTGCTTTTTACCTTTTAAAAAAAAATGTTTTTATAAATGCCGTTGAACATAAACTTATTTTCTAGTTCTGAAGTAAACTATCAGCTAGAGCAATATAAAGAGCCAGATTGGTGATGTCTATAACTATATAGAATGACTTGTATTCTTAGGGTGGTTGTCTTGCTGCATGACCCCCATTCTCTAGATATTTCACTCTTGTCCAGATGTCCTTCACTAGAATTAATTGGTATGTAGGCAATTGACTTTTTTATTTTTTGGTTTTTTTTGGGTTTTTTTTTTTAGCTCAGATGGTCAAAGAATGACTGACTATAATCGCACCAGTATATAATAAAGTAATAGGTATTTAATAAATGCAAAAAGAGATAACTTACCTGCTTAGTGGTTACAAATTATGCAAAGTGGCTCACATAATGAGAAAGATGGCTCTGCTGCATATTATGCTTTAATATAAACCCGCTCATTCAATGACATCCTATGAACCCAACTGAAGCCAACTAGCACAATAGACCATAGAGTTTTCTAGTACTCTTGGAGGGAGACTATTTATGGGAGAACAGGTAATTAAAAGAATGTTTAGCAACTGATCAGTAACAGAAATTGTCCATAGATAGACAGCAAGAAATACATACAGACTGATCAGTTAACCCGGTTATATCACATTAATAAGACATTCAAATTTTATGGGAAAACATGTCTTATTACACTCCACCCCTTGTCATATAGATGTGATATATGACATTACACCATATTTATTATTCTCTAGTATCCCTTTTTCTGTTATAACAAAAAAACAAGTAGGTCACAACTGGGCTTGAAGGAAAAAAAAAAATATTTACAAAAAGTCAAAAAATCTGTGTGCGTTGGACTAACAAGCACAGAACTATACATGTTGAGTCATAATTGTGTTTTATTGAGATCTTATCCGAAAAGATCAGAAGAACAGAACTACAAAATCTCTAGCGCAGGGCAGTAATACAGTATGATGTTACTTCATCACCTGGCTAGATTGAGAATCAGTTCCTTAAATACGTTGTAGTATTTGATGGCATAAGCAGAGTTGGTCCTGGTAGGGGTTGTCTCTCTCCTTCCATGGGCGGCTATCAGCTGTGGAGCAGTACCAAATATTGATGTTGCCATAGCCAGAGACTCCAGAAAGTCAGCACTACCTTTCAAAGCCATCAGTACTCTGATGGATCCCTTAGACAAGAAAGTTTCTTAAGGTGTTCTTGAGTGTCGGTAGGAGTTTTCCTCAAGCCCAATATAGCAGCTACCTGTACTGCAAGATCCCTTATGATCTTGCTAAGGGAGATGGAAAATCAATTAAGGGATAAGGCCCTGAGAGAGATGATTCTGCCAATCCCACCAACTACCCTGTTTCTCCAAAAATAAGACCTACCCCATAAAATAAGCCCTAGCTAGATTTTCCAGGTTTTTTTTGGAGTAGGCTTGAAATATAAGCCCTACTCCAAAAATAAGCCCTAGCTAGTTTAACCCCTTTCCGACATCTGCCATGTGATTACGGTGGACGACGGGCCCTTATAAAAATTGAAATAAAAAGTGATCAAATGTGTAACTGTTGTTCATGGGAAAAAAATTAAGATCTACCCCGAAAATAAGACCTAGCCCTTTTTTCGGAGCAAAAAAATAATATAAGACCCTTTCGGGGAAACACTGTATTAGAAAAGCAGTGGATTTTTTAGCAGATGCCTCAGCAGACACTAAAATTATTTAAGACTTGATAGTCACAGGGCAAATTGCACAATCTCTTTTGGCCAGCCTTAGATGACAGGGCAGAATCCAATAAGAAACAAAAGGGGTTCTTTTATTTAGCAACTCACTCCTTAATAAAGATCCAAGCCACAATAAACTATGACGCCAGGCCCCCAGGTGGTGGGGGGGGGGCTGAAGATTTTCCTTCCTTCCTGAAAGAAAATTTCATCAAGCCCTTGGATCCTGGATTCGGAGGGAGTAGGCCTGAAGTTGGAATTCTCTTCTCCTTCACATTAAAGTTTTCAAATTACCAGAACTCAGACCTCTCTAGCCTCTTAATCGGCTCTGGAATTGGAAGTGAATCATTAAAGGGGTGCTGATTCCAGTTCCCCAGGAAGAGGAGAGGCAGGGGTTTTATTCCCATTTGTTCTTTGTAAGGAAACCCAATGGCTGCTACAGGACCATAATAAATATAAGGAAGTTAAATCAGTATCTGTATTACAAGAAATTCCAGAGAATGCTAACCCCCAACTGCTGGATTACTGCTGCTGGTAACGCTTATTACCATGTTCCAGTTTTTCTAGGTCACCAGTGGTTTTTGCTGGTAGCAGTAGAGATGAAGGGTGTAGTTCAGCAATACCCGTATCAGGCCCTACCCTTTGGGATCTCCATAGCTCCAAGAATCTTTACCAAAATCATGGCAAAAATGGGGACACGTGTAAGAGAGACGTTCTCATTGTGGCAAGATCCAAGATAGAATGTTTAGAAAGTATCAGGGTGGTACTGAACATTCTGGAGGAATTAGGTTGGATTGTGAATCTACAGAAGTCAAGTTTATTTCCATCAACAACAGAAAAAGTTTCTAGGGATCATAGATTCTACCACTCAGAGAGGTTTTCTCCAGCCAGAGACAATAGAAGTGTGATCCCTGGTCCAGTCCCCAAAGGTCACTATAAGAAAGGCTATGTCTGTTCTGGGGACCCTCACGGCTTGTATTACAGCCGTACCTTGGTCTCAGAGCCACTCCCGAGATCTGCAGTGGGAAATCCTGGCAGCTTGGCATCGGAAAGAGAAAATTCTAGACTGATTTATGTGTCTCACCAGCAAGAGAAACCTTTGCTTGGTGGTTAGTCAGAGATCACCTAGATATTGGAGTTCCATGGAAGATTTGGCCACCTCGAATTAGAGGGAACTAATGTACGGTCTGGAGACCCTGAAAGCCGCTAGTCAGGGTATTCGGAATCGCCATGTCATGATCATGTCCAACAATATGACTATAGTTTCCTAAACAGGCAAGGGGAGACGAGGTCCCTTCCCCTTATGAAAATAATGACCCGTATTCTACAACTGTCAGAGCTTCTGGTTCTTTGTCCGCCCTGCATATAATGGGGGTCAGACAGTTTCAGAGCGGATTTTTTTGAGCCGTCACATCTTGAAACAGAGCAAGTGGGTATTAAACCCTTCCATCTTTTTAGAGATCACCAGATCACGAGATCCCGAAAATAGATCTCTTTGCCAGTCAGTCAAACAAGAAAGTGAAGTTTTTTTTCCCCCAAACCAAGAGGAATCCTCCTATTGGGTAGACACTCTGTCCCACCAGTGGGGTTTCAATCTAGTTTACGCCTTTCCTCCCTTCTTTCTCATTCCAGCAGTTCTGAGGAAGATCAAGGAGGATCAAGCAAAGGTCATTCTAATTGCCCCCTTTTGGCTGAGGAGAGCCTGGTTTACCTGGCTAAGGATCCTGTCAGTTTCGGATCCTTGGATTCTCCCAGTAAGCCAGGACCTTCTACTGTATGTCAGGGCCCTGGAGTCCAGCCATTTGCATTTGACAGCCTGGAATTTGAGTGGAGATTACTAGCCTCAAAAGGGTTTTCTCAAAATCTCATTACCACTCTTCTAAAAAGCAGAAAATCGGTGCTTTGCTATACGCTAAATTGGTTGACGATCCCTGGGGGATTAGGTTCATCAAGGTGGACTCTAGAAGTAGACCTGTTGTGTCCAGAGTTCCTCCCTGGGGATTTGAACCTAGTTCAGTGTTTTAGCTAAATCTGTCTTTGAACCACTGGATTATATCCATATTAAAAAGTTATCTCTGAAAGTAATTCTTTTAGTGGCTCTTACCTTGGCACATCACATAGGGGAATTGCAAACTCTATCAGTTAATCCACCCTTTACTGTCATTACAGATGACAGGGTAATAATTAAACCTGACCCAGCTTTTATTTGCCTAAAGTAGCCTCAGAATTTCATAGATCTCAGGAGATAGTTCACCCTCCCTCTGTGCTAACCTGGGCAATGCGAAAGAGCAGGAGTACCACTGTTTGGATGTAAGATGTTGCCTAATCCAGTATTTATCCTCTACTTCCTCCAGAAGGAAATCTACATCCCTTTTTGTTCTCTTTTCAGGTCCCAACAAAGGGAAGGTGGCCTCTAAATGTAGTCTGGCTAGGTGGGGGAGACTAGCGATCTCCAGGCCTTGGGACAGGAATACACCCACTTAATAAAGCACACATAATCTAGTATACAGTGCAGTTCTTGAGTCAGTGAGCAACACGTTGCTGATGTTGAAGTCTTCTGGTTGGCTGGAGCAGTACCGGGGCACTATTGGAAACACTTTGTCTTTGGGCTCTGTTGACATAAACAGCCAGCACTTAGTAAAGATAACATTGGAAACAAACTTGATGCCTTTAGAAATGACTTAATAACTCAGTCCAGGATACATTTAGTCCAAAATAACTCTGTTCAGAATAGTCTGGAATAACTCAATCTAGGCTACTAGTCCATTACAGTATCAAATAATATCAAATAATGCAGGTTGTGACTGTTAATTGTATGGGAATGCATTATAAAACTTTGCACCACCCCTTTATCAATTGATTAAACAAGGTTACACTTTAATGTCGTCATTCTAACACTTCATGTAATAACTCTGCCCAAGATGACCTATAAGGTTTTCTAACAGCAGATACACTATATTACTTGCCACATGGGCATAATATAATTACTCCTATTCTGTAATATAACCACATATTTTCCATATCCTCTGATCCAAAATGTAGATCGTAGTAGTGCTACTCCTATAGTGCTTGGTCACATATCAGAAGGACCATCTGAATAGCAGTGTACATTGGCAAGTATCAGATAAAACTTTCTCCTACATCAAATACCCAGGTTGTCATTGTCAGCATTCATCAACTATATATATATATATATATATATATATATATATATATATATATAACACACACACACACACACACACACTCACTCGCGTGGACAAAATTGTTGGTACCCCTCGTTTAATGAAAGAAAAACCCACAATGGTCACAGAAATAACTTGAATCTGACAAAAGTAATAATATATAAAAATTAAATGAAAATGAACAAATGAAAGTCAGACATTGCTTTTCAATCAGGCTTCAACAGAATTTTTTAAAAAAGAAAAGTCATGAAACAGGCCTGGACAGTTTGCTCATGAGGAGTGGGCCAAAATACCTGTTGGGAGGTGCAGAAGTCTCATTGACAGTTACAGGAATCGTTTGATTGCAGTGATTGCCTCAAAAGGTTATGCAACAAAATATTAAGCTAAGGGTACCATCATTTCTGTCCAGTCATGTACAAATACATGAAGGAACAGCACAAAGAACGTTCTAATGATCTTTTAGTTAGCCTCACTCTTCCTCCACTTTTTACTCCTCTATGTCTGGAGGAGAGAAAGTTTCACCAGCAACATAGAAGGGGATTCTTTACATTAAGAACAACCAGGCTATGGAACTCTCTGCCCCAGGATGTGGTGATGGTGGATACATTGAACAAGTTCAAAGAGGGCATGGATGCCTTTCTCGAACAGAACAATATTACAGGTTATGGGTTCTAGATTTTAAGGGCACATTGATCCAGGGTTTTATACTGATTGCCAGATTGGAGTCGGGAAGGAATTTTTTCCACTGAAATTGGGTAATTGGCATAAGCCTCATGGGGTTTTTTGCCTTCCTCTCGATCAACACTGTAGGGGACTGTAGGGTTATAGATTGGACTTGACGGACTGATGTCTTCATCCAACCTCATTTACTATGTAACTATGTAACCTAATCGAATCTGCGCAATTGTGGAAATCTCCCTTAATTTTGCTTCCGACTGACACTGAGAAGGCCTTTGACGATGTAGAATGGACTTTTATGATGCTTACCTTACAACACTTTGGCTTTCCTCCTCAGTTCATCCAGAAAATATTGTCTCTTTACTCTGATCCCAGTGCTAGAATTAGAGTTAATGGCTGTCTCTCTGTTTCGTTCACTATTAAGAATGGCACTAGACAAGGCTGCCCTTTATCCCCCCTACTTTTTGTCTTTACAATTGAAACATTGATTCAGTATATACGTCAAGACCCCTTAGTGGAGGGGATGACCTGCGGGGGTAGCCAACACCAGATGGCTGCCTTTGCAGATGACCTCCTCATTATTGTTACCAACCCAACTGTGGCACTCCCCCATATAGTCTTGATATCATCTGATTTTGGCTCCCTGTCAAACTTCAAAATAAAAGCGTCTAAGTCAGAGGCCTTATGCGTGTTTTGGCCTCCGCCCCTCAAATCTGAATTAGATAAATTATATCTCTTTCCAAGTATCTTGGCTTTCATTTGACACCTTTATCTGAGCGCTGGTATGACTCTAATTACGCCCCATTACTCTCCCACATTAAGACTTTTTTATCATCTTGGCAAATACAATATGTCTCATGGATGGGTAGATCTAACCTATTGAAAATGATGATTCTACCAAAAGTCCTATACTTGTTTAAGGTTTGACCCATTCCTCTGCCTTCCAACTTTTTTAACACCCTGTCTACGCTCTTCTCCCACTATGTTTGGAGTGACTCCCGTCCTAGAGTGGCATTCCGTACCTTAGTTAAACCCAAGACTGTTGGTGGTATAGGTCTCCCAGACATCGAAACATACTATCATGCCACACAGCTTACTAGAGCCCTGGCATGGTTTGCACGTGACACCCCTATGCTACATGTACCGGTGGAGGAGTCTACCATTGGCCTCCCCTTGATGCCTATTTTATGGCTCCCGCGCAGGATTGCAAAGCCTACTCTTGCACCTCATATTCTGACCCTAGCAATTTGGGATTCATGGCACTGGACATGTCGTCTTCTCTCCCTCCCTGCAGGCCCTTCTCCTCTAATGTGTGTTAGATACCTACTTATCTCCGAATCGCAGTCTCCAAAAAATACCCCATCCCTCCTGAAAGAAATCCGCCACCTGCCGTATGATGCCCTGCTTATTGATGGAGCATTCCCCTCTTTCTTGGAATTTGCAGCAAACCTGCTCATTGCCTCCACCCATTTCCTGACATATCAGTCTGTTAGAGGAAAGTTCCTGGGAGCTCTGAAACAGACTATATCGCCCTACCCTACTTTTTGGTTGGTAACAATTCTTCAGGCACTCCCGCTGAAGAAACCTCTATCTCTCTTCTACTCCCATCTCCTAAGAGAAAGGGAGTCAACTCTCCCATCATACATAAGAGCCTGGAAAGTGGAATTGCAAATCACATTGTCACCACCTGAAATTTCTTCCATATTTAGAAACTCCATGGGCCCCTCCAAATTCATCCGCCTTCAGGAGACCACCTACAGTGGGTAAGTATTCAGACCCCCTTTAAATTTTTCTTTTCTCTTTGTTTTATTGCAGCCATTTGCTCAAAGCAAAAAAGTTCATTTTATTTCTCATTAATGTACAATCAGCACCCCATCTTGACAGAAAAAAAACACAAATGTAGATATTTTTGCAAATTTATTAAAAAAGGAAAACTAAAATCTCACATGGTTGTGAAGAATATCGCCTTGCCAAGCCCCTTGGCCTACCTGCGATCACCCTTCTTAACCTTCCACTCACAACCCGTGAGCGGACCGAATTCGTGGAATAGAATGAAACGAGCTGTATAAATTTTATATATTTAATAACCCAAGTGGGTCGGTACTAATTAATAGCATATACAGAAATATACAATATTAATATGATCAAGCATAAATATACGAGAAAAAGTGCAATGATACAGCACATAAAACAAAAATGGGAATAAAGTAGAGAGTAATACCGGACCTAAGGAAGGGTCCTGAGCACAGCTCTCCCTTAGCTGTCTCTCTTCCAGGCTCCACACAAAGACAAAAGACCTCACCCCACCTCAGTGTGAAGACCCTGTCCAGCTCCACCCTTCACCCCCCCAGCCAGCCCTCTCTTCACGAAAAGAGGAATCTATGCCGGTTAGAAGGAAAGGTGGGTGCCTGGGTTAGTTTCAGGTCACCAGCCCACTCTCCCCCCTTTGGACATCTGGGATATCACACTGACGGGTCAGAAAAGCCCTCTCTCCATGGTATGCACATAAAACCACTGGAGCGAATTGACCACCAATGTAAACACAGCTCTACATTCCTACAGATATGTGAGACTGATACGAATAAAGAATGATACATGTCCAAGAAAGATAAATTGAGGGTCTCATCCTCACAATGGTCATAAGTATTCAGACCCTTTGCTCAGTATTGAGTAGAAGCACCCTAGTACAGCCATGAGTCTTCTTGGGAATGATGCAACAAGTTTCTCACATCTGGATTTGGGGATCCTCTGCCATTCTTTCTTGCAGATCCTCTCCAGTTCCATCAGGTTGGATGGTGAACATTGGTGGACTACCATTTTCAGGTCTCTCTAGAGATGCTCAATTGGGTTGAGGTCAGGGCTCTGGCTGGGACAGTCAAGAATGATCACAGAGTTGTTCCGAAACCACTCCTTTGTTATTTTATCTGTCTGCTTAGGGTCATTGTGTTGTTGGAAGGTGAACCTTCGGCCCAGTCTGAGGTTCAGAGCACTCTGGAAGAGGTTTTCTTCCACGATATCTCTGTACTTGGCCGCATTCATCTTTCATTCAATTGCAACCAGTCTTCCTGTCCCTGCAGCTGAAAAACACCCCCATAGCATGATGCTGCCACCACCATGTTTCACTATTGGGATTGTATTGGGCAGGTGATGAGCAGTGCCTGGTTTTCTCCACACATACCGCTTAGAATTAACCCTAAAAAGTTCAGTCTTCGTCTCATCAGACCAGAGAATCTTATTTCTCATAGTCTGGGAGTCCTTCATGTGTTTTTTGGAAAACTCTATGCAGGCTTCCATATGTCTTGAACTGAGGAGAGGCTTCCTTCGGCCACTCTGCCATAAAGCTCCGACTGGTGAAGTGATAGTTGACTTTGTGGAACTTTCTCCCATCTTCCTACTGCATCTCTGGAGCTTAGCCACAGTGATCTTTGGGTTCTACTTTACCTCTCTCACCAAGGCTCTTCTCCCACAACTGATCAGTTTGGCTGGACAGCCAGGTCTAGGAAGTGTTCTGGTTGTCCCAAACTTCTTCCATTTAAGGATTATGGAGGCCACTGCGCTCTTAGGAACCTTGAGTGCTGCAGAAATTCTTTTGTAACCTTGGCCAGATCTGTGCCTTGCCACAATTCTGTCTCTGAGCATCTTGGGCAGTTCCTTTGACCTCACGATTCTCATTTGCTCTGACATGCACTGTGAGCTGTAATATCTTATATAGACAGGTGTGTGCCTTTCCTAATCAAGTCCAATCAGTTTAATTAAACACAGTTGTACTCCAATGAAGGAGTAGAACCATCTCAAGGAGGATCAGAAGGAAATGGACAGCATGTGAGTTAAATATGAGTGTCACAGCAAAGGGTCTGAATACTTATGACCATGTGATAAGTATCTAACCCTCTCTGACCACAACCTGCTGACATTCTCTGTCCTCTCCTCTGTAATAGACCCCCCAACCCCTAAACCAACACACCCCCGCAGGAACCTTAATCACCTTGACATCTGCACACTCTCAGACTCTCTCCGACCGCTCGCTGACATATCCTCACTCCAGGATGCAGATAACGCCGCTGACTTCTACAACACCACCATCACTGCAGCCCTTGACTCTGTGGCCCCTCTCACTAACACCAGAACCCGGCGATCAATAGGCAACCCTGGCACACTGACCTGACTAAAAAACTGAGACGAGCCTCACGGGTTGCAGAAAGCCTCTGGAAGAAAAGCCACTTCCAGGAGGACTTTCTTAGGTATAAAGAGGCAGTTCTCACATTCAAGAACGCATTCACCTCTGCAAAGCAGGTCTACTTCACCACACTAATATCTCCCTATCCCACAACCCCAAACAGCTATTCACTACCTTCAACTCCCTTCTCCATCCTCCTGTGCCCCCTCTGACATCACTTGTCACAGCCGACGACTTTGCCTCTTATTTCAAAAGCAAAATTGACACCATCAGAGACAGTCTCACCCTACATCCCCCAACAACCACTCTATCCAACTGCTCGGTGCTCTTCATCTTTAACCTGTTTCTCCACCGTCACTGATGAAAAGCTCTCCACCCTAATCTCTAAATACCACCTCACCTCCTGTGCACTCGACCCAATCCAGTCACATCTCATCCCCAAACTCTCTGAAGACATTATTCCTGCCCTAACCCATCTCTTCAACCTATCCCTAACCAATGGATCCTTCCCTTCCGCCCTCAAACATGCTACCGTCACACCTATACTTAAGAAACCCTCCATGGACCCATCCTCTCCAGCCAACTATCGCCCCATCTCTCTGCTCCCATACGCCTCAAAATTGCTGGAGCAACACATCCACTCAGAACTATCCTCCTATCTCTCGCCCAATATGCTCTTTGACAGACCACAGTCACGCTTCAGATCCCATCACTCCACAGAAATTGCCCTAACCAAGGTCACTAACGACCTTCTAACTGCCAAAGCCAAACGACACTACTCTGTCCTCCTCCTCCTTGACCTCTCCTCTGCCTTTGATACAGTCAACCATTCCCTTCTGCTAGAAACTCTCTCATCCCTTGGCATCTCAGACCTGGCCCTTTCCTGGATCTCCTCATACCTCACCAACCGCACATTCAGCGTCTCCCACTCACACACCACTTCCCTGTCACGCTCTCTTTCTGTAGGTGTCCCCCAAGGCTCCATCCTAGGACCCCTCCTGTTTTCAATCTACACCCTAGGCCTTGGCCAACTCATAGAATCCCATGGTTTCCATTACCATTGCTATGCTAACGACACCCAAATATATCTCTCTGGACCAGACATTACCTCTCTGTTGTCCAGAGTCCCAGAATGTCTAGCAGCCGTAGCCTCCTTTCTCTCCTCCCGCTTTCTCAAACTCAACATGGAGAAAACGGAGTTCATAATCTTCACCCCTCAACGCACGACCCCCCTACCTGACCCATCTATCAAAATTAATGGAACCACTCTCACTCCAGTCCCACAAGCTCGCTGCCTTGAGATAACCTTAGACTCTGACCTATCCTTCAAGCCGCATATTCAAACCCTCAACACCTCTTGCCGCCTCCAACTCAAGAACATCCATCAAATTCGCTCCTTCCTCACCCCTGAAACTACAAAGATGCTAGTCCATGCCCTCATAATCTCCCGCCTAGACTACTTTAACACCCTTCTCCATGGCCTCCCAGCTAACACCCTCACCCCCCCCTCCAGTCCACCTTAAACTGTGCTGCTCGCCTAATACACCTCTCGGCCGCCCCCTCTGCCTTCCCTTCACTGGCTACCCGTTGCCCAGCGAATAGAGTTCAAATTACTAATGCTGACATACAAAGCCATCCACAACCTGTCCCCTCCATATATCTCCGACCTAATCTCCCGCTACCTGCCAGCACGTAACCTCCGATCCTCCAAAGACCTCCTACTCCACTCTGCTCTTATCCGCTCTTCACACAAATGTCTCCAAGACTTCTCCCGTGCATCTCCCATACTCTGGAACTCATTACCAAGACACATAAGACTGACCCCCACAATCACAAGCTTCAAGAAGGCCCTGAAGACTCACCTATTCAGGAAGGCCTACAACCTCCAATAACGCTACTGTCACCACACCACCACCTGAACAGCCTCTACCCCCACCTTCTGTCTCTATCCCTCTTCCCTCATTCCCTCACAGGCAGGGCCCTCTATCCCACTGTGCCAGTTGGTCACTGTTAGTATTATCTGTTTTGTACATCCTGTGTACCGTATGTAAATCCTCGAATGTAAAGCACCATGGAATTAATGGTGCTATATAAATAAACAATAATAATAATAATGTGACATTTCAGTTTTTTTTAAATAAATTTGCAAAAATATCTACATTTCTGTTTTTTTCTGTCAAGATGGGGTGCTGAGTGTACATTAATTAGAAATAAAATTAACTTTTTTGCTTTTAGCAAATGGCTGCAATGAAACAAAGAGTGAAAAATTTAAAGGGGTCTGAATACTTTCCGTACCCACTGTATGTGGCTTAAATACACCACTGTCCCCCTTAGGTATATTCTTGAATTTATGGCCTGACTTCTCTCGCTTTCCCACCTTCTACAGAAGATCTCCCAGATTGCAAGGATGGAAGAGCTTTCTCACTTGGAGCTTTGTTCCTGGCCTAATTACACACAGATGTGGACATCATGGATTTCTTTTGCTAGAGACCCTATTTGGTCACACCTCTGGACTGAGACCTCCTCTCCCCCTTGAATGTTATGAGACATACCATGACCATGTATTCCTTATGTTTATTATGTATGCTATGCTTTTTTTCAACTCTTTCCAAGTCAGCATAGACACCAGTTGATATACTAATTTGACCTGTTTGTTCCATTAGCTATGTACATTTTGCATTTATGTTGTTGCTGTAATTTTGGCTGACTATATTTTGAAAACCAATAAATATATGTTTACAAAAGAAATTACAGATTGATCAGTAAGGGCTTGTTCACATCTGCATTCGGGTTTTCGTTTGGGGAGTCTGCTTGGGGACCCCCCGAATGAAAACCTATCCACATAAAAAGCAATTTACCTGGGAAACCACACGGATCCCATAGACTATAATGGGGTCCATGTGTTTTCCGCTTGATTTCCGCACAAAGGAAGTGGAGAGAAAAGTGCTGCAAGCAGCACTTTCCTCTCTGCTTGTTTTCGCATGTTTCGTGCGGAAACCGAGCGGAAACCACACGGACCCCATTATAGTCTATGGGGTCCGCAGGTTTCCTTAGGTAAACCGCTTTTTATGCGTATAGGTTTCCATTCGGGGGTCCCCAAGCGGACTCCCCGAACTAAAACCCGAACGCAGATGTGCACCGGCCCTAAGATATTAACCCTGTCATATCACATCAATAAGACATTCTAATTTTATGGAAAAACATGATCTATTACATGGTATAATTCCAAAATTATTGTTCCATCAATGATGGCAAGCTGTTCTGGCCCAGATGCAGCAAAACAGGTCCAAACCAAGATACTACCACCATTGTTTTTCACAGAACATAAGAGTTTTTTTTGCTTATCATTTAATCCAAAAACCTCTATTTTGGTCTCATTTATCCGCAAAGTATTGTCCCAATAGCCTTCTGTCTTGTCCAGGTGATTTTTGTAAAACTGCAGATGAGCAGAATTGTTCTTTTTGGAGAAGTGTCTTTTTCCTTGCCATCCTTTCATGCACACCATTGTTGTTCAGTGTCCTCCTGATGGTGGACTCATGAACAATAAATAAGTTGAGAAAGACCTTTACTTACTATTATACACCTTGCTTTTTGTGTGATTCTTTTTAATTACTTTTCTCGCTCATCTCAGCAGGATATGAGATCTGACAGCTTTGAAACAGAAATGTTGAGTCAGGATTCTGAGTTCCTTCTTCACTGTTGACCATGTCTTCTTCATCTTCACAGACACAGATCACATTCCTTAGTAATGATATGGTATCTACTGAGAGATATATTCTTCCTTTAGCTACATAATTGGTACAGTTGAAAAAGATGTATGTCCATCACGTTCAACCAAAGGATGCAAAATGGCATGATGAGTGAAGGAATTATATACATTTCCATAAGAATCAATGCTGTTTTGCTATAAAAAGGCATCTAAGACTTTAAGACTGTCAGCTACAACCATCTCCTGGGGTAGGCTATTCCACAGTTCTTATTGTGAAAAAACCTTGTCACCTCTGGAGATTAAACCTTTTTTTCAAATGGAGGGAATGCCCCCTTGTCTTTTGAGGGGATTTTACGTGGAACAGCTTTTCCCCATATTTCTTGTATGGGTCATTTATATATTTATACAGGTTTTTCATATCTCCCCTTAAATGCCTCTTATCAAGACTAAACAAATTTAACTCTAACTTTAATCTCTCCTCATAACTGAGGTCCTGTATGCCCTTTATTAATTTTGTGGCCTTTCGTTGTATCTTTTACAACGCTAGGACATGTTTTGTGTGAACTGGTGCCCAGAACTGACCTGCATATTCTAGATGGGGCTGCACTAAAGGTTTATAATGTTGTAATATTTCATTCCTCTTTCACATGGTCATACTTTCCCTTTTAATAAATGACAATATCCTGCTGGCTTAGTAACAGGTGACTGACATATGCATTTTATTATTCAATCTATGATCTGCAAGTACACCCAGGTCCATCTCTACCATTGACTCTGTCAGGTTTACTCTCCCCTAGGACATATGTGGCATGCAAATTATATTTATCCAGATGCGTAACTTTACATTTAACCACACTTTACATTTTAACCCCTTCCCGCCGGAGGAATTTTTCGATTTTTATTTTTCGTTTTTGACTCCCCCCCCCTTCCAAGCCCCATAACTTTCTTTATTTTTCTGCTCTCAGAGCCATATGAGATCTTAATGTTTGCAGAACAAATTTTTCTTCATAATTCTACCATTAGTTATTCTGTACAATGTACTGGGAAGCTGGAAAAAAATTCAGAATGGGGTGGATTGGAAGAAAAAGTGCATTTGTGCGACATTTTTACGGGCTTCATTTTTACGGCGTTCACTCTACAGCCAAAATGATATGTCACCTGTATTCTATGTTTGATACGATTCTGGGGATACTAGATTTATATGGTTTTATTTACATTTTAACCCTTTAACAAAAATCCAAAACTGTGCAAAAAAATTTTTTTCTAAAATTCCCCATATTCTGACACCCGTAACTTTTTCATACTTCCGTGTACTGGGATGCATAGGGCGTCTTTTTTTACAGGACCAGGTGTACTTTTTAGTTATACCATTTTGGAGAATTGCTATTGTTTTGATCACTTTTTATTCAAATTTTTATCAGAGGCAAAACAGTGAAAAAACAGCGGTTTGGCACTTTTGATTTTTTTTTTTCTGCTACGGAGTTTACCTTACGGGAAAAATATTTTTATAGATTTGTAGACCAGGCGTTTTCAGTCACTTTCAGAGGATATAAAAATTCCCTATTGAAACATTTGGTGGATGCTACTAGAGTTTGTATTCCTGGGCTATTGAAGGTACAGTTGACAGCCTTCAGTTGACAAAGGTCAATCAAATTTTGCAAATGGATGATAGATCAAATTGCCTTCAGTAAGGGGAAGAAGTAGCAATTTCAAATAACTTGCATGACATGGAAGAGATTTCAGAATTCTATGGACTGGCTGGGCTGCAGTGTTTAAATTAGACAAGGAGATCCCAGTGTACTTTTCGTTTTCTGTTTATTTTCAGTTTTTAGCTTGTTTAAATAAAAATTCTGTATTCTGCTCCCATAAAGGGATCATTTTTGGTGTTTTTTTTTTTTCTTTTTTGAAAGCCACTTCATCAATCTGCAATTAAGCACACTGTCACAATTTTTTTTCTCCAAAATAACAAACCTGTTTCATTTACAAGTTACCTTTTCTAAGGTAATTTTTTTTAATAAAAAAAAACATTACTTTTCCCAATATAACAGTTATATGGACAGGCAGGTATGTTGCTCCCAAACTGGCTATTTTTGGGAGCTTTTTTAATGTTGAAAAGCTTTTAACAAATGACAGCAGTTTGTACATCTGTTTTTACACGTAAATGTTACTCTCAAGTTGACATTACTTTAGCTATGTTTGCCTTACTGAGGTAGAAATGGGCTATTTAATGTCCTAGGAGACCTGTTTTAAGCCAATTTATACTCTGATTTGTAACAAACGTAATCAACCTGAAGTGAATCTTGAGACCAAATTACTCAACTCTAATACCCATCTCTAGTTATAAGGCCATTTCCCAATAATTTTTATTCTATCATTTTACAGAGATAAAACATTCAAGACACTTAACAACCTTTCCAGGAATGGATGTCCCAACAAATTCACCCCAAGTCAGAAAGTGCAATGATAACAAAAACTGCAAAAAACTGAACCACTGCATCTTAGACTGTATGGGCCTCAGTTAGCATATTAAATGTTTAAGTTTGGCAGTATAAGGCTCCATTCAGATCAATTTTTTACATTGTTTTAGCAGATCTGTTTAACGAATGCAAAAAACGGATGCAAATGGGCCATCTGTTTACATAGAGATCAGTGTTTAAAAAAAAAAAAAAAAAAGGATCCCTGGCATACTAGGCTTTTGTGTCATTCCAAAAAAATGGACAGAAACTTTTTTTTTTTTTCTTTTAACATTGAACTCTATGTAAATGGATGGCCTTCGGTTTGCATCTGATTGTGTGTGCTTATGCATCCATTTTTTGCATCCTTTACACTGTTCTGCTAAATATATGTAAAAAAAAAAAAACAGAATCCAAATGGAGCCTTATTATAAAAAAGACTGAACAATTGTTGCATGTTTGGAAAGAATGCAGGAAAAAGCCTCTATTTTCTAAGAAAATGGCAGCACTGCTTAAATGGAGGTTATAAGCTATTAAAACCATAGATTGCCATATGCCTTAACTAGCCGCAGGGGGTGGGAAGCAGCTTCATCTAGTCTTGCACTCATTGCACTAAATCACACCCTGTGAGGCTGGCAGTTAGGAAGGGTATCAGGTTGACATTCGACAGTGAGAGACACACCACACACAAGCTGTGATTTAGTGCAATGACTGCATGACTAGATAAAGTTGCTCCTGTCTCCCACGACAAGTTAAAGTAAAAATTCATATGCATATGTCTAAGGTTTTAAAAGCATATAACTTGACTTTTCAGGAACAGAAAGCTTAGTGAGGGCACCATAAGAAAGCCATTGCTTGATGCTGCACAAACCAGGGTCAGTTTAGGGTTAAAAAAAACACCTGACAGGTTCCCTTTCAGTTTGCAAAAGTGCATCTGAGCAAACCACAAGCTCCCTGGAATAATGTCTTTTAGACAGACAAGGCCAAAGTGTAGATGTTTGGCTTTAAAGGGGTTGTCCAGGAACCCCTGGACAACCCTTTTAAAGTTTAAATCAGCTGGGGGCAGTGAAACAAATAAAAAAAATGCATACTCACCTGTCCCCATTGCTCTGGTGTCCTCCCGCAAGTCCTGGTTCTTCTGCTCTGGCGGCGTCTCCCGGGTCTCTTCCGGCGTTTCGCTGACGCCTCAGGAAGAGGACCCGTGATGTCACAGGTAATGACATTGCAGGCCCTTCGCTGATTTAAACGTTAAAAGGGTTGTCCATTTTTGCCTGGACAACCCCATTAATGCACAGAATCATATTGGTGAAAAAAAACAATATAACTGTACAAAAACCTCATACCAACTGTCAAACATGATGGAAGGGTGATATTTTGGACTTGTTTTGCAGCATTAGGACCTGGTCACCCTGAAGTCATTGGGGGTAATTCATCCACCCATCTACACCAGTTGGCACATTGCCATTTCTTGCACATGTCCTCCTTTCTGCGCTTGGCTTACTACTTTTGCGAAAGCAGGCAGAGGAGGGCAGAGAATGGTGCAGGCAGAGGTAGAGTTTCCATGGCCTGACATATTTGTTATAATTCATACCAGAAAACTGGCATGAGTTACACAGTAAATCTTCAGCACTTTCTGACTGGCATAGATTGGTATTCTCGCGTATGGGGGTGCACCAGAGTGATTAAGAGGCTGGAGCCTCTTAATTATTCACATAAACCTCACGCCAATCGGGACCTTTATCAAGACTGGTGTAGGAAACTTTGACAAGCGAACTTAAACAGAAAGTTATGAGAAAATATACTCCAAAATTGATATGGGGAATACAAGTATTTACTAAAACATCAGTGATGTCAGGTCCTCTTTAATGAGAGAAAAATAAAACGTATTTTGTTTTGGAAATCTCCAGCTGCATGTCAGTGAAATGTCATTTATACTTTATGTGCAAAAAAAAAAAAAAAAAGTATAGAATCCTATTTCCACTTAAAAAAAAAAAATCATTGATGTCTATGGTAGATTTAATTTGAATGCCCCCCCCCCCCCACCAAAAAAAGAAAAATTAAATTAAATGAATGAAATAAATAAAAATCTTGTAAAGTTCTGTAAATGTGCTTTAAGCTAAGACATGAATGTGCACTGCGACTTGATAGTGTGCACGCACAGCCAATGAAAGTCATACTGGCAGCTCATCAATACAAACCCCATGGTACCAAGCAAAGTGTTTCATGTATCATTCATAACAGCAGGTAAAACATTCTTAAATGTAGTACTCTTAAGGAATATATTCCTTGTGGACCCTTTGTTGAAGTGACTTAATGGCTTATCCATAATGCTTGATTCCTTTGTTGAGATATTTCTTGACTCAGGTAATCACAAAATAATTGTAATATGCCCTGGCAGTAGGTCACTTGTGAAATATTTTTTTTTTTTCATCAGGATTAAAGATGACAGTCATTCAATGTAAATCATCATTTATATTTCATGAAATCTCCTCTCCTTTACTATAAAGCCAACAGAGAACCAAGTACACTTTATTGTAAAATACTTTTCTTCATCTTTCTAACAGAAATGTATGTATAACACATCCTTTTGGCAACACTTCACATGCTGAGATTCTTCTTAAACACAAGTAATGGCACAATCTGATTCATTCTGTCACATAATTACCTCTTTCAAGCTCCTGTTGATCCACATTTTTCAGTTCCAGGCTCATTTTCAGTTGCAGACAGATGTAAGTGATAACTGAAGATTCTCCTTGCAGACTGATATATTGTTTGGTTTACTAGGAATTTCAAACTTGTGGCTGTGTTTTGATCACTAAGTTTTGAATTACTGGTATGGCTGGGTTCACATCTGTGTCAGAGTCAATGTTGGAGACTATGTTGCAGAGACCGCCAAAAATCGGCAGAGGAAAAAGTCCTGCATGGGGGACTTTTTTCTTCACCGCTTTCAGTTTTGAAAAAGCAGAAACCCAGCAGACCCCATTATAGTCAATAGGGTCCGCCGGCCTTCGTGTGTGACCACTGCTGAAGAGGTCTGACTCTATGGCGAATGACGGAGAGCCCAAAACTACAGTCATGGCCAAAAGTTTTGAGAATGATACAAATATTAATTTTTACAAAGTCTACTGCTTCAGTTTTTCTAATGGCAATTTGCATATACTCCAGAATGTTATAAAGAGTGATCAGCTTAACAGCAATTACTTGCAAAGTCAATATTTGCCTAGAAAATGAACTTTATCCCCCAAAACACATTTCAACATCATTGCAGCCCTGCCTTAAAAGGACCACCTAACATCGTTTCAGTAATTGCTCCATTAACACAGGTGTGGGTGTTGATGAGGACAGGGCTGGAGATCAATCTGTCATGATTAAGTAAGAATGACACCACTGGACACTTTAAAAGGAGGCTGGTGCTTGCCATCATTGTTTCTCTTCTGTTAACCATGGTTATCTCTAAAGAAACACGTGCAGTTATCATTGCACTGCACAAAAATGGCCTAACTGGGAAGAGTATTGCAGCTAGAAAGATTGCACCTCAGTCAACAATCTATCGCATCATCAAGAACTTCAAGGAGAGAGGTTCCATTGGTGCCAAAAAGGCTCCAGGGCGCCCAAGAAAGACCAGCAAGCGGCAGGACCGTCTCTTAAAAGTGTTTCAGCTGCGGGATCGGGCTACCAGCAGTGCAGAGCTTGCTGAGGAATGGCAGAAGGCAGGTGTGAGTGCATCTGCACGCACTGTGAGGCGGAGACTCTTGGAGCAAGGCCTGGTCTCAAGGAGGGCAGCAAAGAAGCCACTTCTCTCCAGAAAAAACATCAGGGACAGACTGACATTCTGCAAAAGGTACAGGGAGTGGACTGCTGAGGACTGGGGTAAAGTCATTTTCTCTGATGAATCCCCTTTTCGATTGTTTGGAACATCTGGAAAACAGCTTATTCGGAGAAGAAGAGGTGAGCGCTACCACCAGTCTTGTCTCATGCCAACTGTAAAGCATCCTGAAACCATTCATGTGTGGGGTTGCTTCTCAGCCAAGGGAATCGGCTCTCTCACAGTCTTGCCTAAAAACACAGCCATGAATAAAGAATGGTACCAGAATGTCCTCCAAGAGCAACTTCTCCCAACCGTCCAAGAGCAGTTTGGCGCTCAAGAATGCCTTTTCCAGCATGATGGAGCACCTTGCCATAAAGCAAAGGTGATAACTAAATGGCTCAGGGAACAAAACATAGAGATTTTGGGTCCATGGCCTGGAAACTCCCCAGATCTTAATCCCATTGAGAACTTGTGGTCAATCATCAAGAGACGGGTGGACAAACAAAAACCAACAAATTCAGACAAAATTAAAGCATTGATTCTGCAAGAATGGACTGCTATCAGTCAGGATTTGGTCCAGAAGTTGATTGAGAGCATGCCAGGGAGAATTGCAGAGGTCCTGAAGAAGAAGGATCAACACTGCAAATATTGACTTGCTGCATTAACTCATTCTAACTGTCTATATAAGCTTCTGTTACTCATAATATGAATGCAATTATATTTCTGTATGTGATAAAAACATCTGACAAACACACATAAAAACCAGAGGGCAGCAGATCATGTGAAAATATAATATTTGTGTCATTCTCAAAACTTTTGGCCATGACTGTAGTATGAACCTAGCATCATTTGCATCGTGAAAGTATATTATATGAAGGGAGCTACTTTTACAGATATATAATGTTTTAATTTCTGTTTGTGCATATAGCACAAACATATTGTTAATTGTACACCAATTGCAAGAAAGCAGTTGACTTCACAATTAAGTTTCTCTACCTTACATATACCTATTATCAGCATCTAACAATAATAAGCAAAAGTAAACACTAGCACCAAAAATATACAATACAAGATGTACTGAAAATATATCACAATACATATACCGATGACTCACATGTGTATTTATGTACCTGTGGAATGCTTCCGCCAAGGACAAATCCACATTTGGACACAAGGACATACAGACTCCCTTCAACTTAGTTGTTGCACATCAGAATTTATGTTCAAGCAAGATGAACATATTCTGAATGTAACATCGGTTGAATTGGTGATTGGATTCAATGTGGCTTGAATAAATTTGTTCTGAATTTGAAAGTGCCACATCTGCGCTGAATAACTGTGTTTGAGGTCTTTTAGAACTGCATCCAGCCACTTTTATGGAATTAATGCCAATACTCACATTTCATCACCTCTTCAGAGCTCTGATGCAGTGTTGAGTTCTCTTTTGGGTCATCTTCAGGGCTCTACTGGCCACTTGGATTATGTCACTGGCCCGGGGGAACTGCTAAGGCCTTTATTTGGGAAGAATCAACATCTTGACATTTGCTCAATGCCTATTGAGGAGGTTTATTGTCTGGTGTTGGAACCTGACCTAAGCAAATATTGAAGTTTCACAAGCACCTGGTCTCATTGCATGGTCACCACTGCTGTGCAAAACATTGACCCAGTGACTGTGAAAGATGTAATTTCTGGTCAATGGTAACATGCTTTCTTAAGAACTTGACAAGTTGGGTGTTCAGTTTGTAAGAGACAGCCAATGTTGTCCTAAGCTTTATTTGTCTGTATACATTGTTAATGTTGAATGTATTTCTGTGATTCTGTTCCTTTAAGACAGCAGCCATTGTAATTGTGACATGATGCTGGAGTGAGACCCCCCCCCCCCCTTTTATGTCAGCCTGCCTGTTCTGCAGACAAAGTGTGAGCAGAGAAGCAGGAAGTGACAAGACAGAGAGCAGCAGCCATCTTGGCAAGAGAGAAGACAGGTGTCTGTGCTGTGTTGAACTGGTGTGGATATTTTTCTGTACAGCTAAGCTGTATCTTGGTCCAGAGACAAACAGAGTGTAAAGAGACAACAGGTCTAGTGAGTCCACGTGAAAGGAACTGTGCTCAGTGGCTGATCAGTGAGACTGACATTGTGACTGTGTATATGGATACAACAGATAGAGACTTGCAGTTCTGTTGATGTACTGGACAGTAACTGCTAAACCCCGGCTTACATCCCAGCTCAGTGTATGGATTCGGCAAGACTGTCAGTGTGCTGAGTGGAATCTGCTGTTGGATTACATTGCATTCATTGGGTTTCCCTGTTAAAGAGGACTTCATTTCTCCCGAGATCCTGATAACAGTGAGGAGAGGACGCTTCACTATAAAAGAAAGGAACGACTTTGGGCCCCACCGCGCGCTTCTACGGACTGTAAGCGGTCCACCTGGACCACTGGGGAAAAGGGGGTGCACCCAAATGTGATGTCAGGGTCAGTTAGGGATAGTTTTGAGTATATTGTTCATTCAGTGTCCATACTGCAGAAGTGGACAGAGTAAAAGTAGAAACCATTGCAGAATTTGCCTTGAAATTGTTCATGCTATATTGTATATTTTGCTTGTCTTTATCCCTGTCATTTTACCTTCAAATAGCCTTTATTAACTTATAGTAAATATATATTCTTTTCTTGAACTACCGCGTGTGCGTTCATTTCTGGTTGCGGAGTCCAAACCACCTGCCTTGCTCTCGGTTCACAAGTTGGCGCACAACCATATTACTGGATGCATTTTGCTTCCTGCATACACATTCCTGGATGACTGATGACAAACAAGGAGGAGGATAGTCACAGTGGGAGAAGCAACTGGTGATGACGATCATGTACTACTTGTGGATCTGGACGACTAGAATAATGAGGGGAAGAAGGTTGCTGCTTTATGTGCAGACTATGGCCGCATGGACACAACTGTAGTTTTTATCCACAATTTCAGATAAAAGTATGAACACATTAATTTCTATGTACCCATATACACTATCACAAATTTTGAGGCCGTGTGTTTGTGCCATATTCAAGGACTGCAAATTATGAAGCATATCCTATTTTTCTCCACATTTACTTTGCGGAGAAGCCTATTAAAGTCTATGGGCAGGTTGAAATTGCAGAGAAGCTATGGATGCACATTCGTAGCATCTCCACCAATGTGGATCAGTTACTAAGTGACACAGGGAAGCTTCCTGTCTGTAGCACTGTCTCTGTAGTGCCCTGGATTGTACAGATATGCTCTTTACGGATTACTAGGCTTTGTACACCTAGTTATATGCTCCAAGCATCATGTCCTATGAAATTGTGGAGTGTCTAATCACACTAGTACGGGTATGTGACCCTTACACAGTATATGATATCCCTGCCATGTTTCCACAACTATGTATGTAGCCACCATGTGGTTCCTGTGTTCCTGTGCAAGTGGCCATTTTCCCTGTTTTAGACCCCTGCATGTTCTGCATAGTTTTTTTTTTTTTATGTCCCCCACAATATACTTGTCCCCTGCAATGCTGCTGCCACAATATAGTCAACCATCATGTGGCTTACACAGCATGTGTTCCTGTGCATGTGTGTATTTAGTGTGTTTTCTGCTTTTGTGCCCCTGCATGTTTATTCTTGGGTGGGTCTTTGTGGCCCACACAATATAATTGTCCTTTTCGTTTTTTTTAAATTTCAAGGACCATCCTGCCTTTTGGGACAAAAGGATAGACAACTATTGTGATGGAGTTGCCCTAAGCCGTGCCCGGGAGGAGGTGGCCAAGGAACTCCACCCACATGAATGGGAAAGAGGCTCAAAGTCCCACTGTAAAAAAAAAACTTGTTAAGTACCCACATGAATGGGAAAGAGGCTCAAAGTCCCACTGTAAAAAAAACTTGTTAAGTACCCAATGTTTTTTCTATCTCATTGTAGTATTTTATGCTTATCATTATGTCACATGCTTTTATCAGCCATGTAGTTATCATGTTTTTAATGTGTCAATAAAATGCTTTTTCAGTTAATCACACCAAGACCCGCTGGGATAAGTTCCGGAGGGACCTCAAAGATAACAAGGCAAGTGGATAAGAACTTCTGGGGAAGCGGCCATACATATACACCATATACACCCAGCAGCTGCTTTTCTCACGTGACATCATGAATGTAGGGTCGTAAGTACATTTATTTTCCTTAAAGAAATCTTTTTATGGCCTCACATTCAATACTTTTGAATGGGTATATGCTAGGATGCATTTTTGACCTGGGATCTCTAGGGTCCACTAGCAAAATTGATTGAAGGGCTGGACTCTGCTACTCCAAGCATACAAGGCATTAAAAAAGTCACGCCGCTTTCCGGGAAGCTGTTGTTGAGTTTAGGTGCAGGGAGGCCGAAGAATGTGCCTAATTTATGAGTAGGTGTGAACTTCATTATAAAATGATTTGCTAACATTGTTGTGGTTAAATCATCCATTTTATATTTTCCATATTATTACTCAGGCGTTGCAGGCTCTATTGACTGCCACATTTGAGGGGATACATGACTGAGATTGTTTTAGCCATTACAGCAGGAAATATCACTGTAGCATAATGTAACAGTGGTTACAAAGAATAAGAAAAAACAACTCTAACCAGGTCCTGAAGATCTGGCGATGCTGGGGGTTGTACAATGCCTTGCGAAAGTATTCGGCCCCCTTGAACTTTTCAACCTTTTGCCACATTTCAGGCTTCAAACATAAGGATATAAAATTTTAATTTTTTGGTGAAGAATCAACAACAAGTGGGACACAATCGTGAAGTGGAACGAAATTTATTGGATATTTTAAACTTTTGTAAAAAATAAAAAACTGAAAAGTGGGGCGTGCCAAATTATTCGGCTCCCTTAAATTAATACTTTGTAGCGTCACCTTTTGCTGCGATTACAGCTGCAAGTCGCTTGGGGTATGTCTCTATCAGTTTTTCACATCAAGAGACTGAAATTCTTGCCCATTCTTCCTAGGAAAACAGTTCGAGCTCAGTGAGGTTGGATGAAGAGTGTTTGTTAACAGCAGTTTTCAGCTCTTTCCACAGATTCTCGATTGGATTCAGGTCTGGACTTTGACTTGGCCATTCTAACACCTAGATACGTTTATTTGTGAACCATTCCATTGTAGATTTTGCTTTATGTTTGGGATCATTGTCTTGTTGGAAGATAAATCTCCGTCCCAGTCTCAGGTCTTTTGCAGACTCCAACAGGTTTTCTTCCAGAATGGTCCTGTATTTGGCTCCATCCATCTCCCCATCAATTTTAACCATCTTCCGTGTCCCTGCTGAAGAAAAGCAGGCCCAAATCATGATGCTGCCATCACCATGTTTGACAGTGGGGATGGTGTGTTCAGGGTGATGAGCTGTGTTGCTTTTACGCCAAACATATCATTTTGCATTGTGGCCAAAAAGTTCGATTTTGGTTTCATCTGACCAGAGCACCTTCTTCCACATGGTGTGTTTCCCAGGTTGCTTGTGGCAAACTTTAAACAAGACTTTTTATGGATATCTTTGAGAAATGGCTTTCTTCTTGCCACTCTTCCATAAAGGCCAGATTTGTGCAGTGTACGACTGATTGTTGTCCTATGGACAGACTCTCCCACCTCAGCTGTAGATCTCTGCAGTTCATCCAGAGTGGTCATGGGCCTCTTGGCTGCATCTCTGATCAGTCTTCTCCTTGTTTGAGATGAAAGTTTAGAGGGACGGCCGGGTCTTGGTAGATTTGCAGTGGTCTGATACTCCTTCCATTTCAATATGATCGCTTGCACAGTGCTCCTTGGGATGTTTAAAGTTTGGGAAATCTTTTTGTATCCAAATCCAGCTTTAAACTTCTCCACAACAGTATCACGGACCTGCATGGTGTGTTCTTTGGTCTTCATGATGCTCTCTGCGCTTTAAACAGAACCCTGAGACTATCACAGAGCAGGTGCATTTATATGGGGACTTGATTGCACACAGGTGGATTATATTTATCATCATCAGTTATTTAGGACAACATTGGATCATTCAGAGATCCTCACTGAACTTCTGGAGTGAGTTTGCTGCACTGAAAGTAAAGGGGCCGAATAATATTGCATGGCCCACTTTTCAGATTTAAATTTTTTACAAAAGTTTAAAATAACCAATAAATTTTGTTCCACTTCACAATTGTGTTCCACTTGTTGTTGATTCTTCACCAAAAAATTAAAATTTTATATCCTTATGTTTGAAGCCTGAATTGTGGCAAAAGGTTGAAAAGTTCAAGGGGGCCGAATACTTTCGCAAGGCACTGTATTTTTCCTGGAATTGAGGTGGATTTCTGGCTCAGATTCCTCATATTTTTCGGTCCCTCTAGCTCCCCACGGTGAAAAGCAGAAGCAAAGCTTCTTCAAATGATCACCCTTTAGTGGCCCACACATGTTATAATGCCACCTTTTGAGCCTCCAACACAGTGACTCCTTAACCCCTTCCTGACTTCTGCAGTAATAGTATGGCGGATGTCAGGTTTTTAAATATGACGGTCACTCAGGAGCTGAACAGCCACCATAGCCGCCGGGTCTCTGCTGTATTCTACAGCAGAGATCCAGTGCTAATGCTCATGATCAGTGCCCGCACTGATCGCAGGCATTAAGGCCCCTGGCACTTCGGTCAAAGCTAACCTTAGCATAAAGGTGTTGGGTAGGATTTTGAGAAACCATACTCAGCTGTCCCTGCCATTACAATGTCCGCCAACAGTGTCCATTCAGTCTTATTACAGCCACTTTTTGCTGTAGTCCTGCTCCTCATATGGCTGGACAGAACAATTACTGATCTCAGCGGCTGCTGGTGAGTGACTGTTGAAGTATGTGAGTGATGTCATAGGTCCCTCTCCAGCTACCCCTGAGCCCACCGATTGCTCTCAGTAGTCACATGGGGTGCCAAAATTCCAGCACTGAAGAGTTGGCACAGGACTCGACAGACACTTGTGGTGGACAATGTAGCTCCAGGAACAGGTGAATTTTTTTGTTCTAAAAAAACACAATATAATGACACCATCACTGTTCCACATACAGTATGGGGAACCAGTGAAGGGGCCACTGTTTGGGCCAGACAGTGGCCCTCCATACAGCAGCTCATTACTTACCTCTCTGCGCTCTAGTCCCGCTCTGTCTCTGCTCCAAGCCCTAGAGGCTTGAGCCCCAATGGGGAATTCACTGGTACTCCAGTGGGCCAGCCTGAGCCTGCTAGGAAGTATGCTTTACCTCTGCAACATAGCATACCTTAATTCCTTTTGTCTTGACAGGTACATAGGTTTTATTTTATGGGTTTGCTCTTTAATTAGCATTTTTTAATCTGTGTTTCTATCATATTGTAATAATTTTCCATTAATTTCAATATCATAGATCTCAGGACAATGTGGAGACGCAGGGCCAGGAATAATTTTGACATGGTTAATGCAGTGTGTTATGGTTTTTTTTTTTGCTTTTTTATTTTAAAAAGTTATACAATAAAAAAACTTTTTTTTTTTTTTTTTAAATGACAATCATACTACCAAAAAAAAAAGAAATACTTAAGCTCGCAACCCACATCAAAGGTCCTCATTTTCTTGTGACTCCCTAACATAAACTACAAAAGGAAAAACTAAACTAAGCTTAAAGGGGTATTCCCATGAACATACTCATATCTATATTTGTAGATAATTAAAAGTTAAACATTTTTGCAAATATAAATAGTTAAAAATTCTGCAGTGTTTTAAAGATGTTCTCTATCCATCTTAGTGGTGACAGTCTGTTTTCTTGATCGGTTGCCAATGGATACGACCACAAATGCAGAAATTTTCTATGGTCTGGGACTTGTCAGGAACCCAGCAATGATTTTCTTATTGTAGCTGGGTTATCAGGCAGGGACATTACATGTATCAGAAGATATCACGGCCACAATAAGGAAATCATGGCTGATTTTCTGACCTTAGAAAGTTCCTGCATTCATGGTCGTATCCACTGGCAACCGATCAAATCAACAACTTGTGACTACAAGATATTTAGAGAAAATCTTTAACACTCTGCAAAATGTTTAATTACTTATATTTGCAAAAATGTTTAACTTTTAACTATCTACAAATTTAAAAATGATCATGGTCATGGGAATACCCCTTTAAAAATAACAAAAATAATGCACATCATGAATAGCATTCATCTGCAATGGAACTGCTCAATAAGGTAAAACAAATTAGTCTGCATAGAGATCCCGTACAGACAGTCCAGGTGCTCCAGGACGTCCATGTATGATGTGGTCCAGATGGATGTAAGTCATAGGCTTGAAATGCTCCTGCTGACTGTCAAGCATAGTCCCCTGAATCCTCACAAAGTTGTGTGGAATGACACTGGCTTGACAACCAGAGTCACGTTATGAGGACTCAATTGAAGAGGGCTTAGAAACACCTGTCACTTGCAGCTTGAATCCCAAAGAGGCACTCAACAAACCACCTCACTCTATTAACAAAGTAGTTAAAGACACGCCTTCGGTCATCTAACCCACACTGAGGGAATGGGCGCAACAAATGAGGGGAAAGTCCAAAACCTTCATCAGCAACCACAAATGATACAGGAGGACCAAATGAACCAGTCTGTTCTCTAGGTTCTGGAAGGGCAAGATGATTGGTCTGAAACATGGAAGATGTCAGCATCAGTTGAGCTTCCAAAGGCCCCTATATCCACAATTATAAACAGTTAGTTGGTGGCAGCCAAGACCAACAACACCACTATGAAAATCATTTCACAGGTGTGGCGATGATATGTGAAATGGTTGCGCACCTCAGCAGGAACTCAAAGTGCAGTGAGGCATATTAATTCCCAGTAGTCAGAAATCTATGATTAGAAAGCCAAACACAAATAAACATTAGCAAGGTTGAAATGGGAAAAACAAAGGGTGTTACAGAATCAACAGGATGGCAAGGGACAAAATGGGAAAGTAATGTAATAACCTGTGGGTGACAATAAGCTGTTCCTATGGAGAGATGCACAGTCACATGTTGGTCCTAGAAAGTGAACCCAGGACACAGGTCCAACAGCAGATGTTCAAAAGTCGGGATGGTCATTCGGCTGTGGAACTTGTCAAGAGGCAGCTGCAAATCACTGCAGTGGAAATGACCCTTCCTAAGCCGTTGATATATAATGGAATGAACCCAATACCTCCTCCTTGGTTCCTCTTCCATCATAGCATGCTGCTGTCCAAATCACCAAGACACAAACCAGACCAGGAGAGCATGATCCGCATGAGAGAAAGACACGTTTGCAGAGAAATAAGCCAGAAACCTGTGCTTAATTAGCAAAGGAATCCAACACACCTTTCAATCACAAATGCTCCAAGAAAGAGAGTCAAAGGGTTTCAAAGGGTTGGGACTATCAAGTGACATTACTACTAGCCTTTCTTATTTTCTTGTGAATCCACAAATGCGGAGGACTACTGTGCACCACAGAAGAGGATGACATACAGAACAACTGCAGAATGAATTTGCAGATCAGTTTATCCACAATTGTAGCCACTATTTTTAACTATGGTTGTGTGAAGGAGGCCAATAGGTGCAGTCTTCCCAGGGATCTATCTCTCAATGCACAGAGAAGAGAAATCACCAGGATGGTTCCCAGGTAAGTAGTAACAATAGGTATAACTCCAGCACTGTCATGATTTAAAAATATCCAACCTTTATTGAAAAATCACATTAAAAACAAAGTGGGGTGCACATCCATTAAAATACAGAAAACCAATGACATGTTTCAAACCCATTCAAGGTTAGTATATACACATAGCAAGTGTATTCAGTTATACTTGAGCAAGGAGAAATGCTATTCAACCACTCTCTAAAGCAGGGGTAGGCAACCTTTTTAGTTTGGTGTTCCGATTTAAAAAAAAATCAAAGATGAGGTCCCTGGAGTGCCGGGCAATAATTGTAAGACTGACGACACCTACACTTTAGTCATATAGCACAAACCGTAACATAGGGGTGCTGTCATACTGTGCTCCCAGCAACATGCATTTACCGCTATTAGCCTGTATACACCTGTACTTTTCCATTAGAAGTAAAGTAAGTACATGTGTAACCCACAATTAGTGGTAAATGTATGTGACTGGGAGCAGAGTGAGGTAACACCTGTAGGGAAGTGACATTACTATGTACCTGGATGCTGCATTCAGTCCCTGGCCACCAGTACTTTCACTTTTCTGTAAGTGAAACACGGATTAATTTCAGTCACATTTAATTCCTGGCTGTGCAGTAACAGCAAAACCACAGCCAGCAATTAATGGGTGTCACACTTACCCCAAAGTGACATCACTGGTGCCCGGGGACTAGATTTGGCTACAGCCACATCTGGGTACACAGTGTGTCAGCACCTGAAAAGAAACACCCTAAGGCTAAGGACCCACGTTGCGGAAACGCAGCTTTTTTTTGTTGCAGATTTTGTTACTTTTTTTGAGCCAAAGCCAGGAGTGGATTGAGCAGAAGGAAGAAGTATAAGAACTTCCTATATATTTCCCATTCCTTTTGCAGCCATTCTTGGCTTTGGCTCAAAAAACTGCAGCAAAATCTGCAACAAAAATGCTGCGTTTCCGCAACGTGGGACCTCCTGCACACAAATAGCACGGATGTGGTTTTCACTGACCTATACATTCAAAATGGATTGACAGGGCCATAATTGACCTGCTCCATAATTTGCAGCTCTTCAATTTGGCCCAGACACACAGCCGCAAAAACAATGGCTATGTGTCTGGGCCCATTGAAATATAATAGTCCACACTGTATGTAAACCCTCAAATGTACAGCATCATGGAATTAATGGTGCTATATAAATAAACAATAATAAATAATAATAATACTTTTATCCACAATTGTGGATAAAAGTATGGTCATGTGCATTACAGTTTAGCAACTCCATGAGCCTCATATTAATAGCAGTTAACCCTATCATGTCCCTCACATTAACCCCTGTGTGTTTTATGTAAGGGTTACTGATATGTGAGACATATGTAGGTAATAAGTAAATATGTTCATCATTGATGTCCTTTATTAATACCTCCATATGTCTCACATATTAGTAACCCTTATGTGAGGTACACAGGGGTTAATGTGAGGGACATGATGGGGTTACTAATACTAAATTAATAACCCCAAATGCCTGACATTAATAGAAATTGTAACCCCAGCATGTACCTGTTAGTTTTTTTTTTTTTATTTTCACTTTGCCGTCAGGAGCTTTCTTCCTTCTCCTCCTCCTCACCTCTCTCATTGGTGGGCAGAGCGGGCAGCAAGAGAAGAGGGAGCGTCCTAGATCAGTGCTGTAGCAGAGCACTAAAAGGACACTCCCTCTTCTTTTAATAACTGAAGGTCCCATGCTGGCGGCCATGCCAGCAATATATGCTGACTCCTGCTCTAAAGGGTGTGTTAGGCTGGGGCCCCACGTGGCATAAACAGCGGCAAAAACCACTGCGTTTTACTGTCACTATAAAGTAGAAGGATTCTAGCAGTGAAAATGTTAATTGTCTGTGGCACAGCACAGAATCCAGTCAATGTCTATGAACCTGTCCTATGTCTATTGAATTCTGGCACTAATCTGCCTTTGTAATAATTACTTGACTCCCTAAGTTCTCCTAGTCCTATAACCATTGCTGGAATTCCTGAATTTTTCTGAACTGTGCTGCCTATAGCCTGTGATGCAGAGAGATGGATCACAGATCTATTTGCATGTCCACCATTACAGCAACTAAAGGCTGATCAGTAGTGTCCAACCTTTTATACTCCATATAATATCAGCACTGTAAAGTCCAATGTCTTTTGGCTGTGAGGCTGTCAGATGTTGCTACCACATGTTGAGTTTGAGAAAGCATGAGGAGAGCAATGAGGCTATGGCTGCTAGACATTCTGGAACTCTGGACAACAGAGAGGAAATGTCTGGTCCAGAGGGATATACTTGAGTGTCATCGGTGTAACAATAATATTGAAAACTATGGGATTCTATGAGTTGGCCAAGGCCAAGGGTGTTGATAGAGAACTGTCCCAAGGCAGGGATGTTACATCTGTTGTTGCTGCTTTAAAGTTGCCGGGTCTACATAAAGAAGGGTTGGTGGTTGCTTCTTTAAGGTTGCCATGACAACATAGGGAAGCTTTCTGATCAGGCCTTTTTAAACCACTCCCTATCACTCAGCTGTGCTGGCTAATCAGTTTCCTAAACTCCTGCTAAGCGCCTGACTGTGATTTGACTTCTCCTATACCTGACCTGTGGCTGTGTACCTGGATTCCTCTTTTGTCTTGCGATTTTGTTCTGGCATTCCTGATCGGTTCTATTGGCTTTGTTTTGCGGATTTGTCTATATCTCGTGATTTGGATCTGTGTTGCCCTCCTCAGCTGCTGACCCGTGATTGTCGACCATTCTGTTTTCTCTGTTTCTGTGAGTAGTGTGTGGATTTGGTGTAGGTTCCTGCTGCAGTGCATTTATTTGTAATACACTTTCTGTTCTGGTGACAATTCTGGTCTTCAGATTCAGCGAAAGGCCACTTCTTCTTGCGAGGAGCTCTGGTGAAGGCGTCTGAGGCCGGTCTTGGCTCGCAGTAGTGTTTTGCCTTTAAGTAGCATTTTTCTATTGCTCGCAGTTGGCAGCTCTTTTCTGCTGCTGCTCTCCTATAGCCTTGTACATTTCTTACCTTGTATCTGAATCCTAACATCCCAGGGCAGAAAGAGGATCTACAGAAAGAGGGCGCAGTGAGGAAGTTGTGTGTGAGTGGGAGATGCTGAATGCGCAGTTGGTGAGGTATGAGAAGATCCAGGAGAGGGCCAAGTCAGTGATTATTTTTATTATTATTATTTTATTTTGTTTACTTGTATAGCGCCACCATATTCCGCCACACTTTTACAGACATTGTGGTTTCTGTCCCATATAGGGCACACAATCTACATTCCCTATCAGTATGTCTTTGGCGTGTGGGAGGAAAACGGAGTACCCAGAGGAAACCCACGCAAACACGGGGAGAACATACAAACTCCTTGCAGATGTTGTCCGTGGCAGGATTTGAACCCAAGGCTAGACTGCAGTTCTAACCACTGAGCCACCGTGCTGACCGTTGTGCCAGGGGATGAAAAAGTTTGTAAGAAGAGGGAGTGGTCGACTGTGTCAAAGGCAGAGGAAAGGTCAAGGAGAAGGAGAACAGAGTAGTGCACCACCAGACTGGTTTTCCTTTAAAATTGGACAGAAATCAGATTTGCTATGAAATTAAAATAATATTATTCGGGGGGGGGGGTGATATTAGAGTTGGTCCAACTGATTCGTCATGAGCTGGGTTCGACCTGAATATTCCAAATTGTTTTGTCTCATTATAAATGGCGATTCGTCTCAGTTGAACTAAAATGGTCGCAGCCACATGTATCATGCAGGAAAAATATAGAAAAGACACTCTGGCATTTTGGCGCCATCTGACAGCCTGTCAGCCAGAAGTCAGTGGTAGGTGGACAGCTTACAGTGCTGAAATCATATACACTATATAAGGTGCTATGGGCTTGAACGCAAGACATACCAGTGATGGTGGATTTATTCATGGATGTGTTATTCATGTTACTACATTATACAGAGAGCACTGGGTAGTGCAAAGCTTGCAAATTGCAATAGATCTAGAGAGTCTTAGTAAAATCTGAGTAGGAGAATTTAGACGGATTTAATCAATTACAGACAGAAATAATAGATAGGAGTGATAGAGAATATCTGTGCTGTTGTGAGCCTGACTGCAGCAGCCTGCAGTAATACAAACAGACAAACAAAGGACAGTTGACCCTTTCATTGCCAATAACCTAATTATGTCTAAGTCTGTTGATAAATAGAACAGTTTCATCTGTCTACAGAATATTTAAACATGGTCAGTTCTGTTAATGAAAAATCTTTTCTTAAAGAGGACCTTTCACGTCCTCATGTATATGCTGTTTTACATACCGCTAGAAAGCCGACAGCACGCTGAATTCCGCACGCTGTCGGCTTTCCCAGTATGTGCCCCGAGGCTGGAGATATCGGCAGTCGTAGTTTCATGGTTCACCGTCAGAAGGGCGTTCCTGACAGTCTAGCTGCGCTGTGAGGAATGCTCTCCCTGATGTATTCCTCAGCGATGACGCTGAGCTGTGAGGAATGCCCCCACAGTACAAGTCTATGGGCGAGTACTGTCAGGGAGGGCGTTCCTCACAGCCCAGCTAGACTGTCAGGAACGCCCTTCTGACAGTGAACCGTGAAACTACGACCCTCGATATCTCCAGCACCGGGGCACATACCGGAAAGCCGGCAGTGCGCTGAATTCAGCGCGCTGTAGGCTTTCTAGCGGTATGTAAAACAGCATATACATGAGGACGTGAAAGGTCCTCTTTAAGGGTTTTCTTGGACAAGAGCTTACATTTTTTCATTAAATATATGCAAACTACTGTTCTAACAGCAAAACTGTGATTCTGCCTGCACTAATCTGAAAAATATCTCGTTTTTTTTGTTGCTCACACAATAAACAGTCTCACACCCTGTGCTAATCTGAAAATCTCACCCAATAGACAATGAGACTGAACATGGTAATCTTAAAAAATATTTGTTTCTTAGGCTGAGGCGCCACATTGTGGAAATAGAGCTTTTTTTGTTGCAGATTTTGCTGAGGAAATAGCATTTCAGACACCAAAACTAACATCGTTGATTGCTCGGAAACAGTGGGGGCTATAAAAAAATTCCAACTGTTCCAGAAACAGTGGAGCAGCATCTATTAAGCGATGTACTTGTAAGAGGTGGTGAAAGGTCATCTTTAAGCATTTTTTTTGTTGGTCACGCAATATAGTTTAGCAGCCTGCGCTAATTTGAAAAATATCTCCATCTTTTAAGGGTTTTTTTGGTTCACCCAATAGACAGTGTGACACAGCCTGCTAATCTGAAAAAATCTCTGAATGTTAAGAGTTTTATTTTTTTTCCAATTGTTTTTATTAAAATTTGCAAAAACCAAAACACCAAAATAGTGCATTAAAATTGATTCCCTATTGTATTACAGACTTTTTTTAATACTCTTTATTACAGATTTTCCATATTTATATACATAACAGCATAGAAAAGGTTGAGGTGGATTGGGGAGGAATAACAAGACAAACAAAATTAGCGACATTAAAGTCTCATGTCACAGAAGGGATTACATCAATAATACAAGACAGTGCAGAGCATGAGGTAAAATAAAAAATGTAAGCTGTTGGGTGATATAGCAAGAGAAAGTAGGGAATGATTTATGAGTAGGAATGGAAGTCTGAGGAATGTAGAAAGAACACCCAGGGTTCTCAGATCTTTTGTTTGTCTCCCAGGGAAGGATTATTTTGTACATTAGGGTCTCCATACGCTTAATGTGTATGATCTCCTGAAACCAGTATGTGACTGAGGGGACCTGAGTGTTCTACCATACTTGGGGTATAATAGTGTGAGCAGCATTCAGCATAAAACTAAGAAATGCTTTACACATTTTCTCACTGTGAACTGGGAAAATTGACAACAATATGTTATGGTCAACAGTAAGACTAGATACTTTTTGTATTATTTCAGCAACTTTTGGACCAGAAGTGATGAACAAGGGACATTCCCACCATATGTGGGTCATGGAGCCTTTCGCTTGATGGCATCTCCAACACCTATCAGACGTGTTGGGGTGAAACACATGGAGTACCTCAGGGACACTGTACCATTAGGACATAAGTTTATAGTTAGTTTACTGTGCTTTGCAATGAGATGGAGAACTTACAGTGCCTTGCGAAAGTATTCGGCCCCCTTGAACTTTTCAACCTTTTGCCACATTTCAGGCTTCAAACATAAGGATATAAAATTTTAATTTTTTGGTGAAGAATCAACAAGTAGGACACAATCGTGAAGTGGAACGAAATTTATTGGATATTTTAAACTTTTGTAAAAAATAAAAAACTGAAAAGTGGGGCGTGCCAAATTATTCGGCCCCCTTAAGTTAATACTTTGTAGCGCCACCATTTGCTGCAATTACAGCTGCAAGTCGCTTGGGGTATGTCTCTATCAGTTTTGCACATCGATAGACTGAAATTCTTGCCCATTCTTCCTTGGAAAACAGCTCGAGCTCAGTGAGGTTGGATGGAGAGCGTTTGTGAACAGCAGTTTTCAGCTCTTTCCACAGATTCTCGATTGGATTCAGGTCTGGACTTTGACTTCGCCATTTTAACACCTGGATACGCTTATTTGTGAACCATTCCATTGTAGATTTTGCTTTATGTTTGGGATCATTGTCTTGTTGGAAGATAAATCTCCATCCCAGTCTCAGGTCTTTTGCAGACTCCAACAGGTTTTCTTCCAGAATGGTCCTGTATTTGGCTCCATCCATCTTCACATCAATTTTAACCATCTTCCCTGTCCCTGCTGAACAAAAGCAGGCCCAAACCATGATGCTGCCACCACCATGTTTGACAGTGGGGATGGTGTGTTCAGGGTGATGAGCTGTGTTGCTTTTACACCAAACATATCGTTTTGCATTGTGGCCAAAAAGTTCGATTTTGGTTTCATCTGACCAGGGCACCTTCTTCCACATGTTTGGTGTGTCTCCCAGGTGGCTTGTGGCAAACTTTAAACAAAACTTTTTATGGATATCTTTGAGAAATGGCTTTCTTCTTGCCACTCTTCCATAAAGGCCAGATTTGTGCAGTGTACGACTGATTGTTGTCCTATGGACAGACTCTCCCACCTCAGCTGTAGATCTCTGCAGTTCATCCAGAGTGATCATGGGCCTCTTGGCTGCATCTATGATCAGTCTTCTCCTTGTTTGAGATGAAAGTTTAGAGGGACGGCCGGGTCTTGGTAGATTTGCAGTGGTCTGGTACTCCTTCCATTTCAATATGATTGCTTGCACAGTGCTCCTTGGGATGTTTAAAGTTTGGGAAATCTTTTTGTATCCAAATCCGGCTTTAAACTTCTCCACAACAGTATCACGGACCTGCCTGGTGTGTTCCTTTGTCTTCATGATGCTCTCTGCGCTTTAAACAGAACCCTGAGACTATCACAGAGCAGGTGCATTTATACAGAGACTTGATTACACACAGGTGGATTATATTTATCATCATCAGTCATTTAGGACAACATTGGATCATTCAGAGATCCTCACTGAACTTCTGGAGAGAGTTTGCTGCACTGAAAGTAAAGGGGCCGAATAATATTGCACGCCCCACTTTACAGTTTTTTATTTTTTACAAAAGTTTAAAATAACCAATAAATTTCGTTCCACTTCACAATTGTGTCCCACTTGTTGTTGATTCTTCACCAAAAAATTAAAATTTTATATCTTTATGTTTGAAGCCTGAAATGTGGCAAAAGGTTGAAAAGTTCAAGGGGGCCGAATACTTTCGCAAGGCACTGTATGTCAGAGCTGGAAGGCCTTTCTCCATTGGTCAGGTGTGAATGCGGTTCCTGTTTGAACTTGATGGACATACCTCTGCACAAAAGCAGGCAGTAATTCTTGGGAATATCTCATAGTTACATAGTTACTACAGTTGAAAAAAGACATATGTCCATCAAGTTCAAACAGGAAATGGGAAAAGGGTATGACAATCTATACATTTCCATAGACATCAATGCTATTTTTCTCTAAAAAGGCATCTAATCCTTTTTTGAAGCTGTCAGCTGTGACTGCTGTGATCAGCTCCTGGGGTAGACTATTGCACAGATTCATAGTCCTTACAGTGAAGAAGCCTTGTCGGCTCTTGAAATTAAACCTTTTTTTTTTTTCACCAGACGAAGGGAGCGTCCCCTTGTCTTTTGAGGGGATTTTACATGGAACAGCTTTCCCCCATATTTCTTGTATAAACCATTAATAAATTTATACAGGTTTATCATATCTCCCCTTAAATGCCTCTTCTCCAGATGAAACCGATTTAACTCTTTTAATCTCTCCTCATAACTGACGGCTTCCATGCCCCTTATAACAGCTTTGTGGCCATCCGTTGAACCTTTTCATCCTTTCTATGAACTGGTGCCCAGAAATGAACTGCATATTCCAGATGGGACTGCACCAATGATTTATGAAGTAATGAGGTAATATTATATCTCTGTCCTGTCCATACCCCTTTTAACCCTTTCCCTACATCCGCTGTAATAGTATAGTGGATGCCGGGTCTTTAAAGATGGCGGATGCTTTCTGCTTTCCTGCAGCGCGGTCGCCATAGCAACTGGGTCTCCACTGTATTCTACCCGGCACTAATGCCCGTGATCACAGTGAACGCCCCCAGGACCGGTCCCCACTGGCCCCATACGCGTGGCCAGGTGGCAGGAGTCAACCTGTTCAGCTGATAATAAATGAAAAAAAGTTTTAAAAACTACAAAAAAACAAAAAAACTAGTTCAAATCATGCCCCTTTCCTAGAATACATATAAAGTAAAATATTACTGTGAAACACCTGCACATTAGGTATCCCTGTGTCTGAAAACGATCTGTCTAAAAACTTCGACCTGTCTAAAAAAAAATCAAAAGTGCCAAACCACCATTTTTTCACTGTTTTGCCTCTGATAAAAAATTTGAATAAAAAGTGATCAAAGCAGTAGACATTCCACAAAATTGTATAACTAAAAAGTACACCTGACCCCGTAAAAAAAAAAGACGCCCTATGCATCCCCATACACGGAAATTTAAAAAAAGTTACGGGTGCCAGATTATGGTGACTTTTAGAAAAAAAATTTTTTTTTAAAGTTTTAGATTTTTGTTATCCCTGGTATCCCTGGAATTGTACCAAAAAAACAGAATACAGGTGACATGTCATTTTGGCTGCAGAGTGAACGCCGTAAAAATGAAGCCCGTAAGAAAGTCGCACAAATGCACTTTTTCTTCAAATCCACCTCATTCTGATTTTTTTTACAGCTTCCCAGTACATTGTACAGAATAATAAATGGTAGCATCTTGAAGAACAATTTGTTCTGCAAACATTAAGTCCTCATATGGCTCTGAGAATGGAAAAATAAAAAGTTATGAGTTTTGGAAGGTCGGGAGTCAAAAATGAAAGTCGAAAAATGTCACCAGTCAGAAAGAGTTAAAATTAATACATGACAATATCCTACTACCTTTTGAAGCAGCTGACTGACATTGCATGCTATTAATTAATCTATGATCTACAAGTACACCAGTCCTTCTCCACCAATGATTCTCCCAGCTTTACTTCACCTAGGACATATGTTGCATGCACCCATATACATAACTTTACATTTATCCACATTTACCATGTGGATGCCAAAACAATCCAAGTCTGTTTGTAGCTTATATTCATTCACCATAGTCTACTGTACTACATAGCTTGGTTTTGTATGCAAAAATAGAGACAGTGCTATTAATCCCATCTTCTATATAAATAATAAATATATTATATAACAGCAGACCCAGCGGACCAGTCTGAGCTGCAGACAACTTCTGTCTTTAGTAAAACCATGCTGTCTGTCACTTATAAAACTATTTACTTCCATATACTCCTGTATATAGATGTTTAAGAGCCCCTAAAAGTTTCCCACAATGAATGTTAAACTCACCGGTCTGTAATTACCTGGGGAAGACCTGGATTCCTTTTTGAAAACAGGCACCTAGTCCCTTGGTACTGTACCAGTCACAAGAGAATCCCAAAATTGATGAATAGGGGTACAGCAATGACTGGACTGATTTCTTTACATACTTGTGAGTATAATCCATCTGGACCCGGAGCCTTGCTCACTTTTTTGTTTAGCTTGGCTTGGATGATTTCTGTTTATCCATTTTAGTGTATTGGTTGATGTATTACCAGCATTGGTGACACCTACATCAACTACTGCCTGTACTTTTGCATACACAGAGCTAAAGAACCCATTTAGTAGCTCTGCTTTTTCTTGATTCCAGATGACCAACTCTCCATTGTTTACCATGACCTAGTGGACCTACCTGTTTTGACCTTGTTTTTTTGCATTTATATATTAAAATAATTTTTTGGGGTTAGTTTTGCTTTCCTTAGCCACCTGCATTTCATTATGCATTTTAGCTGATTTTATTTCCCTTTGAGGCCAAGGCCCCATGTGGCTTAAATGTCAAAGTGGATGAGATTGTACTGAATTCCATTCATACATTGCAGAAAAATATGCACAGCGTTTTTGGAAATCGCAGCATGTCAATTATACCCACAGAAATGCTTGTGGTTTCCCTATAGGTATAATTGAAGCAGAAAGTCTGCCTGCTCTCACTCTCTGTGTACCCTTCCCATCTCCACTCTCCCCTGCAATGGTAATAAATCACTCCACTCTCCCCTGCACAGGTAATAAATCACTCACACATCTGAGGTCACATGATGCTGTGATGTTTTGTTTGCAAGCTCACTCTCCCCCCTCTCTTCTGTGAGCAGAAAACACAGAGTGAGAGCAGAGAGAGGAATCATGGGAAATGTAGTTTGTTCACAGATTAACTGCATGTAAATAAGAGTGATACAAGGAGCAGCAAGTAAAATAAAGCCAAGCAAAGGCTGCACAGGTGAGTATTTAGCACTGCTGTGGATGTAGTTGCAGGTAATATTTGTAAGATAGATAACCCTTTTAACTTGCACATGGCCCAGCTGCTGGCAGTGCAGTCGCTACTGTACCACTTTGTGGGTTCTGCTGCGTTTCGTCAATTGATAGCATGCACTCAACCTCAATGGAGGATGCCTAGCCACAATTATTTCTCTAGGTAAGCTGTCCCTGCTTTATATCACCATTTGCTCAGAATGTGGGCCTTGGATATGTCACTCTGGGGAAAGGTGCTTGCCCTTGTCAAGATGTGAAGCAGCAATTATGGACAAGGACTATAATTGGCTGCTTTCACAGACCACTGGATCAATATTTTGAGAGGTAGCAACCACGCTCCACAAACACGAGTTCTACCCCATTTGTGCAGGCCCAGTTCCAACACTATGAAGGGCCCATCTACCTGTTCTGGTTCCTCCTTCTCCTCCTTCATTTTAGGGGTGTAAGGTGAAGCGCTTCCATTTTACAATTAAAGGGAATTTATCACTGCCTCCAGCTACTTTAAAACGCTCCCATAGTGCTGTAGATGTTGTTAACAGAATAAAAATGTTACCTTTCTTATGTTGTAGAGCCCCAGGGATGCGGAGAAAAAGCACTTTTACTCTTGACTGTTTAATTGTAGAGTGTGGTGCAAGAAAAAAACAAAAAACAAAACCTAGTCAATTCGAACCTCACCTGTCCTGTGAAACTTCCCAACCCTTTTACCTATCTGTGTGGCCTCTTCCTTACTCAAACAAATGACACAGATACTTATTGTTGAATAATTTTGGCCACAGCGGTCAGTTTATTTACAAACATATACAAAAAGAAACTGTAAAAAAACATTAGTGTAGAAAACTGTTTATATACCAGACCTGGAAGGAGGCCCTTGGAGCTACAAAGTAATATGTATAGCCAAGTTACAACTATTTTTACTACCAGCAGTTACCCCCAGTTTGGTGGCACATCACTTGGCTAACCAGTTAAAAGAACCTAACCTTGTGAGAAACTCACCATGTGCCAGACCACCCACCCACCACCATAATCAGACCAATTTTTATGCAGGGAACCCCTCCACGATGACTCCCCCCCCCCTTAATTGAACCAACTCCAAGAACCTCCGCCTGCCACAGCCACCATGACAATTATAAATAAAAATAAATTCTCTTGATAAAAAGCCTCCTCATTGGCACCTAGAACCCTTGAAATAAAATTGAATATTGTATACTGCTGCTCAAACTGATGCTCCAGCATGACACACAGTGCCATTAGATGTGCACTTCACCTTACAGATATGAAATGAGGGAGGGGGAGTGTAACAATGGCTTGTACTGGTGAAGTTGGGTGGTGGTAAAATGTCCACTGTAGTAAAACTGGAGGAGGTGGATGGATCCCGCCTGGTGTTGAAACTGGGCCTGCATCCATGATGCGATATCAGTACTAGAAACCGCCTGGCCTTGCTGCATTTCTAGACTATGGCACTGATGCTCCCTTGTTTCCCCCATCTCTTTTGTATTATCCTAGTCTGATGAAGGGATTTGATCCCAAAATGTTGCAATTCTGGAAATTCTGGATAATTGAATTATACACTGTTTTTAACGTGATTATTGTTAGTAAAATACTTGGCAGATACAATTTTGGAGTGCCAACACAAAACTTTTTTCTGAGTATACATTTTTGGGAGTTTGGTCAGTTCCCTTGGTGAATGTGCACCCATCCTGAGTTGTATTAGTCCAGTGCCACCCTGTACCCTCCTTGCTATTTGGATACAGATTCTGATCACAACAGGTATGTGTACCCTCTGATACACTCTTTTTTTAACTGTAATTTTTATTGAAAATTTTTTTCTTTTAACAGTAACAATACAAGGAAGGAAGAATGTAGGGTGCATTTCCCAATAAATTCAAGGAAAAGAACAAATCATCCAATACAAGGAAAACTGCAGTGTGAAGAATATCGCCTCGCCCAGCCGCCTGGCACGCCTGCGATCAAACTTCTTTCTTAACCTCCCACTCACACACCGTGAGTAGACCGGGTCATAGGATAAAACGAAACGAGCGGTATAAATTTTATGTATTTAATAACCCAAGTGGGTCGGTACTAATTAATAGCATATACAGAAATATACAATATTAATACAATCAAGCATAAACATACAAGCAAAAGAGCAATGATACGGCACATAAAAAATAAAAAAAAAAGGAAAATAAAATATAGAGAAAATACCTCAGCTAAGTCTCTTAGCTGTCTCTCTGTCAGCTTCCACACAAAGACTCAAAACAACTCACTCTAGCCAGTGTGAAAACCCTAGTCCAGCCCCCCCTTCACCCCCCCCAGCCTGCTGGTTAGAAGGAAAGATGGGTGCCTGGGTTAGTTGTAGGTCATTAGCCCACCCTCCCCCCTTTGGACATCTGGGATATCACACTGACGGGCCAGACAGGCCCTCTCTCCATGGTATGCACATAAAACCATTGGAGCGAATTGACCACCAATGTAAACACAGCTTTACACTCCTACAGATATGTGACTGATACGAATGAGGAATGATACATGTCCAAGAAAGATACATAAATTGAGGGTCTCATCATCACACCTCCCCCTTTTAGAGCGTGTCGGGTGGAAGGAGGAGCCTCCGTTCCTCTTCCACCCGCACCTCCGCAGCCTCACCCCACCGGGACAGGCCATCGGCGTTGCCATGGGCCTGGCCAGGCTTGTGCCGGATGTCATAGTTGTATTGCTGCAGCACCAGGCTCCAACGTAACAACCGTCCATTCTGACCTGCAACACGTTTGATCCAGATCAGAGGGTTGTGATCCGTCACCACGGTGAAGTGGCGCCCATACAAGTAAGGCTGCAGATGCTGCAAGGCCCAAACAATTGCTAGGCATTCCTTCTCCACTGTGGCGTAGGCCACCTCCCGCGGCAGTAGCTTTCGGCTGAGGTACTACACCGGGTGCTCTTGCCCTGCTGAGTCAAGCTGGCTCAGTACGGCACCGAGTCCGTAGGTGCTGGCATCTGTCTGTAGCACAAGCAGACGTGACTCATCGTACGCCTGCAGTACAGGTACGTTCGCCAGGGCTGCTTTCAGGGCCTGGAAGGAGCGCTCGCAAGCATCCGTCCACTGGACAGTTTGCGGCAACTTCTTCTTGGTGAGGTCCGTCAAGGGGGCGGCCAGAGCACTATAGTTCGGTACGAACTTCCTATAGTACCCTGCCGTACCCAGGAAAGACATCACCTGTCGCTTGGTCCGGGGGGTTGGCCAGGACGTGATTACCTCCAGCTTTTCAGGTTCTGGTTTCAGGGTTCCCCCACCTACCCGGTGTCCCAGGTATTGGACCTCGCGCATGCCCAGCTGACACTTTTCCGGTTTGATGGTCAAGCCCGCACTGTGGATCCGCCTCAGCACCTGCGCCAGGTGCTGTAGGTGTTCCTCCCAAGGGGAGCTGAAGACGGCAATGTCATCCAGGTACGCAGTGGCAAACCCTTCGCATCCCATCAGCAGGGAGTTGACCATCCGCTGGAAAGTAGCAGGGGCATTCTTCATGCCGAATGGCATGACAGTGGACTCGTACAGTCCGAAAGGGGTGATAAAGGCCGATCGCTCCTGTGCCTGAGGGGACGGGGATCTGCCAGTATCCCCGACTCAAGTCCATGATGGACAAGTACTGGGCCTTACCTAACCGGTCAAGCAGGTCGTCGATGCGCGGCATGGGGTACGCATCGTCGACTGTAACCGCATTAAGTTCCCTGTAATCTACACAGAACTGGGTGGTCCGATCCTTTTTGGGCACAAGAACCACAGGTGAAGCCCATGCACTGTGAGAGGGCTGAATCACCCCCAGGTCCAGCATCTCGTCAATCTCTTTGCGCATCTGGACCTGTACCTCCGAGGAGATGCGATATGGCGACCGCCGGATAGGGGCATGATTCCCGGTATCCACATGGTGAATGGCCTGGTCAGTTCTCCCGGGCTTCGCGGAGAACAGACCAGGTAGGGAGTGCACAACTTCCTCCAGCTGGGACAGCTGGGCCTCAGCCAGAAGGGGGTTCACCTGTGCCTTCTTGTGGGACCCATCCTCCTGAAAATGAGCAAGCAAGTCAACAAGGTCTTCTTCTTCCCCCTCCTCTAGCAGACTGCATACCGGAAAGGCACTATCTTCCCGGTCATGATGATCCTTCATCATGTTGACATGGAAGACCTTATGCCTGTTCCGGCCTGGATCAACAGTGACCAGGTAGCTGACGCTGTTGACCTGCTGGTGCATGACGTATGGACCGGTATATTTCGCCTGAAGCTTGTCCTGGGGCTCAGGGACTAGGACCCATACTTTCTGCCCCGGCTGGTATGTTCTCTCACGGGCATTCTGATCATACCAGCGCTTCTGGTCAGCCTGAGCCTGGACCATGTTGTCATGCACCAGCTGCGCCATAGCCTGCATTTGGTCACGGAATCGCAGGACATACTCCACGACTGGCACATCTTGGATTGCCGTTTCTCCTTCCCAGGACTCTTTCACAAGAGTTAGGGGCCCACGTACACGTCTCCCGTAGAAGAGCTCAAAGGGGGAGAACCCCGTTGAGGCTTGAGGCACCTCCCGGTAAGCGAACAGCAGGTGCGGGAGATAAGGCTCCCAGTCGCGCCCGTGGGACTCGACTAACATCCTGAGCATCTGCTTCAGGGTGCCATTGAACCGTTCACACAGGCCACTGATCTGTGGGTGATACGGGCTGGACACCAGATGTTGCACCTCTGTTACCTTACACAGGCCTTGCATCAAGGCAGACATGAACTGGGTACCTTGGTCTGTGAGCATCTCTCTGGGAAATACAACACGGGAGAAGATGCCTACCAGAGCCTTGGCCACTACATCAGCCCGGGTGGAAGACAGAGCGACAGCTTCCGGGTACCTAGTAGCATAGTCTACTACCGTTAATATGAAACGTTTCCCGGTGCGACTGGGAATGGACAGGGGTCCAATGAGATCCACAGCCACCCGCTGGAAAGGTTCGGTTATGATGGGCATAGGTATCATTGGGGCTTTTGAGCCTTGCCCCGCCTTGCCCATCCTCTGACAAGTGTCACATGAACGGCAGTATTTAGCTACATCTGTCCCCATTTTAGGCCAGTAGAATAAGTGACTGAGGCGAGCCTTGGTCTTAGCGATCCCCAGGTGGCCTGCCAGTGGAATATCATGAGCAATCCGCAACAACTCCACCCGATAGGGTTGGGGTACCACCAAATGTTTCTCCCTAAGCCGACTTTCTTTTCCCTTTGTGGGGATCGTTTCCCGGTACAACCTCCCTTGCTCCCAGTACACGCGGTCCTTGTCCGACTCCAAGGGAGGTTGATCGGCACGCTCCTTCAAGGCGCCCAGACTGCGGTCAGCTTGGACAGCGTCCCTGAACTCCTGACTGGAACCAGACAGAAGAGATGTGCATGTCACATACCCGCCAGGCTCCTCCGGCTCCAGTGTGGGGAGGCTAGTCATGGTGGTCTCCGTGCCATCTCCGGGTGACAGAGGGAACGGCTGAAGGGTCGGAGCACCTTCCACCCCTCTAGCACTCTGGCTGCGGGTTACCACCGCAACACCAGCAGTCCGTTCCTCATCCGGATCGGCCCTGAGATCCCCGTGACCCACCTGACCACCTGGCACATTGTCATCAGTTGGGGTTGCCCCCAGCATCTCAGAAGAGCTACCCTGGAAATCTGCAAGGCAAGAATTAGCAATTACATTGACATTGCATTCATTCATTGATTCACAGTGAACTGCATGGGTGACTGGCTCAGCCAGGGTCACACTGAGGGGGCTATCAGCACCCGCAGATGTGGGCGGGGCTACAGCCAGGTCAGCATTCCACAATGCCTCATTCACATGCTTACTGATTACTTTAGCTGGGCACACAGCAAGGAGAGACAAAATGCTGACCCCTCCCTCTGCCTGCGTGACAGGCTTCAACACCACATTAAAATCATCCTTCAGTACAGACATTTTGTCACAGCGAGGTGGGGCTGCTCCCACCCCATATTGGGACACCAAGGGCCCCAAATCTGTTCCCAGTAGTACATTGGCAGGCAGATCAGACATTAGCCCCACATCACGCATTCCTTTTCCCGCACAAGAGTCCAAATGGAAGCAAGCCATGGGCACAGTTAAGCGTTCTTGTCCAATACCCCTCAGGGTCAGAGTCTTTCCAGGGATAATACTGTCCGCAGGGACCAAGTCAGGTTGCACCAGAGTAACATTCGCCCCAGTGTCCCGAAATCCCATGACCACTTTACCCCCCACAATGACCTGTTGACGGTTGGCATTGGATGGCAACCCCTCCCTCCCCACCAAGTATACAGATGAGCCAACTGCCGTGGCTGGGGAAACAGGGGGGGTTATTAGAGCGGTTGGGGCACTCCGCCTTGAAATGTCCTGGCTGGCTACAGGCATGACACCGCCGGGCCTCTCCTTGGGACTTGGAGGGGGTACCCGGGGTGCCCAGAGTTCTTGGGACAGGGGAGGTGGAGGGGGCACCCGGGACAGAGTTTGTCTTATCCCACTTGGAGACCGCAGGCTGTGGTGAACTCCAGCTTTGCCCCTCCTTCCAGCTTGAGGGTCTCTGCAGTGTGGCTCCTCTCTTGGTCCCTTGCTCCCTGGTGGACACATAGTCGTCAGCAATCTCTGCAGCCTTGTCTGCTGTTTTGGGTTTCCAATCACACACGAACTGGCGGACCTCCAGAGGGCACACCTGGAGAAATTGTTCCTTTATCATAAGATCCCCAATTCCCTCAAACGTGGTGACAGTAAGTCCTTTGATCCACTGCCAGAATGTAGCCTGTAAGTGGTGCAGAATATCCGCATAGCTCTCTGTGGGACCCCGCTGTATATTCCGGAACTTTTTGCGGTACACCTCCGGCGTGAGCTGGTATCTCCGGATCAGCGCCGCTTTGATGGTCTCATAGTCCGCGTCCTCTGGTAAATTCGTGGAAACATCCAGGCCTTTTCCCTTCAGCCGGGGAGACAGGTAACGGGCCCATTCTGCCTGGGGAATATGATACTGCTTACACGTCCTCTCAAATCCCCGCAAGAACGAGTCCAAATCCCCGTTATCTTCCAAGATTGGAAAGTCCTCAGATCGGATCTTTTAGTGCTTGGGCTCCTGGAGTTTGTGCAGGAGAAGGTTGCACCTGCCGGGGAAGTTCCAGCTTTTTTAGCTCAAGCTGATGCTCCATCTCTGCCCGACGCTCTGCAGCAGCGGCCTCTCTCTCCGCCCGGCGCTCTGCAGCAGCAGCAGCGGCCTCTCTCTCCGCCCGGCGCTCTGCATCAGCAGCAGCGGCCTCTCTCTCCGCCCAGCGCTCTGCAGCTTCTCGGTACTGGAGAATCACCTGCAGACTGGTGCTAGAGTCACTGGCGTCTATCTGCTGTAAGGCCATTTGCAAGTATACGTCCGTTACCCCCACAGAACTGGGGCTACTGGTCCCTCCAGGCACAGTTACCTCTGGGGTCCGGGCACCTGCTGAACCATCTGGCATGGTGATGTTTTCTTGTGCCAGCCCCTCAGGACTTTGCTCCTCGTCCTGCCCGGCTGCAGCACCTTCCATATCAGCCATCTGCTCAGCGTTTGTATCAGTCAGTTGCTGACGTCCCCTGACTCCACTTCTCAGAGTCCGAGACATCCACTGGAAGTCGTTGCCAAATAAAAGATAGGACAGAAAAAAGAAGAAGGGAGGGAACAGTACTGTACCAAACTTTCACCGTATTTTAAGCTTGATCTCATACCACGCTCGTTCCATAGGATTGCCCCAATCCTCAGTGCCTGAGTGATACCACACCCACACACTGTTATCCTAAGATCCCACAACGCTGCCACCACTGTGAAGAATATCGCCTCGCCCAGCCGCATGGCACGCCTGCGATCAAACTTCTTTCTTAACCTCCCATTCACACACCGTGAGTAGACCGGGTCATAGGATAAAACGAAACGAGCGGTATAAATTTTATGTATTTAATAACCCAAGTGGGTCAGTACTAATTAATAGCATATACAGATATATACAATATTAATACGATCAAGCATAAACATACAAGCAAAAGAGCAATGATACGGCACATAAAAAATAAAAAAAAAGGAAAATAAAATATAGAGAAAATACCTCAGCTAAGTCTCTTAGCTGTCTCTCTGTCAGCTTCCACACAAAGACTCAAAACAACTCACTCTAGCCAGTGTGAAAACCCTAGTCCAGCCCCACCCTTCACCCCCCCCCCCCCCAGCCTGCTGGTTAGAAGGAAAGATGGGTGCCTGGGTTAGTTGTAGGTCATTAGCCCACCCTCCCCCCTTTGGACATCTGGGATATCACACTGACGGGCCAGACAGGCCCTCTCTCCATGTTATGCACATAAAACCATTGGAGCGAATTGACCACCAATGTAAACACAGCTTTACACTCCTACAGATATGTGACTGATACGAATGAGGAATGATACATGTCCAAGAAAGATACATAAATTGAGGGTCTCATCATCACATGCAGTAAATTAATCAGACTAAGGACAGACACATGAGGAGGACAATGAGAAGAAGAAAGGAGAACTGTAGGAAGGGGAGGACAAAAAAAAGTTGGAGAAACATAGATTATTCAGGATACAGTAAGTGTCCCATGGGACCCAGATAGCGTCAAAAGCAGGAAAGATGTTGTTAAGGGAGACTGTCAGGTTCTCCAGGTTGCGGACATTTTTGACCCTAGCAAGCAAGTCAGTGTCTAATAGGGGAGTGGTGGATTTCCACTTCAACGCAATTAGGGTTTTTGCCACTGTGCAGAGATACAAGAATAGAACTTCTTGCCCATCTGTCTAGGAGGTAAGTTGAGTAGATAAATCAGGGGCTCAAGAAGGACACCTTTTATAAACAGTCTATCCGTGAATCCCTTAACCCTTCTCCAAAACTTGCATATCAAAGGGCAGGTCCAATAGATATGATAGAGCATGCCCACCACAGACAGACATCTCCAGCATACTAGGGGGATTGTGGGATTTAGGGAGTGCAGCAAAGCCGGTGTATGGTACCAATGTATAAGAAGCTTGTACTGCGTCTCCCTGAATGTCGCACAGGGGGAGAATTTAGCAGCACACGACCAAACAATTTGCCATAGAGCAAGAGAAATCGGGTGGCCCAGGACTTCCTCCCATCTAGACATATATCTGTGTGTTGGGGGGGATATTGCCTCTGGATAGGAAAGAAGTTGGTAAATAGTGGTTATGAGGCACTTTGTAGAAGTACCTGCTGTGCACAATCTCTCAAATGTCATGGGGGGGGGGGAACTTTCAGGGAACCAAACAGGGTGGACCTGAAGTGAGTGATTTGATGATAATGAAACCACTCAGTCTGGGGGATGTTCATCTCCACCGAAAGGTAATCAAAGGGCCTGAGCTCCAACGCCCATGGATCAACTATGTCAGCTAAGCAAAAAGACCTGCCCTAGACCAAGGATGAACCGTAGAAGAGGACAGACCCTCCGTGAGGAGTGGGTTCTACCGAAAGGAAATCATGGATAAATTCCAGGATGCAAGCGGAAACAGTCTAGATCAGGTGGCCCAAATGGCCCTAGTAAAGCGAATTGGTCCAAGAGTGGGAGGCAGAGGGGGTGGGGGAGATTGGTACCACAAGAGAGCATTAGGGTGCACTGGGGAAAGCCACAGCTTCTCAATCTCCACCCATTTAGTGTATGCTTGCAATGATGCCCAAAATGGAATGCAGTGTAAGTGGGTGGCCCAGTAATAGAGGGGAAGATGTGGGACTGATAATCCGCCAGTATGACCGATCGGGGAACACGATGATACTTACAATTCCAAATGGAGTGGAAGGTGGCCAGCTGGAGATCACGAAGATCTGAGAGAGGCACCGCCACTGGAAGGGTTTCAAAAAAGTATAATAGCTTAGAAAGGAGTGTTAACTTTACTGAATTGATCCTACCCAGTAGGGAAATATGCAGGGGCCGCCACTTATCCAGGAGCGATTTAATATTGCGGAACAATAATAATTCACTGAGTACAAGGTAGCATAAGACAAGGACAGGTGGATGCTAAAGTATTTAATGGACTGCTCTTGCCAGCAGAAGTCTAAATTAGCACAGAGAAGCTGAATATGAGCCCTAGGAATATTCAGGGGGAGGGCCTCAGTTTTGGAAGGGTTGATCTTATAACCTGACAGACTGTCATATTCACAGAGGACCCCCATGAGACTGGGAAGGGAGATGTGAATGTTCTTAAGGGTAAGGAGAACATCACTGCGAAGAGACTAATTTTAAAGTCCCAATCTCTGACTTTAATACCTGCGATATATGGATGCAAATGTATCATAGCCGCCAAGGGTTCTATACACAAAGCAAAAATAGGTGGGGATTCGGGGCATCCTTGGCAGGTCCCATTCCTGATAGGGAAGGACTCTGAGGAGGAATGAGGAAGCTTCAGCGATGCTGCAGGATGGGAGCACATATCACTTGGAAGGAAGGGTCTGCAGAAGACAAAGGCCTCCAGAGAAGCTAATATAAAAGGCCCGGTCAGCTTCTAATTGGCGGACGACCGTAATAGAGGGGAGGGACTCCAGCCGAGGAGCAAATGTACGGATTCTGGCGGTTAAGGCCTGCTCTCTTGCTGTCCTATCTTTTTTTAAGCGGGCATAAGCAAGGTAAACAAGTACTGGAGCATGGTCAGTTGATGAGCCCGACCTCTGCTCCAGTTAGTAAGCAAAGTGCCAGAGTATTCCTGAAAAAATAGTTTATCTGGTGTGGAGAAAAACGGAAGCTGGCAGGCGTTCAAGATATATACATTACAGAGGACCACTGAGTGACCCTGGAATTTCCCCTCCAGAATGATGAACCTACCCAGGCGGTCCAGATGGGAGGCCATGATATTCACAGAACAGTAACGGGAGAGCAAGACGGCCCATCTCAGCACCCAATCCATCAGGTCAGGAAGAGGGAGATCCAGGGCATCGCAGAACTGAGGAAGATAGGAAAAGGAGCGTAGTGTGGCAGAGCGACTCCTTTGACATTATTTTACTAACAGTGGAACACATCCAAGAGGAACTAAAGATGATCAGAGATAAAATATGCAACCTTGACAATAATACTACAGCTACAACTGAGTTAAAAGACTATCATCTAATTTACTTAACTTCAAAAAAGACTTTGAAGAAAGGAAGAGACAAAAATTTATGAGGGACTGTCACGATTACGCAACTAATAAAGATCTATATAACCCTGCTCCTCAACAAACACAACAATCACCTCCACCTTTTCAAGATTTTTCACAACCCTCAGGCTCCAGTAGTGACTCTTCAGGGCATTTTTTTGCAGCAGTGCTGCTGATTCCACACTTGGCAAAGACCACTTCAGCAAACAAGTGGAGCCAGGCAGGTTGCAGACACAGGAGATCCTTAGAACCGACTCATCAAAATCCAAGGCCAGGCCCACCAAGGGTCATTGGTGTAACTGGGGGTGGAATGGGTGCGGTTAAAACAGTCAGTAGGCAGGGGAAGAGTAGGGATAAAGATATATCCATGAGATGTATGTATACTAATGCCAGAAGTCTCACTAACAAGATGGTGGAACTAGAAGTGATAATGTTGGAAGAAAATTATGACATAGTGGGGATAAGTGAGACATGGCTGGACTCTAGCTATGACTGGGCTGTAAATATACCGTGGTACAGAATGTTTAGAAAGGAGCATACCAATAGGAAAGAGGGAGGGGTTTGCTTATACGTAAAATCCTGCCTTAAGCCAGTCCTGCGTGAGGCCATCTGGGAGGAAAATGAATATGTGGAGTCCTTATGGGTGGAAATTAAGGGAGGAACAAAGAATAAAATACGGATGGGGGTTTGTTATAAATCCCCAACTATAATGGAAGAAGATGAAAATATACTAATAAAACAAATAGATGAGACTGCAAAGTATAATAAAGTCATTATTATGGGGGATTTCAACTAACCGGGTATCATCTGGGAGGCAGGAACTTGCAGGTCCAATAAAGGGAACAGATTTTTTTCAGTAATAAAAGACAATTACCTATTGCAACTAGTGCAGGACCGAACATGAGGCGAGGCACTTTTAGACCTAATTATAATAAATGAACCTGACACATTGTCAAAAGTGGAGGTTGGGGGTCATCTAGGTAATAGTGACTATAACATAATAAGTTTTCTTATACACATCAAAAAGATGAACAAAAACACTAAACTTCAGGAAGGCCAATTTTAACCAGCTGAGAGAGGAGCTTAGCAGCATAAACTGGGACAATGTCCTCAAAGTGACCGGAACACTGGGACATTTGGGACATTTTCAAAAGCCTTCTAAATAGGACAACTAGAAAACATATGCCTTATGGGAATAAGCGGGCCAGAAATCATAGAAAACCAATATGGCTAACTAAAACAGTAAGGAGTGCAATGAGGGATAAAAACGAAGCATTTAAAGTACTAAAACAAGAAAGCAGTGACACAGCATAAAAAACTATAAGGAGAAAAATAAATTGTGCAAAAGACAAATAAAGGAGACGAAGATCGAGGCTGAGAGAAAAATTGCCAAGGAAAGTAAAAATAATCCAAAATTATTCTTCAATTACATAAATAATAAGAGAATAAAAACTGACAATGTGGGCCCTCTCAAAAATAATCTGGGTGTAATGGTGGAGGAGGATAAAGAAAAAGCACAACTATTAAATGCCTTCTTCTCTACGGTGTTTACACAAGAAAATCCAATGGCCAGCAACATGATTAGGGGTAATGTTAACTCTCAATTAAATGTCACCTGTTTAACCCAGGAGGAAGTGTGGCTCGGCCTTCAAAACACTAAAATAGAGAAATCGCCAGGTGCAGATAGCATACGCCCCCGAGTTCTGAGGGAATTATGCACAGTGATAGACAGACCCTATCTAATATTTAAGGATTCAGTAATGACTGGGTCTGTTCCACAGGATTGGCGCATAGCAAACGTGGTGCCAATTTTCAAAAAGGGGTCTAAAAGTGAGCCTGGAAACTATAGGCCAGTAAGACTTCTGTGGTGGGTAAGATATTTAAGGGAATTCTAAGAGATGCTATCCTGGAGTATCTCAATGTAAATAATCTTATAACTCTCAATCAGCATGGGTTTATGAGGAATCGGTCCTGTCAGACTAATCTGATCAGTTTCTATGAAGTGGTCAGTTCTAGGCTGGACATGGGTAATGCGGTAGATGTAGTGTATCTGAATTTTCAAAGGCTTTTGATACTGTACCACATAAAAGGTTGGTATGCAAAATGAGAATGTTGGGACTGGGGGAAAACATATGCATTTGGGTTCGCAACTGGCTCACTGATAGGAAACAGAGGGTACTTGTTAATGGTAAATATTCAGACTGGGTCACAGCCACCAGTGGGATGCCACAGGGGTCAGTATTGGGTCCTCTCCTGTTTAATATCTTTATTAATGACCTAGTAGAGGGTTTACAAAGCAGGGTGTCTATATTTTCAGATGATACTAAACTTTGCAAGGTAATCAAAAGTGAGGAGGATAGTAGAATATTACAAGGGGATCTAAGGAAGCTGGAAGCATGGACAGAGACTTGGCAAATTAAGTTTAATGTTGACAAATGTAAGGTTATGCATTTTGGTTGACGAAATAAAATGTATGATTATGTACTTAATAGTAAATTACTGGGTATGACTGCCAATCAAAAAGACTTGGGGATTTGGTGGACAGCAAGCTGTCTAAGGACACTAGGGACAAAATTGTAGACCTGCACAAGGCTGGTATGGGCTACAGGACAATAGGCAAGCAGGATCATGAGAAGGCAACAACTGTTGGCACAATTATTAGAAAATGAAAGAAACACAAGATGACTTTAAATCTTCCTCGGTCTGGGGCTCCATGCAAGATCTCGCCTCATGGGGTAAGGATGATTCTGAGAAAGGTCAGGAATCAGCCCAGAACTGATTAAAATCCTGCAGGGCACGCAAGGTCCCCCTGCTCACGTCAGCACATGTCCAGGCGCATTTGAAGTTTTTTGGATGTTGGTGCTGCACATCAGATGAAAATCTTACTATTGTAGCTGCCATAACCTCTGACATCACCCTGACCCGGTTTCCAGGTTTCAACTATCCAACGTTTTTGTGACTCATCCTGATAATGGTATTCCTTTATGCCCTCACAATTCCTAACCTATTCCCCTGTAGTGCCCCTACCTGCTCAACTATCAGTAGCACATGCAGCATCCCAGAGTGAAACTGCTTTTATTGTTTGTCTCTTGTGCCTCTGGATTGTGTTGGTATGTCCCGTCTTCTTGCAGTTTATCCCATTGTTATCCCCTGTAGTTCTCCCCTTGTGTTTCAAACCTCGTCACTTAGTACGGCCCTGGCCTATCACAGGCCACTGGGTGGGGTCAGTTAACAATGAACAGTGCATGCCTGCACTGACAACTGAGGCCTAACAGTTTCCAGACAGTCCCTAGGAGGAAAATTCAGCCCAAGGCTCATCTAGAGACAGCCCTGGGAGTTTGGCTGTCAGGAGTTTGGACTATGTGCCAGTAGGAGCAGTGCAATACCGTGATAGGAGGAGTTGGCTTGGCACCTTATCCAAGGGAACCCTCTCAGTGGTGTCCGGCCTAGGAGTGGAGCTGGGAAGAGTGGTTGAGTGTACTTGGCTTAGCTGGTGGCACGTCATCCACCACTACTACTCCCATCCTTCGGTTCCCTCCATCTGGGTTGCGGCACACATCCCCTGCCACTGCTATCTCTACCAACACTCATGTCTTCCACCTCTACCTCCTCTACATCCAAAAAAAACTGTCTATTCTCATCAAGAAGAGGAAGAAGAGGAGGTCTTGGCCTATGAGGAATATCTCTTTTAGCAGATTCCACATGACTTCTAGAGAACGGGATTTATGTCAGTGAAGATAAAGAAGAAGACAATACAGAATGACAGCATGGTAAATTACATGTTAGAACAGAGGAGGAGGAGAAACATATAGAACCCTGACTTAATGTGAACCTAGCGTAAACTTTGTTCTATTTCTTCTACTCCTATGATTCGCTAGGTCTATTCCAAGTTTTTCTATGTATTGCAGAAGAAAATGACTAATGCAGTGATGAATAACACATCCATCTCCTACCTTCACTATCACTAAAAATGCCTTGCGTTCCTACCCACAACATCTTATATACTGTATGTGATATCAGCACTGTAAGGTGTCCCCCTACAACTGACTAGCTGAGAGGTGGTGATCTCAGGTGACACCAGGACTTCATATACATTTGCATCTCTTCTGTATTTTCACTGCACAATGCATGTTGTGGTGGCCACTTTAGTCTGCTCAAGACAAATCACAAAGTATTCAATTTTGTCAAAACCTGAACAATTTGGATTATTGTGGTCGAACAAATTGTTTCGCTCATCTCTACTTCACTTCTTCAGGCAAGCTACTGCTACCACTTTCTGTATGGCTTACTTCTGGTATTGCACAAGTACACATAAGAATATATTAAATCTTTCTAACATCAAACTGGTTAACTTCTAGCACACTATGCTATACATGTCTTCTTTGATGTTGTGGGTAGTAAGAAAAGTAGCAGTGAATAAACCTATTAATTTTAAGATTTAACAGAAATTATAAAAATGATGTAACAATGACAAAGATAAAAGCAAAATCGTTATAAAATGAAAAGAGATTAAATAAAGAATCAGTCTTTTGGTGAACGGACTTTCTATCATTTCGATTGTATCTCCATCTTTCTGATCATGTTATTGTTGTTATTAGATTTTATAGGCTCTCATCCTGATCCCTTCTATTCAGGTCACAGAAGGACAGCTAATTGCAAACAACGGAACACAGTTGCAAGACATGTTATGTCATATCTCCTCACATGATTATCCTATCTTACCATCTTAGCATACAGAATCAATGTATTAAATATTAATAAATTGAAGCAATATTCAATTATTTGGCAATATTCAATTCTGTAGATTTGGTGCCTGAAAATTGTGGTGTTGAATAAAAACAACTTCTGAGTTTCTTGATTATACATACAGTGCCTTGCGAAAGTATTCGGCCCCCTTGAACTTTTCAACCTTTTGCCACATTTCAGGCTTCAAACATAAGGATATAAAATTTTAATTTTTTGGTGAAGAATCAACAACAAGTGGGACACAATCGTGAAGTGGAACGAAATGTATTGGATATTTTAAACTTTTGTAAAAAATAAAAAACTGAAAAGTGAGGCGTGCCAAATTATTCGGCCCCCTTAAGTTAATACTTTGTAGAGTCACCTTTTGCTGCGATTACAGCTGCAAGTCGCTTGGGGTATGTCTCTATCAGTTTTTCACATCAAGAGACTGAAATTCTTGCCCATTCTTCGTTGGAAAACAGCTCGAGCTCAGTGAGGTTGGATGGAGAGAGTTTGTGAACAGCAGTTTTCAGCTCTTTCCACAGATTCTCGATTGGATTCAGGTCTGGACTTTGACTTGGCCATTCTAACACCTGGATATGTTTATTTGTGAACCATTCCATTGTAGATTTTGCTTTATGTTTGGGATCATTGTCTTGTTGGAAGATAAATCTCCGTCCCAGTCTCAGGTCTTTTGCAGACTCCAACAGGTTTTCTTCTAGAATGGTCCTGTATTTGGCTCCATCCATCTTCCCATCAATTTTAACCATCTTCCCTGTCCCTGCTGAAGAAAAGCAGGCCCAAACCATGATGCTGCCACCACCATGTTTGAGAGTGGGGATGGTGTGTTCAGGGTGATGAGCTGTGTTGCTTTTACGCCAAACATATCCTTTTGCATTGTGGCCAAAAAGTTCGTTTTTGGTTTCATCTGACCAGAGAACCTTCTTCCACATGTTTGGTGTGTCTCCCAGGTGGCTTGTGGCAAACTTTAAAGGAGACTTTTTATGGATATCTTTGAGAAATGGCTTTCTTCTTGCCACTCTTCCATAAAGGCCAGATTTGTGCAGTGTACGACTGATTGTTGTCCTATGGACAGACTCTCCCACCTCAGCTGTAGATCTCTGCAGTTCATCCAGAGTGATCATGGGACTCTTGGCTGCATCTATGATCAGTCTTCTCCTTGTTTGAGATGAAAATTTAGAGGGACGGCCGGGTCTTGGTAGATTTTCAGTGGTCTGATACTCCTTCCATTTCAATATGATTGCTTGCACAGTGCTCCTTGGGATGTTTAAAGTTTGGGAAATCTTTTTGTATTGAAATCCGGCTTTAAACTTCTCCACAACAGTATCACGGACCTGCCTGGTGTGTTCCTTGGTCTTCATGATGCTCTCTGCGCTTTAAACAGAACCCTGAGATTATCACAGAACAGGTGCATTTATTACGGAGACTTGATTACACACAGGTGGATTATATTTATCATCATCAGTCATTTAGGACAACATTGGATCATTCAGAGATCCTCACTGAACTTCTGGAGTGAGTTTGCTGCACTGAAAGTAAAGGGGCCAAATAATATTGCACTTTTCAGTTTTTTATTTTTTACAAAAGTTTAAAATAACCAATAAATTTCATTCCACTTCACAATCGTGTCCCACTTGTTGTTGATTCTTCACCAAAAAATTTAAATTTTATATCTTTATGTTTGAAGCCTGAAATGTGGCAAAAGGTTGAAAAGTTCAAGGGGACCGAATACTTTTGCAAGGCACTGTACATTATAGGTAGGCTATTTAAAAAATAACTAGAACAGGATGTCTGTTAAGTCACTTTCCTTTGTACCTTGTAGAGGATATTAACTTTCTTAAGAAACATGGTGTAGGCTGGAGACAGGATATCTAACATCAAATATGACTAGAGATGGGCTGACCGATTCTTTATGAGCCAGGTTTGACCTGAATATTCCAAATTGTTCAGTTTTTAACAAAACCAAACATTTTGTGATTCGTCTTGGTTGAACTAAAATGGCTGCAGCGACATGCATTGTGCAGTGAAAATGGCATCACTTGACAGTCTCTTAGCCAATAATCAGTGGTAGGTAGTATAAAGATACTGAGGATAGGAAGAAGAGGCATTTTGATGGGAGTCAAGTTAGGGATTGGCATGTTATTTATCACTGCGTCATCCATAGCACTCCATTTTCTTACGTAATACACAGCAGCAAAACTTGCAAATAGAATTAAATAATCACAGGATTAGGAGAAGCAGAACAAAGTTTATTCAGATTTAACCAGTTTTCATTTTTAACTCCCCACCTTCCAAGTGCCATAATTTTTTTATTTTTCAGTTCACAGATCCATATGAGGGTTTAAGTTTTGCAGGACAAATTTTTCTTCATAATGGTACACTTCATATTTAATATAGCATATTATTTTGATGTACTGGGGAGCTGGAAAAAAATTCAGAATAGGGTGGAATTGGAGAAAAACTGGGTTTGTGCGACATTCTTATGGGCTTTGTTTTTACGTAATTCACTGTGTAGCAAAAATGACATGTCACATGTATTCCATGGTTTGGTACAATTGCAGTGATACCAAGTTTATATAGGTTTTTTCCATTTTAATGCCTTAAAAAAATCCAAAAAAACATTTCTTTTTATGGGAGGCGAAACAGTGAAAATAGCGGTTCGGCTCTTTTGATTTTTTTTCTCGCTACGGCATTCACCGTATGGGAAAAATATTTTTTAAAGTTTATACAGCAGGCATTTATGGTCACAGAGATACCTAATGTGTATATATTTCACTTTATTGTTTTACTTTTATATGTGTTCTAGGGAAATGGCGTGATTTAAATTTTTATTTACAATTTTTTTTAAACCTTTCAGTTCCAATAATCTAATTTTGTGTGTCTGCTTTGCAATAGAGCAGTTTGATCTGTGATTGTCCACAGAATGTCTTAGGCTGAGGCCCCACATTGAGGAAATGCAACTTTTTTTTTGTTGCAGATTTTGCTGCGGTTTGCTGCCATTAATGGTTAATGGATTTTTTTTTGGTTACCTAAAATACATACAAAAAAAAAGCTGACTAAGGCCCCTTTCACATCACGTTATAGAGGTCCGCCTGACTGATACATTTTTATAGCTGTTTACTTTATAAAAACGTGTCAGTCAGCGGACCCATGGCCTCCGAGAAAAAAAAAAAAATCTGTTATGGTCTCTGTATGTCCCTCTCTGTTATTTTAAACGGACAGAAAAGCGTGTATTACCACCCTTTTCTGTCCTTTAACAAGAACAGATCTGCGACGGTTCGTTTTCAATTTACTATAGTCCTCTATGTAAACGGATGCAAGTGATTTGCAGCCACTTAAAGCATTTCCGTTATGGCTGGTCAGTTCATCCCCTGAAGAGGGAACCCTCCCCCATTAGCCACAACCCCGCCCCTCTTTATCATGCTGAAACCGCGTAGCAGGGTCTTGCAGAAAGGAGAAGCCAACTCTCCATAAGGTAAGCCCGAATCCCCTCCTCCCCAACCCTGTTCTACCTGAAATGGCCTCTCCTCCCTTCCCTGGTCCCAGCATGAATGATCCTGTGATTTTGACCCCCTTAGAGAAATGGCTGCTGCCCCTCCCCCCTCACCTCTCTTTGTCTCCAGCGCCACCCCAGTGCTGTCTTCTCCTCCACCACCACGAATGGCGCCCCTCCCCCACACCTCACCACTCGAATGTCTTGGCTCTGGAATGAGGTGGGGGGAGGGGCGTCACTCGTGGCAGTGGAGGAGAAGACAGGACTGGGGTGGCGCTGGAGACATGAAGTGGTGAGAGGTGAGGGGCAGCAGCCATTTCTCTAAGGGGGTCACAAATGGCAGTATCATTCATGCTGGGGGAAAGGGTAGCAGCCTTGAGGGCTAGCACACGTGGGGGGGGCAAACAATCCCTTATGGTTGAACCCCCCCCCATGTGTGCTACCCCTAATGGTATTAGGTGAAGCACATGTGGGGGGTAGTAGAAGAGCTGTTCCCCCAAGCACTACAAGTCACAGCACAATTTTTATTTTTATTTGTGCTTTAACTTGGAGTGCATGGGGGAACAGCTCTTCTGCTACCCTCTACATGTGCTTCACCTAATACCATTAGGGGTATCGCATGTGTGGGTGTAGCAGACGTGAGGATGCACCTAATACCATCAGGGGTAGCACATGTGGGGGGGGGGGGCAATCAATCTCTAATGGCTGCCCCCTTGTGTGCTACCCCTGATCGTATTAGCTGAAGCACATACAAATTGATCCGTTTTTTTTTAGCAAAAATCTGATGCAAACAGATGCAGATCTGTTAACGGATCAGTTTTTTTGACACATGAATTGACATCAGTTTGCATCAGTTTTTTGATTAAAATAATGGATCCGTTAAACTGATCAGTTAAACTGATGTAAAAAACATGATATGAAAGGGGCCTAACGCTAATACACTAGTACGTCTAATACTTACTGACCAGGTCAACCTTTAATGCTTTTAGTGCTTTGTTATTTTTCTTGAAATAGTTTTTTGTAAAAAGAAAAAAAAATGTAAACAGTGTCAGAATTGTTAAGGATGGGGGAACCTCAGAAGATTAGTTTAGTCTGGTGTTCGGACAATGCGATCCTCTGGTTTGGATCAGTCCGAACTTGCTCAGACCCCAAAGTATAATCTGAGTAGGCCCAAGGGAGGTGTAAAAAATAAAAAACTCCCATGTCACCACTGAGGCTCAATCACAGGCATCAGATATGTCCCTGAGTGTGTGACGTCACAGAAGAGTGCCAGACGCCGTCTCTGGCTCTATTCTGAGATGTCACAGGAGGAAAACAGAGCTCACTGGAATCTGCGAGGCGACCTGAAAGAGAGGAGTGACAATGAGTGTTTGTTTTTTTTTACACCATCCTTGTTCCGGCAGGATAATCCAGGTTGTTTTCTGCCTCACAAGTGCTGTTCTCAGGGTCATAGAGTCCTTTCCATTTCAGAAGATATTCTAACTTTTTCAGATGGTAGGCCAGGCAAACTGATAGTGTGCTATAATTTTTTTTTTTTTATTGAATTTTTTTCTCGAAATTGTCTCTCTGCCAACATGATGTTGATGTGGCATGTGCTCCCATACAGGGATCACTGGCAGGATAATCCAGGTTCTTTTTTGGCTCCTAAGTACTGTTCTCATTGTCCTAAAATATTTTCAATTTCAAAGTATATGCTTTCTTTTTCAGCTGTCAGGTCAGGCATGCTGATAGCATGCCACAAATCTTTCTTGATATTCTGGGGAAATTGTCTCTCCGCCAACATGATCTTAATGTGGTATGTACTCCCATACAGTAATAACCAAAAGGATAATCCAAGTCCTTTACTAATGGTCATAGAATACTTTCCATCTCAGAGTATATTCTTTTTCAGCTGACAGGACAGGCTCACTGATAGTGTGTCACAAATTGTTCTTCAAATTTTGTAATTGTCACGTATTGGTGTTGCATCAGCTCCCATAAAAGGACAATTTCTGGTGGATTTTTTAATAAAGTCAATTCTTTATCACCTCACTTATCAAGTGGCAGGCATGCTGATAGTGCCATTTTTTTCAAATTATGTAGTTGCTAGTGCCACTTGCCACTGGCACACTGTTGGCATAATAATATGAAAATAAAACAAAGAACCTCACCATTGCTTCTTCAAATACAAACACAATGTTGGTGTGGAATTCTACTCCCCTAAAGGGATAATTTTTGAAGTATAAGCAGTGGAGCATACAGCCTGTCATGCTTGCCAGCGTATGCATATGGGGCTACCGTGTTTGATGTTCTTAGCCAGTGTGGTCATCTTGAAACATATAAGGGTCAGTCTTCTCCCCTGGCTGTACCTGTGAAATATCAAGGGCCCCCTCGGCACCTAAGGGAGAGTCTTCCTTCTCTTTCAGTATAGGAGGCCACACGTGGTGGCCATTTTCTCGTAGCAGTGCCATATTTGTGCATCCAAAACAAATTGCTATTTGTTAGGCTTTGTTAAAAAAAGAACTATTTGAAAAATTACAGTTGAATTTGGTTAGTTACAAACTGATTCACCCATCTCTAGTACTGAACCTTGTTGTTTCTTTTACTTACAGAAATATTGGCATATATATTTTTGAACAAGTTATGGTAAAACTATCACTTTACCAGATAAGTCAATAGTAAAAATGAATAAGTATGGTGGAGAAATCTGCAACACGCGAAGATTGAATGAATGAGAAGACTGCACATAGTTACTTCATATAAGGATTCAGAAATACAAACTAGGTCTCATTTTTAGCTAGAGACACGCTTTACTGTAAATAGTTGCACATGTTCTTTCTGTTCTTTTCTGAAAAGAGCAGTATAAATTTTATGTTTATGTGCTGTATGTAAGTTGAGAAATTCTGAACTGAAATGTATATAATAATAAAAAAATTCAAATGAAGGTACAGTAATTAAACATTAAAATAACATTTTACTGAATAATATGAATATTATGGCTGAACAGTAACCATGATTTTCTTTTTCTTTAAAAATAGTGACGTGTTTCAGGCTAAAAAGACAGCTGATAACTTTAAATTAGACAAGACCTCTTTGGTTTGATTCCTAAGAGCCTAATATCAGTATTACAGTACTAATTTATTAGACATAGTGGAATTTAAATTTTCATTTTTGTATAAGTATTTAAATTTTAAAATGTTAATGTCTAAACCAATTATATTTCAGTTGATCATCCTCCAAATGCACATAGTTATATAAAATATGCATTTAGTTTCTCAGGAACTTTTATAACCATTTAATGAGCAGTGTGGGCAATACTTTCTTCCATCTTACGCAATTTTAGTAGAGATGGAGTAGATAAAAATAGTTTTGTAGTTTGTTGATGCTAGCAATGATTTAAAAAGATCTTTAATATTTTTTCAGCATCACTGTGGAAATTTAGAACACATAATTGCATCCCAACCTTTACAGTTGTGCTAGGAACAGGACTAAGAGCGTCTTACTAATATACAGTGCCTTGTGAAAGTACTCAGCCCCCTTGAACTTTTCAACCTTTTTTTACATTTCAGGCTTCAAACATAAAGATATAAAATTTAAATTTTTTGGTGAAGAATCAACAAGTGGGACACAATTGTGAAGTGGAACGAAATTTATTGGATATTTTAAACTTTTGTAAAAAATAAAAAACTAAAAAGTGGGGCGTGCAATATTATTCGGCCCCTTTACTTTCAGTGCAGCAAACGCACCCCAGAAGTTCAGTGAGGATCTCTGAATGATCCAATGTTGTCCTAAATGACTGATGATGATAAATATAATCCACCTGTGTGTAATCAAGTCTCCGTATAAATGCACCTGCTCTGTGATAGTCTCAGGGTTCTGTTTAAAGCGCAGAGAGCATCATGAAGACCAAGGAACACACCAGGCAGGTCCGTGATACTGTTGTGGAGAAGTTTAAAGCCGGATTTCAATACAAAAAGATTTCCCAAACTTTAAAAATCCCAAGGAGCACTGTGCAAGCAATCATATTGAAATGGAAGGAGTATCAGACCACTGCAAATCTACCAAGTCCCGGCCGTCCCTCTAAACTTTCATCTCAAACAAGGAGAAAACTGATCAGAGATGCAGCCAAGAGGCCCATGATCACTCTGGATGAACTGCAGAGATCTACAGCTGAGGTGGGAGAGTCTGTCCATAGGACAACAATCAGTCGTACACTGCACAAATCTGGCCTTTATGGAAGAGTGGCAAGAAGAAAGCCATTTCTCAAAGATATCCATAAAAAGTCTCCTTTAAAGTTTGCCACAAGCCACCTGGGAGACACACCAAACATGTGGAAGAAGGTGCCCTGGTCAGATGAAACCAAAATCAAACTTTTTGGCCACAATGCAAAACGATATGTTTGGCGTAAAAGCAACACAGCTCATCACCCTGAACACACCATCCCCACTGTCAAACATGGTGGTGGCAGCATCATGGTTTGGGCCTGCTTTTCTTCAGCAGGGACACGGAAGATGGTTAAAATTGATGGGAAGATGGATGGAGCCAAATACAGGACCATTCTGGAAGAAAACCTGTTGGAGTCTGCAAAAGACCTGAGACTGGGACGGAGATTTATCTTCCAACAAGACAATTATCCCAAACAAAAAGCAAAATCTACAATGGAATGGTTCACAAATAAACGTATCCAGGTGTTAGAATGGCGAAGTCAAAGTCCAGACCTGAATCCAATCGAGAATCTGTGGAAAGAGCTGAAAACTGCTGTTCACAAACGCTCTCCATCCAACCTCACTGAGCTCGAGCTGTTTTCCAAGGAAGAATGGGCAAGAATTTCAGTCTATCGATGTGCAAAACTGATAGAGACATACCCCAAGCGACTTGCAGCTGTAATTTGGCACGCCCCACTTTTCAGTTTTTTTTTTTTTTACAAAAGTATAAAATATCCAATAAATTTTGTTCCACTTCACGATTGTGTCCCACTTGTTGATTCCTCACCAAAAAAATTAAAATTTTATATCCTTATGTTTGAAGCCTGAAATGTGGCAAAAGGTTGAAAAGTTCAAGGGGGCCGAATACTTTCACAAGGCACTGTATGATGGATCAAATCAATGGTGTATGCTGGGTTGGAGACCATCCATACATTCATGGAAAGTTTATAATAAAAAAAGAACTTTGTCAAATTCCTGTAATAAAATTGATTGTTTTTTTGATCTTCAAATTCCTTTGCAAAATTCTGACCTAAGTTGTCCAGTAAAACAAAATAGGAAGTTTAGCAACCCTGACTGTAAGATGGCAATATTAAGTTATGGTGTACTCCAGTAAACAGGGGGCTAGATATGGCATAATAGTAAAGGTAATAAGTGAGTATACTACAGTTGTTTGTTTGTTTTTTACATACCAAGCAATCCCTTTAAACTGTTATGACAAGGATTTTTTTTGTGCCACATAAAGGGATTTTCTTTGACTTAAATATTGATGGCCTATCCTTAGAGTAGGTCATAAATATTAGAGGTCTGATATTAGGGACTGCCACTGTTCGAAGTTGCAGGGATCTTCTGATGACCGTCTTTTCTGCTTCACAGGCCAAATGACATCAAGTTCTTTGTCACCTGGCCCGTTTGCAGGTCAGTTCTATTTAAGTGAATGGGATAAAGCTGCAGTACCAACATTGCAACAAGCTATACAATACAAGTAAGTAGTGAAGACGCTTTGTCAGACTGCTGCAGCCTTTTCAAGTGTGCTGGACATTGGACCCACTAATCTGGTTCTAAGAATAGGTCAAACCCCTTTCATGACTAAAAAAGGGTTATACAACTATGTAGCCAGACAAGGCAGTTGGGCAAAATGTGGTGACAAAATGGAGTGCAGAACATTTAAACAGCCACATTTTAGCACATGAAAAAGAAATAGTCATGAACCTTGCACTAAGGGGCACTCCACTTTGACATAATTTCACAGAAAAAAAACATAAAATGTTAAGCTACTTTAAAAATTGCTTGTTATTTATCTTGTACTGATTATGATTCATCTCATGTCACAGGAAGTATATAATTAGAGATGAGCGAATTTCTCAAAAGTTCGATTCGGCAGTTCGATTCAAAGTTCCAAAAAAATTTGGTTCGATTCGAATTACTTTGAGGCGAATATCGCTAAAAAACACCTACAGTGCTGGTCAAAAGTATTGGCACCCCTGCAATTCTGTCAGATAATACTCAATTTCTTCCAGAAAATGATTGCAATCACAAATGCTTTGGTAATAATATCTTCCTTTATTTTGCTTGCAATGAAAAAACACAAAAGAGAATGAAAAAAAAAGTCAAATCATTGATCATTTTACACAAAACTCCAAAAATGGGCCGGACAAAAGTATTGGCACCCTCAGCCTAATACTTGGTAGCACAACCTTTAGACAAAATAACTGCGAACAACCGCTTCCGGTAACCATCAATGAGTTTCTTACAATGCTCTGCTGGAATTTTAGACCAATGGCAAATTTCTCCAGGTCCCTGAGATTTGAAGGGTGCCTTCTCCAAACTGCCATTTTGAGATCTCTCCACAGGTGTTCTATGGGATTCAGGTCTGGACTCATTGCTGGCCACTTTAGAAGTCTCCAGTGCTTTCTCTCAAACCATTTTCTAGTGCTTTTTGAAGTGTGTTTTGGGTCATTGTCCTGCTGGAAGACCCATGACCTCTGAGGGAGACCCAGCTTTCTCACACTGGGCCCTACATTATACTGAAAAATTTGTTGGTAGTCTTCAGACTTCATAATGCCATGCACACGGTCAAGCAGTCCAGTGCCAGAGGCAGCAAAGCAACCCCAAAATATCAGGGAACCTCCGCCATGTTTGACTGTAGGGACCGTGTTCTTTTCTTTGAAGGCCTCTTTTTTTTTTCCTGTAAACTCTATGTTGATGCCTTTTCCCAAAAAGCTCTACTTTTGTCTCATCTGACCAGAGAACATTCTTCCAAAAAGTTTTTGGCTTTCTCAGGTAAGTTTTGGCAAACTCCAGCCTGGCTTTTTTATGTCTCTGGGTCAGAAGTGGGGTCTTCCTGGGTATCCTACCATAGAGTCCCTTTTCATTCAGACGCCGACGGATAGTACGGGTTGACACTGTTGTACCCTCGGACTGCAGGGCAGATAGAACTTGTTTGGATGTTAGTCGAGGTTCTTTAGCCACCATCCGCACAATCTTTCGTTGAAATTTTTCTTTTCCGTCCACATCTAGGGAGGTTAGCCACAGTGCCATGGGATTTAAACTTCTTGATGACACTGCGCACGGTAGACACAGGAACATTCAGGTCTTTGGAGATGGACTTGTAGCCTTGTGATTGCTCATGCTTCCTCACAATTTTGCTTCTCAAGTCCTCAGACAGTTCTTTGGTCTTCTTTCTTTTCTCCATGCTCAATGTGGTACATACAAGGACACAGGACAGAGGTTGAGTCAACTTTAATCCATTTCAACTGGCTGCAAGTGTGATTTAGTTATTGCCACCACCTGTTATGTGCCACAGGTAAGTAACAGGTGCTGTTAATTACACAAATTAGAGAAGCATCACATGATTTTTCAAAGGGTGCCAATACTTTTGTCCACCCCCTTTTTTATGTTTGGTGTGGAATTATATCCAATTTGGCTTTTTGACAATTCTTTTTGTGGTTTTCCATTGAAGAAAAATTAAATGAAGATATTATTACCAAAGCATTTGTGATTGCAATCATTTTCTGGAAGAAATCGAGTATTATCTGACAGAATTGCAGGGGTGCCAATACTTTTGGCCAGCACTGTAGAGGCCCATTTCCAGCAACCATCACTCCAGCGTTCTAATGGTACATTGTGTTTGCTAACTGTGTAAGAAGCCTAATGGATGTTTAGAAAACCCTTTAAAACCCTTGTGCAAGTATGTTAGCACAGCTGAAAACAGTTTTGCTGGTTAGAGAAGCTATAAAACTGACCTTCCTTTGAGCTAGTTGAAAATCTGGAGCATTACATTTGTTGGTTCGATTAAACTCTCAAAATGGCCAGAAAAAGGGAACTTTCATGTGAAACTTGACAGTCTATTCTTGTTCTTAGAAATGAAGGCTATTCCATGCGAGAAATTGCCAAGAAACGGAAGATTTCCTACAACGGTGTGTACTAGTCCCTTCAGAGAACAGCACAAATAGGCTCTAACCAGAGTAGAATGAGAAGTGGGAGGCCCCGCTGCACAACTAAGCAACAAGACAAGTACATTAGAGTCTCTAGTTTGAGAAATCGACGCCTCACAGATCCGCAACTGGCAGCTTCATTAAATAGTACCCACAAAACGCCAGTGTCAACATCTACAGTGAAGAGGCGACTCAGGGATGCTGGCCTTCAGGGCAGAGTGGCCAAGAAAAAGCCATATCTGAGACTAATAAAAGGAAACTATTAATATGGGCAAAAGAACACAGCCATTGGACAGAGGAAGATTGGAAAAAAGTGTTATACAAATTAGAGAAGCATCACATGATTTTTCAAAGGGTGCCAATACTTTTGTTCACCCCCTTTTTTATGTTTGGTGTGGAATTATATCCAATTTGGCTTTTTGACAATTCTTTTTGTGGTTTTCCATTGAAGACAAATTAAATGAAGATATTATTACCAAAGCATTTGTGATTGCAATCATTTTCTGGAAGAAATTGAGTATTATCTGACAGAATTGCAGGGGTGCCAATACTTTTGGCCAGCACTGTATTTCCTAGCTTCAGAGAGCCTGTATAGTGGAGTAGAACACAGTGCCTTGCAGTAACACGCATAGGGAGCCTACTGTGGTAGTCAAACAATACTGTGAGTCCGAATGACACACACATGACAGGCGTTGCTCTTAGAACCACTGCACACTTCACTCACTTGGACAGTTACGGGGGCAAAACTGACCAACTAACTCAAGTGTGAACCCAGCCTTACAGGTCCATGTTAGTGCCACGTAGAAAAAACCGTACTGTAGCGTGAAAGAGCGCCCTCCTTTTACACCGTCATCTGTCGATTCCACATATACAGGTGCATCTCAATAAATTAGAATATTTTTGAAATGTTCATTCATTTCAGTGATTCAGTAATTCAATTCATAATAAGCAGTCTTCCATGACTGTGTGTCCTACTGAACCAGACTGAGGAACCATTTAAAGGCTTAGGAAACCTTGTCAGGTAACACTGAAGTTACAATACTGAACTTTTTTACAATATTTAAATTTTCTTAGAGTTTGGTTTTTATTACCTGTAATCCATAATCAACATTTACAGAAATAAAACACTTGAAATAGAACATTCTGTGTGTAAAGAATCTAGAAAATATAGGAGGTCACTTTTTTAATTTAATTACTGAAAAAAATAAACGTTTCAAAGATATTCTAATGTATTGAGATGCACCTGTATGTCTACAGAGTGGCAAGGCGACATACAGTCATATGAAAAAGTTTGGGCACCCCTATTAATCTTAATCATTTTTAGTTCTAAATATTTGGGTGTTTGCAACAGCCATTTCAATTTGATATATCTAATAACTGATGGACACAGTAATATTTCAGGATTGAAATGAGGTTTATTGTACTAACAGAAAATGTGCAATATGCATTAAACCAAAATTTGACCGGTGCAAAAGTATGGGCACCTCAAAAGAAAAGTGACATTAATATTTAGTAGATCCTCCTTTTGCAAAAATAACAGCCTCTAGTCGCTTCCTGTAGCTTTTAATCAGTTCCTGGATCCTGGATGAAGGTATTTTTGACCATTCCTCTTTACAAAACAATTCCAGTTCAGTTAAGTTTGATGGTCGCCGAGCATGGACAGCCCGCTTCAAATTATCCCACAGATGTTCAATGATATTCAGGTCTGGGGACTGGGATGGCCATTCCAGAACATTGTAATTGTTCCTCTGCATGAATGCCTGAGTAGATTTGGAGCTGTGTTTTGGATCATTGTTTTTGCTGAAATATCCATCCCCGGCGTAACTTCAAATTCGTCACTGATTCTTGTACATTATTCTCAAGAATCTGCTGATACTGAGTTGAATCCATGCGACCCTCAACTTTAACAAGATTCCCGGTGCCGGCATTGGCCACACAGCCCCAAAGCATGATGGAACCTCCACCAAATTTTACAGTGGGTAGCAAGTGTTTTTCTTGGAATGCTGTGTTTTTTTGACGCCATGCATAACGCCTTTTTGTATGACCAAACAACTCAATCTTTGTTTCATCAGTCCACAGGACCTTCTTCCAAAATGAAGCTGGCTTGTCCAAATGTGCTTTTGCATACCTCAGGCGACTCTGTTTGTGGCGTGCTTTCAGAAATGGCTTCTTTCGCATCACTCTCCCATACAGCTTCTCCTTGTGCAAAGTGTGCTGTATTGTTGACCGATGCACAGTGACACCATCTGCAGCAAGATGATGCTGCAGCTCTTTGGAGGTGGTCTGTGGATTGTCCTTGACTGTTCTCACCATTCTTCTTCTCTGCCTTTCTGATATTTTTCTTGGTCTGCCACTTCTGGGCTTAACAAGAACTGTCCCTGTGGTCTTCCATTTCCTTACTATGTTCCTCACAGTGGAAACTGACAGGTTAAATCTCTGAGACAACTTTTTGTATCCTTCCCCTGAACAACTATGTTGAACAATCTTTGCTTTCAGATCATTTGAGAGTTGTTTTGAGGAGCCCATGATGCCACTCTTCAGAGGAGATTCAAACAGGAGAACAACTTGCAATTGGCCACCTTAAATACCTTTTCTCATGATTCTCTATGAAGTTCAAAGCTCAGTGAGGTTACAAAACCAATTTTGTGCTTCAGTAAGTCAGTAAAAAGTAGTTAGGAGTATTCAAATCAATAAAATGATAAGGATACCCAAATTTTTGCACCGGTCAAATTTTGGTTTAATGCATATTGCACATTTTCTGTTAGTACAATAAACCTCATTTCAATCCTGAAATATTACTATGTCCATCAGTTATTAGATATATCAAATTGAAATGGCTGTTGCAAACACCCAAATATTTAGAACTAAAAATGATTAAGGGGTGCCCAAACTTTTTCATATGACTGTAATGTGGAGGTAGCAGCAGCATGAGGAGGCCATACAGTGACCCAGTGGAAACGGCATGAGGAGGGCATACAGTGACCCAGTGGCTACTGCATGAGGATGCCATATAGTGACCCAGTGGCAGCGGCATTAGGAGGACATAGTGACCCAGCAGTGGCTGCAGCATGAGGAGGGCATACAGTGACCCAGTGGCAGAAGTGGAGGTAGTAGCAGCCTTAGGAGAGCATTCAGTGACCCAGTGGCAGCGGCATGAGGAGGCCATACAGTGACCCAGCGGCAGCAGCATGAGTTGGCCATACAGTGACCAAGTGGCAGCGGCATGAGGAGGCCATACAGTGACGCAGTGGCAGCGGCATGAGGAGGGCATTCAGTGACCCAGTGGCAGCGGCATGAGGAGGGCATACAGTGACCCATTGGCAGAAGTGGAGGTAGTAGCAGCCTTAGGAGGGCTTACAGTGACCCAGTGGCTGCGGCATGAGGAGGGCATACAGCGACCCAGTGGTTGCAGCATTAGGAGGGCATACAGTGATCCAGTGGCAGCAGCATGAGGAGGCCATACAGTGACCCAGTGGAAACAGCTTGAGGAGGGCATACAATGACCCGGTGGCAGCGGCATGAGGAGGGCATACAGTGACCCAGTGGCAGCAACATGAAGAGGCCATGCAGTGACCAAATGGCAGCAACATGAGGAGGCCATACAGTGACCCAGTGTCAGCGGCATGAGGAGGCCATACAATGACCCAGTGGCAGCAACATGAGAAGGCCATACAGTGACTCAGTGGCAGCAATATGAGGAGGCCATACAGTGACCAAGTGTCAGCAACATGAGGAGGCCATACAGTGACCCAGTGGCAGCGATATGAGGAGGCCATACAGTGACCAAGTGGCAGCAACATGAGGAGGCCATACAGTGGCAGCAACATGAGGAGGCTATACAGTGACCATGTGGCAGCAACATGAGGAGGCCATACAGTGACCAAGTGGCAGCAACATGAGGAGACCATACATTGACCCAGTGGCAGCGGCATGAGGAGGCCTTATAGTGACCCAGTGGCAGCAGTATGAGGAGGCCATACAGTGACCCACTGGCAGCAACATGAGGAAGCCATACAGTGACCCAGTGGCAGCGGTATGAGGAGGTCATACAGTGACCAAGTAGCTGCAACATGAGGAGGCCATACAGTGACCCAGTGGCAGCAACATGAGGAGGCCTCCAATGACCCAGTGGCAGCGGTATGAGGAGGCCATACAGTGACCCATTTGCACCAACATGAGGAGGCCATACAGTGACCCAGTGGCAGTAACATGAGGAGGCCATACAGTGACTCAGTGGCAGTGGTATGAGGAGGCCATACAGTGACCAAGTAGCTGCAACATGAGGAAGCCATACAGTGACCCAGTGGCAGCAACATGAGGAGGCCTCCAATGACCCAGTGGCAGCGTTATGAGGAGGCCATACAGTGACCAAGTGGCAGCAACATGAGGAGGCCATACAGTGACCCAGTGGCAGCGATATGAGGAGGCCATACAGTGACCAAGTGGCAGCAACATGAGGAGGCCATACAGTGGCAGCAACATAAGGAGGCTATACAGTGACCATGTGGCAGCAACATGAGGAGGCCATACAGTGACCAAGTGGCAGCAACATGAGGAGACCATACATTGACCCAGTGGCAGCGGCATGAGGAGGCCTTATAGTGACCCAGTGGCAGCGGTATGAGGAGGCCATACAGTGACCCACTGGCAGCAACATGAGGAAGCCATACAGTGACCCAGTGGCAGCGGTATGAGGAGGTCATACAGTGACCAAGTAGCTGCAACATGAGGAGGCCATACAGTGACCCAGTGGCAGCAACATGAGGAGGCCTCCAATGACCCAGTGGCAGCGGTATGAGGAGGCCATACAGTGACCAAGTGGCAGCAACATGAGGAGGCCATACAGTGACCCAGTTGCAGTGGTATGAGGAGACCATACAGTGACCCAGTGGCAGCAACATGAGGAGGGCATACAGTGACCCAGTGGCTGCAGCATGAGGAGGCCATACAGTCACCCAGTGGCAGAGTGCGGAGGTGGCAGCAGTGTGAGTAGGCCACAGTGTGGCAAGGTGATATAATGTGTAGGTAGCAACAGCCTTAGGAGGCCATACAGTGACCCAGTGGCAGAGTGTGGTGAGGCACCATGGGTCATTTAATCAGGCATTGGTGGGTGGAAATCCTGGCTGCTCCACACCTGATTCATCTTCACAAAGGTCAGTCTATCCAAATTTTGGGTGGACAGGCGAGTTCTCCTTGGGGTAACTATGGCCCCCGCTGCACTAAACACACGCTTTGATGTCACACTACTGGCCGGGCAAGACAGCTTTTAAAGGGCAAACTCGGTCAGTTGCGGCCAAAAATCCAGTTTGGCTGCCCAGTAGTCCAGCGGATCTTCAATGATGGATGGCAGGGTGCACTCTAAGTATGCCACCACCTGCTGGTTCAACTTCTGCTCTGTGTCTAGCTGCTGATGAGCAGCTTCTTCACTATGCAACTGAAGAAAGCTGATCATCAGCGACTCTAGGCTCAGGCTACTGCTGATGCAGCCGATACTGCTCCTTCCACCCCCACCCCCAGCTGTCATGCCAGTGCAAGTTGAGTGCTCAGGGTTCCCCTGGTTGGACATACAAGAAGATGGACGATGGCGCAGATAGGCAGCGGCCAATTTGCTACATAGCATGTCTCTATAGTAGTTCAGTTTGTCCTCCCTCTCAGCGGGTGTAAAAAAAAAGGCCCCCATTTGTCTCCGGTAGTGAGGGTCTAACATGGTTGAGAGCCAGTACTCATCCCTCTGCCGAATGGTGACAATTCAGCTGTCACTGTGCAAGGAAGTCAGCATGCATCAGGCCATTTGTGCAAGTGACTCCGAGGGACTCCCTGCATCCATCTCCACTGCATACTGCCACGGTGTGTCTAGGTCATCTGCCTCATCCTCCTCATCTCCCTCTGGCTGTTCTGGTTGCTCCTGCTCCTCCTCTCCACCCATTTAGCTACACATTATTTGTGCTCCAATGTCTGACGTTGTTCATCCCGTAGTTCTGGCGACTGACTAACAAAGTGGCCTCCTCAAAGGGAACTAGCAAACGGCAGATGTCATGCATGAGCTGCCACTGGCTAACGTTAAAGTTACACAGGGGAGTACTTCTTTCCGCTTGGATCATCAAGAAATCGTTTATGGCTTTTCTCTGTTCATATAGTCGATCCAACATATGGAGGGTTGAATTCCAATGGGTGGAAACATCGCATATCAGCCTGTGTTGTGGGAGGCCGTTCTGCCGCTACAGCTCAAGGAGGGTGTGCTTGGCGGTGTACGAGTGGCTGAAGTGCATACAAAGTTTCCTTGACATTTTTAGGATGTCTTGCAGATGGGTGGAACACTTAAAGAAATGCTTGACAACCAGATTGAACACGTGCGCCATGCAGGTCGCATGGCTCAGCCCTCCTTCACACAGCGCCGACACCATGTTCTTCCCATTGTTGGTCACCATTGTTCCAATTTTAATTTCTCTTGGAGAAAGCCAGGATTCAATTTCTTGATTGAGGACACGGAGCAGTTCCTCCTGTGTGACTTTGTTCGCCCAGGCAAACGAGGTGTAGAACAGAGTGACACCACTGTGCCCTGCACATGTGGTATGCTGGAGTAGCACTGTAAATTGTCCCTGCAGTGGAGGCTGAGGAGACAGTGGAGGATGAGGCGGACATTGTTGCAGGACCAACGGGGTGAGAACGTGGAGGCAGAAGCTGCATCACCTGTCCAAGTTGCTGGTGTGTCTGGGCAGGCACCACATTAACCCAGTGGGCCGTAAATGACATATATTCTCCTTGACTGTAGTTACAGCTCCACACGTCGGCGCTGCCATGCACTTTGGCAGAGACCGACATGCTCAAGGACTGGCCCACCTTCTCTTCTACATACTTGTGCAGGGCTGGTACTGCCTTCTTGGCAAAGAAATGACGGACTCTCCACCTTGGCTCGACGCAAGCCATCAGTTCTCTGAAAGGTGCAGAGTCCACCAAGTGGAAAGGGAGTGACTGTAGCACCAGCAACTTGGACAGGAGCACGTTCAGCTTCTGCACTGTTGGATGATTGCACACATACTGTTGTCTCTTAGAACTGACTAGGAGGAGGAGCAGGAGTATCACGACCAGCAGATGATGGGAAGGACACACAGCTTCCTTCAGGTGGTGGAGCCTTGACTGCCTGAAATGGGGTGCGTGCCACTGGGTGCTGCACTGGTTGCTGCGGCAGACTGGACCACCACATTGGAGCCACGGCTCTCCCAGTCCACTTTATGGTGACGCTGCATATGTTGGTGCAAGGCTGTGGTGCCAACATTGGCACCCTGGCTACGCTTCACCTTCTGCCCACAGATTGATCATATGGCCATGTTCACCTCCTTCAGCGGCTTTACAAAAAAGCTGCCACACCGACGAGTAGGTGATTTTACCCCCAACAATCCGCAATAACTGACTGCTACCGCCACTGCCTTCAGTAACCCCTGCACCACTGCTTTCTGGGCAGATAGGTTGCTGCGAAGTGGGTGGTCTACCCCGGGCACATTTAGCTCCCGACCTCACACTGATGCCACCCTCCTGACTCCCCCGCTGCCTTGTAAGATGGGGAAACAGCCCTCTTGTTATGAATGTACCTGTTTCTATAAATAAGTTTATTTTTTTATAAACTGACATTTGTTTGTTTGACCACAAGAGGCCACTGTTACCTCTGAAATGGGAAGGACTGTAATTCTGTAATTCCCTGGAGTAGTGACGTGGAGACCCTGTTCTGCAGAGGTGGAACTAGAAGAAGGAGTAGAGTGTGTGTGGCAGCCATGTTAGGGGTGTTCTTTGAGCTTTTAGAAGAAGGACTGAAGTGAGAGAAGAAGGATTCCTAAGGGATCAGAGATATAGCAAGGTGGTGCTGAAGCAGAGACTGTTCCAAGGTTTGTTCAGACAGCATCCTAAGTTGAAGATTGCTATCAAGGACCCAGCTGAGAAGTGGCCCTGTTTTCTGGATGAGCCCCGCTTACAGCTGTTCCAGACAAAGGCTAAAGGTACACAACAAATCTGGATCAGTAAGAGAAGTAATCGTGCACGCACCACATTACATTTTTGGCGCAAATAGCTTGGGACTGAGTAAGGGCCTGTAGTTACAATAGTTAGACATCCTCATCTTCACAGGCCACACTACTGGTGAATTATCTACCTATATGGTAGTAAGGACTAAGACTCAGAGAATTCTATTGAGTTGTAACCTCCAGAGAGGAGCTTCTGAGGAAGTCTAGAAGCGACATTTTATACATTGTCACATTTCTTTGGCTTGCAAACTGACCTACTATTATATTTAATTGGTTGTACTTTGTTTGGGGGGAATAGGGGTAACATTGAATTGTTCCTGTGACTAGGGTGATAAAAAGGTAACAAGTGGCTGGTTAGTTGCAGCCTGCAGATAGGTAAAAGCTTGGACTATATCGGAGGCACACATTAGAAGGCACCGCGCTGTAGAACACCAGGGCCTCAGCTTCCTGGCTGAGTGTATGTAAATAGTTGGGAGTGTTTTTTTGTTAAAGAGGTGTTACTACACAAAGTAAAATCTTGTTTTTACTAAATTGATTTGGAGTCGCTTCCTTTGTTCGTGACTTCGCTGTATCCTGGGGAGCCCACCCCGGTACACGGCTTACAACTTAGTAGTCGGCAGGATACAGCGATCGTCATGGACGGGAACATGGCAGGAATTAATCTCCCGGCGCCAGCTGCACCGGTCCAGGGTGCCCCTGCACAGCAAGAGTTACCAGCCCCAGTACCAGTCATGCTAGCCCAAGTAGGGTACTTATCAGCCGAGGCACTAATGCAGCATCTGCCAAAGTTTGACGGTAATAATATGACGTTGCAGGACTGGACCGAAAGGGTACGAAGCGTAGTTAAATTGAGTAACTTGATTCCGGGGCTGCATGCAGAGATAGCATTGGGGGCCCTAGAGGATGACGCTAGACGGACAATGATGGTACGACCCGAATCAGAGAGAGACACCTTGGAAAAAATATTCTCCCTTCTAGAGGGAGCTCAGGGAGGGCTTACCAAAGTAGCACAGTTGCGAAGCAACTTCTTTAATTGGTCACAGCGAGAGGGTGAGGCTTTAATGCAATACTCTAACGCCTTACAGGAGATACTGAATGAAATGAGGCGGCGAGATTCGGAGGCTGTGGGAGCCTTCAAAGGAGTGGACAGACTATTACGAGACCAATTTATCCTAGGATTATCCAATAAGTTTTTACAGGATAAACTGCAAGAGATGATGCCTCTGGAGTTCTTCGAGAAACACTTCGGACATATGATGGAGCCAAAAGATGGAAGTGTCATCAGTTTGACAGCTGCCAATAATGGTGCAATGGACGTACAAGGGATCGTCTGGATGCGGGTTCGGCTGTTTGGGCAAGACATTGGCAAAAAGGGGATCGTGCTGGTAGACCATCCATCCAGAAGAGGATTAGATGTAACACTGGGCATGAACGTGCTGAGAGACCTAGATCATCACCTTTATGCCAAGGAAGGGGCTAAATACTGGCAGCGGGCCACCACACACCGGCCATCTCAGAAGATCCTACAGCAGATGGTGAAGAGCTGTAGTTTGCAAAAGAGCATCATCTCAGGGCGCTCTATTGGGAACGTGAAGGTACCGCTGAGTGCTCCAGTGAAGATTCCACCATGACAGGAGAAAATTTTGATGCTTCCAGTGGGGGCTGGACGACCACTGAATGGACTAGAGGTACTGATAGAGCCTGCTCCGCAGGGAGAAAGACCCGCCCTCTGGTAGTCCGATCACTCGCCACTGTGAAAGATGGACGCGTGCCTATACACTGTCCCAATGTCTTGGACAGTGTTGATCGTTCCTGGGAATATCCTGTTGGCTGAAGTTTATGTGCCCGAGGGCAACGTCCTTCGCCGGAAGAGCTTCACGCTACAGCCTGATGGGAGGTCGGCTTGGACCTATGCTGTGAAGGTTCAGCAAAAACAGACCCCAACAGCTGAGTGGAACGGTCGAGTGATCATGTCTCTGATGGGCATAGACCCCCGGTCTCTGACACCGGGGCAACAGAAACTTCTGGAAGACACTCTGTGGGAGTTCCAGGAGGCGTTCTCAAGACATGATGACTTCGGGTGTGCTACCGCCATTGAACATGAAATCCCTACTGGCAACGCTGCACCAATTTGGGAGCGGTACAGGCAGATCCCACCCAAGGTGTATCAGGAGGTAAAAGATATGGTGGCCAGCATGCTGGAGAATCAGGTGATACAGGAGAGTAAAAGGCCGTGGGCTGCTCCGGTGGTCCTGGTGCGGAAGAAAGACAGAAGTCTCAGGTTCTGTGTAGATTACCAGAAACTGAATGCTCAGACCGTCCGCGATGCCTATCCTCTTCCACAGATCAAAGAGTTACTATCCTCCCTGGGTCGTGCCAAATATTTCTCCACGCTTGACCTGGCCAGTAGATATTGGCAAGTGCCAGTGGCTGAAAAGGACAAGGTGAAGACAGCCTTTATCTTACCCATGGGACTGTATGAGTTCAACAGAATGCAGTTTGGTCTGTCCAACGCTCCAGGGACATTTCAGCGGTTGATGGAGCTCTGTCTGGGTGACCTAAACTTTGAGTCAGTACTGATATATCTGGATGGCGTTGTGGTGTTTGGGACCTCATTCGAAGATCATCTTCAAAAACTGCGGCAGGTCCTAGAACGACTGCGAGACCATGGGCTAAAAATCAAGCCCAAGAAGTGCCAACTGTTTCAGCAGCGAATAGAGTACTTGGGACATGTGGTCACTCCGGAAGGGGTACAACCAGCCCCCAGCAAAGTGGAGGCTGTCCAGAAGTGGCACCAGCCAAGAACCCTACGGGAAGTGCAGGCCTTTCTAGGACTGGCCGGTTATTACAGGAGATTTATACCCAAGTTCGCACATCTTGCCGGTCCACTAAACGAGCTGCTGAGAGGTACAGCTGGAGGACCCAAGAATCGCCCCCATTGAGTGGGGGCCAAGACAGAAAGGAGCCTTTGAGGAGTTGAAAAGAACTCTGACCAGTGTCCCAATCCTGGCCTATGCACGGTTTGATAGTCTGTTCTTGTTGTACACAGATGGAAGTCTACATGGTCTTGGAGCCGTGCTATCTCAAGTTCAAGACGGACGGGAGAGGGTGATTGCCTATGGCAGTCGGTCTCTAAGGGAGTCGGAGCACAACCCTGACAACTATAACTCCTTTAAGTTGGAGCTTTTGGCGCTGGTATGGGCCATGACTGAAAGATTTGCAGAATATCTGACGGGTTCAGAAGTGATTGTGATGACGGACAATAACCTGTTAGCGCACTTGGAAAACGCCAAGCTAGGCGCTCTTGAGCAGAGATGCATGGCTCGCCTTTCCAAGTACCAATACCGCATCCAGTTCCAGTCACGAAGGGAGTGGCAATGCTAATGCCCTCTCCCGACTCCCTGTAGGATTGCCGACCAAGAGTGGGGACGAAGGGCTAGAAGACATTGAAATCCCACACCTCGGCAGAGTACCGCCATTCCAGAACATAACACATTCAAGTGGGATGGCTTCAGGAATGCCGATGGTGTTGGGGAAGACGTTGGAAGATTGGGAAAGGGTTCAAAATAGCTGCCCGGACCTCTGGAAAGTGAAAGAGTGGATTCGGACTAACATCTGGCCCCACCCGGACGAGCGGGCCAGCCTAACTCAAGAGGGTCAGAAGTTACTGAGACAGTGGGATAAGCTGAGTGTTACCCAGGGGCTCCTGTGCCGGACCATATACGTACAGTCAGAGCTGCAGTACCGGTTGTCATCCCTATGTCATTGGGACCAGCGGCCGCTCAGGAAGCCCATGAGAGGGGGGCTCATTTTGGGAGTACTAAGACAAACCAATGGCTTCAGCGATTCATATATTGTCCAGATTTAGGAGAAATGGTAACTGAGGCATGCCTCAAGTGTCGGTCCTGCGGGCTGAGTAAAAGCCCTGAGCAACAGGCCCCTGTACAAACTATTCGAACATCTGCCCCCCTATGTACAGATTGGCTATGTACAGATTGGGTACTCTACCTCAGGACACTCTTGCTGTTTGGTCATGACGAACCACTGTACAAAATATGCAGTGGCTGCACCCACCAGAGATCAGACAGCTGAATCAGCTGCTGAGGCAGTCTGTAAGCACTTTATTCAAGTGTTTGGGTGTCCACAGATAATCCATTCAGATCATGGGGCATGTTTTCAGGGTGCTTTGATGAGTGAGCTGCATCAGCTCTATGGTATCGAATGTTCCCACACGACCACATATCATCCACAAGGGAACAGGGCGTGCGAGCGGTTCAACCGCACCTTGATACAGATGCTGCGGAATTTAGAGGATAATCAAAAAGCTCGGTCACCAGAGTACTTACCTGCGCTGATGTGGGCCTATAACAATAGAGTACACAACACCACTGGTTACTCTCCACACATGCTGATGTTTGGGAGAGCAGGCCAGGAGATTGAGGATCTCCACATGCCAGATCCAATGCAGCCTCCACCAAGGAGCACTACTGCTTGGGTGCAAGAGCACCGTCGCCGACTGTGAGCAGTACACAAGGTTGTGGATGAACACCTGAGACAAGTAGTGCACCCCAACCCAGGGCTAGAGCAGAGGGATGAGTATGCTCCAGGTGACCGCGTGATCATCAGGGCCAAGAGGCCAACTGGAAAATTGGATGGGCGGTGGGAGGCGGTTCCATATATAATGAAGCGGAGGGTAGACCCAGATATCCCAGTGTATGAATATGTTAAGACTCTGTAACTTTGAGCAACCAGTGGCCGACGAGGAGATGCTTGCTCCTAACCGTAGTACTAGGGAACCTCCCTTAGACGATGAATGGTGGGTTGTCCCTGCCCCAGTCAATCCGGGGACCCCAGTCGTGACGAGTTTGCCACTCAGGGAGAGAGTTGAACAGCCTGCAGAACAACCACCATTGGATGTGCCCGATAACCCTGATTCTGTGACTCTAGGTAGGACAGCCTGGTGTACCCCCACAGCGCTATGCGCAGGATGAGTTTGTATGGGGAAGGTTGCCAGGGACGTCAACCTCTAGTGGGGTGGCATGTAAGATGGGGAAACAGCCCTCATGTTATGAATGTACCTGTTTCTATAAATAAGTTTATTTTTTTTTATAAACTGACATTTGGTTGTTTGACCACAAGAGGCCACTGTTACCTCTGAAATGGGAAGGACTGTAATTCTGTAATTCCCTGGAGTAGTGACGTGGAGACCCTGTTCTGCAGAGGTGGAACTAGAAGGAGGAGTATAGTGTGTGTGGCAGCCATCTTAGGGGTGTGCTTTGAGCTTTTAGAAGAAGAAGGACTGAAGTGAAAGAAGAAGAATTCCTAAGGGATCAGAGATATAGCAAGGTGGTGCTGAAGCAGAGACTGTTTCAGGTTTTGTTCAGGCAGCATCCTAAGTTGAAGATTGCTATCAAGGACCCGGCTGAGAAGTGGCCCTGTCAGTGAGATTGCATGTTTTCTGGATGAGCTCAGCTTACAGCTGTTCCAGACAAAGGCTAAAGGTACACAACAAACCTGGATCAGTAAGAGAAGTAATCGTGCACGCACCACATTACATTTTTGGAGCAAATTGCTTGGGACTGAGTAAGGGCACGAAGTTAGAATAGTTAGGCATCCTCATCTTCACAGGCCACACTACTGGTGAATCATCTACCTATACGGTAGTAAGGACTAAGACTCACAGAATTATATTAAGTTGTAACTCCCAGAGAGGAGCTTCTGAGGAAGTCTAGAAGCGACATTTTATACATTGTCACATTTCTTTGGCTTGCAAGATGACCTACTATTATATTTATTTGGTTGTACTTTGTTTGGGGGGAATAGGGGTATTTTGATAAGTTTGTAAGCTCTTGTGTTATACTGACGGTGCCCCTATCACACTCACTGAATTGTTCCTGTGACTAGGGTGATAAAAAGGTAACAAGCGGCTGGTTAGTTGCAGCCTGCAGATAGGTAAAAGCTTGGAGTTTATTGGAGGCACACATTAGAGGGCACCGCGCTGTACAACACCAGGGCCTCAGCTTCCTGGCTGAATGTATGTAAATAGTTGGGAGTATTTTTTTGGTAAAGAGGTGATACTACACACAGTAAAATCTTGTTTATACTAAATTGATTTGGAGTCGCTTCCTTTGTTCGTGACTTCGCTGTATCCTGGGGAGCCCACCCCGGTACATGGCTTACAGCCTTAGGCGCAAGCTGCAACCCTCTTCTCCTGATGTCGATGAGGCCCCTTCATCACCCGGCTCCCAATTATGATCGGCTACATCTTCATCCACTACTATCTGTAGGTCACTGATGTCCTCCTCAACACCAGCTCCCATGCCACTCTCCTCATCACTAGTTGCCCACCTACAGCAGGAAGCGGCAGATGTCTCCTCCACATCTTGGCTTAGCAGTAGCTCCTGACTGTCCTCTAGTACCTCCTCCTCACTGTACAGTGGATCTGAGCCCACAGCATAGAGTAGTTCTCTAGCTGAGGGAACAGGAAAGGACAGAAACAGGTTGAGGATGGGTGAGGGTACAGGGCCTGCTGCCGGGCCATGCCAACTAAGGGTTGTGTCTGATGAACCCACCGACTCTTGGCTGGGGGGTGTCTGATGTAACTTGGGATGAATTGGATGACCGAGTCAAGCAGTCTACAACCGTTGGGTTGCTGGTCAAGACACGACCGCTACTTGACACTGGGAGCTCAGGCCTCTGTAACTATTTTCTACTTTGAAGAGAGCGGCAAATATGCCACTTATTTCTTCACCCACTAATGAACACCAATAAAAAAAGCGTGATAAAGGCAGATATTTGTGGCTCAGAATTATTTAATGATTGACAATACTATTCATAAATTGCAAGCAACTTTATACTAGTAACAAAATGGCGAATATGGTCCTCCTTATGGGTTTAGAAACTATTATTGAATTATTATTGACAATACTGTTTTTAAAAATGTCCTGCAACTTTATACTGGTAACAAAATGGCGAATATGATCCTTTTTATGTGTTTTGATACTAATAAAAACCTTTAAATAAGTGATAACAACTAAGAATTATTGAATTATTATTGACAATACTGTTTTTAAATATTGCCTGCAACTTTATACCATTAACAAAATGGCGAATATGGTCCTTTTTATGTGTTTTGATATTAATAAACACCTTTAAATAAGTGATAACCGCTAAGAATTATCGAATTATTATTGACAATACTGTTTTTAAAAATGGCCTGCAACTTTATACTGGTAACAAAATGGCAAATATGGTCGTTATGTCTTTCCCCACGTTAAAGGAGTTTATTACAGATAAGTGCAGATATTATTGGATGATAATTCAGTTTTCTTTGGCACAATAGTATTGAATAATGTTATGCCTTGGAAGAACAGTGAATAAGCCCCTTATAATAAATGCCTTTAAAAAAGGCTTTTTTTACAGATACATGGAGATATGGCTTTGGCACAATAGTACTGAATAATGTTATGCCTTCGAACAACAGTGAATAAGCCCCTTATAATAAACACCTTTAAAAATGTTTTTTTTTTTTTTTTTTACAGATACGTGCAGATATGGCTTTGGCACAATAGTACTGAATAATGTTATGCCTTGGAAGAACAGTCAATAAGCCCCTTATAATAAACGCCTTTATAAAGGCTTTTTTTACAGATACGTGCAGATATTAGTGTATGATAATTCACAGTTTTTTGCTGTATTGCACTGCAAAAAGCTTGTTGTGTTCCACCTTGAAGACACAGATATGAGTAATGAGCAGCAGTATAACGGCAAGGAGTTCTGCAATGTGAATTATGCTGCAAATTCTTGCTGTAAATGACCCTGCAACCACCCCAAATTCTTCTCTTAATTCCTCCCTATCCTTTCCCTACAGTTCTACAGCTCAGCCTCTTTCCCTGAACTTCTATGTTTTCTAAGTCTTTCCCTAGCTCCTGCTGACGTCTGTCCCTACAGTAAGAGCCCTACCTAAAATGGCTGAGGGTTTTTATAGGGCTGTGACATCACAGATCCTGCTGGCTGCTGCACGCTTGGCATTGTGGGTGATCCCGTGCTCCCAGAGTCCCTTCCCCCTTGTCCTAACATGTGCGGCGGCCATTTTATAAAATAATGTGATTCGATGCATCGAAGCGTGAGGAAATCCGGAATTGTGGCGAATCAAAGATTTCCTGAAATTCGGATCGAATTCCACTTCTGCAGAATCAATTCGCTCATCTCTATATATAATCCCAAGATGTGTACAGAAACAGTTTTTTCATTTGTTGTTGGCAATTTAGAGGCAACACAACATTGTACAATAAAAGTAATTCTGGCACACTGAATATTTTAAGATACAATATGACTCTACAAAGTTTGAGGCCAAAAGCAGACCAATAAATGAAGACACTTAGATGATTAAAACAGGTTCCAACTCTCAAATTCTATTTGGGCATCAAGTGCCAGTAGCGCAGAAGACATGAAAAAATAAATGCTTAAATGAGCTCAATATATTAAAAAAAAAACAGGCTCAATGTACTTACCTTTAGTCTCCTTGCTATTCATGCCACCACTTGTGCCCCCACTGCATATTTATTTTACTTCAGTATAACTACCAGGGTAATAGACAAAGCAGCTGTTATGAAACAAAAAACTAAAGTGGCTCATTTCCACTGAGACCTAGGGTGCAATTATTGATAATGCTGAAAGGGGATGTGGAAAACTGAATGTGTCTCCATTACTTTCCTGGGATATCATAATGACTACAAATGACATCATTGTAATTATTTTCTTAATAGACAATGATGTTACAGTGTATACAGTGATCTTATTGTGTGTGCAATATCTATCCCTCTGCTTTGATGTCATAGTGGGCATTAACCCTATTATCTCTGTACTGTGAAATCACTGTGTGCATTAAATCTGTACAATGACATCACTTTGTTTATTTTTTTTTGTACTTTGACATCAGTGTATTTATTGTCCCAGTACTATGACATCACTGTATTTATTATCCATATACTGTGGCATCACTGTGTGCATTATGCCAGTACTGTGACAACACTGTGTTTATTATCCCATGAATATTACATAATTGTGTTTATTATCCATGCACCATGTGCCTCACTAGGATGAATTATCCCTCTGCTTTAATATCGCTATGTAACATCCTGGTACTGTGACATGATTGTGTGCATTATTTGCACTGTAAAATCATCATATGTCTTGTTCCTGTTTGTATAGGAAACCAAAATAATTGTATACTTTTCAAGTTCTGAACTTAACTTGGTCATGATAGAGTAGGGCCCATTACAAGTTTTGCTATGGAACCTCATGGTCTCTTGTTATAACCCTGACAGTACATGCAGGTATGATGCTGTTATTCATAAAGTGGATCCATCATTCACAGAGTGTAATTTTTAGTGTTATGCGCATCATCTCACAGGAGTGTAATCAAAGATAGTCATGGACACTGATGGCACCAAGGAAATGGTAAAGAATTTCAAAGGTTCAAAGTATTTCGAAGTTTGTATTTTTAAAGTGTTTCATTTTTTTTTTTTCAAATAGATTTTTATTGATTTTTACATATAAACAGCAGTATAAACAAACCGAATAATTCAAATCAAATCACAAAAACAAACAGATGTTGAATCATGTCAAGGATTCATCAAAGCATATGAGCAACAATTAGAGAAAGGGACGTTGGGGGGCATGGCTTGGAGCCGACTAAGATGGCTGCCGATCTGTAAAGCTCTGAGGCCTCACACTCCTTCAGCGGCTCACAGCAATTACTCGGTGCCGGTGATACCCGGATATTAGAGCACAGAAGGGTCCTCTGCTCCTCAGGACTGTGGAGATATGGCGAAATAGGGGAAGAAAGGCCCCCCGAAGCGGCTTACCGACTTCTTCGCCGCACCAGCCTCGGCCCTAGATGGCGCCGGCGAACCCTCCCGTCACCCGCGGCAGCGGGCCGCTCTGGCGCGGAACATAACGGCACTCCAGGTGAGCAGCTATTTCACCTTACATCATCGCATCTGGAGGCCTCTGGTGACAGTCCTGGCTCCCAGGTCAACCAGATAAGGGCATTAGAAGGCCAGCAGCAAGCTCCAAAGAGGGGACTACAACCCCCATCTTCACCCACTTCAGCCCTTGTCAGCCATCCGGAGGTTCCTCCTGTAGAAGCATCCTCCCAAGCAGATAGCATTACTCCCACACACAGCCCTGTAAAGCAAAAGATGAGATGGGATACCACGTTTTGTTTTGAATCTCGCCCGGCTGCAGAAGATCCCCAATTAGATGATTCGGATGTGCTCCAGGCTATCCCTGCAGGTACCCAATCGGCTTCTGAGTCCTTCTTAAAGGATATAATGCTAGCATTGCACAGATCTATTCAGAAGGATATCACTAAGGCGATTACGTCCGTATCCTCCACGGTTGATTCTCTTGGCAACAGGATAGACCACGTTGAGAATAAAATGAGTGCATTTGCTGCAGCACACAACACTATAGTGGATGCCCATAATGATCTTGAGGAAGAATTAGCGGCGGTCAAACTTAAACTTGCTGACATGGAAGACAGGAATAGGCGGAACAATGTCAAGTTTCGTGGCATACCAGAGCCAGTCGCTGCCAGGGACCTGACTTCTTATTTACAACAATTAATGAAAGCAATCCTGCCACAATGCTCTGAAGTGGATCTTATAATAGATAGGGCCCACCGCTTGCCGAAGCCGAAGGGGATGCTTGATCATATTCCCAGAGACACCCTCGCCCGCATACATTTCTACCATGTCAAAGATCGTCTCATGCTTGAGTCAAGGAAAAGACCATCTTTGCCTGAGCTGTTTAAAGAAATCCAACTTTATGCAGACCTTTCTCAGGCTACCATTGCTGCCAGAAGAGAGCTTGCTCCTGTTACAGTGGTCCTCCGTCAACACAACATTCCCTATAAGTGGGGATTCCCAACTAAAGTCATCGTTATCAGGAATGGAGTGACTTTTACATTTAACTCCTTTGACACCGGGAGAAACCTGCTACATCAGTGGAACCTGCCGCCACCTGTGCCTACTGTTCAGAAATCTTCAAGGGCTGAGTCCCATAAGTTGGACCCTCCGTGGAAATCTACCACCTCCGCCGAGTGAATAGCTCAATATGGACGTACTGTGAGTCACCTGTGGTGTGTTTTGTACCTCCTATTCTATGGCAAACTTCCCCCCAAGTTTGCGCAGTATTTCACTGCTCGGTTGTGTTACACTATTTTCTCTTCCCTTACTGTTAACTAGTAATGTGTTGAAAAATGTCGTTAACGAATTGTTCTCCTCTAGGCCTAAGAGATGTCATTTTAGCGTTATTCTCCTACCCGACCCTTTCTACTACCAGTCTGTATTGCTAATTCTTGAAAGTATTAATGGGTGTTAAATTACTTTCACTTAACGCGAGGGGACTAAATTGGCCCTTTAAGCGTTCATTGTTGTGGAAAGAGGCTCTCAGATCTGCAGCAGATGTAATTTGCATACAGGAGATGCATTTCTGTGACTCTCATCCACCAAAGCTTTCTCACAAATTGTTCCCTCATGTCTTCTGTTCCAATGCTGCCAAGAAGGTTGCGGGTGTCCTCATAGCGATAAAGCATACAGTGTCATTTCAGTTAATACATGTCAGTTCAGATCCCAAGGGCCGCTATGTAGCTCTCACCTGTTTGCTTGATAACTGCCCCATCACTATTGTAAACGTATACTGTCCCAATGAGTCTCAGATTTCCTTTTTAAATTCTGTAATGAAGAAGTGTAGGAAGCATGCTCAGGGCCAGGTTCTATTATGCAGTGATTTCAATATTGTACATGACGCTGCTGCTGATTCCACTTATCGCGGCAAGCATCCACCTCAACAATTAGGACCTTGGCTCCGGCAGACGGAACTTCCCGATGTTTGGCGGTGCTTCCATTCCTCTGAGAAGGATTATACGTACTATTCTGCTCGTCACCAATCCTACTCCAGAATAGACATGTTCCTAGTCCAGAGTGATATGCTTCTTAGAGTACAAAGTTGTGAAATAGGAAATATCACGTGTTCAGACCACGCACCTATCATACTTAGCATCCACTTAGCTGGCACAGTGGCTCCCCCCGTGTCGTGGCGAAACAATACATATGTCATGTCTCTGAAATCGGTAACCGAGAAATTGAACACTGACATTGCCGAATTCTTTAACACTAACTCCCCCTCGGTAGAGGATAAGTTTTGCCTCTGGAATTCACATAAAGCATTTGCTAGGGGTCTACTGATTCAGCATGCCTCGTGCTTTAAGCGCAACCGACTGCAAACGATGAAGGAGCTACTTACTTCTATTGCAACTCTAGAGCAGAAACATAAAATTGACCCTAATCCTGCCCTACTGAATGCTTTGCGGAAGGCTAGGGATGACTTGAGCGCCCACCTACTGGTGGACTTTGAAAAGCACTCTAAATGCTTGAAAACCTCTTATTACCGGTCGTACAATAAAGCCAGCAAGCTAATGGCACAGAGAGTCAAGGCAGCAAGGATTAAATCTAAAATTCCATTCCTTGTGTCTAAATCGACCGCAGCAAAAATCTTCCACCCTCAACAAATTGCTGATGAATTCAGTAAATATTATCAGGACCTGTATAACTTGAAAGATGACTCGGATACCACGCAACCTTCAATGATAGATATTACCCGATTCCTAGGCTCTTTGCACCTTCCCTCTGTTAACCCTGCACAGCTGCAGTCTTTAAATGTTTCTATTTCCACTCAAGAAGTGGCTAGGGCGATAGATGGCTTAAAACTTAATAAATCTCCAGGTCCAGATGGGTTCTCTGGGGAATACTACAAGCTGTTCAAGCCACTTATTCTTGCTCACCTTACTGAGGTGTTTAACTTAGCAATGGTGACAGGAAACTTTCCACTTGAGATGCTATCCGCAACGATGTGACTCTACCCAAACCAGGCAAAGACCCCTCCCGACCCTCTAACTACCGGCCCATATCACTATTAAATGCGGACGTTAAGTTGTTTGCGAAGGTACTTGCGAACAGACTCCTCGATGTCATGCCCACACTGATAGGCGGGGATCAGGTTGGATTCACTAAGGGGAGACAGGTCCCAGACGGCACGAGGCGTGTGATCGCGCTGGTTGCGGCGGCCCGGGCTCGGCGGGCGCCTTCTCTGCTCCTGTCCCTGGATGCGGAGAAGGTGTTTGATAGAGTACATTGGGGGTACCTTTTGAGGTTCTCCATAAATTTGGTTTTTCTGGCCCCATAGCTACTGCTATCTCAGCACTTTACTCTAACCCTTCCGCACGAGTGTTGGCGAATGGAGTCCTGTCCCGCCCCTTCGCCATTACCAATGGCACGAGACAGGGGTGCCCATTGTCCCCTTTGATATTCTCATTGGTAATGGAGCCTCTGGCAGAAAGGATCAGGACGCATCCGGGTCTGTCTGGTATCAGGTTGGATCGGACAGACCACAGAATTAATTTATTCGCGGATGATGTGATTCTGTCCCTTTCCTACTGCTCTGTACTGTATCTCAAATTCTGAAAGATTTTGGAGAGATATCATATTATAAAGTTAATGAATCCAAGTCCCAGATTTTAGGAATTGGTATGTCTCAAAACAATATACACCACATCAAAAACGCATCGCCCTATCAATGGTGCTCGCACTCTATACCCTATCTGGGAATATGGCTCACTCCAAACCCAAAAGATTTAGTTAAGGCCAACTTTCCAGGCCTGCTGTCTACCCTTCAGGAGCTTGATGGGTTAACTAAATTTGAGCATAGTTGGATGGGAAGAATAGTGTTATACAAAATGTTGATCCTTCCCAAGATACTTTACTATTTAAGAACATTAGTGATACCGATACCCAAGTCCACCTTCTTGAGTTTCCAAAAACAAATGATGTCCTTTATATGGAATGGTGGTAAACCTAGAATAGCACTACATACACTGTTTAAAGCAAGAGACAATGGGGGTATGGGTGTACTAAACTTGTACCATTATTATTTAGCCATAGTTTTAGGTGAACTCCAATTTTGGTTTACAACGAACCATGACAAACTGTGGCCAGCTATGAAGGCCCAAATGGTTCGGACTACCGATTGGGAGGGTTACCTACTAGCGTCAGGACCCAGGAGCGGATCTTCCATATCTGCTCCACCGGCTGTACAGGCTACGATTGGGGCATGGCATGCATTGTGTACTATGCAGGGTGGGGATGCTCCTAAGGTAACACTAAATCTGCCCATTACGACGCTCCCTCACGAGATACCGCACTTATCCCTAGACGTGTGGCGCAGATGTGGGGTAAAATATGACTCTGACCTGTATAGGGGAGGTACTATAACACCCTTCTCCGTGTTGAAGGAGACATATGATCTGCCCGCAAAGGAGGCATATACCTATACTAGATTGACTTCCTACTTGTCTGACACTACCTCGGCTCAGCTGCGCTTACCGCAGCCGGCCGCCGACCTCTTACACCCACAGGCTTCCCCAGCGGCTTATAATACTAAAACCCTGTATCGAACTTTGAAAATGGATTGCACCTTTCGCAAGACTAAACACATGAGACTTTGGGAAGAGGACATAGGCAGTAGATTTGAGGCCGGCCACTGGCGGGAGGCGATCAGATGGGCTAAGCGAACCACAGTATGTGCCTCACATTGGGAGCAATATAGCAAACTACTTCTACGATGGTATTACCCTCCTTTATGCCTAGCTAAGTTCTACCCATCGTGTTCACCTAGCTGTTGGAGGGGATGCGGGGAGAACGGCTTTTTATTCCATGTGTTCTGGCACTGTCCACTCATTCAGCCCTTTTGGGTTTCTGTGTTTTCCTTGGTTAATAGCCTGTGTGGTGGAAGGGTGGGGTATACACCTGAACTGGCACTCCTCCTGCTGGGCATCCACATGATACCGGGTAGACATAGAACAGGTGTATGTCAGGTGCTAGGGGCTGCCCGTCTACTTATTGCAAGAAGATGGAAGTCTACCGCATGCCAGACTTTGACAGAGTTGATTTCAGCGGTGTCATTGAACTATCAATACAAGCGTATTTGTGCATGCAATGGAGGGGGCCTGGATAGATTCAGGACACACTGGGAGTCGTGGGGAGAGGCATTCCCCCACCGTACACTCATTGACGGACTATACGCCGGGGCCTCCCCTGACACTATGGTATTACATTTTACTTTACTTCTATAGCCTCTTGGGGCCACTCTGATTTGTTATTCCTGGAACACCTATATACTATCTAATTAAATAATTGGAAAATCGATACCTGGTAGCTGATGGGTCTCCCCCTCTGTTTACGGGGCGAGCCACCTACTCTGTGGGTTGGGGGATGTGATCCGACTTTATTGGTTCTCTAGGCCTGGACTATGTTTTGTGTTTTATGTTCTTTTGTTGTTTTGCCCTCCGCTTTTCACCTTATCCTCCACTAGCCCGTTCCCCACCTTCTCCTTCTCATGGCAAAACTCGATTGTCGCTTCATACGGCCTTATCGTGTTAGGTTTATCATATGTTTGGAAAAACTTACTTGCTCTTACTATGCATTATCACTATATGTATTTTATTCATGGATGTACCTCACCTGAGTATATTGTATTGTACTGTGATTCTGATGTATATGAGGCCATAAATGTGCCCTTGTTCCTTGATGTGTTTACAACTTGTAATGTATTCCTGTTAAAAATTTCAATAAAAAACTATTGAAAGAAAAAAAAGAAAGGGACGTTGGAATTCATGTCAAGGGTCTGCTGGAGCAGAGTGTAACTAAACTTGGGGGGGTCAGCCCATAGATGAGACCAGGTAGAGTCTTTGGTGAATGCGAACCAGGGCGACCAAATGGCGTTGGGCTTAGAGTATGCTCATTAACTCCAGGTGTGAAAACTCTTCTAATTGGGCAATCTGAGAGATCTTTCTGAGGTAGTGCGCTATGGACAGGGGGATTCTGAGGCCCAGTACAGGGGAATAAAAGTTTTGGCAGCAGAGAGTAGTTCGGGCCATAGTCTGCTGTGGGGACTGGGTGGGAATTTGGGCCAGACATTTAGAAAAATGCCTTTGGGCGATAAGGGTATTGAGAAGCCACAAATCTGGTTCAGAATTTGCTGGACTTGAGTCCAAAAAGGGCAGATTTTGTCACAGTCCCACCATTAATGTAAATAAGAATCGTTCTCTTTGACTAAGCCAACACTTGGGGGAGAGATCAGGTGAATATTTATGCAGTTGCACTGGAGTTTTGTACCATCTGGTAAGCAGCTTATAGGTAGATTCTTGGAGCCGGACACATTGGGAGAGGCCCAGAGCGTGTTTGTAAATCAAGGTAATGTCCTCTGGTGTGAGGGCAATTTGTAATTCGGTCCCCCATGCTCGTATGTAGGAGGGTGGAGTTTGTTCTAGGTCATGGATGAGATTAGAGTACAAAATGCACAGGGTTTTTTTCAGGGGGTTTTCTGCAGGAATAGTTTTTACAACCAAGAGGGTGAGCGTGAGGTGGACCTCAACACTCCCAGGTACATGGCTCTGAGTGATTGGTAGGTTAAGAAGTGAATCGAAGCAAGGTCTTGGGAGAATGTTAATTCAGTGAAAAATGGGAAGTCTCTGTCTATAAGGATAGAATCATATGGTGATTGATTTAGGTATTGTTGGAATAGCCTCTAGCGACTGCGCTCTCGAGATAATTGAATCCTGTACTGACACGAGGAGGAATGGACCTAATAGAGACTCAGCACCCACCGCCATGAGTTGCACACTACCAAGGTCAAGATAATAGTTGTCAGCGCTTGTTTGGCGAGTTTCTGCGGAAACAGGATCTGTGACTCCTTCACTGGCTCGCAAGAGTTGTGCTGCATGATAATATGTTTCAATGTCTGGTAGGCCTATAGCACCTCACTTGTTAGTCCTGGTGAGCATTCGAAAAGCCACACTGGGACGGGAATTGTGCCAGATGTATTGCGAGAAGAGTCTGCACAAAGAGGTTTGGAAATTGGCGAGGGTATCGGTGTAAGGCCGAGATAGTTAATGGAGTCAGTGTGCAGAGGGAATGGCGTTACTTTAGTCAATACTGATTTGAGAGATATCAGCAGTATACACATAATGCTTCAGATTTGGAGGTGTTAATTTTAAAGTTAGAGAGTAGACCAAATTCGGACAGGAGTGTCACTATCCAGAGCAGGGCCGCAGAGGGGTTAGTGGGAATAATTAAAAATGTATCTGCAAATACTGCTGTTTGGTGATGAGTACCTTTACAGTGCACTCCTTGCAGGAGGGGGTCCTGATGCTTGTGCTGGATCAATGTCTCGATAGTTAGCACAAATAATAACGGGGAAAGTGGGGGCAGCCCTGCCTAGTGCCATTTTTAATATTGAAGGCTTCTGTTGACTCTAATCTTGGCACTGGGACTCAAGTAAAGAGCCATTATCTTCTGAATGAACAGTGGGGGATTTGCTGCAATGTCAGGTTCATAAAGGTCCAATCTACTCGCCTTTTCGATGTCAGCTGATTACAAAGCTAAAGGAGTTTTCTGTGATCAGGCAGATTGGATTTAAATGAAGTATACGTAAAGTGTTGTGTTTTCCCTCACTGCCCGGCACAATACCTGCTTGTTCTGGGCTGATTAAGTGTGGTAAAAGGGTTTTTAGTCTGTTGGCTAACAATTTGACATAGCGTTTAATGTCCACGTTGAGCAAGGAAATCAGGTGGTAGCTGCCACATTGGGTCTGGTCTTTCCCATTTTAGAGATAATTGAAATATGAGCTTCTAAGGCCTGGGACAGAAAACAATGGGCATTATCAGTGGAATTGCAAACTCATAGGAAATGGGGGAGTAAGATACTGCTGAACTGCTTATAATAGGCAGCAGGTAAGCCGTCTGGGCCAGGAGACTTCCCAGAGGAGTTATGTGACAGTGCAGGTTTGCAATTCTGACAAGGTGAATGGAGTAGTCAACATGTCTTGTTGTTGAGGTTGGAGACAGTACAGTATAGTTTGTGGGATTGAAGAGAAGTCTGGATGTGTGCTCTGCAGTACACAAGATCCATAGGGGATTCAGATGGTCTCTAATTATAGAGGGACTGGTAGAACGTGCAGAATTCTGAGGCTATGCCCTAAGTGTGTGTTAGCATAGTCCCTGATTGGGAAGTTATTTTGGTGATGAAGGTTTGCTCCCGTCTTTTTTTTTTTTTTTTTTTTTTGTCAGGTAGGCCATGAGCTTACCTCCTTTGTTGCTATGCATATAATATTTATGAGATGAAGTCAGGTAGGCTTTGGCCACTTTTAAGATGAGGCAGTTTTTGAGTTGTCCTCTACACAATATTAGGTCTGAGAAAGTCTGCTGGACTGCTGATCGATTATGCTGGAACTATAGCGTGGCAGTGCGGGAGAGTAAGTCATCAATTTCTTTAGACCTCTTCCTTTTAAGTTAGGAGTTCAAGCTTATAAAGACACCTCTAATCACTGATGTATGCGCTTCCCACATCATGCTGGGTTGAACATCTGGTATATCATTTTTAGATATATAGTCAGTTAAGGCCTTCTGAATGGACTGGCGTGCATCTTGAGAGAAAAGTAGGGTTTCCAGTAATATCCTCAGGGGGGTAGTGATGATATTTCTAAGTGAAGGGAGACAGGGGCGTGGTCAGAGATGGTAATGTGGCCTATGGAAGGGGAGAAGGAGAGAGTGAAATGACATTGAGATATATAATTCAGACGTTGGTAAGATTTGTGGTGGTTGGAGTAGAAAGTATAGTTTCGAGCAGTGGAACGGAAGGCCCTCCATGAGTCCTTGAAGTGTAGAGAGGAAAGGTGCTTGGAGAGTCTGCCAATAGAGGCAAAGCTATGTGAGGATGTGCCAGTGGAGGAATCTTGCAGAGGGTGAATGGCAACATTAAAGTCTCCCCCCAGTAGTACTACGCCATCCACAAATGTGTAGAATGTATCTAAGACAGTGAGCAACCATGGGATCTGGCGTATGTTGGGAGCGTAAATGTTGCCAATGGTGACCAGTATTGGCTATGTGGCCTTTTAGAAAAAGGTTTCCATCTTGATCATCACTCAGTTGGGAGGAGAGAGAAAAGGGGACATCAGACTTAAAAACAGTACTGACTCCATTTTTCTTAGCCCCAGTATTACAAGAGTGGAACCAAGTTGAGAATGGTGATTTGGGTATGTTAGGCACTTTGTTTTCTAAAATGTGGGTTTCCTGCAGGAGCAATATTGATGAGCCAATCTTTTTAAGAGCATGGAGTACCTACTGTAGATGTCAGAATCCTGGTGTCAGAATCCTAGTGTATTTTTCTAATTTACCATCAGTGGCCGCTGTTTCTCTCACTCTGAACTATTGTATTGCACTTCCACTCCTCACCACTGGAGGCTGCTGTGTTATCCTAGGATTTGCCCTTAAACAAATGACCGATGTGTGCCAACTTGAAGCAATCTTGTTTCCTGTTTGGGTCTATTTATACCCATGAAGCAATTCAATCATTGCTCGAGTATTGTGATTTGTTTCCAGTCTCCAGCTACTCTGAACTGTCTTTCCCAGGCTGTTCCTACTCCTTGCTGTATTACCCTTGCGATCTACACCTCAAGCCACACCCCGTACTACTACTCGTCAACATTTAACTGCGCCTGGCTTTCATCCATCTGGCCACTGGATTCCAGCAGTGAGTACTAGTAACGTAACAGGATACTCGATCCAAAACTATGGAATCCGCCAGGGAAGTGAGCTTGGAGGTTCGTATAAATAATTTGAACTGTTTACTTACTAACATCTTCATTGAAATGCAAAGTTTGAAAACAAAGTATTTGGCATTTGAAAACCAGACATCTCATAATGTGCAAATATTCGGACAATCAACTCAGGATTTACAAAATATGGTGGCTCAACATGCAGCGCAAATACAGGAACTTCAAAACCGGGCTGTGGTTCCAGTTTTTGCATCCATCTTTCAGGTTTGGTGGGAACCGTGAAAAGTACCGTGGATTTATTAATCAATGCAAGTTATATTTTGGGGCACACCCTTCTCACTACCTCATTGACAGATCTAAGGTGCTGTGTATTATTATGCTTCTGACACATAAGGCCGTAGCCTGGGCTAATCCCCTTATTGAGACCAATGATGCACGTCGTGATGATTTAGAAGCCTTTCTTGCAGCTATGAGCCAGGTATTTGATGATCCTAACCGATGTGCAACAGCTGAGGCAACATTATTGGCTCTACATCAGGGCAGACACTCGGTTGCTGAATATGCCACAGAATTCAGAAGGTGGGTCATTGACACTGAATGGAATAATGCTGCAAAATTAACATTTTTCAAGAATGGACTCTCTAATGCACTTAAAGATGAATTAGCATGAGCTGATGCTCCAACAAATTTTGATGATTTTGTACATCATTGTGTTCGTATTGATACTTGACTGTCTGAGCGGAGGCAAGAAAAGTGGAGTTCTACCTGACTTCGTAATAATCGGTACCTTTCATCTCCAAAATCTTGAAACGCTTGGTCTATTCTCGTTTAATCCGCTATCTTTCTGCTAACTCTCTTCTTGACCCCTTACAATCTGGCTTCCGCACTCTGTACTCTACTGAAACGGCCCTCACAAAAGTCTCCAATGATCTACTGACGGCTAAATCCAAAGGTGACTTCTCTCTTCTTATTCTTCTAGATCTCTCAGCAGCATTTGACACTGTTGACCATGAACTCCTCCTCACTATGCTCCGCTCTGTCGGCCTCAGGGACACCACACTTTCCTGGTTCTCCTCTTATCTCTCTGACCGCACTTTCTGTGTATCATTTGTGGGCTCTGTTTCTTCCACTCTTCCCCTTACCGTTGGGGTTCCTCAGGACTCGGTCCTAGGCCCTCTGCTCTTCTTTCTCTACACGGCCTCCATTGGACAAACCATCACCAGATTTGGCTTCGGGTACCATCTTTATGCTGATGACACCCAATTATATACGTCATCCCGTGACATCACCCCTGCACTAATACAGAACACCAGTGACTGTCTCTCTGCTGTCTCAAATATCATGTCTTCGCTCTATCTGAAACTGAATCTCTCAAAGAAGTGAACTACTGCTGTTTCCACCATCTAATAGATCTGTCCATTGCAGTCTCCGGCCTTACCATAACTCCTAGGCAGTATGCCTGCTGCCTCGGGGTTATGTTTGACTCAGACCTTTCCTTCACCCCCCATATCCAATCACTTGCACGCTTATGTCATCTCCACCTCAAAAGCATCTCCAGAATCCACCCTTTCCTTACCACAGATACACTAAAGACACTTATTGTTGCCCTGATTCACTCTCGCCTTGACTACTGTAACTCCTTACTAATCGGTCTTCCCCTTATTAAACTCTCCCCTCTGCAATCTATTCTGATTGCGATGGCCAGGCTCATCTATCAGTCTAGACGCTACAGCGATGCCTCCGGTCTGTGTCGGTCACTACATTGGCTGCCTATTCAATACAGAATACAATTTCAACTTATCACCCTCATCCACAAGGCTCTCCATAATGCTGCACCTCCCTACATTTCCTCCCTTCATCTCTGTCTATCGCCCAACCTGTACTCTCCGTTCACTCAATGACCTAAGACTAACATTCTCTATTATCAGAACCTCCCATGTGTTGCAGAGTGTTATTGCTGGATGTGGCAGAGTCAAAACCAGATAGATGTATGTATAACAGGAACAGATTTTAGTGGAACATGAATGCAGTAAGTGAAAGTCCACCTCACATGGTGAATAACAGATCTTCTACAGCACACACTAAAACAAAAAGCATCAAAACAACAAAGTACAGTGTCTACAGATAAACATTTAGTAACAGCTACATCTAGTGCCCTAAATGTGAACTGCAGTCAATCCAGCAAATATAGAGACGAAGCTGGCTGTTACATATCTCCAACACCACGCCTGTATACAAGACTTCTGCCAAGTTGCACCAATTCTCTGGAATGCTCTATCCCAGACTATCAGATTAACCCCCAATTTCCACAGCTTCAAGCGTAAACTAAAGACATATCTTTTCAAACAGGCCTATCACAACTCCTAATGTAAACCCTTCCGTAGTTATATTACCTAAAACATACCCTCTGTTCACGCTCCCGCATTACTTCACAGGATTTGATGCCGTATCAGACTAACTTTATATGTCCAGGCACCGTCTGCACGTTAAAGGCCACGACTGGTGATGGCTCCTACAGCCTTATATATGTGTAATGACAGTAACCTCTATTAAAAAATCGTCTAACCATTGTATAAGCAATGCTACCTCTGATTCCACCCCTGCTACCTCCTGTGTCACCCCCTCTACCTCATAGATTGTAAGCTCTTGCGACCAGGGCCTTCAGTCCCAGTGTGTGAATTGACTATTTCTTTGTAATGTATCTTTTTTGTCTGTACTTGAACCATACAAATTGTACAGTGCTGCAGAATATGTTGGCGCTATATAAATAAAATGTATTATTATTATTATCTGTTCCACCTTCCACCTCCAGAGACTCTGAAACTTACAAGTACTCTGAAGTTGATGCTGAACCTATGCAGATTGACAGTATACAAAAACGTGAAAGTGCGGATAGAAGGGAACGCAGTCTGTGGGAAAATCAATGCTTCTATTGTGGTAAACCTGATCACTTTCTCAGTAATTGTCCAAGTCGTTGACAGAAGTCAGTGGCGGTTATAGCAGATCCTGATCTAGCCGAGGATGAATCCGTTTATTCTGAAGCAGTGCCACCAGTGAATGGAGTCGTCCGCTCAATCTCTTCGATAGCACCTAACATTAAGAAGGAAAGAAAGGACTCTCATTGCTTCATTTCCATCAAGTTTCATACCGGCTCCCAGTGGATATCTACCTCTGCCATGGTGGACTCTGGAGCAAATGGAAACTTTATGGATATTGCTTTTGCTAATAAGCATGGAGTGAAGATCCAGGGGAGACTTTCACCAATTCTAATGGAAACGATTGATGGGTCCCCACTGAACTCAGACCCAATTAATCAAGAGACTGAACCCTTGGAGATAATGATGGAACCTAATCACCAAGAGGTTTTATCTTTCTTATTAATTTCATCTCCACATTTTCCAATCATCTTGGGTGGTCCGCTATGGGGTATAATACTGTGTGCAGGGGCCACTATGGGGCATAATACTGTGTGCAGAGGCCACTATGGGGCAAACTACTGTGTGCAGGGGCCACTATTGGGCATAATACTGTGTGCAGGGGCCACTGGGGGCATAATACTGTGTGCAGGGGCCACTGTGGGGCATAATACCGTTGTCAGGGGCCACTATAGGACATAATACTGTGTGCAGGGGCCACTATGGGGCATAATACTGTGCACAGGAATGTGGTTTGTGCGGGGGGGAGGGGTTGGGGGCGGCAGTTCGGTGGGGGCCCCATGTCAAATGTTCACCTTGGGGCCCAGCCATTCCTAGTTACGCCACTACTTGAAACATCCCCTAAACTGCCATCTACTGTATGTATAAAGAATTTGCTGATGTTTGTGATAAAAAGAATGCTGACAAGTTGCCCCACACCGACCTTATGACTGTCCCATTGAACTGTTGCCAGGGGCAGCTATACCTTTTGGAAGGATATATCCATTGTCAGAGCCTGAACTGAAAGCACTTAAAGAATACATAGATGAAAATTCAGCTAAAGGATTTATTTATCCATCTACTTCACCAGCAGGTGCACCAATATTTTTTGTTAAAAAGAAAGATGGTACCTTGAGGCCTTGTGTTGATTATAGAAAACTGAATGAAATAACAATAAAGAACCTTTACCCTCTGCTTCTTATACCTCAGTTGCTGGATAGAGTCCGTTATGCAAAGATGTTTACCAAACTAGACCTACGTGGTGCCTATCACTTGGTGCATGTAAGACCTGGTGATGAATGAAAAACAGCATTCAGATCACGTTATGGACATTTTCAGTACTTAGTCATGTCTTTTGGACTGTGTAATGCACCTGCAACCTTTCAGCATTTCCTTAACGACATTTTCAAAGATCTGCTAGATTAGTTTGTAGTCATTTATCTGGATGATATACTAATCTTCTCCAACTCTGAAGAAGAACACCAGAACCATGTCAGTGTTGTGCTACAACATCTACGAACTCATTAACTCTATATTAAATTGGAGAAATATGAGTTTCATCAAATAGAAATTCAGTTCTTGGGTTATGTAATTTCTACTGAAGGACTGCATAAGGACTCCAGTAAGATTCAAGCAATAATGTACTGGCCAACCCCAAGGAATGTGAAAGAGGTTCAGCGTTTTGTAGGATTTGCTAATTTCTAGATGGTTCATCAAATATTTTTCAGCTATAATTGCACCAATTACTCAATTAACAAGGAAGGGAATACCATTTATTTGGTCTTCTCAAGCACAGGATGCCTTCCTTTGTCTAAAAACAAAATTTACCACAGCTCCTATACTGATTCATCCTGACCCTGAACATGCCCTTATCGTTGAAGTTGATGCTTCTGACTGTGCAATAGGGGCTATTCTATCACAAAGAACTGGATAAAAAGATTTGCTACATCCTTGTGCTTATTTTTCTCGAAAATTAATCTCCTCAGAAAAGAATTATGATGTAGGAAACAAGGAGCTTTTAGCCATCCTTGCTGCTTTTCAAGAGTGGCGACATCATTTGGAAGGAGCAGCACAGCAGATAGTGGTGCTAACTGACCATCGTAATTTAGAGTTCATCAGATCTACTAAATGTTTGTTCCCCCGTCAAGCTCGGTGGAGTCTGTTTCTTAATCGATTTAATTTTGTGATCTCTTATAGACCTGGCTCTCAAAATGGAAAAGCTGATGCCTTATCAAGACTGTTCTCAAATGACTCCTCTCCACCTGCACCACCAACTACCATTCTGTCGGAATCCAATTTTGTGGGGGTCATTACCAACAAGGATCTTCTGGAAGAGATAAGAGCAGCATATGAGACTGATCCAGTTCTTCTGAATCCACCAGATGATATCTCTCTTACATTTCCAAATAGAGTATGGACTCTTAATCACTACATTTACTGTATGTGCCAGAGAGTATACGACTAAGAGTATTAAAGTTTATTCATGACTAAAAGCTGGCAGGTCACAAGGGCAATCAGAAGACAAAAGAACTTCTGTCACGCTTCCTTTGGTGGCCTAATTATCAAGAGGACGTGAAGAAATAGGTTTCTTCTTGTAACACCTGTGCCATGAATAAAACTCCTCGTACTTCACCAGTGGGACTTCTGCAGCCTCTTTCAATCCCATCCTGTCCTTGGGGGTCTATATTTATGGACTTTATTGTCGAATTGCCTGCCTCTAAAGGTAAAAATGCCATCTTAGTTGTGGTTGATCGACTGACAAAAGCAGCTCACTTTATTCCATGTTGTGGTCTCTCTTCTGCCAAAGAGACTGATGACCTTGTCATTCAAGAGGTCTTTCGTCTCCACGGAGTACCAGATGAAGTTGTCTCAGATCGTGGAGTACAATTTACGTCCAGATTTTGGAAGAATTTTTGCAAAACACTTGACATTGATGTTAACTTGTCATCTGCTTTTTATCCCCAATCAAATGGTCAAACTAAATGCACAAATCAAACTTTGGAGCAGTATCTCCAGTGTTACATTTTTCACTTGCAAGATTACTGGGTTGATTTGCTTCCAATGACAGCATTTTCATACAATAATACTCAGAATGTTTCCACCAAACAAACACCATTTTTTGCTAATTGTGTTACCATCCAAGTATCCATCCTAATTTTCCCAGAGACACTCCCATTCCTGCAGTCAATGACAAATTTCAATCTCGTCAACAGAATCTGGAGATGTTAAGGGACACATTAAAGATTGCCCAGGAGAGATACATCCTGTATTTCATGTATCACTTCTGAAACCTGTTATTCGAAATCCATTTCCTGAACGTAACTTGCCTCCCCCCGGTCCAGTTAAAGTGGATGGCCAAGAACATTACACTGTCGAAAAGATACTGGACTCTAGGATTTTCAGAAGTTGTCTATAATACCTAATAAAATGGCAGGGGTATGGCCCCGAGGACAATTCATGGGAACCTGTAACCAACATCAATGCTCCCCGACTGCTTAAGGAATTTCACCAAAGATATCCAGAAAGACCGAGTCAAGCAATGTCTGGAGGTCGTTGCTGAAGGAGGGAGTAATATCAGAATCCTGGTGTATTTTTCTAATTTACCACCAGTGGCCGCTGTTTCTCTCACTCTGAACTATTGTACTGCACTTCCGCTCCTCACCATTGGAGGCTGCTGTCTTATCCTAGGATTTGCCCTTAACCAAGATGACCGATGTGTGCCAACTTGAAGCCATATTGTTTCCTGTTTGGGCCTATTTATACCCATGAGGTAATTCAACCATTGCTCGAGTATTGTGATTTGTTTCCAGTCTCCAGCTCCTCTGAACTGTCTTTCCCAGACTGTTCCTACTCCTTGCTGTATTACCCTTGCAATCTACACTTCAAGCCACACCTTGGACTACTACTCTACAAGATCTAACTGTGCCTGGCTTTCTTCCATCTGGCCACTGGATTCCAGCCGTGAGTACCAGTAACGTAACACTGGGAGGGCTTGGTAGGAGAGTTGAGACCCTTGACATTGCATAAGGTAATCTTGACAGAAGACATAAACAACAAAGCAATATCAAAATTATTAAAATAACTGGTAGATCTGAGATAGAAATTGATGTGAAATAACAAAACAGGTAGAATGCACTGAGCTAGAATGGTGGAGAAGGGGTTGGTTTGGAGAGTAGACACTAGAGTAGGCCGTGTACCATGAACCACTATATACTGTGGGAGGGGTTACTTAAGAATAGTGCAATTCATCCATGCCAAGTATGGATTGGCAGGACAGCAAGAGTAACACAGAGAGGGATAAACATGGTGGGAACAAAAGTCAATAAAACTAGAATAAAAGAAGATGCTTAGCAAGTAAGGTGACACAGCAAGCAAATCAGTCCAGGTCTACGTGTGCTTTCCTCCACTGAGACCGAGGTTTGGGCTTCCTCTAGGCTTTGATCTAGGAAGGTTTGGGAGGGAGGCAACGTCCGTGAAGGAAAGCCAAGAAGGTATGAAACGAAGAGTCTAAGTCCAAAGGAGGGCATGCAGCCAGCAAATCTTCCGGATGGCAGACATTGTTCCGACGGCCACCATAGCTAGGATATGCCAAAAGGAAAGAGCCATTTGTAGGCAGTCTTCAACAGTCTCAATCAGTCAGTAAGAGTCTTTAGTTGTCTCCTTTTTTCCAGGGTTACAGGAAAGACATCCTGGAAAAGGGTTATTTTGTGGTCCTCATATAGGAAATCTGGTGTGAAACAAGCCTTCTGGAGGACCACCTCCTTAACAGGGAAAGATAGCAACTTACAAACAACGTCTTTAGGAGGCTCACTGTCCCTAGGTTTGGGGCAGAACGCCCTGTGGGCACTTTTAATTTGGATACCAGCAGGCGCAGCAAGATAATTTATACCAGCAAGATCATTTATGGAATTTTCTTAGTAACTTTTATGACCTCAGAGGGAGGGAAGTCTTTAGGTACACCTCTGATGCATAGGTTGTTCCATTTACCTCTATTATCTTGATCTTCTAGATAAGAATGAAGGGATTTCAGGTGCGCTTGGCACGCCAAGGGTGCCATACAGGTAGCTTCGCCATGGGCCAATATTGATGTTTGGTTGTCTTCTTGAAGTTCGACCCTAGAGCCGATATTGCGGACACCCTGTTCCTTCATAACTGGGCCTTTTCAATGATTTTCTGGAGGCCTTTAGAAGAGATATTGATCATAGAAGTGGGATCGGTAAAATGTCTGTCATCCATAGTACTTTCTGCATCTGATAATTCCACAGGGTTAGAAATAGCCAGGGAGAGTTTCGCAGCCAGGGTAGAGTGGAATAGAGTGTGCTTCTTGAGATATTTATCGATATCCACTTGCAACTTCCTTGAATGTTTTTGAATGAGTTGTTAGTAGTATAATGTTATACCGTTTTAGCCATAGAAAGTAGTGGAAGAGTGAAGAAATCAGGCGATACCTTTTAGAGGCTAACTTAGTATATTTGCTAGTGAGCTTTCGAGAGTACTAGCTCTCTTCTTCAGACATTGACATTATACAAGAAACTGAAAATTCACACACTCTTTATACACACAAGACATGGATCTTCAAAGGATCTTGGAATAACAAAATGCAATATAAGTAGAGACGTTATTTACAACAGGTCAAGAAATAAACAATCTGGAAAACTTGTGGGGCGTGACGGAGGGATTCTTGCTGTTATCTGTTTGCAATCAGGTGGTGATTTGTGACCCTCACAGTTCATACATAGTGTGACATGAAACTGGCATGAATATTAAGTCCAAACTGCAGTTTGAAATTTTTGCATTAACTTGTATTCCCATTCCTTTCTCTCCCTCTGCATCTTAAAATGTCCCATTTAAAACCACAACCCGCAAATCTTCAATAGAGTGGTCTTCTCCGGAGAAATGTGCAGCCACGTAAGAGTCCGTGGTCTTAGCCTGACCAATTTTCACCATGTGGGGTAGAGAGAAAAACTGCCAGTCCACATTAGGTGGACTAGATAAAGGTCCGAGTTAGGGTGACATGAGGGGCAGTCAGTTGCGTCTGGGTAGAGAGGCGGCACGTAGGTATATCTATTCAGTTGCTATGAAAGGACAACTGTGTAGCAGCAGGACAATGTTCTCAGAGTGACACGGTGGGTGAAGTACCCAGTTGGGCTTCTGCCGCAAATAGATGTGTAGATAGGAGTACCAAGATGGCTGCCAATTTGTATTGAAGTAGCTAGAACTGGAGGAGCAAGATGGCCACTAGTTCTATAGGAGAGTTGTAGGGTGTGCCAATATGGTCGTCTCTGGTAAGATTGGAGGTTAACAGGGTGGACCAAGATGGCCGCCATCAGGGTGATAGACAGCCAGCAAGGTGGAGTAAGATGGCCAATGCTGTATAGTGAGGGAGGTAAAAGAAGGCCCTCAGCAAGGGGCTAGAGGTAAGCCAGTGACCCACCTGATTGTCTGAAGAGCTGCGGGTTACTCCCACCGGTGATCAGCAGTGGTGGGGTAAGCCCAGAAATGTAGATGGGTGAGCGGGTGGATACATGGGTGCATATGACAGGAGGACCATTACCTGCCAGCCATATCCATTGTACATCGTAGAGGCGAATGCCTGATGATGTTGCCGCCTGGGTGTAGCATGTAGGTCTGAGTGCTGTTGCGGGAGATTGAGTGGCTGCTGTAAATCTGGACTCAAAATGGCTGCGGCCTCGTGTGGAGATGAGAGTTGGAGGCTCAGGAGGAAGGTGCAGCCGTTATGTTCCACAAGAGCATAACGAACGTCACTGGGACCTGGGGAAAGGCCCAAGGGTGTTTTGGGTGCAGAAGGAGAGGTTAGAAGTATGTAGAAAAGTTGAAAAGTGTGCAGATATTTTTTTTTTATCATACTCAGACACACAGTTGCTTCCTCTTGTTGGAAAAGACAGTACAGTGCTTAGATTGAACTGATAATAGTTGGCGCTGTCCCATCAGTGCATTGTTAATTTTATATATTGTAACTTTTTATGTATGTTTCTCTCTGCTCTCTACGACACCAAACTTTTTCCAATTTTGACAATCGTGGAAGACCAACTGTATGACCAGCTTTTGAGATTCTACACTGCAACACAACAAAAGTACCCCCCAGTGGATCAACGATCTACCTCCAGAGAAATGTGTAAATACCAAGTCCCAGTTCAGACAAACAGCTAAGCCATATCGAGCAGATTGAACGATTCTTTACCATGGGGAAAAAGAGGTTCTCACTAAAAGTCGAATGTCAAATATCCTGAAGGCCTGTCATGACAACCCAATTTCTGGTGGCCATTTTGGCAAAGATAAAACATTAGCCAAAATCTCTGACTGCTATTACTGAAGGGAATGAAGAACAATGTTCACTAATGTGTCAAAGCCTGTCAAAAATGTTTTGTCATAAATCCCAAAATCAGCAAGGGAGCTCCACCACTCAACAGTACACCAGTGCCTGGAAAAGTATGGAGCTTTGTTGGGATTGATATAATCGGTCCTGCTACTTCTGGGCCATCAGCTACATTCTGACAGGAACAGAAGACAACCACTCCTTTCTCAGAGATAAAGTCAGCCACCACATGAAAATTGACTTGACAAAAAAACTACAGAACTACTTGAACCAAAATGTGAATGAATATGTGAACATCTCTGGAATGTCTCATGATGGAGTCTCCACAACTGATGCAGATATTATGCCCACAGTGAATCTGTTGAGTTGCAACATCATCTACACAAATGTCGGTAACTCCATGGATTGGTCGACATATCCTGCAAGTTTCAATCTGCAGTCAATAACAGAACATGCACTTTATCTTGAAAATAAGCATGATCATTTTAATTTTGTTAGTCAGTGTTTACCTTTAAAAAATTTATATTGTAGCAATGACTTGCTAGCCAAAGATCCGAATACATGGGATGACTATTGGGCGATTTGTTGTCCCTAATAGTTGTCCTTTGCATTGAGTGATAAGTGATTTATCACTAACGAGAAATTTCTGAGAAAAAATTTACATAATCTAATAGTCTGGACTGTGGGTATACTCTGGCCTGTTACACTGGGTTCAACCTGAATATTCCAAATTGCTCGGCTTTTAATGGAAACAAATGTTTTGTGATTTGTCTCCTGCAAACTGAAATGGCCCCCACCATTTTATGGTTTTTGTTTTTTGGTTACCCAATATACAGTGGGGAAAAAAAAGTATTTAGTCAGCCACCAATTGTGCAAGTTTCCCCACTGTACAAACTGTCGCCATTGTAACGGCAAAAAAAAAAAAAAAAGAAAAAAAAAGCTGACTGATGCAGTTCTAGTCTAATACTCATTGCCCTGGTCACCATGGTCATGCAATATTGCTATACTTCCTGAGAATCATTCTCATCTCAGTCAAAGGAGAATATTGCATCTGAGAGTGAGGTGATCTTGAATCAGATTTCTATGTGTACTTACTCTAACGTTGTCACTAACACAGACCCCTGGTAGTTATGTGGCACCTACTGAGAAAGCCATTTCTCCTACTCAGAGTAGTCTTCCTCCTCTTTTTGATGAGCTTGATGGGAACAGTCTGCATTTTTTGCAAGTAGAGGAGGCAGAGATGGAAGAGAAGACATGACTGTTGGTGGAGGCAGTAGTGGCAGGGGGTGCGTTATTACTACTGGTAGTCATTCTGGAAGGGGCACTAGGGGGAAATCTGGAGGTGGAAATTATTAGGGTGTGCAGGAATCCCATGGCCATGATGAGTCAGAAAAAAATGTGAAGACAATGATATTGTCAATTTTGATTCTGATAGGATGATTTGCGGATAGGACTTGGCATTTTAAGATCTGCCATTGGAGGTGACATAATCTCTTTATTATATATCTTACAGAAAAAACTTCCAGGTCAAGCAAGTATAGGCATTGTATATGCAGATATATAGGTGCATAAAAAAATTCAGGGAATGATCACTAGATGAAATAACAGTGTCCAACCTATACTTTGTTATGGTTGAGAGATGTATCGGTACCTATGATACTTACCATAAGGAAATTTTAAACATCCTGTAATTGTAATAAAACAGACATCATAGAGTGACCTTTCTATTTATTTTAGGTAGTGCTTGTTGAAGATGAAGTCTCCAGAGAGTGCTGTGATGTTTTCTTCTAGACATGCCTCACCTCAAGGCAGAAAAGCAGAGGTGAAAAGATTTTGATATCAGTGGCACAGAGATAAAAACACTGATGTGTTGGACATCATTTTTGTACTATTTCAAAGGATGTAATGCACATGACACATGAACTAAAACTACTGACAAGTACTGTATGTGTTTTTATTCTATCGTCATCCATTGGTACTAGAGCACATGCATTGTTTAATAACTATTGCAGTTTGTCCACTATAGTAACTGTTTGTGTTTTATTTTTATTTTTTCTAAACCAGAAACAGACTTAAAGATTAATTAAACATAGTCAGTGTGATTTATGGTAATCATGAAGTTAACAGTAAGATAAGGCCCCTCAGCCCCACCCTTTAAAAAAAAAAAAAGTAGTGTGAATATTAAGCATCCTTGGTAAAGCGTGAGTGTTGTAGTTACATACTAGTTTTATATGGTGTTGCACCAAATATAGGACACAAAAAAGACCAAAGGTATAAGTAATCATAACAACTATATCACATAAATAAATCATCAAAAAAATTAAACCTACCTAATATTGTATAAACCCCACTTGTGTCACCAAAAAAACTTTTACTCTTGAAAACAATCCACAAGACTTCTAAAGGTGTCCTGTGTTGGGCACAGATCTTTTAACAACTATAACTTGAAAGTTTCATGAATAGGACTCACTGTCTTAAATAGACACTTTCATATCAAGAACATTTGCATAAATTAATATTACAGGTGATTATAAGAAACACTTTAGTATATCTTATCAGAGAAAAATGCTTCTTTCTACTCTTATCAGGCTGTTACCCTATTCTCTCTTTTTTCGAAACTGACTTTCACACTAAAAAAATATTTGCTATATCTGTCTCAAGATGGATTGCAAGTCATATGACTTATAGTACTCAAGTCTGTAGAAGTCCGTGGAGAGAAGAGGTGGTGAGTAGAGGTGGTGAGTGAGCATGAGCACAGAGGCAGAGAGGTTTAAACTGATGTTGGATATAAATTATTGCTTTTTTACAACAAAATCTCAATAAAGAACACCAGCAGGCATTATCCACATTACAAAGCGCACATCAACTAGTGATCAAACAAGCAGACAAGGGCTCTGACATTGTGGTCTAAAACTTACATGACTATAAAACAGAAATATACCGGCAGCTGGGCGATGACACACTCTACACCCCTCTTGCACGTGACCCTACTCGGTCCCTGTGCGTGGAACTCACTGAGATTCTCAATAAAGCCCACCAACAGGGGATCACCTCCTTCAGACTAACATTCCCACGATGGAAGGGATTAACGTCATCAGAGACACCGTTCAAGAATATGATTACAAACCAGAGGAAATTAACCTCATCGTCGATTTACTGACATTTGTATTATGTAAGAACTATTTCCTTTTTGAATCAACATTCTATTTACAAAGGACAGGCACCACTATGGGCTGTAATGTGGCACCTACTTTTGCGGTTCTATTCATGAATAACTTTGAAAATAAGTTTGTATATAATAATCCTTTGTTTTTACTGTACGTGTCCTACTGGACTAGATATATTGATGATATATTCATTGTATGGCAGGGTGAACACTCGAAGCTGGTTGCATTTCACGAATATCTCAATTCTTGTGTTCCATCCATCAAATTCTCCATGACATCTGACACTACCTGTATTCCCTTCTTGGACATGATGGTAGAAATCATTGGTGAGCAGCTTTCGTTTGACTTATACACCAAGCCCACAGATAAAAATAGCCTTTTGAGGTACGATAGTTTCCACAACCCAGGCCTGATTAAATATCTCCCTAAGTCTCAAATGATGAGAGTCAAGAGGATTGTATCTGATGCAGAACGCTCTAGGGAGCGTCTGGATGAGATGTCTGAAAAATTTAAAACAAGGGGTTTCCCACCTAACATTCTGGAGACACAACGCCAAACCATCGAAAGTCTATCACGTGATTCACTCCTCCAACCCACTAATAGTCACAATTCTCCATCCAACCGTCCAGTGTGCGCTACCACGTACGCGACAGAAAGTGACGCAATCAAAAAGATCGTTAATAAACACTGGTACCTTTTACAGAAGTACCATCCCTCAACTTTCAACCAGCACCCACTAATGTCATACAGAAGGGCCCTGAATATCAAAGACAAACTAGTAAAGGCTGATGTAGGCCCCGCCCCCTCTCTAACCCAACCCACTCTCACAGGTTCCAAAAGGGTTGGGACCTTCCCTTGTCTTGGATGCGCACAATGTGGCAACGTAACGAAGGGACACTATTTCACCCATCCACAATCAGGTAAATACTTCCCCATTAAAGACCTCTACACATGCAATTCATCATTTGTGATCCACCTAATCAAATGCCCATGAGGCCTAGGATACATAGGGGAAACCACCCAAATAATTAAGGACAGGATCTCACAACATAAATCCACCATCCAAAACAAACTTACAGACCTCCCCATACCTGACCACTTCATCTCAAAAAACCATACTCCTCAACAACTCCGGTTCCAGGTCATAGACCACGAACCAATCCCTAGGCATGGAGGGGACAGAATGTCATCTCTCCTGAAACGTGAAATGCGGTGGATTGCTAAACTGAACACTCTCCACCCACATGGACTCAATAGAGAGTTCTTCCCCTTATAATGTGCTATATATCAGGCAACTCCTTTTACTTCCCCCCCTCTTTCTGTCACAGTTACAATTTTTACCCCTATTTTGGTGACGGTCTGCTATGTCCACCCATGTGATTCCAATTAATACCATGTAGTTGCACACAAACAGTACTCAGCCCTTTATACTCTCCCCCTAGTTTGGTTTTAAACTTTATAACAGTATCACCCTTTACGGCTATAATGTACAATTATCCTATAGCCCTACATTAGTGTAATTCACCAAAGTCCACTATTGCCATTTAATTATTGTCATATTCTACCTTATCATTTTCCCCTGGTTGGGCACCTCCCCATGTGTTTTGATCCCTGACTGTAATTAGATAATTTCCACTAATATCTTTGTGCTCCTTACTACTCACACATATCTGCTACACTTGCGTCTCTTCTGTCAGGGTCCTCTCCTGCTCCTCCTGGCACGGCACCAAATAAGTCCAGCAGCTTAAATAGCTTTACTCCCTTGCTCTTGTCTGTCTTCAGAGGAGCCTGGAGCTGATGATATCCCTCCTGAGGCTGTGGAAGCGGCGGTTGGCCTACAGTCCAGAGGCTGGTGGCAGGTCAGCTCTGCACACCAAGTCTGATCTACTGCATGCACTCAACTGAACTGAGGAGACCAACCGTCGCCGGGGAGATGACACCTCCCTACAACCCCGCCCAGTGGCCTGTGATAGGCCAGGGCTGAACCAAGTCTGGGTTTTGAACACCGCAGGGGGGGAAAAATACAGGGAAAAGCTGCAGAACACATCACATAAAACATTTAACATAGAACGGGACGTACTAATGTAAAACCCAGAGGCACACGAAACAAACACATAAAAGCAGTTGCACTCTGGGATGCTGCACCCACCGCTCACCAATGTCTAAAATTGCTCTCATTTTGTTTCCCTCCTATCTCATCACATTACTACTCTCCTCCTCCCTAGACCTTCCTGGGTCATTTCTTCCTCCTTTTCACTAACACTACTTCCATTTCAATTACCACTACTACCCCCCCCTTCCTGCTACTACTGCTCCCCTCCTTCCTGGATCATGTCTTCTTCCTGCTCTCCCTCATTCTCTATTACCTCTATTCCCTCTGGTCTCAACTTCCTTCCCCCACCCCCATCCTGCCACTACTACTCCCCTCTTTCCAATATCATGTTTTCCTCCTGCTCTCCCTCATTCTCATTTAATACTTCTTCCTCTGGTCTCAGCTTCCTACTACTATCCCCCCTTCCTGCTACTACCACTCCCCTCCTTCCAAGATCATGTTTTTCTCAGTCTCATTTACTACTTCTTCCTCTGGTCTCAACTTCCTACTATTACTCCCCCCATCCTGCTACTTCTACTCCCCTCCTTCCAATATCATGTTTTCCTCCAACTCTCTTTGGTATGGTACTATCATCTAGTGTGCTCTAAACTGCCAGTTGGTACTTCCTCACTACTACTCCTTCCAGCCCTTTTGACTTCCATCCTCCTTGCAGCTCCATCCTGGCCTGCTCTTCTTCTTCCTTGCCGTGACAGACTAAGTGACCTATTGACATTTGCCTGCCGTCTCATGAATTTTACACTATGTTTATTATTTAATCCCCTGCTCTCTGATCTACAATGTTTCTCTATGTTGGAAATCTTGTACATTTCTTTTATGTAATCTATGTAACATTTGTATTATGCAATTTCTCTACCACCTGTAAGGAATTTACTGTCTCTAACCATTTATTCAGTGACTAACTGCACATTGCTGTGATATATATGGAGGCTAGTGTACCCTACATTGTGACTGACAACAGTATTTCACGAAACTGTGTTTCACATACATCTACGATCTACTTTGTCTCAATTTGTCCATTCCTATTGCAGGTTCTCCACCAGGATCATTTCTCCTGGGCCCCATGAGAAATATTAGTGCTAGATTTGTAGCAGCCATCACGCCTTCATATTCAGATTCTAAATTGGTATGAGCAGATTCCTCACAAAGAAATATATTTATTGAAGCATTGTCGATTTTTCTCCAATTCCCCCGCCCCCCATATTCTGTAGAATTGTTCCCCTTTTTATGATTTGAACTGACACCTGCATTTTTGTATCCTTCTAGCCTGAGGAAGGGCTCTTGCAGCCCGAAACGTTGCTCTTAAAATATCTACACCTTGTATATGATATTGCTCTAACATGGAATGAAATAAAACTTACAAGCAAGCTCACCTACCTGGATTGCTGTCCATCCTTTAAAACAAACGTCTTTACAACAAAGGTACTTCTTTCACATTCATACAGGTCAGTACTAGAGATGAGTGAACCTCTCAAGATTTGTTTTGTTTCAGGGTTGGGTGACTCAGGTCCAAGATTTGTTTAATTTGTTAACATTTAAACGCTCCAAAAATGACCCTTTTATTAGGGAAAGGTGCTTGCCCTTCTTTTAGACACACATGGCAGCTATATTGCAAGAAGCAAAGGTTTTGTATAAACGTGTTTATTTTGATACTTGTAAGTGCTACAGACTAATTGTTATTTAGGAGAAGGAATAGAATGGCCTTGCTGTCTTGGTGCCACTGCCAATTAAATTTTGCCAAATATGCTGGTGATGTCATTTCATGTCATTGCAGAGAGACCTAAATCCTAAATGTTTGCCTGCATTCCCATGGCTAATTATCTGCACGCAGGTCTTGCACCTTGCTATTGATTTGTTATATGGTAATTTACAAAAAAATTGCCATATGAGAGAAGACTGCACGTAGTTGCTGTTGCCAAAACCCGCAGCAGTGGAAACAGGTCTGCAAGTGCCACCACCATCTGAGCTTGCCTTAAATTTTCCCCAGGTCTTTTGGATGTTGGGGTTGCACGTTGGGTGGAATTCTTACTATTGCAACTGCCACCACATTCTTCTTGTCACCTGTCACCCTGACTCAGTTGTCAGGTCTTACCTGTAATAGAATCTTTATTGGATTCAGTAATGTCATCTTCCCAGTTTTTTGTGGCAGTGGGATTTTTCTATGCCCTGCTAATTCCTAACAGATTTCCCACTCTTGCCCAAAAAATCCCTTAACGAAAGATTTTTCACTAACAGGATTGTTTGCTCAGTAAAAAGTATGTTTAAAGACTGTATACAGATGAAACTGTTCTATTGCACAACAGACAGACAAAATTATATACTTGGCAATGAAAAGGTTAACTGTCCTGTGTGTGTCTGTAATTGTGCATTACAGCAGGAATGCATCAGTTTCAAGCTCAAACAACAGCTCATCTATGTCCTCACTCCTATCTATTCATTTCTATGACTAATCTGCCTGTGTAATTGCTTAAACCTGACTAAATTCTTCTATTCTAACTATTGCTTGCAAGCGTTTCAGAACTGTGCTCTGTATGATGCAGTGAGGTCAAACAAAGATCCTTCACTATCTCCACATTACTGCAACTAACAGTTGATGATGTTTTCAGCACCTTACAGTATATACATCAGCCCTGTAAGGTGTCTCATTGGCTGAAGTCAGGTGGTACTAGAATGTTAGAATCTTAGTTACACACGCATGTCTCTTCTGTATTTTCTGCTTAAACATGTGGAAGCAGACCTTTCATTTTGTCTGAAACAAAACACAATTTGTTCGGTTTCATTAAAAATTGAATAATTAGCAATACTCGGGTCGAACCCAGCTCCTGATGAAAGGTGCGCCCATCTTTAGTCAGTATCTTTATGTGTCCTGCATGATCCTGTATGTACTAAGAGAAACAGTTATAGTAGAGATTCTTCTCTACTGACTTTCTGTAGTGTATATCAGCTAGTCACCAGCCACCAGTTCAGAAAGAAATGGAAACTAAAGATAAAGACTTAAATGGGGAAATTCCTTAAAATTGCTAAATAAGTCAAGTGATGGCTAGAAATAGTGTTATTCCTCATATATAGACACATGGAAGCTTATCCTGAAAAGTCAAATGAAACATCAGGTACATTTTAAGGTACAACCATGGCAATAAAGGGTTGAACTTGATCTAAAGCACTGTTTAGGTAGGTTGTATGTGTAAATTGGGCACTCTAACCAGTCTACAGCTATGCAGTCTCATAAGCAGCTGCAATGCACTGTGTTGTTACATATTTCTATCATACCCATCATTAACTTTTTAGCAATTGGTGCTACAGTAGATCTCATGTGATATTGGACTAGGCAGGCTATCCTTTACTCCTCTTGTTTATCACTTAAGTTTTGGGCACCATCAGTGCCAGTTCACTAGTAATCCTTTTGGACCACTTTTTTTGCTATTAACCACTGGATACCATAAATACTGCACTGTTGCATCTAGCCTATTATCTATTAGCATCTACCTATTACCTTTATGTGTTTGTGTGTGTGGGTGAGAGTGCTCCCCCACATGTAATAGTACTACTTATGTTGGGGGGCACTATTAAGGAAATATTAAAGTTATAGCACCCACCCACAGGTGATAGCCCCCCCCATAAGTAATGCTCATGAGGGTTAATGCTATCTGATGGTAATCAGCAAGGGGGGCCTGAGGGCAAATAAATGGACAGGAAACTGAGGTGGAAGTCTGCTTCAATTCCTCTTCATTTTCCACCATGTATACAGGCCCTAATAGCTGCCGCACAGGTAATAGTCCTCCCCCTACATAATTTATAGCATTACTCATGTGTACTTAATAGTGCCCCCATAGGTAATAGCCACCCAACATAAATAATGCTTTACCTGTGTTGGGCACTGTTCCTGTAATAGTGCCTTAATGCTATCCCTCACACATAGGTAATCATGCCTCCACACAAGTAATGCTATTACCTGGGGGCTAGTATTAAGGCACTATTACAGTAATTGTGCCCCCCCAACACAAGTAATTCTATTACCTGGGGGGTATTATTAAAGCACTATTACAGTAATAGTTCCACTATAACATAAGTAATGCTTTTACCTTTGAGGGGACACTATTACTGTAATAGCGCCTTAATGCTCCCCACCACACAGGTAAAAGCCCCACTACACAAGTAATGCTATTACTTGGGGGGTAGTATTAAGAAACTATTACAGTTGTTGTGCCCCCCTCCCCAACATAAGTAATGCTATGAGGGGCACTATTACTTTAATAGTGTCTTAATACTTCCTCTCCCTAGTAATAGCCCCCCACACAAGTAATGCTATTACCTGTGGGGGGACACTGTTATAGTAATAGTGTCCTAATAGTGCCCCCTCCCCACAACTAGTAGCCCCCATATATAGGTAATCCTATTAACTGTGGGGAGCACTATTATAGTAATAATCCCTTAATAGTGCCCCCTTACAGGTAATAGACGCCACATCAATAATGTTTTTACCTGTGGGGGGCATTATTATAGTAATTGCACCCTTATAGTGCAGTCCCTCCCTTCCCCTCAAATACTATTCAGTATGCTGTGTATAATTATATACAATTATGTTGTACTTACACAGTGATGCAGCGAGCAGACGGAAACTTCTGTGGCACACAAGATGTTTGCATCTTCTATTCTCCTCCCAACTCCCAGCTTCCACTCTATGGTACCACTAGGAGATGGGATGGAAATAGAAGATACACACATCCTGTGTGCCAATGAAGTCGTGCCTGCTGCATCACTGCTCTGGAAGTACAACATAATTGTACAGTTCAAAGCACAAAGGCAGCCCCCACTGAGCCTAATGTGGGGTTGCTGGGAAAGATGTGCAGACCATGGCTCAGGTCAGACAATAGTGCAGGTTGGCACTCACTCTGTGCACATTACCTGCTTTCTACACCCCTCAGTGACTGTGTGATGTGCTGCCTGAGGCAAAATGCTCATCTCACTTCATGGCTGATGCAGCCCTGCTTACATGTATGATGGCCTCCAAACAGATGTTGGAGGGAAATAAGTGTTGAGTTTGATGGGCTTTAGCATGTCAGATCCCTTGTTCGTAAAGGAAATAATCCCTCGCTAAACATGTACGATTATGGTGGACTGTAGAAATGGTGATTTGTTTATCTGGGCACTTTTGGTCTCATGGTATTTATAGGAGAAGCACTCTGACTGGCAGTATATATGGAGGGCACTCTCTAGCTTGTAATGTTTAGGCAGGTAATTTTGTTCTATTTGAGAGAAGGGGTCTTATTATTTAGAAAAACCATGGAGATTTAATTTGGTTACCCTGATGGCGTTAAAAGGTAGAGATGGGTGAACCACTTCATAACAAACCTGATTCGACCCAATTATTCCGAATTTTTCATTTTTTAACAAAACCAAACAAATTGCAATTTGTCTCGGCAAACTAAAATGGCCATCACCACATGTTTGAGCAGGAAATACAGAAGAGACACATGTGTATGACTCAAACGCTTATGTTCTAGCAGCACCTGACATCTGCTGACAGCCTCTCAGCCAATAGACAGTGGTGGGTAGATACCATACAGTGCTGATGTCATATACACTATATACAGTCATATGAAAAAGTTTGGGAACCCCTATTAATCTGAATCATTTTTAGTTCTAAATATTTGGGTGTTTGCAACAGCCATTTCAATTTGATATATCTAATAACTGATGGACACAGTAATATTTCAGGATTGAAATGAGGTTTATTGTACTAACAGAAAATGTGCAATATGCATTAAACCAAAATTTGACCGGTGCAAAAATTTGGGTACCCTTATCATTTTATTGATTTGAATACTCCTAACTACTTTTTACTGACTTACTGAAGCACAAAATTGGTTTTGTAACCTCAGTGAGCTTTGAACTTCATAGCCAGGTGTATCCAATCATGAGAAAAGGTATTTAAGGTGGCCAATTGCAAGTTGTTCTCCTATTTGAATCTCCTCTGAAGAGTGGCATCATGGGCTCCTCAAAACAACTCTCAAATAATCTGAAAACAAAGATTGTTCAACATAGTTGTTCAGGGGAAGGATACAAAAAGTTGTCTCAGAGATTTAACTTGTCAGTTTCCACTGTGAGGAACATATTAAGGAAATGGAAGACCACAGGGACAGTTCTTGTTAAGCCCAGAAGTGGCAGGCCAAGAAAAATATCAGCAAGGCAGAGAAGAAGAATGGTGAGAACAGTCAAGGACAATCCACAGACCACCTCCAAAGAGCTGCAGCATCATCTTGCTGCAAATGGTGTCACTGTGCATCGGTCAACAATACAGCACACTTTGCACAAGGAGAAGCTGTATGGGAGAGTGATGCGAAAGAAGCCATTTCTGAAAGCACGCCACAAACAGAGTCGCCTGAGGTATGCAAAAGCACATTTGGACAAGCCAGCTTCATTTTGGAAGAAGGTCCTGTGGACTGATGAAACAAAGATTGAGTTGTTTGGTCATACAAAAAGGCGTTATGCATGGCGTCAAAAAAACACAGCATTCCAAGAAAAACACTTGCTACCCACTGTAAAATTTGGTGGAGGTTCCATCATGCTTTGGGGCTGTGTGGCCAATGCCGGCACCGGGAATCTTGTTAAAGTTGAGGGTCGCATGGATTCAACTCTGTATCAGCAGATTTTTGAGAATAATGTACAAGAATCAGTGACGAATTTGAAGATACGCCGGGGATGGATATTTCAGCAAGACAATGATCCAAAACACAGCTCCAAATCTACTCAGGCATTCATGCAGAGGAACAATTACAATGTTCTGGAATGGCCATCCCAGTCCCCAGACCTGAATATCATTGAACATCTGTGGGATAATTTGAAGCGGGCTGTCCATGCTCGGCGACCATCAAACTTAACTGAACTGGAATTGTTTTGTAAAGAGGAATGGTCAAAAATACCTTCATCCAGGATCCAGGAACTGATTAAAAGCTACAGGAAGCGACTAGAGGCTGTTATTTTTGCAAAAGGAGGATCTACTAAATATTAATGTCACTTTTCTGTTGAGCTGCCCATACTTTTGCACCGGTCAAATTTTGGTTTAATGCATATTGCACATTTTCTGTTAGTACAATAAACCTCATTTCAATCCTGAAATATTACTGTGTCCATCAGTTATTAGATCTATCAAATTGAAATGGCTGTTGCAAACACCCAAATAATTAGAACTAAAAATGATTAAGATTAATAGGGGTGCCCAAACTTTTTCATATGACTGTAAGATGCTCCAAGCGGGACTAGAAGCTAGTTTCAGACAGTAATGGCGGAGATAGTGTAGGGCCGTGTTGGGGGCGCTCAGAGCCCTCTCTGTTGGCACGCGTGCCGTCGCCCCTCAGGCTCCCTGATCACTCACTAATGAGAAATCCCATACAGGATTCCCCGTTAGTGAGCGAGAGCGTCTTTCAGCTGTACATGCAAATGCACATACTGCCAAACTGTTAGTGTAGGCCGCAGGTCTGCAAGACCACTGTGGGGTACTGTCTGGAGGCCACTGTGGAGCACATTGTACTGTCTGGGGGTCACTGTGGAGCACATTGTACCGCGTGGGGGCCTTTCACTATTTATGTCACACAGTATCTGTTTTATAGCAAACGTGGTATTACAGGCCGTAATAACATTGCACGGTCACTATAAAACAGATTCTGTGCAATGTAAATTGTGAACATTAATTGTTCAGAAGTATACCAAATGTAGTACAAAGTTGTCTTGTATCATTGAAAGCTCTGTAAAACCCCATTCACGCGACCATATTTTGCAGTTCCGTAACTTTTCGCAATTGTGGATCCACACAGTATTAAGGTTAAATTGCCATGTTGGCAATTTGAGATAAATTTGTGGGGTTTGGGTTGCAGTTTGGGCACTTGGTCTGTAAAAGGTTTGCCATCACTAGTGTAGGGTCTCTGTTTCATCTCACTGCATCATACAGAACACATGTCTGAAAAGTAATAGGAATTCAAGCCATTATGCAGGAAGATTAGTGATAGAAATCAATAGGAGTGAGGGTATAGCTGCTGCTGCTGCTGTTTGACCATGAGGCTGCTGCATTCCTGGCTGCGCTAATACAGGATTACAGACACATAGACTAGACAGTTAACCCTGCCATTGACAATAATCTAATTTCGTCTAAGTCTGTTGTGCTATATAGCAGTGTCATCTGTATACACAGTCGTTAAACATACTTTTTACTAACAAAACAATCGTTAGTGAAAATTTCTTTCTTATGGGCAACAGTTGAAATTTTTTCACTAAATACAACTGCTGTTCTAACAGTAAAGCACTGATTCCTCCTGTGCAAATCTGAAAAATAACTCCGTTATTCAAGCAGTTTCTTATTGTTCACCAAATATACAGTGTAACCTGTGCTAATCTGAAAAAAAATTTATTTTTTTGCAGCTCCATGTGGTTATCTCTCGTATGGCAATTTTTTGTACATTACCAAATGATAAATTGATGGCAAGGTGTAAGATCTGCAAACAGATAAATAGCCATGGGGATGCAGACACACGTGTAGGAACCAGCTCACTTGGCAAAATGGAATTGCCAATGTCACCAAGTGAGCAAAACTGTTCTTTTCCTCCTTCCCACAATCGTTTTTGTAGACAGGCCATATCCACACCTAGCAGATGATCATCATTATTATCATTTGTTATTGTCTCCATCTACTTCTCCTCCTTCTCCATGCGAATGTCAGTCATCATCCATAAAGGAATGTGTGTCTGTCCAGTAAACAGCAATCTTCACTCAGTCATCCGGCTGGTCTGCAACTTTACCTCCCACCTGGCCAACTTACTGGTGGTTCAGTCGCTGCAGTGCCACTTAATGGAAACCACTGCTTTTTGCCAACTGATGGTAGCCATTATTTCTAAAGGAAAGTTGTCCCTGCTTGATAATGCCATATAGGCCTCTCCTTGTAAATGTATGTAAATGGACGCCGACATCAATATGTGGAGCAGCACTTATGGGCACTTGGGCAGGGACAATACATATCTGTCATGGCCCACTCAGTTGTCATGGACTAGTCAATGTTTTGAGCTTCAGAGGCCACAATATAGAAACGCAGCAATGCCTGGTGCTTTCTCGAAGTACTTACTCACAGCACCTCATAGGTCAAACATCAGGCAGGACCCTTCCGCTTCCTCCAGTTTCTCCACACTAGTCCCACCCCCAACTTCACTAGGGCAAGGCATTTCTTACACTCTCCTCCCTCATTTCACTGTTGCATATGCTGGAGCCTCAATTTGAGCAGCAGTATATAAGTAATGCATGCAGCAAACCCAGTGGCGTAACTAAAGTCTTGTGGGCCCCTGTGCAAACTTTTGGCTGGGCCCCTGACCCCCTTCCTACAGCAAATTCATGATAGGAACAGTTACGGGTGCTGCATAGGTATCTCAGATACCTAAATGGGATATAACTGCGGTTATCAAGAATATGGTGAGTGAGCAGCGCAGAGTCCAGCATGTAAACAATACTGGGAGCTGTGTGCTGGTCTGCAGGGTCCTAACAGTCTAAGAGATGTAAGAGATCAGTAGAGGTCCAACACACGAGGCCCCTGCTGATCAACTCTTTGAAAATACTGTGGTGCTTTTGCGAGCACTGTCACCCCTTCACTATTTACATTGTACAGTATTTGTTTTATAATTACCGTGCAATGTTGTTACAGCCTGTAATAATAGTGCACGGCTGCTATAAAACAGATGGTGTGTGATGTGAATAGTGAAGGGGCCCCACACAGTATAATATGCTCCACAGTTGCCCCCACACAGTAGTATATAGTCCACAGAGGCCCCAACACAGTATAAAATTTTCCCAAAAGCCCCCCCAGAGCTAATGCTATTATTCTTCTCAGACCCCAGAGTATAATAAGTAGAGGCCCAGGGGACATCCTCACTCCATCTGGCTCTCTTCTGCATCTTCTTTGGTCCTCTTCTGCCTGCGACTGGGCCTCAACGGTCACGTGGGGTGCGGTGACGTCATTACGTCCCAAGCCGGAAGAGTCCTGGAGAGAATGCTGGGAATCGTCAGCAGCCCAGGACAGGTGAGTATAAGAATTTCTTTTTTTTTAACTGTAATTTTTATTAAGATTTTACAAAAGTTTTAGAATACAAACTGTTATAAGGTAAACAAAATACAAAGATAGTTAGGGAAAGGAAAAAGAGGAGGGTGGGGGGGAAATCTTAGGAAAAAGCATCATAAAATAAATCAACCAAGAAAAACCAATCCGAACAAGGATAAACAGAACACAAGACATAAAACACGACATATACAGGGTTGGGAAACAAAGAGAGGGGAGGAAGGGAAGAGGGCGATCAGAGACCATGGAGAATGCAGTATGTATCCCATAGGGACCAGACCAACTGGAAGGCATCTGTTGTTGAGCGTGACAGTAAGATACTCCAGGCTGCGCAAATCCTTGATACGGGCCACAAGGGCAGGGCCAGTAGGAGGGTGTATACTTTTCCAGTGGTGGGCCACAAATGTTTTAGCAGCAGTGCAGAGATACAGGAAGAGTTTAGAGGTCTTTTTACCAAGGTGTCGGGGAGTCAAATTAAGTAAATAGACTAGAGGATCCAGCGGGACACCCTGGAGAAAGAGCTCATCAGTTAATACCCTGACATCTGTCCAGAAAGCACTAATCAAGGGGTAGCTCCAAAGGATGTGATACAATGTGCCCTCCTCAGAGAGGCATCTCCAGCAGGCCGTGGGAATGTTGTGGTTGAGGGTGTGTAGAAGGACCGGGGAATGATACCAAAACATCAGTAATTTATACTGAGTTTCACGAAATGTGATACATGTGGACAATTTGTCTGCACGGGACCATATGATCTGTCATTGTGTTGGGGAGATCTGCCTACCCAGAGCCTCCGTCCTCTTGACCATGTATTTGTGGATGAGGGGAGTGTGTCCCTCCGGAGAAGAGAGGATATGTTAAATATCTGATATCAGGCTCTACCAGCTCAGCAAATCTTCTCAAAAAGAGTAGGGACGGACAACCGCGGGGCCCCAAACAAAATGGTCATAAAGTAAGCTATCTGCCTATAGTGAAGCCACTCAGTGGACAGCAAGTGCAAATTGGAGGTAAAATAGTCAAAGGGCCTGAGCTCCAAGGTCCACGGGTCAATCAGGTCAGCGACATGAAACAGACCAAGTCTGCTCCAGGGGCGCACCATATCAGGTCCCATTCCCCCTGGTGGAGAGGGTTAAATAGGAAATAAACCATAGAAGAGTGGCGGTAGGCAAGTGGGAAGAGCCTATGGCAGGTAATCCAAATGGTCCTAGTGAAGCGGATGGATTCTAAAAGAGGGGTGGGAGGCAGAAGGGACGAATGGGACCAAAAGAAAGCATTTGGATGGAAAGGAGCCAACCAGAGCTTTTCTATCTCTAACCATTTAGTATAAGCCCTTGCTGATGCATCAAAATGGAATACAACGTAAATGGGCCGACCAATAATAGTGGAGCAAGTGCGAAACCGCTATACCCCCCTCTGCTTTACCAGCCAGCATAACTGAGCATGGGATGCGATGCCTCTTCCCGTTCCAACAGATAATGTACGCAACAGATAATGTCACGTAGTGTTTCAAAGAAGTAGAGGAGTTTAGGGAGAAGCGTCATTTTAACAGCAGTAATTCGCCCTATCACGGAAATACGCAAGGGACGCCATTTATCTAGGAGGGATCGAAGGTTACGAAACAGTCAAGGGTAGTTAACTGAATATAGGGTGGTATAGGATGATGAAAAGTTGGATACCCAGATAGCGGAGGGAACGGTCTCTCCACTGGAAGTCATAGTTATGACAGAGGAGTTGGAGGATAGAGCCCGGAATATTTAACAGGAGGGCCTCTATTTTTGAGGAGTTAACCTTATAACCATAGTAGTAGCCATAGTCTCGCAACGTTAACATGAGATTCGGGAATTAGATGTGGGGATTGGTGAGGGTCAGCAGGACATCATCAGTGAAGAGGCTGATTTTGAAGTCCCGATCACGCACAGAAATCCCCGTAATATCATGATTGGAACGTATTTTAGAAGCAAGGGGTTCAATACAGAGGGCAAAGGTAAGAGGGGATAGAGGACATCCCTGTCGGATCCCATTGCAAATGGGGAATGATGAAGAGGTGGTGTGTGGGAGCTTAACCACCGCAGAGGGGGAAGAGTAGAGAGCTTAAACTACTGACAGGAAGGCCCCAGAGAAGCCAAACTTCCTAAGAGTAGCAAACATAAAAGACCAGTCAAGGCAGTCAAAGGCCTTCTCAGCGTCGAGACTCAAGAGGGGGGCAGGAGTAGCAGTACGATTGGCTACATCTATCAAATCCACAGCCCTTCTGGAATAGTCACCCCAATGACGGCAGGGGACGAAACCCACCTGGTCCTTGTGGATAAGAGAGGGGAGCCAAGCGTTCAACCTAGTGGCCAAAATATTCATGAAAAGTTTAAGGTCAGAGTTGATGAGAGCAATGGGCCGGTAATTGGAGCACTCCTGGGGACTTTTATTCGGTTTAGGAACTAAAGTGATGTGGGAGTGGAGCATCGACTGGGGTACGGGGGCACCATCCAGGAAGGAGTTGAATAAGTTGTGCAAGTGGGGCAGAAGTAGAGACTGAAAGGTCTTGTAGTATAAGTAGGTGAAGCCGTCAGGGCCAAGCGCCTTACCATTCGGGAGACTTTTTAGAGTATCTGTAAGCTCCTCGTTTGTGTTTGGGATGTTAAGAGAATCAAGGGCTGAAGGAGCTAGAGAGGAGAGACTGCAAGAGTCAAGGTAAGCTTGTAAACCCTGAGAGGTAGGGGCGAGGTCAGGGTGGGTTCTCGATGGGAGGTTATACAGGTGGGTATAATAAGACTGGAATGCAGAGGCAATATCATCAGGGTGGTGTAGGAGGGCATCAGAAGGGCCACGAATTGCATGGGGGGGGTAGAAGAAGCCTGATGGTCTGGCAGGGTCTTTGCTAACAGGGTATGGGCCTTATTGCCACCCTCATAGTACCATTGGCGAGTAGAGAGTAAAAGATGCAGGGTAGCATGTGTAGCTAAGTCACGTAGGTCGGCCCAGGCTTCAACCAACTGATGTAGGAGGGACAGAGAGGGATGTGACGCCAAACTATCAGTGAGGGACTTTATCTTAGTATGCAGAGCTACCTCCCTAGCCTTTCTATCTTTTTTCAATCTCATTGCTATAGCAATGCAGTTCCCTCTTATAACAGCCTTATGAGCCTCCCAGAGGGTAGAGACAGAAGAAACCGAGGCCTTATTGTCTCGAATATATTCAGTCAAATAGGTATGCAAGATGTTAGGGGTGGTTTCTGAATGTAAGAGGGACTCATTAAGGTGCCAGTGACAGCGTTTAGTCAGAATTGGCGTAGGAAGAGGGTGACAATGTGTCTTTTGTGTGTCTCTTTGGTTTCTGGACAGTCCAGACTTGGAGAGGAGGTGACGATGGAGAGACCAATTCCCAGTTTGGTAGTTCTGGAGGAGGAATGTCCATGACGGAGCAGAACGGCTTCAGGTCTGCCTAGGCTCGTAGGGTAGCTGAACGTCCATTAAGCCTAGCTGTCAAGGCAAAAGGAAACCCCCAGCGATACGGTATCTGGTGATCATGTAGAAGCTGAAGCAGAGGATGCAGGTGTCTCCTTTTCTGTAGTGTAATCCAGGAAAGATCTTGGTAAAGCTGGATCTAAGCTCCATCAAAATTGATGTCTTTGAGACGTCGGGCCTTAGAGAGGACAATCTCTTTCAATGCAAAGTCATGTATGCAACAGTGAACATGTCACGTGAACTAGGGACCGAACCCTTGGGGCACAAGGCCCTGTGTGCTCTATCCATTTTGACTTTATGTGTAGGAGGTTCCTGCAGAATAGAGTTGAAAATCACCTCCAAGGTGTCATGCAAGTCCTCCTCCTGGGTAGCTTCAGGCAAACCTTTGACTAAAATATTGTTGCACCTACCTCGGTTGTCTAAGTCCTCCAGATGGCGCTGCATATCATTGACCATGTGGCATTGAGAGAGGACAGTATCCTGACGCTGAGAAACATAGGAACGAGTCTGGTCATGGTCCTCAGGGGTGTCAACCCGGTTTGTAATATGCTGAAGGTCTTGCCGCAAGGCAGAAATTTCTGCGCGACATGCCGCTGTGACTTCTGTAACCAAGGAGTTAAAGTCCTCTCTAGAAGGCAAATGAGCAAGGTATTGCAACCACGGTGGTGGAGCAGAGGAGGCTGCTGGAGCGTCAGGAGGCAAAAACTGGGACAGTAGAATCGGAGGAAGGGAAGGCTGCATGAAAACAACGAAGGGGGACAGAGATGAAGTCACCCCCTAAGTCCATGTCCCCATTCCAGGGGTGCAGTGGAAATGGCTGCAAGGATGCAGGGGCAGAAGGCTGCAAGTACTGTGGGAGGATGGAGGGTTCCCCCACATCGCAGGGAAGTGATGCAGAGCTCAGGGGAGGTACAGGGGGATGAGAGGACGTCACAACAGCCGCCAGTGAAGCAGGAGGAAGAAGAGACATGCTGAAGCTGTGTGGGGGGGGGGAACAGTCAGCGCCGCGGGATCAATGCTGTCCATACCTGATGTGCACAGCAAGGGAGAGAAAGGAGGCACCGTTGGGCTGGAGTACTGGAGTAGCTGTGTTTCCAGGGTTAGGGATCCAGCAGGCAGGTGATGTTGTGAAGCAGAAGGTCTGTGCTAGGGAAGCAGAGGAACCACTGAGTCCATGCTGATGGAGGCGGTTGGTGCAGCCAGGGAAGATGGCCATCGCCTTGTGGAGGCCTGCGAAGTAGAAGGTGCCGGGTAAAGAAATGCGGTCAAGGTAGGCTGCCCAGACCGGTAAGCTGCTGCAGGGTCACCAGTAGTAGATGTTTTAAGAGTTTTCTTGCCCATAAAGACTCCTCAGAAAGCAAGTGTTCCCACGCTTGTGCAGGTAGGGCAGGTGCTCCCCAAAAACGTGTCCTACTGTATGGAATACCAGGCCACGCCCCTGAGTATAAGTATTTCTAAGTTTTAGTCACCTCCCCTGGGCTGGCATCTATCGGAAATGCCAGGTCCCTTTCCATTAACCTAATTAAGAGGGGATAAATGGCTGCTGTTTGCTGTGTGCATTCCCTTTGCAATCAGAGGAATCAGCGGCAGCTTTTTAAGCAACTTGGAGCAGCTTTAAAAGCTAAGTATAAAGCGACACTTCCTTTGACCGCCAGGGGAATGTCTGCTCCAGTAAGAAGGGGGATAGGAGTGCAGAAAAGCCTAGATAGGTGCTGGTAGTGGGGGACTCAATTATTAGGGGAACAGACAGGGCAATCTGTCACAAAGACCGGGATCGTCGTACGGTGTGTTACCTTTCTGGCGCTCGAGATCGACACATCACGGATCAGGTTGATAGATTACTGGGTGGGGCTGGTGTGGATCTAGCGGTCATGGTGCACATTGGCACAAATGACAAACCTAGCGGTAGGTGGAAGGTCCTTAAAAATGATTTCAGGGATCTAGGGAGAAAGCTGAAGGCAAGGACCTCCAAGGTAGTATTTTCAGAAATACTACCTGTACCGCGAGCCACACAGGAAAGGCAGTGTGAGATTAGGGAGGTAAACAAGTGGCTCAAGAGCTGGTGTAGGAAGGAGGGGTTTGGGTTCCTGGAGAACTGGGCTGACTTTGCTGTGGGCTACAGATTCTATGGTAGGGATGGGCTGCAGCTCAATGGGGAGGGTTCAGCTATGCTGGGGGAGAAGATGGCTAGATGGTTGGAGGACTGTTTAAACTAGGGACTGGAGGGATAGTAACAGATGTAGAGGGCAAGATAGCGTAGAAATGGAAAGAGGGCTAAATAATGTAACTGCGGTTGGAGCGGGCGGTGGGGTTAGAACAGTCAGTAGGCAGTGGAAGAGTAGGGATAATGATAAATCCTTGAAATGTATGTATACTAACGCCAGAAGTCTCACTAACAAGATGGAGGAACTAGAAGTGATAATGTTGGAAGAGAAATATGACATGGTGGGGATAAGTGAGACATGGCTGGACTCCAGCTATGACTGGGCTGTAAATATACCGTGGTACAGAATGTTTAGAAAGGAGCATACCAATAGGAAAGAGGGAGGGATTTGCTTATACGTAAAATCCTGCCTTAAAGGGGTATTCCCATGAACATAATCATGTCTATATTTGTAGATGATTAAAATTTAAACATTTTTGCAAATATAAGTAGTTAAAAATTCTGCAGAGTTTTAAAAATTTTCTCTAACTATCTTAGTGGTGACAGTCTGTGGTCTTGATCGGTTGCCAATGGGTACGACCACAAATGAAGAAACTTTCTATGGTCTGGGATTTGTCAAAAATCCAGCTATGATTTTCTTATTGTAGCTGAGTTATCAGGCAGGGACACTGTATGTATGAGAAGATATCCCAGCCATAATAAGGAAATCATGGCAGATTTTCTGACCTTAGAAAGATCCTGCATACATGGTCGTATCCACTGGCAACCAATCAAGACAACAACTTGTGACCACAAGATATTTAGAGAAAATCTTTATAACTCTGCAAAATGTTTAATTACTTATATTTGCAAAAATGTTTAACTTTTAATTATCTACAAATTTAAAAATGGTTATGTTTGTGGGAATACCCCTTTAAGCCAGTCCTGCGTGAGGACATCTGGGAGGAAAATGAATATGTGGAGTCCTTATGGGTGGAAATTAAGGGAGGAACAAAGAATAATAAAATATTGATAGGGGTTTGTTATAAATCTCCAAATATAATGGAAGTAGCTGAAAATGTACTAATAAAACAAATAGATGAGGCCACAAAGCACAATAAAGTCATTATTATGGGGGATTTCAACTACCCAGATATCAACTGGGAGGCAGAAACCTGCAGGTCCAACAAAGGGAACAGGTTTTTGTCAGTAATAAAAGACAATTACCTATTGCAACTAGTGTAGGACCCAACAAGAGGTGACGCACTTTTAGACCTAATTTTAACAAACGAACCTGACACATTGTCAAAAGTGGAGGTTGGGGGTCATCTTGGTAATAGTGACCACAACATAATAAGTTTTCTTGTACACACTAAAAAAATGTTCAGTAGAGGGGGAACAAAAACACTAAACTTCAGGAAGGCCAATTTTAACCAGCTGAGACAGGAGATTAGCAGCATAAACTGGGATAATGTCCTCAAAGTGACCGGAACACAAACAAAATGGGACATTTTCAAAAGCCTTCTAAATAGGACCACTAAAAAATATATCCCTTATGGGAATAAGCGGGCCATAAATCATAGAAAACCAATATGGCTAACTAAAACGGTAAGGAGTGCAATGAGGGATAAAAAGGAAGCATTTAAAGTGCTAAAAAAAAGAAAGTAGTGACACAGCATTAAAAAAAACTATAAAGAGAAAATAAATTGTGAAAAAGACAAATCAAGGAGGCTAAGGGAAAAATTGCCAAGGAAAGTAAAAATAATCCATTATTCTTCAATTACATAAATAACAAAAGAATAAAATCTGACAATGTGGGCCCTCTCAAAAATAATCTGGGTGTAATGGTGGAGGAGGATGAGGAAAAAGCACAACTATTAAATGCATTCTTCTCTGCAGTGTTTACACAAGAAAATCCAATGGCCAGCAACATGATTAGGATTAATGTTAACTCTCCATTAAATGTCACCTGTTTAACCCAGGAGGAAGTGCGGTGCCGCCTTCAAAACACTAAAATAGAGAAATCGCCAGGTCCAGATGGCATACACCCCTGAGTTCTGAGGGAAGTATGCACGGTGATAGACAGACCCTTATTTCTAATATTTAAGGATTCAGTAATGACTGGGTCTGTTCCATTTGATTGGCGCATAGCAAATGTGGTGCCAATTTTCAAAAAGGGGTCTAAAAGTGAGCCTGGAAACTATAGGCCAGTAAGTTTGACTTCTGTGGTGGGTAAGATATTTGAGAGCTTTCTAAGATACTATCCTGGATTACCTCAATATAAATAATCTTATAACACCCAATCATCATGGTTTTATGAGGAATAGGTCCTGTCAGACTAATCTGATCAGCTTCTATGAAGAGGTCAGTTCAAGACTGGACATGGGTAATGCAGTGGACGTGGTGTATCTGGACTTTTCAAAGGCTTTTGATACTGTATCACATAAAAGGTTGGTGTGCAAAATGAGAATGTTGGGAATGGGGGAAAACATATGCATTTGGGTTCGCAACTGGCTCACTGATAGGAAACAGAGGGTACTTATTAATGGTAAATATTCAGACTGGGTAACAGTCACCAGTAGGGTGCCACAGGGGTCAGTATTGGGCCCTCTCCTGTTTAATATCTTTATTAATGACCTGGTAGACGGTTTGCAATGCAGGGTGTCCATATTTGTAGATGATACTAAACTTTGTAAGGTAATCAAAAATTAGGAAGATAATAGAATATTACAAGGGGATCTAAGGAAGCTGGAAGCATGGGCCGAGGCTTGGAAAATGAAGTTTAATATTGACAAATGTAAGGTTATGCATTTTGGACAACGAAATAAAATGTATGATTATGTACTTAATAGTAAATTACTGGGTAAGACTGCCAATGAAAAAGATTTGTGGATCGTGATGGACAATAAGCTTACCTTTAGTGACCAGTGCCAGGCAGCTGCTGCCAAGGCAAATAAAATTATGGGATGCATCAAAAGAGGTATAGATTCTCATGACAAGAACATAGTTTTATCTCTATACAAATCACTGGTACGGCCACACTTAGACTATTGTGCACAATTCTGGGCCCCAGTATACAAGAAAGACATAATCGAACTAGAAAGAGTGCAAAGAAGGGCAACCAAAATTATTAGGGGAATGGGAGGATTGGAGTACAACGATAGATTAACAAACTTGGGGTTATTCAATTTAGAGGGGAGATCTAATAACATTGTACAAATACATGAAGGGACAGCACAAAGAACTTTCTAATGATCTTTTTACCCCTAGGCCAGTGACAGTGACAAGGGGACATCCTCTACAACTGGAGGAGAGAAAATTTCACCAGCAACATAGAAGAGGATTCTTTACAGTAAGAACAACAAGGCTATGGAACTCTGCCCCAGGAAGTGGTGATGGTGGATTCATTGAACAAGTTCAAAGAGGGCCTGGATGCCTTTCTCGAACTGAACAACATTACGGGTTAAGGGTTTTAGATTTTAAGGGCACGTTGATCCAGGGTTTTATACTGATTGCCAGATTGGAGTCGGGAAGGAATTTTTTTCCCATTAAATGGGGCAATTGGCATAAGCCTCATGGGTTTTTTTGCCTTCCTCTTGATCAAGACTGATGTCTTCATCCAACCTCATCTACTATGTAACAATATGTATAGCAGTTGGGAACCAAGTCAACAGATTTTTCTCCAAAATAACAACAAGACTGTAGCACTTACAAGTCATCAAAATGGGCTAATTTTTCTACAAAGCCATTGCTGTCTGCAATATAACCGCCATGTGTGTTTAAAAAAACATGGGAAAGCATAAAAGGGTAATTTTTGGAGCATTTTAAATGTTAGAAAGTGTAAAAGCAAGTGGAAGCGCAGAGTATTGTTAAATTCAGTTTCTATCCACTACTTACCATCCGTTTTTCCATGGACATACATGTCTCTTTTACTTTGACATAACTTTGACTGTGTTTGCCTTAGGGAGCTAGAAATTGGATAGATAGGTTCTTAGGAGCCCTGAAGTTATTGTTCGCATTAAACTTGCTTGACCAGAAACAAATCTTGGACCCAAGCTACCCAAACCTGAAACAAAACTAATCTAGAGAGGTTTGCCCATCTCTATTAATAGGGCAGTTTTGCAAATACTATGGAGGCATGTCGAGAATCTGAAAACAGTCACCTTATATCCGAAGTTACCATGAAAACATTAATGATTGAACTACCATTTTGCTTTCTTTTGTTTTCAAATATCTTTTTATTAGATTTTTTGCAAAAAAAGTAAATCCACAATTATTTCCACACCCAGATGGACCTAAATTTGTGGTAGGAGAGTAGTTCCAAATGTGATGGCTCTTCCATTTACGCAATCTGAGAAATCTTCCTAAGTAGGTGGGAAATTTTGAGTGGAAGATTCGAAAACCCAATAAAGGGGGATTAGGGCTCTAGCCACTGATAACAATTGAAGCCACAAATGTTTAGAAAACCTTTTGGGGAGGGTAGACAAAAGGATTCCGCTAGGTTCACACTAGAGTTTCTCACAATACTCCAATCGGTGCCAATACAATGGGGAAAAAAGGCATTTAGTTAGCCAGAAATTGTGCAAATTCTCAGACTTAAAAAGATGAGAGAGGTCTGTAATTGACATCATAGGTAGACCTCAACTATGAGAGACAAAATGAGAAAACAAATCCAGAAAATCACATTGTCTGATTTTTAAAGAATTTATTTGCAAATTATGGTGGAAAATAAGTATTTGGTCAATAACAAAAGTTCATCTCAATACTTTGTTATATATCCTTTGTTGGCAATGACTTAGGTCAAACGTTTTCTGTAAGTCTTCACAAGGTTGGCACACACTGTTGCTGGTATGTTGGCCCATTCCTCCATGCAGATCTCCTCTAGAGCAGTGATGTTTTGGGGCTGTCGCCGGGCAACACAGACTTTCAACTCCCTCCAAAGGTTTTCTATAGGGTTGAGATCTGGAGACTGGCTAGGCTACTCCAGGACCTTGAAATGCTTCTTACGAAGCCACTCCTTCGTTGCCCTGGCAGTGTGCTTGGGATTATTGTCATGCTCAAAGACCCAGCCACATTTCATCTTCAATGCCCTTGCTGATGGAAGGAGGTTTGCACTCAAAATCTCACCATACATGGCCCCATTCATTCTTTCATGTACACGGATCAGTCGTCCTGGTCCCTTTCCAGAGAAACAACCCCAAAGCATGATGTTGCCACCCCCATGCTTCACAGTAGGCATGGTGTTCTTTGGATGCAACTCAGCACTCACAGAGGTGGGGGAGGGGAGGTGAAGATAGGACTGTGATGGCGCCGGAGAATTGGCTTCTTCTTCCAAGACCCTGCTGCGCGGTTTCAGCGCAATAAAGAGGGGCGGAGTCGTGGCTAATGGGGGAGGGTTCCCTCTTCAGGGGATGAACTGACCAGCCATAACGGAATGCTGTAAACAGCTACAAATTGCTTGCATCCGTTTACATAAGGAACTATAGTAAATCGAAAACGAACCATCACGGATCTGTTGTTATAGGACAGAAAAACGTATTAGTACATGCTTTTCTGTCCATTTGAAATAATGGACAGGGGCATACAGAGACCATAACAGATTTTTTTTTTTTTTTTTGGAGGCAATGGGTCCGCTGACTGACACGTTTTTATAAGGTAAACAGCTATAAAAACGTATCAGTCAGGTGGACCTCTATAATGTGATGTGGAAGGGACCTTAGGAGTAGAGCTGGAACCTCAGTGATTGCTGCTGTGAGTTTACCAAATTCCTTCTAATGTCTTTTTTACTTGGTGTCTGTTCCCCTTTAAGGCATGATTATCTGTCTGTTTCCCGGGTCTTTAAAAGGTCACTCCTGTTTGAACTTGATTGCTGGCTATTCAGTTTTTGTTCTGTTGGTTTGGCTTTTGTCTCTGCACCTGGGTCTTGTGTTTCTGACCCAAGGCTTTGCTGTTTTGACTTCGCTTCTGTCTACTGATTTGGCTCCCACATACTGTACTTGTCTGGTTTGACCGTTGTTTGCCTCCAGACCTGCCTTTGGCTAATGCTCTGTACTTCGCTGTCATCTTGCTGCTGACTGGATAGACGACTACTCCATTGTTACTCCCGTTTGTACTTGATCATCATCTCTGCTGCTGACCTGATAAACGACCATCCTACTTCACTACTGCCCCGAGCACTTCAGCTAGTAGTCCTGGTTTTGTGACCTCTTCCTGTAAGCTGAGTGTGAACTGCATTTTAACCATAACAGTCAGGCCTCGATTTAAGTTCCAAACAAGTGGGATCTATCTATAAGACTTTTGGAAGGACTGGGTGGGAATTTACTGATGCCAATCTCGAGATTATTAATTCTTGTATTTACATAATTAGTGATGGACCCTGAGAAAGGAATAGGAGACGGCCAGTCACGAGCTGTATGCTGCAACGGTTAGGAGATTGTTGGCCAAGACAGGTTTGGCATTTTTATTATTGAGCCATATTAGTACGGTCAAGGGCAGGCCTGCCGTGGACTCCTCCACCAGCACGTATAGTTTAGGTGACAGGTGAGTGAACCAATCAAGGGCTCTGGAGAGTTGATTAGTGTGGTAATAGGTTTCAAGGTCAGGGAGTCCCATGCTACCAAATTTCCTGGTCATAGTCAAGATTTGGTAAGCCAGTCTATGGCGGGAACCTTGCCAAACGTATTTAGAGAAAAGTCGGGAGGTAAAAAAAGATGAGGGAATCGGTATAGGGAGAGTTTGGAAAAGATATACAGTAGTTCTTTTGGAAGGGTTAGCATTTTCAAAAAGTTGGACATGCCTGTCTATGAGATATATTGAATTTTCCATGAAGTAATTATAGTTTCAATTTGGGCTAGGTGAGGGGCATAATTGCCCTCATACCAATGGTCCAGGGAGGGAGTTAGGGTTAAACCTAGATATTTATTAAAGTTGGAGCGGAGTGAAAAGGGGGAGTTCTTACCCAGATTGGACTTTAAAATCAGTACATCCAAATCGGAAGCTTTATGTATTTCCTGCCCAACAAAACTAAAGTTGGAGAGAGATCTGAAGTTGTTTAGCTTTGCGTGTGAGAGTGACTAAGGCCCAGTTCACATCTGCGCATGGATTTTCATTCAGGGGAGTCCGCTTGGGGACCCCTCGAACGGAAACCTAACTGCATAAAAAAGTGGTTACCTTAGGAAACCGGTGGACCCCATAGACTATAATGGGTCCGTGAGGTTTCCGCACAAAATATGAGAGAAAAGTGCTATATAGGGATATAATTTTGTGTGTGAATGCTAAAGCGAATCCATACATTTCTAGAGTCAATGACATTAATTTCCAGTCTGCCAGATCAAAGAATTTCTTTGCATCAGTTGAAAGTAATACCAAAGAGGTGTTCTTCAGCTGGGCAGACTGGTTCAGATGTAGGATGGGTAATTTTTCCTTTGGTGGGTGTGGAAGATAATGATAGTTATCTCTGGCAGCTGGGTGAAAGGACCTCCAAGTATCTCTGAGATTTTAAGAAGAGAGAGACATTTGGAGAGTCTACTAAGGGCTGCAAAGCTCTAGGCAGACATTCTGGTGGAGGAATCTTGCAGAGGTTGTAAGGCAACATTAAAGTCACCACTTTGGACCTTTAGCAACACCGATCTAGTGTGTTCAGAAGACATGGGATCTGGCCCACATAGAGGGCATAAATATTGCCAATCGTGACCTGGATATTAGCAATTTGATCTTTGAGGAATAAGAATCTTCCCATTACACATGGGAAGTCATCGCTTTATCAGTAGGTGAGGAAAAAGGGGGTATCCGATTTAGACGTCCATGCCAGCATTGGGCAACGCGCATACACAAGTCTGGATTGATTGCCCAAAAAAAAAAAAAAGGTGAAGAAGCTTTGACTTCAATATTGTCATAGGAAGCGTCGGCTTGGTTTTCCAGAAGAGTGGACAGTAGAAGATTGGAAACTGGTGCTTTGGAGTGATGAGGCAAAAGTCAATAGATTGGGCTCTGATGGGTGCAAATGGGTTTGGAAGAAACAAGGAAAAGGTGGCTAATGGATCGAGAAATTGAACGAATTGCCAAGTTTGGTGGAGAAAGCCTGATGATATGGGGTTGTTTCACAGCCAAAGACATTAGATACTTGATCAGGATCAATGATGATCTCAATGCTGAGCTATATGTGAGTAGCCTACAAGATGAGTTACTTCGCACACTCGAGTACTATGGGTATGAAAAGGACAACATAGTGTTCTAGCAGGACAACAACTCGAAGAATACATCGAGATTATTGAAGAAATGGTTCAATGACAATGAAGTAGAGGTGCTGGATTGGCCCCCAAAGTCCCCAGACCTCAACCCTATCAAACACTTGTGGGTAGAGTTGAAGAAAAAGCTGTATTCATACCCAAGTGAGTCGACTAGTATGCGCTAACATTGGGAAACTGTAAGAGACCTGATTGAGAGAATGCCCAGAATGATTCAGGCAATATTGAAAGCCAAAGGTAGATTTACAAAATAATAAAAATTAAAATTTTGATTTTTTTTTTTTAGGAGCAAAACTGTAACAAGCAGTTACATGACAATAATCTGTATATCATATCATATGCTAAATAGTTGCAAGTCAAATGTATGTATGAGATAGTCAAGACAATTGTCTATAAAATGATGGTAGTCTCACCTTTGAAGCTGTAATGGATGGTGTGATATGGAGCCTGAAATTCAAAAGTTCAAAACATTGTTACCCTTTTGCTTGTCAGTGTAAGGGCCGGTTAACATCTGTGTTCGGTTTCCGTACAGGGGAGTCCGCTTAGAGACCCCCCGAATGGAAAGCTATACGCAGAGAGAAGCGGTTTACACAAGGAAACCTGCGGACCCCATAGACTATAATGGGGTCTGTGTGGTTTCCGCATGTTTTGTGCGGAAACATGCGGAGAAGAAAGTGCTGCTTGCAGCACTTTTCTCTCTGCATGTTTCCACATGTTTCGTGTGGAGACTGAGCGGAAACCGCACTGACCTCATTATAGTCTATGTGGTCCGCAGGTTTCCTTATGTAAACTGCTTCTCTCTGCGTATAGGTTTTCATTCGGGGGTTTCTAAGCGGACTCCCCTGTATGGAAACCGAACGCAGATGTTAACCGGCCACTGGGTATTTGCTGTTTTACATAGCAGGGACCCATAGGTAGTAGCTGTGATCAGAGATGGCTCTGATCACAGGAATTTATCACCTATGATACCATGTTCAAATGTGACCACTGCATTTAAGAGGTTGTTTTACTTTCACTCTCTTTTTTCAGGAATGAATGGCTCCTGTGTACCAAGATTGTGGGAGCTGTTTAGTTACCATGTTATTTGGTAGTCTTAAGACTTTCAGGCCCGCCAGTGAAATACTACTATAAAGCCCTGAGCTATAAAGGGATGAGCAGTATCCAATTTCCCATAGACCACAATACTTCAGCATATACTGCAACACTGCAGGAGTCTGTGGTATAAACAATCTCATGATTGCTAGTTCAAGCCCAAAGTAAAAAAAAAAAACCTAAACTAAATAATTGATTAAAACATTAAACATTCCGCAAAATGGTATAAATAAAAATGGCAACATGCCCCACAATATAAAAACACCTTGCACAGCTTGTCAGTTTTACCATCTAATGAATTTAGTAAAAAGAAATTCCACAAAAAATGGAGCAACTGCTGTTTTTTCACACTTTAATCCCATTTTGAATTTTTTTCCAGCTTCCCAAAACGTCATACATAATAATAAATGGTGCCCTTGTGAAATACCTTTTGTCCCATAAAAATCAATCCCTTAAATCAATATGTCAGCGAAAAAAAGTCATGTGCTTTGAAAAGTGGAAAGTAAAATAAGAAAGCATAAGAATGAAATTGGCTTATTTCTGAAAGGGATATTAAGGTCAAAAATATTCGCTGGAAAATCTGTCAATCACTACTTATGATAAGGACAGGAGCGTCACTGCATATGTTTCAGTAATATAAGTATTTTACTGTAAAATGTGCTGATTGACAGTGTTATGCTGGCAATTTGGCTTCCCTGCTTTTCCCTGAAACCCTCTTCACTGAGGTAGATGTTGCATGCATAAAATAAAAATCTTCCGTGGTAAACAAATAACAGATGACAGATGTTTTGCTACATTTGTAAGCTAGGCATAGCCAGGGCCACATCTTCTATGAGGCGACCTGAGGCGGTGTCTCATGGAATAACCTAGGGGGTGGCATTATTTTTTTCTAATTGGCTGCAACTTATTGTATTATTGCAAAAAGTATCAGTGGATACCTTTTACTCACCCATCCACGCTCCTGTGCATGCTGGCTCTGGGGCGTGATCTGGGGGCATGTCCTAAAATTTTAAATAGGGGGCCCCATCACGCAACGAAAGATAGCTAGGTTGGGCATCTTTTTTTTTTTTGGGGGGGGGGGGGAAGTGTGCTTTTCTATAGTTCGCTTCAGAGGCAGCAGAGAGGCTAGGTTCACTCCTGGCTGTAGCTTGTAATATCACAGGCCTCGGCAACAAACAGTATGCTTCCACTGTCTTAGGGAACGCCTCCAAATAAATTGTTATCTAATTCGTCAGTGCTCTAATGTGTATTGGTCCATGAACTGAATTGCGTGTTTTGGCTCAGAGGAGGGTTCCCTTCTTAACCATCCAAGCTGTCTTCCACTCCTACAAGTATCACAAGGCATTATGGGAAAGGAGCTGGGGAGCTCATGCGCCCTCTATTGGATGTAACAAATCCTCAATTTGCTTTTGACTCACCGACTTATCTGACTCTGCAGATAAGTGAAATTGGCTTGGCTAAAATCCCTTTTGCTGTCTCAAGGCTCGGTGAGTCAAAAGCAAATTGAGGATTTGTTACATCCAATAGAGGGCGCATGAGCTCCCCAGCTTCTTTCCCATAATGCCTTGTGATATGTAGATGCTAAGTAGAGGGCAAAAGGCAATTAAAATCTCTACACACCTTCACTGGTGCTCTCCTCAATGTGAGAGATTCTTGTCCCTAACTCCTACAAGTAGTCTTTCTCACAAGCTGTCATCAATTCAGCTCATTCCATTCCACAAGCAGGTACGAGCCTTTAAGTAGGGAGCCATTCCTGCCCTGAGTAACCCAAGCAATGTCAATGAATCATACCACAAGGGACCTACAAATATCTACTCCTGTGGTGCAACTCTGAAGCACAGCTCCGTTCTGCCTCTCAGGAGGCAATACAGTTTCCAGAAAGAACTAGGACACTGACCGCATAATAACCTGCACCAGTTAAAGTACCATGAGCATATAACACAATATACAGTACAATGCAAGTTATCCACAACACATGATATAAAAACATGCAATAAACCTACCTTGCGCCATTTGGCTGTGGTGAACTCTGTTAACACTGTGCTCCTGCCATAACTGCACATGCAATCAGGACAGCGGTTTAACCCTTCCCATGCAACAAGCCATAAGTTCTAAGTGTGCTTCTGCACCACCTTACAGCTGTATCTTCTAGTTGATGGGATGATCTAGTAGATGGGTTACAGATCTAGACTGTCTGTGGACATTGTATGCTAAACGTAGTTTCAATTGCTCCAGGAAGATCATGGACTGTTAAAAATAATGTAACATCAACCTATATCCCTACAGCGTTAATCCAGAGGATGGCAAAAACCCCTGAGGCAGACGGAAATTACACCACATCAGAAAAATTGCTTCTGGATTCCAAATTTGGCAGTCTAAATCCCTGGGTCAACCTTCCCTTTCTAGAAATGTATTTCCCACAATTTATAATTAGAATAATTATGACCTTCAATTTTATTTTTCCTAGATTACCATCTAGTTCTTTTTTAAATGCTGACATGATATCTGTCATTACTACCTAGAATGCATTTTATTAGTCTAGAATACGCAAAGAGTCCCTTTCTATATAGATGGGTAAACCACTTTTCCTCTACCCATCAAAAATGTCCCCTGGTCCGTAGTACAGTAGTTGGACAGAATAAATTATGTGCCAGTTCTTTGTACTGACCTCGCATATATTTGTAAAACAGATGACTTCTATTTTTTCATGATGGATGAGAACCAAGGACAATGATATGATAGTGTGAATGTACCCCTAATTTGTTAAGATTGGGTGTCCGAAGTAGTCCTATTGATTTGACAAAAGTTTTTCACCTGTGATAGTATATAATGTATTCATATAATTTTGAGTGGTTTTATAATTTTAGAGTTGTCAAAGATTAGAAAAACTGTGCTTCTTTTTTCATAACACAGTTCAACACCTGACCGCGGGTAATATGTGATATTGCATATATTCACAGCAATACAGCTGAGCTGCAATAACAGACAGAATACTGTGGTACTGTTTGTTGAAAGAAATCAGATACTGTATATATTTTTCTGAACAACTCTTTAAATAGACAATTATTTTTCAACAATATTCTCTACCTTTTTTTCATTGATAATACTCTTCCTCGAATCTACAGTTGTGCTGAGATTATAAATCTTCATACAGGAAAAAAGTGACTGGATTCAGACACTCCAATAGTAACATACTCTTGCAGTAAATTTGTTTCTAAAGGTCACATTGGCAACAAGGACAGAGAAATAAAAGTAATTAGTTGAAAACTAAGTTAATATTTCTGTAGATTTTGAAAAGCAACCTTATATGCTTGAAACATCATATTCCCCTTACGTCCGACAGCAGCACAATATGGGGTATCTCTGCCCCTGTGTGTTGTTTAGGACAGTGGAACCTTTAATTAGCACCAATTTTAAGGTGCCTCCTACTAGCCCTATAAGAGGGCACCTGAGACCTCCCTCCACTGTGTTTTTTTCTGTCCTGTGTGGGACAGGTGGACGGAGGTCTCTGGTGACCTCCCGTTGCTAGGGGTTTTTTTCCTAAAAAAGCTCCTGGCTTACCTTTTGGGGGTACCTCGGTCCTCTCCTACGTTCCTAAGATCCTCCGGTCCTTCGGGCCTTTTTCCGCCCCGCAGCGCAGCGTTACCCGGCTCATCGCTCTGCAGGCAGCGCGATCCCGGAAGTAAGCGGGGAACCTCTTCGGCCGGAACCTTTTTTCGGTCCCGTGTTCCCCGGGGAAGGAAGCCTTTGCGCACCACCGCGGCCTACTTCCGGTTTTCTCGGAAAAGTGCGGTAAGTTTGAAAATTGGAATTTTAATGGCAAAATATAGATTTGTTTTTTGCTGCTTGTATGTGGAGCCTCTGGCTTAGGCTTATGCTCCTCTATGTTCCATTATGGCATTTGACCTTGTTTGGCGCTGTATGAATATTTTCTTTGTTTGGCTCCTCCCCTCGCTGATGTATTACATTTAAAAGGGCTTCAGTCCTTTACTGGGTGAGCTCGTGGTTACTAGCTCCTCTGCTGCGGTTTGCGGTGTCTGGGTTTTTCCTGACGGGATCTTTTTTTTCAAGTGACCGATTTAAAAAAGTAAGGTACCCCTTGGTTTTTTTCTTCTTGTAAGCGATGCTTGGCAATCTTCTATTCTACATTGTCATGTGGCTTTTGATGTTTCAGATGTCATCTTCTGCATCAGGTAATGGCGATGGGCTTAGGAGGAAAAAGTCCTCTAAACGTAAACACCTAATGTGTTTGGATTGCAATACCCCTTTACCTGACGGCTATGATTTTACCCGCTGTCGCCAATGCCGCGGACCTCCGTCAGAAGAACCTTCTATAAGAGAGGTTGTCACCTGGGTAAAGGACTATATGGAGGAGTCTCTTAAGGAGATCCGTTCTTCCATCGCCCAGATTGCCAAGAAACCACGGGTTGAGACACAGTCCTCCCTACGCATCGCTGACGAAGATTATCAGATAGTGGACGAGACACTCTCATCTGACGATTCCACTGAAGATTCCAGCAGGCCGTGCTTCCCACTCGAAAAATTAAGCCGGCTGCTGAAGTCCATCCGGTCTAAGGATCGTGATGTTGACGGGGAAGCCTCCACGTCCACCTATAGAGGGCCTAGGGTCTTCCAAGTGGATGAGACATTACAAAGATTAATGTCTTCAGAGTGGAAATGTCCTGAAAAACCTCTTGTGGTTTCTAGGAGGTTCAAGGCTTTATTCCCAGTTGCTCAGTGGGATCAATGGGGTCCTCCTCCCAAGGTGGATATGGCGGTGGCCAAACTGTTCCGCCGCACTATGGTACCATCAGATGATGGATCAAATTTGCACGACGCCATGGACAGGCGCATCGACAATACCCTCAAGAAGGCGTATTCAGCTGCCTCGGCCCAGACCGCTGTGGCGGTTGCGTCTTGTGAAGTGTCAGCCAAATTACGCACTGACCTGGTTCATCTCGAGAGGGACATCGATTCTGGAGTCTCCAGAGATGAGCTGCTAGGGTTTCTAGGCTCGGTTTCCCTGGCAGCTGAATATTTAGCGGAGGCCTCCCACCATCAATTAAGGCTGGCGGCCAAATCTCTGGCACTTACCACTGCAGCAAGAAGACCTCTATGGTTAAAACCCTGGAGAGCTGATTTCCCCTCAAAATATAATTTGTGCGCATTACCCTTTGAGCCAGGTAGAGTCTTTGGCAGTGCCCTAGACGAGATCCTGGAGGGCTTGGCTGATAGGAAGGGTAAAACTTTACCCCAGGCCTTTAGAGGTAGATCTAATTCTGGCCGTGATAGAGGCTATCCGCCTCGTCGTGGACGGCAGTCCCAAAGAGGCTCTAGATATTCCTCTAGAGGCGCCGTCCGGAGATTCCCGAAGTCTGATGATAAAAAGGAGAAGCCTAGCTTTTGACATCAGGAGCAGTCTTCCTGTGGCCGAGATTCCTGTCGGGGGTCGTCTCCCCCATTTTTTCAACTGCTGGCAGGAAAAAATTCAAGACCCATGGGTCCTGCAGGTAATCCAAAAAGGATATGCAATCGAGTTCCTCCATCCTCCTCAGGATCGGTTTGTGTTAACTCGCAGCCTGCCTATAATGCAGCAGACTACATTGGAATGCTCCATCCGAGAGTACATTCACAAGGGAGCCCTGGAGGAAGTCCCTTCTCTAGAAGAAGGATCCGGTGTCTATTCTCCCGTCTTCCTGGTACCAAAACCGGCAGACAAGTGGAGAATGGTCATAGACTTAAGGTACCTCAACCGCTTCATCAAAAAGAAGCACTTCCGTATGGAAACCATAAAGTCTGTCACCACTTTTCTCCTCCAAGGCGATGTTTTCGTGACTTTGGATCTAAAAGACGCCTATTTGCATATTCCTATTTATCCTCCACACAGAAGGTTTCTAAGGATTGCCGTAGTAGTTTCCGGCCACACGAAGCATTTTCAGTTCACAGCACTACCCTTCGGGATCTCCTCTGCTCCCCACACCTTTACAAAGGTAGTGGCTCCTATAGCGGCCGCCCTCAGACTTTAGGGGATATTCGTGGTGCCTTATCTAGACGACTGGTTGATAAAAGCCCAGTCAGAGTCTGTTCTGCTCCAGCATCTACAGACAGCCGTGTCCCTGTTTCAGAGTCTGGGATGGCTTATAAACTGGGAGAAGTCGGTAACGATCCCTTCAACCCGAAGGAAGTTCCTCGGCTACTTCCTGGATTCAGTCCGCCTGCAGGTCTCCTTGACACCAGCAAGGAAGGAGAAACTGGTCGGTGCAGTCCGGCACCTCTTCAAAAAGCCGATAGCCTCCATCAGAACATTGATGAAGATCCTGGGCTTGATGTCTTCCTCAGTGGAGGCAGTCCCATGGGCTTTGTGGCACTTACGTCCCCTCCAGAAGGAGTTACTAGAGGCTTGGGATCGCTCCCTTCTTACACTCAGCAAGAAGATTCGACTCTCCCCCAGGACCCGTCTTTCCCTCAAGTGGTGGTTGCACCTGAAAGACGGAAGGTCCACGGTCCAACCTTCTTGGACCCTGTTGACTACAGATGCATCCCTCTCGGGATGGGGAGCCCATTTGGACGAAAACTCCATAAAGGGAGTCTGGAGAGCTCCAGAAAGAAGGACCTCGTCCAACTGGAAGGAGCTCAGAGCTGTATATCGTGCCTTACTCCATTTCTCGCCTCTTCTCAAGGGAAGAGCAGTCAAAATCCGGTCAGACAACATGACCACAGTGCTGTACGTGAACAGACAGGGAGGCACCAGATCACCAACCCTCCTCAGGGAGGCAGATCTGATATTTACATGGGCAGAGAAAAATCTAACCCATTTATCCGCAGTTCACATCAAGGGCTCCCTGAACATAGTAGCGGATCGATTGAGTCGGGGTCATGCCGTATCAGGAGAATGGTCACTCAATCCAGAAGTCTTTCATCAGATTACCCTGAAGTGGGGTCTTCCAGAAATAGACCTCATGGCAACCCGACTCAACGCCAAGGTGGAGACGTTCTGTTCCCTTTACCAGGAGGACAATCCCTTGGCAGTGGATGCCCTGTCCATCCCTTGGAGGTCCAGGCTGGCATACATCTTCCCTCCAATTCCAATAATACCGAAGGTATTGATGAAAATCAGACAGGACCAAGTCTCTGTGATAGCCATCATTCCATTCTGGCCAAAAAGAGCTTGGTTTTCCCAACTCATGGAGATGAGTCGAGGGATATATTGGAGGCTTCCCCCATCCAGAACCTGGTTTCCCAAGGATCTCTGAAGTGCCAGGATCTCTGGAGATTCAACCTGACAGCCTGGAGGTTGAGCAGTCCCTACAGCAGGATAGAGGACTGTCAGAGGCCGTCCTGAAGACCCTTTTCTTCTGGAAGAGCAGACTCTACCAATAAGAACTACCAGAGGACAGCCAAGATTTTCATGGAGTGGTGCTCCAAGAAGGGTATTTATATTTTACAACCTAATTTTCTTCAGGACGGTTTGGATAAGGGCCTTGCCCCTGCCACTTTGAAAGTGCAGATTGCGGCCCTCTCCGCTCATTTGAACAGACGTCTGTCTCAGGATCCTCTGGTTGCAAGGTTCCTTAAAGGGGCAATGAGGCTAAAGCCCTCAGTATCATCTCCAGTTCCCCAGTGGGACCTTGCGGTAGTCCTTACAGGCCTGTGCGGTCCTCCATTTGAACCCTTGGAGACTACGGAGCTAAAATATTTGGCATACAAAACCGTTTTTTTGTTGGCTATTACATCTGCCAAAAGAGTAGGGGAACTCCAGGCTCTCTCTTCTAGAGAACCGTACATTGTGTTTTTTGCAGATAGGGTGCACCTTAAATTTTTGCCTGGGTTTAACCCTAAGGTCCCCTCATGCTATAATAGCAATCAGCTAATTTTGCTACCAGTGTTTTCCCCACTCCAACCTCTGAGGAGGAAGAAAAGCTCCACACCTTAGATGTGGTAAGGTGTCTGCGGATTTACCTATCCTGCACTCAACCGTTTAGGAAGGCCGAAAACCTACTAATTAATATGCAGGGTAAAAACAAAGGCCTCAAGGCTTCCAAGCCTACTCTATCCACATGGATCAAGGAGACAATTAGGTCTTCCTTCCTTATTCAGGAGTTACTCCCTCCAGTTTTTTCTACGGCCCACTCGACCAGGGCTGTGTCGACTTCTTGGGCTGAGTACCGGTCCTTACCTTTGGACCAGATTTGTGCGGCTGCATCATGGTCATCCCAGTTGACCTTTGTCAAACATTATCGTTTAGACGTCCGCAGTTCCCAGACAACTACCTTTGGTCAGACAGTCCTTGACGTTGTAAGGCGAGGAAACCCTCCCTAGGGGAATTACTTGCTATTTCCCCATATTGTGCTGCTGTCGGACGTAAGGGGAATCGTTGATTGTAATGTCAATCTGTATTCCCTTAGTCCAGACAGCAGCACAAGGCTTCCCTCCCTAGAAGCTTGTTTCCTTTTACTTTATAATTTACACAGTGGAGGGAGGTCTCAGGTGCCCTCTTATAGGGCTAGTAGGAGGCACCTTAAATTTGGTGCTAATTAAAGGTTCCACTGTCCTAAACAACACACAGGGGCAGAGATACCCCATATTGTGCTGCTGTCTGGACTAAGGGAATACAGATTGACATTAAAATCAACGATTACATAGATAATTAAAGGCTAAATTTGTATTTTTCACTCTCAAATGCTCTAAATTTTTTACCAAAAATGAAAAAAAGGTGCATGTACACCTCAATGTTACTATAATATTGCAGACACTCTCCCTGACAGTCTTGTGGGTCCCCATGCAAACTTTGACTGGGGCCACTCGGTAAAGCGTATTCAAGTTAGCAATGGTTATGGGTGCTACAGCAGTATCGCAGATACATGAAAGTGATACAACTACAATACCCACAACTGCGGTTATCAAGATTATGTTGAGTGAGCAGCACAGTGCCCAGCATGTAAACAATGCTGGGAGCTGCATGCTCTGCGAAACAGCTGATCTGCAGGTGTATTAATAGCCTAAGAGATCAGTGGGGGTCCAACACCCAGGACCCCTGCTTAAGAGCTGTTTGGGGGATCAAGGTGCATTTGGCGAGTGCCATGACCCCTTTGCTATTTACATCTCACAGTATCTGTTTTATAATGACCATGCAATGTAAATACAGCTTTATTAACCTTGCACAGCTGCTATAAAATAGATGGTGTGTGATGTAAATAGCAAAGGGATCTCAGAGAGTATAATAAGCTCCCTAGAGCCCCAACTTCGGTATAATGCTCCACATTGGCCACACACCATATAATATGCTCCCCACAGTAGCCCTACACAGTATAATGTTCCACAATGGCCACATACAGTATGATATGCTCCCCATAGGGACCCCACACAGTATAAAATGCTCCCAAGGGCCCAGTCTCCTCACCTGGCATCCTCACTTCATCCAGCTGTTTACAGCAACATCTTCAGGCTTCTCTGGCCTGCAACTGACGTCACTGTGATTGGCTCTCTGCAGTCAAATGGGGTGCGTCATGACGTCAGCGTGCCCCACATAACTGCTGAGGCCAAATCACAGGCCTCAACAGTGACCTCTGAGATGCGTGACATCAGTCACAGGCCAGAGAGGCCGAAAGAGGAAGCTGGGAACTGCCAAAAGAGAGAGGTATAAGTATTTGTTATTTTTATTTACCTCCCCTAGGTAGGCTTCTATTGGAAAGGGGTCCGGCAGCATGTGCATACATCACATAAAGCTGGGTCCCTTTCCATTAACGATGCTGTCCATAGGTAGCAGAGACGAGTGCAGATCTCTGCTGCCTGAAATGTTTAGCAGAGATAGTGGTCAAGGGATCAGGCTTTCAATGACCGCTATCATGGTGCCATCTTCAGATGGCTATAGGGCCCTACCACTCCGGGCCTGGTCACCTCCTGACACCATGATCATTATGCCACTGCTCACTGAAGCCAGGCAATAACATCTGTCATAGTCACATCTGCACTCCATCACTGTCAATATTGATGACAACTCAAATTTTATTTGTGAACTCCTTCAGTGGAACTGTAAAAAAAGGGACCTTTAACGAAACAGCATAACCCTGAAAAAGGACATCAGTAGTATGCCCTAACACATGGCTATGCACAATATAAGTATGCCAATATATTGTATGTTAAAAATCAACATGAAAAGCTATCCCACTGTATAAACAATGCTACCTCTGATGGCGCCACTGCTATCTTTTGTGTCACCTCCTCTACCTCATAGATTGTAAGCTCTTGCGAGCAGGGCCCTCATTCCCATTTTGTGAATTGACTATTACTCTGTAATGTATCTCTTTGTCTGTACTTGAACCCTTGTAAATATGTTGGCACTCTATAAATAAAATGTATTATTATTAGTATTATTATTATTATCCCTTTATGGGACAAAAAGGGAAGTACAGTAAAATATAATTACCAAATGCATATGCATAAAAAGTACAACCAGTCCTTTAAAAATATAAAAATACATTGACATTAATGAAGAAAAAAATTGTTATAAATTCTGGAATGTTAATTCGAAAATAATTGTGTGTTTCTGAAGCACAATCGTGGCTTAATAGTAAAGAGATTTAAAAAAAAAATGAAAAAGGTTCATGCTGTATTAGTTGAAAATGTTATGTAAATTTATGTAAATACTTCATATAAGTAGTTACTCATGATTTGCTTAGATTTTGGATAGTAGTAGTTCTATTATTGAAAATCATTGTACATTTTTTTATATTTTTGAGTGAGAAAGAAAAGCTTTTAAAGGGAGTCTGTTAGCAAGAAAATGGTGATCAAACCAGCCCCAGTACCGGCTGGCTGTTTCACAGGTGCCCTCATACGTTTATTTTTGTGAATCTTTATTTGCTCAAAAATCACATTTTTCCCGATATACAAATTATAATTGGTTTGGGGACCTGGCAGAGTCTTGATGAGTTCTGTTATCAGTTCTGCCCCAATGCAGCAAAACCCCTCCCATTGAGCTCCCCTGCAGTTGACTGACATCCTCTCTTCTTCCTGCCAATTAAAATGCAAGGGCACTAACACCTTTAAACACTATTACAGCCATACAGATAGCTACTTAGACAGCTAAACAAAAGAAAAAAGGAGGACATTGTACAATGTGAGTCGGCCATGTTACTTGAGTTTCTGGATCCGGTGAGGTGTTTATACTAATCTACGTAACTTGGGATATTGCTATTTTTACACAGAAGTGATTGATTAATTAATTAATCATTAATTATTATGATATATTTTCACTGCAATACTTTGATGTACTAATTTGATTTTGAACATCATCACTTTTCACTGTATACTATATATCAGTATATTTATATGTATACTGTAACACTTTGTATATTATATTTTTTCACTTTGTTGCCACTAATTGATATGTATTTTTGATATATACATACTGTGAACACTACCACATTGCTTAAGAAAGGCTCATGCACATGACCTGAATCATTGCAGGTATGAGTCTGAAGTGTTGCCTGTTTTTTGAATTTTTCTTTTTATTGCGACAATTGCCTGTTCTCTGGGGCTGGTACCCTTTATCTATACTGGTGCTGGCTGTTTTTCTTTTGTTTATATATTTGGTAACTGACAACACAGTAACTTGTTTTTTCTTTTTTAATTATTGCTTGACATGTCTGAGACCTCATAAGTCAGTGGTATGATATTGCCTTTACCTACATGGAGGAAGATGTGCGGCACATACTTGGAGGTTTGGAGGGAGAGGCCGAATTCTTGCGTGTACCAACTACAGTGGATCTTAAAAGGAAATTGGAGAATTTCTAAGAGACTAGTAACACTACAGCTTTACCTGATGACATTGGATGAATATTACAAGAATAATCGAATACCCAGAGGAATGCAATCTCAACTTCACCCTAATGAGATTCCAAATTACCGGAGACAATGTCGACGCAAGAGTTTGACAAATTTAAAAGTGTGGCTTCAAAGCGGAACAAGAAGAGAGCAAAAGTTGAAAATGGCATTGAGATATAGAGGACTATTCAAAAGGTTGTATATACAGTGGGGGAAAAAAGTATTTAGTCAGCCACCAATTGTGCAAGTTCTCCCACAAAAGATGAGAGAAGTCTGTAATTGATATCATAGGTAGACCTCAACTATGAGAGACAAAATGAGAAAACAAATCCAGAAAATCACAGTCTGATTTTTTAAGAATTTATTTGCAAATTATGGTGGAAAATAAGTATTTGGTCAATAACAAAAGTTCATCTCAATACTTTGTTATATATCCTTTGTTGGCAATGACTTAGTCAAACGTTTTCTGTAAGTCTTCACAAGGTTGGCACACACTGTTGCTGTTATGTTGGTCCATTCCTCCATGCAGATCTCCTCTAGAGCAGTGATGTTTTGGGGCTGTCGCTTGGCAACACGGACTTTCAACTCCCTCCAAAGGTTTTCTATGAGGTTGAGATCTGGAGACTGGCTAGGCCACTCCAGGACCTTGAAATGCTTCTTCCGAAGCCACTCCGTGCCCTGGCGGTGTGCTTGGGATCATTGTTATGCAGAAAGACCCAGCCACGTTTCATCTTCAATGCCCTTGCTGATGGAAGGAGGTTTGCACTCAAAATCTCACGATACATGGCCCCATTCATTCTTTCATGTACACGGATCAGTCGTCCTGGTCCCTTTGCAGAGAAACAGCCCCAAAGCATGATGTTGCCACCCCCATGCTTCACAGTAGGTAAGGTGTTCTTTGGATGCAACTCAGAATTCACTCTCCTCCAAACACGACGACTTGTGTTTCTACCAAACAGTTCTACTTTGGTTTCATCTGACCATATGACATTCTCCCACTACGCTTCTGGAACATCGAAATGCTCTCTAGCAAACTTCAGACGGGCCCGGATATGTACTGGCTTAAGCAGGGGGACACGTCTGGCACTGCAGGATCTGAGTCCCTGGCGGCGTAGCCTTTGTTACGTTAGTCCCAGCTTTCTGCAGGTCATTCACTAGGTCCCCCCATGTGGTTCTGAGATTTTTGCTCACCGTTCTTGTGATCATTTTGACCCCACGGGGTGAGATCTTGCATGGAGCCCCTGATCGAGGGAGATTATCAGTGGTCTTGTATGTCTTCCATTTTCTAATTATTGCTCCCACAGTTGATTTCTTCACACCAAGCTGCTTGCCTATTGCAGATTCAGTCTTCCCAGCCTGGCGCAGGTCTACAATTTTGTTTCTGGTGTCCTTCCACAGCTCTTTGGTCTTCACCATAGTGGAGTTTGGAGTGTGACTGTTTGAGGTTGTGGACAGGTGTCTTTTAAACTGATAACAATTTCAAACAGGAACCATTACTACAGGTAATGAGTGGAGGACAGAGGAGCCTCTTAAAGAAGAAGTTACAGGTCTGTGAGAGCCAGAAATCTTGCTTGTTTGTAGGTGACCAAATACTTATTTTCCACCATAATTTGCAAATAAATTCTTAAAAAATCAGACAATGTGATTTTCTAGATTTGTTTTCTCATTTTGTCTCTCATAGTTTAGGTCTACCTATGATGTCAATTACAGGCCTCTCTCATCTTTTTAAGTGGAAGAACTTGCACAATTGGTGGCTGACTAAATACTTTTTTTTCCCCCACTGTATAACTGACAGAACGATGTCAACTCTGGGACTTCACAACATAAAGATAATAGACAGAAGAAGAATTCTGGTAATCAGTCTAAGTTTTTCCCACAGGATTCTTCTTTGTTAGGTGACCCTGGGTACTTCAATTCCGGCAAGATGCGCACCAAGAGAGGGAGTAGAAGAAGATGCCTGCAATTTAAAGCACAAGTTTAACAAAGTGTAACCTCCAGTGACATGGGGAGCATTAGCAAAGAAAAGGACATAGCGGTAAAATGTATCCTCTAAACAGTTAACTCAGTCACAATCATCACTGTTAAGTAAGGGGTTATTGTTTCCAATTGACTGGTTTAGGATAGAGATAGATCTAAATAAATTGAATAAATCAAATGAAAGTGTTACTTCAAAGATCGTACGGTACATATATTAGAACCAGAACATGAATTATGTTTGAAAGACTTTGACCTGTATAACAGAATAAGTTTGTTCCCCCTAACACTTTATGTTTTTGTGGAGACCTTTATATCTGCGGTAAAACAAGATATTGACATTTTGAAACATGACCCTGGAATAAATTGCTTAAGATTTTTCTAGATTGGAAATGAAGGCTCTAAGAGAACTGTGCCATGATAAGTCACTAACTATAAAACCAGCCGAAAGCGGGTCAGTGGTTGCCATGGACACAGTCTCCGATATAAGGAACATAGAATGGCAATTGTCAATTGTAATGTTTATAAAAGGGTGGCTCATGATCCCAAATTTGTTATAGCCAGAGAGATTGCAGGCATTCTTGATGAGGATTTGTGTAACTACTTAATGGTTACACATCCTAGGACTCCTGTCCTATATGTGTTCCCCAAGATACACAAATCCATGGTTGACCCTCTCGGGTGACCTTAAGTATTGGGTATGGACTCAATCTTTAGCTACATTGCCATATTTATTGCAAGGTCTTCAGGCTATTTGCTGTACAAACATCTCATATGTTAAGGATATGAGTGTTTGTTTTTTTTTAAATAAACTATCTGGAGTGGATCTATCACCATATAGACAAATTATATTAGCATCTTTTGATGTAACAAGTCTATACGTCAATTTCAATACATGTGGTCTCACAGCAGTAAAAAACTATGCTGGCTGGGTCAATGTATACTACAGAATGTCAAACATTTATCTTATAATTACTTGAGGTGGTTTTGGTCCATAATTATTTTCTTTTTCAGGACTATTTTTATGTCCTATTACAAGGGACACCCTTGGGATCTAATGTGGCACCAACTTCATGAAGGACTCCTGGAAACCCAATTACCGGTAGGTCTAATTCCTATTTTCCAGAACGTCCCTCATGACAGCACCACAGGAGCAGTACCAAATTACTCCAGTCAGGGGGGGAACTACTGCTTGTAGAACTTTGCGTCCAAAGCCAGTATCCTGACTGGAAAGAATGTCTAGTCTATAATGTTTAATAAAAGTATGCAAGCTAGACCAAGTAGCAGCCTTAAAAATCTGATCAATGGAAGCTTCCCCTCTCTCTGTCCAGGAAGAGGCTACTGCCCTAGTGGAGTGTGTTTTGATTCCCTCTGGTGGAGGGAGATCTTGTGCAATATAGGCTTGTTAGATTAAAGTCCTTATCCATCTTGACAGGGTGCTTTTAGATGCCTTCTTACACTTGTTTTTCCCTGAGAAGAGGACAAATAAGTTCTGATCTTTCCAGAAGGGAGCCGTTTCTTCCAAGTACTAAAGAACTATCCTCCTTACGTCTAGGCAATGGAACGCTTCCTCCTGAGGGTTTTTGGAAGCTGGGCAGAAAGAGGGAAGCACAATCTCCTGATTTCTGTGGAAGGTAGAAGCTACTTTCAGGATAAAGGATGAGTTTATTCTAAATATAACCCCAGAATTCTTAAATATGGCTGCCGTATAGACAAGGAGTGAATTTCTCCAATTCTCCTAGCGGATGTAATTGCTACCAAAAAAGCTGTTTTTAAGGTTAGAGTTTTAAGGTCTAGACAATTTATAGGTTCAAAAGGGGGAGAAACTAAAGCTCTAAAGACTAGGTTTAGGTCCCAGGATGCTATAGATCTCTTAATAGAAGGCATCAGTCTAGAAACGCCTGAAAGAATCTTTTGACCCATCTATGTTCAGCTAGACTAGCATCATAGAAATGACTTAATGCCGAGATTTGTACTTTTAGGGTACTGGGAGATAGGCCCTTATTAAATCCTACCTGCAAGAAATCAAGGATATTTGCTACATTTGGACGGAATCGATCCGGGATATTTGGAAGCTGCCAGGAGGAGAACTTTTTCCAGATCTTTTTATAGATGGCCGAAGTTACACTTTTATGACTTTGTTTAAGAGTGGAAATAACTTTGTCTGATAAACCTCTCCTCCTCAGGATGGCCCTTTCAGTATCCAGGCCGAAAGTTTCAAAGTCTCTAGGTCTGGATATAGTAGTGGCCCCTGAGATAACAGCTCCGGTCTCAAGGGAAGAGGAACTGGGTCCTCCAGGGCCAGTTGTTTTAGGATGGGAAACCAACTTCTCTTGGGCCAAGACGGGACCACAAGGATCAATTTTGTCTTTTCCCTTAATAATTAGTTTAGAACCAAGGGAATTAAAGGAAACGGAGGGAAGGCATAAGCCAGCTCCATGGCCCAATCCTGAGACAGAGCATCAATTGCTGCTCTGTTTTTTGATGGAAAAGAAGCACCTTACTTTGGTGTTCTCTGAAGAAGCAAAGAGGTCTAAATCTGGGATCCCCCACTTGAGTGTTGGTTGGGAGAAAACGTCCTGATTTAGGGACCAAGCCCCTGGATCTAAGCTCTTGCGGCTGAGGAAGTCTGCAGACAGGTTCTCTGAGCCCTTTATGTGTACTGCCGTAAGGGAGGGAACATTCAACTCTGCCCAAGAGAAAATTTCTGTGGCTAATGCCTGAAGTTGCACGTGCCTGGTTCCTCCATGGTGACGAAGAAAGGAGACCACCATGAAATAGTCTGACATCACCTTTAGGTGTGATCTGTGCAGAAGATCACCTGATTTCTTCAGAGTCTCCCAAACCTCCCACAACTCTCTGTATTTGAGGAGCGGCTCTGAATATGAACAGGCCAAAGACCTTGCAGGTAAGAGCCTTTTACAGATGCTCCCCAGCCTGTTCCACTGGCGTCCGTGACTATGATAGTTTGAGGACTTAGGTACCACAGCACTCCTTTGCCCAGGTTTGCAGGATCGAGCCACCATAGAAGGGAGGATTTTATTTGTTGGGGAATCTGAATCCTGCTGTCTAGAGAATTCTGATCTTCGTCCCAATTTGAGAGCAGAAGATTTTGTAAAGGTCTTGAATGAAATTGGGCCCAAGGAACCGCTTGAATACAAGAGGTCATGAGACCTAAGACTCTCATCCCGTCCCTTATGGAACACCTCTGCTTCCTGGAAAAATTCAGAATTTTCTGGAGAACGTTATCCTGTTTTTCTTTGGGGAGAAAAGATATCTGACGAGTAGCATCTAACAGTACGCCTAAAAAGGTTACTTGAGCTGAAGGTAACAGGTGCAATTTTTCCCAATTTATGATCCATCTCAAAGACTGAAGTAGAGATAGAACTGAATCCCTCTGATTGATCAGCTCTTCCCTGGAGTTGGAGATCAGGAGAAAATCGTCGAGATAGGGAACGATCAGGATATTTTGTGATCTTAGGAAGGCCATAATCTCCACCACTATTTTTGTAAATACCCTTGGAGCAGATGATATCCCAAAGGGTAGGCAGTGGAACTGATAGTGAAGGGTCCTTCCTTCTATCTGAACTGCAAACCTTAGGAACTTGTGGTACGATGGATGAATTGGCACATGATAATATGCGTCCTTGAGATCTATGGTGTACATCATTGCATCTGGACGTATCAGGGGAATCGTAGATCTTATAGACTCCATTTTGAATTTTATATATTTTACAGACTTGTTGAGGTGTTTTAGATTGATAATAGTCCGGAAGGAACCGTTTGTTTGTTTTTTTATTAAGAAGAGCCTTGAATAATGACCCCTGAAATATTCTTCCTTTGGGACGGGAACAATCGCCTTTAGGCGCAACAGTTTTCTTATGTCCAGAAGGAGGGCTTGCTGTAAATTAAGGGATGGGAAGGAGGTGAGCACAAATTTTTCTGGAGGAAGCTCCGCAAATTCTATCCTGTACCCTTCTGTTAGGGTATTTAATACCCATGGGTTTGAAGTGATATGGGATCACTGGTTGGAAAAAGCCACCAATCTTCCTCCTACTGACTTGGCGTCATTGTTTCCCTGAAGGGCCAGGGTTGTTGGGGTTAAGCAAAAACCCTCGTCCCTTACCTCCTTTTGGATAACTCCAGCAACCAGTTTTCCCTTTCCCTTTATAGGAAGTGGAAGTGGTAGAGGGAAACTGGCGGATCCTCTGAAAGGACTGCCTTTTAACTCTTTCCTAAGGAAAATTCTTTTTCCTATCACCTGCCTTTTCAAGGATGTTATCCAGAACAGGACCAAGCATAAAAACCCCGGTAAAGGGGATATTACAAAGCTTGTTCTTAGAAGCCGTGTCTCCAGACCACATTTTCAACCATAAGGCCCTTCTGGTGGAGTTTGACAGTGCTGCGTTTCTGACAGCGAAACGGACTGTTTCAGCTGAGGCATCTACCACAAACCCTGTTGCCTGTTTCAAGAGGGGGATGGAGCTCAAGATCTCTTCCCTAGAGGTTCCCTTCTTAAGAATCTCTTCTAATTGACCCAGCTAGAGAAACATGGATCTGGCTACGGAGGTAGCCGCTATGTTGGTGGAAATTATTGTGGATGAGGACTCCCAGGATTTTTTAAGCAGACCGCCTTTCTCTCCATAGGGTCTTTTAGCTGTGAAGAGTCTTCAAAGGGAATAGCAGTTTTCTTGGCTACTTTAGCTACTGGAATATCTACTTTGGGTAGCTCATCCCATAATCTGGAATCCTCGAGATTAAAGAGCAGCCAATTTTTAAATTCCCTAGGGATAAACAACCGTTTCTCTGCGTCCTCCCATTCAGACAAGATTAGGCGCTTAAGGTAATCGTTTACCGGAAATATCGCCGACTTCCTTGGCACCAGACCACCAAACATCTCATCCTGAATAAAACGAGGTTGTTCTTCATCAGGTATATTCATTGTGGTCCTTACTGCCTGAATTAAAGTTTCCACATTCTCGGAGGAGAAACAGAATCTTCTGTTTTCCTGGGAAACTGGGGGAGTGAATAAGCTCTCCTCTTCTTCTAATTCCCCCTCCGAGAGATAGAAGCACTCTTCCTCTGAAACGGACCCCTTAGTACTCATATGAGAGCTCAGGGGAAGATCAGAAACCAGCCGTGGTCTTTTGACGGAAGTTTCTTTCTCAGACACAGATTCCTGCGACTGGAGCAGGCAGGAAACAGAGCTTTTTACTTCGTCCCTGATTAGTGTCCTTAACTCAGACATAAAGGCAGGTGTTTCATCTTTAATCAGTTTAGTCAGGCAGTCCTGACATATCTGTTTCTTATATGCATCAGGCAGGGGCTTGGCACAATTAACACATTTCCTACGTTTTTTAGTGTCGGATTTCTGTGGAATCTCTTTATCCTAAAAAACACAACAAAGCTAGTCTAAGGACACCACAATACAATAAACAGTGCCAAGCCCCCTTGCATAACAGCCGCCTCATCCAGCCGACGCCGCAGCCTCCGTGCTCCAACCTGCCTATTCGGAGTATGCCACCTCCAAGATGGCGGACGCGACACTTCTGGTCAAGTGATGACGTCATACGGCGACTGGAGGTGCGCGGAGCAGAGCGGGGAACGCCCGCAGGCAGGACAAGAACCCCTGAGAGGGGGGCCCAGGGAGCAGAGGAACTCCTGCAACTGCCTCCGGACCCAATGGCTAGGGGACCCCTACCCCCGAGGGGTGCTGGCCATGGACCAGGGAGTTGGAAAGGAGGGCAGACAGGGACCCTCGATCCGCCTTCCTGCCCAAGTAAGAGAATCCTCTCCTGCCGTCCTGCCTCTGAGAGGGACAGGAAGAACACTGGAGAGGGGAGGTGGGTTGGGGACCTTTAACCTCTCTAACTTCTTGTCCCGCTCAGAGGTCAAGCTCCTGTGGTGCTGTCATGAGGGACGTCCTGGAAAGATACATTACAAAGAAATAGTCAATTCACACAATGGGACTGAGGGCCCTGCTCGCAAGAGCTTACAATCTATGAGGTAGAGGGGGTGACACAAGAGGTAGCATGGGTGGCATCAGAGGTAGAATTGCTTATACAATGGTCAGACAATTTTGTAATAGAGGTTAGGCCCAGTTCACATCTGCTTGTCAATCTGCTTGCAGGACTTTTCTTTCTGCATGTTCTGTGTGGAAACCGAACGGAAACCACACGGAACCCATTATAGTCTCGGTCCGCGGGTAGTTATGGTGTCCGCGGGTTTCTCAGGTAAACCGTTTTTTATGCGTATAGGTTTCCATTCAGGGGGGGGTCCCCAAGAAGACTCCCCGAACGGAAACCCGAATGCAGAAGTGAACTGGGCCTTACTGTGTTTGGAAAACTACATACACACCCTCTACACAGGATTGGCTCACGGAATTTCTAAAGATTAGACATATGGAGCTTATTATCTCGGAACTACACCCTGACTTTATTAAATATCAACGTAACTGGCAGTTGTGGGACATCTTCCAATATTCACCAGAACTCTCCAAATTGAGTTAACCTGCTCAGAATCCCTTCTGTTTCCCCTCTACCCTTACCACCTTACTCTCATTTATTCCTTTATGTCATTCTGCCCCCTTCTCTCCCTCTGACCTTCCCCAATCCTTGTTTTTTCTAACTTATATATGTGACATTTTGTATTTAGTTTTGCTATTAAGGGTCAGTGCCTGGACATTACATCATCAACTTCCTTCTCGCTGCCTTAGGTCACAATACTGCAGGCCCTCCAACATCACTGGCTATATTTTCTCATGTGGTTACTTTGTTGTACATGTCTTATGCTTTCTTGGTTTTACAATGGTATTGTGTTCTGTTTGCCTTATTCTATAAAACTAATAAATAACTATAATGTTAAAAAAAAAAATAAAAAAAAAAAAATATAGGAGTTACCCTATGATTACACTTCAGTCGCTGTTATACTCGAGAATTGACTTGCCCTTCTTGCTCCTTATCCCCCACTTCCAAAACTTTGTAGCTAGGTAGTTTTTTCGGGTATATTATGGTCGTATTATAATATGACTTTTTATTTTTCAATGCTTTGTATTATTTATGTTTATTTTTATTTCACACTGAACACAAGATCTTACACAATTGCGAACACATGCCAACACAGATCCAGGTTTTTTTTTTCTTCGTTTTTTTTTTTCTTTCTTAGTGCTTAAGTATATCTTAATAAAGATTTCCTATTTTTGTATAAATGTGTGTCTCGGCTTGCCATTAGAGAAGAGGTATTTATGTTATACTAGAGACACGGCCTTTATATAAACCACATAATATACAGCTTATAATTCTTTACTTGGGATATTTGGTGTACCCAGTATGAATGCATATCTATTGAGGAAGAGTGATGATATATTACTGTGGTCTGTGATGGCACCTTCCTTTTTTGAAGTATGGGTACTTTATGTCAGGTGGTAGAAATAATCTATACTATGCTGCATGATGGCTGCATGTGGGATCGTTACCATTTTCACCTCTCTATTCTGCGGTTAATGATCTGCCGATATTACTGATGTATAATAATGGAAACAGCTTCACTGATGTAGACATTGCTATGTCCATGGTTTATATCAGCCGCAATAGTCTCTTTAAATATGTATGGGATGGCAGTACATGCAATGATCCCTTATTCCCTTTTTCAAAATGGGTGCTATTGGCTTATTACAATAGTGGTCATGCACCTTAATATTTATGGCAACAAATACACACATGACTATTCTAATTGTCATGCATGCACACGAAAGGCGCCGAACAACGTGAGTCTGGCACGTTACTTGTGTTTCTGGATTTGGTGAGGTGTTTATACTAAAGAATGTAACTTGGGATATTGCTATTTTTATACAGTTGTGATTGATTAATCATTAACCCCTTATGGCTACTGCATAAAAGTGCCTTAAGGACCAGGCCTCATTTTTCAAAACTGACATGTGTCAATTTATATGGCAATAACTTTGAGAAGCTTCTACTTACACAAGGGATTTTGAGAGTTTTTTTTGTGACACATTGTACTTCATTGTAGTAGTACACATTGATCAAAATTTTTGTGTTTATTTATAAAAAATAGGAAATTTGATGGAAATTTTGAATAAAAATCATAATTTTAAAAATGTGAAATGCTCTGCTTTTCAGACAAATAGTCATGCCACTCAAATACATTAATACATATTATTTACCATATCTCTGCTTTATATTGGCATCATCTTTTAAACATCATTTAATTTATTTTGGACTTTAGAAGGCTTAGAAGTGTAACAGCGATTTACAAGAAAATTTCCCAAACTAATTTTTTAGGGTCCACTTCGGTTCTGAAGGTCTATATATTAGACGCCCCCACAAATCACCCTATTTTCAAAACTGCACCCCCCACATAATTCAAAAAAGCATTTCACAGGAATTAAAACAATATGGAGGTGAAATTTAGACATTTCATTTTTTTTCAATAATACATTAATTTAGTCCTAAAATTAACACACTGATTTAAAGGAGAAAATGCATCTCACAGTTTGTTATGCAATTTCTCCAGAGCACAGAAACAACCCACATGAAAGTGTAAACTGATGTTTGGGCACACAGCGGTGCATAGAAGGGAAGGAGCGATACTGGACGTTTAAGGCTAAGGCTCCACGTTGCGGAAATGCAGCTTTTTTTGTTGCAGATTTTGCTGCAGTTTTTTGAGCCAAAGCCAGGAGTGGATTGAGCAGAAGGTAGAAGTATAACAGCTTCCTATATTAATTCCTATTCCTTTTATAGGCATTCTTGACTTTGGCTCAAAAAAACGCAGCAAAATCTGCAACAAAAAAAGCTGTGCTTCCACAACATGGGTCCTCAGTTTAAAAAACAGATTTTGTTGGAATAGTTTTCAGGTGCTATGTCTCATTTGCAGAGGCCCTAGAGTACAAATACAATGGAAACCCCCCAAAAGTGACCCCATTTTGGAAACTACACCACTGACAGAATTCATCAAGGGGTATAGTGAGCATTTTGACCCCACAGCCATTTCACACAGATTTTATTAACATTGGGATATGTAAATGAAAACTTAATAAAACGTCACTTTATCCCCAAATTTTTCATTTTCATAAGAGAATAAAGGAGAACAAGTTCCCCAAAGTTTGTTACACAATTTCTCCTGAGCACAGGAATACCCCATATGTGGGGCTCAGAATGGAAAAAGCACTATTTGGCTTTTGGAGGGCAGACTTTGCTGGAATAGTTTTCAGGTGCCATGTCATATTTGCAGCGCCCGTAGGGTACCAATGCAATGGAAACCCCCAAAAAGTGACCCCATTTTGGAAACAACACCCCTCATAGAATTTCTCAACGGGTATGGTGAGCATTTTTACCTCACAGCTGTTTCACAGATTCTATTAGCATTGTAAAAGTTAAAAATGTTTCCAATAATCCATCTATTTAGCACCAAATTTTTCATTTTCACAAGAGGATAAAGAAGAAATAATATACCACAGTTTGTTTCACAATTTCTCCTGAACACAGAAAAGACCCACATGTGGTCTTAAACTGCTGTATCGTAAACATGGTGGGGCTCGGAATGGAAAGAGTGCTATTTGCCTTTTGGAGGGTAGATTTAGCTGGAACAGTTTTCAGGTGGTATGTCGCATTTGCCCCTTAAGTACTAAGAAATTTCAGTGCTTAATACGTTTCCCCCTCTTAATGTTATCATCTTTTAGGAAACATGCACTAAAACTATTCAGTGGGCTATCCAGGTACAAAAAAGTTGCATATGTGGGCGTAAACTGCTTTTTGGGCACACAGCAGGATTCACAAGGGAAGGAGCACTGCGCTTTTTAGCTTTTGAAGTATAGATTTAGAGGGTCTTTCCTGATGCCATGTTGTTTTTGCACAGCCCTGGAGGTGCCAATAAATTGGAATTCCCCAATAATTGCCCACTCATTTTGTAGGGGCCATTTTAGGGTCTCTGCAAATGTGACATGGCGTCCAAAAACCAACAATCTAAATCTGCACTTCAAAAGAACATAGCGCTCCTTAACATCTGAAACCTGTTGTGTGCCCAAACAGCAGTTTATGCTCACATGTATGACACTATTGTACCCAGGATAACTTACTCAACAATATCATATTTGGGTATAAACTTCTGTTTGGGCACACAGCCGGGCACAGAAGGGAAGGAGCACTATTTTGGTTTTTGCAGTACAGTTTGGTTTTTGGACGTCATGCCACTTTTGCAGAGCCGCTGAATTGCCAGTAAAGTGGAATCTGCAGACATGTGACCCTATTTTGGAAAATACAACACTGAAGGGATTTATCAAGTGGTGTAGTGAGCATTTTTAACCCTTGACCTTTGCATTAATTTAATTTACAGAAATTAATGCCAGCTGATAATGAAAAGTGAAAATTGCAATTTTTCCATAGATACGCCATTTCAGTGCCCGATATGTTGTGCCCAGCTTGTGTCAGCAGAGACACACACTACAAAAACTGTTAAGTGGGTATTCCGGGTAGAACAGCTTTTGGAGTGTTCATCTCTGATACAAGCTGGGCACAACATATTACGCACTGAAATTACATATTCCTTTTAAAATTGCCATTTTCACTTTTTACCAACATCTGTGTATAAATTGCTAGAAAATAAACTAATGCAACACTTGCTCACTGTACCTCTGGATAAATTCTTTCAAGGGTGTAGTTTCCAAAATTGGATCACATGTCAGGGGATTCCACTTTACTGGCATTTTAGGGCTCTGCAAAAGTGTCATGACATCCAGAAACCAAACCGTCTAAGGCTTAGTTAACATTATGAAGAGCAATTTCTCCCGCAAACATTAAGCCCTAATATGGTTCTGTGGACGGAAAAATAAAGAAAGAGTTTGAGAGGAAGGGAGTTAAAAACGAAAATCGAAAAATGTCACCGGCATGAAGGGGTTATTGGAGGATAGAAGAGAGGATGTCAATCAACTGCAGGAGAGCAGAACTAAAAACAGAGCCCATCAAGACTCTGCCAGGTCCCCAAAGCACTTTATCACTTTCTTCCAATTTGCTTTTCAGGGAAAACACAAGTTTTATGAAAAAATAAAAGTGTGCTTGTGAAACTTGTGATGCAGCCAGCCCCAGTACATAGCAGTGGACATTTTCCTGCTGACAGACTCCTTTAATGATTGTACCTGTTTCAGAATCGTATATATAACCTGTCATGGGCACTTCTGTGGAGGAAAAATTTAATTTCCACATATTTTCACAGGTTGAACACTCCAATGATCAGTAAGAAACCAAATGCCAACAGAACAAAATTTAAGCTCCCAGAAATGCCCTTTCTGAAACAATCAGAAAAACTGTGGAGCTTATAAAGTCATTTGCTATATTGCTGTGATTTTATTCACAATAGAAAGGTGAGGAAAAGGTCAGCAATAACTCTGTTGTTGCATTTTCGCTCGAAAAAACATAATATTGATCAATAAGAAAATGGAAAAAGCACAACTATTAGCGTCTCACTTGATCTTCCGCGACCTTTAGCCTTCTATGTTGATTTTTAAATGTTAACACTGATGTTTCAAAGGTTTGTCCTATTTAGTCGTTATTTAATAAACCAGTGTTTTTTTCTTTATTTCTTATGTATAAACAAGTCACATACATTTCTCTAATGTTGAACCATTGTCCTTACACCTGAAATAATATGCTGAATGACAATTTTATTTTTGGCATGGTTTGTTAAAAGTAGCAAGGTCAACATGTGTCTAATAATAAGACTGCAATTGGTGCTAAATATTTAGGAGTGTTGTTCTGTTATGGAAAATTGTTTCCTTTTTTTTCCCTTTAAATGCTTACACTTTCTCCTTTTTTTAAATACCAATGTGTATGTGGGTCTTTATTTCAATTTTATTCACTCATATTTCCCAGACCTACTCACTACATGTACCTATCATCGCATCTTTACTTTTAGGAAAGGTGAGCCAACAGACTGTGGAATTACATAAGGGAACATTTATAAAAACAACAAAAAATAAAGGACACCTAAGCCTGCAGATTCATTACTCATGCGATTCCCTGCCAGAACAAAAGAAAGGTGAGGAGTTAGACTTAGACAGGGTAGCAGAAAATGAACACTCAGATAGTGGTCTGACTACCACCTCAAAACATTTCCTACAAAAAGCCCTGTCTAAAGAACTTACCCCAGTGCTCTTTGAACTAGCATATATAAAGTCTGAAATCCAAAATGTCAGCTTGTACCTCTATCATGAACCATGCAGAAGCAAAGGCTGCTTAGCTGCATCAACAGAAGGAGCATATAGATTGTTCACTTAACTTGATGAAGGACCAAGAAAACAGGAACAGAAGGCGAAATTTTAGAATCAAAGGCATACCTGAATCTTTGACAGCAGAAGTATTGCCAGAAGTAGCCAATAAACTGTTCACAGATGTTTTATGCCCTGATAGGACAAAGACTGTAGTGATAGAAAAAATCCACAGGGTGCTACGCCGAAAACCAACACATTTTGTTTCCCTCAGAGATATAATTTGTGGCCTCCTATCCTATGTTGACACTGCCGTCATCTCAGCAGCACCGAGAAGCCATCAAACTATAATTTACAACAAAATGGATGTAACTATATATCAAGATATTGCGCAATCCATACTGGCAAAAAAAAGCATCTCCTGAGACCTCTTTTAGAAGCACTGAGGGCTAAGAATATACAATATGCCTGGCTTTAACTGTTTGGAATTAATATTCTATTGGGTGCTAAACAGATCATCATACACACGCCAACAAATTTTAACAACACATAGCCTCTCCTGAACATGGCCCCTTGATATTCCGTCCTGTTATGCCAACAGCAGATGAAGTCCCCTTGCCAGGTCTACAAGAGATTATTGCCTGGAGACTATAAAGAAACACAGGTGCGCGCCACTCATCTGTCCAAGGCTGAATTTAATTAGAGCATAATATGGGTGACCTACACTCCCCTATTCATTCAGAGGCTACAGGTCCAGAGATAGGAGGCTGTTTGTGATATATGCAGGATATGATATGGCTGAGAAACACATTTGCCCTTGCAGTTTGATCAAATTACAGTTTGATCACAATATAAATACCAAGGACCTCAATTTTATGTATCCTTACGTACAGTAGGTATTTGCAGTAATGCTCTTGGTACTAGCAGAGTGCTGTTGCAACTTTTGTTTTTGCCTGGAGATTACCATCAAGGTTTAACCCCTTCCTGACATAATAATAATAGTACGGCAGATCTCGGGTGTTTAACCACTTCAGTACAAGTCCAAGACCAGACACATTTTCAGGTTTTTATGTATGTGCGTTTTTGAGGGCTGTAACATTTTTATCATATGCGTTCTTCAACTAATTTCTGCGTCTTTTTTTGGTGACACATAGAGCTTTATTTTTATGTTGTTTTTATTTTTGCATGTGTTTTCATTTTTTTTTTTATATCCGGGAAAATCTAAACAAAAGAGGAGGGAAAACGTGTCAGTTTTTCACGTTTCATTTTTTTTATTATTTAATAACACAAAGTGCTACTTAAAAACTTTATAAAATAGTTTTTCCTCTCCATTATGGTAATTTTTAGTTTGTATGGTGTTGTCGGGGGTGGGGCTAGAACCTTTAATAACGGCGTTTTATTGGCATATTATCTTATTTACTTTTTTTTTTTTTTTTACTTTTCTATTAATTTAAAAAAAAAAATTTTTTCTTACATTGTGTCCCCATAAGGTCATAATAGACCTGTGGGGAAATCTGCTGACTTTTTTTTTTTGTTGGGGAGGCTGATTTTCCCTGTAACTGGGGCTGGTACATTTAGCCCCAGTTGCAGGAGGAATGCAGCCTCCTGCATGTTACTATAGAGCTGATCTGGGTCCTGTAGGACCCAGATCAGCTCTTACAAACTCTGATCCTGGCGGATCACATGACCGCCGGGTCACAGGGGAGCCACAAGATGGCAGCGCCCATAGCGCTGTATACAGTGCTCATTGAGCGCTGTATACTCAGCGATCGGGGAAGGCAGGGAAGGTAATAAACCTTCCCTGCCTTCTTTAAGGGAGCTCCAGATGAAGTTACAGCCGTCTCCCCATTTCAGTAGCTGCACGATTTTGTGCAGCTGCTGAGTTCTGCTTGGACATACCGGTACATCCTTGCAGAACAAGGCAACCACCTTCCGGAGATATATAGTCTATGGGCGTTCCAGAAGTGGTTATATATGGCGGCGGCTCGACTCCCGGTTTTATACAGCAGAGACCCACCGCTAATGCTCTATGCAGCCTGCAATAGAAGCGCCATTTTTTTTCCAATGCAATGCAATGCATTAGCATTGTAATGCATTGCATTAGTGAACAGACCCCCTCTGGGGTTCAAGACTCCTAGTGGGTCTAATAAATGCAAAAAAATAAATAAATAAATAAATATTAAAAGTTCAAATCACCTCCCTTTCTTTAGAACACATATAAAAGTACTTAAATACTGTGAAACACATACACATTAGATATCCCTGTGTCCAAAAACACCCGGTCTACAAATCTATAAAAATATTTTTCCTGCACAGTAAACGCCATTGCGGGAAAAAAAAAAATCAAAAGTGCCATATCGCCGTTTTTTCACTGTTTCATCTCTGATATATAACTAAAAAGTACACCTGGTCCTACAAAAAAAAACACCCTATGCATTCCCATACACAGAAATATACAAAAGTTACGGGTCAGAATATGGCGACTTTTATAAAAAAAAATTATTTTGCGCAGTTTTGGATTTTTGTTTAAAATGTAAATAAAACCATATAAATTTGGTATCCCCAGATTCGTACCGAAACATAGAATGCATGTGATATGTCATTTTGGCTGCAAAGTGAACGCCGTAAAAACGAAGCCCGTAAGAAAGTCGCACAAATGCACTTTTTCTTCAATTCCACCCCATTATGAATTTTTTTTCCAGCTTCCCAGTATATTGTACAGAATAATAAATGGTAGCATCATGAAAAAAAAAATGGTCCCGCAAACATTAAGACTTCATATGTCTCTGAGAACGGAAAATTAAAAATGTTATGGGATTTGGAAGGGAGGAGTCAAAAATTCCTCTGGCGGGAAGAGGTTAAATCCCCTAGAACTAAGAAGACTTCAGCAAGGCACTCTAAATATATTATTCCTGTATGTGAAGAATCTGTTTTTTAGAACCTAGCTAGTTTAAAATGGTTTACTTTTTTCCATTAGGTATACAAGTTTATAGAAAATATATCTCAGGTATCATTAATAATTGATAGCTGACATGATTGCTTACGAATGTCTTGTGTATTATTGAATTAAAGAGGACCTTTCATGTCCTCATCAATGTGTGATATTATATACCGCTAGAAAGCTGACTTAGGCTAAAGCCCCACGTTGTTGCAGATTTTGCTGCGGTTTTTTGTGCCAAAGCCAAGAGTGGATTGAGAAGAAGGTAGATGTATAAGAACCTCCTATTTATTTCCCATTCTTTTTGTAGCCATTTTTGACTTTGGCTCAAAAAACCGCAGCAAAATCTGCAATAAAAAGAGCTGTGTTTCCGCAACGTGGGGCCTCAGCCTTAATTCAGCTCACTGTCGGCTTTACCGGCTGTTAGGAACACCCTTCCCGACTGAACTCTTCCATTGCCTTGTACTGTCAGGGGGGATGGGGCATTCCTTACTGTCCCACGATGACGCTAGGCTGTAAGGCCCACCCTTCTGACAGTGAGGAGATATTGGTGCCAAAATTAATGGCACCAATATCTCCAGCCACGGGGCACATATCCAGAAAACCCACGGTGAGCTGAATTCATTGTACTGTCGGCTTTCTAGCGGTACATAATACTGCACATTAATGAGGACGTGAAATGTCCCCTTTAGGCTAAAGCCCCATGTTGCGGAAACGCAGCTTTTTTTGTTGCAGATTTTGTTGCGGTTTTTTGAGCCAAAGCCAGGAGTGGAATAAGCAGAAGGTAGAAGTATAAGTACTTCCTATATAGTTCCCATTCCTTTTGTAGACAGTCTTGGCTTTGGCTCAAAAAAATGCAACAAAATCTGCAACAAAAAAAGCTGCATTTCCACAATGTGGAGCCTCAGCCTTAAGTATTCCTTGCACTCATGCGGCTAATATTGTGTATTTGCAATTAATAGTACTTAAAAAGGATGTCCGGGCAAAAAAATTTTTTTAAAATTGGTCCCGTGTCCTTCCAGCACTGTCCAGTCCTGCAGCTCTGGTGTCTTCTAGAAGTGAAACTCCTTGCTGGCTGTGACTTCCTGGATTCCTTCCATAGAGGCCTCTGATTGGCCTCTGCAGTCACGTGTGGTGGGGACTTAAGCGGGAAGACAACAATGGACCAGCAGGACCTAACCGCGCTGGGAGGCATCAGAGCACCAGGGAAAGGTGATTATGATTTTTTTTTTCACCTACCTCGGCCTATTTAAAATATTAAATTTTTGCCTGGACAACCCCTTTAAGGCTAAAGCCCCACGACACATTTTTTTGTTGCAAATTTTGTTGTGGTTTTTTGAGCCAAAGCCAAGAATGGCTAAAAAAGGAATGGGAAATATATAGGAAGCTCTTATATTTCTCCCTTCTGCTCAGTCCTCTCTTGTCTTTGTACAGAATAATAAATGGTAGCATCGTGAAGAAAAATTTGTCCCGCAAACATTAAGACCTCATATGGCTCAGAGTAGAAAAATAAAAAAGTTATGGGGTTTGGAAAGGGGGGGAGTTAAAAACTAAAATCGAAAAATTCTTCCGGTGGGAAGGGGTTAAAGAAGTTTTCCAGTATAATTTTTTTCTTTTTTCATAATTAGTCTGGGGGAGGTGAACCCCCTACCCCCTCCCCCCGCCAAAAAAAAAACATACCTGTCCCCGGTGCTCCGATGTCCTCCCAGCATGGTCCGGTCCTGCAGCTCCGCTGTCTTCTTGAAGTCCTCACTGGCTGTGACGTCCCAGGTCCCTTCCCTCAGGCTGCTGATTGGCCTCAGGGGTCACGTGACGTCACAGGTAGTCACGTGCAGAGGGAACTTCCACTGGAAGAAAACAACAGAGCTGCAGGACCAAACCGCGCTGGGAGACACTGGTGACAGGAGAGAAAGTTTGTTTTTTTTTTTTTTTTTTTTTTCACCTGCCCCAGTGTAATTAAACAAAAAAAAAAAAAAAAAATGTTATCCTGGACAATCCCTTTAATATCCCCAGGCATCCATCACTGCCCCCACCCCCCACAATATAATAGCCCCATCAATGGTCCCCAAACAGTACAGGGGACCAGTGAAGGAGCCACTGTATGGGGGGGAATAGTGAAGGGGACACTGTATGGGGGGGATCAGTGAACAACCACTGTATGGGGGGTAATAGTGAAGGGCCACTGTATGGGGGGAAATAGTGAAGATTGGGTAATTACTTACCTGTCTGCTCCCCGGTCCCACTCCTTCTTGCTCCGGGTGCACTTATGTGACGTAGAGAAGGAATAAGCAGAAGGGGCTGGAGAGCAGGTAAGTATCGGAGCATAGCTTGTAGGCCACAGGCTCAATGTGGTCTGTGGCTTTCTGCTCTACTAGTAGCAGAACCGGGTTGGTGGCAACACTTCTTCCCAGTTTTGCGATCCGGTTCTTAAAATCAAAGGGCCTGAGCTCCAAAGTCAACATGTCAATCAGGTCAGCAATATGGAATAGGCCTAATCTACTCCAGGGGTGCACCATAGCTGGAGGTTAAAGAGGAAGGAGACCATGGAGGAGTTTTGTGAGGCAAGCGGGAAGAGTTTGTGACAGGTGACCCAAATAGCCCTCTTGAATCGGATAGGACCTAGGAGGGTGGTGGTGAGAGGAGGGGAGGAGTGAGACCACAGAAAAGCATTAGGGTGTACTGGCGCCAACCAGAGCTTTTCAATTTTGACCCACTTTGTATAGGCCTGCGGGGCTGCCCAGAACGGGATACAATGTAGTTGGGTCACCCAATAATAATGAAGGATATGCGGTACTGCCATTCCCCCCTCCACCTGGCCAATCAACATGACAGAATGTGGGATGCGATGTTTCACATTCCATATAAATTGGAAAAAGCCTTCTGAAGGGAGCGTGACTCAAAATGTGAAACAGCTTCAGGAAGGCTCGCAAAAGAATAGAGGAGTTTTGGGAGATGGGTCATCTTGACCACCGTTATTCGACCAATAGGGGAGATGTGGAGGAGGCGCCACTTCTCCAACAAAGAGCGAAGGTCATGGAACAGACAGGGGTAGTTAACTGAATACAAGGAGATGTAGGAAGAAGAAAGCTGGATTCCCAGGTAGCAGAGAGAGCAGACCCTCCATTGAAAATCATAGTTATGACGGATCAACTGTATGGAAGATTACTGTATGGCATATTTTTAGGTAGAGCCTCTGTTTTTGAGGGGTTTACTTTGAATCCAAAAAGATGACCGTAGTCCTGCAGGGTGGCTAGAAGGTTTGACAGAGTAGTATGGGAGTTGGTGAGGGTCAAAAAGACATCATCTGCAAAAAGGCTAATCTTAAAGTCTCTGTCTTGCACTGAGACCCCTGTGATATCCGGGTTAGATCAAATTTTAGATGACAGGGGTTCAATCCAGAGGGCAAAGATGAGAGGGAAGAGGGGACAACCCTGGTGGGTCTCTTTAAGAATAGGGAAGACGAGGATGAGGTATAGGGAAGTTTAACAACAGCTGAAGGAAGGGAATAGAGTGCTCTAACCGCCGAGAGGAAGATCCCAGAGAAGCCAAATCTCTCCAAAGTAAATAATGAAAGACCAGTCAAGGTGGTCAAAGGTCTTCTCAGCTTCAAGGTTCAGGAGAAGGGTAGGCGTGGCAGAACGGCTGGTTATGTCAATCAGATCCACAGCCCTTCTAGTGTTAGGGGCGGTGATAAGCAATGACGGAGTGGGTGCTCGCAGAAGAGGAGGAACGCCCCGGGTGCTCCATGGTGCTCATTTACATACATGAAGAAACAAAATATCTTGGAATCGGCTGAGAGAAGAAAACAAGGAAAGGTAGGAGAAGAATGACCTTTTTAAAGGCCATTCCAACGTGCCATTAGCTTAAAAGTGGTTTTGCAAATGATAGACTCCCTTTAAGATCAGAGTTCAAAAGGGCAATAGGTCAGTAATTAGAGCACGCTTGGTAATCTTTATTGGGTTTAGGTACCAGGGTGATAAGGGAGTGAAGCATCGTCTGAGGGATGGAGGCACTGTCTAGGAAGGAATTAAAAAGGTGTTGCATTTGGTGTAGAAGATCTGCCTTAAAAGTTTTATAATATAGGTACATGAATCCATCCAGACCAGGAGCCTTACCATTAGGGAGGTCCTTCAGGATTCTCGTAAGCTCCTCATCTGAGAACAGGCTGGACTGGTCTTATGAGGGGAGATTATAAAGTTTAGTATGGTAATCCTGAAATATGGTGGCAATAGTGTCAGGGTGATGTTGAAGAGTACTGGAGGGTTCATGAATCACATGGGGGATGAAGGAGGTTTCTTGCTCCCACAGAGTTTAAGCCAACAGAGTATGAGCTTTATTGCCTTGTTCATAATAGAATTGTCGGCTATAAAGCAGGAGGCATTGAGTGGCATGCGTAGCTAGGTCATGCAGGTCGGCCCTAGCTGCCATCAATTGACGTAATTACGATAGGGAGGGATGTGCCGCCAGACGATCAGTAAGAAAACTCTAATTTTAGCACTTAGGACAACCTCTGTAGCCTTTCTATCATGAGTCGTGTCGCTAAAGTTATACAGTGGCCACGGACAACCGCCTTGTGGGCTTCCCATAGGACAGAGCTGGAGGAGACTGAGGATTCATTATTCCTAAAGTATTCAAGCAGGTGTGAGTCCAACGCAGTACACCTATTCGGAGAGTGCAAGAAGGACTCGTTAAGACGCCAGTGGCATCACCTAGCTGGGACTGGCGTAGAGGACAGGGAGACGGTCAGAGTGACCGGGGAGTGGTCAGACCACAAGATAGGTCGGATGTCCGCATTTGTAAGTAGGCGAAGGGCAAGGACTCTACCAAAAAAATAGTCAATCCCAGAGTGTATGTTATGGGGGTGAGGAAAGTGTAGGAGCGGGCAGTAGGATTGTTAATGCACCACAAGTCATAGAGGGTGGCGGACTTAATTAGACAGCAAAATCTCCTGGCAATTCGAGGCTGAGAGGTGCTCATTGAGCTGTCATGCAGGGACAATCTGTCCATAGTTTCAGAGAAGATCATATTAAAATCTCCACATAACAGCTAGGCCTAAGCAGAGAAAGCTCACAGACGTCCAAGAATCCTCTTAAGGAAGGGAATCTGGGAGGTGTTTGGGGGATAAATATTACAGAAGACTATGGGCTGTCCTTACAAAAGGCCCTCCGATTAGATGTATCAACCCTGAGGATCTAGGTGGGTGTTAGAAATTGTGATAGGGCAGGTACGAGACAGTAGGATAGCCACAACAGCCTTTCTACGATTATAGTAGGCTGAGTAGGCAGTGGGAAAGTAGTGTTTAAACAAAATTGAATGTACCTGAATGGTCATAATGAGTTTCCTGGAGGAAGGCGACATCCGCCCAGAGGGACTTCTGCTTTTGCAGGATCATACGTCGTTTAGAGTTGGAGCCCAGGCCCTAAACATTCAGGGTAAGAAATGTAGCCATAGGGAAACAAAAGAAGTGGTACAGCTAACACATAGGCAGATCTAACCCCATGAACGTGGAGCTAGGAAGAACCAAAATTGAAGGAATATCTGAATTTAGAGAGAGAAAAGGGGAGGGAAGAGACAAACAAGAGACCAAGACACATGGAACAAACAAACAGTGCAATATGGGCAGGACTAAATTTCCTGCCCATATTGCAAATAGCATATGCAGGAAACAACATACATAAAGAAGACCAAGTGCATCCGTAGCACGGATGTACAGCTGGTGAATGGTCCCAAAATGGGACTGCAGCCAAAAAACATTAACAAGGTAAGTAACAACTCCTGCTGGGGACACCAAAGTCAAAGCAGGAGGGTAGAAAGGAAGGCAGTGAGGGAACCAGCATCCCACTATGCCCACCCACAATAACATATATAATAATGCAAAACAGAATGAAAGGGACCTAGTTTCGGGAGTGCAAGTAGCGAGTCACAAAAAGAAAAAAAAATTGTTCAAAATGCGGCTACAATGTGAAGAAGTCAATAGGAGAATCCAGGGACCTAGAAAAAAGAAGAATGATTAAAGAGGAGGGGATCACAGGGCCAAGGCCTCGACCCGTGGTCTTCTGGCAGAGGATCCAGGAGAAGGCAGGTTGCGCCTCTTGGTCCTCTGGGTGTGCCACACTTGTGGGAGTGGAGGAGAGGGGGAGCTCAGTTCTCAGAGAGTTCCGTCAAGGGAATGTCCAGAGAATCACAGAAGGGACGAACTTCCAAGAAAGAGCATAGGGTAGCTGAATGTCCATTACGCCTGGCTGTCAGTGCAAACAAGAAAACCCAGAGGTAGGGAAATTTGATGCTCTCTCAGAAGTTGAAGTAGTGGCCTAAGGTGTTTCCACTTCTGTAGAGTGACCCAAGAGAGGTCTTGGTAGAGTTGAATCTTAGCACCATCAAAGTCAAAGACCTTGAGTCAGTGTACTTTAGAGAAAATAGCTATCTTTAAGGTGAATTTGTGAACGCAGAACACAAAGTCTCTCGGGGAAAGGCCAGCTCCCTCGGGACGGGGGGCTCTATGAGCATGGTCAAGTTTAATCTTATGGGTGGGAGGCTCCTGCAGAATGACATTGAAGATCGCCTCAAGGATAATGTGGAGATCCTCCTCCTGAGTAACTTCTGGTAGGCCCTTGACCCTGATGTTATTCCGGCAGCCTCTATTGTCCAGGTCCTCCAGGAGGCAATGCATGTCTCTGACAAGCTGACATTGAGAGCTGACCGAGTCCTACAGTTTGGAAACATAAGCTCAAATGTGACCATGGTCTTCTTCCAGGGATTCCACAATGGAGCCGATGTGCTGAAGATCTTTCCGCAAGGTGGAGATCTCAGTGTGGCAGGTCTCCGCAACCTCAGAAACGATAACCTGTATGTCCTGTCTAGTAGCAAATGAGCTAGCAATTGAAGCCATTGAGGCGGCAGGGGAGGAGGCGGCCAAGGCCGGATCATCATGGACCTGGGTCATAGAAGGGGGTCAGAGTCCCCAACATCCAAAACAGCATAGGGGAACATTGAGGGGGTTCAGGAGTCTAGAGGGGGGGTCTGGGCAAGGGGTAGAGGTGACTCAGCATGAAAGGCCCCACCACACAGGGCAACTGTTTGTAGAGGCTCTGCAAGTGGGGGAGCCATTAGGTCTGGGGTTATAGTAGAGTCCCTTTTAAAAGGTGCGCTATAGGCAGAGGCCGGTGGGTTGAACTGGTTGCAGCTTAGGGAGGAACTGATAGCTCGGGATGCAGAGGCCGAGGTGAGGGAGGGCTGTGCTTGGGAACAGCAACAGGTGCAGCGTTGATGCTTACAGGGAGTAAAGATGGTGGCGCCACTTCAGAGGCAGGAAGCGGGGGAAACAGCGATCCTTCCATGGGCAGCTCCACAGAAGACTTGGAGGGGAGCAGCGGGACTGAGGAGAATCGCATGGAGTGAGTAGGGCCCGGCACAAGGAGGATGGAGGTCCATAGCTAGTGCTTGTGCTGGCTGGAGTATATCTGCGGTGAAGGAGATGGCCTCCCAAGATGGCTGATGGTGCTGGGAGAAGGAAGGACACCAGTGTCGGCTGTGTGGGTTTCTCAGGAGGTACAGGGGTCCCTGGGGAGGGTTTTTGGGGCCCATGGAGCAGCGTGAGCAGATGTTACGGTCCCTAATAGTGGCAGGCAGGGAAGGAGCTCACAAAAATGCGACTCACTCCATCAACGTCATAGGCCACGCCCACCCATTTAAGCTTTAAGTTCACAATGTCACCACTGTCACCTAGATTTTCTCACAAATTTGCATACGATTGTTATAGATAACAAAAAAAAAAACTGCGGTGTTTTACAGTACCTGCAAAGTGAATGGGATTCTGGCTAATCCCATTCACATATTGCAAAAAAAATTCTGCAGTGGAAATGCTGTGATTTCAAAAATGCTTGCATTTTTGTAAATCGCAACATGTCAATATGGAAATGCTGGAGGTTTCTGTATAGGTATAATAGAAGCAGAAAGTCCACAGAGGAAAACTCTGAGTACTTTCTGTGAAAAGTGCTGCGAGAAAAACCACAATGTGTTTCTGCTGCGTTTTTTCCCACAACGCTTTTTGACTGAGGCTCACTAAGTGGGGCCTTAGCCTTAGTGGAGAACCCATAGGCTCACACCCAATTTCTCACCCCCACGTTTTTGCCATTATATGCAAAGTTTTGTCCCTTATTTTTCTGGTTAAATAGGACTAACATAGACACAGTCCTTATCTTTTTCTTGTGGCTGACATTACCTAGGACGGAGTAGCAGGTGTATTATCTCCCCCTTACTGTTTGGTTGTCTAGCCCCTCAGTTTATACTATTTGATTATATCCTTTTCAACACAGAGACACTGTGCCTTTGCCTGCACCCTACTTCCTTGCAAACCTACTCCTCAGATTTCTCCTTTTGGACGAATAGAGGATCATACATACTAGTCCACGATGTCAGAACACTATACTGACTACGCCATGACTTTCCTAGTTCTTACCACTGATTCCAGTGACACATTTTAAAGAAACTAAGATCCTAACTCTTCCAAAAAAACAATATGATAAATGGTTCTACAGGTGTCACCCCACATTGGCCTCTAAAGGTGTTACTATAGTAGTCCATAAAGCCATCCCATCAAATGTCAACAGCACCTCTCAGAGGCGGAGGGTGGGACTTTATTCCTTAAAGGCTCTATCGCCAATATGCAACCCACAATCACTAATGTATATGCACCCAATTGCAAACAAATTGTGTGGCTAGAGTAGACCCTATCTGATTTGCACTTATTCACAGAAAGCCCAATATTAACCAGAGGATACTTCAATTTTGTACTAAATTTAGTCCTAGATGCTTCATCTGGAAAATTCACTATATTTCAAGCAGCTCTCAAACAATCACATACTATACTTAAATGATATGCACCTAGCCTAGTGGATGTATAGAGAACTATAAACTCATCAGTAAAAAATTATTCCTTTTTTCATTTTCCCATGTCTTGTACCAGAGGTTGGATCACATAATCTGTAACCACCATAACACTGCCGACTCTAACACCACAGCAATGGAAGTGGAGATTAAACAAGACACTATTATGTGATGATACTGTTATAACTGACATAGCAAACAAATCGCAGAAAACTTCACTATAAACACCACCACAGAATTTGATTGCTCTACAATTTGGGAGGCTCACAAGTCTTTTATAATAGGTGTCTTTATACTTAAGAACACATTTCTAAAGAAACAGAAAAGCAAAGGCAAAGTCATTACATCCATCAAAACTACAGATGGTACACTTGTCCAAGACACACTTAGGATAGCTGCAGCCATGAAAACTTTTTATTCAGATCTTTACAGCCTAAATACTAAGCAGTCAGGAGTTTCATATGTAAGCCGTGTACCGGGGTGGGCTCCCCAGGATACAGCGAAGTCACGAACAAAGGAAGCGACTCCAACTCAATTTAGTAAAAACAAGATTTTAATTAATGTAGTAACACCCCTTTACCAAAAAAAACATTCCCAACTATTTACATACACTCAGCCAGTAAGCTAAGGCCCTGGTGTTGTACAGCGCGGTGCCCTCTAATGTGCGCCTCCAATACACTCCAAGCTTTTACCTATCTGCAGGCTGCAACTAACCAGCCGCTTGTTACCTTTTTATCACCCTAGTCACAGGAACAATTCAGTGAGTGTGATAGGGGCACCGGCGGTATAACACAAGAGCTTACAAACTTATCAAAATACCCCTATTCCCCACAAACAAAGTACAACCAAGTAAATATAATAGTAGGTCAGCTTGCAAGCCAAAGAAATGTGACAATATATAAAATGTCGCTTCCAGACTTCCTTAGAAGCTCCTCTATGAGAGTTACAACTTAATAGAATTCTCTGAGTCCTTACTACCGAATAGGTAGCTAATTCACCAGTAGTGTGGCCTGTGAAAATGAGTATGCCTAACTATTCTAACTACAGTCCCTTACTCAGTCCCAAGCAAAACAATGTAATGTGGTGCGTGCACGATTACTTCTCTTACTGACCCGGGTCTGTTGGGTACCTTTAGCCTTTGTCTGGAAGAGCTAGAAGTGGTCCTCATCCAGAAAACATGCGGTCTCACTGACAGGGCCACTTCTCAGCCGGGTCCTTGATAGCAATTTTCAACTTAGGATGTTGTCTGAACAAACCCTGGAAAAGTCTCTGCTTCAGCTCCACCTCGCTATATTTCTGATCACTTAGCAATCCTCCTTCTCCCACTTCAGTCCTTCTTCTTCTAAAAGCTCGAAGCACACTCCTAAGATGGCTGCCACACACACACTGCTCCTCCTTCTAGTTCCACCTCTGCAGAACAGGGTCTCCACGTCACTACTCCAGGGAATTACAGAATTACAGTCCTTCCCATTTCTGAGGTAACAGTGTCCTCTTGTGGTCAAACAACCAAATGTCAGTTTATAAAAAAAAAAAAAAAATAAACTTATCTACAGAAACAGGTACATTCACAACATGAGGGCTTCCTCATTAGGGTTTCCCCATCTTACACATGGACAGAGAGAAAGCCACATTTAAAAATTCTTAAATGACCTTCATCACCCGACATTAGATGAACAGACTGCAACATCCCTACTAACACATATTTCTTTAGAAGAATTAAAGGCAGTAGTCAACAGCTTCCTTCCTGGGAAGAGTCCGGGACCACACAGCTTTCCACTACTCCTCTATAAAAAAAAAATTACAATCCATGATATTACCCACTTGTCTCTGTGAAATGACCTCCTACAAGGAAAAGCCTTGCCTAAGCAAACCTAGGAAGCAACATTATATTAGTACTTCAGGAGGAGAATGACCCCTAACAATGCAGCAGTTACCGCCCCATCTCCCTTTTGAATTTAGATTTAAAGATATGGGCCACTTTTTGCCTCACGTTAATATTTACTCTCAACTCTACTTAATGATGAGCAGGCTTTGACCATGGACGAGAAGGAAAGGATAACACTTCTAGACTTTTACAAACCATCTCTTTAGCTGAAGAAAACAAATAGCCCATTGATCCTTCTCGGCATAGACGACGTTCAATAGAGTTGATTGTACCTTCATGAAAGCAGCACACCGAGGTAACTCTCCCACCTCCACATATATGGGTGCTGGGAAAACTTCTACAGAGTGAAATCTGACAGAATATGATAGATGTTCGAAATAAGGTCTGCTGTGGAGACTCCGCTTCAGTTGAAAGTGTTGCTCTTATGATCGGAGGCACCAAAGGAAACTTCGGGTGCCCCGGATCCACTGGGGGCCCCTTTGGTTTTCGGGGCCCTGGTTGGCTGCCCAGTTTGCCCCCCCCCCCAACACCGACCTTGGCTGCAAGATTAGGTAGCCAGTCCTACCGATGTCTAGGCCAGGCCCCTTGGTGGTGAATCTTTCAAAGATATTATACAGTGGGGAAAAAAAGTATTTAGTCAGTCAGCAATTGTGCAAATTCTCCCACTTTAACAGATGAGAGAGTCCTGTAATTGACATCATAGGTAGAACTCAACTATGAGAGACAAAATGAGAAAACAAATCCAGAAAATCACATTGTCTGATTTTTTAAGAATTTATTTGCAAATTATGGTGGAAAATAAGTATTTGGTCAATAACAAAAGTTCATCTCAATACTTTGTTATATCCTTTGTTGGCATTGACAGAGGTCAAATGTTTTCTGTAAGTCTTCACAAGGTTGGCACACACTGTTGCTGGTATGTTGGCCCAGCCACGTTTCATCTTCAATGCCCTTGCTGATGGGCATTTCGAGGTTTCCACTCGAAATTTCATGATACATGGCCCCAACAGAAACAAAATTGTAGACCTGCACCAGGCTGGGAAGACTGAATCTGCAATAGGCAAGCAGCTTGGTGCGAAGAAATCAACTGTGGGAGCAATAATTAGAAAATGGAAGACATACAAGACCACTGATAATCTCCCTCCATCAGGGGCTCCACGCAAGATCTCACCCCGTGGGGTCAAAATGATCACAAGAAGGTGAGCAAAAATCTCAGAACCACATGGGGGTACCTAGTAAATGACCTGCAGAAAGCTGGGACTAACGTAACAAAGGCTACCATCAGTAACACACTACGCCACCAGGGACTCAGATCCTGCAGTGCCAGACGTGTCCCACTGCTTAAGCCAGCACATATCCGGGGCCATCTGAAGTTTACTAGAGAGCATTTGGATGTTCCAGAAGAGTATTGGGAGAATGTCATATGGTCAGATGAAACCAGAGTAGAACTGTTTGGTAGAAACACAACTCGTTGTGTTTGGAGGAGCGTGAATGCTGAGCTGCATCCAACGAACACCATACCTACTGTGAAGCATGGGGGTGGCAACATTATGCTTTGGGGCTGTTTCTCTGCAAAGGGACCAGGACGACTGATCCATGTACATGAAAGAATGAATGGGGCCATGTATCGTGAGATTTTGAGTGCAAACCTCCTTCCATCAGCAAGGGCATTGAAGACGAAACGTGGCTGGGTCTTTCAGCATGACAATGATCCCAAACACACCACCAGGGCAATGAAGGAGTGGCTTCGTAAAAAGCATTTCAAGGTCCTGGAGTGGCCTAGCCAGTGTCCAGATCTCAACCCCATAGAAAACCTTTGGAGGGAGTTGAAAGTCCGTGTTGCCCAGTGACAGCCCCAAAACATCACTTATCTAGAGGAGATCTGCACGGAGGAATGGGCCAACATACCAGCAACAGTGTGTGCCAACCTTGTGAAGACTTACAGAAAACGTTTGACCTCTGTCATTGCAAACAAAGGATATATAACAAAGTATTGAGATGAACTTTTGTTATTGACCAAATACTTATTTTCCACCATAATTTGCAAATACATTCTTAAAAAAAAATCAGACAATGTGATTTTCTAGATATGTTTTCTCATTTTGTCTCTCATAGTTGAGGTCTACCTATGATGTCAATTACAGGCCGCTCTCATCTTTTTAAGTGGGAGAACTTGCACAATTGGTGGCTGACTAAATACTTTTTTCCCCACTGTATCTACACTACAGACAAATATTAAAAATTCCTGGTGTGCCCATGTCATCCCTGAAGCCCAATCATAGGCTTCAGCGGTGACCCCTGGCTATATAAGTTCATAGAAGAGAACCAGAGGAGGTGGAGACAGATTTATGGGCTCTGCAAAGATGCCAAAAAAAGTAATGGAAGGTGAAAATGAATGATTTTTTTTATTTCTTACACCTCCCCTGGGCCTCTACTTACTACACTCTGGGGTCTGAATAGACTGCAGAGTGTAATAATGTCACTTTTACTTTGACATAACTTCCGCTGTGTTTGCCTTAGAGAGCTAGAAATTGGATAGATATGTTTCTAGTAGCCCTGAGAGTGTTCTACACAGTTTTAAGCCATTTTGAGGTGTGGGTCGTTCCAAACTTGTTTGACTCGAAACGAATCTTGGGAGCTAACCACCCAAACCTGAAACAAAATGAATTCTGAGAAGTTCGCCCATCAACATGCAGAATCTTTAACGTAGGTCCGTTTTTCGATCGACCACTCATGAAGTTTGAATCCTCTTATCTAGTAAAGACGGAGAGGAGCAGGAAATTGTTGCAAAAAAAATTTAAAAAAATCAGCGTCCTGCATGATCTTGCTGTGGACTCCCTGTTGATTAGGCCCATTTATCCTAATGCCTAATAAGCAGAGGAAAGCCACAACGGAATAGCAATGCCCTGAACTGGCATTCCATCGCAGCTATACCACAGCTGAATACGGCGGCGGAAAATATAGAGGAATTTCTCTTCATTTCCACTGTGTGAACATATCTTAAATGCAGTTCTGATGAACCACAGGAGGTTCGTGTGTTGCGTTAAAAAAAAACCCAAAACAGTAGCAATAAAGCACTTCTGCTACGACCATGTGAAAACAACTGCAGTTATGATATTAATTAGCTTTAGGGTTTTACAATTATTGATTAGGGTTATGGATTGTATAACAGAATGGAAAACTCTATTCCTTTGCAAGCTCTAATTTAATTTACATGCCTTCCCTGGGACTAATGTCGTGTATTGTATTTATGTTTTCAGTACTGGACAGTAGACTGATACAGTTTAATCTATAATATGAAGACCACTTCTTGGCACCAGTTCATATAAAGGATGCTCTGGAGTTAGTCTGATGTTTTTCTAAAGTTGAGAAATGTTTTCAATAAAAAAATTTCACACTCCTTATCATCCAGATGCTTTATTAATATGCTGCTCATTCTGAACACTATGCACTGATATATTAAAAATGTGTAAGAATGTGCCAAAATAATAATTATTAATCGTTTTGACACATCTCAAGTGATCTGTGCATCAGAATTTGAAATTTATGCCAGCTCTAGACTGGAGTAGATTTCAGCCATTAAGCCATCATTTGCACTACTAAATTAATTGGGGTGCAAAGTTCTGTCCCCTACCATGCCCACTTTCAAGAGAAATAGCAAGTGTGATGCAAGCAGGGGAAAACTCACAATTTTATGGCTGCGCACCAAAAAATTGCTACTTTTGACATGCCTTGAAAGAATCAGCCCTCACAACTGGTATAAATAAATTGATAAATATCCTCTATATGGCGCTGACAGATTAAAGTTGCTACCTGCAGCTACCACTAGGGGGAGCCCAGAGCATAGGAATTAATACATCTACTATTAAAGATGTACAAATCTCCTTACACTGTTCCACCCCAAGTGGCAGTATAAGAAATTCATCGCCCTTTCGCTGCCAGGGGCAATTTTCAGTATTTTGAGATGGACAAATAAAACTTAAATTGCGACGTTAAAAAATCATGCTAAACCCCCATACCTATATATTTTCTGAAAGTAGACACCTGCAGCATTGTCAAAGTGCCGCTTGTTATTGTAAATGTACAGGCACCCTTATGCAATTTTTATTTAACGTGTATGTTTTATGAAAAAAATACAAATGAATTGATATAAATTGCTACAAATGGAAACCAAACAAAAAGTTATATGCACCACACCTCCTAAAAATAAGAGTTCAACATGTGCAGAGTTCATTCATATCACTAAGGCCTACGCCTGCATGCACATATCTTTATAAAATCACCAGAACTGGAAGGAACAAAAATCTGCTTTGAAGCTGGAAATGTTAAAAAAGTGTCATCCTATAAAATGTAGGGATTACACACTGTGAAAAGCAAGTGCATTCCTAAACCCTATATATTTCTTGAAAGTAGACAACCTGAAGATTACATGTGTCTCAGTGGATTATCAATAGCCACATCCACCTTCATGTAACTTTGTGACAAGCACAAAATTTTATTTTTTTTTTAAATACACTAAAACATACATTTGCACCTAAAACTCCTATTGAATCTTACATTCACACACAAAACACATATAAAATAATAGATCAAGGTGCACACAATTTATATATACCACAAAAATCAACTACAAGAAGAGCTCGTACTCACAAAAACACTAATACAGAAGACATGCAATATTTTGCTGTTATTCACTAACAGCAAAATATTAAGCTTAAAGAGGACCTTTCACGTCCTCATGCATATGCTGTTTTACATACCACTAGAAAGCCGACAGCGCGCTGAATTCAGCGCACTGCCGGTTTTCATGGTATGTGCCCTGGGGCTAGAGATGTCGGGGGTCGTAGTTTCACGATTCACTGTCAGAAGGGCGTTCCTGACAGTCTAGTTGCGCTGTGAGGAACGCCCTTCCTGATAGTATTCCTCCATAGCACTGTACTGGGGGGGGGGGGGGCGTTCCTCACTGGGCTGTAAGGAACGCCCCCTCTCTCTGTACTCGTCTCATAGCCGAGTAATGTCTGAGGGGGCGTTCCTTACTGCCCAGTGATGATGCTGAGCTGTGAGGAATGCCCCCCCCCCCCAGTACAATGCTATGGAGGAATACTATCAGGGAGGGCTTTTCTCTCAGCGCAGCTAGACTGTCAGGAACGCCCTTCTGACAGTGAACCGTGAAACTACAACCCCTGATATCTCTAGCCCAGGGGCACATACCAGGAAAGCCAGCAGTGCGCTGAATTCAGCGCGCTGTCGGCTTTCTAGCGGTATGTAAAACAGCATATACATGAGGACGTGAAAGGTCCTCTTTAACATATGAAGTACTGGCGCCCACCATCAGGGCATCGGGAACTGTGGTTATTACCGCATTATCTTTGTTATTTTCGTGTTCTTCTCTCTGTATGTTTACAGAAACTCCCCTGATGAACCTGGTGTAATGACTGTCCACTAGGGGAAATGCGTTGGGAGGTGGGAGAGTTAATTTATGGGTAGAAAGGGAAAAATGGATCTAGTATCTGTGGTATCATCTGGACGTTTGTCCAGTGTTTTTATATGTCCATAGAATTTCTTCTGCCTTTAGAGGTGGTTTAGTGAATTGGGAGTGCTATAATTTCACTGTCTATTCCAGTGCAACTGCTCATTACCTCACTTGTGTATATAATAAGAACTCTATAGTTGGTAGCGCTATATCTGAATACGCCGCGGGGTCTTGATATGTTTCTTGCGGGTATTTAATTACTGGTACTGGATTCCACTGGGCAGGATATTAGACATTTTTATCTTGACCCTTTATACACATGTAGAGTCCGGGAGGAGTAATAGGCTTTATGTTTATGTCTAGTAATACAAAGGAATGATTATTATGGATCATGACTTCAGCCTGGCTCACATGATGTCTCTAACAACATTGAAAGCAGCAAGAAGTGCGCCGAGCCCAGGATAGGTGAGTAACACTGGTTTTTATGTTTGTCACCTCCCCAAATCTCCGATCATTATACTCAAGGGTCTGAAAAAAATAGTAATAATAATAGTTTGTGGGTGATCCACTATGGGGCATAATACTGTGCGCAGGGGCCACTGTGGGACATCATACTGTGTGGAGGGGCTGCTATGGGACATTATACTGTCTGGAGTTCACTTTGGGACATTATAGTGTGTATAAATGGGGCATTATAACGTGGGGGGGCCAAGTCTAAAGTCTTCTGGGGGGTCCAGACTTTGCTAGTTACACTCCTGTCTCTGATTGATAGGTGAGGGGATAACAGGGACAGAAGTCTGTGCTACCCCTCCCCCAAGGGCCTCATACAGGTTATGCACAGACCATGATGATTTATCAAGATCTCTACAGTTTGAAGCTCTGCTCCTTCCCCCTCTTTCCTCCTTCAGCAGCTCTAAGATGCTGCTTGAAGCATGAGAGGGAGGACACTTTAGAGCCCCATATCTCTGGATCTGTTAGGGCTATAAAGATGAGCTTGGATTAATTTTAAAGATGAGATGAGATCTCAATGCCTAATACCATTTTCACTAGTGAATAACTCCATATCTGTAAGGGCTATCATGATGTATCTGTATATGTAAGGGCTACCTTAGTATCAAGTTAAAAAAGAGATTCTCTTTAAAAATGAATCCAAAATAATCTTCATAGCCCTAACCGATCCTGAGATATTAGCATTAGTAGTAGGGACATATTACTTTCCTCCTCTGCTAAAAAAGTGTTACCCTGGGCAGATGTATAAATACACATGTGGACAAAATTGTTGGTACCCCTCGTTTAATGAAAGAAAAACCCACAATCGTCACAGAAATAACTTGAATCTGACAAAAGTAATTTGCCAAACTACATGTTGACAAGCCACAAAGCTTCTGGGAGAATGTCCTATGGACAGATGAGACAAAAATCAAAATTTTTGGCAAGGCATATCAGCTCTATGTTCACAGACGGAAAAATGAAGCATATCTTGAAAAGAACACTGTGTCTACTGTGAAACATGGAGGAGGCTCTGTTATGTTCAGGGGCTGCTTTGCTGCATCTGGCACAGGGAGTCTTGAACCTGTGCACGGTACAATGAAATCTCAAGACCATCAAGGGATTCTAGAGAGAAATGTCCAGTGTCAGAAAGCTTGGTCTCAGTCGCAGGTCATGGGTCTTGAAACAGGATAATGACCCAAAACACACAGCACACCCAAGAATGGCTAAGAGAAAAACATTGGACTATTCTGAAGTGGCCTTCTATGAGCCCTGACCTAAATCCTTCAAAACCGAGGCAACTGGAGCAGTTTGCTCATGAGGAGTGCGCCAAAATACCTGTTGAGAGGTGCAGAAGTCTCATTGAGAGTTACAGGAATCGTTTGATTGCAGTGATTGCCTCAAAAGGTTGTGCAACAAAATATTAAGTTAAGGGTACCATCATTTCTGTCCAGGACTGTTTCATGAGTTTTCTTTTTTTAAAAAATTCTGTTGAAGCATGGTTGAAAAGCAATGTCTGACTTTCATTTGCTCATTTTCATAGAATTTTTATATATTATTACTTTTGTCAGATTCAAGTTATTTCTGTGACCATTGTGGGTTTTTCTTTCATTAAACAAGGGGTACCAACAATTTTGTCCACGTGTATATGTGGGTGGCAGGAAAAGGGTTAAGTTAATGGCAGTGTAAATAATTTCTCATACTAGTTAAGTGACTGCAAAACTTCCATCCCTGGCACCCAGTACACCACAATGGAATACAAAATAATATTGATTTTTTTCTCTCTATTGTAGCAGTTGCAGGAAAATGCAGTAAATGATCAGCAGACCCCTACTCCCACCGACCCCTTGGCAGCTGTGTTGCCTCCCTATATAGTAGGTACACCACTGCAGAAAATTGACAAATGACATAGAGGACCTCAGTTATAAGGAGATATTAAATTAATTTAATTTATTTAGTCTTGAGGTGAGTCATCTAAGGAGAAATATGATTAACTAAAATAAATATATAAACTGCCTGTACAAACAATAAGGCAAAAAGTAGTTCCATGTAAGATAGCCTAAGTATACAAGGAGGCATTCCCTCCAACTTCAGAGGTGATGAGGCTTCTTCACCATAAGAACTATGAGTGAGTATACAGTAGCTTACCTCAAGAGTTTTTCACAGTAGTAAAAGCTGACAGCTTCAAAAAAATCCTAGATGCCTTTTTACAACAAAACACCATTGGTGCTTCTATAACCATATAGAATTCTTGTTTCCCACACCCCTTCCCTTTAGCCATGTCCCTTCCCATCCCTTGGTTGAACTTGGTGGACTTGTCTTTTTTCACCCATGCTATCAAACTAGTTAAATCTCTTTAAGCCGACCATCAAAATTTGCACAGAAAAATTGTCTTTTATAGGGGTGGTTCTCTTAAAGAAAAAGTGTACAGAATAAAGTGTGAAGTCTCTTATGAAGTCAGTCACTGAAAAAATAGTTTGCTAAGGCTTTTGGCTAAGGCTCCAGGTTGCGGAAAAGTTTTTTGTTTTTTTTTGTTGAAAGATCTTGCTGCGGTTTTTGAGCCAAAGCCAGGAGTGAATTTAGCAGAAAGGAGAAGTATAAGAGCTTCCTATATACTTCCAATTCCTGTTGAATCCACTCTTGGCTTTGGCTCAAAAAATTCAGCAAAATCTACAACAAAAAAGCAGCTTTTCAACAACCCTGGGCTTTAGCCCATAGGAGGGAGGGCCTTCTCAAAGGAGTTGACTTTTGAAGAGATTTCATTGTATTATCTGCTTAATGTTTTCTACAAAATGGACCTAAATTAACTTTATTATATTACTGGACACTGGTATGCTATAAAATCAAAGGCAATAAACTTGGTGCAAGATATAGAAATGCAAGAGCCTTCCAGTCTCATTGAGAGACATAACAGGAACAGCCTCCATAATACTTGTACACTAATTCTGTCATATCAGAAACACCTTGATCCTATCTATGCAGAGCACCCAAATCATATTTATCCAGATATCTGTCTATCAAAGAATTTGATATACAGAGGAAATGAGCCCCATGTTGTACACAGAGGGTGCAATACACTGAATGATTGTATCTTTCCGTACTTCTACAGGTGACAGTCTGAACTGTGCCTGAATTGTAAGTAAACAACTAGGTGGGACCTGTAGGACCTACCAAGGTCCAATATACAGAAACCTTTAACTGGGCAAATTCTGAAAAGGAGCACATATCCCAAATAGGAGCATATTCTGTGCACCGTTTACCCCTCAAAGTTGTTTTCATTAAACTCATGTTTTATGAGTCAGGGTCAGTGTTTAAAGTTTAGGTTAACCCACAGTAAAACGTCCTCCACCTTGACACAAGACCATCAGGTTACAACATACAACATTCTTTCTCCCCTGTCATCAGTGTTCAGAGTTGTAAATGCGATCCCTAGGCTTCCGGCAAATAAACGAAAATTAAACTGCAATTGGCAATAATATCAAGTAGGGCTCTTCTCAAAACAAATTGAGATGCTACTTATATGTGATATTACCTCATCAAACCTTCATATATGTCACATAGCAAGTAATATTAAGTATTATGCATGATACACCAAGGGGCCAATAATAAAAGATTACTTTTAAGTATTCCATTAAAGCATACACAAACAAATCCCTGCATAGAGCCAAATGACATATCAAACAACTGGCATCCATGCATACCACAGTTATAAAGGAGGTACTGGCAAGTACCTAATAATTTTACGTATTTGCAATAAATCAATCACAAATCTAGCCCTATCTAAAGCATATATATATATGTACATTTCTGGAATCCATCCTATTTAGGGTAATAACACGGAGTGTTGGCACCATCAATCACATGGAGTGCTTGACACCATCCATGAGGTACTGACATATAAAACTTGTAAATGTAGTCCCCAATAAATCCAAGCCTCTATACAGTCTCTATTTAGGCCAACAATGCATAGAAGAAATAAGGTAGATTGCCATGAATTAATGTCACAATCCTAGCATAAAAGCAGTATATGTATTTTAACTTGCTCATTTATATTCCCATATCTTTGATATAAACATTACAATCACAGTTAAATGGCACAGACAGGTCCACAGGGAGTTCCTCTCAAAGAAGATTATCCCTTCACAGGGCCAGCATCAGTCACATTAGGGAAAAATGTTTGACACAAATTGTCCACACACAAATCCACTATTTGATGTTTCAGTACTTGCCGGATTCCAGGAGATACACTTTGTGTACACATAAAGCATCAGCACCATTTGAATATGATTCAGCTAGACTATAATCTAGAGAAACAATTTGCACCATGGGATAACCTTCTCTTAAAACTTCTGCAGCAATGGAGGCAGATTAAATGGATCCTGTTACCAGGAAAATGCAGTGCAATCTGCAGGCGGCATGTTATGGAGCAGTCGGAGCTGAGCAGATTAATATATAGATTGGGAAATATTCAGTTTAACTGATATGTTATTCATTAAAATCACTGCTCTTTCTTTGCGACAAAATCAAAAAGGCTGTCCTATTAGTGATTAATGGCCTCCCCTCTATGAATGTGCATACAGATAGTTTTCAATCACTGATACCACTTCCTTGACTTTATAGCAAAGAAAGAGCAGAGATTTCAATGGATAAATGATAAGTTATTCTGAATCTTTTCACACAAAACTATATACTGTATCAATTATTTCAGTTACTCCTGCTCTATAACATGCTGCCTACTGATTGCATTGCAGTTTCCTGACTAAAATACAGACGATGATGCAGTAACCTCAATACATAAATAATGGAACAGGGTCAAGCATAATGGGCTGACTTTTGATAGTTAATGGTTAAGCCAGACAGTTTGCCGAAGCCATCAACCAGGGACATAACCACTTCCAATGAGGGTCACATGTCTCCCAGGAACAGCAATCCATCATCCGCAAGGCAATTTTATTCTCGTAGCTATCATACTGAAATCCCGATATTGATTGGCTGTGGCCAAAGGCTCTATAGTGATGGCAAACAGCAGTAGTAACAATGAGCATCCCTGCTGAGTGCCTCTGGAGAGCTGGAACTGAATGGACAGACTACCGTCCTAATCCGACCTTCAGGCAGGAATATAGGATGTTATCGAGAGAAGTAAACCCAGGGCCAAACCATACCCATTATGTCAAGTATCTATTAACTGAACAAAGATAATGTACAGCAAACCAAGTAACCAGACATATAAAACAGAGGGTTCATCATAATCTTGATCACACAGAGGTTTTTTTTTACAGTTTTTTTTATAATCCTCCACAAAAAACGCTTCCCAAATCCAGGATATGTGGCGTTATATAAATAAAATTATTATTATTATTAATCTCCCCCTTCAGATATCTTTTGATGACTGGCAGTCTGCATTGTAAATGTACTACCCCTACCCTCTGGGGCACAGAAGTGAGAAGATTTATGATACACAGTCTTCCACTGTTAGAAAGGAGAAAATTAACCCTTTTAATGCAAAAACAGCAGTTGGTCAGCAGCATATAGTCAAGTAGACATTCCGTAGAGGAGGCTGTGGCCCAAAATGGGGCACAATCACTACGTAAGAGGCACTGACAGTTGATGCGAATGATAGAAAGATTGTACGAACATGTTTTCATGCTAGTCTGAGCCCATATACAGAAAGAAATGGAAATGCTCCCAAATTGTATGTATGGGGTTCAACCAGGTGTGAACCTAGCTTCTCTGCTGCCTGAGGCGGACTATAGAAAGGGGCCCCATGTCCCAGTTTACATCCTACTAGCTTCACATGCTCCTATCGTCAAACAATAAATGACAGGTCCCGCTCAGCGTGTTTTTAAAGCGGCCTGTCTTGGGCTGGTTTAGCTTAAAGAAATAGTGTTCCAACATGCTGCTCCGTAGATTTCCAAGAGTTGCACCGCCTGAGGCGCCGCCTCATGTAGCCTCATTGAAGGTTTTGAGTTTTGTTATATGTTGTTCATAGCACTTTAAAAATCAGAGGGTACATGTACAGACAATATTAGACATTGTAATGTGACAAAATAGTTAACATATCAAAGAATAGGAGTGAGGGCAGTGCTCGCAAGAGCTTGCAATCTATGAAAAAATATGGTAAGAAGGTTATCCAGACCTAGTGTTGTGAGAGTGACCTGTGGGCTCCTTTTGGATTCTGAACCTTGTCGCAGCTGCAACCACTGCAACCGCTTGTTATGGTGGTATAATGTCTCTGAATGAAATTGGAGGTATACAGGAGTGTACAGTCATGGCCAAAAGTTTTGAGAATGATACAAATATTAATTTTTACAAAGTCTACTGCTTCAGTTTTTCTAATGGCAATTTGCATATACTCCAGAATGTTATAAAGAGTGATCAGCTTAACAGCAATTACTTGCAAAGTCAATATTTGCCTAGAAAATGAACTTTATCCCCCAAAGCACATTTCAACATCATTGCAGCCCTGCCTTAAAAGGACCACCTAACATCGTTTCAGTGATTGCTCCATTAACACAGGTGTGGGTGTTGATGAGGACAGGGCTGGAGATCAATCTGTCATGATTAAGTAAGAATGACACCACTGGACACTTTAAAAGGAGGCTGGTGCTTGCCATCATTGTTTCTCTTCTGTTAACCATGGTTATCTCTAAAGAAACACGTGCAGTCATCATTGCACTGCACAAAAATGGCCTAACTGGGAAGAGTATTGCAGCTAGAAAGATTGCACCTCAGTCAACAATCTATCGCATCATCAAGAACTTCAAGGAGAGAGGTTCCATTGGTGCCAAAAAGGCTCCAGGGCGCCCAAGAAAGACCAGCAAGCGGCAGGACCGTCTCTTAAAAGTGTTTCAGCTGCGGGATCGGGCTACCAGCAGTGCAGAGCTTGCTGAGGAATGGCAGCAGGCAGGTGTGAGTGCATCTGCACGCACTGTGAAGCGGAGACTCTTGGAGCAAGGCCTGGTCTCAAGGAGGGCAGCAAAGAAGCCACTTCTCTCCAGAAAAAACATCAGGGACAGACTGATATTCTGCAAAAGGTACAGGGAGTGGACTGCTGAGGACTGGGGTAAAGTCATTTTCTCTGATGAATCCCCTTTTCGATTGTTTGGAACATCTGGAAAACAGCTTATTCGGAGAAGAAGAGGTGAGCGCTACCACCAGTCTTGTCTCATGCCAACTGTAAAGCATCCTGAAACCATTCATGTGTGGGGTTGCTTCTCGGCCAAGGGAATCGGCTCTCTCACAGTCTTGCCTAAAAACACAGCCATGAATAAAGAATGGTACCAGAATGTCCTCCAAGAGCAACTTCTCCCAACCGTCCAAGAGCAGTTTGGCGCTCAACAATGCCTTTTCCAGCATGATGGAGCACCTTGCCATAAAGCAAAGGTGATAACTAAATGGCTCAGGGAACAAAACATAGAGATTTTGGGTCCATGGCCTGGAAACTCCCCAGATCTTAATCCCATTGAGAACTTGTGGTCAATCATCAAGAGACCGGTGGACAAACAAAAACCAACAAATTCAGACAAAATTAAAGCATTGATTCTGCAAGAATGGACTGCTATCAGTCAGGATTTGGTCCAGAAGTTGATTGAGAGCATGCCAAGGAGAATTGCAGAGGTCCTGAAGAAGAAGGGTCAACACTGCAAATATTGACTTGCTGCATTAACTCATTCTAACTGTCAATATAAGCTTCTGTTACTCATAATATGAATGCAATTATATTTCTGTATGTGATAAAAACATCTGACAAACACACATAAAAACCAGAGGGCAGCAGATCATGTGAAAATATAATATTTGTGTCATTCTCAAAACTTTTGGCCATGACTGTAGTAAGAATCCATGCACCTCTATGGATGCTCCATTTTGACCATTTCTATGAGGCTTTATGCTCATAGATAGAATTACTTTGGCAGTATTTTTGGTGTTTAAAGTAACCCTTGCAATGCTGAAGGTTAGAGGTGTAACTTGAAGCTCCTGGGCGCCAATGGAAAATCTGTAATGGGACCCCTACCTACCTTGTACTATTTAGAATAGTTGCATACTTTATGTGGCAGAGGGACTTTGGGGCCATCCTCAGGGTCCAGGGCCTGATATCATCTACTCCCTCTGCACCCCCTTTAGCTACTCCCCTGATTTCACCTTAGAGGGGTACAATGAAGCATAAAAGATCTTCAGCACTCATAGAATATTTGTAGACAATACTATCCTCTATTAGTCTATTATGGCATAATGTTGGTGGTCTTTAGCTGTTCAGCAGATTGTTTCTTTCTGTCTGTTACAACCAGAAGATTTGCCTTGCTCTACTGCAATTGATATTGTTTGGCCTGTGAGGGTTCAGCAAAAAAAGCAGTTGCCTCCACGGCTTCCATCTATGAATTCATAGCTATATCTAAAATATTAGAGTTAGATTTAATAGTGTTAATAGCTTCAATTATAATACCTCGCAAGTAGCATGAGGCAGACCCCTAATTAATGTTGAAATAGTCCAGCTGCATTTTAAAGACATTTACGCTGTTATAATTGACAGCCAGAATGAATTGAGTCTCCACAAATTGGGGTCATTTCCTATCCTGTCAGACAATGCCACGACCAGGTACAGCAAGGAATGATCCAAATCAGATATCGTCACATATATATATATATATATATATATATATATATATATCCTCTTGGATCAGGGGCATTAGGATGGAGTTGTCCAGATCTATCTGAAACAATGAAGATTTTGCAGAGAAGCAACGAGAAAACTGTGCGGCATGCAGGTTATGATCCTGATAGATATAAAAGGGGTTTTCCGGGCAAAAAGTAATTTTTCAAAAAAGGTCAGTTAGTGCTATTAATAGGTTAATAAGTTCATCCAAATACCTTTAGCAGTGTTTTGAGTGATTTCTGGGTTTCTCTGGGAGCTCCTGGCATATTTTGCATTTGTTTACATGGGTAGCCTCCTGTTCTGTTTTCCTACAACTACCATGAAGCATTGCACTTCACTCAGAGTTGACTCACACTACCTCCCTCTCTCATTCCCTCACACCCCCTCCCTGCTTCCGTAGCTAACCCGCACACTACTAGCCCTTCCCAAATAACTAACTCAACCCACTCCCCACCCCATCATACATACCCGTCTTCCTATCCGGATCTTCAGGGCACAGGACATCACTTCCTTCTGGGGGGGCCGTTTCCTCCTCTTCTTGATGTCTGTCAGGGCCTATGCAGTAGAGCCTGAGTGCTGGAATGCGCTGTAGCCAGCACTCTGGCTCTATTATGTACGTGTGGGCAGAAGAAAGTGAGGTCCTATACCCAGAAGATCTGGACAGGAAGACAGGTAAGTATGATGGGGTTGGGGTGGTTGGAGGGTTCTGTTTCCAGAAACGGGACGTCACTGGAAAATTTGGAAATATGCCCCAGCGATCTAGGTAAATATACATTTTTTGTAAACTAAGTAAGTTAGAAGGTAGGTGGGGGAGGATTTTTAGAGTAGAAATATTATTTTATCCCGGACAACCCCTTTAACTAATGCAATTTTGTCTAAGAATATTTCAAAGCTGGTCATGGCTAAACCTGAGGGTTTTGGGTTAATTTCACACCAATCCCATTTAGAGTAAGGCACATGATAAGAGCTAACAAATTCCAGGACTTTTCTCAATAAGCCACTAAAAAGTATGGTGGATTAGAGATAGAGATAAGCATCTGACATTCTATACTGCATTGTAAGCAGACATATTTTCCCTCCCATCCACATCCTGCTCCAGATATACCGTATATACTGGCGTATAAGACGACTTTTTAACCCCTTAAAATAATGGCTACAGTGGGGGGTCGTCTTATACGCCGGATATACGGGGGCCGCACTGTGTGAGGTGTTTTTTTCCCCGTCAGCGCGTAGAGAGCCGCTTCCTGGGACCGCCGCGCATGCGCGGCAATCCGCCTCTCACAGTCATTAGAACAGGCTTAGTACGCGCTGACGGGGCGGCGCGCTGTATGCTAATGCAGCCGCCCCGTCACAGCGGTCGGCGTCACAGGCGGCACTTACAGAAGCATGTCGGATCTTCATTAATATCACAGCATGGATGCGAGGGGAAAGCTGGCGGTGCAGTAACGCCAGATTCCCCTCGCATCCATGCTGTGATATTAATGAAGAGCTTAGCTTTACCGTACATGTTTGAAACAACCTTATGTTTATAAGTGACAGTTTTGCTGCTATATACAGTACCTGCATGTCATATGCATTTGAATTAAAATTAACATGTTGAAATCAAAGCAGACTTTTTTTTCATTTGGGAGAGGGGTAGTCTTATACAGTGAGTATATACTAAATTCTATATTTTTAGGGCATAAGTTGGGGGTCGTCTTATACGCCCAGTCGTCTTATACGCCGGCATATACGGTAGTAACATAGTTGTTAAGGTTGGAGAAAAACATAGTATATCAACATATATCAAGTTCAAACCTAAAATGTTGATCCACAGGAAGAGAAAAAAAACAAACAAACATGAGACAGACACCAATTTCCCCATATTAAGGGAAAAAATTCTTTCCCAACTCCATATATTTTATAACTTGCATAAAAGTTTAGTTCCCATAACTTGTGATTTTTATTTTCAGGAACCTCAGTTTAGCACCTGTTGCTTTAAGGTTAACCGTACCGACATAAAGCTTCTGCAGTGTTCGGAGCATATTTAAACACTCTTCCTTCACAGCCAGGTGCCTGCTACTTGGTTGTACCTAGTGTGTCTTTCATATCCTGATCGTTTGTGCTGTACTGCTCTATATTGACCTTTGACTTGTTACTGGAAATCCGCTTGTCTTCTGATTTAGGCTCTGACATTAGCTCTCAGAACTCTTTATGTATCCCATATTTGCCTTGGCTTGCTATTGGAAATCTGCTTGTCTCCTGAATATGTTCTTGTATTGAGCACCTTCTCTTTATGTATCCCATATTTGCCTTGGCAGAAGCTGTCTAGCACAAATTTACTGACCATCAATATCCCAAGTTTTTTTCAGTGGTAGTTTTACCCAGTTTTATTATTTAATACAAAATGGTAAAACTTGTTTCCGTACCCCAGGTGCATATCTTTCACATTAAAATGTATTTACCATTTATCTGCACAGGTTTCCAGCTTCCCCAAATCCCTCGGTATTTTACTCTATCCGCCACTTGTAGAGCTTAGTATCGCCTGCAGATATTGAGATTCTACTCTGTAAACCCTCTACCAGGTCATTAATAAGAACAATAAAATGAAGAGGACCAATTCGAGTATGTACCATTAATAACCAACTGAGCCAGCATTCTCATTTTATGTACCAACCTTTTATGTGGTGCAGTATTGTAAAAAGTGGAGTAACATTTTAGGATGATTTATAGATGCATATAATTTATTAAACATGGCATGGCATTTGTTAAATTTGGCACAAATTATGCAAAGGGAAACCCCTGCAAAACTGACTTTAAAAATTTTCCTAATGATAAATTGCCCCATTGTTTTTTTATTACTGACAAAAAAACTGTTAGCTTTTTCTGACATGCAGGTGTCTGCCTCTCAATTTATATCTGATTTTGGCAAAGTTGTCATTTTTCTTTAATCCCCGCTATTCCTGAGCAATAACTGCTGTTAATTTCAGCACAAATATGCTTTCTGCAGTGAGGTGGGCAGTCCCTGTCTTTCTGCTACAGTCTAGGACTGTCCAACCTGACAAGAGAGAAGAGAATTTATTGCTTAAGAATGGTCGAGGCTAGAGAAACAATTACAACTGCACTGAAATCAGTGGAGCAGTGCCTATTGAAGGATGCATTGAGTTGAAGTTGGAGGTGGTGGTGAAAATTTGTCTTTAAGGCTAAGGCTACACGTTGTAGAAATGCAGCTTTTTCTGTTGCAGATTTTGCTGTAGTTTTTTTGAGCCAAATTCAAGAGTGGCTACAAAAGGAATGGGAAATATATATGAAGCTTCTTAAACTTCTCTCTTCTGCTCAATCCACTACTGGCTTTGGCTAAAAAAAAACACAACAAAATCTGCAACAAAAAAAGCTGCATTTCCACAACGTGGGGCCTTGGCCTAAAGCAGGATTTTATGTACAAGCAAAATTGTATGCTCTTTTCTAAATAGTCTATAAAATTAAATAGACTAAATAGTCTGTAAATTAACAACCCAGTCACAGCTAGAGTTCAGCCACATCTCACTTATCCCCACTGTCATATTCCTCTTTCAACATTATCAGTTCCAATTCCTCCATCTTGTTAGATTTCTAGCATTAGTGTACAGGTCAAGTTTAACATGACTTTTAACACATGAAGTATACTGTTACTATACACATTAACACAACATTTTTTCCATTGCTTTCAATGGATATTGTTATGAGTTATCACTGTGTAGCAAGCTATTAGATTCAAGTCAAAGATGATAGTACATCTACGAATGTGTTTTTCCTTACCCTACTACCCCTTTTCCTACTGTTTCCTACTGTTCTCACTCCACACTCTGCTTTACACCTCCCTTACATTACTTACCCATGGTTCTATGTCTAGACTATCTTGCCCTCATGTATGTTGTTTTTGTTGTCTCCCAGTTACTAGTTTAAACAATCCTCCAGTCATATTTTTCCCCAACACAGCTGTACCCTCCCTATTGAGGTAATATGTAGCCAAGAGCAATGTCAGCCCAGTTCTCCAAAAACCCAAACCTCCCTAATCATATACTGCCTCTCCTGTATGACCCATTGTACAGGTATTAGTTCAGAAAAAAATACCTTTGAGGTCCTACACTGAAACAGTATATTTTTTGTACCATGATACTTACTCCTCGTAAGTGGTTAAAAGAAGCAAGATGGCAGGTTAACCCTTGGAAAAACAGAACAAGAGAAATGTTATTGCCATTAAGGTAAGCTTTGGCATGTCATGGACCCTATGTAGGATGGTGTCATGATCTTTAGGCTAAGGTCCCATGCTGTGGAAACACAGCGTTTTTTTTCTGCAAAGTGGAACCCTAGCCTTAAAGTGTAAGCCAAAATTGGGTGGGATGGGTGTTCCAGTGGTTGAGGCTATGTGGGCAAGGACAGCTGCTCTTTCCCAAACTCCTGCACCAGCCAGTCCTCAATAAATACAATAGCGTTGGATCTCTCCACCTTCTCTAGCACACCTATTGCCCAGACATTGTTGCCCCTGTATGTTTTCCAAGTCATCCGTTTTAGCCTATATAGAGTTTTATGCACATTTTGCAGCAAAGTAGTTCATCCCTCATATCCCCTACTTTTAGAATATGGGATCTGATACCACAATTGTGTGCAGAAAAGGTTGCAGCAGCACTATGATAACACCAATAACATTATGCTTATTAGTTATGAAAACGAGGTCCTAAGCGCACACATTGATAAAATTGTGAGAACCCATCTGCAAGTGACAAGGCAACCTCTTTAGATGGGGCCTTACACTACAAAGACTCAATTCTTTAGGGCTTAGGCCTCAAAATGAATATAGGGAAAGTGTAGTACAGTTATATAGCTCTGATGAAAATATGGAGTATGGAATATGGAGTCAGCCACCCCAAAATGCACAATACAACAAACAAACAGCAATGCCAAACAATATGAAATAAGTGTGCAGGTGCATGCTGCATATGACTAGAATACACCCGCAAACAAAAAGTTGCAGAAGCATTCTGCTAGCATCAAAAACATTACCACTAGTGTTGAGCGAACCCAAACTGCACAGTTCGGGTCTGTGCCGAAATTTGTGCGTTTGTGTCCCCGAACCCGACCTCGAATGTCAACACTGGAGTTCGGGTCCGGCTCACCCCCAAAGGTGGTTGATTGACTGATGAGCAGCCAATCAACCAGCTTTAACCCCTTCACGCATTGTAACGTACATGTACGTGGGAGAATATGGGTAGTTACCGCATCCCCATGTACACGTATGTGATGGTGATCGAGCGGGCTCAGAAGCAGAGCCTGTGCGATCACCGTGGGAGACCAGCTGTATCTGACAGCCAGGCTCCCACTGCAACAGCGGGGACGGTGATAATCGCGGCGAGATCAGGGGGTGCCCATATGTATCTTCTGCAGCCTGGAGTCTGGCTAGTGACCCCAGGCTGCTAGGAGCCCCCAGTATCTGGTTGATCCTGCCAAGAAGAGAGGAAGCCGGTCTATGCATCACATGTATTGCAGTCTATAGTCCTGAATCAGTGATCAGTGTATTGCTGGTTCAGGTCCCATAGTGGGACATCACTAAAAAGTTAAAAAAAAAAGTTACAACCATTTTTGGGTCACAAAGTTCAGGTCCCAATTGATTTCAATGGGGTTCTGGTTCGTGTCAAGTTCGGGTACCCAAACCGAACCTTTGGGCAAAGTTCGGCGGAACACGTCAAACCCAAACTTCAACGGGTTTGCTCAACACTAATTACCACTATTTCTACTATATGAAATTAGGCACCTTGATCAAATTGCGAGGGTCCATCTGTGTTTGCATATGTATTGCAGCTGTTTTGTCTTCTTACACGTTCTCTCAGTGTGCAGTCTGACATACAGCATAAACCTTCTCTGTCTGCCAAATAAACAGACTGTTTTTTTCTGTAGTCTAATTATTTATTGGTCAACAGGTTGTAGATATGGTAATGTGATGATGATAATGATACTGGTAAAACTATAAGAATACAAAAAGTACAGGTATAAGTACTGAGCATAAATCACACAGCCATGACACTTAAAATCAACAGTGAAAGCACATGGTAAGATGGCAGCCTATACATATACACACATAACTAACAGACATGGCTCACTAACAGTTGTGAACACTACATACATTAACGTACAAATAAGAGAATTCCTACCAGATATGCTTGCACAGGGATAATGAAGATTAAGTGTAGAGTAGTGCAAGATATGGCATCCCAATGACTTGTGGGCAGGTTTCTTACTCCCAGAATGCCTTGCTTTACCCAGAGTGCATTGTGACTCCCATAATACAATATCTTCATAAGGGGAATTCAACAGGTAATGTAACTAAAGGACCACTACATGGTGCTATAACCTAATTAGAATAAACCATTAACTCAAGCATGTAAAGCTATAATACACTTTTATCATCAGATTCAGATCCGCAGCCTTATATATAGCATATCTGCACACATATTCTATATTGTTTGTCAGTGCTGACTTGTTTATTGCATTGTATATATGCGGGTGTGGCTGATGCTATTTGGTTGTTCACGTCACCCATCTGCACAAGGATGTGTATAATTAGAGTTGAATATAGCTGTACTACACTTTGAATTCATTTTGATGCATAGACCCCAAGAGTTGAGTCTTTATAGTGTAGGCAGGGCCGGCTCCAGGTTTTTGTGGGCCCTTGGGCGACAGAGCCTCAGTGGGCCTCTTTTGGATCAACCCATGCACACTGCAGCAAAAAACAACCGAAATTGGGTGGGTTTTTTTTGCTGAGGCAGACCTACTGGAGTGGACTGTAATACAGTCCACTCCATACAAGTAGATAGAACCTGTTCAGACATCAGAAAGTAAAGAGGAATTTTAGGCAGACTTCTGACCCCCGGCTCACAGTGGTGGATACAGAGCATCAGTATGCCCTTGCAGCTTTCCACCGCTGATTAGGCCCAAATGAATGGGTCTAATCAGTATAGAGTCTCAAGCCACAGCCTCCGAATCAGCTGCAGAATCCACAGAAAGATCAAGCAGGACAATTTTTTTTTTTCAGCGTCCTGCACTAATTGTTTTCAATGGGAGGCAGAAGGAGGGAATAATCTGCCGCTGATTTGGGGGCGAAATCCGTGCAAAATCAGTGCCAGATTCCACCATGTGAACAGGGCCTGATTCTGTTAACAGTGCAATGAATGCTTTCATCTGTATTAATGGAAGTGCTCAATGCAAAAACTGAGTTGGCCCCCACAGATACATACATACATATATAAATATATACGCATACAGGATATAATAAATATATACAAGGACGTAACTAGCAAAGACTGGGCCCCTTAGCATTGACTTGGGTCCTCCCATGGCATAGCGCCCCCTTTCCTGGCAGCCACTCAGTATAACGCCCCATTTAAACACACTATAATGTCCCACAGTTGCCCCTTCACACAGTATAATGTCCCATAGCGGCCCCTTCACAAGGTATAATTTCCCATATCAGCCCCTCCACACGGCATGAAGTCCCATAGTGGCCCCTTCACACAGCATAATGTCCCGTAGCGGCCCCTCCACATGGCATAAAGTCCCATAGCAGCCCCTTTACACAGCATAAAGTCCCGTAGCAGCCTCTCCACACGACATCCACACGGCATAATTTCCCATAGCGGCCCCTCCACAAAGTATTATGTCCCATAGCGGCCCCTTCACAAGGTATAATGTTCCATAGCAGCCTCTGCACACAGTATAATGTCCTTCAGTGGCCCCTTCACACAGTATAATGTTCCATAGTCGCCCCTGCACACAGTATAATGTCCCATAGTGACCCCTAGGGTGGTCCTTGCAAATATTGGAAAAATTTTGGGTTCGGCAGAACCCTACATTTTTGGGGTTAACAACACACAAATTATTGTTATACTCAGGGGTCTTTTTCAGACCCCTGAGTATAATGATCGGAGGCCTAAGGGAGGTGACAAACATAAAAAAACATGTTACTTACCACTCCCAGGCTCCGGCGTCTTTCCCTGCTCAGTCTTCAGCTCTCTTCGATGACGTCTGAGACGTGGGTTACTCCGTCGTCATTTTGCATCGCAACACCAGCCTTACCCACGTGAGGTCGTTGATGAGGGCTGAAAATAGTAAGGAGTCGCATTGGAGTTCAGGAGAGGTAAGTAACACTGTTTATTATGCTCGCTTACCTCCCCTGGGCCTCCGATCATCATGCTTTGGGGTCTGAAGAGACCCCAGAGTATGATAATAGCCATACCTCCCAACTTTCAAAGGACAGAAAGAGGGACAAAACGTGTGGCGCTGCAAATTTAGCTCCACCCACTTCTACATTGACTCCATGTGCCCCCACACAGTATAATGCTCCTACAGTCACCCTAACATTATGTGCCCCCACATTATAATTTTCCCCCTCGAATTGCCCCACAGTATTAAGTCCCTCTCCTCATGCCCCAGTTTAAACTGGCAGAAACTAGAGTGGGACATTAAACTGGGGCAGCTGGAGGGGGACATTAAACCGTAGGGGTAGCTGGAGGGTGACATTAAACTGGGGGCAACTAGAGGCGGACATTTCCTCCTCCAGCTACTCCCACGGTATAATGTCCTCCTCCAGTTGCCCCCAGTTTAATGTCCCTTTCCAGTGACCCCCATTGTTTAATGCCCCCTCCAGCTGTCCCCAGTTTAATATCATCCTCCATCTACTCCTCCATTTTAATGTCCCTCTTAATCTCCCGCCAGTTTAATGTCCCCCCCTTCATCTGCCCCCAGTTTAATGTCTCCCCTTCATCTCCCCCAGTTTCATGTTCCCCTTCATCTGCCCCCAGTTTAATGTCCCCCTTCATCTGCCCCCAGTTTAAGGTCCCCCTTCATCTGCCCCCAGTTTAAGGTCCCCCTTCATCTGCCCCCAGTTTAATGTCCCCCCTTCATCTGCCATCAGTTTAATGTGCCCCCTTCATCTGCCCCTAGTTTAATGTGCCCCTTCATCTGCCACCAGTTTAATGTTCCCCCTTCATCTGTCGCCAGTTTAATGTTCCCCCTCAATTTGCCCCCAAAGTTTAACATAAAAAACACTGATACTCACCTCTCCTCGCTCCTCTGCTGTTCTGTCTCCAGTCTCAGTCATGGAGTCTGCAGGAGTAATATGAGTAACGTCATCACATCGCGCCTGCAACTCCCGGGCCAGAGCACACCAGGATGCGCTTCACACAGAGCGGTGATGCAGGGGCTGTCCGTGAACAGCTCCTGCTTCACCACTGAATTTAACTCATCTGCTCCTGCAGCGGGGATTGGTAAGTAAATATGGCCCGTTACCTGCTGGGGTACTCCAGCAGGTAATGGCCTATTTAAAAAAACAAAACGCAGTCAGTGCCTGGCAGCCCAGTGGGCCCCCTCAGGAGCTCGAGGCCCCGGCACTTGCCGAGGTAAGCCAGGTGCTGACGCCGGCCCTGAGTGTAGGATCTAAAGAAGATGGTGGCACATGGGCTCTCATAATTTGATCAATGTGTGTGCTAAGAATTTTCATTACTATATATAAGAAATACTCTTGGTGTTATCAGAGTGTTGTTGCAACGTTTTGTGTTTGCATTTGTATTGCAGCCATATGCAGCTTGCATCTGCACGCATATTTAATATTGTTTGGGAGTGCTGACTAAGTATGATTATTAACAGAATTGCATTTAGTCACTGCTCTCAAAAGTCTGTCAAGGTGAACTTGCTGTCAGGAACAGACTTTTTGATCTTCTGCAGGAACAGTGATTTCTGCACAGGGGCTAAGGGAGGGCTGAGAAATCAGGTTGCCATCCATCCTTGGCAAACTTCTCCAGTCATGCTGCTATTTTCTTTTGTTTCCTGGACGACTCTAAGGACCATGTTGCAGCTTTTATACTATTTTGAAGGCCCAGGGCCCAGTCAGGTTTCTGCAGTGTTTTGCCCTTCCTGGGTATCAATTCGGGCCAGAAAAGCAGCAGTCATCCTCCTCAGCAGAACACCTGAGGAGGATGACTGAAGGATAATAGCCCAGTAATATGTCGTGAGTCACAGGGAAATGTGTGGTTACTAAACAGAAGAGCTGAAGTACATGTCCTATGCTGTGCTAATTCAGGCCTTACCCTATGTGAACCTATACATTAATATGTTTTATATCATAGGATTGTAATCTAGACCAAATATCCATTTTAATTTCGTATGTATTCTAAATTATATCAACACTTTTTTATACTAGGGCTAAATCTAGGCTACAATATAAGTGTGGCTATACACCTTAGATAGCTGTTGGCTGTAAACTAATTCTGCCCACAGCTAACCTTTCAATACACATGGCCTCTCAAAGCTACATTATGTTTTCAATGCGGAAAGAGTAATAAGTCTGTTCTAAACACAGATAGTCAAGGGAGAGTCAGGACACCCGCATGCACATTATATGGTCAACTCAATATCAGCGGGTTAAGCCAATGTTCATCTAATATATATGGACACCTTAAGTCTAACACTGCTAGTGAATGTCACATGTATTTTTTACAGTTGTATCTTATCAGGTGAGCTAAATGGACACAACACAACTGAAAGTGTCATATGGAAGCAGAAACAAAGTGGTAGAGTGGTAAGTTGTCCTATCAGTTCAGGAGTATTACAATCTGCAGATGTAGGTATAGCATAAATGACACTATGTATAAATTTCTTATATAGTCTAAAACTTATATAGTAGTCTCATTTACCAAACATTCTTTCAAAATTGCCTGTCCAGTAGGAGAGGGTTTCTAATTTGCCACAGTATCTTCTTAGTCTATTTCTGTGCTATTCTGCACGTGCAAAATTACTAATTGAATCCTGCAAATGCCAGCAGTGTCGTTCAGTGTCATTAGAAGGAAGAGCCTGAGATAAGGAAATGTCTACAGAATGTGACTCACAACTGTTATCTAGCTTGACCTTTCAAGGGACCTAGTGAAGTGTTGTCACCATGAAGAGATGTAGAGGTCATAATAGGCACTGGGCCAAACAACTTTCATAATGTGTGGGAGCCAGGTTAAAGTGAAGACAGAATTCCTTAACCTGCTCTGTCACAACAGCATCAAGTCAGCACTGCCATATCTTCAGCCACCTCATAACTCCAAAAGGTATGCATGATTGCATTTATTAATACACTATTGAAAGGGAACCTTGTAGTTCATTGTCAGGTCTGGACTACATTTCTACATGTAAATGGAAAGTGTGGGCAATCAGCCAACACCCAATTATTAAGAAAATGTTCTCCTAGATTATTGCAGAAATATATCAGTAGATGCTTATTTTTGTCTTTTTTCTTCAATCTGTAAAATAAGTCAAATGTAGATGTAGGAAGAATTATGTTTCAGTATTACTCTCTGGAAAGCTTGGAAAATGAAAATTCTGTGTATAGCTTAGAAAACAAATATGCAAAGAAAATATAAAGGAAAGGATACAGATCAGTGGAACAAATCAAAACATTTTATGCAGAGAAAAATTATTTTGTTATACATGGGTAGTCAGAATTGAAACTGTTCTGTAATTTATTCTCCTAGCTCTGAAATATTACTGTCATTTTCTTTTAGTTCATTTCTGATTCTTGGAGATACATACTATTCAATCAATGGTAGTCAATAGTTTACCTTTTTATAATTTTTTAACATGTAACATTTCACTTATATGTGATAACAGTAATTGATTCTGTTTATTTACTGCATATATTATTTTGCCTCACATTACTTAGTTACACTGTTAGTATGATTGAAAAAAAACTTATGTCCATCAAGTTCAACCAAGGGATGGGAAAGGGCATGACTAAAGGGAAGAGTAAAGGAAATGAGCATTATATACACTTTCATAAGCATCAATGCTATTTTGCTGTAAAAAGGCATCTAAACTGTGTATGAAGTTGTCAGTTGTTGCTGCTGTGACCAGCCCCTGGAGATTAAATCTTTTTTCTCCAGAGGAGGGAGTGCCCCTTCTCTTTTGAGAGGATTTTACATGGCCATTTATATGTTTTTATAGGTCTATCATATCTCCCCTTAAACGCCTCTTCTCCAGACTAAACAGACTTAACTCCTTTTATCTCTCCTCATAACTGAGGTCCTCCATGCTCTTTATCAGTTTTGTGGCCCGCTATTGCACCTTTTCCAACTCTTGGACATCATTTCTATGAACTGGTGCCCAGTACTGAATTGCATATTCCAGATGGGGCCACACCAATGATTTATAAAGTGGGCCCTGTCCCATGAGTCCATACCCCTTTTAATACGTGACAATGATGATTGACATTGCATCTCCCAGGACATATGTTGTGTGAGAGATGCCATTTTGTCCGTTTGTCTGCTATCATAAATTCTGTGGTTAGGGCATTGTCCAAAGTTCATCCTGTTTACAGCAGAATTGTCTACTTGGCAGAATGTGCCTCATTTTATCTTGATAAATAGCTTTGTTTTAAGCTTATATTCAGCTTCTGATAAGTAATGTGACTTGGCTCTATGCCTTCTTTATCTATGCAATGTATTTAACCCCCCGCCTTCCCTCAATAAAGAGGAATCGTCTGAAACACATTATGGTGCTGTGCCATATATGATTCTCTGAGCAGCTCATCTACCAATTATACTAATTAGGACTTAAAGAGGACCTTTCATGTCCTCATCAATGTGCGGTATTATAATTCAGCGCACTGTCGGCTTTCCCGTTATGTGCCCTGGTGCTGAATATACCAGTGCTGTTAGTTTCGACACCAATATATCCTCACTGTCAGAAGGACGGGCCTCATCGCTGGGCTGTGAGGAATGACCCCCATGACTGTACTCTAACATAGCGTTGTACTGTCAGAGGGGGCATTCCTTATCGCCCAGTGCACTGTTGGCTTTCTAGTGGTATATAATACCACACATTGAGGAGGACATGAAAGATCCTCTTTAAGTGCAATCATACTTAGAGGTGATTATGCTCACAGTAGCATGCAGATTATATTTACCAAAATGTATAACTTTACATTTATCCACAATGAACCTCATTTGCCAAGTGGATGCCCAAACAATTAGTTATACAGACATCCTATATAGACTACACTGCATTACATAGCTTGGTGTCATCTGCAAAAATAGAGACAGTGCTATTAATCCCATCTTCTATATCACTATTAAATAAATTAAATAAAATTGGATCCAGCACTGAACCCTGGGTACACCGCTTAACAGAGGACCAATCTGAGTAGCAGTCATTTACCACAACTCTGTGAATATGATCCTTTAACCCCTTATGAATATGAGCCATAATAGTAAGCTGCTGTCATCTGTGAGTTTGGTAATTCCAATTTACTAGCACCTTCTGGAGCTCTGCAAAAACAAAACGGCATCCAGAAACCAGGCCCTCTAAGTCTATACTCCAAAAGCTAAAAAGTGTTGTTCTGCTTCCCATCTGAGCAATATGTGTTCCCAAACAGCAGTTTACGACCAGATATACAACTATTTTTTTTACCAGGGATAACCCAATTAACATTTTAGGAGTGTGTGTCTCTGTTGACACAAAGTGGGCACAACATATTGGGCACTGAAATGGCATATTCCTTTAAAAATATCAGTATTTTCACTTTCACGCATTCATTTTTGGGAAGCACTCTTGGGCTCAAAATGATAATACCCCTTGATAAATTCTGTGATGGGTGTATTCCAAAATGGAATGGGGGTTTCCATTGTTCTGGTACTTGCATTCTACAAATGCTTGTGGCACCTGAAAAGGAATCCAGCAAAATCTGCCCTTCGAAAGCCAAAAAGCGCTCTTTTCATTCTGAGCACTGCTATGTAACCAGATGGGAGTTTACAACCACATATGGAGTATTGTCATGTTCTGGAGAATTTGGGTAATGAACTTTAGGGAGCTTTTTCTTCTTTAACCTCCTCTGAAACTGAAAATTTTCGCAAGTTCCCCCACTTAAAAAAATGAGAGAGGCCTGTAATTGTCATCATAGGTAGACCTCAACTATGAGAGACAAAATGAGAAAACATATCTAGAAAATCACATTGTCTGATTTTTTAAGAATTTATTTGCAAATTATGGTGGAAAATAAGTATTTGGTCAATAACAAAAGTTCATCTCAATACTTTGTTATACAGTCATATGAAAAAGTTTGGGCACCCCTATTAATCTTAATCATTTTTAGTTCTAAATATTTGGGTGTTTGCAACAGCCATTTCAATTTGATATATCTAATAACTGATGGACACAGTAATATTTCAGGATTGAAATGAGGTTTATTGTACTAACAGAAAATGTGCAATATGCATTAAACCAAAATTTGACCAGTGCAAAAATTTGGGTACCCTTATCATTTTATTGATTTGAATACTCCTAACTACTTTTTACTGACTTACTGAAGCACAAAATTGGTTTTGTAACCTCACTGAGCTTTGAACTTCATAGCCAGGTGTATCCAATCATGAGAAAAGGTATTTAAGATGGCCAATTGCAAGTTGTTCTCCTATTTGAATCTCCTCTGAAGAGTGGCATCATGGGCTCCTCAAAACAACTCTCAAATGATCTGAAAACAAAGATTGTTCAACATAGTTGTTCAGGGGAAGGATACAAAAAGTTGTCTCAGAGATTTAACCTGTCAGTTTCCACTGTGAGGAACATAGTAAGGAAATGGAAGACCACAGGGACAGTTCTTGTTAAGCCTAGAAGAGGCAGGCCAAGAAAAATATCAGAAAGGCAGAGAAGAAGAATGGTGAGAACAGTCAAGGACAATCCACAGACTACCTCCAAAGAGCTGCAGCATCATCTTGCTGCAGATGGTGTCACTGTGCATCGGTCAACAATACAGCACACTTTGCACAAGGAGAAGCTGTATGGGAGAGTGATGCGAAAGAAGCCGTTTCTGAAAGCACGCCACAAACAGAGTCGCCTGAGGTATGCAAAAGCACATTTGGACAAGCCAGCTTCATTTTGGAAGAAGGTCCTGTGGACTGATGAAACAAAGATTGAGTTGTTTGGTCATACAAAAAGGCGTTATGCATGGCGTCAAAAAAAAACAGCATTCCAAGAAAAACACTTGCTACCCACTGTAAAATTTGGTGGAGGTTCCATCATGCTTTGGGGCTGTGTGGCCAATGCCGGCACCGGGAATCTTGTTAAAGTTGAGGGTCGCATGGATTCAACTCAGTATCAGCAGATTCTTGAGAATAATGTACAAGAATCAGTGACGAATTTGAAGTTACGCCGGGGAAGGATATTTCAGCAAGACAATGATCCAAAACACAGCTCCAAATCTACTCAGGCATTCATGCAGAGGAACAATTACAATGTTCTGGAATGGCCATCCCAGTCCCCAGACCTGGATATCATTGAACATCTGTGGGATAATTTGAAGCGGGCTGTCCATGCTCGGCGACCATCAAACTTAACTGAACTGGAATTGTTTTGTAAAGAGGAATGGTCAAAAATACCTTCATCCAGGATCCAGGAACTGATTAAAAGCTACAGGAAGCGACTAGAGGCTGTTATTTTTGCAAAAGGAGGATCTACTAAATATTAATGTCACTTTTCTGTTGAGGTGCCCATACTTTTGCACCGGTCAAATTTTGGTTTAATGCATATTGCACATTTTCTGTTAGTACAATAAACCTCATTTCAATCCTGAAATATTACTGTGTCCATCAATTATTAGATATATCAAATTGAAATGGCTGTTGCAAACACCCAAATATTTAGAACTAAAAATGATTAAGATTAATAGGGGTGCCCAAACTTTTTCATATGACTGTATATCCTTTGTTGGCAATGACAGAGGTCACACGTTTTCTGTAAGTCTTCACAAGGTTGGCACACACGGTTTCTGGTATGTTGGCCCATTCCTCGATGCAGATCTCCTCTAGAGCAGTGATGTTTTGGGGCTGTCGCTGGGCAACATGGACTTTCAACTCCCTCCAAAGGTTTTCTATGGGGTTGAGATCTGGAGACTAGCTAGGCCACTCCAGGACCTTGAAATGCTTCTTACAAAGCCACTCCTTCATTGCCCTGGCGGTGTGCTTGGGATCATTGTCATGCTGAAAGACCCAGCCACGTTTTATCTTCAAAGCCCTTGCCGATGGAAGGAGGTTTGCACTCGAAATCTCACGATACATGGCCCCATTCATTCTTTCATGTACACGGATCAGTCGTCCTGGTCCCTTTGCAGAGAAACAGCCCCAAAGCATGATGTTGCCACCCCCATGCTTCACAGTAGGTATGGTGTTCTTTGGATGCAACTCAGCATTCACTCTCCTCCAAACATGACGAGTTGTGTTTCTACCAAACAGTTCTACTTTGGTTTCATCTGACCATATGACATTCTCCCAATAGTGTTCTGGAACATCTAAATGCTCTCTAGCAAACTTCAGACGGGCCCGGATATGTACTGGCTTAAGCAGGGGGACACGTCTGGTACTGCAGGATGAGTCCCTGGCGGCGTAGTGTGTTACTGACTGTAGCCTTTGTTACGTTAGTCCAAGCTTTCTGCAGGTCATTCACTAGGTCCCCCCGTGTGGTTCTGGGATTTGCTCACCGTTCTTGTGATCATTTTGATCCCATGGGGTGAGATCTTGCATGGAGCCCCTGATCGAGGGAGATTATCAGTGGTCTTGTACGTCTTCCATTTTCTAATTATAGCTCCCACAGTTGATTTCTTCACACCAAGCTGCTTGCCTATTGCAGATTCAGTCTTCCCAGCCTGGTGCAGGTCTACAATTTTGTTTCTGGTGTCCTTCCACAGCTCTTTGGTCTTCACCATAGTGGAGTTTGGAGTGTGACTGTTTGAGGTTGTGGACAGGTGTCTTTTATACTGATAACAATGTCAAACAGGTGCCATTACTACAGGTAATGAGTGGAGGACAGAGGAGCCTCTTAAAGAAGAAGTTACAGGTCTGTGAGAGCCAGAAATCTTGCTTGTTTGTAGGTGACCAAATACTTATTTTACACCATAATTTGCAAATAAATTCTTAAAAAATCAGACAATGTGATTTTCTAGATACGTTTTCTCATTTTGTCTCTCATAGTTGAGGTCTACCTATGATGTCAATTACAGGCTTCTCTCATCTTTTTAAGTGGGAGAACTTGCACAATTGGTGGCTGACTAAATACTTTTTTCCCCACTGTACGTCCACATTTGGAGTATTTCTGTGCTTGGGAAAAATTGCATACCAAATTGTGAGAGGCATTTTCTCCTTTAACTCCTTATGAATGTGTAAATTTTAGCGCTGAATCAACATACTATTAAAAAAAGGGCTAACAAACTCCCCAAATGTGGTTGTGAAATATTTGAGGGGTGCCGTTTTGAAAATGGTGTGATTTGTGGGTCTTTCTAATATATAGGCTTTTAAAATTGTCCTCAGAACTGAAGTGGTCCCTAACAAATAGGTTTGGGAAATGTTCTTGTAAATCTGGAAAATCACTGTTAGGGTGTACTCACACTACCATTGGATGTCCGTTCTGATAGTGTCTGTTAAAAAAAACAAAAAAACGGACACCTATCATAACAGACATTAATGGACACTAACTGATGTTAATGTTGTCCGTTTTTTTTTTAACTGACCCATGAAGTGTCAGTTAGTGTTCCTTAGTGTCCATTTTTATACTGTCCTTTTTTTTTTTTTTTTTGCTTGTTTTTGTTTCTGCTTTTGGAGCATGCGCAGAAAAAAAACGGACAGTAATAACGCACATTATAATGGATGCCCGTCCGTTACCCATAGACTTTAATGTTAAAAAATAACATGCATGCAGGATTTTTTGTCCACGAAAAATAACGGACATGTGACGGATTTGGTGTAAACGGACACTAATGGTCACTAATAGACACCAGATAAAATCCCATTGAAATCAATGGAATTTTTAACAGATTTGTGACGGTTCTGCTAGTGACTATTGCTACAATCTTGTAATGGACAATAGCAACGGACACTACTGATGGTCACCAGCGGTAGTGTGAACGCTCCCTTAGCATCCAAAACAAATTAAAGAAAGTATTGAAGAGTGTGAATGCTGGATGTGGCAGAGACAAAACCAGATAGACATTTGTATATAACAGGAACAGACTTTAGCGGAACATGAATGCAAGAGAAAGTCCACTTCACATGGTGAATAACAGATTTAGTACAGCACACACTCAAACAGGAAGTGTATCAACAGCATCAAAACAAAGTACAGAGTGTCTACAGATAAACATTCAGTAACAGCTACATCTAGTGTCATAAATGTGAACTGAAGTCAATCCAGCAAATATAGAGACGAAGCTGGCTGTTGCATATCTCCAACACCCCTTCTCAACAGCTAAGGCTTAGTCTGTTAGGCCCATCTTCTTTGTAAACCTCGAGTGTCTTTCAGAGGTCAGGGGCTTGGTAAGGATATTTGCTGTCATATCCTCAGTCGGGCAATAAAGTAACTCAAGAAGTCCCTGCTCTTGAAGACACCTCAGAAAGTAGAACTTCACATTGATGTGCTTGGTTCTTGAGCTAACCCTTTCCATCTGCGCAAGTGCGAGGCATCCTTGATTGTCCTCAAAGATTCTCGTTGGTTTCAACTGTGGTTGACCCAAGTCTTTTAATAGTTGTCTCAACCATATGACTCCTTGACTTGCCTGCGCTGTTGCAACATATGCTTCAGTAGACGATAGTGTAACAGAAAGTTGCTTTCTACTAGTCCAACAGATAGCATCTCCTGATGGAAGAAACAGGTACCCACTTGTAGATTTTCTGTCACTGCTATCTCCGGCCCAATCGGCATCCACATAACCTGTCAAGGTGCTTTCGTCACTTGCTAGTAACTTTAGCTTGTAGTGTAAAGTCCCTTTAAGATAGCGAATGACTCACTTCACAGCATTCCAGTCCATCTGACTTGGCGTTGAAGTCTTTCTGCATAGGATTCTGACTGCTGCTGCAATGTCAGGCCTTGTAGCAGTGCTAATGTACAGCAATTTCCCTATTGCTTTCCTGTAATGAGTGTCAGTTGGTAGTGGCGTATCTTGGCTGTCTATCTTCTTCAGGTAGTTGGTTTCCATAGGAGATTTTACTGGTTTTACGTCTTCCATTCCAAATGTCTCAATTGTCTCTTGTATTTTGTGTTTTTGGTTCAGAAAGAAGCTGCCATCTTCCTCTCTCTCAACCTGAATGCCTAGATAATTTATGTTGCCGAGATCTTTGATCTCAAAGTGCTGATTTAGGGTTTGGAGTATTTCTTCTTCATCCCCTTCTTGCTTGATACAAATCAGAATATCGTTCACATAAATGAGTACATAGATCCACCTGTCTGGCAATTTCTTTGTGTATAAACAGGGGTCTGCTTTACTCCTCTGAAAGTCGTCATGTGTAAGCACTTAATTTATTTTCATATTCCATGCTCTGGCGGCTTGCATTAGACCATATATACTCCTGTGTAGTTTGCATACTAGGTCTGGCATTTGCTCATTTTTGAATCCTAGTGGTTGTTCCATGTAGATATCTTCTGCTAACTCGCCATGTGGAAATGCTGTTTTTACATCAAAGTGTCTTACTTGCATTTTCCTTATTGCAGCTACCGTCAGCAAAGTTCTTATTGTAGCATGTTTGACTACTGGCACAAATGTCTCATCATAGTCCTCTCCATATTTTTAAGAATATCCCTTGGCTACGAGCCTTGCTTTGTATCGCTCCACTGTACCATCTGCATTGTATTTTACTTTGAAAGTCCATTTACAAACTATGGATTTCCTTCCAGGTGATAGTTCTGTAAGTGTCCATATTTTAGTGTCATGCATGGATTTTATCTCTTTCTTTGCAGCCTTTATCCATTTACTGGCTTCCCCTTCTGAAAGCTGAGATATATCTTCCCAGGTTGCAGGTTCATTAGAACTGGTGGTGCTTGCCTTGTATGAGAGACGTACAGGTGGTTTTCTTCTGGAATGCAGATGAACGCCTTACATCCAAAAACTCTTAGATGTTTTACACTCGGCTTCTCATTGTGCCACAATTCATATGGAGTTTTCTCCATTGTTCTAGAAAAGAGTCTGTTTTGCAAATAAGTGGCTGTCATTGCTGCTTCACCCCAATATTTTTGTGGTAATCCAGAGTCTGTCAGCATGCATCTGATCATTTCAGTCAGAGTTCTGTTCTTCCTTTCAGCTACCCCATTTTGCTCTGGTGTGTAGGGGACTGTCTTCTGATGCTCTATTCCATTCAGCTTTAAGTACTCTTGTATTTTATGTCCTGTGAATTCACCTCCATTGTCACTCCGAAGTATGAGAGTTACTTGTCCTTACTACATAGTCCTGTAATTTGTCAAAAACTTCACTCTTGTGTTGCATTAGGTAAGTGACTGTGTATCTTGAATAGTCATATCTGTACCTGTTGCCTCCAGGTGTAGGTGGGTTTAGGGGACCACATACACAACTGATCAAGAGGTCTTGAAGCTCTATTGTGACTTACTTTAGGAAGTGTTGCTCTTGTAGCTTTGGATTTGATGCAACATTCATATTTAACAATAACTGAACAAGGGGATACTTTCAGATCCTTTGTCAGATTCCTCTTTTGTAGTTCCTGTACACATTCTGGGTCTCTGTGACCTAAACGCCTGTGCCACACATGTATACAGTCATTGTGCTTATGTGTGCATAGTCTGACCTGCTCCTTCACTATGTTGAGGTGATATACATGATCATCCAACTTGGCACTTGCTATCGTCTGCTTGCCATCTAGGATAGGACACTTGTCACCTTGGAATTTTACAGTGAGACCGTTTGTTGTCAGATGCTTCACAGATAAGAGTACTCCTTCTAGATCAGGAACATAAAGTACATATTTTACTGGTATTTTTAAATTGTGTCCCACATCATTGGGGCATATAAGGGCTCCATGCCCATATCCTTCTGCACATATTTTACTTCCATCTGCTAGATAAATAGTCTCTTTGTTATTCAGATCAAGTTCTGTGAAAAAACTGCTATCACTTGTCATGTGACTGGTTGCTCCAGAGTCAATGCACCAGCCTTGCAATTTATAATTACCTGTCACTTTAAATGTGGCATTCCACTTCCCTTCACACAAATCAGAAATTGTGGCTTTGACTTTCTGTTTAGTATAAGAGGCATGCTGTCTCATCTGCTCTGCTTTCCATATAGTGCAGTCTTTCTTTATGTGTCCTTGTCTGTGGCATCTAAAGCACACTCTGGTTTCATTCATGTGTGACCTTGTGTCTGTAGTCTTAAGAGTAGTCTTGGAGTGAGTTTCTGTATAGTCATCTGCAAACTCCTTTCTTCGCTGATACTCATCTATGAGCCTGGTCTTTACGAATGTTAGTGTCAGATCTGTCTCAGGCCGTGTCTCCAGCACATTGATCAGTGCAGTGTATGTGTCAGGTAAACTGCATAATAAAATGGCTGCGGTGTGACTGTCTGTTATATTCTCACCGACTGATCTGAGTTGTATGATCACTTCCAACATGGCATTTATATGCTCTTGCATATCCTGCTCTCTGCTAAGCCTCATTTTGTAGAGTTTCCTCAGCAGAAACAATTTGCTGTTTAAACTGGATCTCTCATGCAGTCTTTTCAGTACATCCCACATGCCTTTCGCTGTATTCTCACTGCGTATGTGAATAAGCTGATCATCTTCTACTAGTAAGCTTATAGTGTCCCGTGCCTGTCTGTTTTTCCTGTCCCAGTCCTGATAATCATCTTGTGGTCTCTCTGTAGTGATAACTTCCCACAAGTCATCCCTGGATAATAGCATTTCCACTTTAAATTTCCATAGCTGATAATTGTCATTGTTCAGCTTGGCCACTGACAGTTTAGGTTCTGAACTACAGGCCATTCTCCCTCCTTTATATATACAGGAACAGTCTTACTTCTGTACAGGAGATGTCTCTGTGGAAGCTTCCTTATGTTTATCTCCGCGTCGGCCGCACCGTCTTCCGTTCTGGACTTCGCTCTGCCTAGGCTGCTTCTGGTTACTGGGGCTTCATTTGATCACTGGGCCCATAGCCTATTGCAGAGTGTGAATGCTGGATGTGGCAGAGTCAAAACCAGATAGACATTTGTATATAACAGGAACAGACTTTAGTGGAACATGAATGCAGTAAGAGAAAGTGCACCTCACATGGTGAATAACAGATATAGTACAGCACACACTCAAACAGGAAGTGTATCAACAGCATCAAAACAACAAAGTACAGAGTGTCTACAGATAAACATTCAGTAACAGCTACATCTAGTGTCATAAATGTGAACTGCAGTCAATCCAGCAAATATAGAGACGAAGATGGCTGTTGCATATATCCAACAGGAAGATTAACATGTAATTATAGTATAAAGCAGAGGTTTGGTAGGTAATATTTATTAATGTATATGGAGGGTATATCTCTCTGAAAATAAAAATATTTCACATTTTGAAAATTACAAATTTTTTTTAAATTTCCATCATGCTCCCTATTTTTTTTTTCATAAATAAATGTAAAAAATATTGATCAATGTTTACCACTAACATGAAGAAAATGTGTCATGAAAAAGCTACCTCAAAATCACTTGGGTAAGTTAATCACTTCCATACTAGATGCTTTACCCCCCTTCTAGACCAGACTCATTTTCGGGGTTTTTTTGTATGTGCGGTTTTGAGGGCTGTAACATTTTTATCATATGCGTTATTCAGCTAATTTTTGCATCTTTTTGACACATAGGGCTTTATTTTTATGTTGTTTTTATTTTTGCATGTGTTTTAATTTTTTTTATATCCGGGAAAATATAAACAAAAGAGGAAGGAAAACATGTCTGTTTTTCACTTTTTTTTATTTAATAACACAAAGTGTTGCTAAAAAACTTTATAAAACAGTTTTTCCACTCTGTTATGATCATTTTTATTTTTTATGGTGTAGTCGGGGGCGGGGCTATAACCTGTAATAAGGGCGTTTTATTGGCGTATTATTTTGTTTATTTTTTTAATTATTTAATTTACATTTTTTTTTTCTACTTACTTTTCTATTAATTTTATTAATTTTTTTTTTTTTTTTTACATTGTGTCCCCATAAGGTCATCATAGACCTTTGGGGACATCTGATTACTTTTTTTTTGTGGGGGAGGCTGAATTCCCCTGTAACTGGGGCTGGTACATTTAGCCCCAGTTGCAGGATGAATATAGCCTCCTGTGCATAACTATAGGACTTATAGAGCTGATCTGAGTCCTGTAGATGATGAGTTCTGCTTGGACGTATCGGTATGTCCTTGCAGAACTAGACAACCACCTAGACGGACGTATATACCCAATGGGCGGTCCAGAAGTAGTTAAAGCATCTCAAAGTTATTGCCACATAAAGTGACACATCAGTTTTGAGAAATGGGGCCTTGTCCTTCAAGAGGACCTTTCACCACCCCTGACAAGTCCAGCTCTTTGCATCAATTAATAGTCACTGCTCCACTGATTCTGGCACAATTAGAGGTTTTTTTTTCTCTATTTCCCACTGCTCCCTAGCAATAATTGCTGTAAATTTTGGCTCTGTACTGTCCGGAGGGCGGGATCAGGTAGGATAAGACAAAAGGTGTGATTCTGAGCTCTGACACTGTCCACCTCTGATCGGAGCTCAGAGTGATACCCCGCTTCCTGACACTGCCCTTCTGACATTACAGAGCTTAACTAGCATGGCCGGCAGCAAAACTAAGCGTTTTTGTTAACTCTGCTTTTCTGCTGTAGAATTTTTAGGCAGAATCCCATCCACTTTGCAGGTATTGTAAAACGCAGCGTTTTTGCAACATGAGGCTTTAGCCTAAGGTCAGGGGCGTAACTACCGGGGTAGCAGTGGTAGCAGCTGCCACAGGGCCCCGGGACATTACGGGGCCCCGCGGGCCCCCGATGCGTTTTTTTTTTTTTAATAGTCCATTATCTGCTGGAGTAACCCCAGCAGGTAACGGGCCCTATATACTTACCGTTCCCCGAGGTCCCGCTCACGGCCGCCTGCGCTTCCGATTCTGCGGAGACGGCTGTGAGCAGGAGCGGGGATCGGTATGTGAGGCCGCGGGCCGAACACCTGCTATCATTATACTTCGGGGTCTTTTCAGAACCCGGAGTATAATAATCGGAGGCCCAGAGTTGGTGAGGGAACATAAAAAACAATATACACTTACCGCTCCTGCGCCTCGGGCCTGTTTGCTGACGTCCCACACGTCAGCCGACGTCATTTTGCGTCGCAACACCGGTCCCGCATCACGTGACGCCGGCCTGGTCCGCACAAGAAGAAGGCCGGAGTAGCGCACGGGCATGTACCGGAGCGAGGAACAGGTAAGCAACGTTGTTTTTTTATGTTTCTATCCTCCCCTAGGTCTCCGATTATTATACTCTGGGGTCTGAAAAGACCCCAGAGTATAATAATTGTTCATGGGTGGTCCACAATGGGACATATAATAGTGTGTGCAGGGGCCACTATGGGGAATACTACTGTGTGCAGGGGCCCCTATGGGACATGATACTGTATGCAGAGGCCACTATGGGACATGATACTGTGTGCAGGGGTCACTATGGGACATGATACTGTGTGCAGAGGCCACTATGGGACATGATACTGTGTGCAGGGGCCCCTAAGGGACATGATACTGTGTGCAGGGGCCCCTATGGGACATGATACTGTGTGCAGGGGCCCCTATGGGACATGATACTGTGCGCAGGGGCCCCTATGGGACATGATACTGTGTGCAGGGGCCCCTATGGGACATGATACTGTGTGCAGGGGCCCCTATGGGACACAATACTGTGTGCAGGGGCCACTATGGGACATGATACTGTGTGCAGGGGCCACTATGGCACATAATAGTGTGCGCAGGAATGCGTTTTTTTTTTTTTTTTGGGGGGGGGGGTTGGAGGGGGCGGTCCGGGGGAGGAGGCGGTCTGGGGGGAGGGGTCGGGGGCGGCTGTTCGGGGGGGGGGGCCCATGTCAAATGTTCGCCTTGGGGCCCAGCCATTCCTAGTTACGCCACTGCCTAAGGTAGTTTTTGGCCATATCATTAAGGGATTAAACAGTATTCAGTTCAATTACAAACTATTTTTTCAATGCCAATGGACCTGAATTTACCCCTCAAATATCTGTGAGGGACACTTTGTATGAAATCTTTTGTTTGTTACATATAGTTTGAAATATTTCTAAAATATGGGAATGTGCAGTATATGCGATCCTAACAACCCATAAATAAAATATAGATATACAGTGGGGAAAAAAGTATTTAGTCATCCACCAATTGTGCAAGTTCTCCCACTTAAAAAGATGAGAGAGGTGTGTAATTGACATCATAGGTAGACCTCAACTATGAGAGACAAAATGAGAAAAAAATATCTAGAAAATCATATTGTCTGATTTTTTAAGAATTTATTTGCAAATTATGGTGGAAAATAAGTATTTGGTCACCTACAAACAAGCAAGATTTCTGTCTCTCAGACCTGTAACTTCTTCTTTAAGAGGCTCCTCTGTCCTCCACTCATTAACTGTAGTAATGGCACCTGTTTGAAATTGTTATCAAAGGCTACCATCAGTAACACACTACGCCACCAGGAACTCAGATCCTGCAGTGCCAGACATGTCCCCCTGCTTAAGCCAGTACATATCCGGGCTCGTCTGAAGTTTGCTAGAGAGCATTTGGATGTTCCAGAAGAGTATTGGGAGAATGTCATATGGTCAGGTGAAACCAAAGTAGAACTGTTTGGTAGAAACATAACTCGTCGTGTTTGGAGGAGAGTGAATGCTGAGTTGCATCCAAAGAACACCATACCTACTGTGAGGCATGGGGGTGGCAACATCATGCTTTGGGGCTGTTTCTCTGCAAAGGGACCAGGACGACTGATCCGTGTACATGAAAGAATGAATGGGGCCATGTATCGTGAGATTTCGAGTGCAAACCAAATCAGCAAGGGCATTGAAGATGAAACGTGGCTGGGTCTTTCAGCATGACAATGATCTGAAGCACACCTCCAGGGCAACGAAGGAGTGGCTTCATAAGAAGCATTTCAAGGTCCTGGAGTGGCCTAGCCAGTCTCCAGATCTCAACCCCATAGAAAACCTTTGGAGGGAGTTGAAAGTCCATGTTGCCCAGCGATAGCCCCAAAACATCACTGCTCTAGAGGAGATCTGCATGGAGGAATGGGCCAACATACCAGCAACAGTGTGTGCCAACCTTGTGAAGACTTACAGAAAACGTTTGACCTCTGTCAATGCCAACAAAGGATATAACAAAGTATCGAGATGAACTTTTGTTATTGACCAAATACTTATTTTCCACCATAATTTGCAAATAAATTCTTTAAAAATCAGGCAATGTGATTTTCTAGATATGTTTTCTCATTTTGTCTCTCATAGTTGAGGTCTACCTATGATGACAATTACAGGCCTCTCTCATCTTTTTAAGTGGAAGAACTTGCACAATTGGAGGCTGACTAAATACTCTTTTTCCCCACTGTATATAAGTGATTTCTTCCCAAAGTGATAACTAACATTAAGCCATTTATTACGTTTTCTTACAGTTGCGATTGATGTATATACATACAACCCCGATTCAAATGAAGTTGAGACGTCGTGTAAAAGATAAATAAAAACAGAATACGATGATTTGCAAATCCTTTTCATCCTATATTCAAATGAATACACTACAAAAGATAAGATATTTAATGTTCAAACAGATAAACATTATTGGCTTTTTGCAAATATTCACTCATTTTGAATTTGATGCCTGCAACACATTCCAAAAAAGCTGGGACAGGGGCCACAAAAGACTGGGAAAGTTAAAGAATGCTCAAAAAACACCTGTTTGGTGCATTCCAGAGGTGAACAGGTTAATTGGAAACAGGTGAGTGTCATGATTGGGTATAAAGGGAGCATCTCCAAAGGGCTCATTTGTTCACAAGATAGGGTGGGTCAAGGTTCACCACTTTGTGAACAATTGCGTGAGCAAATAATGCAACAGGTTAAGAAAAACATTTCTCAACGTAGAATTGCAAGGAAGTTAGGGATTTCATCATCTACAGGCCATAATATCATCAAAAGACTCAGAGAATCTGGACAAATCTCTGCAAGTAAGCGGCAAGGCCGAAAACCCAACATTCTTTAATGTATATTACCACATGGGCTCAAGAAAACTTCAGAAAACCATTGTCAGTGAACACAGTTCGTCACTACATCTGCAAGTGCAAGTTAAAACTCTACCATGCAAAGTGAAAGCCATATATCAACAACACCCAGAAACGCCGCCAGCTTGTCTAGGCTTGAGCTAATCTGAGATGGACTGACGCAAAGTGGAAAAGTGTCCTGTGGTCTGACGAGTCCACATTTCACATTGTTTTTGGAAATCATGGACCAAAGAGGAAAATAACTGTCTGGATTGTTATCAGTGCAAAGTTCAAAAGCCAGCATCTCTGATGGTATGGGGGGGTGTTAGTGTCCATGGCATGGGTAACTTGCACATCTGTGAAGACACCATTAAATGCTGAAAGGTACATACAGGTTTTGAAGCAACATATGCTGCCATTCAAGCAATGTCTTTCTCAGGGACAACCCTGCTTATTTCAGCAATGCCAAGCCACATTCTGCACATGATACAACAGCGTGGCTTCGTAGTTAAAAAGTGCAGGTACTATACTGGCCTGGCTGCAGTCCAGACCTGTTCCCCATTGAAAATGTGTGGTGTATTTTGAAGCATAAAATACGACAACAGAGATCCCGGACTCTTGAGCAACTGAAGTTGTACATCAAGCAAGAATGGGAAAGAATTCCACCTACAAAGCTTCAACAATTCGTGTCCTCAGTTCCCAAACACTTATTGAATGTTGTTAAAAGGAAAGGTGATGGAACATGCCCCTGTCCAAGCTTTTGTTGCCCCAGTCTCAGCTTTTTTGGAATGTGTTGCAGGCATCAAATTCAAAATGAGAGAATATTTGCAAAAAAACATTAAAGTTAATTCATTTGAACATTAAATATCTTGTCTTTGTAGTATATTCAATCGAATATAGGTTGAAAAGGATTTGCAAATCATCATATTCTGTTTTTATGTTTTACACAACGTCCCAACGTCATTGGAATTTGGGTTGTAATATATATATATATATATATATATATATATATATATGTAGTGACAATTTGGGGGGGACTAGTCTGAAATGGCGGCAGACTCCTGGTCCGGACAGCAGTGGTTCGTGGTACTGGGCGCCGGAGAGATAGCGTTCAGACGGTGCCAGTTTAAAACAAAATGGCTTTATTTCAGCTTGAGTGCAACATAACAAAACAAAAAAAACCTAGGCCACGCATAGGCCCTAACTGACTTCTTGAGTCCTATCTGACCTCTGGGGCATCGAGCAGCCTGACTAGTGCTCAGCTCACGCAAACGTACCCTGTGAACCCCAGCCCTTCTGGGACAGACCGCCTCTCTCTGTCCTTGGCTGGACCCACAGTTCCTGCTCCATGCAGGTTTCTCCAGCCTTCTGGAGATACGCCCCCACCCAATGGTGTGGCTGAGAGCCTTTTCTGGCCTGGGCCTGGGTCGCTCAATAGCGCCCTCTGGGTTCACATACCCTCCCCCTCAGCTCACTACCCATGGGGTGAGCTACAATGGGACAAGACATCCTATGTCGAAGCCCTTCTTCAACCATGTATGCATGTCCAGAGTCTCTCCAGAAGTCCCAATCTGGCGGTCTTTTCTTCCAAATTCCGCTCCGTCGAGTTTTCCGTTTTCTCATCACTTTAACTGCTACGCCAAGATCCTGGCCATTCTGTGCAAAGGCAAGTTTTACTTCATCACCTTCACAATTCGCCATACAGGGGATCACATCAATTTCATCGCCATAGTCTTCAGCCTTCCCATTGCATGACTTTGATTCCTTTAGTAAATAGCCGTAAGACTCTTCATCTTCTCCTATCATGAATCCACAGGAGCTCAGAGACCAACTAACACGTACTACATGCAGATCAGTGTCTTTAGAGTATAAATGTTTCACGGGTACCTTTTCCTTAACCTTCATCTCAAAGCAAACTTTGTCATCACCATCAAGGCTTAGAAGTTTAGGAGACATAGGCTGCTCTCCTCTTTGTTTGAGATACACAAGCTCTGTACCGCAATATCTTCTCCTTCTGCACAACGGCCATACAGTACACCCTCACAAAATAGATCACGCTGAACTACATTTTCTGGCATGTCTTTAACAACTGCCACATCATAGATTGGAATGGTTTCTGTATAATGCTTCCACACCTGTATGGCAGCAGGAGAACCACTTCCATACTCTATTCTTACCTCCTCTTTCTCATACGCATAACTTTCTGGAGGAATGTTGCGGTACTGTGATAGATTGCAAGAATTTTCGTACCAACCCCTTTCTGACAGTACAGGAGGTGGTGATATCGTCATCTCAACATTCTCCAAGTTATTTTCATTCTCTGTGCTAACACCGGAGGACTGGGATACCAAGTTTCCAACATCACAGTTTTTACTGTCAGTACCCAGATGCTTTTTGGTTACAGGTTCTGACTGCCTTAATGTCTCTGCTTTCTCTGCTATGCTGGCAGCTTTCTCCAATTCTAACGCCTTCTGTAGCGCACAAATCTCTGATTCCAGTTCAGAACTTTCTTCATTGCCGCATTTTTCTGAGCAGCCTCCATCTCAGTTTTACTAGTGCACCTTGCAGCTCTGATTCTTTAGAGGTTAACAGGCTCTGCAGCGAGTCTTTCTCAGCTTCTAGTGCTGTCAGCTCTGAAGATAGTGCAGATGCCAACTGTTCAGTATTGGATAAAGACTGCTGCAATCAATCTAAGTCTTCTCTTTTAGATTCCACTTCGGTTTTTAACTGTTCTGTCTGAAAAGTGTGCTCTTCCTACTTTATTTCTGACTCGCGCTTCACTTGATCCATCTGAAACTCCAGCTGTTCCTTGATGCGTGCAATTTCCTCCTGCTTGTTCACTTGCACCTTTAGTTTAGCAACAAGCATTTTTAGATCTACAATCTCAGCAGATAAATTAGACAGGTTTCCCTCAAACTGAATCCTCATGTCTTCTATCTGGAGGTCCAATTCTCTCTTGGCCTTTTCCAGCTTGTCATAAGCATTAGCTTTGTTTTCATACAATATCTGCACAGATTCCAGGTTTTTCTCAAATTCATCCTTGGAGCTAACCAAATCCTCCATTTTTTCCTTCATATCAGTCGCCTGAGCCTGCAGTGTTGGAATTTGCTTTGTCAAATCTCTTTTGGCTTCCTCCTCTTCCTCTAGTTGCTCAAGGAAACCATTTTTCTCATCTTCCATTTGTTTTAGTTTTGTACTAAGGTCAAGCTTCTGACGAGTTTCTTCTTGCAAAAGTTCCTGAGTGTCCTGAAGCTGAGATTCTAGTGTAGAAAAATCTTTAGAAAGTTTGATAAACTTGCTGTCTGCTTGAGAAAGAAGCCCTGTGACATTATTCAATTCCACCTGCAGTTTTGCTCGAAACCTGTCCCCTTCTGTGACTTTTAGTTGCAGCACTTGAAGTTGAGTCTCTACTTTTTTGTGACTCTCCTGTAAGGTTTGCACTTTCTGAGCATGGACAGATGACATCTCCATCAATTCTTTGTCTTTATTTTGCACCAAAACAGACAATTTCTCTTTATCTTCACAAGATCCTGACAGCGCCCTCTCCAGGCTACATATTCTAGCTTTGAGTTCCCTTTCTCTTTGTTCCAGAACTCCAGCTCTGCTCCGCCATTCGTTGATTTCACTATTTAGGCGAACCTGCTTTAGTGCATGCAAGTTTTGCTCTGACTGCAAGGTCTGCACCACAGATTCTAAATCACTCTCTTGGTCAGACACATGCTTCCTCAGCTCTGCAATTTCATTTTCTTTGTCAGTTAATGCAGCCGAAAGTTTTTCACACTTCCTGACTTGGTCATCCAGACATTCTGACTGACACTGCAAAAATTCACTTCTCTCACGTTTAGCAGTTTCAAGGTCATCTCTTAATTTTTCAATGACACTCTCTTTGGCAATGGAGTCTTGGACATGCTGCTCCTTTAAATCCTGCAATTGCTTCTCAAGCACTTGCTTTTGCACTACACTCTGTACAACTTTATTAGATAGAGCACATTTCATTTCAGCAAACTCCTTCTTAGTGACACAGTCCATTCCAGGCAAACCCAGTACCACATTTTCACAATGACTAGGATATAACCTCTTCATAGAGTCAAGCTCTTTCTTTAACTTAAGGTTATCTTTTTCTGATACCTCAAGTTGCCATTTCCAATCAGATATTTCATCTTCATACATGAACCTGATGGTTTTAATCTCATCTTGAAGCTGCTGCACCATAATATTTTCATCTTTGGTGCTTTCATGCACTCCAGTATGAGACACCTTGTTTTGTGTCTCTCTGCATTCAGACTGCTGCACTAATAAACCTTCTGCATAACTTCTCTGCTTTTTTACAAGCTGAAATTCTCTTTTTCTTTCCCATGGTTTACTAACAAGATTACACAATATTCCACAGCAACCTTGGGTTCAACCGGCAGCAACTTTTTGCTATCTTCTGCAGTCACATGTATTCAAATAGTTAACTTATGTGGCACTACAACAACCAGCATTTTCTTCTGTCTTCCACAGAAAACACCAACATGGCACCATAGCCTTTCACATAGACTGTTTGCAATATCCAGCTTCTACACACATTGCTTACTTTCTTGCCATCAGCAAACACTTTACAGACTTCTGTGCCACAGTATACACAAAGTCCATTCCCTGGATTCCTCTTCCAGAGTTTTAATTTCACCAGTTTTTACACACACTTTGCTATGTTGCAATTCACTCACCCCTTCCTGGGTTTCTCAGTTGAAATCACAGATTTCTTCCAGCTGTAGGCCACAATGCACACTTAGCAGTACTGCAGTCACCAACCACTTGTCTTCCAGGACTTGCGTGGATCTCTTTATGCCCGAATCCGTAGCACCATATGTGGCAATTTGGGGGGGGACTAGTCTCAAATGGCGGCAAACTCCTGGTCTGGACAGCAGTGGTTCGTGGTACTGGGCGCCGGAGAGATAGCGTTCAGACGGTGCCAGTTTAAAACAAAATGGCTTTATTTCAGCTTGAGTGCAACATAACAAAACAAAAGAAACCTAGGCCACGCATAGGCCCTAACTGACTTCTTGAGCCCTATCTGGCCTCTGGGGCACCGAGCAGCCTGACTAGTGCTCAGCTCAAGCAAACGTACCCTGTGGACCCCAGCCCTTCTGGGACAGACCGCCTCTCTCTGTCCTTGGCTGGACCCACAGTTCCTGCTCCATGCAGGTTTCTCCAGCCTTCTGGAGATACGCCCCCACCCAAAGGTGTGGCTGAGAACCTTTTCTGGCCTGGGCCTGGGTCGCTCAATAGCGCCCTCTGAGTTCACATACTCACAATATATATATATATATACAGTCATATGAAAAAGTTTGGGCACCCCTATTAATCTTAATCATTTTTAGTTCTAAATATTTGGGTGTTTGCAACAGCCATTTCAATTTGATATATCTAATAACTGATGGACACAGTAATATTTCAGGATTGAAATGAGGTTTATTGTACTAACAGAAAATGTGCAATATGCATTAAACCAAAATTTGACCGGTGCAAAAGTATGGGCACCTCAACAGAAAAGTGACATTAATATTTCGTACATCCTCCTTTTGCAAAAATAACAGCCTCTAGTCGGTTCCTGTAGCTTTTAATCAGTTCTTGGATCCTGGATGAAGGTATTTTTGACCATTCCTCTTTACAAAACAATTCCAGTTCAGTTAAGTTTGATGGTCGCCGAGCATGGACAGCCCGCTTCAAATGATCCCACAGATGTTCAATGATATTCAGGTCTGGGGACTGGGATGGCCATTCCAGAACATTGTAATTGTTCCTCTGCATGAATGCCTGAGTAGATTTGGAGCTGTGTTTTGGATCATTGTCTTGCTGAAATATCCATCCCCGGCGTAACTTCAAATTCGTCACTGATTCTTGTACATTATTCTCAAGAATCTGCTGATACTGAGTTGAATCCATGCGACCCTCAACTTTAACAAGATTCCCGGTGCCGGCATTGGCCACACAGCCCCAAAGCATGATGGAACCTCCACCAAATTTTACAGTGGGTAGCAAGTGTTTTTCTTGGAATGCTGTGTTTTTTGGACGCCATGCATAACGCCTTTTTGTATGACCAAACAAATCAATCTTTGTTTCATCAGTCCACAGGACCTTCTTCCAAAATGAAGCTGGCTTGTCCAAATGTGCTTTTGCATACCTCAGGCGACTCTGTTTGTGGCGTGCTTTCAGAAATGGCTTCTTTCGCATCACTCTCCCATACAGCTTCTCCTTGTGCAAAGTGTGCTGTATTGTTGACCGATACACAGTGACACCATCTGCAGCAAGATGATGCTGCAGCTCTTTGGAGGTGGTCTGTGGATTGTCCTTGACTGTTCTCACCATTCTTCTTCTCTGCCTTTCTGATATTTTTCTTGGCCTGCCACTTCTGGGCTTAACAAGAACTGTCCCTGTGGTCTTCCATTTCCTTACTATGTTCCTCACAGTGGAAACTGACAGGTTAAATCTCTGAGACAACTTTTTGTATCCTTCCCCTGAACAACTATGTTGAACAATCTTTGTTTTCAGATCATTTGAGAGTTGTTTTGAGGAGCCCATGATGCCACTCTTCAGAGGAGATTCAAATAGGAGAACAACTTGCAATTGGCCACCTTAAATACCTTTTCTCATGATTGGATACACCTGGCTATGAAGTTCAAAGCTCAGTGAGGTTACAAAACCAATTTTGTGCTTCAGTAAGTCAGTAAAAAGTAGTTAGGAGTATTCAAATCAATAAAATGATAAGGGTACCCAAATTTTTGCACTGGTCAAATTTTGGTTTAACTCATATTGCACATTTTCTGTTAGTACAATAAACCTCATTTCAATCCTGAAATATTACTGTGTCCATCAGTTATTAGATATATCAAATTGAAATGGCTGTTGCAAACACCCAAATATTTAGAACTAAAAATGATTAAGATTAATAGGGGTGCCCAAACTTTTTCATATGACTGTATATATATATATATATATATATATTTTTTTTTTTGTGGGGAACCGCTCAGGTAGATGCTTGGTAGCAGCGCAGGAAACAGGGACACAGAGACTGGATTACACTTAAGTTTGGAGTTTATTCACTTGGTGCATAAACAGGTTGTCTTTACAAAGACATGAACAGAAAACAACAACAAAAAAACCCTTCTCGGCTGAGAAATAACTAACACAGAAATGTTCCCTCTCTGTACAGGAGCCTGGCTGCCACACTCTCGCTCTGGTTACTACAAATGGGTGGCACAAAATTACCTTCATGCAGGTTCAAGATACGCAGGACAGCTTCCTCCATGTAGTGCCACAACTCCTAGTTCTGACACTCAGCCTATATCAGGCCTTAATTAGTCAGCTGTCCTCCCTGCTGTGGGCCTCTACCACACACCCTTTAACTGCCTGGCTGGAACATACCTGTTCTCCCAAACCACACCCTTCACTTTCTCACATACCCTCCCCCTCAGTTCTGATCCCTCGGGGCGAACTCCAGCCGTTAAACAATGAGTCCGGGACAAGGCATCCGCATTGCCTTGCAGTTTCCCGGCTCTGTGCTCCACTGAGAAACTAAAGTTTTGAAGGGACAAGAACCACCTAGTGACCCTGGCATTCTTGTCCTTGGATCTGCTCATCCAAGTGAGGGGTGAGTGGTCGGTCACTAGACGGAACTGCCTCCCCAGCAAGTAGTACCTCAGGGCCTCTAACACCTATTTTATCGCCAGACACTCATTCTCTACTATGCTGTAGTTTTTATCTGCTGGCGTAAGTTTCCTGCTCAGATAGATAACTGGATGCTCTTCTCCATTCACTTCCTGAGACAGGACAGCTCCCAGCCCTACATCTGATGCGTCTGTCTGTACCACAAATTCTCTGCTGAAGTCGGGCGTAATGAGGACAGGAGATCCACACAAGGCCACCTTTAACGCCTGAAAAGCACTTTCGGCCTGGTCATTCCACTGCACCATAACAGACTTTTTACCCTTTAGAAGGTCCATCAGGGGAGCAGATACTGTGGCAAAGTTGGGTATAAAGCATCTGTATTACCCAACAATGCCCAGGAATGACCTAACTTGTTTGGTGCTCACAGGTCGAGGCCATTTCTGAATAGCATCGACCTTGTTGACCTGGGGTTTGATTATACCACGGCCGATCACATACCCTAAATAGCGTGTTTCTTCCATCCCCAAAGCACACTTCTTGGGGTGAGCGGTCAGGCCAGCTGCTCTTAAAGTATTAACTACAGCTTGTACCTTGGGCAAGTGACTCTCCCAGTCATTACTGAAAATGATGGTATCATCCAGATATGCTGAGGCGTATCTTCTATGAGGTTTTAAAACTATGTCCATTAACCGTTGAAATGTGGCTGGGGCCCCATGGACCCCAAACGGTAATACAAGATAATGAAAAAGTCCCTCAGGAGTGATAAAGGCAGTTTTTTCTTTGGCACTATCTGTCAGGGGTACCTGCCAGTATCCCTTAGTGAGATCGAGTGTAGTGACGTACCGGGCCCCTCCCAGTCTCTCAATAAGTTCATCTACCCATGGCATGAGGTAGGTGTCAAATTTAGACACCTCATTCAGTTTCCTGAAGTCGTTGCAGAAACGCAACGTTCCATCTGGCTTGGGAACTAGGACAATGGGACTGGCCCATTCACTTTTGGACTCCTCAATGACCCGTAACTTTAACATTTTCTGCACTTCCTCTGAAATGGCTTGTCGACGAGCCTCGGGGATCCGGTACATAAATGGGGTACCCTGATCCGTGAGGATCTCCTTGGGTAGACCCACTCGGCAAAACATGGCGAACAATTCTTTGGCAATCAACTTTGCCGACGTGTGCCGTAGTGGGATGGCTTCAGGATATCGGGTAGCATAATCCATGACTACCAAAATATGCTAATGCCCCCGTGCGGACTTAACTAAAGGACCTACCAAGTCCATGGCAATCCTTTCAAAGGGCATCTCAATAATGGGCAAAGGTACCAGGGGGCTTCGAAAATGTGTCTTGGGGGCATGCAACTGACACTCCGGACATGTTTCACAATACACTTTAACTGCATGATATACCCCCGGCCAATAAAAATGCTGCAATATACGGTCCAGAGTTTTTGTGGCACCTAGGTGTCCTCCTAGCACATTTATGTGCTAACTCCAGCACTGTCCGGCGATAAGGCTGGGGTACCAGTAACTGCTCTAAGGTCTCTCCTCGCACCCTGTCAACTCGGTATAACAACTCCTGGTTGACAGCCATGCGGGGGAACACCTCATCAGCGCCTGGGCGCTGAGACACACCATTGATAACCATTACATTCTCCCAGGCCCTTAGCAGAGTGGGGTTCTGGAGTTGTGCAGAACCAAAATCAACACGAGATACCTCTAAATCTGACATTTGAGGTTTGGTACTGGCTGCCTCGGCTTCACCTGCCATTACCTCTAGGGAAAATACAGAGCTACCATTTCCTTCTAGCATGGTCACCCCTACGGCAGGAACCCTAGAGTCCAAGTCATTGGGTTCAGGCTTGAGGACCTGACCAGACAGTACCTGTGGTAATCTTGGGGGTGGGTTTTCTGACCCTTGTTTTCCCCGCCACAGAGTCCAAAACAGGGGAAAGTTCCGTCCCAAAATGAGGTCATGGGGTAAATTCTGGACAACCCCTACCTCGTGTCGGCTCTCCCCACAGGGGGTCTGGATGGCGACAATCACAGTCGGGTAGTCTCTTAAATCGCCATATATGCACAGGACCCCGACTGTGCGTCTGGTGACAGTCCCGAGGTCGACACAGCACCCAGCCACGGCCACTTGGCATAGGTGGCGCCCATCATCAGTGTCCGAGGTGGCAGCAGCATAGGCTGGGGCAGCATAGAGGGACACCCTCTGACCCAGGCTGCAGTCCATGGGCTCTAAGGCACAGGGACAACTAGCCGCAATATGGCCTGGCTCGTGGCAATCCCAGCAGACAACAGTTTCTCTCCTCCTCCCCTGGGTCACTATCTTATCCTGGCGAGCTCGAGGAAGGTTGGCCCTTCGGGCCCTGAGGACTTGTGAGATCTGTGGGGGCTCCTTCCTGAGGGACTGTGTAGCCCAGTAGCGCTCCACCAACTCCACCAATGCATTGGCGTTAGTTGGGTCTCCATGACCCACCCACTGCAGGATCTTACCCGGTAAAGACCTCAGATACCGGTCCACGATGACCCGCTTCACCATCTGGGCTGGGGTCAACGTCTCCAGCTGTAGCCACTTACAGACAAGTTGTACAAGGTGGTGCATCTGTGACCTCGGTGGTAAGGCCTCCCGGTATTCCCAATTGTGGACTCTTTGAGCCCGAACGTGCTGGTCCACACCTAGCTGGGCCAGGATCTCCGTCTTCATCCACTGGTAGTCGCATGCATCCTGTTCACTCAGGTCAAAATAGGCTTGCTGGGGCTCGGCGACTAAAAACGGTGCCAACACCTCGGCCCAGAGGTGTCGTGGAAGCCTCTCACGGTTGGCCACTCAAACACAGTCAAATAGGCCTCTATGTCGTCCTCTGCCGTCATCTTGGTCAGCGCTTTACGGACCTCTTTCCTGATGTCCCGATCTGGCTTTGGTGGATCAGCCTTTTGCTGAGCGGCCAGCAACAATGACATCTGCTGGGCCAAGAGTCGGTTGGTCTCTTGTTGCGCTGCATTAGCCTGTATCAGCTGCTTCACAACCTCCTCCATGGCTGTGGCTCTTTATTTCAGTTCTGTCAGCTACAGGACACGCAGCCCGTGTATGTCTCACTGCACATATGCACGCATCCGAAGCACCATATGTGGGGAACCGCTCAGGTAGATGCTTGGTAGCAGTGCAGGAAACAGGGACACAGAGACTGGATCACACTTAAGTTTGGAGTTTATTCACTTGGTGCATAAACTTTGCATTGTCTTTACAAAGACATGAACAGAAAACAACAACAAAAAAACCCTTCTCGGCTGAGAAATAACTAACACAGAAATGTTCCCTCTCTGTACAGGAGCCTGGCTGCCAGACTCTCGCTCTGGTTACTACGAAAGGGTGGCACAAAATTACCTTCATGCAGGTTCAAGATACGCAGGACAGCTTCCTCCATGTAGTGCCACAACTCCTAGTTCTGACACTCAGCCTATATCAGGCCTTAATTAGTCAGCTGACCTCCCTCCTGTGGGCTTCTACCACACACCCTTTAACTGCCTGGCTGGAACATACCTGTTCTCCCAAACCACACCCTTCACTTTCTCACACTATATATATATATATATATATATATATATATATATATATACACACACACACACACGGACAAAATTGTTGGTACCCCTCGTTTAATGAAAGAAAAACCTACAATGGTCACAGAAATAACTTGAATCTGACAGACTGGAATTTGCCAAACTACATGTTGACAAGCCACAAAGCTTCTGGGAGAATGTCCTATGGACAGATGAGGCAAAGATCAAAATTTTTGGCAAGGCACATCAGCTCTATGTTCACAGATGGAAAAAAGAAACATATCTTGAAAAGAACACTGTCCCTACTGTGAAACATGGATGAGGCTCTGTTATGTTCTGGGGCTGCTTTGCTGCATCTGGCACAGGTTGTCTTGAATCTGTGCAGGGTACAATGAAATCTCAAGACTATCAAGGGATTCTGGAGAGAAATGTGCTTCCCAGTGTCAGAAAGCTTGGTCTCAGTCACAGGTCATGGGTCTTGCAACAGGATAATGACCCAAAACACACAGCTAAAAACACCCAAGAATGGCTAAGAGGAAAACATTGGACTATTCTGAAGTGGCCTTCTATGAGCCCTGACCTAAATCCTATTGAGCATCTTTGGAAGGAGCTGAAACATGCCATCTGGAAAAGGCACCCTTCAAACCCGAGACAACTGGAGCAGTTTGCTCATGAGGAGTGGGCCAAAATACCTGTTGAGAGGTGCAGAAGTCTCATTGACAGTTACAGGAATCGTTTGATTGCAGTGATTGCCTCAAAAGGTTGTGCAACAAAATATTAAGTTAAGGGTACCATCATTTCTGTCCAGGCCTGTTTCATGAGTTTTCTTTTTTTTTTTAAATTCTTTTGAAGCATGGTTGAAAAGCAATGTCTGACTTTCATTTGTTCATTTTCATATAATTTTTATATATTATTACTTTTTCAGATTCAAGTTATTGCTGTGACCATTGTGGGTTTTTCTTTCATTAAACGAGAGGTACCAACAATTTTGTCCACGCGTGTGTGTGTGTGTGTGTGTATATATATATATATATATATATATATATATATATACAGTACAGACCAAAAGTTTGGACACACCTTCTCATTCCAAGAGTTTTCTGTATTTTCATGACTATAAAAATTGTAGATTCACACTGAAGGCATCAAAACTATGAATTAGTACATGTGGAATTATATACTTAACAAAAAAGTGTGAAACAACTGAAAATATGTCTTATATTCTAGGTTCTTCAAAGTAGCCACCTTTTGCTTTGATTACTGCTTTGCACACTCTTGGCATTCTCTTGATGAGCTTCAAGAGGTAGTCACCTGAAATGGTTTTCACTTCACAGGTGTGCCCTGTCAGGTTTAATATGAGGGATTTCTTGCCTTATAAATGGGGTTGGTACCATCAGTTGTGTTGTTTAGAAGTCAGGTGATACACAGCTGATAGTCCTACTGAATGGAGTGTTAGAATTTGTATTATGGCAAGAAAAAAGCAGCTAAGTAAAGAAAAACGAGTGGCCATCATTACTTTAAGAAATGAAGGTCAGTCAGCTCGAAAAATTGGGAAAACTTTGAAAGTGTCCCCAAGTGCAGTGGCCAAAACCATCAAGCGCTACAAAGAAACTGGCTCACATGAGGACCGCCCCAGGAAAGGAAGTCACCTCTGTTGCGAAGGATAAGTTCATCCGAGTCACCAGCCTCAGAAATCGCAGGTTAACAGCAGCTCAGATTAGAGACCAGGTCAATGCCACACAGAGTTCTAGCAGCAGACACATCTCTACAACAACTGTTAAGAGGAGACTGTGTGCAGCAGGCCTTCATGGTAAAATAGCTGCTAGGAAACCACTGCTAAGGACAGGCAACAAGCAGAAGAGACTTGTTTGGGTTAAAGAACACAAGGAATGGACATTAGACCTGTGGAAATCTGTGCTTTGGTCTGATGAGTCCAAATTTGAGATCTTTAGTTCCAACGTGTCTTTGTGCGATGCAGAAAAGATGAATGAATGGACTCTACATGCCTGGTTCCCATCGTGAAGCATGGAGGGGGAAGTGTGATGGTGTGGGGGTGCTTTGCTGGTGACACTGTTGGGGATTTATTCAAAATTGAAGGAATACTGAACCAGCATGGTTGCCACAGCATCTTGCAGCAGCATGCTATTCCATCCGGTTTGCGTTTAGTTGGACCATCATTTATTTTTCAACAGGACAATGACCCCAAACACACCTCCAGACTGTGTAAGGGCTATTTGACCAAGAAGGAGAGTGATGGGGTGCTACGCCAGATGACCTGGCCTCCACAGTCACCAGACCTGAACCCAATCGAGATGGTTTGGGGTGAGCTGGACCACAGAGTGAAGGCAAAAGGGCCAAAAAGTGCTAAGCATCTCTGGGAACTCCTTCAAGACTGTTGGAAGACCATTTCAGATGACTACCTCTTGAAGCTCATCAAGAGAATGCCAAGAGTGTGCAAAGCAGTAATCAAAGCAAAAGGTGGCTACTTTGAAGAACCTAGAATATAAGACATATTTTCAGTTGTTTCACACTTTTTTGTCAAGTATATAATTCCATATGTGTTAATTCATAGTTTTGATGCCTTCAGTGTGAATCTACAATTTTTATAGTCATGAAAATACAGAAAACTCTTGGAATGAGAAGGTGTGTCCAAACTTTTGGTCTGTACTGTATATATATACAGGTGCATCTCAATAAATTAGAATATTTTTGAAACGTTCATTCATTTCAGTAATTTATAATCGTAAATAATCATAATCAGCAGTCTTCCATGATTGTGTGTCCTACTGAACCAGACTGAGGGACCATTTTAAAGGCTTAGGAAACCTTGGCAGGTGACACAGTGAGGGACAGGAGACTGGAAGCAGAGGGGTGGTTTCTGTTAATGGGGATGTTGAAATCACTCATGATGATGTAGCTTGTTTGTGACACTGGCAGAGGAGCTTGAGTGGTGACTGAGTGTGTGAACTGTGAGCAGGCAGAGGCCACCAGGGCGCTCATGCAACTTGCACTTGCATAGGTCTCCCTAAAACCTGTGGCAAGATGGGTATACAGCCTATCCTGATATGCCAATATGTAGAGGCAAATAGTGAGAGTCTAAAAGCATGGCTATCCAGTACTCATCCCCCTGCTTGATGCTAATAATATACATGTCACTGTCTAAGCAGTGGAGCCATGCTTCCAAGTATATGTGGGGCCTGCCATGGTTGGTCTTCTTAGCCACTGGGGTCATTGTCATCATCATCATTTTGAAAGAAATAAGGGTCAGCCACCTTCCCTGGCTGTGACATAGCAAGGGCTCTCTCTGCATATAAAGGAGAGTCTTCCTCCTCCTCTTCCAGTCTAAGAGTTCTAGGTCCACCACCATAATAAACCTGACCCAGATCCCCATCCTCCTCCAGTTCCACCTGGAATCAACCCAGGGTAGTGACCAAGAGGTGGAGGCTGTTCTTCCCTTTCCATCCCTCATTGCACAAGTATGCTTCCAGTAAGATATATATTAACCCTTTCCCGACATCCGCTGTAATAGTACAGCAGGTGCCGGGTGCTTAAATATGGTGGCCACTCGGGACCCGAGCAGCCGCCATAGCTGCCGGGTTTCTGCTGTATTATACAGTAGACACCCGGTGCTAATGCCTGCGATCAGTGTCAGCAATGATCGCAGGCATTAACCCCTCTGGCACCTCGGTCAAAGGTGACCGAGGCGCCATTTTACCGGCGGCGCCAGCATCCGATGCTATGACAGCTGGGAGCCTTGTGGCCTGCAATAGAAGCGCCGTTTTTTTGCAATGCATTGCAATGGATTAGCATAGTAATGCATTGCATTAGTGATCAGACCCCCTGGGGTTCAAGACCCCTAGGGGGTCTAATAAATGCAAAATAAAAAATAAAAAAAAAGTACAAAAAAATATATAAAAAATAAAAAATATTAAAAGTTCAAATCACCCCCCTTTCCCTAGAACACATATAAAAGTAGTTAAATACTGTGAAACACATACACATTAGATATCCCTGTGTCCGAAAACACCGGGTCTACAACTCTATAAAAATATTTTTCCCATACGGTAAACGCCGTAGCGGGAAAAAAAAATCAAAAGTGCCAAACCGCTGTTTTTTCACTGTTTTGCTTCAGATAAAAATTTGAATAAAAAGTGATCAAAGCAATAAACATTCCCCAAAATGGTATAACTAAAATGTACACCTGGTCCCACATAAAAAGACACCCTATGCATCCCCGTACACAGAAGTATAAAAAAGTTACAGTGTCAGAATATGGCGACTTTAAAAAATATATATATTATTGCACAGTTTAGGATTTTTGTTAAGAGGTTAAAATGTAAATAGAGCCATATAAATTTGGTATCCCCGGATTCATACCAAAACATAGAATACAGATGACATGTCATTTTGGCTGTAGGGTGAATGCTGTAAAAATGAAGCCCGTAAGAAAGTCACACAAATGCATTTTTTCTTCAAATCCACCCCATTCTGAATTTTTCTCCAGCTTTCCAGTACATTGTACAGAATAATAAATGATAGCATCATGAAAAAAAAAAAATTGTCCCGCAAACATTAAGACCTCATATGGCTCTGAGAACTGAAAAATAAAAAAAGTTATTGGGTTTGGAAGGGGGGGGGGAGTCAAAAACTAAAAACGAAAATCGAAAAATGTCACCGGCGGGAAGGGGTTGAAGGGATGAAATGGGGAGAAGGAGTAGGATGGTCTTGCTCATTTTCCCCACCAGTGGAAGAGGAGAAGTAGGAGAAGCAGATGGTGATAATGATAACTACCTACAAGAAAGATCATGAGGAGGAGTAGGACAGTCTTGCTCACTTTCCCTGAGAGTGACACTGTCAAGTCTATTTTACCAAATAAGCCTGGTGATGCCTATTCATGTGAGTATGAAGAGATGTAGTTCCTACATTTATTGCTGAACATCCATGGCTAAGTTTCTGCTTGCAGATCTTTCATATGGTTATGGATTTGTTGTTTGGCAATGTAGAAAAAAAATTCCCAAACAGGAGATGACTGTGTGCAGTTGCTGCTGCCACTGCCAGCAGCGATGAAATGTAACTGCAAACTATCCGCAAGAGAAGAATCATCAGTAATCAGGGGTGCACCTCTAATGAGGTGAAGTGAGCAGGGGCACTATCCGTCACTGTCAGGAGGGGTGGCATTTTTACTATTTATCTAGCGTAAACCAGCCCAAGACAGGCCGCTTTAAAAAAAAAAAAACAAAGCTGAGCGACCCCTTATATTAATTATATAAGGGGTCATTAGGGGACATTATGAATAGAAGGGGGCATCATTTGTGTAAAGGGTCATTAGGGGAGCAGTATTTATGTCAGGGGGAATCAGGGGCATAATATAAGGGGGCAATTAATTAAAGGACTTGTCCAGGATAACCACTTTCTTAATATGAGACCGGAGAAAGTGATTAAAAAAAAACAAAAAACAAAAAAAAAACACCTACTCACCTGTCCTTTGTGCTCCGATGTCTCCCACCGCAGTTTGGTTCTGCTGCTCCAGTGTTTTCTTCTGGCTGAAGTCCCCACTGCACATGACCGCTGAGGTTGCTGACATGGGACGTCACAGGGCTGTGGGGACTTTTTGCTGGAAGAAAACACCGAAGCAGCAGGACTGAAACGCACTGAAGGACACTGGACCACCTTCCCCAGCCTCATATTTAAAAAGTGGTTATCCTGGACAACCCATTTAAGGTGGCACTTTGGCTTTATTAAAGGGGCTTTTCACCTCATTTTTATTGATGATCTAGCCTTAGGACAGATCACCAATAAGAGATCAGTGGACCCCCCCGATCAGCTCTAAGGGTCCCGGGGCCTGTTTATATCACATGCTGTCTGTTTATAGTGACCGTGTGATATAATTATAGTCTTGTCACATACATGTGTATAGGGCGAGGCTGTACATGACATGGTGTGATGATAAGAGCCTATTCGTTCATATTGTGTGGTTCCTGTCTGTTATCAGCCATTTGGTCATAGGCTTGAGGAATGTGGTGTGGGGACTCTGTACTCAACAACCCTTTGATCCCCAGAGAGTCACTGACACAGGCCTTTGTTTACATAACAATGCTACACTCATTAACCCGGCAGGGGGTCCTGCAGAAAGGATGTGCTGGGAGGGCTCTCTGCACACCATCCACAGATAAGTTGGAGCCAGCTACACATCAAAAGGATTATGGTTTTATGGCAATATCTGCCCTGGGGAACCTCTTACAGTCGCCCCGATAAATTCCCCAGATGCGCCAGGCCTAGGCACATGCTCAGAATACACACATGTTACAGTTCAACACCCAGAAAAGGTCCTGACCCCGATCTCCTTACCCAAAGGGGATTATAGTGTCATCCTTGGGGTCTTCATGATAGGGTTCTCACCACGAACCCTATCATACCTCCTGCCCGACTCTACAGTCATCGGGCGAGGAAATATAAGGAAAGATGATTCTGGGGATTTGGAAAGGAGGGCAGGGCTCCTCCTTCTGGTGACATCACTTAGGGAGGAGAGCTTTGTAGTTAAAAGTTCTCAGACCAGGAAGAGGGGCATCTTTTTGTCTTTGTTGTTCCTGAAGGAGATGGGAGGGGAGGTCATGGTGCAGACTCCAACCATGTGGCCTAGACATGCGGCCTAGCATTGAGGCCTGAGACTCTTTGTTATCCTGGAAGAGATGTAACAGCATGTAGGGGACACATGCTCTGTAACTTGCTTAAGGAAGAACCCTGAAGCCTTCCATATGGGCTCAGAGAAATGGACTATCTTCTTGTTCTGGAAATTGGTCTTCTTCTGCTGAAAGCCATCCAGATAGCACTGCCCAGAGCCAAGGGGGTGCTGCCACTGGAAAAGTATGCCCTGACACATGCTTTTGGACTGCTTTAAGTACGTGCCCTGAGCTCAACATCCGGAGCCATGAAAACCAATCACAGGCTTGTGTTGGTAAACTTTCCTTTTCTTCTGCTTATTCCCTTTTTTATTTTGTGCACCGTGTCATGTTGCTATACCCCTTGTATTTGCTTGCTAACCGCTACATGTATTCTCTGTATGTGTTAAGTGTCTAGTACTGACCCTTTTAGGGTTTAATAAATATATAAAATTTAGAAAACTCATTTCGTATTATCCTATGGGCCCAGAACACTCACTGGAGGTGGGTGTGAGGTAATTGAAGCGATCTCAGGTGTGCTGAACTCAGGTTTTGGTAGGACGAGATCCTTCACACATGGCCAATATTAAATGAATGACAGTATGTACTGTAAACAGAGAAGCGCTCATGGCGCTTACACAGGTGCCACGGTTCAGTCACACTGCTGATCAGTGGGGGTCCACAGGTTTTTGAGACCCACTAATTAGTTTATTAATGACCTGGAAAACTGTTTAATTAGTTAACACCTGTGGCACTATTAATAATGGGCACTATTTATACAGGGTACGCCTGGGGCAATATTAATAAGGGGCACTATTTATACAGGGTACACATGGACATTATTAAAATAAAGATGCTCTTTGGGACTATTATTCATTATGGGGGGGTTATATCATATATTTTATAATTGGGGTAGCCGCAGGATTGGGGCTTTGTGTAGGTGAGGACAATGTGGGTTGGATGTCTGGAAAAGTGAGGAGCCAAAGATGTCTGTGTTGCAAACTTTACAGAGACAAGTCACAGCTGGAAGAAGTGGCCATGGCGGTCCAAAGGGAAGAAAAGGGAAATGTGAATGATTAGTCAGAGACATCACCTGCAAGTCACAAAATGTTACTGCCCTGTATTCACCTAAATGATACAGGATAAATATCTGATTTATGGAGGTCTGTCTGCTGGTCATTGAGTATTAGACTAGAACATACTGCATCAGTCAGCTTGTTTTAGATTTTATTTATTTATTCATTTATTTTTGCCATTAGAATGGCACTTTGTATGTATTGGTTAACAAAAAAAATATCCTTGACAGATGGAGACTACAACAGGCTGTGTCGGTCAGCTTGTTTTTGCTGTTGGAATGACACTTTGTATGTATTTAACAAATAAACACTATTACCCATAAAACCCTTAACAAAAGATTTTTCACTAACAGGACTGACTTTGTCAGTAAAAACAATGTAAATGAGGTCTTTCCTGCTGATTTACCTGATTATTTTAAAAAAACTGTTTGCATCCCTGGTTTCATCACTCTCAGAGTTGGACTTGACTTTGGACCGCGCTCACTGCATCCCTAAATTCAAGGCTGCACCTGAGACTTCTCCTAGAGCAGGGGTAGGCAACCTTTTTTGTTCGGCATGCGGATTTAAATTAAAAAATCAAAGATGAGGTACTCGTAGTGCCGTGACAAATTTTTAAGGCTGACGACACTGACACTAAAATCATATAGCACAAACCGTAACATAGGGGTGCTGTCATACTGTGCTCCCAGCCATATGTGTTTACCACTATTTGCCTTGATACACTTGTACTTTCCATTAGAAGCAATATAAGTACATGTGTAACCCACAATTAGTGGTAAATGTATATGACTTGAAGCAGAGTGAGGAAACCCCTGTAGGATGGTGACATACTATGTACCTGGATGCTGCATCCAGTCCCCGGTCGCCGGTACTTTTACTTTTCTGTAAGTGAAACGTGGATTAATTTCAGCCACTTTTAATTCCTGGTGGCGCGGTAACAGCAAAGCCCCAACCAGGAATTAATGAGTTTCACAGTTACCCCAAAGTGAAAGAACTGGATTTGGCTATAGCCGCACCTGGGTACACAGTGTGTCACCACCTGAAAAGAAACACCCTAAGGCATTTGTGTGCAGGATGCCTAAGGCCATAGCTCCCAACCATCCCGCATCTGGCGGGACCGATTGCACACTGCTGTCCCGCGGTCCCGCATAGCTTACAGTTTGTCCCGCTATGCCCCTGAAGTGTTTTGCTGTTAACAAACTTTATTAGGGTAGGGTAAAGGCTAAATGGTAGATGTTAAATTGTAATGGCTAAAGGACCTTTGGTAACTTCATGAACATGTGATCAGACTCTTTTGTGGGTGGAGCTATTCTGGATACTGCGGGACACACTGTGATGTTACACAGAAAGCTGGGAACAGAGTGATCGAAGATAAGTAGGAGAGAAGAGAGCATGTGTGAGCAAGAGGGGGGAACTGGGGGCAGATGTAGGGGGCAGTTAAACTAAACGCAGATGTAGGGGGCAGTTAAACTGAAGGCAGATGAAGGGGCAATTAAACTGAAGGCAGATTAAGGGGGGCAATTAAACTGGTGGCAAATAAAGGGGGACATTAAGCTGGTGGCAGATAAAGGGGATCATTAAATTGGTGGTAGATGGAGGGGGCAATTAAACTGGGGCAGATGAAGTGGGGCATTAAGCTGGTGACATGAAGGGGGGCATTAAATTGGTGGCAGATAAAGGGGGACATTAACATGGTGGCAAATAAAGGGGGGCATTAAACTGAGGGCAGATGAAGGGGGCATTAAGATGGTGGCAGATTAAGGGGGACATTAAATTGGTGGCAGATGAAGGGGGGACATTAAGATGGTGGCAGGTGAAGGGGGACATGAAGCTGATGGCAGATGAAGGGGGACATTAAACTGGGGGCAGATGAAGGGGGGCATTAAGCTGGTGGCAGATGAAGGGGGACATTAAACTGGGCACAGATGGAGGGGGGACATTAAACTGAGGGGGCAGATGGAGGGTGACATTAAACTGGGGGCAACTGGAGGAGGACATTAAACCGTGGGGGGTAGCTGGAGGGGGACATGTCTGCCTCTAGCTGCCCCCAGTTTAATGTCCCCCTCCAACTACCCCCACTGCTTAATGTCAACCACCAGCTGCCCCATAGTTTAATGTCCCCCTCCTGCTGCCCCAGTTTAATGTCCCCCTCCAGTTTCCGCCAGTTTAAAATGGGGCACGAGGAGAGGGACTTAGTACTGTGGGGAAATTGGAGGGGACCATTATAATGTGGGTGCATATAATGTTAGGGTGACTGGAGCATTATACTGTGTTGGGGCACATGGAAAAATAGACGAGAATGGGCGGAGTCAACATAGAAGTGGGTGGAGCTAAATTTGCCTGCGCGCTGCATATTTTGTCCCTCTTTCTGTCCTTTGAAAGTTGGGAGGGATGCCTAAGTCTGAGGCCCCATGTTGCAGAAATGCAGCTTTTTTTGTTGCATATTTTGCTGCATTTTTCTGAGCCTAAGCCAGGAGTGGATTGAGCAGAAGGGAGAAGCATAAGAACTTCCTATATATTTGCCATTCCTTTTGTAGCCATACTTGGCTTTGGCTCAAAAAAACGAAGCAAAATCTGCAACAAAAATGCTGTGTTTCCACAACGTGGGGCCTCAGCCTTAGGCCTCCTGCACACAAATGGCACGGATGTGGTTTTCACTGACCTATACATTAAAAATGAATTGACAGGGCTGCAAATGCAGACAGATATAGGACCTGCTCCATAATTTGCAGCTCTTCAATTTGGCCCGGACACACAGCCGCAAAAAGAACAGCTGTGTGTATGGGCCCATTGAAAAGTATGGATCCGTACTTTTATCCACAGTTGTGGATAAAAAGTATAGTCATGTGCATTACAGTTTAGAAACTCCATGTGCCTCATATTAATAGCAGTTAACCCTATCATGTCACTCACATTAACCGCTGTGTGCTTTACATAAGGTTACTGATATGTGAGACATATGGAGGTAATAATTAAGTAAATATCTTCATTATACCTTTATTAGTACCTCCATATGTCTCATATATTAGTAACTCCAGAAGTTTTGAGGCTTGTCTCTGTGCTGTTTGGCGTATTGAAAGCGAGATTCTTTGTGGCATTTGCGCAGTAATGGCTTTCTTCTGGCAACTCGACCATGCAGCCCATTTTTCTTCAAGTGCCTCCTTATTGTGCATCTTGAAACAGCCACACCGATAGTTTTCAGAGAGTCCTGTATTTCAATTGATGTTATGTGTGGGTTTTTCTTTGCATCCCGAACAATTTTCCGGGCAGTTGTGGCCGAAATTTGGTTATCAGGCCAAAATCACCAGGGTATGTGAACTTTTGAACAGGGTCATTTTGATGTTTTTGGTTGTCATTATGATTTAAAAAGAGAAAACACAGAAGTTTGACAATAAATGGCTTCAACCAACCACTAACCATGAGTGGAGAAAAAGTTTTTGTCTTATCATTCATATTCTCTGAAAAAAAGGCCAAAAAATCTGCCTGAGTATGTAAACTTTTTAGCACAACTGTATATAACCTCAAAACCATGTTCTAAATAAGCCTTCACTGAGTTGTTGAGCTGTGTGAATGTTGTTTTTCCTTTTTGCTTTTCCCTCCTTCCCGGGATATTGGTGCCTTACACTATGACTACCTTGCTTAAGTCTTATTCTTTGTTTCAGGATAACAAAACGCTGTTCATGTTGCTATGCTTTTTCTCATTTGTAAATGCAGATATAACAGGATGTTGCTTGTTAAGTGTTTCAGTTCATGCCGAGTTATGTGATTTTCTGGTTCAAGCCTCAGTGTTCCCCAGCATCCTACTAAAATGTATTCACAATGGTGCTGAAAATACCTTCCATTAATGCTAAGGGCCTTATCAGCCCTTACAAACACAGTCTCCTATGGAACAAGGCAGAGATTGGATTGTGATATCTTGTTAGTACAAGAGACGCATTTCCATGCTGATAAAGCGCCTAAAATCTCACATAGACAATTTTCTCACAAGGAAGTGCTTGTTGGAGATACCATGGCCTTCATCTTGCATTCTACCTTTTAATATCCCCAAGGTAAATATGTGGGGAGAATTTATGAAATTAACAATGTTTTACTTACTATATATAAAGTGTACTTCCCCAACAACAAAATCTAAATTCCTTTCCTCCCTCCTCCCCAGGATTAGGGCCACTGCTAAATGCCTACTCATTATAGGGGGAGACTTTAATTTTGTCATGACACCACGATAGATTCCATGGCTGGGAACAGAAACTCACCTGATTTTTCTGATGTCATATTTGCAGAGGTCCTATATGATGCATAGCAAAGCCAACATGGTACTGAAAGGGATTATACATTTTTCTCCCCCGCTTGGATTGTACTCCTGTTTTACTTCAAACTGAATCCACGTCTGTAGAAAATTCACCTCCCCTGAATAAATGACTCCATTCTCTACCATTCTGATTACCAAGACATTATTACAAAAGAACCTAGGAAATTTATCTCAATAATGTGGGATCTGTCTCCAACCCACATACTCTATAGAATTTGGATAAGGTTTTTATGAGGGGTGTGCTTATAAAGATCTGCTCGCAACAAAAGCGAGAACAGGATTTCAAAGACATTACTAATAAGATACTAATAAGCTACTCTACAGTAGATGCCCAAAACAAATCCTCCCATTCTCACGCTCTCTCTACAGAGTTACGAGCCCTTAGACTAACCCTGCAATCACTCTTAGCTGCCTAATATAATAGAACACGCAAGCATTTCCAGCTACAATCTTACCTTCACATTAATAAGGTGAGCTCATATCTAGCCAGGAAGATCAAACAAGGTCATGGCAAATCCCGAACTGTGTATTTACTGGATTCCCAGGCGAACAAAATAATCGACCCTAGGTTAATCTCCCAACATTTCGGAGCTTGTTATGAAGCCTTATATAGTATAAAAGATGACACCTCTACAAACCAACCCACATGTACCAATATTAATAATGCCTAAGGTTTCTCTAGCTCAATTACAAATCCTTTCTGCACCGTTTAAGCTGGGGGAAATCACCACTGCCATAACGTCTTTGAAGCAACATAAGGACCCTTATACATACTATAATTTTTTTTTCTGATATCCTGTCCCTGCATCTCGCAGCCTCCTTTCAGCAAGCAGCTATTGGTAGTCAATTCCCGGCCGAAATGCTAGAGGCGACCATAGTATCTTTGCCGAAACCAGGCAAAAATCCTACCAATCCCTCTAATTTCTGCCCCATATCTTTAATAATTAGTGACATTAAATTCTATGCCAAGGTACTAGCAACAGGATCCTACCCCAACTGGTCCAGCCGGATCAAGTGGGATCACTAGCCGGCCGGCAGTCACCAGCCTGCAAACGGAGATTTATGAACCTTATCCAATGGGCGGATGCCTTCCCTGCTTCTTGCTTTGGATGCGGAGAAGGCATTCAATAGGGTTCACTGGGGATATCTCACAAGCATATTAAATGCATTTGGCCTATCTGGGCAGATTCATTCAGCAATTCTAGCTTTATATTCCGCTCCCTCTGCACTGGCTTCCTATCTGACCACTTTTGTATTAGCAATGAAACTCAACAGGGGTGCTGTTTGTCCCCGATAATTTTTGCCCTAATTATGAAACCACTGGCGGAGGTCATCTGAAACAACCCTACTATTCATGGCATTTCGATCCCCATGCTCAGAAGATTGACCTCAATGCGCTCAATATAGTTCTCTCCATTACAAATCCTTCTATTTCCCTCCCAGGCATTCAATCAGTATTACCAAAATTTGAGGATGTGTCCTACAACAGAATCAACTCTAGTAAATCACAAATCCTAAATATCAGTCTAGATCAAGCCACCACAAGGCATACTAGAGAAACAATTCCTGTATAAGTAGCAACAAAAATTCCTTCAATACTTGGGAATAAAACTCACGGCTCTAGTTCCACTCTATTTTCTGAAAATTATACACCCCTACTTTCTAAAATCTCTAGTCTACTGAACAGCTTTAATAACTCCCTGCTTTCTTGGGCTGGCCGCATTGCTGTGGTCAAGATGATGTCGCTGCCGATCATCCTATACACCTTCTGCACAGTGGTCATATCCCTACTCACATCCTATCTGTCTAAATTACAAGCTTTACTTGCAGGGTATACAGTATATGGAATGGAAGGAAGCCCAGAATTAGACTTTCCACTATGACTGGATCTAGATCTGAGGGAGGAATGGGGACTCTGCATATTCAGAAGTAGTACATATTGCCAGTCCTTTGCTAACTTACTCATTGGTGGTCAGAAGAGTCAGACTTAGGCTGGGTAAATGAAGAAAGGGGGGCAGTTGGAATACCCCCTAATTTCCTTGCTTGGCTTTCAATCACCTACTCCCGAGAAAAAATATCACCCACTACAATCAATAATGGCCTCTCTAAATTCTTGGGCTTACTTACTGCATGCTACATGGTACGACCTGACCATGCCAAATCCTTACTATCTCTCCCACTGAAGTTCCTAGTGGAAGATTGAAGAAATCAGGCCTTTTAGAGGCTAACTGAGTATATTTGATGGTAAGCTGTCAAGAGTACTAGCTCTCTTCTTCAGACTGAAGTTCCTATTAACATTCCAAACTTCTCTTGACATCTGCAATTGGATTAATGTAGGGATCACCCGTGTTCACGATTTGTTCCATGAAGAGCTAACTCATAGCTACTATGTGCTTCATAAAGACTTCTATAAATACTTGCAGATTGAACATCTTGAGGCACTCCTTACTGTCCAAACAGTTATTTCTCATATCAGCCTAACTGCACTTCACAGCTGACCTAGACAAGTCTAAGGGAATCTGTGTTTTTTTTTGTCACTAAAGTTTTTATTGGTTTTGCAGAGATTAATACATACAAAATGAGTAACTGGAAAGAACATTGGTGGAGGGAGGAGGAGAGGAGGAGGAGATGAGGAGAGCACTGGAGGGGGAGATAACATCTGGGATGAGGAAGAGAAGATAAGGGGGAGGGGGAGTAGCATATGACTGTCACAGTAGAGTTTCACAGAAAGGTAGAACAAACAACAAAAGTCTTGTCGGTTCCCAATAGCAGGAAGTGTTGGGCAGAGAACTGAGGGTAGAGAACACTAAGAGGGGTGAGTGTGGGAGTCAAGTAGTAGGGGTGAAGGTTAAAGAAGTGTAAAGGGAAAAGGAGAGCTAGGGCAAGAAAGTGGGGAAGAAGGACTGAAAGCAGAATAATAAAAGATATTCCATAGAAGCCACACTTTCTGGAGCGAGCTATCATCATGTCTGATTTTGGCTAACAGATTCTCCATGCGACGGATAAGTAAAACCTCCTGCAGCCAGGACGCCATAGAAGGGGGTGATGTAGACTTTCACAGCTTAGGTGTGACAGATCAATCTGCCACCATCAACTTACGCACATATTTTTTAATCTTATGAGAAAAGATAGAAAGAAGGAGTGGGGCTGGATCATCTTCCAGCTCAACTCCGATGACCGTCTTAATAAGGTTACAGACCCCAGTCCAGAAGGTGCGAAGGAGAGGACATTTCTACCAGAATTGTAGCATCATACCCCGATCCGCATTACATCTCCAGCAGTGATCAGGGGATGCTGAGAATATCTCATGTAGTACAGAAGGCATTCTGTACCAATTAGAGAGGATTTTGTAATTGATTTCTTGAGCTTTGCATGAAATGGAAAATTTGTGGCAGGATTTGAAGGCAGAGTACCACACATCTGAAGGGAAGGAGGCCCCCAGTTCCCTCTCTCAGCCAGCCGTATACGCCAGTCACTGATCTCCTAGTGCGTCCAATAACAAATGAGGGATAGGAGATGTAGCGACATTGAGGTAGATGTACAGAGGCGTTCAAACGGCAGGGGAGATTTGTGGAGATTGTGTGATGTATAGGTAGTGCAATTGTACATATTGCCAATGGGAACTAGGATCTCTATCCTCAGGGGGTACTAGTGCAGAGTAAGGAAGAAGGGAAGACAAGGATAGGACCTGAAGAAATCTAAGTGGTGTGCGGCTAGGGGGGGGGTGAGAGATAAAGGAAGAGTGGAGAGCAGCCGGGGAAATCTGGGTTGCCCGAGATAGGAGTCTGTGGGCCATCATTCGTGAATAGGCGAGTGATAGCACGGTATGTTTTACATGTGCCAAAGACGTGGCGAGCCACGTACAGAAGATCTGGAGTGAACCTGTCCAACCAGTGGCATTTATGTAGCCAGGGGAGAGCCGTGAGAGGGCAGGGGCTCAAAGTCCCCTCTTGGGCAACCCAGAGTTTGGAGTGAATGGAAGTGGAATGGTGCCAGTCCAGTATACGTGTAGCAACTGCAGCTAGATAGTACTGTAAACAGTCTGGGACTGCCAAGTCTCCCCTTTGTTTTGACCTAAACATAACACATTTGGCAATCCTCTGAGGCTTTGCGGCCCTTACAAATCTAGAAAAGGTTTTTTGAACTGTAGTGAAAAAATCTTTAGGGAGAGCAATCAAGATTGTTCGGAATAGGTAGAGGAGCCTAGGGAGGACATTCATTTTCTGTAGGTTTATGCGTCTGAGCCACGAAAAACCTTTCATGCCCCAGCATGTGAGATCAGTGTTAAGGGTGCGGAGGATGGGAAGGAAGTTCAGGGAGTAAGTGTCTGATGGAGAGCTATGGAGGTGTACGCCCAGGTATTTAATGGCTTTAGGTGACCAAGTAAATGGGAAGGCAGAGCAGAGTGAGCGGACCAAGGTAGGTGGCAAGGAGATAGAGAACGGTGCTTTTAGAGAAATTAAATTTATAATTATTGAAAAAACAATAGTTGGCAATTTCGCGGAGGAGGGAGGAAAGCCGGTCAGTAGTTGAGTGATAAAGAGCAAGACAAAATTTTAAGGTACAGAGCACCCTCTTTTAAGATTTGGATATCAAGATTGCGCTTGATGGCCACTAAGAAATGCTCCATGACTAGGGAATAAAGGAGCAGAGAGAAGGGACAGCCTTTGTGGGTACCATTGTGAATGGTGAGGGGGGAGAAAGAGTTTTGTTAACTAGGATTTGGGCCTGAGGGAAACAGTAGAGGGTGTGAATACGGAAAAGCATTTCGGGTCCCAGGCCTAGTTGGATCAGTGTAGCAGCAGAGAGCAGCATTATGGGAATCTGTGTGTGTTGAGCATGGTGGATAGCGGAGAAGGGCTTCAGGGTATTGTCCCGGACGTTTGAGGTATAAATCTCACCTGATCGTGATGTATCCAATCCCCCATGTGGCGACTGAGTCTGTTGGATATTAGTTTAGTGTATAACTACACGTCTGTGTTCATAAGGAAAATGGGCCGGTAACTGGAGTATATTAAGGGGTCCTTGCCCTCTTTTGGAAGGACAGTGATATGCGTGTGGAGGTAATGAGCATCTGTATCTGAAATCAAGTCCAATATTTTCAATGGTACGTTTTTATGAAAGAATGTAGCTTAGTTAGTAGCGACCTTAGTTTTCCCCAGGGTACTGCTACTATGGGACCATAGGGGGTAATGGCGGTTCTTGAGTGTGCTAGAAATTGGGTTTCCTGTAAACATGGGATGTGGAGTCTACGTTTATGGGAGTCATATAAGATATGTGCGCATTTCTCAGGCGTATTAAGGCCTTTAACATTAAAAGAGAACACAGTGATATCCACCATGGAGCGGAAGCAGGTGGCAAATAGAGACAAAAACAAAAAAACAAAACAAAAGGGGGGGGGGGAGAAGAAAAAGAGGGGTGAGAGGGGCCCGGAGTAGGAGGGAAATGGAGAAAAGTAGCGGGGTGAAAAGTAAAGACAGGTGAGGGCTAATAGAAATAGGAGGGCAGTATAGCTACCCTCAGAGGGGCTATGGGTGATGAGCACAAGTCTCATGGTGAGTAGCTAGGATGGACCACCAATCTATGTGGGAGCATGGAAGGCAGGAGGAAGTGTCAAGCAGAAGAAGAAAATCTAAGCGGGTATGTGGGCTATGAGCCTACCGGACCTATAACGTGAAGAAATGAGAAACAGTAAAAATGGGGTAGTATGTTGAGAAATGCTCAGATAAAAGAAAGGTCAATATAACAAGAGTATGGGGGGTGTGACTAGCCGGGGAAGCAGCCAGACATGTGGATTGCTCTCTTGCGAGACTCTCACTATCTGCCAATTATCTCCACCATTATTTCTTCATTCTAGCACCTAGGGGTTCTCCCCCAGAACCTCGCCTATATGTTGCAGGTGCTTTTGGTAGAATTTGGGGTCTTCCTCCTACCGCTCCAGTCTGAGGCCTACTACTCATCTCCCCCTGAGATCCGCCATCTTGGACCCGGTACCTGTGCCTTACAAGCGGGACAGAATTATCAGACCCAATCCGGCCTGTCCCTTCAACTCCAGCCTGCGCTGATCGCCTTTCGAGCCCACTTAACTGCTGCCTGACGACCTTGGAGCCTGCTACAGTCTATCTCATTCTCCATCTAGTGCTCAGGCCTGCGGCCTACCAGCTTTCTTTCATCTGGATCCACCATCTTAGGCCTAGTCGCAGCGCTTCCCAGGCAGGCCTACCTCCAGGAGAACCAACGCGCGTGCAGTTCCTGTTTCACCCTATGCCTTGCATGGTGTAGAGATAGTGGCCCGAGCGTCTCTAGGGACCATAAGAGCTCTCCTTTAAGGAGTTGAGTCACACTCCAGTGGTGCCTGCTGCTGAACGAGTGGAGATCTCTCAGCTAACTCGTCCAGGAAGGGTCACTGTTCTTCTGTGGACTGGGACCAAATAGTCTATGTTGTTCTTCTGGCCCTGCACTATGACTAGATTCACAAAGTACTGCTACTGGGATGACTCCTCCTGGTGGGACTATATCTACCCTGCAGTTATTTGTAATTGCTCAGCTCCCATTTGCACCTGCCCTTGTGCTGCATTCCTGTAACTCCCGCAACTGATATTTCCTTCCATTTGTCTCTCTATGAACTGTAGATCCATAGAGGCCTGACCCCACTCTGCACTATATGGTGGTATAATCTCCTGGGCCTTGTGCACCATCCAGCAACCCTGAGAGACTATAGCCTTTTTTTCTGTGAGCCCTTCTCCTATGGATTGCTACTGAATGCTACTGTCTCACTATGGTGAGGGGCCAGAAATCTCTTAAAAGCCCAGACAACAAACTGACCAATTACTTTGAGTGGGACCGCAGCAGGGATGGTGAGTCTGGTCGTGCTACTCTAAGTCCTACATAAATTCTCCCTCCATCACCCACCACTAATGTGGAGGACCCAGAGGAATACATTGACAACGCTGCTCCTGACCATTCTATGGACATGCCAGCTCTACATTTGCCTACTACTCCTGAGGACATTCGCTCTGCAGTGCAGAAACTTAGATCTCAAATGTACCAGACTTCCTTGGAAACCAAGCTTGCCTCACCAAGTTCCATGTCTCCTATCACAAGCCCAGCTAGACAGAGGCCTCTTTAAGACCTTCCCAGCGCCACAGACCACTCCTCTTCTCAAGCGCATTTGCAGCTTGCAGAGGGAGTCCTTGACACTTTCTGCACCTCTAATTGCCCAGCTTCTGAGAGCACCTTGAGAGAGACATGCTTCTGGCCCTCCGTAACTCCCTCCAAGCAGACATGCCGCAACTGCTTCAACCTATACAATCGTCAGTTACTGGTCTGGACAGTAGAGTAACCCACATTGTGACCAAGATGGGTGACTTTGCTACCTCGCGCAACCAGGTTATTGATGCCCATAATGACCTCGCAGAAGACTTTTAGAAGCTAAAGACTAAATTAATGGATATGGAAGACCACTCTTGCAGAAACAATATCAAATTTAGAGATATCCGGAACAAGTCTCAACAGCTGATCTACATTCCTATCTACAGAACTTTGCCAAGTTCCTAATGCCAAACTGCTCACCAACTGACCTCATCATTGACAGGGCACACAGGTTACCTTACCCTGCTCTCTCGGAGATAATGTCCTCACAAGATTTCACTATTTTCATATCACAGAACAGATAATGGGTCTTGGTCGCCTACCAACCTCTCTGTCATGACTCTCCACCTCCGCAGAGAACTACTACCTATCAAGACGTCCCTTCGCAAACATAGAATCTTCTACAGATGGAGATTTCCAGTGAAACTCCTTATAACTAAAAGATGGAACTACTTACACTATCCATGGTCTAGATGAAGGAAAAGAGCTACTGTACTGTCCTCTTGGAATGTACCATTGTCCCTTCCTCAAAATGCAAACGATCCTCCTCCTCGCAGAGTCAGGCCACCACTGATTCACCCCATTGGCTACTCATCTTTGATTTTGATGCACATTCCCACTATGTTCACCACTACACCGACTAACCTTCAACTGTTACCCCGAGTACCATATAGTGTTCCTGTATCTGTCCTCTGAACTGTAAGTTCGTTCATCTGTTTTTTTTCTTCTATTATTCATCATTTTGTTAATTTTCCCTGACCCTTCTCCTCCTATTCTACAAACCCTACTGAGTTGGATATATCTTTTACGCGTACACTCTGAGGTATCATCATGTTGATCAAGGCATCCCTTAATGTTTGGGGTCTGAACAGCCCTCAAAAACACTCCTTCTGGAAAGAAGCCCTCTCTCTTCATGCTGACATATTCTGCGCATAGGAGACACATATCCTGCTACAGGATGCTGTTTTGCCAAGTTTTATCAACACAGGTTCTAGATACGCTTTAAAGAAGGCCAGACTATTAGGATATAACACAATTTTATTTAAAATAGTATAATGACAAATCAATTATGGTAAAATGATAGTATATAAGTGATATAATGCATTGATTACAATTGATTACAAGAAATAGTGTGATATTGTGTACACTTTTGTAAAATGCTAGATACAAAGATTAATATATAAAGATAAGGATACAAAGATTAAGATACAGAATCATCACTAAGAGCTTACAACATCATCTGCCCGGAAAAGAAAATCATCAACCATGGAAGCGACCAGCGAAGGCAGAGAACCCTTGGGAAACAACACCGTGAGGAACGTCCTCTACACATGGGTACAGAGCTTCTGACTTCATCAGCGCCCCCTCAACTTCTTATACCCATTCAACAAAGTGGCAAGTGATACAAGCTACTGTTGCATAAGTCTGAACTGGAGTGGCCAGTTTCAAAGCTTCATATAAGGTAGCCAAAACAACCTTCAGAAAATGATAATAGGCTCCTGGGTGAGAAAGAACTTATACATTTGTTAACATGGATCTGTGAAATAAACAAAATAACTAAGATATCAAAGGTATGCAAGTGTAACAGATTTCATAGAACAATGAGAAATTTTGCTTAAGGTACAAAATGGAGTCTATAATACAAAATGGAGACTAAAATAATCTACAAAATGGAGACTAGAATATGCTTCAAATAGCCATCAGTTTTACTAGCACTACAGATGCCTCCAGAATAAGACACCCCTCCTTCCCTGCAATTTTCCATGCGCATCATGCTCATTTCCTTCAGGAATTCGCTGGCCTTTTCCTTACTTGCTCAGAAAGCCAATCCACAGGGCAGGTACCTTATCACTGTGTGCCTTATAAATAATGCTCCTTATACTATTGTCAACGTATATGCACCCCATCGGAGAACCCTGTCCTTCCTAAACAAGGTCCACAGACATGTCCGGGACATTCAGCAGGAGGCCTTGTTATTCTGTGGAGACTTCAATGGCATTATGGAAACTTCCTTAGATACAACTAACCCCAGTAGACTAGACTAGGTCTCTACGATATCTGTCAGGTGCTAAACACAGCTGAGAAGGACTATACATATTTTTCCGCAGTCCATGGCTCCTTTTCTAGCATAGACATGTTTCTAGTTAACATGAACATTCTCCGATGTACAAAAGGGTCTACCATAGAATCGATCACATGGTCAGACCACGCAGCAATTACACTTACCCTGGAAGAAACAATACCACCTTCAACCACGAGACTATGGAGAAATAATACATACCTCCTGAGCTATTCCAAATATCACACCCCATGATTGAAAAAGATCTCCAAGACTTCTTCCAGATCAACTCCTCTTCCACGTCTAATCCATACACCCTTTGGAATGCCCACAAGACCTTTATCTATGGAACCGTCATTAAACTTGCCCACAGGGACAAAGCAGAATGTCAAAAGCTCATTGCAGACACTATGTCGAAATTATCTACCTTGGAAGCCACTAACAAGTCGAAACCCAACCCTGCTAACTCTACCCTATTATTCAACGCCAGGCAACATCTATGACTTCTCCTCCAGGACTATGAAAAGCTCTGAAAACAATCCAAAGCTAAGTTCTACTCTCAAAGCAACAAAGCAGGCAGTCCTGGCTCAGCAATTGAAAGCCAGAGCGGTTAAATCCAGGATTCTCACATCAAGCACCCTTCCACTGGAGTACATTTGACTAATCCTAGAGACATCACTAACTCTTTCAGAGACTATTATGCTCAATTAAACAACCTTCAGTATCATATACTACTTCCTTCTGACCACTCATGTCTCATTTCCGACTTTCTAAGTAATCTTAGTCTACTTTCCCTCACAGACGACCACCTCTCGGATTTGAATGCCCCAATCTTTCTTCCAGAACTGCAAAAAATAATGGAGACTCTACCTGAAGGCAAATCCTCAGAGCCAGATGGCTTCTCCAATGAGTACCTTCTTCAGTTTCAGCAGATCTTGGCCCCTCATCTTTTTGACTTCTTCAACCACGCTATGTCAGGAGCACCGCTTCCGCAAGAATCCCTGTCCGCACTGATTGTCATTTTCCCAAGCCCTGTAAGACACCTGATATTCCACAGAACTTCAGACCAATATCGTTATTGAACACAGATCTCAAACTGTACGGAAAGATACTAGTGTCTCAATTGGCTCTGATTATGCCAGACTTAATTGGAGTAGATCAGGTTGGCTTCGTTAAAGGATGCCAGGCTCTGGACAATACCAGATGCATTCTTCATTTACTAGATTTAATGGAACAACATATGGTCCCTTCTCTGCTGGTCACCCTGGATGCTAAAAAAGGCATTTGACCACATTAACTGGTTGATTGCCTTCTCCATACTACACAAGATGGGGTTTTCTGGTCCTACATGCTGTGTCGAATCTCTACTCCTCTCCCTTGGCCAGAGTTTTCACCAATGGTACATTGTCTGACAGTTTCAACATCTGCAACCGCACAAGGCAAGGGTGTCTGCTGTCCCCACTGATCTTCATACTGACTATTGAACCTCTAGCTCAGGCTCTATGACAGCATGACTTGGTCCATGGTGTGATAGTGGCGACTCCTCCCACTTGATCTCACTTTATGCGGATGATATCTTACTCTCCCTGGTGCACCCGGACATATCTCTTTGAAACACCTTATCTCTTATTAAACACTATGGTGCGCTCTCCTTTTATACGATCAACGAAACTAAGACTCAGATTCTCCCTCTGAACATCCCTCCTCCTCTCAAACTGAACTTCCCCTATGAGTGGAGATAATAATCACAAATCCTGGGTGCATATTGAATCTCATCTGATCCCTCATCACAATCTTAGAGCCTGGCTCCTCTACTCTATTTGGACTGACAACTTGCCAACACTTTCCTCTCCGATCCCGCAGCATCTAACCCTCATCTGGCAACATATTCATCGTCAGTGGTGTAACTAGGAATGGCTGGGCCCTAAGGCGAACATTTGACAACCGCCCCCAACCCCCCCCCCCCCGCACAAACTATTATGCACCATAGTGGCCCCTACACTCACTATTATGCCCCATAGTGGCCCCTGCACACAGTATTATGCACCAGAGTATAATGATCGGAGACCCAGGGGAGCATGCAAACAAAAAAAAAAAAAATGTTACTTACCTTTTCCTGGCTCCTGTGCCCTCTGGTGCGCTACTTAGGCCATCTTCAATGTTGTACCATATCTCGTGTGAGCCAGGCCAGCATCGCGATGCATAATGATGTCGGCTGACATCTGGGATGTCACCAAACAGGCCCGAATCCTGTGGAGCGCAGGAGAGGTAAGATACAGTGTTTTTTATGTTCCTTCACTTCCCCTGGGCCTCCGATCATTATACTCGGGGGTCTGAAAGACCCGAGTATAATAATAGCAGTGTTTGTGGGGTTCGTGGCCCCATAATGTCCCGGGCCCTGTGGCAGCCGCTACCTCTGCTACCTCGGTATTTACACCCCTGTTCATTGTACTACCAGTAAGAGACAAACCTTGAATATACTGTTGGCCCCTATTGAGTTCCTGGAACAATGCATCCCTGATCTCAAGCCTGGAAAGTGTCCGGCATTACGTCTGTTTCACAATTGTGGTGCGAGGGCTCACTTGCCTCATTCCAATCTCTAAATATTGTTTATTCTCTAAATGCTTATTCACTTATCTAAGAGTTAAGCTCTTCCTCTTTTCCCAGCATAGTTTGTTTACCATCTACAACAAGACTCTACTGGATATTCTTAAAATACCTAATCCATCCATCAAAATCTTCAGTTCCATATATAACATTTTGGGATTGAAAGAATGTTTTTCGAAAACCACCCCAATCCTCAGCTGGGAGACTCATTTTCAACAATCCTACTGTCTGGTACAGAGGCAAAGGACCTTTTGTTTTGTTTTGTGAACCTTCCCTCAACTTCATTCTTACTGCAAGACGTTTTTTTGCTGGATATCTTTCCTCTTGGACATTACAATCCCTCCCTCTCCTGCCTTGGCTCTATTATTTCTGCAAGTTGACTCGTACCCAGATCCCTTATTGGGCACACATTACTCTCAGCCTCCTTAGCTCTTCTGCACAACTGGAAATCCTCTACTATCCTGTTGATTACAGATTTGATCGCTATGGTGGACCAGACATATCAATACGAAAAATTCCTGTCCCACAGAGTTTTTGGGGACATCTATTTTGACAGGAACTGGCTTCCATGGGCATCCTATAGGTCTACGCTCTTGATGCCTTCTTGATACTTCTCAGGTTCCCTCAGCTCCATCTCCGATTTGGCTCTACCCACAGACTCTGCAATTCTTAGATATTGCCATATTACTCTAGACATTTTTGTAAAGTTATGTCTAGTATTGTTGTCAGTTATTTTCCTATTTGCTATGCTTATTATCCTTATGTCTTTATGACAGTTTTACCCTTGTTGTCCCTCTTTTTTCCCCACAGATTTACTCGGATGGTGTATTTTGTGAGCTTTAGACTCTATAAATATTGTCATTATTGCTTGCAGCTTTATTCACTACTAATCCTTGTATATCTGGACTTGCCTTTATGCGTGCTCATATCTTATTATCCATTGTTTTCCCTATTGTTTACTGTATTTAACTTGAAAAATGAATAAAAAATATTGAAGATTATAACAAGAGTATAACAGTAGATAAACTGTGAGAGGGAGCAGACAATGGTAGAAGATCACCTGATGAAAGGCATCTCAGTCTAGGATGTCTTGGTCAGGAATGGATCTATGTCTGCGTTGAGGCTGTTGAGGTCTCTGAGGAGGGCTCCGGCGCTGGTTGCTGTCGGTTTCTCCTATCTGGTCCCAAGGCTTTCCTGGGTTAGCATTGGAGAGGAGTCATTCCCACACAGGGAGGCGAAGAGGAGATAGATCCAGAGATTGTAAAAAAGGACAGGAGTTCATCGGGAGTAGAGAGAGTAGAGAGTCCATCTTTGAGTCGAACCTGGAGGTAAAATGGAAAACCCCAGCAGTATGGGATTCTACAGTGTTGGCACAGAGTATGTCTAGAGAAATCTGGGAAAAGGCAAAGCGGAGCCTCGTCAAAGTCAATGCATTTGTGGTTTCTATCTTTCATCATAATTTCCGCTTTAGCCCTTTCCCGACATCCGCTGTAATAATATGGTGGATGCTGGGTCTCTGTAACCGCGGAGAGCCGGCGCTAATGCCTGCGATCACTGTTGCAGGCCAGGACCCTCCCAAAATAAAAATATGGCCTCTGGGGCTGGTCCCCACCGGTCCCATATCTTTATCGCAGGCCAGATCCCGTGCAGTGATATTGCGTGAGCTGACCTGTTCGTCTGACAGCTGGGAACCTTGTGAAGGCTCCCAGGCTTGTCATTGCATTATAGCTATTGAGGCTGGTCTATGATCAGCCTCAATAGCTATGTAGAAAATCTCCCATAGACTGCAATACTATGGGAGGCTAATAAAATAGTAGAAAAATATATTAAAAAATACTAAAAGTTCAAATCACCCCCCCCCCATTCTCTAGAATACATATAAAAGTGAAATATTACTGTGAAACACATACACATTAGGTATCCCTGTGTCCAAAAACACCCAGTCTACAAACGTATAAAAATATTTTTCCCGTATGGTGAACGCCATAGAGGGAAAAAAAAAAATCAAAAGTGCCAAACCGCCATTTTTTCACTGTATCTCATCTGATAAAAATTTGAATAAGATGTGATCAAAACAATATACATTCCCCAAAATGGCATAACTAAAAAGTACATCTGGCCCCACAAAAACAAGACATCCTATGCATACTCAGAAATATAAAAAAAGTTACAAATACTGTTTTTCTTCAAATCCATCCCATTCTGAATTTTTTTCCAGCTTCTCAGTACATTGTACAGAGTAATAAATGGTAGCATTAAGCCCTTACTTGGCTCTCTGAACGGAAAATTAAAAAAGTTAAAAATTCCTCTAGCAGGAAGGGATTCAGAGCGTAGTAGTGTATTCTTCAGATTATATCCTGGAGTTTGGACAGGTCTGAGCTGCAGGGTCTGAAAGCACGGTGAAAACAATCAATCTCAATATGAGTATCCGCCGGGCAGCCAATTAGGGTGTTAAAGATGCCTGTGAGAGTAGGGATGAGAGTAGAGATGAGCTCAGAGGATGGAATTGCCTCTGGAAGGCCTTGAAGTCTAATATTGTTGTGACGGTTGCAGTTTTCAATATCATCGACGTGTGACACAATTTTGCGGTACTGAGCAGTGGTATAGGAGGAAGATTTCTGCAGAGATTGAATGAAAGTCGACACTGAAGACTTGAACAGTTCTAGGTTGTCCACCCATTGCTGCAAATTTGCTATTTCAGTCTTCACCACTTTAAAGGGATTCTATCATTGGGAAAGGCATTTTTCAATAACACCAGGTCGTAATAGCCTTTAGAATGGCTATTCTTCTCCTACCATTATTTTTCTGCTCCGCGTCGCCATTTCTGAGAATTTTATTTTTTTTTTCTGTATGCAAATGAGTCTTCAAAAAGCACAGGGGGAACCCCTGTGCTCAAAGAAGACACTCTTCCGAAGATCCAGCGCCGCCTCTCTCTTCTTCTGCTGATGCCTCTCCGCCGCGTCATCAGCTGCTGAGTCTCTGTTCGTGATTCAAATCCCGCGCATGCTCAGTCGGCTCCGCCATTTCGAGTTGGACAGAGCCGGCTGCGCATGTCCAGCTGACCATTTTCATGTGGATTTGGATTCTGAACAGAGACTCGGCAGCTGATGATGCGGCGGAGTGGCATCAGCAGAGGAAGAGAGAGGCGGCGCTGGATCTTTGGCTTTCGGAGCACAGGGGGAACGCCCTCTGTGCTTTTTGAAGACTCATTTGCATACAGAAGAAAAAAATAAAATTCTCAGAAATGGCGGCATGGAGCAGAAAAATATAGGTAGGAGAAGAATAGTCATTCTAAAGGCTATTACGACGTGGTGTTATTGAAAAATGCCTTTCCCAATGATAGAATCCCTTTAAGGTCTCGCCGGCAAACTCATTTCAGTTTCCAAGTTACCATGGAGGGAATGGCTAAGATTAGATTGGGTGTCAAGGGAACAAAAACAACTCACTTGGAGTAATTTCATGACCCTTAAGCTCTCTACTGCAACTGTCTCCTCCTGTACACCTCTGTAGAGTTCCTTACTTATTACATCAAGGGGCACCAGTTGCCTTATACTAGTGGAGACATTGTACTTTTCTGAATTGCTCGAACTGGATGGAACATTCTGTACTTCGTAAATCTTGATTTAATTTTGCATCTGCATTGTCTGTTATTTTTTCTTACTGTTAGAATGTTATTGGAATGGTTATTTATTTTATAATCATTTATATTTTATGAAAATCTTCAATAAAACTGGAAATTGAAAAAGAAAATGGCTCTGTCTTCCTCAGCTAAAATCTTATAGTGTCTCTGACACTGTAAGGTTTCTACCCAGGGGTGCACCATCCATGAGGCGACCTGAGGTGATGGCCTCAGGCAGTGCCTCATGGAATAAACTGGGGTGGGGGCATTTTTTTTTTTAAATCAGCCGCTACTTATTAAGTTTATGCAATAAGTAGCGAGTGATAATTTTTACTCACCTGTCCACACTCCTGTCCAGGCTGCCCACCACTGCCTCCTCTAGGTCGTGCTGCTCTTATGTTACAATGCTGAAGAACGTCAGCATGCTACATCCTGGAGGCGGCAGCAGAACCGGCCTGGACAGGAGCATAAAACAGACAGGTAAGTAAAAATTATTGGCCGCTACCTGTAATACAAGTTAGCAGCCTAACATATACTGAGGAGGGTCATATAATTTGTGTGTGTTGGGGGAAAAAAGGGGGGGTCCTACACTTAGTGATGGTGGTGGGGTGTAAAAAAGAGGGTGATATACTGTTTGTGTGGACTATAAAAAGGCGGTCCTAAACTGTGGGGGGGGGGGGTAAAAAGGGGGTCATATACTGCATGTGGGCTATAAAAAGGGGTCATATACTGTGTGTGGGCCATAAAAGGGGGGTCCTAAAGTTAATGGACTATAATGCATGTGGACTATAAAAAGGGTCATATACTGTGTGGGGATATAAAAAGGTGGTCATAAACTGTGTGGGGGCAATAAAAATGGGGTCATATACTGTGTGGAGGGCCAGTAAAAGGGTTATATACCATGTGCGGGAACAGAAAAGTGGGTTATACACCGTGTGCATGGCCTGAAAAAGGGGGATTGTATATTGTGTGGCCAAAAAAGGGGGTGTTCTACTGTGTTTGGGCCAAATAAGGAGATTTTTTGATCTTCCAATGGGGGGGCATGCCCTAATTAGGGAAGCCCATCACATAACCAAAGATAGCCGGATTGGGTATCTTTTTTTTTGAGGGGGGCACCTTTCGATAGTTCGCCTCACGCAGCAGAGAGTTTAGGTTCACCCCTTACCACTGATTATTGGCTGAGAGCCTGTCAAGTGATGTCAGGTGATGCCACAACCCAGTCAACGTCACAGACAAGTGTCTGTTCCCAATTTGAGGAGACCAGTACTTTAAACGATACATTATAGTTGGTTGGCCTGGTATGGGTTTTATATTGGGACAATAAAGCTTCATGTTCTACCTCTGCCCCATTGCTGCCTCTTGTAGCTTGAACAGAGACACGCATGTAGTGATGTTATTGCACCTGTTTCTCTGACAAAATAGTCTGGATGACATTTGGTCTGGGGAAATTGGGCCTGGTATTTGGAGGTTTTTTGGCATTTTATCATGTAGAAGGCACAAAGGGGGCATTATACTGAAGAATCACTCTGTGTGGGGGTACAAAGGGACTGGCTGCAGCCTAAAGAATCATAAGCAGATCTATGGGCCCATAAATTAATATATTTGGCCAGGAATAAAATATGGAGGTTTTGTGCATCAGTCCTGAGTAAAATATGGTGAGTGGTGACGTATGGGGAACCTAGCATTTTACCTTAGTACACTGCACTGTTTTGAATTTTTTTTTTTTTTTGCTTGAAAACAAAGTGCACAGGAACCTTAAAAAAAATTTCAGTATGCTACGAGTCACATGCTCTTTTCTCCCTGAGAACTAAAGTTGTCAATTGTATTCTTAGGTCAGCTGAATAATTAGGTAAAAAACACACAGCTCCTCGGGAGGACTTGATAAGATGTAGTGGTAGTCAGGCTGGGTGATTACAAGGACAGCTGCTGCATAGCCCGGAGGACCAAACAACAAGGTTGTTTGTATATTAAATGCCAGAAAAAAAAAATAAAAAAAAAAAATAACGGGACTTAATAATGCGCTGCTGACATATAAAAGTGATATTGATCCTTTATTGGGGAATGGCAACGCATTTCGACACCTTAAACTGGCGTCTTCATCAGGCCAACTGTACAAATATACAATAAAACAACAAGGAAAATAGAGTGAATGAATATACAATAAAAAGCAACATGAAGTCAATAGTGCTGCACAAATAAACAACAATAATATTATACGATGAATAGGCATAAAAGTGCAATTAAAACATCTAATTTCATGTCTAGAGGGTAGGGTACCTTAAAAAAATTTAATAAATACTTGTACATGGGTACATCTTAGCTGATGAGGTAGTAATATATAGATAGGGAACTGGGTACATACGTAGTTCTATAAATACATAAAAGAGTACATGGATAACTAGATAAATAGATAAATGAATGAATATGTACTAAAAACACCTTGAGAAGTGTCTGTAAATGTTATAATGAATGAAATAGAATAGGTGATTGACTGAATACTTAGATAAAAAAATAAATAAGGTAATGCATACATGGAAGTATAAACAGAAACCAAAAAGCAGTGGTCCAATATAACAATGGTAGTGGTGGATATGGAGATGGAGAAAACCCAGGTGAACAGGGGAAAAAGCTTTTAAAGCAATAGATCCTGGAGATTATGAGTAGGTAGGTGGAAGGGAGAATTATGATCTTACCATGTTTGGTCAGAAGATCAACATCAGATGAATGAGAAAGAACAAAGGGCAGGGGGGTTAAATAGATAGACCCTGAGGTCAGCGTGTGGGCAGGTACCGGAAGGGAAGAGAGAAAAAAAAAAGAGAGAGGAACGAGAAGGGAGGTAGAGGATAATGATTGATTAGATATGCAAAGCTTATGAATATGAAGAAGTGCAGAGGGTACAAGTATTGAAAAATGAGGAGGAAAGAGATGGTTAATGAATAAATAAATATATGGGTGAATGAATGAAAGGTGATTGAGATATAGAATATGATGATTGAATGTATAAACCTTAGGGATATGACAAATGAGGCTAAGAAGATAAAGATAATAATAATAATAATAATAATAGAGAGGGTGATAATGAATAGATATATGAATGATTGATAAAAGATAAACACTAAAAATAAAGATGGGATAATTGACTGAAATAGAGGAGGAAAAAAAAAAGGGAAAATGTGGTAATCGATAAGATTATGGAATAAAAATTGTGACAGTTAAAAGTAAATAAAAGCATAATACATTTAATACAAAAGCATAATACTATGAAAATGTAAAAATATACAAACCAAACGTCTTTCATGGATCATTCAAAATGATGATTCGACTGTTTCGTTGAGGCTGTTTGGATGTAAAGTTACCAACTTGTATATCCAAAATGCCTCACGTTGACGTAGTTTCAGAAAGAGGTTAGGGTTGGAAGCAGGAATTTGCTCTATTGGCATAATGGAAATATCTTTAAAGTCACAATTATGCATCAACAAACAGTTTTTGGAACCCTTTATTTACATTTGAACGATGGCCGTTCATTCTCTTGTGTAATGCTTGTATAGTTCTTCCCACATATTGCAAATTGCAAGAACATTCAAGTAGGTAAATCACATAATCAGAATTACAGTTCAATTTGGTCTTTATCGGAAATTCCTCCCTTGTCACCCTTGAGGTAAAGGAAATAGAATTGTGCTTAATATTACAGCAGCATAAGCATTGGGAGTGACCACATTTAAAGACACCTTTGGTGAGCAACAGAGATTCTTGATTTTTTAAAAATGGTGTTCTAAGCCTACTAGGGGCTAGAATATTTCATAATGTGGTAGATCTTCGAAAGGTTAGTGACGGTAAGGAGGGAAGAAATTTGCTCAGATGAGGGTCATCCAATAGTATTTTCCAATGATTAGTCAGGATGGATAGGATTTTTTTGTGTCCAGTATTATAAGTTGTATTGAAGTTAGTATTGTTTTTATTGAAAGCCTGACAACAGTTGGTGGTGTTATCTGTTAGACAGTCATTCTGTGATGGTTCTGAGGTTCTCATATAGGCATTCTGTATAATGGACCGTGGGTATAGTTTATCTTTAAATCTTTTTTTGAGAATGTTTGCTTGATTTTTGAAGGACGGGTCGTCATCACAGTTCTTTCTGATCCTCTTAAATTGGCTATAGGGGATATTGTTGATCCATGGACCAAAGTGTACACTTTGAAAAAGAGGTCGTCGATATAACGTCTATAGAAAATAATTTGCAGATAGAGTTGATCTTGATTGTAAATGTAATTTTCTTCGAAGTATCCCATAAATAAATTTGCACAAAAAGGTGCGAAACAGGTTCCCATTGCATAACCCTTTACCTGTCTAAAGATCTGGTCCTGAAAAGGAGAAAATATTGTGCTCCAATATAAAACTAATCCCATCAAGTAGAAAGTCTTTTTGTTTGGTTGGCATTAGCTTGTTTTGAGAGAGAAAATGATTGATGGCTTTCAGACCCTGTGTATGGGGAATATTTGAATATAGAGCAGAGACATCGGCAGTAAGTAATGACCATTTTTGTTTAGCTGATCTAGTATTTAATTGCTTCAGCTCCTTGATTAACTAGGTGGAATCTTTTAGATATGATGGCAACCGTGTAACTAGGTCAGCTGCAGCACTGTCTGTGTAAAGGGGGAAACAGGGGACATAGTCTGGAGTCCAGAATAGTGGGGGAATAGTGGATACAAGGGTGCAGGGACTGGCTTGTGTCATCTACATTATTTAATTGAAAGGGTTGAATGTGAAAGAAATCTGGCTGCCAAATAATATCTAAATAAACAATACTGTGAGATCCCCCGTAGTTTCAGTACCTATTCTCCTTAGAACTTGCTAACATTTTGTGGTAGCAGGTTCCATAATCTCACCACTCTTGCTATAGAAAAAGCCTGTCTATGACAACTATGAAACCTTTTATCCTCTAGACATAGAGGATGCCCCCTTGTCATGTTTACAGGCTTAGATAAACAAAGAACCTTAATGAGATCTCTGTACTGTGCATTCATACTTGTACATTATGATTAAGTAGCAGAGGCGTAGCTAGACATTCAGCACGGGGGGGGGGGGGAGGTAAACACATCCAAGTGGGCTCCTAACTCAGGTATACCAATATTATCACTATACTGTGACCATATAGTGGTAGATGCTGGCTCTATACAGGGCTCTGCAGACGGTATACTGTGACCATAACAGTGATAGATAGTGGCTCAGCAGACTATTTATAATTTTAGAATACAAAAAAAATTTCATGATTTACAGGTGACCTCTCTGACTGTAATCTGTAACATTTTTTTTAATCCCAAGTAACCCCTTTAATAATGCCTCCTAATGCCCCCTTATAAAAAATGCCTCTTTAAAGATGCCTGAAGCCTACAAGTTAAGAAATGTAGAATAGAAAGCCAGAGGCTTCCTGCTCTACCATGTATTTCAATTATAACTGTGTCTGCAGATGCTGAGACAATTGAAATAGCTGGTTTCTAAATGCCAGCATTTGCGATGGCCCCAGGCTGGGCCTCCCAGATTAAGTAGGCTCAGGGACTCCACCCCCTCGGCCTCTAAACCATCTTTTTTTCCAAACTGAATATACCCAAAATTGATCATCTGTCTTTGTATTCTATTTCAGCCATTTTCTTAATTACCTTGTTCATCCTCCTCTACACCTGCTCTTATTCAGCTATGTTGTTCATATATACAGCGGCCCATAGTTGTACACAGTATTCCATTTATGATGTGGCTAGTGATATGTAGTGATATATAGTGATATGGTAGTTTTACCAGATGTTTTGTTATTTGATGGATATTAGTATTTTCAAAGTAACACTGCACTTTTTATTGAGTTAAATAGATGACAAGAACAGAAATTTACATGATCCCTAATTATGTCATACGTCATTTGATTTTTCAGTTACAGTAGACAAGAAGGCATTTAATAGACTGCCCTTTTCCTCATCCATATTCAGGCCGTTAGCTGACCTCCACAGCTTGGCCAAAAGTGATACCGGCTCCAATGCTACGCCTTCAGAGACTGGCTCACCCCTCCTAGCAGCTCTGACCACCGAGAAACACCTGTCGCTGCTGCTCCTGCCTGGTCTGGCTCTCCAACTGCCACTGTGAGTACTACCCACCAGATGCCGGCATCTTCTTCCTGCACCCTGAAGGATGCGAAACTCGGGTGGCCGTCTCCTACCACTTCCTTCCCCTCCTCTTTCCTCCATGCCCATGTCACAGTCCTAGCGAAAAAAGGAAAGTACTCACAATTATGCACAAGCTATAGGACCATTTCTCAAATTAACCCGGACGCAAAGTTGTTCGCCAAGCTGCCAGCCAACAGACTAGGTCATCATATAAACGACTTAATACATCTGGACCAAGTGGGATTCATACCACACAAGGAGGCCACTTTAAAAGCCTTCTCCGCGATCCACCGCTCTCAACACTCGCATACCCCAATGATGCTGCTCTCTCTTGACACGGAGAAGGCTTTTGATTTGATTGGGGTTTTCTGGAATTGACTCTTTCACAAATAGGCCTTGGCTCCACCATGCTCTCCCACATCTCCCAATAGTCCAATTTAGGGCAGATACCTCCTGGTGTTTATACACACACTTTGGTATAGTAAGAAGTAAAGGCTTTTACAAGTGGTCCAAAAATTAACCTATTTGGGGAGTAGCAACAAATCTGGTATGACTTTAAAGAAAAAAATTTAATTATTATTTATTTTTTAAATGTCAATAAAAGCAATATAGTATAGTAACATGATGGTTGACAGGCAGACAATGGCAGCGGCATCAGCCACCTTTAGATTTGCCCCTAGTGACCATACTAATACCACCAGTACTATGGCTACAAGTGGCACTACTATTACCAGCAACAACAGTCATGTCCTCTACCTCTGCCTGACCCCTCTTTAAATCACAGTCCACATTCTGAGTGTTCTCATCAAACAAAGCCAAACAACTGAGGGAGCCTCTGAACAATTGGGACTTGTAGTTAAGTATTTGGAAGGTTAAGGAGAAAGGGTTTAATAGAAGCTTTGGAAAGAGGAGTAGGAAAAGCGGATTGGAAGGCAGCAGAGTAATAAAAAGTATTCCACAAAAGCCACAGTTGCTGGTGTGAGTTATCATCCTGTTTGAGTTCAGTGAGAAGGTCCTGCATACGGCGGCTGTGAAGAACCTCCTGCAGCCAAGTTTCCATGGAGGGAAAGGAGGTAGATTTCTACAACCTGGGTTTGACAAATTTAGCCGCAACTAACAAGAAACCAATTAGTTTCCTTTTATGTTTTTTAAGCCTACAGGGGGAAGATAGAAAGAAGAGAGGGGCTGTGTTGTCCTCCAGCTCAGCTCCAGTGACTGTCTTAATTATACTGTTCAGCATCGTACCATGTTCTGTGCTGAGTCTCCAACTTTGATCCAAGGCTGAAAGGAAGTTTTCATGTAGTACAGAAGGAACTCTGTGCCAATGAGAAAGATTTGTAGTTTGTTTCCTGAGCTTTACAAGAGATTTAAAATGTATGACATGACTGGAAGGCAAAGAACCACGCAAGGAAAGGAGATCCCCAACTCCTGCTCCCAGCTTGCCATGTACGTTGGCAACTGGTCGTCTTTCACGTCTGTGAACAAACTATATATGAGCGAGATGGGGTGGGTTGGAATTGATGGGGAGGTAAAAAGGCGCTCAAATGGAGAGAGAGATCTGTGGAGGTTATGTGACATTTTAAAGAGGTGTAAAAATAATGTAGTTGCGTATATTGTGAGGGGGAAAGGTTGAGTTCTCTGGAGGAAACATATCAGGGTAGGAGAGTAGGGAGGACATGGACAGCACCTGATGGAACCTAAGTGGTGGATGGTCAGGAGTTTGAGAAGGAAAAGAAGAGTGGAGAGCAGCTGGGAAGACTGGGTTGCCCAAGACAGGGGTCATTGGACCGTCATTCGTAAATAGGAGAATTACAGTGCGATGTGTTTTACATTAGCTGAGGACTTGATGTGTTACATAGGGGAGATCGTGGGTGGCCTTATCCAACCAGTGGCGTTTATGAAGCCATGGAAGGGTTGTGAGAGCCCTCTAGGGCAACCCAGAGTTTGGAGTGGGCAGAGTGATGCCAATGCAGGATGTGTGAAGTGACCCCAGCCAAGTAGTATTGTGTAGAGTCCAGGATGGCCAGACTCCCTCTCTGTTTAGACCGGATCATAATTTGCTTAGCAATTCTGGGAGGTTTCGAGGCTCAAATAAATTTGGAGAAGGTCCTTTGGACCGTGGAGAGAAACTCTTTGGGCAGAACAATAAGGATCGTTTAAAAGAGGTAGAGTAGTCTAGGTAGGATGTTCATTTTCAATAGCTTTATGCAGCCAAGCCACAAGATGACTCTCGTGTCCCAGCGATTAAGATCGGATTGGAGGGTATATAGTTTGGGAAGGGAAATGGGCCTGTAGCTGGGGCAGAGTTGGGGTGACTGTGACGTGTGTAGAGGAAGGATGTAGGAAAGGGCATGTCAAGTGACTTAAAGGCTTTCAACAAGAGGGGAGGTAATTTTCATTTAAAGGGTATCTGATTTTTTCTGAAAAGTTCAAATGTCTAAAGGTTCTTGCAGAGCAGTCTGTTCTGAGTGTATAAGCCTTCATACATACATAATAGATGAGGTTGGATGAAGACACCCATCCATCAAGTCCAACGTACTGTGTAACCCTACAGTGTTGAACGAGTGGAAGACAAAAAGCCGATGAGGCTTATGCCAATTGCGCATTTTCAAGGGAAAGAATTCCTTCTCGACTCCAATCTGTATAAAACCCTGGATCAACTTTTCCTTAACAAAATCTAGAACCCATAACCTATAATATTTTCCTGTCCGAGAAAGGCATCAAGGCCCTCTTTGAACTTGCTCAATGAATCCACCATCACCACATCCTGGGGCAATGAGTTTCATTGCCTCACTATTCTTACAGTAAAGAATCCATGTCGCAGGTGAAACTTTTTCTCCTACAGAGGATGTACCCTTGTCACTGTCACTGGCCTAGGAGTAAAAAGATCATTAGAAAGTTTTGTGCTGTCTCTTCATGTATTTGTACATTGTTATTAGGTCTCCCGGAAGACTTTTTTTTTTCCTAAACTGAATAACCCCAAGTTTATCAATCTATCGTTGTACTGCAATCCACCCATTTCCCTAACAATTTTGGTCGCCCTTCTCTGCACTCTCTCTAATTTAATTATGTCCTTCTTGTATACTGGGGCCCAAAATTGCACGCAGTTGTCTATGTGTGGCCATACCAGTGATTTTTATAGAGGCATAACTATGTTCTTGTCATGAGAATTTATACCTATTTTGATGCATCCCATAAATTTATTTGCCTTGGCGGGAGCTGACTGGTGTTGGTGACTAAAGGTAAGCTTACTGTCCACCAAAATCCCTGTCTTTTTCAGTGGCAGTCTTACCCAGTAATTTACTATTAAGTACATAATCATACATTTTATTTCCTCGACCAAAATGCATAACCTTACATTTGTCTACATTAAACTTCATATGCCAAGTCTCTGCCCATGCTTCCAGCTTCCTTAGAAAACCCTGTAATATTCTGCTATCCAACTCATTTTTGATTACTTTACAGAGTTTAGTATCATCTGCAAATATGGACACACTGCTCTGTAAAACCTCTAGTCATTAAGAAACATATTAAACGGGGGGCGTGGCCTAGCTGTCCATGGAGTGAAACGCATCTCTCTCCCTTTCCATCCTGCCACAGCATATCGGGTCCTACAGCCTTTTTCTTGCTGGTGCAATGGGCAAGCGACTGCCCAGGAAAACTCCCTTGGACACTCCTGCCCCCCCGCTGAACGCCAGAATCGGGTCACTATTGAGGAGTATCTCTCCTGGCAGCCTTCTCCAACGGGCCGGGCCGCTGCAAGACAGCGGCCATCTTTGATTACACTGGCGCCGTCCTCTCCTCTCCAGCCGCGTGCTTCACAGCGCAGCCTCTCACCTCCTGTGCTCTTCCTTTGTGATGGTGGATCGCTGCCCCAGCACTCACACTCGGCTCCTGGGCAGCTGAAGATCTCTCATGCATGCCTTCTCCCTCAGCTTCCCTCCTCTGGGATGTCTCCCCAGCCACCTCCAGCCTCCTCCATGCCCCCTGTGCTGCAACACCAATGAGTCTCCAGAGGCTTCAGCCCTCCATTTGGACTAGAGGTCAGTTCCCCTGCCTTGACTCCGCCTCATATCTCACCTGCCACGATGCAGTTCTCTGAGGCACCCTTCCTGCTGTTCCCTGCAGTTGTGTTCCCCCCCTCAGATCCAGGGGAGGGTGACCTGTCCGAGGACTCTGACACTGGGGCTCGGCTGGCACAGACCCCCAAGATCCTGGCTGACTGTTGCTCTACCTCCTCCTCACCACCAACTCTGCCGCCCTGGTCAGACCTTCTTCCTCAGCTGACTACTAAACAGGACCTTAAATCCTTGGTCACAGAAATCACTGCATCCTTTCAGGTGGAAATCGCCACTCTCCGCACTGATCTGCACTCTATTGCTAATCGAGTGGACACACTAGAGGATGACCATGATGCTACCAGGGCATATGTATCCTCCCTGCATGATACTACAACCGACCAGGCCTCGGCAATCCGTGACATGCAACGCCATCTGGAGGACCTTGATAACAGAGGCTAGCATAACAATATCCGCATTAAGGGGCTCCCAGAGGCCACTCAAACCTCTTGGAGGCTGTTTTCAATTCTATTCTTCAGGAACCTCCTTCTCACAGTATTAAGCTTGATAGGGCCCACCAAGCCCTCCGCCCCAAGGGTTCCTCCTCCACCCCCCAAGATGTCATCTGCTGCATGCATGATTTCTCACTGAAGAAGGCTATAATGAGCAAGGCACGGAGACTCAAAGATGGACTTCGACGGGGCTAAGTTACAACTCTATCAGGACTCCCTTGTCACGCTCCAGAAACGCCACCATCTTCGACCCCTCCTTCAGACTCTCCGTGATCATCAGATCCTTTACCGCTGGGGCTTCCCGTTTGCCCTTATTGCCCGCAAGGATGGTCGCTCTGCTACACTTCGCTTATACTCTGACTTGCCTCAAGCTGCTGGTTGTCCCTCTGCCGGAGTTAACAGATTGGGAACTGATTTCTCTACCCCCTCCTCTGCCCCCGATGTGGAATCGCTTGGGACCCAAGCGACATCGATCACCCTCTGTGGCGACCACCTCTCAGAGGTCCCATCTGGAGAACATCCCTTGAAGAGGCTCGCATCCTGTGATGCTCTTCCCCTTTCTGGATGTACTTGACATTGTTCCTGCATTTGTTTTGTTTCTTGTTGTTCTCTTCTAGGTCCATAGGTTTTATTTACTTAATCTATTGCCTGATTTCCATAGTGCAGGACGGGGTGGGGTACTAGTGGCTCCGCTTTTGATCTCGGAGTCTACTACCCTCCTCTCCAGCCCTCTAGGTCACGTTCCCCATAGGGGGCCATTGTATTGACTGGTCACCAACCTTATTATGCTATTTACGGATATTTTTAGCCCCCAGGCGAGTGAGTTAGCCTCGCCCATGATGTACTATTTACTTGTTACTTTTGTTATGCATCTTTGTTATTTTGATTGTTTTTTACGCATGTTGTCTTTTGTCTCCTTTCCTCCCTTTCTTCCCTTCCCTCTCCTTCTTGGTCCGGAGACTCCGCTGCTATACTGTGTTCCTGTCTGCGACCCGCGACTCCACCTCTCCCTGGGAATCCTGCCGGCATCTCGTGAAGTGGGTAATCTCGCTTGCAATCTGCTACTGTCCTCTGTTTTTGGATCATCATGGTTAGGTGTGTGACAATTAATGTTAAGGGCCTGGGCTCCAATGCTAAGTGGTGTCTTGTACTTAGGGAACTCCGCTCCCTGCGTGCTGATGTAGCATTCCTGCATGAGACCCACTTTGACCATACAGGAACATTTAACTTTGCCAAACACCATTTTCCTACTGCTTTTTCTGCCTTCCACAACCGCCGTAGAGCAGGGGTAGCTATCCTCCTCTCTCGTTCGTACCCGATCTCAGTTACGGCCTTACATATAGATCCAATAGGCAGTTTTGTTATTCTAGAGGGACTTCTTCATGGTGCCCTCATAGTCCTGTGCAACATTTACGCTCCCATCTCCGCACAGATCTCGTTTCTGTGTCGGGTTCTCTCTCGCTGCGCTCCCATCCATCGGCGACTTGGTTAATAAGGGGAGACTTTAACATGGTCTTCCCCCCGAACGGGTAGATCGTCTGGCAATACCTCAGGATTTGGTCCCCCGTCACAAGGCCCATCTTGCAAGGGAATTTCGTCGGCTGATACGCTCCCACGCCTTGTACGATCTATGATGCATAGATAATCCCACGGCGCGCTCCTACACTTTTTTTCTCTCACCCCCATAATACCCATACCCGTATTGACTATATCTTTGGGAATGCCCCAGCCCTTCGCCTGCTTACAGACACTGATATGGGCCCTCTTTCCTGGTCCGATCACGCTCCAGTAGTGGTTACTCTGTCCTCTACGCCTCTGACTACGCATCACTGTCACTGGCGCCTTAATGAAACCCTGCTTAATTCTCCTACCTCACTTTCGGCCCTGCGTACACATCTGACTGACTACTTCCGCAACAATCTAGGCTTGGTAAACTCCCCTGCAGTTCTCTGGGAAGCTCATAAGGCAGTTATGAGGGGCCACTGTATCGCTTTAGCTTCTAAGCTTAAAAGGGATAGGCAAGCTCAGGAGCAGCTTCTCTGAGCTCGCATTCGCTCCCTTACATCTACCCTAGTGGCCCTACGTCACCTTGTTCTTGCCTGGGCGGACCTCCGTGGTTTGGAGACCCGTCATGTGCAGCGACTTCTCTTATACTCTCGCCAACGGTACTTTGAGCGAGGTAATAAGTCCCACACACTCCTGGCTAGGACCCTCAGGGATCACCGTGTAACTTCCACTCCACATTCTGTTCGTGACTCTACCGGCATTCTCCAGCATCATCCAGATTCTGTAGCACTCCGCTCCTACTACTCCAAGCTGTATAATCTGCCCTCCCCACGAACGTTATCCCACACTGATGGCCACTCCCAGCTGGAGGACTTCTTGGCTGATTGCCACCTGCTGCACTTCTCCCCTAATGCATTAGCCTCTCTGAACTCTCCTATCACAAATGAGGAGTTGGAGGGGGTCTTGAAAGACCTTCCCAACAGCAAGTCCCCAGGACTGGACGGCTTTACTTACTATTATTACAAGGTTTTCCAAGGAGAATTGTCCGGCCACCTCCTGAATCTCTTCAACTCCTTTCTCTCGGGTTCTCAATCCCTCTGACTATGCTACATTCCCCTCCTCACACTGATCCCCAAACCAGGTAAGGATGTCCAGGACTGTGCTAATTATCGCCCGATAGCCTTGTTAAATACTGACCTGAAACTCTTCACTAAACTCCTGGCTAATAGGCTAAATGCTTGGCTCCCCCTTCTTGTCCACAAGGACCAGGTGGGTTTCGTCCCTTGCCGTCATGGATGCGACAACACCAGACGGACTGTGGACTGAGGGGAGGTGACCAACCATCACTCTACCCCAGCTCTCCTCCTGAGCGTGGATGCTGAGAAAGCCTTTGACCGTCTAGATTGGTCATTCATGCAGTCTACGCTGCAGACCTTTGTTTTCTCAGGGCCCTTCTTCACGGTGATCCAGCCTCTTTACTCCCACCCCTCGGCGGCGGTTAAACTTCCTCATGCTTCCTCGCCCTCCCTCCCTATTCATAATGGTACTAGGCAGGGTTGCCCTCTCTCTCCCCTCATCTTCGCTCTATGTATTGAAACCTTGGCGGCCAAGATGCGACGGGACCCTGATGTTAGGGGAATTAAAGTCCGAGATAGGGAATTTAAAGTTTCCCTGTTCGCTGATGACGTACTCCTTAATCTCACTGCCCCTCACACTACCCTCCCTAACCTGCTGCGTCTGCTTGAAGCTTATAGCGACTTCTCGGGGTATAAGGTGAACCCCTCGAAAACCGAGGCGCTTCCTCTTAATGTCCCGCTGGATCTCCTTGTTCTCCTCCGCAGGAATTATGACTTCCAGTGGCGGACATCCTCCATTCGCTACCTAGGGATCCAGATATCCCCTTCCTATGCGACTCTATAGTCAGCAAACTACCCACAACTTTTCCGCGAATTGAGAGCTCTTTTGGACAGATGACAACTTTTGCCCATCTCTTTTTTGTGGAGAATCGCCGCGGTTAAGATGACTCTCCTCCTGAAGCTATTATATTATTTTGAGATGCTCCCAGTGGCAGTTCCTCAGGTAATTTACAGAAGGCTATTTTCCAGTTTATATGGCAGGCCAGGCGACATAGTATTCCACGCTCTGTCATGTTGGCGGGGAGGGGGGTGGGAGGCCTGGCTGTCCCGCATCTTTTGCACTACTACTGGGCAGCTCATTTGCGCTGCATCCCATTTTAGGCGGCTATGCCAGCATATACCAAATGGGTTGAGATTGAGAAGCTTTGGCTGGCACCTATGCACCCCAATGTGCTTCTGTGGGCCGGCTCCCCCTCCCCGCGCCCCCTTCCCCCTACCTGCTTGGCCCCATCCGTTTCACTAAGTCTATTTGGTCTGGCTGCAGTGTTAAAGTTTTCCCTTATGTCCCCATGCTCCTCGATGGTATCTATACTGTACAACCCTCTCTTCCCAGACAGTTTGACTTCCGCTATGGTTAAGGTGTGGTCCGAGGCAGGCCTCTTCCGGATTGCTGATATGGTCAACCCTGCGACATTGGAGCTCAGGTCCTTTGCCTATCTTGCGACTAACTTGAATCTTACGGCAACTGATTGGCTCCACTACTCTCAGGTGGTCCATTTTGTCCACTCTCTCCATGGGTCCTCTAAGGTGTCACTCCCCACAGCCTTTGAGAAAATTTGCCATGTGGGCACGTCCACCAGGGGCCTCATCGCCTCAATCTACCAGCTTCTTGCCTCTCCAGCGACTGGCTCTCCCGTTGGTCATCGTTATATGTCCAGATGGGAGGAGGCGGTGGGTAAACCTATTTCCCCGGGACAGTGGCAGATTGTGTGGTCTCGGGCTCAGAAGTCCTCTCAGTGTGTGACCTTTAGGGAGACTCAGTATAAACTGTTGATGCATTGGTATCACACCCCCGCCCTCCTTCATACCGTGAGCTCGGCAGTTCCCTCGGGGTGTTGGTGCTGCGGCAATGCAGAGGGCACGCTGTACCATATTTTTTGGACTTGCCCCCTCATCCCGGGCTTCTGGAAGTAGGTCTGGACTTTGACAGATGCCCTTTTTCTACAGGGGGTCCCCCTTGATCCTCTAGTCTGTCTCCTGAACCTCCCTCCTAGACACCTTGGTATCAAGGCATCCAGGCTCTTGTACCTCTGCACAGCGGCAAAGACCCTTATTGCTAGGAACTGGAAGAGTGTGAATCCTCCCTCTGGTCTTGAGCTTTTGGCTCGAATGAAGGATGTGAGGAGCCTTGAATTCCTGACTGCTAGCCTCAATAACACTTTGGATGCCTTCCGCTCTATCTGGACACCCTGGGACACGTATTGTTCTTTACTGGGTCTCTGATCCTAGATTCCCCCCTCCTTCCCCTTCCTTGCTACCCCCCTTTGTTCCTTCCTTGTCTCCTGTGGTTGTCCTCTCCCCTTGTTCTGTCATGTTTTGCTGTCTGATTTATGTAATTCTCTCCTGTTTATTTTGAGATTGGCAGCCAGCCTTCCCCTCCCCCATTGTTTTTGATTTTATTATATTCTGTTTTGAAAAACTCCTTCAATAAAAATTACAGTTATATAAAAAAGAAACATATTAAACAGGAGAGGACCCAATACTAACCACTATGGTACTCCACTGGTGACTTTGATCCAGTCTCAGTATTTACCATTAACAAGTACCCTCTGTTTACTATCAATGAGTCAGTTGCAAACCCAAATACATATCTTTTCCCCCAGTCCCAACATTGTCATTTTGCATATCAACCTTTTATGTGGTACAGTATTGTTATAGAAATGTGATGTCTCTTTAATTTTTAGCTTGCTATTCTCAAAAATCATAGAAATGCATTTAGCAGAAGAAGCTTACAGTTGTTGATAAGTGTGTACTGGAAGCAAGGCCGGACAGCAAGATAACCAAGGTGGGTCGACATGTCTCACTAGACTTGTTTGTTTATAAACTTTCTATAACTTGTCCTTCAGAGAGACTGGAAATTAACACTAGTTACGCAAACAGCCCTCAGCGTGTAGCTGCACGGTTTACAATCAAAGTCTCTCCCATCCAATGTACCAATGTAGAACAAAAGGTCCCAGCAAGCTTTGCAATACATAGCTCTTAATACTAATATACTTTGATTATTGAGATGAGCAAGGGGGTGTGTCAAGACAATCCTCCCTCCAATGATCAATCAGGTTTACCAGTTTTTACGCATGCTCTATTATGATTGACATGACCCTTCCCTTTTCTGTATAAAATCTTATGCTATATTTGTAATAAACACAACTTGCTTAACACCAACTGCGTGTGTGAGGCTCATTCTTTCTCTGTGAGCTCACGATATATATGGATTACAAATAATTTGGTACCACTTGGTAATCAGAATTTTGAACCCGGTTTGGGTTTCGATAACAGTATCAAAAGCCTTTGAAAAGTCCAGATACACTACATCTACCGCATTACCCATGTCCAGTCTAGAACTGACCTCTTCATAGAAGCTGATCAAATTAGTCTGACAGGATCGATTCCTGATAAACCCATGCTGATTGGGTGTTATAAGATTATTTACATTTAGATACTCCATGATAGCATCTCTTAGAAAACCTTCAAATATCTTACCCACCACAGAAGTCAAACTTACTAGCCTATAGTTTCCAGGCTCACTTTTAGACCCCTTTTTGAAAATTGGCACAACATTTGCTATGCGCCAATCATGTGGAACAGGCCCAGTCATTAATGAATCCTTAAATATTAAATATAAGGGTATGTCCATCTCTGTGCATAATTCCCTCAGAACTCGGGGTGTATGCAATCTGGACCTGGTGATTTCTCCATTTTAGTGTTTTGAAGGTGGCGCTGCATTTCCTTCTGGGTTAAGCAAGTGACATTTAATGGAGAGTTAACATCACCCCTAATCATATTGCTGTCCATTGGATTTTCTTGTGTAAACACCGTAGAGAAGAAGGCATTTAATAGATGTACATTTTCCGCATCCTCCTCCACCATTACACCCAGATTATTTTTGAGAGGGCCCACATTGTCAATTTTTATTTTCTTATTATTTATATAAATGAAGAATAATTTTGGATTATTTTTCTTTTCCTTGGTAATTATTCTCTCAGCCTCGATCTTTGCCTGCTTTATTTGTCTTTTACACAATTTAGTTTTCTCTTTATAATTTTTTAATGCTGTCACTACTTTCTTGTTTTAGTACTTTAAATGCTTCCTTTTTATCCCTCATTGCACTCCTTACAGTTTTAGTTAGCCAAATTGGTTTTCTATGATTTCTGGCCCACTTATTTCCATAGAGTATATGTTTTTTACTGGTCCTATTTAGAATGCTTTTGAAAATGTCCCAAATTTGATTCGGCCGCTTCGCCGGATTTTCCCAAACTATTCAATTTAACACGAATTAATTCGTGGTGAATCACTTGAAAAAAAACAGCTATTTTCTGTCTGCAGAGAGCCTGTATAGTGGTGTAGAACACTGTGCCTTGCAGCAACACGCATAGGGAGTCTGCTGTGGTAGTGAAACAATACTGTGAGTCAGTATGACTCGCACATGACAGGCGTCGCTCTTAGAACCACTGCACATTTCACTTATTTGGCCAGTTACGGGGCCAAAACTGACCAACTAACTCAGGTGTGAACTCAGCCTTACAGGTCGATGTTAGTGCCAGGTATAAAGAACCGTGCAGAGGCCCAAGATCCTACTGTAGCGTGAAAAAGCGCACTCCTTTTACACTGTTGTCTGCTGATTCCACATAGATGTCTACAGAACCTGTTCTATTAAACGCTTATACAAATAGAGCCCCCCTGACAGAGTGGAGAGGGTGTCAGCATTAAGTTTGTGTTGACGACACTTTTTATTTTGCCCTTTCTCTGATCAGTCAGAACAATAAGCCCCCCCAAAAAAACGGATCCTGTCTGTTGAGCATCCGCCTTTACTCGGTCAGCATTTGGTCAGTAATCCATCAGTATTGCGGATGCCAAAAAAAAAACAGGAGTGGATGCAAAACAGATGACACGTGAATGGATTATTTGCGTGTCTTCTGTGTTTTGTACCCACTCCTGCTTTTGGCTACCAAATCATAAGTCAATTCTGATGGGACCATACAGGCCTTACAGCTACTACACAGACAGGATCCATTGTGCATCTCATTTTTCCTTCCTTCTGACAGATCAGAAGAAGGGTCAAATAAATGATGATGTCAACCAGGCCAAAAAGGCAAAATAGTGGTCCAGTCATGGAGTGGGGAGGGTGGGAACAGCAAGAGAAGTGACATAGTGTTGATAGTGTTGAGGTAGCAGCAGCATGAGGAGGCCACAGAGTGGCAAGGTGACATAATGTGGAGGTAGCAGCAGCATGAGGAGGGCCACAGAGTGGCAAGGTGACATAATGTGGAGGTGGCAGCAGCATGAGGAGGCCATAGAGTAACCTGTTGACAGAGGGGTGAAGTGGTTGGCACAAACAGTACCCGCTGACGATGGTGGCTTTAAGAAGTAGCACTTGGCTTCAGATGTGTGGCATCAGGCGGGTGGCAGAATCATAATAGTAGCTGAGGCAGGTAGCCAGAAGAAACCGGTCTCTTTTGTCAAGGTTTGGGTGAGGCAGTGGAGGCTGAGGAAACATTGGAGGATGAGGCAGACATTGTTGCAGGACCAATGGCGTGAGAACGTGGAGGCGGAAGCAAGGTCACCTGGCCAAGTTGCTGGTGTGTCTGGGAAGGAACCACATTCACCCAGTGGGCCGTAAAGGACATATATTGTCCTTGACTGTAGTTACAGCTTCACACATCGGCGCTGCCATGCACTTTGGCAGACACTGACAGACTCAAGGACTTGCCCACCTTCTGTTCTACATATTTGTGCAGGGCTGGTACTGCCTTTTTGGCAAAGAAATGCTGGTTTGGGACTCTCCACCTCGGCTTGGCACAAGCCATCAGTTCTCTGAAAGGTGCAGAGTCCACCATTTGGAAAAGGAGGGACTGCAGCACCAGCAACTTGAACAGGAGAACGTTTAGCTTCTGCATCGTTGGATGAGTGCACGCATACTATTGTTTCTTCTAAATCGCTTCGGTGATCGATTTCTGATGCTATGACTGTTTAGGAGGAGGAGCAGGAGCATCACAACCAGCAGATGATGGGAAGGAAACACAGCTTCCTTTGGCTGAGGTGGTGGAGTTTTGACTGCCTGAAATGGGGTGCGTGCCACTGGGTAATGCAGCGGTTGCTGCAGCAGGCTGGACCACCAAATTGGAGCAACGGTTCTCCTAGGCCACTTTATGATGGCACTGCATATGTTGATGCAGGACTGCAGTGCCAACATTGGCGCCCTGACCACGCATCACCTTCTGCCCAAAGATTCGACATATGGCCAGGTTCAACTCCCCTGGCGGCTTAACAAAAAACTGCCACACCGCTGACTAGGTGATTTTACCCCCAACACTCCGCACTGACTGCTACCGCCACTGCCTCCGTGAACCCCTGCACAACTGCTTTCCAGGCAGGTAGGCTCCTGCGAAGCAGGTGGTCTACCCCCAGCATGTTTGGCCACTGCTGCCACCCTGCTGACTCCCGGCCATGCTACCAACCTGCTGGCTCCGCCGCTGCCTCATGCGCAAACTGCCACCCTCTTCTCCTGATGAGGATGATGAAGCCCGTTCGTCACCCGGCTCCCAATTGCGATTGGCTACATCACCATCGAGTATTGTCTGCATGTCACTGATGTCCTCCTCAACGGTCTCTGAGCCAGGAGCCTGACCGATCGCAACACCAGCTCCCACGCCACTCTCCTCATCACTACTTGCCCGCCTACCGGAGGAAGCGGTGAATGTCTTCTCCAGATCTTGGCTGGGCAGTAGCTGCTGACTGTCCTTTAGTAGCTCGTCCTTGCTGTATAGTGGATCTGAACCCACAGCATAGAGTATTTCTCTGGCTGAAGGAACAGAAAAGGACAGAGGCAGGTTGAGGACAGGTGAGGGCACAGGACCTGCTCCTGGGCCATGCCAACTAAGGGTTGTGTCTGACTAACCCGCCGACTCTTGGCTGGGGGTGTCTGATGTGACTGTGCCTGCACCAGAAACATTTAGGCCTGTGCCCCTCCCCTGTGCAGGACCAGTCGCTTCTCTGTCTGACATAGTGTTAGATCAAATAAGTAAATGAAAAGGAAAATAATACATGGCAAAAAGGTCTGTAATTTTCTCCCTTCAACACACAACGACGAATAAGCCACTCATTTCACTTATTCAAGTGTTTTCTACCACTTTCCCTAGCGCCTGCTGATGTCTCTCCCTGCACTAAGTACACTGGAAAGTGCCGGAATCCAAGATGGCGGAGGGTATTTATAGGGCTGCTGATTGGCTGCTCGCATGGCATTGTGGGTGATCCTGCGTTCCCAAAGTTCGTTGCCCCATGTCCTAACATTTGCAGCAGCCATTTTAGGAAAAAATGCGATTCGTTACTGCGAAGCGTGAGGGAAATCCGGATTCGACATGAATCGAATATTTCCTGAAATTCGGAACGAATTCCACTTCATCAGCTTTGATTCACTCATCTGTACTGCTAAACTCCTCTCTCAGCTGGTTAAAATTAGCCTTCCCAAAGTTTAGTGTTTTTGTTCCCCCTCTACTGAACATCTTTTTAATGTGTACAAGAAAATTTATTATGTTGTGGTCACTATTGACTAGATGACCCCCAACCTCCACTTTTGACAATGTTTAGGCTCATTTGTTAAAATTAGGTCTAAAAGTGCCTCGTCTCTTATTGGGACCTGTACTAGTTGTCAGTAATAAAAGACAATTACCTATCACAATAACCTGTTCACTTTGTTGGACCTGCAGGTTTCTACCTCTCAGTTAATATCTGGGTAGTTGAAATCCCCCATAATAATGAATTTATTATGCTTTGTGGCCTCATCAATTTTGTTTATTAGTATCAGTATTTTATTATTTTATTATTCTTTGTTCCTCCATTAATTTCCACCCATAAAGACTCAATATATTCATTTTCCTCCCAGATGTCCTCATGCAGGACTGTCTTAAGGCAGGATTTTACGTATAAACAAACCCCTCCCCCTTTCCTATTGGTACGCACATTTCTAAACATGCTGTGCCCCTGTATATTTACAGCCCAGTCATAGCCATGTCTCACGTTATACATTTTATGGGTTTATCTTTATCCCTACTCTTCCACTGCCTAATGACTGTTCTAATTCCAACCCCCGCTCCACCACCAGTTAAATTATTTGGCCCTATTTCCAAGTCTACACTATCTTGCCTTCTACATCTGTTACATCTGTTACATCTAGCCATCTTTTCCCCCAGCACAACAGCACCCTCCCCATTGAGGTGCAGTTCATCCCTATAGAACCTGTAGTCCACAGCAAAGTCGGCCCAGTTGTCCAAGAACCCAAACCCCTCCTTCCTACACCAGTTCTTGAGCCACTTGTTTACCTCCCTAATCTGCTGCTACCTCTCCTGTGTGGTACAGGTAGTAATTCCAAAAATACCACCTTGGAGGTCCTTGCCTTCAGCTTGCTTCCTAGATCCCTGAAATAACTTTTAAGTACCTTCCACCTACTTATAGCTTTATCATTTGTGTCAAAATGCACCATGACTGCTGGATCCACAACAGCCCCACCCAGTAATCTAGCAACCTGATCCGTGATGGGATGAACTCGAGCACCAGGAAGGCAACACACAATATGATGATCCCGGTCTTTGTGACAGATTGCCCTGTATGTTCCCCTAATAATTGAATCCTCTCCCCCTTCTTACTGGAGCAGACATTCCCCTGACTGTCAGAGGAAGTGTCTTGCTGCAGCAGTGTTTCCCCCTGTACTAACATCCCTCTCATCTGCCAATTTAGCAAACTTGTTGGGGTGTGCCAGTTCAGGACTAACCTCCCTGGCACTTTTCCCTCTACCCTGCTGCTTTCTAATTGTCACCCAGCTAACTGCCTCTTGTTCCTGCGTCTCCATGCTTCCATCCCACCTTGCACTTACCCCAGCGAGTTCCATCTCTGTGAGCAACAAACTACTGTACTTTCCAAGTTATCAATGGATCGCAGTCTTGCAATTTGCTCATTTACATCTATGGTCTAGGCTTCCAAATGTGCAACGTGCTTACATCTTGAACAGCAGTATGCCCCCTCAAGCAGCTGCTCAAGCAGAGAATACATGCTGCAAGATGTACACTGGACCGCATTCGTAAGCATGGAGCACATCTTAACTAATGGGGATTACAGCAAAACAAAAAAATACAATAAAAATTAATATATATGTTTGAATGGTTTTTGATTGTTTTTTTTCTAAAGTCACTTAATCTTAAATCACACTTAAAACAAAACCACACGTAGAATCAAAACACACTTGCAAGCTAACACATTTGCTTTATAATTTAGCTTTTAAAGTTGTTCTCAGATGCACAGAAAGCTGCAACTGATTCCTCTGGTTGTAAAGGGACTTCAAACAATAGTAATTTATCCCCTCTTAATTATTTAACCACACCCCCAGCTGGTTACCATTGTATCACACTGGAGACTTACCCCTTAAAAAAAATTAAGCAAAATTTTATGATTATAAAAGTAACTGTACCCTTCTATACATCCCTCAACACAAAATAATTAACCCCTAAGAAAAATAAATATACAGCAGCTACACTTGTTATACAATTGTCAGGATCTGGGGTGCTGGGTGGGCTGACATGGACACAGACTCCAAGGTATTAGTCCTAGTATTGAGTTTTTATTCACTCAAAATACTCCTTGGTATATTCAACATAACAGAAACCAAAAAATAAATAAATAAATACCTGCCCGTCTGGGCTCTAACTAAACAGATATAGGTTACCTCACCTAGAATAGGAACAAGTTCAAACAGTCAGATTGTCTTCCAGCAGTAGCAACTTTCTTTGTGGTTTTCCAGCCAAGCTCTGCCACAGTCTGCTCTCCCAGCAGATTTCTTATATCCCCTTAACGAGGACATCTCAGTCAGCTGGGTTTCTCCAGGAGTGTCCACAAGGTGTGGACTGGATGGGATGGGAATGGCAGGTCCCACTACCAGCCTACCTGCCATTCCATAAAAAATCCAGCACTTAAATAATACTCAGCAAACATAGTTGTCTGCTGAGAAACAAACTTTCTGGATTTCCGTCATCTCACCCATCTGAGCAACCTGGGTGAGATGTACATCCCTTCCAATATTTTTCCAGTCATCGGCTTACATATCCCGCCCCCCCCCCCTCTTTTCCAGACCGGAGGGCTGGGCATTTGTGGCCAACATACAATGTACCCTTTACAGGGCATCAGCATTTCCCAACAACTTCCCTGGTTTGTGCTCTACACTGAAAATAAAATTTTGCAAGGACAGAAACCATCTGGTAACCCTAGCATGTCTATCCTTATTCATTTTGATCCAACTGAGAGGGGCACGGTCAGTTATCAACTTAAATTTTCTCCAGTGCACAATGGCGTAGTTTTTCTCAGCAGGCAGCTTCCTGCTCAGGTACATCACTGGATGCTCCTCTCCATTTATAACCTGGGACAGCACCGCTCCCAGACCTGCATCAGAGGCATCTGTATGCACCAGGAACTCCTTCCTAAAATCAGGGGTTATCAGGACTGGCTTTTGGCATAGAGCTAACTTTAGCCTCTGGAATGCCTCCTCTGCTTCTGGTGTCCAGTGGATGATCATCACTGACTTTCCACCTTTCGTCAGGTCAGTGAGAGGAGCTGCAATAGAGGCAAAATTTGGCACAAACCTATGATAGTAGCCAGCAATTCCAAGAAACACCCTGACTTGTTTTTTGGTTAGCGGCCTTGGCCAGTTCTGTATTGCCTCCACCTTATTGATTTGGGGCTTTATTACTCCTTTGACAATTACATAGCCCAGGTACTTGGCTTCTTCTAGCCCTAAAGCACATTTCTCAGGGTTAATAGTAAGGCCTGCCTCGCTTATGGAGTCTAGTACTGCCTGTACTTTACAGAGGTGACTTCCCCAGTCCGAGCTATGAATGACCACATCGTCCAGGTAAGCCGCTGCATAGTCACGATGTGGCTGCAAGAGGAGCTCCATGCAACCCAAATGGCATAACCTTGTACTGGAACAATTCTTCTGGTACAGCAAAGGCAGTTATCTCTTTGGCTTCCTCAGACAAAGGTATTTGCCAGTAACCCTTTGTGAGATCCAGTGTGGTTATGTATCTCGCATTACCCATCTTCTCAATAAGCTCATCTACTCTGGGCATTGGATAAGCATCAAACTTTGAAATTTCATTTAATTTTCTGAAATCATTACAGAACCGTCAGGTACCATTGGGCTTTGGTATCAAGACAATTGGGTTAGACCAGTCACTTTTAGACTCCTCAATCATACCTAACTCCAGCATGCGTTTAACCTCGGCTGACAGTACCTCCCTACGTGCCTCTGGTATTCTATAGCGTTTGAGGTTTATTTTCCGCCCAGGTTTCGTCTCCACACAGTGTTCTACTAGGTGTGTACACCCTGGAAGATCAGAGAACCTACGTTTATTTCTCTGCAGAAACTCTTTTGCCTCTTGTTGTTGGGGCGCTGACAGAGTCTCATTTATATGGACTGGAGGGATTGGTGGCAACGAATCATCCACTTTTGCATTAAGGCCACCAAGGTTTCCCTCTGGGTCCAGGGCTTGATCAAATTTACATGGTAAATTTGAAATGGCTTCCTTTTCCCTGGTGCACCTTATAGTTCACTGGCCCTACTTTTTCCACAATTTCATATGGGCCTTGCCACTTCGCTAAGAACTTACTTTCCAACGTCGGCACCAATATAAGTACTCTATCCCCTGGGCTAAATTCTCGGATTCTGGCAGAACGATTGTAAATTCTGCTTTGGGCCTCTTGTGCTTTTTGCAGATGTTCTTTTACCACTGGCATGACTGTTGCAATGCGGTTTTGCATTTGAGCTACATGCTCTATGACACTTTTGTATGGGGAAGCCTCAGTTTCCCATGTTTCCTTGGCTATATCTAGTAAGCCTCTGGGGTGTTTACCATAGACTAATTCAAAAGGGGAAAAACCTGTAGAAGCTTGTGGAACTTCTCTAATAGAGAACATCAGATATGGCAACAGGCAGTCCCAATCACGACCATCTTTTTCTACCACTTTTTTAAGAATGTGTTTAAGAGTTTTGTTAAAGAGTTCCACTAACCCATCTGTCTGGGGGTGATACACAGAGGTCCGTATGTGGGTAATTTTAAATAGCTTGCACAGCTCTTTCATCACCTTTGACATGAATGGTGTGCCCTGGTCGGTCAGTATCTCTTTAGGTATGCCTGTTCTTGAAAACATATAGAACAACTCACGGGCAATACTCTTTGATGCAGTATTACGTAAAGGAACTGCCTCAGGATAGCGAGTAGCATAATCTAAAACAACCAGGATATATTGTGACCTCTAGCTGACTTGACTATTGGACCGACCAAGTCCATAGCAATCCTTTCAAAAGGTACTTCAATGATGGGCAGTGGGACCAAGGGACTGGGGCATGTACCTGACATGTAGGACAGGATGCACAGTAGTCCTTCACTTCCTTATACACGCCCAGCCAATAAAACCTTTGGAGAATAATCTCCTGTTTTCTCAGACCCTAAGTGTCCCCCAAGTACATGTTTATGGGCCATATCAAGTACCATGCGGCAGTATGGCTTAGGCACGAGAAGCTGCTCCACAATTTCCCCATTTCTTTTTGCAACTCGATACAAGAGGTCATTATTCATGGCAAAATGGGGAAATCGGTGGTCAGCATCCGGTTCCTGAGGCACACTATTTACGACTGTCACACTTTTACGAGCATTAGCAAGAGTGGGATCTCTCAACTGTGAAGTACCAAAATTATCCCGGGAGACCTGTAATTCAGGAATATCATGCTCAGGAGCTGGGGTAGGGGTATCATCCTCCTCTCCAGCTAGGACCTCTAACGGAAAAGGGTCACACTCATCATGCACTTTGGGCGTAGGTGGGGTATCCACCTTTGGCTTAAAGGTTTTACCTTTTCCCCACAAATCCCAGAACAAAGGGAAATCACGTCCCAAAATCACACTATGTATGAGGCTTTTCACAACACCCTCTTCATCATAGACAAGTCCTAATATAGTCTCTATTTTGATATTGGCCATGGGGTAGTCCTTAGTATTCCCATGGATGCAAAGTACACTCATGTGCTTGTCCGGGATACCGTCCCCAGCTATCAAGCTGGCATGTACTAAAGTTACCAGGCTTCCGGAGTCAAGCAACGCCTGGACAAGATGACCATTCACCACAATCTTGCAGACCTGAGGCTCAGTCTCTAGACCCAGTGCCGCAGCACAGACAGGTTCTTTGAACAAGGATGGACGCCCACCAGCGTCACACTCCATCAGCTCAGAGCTGAGAGTGCAATGGGCAGCAATATGTCCCTGCTCATTGGATCTCCAGCACTGTACTAGGCCTGGTTTCTCCAGCAGAAAGTCCTGTTTGGGACTAGTGAAGTGCTTGGGAGACATTTCAGTCTTTCGCCCATGAGATCCCTCTAAAACTCTTTTCACTCCCAGCCGAGCAAGAATTTCTGCTTTCAGTTTATTATAGTCTCTAACATTCTGCTGGCAGAGGTCATAATATGCTTTCTGGGGTTCACCTGTCAAATAAGGTACAATGACATCAGCCCAGTCAGCAGCTGGCAGTCTTTCTCGTTTAGCCACCTTTTCAAACATGGTAAGGTAGGCCTCTATATCATTATCTGGGGTCTTTTTCTGCAAAGCTCTTTGCACAGCCTGCTTTACATCTCTGATCTCCATAGGTCCCTGCGGACTAGTGACACCAGTTTCTTCGATGATGGCCAGCTGCTCCATCAACAAACGGTTGGTTTCTTGTTGCTGTATATTAGACTGCACCAGATGCTTCAGTAGCTCTTCCATATTCTGGGTCTGGTCTTGTCAGGCTACAGCCTTCACCCAGGACATTTTTTTTTTTTAACGAGTTGTGTTGTTGCCCCTAGCAACCCCTGAATGCCCGCATCCTCCACCAGTTGTCAGGATCTGGGGTGCTGGGTGTGCTGACATGGACACAGACTCCAAGGTATAAGTCCAAGTATTGAGTTTTTATTCACTTAAAACACTCCTTGGTACATGCAACATAACAGAAACCAAAAAAAATACCTGCCTGCCTGTCTGGGCTCTAACTAAACAGATATAGGTTACCTCACCTAGAATAGGAACAAGTTCAAACAGTCAGATTGTCTTCCAGCAGTAGCAACTTTCTTTGCGGCTTTCCAGCCAAGCTCTGTCACAGTCTGCTCTCCTAGCATACTTCTTATATCCCCTTAACGAGGAAATCCCAGTCAGCTGGGTTTCTCTAGGAGTGTCCACAAGGTGTGGACTGGAGGGCATGGGAATGGCAGGTCCCACTACCAGCCTACCTGCCATTCCATAAAAAATCCAGCCCAGTGCACAGCACATAAATAATGCTCAGCAAACATAGTTGTCTGCTGAGAAACAAACTTTCTGGATTTCCGTCATCTCACCCATCTGAGCAACCTGGGTGAGATGTACATCCTTTCCAATATTTTTCCAGTCATCGGCTTACACAATGTACAATAAAATTTATTCAGATAATCAAAACATACTCACAAGCTAACACACTCTCTTTATAAAACTTAGATTTTAAAGCTGTTCTCAGATGCACAGAAAGCAGCAATTGATTCCTCTGGTTGCAAAGGATGCATACATACATAATGTCTTATCAGTTTTTCTGCTACTAATAATATTGTGGCTGCAGCACAATTTGCATTAATCTCTGAGTCTGTGGGCATATACAATAAGGAGTGGTCTACCCCCCTCCCATAGTCATTACTAATACTACTAGTTTCTTTTTATGTAATTCTGCCAGGAGTAACTGTATAATAGCAAAATAATAGCTGAGAAAATCCGAAGTGACCATAATATAGGACATCCAGGAATATATCACAGGCAAGCAGCTAAAACACAGGGGAAAAAAAAACAAATCTATGACCACTGTCAGGAAAGCAGCTTGCCGTCTGTAAATAATATCCCATCTGTAATGAGACAAGCAGCCAGAAGTAGATACAAGTAAATAGAAGATTTTTGTCTCTATAGATGGATCCTGGCTACCAACAAGGAGTGAATTGCAAATTAGCTAGAAGGGAAGCACCTAGTGGCAGAAACTTTAGACATTTTTCAGGCAGAATGCAGCTAGGTTTTTAATAATACTGCATTTTATTTATAATAATACATTTTATTTATATAGCGCCAACATATTCCGAAGCACTTTACAAATTGTGTTCAAGTAAAGACAAAAAGATACATTACAGAGTAATAGTCAATTCACACAATGGGACTGAGGGTCCTGCTCGCAAGAGTTTACACTCTATGAGGTAGAGGGGGTTATACAAGAGGTAGCAGGCATCGGATGTAGCATTGCTTATACAGTGGTCAAGCTGTTTTTGTGATAAAGCTGTATGAGCTGTCACCAGTAAGTGTCCTTTAATGTGCAGCTGGTGCCTGGACATATAAATTTACAGTCTGATACGATACCATATCCTGTAGGGTAATGTGGGAGCATGAACAGAAGAGTGTTAGTTTTAGGGATTCTAACTGCGGAAGGGTTTACATTAGGAATTGTGATAGGCCTGTCTGAAAAGATGTGTCTTTAGTTTGAACTTGAAGCTGTAGAAATTGGGATTTAATTGTCTGGGGTAGAGCATTCCAGAGAAGTCGTGCTACTCGGGAGAAGTCTTGAATATGGGAATGGGAGGTACTGATAACAGAGGATGTTAGTCTCAGGTCATTGAGTGAGCGGAGAGTACAGGTTGGGCGATAGACAGAGATGAGCGAGGAAATGTAGGGAGATGTAGCATTATGGAAAGCCTTGTGGATGAGTGTGATAAGTTTATATTGTATTCTGTATTGAATAGGCAACCAATGTAGTGACTGACAGACCGGAGGCATTGCTGTAGCATTTAGACTGATAGATGAGCCTGGCTGCTGCATTCAGAAAACACTGTAGAGGGGAGAGTTTAGCAAGGGGAAGACTGATTAGTAAGGGGAAAATAAGGGTCTTTAATATTTCCGTGGTAAGGAAAGGCCGGATTCTGGAGATGTTTTTGAGGTGGAGATAACATGAGTGTGCAAGTGATTGGATATGGGGGGTGAAGGAAATTTCTGAGTCAAACAAAACCCCGAGGCAGCAGGCATGCTGCTTAGGAGTTATGGTAAGGCCAGAGACCGAAATGGAGATATCAGGATTAGGTCAGTTAGATGGAGGAAACAGCAGTAGTTCAGTCTTTGAGAGATTCACTTTCAGATAAAGTGAAGACATGATATTTGAGACAGCAGAGAGACAGTCACTGGTGTTCTGTATTAGTGCAGTGGTGATATCACGGAATGAGATATACAGTTGGGTGTTGTCAGCATAAAGATGGTACCAGAAGACAAATCTGGTGATGGCTTGTCGAATAGGGGCTGTGTAGAGAGAGAAGAGCTCTCTCTTCACAGCCCCAGAGAGAGAGAGAGATCCAGAAGAATTAGAAGCGAATAGTCACCATTAGATTTAGTTGTCAGGAGATCATTGGAGACTTTTGTAAGGGACATTTCAGTAGAGTACAGAGTGCAGAAGGCAGATTGTAAGGGGTCAAGAAGAGAGTTAGCAGATAGATAGCGGATTAAACGAGAATAGACCAAGCATTCTGAGATTCTGGAGATAAAGGGGAGGTTAGAGACAGGTTAGCAGCACAGGACAGGTCAAGGGATGATTTATTCAGTAGCGGGGTTATGACAGCATGTTTGAAAGAGGAGGGAAAGATTCCAGAAGAGAGAGAGAGGTTAAATATTTTAGCAAGGTAAGTAGTTATGGCAGGCGACAGAGACTGGAGAAGGTGTGAGGGGAAAGGGTCACTACTGCAGGTTGTAGGAAGAGAAGAAGAAAGGAACCGGGAGACTTCCTCTTCTGTAAATGGTTCAAAGGATGAGAATGAACAGGATGAGTGTGGTAGGTGAGGGCATCAATGCCGCCTGGGGATTAATTCCTGATGCATCTTATCAATTTTGTCATGGAAATAAAATGCCAGGTCTTCTGCACAGAGGTCTGTGATTGATGCCTGCACCTTGGGAGTGAGTAAGGAGTGAAAAGTTTCAAAGAGTCTTTTAGAGTTACAGGAAAGAGAAGCGATAGGAGAGGTAAAATAGGCTTGTTTGGTGAGGTGAAGGGCAGAGCTATAGGTTTTGAGCATTACTTGGAAGAAGTCTGCAGGTGTACGTGATTTTCTCCCCATAAGTTCAGCACACCTAAAGCACCACTAAAAAAAACATGTCTGTGGAGGGTTGCTGCCTCCTGTGTGAAAGTTTTTGAGTGGAGGGGGAGCTGCCTCATCCAGTGCACTTTTAAGGGTTTTATTATAGTGACTGGTGGCCAGATTGGTACAGGAGAGTGAAGAGATGGGGGACAGTGAGGACTGTAGAGTGTCTCAGAGGTGCTGGGTGTTAATAGCACATAAATTCCTATATGTGTGGTGGGTTGGTGTGTACTCTGAAGGAGAGAGATTACTGATTGTGAGAGACAGAAGGTTATGATCTGTAAGGGAAGAGACGAGTTAGTAAATTTAGAACTGTAAGAAGTCGGAGGAAGATAAGATCAATCATGTTGCCATCTTTGTGTGTAGCGGAGAAGGAAATTGTGAAAGACCAAAAGAAGTGGTTATTGAGAGAAACTGTGAGGCAGCTGGGGAGATAGGGGTGTCAATGGGGATGTTAAAGTCACCCAAGAGGAGGATAGGAATTTCACAGTATAAAAAGAATGGAAGCCAAGAAGCAAAGTGATCCAGAAATTGGTATGGTGAGTCAGATGGATGGTAGATCACGGCTATGCTAAGGCGAGAGGGCGGAAAAGTCTGATGGTGGGGACCTCAAATGAGGGGAAGGTGAGTGAGGGTACTGGTGGAATGACCTGAAAAGTGCACTGTGTCAGACCTAGAAGTATGTGAGAAATATAGGCCACCATGTAGGCCACCATGAGAGAGCAGCAGGGGAGGCCGTATGAGACTGCTGGATCCAGGTTTCAGTAAGGGTTAACAGGTTAAGAGATTTACTGAGGAATAAGTCATTAATATATTCAAGTTTGTTATACACAATGTGGGCGTTCAGAGAGAGCAGTAAAAAGGGACAGGAAAAAGTTAAGGAGAGGGAATACGGTGAATATTGATGAGGTTAGTGGGACTTCTATATGTGCAAGAAGAGGAAAAGTTAGTGAAAGAAGGAGGGCCAGGATTTGGATAGATGTCCCCAGCAGCTAGTAGGAGCAAAACTGACAGAGATAAAAGGTGGTTCAGTGATTCATGCCGGCGCTTCTATTTCGTTTTAGTGCTAAAAGAAGTATAAGCATTGGGGGCGTTAAAGAGAGTGAAAAGTGTGTGAGAACCGTACATGGGAAAAGGAATAAGAGAGGGACTGATATGGATAGTGTGCACTGGTGGTAGAGATGGAGTAATTAATGTGCATTACATTTTGTTCCAGAACCACATGCTGCCAATATGAAAGTAGCTGCAGTGGATGCACCTACACTAAATTCATTTTTTTTTTTTAAATCAATTCTTTATTTATAAAAAGTGGGGTAAAATTCACGACAATAGCTAACAAGAGCCCCTGTCGCCATGACCCACTCCTGTACTTAGTCCAGTAGCCATACCTGTAAAGATCAACCATGGTGACCAAGTTTTGAGGTATTAATCACGTTTATGCAAAACCCAGCTAGAGAGTTCCTCAAATCTACAGATTTCATGGATTTCAAACCATTCTGCCCTTGTAGGGGGTTCAGTTTGAAGCCATTTTAGAGGAATCAACATTGTTGCTGCAAACAGCATATGTGTCATGAGATTGTCTCTGGAAGGCTTAAAATATTGATCTGGTAAGCTACCTGAGAGAACGTAAGCTGGAAGGGCTTACCAGTGGCATCTCAGACAACAGACTCCACCATGGTCCAAAAAGGCATCAATGTCTGGCAGTGTCACCAAATATGAGAGAGAGATCCAACCAGTTTATGGCATTGCCAACATATATTTGATGGCGCCAGCTTATGTGCATCTACGAACTCTGTGGTTTTTATACCACCTGGTAAGCGGCTTGTAATGGTTCTCATGCAATCTAAAGCATGAGAAGATGCAAGAACAGAGGACGATTCATTGTCAGATAAGGTTACACCTAATTCACTTTCCCAAGACAGGAGGTAGGCTGGCTTTGAGGACTCCCGTTTTACAACATACAGGTGATACAAATTTGATATCTTTCTTAATTTAGGAAGAGGTGCTAATACAAGTTTCTCAAAATCAGTGCATTCTGCTGTCAGTGAGTACCTAGAAGCAAAAAGGGTACACGTGTGAGTAAAATGAAGTTGATACAGAGGATTGAGATGTTGCAGACCAGTCATAATTCAGACTTGATCCGCATCCAAGGGGTGTGGCAAGCTAAATAGAGATTTGAGCAACAAGGTCTCCAATCTGGACCAGAAATCAGCAGGGGAGGCAGACATTTCGCACAACAAGTGGAAGAGAAGGGAGTCAGAGGTTTAAGAAGGGCTTTTCGAGAGATTGATAGGGTTATGTTAGGCATTTCAGACTTACCACAGTTCACTTTAAAGTTCAAGAGGGAGCCAAAGTGGTCAAGCTGGCGAGAGAGTGCGGGAAGTCCCTCACTAGTGTTGGCGATCAAGAAAAGCAAATCATCTCCAAATGCTGTTGCCTGCAAAGACTCAGAGCCCACTGTCAACCCCTGGATCCCACGGTCTTGACAGAAACTTTGTAATAAAGTCTCGACAACCAGGATAAACAGAGAGGTAGAAAGCGGGCAACTTTGTTTCATTCCAGTAGGGCGGTGACAACGTCCCATTAATTTTCAGCCACGCATGCAACTGTGCATATAGAGTGAAAACTGCATTAACAAAGCCATCAGGGAGCCCAAACTTAAACAGGGTTTCCCTCATAAAAGCCCAGTCAACCCTGTCAAAGACCTTCTCAGCATCAATACCCAGAAGGACCAATGGCGTATGGGATATGTGGACATAGTGAATGGCCTGAAGAATTCTGTGTGAGTTGTATTTTCCTTCTGTTTTTAACGAACCGTGATTGCTCATGATGGATCAGGTGGGGGAGGATTGTTTAAAGTCTATGAGCCAAAAGCTTGGCCCATATTTTCAGATCCAGGTTTAGAAGAGATATGGGCCGGTAACTCCCACAGTCCTAAGGGTCTTTCCCTTCTTTTGGATTAAGCAATATGTGGGCTTCTTGGGATTGTCTCGCCCACTGGTTCTCCCTATAGGAGGGAGTTAAAGGTAGAGGCTAAATGTGGGAGGAGAGCTGCTTGAAAGGTTCTAAAGTAAGGAAGTGACAGACCGTCAGGTCCAGGACTTTTCCCATGGGGAACACTATTTATGACGTTCCTAACCTCATCAGGAGTAATTGGGTCAAGCAAAGAAGAGGTGCCATGAGTGTCAGCATTAGGGAGGTCTAGGGAGTCTAGAAAAGATCTGACGTTGATTTTCTCCTGGGTATCTGGGAGTGGGTGAGAGTTGGGTAAATTATAGAAGGAAGAGTAAAATGCTCAAAAGTCTCCTGTAATCTCTTAGGTGTAGACGTCAGGACTAGAGATGAGCGAATCAATTCTGCAGAAGTGGAATTCGATCCGAATTTCAGGAAATCTTTGATTCACCACCATTCCGGATTTCCTGATGCTTCGCGGTAACGAATATTTAGTAAGGACCTTTGTGACATCAGACGGTCACATGATGTTCTCTAGTGATGTGATTGGGTAGGCGTGTCTTTGCTTATTAGCAGATCCTTCCACATGAATAAAACTTGTCCATACTGGAGAGAGAGAGACAGAGAGAGAGAGAGAGACATGACCGTGGCATCCAAGGGCTTCCGCCAGTTTGCTGCCCACCCCGGCTCTCTGCAGACAGGAGATAGCTGTATATTCACCACGAAGTAATTCAGATCGAAGCAAACTTCTTTGGAACTTCGAATCGAACTTTTGAGAAATTCGCTCATCTCTAGTCAGGACCTTTCCTCCAGCTCCCCTGATCTGTTGAATGTGAGACCTGTCCTGGGCCTTTTTAATGAGTGTCAACATTAATCTACCTCCTTTATTTCCATGCGTGTAAATTTTATGCCAGTAGAGCCTGGTGATTTCAGTGCCTAAGAGGCCCTTCAAGCGTACTCTCAAATCAAGTGATTAAAGAGCAAACTTGCTGTAAGGACATTGAACTATTAGCTGTGAGCATGAGACCTTTCTACCTACCAAGGGAACTATCACATGTCATCGTGATAGCTGCATATGTCCCCCCCTCTGCGAAAGCTGACACTGCCTGCGAGGTCCTACAAGCCACGCTGAGCCAGTTACAGTTAAAACATCCCCAGGCCCTCTTTCTTCTGTCGGGTGATTTCAACCATGCCTCTCCATCATCCACACTGCCCAGTTTCACACAGTATGTAACCTGCCACACAAGAGACAACAAAACACTGGACTTGTTCTTTGCCAACATGAGGGAGGCATATAACTCATCAGCCCTACCGCCCCTGGGGAGATCGGATCACAACCTAGTACATCTCCGACCTGTGTACAAGCCACTTGTACGTAGAGAACCCGCTGTCACCCGCACAGTGAGGATATGGTCCGAGGAGAGTGATGAGGCTCTGAGAGATTGTTTTGACACAACCGCATGGGAAGTGCTGCAGGATTCTTATGGAGAAGATATAGAAGGACTCACACACTGCATAACAGACTACATTAATTTTTGTGTGGACAACACAGTAGCCACAAAAGTGGTGAGGTGCTTCTCCAACAACAAACCATGGATTAACTCTGATATAAAAACACTACTTAAGGAGAAAAAGATGGCATTCAGGACAAGAGATAAGGAGGGGTTGAGGGAAGTACAAAAGGAGCTGAGGCATCAAATCAGGCAGGGAAAAGCCAGTTATACAGAAAAAATGGAAAAGCAAATGGAAAGAAAAGACATAAGGGGGGTCTGGGAGGGGCTTAAGTCAATTTCGGGTCATAAACAGTCTGTCTGCCAGATTGAGGCAGATGTTAATTGGCTTAATGAACTAAACCTATTCTTCAACAGATTTGATCACACACCAGCTCCTCCCACCCCAGTATGTCCTTCAGCTTCCCCCACCACAATTTCTTCTCCCCATGCGGCCACTTCCCAACAGACCAGTAAATCCAGAAATCCATCTTTATCTGGCCACAGTCTGACCTTCACACGGGCCCAGGTGAGGAAGGAGATGAAAAAGATCAAGGCGAGGAAAGCCGCAGGGCCAGATGACATCAGTGCAAGGCTAATTAAGACTTGCGGGGACCAGCTGTGTGGTATAATTACATATATGTATAATATGAGCCTGAGGCAGGAAATAGTCCCTGAATTATGGAAATCTTCTTGTGTGGTACCAGTTCCAAAGAAACCCCACCCTATGGACCTCAACGACTACAGACCTGTAGCACTGACATCCCACCTGATGAAGATCTTGGAGAGATTGGTTCTCACACATCTCCGCCCTCTAGTGAGCCCCACTGTGGACCCCCTCCAGTTTGCTTATCGGCCGGGCATTGGGGTAGATGATGCCATCATCCATCTTCTGCACAGGGCTCTGTCTCACCTGGAGAAACCAGGGAACACAGTGAGAATAATGTTCTTTGACTTCTCCAGTGCTTTTAACACCATACAGCCCAGGTTATTGAGGGACAAGCTGGGCCTTGCTGGAGTGGACCACCACCTCTCCAACTGGATCCTAGACTACCTCACAAATCGATCTCAATACGTGAGAGCCCGAGACTGTGTGTCAGGTACCGTGATCTGTAATACGGGGGCACCTCAGGGTACGGTTCTCGCCCCTTTCCTCTTCACACTGTACACTGCAGATTTTAGGTGCAACTCATCCAGCTGCTACCTACAGAAGTATTCTGACGACTCTGCAATAGTGGGTCTCATCACAGATGATGATGACAGGGAGTACAGAGAACTGAACCAGGATTTTGTAGACTGGTGCCATCGGAACCACCTGAAGATTAACGCGGGGAAGACCAAGGAGATGGTGGTGGACTTCCGCAAAGGCAGATGCCCTCCAAATCCAGTGGACATCCTGGGGACGGGCATCGAGATTGTGAACACCTATAAGTACCTGGGTTTGCTCCTTAATAATAAGCTCGACTGGGCAGATCATATGGAGGCCCTGTACAGGAAGGGCCACAGCAGGCTCTACCTGCTTAGGAAACTGAGAGCCTTTGGAATCCGGGGGGCACTTCTTAGAACTTTCTTCAACTCGGTAGTGGCATCAGCCATCTTCTTTGGAGTGGCCTGCTGGGGGAGCAGTATATCAACCAGGGACAGAAATAAACTTGACAAGCTGATTAGAAGGGCCAGCTCTGTCCTGGGGAGCCCACTGGACCCAGTGCAGGTGGTGGGTGACAGAAGGATACTGTCTGTGGTGAGCTCCATGCAGAAGAAGAAGTCCCATCCCATGCATGAGACTGTGATCGCGCTGAGCAGTACTGTCAGTGACCGACTGCTCCACCCTAGGTGTGAGAAGGAGCGCTATCGGAAGTCTTTCCTCCCCACCGCGGTTAGGCTGTACAACCAACACCGACCTAAGCGGAGATCGTTACACACAGAGAACTGAAATATCTCTCTGCCTGTTAAATCCCCCCCCCCCCCTCTGCTACGTCCTATCTGTCTGTCTGCTATTAATGTAATGCCTCTCACCTTGGAACATTCCTGTACATGTTGTATTTGTATTTGTATCTGCTTATCTTTGCTGCTGTAACACACTGAATTTCCCCATTGTGGGACTATTAAAGGACTATTATTATTATTATTATTATTATTATTATTATTAAATCAGTAAGCTCAGCTAGGGCTGCTGCGGCTTTTGACAGTTTATGAGTACGTTCGAGTGTAGAGATATTTTGGAGCAGCATATCAATCTCAGCCTGCCCCTCTCTCTTGACCCTGGAGCCCAAAGATATAAAAATACCTCTAATCTACGCCTTATGCGATTCCCAGACTAGGGGGAAGGGGCAAACACAGAATTTACCTCAAAGAAGAGAGAAAGAGGTTTGCCAATCTGTTCCCTACAATTCTTCCTATCAAGCAAGGTGTGATTCAGGCGCCAATTCCAATCTCTAGTGGGAAGGAGCTGTAACTGCAGTGTGAGTGTGCAGGGCGCGTGATCAGATATGGCAATATTGCCAATCTGGGCTCTAGTAGCAGAAGGCAACAGTGTAGCCGAGATAAACCAGTGGTCCCCACACTCCATTCATTTTAATGGGAGCATTGGAGGTAGTCAAAGTACAGCAAAATATCACTGGAAGTCTCAGCAGTTGCACCCCCATTGATCAGCAATGGATAGAATATAAAAACATTTTCTTGACCCTTTTATACACAATCACCCTTGTGGAACTTTACAGTAAACAATGATTGTGATACCAAAGGTTACTTTCAAATATGGGTATTTTCCTGCTCCTGAATCATGGATGTAACACTTGAACCTCCTGGAGTTCATCAAAATTGGAGTTAGAGTGACACTCTACATATTATGAATGTCAGGTGGTGTGGGTTTTGTTACTGTAAAAAAGCACCAATATTATTCCCGTCTGACAACATCAAAATATTATTTTTTTGTGAAACAGTACAAAACATCAATATAGGATCCAAGTGAGGTATACAGAGAATGAAATATTAAAAACATTAATGTCAGAGGCATTCCATAAAATAAAAGGTACCACAGGGAAAACAAAATCAAAATGAATACTAACATAAATAAATAAATAAAATAGTAACCATTATTACAGAAAGTAATAATGAATGATTGGAAAGGGAAGTCAGAAGCCAAAAACAAATTAAATGAAAAATATAAATGCTGAAACACGTTGACTGAGGCTGGATTTACATCTGCACTGGAGTCTCCATAGGAGTCTCCACTGAACATCCGCTTGAAATCAGCAGAGAGAAAAGTCCTGCAATGAGGACTTTTCTCTCCCCCGGTTTCAGTACAAAATCCTTGGAATCCAGGCAGAAAACCGGCAGACCCCTTTATAGAATATGGGGTCCGCAGGTTTCCGCGGGTAGCCACTTTTTAAATGGACAGGGTCTCCTTTGTTTAAGTACCCAGGTGGGGGAAGGAGATGGAAACACTAGTGTGAACCTAGCGTCAGTGGTTAGCACTGTTGCCTTGCAACACTGGGGTCCTGCAAGGGGTTTGCATGTTCTCCCTGTGCTTGTGTGGTTTTTTTCACATATACCAAAAATAATTGGCTTCGTGTAAAGCAAATGACCCTTGTGGTGTTGGCAGGGGCGCACCGCTAATGAGGCGAGGTGAGGCGGCCGCCTCAGGCGGCACTGTCCGGGGGGCGGCATTTTACTATTTAATGTAAACCAGCCCAGGACAGGCCGCTTTAAAAAAAAAAAAAAAACCCGAGCTGAGCGCAGCCTGTCCTGGGCTGGTTTACAAGACGTCGAATCTCAGCGCAGGCGGCGACACAATGACGTAATCACGCCGCCTACGCTGAGACACAGACGTCGCGGACAAGAGGAGGAGGCGGCGGCTGCATCAAGGCATCGCAGGTGAGTATAACTTTTTTTTATCTATATAAATAGGCCGTTACCTGTTGGAGTATCCCCGGCAGGTAACGGCCTATTTATTTACCTACCCCGCGTCTGCTCGTGGCCGCCCCCGCTTCCCCTTCTGCTATGGGCCGCAGAAAGGGAAGTGGATGCCGCTGTGAGCGGCCGCGGGCATCGGTAAGTGAGGCCGCGGGCCGCAAATACTACTATTATTATACTCCGGGGTCTATTCAGAGCCCGGAGTATAATAATCGGAGGGCTAGGGTTGGTGAGGGAACATAAAAAACAGTGTTACTCACCTCCTGCGATCCGATGTAACTCCGAGCAGGCTTGAGGTCTGTGGTGACGTCATCAGGTCGCGTCGCCGGCCTGATCACGTGACGTGTGTGCTCAATTAAACAGGGCCGAAAGCTGCAAGGAGTGAACCGGTGTCCAGGATAGGTAAGTAACTGTGGTTTTTATGTTTGTATTCTCCCCTGGGTCTCCAATCATTATACTCTGGGGTCTGAAAAGACCCCAGAGTATAATAATAGTTCATGGGTCGGCCACTATGGGGCATAATACCCTGTGCAAGGACCACTGTAGAGCATAATACCCTGTGCAGGGGCCACTCTGGAGCATAATACAAGTGCAGGGGCCACTACAGAGCATAATACCGGGTGCAGGGGCCACTATAGAGCATAATAGCAGTGCAAGGGCCACTATAGAGCATAATACAAGTGCAGGGGCCACTATGGAGCATAATAGCAGTGCAAGGGCCACTATGGAGGATAATACCCTGTGCAGGGGCCACTATGGAGCATAATACCCTGTGCAGGGGCCACTCTGGAGCATAATACCAGTGCAGGGGCCACTATGGAGCATAATACCGTGTGCTGGGGCCACTATAGAGCATAATACAAGTGTAGGGGCCACTATGGAGCATAATACCAGTGCAGGGGCCAATATGGGGCATAAAACTGTGTGCAGGAGTTGCTGCGGAACATAATACCGTGTGCAGTGGCCAATGCGGGGCATAATACCGTGAGCAGGGGCCACTATGGAGCATAATACCGTGTGCAGGGGCCGCTGAGAGGCATAATACAGTGTGCAGGGGCCGCTGCGGGCCATAACACTGTGTAATACTGTGAGCAGGGGCTGCTGTGGAACATTATAGTGTGTGTAAATGGGGCGCTATAAACATGTGCTATGGCACCTGTTTATATTATACGCTGTCTGTTTATAGTGACCGTGTGATGTAATTGTAGCCTTGTCACATACTGTAGACATGTACAGGACGAGGCTGTAGTTACATTACATGGCCGCTATGAGATGAAATACACTATGTAAACAGAGAAGCGGTCACGGCGCTTACACAGGTACCATTCAAACAGCTGATCAGTGGGGGTCCTGGGTTTTTGAACCCCACTGATTAGTTTATTAATGACCTGGAAAACCTTTTAATTAGTTAACACCTGGGGTATTATTAATAAGGGGCACTATTTATACAGGGTACACACGGACATTATTAATATAAAGATGCACTTGGGAGTATTATTCATTATGGGGGGTTATATCATATATTGTATAATTGGGGTAGCAGCAGGATGGGGGTGCAGGTGAGGACAATGTGGGTCGGGTGCATGGAAAAGTGAGGAGCCAAAGATGTCTGTGTTGCAACCTTTACAGAGACAAGTCACAGCTGGAAGAAGTGGTCATGGCGGTCCAGAGGGAAGAGAAGGGAAATGTGAAGGATTAGTCAGAGACGTCACCGGTAAGTCACAGAATGTTACTGCCCTGTATTCACCTAAATGATAGAGGATAAATACCTGAGTGATGGGGGTCTGTCTGCTGAGACCCCCACTGAGCCTGAGAATTGGGTTTTTCCCCCCACTAAGTGGGAATTCAGCCTGACCGCAGCCATATATACTGTAGGTGTGTCACTTGGTGGATGGACGAACCCGCGTGGCTCTCATTCACTTCAATGGGAGTGCCAAAGATACCCGAAGTCCAGTACTCAGCTATCTGCGGCGCTCCTATTATAGAGAATGGGGGCCACGTGGCCTCGTCCATCCACCAAGCAAAAGATGTGTGACGTTACTTTCATTGTTAATGCCGTGTTGTTGATCTGATACTGAAGTAATACAGGAAGAAGAATTCTTAAAAACTGTTTTATAACTTTGTGTATTGTGTATATTGTGCGACGATAACAGTGTGTTAAACTAGTAGCATGGAAACTCAGTTTTTAGTTGTTTTTTTTTGGGGGGGGGTGAGGGGGGGGCGTCTTTCTATAGTCCGCCTCAGGCAGCAAAGAGGCTAGGTTCACCACTGGGTGTTGGGGCTGAACACCTGTACTCCAACCACTGTCTCCGTTACTCCACAACTCTCCCTGTACTTTGAGTCCCTTGTATGAGAAAAGTGCATTACAAATGTTTGTCATTGTCATAGAAGTAGATATAGTAATGCCCAAGAGCATAGCATACATAATGGTCCCAAACTATAAGAATCACCAACTCATTAATATAGAAGAGCATAAGATTAATAAGTGCAGGGCGCAGCTAAAATATATAACTGACCAATGCAGTTTGGGAAAAAGCTCTCTGTTACACTTGATTTGCTACTTTCTAATGCCTGGATCTAAAATAATAGATATGTAGAACTGGTCCCACATACTCATAGTGGTAGTGTTCCGTGTGAAAAGGTTGTCTAACCCACTAAGCACTAGTAGAGAGTCACAGAAAACACCTATATGCTGAAATCAAGTGTCGCTTTTATTACTAAGGTATATGTAGTTGAAAGGTGGTTACATCACAACGCCCTGCATTATAAAATAATTCTGGATAGGCAGATCACAGATCAATAATAAATGTTTTAATCTAGTAATGACTTTACTCTGACCTGATCACAGAAACAATGTACAGAAGAAGATAATCAGAAAACATACATATGATGTATACCTGATAGTTATTACGGTAAAAATTACAGTGGCTTGCAAAAGTATTCATACCCCATGAACATTTTCACATTTTATCACCTTACAATCACAAACTTAAATGTATTTTTTTGAAATTTTAACCCCTTTCCGCAGGAGGAATTTTTCGATTTTCGTTTTTGACTCCCCCCCCCCTTCCATACCCCATAACTTCTCATATTTACCGCTCTCAGAGCCATATGAAGTCTTAATGTTTGTGGGACAAGTTCACTCTGCAGCCAAAATGACATGTCACCTGTATTCTATGTTTTGGTACGATACCAAAAATTTGGGGGTACCAAATTTATATGGTTTTATTTACATTTTAACCCCTTAACAAAAATCTAAAACTGTGCAAAAAAACATTTTTTTATAAATTTGCCATATTCTGACACCCGTAACTTTTGTATACTTCCGTGTATGGGGATGCATAGGGCGTCTTTTTTTTTTTTTTTTTGCGGGGCCTGGTGTACTTTTTAGTTATACCATTTTGGGGAATTGCTATTGCTTTGATCACTTTTTATTCACATTTTTATCAGAGGCGAAACAGTGAAAAAACGGCAGTTTGGCACTTATGATTTTTTTTACCGCTATGGAATTTACTGTACAGGAAAAATATTTTTATAGATTTGTAGACCGGGTGTTTTCAGACACAGGGATACCTAATGTGTATGTGTTTCACAGTATTTAAGTAGTTTTATATGTGTGCTAGGGAAAGGGAGGTGATTTGAATTTTTAATATATATTTTTGTTTACTTTTACTTAATTTTTTTTTGCATTTATTAGACCCCCTAGAGGTCTTGAACCCCAGGGGTTCTGATCTCTAATCATTACCATTGTAATGCATTGCAATGCATTGCAATTTATCAGCACTTCTATTGCAGGCTGCATAGAGCAGCTTGCAATAGAAGTAAATGGCAGACAAGCCTGGGAGCCTTTAAGAGGCTCCCGGCTGTCATGCCAATGGGACAGCAAAATGGCGGCACCTGTGCGCCACTGGCAAAATGGCGCCTTGGTTAGTTTTGACCGAGGCAACAGAGGGGTTTTAATGCCCGCAATCAGTGCCGGGTCTCTGCTGTATAATACAGCAGAAATCCGGAGGCTAGTTCCTGAGTGGCCACCATATTTAAATACCCGACATCCGCCGTACTACATAATTGTGACATGGAATGAAAATGATACATGGTTTTCAGCCCCCCTATAGCAACACTTTGTAGAGCCACCTTTCACTGCAATTACAGCTGCAAGTCTTTTGGGGTATGTCTCTACCAGCTTTGTTCATCTAGAGACTGAGATTTTTGCCCATTCTTCTTTGCAAAATAGCTCAAGCTCAGCCAGATTAGATGGAGAGCATCTGTAAACAGCAATTTTCATGTCTTGCCACAGATGCTCAATGGGATTTAGGTCTTTGATGTAAACCATTCCACTGTAGCTCTAGCTGTATGTTTAGGGTCATTGTCTTGCTGGAAGGTGAGTCTCCTTCCCAGTCTCAAGTCTTTTGCAGCCTCCAACAAATTTTCTTCCAGGATAATAATAATAATACATTTTATTTATATAGTGCCAACATATACCGCAGCACTGTACAATTTGTATTGCCCTATATTTAGCTCCATCCATCTTCCCATTAACTCTGACCAGCTTCCCTTTCCCTTCTGAAGAAAAGCATCCCCACAACATGATGCTGCCACCATCATCTTTCAGAGTGGGGATGATGTGTTCAGGGTGGTAAGCAGTGTTACATTTCCACAACAAATAGCACTTTGCTAAACTTTGGTCTCATCTGACCAGAACACCTTCTTCCACATGTTTGCTGTGTCCCCTATATGGCTTGTGGCAAACTACAAACGGCACTTATGTCTTTCTTTCAACAATGGTTTTCTTCTTGCCACTCTTCCATAAAGGCCAGATTTGTGAAGTGCACAACTTATAGTTGTCCTGTGGAGGAGCTGCAGAAATCCACAGCTCAGGTAGGAGAATATGTCCAGAGTGACCTTGGGCCTCTTGGCAGCTTCTCTGACCAGTGCTCTCCTTGCTCGATCTGTCAATTTGGGTGGACAGCCATGTCTTGGTAGGTTTGCAGTTGAAGAATACTTTTTCCATTTTTGGATGATGGATTGAACAGTGCTTTTTGGGATGCTCAAAGCTTGGGATATGTTTTTATAACCTAACCCTGCTTTAAACTTCTCCACAACTTTCTCTTTGACCTGTCTGGTGAGTTCCTTGGTCTTCATGATGCTGTTTGTTCACTAGTGTTCGCTAACAAACCACTGAGGCCTTCACAGAACAGGTGTATTTATACTGAGACTAAAGTACACACAGCTGGACTGTATTAACTAATTAAGTGACTTCTGAAGGCAATTGATTGCACTGGATTTTATTTAGGGGTATTAGAGTACAGGGGGCTGAATACTTTTGCACATCACACTTTTCAGATTTTTATTTGATTAAAATTTTGAAAACCATGTATCAATTTCATTTCACTTCACAATTATGTGATACTTTGTGTTGGTCTATCACTTAAAATCTCAATAAACTACATTTAAGTTTGTGGTTGTAAGGTGAGAAAATGTGAAAAAGTTCAAGGGGTATGAATACTTTTGGAAGCCACTGTAAGTATATTTGATATAATACAAAAATAAAAAACAAAGAAATTACCAAATGGGGGGGGGACATTATATGGATAATGGAGGAAACAAGGAGGGAAGGGAACATGTAGCAAAAAATGGAAAGTGAGGTATACAAAGAGCATAGGGGGAGAAAAGATAAATGGATGCAGAGGCAAATAAACAGATAAATGCAGGCAAATGGAGAAGACAAATAGATTGGAATACCCAGTGATATAAAAGACATACCTGTACAGATGGGTAACAAGTATGAAGGACATTGGTGGTAGTGGGGAGGCTGTGGCAGTACAAGCCTAAATAGACTGCATCTAGGGTCAGTCTGCATCACTTCCAGCAGTGCAGGGTGGCGGTGCAGTCATGTGAGTGATGACATGGTCTGGGTTCAACACTCGTCACTGGACAAAGTAGTCATGAGAATTCCTATAATAGAAGTGTATAGGGAGTACAGTCATGGCCAAAAGTTTTGAGAATGATACAAATATAAATTTTTACAAAGTCTACTGCTTCAGTTTTTCTAATGGCAATTTGCATATATTCCAGAATGTTATAAAGAGTGATCAGCTTAACAGCAATTACTTGCAAAGTCAATATTTGCCTAGAAAATGAACTTTATCACCCAAAACACATTTCAACATCATTGCAGCCCTGCCTTAAAAGGACCACCTAACATCGTTTCAGTGATTGCTCCATTAACACAGGTGTGGGTGTTGATGAGGACAGGGCTGGAGATCAATCTGTCATGATTAAGTAAGAATGACACCACTGGACACTTTAAAAAGAGGCTGGTGCTTGCCATCATTGTTTCTCTTCTGTTAACCATGGTTATCTCTAAAGAAACACGTGCAGTCATCATTGCACTGCACAAAAATGGCCTAACTGGGAAGAGTATTGCAGCTAGAAAGATTGCACCTCAGTCAACAATCTATCGCATCATCAAGAACTTCAAGGAGAGAGGTTCCATTGGTGCCAAAAAGGCTCCAGGGCGCCCAAGAAAGACCAGCAAGCGGCAGGACCGTCTCTTAAAAGTGTTTCAGCTGCGAGATCGGGCTACCAGCAGTGCAGAGCTTGCTGAGGAATGGCAGCAGGCAGGTGTGAGTGCATCTGCACGCACTGTGAGGCGGAGACTCTTGGAGCAAGGCCTGGTCTCAAGGAGGGCAGCAAAGAAGCCACTTCTCTCCAGAAAAAACATCAGGGACAGACTGATATTCTGCAAAAGGTACAGAGAGTGGACTGCTGAGGACTGGGGTAAAGTCATTTTCTCTGATGAATCCCCTTTTCGATTGTTTGGAACATCTGGAAAACAGCTTATTCGGAGAAGAAGAGGTGAGCGCTACCACCAGTCTTGTCTCATGCCAACTGTAAAGCATCCTGAAACCATTCATGTGTGGGGTTGCTTCTCAGCCAAGGGAATCGGCTCTCTCACAGTCTTGCCTAAAAACACAGCCATGAATAAAGAATGGTACCAGAATGTCCTCCAAGAGCAACTTCTCCCAACCGTCCAAGAGCAGTTTGGCGCTCAACAATGCCTTTTCCAGCATGATGGAGCACCTTGCCATAAAGCAAAGGTGATAACTAAATGGCTCAGGGAACAAAACATAGAGATTTTGGGTCCATGGCCTGGAAACTCCCCAGATCTTAATCCCAATGAGAACTTGTGGTCAATCATCAAGAGACGGGTGGACAAACAAAAACCAACAAATTCAGACAAAATGAAAGCATTGATTCTGCAAGAATGGACTGCTATCAGTCAGGATTTGGTCCAGAAGTTGATTGAGAGCATGCCAGGGAGAATTGCAGAGGTCCTGAAGAAGAAGGGTCAACACTGCAAATATTGACTTGCTGCATTAACTCATTCTAACTGTCAATATAAGCTTCTGTTACTCATAATATGAATGCAATTCTATTTCTGTATGTGATAAAAACATCTGACAAACACACATAAAAACCAGAGGGCAGCAGATCATGTGAAAATATAATATTTGTGTCATTCTCAAAACTTTTGGCCATGACTGTACAGGCAAGGCAGAAGTGGGAAGTCATATGACTGACTTGAACAGGAAGGACAAATGTATGAAAATATAGAGAAAAGCACAAAGAAGCCAAGTATGGCAAAACAAAAGAATAAAGAGTATATGAGGTGAGAAAAATAGCCAAAGTAGGATTTACATGTAAAAACAATCTTAGAACAGATAAAGAGATTTAGGACACTTGAAAGAGGAGTTAGGGGGTGGGAGGGGGAAACACCGTATGAAACACCAGTCTTGCCTATAGTTTCCCGATGTGTGCAAAATAATTTTTTCTGGAAGGTCCTTATTTTCTTTTCTTATAGACAACTTCTCCAGAGGAAGAAAAGCCTTTTAGAGTAACTCACAGGCATTACTTGCTGATGCTGGGATTCAGATTGGACTTTTCTAGATTGAAGATCCAATTAGCACTGAAGATATTCCATATGGTAGGGTTACAAACTGGAAATGCTGAATTTCCCTCTGAAAAAGACGGTCAAATCTGAGAAACATTTGATGGGGCTGACTTATTGGAATATGAAAATAGGCATCCTTGAGGTCCAAGGTGACCAAAACTGCAGGTCTTTGGGTTAAGGATAGAATAGATTTTAGTGTGTCCATCTTGAAAGTCTTATATCTGATGAACCTGTTGAGAAAATTCATGTTTATTATGGTGCAATAAGACCCATTCAGAATTTGAACCAAAAAGAGGTGTTAGCAGTGACCCAGACTTCTTTCTGTTAGGGAAATCAGCAAAGACATAACTTGAAGCTCCCGAGCCCCAATGCAAAATCTGTAATTTTATTTTTTGCGTGGCAGAAGGACCTTTGGGGTCCCCTCAGCGTATAGGTCACAGTAACAACTGCCATGGCTCCATCCTCTATAGCTACACCCCTGGAAATAGCCCCAGAAGAATAATTTTGACCCCTTTTTTTCATTCTTTCTTGAATTAATATTGAGGTTTTGTTAGGATAAATCTTGGCAGAGGTGGTGGAAGAAAGTTTTATTCAGTAACTTTCTCTTACAGTTTATCGGATCCTTAATACAGATTTTGAGTTACAGATTTTCATCTGTGTATAAAGAGAGAAAGCCTCCCCTCTATCTTTGTGGCACCATTGCTGCTCAGTAGATTGATTTGGGTCAAAGAGGAAATCTCTTACTCTCTCCTCCTTTGGCATAACTCAAACTTCCCATTTTACACTTTTCTTTATATTCTCTGTTTTGACTCTGAAGGGAAGAAATGTCTTTTCAGGGTTAGGTTTATCTTCACAAAAAACTTTTTCCTGTCTGCTGCTCTCCAGAATCTTGTTCAGGTCAGATCCAAAAACTAGCTTCCTTTCAAAGGGCAAGTCACATGAGCCCGAATCACAAAGGTCTCCTAGCAGAATAGGACAATAACGATGATCTAGTAATCCCACCTACAGATTCTGCATGTCAGAAAGAAAGGCCAACTTAGGCTACAGTCTCACGTTGTGGAAACACAGCTATTTTTTGTTGCAGATTTTGTTGGGTTTTTTTGAGCCAAAGTCAAGAATGTCTACAAAAGGAATGGGAAATATATACAGTGCCTTGAGAAAGTATTCGGCCCCCTTGAACTTTTCAACCTTTTGCCACATTTCAGGCTTCAAACATAAAGATATAAAATTTTAATTTTTTGATGAAGAATCAACAACAAGTGGGACACAATTGTGAAGTGGAACGAAATTTATTGGTTATTTTAAACTTTTGTAAAAAATAAAAAACTGAAAAGTGGGGCGTGCCAAAACAGCCCAAGGAGCACTGTGCAAGTGATCATATTTAAATGGAAGGAGTACCAGACCACTGCAGATCTACCAAGACCCGGCCGTCCCTCTAAACTTTCATCTCAAACAAGGAGAAGACTGATCAGAGATGCAGAGATGCAGCCAAGAGGCCCATGACCACTCTGGATGAACTGCAGAGATCTACAGCTGAGGTGGGAGAGTCTGTCCATAGGACAACAATCAGTCGTACACTGCACAAATCTGGCCTTTATGCAAGAGTGGCAAGAAGAAAGCTATTTCTCAAAGATATCCATAAAGTTTGTTTAAAGTTTGCCACAAGCCACCTGGGAGACACACCAAACATGTGGAAGAAGGTGCTCAAGTCAGATGAAACCAAAATCGAACTTTTTGGCCACAATGCAAAACGATATGTTTGGCGTAAAAGCAACACAGCTCATCACCCTGAACACACCATCCCCACTGTCAAACATGGTGGTGGCAGCATCATGGTTTGGGCCTGCTTTTCTTCAACAGGGACAGGGAAGATGGTTAAAATTGATGGGAAGATGGATGGAGCCAAATACAGCACCATTCTGGAAGAAAACCTGTTGGAGTCTGCAAAAGACCTGAGACTGGGACGGAGATTTATCTTCCAACAAGACAATGATCCCAAACATAAAGCAAAATCTACAATGGAATGGTTCACAAATAAACGTATCCAGGTGTTAGAATGGCCAAGTCAAAGTGCAGACCTGAATCCAATCGAGAATCTTTGGAAAGAGCTGAAAACTGCTGTTCACAAACGCTCTCCATCCAACCTCACTGAGCTCGAACTGTTTTCCAAGGAAGAATGGGCAAGAATTTCAGTCTCTCGATGTGCAAAACTGATAGACATACCCCAAGCGACTTGCAGCTGTACAGTCATGGCCAAAAGTTTTGAGAATGATACAAATATTAATTTTTACAAAGTCTACTGCTTCAGTTTTTCTAATGGCAATTTGCATATACTCCAGAATGTTATAAAGAGTGATCAGCTTAACAGCAATTACTTGCAAAGTCAATATTTGCCTAGAAAATGAACTTTATCCCCCAAAACACATTTCAACATCATTGCAGCCCTGCCTTAAAAGGACCACCTAACATCGTTTCAGTGATTGCTCCATTAACACAGGTGTGGGGGTTGATGAGGACAGGGCTGGAGATCAATCTGTCATGATTACGTAAGAATGACACCACTGGACACTTTAAAAGGAGGCTGGTGCTTGCCATCATTGTTTCTCTTCTGTTAACCATGGTTATCTCTAAAGAAACACGTGCAGTCATCATTGCACTGCACAAAAATGGCCTAACTGGGAAGAGTATTGCAGCTAGAAAGATTGCACTTCAGTCAACAATCTATCGCATCTTCAAGAACTTCAAGGAGAGAGGTTCCATTGGTGCCAAAAAGGCTCCAGGGCGCCCAAGAAAGACCAGCAAGCGGCAGGACCGTCTCTTAAAAGTGTTTCAGCTGCGGGATCGGGCTACCAGCAGTGCAGAGCTTGCTGAGGAATGGCAGCAGGCAGGTGTGAGTGCATCTGCACGCACTGTGAGGTGGAGACTCTTGGAGCAAGGCCTGGTCTCAAGGAGGGCAGCAAAGAAGCCACTTCTCTCCAGAAAAAACATCAGGGACAGACTGATATTCTGCAAAAGGTACAGGGAGTGGACTGCTGAGGACTGGGGGAAAGTCATTTTCTCTGATGAATCCCCTTTTCGATTGTTTGGAACATCTGGAAAACAGCTTATTCGGAGAAGAAGAGGTGAGCGCTACCACCAGTCTTGTCTCATGCCAACTGTAAAGCATCCTGAAACCATTCATGTGTGGGGTTGCTTCTCAGCCAAGGGAATCGGCTCTCTCACAGTCTTGCCTAAAAACACAGCCATGAATAAAGAATGGTACCAGAATGTCCTCCAAGAGCAACTTCTCCCAACCGTCCAAGAGCAGTTTGGCGCTCAACAATGCCTTTTCCAGCATGATGGAGCACCTTGCCCTAAAGCAAAGGTGATAACTAAATGGCTCAGGGAACAAAACATAGAGATTTTGGGTCCATGGCCTGGAAACTCCCCAGATCTTAATCCCATTGAGAACTTGTGGTCAATCATCAAGAGACGGGTGGACAAACAAAAACCAACAAATTCAGACAAAATTAAAGCATTGATTCTGCAAGAATGGACTGCTATCAGTCGGGATTTGGTCCAGAAGTTGATTGAGAGCATGCCAGGGAGAATTGCAGAGGTCCTGAAGAAGAAGGGTCAACACTGCAAATATTGACTTGCTGCATTAACTCATTCTAACTGTCAATATAAGCTTCTGTTACTCATAATATGAATGCAATTATATTTCTGTATGTGATAAAAACATCTGACAAACACACATAAAAACCAGAGGGCAGCAGATCATGTGAAAATATAATATTTGTGTCATTCTCAAAACTTTTGGCCATGACTGTAATTGCAGCAAAAGGTGGCGCTACAAAGTATTAACTTAAGGGGGCCGAATAATTTGGCACGCCCCACTTTTCAGTTTTTTATTTTTTACAAAAGTTTAAAATATCCAATAAATTTCGTTCCACTTCACGATTGTGTCCCACTTGTTGATTCTTCACAAAAAAAATTAAGATTTTATATCCTTATGTTTGATGCCTGAAATGTGGCAAAAGGTTGAAAAGTTCAAGGGGGCCGAATACTTTCGCAAGGCACTGTAGGAAGCTCTTATACTTCTCCCTTCTGCTCAATCTACTCCTGGCTTTGGCTCAAAAAACCGCTACAAAAAGCTGCAATGTGAGACTTTAGCCTTAAAAAGGAGATTTTCCATCTCAGAATTTCAGCTACCCTCTTGTCTCCTTACCCCTCCACTTCTTTTTCAGCTCAGTCCAGCAGCGTGCTTGTTGTAAACTGAAGTTATTTCTGGATTTACTTCCATAGATAACAGAGGCACTGATGATAAGTTTTTCTAACACATATCAAGGCTCAGCAACTGAAAGCAATGTATAGAGAGAGGAAGAGAATATAGATGGCCAGCAGCCATGAGACAGTCATCATTCCAACCAGAGAGCGAGTCTGTATCCTAGGCAACCGGATTTAAACACTAAGAAGGAATTTTTAACTTTATATGGCAAACAGAGCAAGATAGATAAAGCAATGTATTGGATAAAACAGTTCCTTGAAATTCGATTACTCCTTTTAGTAGAGGAATGAAAACCAGAATTTGTTCCCTTTGTTTTCCAGGTGGCTTTCCAGTTGTTACAACCATACAAAGAGATCTATCCAAATTAGTGGTAGCAATATTAGGCTTTATCAGAGTTTTTCCGAGGATCGCATCAGCTTTGCTAATCATTGGATCACTTAACTGTGAAGCACTCTCAAAAAGCAAGGCCATTTCCTGTACTACTTAAGAAATCTGAATGTCAATTTTGGGACTCTCTTCTCATAACTAAAGCAATAGGTAACATATTTCCAATATCTCTAGTAACGGAGTTTCATTTCAGGGATATTGCATTCATCCTTAATGAGTCTTAGAATATTTTCATGACCTGGACGCACTATGTTTTTGTGGTACCAGACCTGCAAACATAACATCCTGAAACCTCACAAAAAAAGAAGTCTTACACAGCCCTGTACACGGAAATATAACAAGCAAGTTCTGGGTGTCAACATATGGCAACTCCAAGAATTTTTTTTTATTTTTTAAAACTTTGGATATAAAGGTGTTTAAACATTACAGATTATATACATTTGCTAGCATTGTAATAACAAGAACCTGTAGAATGTAGGCAGCATTCCATTTTGGCTGCATACTGAACACTGTAAGAACAAAACTCTTAATAAAATGGTGTAAATGTCCCCATATTCAGAATTTTTTTGCAGCTTCCCAGCACATTGTATGGAGTATTAAATGGTTTTACTGTCTATCACTACAATCTATCCTGTCTGTCCTTCTCTGTGGGATGATGTCTGTGTGCTGTCTCATTATTTCACAGACTTGAATGGCAGAGAGGAGTAGAGAAAAGAGAAATAAAATTGTGCGTGCCATGTGGTGTATTGCCCTATTCACTAGAATGGGTCCATGTGTGGTCTAATTTTTTCATGGAAGAGATTTGATTAGAGTCCTAGCTTGGCTTAAAAGAGTAGAGATGAGCATATCAGATTGAAACAAATAGGATTTGATCAGCCTGTAAGGCTGTGTTCACACGGAGGAATTTGCCATGGATTTGGGAGTGGATTTCACCCCAGAATCCGGGGCAGATTCCTCTCGGAATCCACCTCCCATTGTTTTCAATGGGAGGTAGAGATCGCAGCAGGACGCGGAAAAAAGAAGCTTCCTGCTCGAACTTGCCGCGGATTCAGTGGCTGAACCATGGCTCAAGACTCCCTCCTGATTAGGCTCATTCATCCAGGCCGATTCAGCAGTGGGATGCACTGCATCGGCATCCCATTGTGGCCAGACCACGGCAAAAATGCTGGCGGCGGTGTGAACATACCCTAATACCAGCTGCAGGTCCCACTCCTTCCAGCAATTGCTGCCACTGGGTAACTGTTTGTTTGATGCTGATACCACCCTGTGTTACTGGTGGTAGGTCATGGTGTTCTCCGCTGCTGGGTCACTGTGTAATACTACATTGCCCTGTTTCTGCCAGCACCACCCATTAGCCTGAACTGGCCATCCTTCTCAGTCTCTTTTAAGAACCAGCAATCACATCAAGAAATCCTTCCCTAGCCTATCCCTCCCTGTTGAGAAATCTATTTCTCCTAGTCAGAGCAGTCTTCCTCCTATTTTTGGTGAGCCGGATGAGAATAGTCAGTATTGTCTGCAAGCAGAGGACAAAGGCATGGTGACTGTTGGTGGTGGAGGTAGTAGTGGCAGGGTGTGTGGTACTACTAGTGGTAGTCTTTCTGGTAGGGGAGCTAGGGGGATATCTGGGGGTGGAAAATGTTTAGGGTGTGCATGGCCATGATGTGTCAGAAAAAAACGGGGAATATGATAACAATGCCAAAGATGACTCTTTTGTGGATAGGACCTGGCAACCTGGTCAGGGTGACAAGGTGACATCAGATGAAGAGGATGGTAGCAGTGGTGATAGTAATTCCATCCATTGTGCAGGCTCAGCATCCACAAAGCCTGCCCGGGGTAGACCAAGGGGAACCACCCAGGGTTGGGGTGGTGGCACTGGTGGTGGTAGTGGCAGATGTTACCACTGCTGCTTGTGGCTGCACATATATGCGGTCATCTCCCATGTAGGAATTTTCTTGTAAATTGCAAAACGATAAATCCATGGTGATGTGCAAGATCTGAAGGAAATTTAGCCATGGCCATGCAGGTACTCACATAAAAAGGCATCACTTTCTTATTTGGAAAGATACACTTGGCAGTGGTAATGGTACTGGCAGGTAAAGTGATCAAGGCTGTTCTACTCCTCCATGTGATCTACCTTGTAGGCAGGTAACATCTATACCTAGCACATCATCACCAACTGTTTCTCCTCCTCCTCTTCCTCCACAATACATGGCTTTCACAGCCCACTGGGTTAATGTTTTGAGCGGCAGCGACCACAGTTCAGAAATGCAGCAAGGCCAGATTCTAGTTCCACCAGTTTTAACACCATTCAGGGTCCATCCACTTCCTCAGGATCATCATCTCTGGACCATTTCTTGCCACCGTCTTCAGCAGGTCAAACAGTCACATCCACTACTCTTCCTTCCTCCCCGATCATTTCATCGGTGTAAGGCATATGGCAAATGGTTTTGCAATTATGAACTGCGCAGGAGCGGGGAGTACAGTGGCAGGGTGAGTATAAAGCTTTTTTAATTTTAATGTGGCCATGGATTGCGTGATAACAGGGTGATTTGGGACTCTAAACCCCAGGTCCATATGGACATGTGGGTGATTTAGTGTCCCAAATTGCCCTGACAGATTCCCTTTAATCTGCGACTTTCCAACTTGGTCAAACTCCTACTTAAACATGCTGGAGGTGCATGCTCCAGACTACAGAGACACTTTTACTTTAAGATATGTCATTGGAGTCTCATGAGGGAACTGTGCAGACTTCTCAAGCCCTTTGAAGAAGTCAACAAATTTGTCTGCAGGGATGACTGCAGCATCAGCGATGTGATCCCTCTATTGTATACCTTACAGGAAACCCTTACACTCATGCAACAAGGAATGGAATAAGAGGAACAGTTTCTACCTGTTACTTAATGTCATCGCCCTCATCGTGTTGATAGAGAAGGATGAGGTTCAAGGTCAGGGTCCTTATGGTAGAGGAAATGGGACTCCTAGACTGGAAGAGGTGGAGGAAGACTCTCCCTTGGATTCAGAGGGGTTCCTCGATATGTCACAGCCACAGCCAGGGGAGGAGGCTGACCAGTATCTGTTTCAAGAAGATGACAATGACCACACTGGCCAAGAACACCTACCATGGCAGGCCCCTGGGTCCGCACATACACTGGCAAGCATGGCAGACTGTATGCTCCACTGCTTACACAGTGACAAGCACATTATTAGCATCAATCAGAATGATGAGTACTGGATGGCAGTGCTTATAGACCCTCATTATAAAGACAAAATGGGTTAATTCCTCCCTGCTTCCACCAACTCTGCCAGTGCCACAAATGTCAGGAGGAGTAAAATAAGCAGCAGCATCCAGGCCCAGTACGGTATCTGGAAGATGATAAATAAGACATTTTTCAGTTTGCAGCACCAACCAGAGCCACAACTGACACCCACCGGCTGCACCAGAAGGTCATACTTAGAGTGCACCTATACTCCAGCAGATAACTCTGACTCCAAGGAATTCTGGGCCAATTGGTTAGAGCAGTGGAAGGAGCTGGCCCAGTTTGCCATGGGAGTTTTATATTATACGGCTTAAATGCTGAAAGCGTAATGCCCGAAAGAGTGTTGAGCGCTGCCAGGTGCATTGTAACACCAGTGTCATTGTTTCCCTTTATCATCATCCTCCATATACTATAATTCTGATGATAATTGCTGTTACTCCTAAACAGCTACCACCACTCAGGCAGAAATTTCCTGCGGCCTGGTTCATCATATTACACCCTGTCACACTGCTACATGTTGTCACAGCTACCACCACTGCCACCACTCAGTCAGACATGTCTTGTGGCCTGGTCCATCTTATTACACCATGCCGCACTGCCACACATGTTGCCACAGCTACCACCACTCAGGCAGACATGTCCTGCTGCCTGGTCCTTCATAATACGCCCTGCCACACATGCTTCCACAGCTGCAATCACTCAGGAAGACATACCCTGCAGCCTGGTACATCATACTACACCCTGCTGCACCGCCACATGTTGCCACAGCTACCACCACTGTCACCAGTCAGACAGACATGTCCTGTGGCCTAGTCCACCATCACACTCCACCATACCACACTGTTGGTGCCACAGAATTGGTATTTAAAAATAAAAATATTGATTTCACATCTGCTCCCATTATGTGCTAATTTTTGGTGCCTTTTTTTTTTTTTTTTTTTTTTAAGTCCAGTTCTTCATCATTTTTCAACTTGGCTCACAGCCACAAATTTGTCTCCCAAATAGCAATAAGCCTGTAACACTTGCAAGCCATGAAAATGGGTTCATTTTTCTATAAAACCATTGCTTTTTGCAATATAACCGGCATGCATGTCTAAAAAACCATTTTAGCATCAACAACTCTGTTAGAGTAAGACCCTATGTAGCAAGACGCTGCAAAAAAACTCGGTGGAAATGCATCATGTTTTTTCCATTGCATTTTCACAGTTTTCCTCTGTAGACTTTGTGTCCCTATTATACCTATATGGAAAATGCCAGCATTTCCACAGGTATAATTGGCATGCTGTGATTTTCATAAACTCGGGCGTATTGGAAAACGCAGCTTTTCCACTGCAGATTTTTTTTCTGCAATGTGTGAATGGGATACCCAGAATAAGGTCTTCAGCCTTAGGCCAGGGCCCCCATGGCGTAAACTCTGCAGTTTGGCTGTAGCGGCAACGTGCGGAAAAAACACTGCGTTTTCCAGTCACAGCAAGGTGCCTGTAGTGGATCCCATCCACACCTTGCAAAAAAATAGGCAATGTGGACACGCAGCGATTTCCAAAACCATCAATGTTTTGGAAATCGCAGCATGTCAATTATACCTACGGAAACGCCGGCAGGTTCCCTATAGGTATAATCGAAACAGAATGTCTGCAGAGGAAACCTCTGCGGACTTTCTGTGAAGAGCACTGCAGGAAAAACCGCAATGCGTTGCCGCTGCGGTCTTTCCTGCAGCATTTTTTTTTTGCTGTGGTCCACTACGTGGGCCTTAACCTCAAAGAAATTTTCCAGGTTAAAAATATTTATGACCTATTCTAAGGAGAGGTCATCAATATCGCCCACTCTGATCATGTTCCCAGTAGCTGATACACATAGAATGGAGCAGGAAGCAGATGGATGCAGGGTCTATGTACTCATGGCCATATGAACATTATGTCAGCTTAGGTCTTTTACCCCTTCTATCCATAGTTCTTGCTCTACATTTCTTTATGTATAGAAATGTTATTGTCTTTTCAGAAATTAATAGCTGATAATTTTAAAATCCTTTTATTAGTCAGTTATCCTAGTCAGTTATCCTATACTAGTTATCAGTTTCTAAATGCATGCTCAGTCCAAAAATTATGTCTTTCCAATTTTAAAATTCATTGTATGACAATTGTTATTTTAAATTTATCTTTGCAATTGCTTATGATATATAGAATCTGTCTTATTTTCCACTGGATTACGCATTCTTTTTTTTTTCTTGAAAGGCACATCATTTAGAATAGAATAGTGCTGTGAACTGTCAGACTGGTCATAATTAAAGTATCCATGTGGCTGTCACATGATACCAGGATCAGTATACCTGCAGAAAGTAATCAATTAAAACAGTCTCCTAAAAATACTGATAGCACTGAGAATCATAATTGTCAGAGCCAAAAGGAAGTTTTATTGATTAGTAAAGTCAGTGATGGTAAAGTTCAAGAGCATACAGGAAGAGCTATCTGTCTACCAAGCTTCTATGTGCTAGGGGTTGGAGTATATCACATTAGCTATCATAGTTCGAGTATGTGTTTTTGTTATAAAAGTACGCAATGGCCCACCTTAACCAATACTGCCATATGTTACATCAGTACAAGAAAGGAGGTAGTTTGAGTGTTTTGCACAAAATCTATTAAATATATTCTATTATCTATAGGTATATGCATTATGTCACTATGTTATGATATTATGTTATGTTTAACAACTGATGAATAAACATGCACAATATTTAGGAGCAACATACTAACACTCTCTGTATTTCTTAATCCTGTTGATAAAGTGACTAAATTCTGCAGATTTAATAAAAAAAATTTAAAAAAAACATTTACCAATGACTGATTACTTGGAATGTAAATACATTTAGTCTTCAGAAGAGGTATCAAAGAAAAATCCAGAATATCTAATGTATAAATGGCCAATACGAAAACTATTATGATGTCACAAACGACAGGAGTTCTCATACTATTTCATCATCTCCTACCAGTCTGTTTGGGTAAATAGTGGGCAACTGCCTCACAGCAGAGCTATCAGTAAAGCCACATGACTGCTAATGGGAGTCTTTGATTAAATTGCAGTGAGTTACTTGATAGGTAAGGTTCAATTTCTTTTAAAACGTTTGGTTTCTTGCAGTTTGTTGCTGGTTATTGTGTGTGTTAGGTGTGTTTAATCCAGTAATTCTCTACGTCAGGGGTCGGCAACCCCCGGCACGTGTGCCAAGAGTGGCACGCAAGGCTTATTTCCCTGGCACGGGCAGAGGAGTTCTCACCCAGCAGTTTCGATCGGACCAAACGCGGCCGAAACAAAACTGCTATTATACTCTGGGGTTTCTTCAGACCCCAGAGTATAATAAGCGGAGCCCCTGGGGAGGTAATCAAACATAAAAAATAATGTTAACTCACCTTACCTGGATCCACAGTGGCTCTGTGCTCTTCAGGCTTTTCTGCCTGACGTAAGAGACCGCTGACAGGGCCTCAGAGGTCACGTCTGACGTCATTACACATAATGACGTGACGTGACCCCTGAGACCCAATCAGCGCTCGCTGACTACAGGCAGAAGTGCCTGAAGATAACAGAGAGGTTGCGGAGCGCAGAAAAAAGTGAGTAATATTGTTTTTTATGTTTGTCATCTCTCTTAGCCCTCCACTTATTATACTCTGGGGTCTGAAGAGACCCCACAGTATAATAATAGCTAGTGAGTGGCGACAATTGGAATATTATAAAAGTTAGAATATTATACTGTGTGCAGGGGCCACTATGGGACATAATACCGTGTGCAGGGGTCATTATGGAGGATAATACTGTGTGCAGGGACCACTATGGAGGATAATACCGTGTGCAGGGACCACTATGGGACATAATACCGTGTGCAGGGTCCGCTATGGGATATAATACCATGTGCAGGGGTCGTCAGAGTTACAATTATTGACCGACACTCCGAGTACCTCAACTTTAATTTTTTAATCAAAATTGTTGGCGCACCGAACAAAAAAGGTTGCCTACCCCTTCTCTACGTGCTTCAGTTCCTCTTCCAGTTCAATAGTATTCCTATTGCAGTGTTATTTTATTTCAGGTATTTGTTCTAATTTCAGTTATAAATTATTCAGCTGTTTTTTATTTGTTTTTTTTTATATTTTTCTTAACATTTTACAGAATTACATAAATCAAGAGACACATTTACATATCGCAAATAAAATAATGTATAGTAATAAACCTCAGTGTAACAGTATGTAAAGAGGGTGGAAAAACCTTGGTGCCTTTCGTATCAGCGGACCAATGAAAGTGGTAAATATCAGAGTATATAGAATATGAAGATAGATGAGGATAGAGGGAGAAAAAGAGAGAAAAAGAAAAGAGAAAGAAAGAGGGAAGAAAAGGGAGAAGAAGAGTAGGCGTTAGAAGAGAGATATAAAGGACCTCTATGATGGGAAGGTGATCAGGAGCAAAAACAATGGAAGTTGGAGAGGTGAGGTTGAGATGTGGAGAGAGGGGGGAGGGGGCAAAGGAGGGGTTTAGAGACAAGGAAGGTGTGGGTGAGTTGGGGGAGGGGGGTCCAGACTCACAGCTTCAGACTTCTCCATGACGACCAAGTTTTAAGGAATAGAGCGTGAGACCTTGACTTCCAGCTAGAAAGCTCTTCAAAGCTAGTGATCTGATTCCCTTTTTCAACCCATTCTGCTTTGGTCGGAGGATCAGTATTTAACCATCTACATGGAATTAAGGAGATGGCCACCGACAGTAGGAAGGTGATGAGATTAGAATGAGACAGGTGGTACTGAGTTGAGGGAAGTGAGAGTAAGATCATGGAGGGTGTGATCTCGAGGACGGAGAAGAGAGTTGTCTAATAACGGACTGGACATCTTGCGATAAGAGCCTGACTCCTGGGCAGAACCACGATATGTGCGATAGAGTTCCACTTTGAGCCTGATATCTCCAACACAGATCTGAGTCAGATAAGTTCATTCTTATCACACTGGGGTGTGTGATACCAACTGATGATCAGTTTATAGTGCACCTCCTGGAGGCGTACACACGGGGAGAAACCATGCTGTTAGGTAGTTGGTCCAGATGGGCAGGGGTTAATTCTTGTCTGCCTGTGCTTTCTGCCTTGGGGAGGGTTTTTTTCCTGTGCCTCTGCCCCACCCTCTGTGGTGCTATATAAACTTGGGCTTCACACTTTCACTCTGCTGGTTATTCTTGTGTGTCCAGCCATACCTGTGCTGTTGGGCCTTGATCTCAGGTTTTGTATGCTTCTCTCTGTGTTTGTTAATTCTTGGATTAGTTGTCTGGGGGTCAGTGCAGGGGACTGCTGGTTTATTATGTTTTTACTTTCAGGGTCAGCTCCCAGGGATTCTAGTAAGGTTCCTGTGAGGTGTCTTCTTTTAAGAGGAAAACTCTGGCGTCAGGCAGGATCAGTCAGGGCGGATTGCAGGGTGATTGCTAATGTTATTTTCTCCTGCCTACTCTGTTTTACTTATTCAGTTATTTTGACTGCCCTTTGTTTCATGTTTCTTCAATAAACCAGTTTATTTTGCATGTTTGTTTATTTTTCATTCGGTTCAGGGACAAACATAACACATGCGAATTATGGAGAATTTGTTTAATTTGCTCTTCAGAGAAATATAATTTAGTTCAATTTCCCATGAAGTGAGGAAAGCAGGTTTGCATATCTTTATGGGACCAACGAAGGTGACTAGAACTTATGAGGTTGTTGAGAGAAGTTTGTAGTGCGCCAGTATAGCGCATTCGAATGCAGTAAGCTCAGTACGGCATTTGATAGCCTCGCTCCATTCTCTGATATATTTAGATAGATGTTGTTTGTGAAGGAAATACAGATTCCTGTCTGGAAACAGTGACTCCAACATCAAAAAATCTACTGCTGCTGTTATATCGAGAACTTCCAGTAATCTGTGGGAAAGCAAGTGATGCCACAAATCTGAATAAGTTGCGTGCGACTTCCCCAGTAAGTCAGGTAGTACTCCAATAGGGAGTAAAGAGGAAGGTGATGGTGCCAGAGTTTCTTTCAGGTCTCGCCACGTTTCACAAGCGCCCAATAAGAGTTGATTCAACGAACTAGAATGGTGGCCGGGAGAGCCATACATCCAAAGGTCAGCCTGGGAAGTAGGACCAAATGTGTAGTTGGATAGAATAAGTAATCCAAAATGATAATCACAATAATACAAAAATTAATATATAACTTTTAATTAATTAAAGTTAAAAATCACGACAACATATAACCACCCTAAAAGCAGCGCAATTAATTAGTCCTCAAAATATCAAAAAAAATATATATATAATTTAAAGACAAAAAAAGCAAACAAAACAGGCGCGGCAGCCTGGAATAGGAAAAACCAACCAGACACTTACCGTGATTCAGATGGTGCCTGTGTTGCTGAAGCAAATACCAGAAGGGGAGAGGGGTGACATAGTCCACGGTTCAATAGTAACACCAGTAACAACGGGCTAAATAAGGAAACACCTGTATCTAAAATATCCCTATAACACCCTATATAAAACACTAAATAGACCCTAAAGTCCTAACTCGGGGCAACCGCCCTAATTAGCAAGTGCCCCCGACTGGAACCTGGCCCTAGAATAAACTATCCCTATCAAATCCCTTCAATACAATACAAATAGATATAAAGAGAACAAAAAACACAAAAACAAAACAAAACTAGGTACGCCTAACACACATATATATAGTTAACCAAACATGCAATCCCGACATGCATGTTTCGCTAAACTCATCAGGGGATAGAGTTGGTTAATAAAAATTTCAAATATACAAAATGCAGAATGGAACCACAATAAAGATACCACCCTGTTCCAAGTATGGAAGAAACAAGCACTAAGGTCAAGTGTTAACAACCAAAAAACATAGCACAAATATAAGTAGTACATAAAACTCCTAATGGTATTGCAGATATCAGATAACTAATCACAGATACAAAACAACACCATGGTATATCAAAAAGTGGCCATAAGTGTTGGAAGATAGCACAGTTCAAACGCTAAATATTCCTACACCAGGTATATGGAGTGCCAAACATACCTAAGAAGTGCAAGAGACGCTACCTACTTAAATACTAAGTGCTACAGGTGGAATAGCGCAATAGACATGCGCAATAGCGGTAAAGAAACGCGCATGCGCATAACAAAGGAAACTCAAAGTGCATACTGCGCATGTCCAAATAGAAATCACAATGCGCATGCGCGTATCCGCTGTACATTAGCGCTCACGCATATGATAATGAAACCAAATGAACAGGAATGGATAGAGCGTTATCTTAATCCAAACCTCGTTAAGCCCCTATTAACTGATCAAACAATACTGCAGAAAGATAAACAGAAGCAAAGCTCTGCAAATAAAACCTAATAGAATCACTTGCAGATTATCATTTTGGATAGAATAAGACATAAGGGAGATCAATTCCGGGTAGGTGAGTTCAATCCAACGTTTTAGTTGAACAGCTTTGTAATACTCTGAGACATCGAGAAGGCCAATGCCTCCTGCCACCTTTTTCTTCATTAAAAGGGAGGTAGGGAGACATGGTAGCTTACCCTGCCAGAGGAAAGTCGAGAAAATACTTCTGACAGATTTGAAGAAAAGTGGTGGAAGCCAAATGGGCACCTCCGATTTGTCTAGATTCGCCTTGTATTCCGAAACCGAACCATATTGGGTGAGAAGGTCCACAATTGCAGGGAGTCCCTTCTCAGGGTTTGAAACCAGAAACAATACATCAACAGCAAATGCAGCAGAATTCTGAGTGTGAGATCCAATTTTCAGGCCTAATATATCTGGGTGCAAGTGAACGGCCTGCAATAAATATTCTAAAACCAATATAAAAAGGGAAGGCAAGAGAGGGCAACCTTGTCTGGTCCCATTCTTTATATTGAAGCTGGGAGAAAGTGTATCATTTTCTTCAGACATGCATAAGGGAATTCATAAAGTGTAAAGACTGCATTTATAAATTGAAGTGGGAAATAAAATTTTCGTAGCATAGCCTTCATAAATAACCAGTCTACCCTATTGAATGCTTTTTCAGTGTCTACCCCGAGTAGCACTAAGCTGGAGCGAGTTTTCCGGGCATGAGTAATGACATGGAGCATGTGGTGGGAGTTATCTTTCCCCTCTCTACCCAAGACAAACCCAGTTTGGTCCGGATGCAGTAGGGAAAGAAGAAGAGTTTTCAATCTGGTGGCCAAGCTCTTTGCCTACAGTTTAAGATCAAGATTGAGTAACGATATAGGTCAGTAGCTACCGCAGGAGAGAGGGTCTTTCCCTTCTTTAGGGAGTAGTGTGATATATGCTTCTTGGGCGTGTCAAGGGAGAGGTTTTCCAGACAGTAAGGCATTGCAGATAGAGAGAGATGTGGAAGTAGTTCTGATTGGAATGATTTGTAGTATTGCAAAGGAAAGCCATCCGGTCCAGGACTCTTTCCTTTAGGGAAACTATTCCATGCGCCTTTAATGTCTTCTAGAGAAATTGGAGATGTGAGCGTCATGGCATCCTCTGCAGAGATGGCCAGCATAGAAAGAGAGTTAAGAAATTCCTCCACCTTGGCAACTTTCTAAGCTGAAGAGGGGTCAGAATCGTCTGGATTCAGATTATATAGACCAGAATAGAAGGACAAGAAGGCTGAGGGAATGCCCTGAATGGATTTGTGGGTGCTGCCAGACTTATCTTTAATCAGAGAAATGAAGCATTTAGTTTTCCTTTTGCGGATCATAGAGGTCATCAGCTTTCCCCCTTTGTCTCCATGCGCATATAGCCTGTGTTGGTAGTGGAGAAAATGTTTAGCTGTTCGTGCATTGATGGAGTTTCTCAGTTGTTCCTGTAAGCGATGAAGTTCACTTTGTAAGGAAAGTTGCTTGCTTGCCTTCCTTATCCGTTCAATGGAGCTATCTCAGAGAGGAGGCCATCTAACTCTGCTTGTGAGTTCTTCTTAACCTTTGAGGCAAGGGATATAAAAATGCCCCTAATAACAGGTTTGTGGGCTTCCCAGGTGATGGTGGGGCACGTCTCTGGGGTGGCATTGACAGCAAAGTACGATTCCAGATGCTGCTTAACAGTGGCTACCAGATCAGCACGGTCGAGCAAAGCTTCATTTAATCTCCAACTCCAGTCTTTCTGAGGCAACTGGCGGAGCATCAAGGTGGCCCAGACTGAGACAGAAATGGGTTCAATGCAAGAATTGAAGGAATGTTGGACTAATTCTTTTGAAACAAAAATATAATCTAGCCTCTGATAAGATTGACATGGGTTAGAGAAATCTACTAGCTGTAGGCCATGAAGATCCTGGAGGAGTCTACCTAGGGCTTTCTGTGGAGTGGCAGAGGATCCAGTAGAAGAGTCCAGAATAGGATTGAGAGCAAGGTTGAAATCTCCGACAAGAATTATGGGGTCTAATGCAAAGAGTTCCAAAGTGCGCAGAGCTGCGATAAGCCAAGCAACTTGACCTTTATTTGGTGTGTAGAAATTGGCAAAAGTGTATTTACAGGAGGCGACAGTTCCTTTGAGTAACAGGATTCTGCCTTCTGAGTCTTCATAATGTTGAGAGCATTGGAATGGTACCGACTGCTGAAAGATTATGGAAACTCCCTTGGACGACGTGAACTGATTAGTGGCGTGGAAGCAGAGGGGATAGTTCTTCGACGGGAGCCTCAGTATCTTCCCCGATTTAAAATGTGTTTCTTGAAGGAATGCGACATTGTTATGGAGCTTGCACAGTATAGTAAAAATTTAAGATCTTTTATTTGGTGAATTAAGACCATGAACATTGAATGAGGTGAAAACCAGTAAGGACATGACGAGTTGAAACGATGCGAGTCCGGTGGTAGGAAAGGTTAGTTAGGAGAGGATGGGTGGGGTGGGAAGCAAGCGAGAGAGTGGAAAAAAAGGGTGGGAAGTAAAGGAAAGAAAGAAAGAAAGAAAGAAAGAAAGAAAGAAAGAAAGAAAGAAAGAAAGAAAGAAAGAAAGAAAGAAGAGAGGAAGAGAAAAGAAGAAAGAGGAGAGAAGTAGGGTAGATGGAGAAATGTACCTGAGAAAAGGTGAATAGTGAAGCAATGAAACAGTTAGTGGCAACGCCTGACAGCCACCAACTAATCCAGACACATTCTGTCAATTGACAGAGATTGAGTAGACGGAGGTGTTCCCAATTGTTACAGCCGATAACCAAACCCTACAAGTATAGTAATGATGTGGTAGGACAATTTAAGTGTATGGGAAAAACGTAGATACGTGTATGAAAAGGCAGAGAAGTGAGGACAGAGAGCTAGTGATATGAAACCCGTCAGGAGGAAGGGCATAAGGCACATAGCACGTAGGGGAGGGTAGACACAGCTAGTGAATTCTATACAAAAAAAAAAAAGAAAGAACTGTAACATTTGAGAGAAATGCATAACCATACAAGAAAAACAACGTGGAGTTTACCACACAACAGCCACAAGTCTATCCAATGCAAACTCTCGAGTCGGCTAAGGCTTTATGGTCACCCGAGACCACGGGACCCCAGGCACCACCGCTGGCGGCCAACCCTGGCTAGGTATACCAAGGGACAAAAACCATGGATCCCGAAGTCTCAGGCAGGAATCCACCCCATGCATACATAATTGGATGAGGAGTGCAGAAAGAATATGTATAAAATAAAATAAGATATAATAAAGTAAATTAGAATGGAATAAAATAAAAGTATAATAATAGAAAATAAAATGTCCCTGACAAAAGTATTTCAGAGTATAACATCAGGGAACAGTTGTACATCAGACTCTTAAGAAGGCAATTATAAGTATTAGTGAGCGCTTACTTCAACTAGCCATACACTCCTCTAAACCTGGAAGAATCAGGAGGCAAGCCAAAGAGGTGGGAAGGCCATGTAGAGGAGGGGGATAAGGGATGAGGAGTGAGAGGAAGGTAAAAAGGGAAATAGGTGGAATGGGTAGAGTAGAGTAAGAGACAGGTGCGGGCTTTCAGTACATTATTCGCCAATAACATAACACAGAAATACGGCGCGAAGTCTAGCGAGGCAACATCAATTGACAGTACATCGCAAACCCTAGCGCTAGCTAGGGCCCCGCCACCACCTGCGACCACGGGACCGTCAACACACCAGGCTACCTCAAGTCTGCAGCACTGCCTGTGGACACCATAGTTCCCGAAGTCCCGGGCGGAGGGACACCTCACAAATACATGAAAAAGAAAGGACCCAGAAAGTATGAGGTACTCAATAATTAAGTAACTAGTAACAATGTGGGACAAATCAGGTAGACCATACAGTAAAAAACATTAAATGTGAAACCAACCCGGCCCACAACTATAAATCTAAAGCAGTGGAGGTCCATATTAAATTATATGGGGGCCACCCGGGAGTGAGGATAAGACCATAGAGAAGGGGGGGGGTATGAATGGGATGTGGGCATAGTCCAGAGGGAGAAGGTACCTTTAGCCACTTGCGGCAATAAGCGGGGTTTGTCCACTGCAGGTCCGGGAAATCAGGAACACATTCTAGTAGTGGAAAAGAGAGTATCAAGACCGACAGGAATGGCAGCCAGAACAACGAGGGAATCCTAGCCAGTCCTAAAGACAGGAGCAGGAGAGTATTCATAGTCCGGCATACACGGGGTGCGGTAGAGGATATCGTGAATCCCAGCAACGGATAGATAGATAGGTAAGAACTAGAACTGGAAACAAGTAGGGATTTGCAGAGTGTCATCTCCGGTGATGCAGGGTGAGGGATGTTTAACCGGAATCCTGCAGGTTTCTCCTCAGGGAGGATTTTTGGGACTTCGGCTCTGGTTTAGGATAGATAAGCCAAAGAGGAAAAGCCAAGTGTATTGTAGGCCTTTCTCTCGTAACGCTTCCAGTAAGGGAAGCAGAATCCGGCAGGCCTTTTAGACACAGGTTCCTCCTGCGATTGCGATTCTCCAAATCCTCTAGAAGCTCACATGTGCGGTTCAGGTGCTCGTGGTGTTTCGTTAAATGTTGCACCGCTGAGGAGGAAAGCAGTGTGAGTGCCGAGTACGCTGACTCCAGAGAAACCACGCGCTTACCAATGTGTTGGATATCTGAGCACATGTCATTCTAACTCTGAGAGCACTGGAGTTATAGCTTGTGCAAGAGCCTTACGGAGAAGCAATTTTGTAATAGCCACGGAGATGGTTTCGGTCCGGTCAGTGCCCGAAGTGCTGTCCAGGTCTGAGTCTTCTGCCATGCCTCCTGAATGTGCTTCTTCGGGCGCCATTTTGCACGCCATGACTGTGGATTGTAGAGCCTTCTTTCGGAAGAATTTGTGAACTTCCGCAGGGGTATGCTTGCCGGCTGGGGTGCCCGGAGGGTCCCCGTTTCTGTCCCTAGCAGTTTTGCCCAGTTTTGTCCATGAGGGAGTAAAGGCAGGTTTTGGCTCAATGACAGACGGAGCTGCCGGCTCAGACATCCATCAGTGTTGATGGTTAGGCTCCGCCCCCTCAGCTCCGTTTGTTTGTGTAGTTTCTGAATCTGTTTCTTGTCCACTTACCAGTGTCAAGGTCTCTTTATCTTGGGCAAGTGTTTTCCATGTTAGGGTTACAATTGATGATTAAAATTTTTATTATGAAAATCTTTGTTTTAACTGTATATTTATTAAAGAATTATCAACAAACAATATACAAGGCACACCAGAGTAATAAGAGAAATGGATAAACGTAGTGTCAATTTAGTGCTATCAAGGGAGGTCCGCAATGAGGGGCCACCCCAATGACAGCAACGCAATCCACAGAGTAATGCTGGTGGTAAAGATCTACAAATTAAGATTCAGAGGAGATGGACAAACCACCAAAATAAACTAGAATTATACAAAATTGCACAGAAAATACCTGTCAAACAATCAGAACAAGACACAGGAAAACACAAAAGGAAAAAGAGGGAAGTATGAGGACGGAGAGGAATAGTAGGGTAGGACATTCTTCCCCACCTGGCACTTTATTATTACTCATTAGAAAATTGCCAATATGTGTCCCAGATCAATTGGAATTGTTCCAACGAGTCATTGAGATACGCAGTGAGTTGTTCCATCATCCCTCAATCTAACCAACAGATCGAGATCAGGGGGTAATGTTTGTTTCCAATGGCTAGCAATCAAGGGTTTGGCCAAAGTGAGACTATGCTGTACCAAACTAGTTGCCCGCTTGCCCATGGTTCCAGGGGACACATTCAGCAAATACTGGAGAGAATCTAATGGAATGTTATTGGACAAAAGAGTGCAGACCAGCGTCTTTACCTGGCTCCAAAATGGTTGTACCTGGCTCCAAAATGGTTGCAATACTGGGCATGTCCAAAAGATGTGATGTAACGTACCCACATTTCGTCCATACCTCCAGACTGAAGTAATGGCTGAATTGAATATATGTAAAAGGGCAGGGGTGTGATAAACATTGGAATCTTGTATTGTTGTTCCTTGCACATTGTACGAATAGTTTTTTTAGCTTCTTTCAACCAAATCACTTGCCACAATGACAAGAGGATAGGTCGCCCTATGATAGTCTCCCACCTAGTCATATGTTTGTCAGTAGGCAGGACCGAGGCCACTAGGTTTTGGAAAATGCAATAAATAGCCAATGAGGTCCTTAGCAGATGTGAGGTAGAGCCTCTCAAAGGAGGTCGGAGTGGATACATGGGTGGAGTGAAAAGTATGTAACATGAAGTGATGATCTGAATGTAGTGGTAATATGCCTATGACAGGAGGGAATGTTGCTGATGGAATTGGGCAAAGGGGCGAAGAATCCATGTAATAGGGTCAACAATATCAGCTAAGTGGAAGACTTCTGCAGTCATCCAAATTCATGTAAAATCGGAGTGTAAGCCCTCTGAGATCAAGCGATTGAAGAGAATGGGTGTTAAGGATGAGCAGGGCGACTGCAGAGAGAAGCAATGTTTGCAGTGTTGCCAAATATCTCTCTGAAATCATATGGGACTTAGAAAGGAATATAATGGGAGGGGGGAGCCCCCTATAGCAACGAGTTAGTATGTGTCGGAGCCAACCATATTTAACCATACAACCATCTCTGTCCACCTATTATATGCCCTAAGCGAAGTCCAGGAGGGGATACATCTAAGATGAGCCACCCAATAGTACTTGCAGACATATCAAACAGTTAGTCCCCTGATGTCTTATCAGCTAGAAGTACGGATTTGGGAATCCTGGAGTGCCAGATAAATCTAAGGATAGTTGACTGCATCACCCTGAGATCTCCCATAGGAACAGCCATGGGGAGTGTTTCAAAATAATACAAAAGCTTTGGTAAAAGGGTCATCTTGACTGCTGCAATACATCCAAAGAAGGACATAAGCTAAGTGTTGCCATGTATCTATGAGATTGTGTATCTCCAGAGGGGGAAAGTTACCTCTTACACAGTGGAGTAAAATGGGGTAAGATGTACCCCCAGATATTTTAGGAAAGCTCCTTTTCATTAAAACTGAAAATTTTGTTTTCAGCGGCCAATAGTTAGGAACAGTGATGGTTAGTGGTGTCTGGTGTGAGGGATACATTTAGGTAAAGATTTAGGAACAGCAAATTTCAGGGTAAATTATTGTCTGTTTAATTATCTGTTCAAAATGCCATCCTCATCTGTTCACCATGCCATCCTCATCATCTGTTTGTTCCACTGCCTGATTACCTTCTCGTCCTGACCCAGACATCTCTACATGAGTTATTTCCTAGCTTTCTTTTTACCTGCTTGTGTTGTAATATGGTTTTATACTTCTTGGTTATATGATTTTGGTAAATTCTGAGTACAACTTGATCCTCTTTCCAGGATTATCCAGAAAAGGGGATTGCTATAGGTGAAGTCAAGGGTGTAAAGGTAGGAGTTGCTATACTGGGCCCTGAAAACCTGAAGGAGACCCAAAGGTCCCTTTGCAACATAAATTATACCACAAATCTAAATGACACATAGTACTTATGGGCCCCATCACAGATATTGCATTGATGCCCAGGACCTTAAAGGTATGCTTCTGGGTAAAGTCTAGTTCTACTAACTTGTATCCAGCTATCTTTGTTACATTTCAGAATGTTTTCACTGTAAGATCAACTTCCTTAAAAAACAATAAGGTACCCCCAGCAGCTGGATGAAATAAAAGATTAATCCCAAGCAGCAGAAAGTTTATTCACCGAATAGTGAAAAACAGCCATGTGATGACCACTTTTGGAACTGTGAATATCTATAGGTCTATTAACATGTCCAATTTTTTGATGGACTGTTTTTTACAACCAGCAAAAAAACTAACATGCTCTGTCTTTGCCCAGTCTGTCTCTGTCTTTTAGACGGACATAGATATAGCCATCTAAATAATCTTCTTGAACAGGCTTCAAGAGACCAACATGGCCATTTTTCATGAATATTAGGTCCATGGAAAATGACACTATCATGTGAATAAGGCCTTACAGTAGAAGCAGTGAAGCTGTGAAATAGCTGAGGAACTAATTTAAAGACGACCTTTCACTACCAACTCCAACTCTTTGCATCATTCAATAGGTGCTGCTCCATTGATTCTAATGCAAGTTGCAATTTTTTTCTCTAGTCTCCACCATATCTGAGCAAATGATTCTGTTTCAGCATCCAATTTGCTAATTAGGCTCTCACCTGTCAAGTGGGTGGTTCTGGGCTGTAGTAAACAGACAAAGGACCACTTACCTCACAGTAGAGGGCATAATTAGAATATTGGGTGCTAAATCTAACAACATGATTGCTCAAGAATGGTGGGGGCTACAGAAAAATTAGGTAGTCGAGGTGGTGAAAGGTCCTCGTAAATGGAGTCTACCACCACCAAAAACATTTCTAAACCATTTACAATTTGTACTGTTAGAGGGGTCATTAAGTGGCATAGTGAATACATTTTCTGTGTTAAAGTGCAAGCTAGCTGCTGAGAAAATCAACCTTTAACCCAATAGTTACCGGTGTATAGACATTAATGGGCCTTATTCCATAGTAATTGACTTTCTTCGTCAGTGGGTTTCCCACATTCTCACACCCGGATCTGCAAACAACATATCCTATGCGGGTAACCCCTTAGATGCCTTGGGTCAACAGCGACTGCAGCATCAGAGTGGATTTGGAGGGAAGGGGCTCACTCCTATAGGTATTCGGACCCCTGCAAATAAGATTGCAGCAGTTTGGCAGGTAGGAGAGGAGCTGATAACAGGAGATAGGAGCATGATAAGATATATTACAAAGTTTCTTGTATTCACCTGAACTAGTGATTTGCAAAAAAATATTTGAAGCAACAAGTTACTCTTTAAGTTATGGGTCTTGGAAAGTGGCAAGGTAAAAAAAGGGTTTTTACTTTGCAAAAACAGTTGCCTTGACCCAGTTAATAAATTTATCAGGTTATTTAATCCGCATTGTAAAAAGTGCAAAATCTATAGCATATAAAGGTAATGTCAAAATTGCTGTTTTTTCTATTCCTTCCGAGAAAGAGTTAATAAAAGTTAATCAATGAGGTATATCTACCTCAATGTGAATGAGCCCTATGTGCTTTTGGACCACTAATTTAGATTGTTGGTTTTTGGACACCTTGTAACGTTTGCAGAGACCCTAAAATTGCCCCTACAAAATAGGGTCAATTCTTGTCGAATTCCAATTTACTGGCACCTCCAGGACTCTGCAAAATCAACCTGATGTCCAGAAAGTCCCTCTAAATCTATACCCCAAAATTTAAAAAGCGTAGTGCTCCTTCACTTCTGAGCCCTGCTGTGTGTCCAAGCAGAAGTTTACGCCCACATATACAACTTCTTTGTGACCAGGATAACCCACTTAATAGTTTTAGGAGTGCGTGTCTCTGATGACACAAAGTGGGCACAACATTCTGGGCACTGAAATGGCATATTTCTTTAAAAAATTTCAATTTGTACATTAATTTTTCAGAAGCACTATTGGGCTCAAAATGATAATACACCTTGAGAAATTCCTTGAGGGGTGTAGTTTCTAAAATGGGGTTACTTTTAAGGGGTTTCCATTGTACAGGTACTTTAGGGGCCCTACAAAAAGGGACATGGCACCTGAAAACTATTCCAGCAAAATATGCCCTCCAAAATCCAAATAGTGCTCTTTCTATTCCAAGCCCTGCCATGTACCCATACAACATTTTATGACCACATATGAGGTATTTCTGTTTTCAGGAGATATTGTGTTACAAACTGTGGTGCTTTTTCTTCATTAAACTATTATAAAAATGTTAAAAAATTGGCGCTAAATGGACAGTTTATTGGAAAAAAGTAATTTTTCATTTTTACGTCCTAATGCTAATATAATCTGTGAAAAAGCTGTGGGGCCAAAATTCTCACCATACACCTTGAGAAATTCCTTGAGGGGTGTAGTTTCTAAAATAGGGTCACTTTTTGGGGGTTTCCATTGAATTGGTACTCTAGCGGCTCTGCAATTGAGACATAGCACCAGAAAACTATTCCAGCAAAATCTGTCCTCCAAAAGCCAAATAGCGCTCTTTGTGTTCTGAACCCCACCATGTATCAACATATGAGTTTACAACCACATATGGGGTATTCCTGTGTTCAGGAGAAATTGTGTAACTATCTGTGGGGTGCTTTTTCTCCTTTAACCAATTGGGAAAATGAAAACTTTAGGGATAAAGTGATGATTTAGTAAGTTTTCATTTACACATACCAATGTTAATAAAATCTGTGAAATGGCTGTGGGGTCAAAATACTCGGTATACACCTTGATAAATTCTGTCAGGGGTGTAGTTTCCAAAATGGGGTCACTTTTGGAGGGTTTTCATTGTATTGGTACTCTAAGGGCTCTGCAAATGAGACATTGTACCTGAAAACTATTCCAGTAAAATCTGCTTTTCAGATGCCCAGTGTTGCTCCTTCCCTTCTGTGCGCTGCCATGTGCCCAAACAACTGTTTACATTCACAAGTGGGGTATTGCTGTGCTTGGGAAAAATTGCATAACAAACTGTGAGATGTATTTTCTCCTTTAACCCCTTGTCAATTTGTTAATTTTAGGGCTAAATGAACGCATTATTGAAAAAAAAAAATTAAATGTCTAAATTTCATTGTTTTAATTCCTGTGAAATGCTTAAAGGGTTAACAAACTTCCCAAATGCTGTTTTTAATTATTTGAGGGGGGCAGTTTTGAAAATTGGGTAATTTATGGGGGTTTTTAATATACACACATGGACAAAATTGTTGGTACCCCTCGTTTAATGAAAGAAAAACCCACAATGGTCACAGAAATAACTTGAATCTGACAAAACTGGAATTTTCCAAACTACATATTGACAAGCCACAAAGCTTCTGGAAGAATGTCCTATGGACAGATGAGACAAAAATCTAAATTTTTGGCAACGCACACCAGCTCTATGTTCACAGACGGTAAAATGAAGCATATCTTGAAAAGAACACTGTCCCTACTGTGAAACATGGAGGAAGCTCTGTTATGTTCTGGGGCTGATTTGCTGCATCTAGCACAGGGTGTCTTGAATCTGTGCGGGGTGCAATGAAATCTCAAGAATATCAAGGGATTCTAGAGAGAAATGTGCTGCCCAGTGTCAGAAAGCTTGGTCTCAGTTGCAGGTCATGGGTCTTGCAACAGGATAATGACCCAAAACACACAGCTAAAAACACCCAAGAAAGGCTAAGAGGAAAATATTGGACTATTCTGAAGTGGCCTTCTATGAGCCCTGAACTAAATCCTATTGAGCATCTTTGGAAGGAGCTGAAACATGCCGTCTGGAAAAGCACCTTCAAACCTGAGACAACTGGAGCAGTTTGCTCATGAGGAGTGGGCCAAAATACCTGTTGAGAGGTGCAGAAGTCTCATTGACAGTTACAGGAATCGTTTGATTGCAGTGATTGCCTCAAAAGGTTGTGCAACAAAATATTAAGTTAACGGAACCATCATTTCTGTCCAGGCCTGTTTCATGAGTTTTCTTTTTTTAAAAATTTTGTTGAAGCCTGGTTGAAAAGCAATGTCTGACTTTCATTTGTTCATTTTCATAGAATTTTTATATATTATTACTTTTGTCAGATTCAACTTATTTCTGTGACTATTGTGGGTTTTTCTTTCATTAAATGAGGGATACCAACAATTTTGTCCACGTGTGTATAGGCCTTTAAAATTCCCTACAGAACTGAAGTGGTGCCTAACAAATGGGTTTGGGAAATTTTCTTTTCTGGAAAAATCGCTGTTACATTTGTAAGCTTTATAATGTCCAAAATAAATTAAAGGGCGATTAAATTTTTCCAATTTTACATCAAATTTCCTATTTTTTTTTTTATAAATTAACGCATAAAATGTTGATCAATGTTTACCACTAATGTGAAGCACAATGTGTCATGTAAAAACCTCAAAATCACATGGGTAAGTTAAAGCGTCTCAAAGTTATTGCCATATAAAGTGACACATGTCAATTTTGAAAAATGAGGCCTGGTCATTAAGGTATTTTTAGGCCCAGTCCTTAAGGAGTTAAACATGTCCTGAAAAAACATTCCCTCATAAAGTTATATTTAATAAAAATAACAAAGCTATAGGGTTTGGTATATGAGGATAGATGCAAAAAAATTTCAAAAATTGGTTTGGTCATCAAGGCCTACAAAGAGGCCAGTCACTAAAAGGTTAAACCATAGGCAAATGATATGTTTGGCGCAGCAGGAAAGACAGAAAAAAGATATGTTCACTATGCCTTTAACAAACCCCTACTACAGCATATAAACGGTGTTATGATCAAATGCAGTATTCACACAGTTTACAGGAAGAGGTCATAGAACCAGAACTACTAACTACTATGGCAAAAGGTTGCTACCAGTGATACTGCACACCTAAATTGATACCAAAACCAGCCTCCGGATGTCTTCACCAGAGCTCCTAGCGGTGAAGTTGGAATTTTCTTCCTTCGGCCAGAGTTAGCAACAACTGAACAGTGTACTGCAAGTTGGCGCACTGCAAGTAGCAGCAGACCCAGAAACTCAGACACTCACCGTAGGAACGTAGGACCTGACAGAAGATCAAAGGATTCATCTATCCAGATGTCCAGAGCTTAGATAGCAGATGAGGATGAAGTAACTTCCATGGTGCAAAGTGCCGTGAGAGCTGTAGAGCTTGGAGCAGCGAGGAAACAGAATGGTCATCTATCTGGTCGGTAACAGAGATGTGGCGAATTACAAATGGGAGAAGCAAAAGAGTAGTCGTCTATCCGGTCGGCAGCAAGATGGCAGTGAGGTACAGAGCGTAAGACAAAGGCAGGTCCAGGAGAAAAGCGATGGTCAGAGCCAAACGGGTAAGTAGGAGCCAAGTCGGTAAACAGGACCAAAGTCAAACTGCGGAGCCAGGGGTCAGAAACAGAAGAGCTAGGTGCAGAGACAAAAACCAAACTAACCAGACAAAAACTGAATAGCAACTAGGTTCAAACAGGAGTAGACTTTTAAAGACCCAGGAAACAGACAGGTGATCAAGCCTTAAAGGGGAACACACACCAAATAGAAAAGACATTAGAGGGAAGTTGGTACACTCACAGCAGCAACCACTGAGGTTCCAGCTCTACTCCTAACAAATGGTTTAAAAGTGATTACGGTAGTAGCAGAATCCAATTAAGCAGATGCTGCTGGTCACTTAAAAAAGTTTCTGCAATAGTGCTGCACAGAACCATAACCCAAAGCTGGATTAATTCAAAACATTTTAAGGCTAAGACACCACATTGCTGAAATGCAGTGTTTTTGGTTGCTGTGAAAAGCAGTGGAAAAAAACTCTACGTTTTACAGTACCAGCAGGAAAGCAGTTTTTTCAAAACTCATCATGAATCGGGAACGTTTTCCCTATAGATTTAATAGGGAAATGGAAAAAGTTTTTTACCTGTGCTTTGCTATGTGGGGCCTTAGCCTAAAGATATTTTCCTATCATTTGTCTTTAAGTTCGGGCCCCACGTTGCAAAAAATGCTGCGTTTTTAAGGGCCTGCAAAATGGAGGGATTCTGGCTAATCCACACATTGCAGAAAAAAAATCGGAAAAAAACGTAAATACTGCATGTCAAACACTGGAGTTTTCCATACAGGCATAATAGGGGCAGAAAGTCCACAGAGGAAAATTCTGTGGACTTTCTGGACTTTTTTTTGCTTCGGCTCACTATATGGGGCCTTTTCCTTATGATATTTTTTTAAGAAAAATATAGAAAAGTCTACAAACATTTTGTTTTTTGGTGGTTTTATTCCATTTTTTGGGGTCAGTGGCTTTTTTTTTGGAAATACAATATACTCTTGTTTCTAGCTTTTTTCCTATTGACTTCTCTTTTTCATAGATATATACAACGGGTAAAATAAGTATTGAACACTTCACCAATTTTCTAAGTAAATATATTTCTAAAGTTGCTATTGACATGAAATTCTCATGCATCCAATCCACACAGGCAAAGAAATCAAACCATAGATGTCCATAAATTAAGTTATGTATAATGATGAGAAATGACACAGGGAAAAAGTATTGAACACATGAAGAAAGAGAGGTACAAAAAAATGGAAAGGACATCATTTCCCTGTAAACTGGCCACAACCAGGTGCTGATTTCAGGAGGAGTAACAAAAATTATCAGAGGCGTTGTCCAAGAGTCACGGACCACCTGTGAAAAGCTACAGAAAAATCTGGAATGAACAGGAACAATTGTTTCAAAGAAAACAAACTAATGCACTCAGCCTCCATAGCCTGTATGCAAGCTCACCACACAAGACTCCATTGCAGAGCAAAAACCATGGTCATGTGCGTAAAAAGTTTGCTTAACAAAGTTTAGACAAGCCTGTGAAATACTGGGAGAATATAATCTGGTCAGATGAGACCAAAATTTAACTCTTTGGATGCCATAATACACACCATGTTTGAGGGCCTAAAGGCCCAGCATATCACCCCAAAATCACCATACCAGCAGTGAAGTTTGGAGGTGTGCGACTGCTTTTCAGCATATAGCAATAGCAAACTTCATATAATTGAAGGAAGGATGAATGGACAAATGTACCGAGGCATTCTTGATAAAAATCTGCTGCCAACTACCAGAATGATGAAAATAAAACAATGGTGGACATTTCAGCAAGACAATGATCCCAAACACACAGCCAAGGCAACTCTCAATTGGTTTCAGGGAAATAAAATAAAGCTGCTAGAATGGCCCAGCCAATCCCCTGACCTGAATCCAATAGAAAATCTATGGAAGGAGCTCAGAGTTCATAGAAGGAGTCCACAGACAGTGTTGGCGTTAGGGAGGGCAGTCTGGGCAACTTCCCATGGTCCCCGTCCCCAAAGGGGCCCCTGGGATCCGGAGCATCAGGCTTTCAGCCTGATGACTCAAATCCAGGGAACTCCACAGCTGTATCGGCATGCTGTACTGTGCAAGCCGATACTGTTACAGCCTGTAACAGAGCATGAAGCTGCAAAGTCCCTGCTCTGCCATAGACTGATAGTAATGCACAGGATATCGCGGCGCATGTGGCGTGATAACGTCACTGCATCGCGCCACCTGTACCAAAATTCAGCTGCTTCACTCATCATGGGTTCACAGTAAAGTAAAAGATTTATTGTTTTCAGGAAAGGGAAGGGGGATCTGATAAGTGGAGCTGTAATAAGGGCTGGACTATTATTTATAAGAGGGAGAAACTATTATAAGGGGGGGAAACTATTATTTATATGAGAAGATATTATTTATATTGGGGGAACTATTAAATATAAGGGGGCTATTATAAGAGATTAACTATTATTTATAATTGTATATAATTGTTTCCCTTATAATAATCCTCTTATATATTATAGTTCCTCCCATATAAATTGTTGGCAGCGGACTAATCTTTGACTGTCCAGGCGTTCAACAGTAAACAGATATTTATTGAGGAACAAGAATAATACACTGTATTCTGTAACTTATGATCTCAGCTACTTGTCTGTAAGCTCCATGTGCTCTGCTCTATGCTGTAGCTACTAAAAAAAAAAAAAAAAAAAAAAAAGGAACTTCCTGGTTTTGTTAATCTAGCCCCCACCTTTTTAACAGAGCTTTATTAACAACTTAACACTATGCCTAGAGACAGAAGCTTATGCAGTTATAAACATATAAACAGTAGTTGTTGCAATACAGGCAATAATAAACATTATTCCAACACCCCCACTCAACAACTACTTATCTAGTTAGTCCCATTGAGGTTCTGAACTCTTCTAACTTGGTTCTTGGCAATGGCTTTCTCATAATATCAGCCACCATCTTGTCAGTTTCGCAATAAACAAATTTGATGATAACACATTCCATCAAATCACGCAGGTGGTGATGTTTAACGTCGATGTGCTTGGTTCTTGCATTGATCTTTTCACTGCTTGCAAGTTTAATGCATCCTTGGTTATCTTCATACATCGTCGTTGGCTGAGTTGACGGCTTGCCAAGATCCTTTAACAACTGGTTTAGCCAAATGATCTCTTGACTTGCGTAGGTTGCAGACACATATTCTGCTTCTGTAGATTATAAGGCAACAGATACCTGTTTTCTGCTGGACCAAGAGATAGAACTTTCTCCAAGCTTGAACAAGTACCCACTTGTTGACTTACGATCACTTGAATCATTAGCCCAGTCTGCATCCACATAGCCTGTGAGTTTTAGATCTCCTGTTGAAGACATTCTTAAACTTATGTCTTGAGTTTCTTTCAAATATCGGAGAATTCTCTTAACAGCATTCCAGTCTCTTTGGAGTGGTTTTTCCACATGTCTGCAGAGAATATACTGCTGCTGCGATATCTGGTCAAGTCATATTTGTTATGTATAGAAGTGCCCCCACCACCTGTCTGTATTTCTCATTGTTTGGTAACAGATCATCTTCTACTTCCAATCTTAGGTAGCATGACTCCATTGGGGTTGATATACCTTTTGCTTCTGACATTCCAAACTGGTTGAGGATTGAGTTGATTTTTGCACTTTGGTTTAGAAAAAAACTTCCATCTTCTTCTCTCTGGATCTGGATGCCTAAATAATATGTAACAATTCTAAGGTCTTTTGTTTCAAATTGCTGATTCAGAATTTCAGTCATTTTTGCAATTTCTGTTTTTTCTTCTTGTACAACAATCACATCGTCTACATATAAGAAAATATACATCCACTTTCCATCTGTACACTTTGTGTATAGGCATGGGTCTGCTTGACCTCTCTTAAATCCTTCTTCCAATAAGACTTTGTTTATTTTGGTATTCCATGCTCTTGCCGATTGCTTAAGACCATAGAGAGATTTTTGTAGTTTACAAACGAGGTTTTCTTCACCTTTTCTGATATAACCCTCAGGTTGAGTCATGTACAAATCCTCCTCAATGTCACCATTTAGAAAGGCAGTTTTGATATCCAAATGTCTGACAGACATCCTTTGTATAGCAGATACAGCTAATAAAGTCCTAAACGTGGTCTGCTTAGCAACTGGAAAAAATGTAGCATCATAATCTTCACCATATTTCTGAGAATATCCTTTTGCAACTAATCTTGCTTTAAATCTGTGAACTTTGCCTTCAGAGTCATATTTGGTGTTAAACACCCACTTACACTTTATTGCTTTCTTGCCTTGTGGTAGTTTGGTGAGTTTCCAGGTTTGAAGTTGATGAAGCAATTTCATTTCCTCATTAGCAGCATTAATGCACTTCGTTTTTTCATGGGCAGGTAGTCGTTGGATCTCATCCCATGATCTGTGAACTTTGCCTTCAGAGTCATATTTGGTGTTAAACACCCACTTACACTTTATTGCTTTCTTGCCTTGTGGTAGTTTGGTGAGTTTCCAGGTTTGAAGTTGATGAAGCAATTTCATTTCCACATTAGCAGCATTAATGGCTCTAGAATGAAGTGGCTCTAGATCGGGTAGTGTTTTAGCAATGTAGGATAGACGCTTAGCTGGTATACCCTTGTTTGATCTTGTCGATATTCTTATTTCAGGTTCACTTGATGTTTCCGTTGCTTCTTCAATGGTTGAAGAATCTAACCAAACTTCTACATCTTTCTCTTTGTCATTTTGTAACTGTGACTTAGGTTGTTGTTGCTTCATCTGGACTACTGGTATAATGTCATAAAACTTGAGCGAGACGAAGTTCTCATCAATCATTACATCTCTGCTTATTGTGACCTTGTTCGTTTCTGGGTGCAGGATTCTATATCCTTTCTGGGTTTCACTGTAGCCCACCAAGATACCTTCTTTGGCATGGGATTTCCACTTGGTAGGTTTTTCCTTAGGGACATGCACAAATATTTTACTTCCAAATACTCTTATGTGTTGTAGATTAGGATTTTTGCTGTTCCATATCTCAAATGGAGTTTTCTCTGTAGCTTTACCTGGTATCCTGTTTTGAAGATAGCATGCTGTCATGATTGCTTCACCCCAATATGTTGTAGGCAAATCTGCGTCAAATAGCATACTTCTTCCACTTTCACAGAGTCCGGTTTCTTCTTTCCGCTACACCATTTTCTTGAGGATTGTATGGTACAGTGGTCTGAAACACGATTCCATTTTTCTTTAAAATGCTTTGTGTCTCACTGCTTGTATATTCAGTTCCATTATCTGCACGCAGGATTTTTGTCATTCTCCCAAATTTGTTATATACTTCAGCTAGATATGTTTCAAGTTACCCTGGGACTTCATCTTTGCTGTGAAGTAGATTGACAACCATATATCTTGAATAGTCATCGATAAATGTGAATATCTCTTCTTTCCAGGAGTTAGAGTATTCATTGGACCACAAACATCAGTATGTATTAAATCCAGTGGCTGTTCTGATTTTGTAGTACTATTCTTAGGAAAAGATTTTCGGGACATTTTTCCTTTAAGACAGCTTGTAAACTTCATTGTCTGATTACACTGATCAATTGTAATGCCTTCAGCAAGTTGTTTTTGAACTAACTTTCTTATTGCTTCTGGGTCTCTATGTGCAAGACACCTGTGCCATAGATGGATACAATTTGTGTGTTGTTCTTGTTTAGCAGTATATGCGTTTTCTTTGCAATTTAACTAATATAGCTCATCTTTGATCTTTCCTTCTGCTAGTATACAGCCCCTTTTTGAGATGATGCAGCCGTTATCTTTAAATGTAACTTCATTTCCTTGTCTTGTGAGTTTCTTCACAGATAACAGATTGTTTTCAAGGCTAGGTACATACAGCACGTCTTTTACTGGGATCTTTCTGCTTTGTGTTGGGGAGACTTGACAATCAATGTAACCATCCCCTATTCCCTCTGTATTCATATACTGACCATTAGCCAAAATCACTTTCTCTGACTTAGTTTGGTTAAGGTTAGAAAATAAGTTTCTGTCATTGGTCATATGACTAGTTACTCCAGAGTCTATACACCATGCATGCTTGGATGTACTTGCATTAATGGTAAAAGCAGTTTCAGTACTTGAATTGTGTTTTTCTTCAGTGAAGGCACTTTTAACCCTTTGATGATTTTGCTTTTTCAGATGATTCATCCTAGCTTTCAAGGCTCTGCAGTCAGCTTTTAGGTGCCCTGTTTTCTTGCATACAAAACACTCACGTGTTTCTTTCAAATGACTTTTATTTTCGGGTAGAGCTTGGGCTTTTAAAACGGATTCTGCTTTAGATACCCCAGCGCTGCATACACTCTCTGTCTTTCGCTTGTATTCATCTATAAGCTTTCCTCTGACATACTCCAGTGTGAGCTCATTATCTGGGCGCGCATCTAGTGCGGTTACAAGAGTGTCATAGCTTTCTGGAAGACCGCTTAATAGTAGTGCAGCAATATGTAAATCTTTGAGATCTTCTCCAATGCCACGTAAGTGCTCCACAATTTCTAAAGTGTTTCTTATATAGTCCTGCATATCACTGTTCCTATTTAGCTTAGACTGGTACAGTTTTCTCATTAGATATAACTTATTGCCGAGATTTATCCTTTCATGCACTTTCTGCAGCTGCTCCCACATTTCTTTTGCAGTGTCACATTTGCATACATGTACACTCTGATCATCATCTATACTGAGGGATATAGTGCTTTGTGCCTTCTGATCCTTCTCTATCCAGTCATCTGTTACTGGGTCAGGTTTAGACTCCTGTGTGTATTTCCATATACCTTCTCTTATCAGCAGCATCTTTATCTTGAATTTCCAGGATTGATAGTTCTGATTATTCAGGTTTGGCATTGTGAACTTCATAGAGTTGCTGCTGGTGGCCATCTTGGATCACTGTTGCTTTCCTTTTCTTTCTGTGTCTCTGGGTATCTGGGGGTATCTGGGCCCATAACCTGTTGGCAGCGGATTAATCTTTGACTGTCCAGGCATTCAACAGTAAACAGATATTTATTGAGGAACAAGAATAATACACTGTATTCTGTAACCAGGAACTTCCTGGTTTTGTTACTCTAGCCCCCACCTTTTTAACAGAGCTTTATTAACAACTTAACACTATGCCTAGAGACAGAAGCTTATGCAGTTATAAACATATAAACAGTTGTTGCAATACAGGCAATAATAAACATTATTCCAACACTTACCCTGATATTTCCATTTCAGTCTCTGGCCTTACCATAACTCTCAGGCAGTATGCCCATTGTCTCAGGGTTTTGCTTGATTCAGACCTTTCCTTCACCTTATCCAATCACTCGCACACTCATGTCATCTTCACCTCAAAAACATCTTCAGAATCCGACCTTTCCTTACCACCGATACATTAAAGACCCTTGTCGCCCTGAATCACTCTCAACTTGACTACTGTAACACCCTTCTATTCTGTCTTCCCCTTACTAACTCTCCTCTCTACAATCTATTCTGAATGTGGTGCCCAGGCTCATCTATCAGTCTAAACGCTACAACAATGTCTCCGGTCTGTGTCAGACACTACATTGGCCTCCTATTCAATACAGACTACAATATAAACTTATCACCCTCATTCACAAGGCTCTCCACAATGCTTCACCTCCCTACTTTTCCTCTCTCATTTCTGTCTATTGCTCAACCCGTGCTCTCTGTTCACTCAGTGATTTAAGATTAACATCCTCTCTTATCAGAACCTCCCACTCCCATATCCAAGACTTCTCCCGAGTTGCACCACTTCTCTGGAATGCTCTACCCCAGACAATCAGATTAACTCCCAATTTCTACAGCTTCAAGCGCAAACTAAAGACACATCTCTTCAGACAGACCTATCACAATTCCTAATCTAAGCCCTCCCACATTATCCTACAGGATATGATGTCATATCGGACTATAATTTTATATGTCCAGGCACCATCTGCACATTAAAGAACACTGACTGGTGACGGCTCATACAGCTTTATTTATGTGTAATGAAAGTAAACTCTATCACATAAACAGATTCTCCACTGTATAAGCAATGCTACCTCCTATGCCACCCCTGCTACCTCTTGTGTCACCCTCTCTACCTCATAGATTGTAAGCTCTTCTGAGCAGGGCCCTCAGTCCCATTGTGTGAATTGACTTTTACTCTGTAATTTATCTTTTTTTCTGTACTTGAACCCTACAATTTGTGCTGCGGAATATGTTGGCGCTATATAAATAAAATTTATTATTATTATTACTATTATTAATATAGTTTGTCTTTTGATATTTATTAAATACTCTATATATCACTTTTTCTCACTGTTCACTTTTTTAAATTTTTTATTATGTTTTCGGCACGCACTGCGCGCTATGAACTTTTGGCACACTTTTGCACTTTTTTCATGTGTGTTCATTCAGTATCATATTTATATTTCTGTATGAATTTTTGTATGAATGGTTTGTCTTTAATACATATATCATTCCCCGGAGGCCAGTACATTAGGGGACTTTGCACAGTATGTATATTCGTTACATATTTTGGGTACATGTTTCATGGTTTATAATTTATTTGCTCTATGGCCAACATTTCCTCTTTTGCACTTTATTATTAGTGTATCCGGCAGTTTGGCGTTCTGCTATTCTCTTGTTCTTTTATATGGTACACTTCTTTGGGTATCTTATAGATCTTTTATATTCTGCTGTGTTTACCTCCCCCTTAGGGAAGTCACCGATACGGCAGCACCCCCTCTGGTGATGTGTCACCCGGTCCGCCTTCTTTAGTTATTGGTGTCTTTCGCACATACGTGGTTATTTCACGTATGTACGTTTTTGTTTCTTGTCTTATCATCAGTCATTAGTAATTGTTAATCATAAGCAGCAATCGTTATCCATTCTTTGAAGCCACCCTTTTTACTCTACCTACTCACGTGGACAAAATTGTTGGCACCCCTTGTTTAATGAAAGAAAAACCCACAATGGTCACAGAAATAACTTGAATCTGACAAAAGTAATAATATATAAAAATTCTATGAAAATGAACAAATAAAAGTCAGACATTGCTTTTCAACCATGCTTCAACAGAATTTAAAAAAAAAAAAAAACTCATGAAACAGGCCTGGACAGAAATGATGGTACCCTTAACTTAATATTTTGTTGCACAACCTTTTGAAGCAATAACTGCAATCAGACGATTCCTGTAACTGTCAATGTGACTTCTGCACCTCTCAACAGGTATTTTGGCCCACTCCACATGAGCAAACTGATCCAGTTGTCTCAGGTTTTAAGGGTACCTTTTCCAGACGGCATGTTTCAGCTCCTTCCAAAGATGCTCAATAGGATTTAAGCCAGGGCTCATAGAAGGCCACTTCAGAATAGTCCAATGTTTTCCTCTTAGCCATTCTTGGGTGTTTTTAGCTGTGTGTTTTGGGTCATTATCCTGTTTCAAGACCCATGACCTGCAACTCAGACCAAGCTTTCTGACACTGGGAAGCACATTTCTCTTTAGAATCCCATGATAGTCTTGAGATTTCATTGTACCCTGCACAGATTCAAGACACCCTGTGCCAGATGCAGCAAAGCAGCCCCAGAACATAACAGAGCCTCCTCCATGTTTCACAGTAGGGACAGTGTTCTTTTCAAGATATGCTTCATTTTTCCGTTTGTGAACATAGAACTGATGTGCCTTGCCAAAAGTTAGATTTTTGTCTCATCTGTCCATAGGACCTTCTCCCAGAAGCTTTGTTGCTTGTCAACATGTAGTTTGGCAAATTACTTTTGTCAGATTCAAATTATTTCTGTGACCATTGTGGGTTTTTCTTTCATTAAACGAGGGGTACCAACAATTTTGTCCACGTGTGTATGTCACTTCCAGCGAGGGCAATTTCACCACTTCCTGTTTTGGCATTTCCATAATTATTCCCTACACCTGTTTACTTGCATCATGTGTACTTCTGTCTGTTCTTTTATTGGTTCAGATACACTTTATACAGTTGCATTATTCACCACTGGGAACATTCCCCAAACGAATCCACTCAGGCAAAATGCGCGTCGGGATGCATTCATCATTATTGGTATGTATGGGGCTTTCTCATCTAAATACTATTTAAATTATTGGTCTATGCCGACCCCCCCCCCCCCCCCCCCGCGGACCTTATTATGTGTTTGGGTCTATAGCATATTGTTATATGCTTTTTTACACCCTATTAATTTATTCATGGGGTTGTGCTGGGAGACCTTTAGTTTTATTTATGTGATCCATGTGTATTCTCAAATAACCTCTTTTTGATAGTTCTCTTTCTTGTGGTTAATTCTGATCCTTTATTATCCATTTCAACTTTTCAATCTGTATATGTCATTTTATTACCTTTATGAATGTCACTGTGAGTTGTTAGGTATTCTGCTCACTTGCAGTTTTTTTGTTTTTTTTTGGTAGCATTTACTTGTTCCTGGCCAAGCTGCTGGCTGTAGAGTCGCTACTGTACCACTTAATAGATTCTACTGAGTTTCATCAACTGCTGTCCTAGGCACCATTATTTCTCTAGGAAAGCTGTTCCTGCTTTATATCACCATGTGCCAGAGAAAGTGGGCCTTTCCTTGGATATGACAGTCTGGGGAAAGGTGCATGTCAAATCTGTCACATGGAGTAGCAATTATGGGCAAGGACAATACATGGCTTTCCCGGCTCACTGGTTCAATATTTTGAGCAGCAGTGGCCACAATCCAGAAATGCAGCAGGGCCAGGTGCTAGTTCCTCCCCGATTGTACAGGCCTAGTTCCATCAACATGCAGGGCCCATCCACCTTCTCTGGATTCTCCTCTCTAGACCATTTCCTGCCACCATCTTCACCAGGGCAAACCGTTGCTTCCACTACACATCCTACTCCTCCACCCTCATTTCATGGGTATAAGTCGAAGAGCTGCTATGCAGTTTTGTAATTAATGAGCCGGGATCACAGGAGCCACACAGAGGAGGAGCGGCTTCCTGCAGCTAGTATCCCTGTGGATGGCTCCTAACCAATTCAAACTGGGCAACGTTTCCTGTGAAAAAGGCACCAATATTGTTTCTGCACTGCAGTGAGGAGGACCAGCACATTGTCCCTGTATGACGCATGCCCTTAATCTGGTGGTTCACTGCTTTAATAACCTGTGTAGTGGCTTAAAAGAGGTGTTCCCCATGGCCGGAAAAATTTCTTTCCACATTTCAGCTATTCACAATAAACACTTTGGTTGATTTGCATAAAACTCATTGGAACTCCACATTAAACCTGCTGGACTGTCTGTGTGAGAAGCAGAAGGTGGTGAATGATTATTGCATGCAGCAGACTACAGGGACAATGTGTTATTTCGAGATATGTCATTAAGATATGTCATTATTCTCAAGCCCTTTGAAGAAGCCACCAAATTTGTCAGCAGGGGTGATTGCTGCATCAGCAATGTGATCCCTCTATTGATATATCTTACACTCATGCAACAAGAGATGGAAGAGGAAGAACAGTTTCCACCACTTAGTTAGCATCACCGCCCTGTGTTGATGGAAGAGGATGAGGATCTGGGTCAGGGTTATCACAATGGAGGAACTTGGAAATCTTAGACTGGAAGAGGAGGAAGACTCTCCCTTGGATGCAGAGGGGACCCTTGATATGTCATAGGCACAGCCAGGAGAGGAGGCTTACCCTTGGTCTGCGCATACGTTGGCAAGCATGGCAGGCTGTATTCTCCACAGCTTACAGAGTAAGTGTATTGTTAGAATCAAGCAGAGGGATGAATACTGTATGGCAGTGCTCTTAGACCCTCGCTTTAAAGACAAAATGGGGGATTTCTTTCCTGCTTCCCAAAGGGAAGAAAAATTAGAATGTTATCAGAATAGGTTGTATACCTAGCTTGCTGCAGCATTTAGGGAGACCACTGCTACTGCCAGTCATACGCATACTCAGGTGGCCTCTGCTCGCTTTCAGTCCACCTCTCTCAGCCAGAATTCCACCCCCTCTGTTAGTGCTGCAAGTGTCAGGAGGAGTAAAAGCAGCAGCCAGGCCCAGTACAGTATCTGGAAGATGATGAACCAGAAATGTTTCAGCTTGCTGCGCCAACCGGAGTCACAACAGGCAACTGACTCCCACCAGCTGCTGCAGCAGGTACAGCCAGCTGCACCAGTAGGTACAGTCATATCTAGAGTGCACTTATAGTCCAGCATATAACTCTGACCCCATGGAATTCTGGGCCACTAGGTTAGAACAGTGGAAGGAGCTGGCCCAGTTTGCTATGGAAGTTTTATCTTGTCTGGCTGAGTGTTATGTGTTATGGCCGAGAGGGAGTTCAGTGCTGCTGGTATCATTATAGCACCTAAAGGGATGAAAATGTCCATAGGTAACATGGAAAAAAAAATTATTTGATCAAAATGAGTCAGGCATGGATCTGTGAGGATTTTCAAACACCTCTGGCTGATGTCTCCAATAGTGTCACTGTCTAACCTTTATCATCATCTTCCATTTACTGTACTGCTGTTGATGCTGGCTGCTACTCCAAAACATCTAGCTCCACCGTTGCCACCACTCAGTCCAACATGACCTGCGACTTGGTCCATCATATTATGCTGCACTGCCACACATGTTGCCACAGCTACCACCACTTCCACCACTCAGGCAGGCATGTCCTATGACCTGGTCCTATCACATTTCACTATACTACACTATTGGTATGAAAAAAAAAAAAAAAAAACAACATTTTGATCTTTTCCCATGGTGAGAATTTTTGGTGGCTTTTTTTTTTAAATAAGCTAATTTTTCTACAAAACTATTGCTTTTTGAAATATAACTGTCATGTGTGTCTAAAAACCACGGGAAAGCACCTTTCCCCCCAAAAAATTGTATTTTTTGGCGCGTTTGAAATGTTAAAACGTGTAAAAGCAAGTGACAGCACAGTGTATGGTTAAACTTGGAGTTTGTATCCATTGCTTACCATCCATTTTTCCATAGACTTAATTGTCACTTTCACTTTGACACAACTTTGGCCGTGCTTACCTTAGAGAGCTCGAAATTGGATAGATAAGCTCCTAGGAGGCCTAAGAGTGTTCTACACGTTGTTATAAGCCAATTTAAGGTGTGGTTCGTACTGAACCTGTTCAACTCGAAACAAATCATGGTCCTTAACCATCCAGGATCTCCAGGTTCACCCATCTCTTCAAACAAAATGAAAGAAAATTTGGGTCTCTTTTTTAACATTGCAGTAAAATGTGGTGTGCTGTCTGTATCTGTCATTCTGTCAGAACAACAAACTGAAAAGGTTGAACCTAGCCTTTCTCATACAGTCATACAGTTCTGTAAGCATTAGTTGGATGAATATATCAATACAATTATCATACATATGAAACATTAATTGTAGTCTCAATACACTTTGTAACAAACCTTTAATGCAAAAAAAACCCCCAGAATTTAAGGCTCCATTTACATCGGCTTTGCAGCTTCTGTTATAAAAGCAAACTACAATAGTGTTGGCTTCATCTCATGGCAGACACCACCTTTACTCAAGTAAATGAGTACCCATAGTCTTATAATGGGGCCCGTTGAGTTTTATCATTTCATACTTTTACACTGGACATTTGTTGTAATGATTCCTCATTAAAACTACAGATATACATACTCACTAACATTAGACCGCTGTGTAACAAGTGTGAGGTACTACAAGTCTTCTATCACTTATCTGCTAATCACATACCAGATGTCCAGTGTCTGTATAGGTCATTTACAGAAGTACACTATATTACTTGGTCAGAGAGAGAAAACTTAGCTAATAAGAGATAAGACTTATGAATTAAATTTAATTAGTTACCTTAACATTTAGTTAACTTTATATAATTGACTGTTCTACCCTTATTTAGTGTACTAAATAAATAGAATTTCAAGATTATTAGAAATTTAAGGTAGACGGGGCTCGGCCTGGTTGTGAGCCAGGATGGTCAGATTTCACTGAGTTTCGTTTATCAACCTCTACCTGTAAGTGACTATTATAGCAAAACACAGTGGGGAAATCTTTGTAAAACACTTTATAATCTTGCCAACTGAGGCCTCGCAACACGATGACCCAAAAGAGGATAAATAAAACTTTCCCAAAACATCTAACGACTTCTTCACCTCACACTCTCTCAAACAAGGATATGCGTCACCATGTTCCACATCTCCCTCTTCCTCTGTCAAGCCCACCATCCCATCAAGTCTCTCCACATCTCCCCATCACATGACCAAGCTCTGGAAGCACCAAGCTACCTGAAGAACCACTGCAGCCCAACTTGGAAAATCATGCGCGCAAGATATTCACCAATCAGGAAGCTCTGGAGCAAGGGTCACCTTTCTCTTGCCCTGAAAAACAGAGACTTCATCTAGAGGATATCACCTTTCAGCAATAGCCCTCTGGACTTGCTCTGCTACTGATCAACACCACTCCATTTGCTGACTTTAATTTGATCAAGCTGCTTTAAAAGTCTTCTATTGTTTTTAGAAAGCATCTAACCGAAATACATCCATTTCTGATCTGGGAGGAAGAGTTGATGATTTGGAAAATAAAATGTGTGAATTTACAAGCTCTCATAATGAAATCATTGAAGTTCACTATGCGGAGGAGGTAGAGACAGTTATAGCTAAAATGATAAATACGGAAGACAGGAGACGGAGGAACAATATTAAGATTAGATGAGTCCATGAATCAATTTCCCCCTCAGAACTGACTTCCTACATCAAGAAACTTATTAAACTGCTGCAACCTGATGCTTCTGAACATGAATTAATGTTAGAAAGAATACACAGACTACCAAAGCCCAAAACCCTAAGGTTAGGTTCACATGGCAGAAAATGAAGAAAAACTCCTCTTCATTTTCCACCAGCTTATTTAGCCGCTTTATTGCAGTGACGGAGCGCCATAGCTTTCCTCTGCTGATTGGCCTGGATGAATGAGCCTAATTGGCAGGGACTTCCGAGTCATGCAATCTGCGGCAAGATCGAGCAGGATGTTGATTTTTTTCTGCGTCCTGCTGCGATTTGGGGTGGAATCTGCCGCAGATTGAGGACAGAAGCTTTCCCCAAATATGTGGCAGATTCCCATGTGTAAATCTACTCTCACGCCCTTCTAATATTCCCAGTCTTTTTACTGTGGGAATTCACATTTTTATGTTAAGGAGACCATAATGTTAGCTGCAAAAATATGGAAGGAATTCCCACACCCATATGAAAATTTTTATGTTTTCACTGATTTATCTCAAGCAAAAGGAAATTTTGTCCCAATGATGTCCACACTGAAGAATTTTAAAATGATATACAAATGGGGCTTCCCTGCTAAGCTCCTTATTCAAAGGGAAGGGTCTCTTCATATTTTACACAAAGCAGAGGAATGGCCTAAATTGTTACAGGCATGGGGAGTTCCCAACTATCATAAATCCCCTCTCAAGTGAGAAGCATTCTCCACGCATATTATTCTCATTCTCCACCGACTGTTTCCAGCAGGTACATGGTATCCTGCCATGTCTGTGACTTGATCATAAGTTGTATACTCGGCTTATATTTAGGCCAAATTTGGTTTATACTGTTATCTGTTTGTTATATTTCCCTTACCCTCTTTATGATGCATGAACCTGTGACTACCATCCTGTATGTGAATACCTCTGAGGATGATGGTACCCCAGGACCCCAGCTCTCACTGTCTCTTCATAGTGATTTGTAATATATGGATCTTAAGGCTGTGTTCCTTAATGCAAAAGTTCTAAATTCCTTTCAAATGCTCTTTGTGGCATGATTCAAATTATGCTAGAGCAGATATAATCTGCATTCAAAGGCCCATTTTGCCAAAAAAAACCAAAAATATTTATATGGTGAATGCTGATATAAAAATAACTGGAATCCTGGTTGCTGTCAAAACACTGTGAGTTTTTCACTTAAGAAAATCATAACCAATGATAAAGATAGATATTTGATTCTAATGTCTTATTGACTCTTTGGCAATTACCATACCCAACGTGTATGCCCCAAGCACTTCACAAATTAGATTTTAAACAAACTTTTAAAACATGTTCTTCTCTAAAAGAATATTTTTCCCTAAATGACACCCCAGCCCTAGACCCATTCATTTTATGGAATGCCCATAAGGCAGTAGATAGAGGTACCATGATACACATCTCAACCCATTATAAAAAAACAAAACAAATATCTCTTAGATTGACCAAACTCCTTGACCACTTTACTAAACTAGAATTCCAAATTTAGATCTCCCCACAACAACACTTACATCACTATCTTATTAATTTATGCCAAACATTGTGCGGCGTGTTGGTGACTTATGACAAACCTAGTGGAAGAGTGAAGAAATCAGGCGATACCTTTTAGAGGCTGACTATATTTCATGGTAAGCTTTCGAGAGTACTAGCTCTCTTCTTCAGACATGGTGTTATACAAGAAACTGAAAATTCACAGACTTTTTATACACAGAAGACTTAGACCTTCAAAAGATCTTAAAAATCCTTAAAAAAACCAAAATGCAATATATGCACAGTAGAGAAGTTATTTACAGGTCAAAAAATAAACAATCTGGAAACTTGTGGGGCATGACGGAGGGATCAGTAATTCTTGCTGCTATCAGGTTGTGATTTGTGACCCTTACAGTTCATACATAGTGTGACATGAAACTGGCATGAATATTAAGCCCAAATTGCAGAGTTTGAAATTTTTGCATTAACTTATATTCCCTTTCCTTTCTCTCCCTCTACGTCTTAATACGTCCCATTAAAACCACAACCTGCAAATCTTCAATAGAGTGGTCTTCTCCGGAGAAATGTGCAGCCACTTCTGGGTCTCTTTATACAGTGGGGAAAAAAGTATTTAGTCAGCCACCAGTTGTGCAAGTTCTCCCACTTAAAAAGATCAGAGAGACCTGTAATTGACATCATAGGTAGACCTCAACTATGAGAGACAAAATGAGAAAACAAATCCAGAAAATCACATTGTCTGATTTTTAAAGAATTTATTTGCAAATTATGGTGGAAAATAAGTATTTGGTCAATAACAAAAGTTCATCTCAATACTTTGTTATATATTCTTTGTTGGCAATGACAGAGGTCAAATATTTTCTGTAAGTCTTCACAAGGTTGGCACACACTGTTGCTGGTATGTTGGCCCATTCCTCCAACAGATCTCCTCTAGAGCAGTGATGTTTTGGGGCTGTCGCTGTGCAACACGGACTTTCAACTCCCTCCAAAGGTTTTCTATGGGGTTGAGATCTGGAGACTGGCTAGGCCACTCCAGGACCTTGAAATGCTTCTTACGAAGCCACTCCTTCGTTGCCCTGGTGGTGTGCTTGGGATCATTATCATGCTGAAAGACCCAGCCACGTTTCATCTTCAATGCCCTTGCTGATGCACTTAAAATCTCACGATACATGGCCCCATTCATTCTTTCATGTACATGGATCAGTCGTCCTGGTCCCTTTGCAGAGAAACAGCCCCAAAGCATGATGTTGCCACCCCCATGCTTCACAGAAGGTATGGTGTTCTTTGGATGCAACTCAGCATTCACTCTCCTCCAAAAACGATGAGTTGTGTTTCTACCAAACAGTTCTACTTTGGTTTCATCTGACCACATGACATTCTCCCAATACTCTTCTGGAACATCCAAATGCTCTCTAGCAAACTTCAGATGGGTCCGGATATGTACTGGCTTAAGCAGGGGGACACGTCTGGCACTGCAGGATCTGAGTCCCTGGCGTCGTAGTGTGTTACTGACAGCAGCCTTTGTTACGTTAGTCCCAGCTTTCTGCAGGTCATTCACTAGTCCCTCTGTGTGGTTCTGGGATTTTTGCTCACCGTTCTTGTGATCATTTTGATCCCACGGGGTGAGATCTTGCGTGGAGCCCCTGATTGAGGAAGATAATCAGTGGTCTTGTATGTCTTCCATTTTCTAATTATTGCTCCCACAGTTGATTTCTCCACACCAAGCTGCTTGCCTACTGCAGATTCATTCTTCCCAGCCTGGTGCAGGTCTACAATTTTGTTTCTGGTGTCCTTCCACAGCTTTTTCGTCTTCACCATAGTGGAGTTTGGAGTGTGACTGTTTGAGGTTGTGGACAGGTGTCTTTTATACTGATAACAATTTCAAACAGGTGCCATTACTACAGGTAATGAGTGGAGGACAGAGGAGCCTCTTAAAGAAGAAGTTACAGGTCTGTGAAAGCCAGAAATCTTGATTGTTTGTAGTTGACCAAATACTTATTTTCCACCATAATTTTCAAATAAATTCTTAAAAAATCAGACAATGTGATTTTCTAGATATGTTTTCTCATTTTGTCTCTCATAGTTGAGGTGTACCTTTGATGTCAATTACAGGCCTCTCTCATCTTTTTAAGTGGGAGAATTTGCACAATTGGTGGCTGACTAAATACTTTTTTTCCCCACTATATGTGAGCAGACTGCAGACTGGATCTGAGGACGAAATTTCTCCGATTGGGATACAAACCAAAAGTGACGGACAACCAATTAAACAAACGGCAGCCATTAACAGAGACAGTCTGCTCACATATAAAGAGACCCAGAATGAAGCCCGAGTGCCCCTAGTTGTCACCTACAACCCACAGTTGCAGATACTACGAAGGATTGCCAAGGAGCTCCAACCTGTGTTACATAGGAACAAGAGACTCAAGGACATATTTCCAGTCCCCCCTCTCCTTTCCTTTCGGCAACCACCAAACCTGCGGCGTATTATTGTCCGGAGTGAAAATGGCACCTCACCTTGCCTGCAAAACAGGTGCAAGACCTGCAGGCACATCCACACCGCTGACAATGTACCTGGCCTACAGTCACAACAGGTGCACAGAATTAAGGGGACATTTTCCTGCAGGTCTTTCAATGTGGTGTATCTCATAATGTGTGTGCAATGTCCCACCACAGGCCTCTATGTGGGGGAAACAGGGCAGAGATTCAGTCAGCACATGAACTCACACAGATTCACCATTAATAACAGCAAACAGATCTCCCAGTGGCCGCACATTTCTCTGGAGAAGACCACTCTATTGAAGATTTGCAGGTTGTGGTTTTAATGGGACATTTTAAGATGCAGAGGGAGAGAAAGGAATGGGAATATAAGTTAATGCAAAAATTTTAAACTCTGCAATTTGGACTTAATATTCATGCCAGTTTCATGTCACACTATGTATGAACTGTGAGGGTCACAAATCACCACCTGATAGCAAACAGATAACAGCAAAAATTACTGATCTCTCCGTCCCGCCCTACAAGTTTCCAGATTGTTTATTTCTTGACCTGTTGTAAATAACTTCTCTATTTATATTGTTTATGTTGTTTATTGATGCTAAGATCCTTTGAAGGTCCAAGTATTTTGTGTATAAAAAGTCTGTGAATTTTCAGTTTCTTGTATAACACCATGTCTGAAGAAGAGAGCTAGTACTCTCGAAAGCTTACCATCAAATATTGTCAGCCTCTAAAAGGTATTGCCTGATTTCTTCACTCTTCCACTACTTTCTATGGCTAACACGGTACAACATTATACTATGAAAAACCTAGGGAGTCTTTCAGCAGGAAAATCAGTATCTAATGACAGAACCTTGTAGGGCAGCTTTTACACTTTCAAAAGATGTCTTTCTTATTCTGCATTGTACCTTCATTTTCATGAAAATCAGGATTTATTTCTTATGCTTATTAGCTGAAAAGGGCTTTAGAGGCGTTTCTTTTTCTGCTGGAGCTTAACGCTCTGCTCTAGATAACTGCCCCTAAATGCCACCCACCTTTCCAGATGGCTCCTAATCCTAAATCCTCTGGCCCTGGTGGATTTTCTAATGAGTACTACAAACATTTCCAACCAAATCTCCTCCCCTATATAGAAAAAAGTCTTTAATCTATCAGCTATTTTTGGTCATCTTCAATCTGCAATTCTGAAATGCTTCTAGCCACCATTGTTACAATTATCAAACCCGGTAAGGAGCCCACATCCTTGCAAACTTTAGACCCATCTCTCTCCTAAACTGTGATACCAAGCCATATGTCAAAATAACGAACAGGAAGAATTTACAAAGGGGCGACAGATGGCAGATGGGACCAGATGTATTCACCATGTAACAATTTTCAAAAAAATACTTGTTCCCAGTTGTTAAGTGGGTTTTCCTGATTGTTTGTACCTTAAATGAATAGAAAAAAGTTATTATTCCCTGTAAACTTTGCTTTTGTGGTCAGCACAATGATATTTTGAAATTGATCTATTTTTAAGGATATTCGCAATATTTCAAGATACTTAAGAAGCTTCTGGAATTGTGAGAACTATCAAGAAGTTTCTAGAACTGCCCAGAATTATCTAGAACTTTCTGGGACTGTACAGAATTGTAGGTAGCTGTATAACTACAGTTATATAGGGCCACTATAGCCCTTCCTGAGAGACGGAGAGACAGGATCTAATTGATTGGGATTGCATAGTAAGTGGGCAATGGCCATCACAGACAAAGGGGAATTGACCTAGACAGACAGGTGTGAATTCAATATCTATTCAGATTCTGATAATGACAGTATTCACACTTCACCCCACACCCATTACAGGAGGAGCTTAGGAATGTAAATGTATATATTGTGTGTTACTCTGGTACCGGGTGATCAATCTTGCTCTGCTGAATCCTCAGTACACTCTTGAACTTTAATACTGCATGGAATAAAGACCATTTTTATCAAGTTTGGAGAGACATCCTTTTTCCTTACAGTTCACAGCAACTTAGTCAATTTAGATGGCATCAAGAGGTTGCATACATCCAGCAGACGCATTTTGCTACGTATGTGGCCAGTTTATAAAGACAAGAGCGAAAAAGTACTCTGTGGAAGCATCTGCTAAGATGTGTGAGGCCTACAAAGCATACTTCAGCATGCCTGTTGGTGACCAAGACAAACCATGGGCTCCTCATTTCACATGTGAGCACTGCAAGAAAACTCTTGAAGGTAAGTGGATAAATGCTACTCTCTTAAATAGCAGATTAACTGTGTTAATATTGTAAATATCACTAGTCATTAGTGTGAAATAGGCCTAAATCAAATTCTCAATCCAAATATTATTCTGACTGTATAAATGAGAAGATGCAAAATCGTCTGTTTCTATAGTAAAAATGCATAATTTTCGTTGCCGTGGTCACAAAAGCGAAGTTTATGATGAATGTAAGCAATTTTTAATTTGTTTTAGAAATAAGCAATTGGAATATAACATTTAAAAGCTGGGAACAAAATTTGTGTTTTATCGACATCATGGCAGGGATAGAGTTTTCTCAGATACTTTCTCTGCTCCTCACAATGGATGTGGAGAAGGCATTCAACAGGATCCATTGGGGATTTGCCTTTGCCACCCTTAGCCAAATTTTGTTTCAGTGGAAATATCTTTATATACTTCTTCAGCCGATCGAGTCCTGGCCAAACATAAAGTTATCTCAACAAAGAACACTCTCTCTCCCCATGTTGTATTCCAAGCTTATAGAACCTACTATCCCTTTCCGATTTCCGCATTGACTACTTCAGTTTCAGGATGGGTACATCTAGCAGACATCCTTAAAGATTCACTTAATAAAGAAAAAGTACCTCTATTGCTAGAAGTTCTGAGCTACCTTCCAGATCTGTCAGACATTTTGTGAAAAAGGGCATTACTTATATTACCAATCTCTGGGCAACATCCATTGATCTCCTATCATTTGAAAACTTAAAATGAATGTATTACCAGTTTGTTTATTTATTAAAAACGGATATCACTTTTTTTATCTGTTTTTATTTTCTGAATCTAGATTTTTTTAAATTCTATTTTCTGTACACTATTGCACATCTTGTCTGAGCTTCTCCTCCTCTGCCCTCTTAAAAAGATTTAGTTATATGCTTTACAGTATAGTCATAGCCATAGTCAGAAATAGTCTGAAGCTGACTGAGGTATGTGGGACAGTTTTCTAGACATGCTTTGTGCAAGGAGATGGAGCAGATACGTTGCGACATCATCTATTGTCAGTAGTGGATGCAATGATGGGACACAATTGTTATCTGTATTGTGATTCTGTCTGTCTGGTTTGTGATATAAATGAGGTCACTACAACAATGAAAACCCTTACAGAATTAGCAAGTGTAGGATTGCTATTAGGCTTCAATTGACAGATTGAAAATAGCAGGATATTGTACTTAAAATATAGAGAGTTACATGGTAAATGAAAAATAAAATCATCAAAAATTCTTAAAATGTTTTCTCATAAAAACTTGATTTTAAAAATAGGCTATTTTTGGTGACACTTTCACTGTTGCCTAGTAGTGCTGGGGTCCTGGATTCAAATCCAACAATGGACAACATCTACATGAAATTTGTATGTTCTACCTGTGTTTGTTTGGGTTTTCTCTGGGTACTCTTTCCTCCCACATGCCAAAAATATTCTGATAGGTAAATTGGCTTCCCGTAAAACAACTGACTCTTGTAGGTGTTGGGGATGAGCACCTGTACGGCAGCCACTAACTGCCGTATGCTCACATATTTATATATAGTGAATTTTATCAAGAAATCACAACTACACTTTATGATCCTCCCATGTGAAATGTTCCAGCTACTATGGAATATCCTAAAAATGAATCTGAGTACAATGAAAAGAATATGTGAAATGAAGTCAAGGGACAGGGAGAACTCTAAAAAAGTTTACCTTTTCAGCTAGAAAAAAGATTTACATTACTATGTGTTGAAATCTTTGCTGTGCACAAATTTAATAGAAGTACATCTTAAATGCTTAACCAAGTGATATTACACTCAGATAAAAGTAACTCAAAACTTTCCGGTCACCTCCAATTTATGTTGGACACATTGTGGACACAAAGGTACTTTAACCCACATCTTTTGGGAGTTCCCTGTGTAACTTCCCATATGGAAAATTAAATTTGAATCACTTTCCTATATCTTTGGTAGGCAATTTCCTCTAGACACAGCCCTTGTACTGTAGATAGGAAATTATTGGTCCATATCCTACTTATCGAAAAACATCTTATAGCAAAGAATTGGAGATTTCCCTCCCCTCTTCATGCTCAATGTTAATTGAAACTGTCTCTCAATACTGCATATAAACTAAAACTATTTGCACATAGAAACAAGTCCACTTCAGCTTTCTATGTGGACATCTTGGATTCAAATATACCCTTCCTTACCTCTGGACACACCAGAAATTGGCACTTAGGCTAGTTGCAGACGACCGTGTGTATTTTGCAGACAGCAAACTAGTAATTAGTGTTCAGTTTTTGCGGACAGAGTGTAATCAGTGTGTCTTCAGTGTTTCTTCAGCATCAGTGAAGTAGGTCTGCAAAAATGGACAGAGTGTTTTCAGTGTGCCATCAGTGTGTGATCCTAGTTTGCGGATCCACCATAAAAAAAAACAAAGGAGACATCTAATTACAGGTGCATCTCAATAAATTGGAATATTTTTGAACTGTTCATTCATTTCAGTAATTCAGTAATTTTATTCATAATCAGCAGTCTTCCATGATTGCGTGTCCTACTGAACCAGACTGAGGGACCATTTAAAGGCTTAGGAAACCTTGGCAGGTGACACACTGAATTTACAATACTGAACTTTTTTAAAATATTCAAATTATCTGAGATTTTCGTTTTCATTACCTGTAATCCATAATCAACAGTTACAGAAATAAAACACTTGAAATAGAACACTCTATGTGTAAAGAATTTAGAAAATATAGGAGATCACTTTTTAAATTTAATTTCTGAAAGAAATAAACGTTTCAAAGATATTATAATTTATTGAGATGCACCTGTATATCCCTAGCTTGTCCACAAAAACAGATGGCACACTGATGACACACTGAGTGAAAAACATGGTTGTGTGCTATATGCGAAAAACACAGAGAGCACACAGATCTCACTCACGATCATCTGAAAGGGCCTTAAACTCTTAATGGACTTCCTCTGATGGATACTTGGACTCATGGAACCATTTCCCTCTGTTTTATATTTTTATGGTGTTTCTTTTCAATGAATAGAGGCTTTATAATTTATTTCTTTCATATTTTCTGGTGTTTAACATAGTATTAGCATGCATATCATGCAGCAATTTTTTTTGCATATGACTTTTTGAACTGGTGATATTTCAAATCTAATAAAAAATATTATATAAAAAATTAAGGGTGTGAATTATGTTAAACTATATGTGATGTTTTAATTACTAATAAATGAATATATTATCATGTCTATTAAGAATTAAGAAAAGCCAGGAGACATCAGTAAAATGGCAACTTACATAGATTCACATTTGCAATTACACAGCTCTGCAGATTCAACATTCCCACAAAACCTGTTCTTTAAATGGTGTTTTCTTTGTTTTGCATCTGACATGTATTGTCTTCTTTTTTTTAGCTGCTTGCCCTTTTAGTTCAATTACTGCAGACCTTTGTGACTTTCAAAACAAGGTTGATAGTATTTTAACAAATCCCTGCATTCTCTTTCTACAAGCAAAAAAACATATTCCACCGCATGAGCTGTTTATTTCCAAAAAAACAGACATTACATAGAATTGTGTATAATTCTAAATAGGCCTCCTGCACACAACAGTGTGCAGAGTACGGTTCAGTAAAAATGGCAGGGATAACACATGGATTAGTATCTGTGTATCATCTGTACCTTTCTCAGACCCATATATTGAACTGAATAGACTGAGCTGAAAATATGGTCAGGTATAGGACTTGCTCAATATTTTGATTCTCTTTACTACAGCCCAGACACACAGCCACAAAAACTACGGCTGTGTGTATGGGCCCATAGAAATACACATGTCCACACTTTGATCCACAATTGTGGACCCACAATTGTGGATAAAAAGTACAGTTGTTTGATTTGAAATGCTTCATCCAATTCTTTTCTTTGAATTTAGATATATTGACTGGTTAAAGACATTCTACCACCACTAAAATTTACTTTTAACTGCTTATATAGTGCATTTTTGCCTGTGGTCTCAGCACATCAGGACCTATCAATCTTTATGTTAGGAGGTGCTGCTGTGCAGTGTCCACAGGTGAAAATGGGTCTTCCATCCGGCATGGTCACATTTGCATATGGATTAAAAGTTGATTTTCTTAGTAGCAAGATTGCAATTTGACACCAAAAATGATGTATATCACTAATGATTCCTACAATAGCATGTAAGTGGTTTATAAAAACATTTGGTGCTAGTAGTTTCCCTTTAACTATGTTCCTAAGCAACAATTATGACGTGCACATCATGAAAGTAGCTCCTATATTTGACAATAAAAATAGATTGGACTCATACTTCTCATACTTCAAGTGATGTTAGAACTACTGGATATTTCATGCCATCCTTCTCATCTACAAAGTATGATAATGGGATGAAAAGCCTTAATCTCTAGAAACACTTGTTTTATGATAGAGTACATCACAGTTACCTTTGATGATGTTTCTGTTTCCCCCGCTGCTTTCTGTATGCTCCTGAATAGAAAACTAATGTCACAAACTGTGCTGTTGGTGCTATTGCTCGCATTTCCCCATTTAGCTGGATACCATTTGATCCAAGTCTTCTATTCCAGTCTGCTTCTAGAAATTCTACCAAGGGGATAGATAGGCAGCACTCAATAAGTATAAAATGTTGGGTACACAATTCCAGGGAGGACTGGCCGAATTCTTTCAATCACTTCAGATACTCAAGAAAGCATGGACAGCACTCCAAATAGTTTCCAGTTGAGCTTGCTTATTAATTATCACAATATATCACAATTCACATAAGATAGGGAGCTGCATAATAATTGCACAGAGAACTTTGGTTGTCAGATATGCAACGTTTTGGCCTAATACTGCCCTTCATCAGGCAAAATGGAGAGGTCAATACAAACTGAAGAGAGCCACTAGGGCAAGGAACATGGTAGCAGACCAAACAGGAGGTGAGGAGATACAGGAGACAGCCGCTGACCACAAAGTCCCTATTTTATATGAACTGTGATATATTGTTAGAATAAATAAGCAAGTTTTATTGGAAACTATCTGGAGTGCTGTCCATCCTTTCTTGTACTTCTAGAAATTCAGCTCCATGGTTCTGAGTGCAAGCATCCTGTCACATCAGCAAAACAAGAGTTAACTCTAGATCTGGAGCCTATTGCTATGCAACCTCATAATATTTTTAATTTTTTTTTTTGATCAGACAAATTTTCATTAAGATTTTCAAATACAAAAAAAGAGAAAACAAATTTCAAACCCACAATCCCTAACACTCCCAATTCCCCTTCCTTCAGTCCCACCCCCTCCACCAAGAGTAAATATGGAGTATTGGAATGTGGCCACAACTTGGTAAAAGTAAGCTTATGGCAAGAGGTAATCCAGGAATGTTCCAAAAGCCTGTGGGATTGTTCACCCATCTGATGCCAAGGGAAGGCATTGATGAACAGATTTTGCAGTCCTAAGGGACACAGTCATAGAAGGCCTATATTTACAGCATACGTGACATGTCATATAAGAGGTCAGGACAGTGCTATTATGTGACAGGTACAGTGTTGGTTATACAAGAGGGGGGGTACTAGTGGGGTTATATCCATATATCCAGGTACAGCATCTAAACCATCCAAGTCCCCATATAGATATCTAGACTATAGCTAATCTCTATCCATAAGAAGGGTCCTATGAGCCAGACCTGGGGTATCCAACCACAAGGCCCAAAGAGCTTAAATTTCTTATAAGCTCCTCTCTTTAACTATACAAATTTCTAAATCAGGAGAGTTAAATTTACTTTAGATTTAAATTCACATATCTTGGGTTGCTATCAATTTACAGTAAAGGAGTTGCAGAAGGGCCAAACTCTGCCCCTCTGTCACAGGTATTTCAGTAGTGTATCCTAATAAGCATACAATGGGATTGTATAAGACATCCATATACTGTCCCCACAAAGTTACTCTCCTCCAAAAAAAACTCTAAGTCTCAGGCAACTCCACATGACATGAATAAGATAGCAACGAGATTCTGCTCTATAGCCATTTTCTACAATAAGTACGTTGTTCTATATACCCTATGTATCAGGAAAAGTTGGGACATACAATGTGTCTCACCAAGAGAGACTCGTGGCAGTGCCTCATCGGTCCAGACCTCCTCAGTAATGGGCCCTGTATCTCTTACCCGCTTAGATATTAAATGCAGTGGTCTGGCGTTTAATACCCCCTCCATCAGACATCGATACTATATGGATATAGCCCCACTGGTACCCCCCTCTTGTAGTATAACCAACTTTAATAAGGAGATTGAGGAAACAGATTGAATGTGTGTTTGTCAGCATTGAGAGTCATAGGCATTCCTTAACTGTAAGTAGTGATAAAAAGTCACAAGAGTGACTCTCGGATATAGAGCAAAAGTCTTGAAACAGGAGTCTACAAATAATTAGGACATAAGTCTTAGGCCAGCTGATTTCCAACCTTCAAATCCCTCAAGTCTAGAAAACTCTGGATAGTGGACATTATCCCAGGTAAGGGATAAGGGGGTGTTGCTCATCAGTCCTAGTGTCCCCTTCACTTTATCCCATATCTTCTGGATAAGTTTTAAGGTGGGGTAGGAGGATTCCCTGATATGCATTCTGCCTGCCTCTAATGCTTCTATAAGGGAATCCTCTCCCAAAACATGAACAAGCAACTTCTTGGACACTGAGGTGAGCACAGTCGCTCCCCAGCCCTTAAGATGTTGTAGTTGGGTTGACAGGTAATAGATCCAAGGATTGGGGGCTGGAATCCCATTGAAATTATAGAAGTCTCGGAAGGATACATTTTCGGGCATTATGGAGTATATATAATATTTGAGGCATAAGGACCATTTTTATAAAGTTTAGAACAACCAGTCATACCGACTGGCAGTCGGTACTAGGCCTTTGTCTTTTGCTGCAACTGAGAAATCAGAGGAAGCACATTTAGAGAGTGAAACTCATATATCAAGGCACTAAGATGTGCACCTAAGTATTTAAAAGTTGGGACTATCTGTGGCTGTATCATCTCTTCATCTACAAAGGGAGGTTGTGGTCCCACGGTCCCACCAACAGATGATGTAAGAGAGAACTCTAACCGATGGTAATGTAAGAAGAGCTCCCCTGAATCAAGGGTTGACCAGTTGGGATGAACAAAAGGCTTCCCAACATTAAGGTTATGGAGCTAATGCCCATTGATTTCTTCACTGTGTGGTATAATTACATATATGTATAATATGAGCCTGAGGCAGGAAATAGTCCCTGAATTATGGAAATCTTCTTGTGTGGTACCAGTTCCAAAGAAACCTCACCCTATGGACCTCAACGACTACAGACCTGTAGCACTGACATCCCACCTTTTGAAGATCTTAGAGAGATTGGTTCTCACACATCTTCGCCCTCTAGTGAGCCCCGCTATGGACCCTCTCCAGTTTGCTTATCGACCGGGCATTGAGGTAGATGATGCCATCATCCACCTTCTGCACAGGGCTCTGTCTCACCTGGAAAAACCAGGGAACACGGTGAGAATAATGTTCTTTGATTTCTCCAGTGCTTTTAACACCATACAGCCCAGGTTACTGAGAGACAAGCTGGGTCTTGCTGGAGTGGACCACCACCTCTCCAACTGGATCCTAGACTACCTCACAAATCGACCTCAATACGTGAGAGCCCAAGACTGTGTGTCAGGTACCGTGATCTGTAATACGGGGGCACCTCAGGGTACAGTTCTCGCCCCTTTCCTCTTCACACTGTACACTGCTGATTTTAGGTGCAACTCATCTAGCTGCTACCTACAGAAGTATTCTGACGACTCTGCAATAGTAGGCCTTATCACAGACGATGATGACAGGGAGTACAGAGAACTGAACCGGTTTTTTTGTGGACTGGTGCCTCCAGAACCACCTGAAGATTAACGCGGGGAAGACCAAGGAGATGGTGGTGGACTTCCGTAAAGGCAGATGCCCTCCAAAACCAGTGGACATCCTGGGGACGGGCATCGAGATTGTGAACACCTATAAGTACCTGGGTTTGCTCCTTAATAATAAGCTGGACTGGGCAGATCATATGGAGGCCCTGTACAGGAAGGGCCACAGCAGGCTCTACCTGCTTAGGAAGCTGAGAGCCTTTGGAATCCGGGGGGCACTTCTTAGGACTTTCTTCAACTCGGTAGTGGCATCAGCCATCTTCTTTGGAGTGGCCTGCTGGGGTAGCAGCATATCAACCAGGGACAGAAATAAACTTGACAAGCTGATTAGAAGGGCCAGCTCTGTCCTGGGGAGCCCACTGGACCCAGTGCAGGTGGTGGGTGACAGAAGGATACTGTCCGTGGTGAGCTCCATGCAGAAGAAGAAGTCCCATCCCATGCATGAGACTGTGATTGCGCTGGGCAGTACTGTCAGTGACCGACTGCTCCACCCTAAGTGTGAGAAGGAGCGCTATCGGAAGTCTTTCCTCCCCACCGCAGTTAGGCTGTACAACCAACACCGACCTAAGCGGAGATCATTACATACAGAGAACTGAAATATCTCTCTGCCTGTTAAATCCCCCCCCCCCCTCTGCTACGTCCTATCTGTCTGTCTGCTATTAATGTAATGCCTCTCACCTTGGAACATTCCTGTACATGTTGTATTTGCATTTGTATCTGCTTATCTTATCTTTGCTGCTGTAACACACTGAATTTCCCCATTGTGGGACTATTAAAGGACTATTATTATTATTATTATTAGATTAAACCCCTGTGGATTGTCCTCCTCTATTTAGGTGGACATGAAATACATCGGGGAAGGAGTGTGATGTTTTTTTAGGGCAAACTAGGGAGAGAATGTGGGACTGTCCTTGTTAGGACAGGGATAATTTATTGGGGAACAGGGTTTAATAAGGGAGAGTTCCATTACACTCTGACCTCCTTAACATGGATTGATGACTGACATGTACTCCTGTCTCTCGTCTTCTCCCTAGGACCCAGTAAGACGGTTCCTTATTTATGAGCACGTTTATTTATGGCATGTGTGCACATTTCACTATTTATAAAATCCTACATAGGGTATTTTCATCATTAAAAATTTTATTAAGTTTTCATAATAAAAGTAACAAAAATTCAAACATATTGCCATCAGTAAGGGGGGAGGGAATACCCTCCCACCAATGGTCTATAAATAATCGTAATTTCCAGGAAAGTAAGGAATGGGTCATAGCACAAAGGAGAGGATGAGAGAACTGGGGAACAGTGGAGAAGAAGGTTTGCAGGATAGGAAGAGGGTCTAGGAAGGAGGGGTAGGAAAATGGAGTGGAATGCGGCAGAGTAATAAAAGGTATTCCAGAGGAGCCATACTTGTTGGTGAGCACTGTCATCCTGTTTAAGGAGATCTTACATACTTATGTATTAGAATCTCCTGCAAGCAAGACATCAAAGAACGAGGGGTGATGGACTTCTATAACCTAGGACTGACGGATCTAGCTGCGACTAGAAAGACACCAAGAAGCTTAAGGATATGTTTTTTTAAACTTACGGGGAAAGATAGAGAGGAAGAGAGGGACTGGATTATCCTCCAGTTCAACTCTGATAATTGTTGCAATAAAGCCTCAGAGATCATCCCAGAAGGGGCACAGTAGAGGGCATTTCCACCAAATGTGCAGTAATGTACCCGATCTACATTACATCTCCAGCATTGGTCTGAGGTGAAGGGATAGATCTCATGAAGGACAGAAAGAATTCTTTACCAATGACAAAGGATTTTAAAATTGGTTTCTTGAGCTTTACAAGATATGGAAAGAGATTTATGGCATGATTGAAAGGCTGAGAGCCACACGGTGGAAAGGAGATCTCCAGCTCCTGTTCCCAACCCGCCATACAGTATGTGCTGACAGTTGGTCAGAGGATGCATCTGTGAACATACTGTAGATAAGAGAAATGGAGTGAGTCAGCGCGAATAGGATAGGCAGAGGCATTCGAATGGTAGTAGTGCTCTATGGAGGTTATGAGATTTCTTAGGGAAGGTGTAAAAATGATGTAATTGTGTGTACTGCCAGTGTGAGGCAAGATCTCTTGAACCTGAAGGAATCAATTCTGAGTGGGTGAGCAGGGAGGAGGTGGAAAGTACCTGGTGAAATCTAAGGGGTGGTAGACCCGGTGAGTGGGAGAGGAAAGTTGAGAGTAGAGATGCAGGGAAGTCTGCGTTGCCCGAGATAGGAATCATTGGACCGTCGTTTGTAAACAGACATCTGACAGCGCCATGGAGTCTACACGCACAGTTGCTCTGTCCAACCAGTGGCATTTATAAAGCCATGGAAGGACGGTGAGAGGAAGGTAACATATGTGACAGCTTGGGGGAATTAAACTCAAAATGGCGGCTTTTCCTGGTCCGGACAGTGGTGGTTCATGGTACTGGGCGCCGGAAAGATAGCTTTCAGACGGTCCAAGTGTAAAATAAACGTGGCTTTATTCAGCTTAACTGCAACACAACAAAACAACAAAAAAACCTATGCCACAGTTAGGGCCTAACTCACTCCTTGAGCCCCTAACTGTCCTGATTGTTGCTCAGCTCCAGCAACAGTCCTCTGTGGACGCCAGCCCTTTTGGGACAGAGCCTCTCTCTCTTTCCTAGCTGGTCCACTGCTTCCTGCAGGACACTCCAGCCCTCCTGGAGTTACGTGCCACCCACCCAAAGGCATGGCTGAGAGCCTTTTCTGGCCTGGGCCTGGGTCGCTCAACAGCGCCCTCTGGTTCACATACTCACATACCCTCCCCCTCAGCTCACTACCCATGGGGTGAGCTACAATGGGACGAGACATCCTATGACGAAGTCCCTCTTCAACCAAGTATGCCTGTTCAGTGTCTCTCCAGAAGTCCCAGTCTGGCGGTCTTTTCTTCCAAATACTGCTCCGTCGCGTTCTCCGTTTTCTCATCACTTCAAAGTCCCAATCTGGTGGTCTCTTCTTCCAAATTCCGCTCAGTCGAATTTTCCGTTTTTTCAGCACTTTAAATGCTACGCCAAGATCCTGGCCATTCTGTACAAGTTCTCCTTCATCACCTTCAAAATTCGCCATACAAGGGATCACATCATTTTCATCACATTTCTCGCCGTACTCTTCAGCCATCCCATTGCATGACCTTAATTCCTTTAGTAAATAGCCGTAAGAATCTTCATCTTTACCTATCATGAATCCACAGGAGCTCAGAGACCAACTAACATGTACTTCATGCACATCAATGTCTTTAGAGTATAAATGTTTCACGGGTACTTTTTCCATAACCTTCATTTCAAAGCAAACTTTGCCATCACCGTCAAGGCTTAGAAGTTTAGGAGACACAGTTGGCTTTCTTTCCTATTTGTTTGAGAAACACAAGCTCTGTACTGCAATATCTTCTCCTTCTGCACGAGGGCCATACCGTACACCCTCACATAATAGATCACGCTGAACTACATTTTCTGGTATGTCTTTAACAACTGTTCCATCATTGGTGACATGTAACCATCTCTTACTTCTGCATGCAAATGACGGCTGCTCAGTCTCTGCATTAGAACCTCTACCATGGTTACTTCCATTAGTTAGGGACTTAGTAACATTGTATCTCAGCCTCTTCTTGTTGCTATTAGCATCAGGCGATAAAACAACTTCTGCCTCTTCTCCTCTTTTTGGGTTGACTGTATTATTTCCTGACTCCCCCTTCACAGACAACATGGAGTCATTTTTCACCATTTGTCCACCCGACATTTGGCTAGAGACAGACACAGCAACACCTTTATCCACAATGGCTTCAGACACTTTAGCTGTTGGGACAACATATGCGTGGTCAGTCTTCTTACGGATTCTTGTTCCACACTTTTGATGACCCTTCACCTTATTTACCATCTCACAGCCCTCTAGGCTTTGGACCTCATTGGTTTGAAGCTGGACCCACTCTGTCACAGGCAGTGTGTGACCAATCACAGTTTTTTCTTCTGTTGGACCTTCTTTGGCCTCCTCACATTTTTCAGGAAGTCCACCTTTAGCAGCATCTTCCTGGGGAACTATACCCTCTACTTGACGTTTTACCGAATCACGTGGTTTCATCACAATCTGATCATTGGTATCAACATTAGTGGACAGGTCACTCATGTCTGTCTGACTTAATGATTCTCCTTTCTCTGCCTCTATGCTGGCAGCTTTCCCCAATTCTAACGCCTTCTGTAGCGCACAAACCTCTGATTCCAGTTCCAGAACTTTATTCACTGCCACATCTTTCTGAGCAGCCTCCATCATTGCAACTTGCAGATCTTCCTCAATCTTCCTGACATCCTCTATGGCAGCAGATGTAGATGCCATCTCTTTATCCACTATGTCTCCCAATTCTAGGATATTCTGCAGTGTTCTTCCAACATTTGTCAGGTCAGCATCCTGGATAATATTTTCTGCTTCTCCCACTGTTCCCTGAACTATATTGAACTGATCCTCCAACATCTTCTGATAAAGCTTCTGCTCATCTGCAGACTTTTTGTCAAGTCTTTCATTCAAGTCCCGTATCTCAGTGACTCTCTTATCTTGCTCTTGGTTGAATAAAGACTCTATTTCTTGAATCACATTTTTCAGGGATAACAGCTCTGATTCTTTGGAGGTTAACAGGTTCTGCAGCGAGTCTCTCTCAGCTTCTAGTGCTGCCAGCTTTGAAGATAGGGCAGATGCCGACTGTTCAGTATTGGATAAAGACTGCTGCAATCGATCCAATTCTTCTCTTTTAGATTCCACTTCGGTTTTTGACTGTTCAATCTGAAAAGTGCGCTCTTCCAACTTTATTTCTGACTCACGCTTCATTTGATCCATCTGAAACTCCAGCTGTTTCTTGATTTCCTCCTGCTTATTCACTTGCACCTTTAGTTTAGCAACAAGCATTTTTAGATCTACAATCTCAGTAGATAAATTAGACAGGTTTCTTTCAAACTGAATCCTCATGTCTTCTATCTGGAGGTCCAATTCTCTCTTGGCCTTTTCCAACATCTCATAAGCATTAGCTTTGTTCTCATACAATATCTGCACAGATTCCAGGTTTTTCTCAACTTCATCCTTGGAGCTAACCAAATCCTCCATTTCAGTGCGCCGTTGCTTGTTGAGCCTCTTTAACTCGGCCTTCAATTCAAGGGCCTCTGCTTCAGCACTGTCACGTTCCTCTGCATATCTAGCAGAAATTCATATATATCATAATTCATAAATATCAAGCTGAAATTCTCTTTTTTCTTGCCCATGGTTTACTAACAAAATTACACAATATTCCACAACACCCTTGGGTTCAACTGGCAGCAAATTTTTGCTATCTTCTGCAGTCACATGTATTCAAACAGTTAACTTATGTGGCACTACAACAACCAGCATTTTCTTCTGTCTTCCACAGAAAACACCAACATGGCACCATAGCCTTTCACATAGACTGTTTGCAATATCCAGCTTCTATACACATTGCTTACTTTCTTGCCATCAGCAAACACTTCACAGACTTCTGTGCCACAGTATACACAAAGTCCCTTCCCTGGATTCCTCTTCCAGAGTTTTACTTTCACCAGGTTTTACAAACACCTTGCTGTGTTGCAATTCACTCACCCCCTCCTGGGTTTCTTCAGTTGAAATCACAGATTTCTTCCAGCTGTAGGCCACAATGCACACTTTGCAGTACTGCAATCACAAACCACTTGTCTTCCAGGACTTGTGTGGATCTTTTTATGCGCGCGATTCTCCACCATATGCGACAGCTTGGGGGAATTAAACTCAAAATGGCGGCTTTTCCTGGTCCGGACAGCGGTGGTTCATGGTACTGGGCGCCGGAAAGATAGCTTTCAGACGGTCCAAGTGTAAAATAAACGTGGCTTTATTCAGCTTAACTGCAACACAACAAAACAACAAAAAAACCTATGCCACAGTTAGGGCCTAACTCACTCCTTGAGCCCCTAACTGTCCTGACTGTTGCTCAGCTCCAGCAACAGTCCTCTGTGGACGCCAGCCCTTTTGGGACAGAGCCTCTCTCTCTTTCCTAGCTGGTCCACTGCTTCCTGCAGGACACTCCAGCCCTCCTGGAGTTACGTGCCACCCACCCAAAGGCGTGGCTGAGAGCCTTTTCTGGCCTGGGCCTGGGTCGCTCAACAGCGCCCTCTGGTTCACATACTCACACATAGAAACCTCTCTAGGGCAACCCAGAGCACAGAATGAATGGAATGGTGACAATCAAAGATGCGCACAGTAACCGCAGCAAGTAGTAACTGACCAAGTAGTAATTAGTGCAGTCTGGGATGACCAGGTCCCCTACCTGTTTGGGTTTGGTCAAGATATGTTTTAGTCTGGGGGGTTTCGAGGCCCAAATGAATCTGGAGAAGGTTCTTTGGACCGTGGAGAGGAATTCTTTGGCCAGGACGATGTGGATTGTTTGGAAGAGGTAGAAGAGTCTGGGGATTGTTATTTTTCAATAGATGTGGATTCCATGTGGATAGGAATATGGATAGAAAGTATAGCCCACATGATCAGGGTGTATCAGCTCTCCCATGTGGTGACCCGTCTTTTGGCTATCAATTTGGCATATAGTTTTTCGTCCATATTGATCAAAGAAATGGGCCTATAGCTGGAGCATAGTTGGGGGTTTTTTCCATCTTTAGACAAGACTGTGGGCATGAAGAAAGGATGGAGAGAAGGGTGAGTCAGGTGAGATCACATTGAAAGCTTTCAGCATTAGAGAAGATTTTGTAAGGTTTTGTAGAGATGTGCCGTAAAGCCGCCCAGCCTGGGCTTTTACCCGTCGGTAGGTTTGAGATCCCAAATTCCAGTTCTTGAATGGTGAGTGGCATTTCTAAGTGGGACACGTCATCTGTCTTGAGGGTGTGCAGGGCTGTTTCAGCGATATACTGGGGGAGTGTGAGTAACAGGTAGGGTTTCTGGTTAGAGGTGTGAGGAGGGAGTAGATTGTAAAGAGAATCATAGTTGTCTTGGAATGCTACGGCTATATCGGGAGTGAGGTGGGAGATATCACCCGAGGATTGTTTAATGGACACCATATGTGAGGCTGAGTGCCGATCCTGGACTGCTCAGGCCAGGAGTCAGCCCGTCTTGTTACCCCATTCGAAAAAAGAACGTTGTCCCAGTTGACGGAGTGCTTGTGTTCAATGAGGGACCTAATCTCATGGCATGTTCCTGTCAAAGTAGCTAGAGTGGAGCACTGAAGGGTTTGTTTGTGTTGATCCTCCAGAGTAGCATGAGTCTGGAGAAGGGATTTGAGTTTCAAGCCCGCTTCACTTTTGAGTCTGGCTCCATGTTTTATCAATACCCCCCTCAGAACACATTTCAGGGCCTCCCACTGCATGGTGGGAGGTGGTGTCCCAGAAGAGATTTTGTTCAAAATTAGAGATGGACTGTTTGAAATCTGCTAAGCATTGAGCATCAAGCAAGAGCGACTTGTTCAGTCTCCAAGAGTTGAAGCGCATTACCGGAGGTAGGAGTTTAACAGAGCATGCAACAGAGGAATGGTCAGAGACCATGTAATAGGCATTACCTATTTTGGCTGTGGTCATCTGTGGCAAAAGGGTATGTGGGAGAAATACAGTGGAGAAAAAAAGTATATGTCATCCACCAATTGTGCAAGTTCTCCCACTTAAAAAGATGAGAGAGGCCTGTAATTGACATCATAGGTAGACCTCAACTATGAGAGACAAAATGAGAAAACATATCTAGAAAATCACATTGTCTGATTTTTTAAGAATTTATTTGCAAATTATGGTGGAAAATAAGTATTTGGTCACCTACAAACAAGCAAGATTTCTGGCTCTCACATACCTGTAACTTCTTCTTTAAGAGGCTCCTCTGTCCTCCACTCATTACCTGTAGTAATGGCACCTGTTTGAAATTGTTATCAGTATAAAAGTCACCTGTGCACAACCTCAAACAGTCACACTCCAAACTCCACTATGGTGAAGACCAAAGAGCTGTGGAAGGACACCAGAAACAAAAATGTAGACCTGCACCAGGCTGGGAAGACTGAATCTGCAATAGGCAAGCAGCTTGGTGTGAAGAAATCAACTGTGGGAGCAACTATTAGAAAATGGAAGACATACAAGACCCCTGATAATCTCCCTTGATCAGGGGCTCCACGTAAGATCTCACCCCGTGGGGTCAAAATGATCACAAGAACGGTGAGCGAAAATCCCAGAACCACATGGGGGGACCTAGTGAATGACCTGCAGAAAGCTGGTACTAACGTAACAAAGGTTACCGTCAGTAACACACTACGCCACCAGGGACTCAGATCCTGCAGTGCCAGACGTTTCCCCTGCTTAAGCCAGTACATATCCGGCCCGTCTGAAGTTTGCTAGAGAGCATTTGGATGTTCCAGAAGAGTATTGGGAGAATGTCATATGACCAGATGAAACCGAAGTAGAACTGTTTGGTAGAAACACAACTCGTCATGTTTGGAGGAGAGCGAATGCTGAGTTGCATCCAAAGAACACCATACCTACTGTCAAGCATGGGGGTGGCAACATCATGCTTTGGGGCTGGTTCTCTGTAAAGGGACCAGGAGGACTGATCCATGTACATGAAAGAATGAATGGGGCCATGTATCGTGAGATTTTGAGTGCAAACCTCCTTCCATCAGCAAGGACATTGAAGATGAAACGTGGCTGGGTCTTTCAGCATGACAATGATCCCAAGCACACCGCCAGGGCAAAGAAGAAGTGGCTTCGTAAGAAGCATTTCAAGGTCCTGGAGTGGCCTAGCCAGTCTCCAGCTCTCAACCCCATAGAAAACCTTTGGAGGGAGTTGAAAGTCCGTGTTGCCCAGCGACAGCCCCAAAACATCACTGCTCTGGAGGAGATCTGCATGGAGGAATGGGCCAACATACCAGCAACAGTGTGTGCCAACCTTGTGAAGACTTACAGAAAACGTTTGACCTCTGTCATTGCCAACAAAGAATATATAACAAAGTATTGAGATGAAGTTTTGTTATTGACCAAATACTTATTTTCCACCATAATTTGCAAATAAATTCTTTAAAAATCAGACAATGTGATTTTCTAGATAGGTTTTCTCATTTTGTCTCTCATAGTTGAGGTCTACCTATGATGTCAATTACAGGCCTCTCTCATCTTATTAAGTGGGAGAACTTGCACAATTGGTGGCTGACTAAATACTTTTTTCCCTACTGTAAATTCAGACTCCTAAGAGCTCGATGTATCCAATTCATGAATCCACTTGAGCTTTTTTTCGTTTTCAGAATTCTCTTTCCATTCCCTCCTCTCCTGAGTGGTGGGATATGGTCAATAGTGCTAAACTGAAGTTGGCGAACTTGTGTTTATATGCTATAAAGTGCTTTAGTATTGGTAATCCTGCATAGCCATTTTTAATTGAGGATTGTGATCATTCAGTCTGCAAAGCGGCAGTCATTGGTCGTCTCTTCAACATAATATGGGCCACAAGACACTGTATAACATAAATAACAAAACTAAATCTACATGTATATCTACCCTGGATCTTATACTTTTTACCTATATGTGGGTGGGTGAAACTATCCCCTTTGATAATACTATCACAACAACTGCAATCCAAACAAGGGAAATTTCCATTTTTCTGTTTACTCAAATACTGCTGCACTATAGTTTTCCTACTCACTATATCTGATTTGACTAGATAGTCCTTTAAATTCTTACCATGTCTGTAAGCTATGACTAGAGTGTTACTTATGTTGGTGCTTTTTTTCACTAAATTCCAGTTTTTATGTAAAATATTATTGATTTGCCCACTCAATCTATTATAGGAGGATACAAATAGAATCTGATCATCCTTTGCCCTATTCCTAGCGGTGGGTTTTGTTGTCCTATCCATATTTTTCAGTTTCTCTTCAGGTTTATCCAACAGTCTTCTTGGGCAACCCTAGCAACTGAATTGGTGACACATCACATGCACTCTTATATCCACTGTCATTGGATCAGGCATGATCCATGGCATGGGAGCAATTTTACCTTTGGTCTTGACTCCCTTACAGCTGTATCTACAAATTGTATAAAGTGGTTTCCAAACTTTCCGAAAGCGGAACCCCCTTTCATGTGAGTCTTTAGTTTGGAACTCCCCCCACAACTGTACTTAGTTCCAATTGAAAAAATGTCATCTATATTTGGCATCCATTATGATTTTCAGCTGCCTCTGTTCTGCTTTTCATTCCTTCACACATGCCTGTTGCACACACAGCTCTGCTATCTCCATGTTCTCTATCAATCACAGCCTGGTATATCCACATTTCTTCCCCCAAAAACTCAACTTTGCTATAGTCTCTGTTACATGGCAGTTTTATCCATTTTAAATAAAATGGTTTGCAGACCCTTATCCTGATCTATAGATGTACATAGGCTCAGTGGTGAACTTAACCTCTTTGCTGCCTGAGACGGACTATAGAAAGACGCCCCCCCCAAAAAAAAAAAAAATTGAGTTTCCATGCTATTAGCTTCACACGCTGTTATCATCACACAATATACACAATACACAAAGTTATAAAACAGTTTTTAAGAATTATTCTTCCTATATTACTTCAGTATCAGATCAACAACACGTCATTAATAATGAAAGTAACTTCAAACATCTTCTGCTTGGTGGATGGACGAGCCCACGTGGCCCCCATTCTCTATAATAGGAGCCCGGCAGATAGCTGAGTACTGTACTTCGGCTATCTTTGGCACTCCCATTGAAGTGAATGAGAGCCACGCAGGTTCGTCCATCCACCAAGTGACAAACCTATATTCAGCCTGGCTGTGGTGAGGCTGAATTCCCACCCAGTGGGGGAAAAAAAAACAATTCTCAGGCTCAGTGGGGGTCTGAGCAGACAGACCCCCTATCAATCAGGTATTTATCCTCTATCATTTAGGTGAATACAGTGCAGTAACATTTTGTGACTTACAGGTGACGTCACATTTCCCTTCTCTTCCCTCTGGACCGCCATGACCACTTCTTTCAGCTGTGACTTTTCTCTGTAAAGTTTGCAACACAGATATCTTTGGCTCCTCACTTTTCCAGGCATCCGACCCACATTGTCCTCACCTGCACACCCATCCTGCTGCTATCCCAATTATAAAATATATGATATAACCCCCCCATAATGAATAATACTCCCAAGTGCATCTTTATATTAATAAAGTCAGTGTGTACTCTGTATAAATAGTGCCCCTTATTAATGCCCCAGGTGTTAACTAATTAAAAGTTTTTCCAGGTCATTAATAAACTAATCAGTGGGGCTCAAAAACTCAGGACCCCTACTGATCAGCTGTTTGAATGGTACCTGTGTAAGCACCGTGACCGCTTCTCTGTTTACATAGTGTCATTCATCTCATAGCAGCCATGTAATGTAACTACAGCCTCGTCCTATACATGCCATCTTATGTGACAAGGCTGTAATTACATCACACGGTCACTATAAATAGATAGCGTATGATATAAACAGGCGCCATTGACCCTGTTTATAACGCCCCATTTACACACACTATAATGTTTCACAGCAGCCCCTGCACACAGTATTACAGCCCGCAGCGGCCCCTGCACACTGTATTATGCCTCGTAGCGGCCCCTGCACACGGTATTATGCTCCATAGTGGCCCCTGCACACTGTATTATGCCTTGCAGCGGCCCCTGCACACGATATTATGCTCCATAGTGGCCCCTGCACATGGTATTATACTCCATAGTGGCCCCTGCACACGATATTATGCTCCATAGTGGCCCCTGCACATGGTATTATTCCCCATAGTGGCTCCTGCACATGGTATTATTCTACATAGCGGCCCCTGCACTCGGTATTATGCTCTATAGTGGTCCCTGCACTCGGTATTATGCGCCATAGTGGCCCCTGCACTCGGTATTATGCTCCACAGTGGCCCCTGCACACGGTATTATGCCCCATCCATGAACTATTATTATACTCTGGGGTCTTTTCAGACCCCAGAGTATAATGATCGGAGACCCAGGGGAGGTGACAAACATAAAAACCAGTGTTACTTACCTGGACACCAATGCACTCCCTGCAGCTTTTGGCCCTGTTTAATTGCGCACACACCTCATGTGATCAGACCGGTGAACTGATGACGTCACCAGAGGGCCCAAGCCTGCTCGGAGTAACAGCGGATCGCAGGAGGTGAGTAACAATGGTTTTTATATTCCCTCACCTCCCCTGGGTTTCCGATTATTATACTCCGGGGTCTGAAGGCCCCAACTGAAAATGGCACCTCACCTTGCCTCCAAAAAAGGTGCATGACCTGCAAGCACATCCACACCGCTGACAGTGTACCTATCCCACAGTCACAACAGGTGCACAGAATTAGGGGCACATTTTCCTGCAGGTCTTCCAGTGTGGTGTACCTCATAATGTGTGTGCAATGTCCCACCACAGGCCTCTATGTGGGGGAAACAGGGCAGAGACTTAGTCAGCGAATGAACTCACACAAATCCAACATTAATAACAGCAGAACAGATCTCCCAGTGGCCGCACATTTCTCTGGAGAAAACTACTCTATTGAAGATTTGCTGGTTGTGGTTTTAATGGGACATTTTAAGACGCAGAAGGAGAGGAAACAATGGGAGTACAAGTTTATGAAAAAATTTTAAACTCTGCAATTTGGACTTAATATTCATGCCAGCTTCATGTCACACTATGTATGAACTGTGAGGGTCACAAATCACCTCCTGATAGCAAACAGATAACAGATCCCTCTGTCACGCACCACAACTTTCCAGATTGTTTTTTGACCTGTTGTAAATAACTTCTCTACTTAGATTCCATTTTGTTTTGGTTTTGTTAAAGGACTCTAAAATCCTTTGAAGACCATGTGTATAGGGTATAAAAAATCTGTGAATTTTCAGTTCTTGTATAACACCATGTCTGATGAAGGAAGCTAGTACTTCTGAAAGCTTACTTATCAAATATACTCAGTTAGCCTCTAAAAGGTATCGCCTGATTTCTTCACTCTTCCACTGGATTATGGGAAGCCTCCAATAGATCTCTCGACTCATCTGAATGAGTTGGGAAGACCAAGCTCTTTTTGGCCAGAATGGTAGAATGGCAATCACTGAAGCTTGGTCCTGTCTGACTTTCATCAATATCCTTGGTATCATGGAAAGTGGAGGGAAGATGTACGCCAGCCTGAACCATCAAGGGATGGACCGGGCATCCACTGCCAAGGGATTGTCCTCCTGATACAGGGAGCAGAATGTCTCTAACTTGGTGTTGAGTCTGGTCACCATAAGGTCTACTTCTGGAAGACCCCACTTTAGGGTGATCTGGTGGAAAACCTCTTGATTGAGAGACCATTCTCCTGATACGATGTGACCCCGACTCAACCGATCCGCTACTATGTTCAAGGAGCCCCTGATGTGAACCGCGGAGAGATGGGTCAGATTTCTCTCTGCCCAGGTGAAAATCAGGCCTGCCTCCCTGAGGAGAGGTAATGATCTGGTGCTTCCCTGTTTGTTTAGATACATTATGGTCTCCATGTTGTCGGACCAGATCTTGACAGCTCTTCCTGTGAGAAGAAAGGGGAAAAATGGATGAGTGCCTGATACACTGCTCTGAGTTCCCTCCAGTTGGATGTTCTCATCCTTTCTACACTGTTCCAGACTCCTTGTACAGTCTTCTCATGCAGATGGGCTCCCCATTCCGTAAGGGATGCATTGGTGGTCAACAGGATCCACCGAGGTTGGACCGTGGACATCTCGTCTTTTAGGTGTATCCAACAGTTGAGGGAAAGACGGGTTCTGGGAGAAAGTCTAATCGTATTCTCGAGACCCAGAAGGCCACGATTCTAGACCCCTAGAAATTCCATCTAAAGGGGACACATATGCCATAAAGCCCAATGGACTGTATCAGCTGAGGCTGACATGAGGCCTAGGACTCTCATAGTTGTTCTGATGGACACCAGACGTGTTCAGAGAAGATACTAAACCACTCTGTTTATCTTTTCTCTCCTTCTGGAGGCAATGAAATCTCTACGCAGACTGAGTCCAGGATGAACCCCAGAAACTTCCTTCATGTGGAAGGTATCACCTCGGACTTCTCCCAGTTTATTAGCCAGCCTAGGCGCTGGAGAAAAGACACAGTTGTCTGCAGGTGCTCGAGCAGGATAGTTTCTGACGGGGCTTTTATTAGCCAGTTGTCCAAATATGGCACTATGAACAGACCTTGAAGTCTGAGTATGGCTGCTACAGGAGCCACCACCTTGGTAAAAGAGTGGGGAGTCGAAAAAATGCCAAAAGGCAGAGCAGCAATTTGGAAATGCCTTCTGTGGCCAGCAATTGATACAGCAATTCTCAGATACCTTCTGTGAGGAGGATAAACTGGAACATGTAAGTATACATCCTTTAGGTCGAGAGTGACAAGGACATCGCCTTGCTGAAGAAAAGATGTGACCGACTTCACGGTCTCCATTCGGAAACGCTTTTTCTTTATAAAGAGATTTAGATATCTTAGGTCTATAATCATTCTCCATTCCCCTGATGGTTTTGGCACCAGGAAGACTGAAGAGTAGACACCCAAACCTTCTTCTGAGGGGGGAACCTTTTCCAAGGCGCCCTTGTCCAGGTATTGCAGAATGGAATTTTCCAGTATAACCTGCTTCACTGCAGCAAGAAAGCTGGTAGCAATGAATTTGTCTTGTGGCAGACGAAGAAAATTGACCACATTAGCCTGCTGTATTACATGTAAGACCGAAGGATCTTGGATCTTCTCCTGCCAGAAGGTGAGAAAATGGGAGAGGTGTCCCACAACAGGAGTATCTGCCGCTGTGGGAGGTGAGATGCTGGCGTCAAGAATCTGGCTTTATTCTGTCCACTTCCTTGGGGAACTTACGTCCAGAGCTTCTGGACTGATATATAGCATGCCTCTGGTATTGGGGTCTAGACTAAGGTGGCTGCTGATAACCTCTGTCCTGGCTGAAAGGTCTTGATCTTCCTCTAATGGACTGCGGGAGGCTCTTACCCTTTTTGTCACCAAGACCCTCCATGATGTCGTCTAGGCCTTTGCCAAAAATGGTATGGAGCATAGGTTATACTTGGAAGCATTGTCTCTCCAAGGCTTCAACCATAATGGCCTTCTAGCAGCTGTAGAGAGGGCCATGAATTTGGTGGCCAACTTTACTTGATGTACAGAAGCTTCCGCTAGTCTGCCGCCAAGTAAACCAACTCCATAAAGGATAGTAGATCGTCTCTGGAGACTCAAGAGTCAATGTACCTCTCCAGTTGGGCCAGGTCAGAGAGCAGCTCATTCGCTACCTCGTTAGAGGCGATGCCCACAGAAGCCTGAGCAGAGGCTGAGGAATAAGCGCTCCTGAGTGTGCACTCCATGCGTCTATCCATAGGGCCTTGGAGATTGGAGCCATCTTACCCGGGACTACAGTACGGTGGGACAATTTAGCTACTGTCATATCCACTCAGCAATGGGAAATAGGGTCCTAAATCTCCTGGGTAAAACTGGAGCCTTTTCGGAATGTCTCCCTTCCCCTGTCATTCCTTTATCCATTGTCTCATCCACTTGGAAGGCCCTAGGCCCCCTATTGGTGGAACTAGAGGCTTCCCCAAGTTCAACATCTCAGCAGCCTATGTATCCTTCCCAAAGGAAAAAGAGGCCTGCTGGGATTTTCCGCATTGTCTTCATCAGATGAGTGCATCTCATCGAGCACACGAAATTCCTCCTCTGAGAGAGAGTGTCTTTCAGTACAGGGCTTCTTAGAAAGCTGAGAAATGGAGTCCCGGATCTTCTTCATGGAATCCTCCATGTACTCCTTGACCCACACAATTACATCACGTATGGAAGGTTCCTCAGCTGGGGGTGCGCAACATTGGCGACAGCGAGTAAACTCATACCCATCGGGCAGAGGGATGTCACAATCTTTATATGTTAGATGTTTCCTCTTGGAGGACCTCTTTCTTCTGGAGTAGCCGCTGCCACAGGATAAAGGAGCACACTGAGGCCTCCCTCTATAAGAGACAAGCCACCTGTTGTCTCAGGAAGGAAGATTTAAATAGGCAGGAGGAGGAGGAGGGGCATCCTCCTAACCCTCCCAAAGAAAAGGAGTATCAATAAATTTGGGAAAACTTTAGCCCACTTTCATCTTCCTGGAACCTTAAATGGCTCCAGCACATGAACACAGTAATACCGCACTAGCGGTACGAAGAAATTCAGTAAACGGAGGCCAGAAGCGCAAATCCACATAACAGGAAGTAGGCCGCAAAGGGTGTCCCTGGAAAAAGGGTCCCCGGAAACCAGAACCCAACTTGAAGGTTCCAGAGCCAGAAGTGACTATGTCACTTCTGTTAGCTCCGGAGCCGAATTACAACAACGCACACTGACGGCGAGCAACGGGGAAGCCAGACCACGGTAGCAAAAACTCCCAGGAAGTAAATAGGTAAAACTCAAGAGGAGGAAAACTACAAAAAGAAGGTAAGTAGTTAGCCTCAACTTAGGAGAAAAAAAAATGGGAGGACAAAAAAGACCTCCCTCCACCTGTCCCACCACACAGGACAGAAAAAAACACAGGAGGAGGTCTCTTTTGCCCTCTTATAGGGGAGTATTGTTCAGCAATTTAAATATGCTAATTAAAAATTATGTCTGTGCTACCAACACACAGGGGCAGAAATACCCGGTATTGTGCTGCTGGGAGGACGTAAGGGAATCGCAATGTGGGGCCCCACTTTGCAGAAATGCAGCTTTTTTATGCAAATTTTACTGCATTTTTTGAGTCAAAGCCAAGAATGGCTTCAAAACGAATGGGAAATACTGTACGTAGGAAGCACTTTTACTTTTACCTTCTGATCAATCCACTCCTGGCTTTGGCTCAAAAAATGCAGCAAAATCTGCAACAAAAAATGCTGTGTTTCTGCAATATGGGGCCCTAGCCTAAAACATAGTGTAAAACACTCTCAGGGCTACTAGAAACCTATCTATCCAATTTTTAAGGCAAACACAGCCAAAGTTATTTCAAAATGAAATTGTCATTATTATACTCTGTGGTCTCTTCAGACCCCAGAGTATGCTAGGGTCCAAGGGAATGTATTAAAAATTTTTAAAATGTTTCCCTTAACTCTATATGCCTCTTTGGTGACAGCATGCACCCGGAGTCGCCGCAAAGGCCTGTGATTGGTGATTGGGCCTCAGCGGTGACATGGACACACCGAGCATCATGACGCTGGGCGTACACATGTGATCGCTGTCAGCCCAATAACAGGCCTCAGTGGAGACCCCGGAGGTATGATGTTGTTATGGATAAAATGTCTATTTTTATATTAGGGACAAGAATCTCTCACATTGAGGAGAGCACCAGTAAAGGTGTGTAGAGATTTTAATTGCCTTTTGCCCTCTACTTAGCATCTACATATCACAAGGCATTAGTAGAGGGCTAAGTAGAGGGCAAAAGGCAATTAAAATCTCTACACACCTTTACTGGTGCTCTCCTCAATGTGAGAGATTCTTGTCCCTAACCCACTCATTGCCTCCCACTAAGCCAGCCAATTCACTTTGCTCTGTACTGATGAAGGACAACGATCCGGAAACAGCGCTGTATGCAGATAAGTGAAATTGGCTTGGCTAAAATCCCTTTTGCTGTCTCAAGGCTCGGTGAGTCAAAAGCAAATTGAGGATTTGTTACATCCAATAGAGGGCGCATGAGCTCCCCAGCTCCTTTCCCATAATGCCTTGTGATAGTAGATGCTAAGTAGAGGGCAAAAGGCAATTAAAATCTCTACACACCTTTACTGGTGCTCTCCTCAATGTGAGAGATTCTTGTCCCTAACCCACTCATTGCTTCCCACTAAGCCAGCCAATTCACTTTGCTCTGTACTGATGAAGGACAACGATCCGGAAACAGCGCTGTATGCAGATAAGTGAAATTGGCTTGGCTAAAATCCCTTTTGCTGTCTCAAGGCTCGGTGAGTCAAAAGCAAATTGAGGATTTGTTACATCCAATAGAGGGCGCATGAGCTCCCCAGCTCCTTTCCCATAATGCCTTATTTTTATATTAACAGATCTATTTTGTATCACTATTAACTGTATGTCTGCTTTCCTTGATTCAGTTTATCATTGCATACTTCCTCATTATGTTTTTGTGACGCATAACTAAATATCAGCTTAGCAAGATGGCGCCTTCATCCTGGACTACGCCTGAGGAAATGTGTAAGATCCGGATGAGAGAAAAAGGACAGTTTGATGCTTCAGCCAACGACAGGTTGACACATATGTGTACAAGCCAACCTCTCCATACGATGCTATATAAGATGATGTTTGTGGTTAATAAAAAGGAAGTTCTATTCACCTTGACTGTGTGCAGAGTGTTTACTTCTTGAGCGCTCTTATCTTTATAACAAATCTGGAAACCAAATAACCAACTTAGGATACAGATTTAGTATCGATCCAAAACAGTGGCGTCCCTTGAAGGGCCTGCATAGTGGGTCATAGTGGCTCATTGTTTGCCCGATAACTGTGAGGTCAGAGGTGTGTTAATATAAGGTTTCGCGGTGGGATCGGTGATCTGGGTCGATCAAACCATCTGGATCAGAAAGGAACCGAGGCCCACATAAGACGGAGGGATTTCATAGAGTCCGGACGCACCCAAAGGAGGTCGTCAGTCCCGCACATCTGGAGTGAGTGTCCCCCCTAAAGACTCTGCCCGTCTTATTGTCTGTCTAATCTGTATAGTTTTAAGATGGGGAACGCTTGTTATGTGTATTAAAGTCGAGGCATAGTTGTAGCAACAGTGTGACTAGGTACTGAGGAGTGCATTATCGTGGATACCCAGGTGCCTATTAGTCCGAGAATAGGCAGTCCCAGAGGGTGATAATGTATTTGTGGTGAAGTGGACTGGTAGATCGGGTCATTGGACCACCCGAGTCGAAAGGACCAAGTCCACTGTAATTTAGACGCACCAGAAATGGTCTGGTTGTCTCATCCCTCGGTCCTAGGTCCACTGTGCACTTTATCGCCTCTGAAAATTGTCTGTCGAAGTGTGTTGTCTGTTAATTTTTTAGAGAATGTAGTCTAAATGGGTGGGGCACAGTCGACAATTCCCCATAAAGGATGTACCACCAAGCAGTTGGTGGAAGCTTGAGAAGGAAAGCAAAATGTTAAAAATATGTCTAAGTTGATCAATATACTGTATGTGGTATAGATATGGGTGGGAGATTGTAACCTGAGGAATGGAGGAAAGTGTTGACGGAGAAGAAGGGTGTTTTAAAAAACCAATGTCTTATGAAACAGGCTGCGGCATGGTACGAAACAGCGAAGGCTGTTCATAGGGAGGGGTGGAAAGAGGAACAAGTGCAAAGAAAAGGCGGAAGCATTGTATATGTCTATCACAAATGTCCACAGAATGTTTCTGCCTTATCTATGTGTGAATCTCAAAATGGTGTCTCACACCAGCCACCGCCCTATAATGGCAGCACCTCCTCATGGACATGTTTAGTTTGTGGTGAACAGAATCCTAATTATCGTGATAATTGTGCTGCATGTGGAGCTCCCCGCCCAAACACTACCACATCACTCCCACTCCCTGTGTCAAACCAAGCCCCAGTACCGGTGTACCTAGCTCCACCCCGATAGTGTTGTCACAAGCTGGAGGCCATCTTGGTACACCTCAGGCCGCTCCCTACACTCCCTTGTATCCAGTGTTAGATGTCAATGGGTCCTATTACCGCGACCCTGTTCCAACTGCCTCAAAACCCCTCATTCCCATGATGCCGAACCTCCCGGAAGATGTTCTGCCTCCAATCCCTGACCCTGAAGAATCGAGACACCAACATGCGGAAGTACTTCGGGAACTGGCGGAACTTCAACAACAACTGCAAAATCAGCCCCTTACAACACAAGAGTCTCGGGGGGACTCTTCCCCCTCCTTTACTGAAAACTGTTATCTATCATGTTATGAAACTATTATCCAATAGTTATGTGTTAAAACTTATGTTATAACTTTATAGACAATCATGTTATGTTAATGATACTAGTCGCACCTTCTCTTTGTTTCAGCAATGTATAACCATACCAAGAAGAGATTTGTGCTGTGTTTTTGGCATGCATCCCATTTGGTTTGTTAATGTGCTGGATCATGTGGAGGGAAGGATAGGTTGCCCCACCGCCCGTCTTCTCCAAATTGTGGTGGAGGAGAGTGTAGCAACCCGGGGCTACTGTGTGTGCCCGGGATATATCTTCCCAGGTTCTAAACAAGAAGCTGCACTCAATTAACACTTAGTGTGCCGAAGGTGAGGTTTTGAGGCAGAAGTTAGGCAAAACATGGAGAATTTGCCTGAGCGGTGTGGAGCTGATCCCAAGAATAGAGAAATTCCAGTTACAGAGATTGTAAGAGCAAAAGAGGATGCTGATGCAGTGAAGGAATGTCAGAAAATGTTCAGAAAGTCTGGCAAGATAGGATGTTTAGGGTGCCAAAAAGATGGAACTTTGAATGTTGAAATGTGATAATATGCACATAAAGGATGGTTATCAGACAAAGACTTGAGAAACTAAGCAATGTGTTGGTTGAAACTGCCCAAGAAGGTACACAGGGGTTGATTTAAGTCAATTGAGAATGCAAAATAATTTAATACATGAATATGATTGTTTATAACAAGATTTAAAAAATATAGAAGACCAAGAACCATTGTTAATGCAGATTTTGAGTTTCGGTAATATTGAATTATAATATGAATTCATTCTTGTGAGTGTCCCAGGTCCAGCTTAAGCATATTTCAGTGGTTGGACAACTCAGACTACAGTGTGCCTTACTTGTGCCTCATGTCACCTTTGCACGCTGCACGTCACTAAAAATCCCTTTGACCTGTTACCAATAGGTTCAGGGGGGAGAAAGACACAAGCATTTTCTGCTGACAATATGATTGTATGCCACAGGAAACTGTTGGGTTTGGTCATGTAAGCGATGAACCTATTGCTAACCCTGATTTTGAGTTATTTTATAGATGGCTCTCAATTTGGGAAGGTGACAGATTCTACACCGACTATGCCATGGTTACTGGAAACCAGGTAAAACAAGCAGAACCCCCCTTAAAAGTACTCACTGAGACAGTGTAAAATGGCTAAGGGTAAACCAGTTGAGCTTTTGGTATAGCAGGACTATCGTCCAATCTGTGCATTTAATGTTAAGCCTAAAAGGATTTCCAGGCTATTTAGTAGGTGATGGAGGTCCTGCTGCTGCCCATACAGGTGGGTATAGTCAAAGTCAAGGCACACACCAAGGCTGATACAAAGGAAAGTGGAGGTAATGTGTAGGCAGATGCTGCCACCAAACCAGCTGCAGGAAAGCCTAGGGAACATGCCTCAACACAGGGGTCACCATACTGGACCAAAACTCTCAGCTATCTTTTCAGGTTCTAAAAACACTGCAGGACCAAAATGGCCCAAAAGAAAAGAAGTTTTGGGAACCCCAAGGAGGAAGAAAAAGGATGAACAAGTCCTGATGGCCAGTGGTAAGAGAGTATGTTTAATAAGAGCATTGTTCCCAATGATGGCGCAAGCAGCTCAAGTGCACCACTGGAAAGTAGCCATGTGTGACCTGGTGAACAGATGATGAGTAGCTGCAGGTTTTAGCGTTACTGCAGTCAGATACGTGTAAGCCTGCATAACATGTGTCAAACACAATGTAGGCCAAAAAGTAAAAGGTTTCTCAGAAGCACACCCCGAAGCCCTTGTACCTGTTCCAGAGATTGCGGGTTAACTACATACCGTTACCAAAGGTGGGAAGGTATGAGTACGTGCTTGTGTGTATTGATCTCTTTTCAGGAAGGCCTGAGGCATTTCTGGTGCAGAAAGCCACCGTAAAAGGAACTGCAGATAAACTACTGAAAGAAGCAGTGTGCAGGTATGGGATCCCCAAGACCATTGGAAGTGATAATGGAACTCACTATACAGGACAGGGTACACTCCTGACAGAAGAATTGGCCTCAGCCCCTAGAGTATTTGGATTGTCTTTTTCACAATTGTTCCAGATGTAGTATGATGTGCTGACTGACTATGTGATGGATTGCCGAAAACATGTGACTAATGTACACTTTTGAGTTTTCTCCTTCCTCCAGAACTTGAGTCAGTGGAAGGAATCTAGAAGTTACAACCCAAAAATTGGATGGTGATAAAGAGACATGTGAGAAGGGCCTCGACTCGACGGTCCCTTCCAGGTGCTGTTAACAACCACCACATCTGTCAAATTATCGGACAAACCTAATTGGGTCCACGCCAGCCATTGTAAGAAGGCACAGCCAATTCCTTCGTGATGTGGGGAAGCCGTATCCTGGTGTTGGGTGTTGAGCCTAAGTCGTTTTATGGGGGGGGGGGTTGTAATATTCCTAAGGGTTGTAATCCTTTGACCCTTACTATAGAAAATCCATCTCCAACAGATAGTGGGAACTATATACTGGGAACGTATTTTGCACGGGGAAACATGGCGGCATACAAGGGAAAATTTAGACTACAGGACATGAATAGGCTAGAAGCACAGAGGAACCCATTGGTCCCCCACATACGAACCTACAACGGTATGATAGCTATAGCAGACCCTTCATTCGAAGACACTTTAGCATCAAAAACAGGGTTCTCTGACTACAACCTATGGCTGGAATGGATGAAGTTCACAGCTGACCAACATAATCGCACCAACTGTTATGTTTGCTCTGGTGCTTGACCCCATTTAGGAACAGTACCCTTAAATATTCCGGAAGATGCCCAAGAGTGTTTTGCTAGTCTCTTCACTAACACCACCATGAATTCCATCCAATGTGAGAACTGGAAGAGCAAATATCCCATCATCCCTAAGAGTTCGAAACTGGGGGAGGGGATAACCATTTATCCTGGCAATTATACTTGTTATGTTAGTAGGTCAAGAAACAGGAGATTTTTGGGAAACCTCTCTGAAGGGTATTGCAGTGAATATAGCCCTTTGAATGAGACTCAAATACAGAACCAAGTCCAGTCCCTAGGAGATATTTGTTGGATTTGTGGGGACATGAGGGTCAGAACCAAGTTGCTGGGAAATTGGACAGGAGAGTGTGCCCTGGCAAAAGCCTTAATGCCCATTCATATACTTGGGGACCAAATGAATCAAGGTCATAGTGGGAAAATTGGAGAAAACCAAGTACATCGGGAAGAGAAGGGATTTGGGTACGAAGGGTAGTTTTGACCCACATGTCTACATAGATGCTATAGGAGTGCCAAGGGGGATCCCAGATGAATTTAAATCAAGAGATCAGGTGAAAGTGGGATTTGAGTCCATATTTCCCATTATCACTGCAAACAAAAATGTAGCCTGGATCAATTATATCTACTATAACCAACAGAGGTTTGTGAATTACACGAGAGATGCCCTACAAGGATTAACTGAACAACTAGGCCCCACCTCCGTCGTGACGTTTCAGAATAGAATGGCCCTGGAAATGATATTAGCTGAGAAAGGAGGCATGTGCAAAATGATTGGTGGGGTCTGCTGCTCATACATACCTGATAACACAGGCCCAAATGGGAGAGTCACCTTGGCAATAAAGAAGCTAGATAATTTGGCTGACGAACTGAAAAGGAATTTGGGAGTAAAAGACCCCTGGGACATTTGGTTTGGATGGGTGTCTGGCTGGTAAAGGATGTTGGACAAATAGGGGTGGTGATACAAGTTGTCCTTGTAATTTTTGCTGTAATTGTATGCTGTGCTATCCCATGTATCAGGAGGTTAATGAGCAAAGCAGTTGAAGAAACTATTCCACTCCACACGATGCAAATCCCAGCATATGAAACTGATAATCCATATAATCCCTTAGGAGTAACCGTCAGTAATAAATGCGAGGGATAGAATCTGACTTCCTTATGTACAAAGTTTGTGACAAGGGGGGTTATGAACAAGCCATAACTCGTCTAACGGGCAACACAAAAGAGTTTCAAGGTACATTAGGACAGATGAGCTAGGATTAATTAGGGACAATGAATAAATAGTCATTTTAAGGGGGGACTGTTATGGATAAAATGTCTATTTTTATATTAACAGATCTATTTTGTATCACTATTAACTGTATGTATGCTTTCCTTGATTCAGTTTATCACTGCATACTTCCTCATTATGTTTTTGTGACGAATAACTAAATATCAGCTTAGCAAGATGGCGCCTACATGTATAAGATCCAGATGAGAGAAAAAGGACAGTTTGATGCTTCAGCCGACGACAGGTTGACACATATGTGTACAAGCCAACCTCTCCATACAATGCTACTGCATATAAGATGATGTTTGTGGTTAATAAAAAGGAAGTTCTATTCACCCTGACTGTGTGCAGAATGTTTACTTCTTGAGCGCACTCTTATCTTTATAACAAATCTGGAAACCAAATACCCAACTCAGGATACAGATTTAGTATTCAAAACAATGTCACCAGGAGAGTACCAGATGCTGCGAGGAGGCCCAAAAGAGGTAAAGGGAGGAAGGTGAGTATAAATGTTCACTTTATTTTTGTAACTTCCTTTGGGCCTCCAACTATGATACTATATATCTTCAGACCCCAGAGTATAATGTTTCGGCCATTTTAGTTCGCCAAAGATGAATCTCCACTTGTTCGGTTTCTTATAAAAATGAACAATTTCAAATATTTGGGTCGAAACCAGCTGTGTACAGGTTGGTTTGTCCATCTCTAATAGTGACAGTATATAGCCAACATAGAGATTTCTAATGCTACAAAAAGTCATCCAGCATGACCAGCACACATAAAGTCTCTACATCAAAAATAAAGAAGCTTTATAATTGGCTATATGTCTGCTGGGTCAATCCCTGTAGCATCACAAAATTCTAGAGGGACAGCTTTGTTTGTTCAAACAAGATGATTGGGAAAAGGACAGGGTGGAAAACTTTTGGTACTGACTAGAAATGGGCAACCGTTTCAAGATTTGTTTTGTTTCAGGTTTGGGTGATAGTGTAGAAATCCCTTAGTGAGATCTCTCCTAAGAACATGGATACTAAGCAGTGGATACTAAACTCCAATTTTAACCAGACACTCGCTTTTATGCATTTTAAAACTCCAAAAATGATCCTTTTTTAGGGAAAAAGGTGCTTGTAGCTAAGTCCCCATGTTGCGAAAACAGCTTTTGCTGTGTTATTTTTTTTAGCCAAAGTCAGGCGTGGATTGAGCAGAAGGTAGAAGTAAAATTACTTCCTTTATGTTTCCCATTCCTTTTGTAGCCACTCCTGACTGAGATGCACTACTACTGTGTGTGTGTATGTATATATTGTAAGCGCATACAGAGAAACAATTAAAATATTTTGTTCAGATTAATGACAACAATGCTCCGCAACACTGTGCATGGTCAGTCACCACTGCCAGAGCAGGAAAAAAATATGAAATTGCTAATTTTTTTTTAAGAATATCACAGGCTAGACTGTATATTGGGTGAACAACAAGAAACCACCTGTATATATTATGGAGTTATTGTTTATTAAGATTTTCATGGGCAAAAACAGCATCACTTTGTTGTTCAAATAGCAGTGTGTATGTAAAGAAAAAATGTTTCATCTAACAAAATTGTCATGTTAAAAAAAAAAAGTATGTTTAAAAAATGTGTATAGAGATGAAATTGCTTTATTGCACAAGTGAATCAAAATGTTGGAAAAAGAGAAGGTCTTGGCACCTCACTTCTGAAAAATATCAGGAGCTGCTGCTCTTACCCAGTAAACCACTCAACCGTAGTTGGTGGTAATAACGTGCAGTCTAAAAACTTGAAAAAAACTGGGATAAAAGTTCAGCGCTGCTCAATAAGGAAATAAAAAAAAACTGTTGGTAATTTTGATAAATAGTAGAAATTTATTGGTTGGACAATATAGTGCAGGCAACGCGTTTTTCGATGCCGAACTGGTGTCTTCTTCAGGCCAGCTAAATAAATAGACATATACAGTAGATTCAACAAAAAAACATATAGTCATGAAATGAGTCTAAGGGGAAAAGGGTAAAAAGAGGTAAAACATATAAATATAAATAGGAAAACGATAAAATTCAATATCAATGGAATTCATAGGTGGTTAAGAACAATATATCATGTACCAGGTTGTATGTTTGATTGTACTGGAGTATTGGGTGATATACTGGAAAAACCTATTGTAATTCATGAAAATAATTAGTCATAATAATAAATAGGAATTGTGTGAGATTGAACAAAAAATGATCAAAAAAGTTTTTAATTAGTCAATAAACAAATAGTCTATAGATGATTGATGAATGAAGTGGTGAATATATGGATAAACAAGATAAATTAATTTAATGAATCAATTAAATTAAATAATATATTAATTAATTAATTAATTAATAACTAGTAAATAATGAATGATTGTTTAATTGATAGATTAGTTGATGACCTCATGGGGGGTGAGATGAAATTTGAATAATCAAATATATAACTTTAGATCGGGTTCAAACAAATAGTGGTAAATATTGCTAATAGAGAAAAGATCATGCATGATAAATGATCATGAATATGAATAAATTATACAAAACCAAAAAGTAAATATGTATGAATTAAAAGGGTTGACAGTATTGAAAGTAGGAAAAAATAAATAAATAGGTGAATACATGAATCATGTATACATGAACGACATAAAAAAAAAATCTATACAATTGGAATCAATGCAAAAATAATAGATAGATAAATGCACTCAGGAGTTTATAAAAGGGGGGGACATAGGTAAATAGGTAGATGGATAAATAAGATGGCGAACAGAGGATAAAATAAATGCAAAGGGTACAAAAATGGATACATAGTAGGACACAAAACAACAGATGTGAGATAAGTTTAATGGGAGGTATCCAGAGAACTTACCAACAGCATAGCTCCAATACAGCTAACCAAAGCTATTTATGACAGGCGCAAGTAAGGGGAGAGAGACGCCAACTTCTGCGTTTTGCAGGTTCCACAGGCCAGACCGCTAGTGATGTAGAGAGAAGTGCGCCATGGGCGGAGGGTGCGCACAGGGTGAATAAACAGGACTATGTGTTACGGAGGCAGCATGTGTCTCCGTGCTAATAGGAGATCGGGAGTGATGGGGTGAAACAGGATACTGAAAAATGCCATTTGAACTAATTATTTTCATGAATTATTATAGGTTTTTCCAGTATATTACACAATACTCTAGTACAATCATACATACAACCCGGTACATGATGTATTGTTCTTAACCACTTATGGGTTCCATTCATATTGAATTTTATTGTTTTCCTATTTATATTTATATGTTTTACCCCTTTTTACCCTTTTCCCCTGGACTCATTTTATGACTATATGTTTTTTGTTGTATTTATACGTCTATTTATTTAGAAAGCCTGAAGATGATGCCAGTACTGCGTCAAAACGTGTTGCCTGTACTATATTGTCGAAGTGTCATTGCACAAGTGTCTGCCTATGAACCTGTTATATCTCATATTCAATATTTCAATTCTAGCATTAATCTGCCCTGTGTATTTGTTTGATTTTCTACCATTGTCTATTGGCTGAGAGGCTGTCAGATGTTTCTACATCACAGACAGTGAGTGAGTCATTGCACACATGTATGCTCTGTAAACATGTGGCAATGACCATTTTCTCTAGCATGGCCATTTTTGTTCGTCCAAAGCGAATCACCATCTGTTAGGTTTTGGTAAAAACCAAACAATTTGGAATATAATCAGGTCGACTTAGTTCGTTACAAACCAATTCGCTCATTTCTAGTACTTACCATTTTCTATGATGCACTGTTGCTCAGAGTGCACCTGTTTTATTATGTCTATTAGTTGTTATAAAGACACTACATCTTCTAGTGTGTCTCTTAATTTTTTTTTGATTGTCCTATTTGTATGTCTTTGGAGTAAAGTGGAATACCTGGAGGAAACTCATGCAATCATGAAAACGCATAACACTATTTGCAGATGTAGTCAGAATACAACTCAGGAACACAGCGCTGTAAGGCAACAGAGCTACCATGTTTCTCGGAAAATAAGACAGGGTCTTATATTATTTTTTTCTTTGAAAAACAAGCTAGAGCTTATTTTCAGGGTAGGTCTTATTTTTCAGGCACCGGAGCGAATCAGACTCTTTTCTGATTTGCTCTGGACGAATCTTGTAAAATGGTTAGGGTTAGTAACCCTAACTTACATTCACAATTGATGGCGCAGGGTGAGTGGGCTTTAAACAAACTTACTGGCACTCTCTCTCTAGACACTTTGTGTGGCAGTGGCCCCATGCCACATCTATCTCCTCTGCTTTATGCTAAGGGGGAGGTGCTATGGTGGAGTGGCTGCGTATGTGGGATCGAGCAGGGGTGGCACCTGACGTCTGGTCACATAGGTAGTCAAGCCAATACATAGTAGCAACCATGAAGAGGCACTTGGAAGGTGGACTTGGGAGGCAGGAGGCGGGACTTGGGAATGGGTGAGCGGATTTTGCTTTGCCATGGTGGGAGGTAGAGGGGCACTTGTCCAGGACGGTTGGGAGCCTATTCTCTGTCTCCGTGACGTCACATAACACAACAGTGGGGAAAAAAAGTATTTAGTCAGCCACCAATTGTGCAAGTTCTCCCACTTAAAAAGATGAGAGAGGCCTGTAATTGACATCATAGGTAGACCTCAACTATGAGAGACAAAATGAGAAAACAATTCCAGAAAATCACATTGTCTGATTTTTAAAGAATTTATTTGCAAATTATGGTGGAAAATAAGTATTTGGTCAAAAACAAAAGTTCATCTCAATACTTTGTTATATATCCTTTGTTGGCAATGACAGAGGTCAAACGTTTTCTGTAAGTCTTCACAAGGTTGGCACACACTGTTGCTGGTATGTTGGCCCATTCCTCCATGTAGATCTCCTCCAGAGCAGTGATGTTTTGGGGCTGTCGCTGGGCAACACGGACTTTCAACTCCCTCCAAAGATTTTCTATGGGGTTGAGATCTGAAGACTGGCTAGGCCACTCCAGGACCTTAAAATTCTTCTTACGAAGCCAGTCCTTCGTTGCCCTGGCGGTGTGCTTGGGATCATTGTCATGCTGAAAGACCCAGCCACGTTTTATCTTCAATGCCCTTGCTGTTGGAAGGAGGTTTGCACTCAAAATCTCACGATACATGGCCACATTCATTCTTTCATGTACACGGATCAGTCTTCTTGTCCCTTTGCACAGAAACAGCCCCAAAGCATGATGTTTACACCCCCATGCTTCACAGTAGTTATGGTGTTCTTTGGATGCAACTCAGAATTCACTTTCCTCCAAACACAACGAGTTGTGTTTCTACCAAACAGTTCTACTTTGGTTTCTTCTAACCATATGACATTCTCCCAATACTCTTCTGGAACATCCAAATGCTCTCTAGCAAACTTCAGATGGGTCCGGATATGTACTGGCTTAAGCAGGGAGACACGTCTGGCACTGCAGGATCTGAGTCCCTGGCGGCGTAGTGTGCTACGGACGGTAGTCTTTGTTACGTTAGTCCCAGCTTTCTGCAGGTCATTCACTAGGTTCTTGTGATCACTTTGACCACATGGGGTGACATCTTGCGTAGAGCCCCTAATCGAGGGAGATTATCAGTGGTCTTGTATGTCTTCCATTTTCTAATTATTGCTCCCACAGCAGATTGTGGCTCCTCTCCTCTCTCCGTAGCACCGAGTCTGTTAATCCCACTGCCGAACAGACTTATCAGCGACTGTGCACAGTCTGGGCCCAGGCTCGTCTGAGCCTGGTTAAAGCCCAAGAATATCAAAAGCGGCAGGCAAATAAAAGACGCTTACCTGGCCCTGAATACAGAGTGGGAGATCGAGTCTGGCTGTCCACTGGGAATCTTCACACCAAGCTGCTTGCCTATTGCAGATTCAGTCTTCCCAGCCTGGTGCAGGTCTACAATTTTGTTTCTGGTGTCCTTCCACAGCTCTTTAGTCTTCACCATAGTGGAGTTTGGAGTGTGACAGTTTGAGGTTGTGGACAGGTGTCTTTTATACTGATAACAATGTCAAACAGGTGCCATTACTACAGGTAATGAGTGGGGGACAGAGGAGCCTCTTAAAGAAGAAGTTACAGGTCTGTGAGAGCCAGAAATCTTGCTTGTTTGTAGGTGATCAAATACTTATTTTCCACCATAATTTGCAAATAAATTCTTAAAAAATTAGACCATGTGATTTTCTGGATTTGTTTTCTCATTTTGTCTACCTATGATGTAAATTACAGGCCTCTCTCATCTTTTTAAGTGGGAGAACTTGCAAAATTGGTGGCTGACTAAATACTTTTCTCCCCACTGTATTTTTGGAGTAGGATTTATATTTCAAGCCTACTCCAAAAACCCTGCAAAATCAAACTAGGGCTTATTTTTGGAGAAACAGGGTAATCAATTAGCCACCAAATGGCCACAGATTTAAGAGACAAGAAGCAAAGAAACAACCTGTATCTTCAGGCAAATGCCTAACTGCAAGTGGCCTACTCCTATAGACCCTCTGTAAGGGAATTGCCAGTTGAGCAATTCTCCAGTGCTGCAGCAAAAACCTGAGAGGAAGGGAATACAGAGACAATGAGCCCTAAAGTTGACCCAGACCCTGTCCCTACCTACTTGTCTCACTGTCCTAATGACAGGAACAACTTGGAGCCGGTCCCTACTCTGAATAAGTGACAACACAGAACGCAGACAGGACGCACTAACAACAAAGGGAGGTCAGCTAGCCAAGGGGTCGGTAACAATCGAGCAATACAGTACAGAATCAAAATCCAAGAGAATAGTCAAAGTCAAAGCCAGTGGTCAGAAAATCAGAAGAGCAGGTAACAAGAAACAAGGAGTATAGCCAGTAAGCGAAATACAATAGCAGGCACCAATGGGTAAGTGAGCAAACAATAAATAGGGAGAAAGAACCCACCCCAGACTTGATAGGAGGACAGGCTGTCAATTACAAAGGCAGGACTAAAGTTAACTCTTAGTGGAGCAGGGGGAAAGCAAGGTGAAGGAGAAGAGCGCGGTGGAAAATCAATTAAGGAGGTGAGGGAATAGGACAGTGTTCAGACAATACAAGAAAAACCCAAGGAAAGAATTACAACCGGGCACGCCTCCTGCGCCGCAGCGTGCACCCGGAGGACGGCGCCAAAGCCAGGACAGGCAAGGACGTTACAGTACCCCCCCTTTTACGAAGGGGCCTCTGGACCCTCGCCAGATGGACCAGGTTTCGAAGGGTTCTGGCGATGAAAGAGATTAATTAAATGTGGTGAATGTAGGTCCCTACCAGAAACCCATGTTCGCTCTTCCGGGCCATAACCCTTCCAGTGCACGAGGTACTGAACAGCATTCTGCACCCGACAGGAATCCAGAATTTTTTCTACTTCATATTCTAGTTCCCCTTGGACCACCACCGGCGCAGGTGGACTGGAAGAAGTAAGGACAGGGGAGATATACTTCTTCAAAAGCGACTTGTGGAAGACGTTGTGGATATGAAAAGAACTTGGAAGTTGTAATTTAAAAGATACTGGGTTTATGAGTTCAGAAATGACATAGGGCCCAATGTAACGTGGTGCAAATTTCCACAAAGGAACTCTAAGACGCAGATTCCTAGTGGACAGCCAGACTCGATCTCCCACTCTGTATTCAGGGCCAGGTAAGCGTCTTTTATTTGCCTGCCGCTTTTGATATTCTTGGGCTTTAACCAGGCTCAGACGAGCCTGGGCCCAGACTGTGCACAGTCGCTGATAAGTCTGTTGGGCAGTGGGATTAACAGACTCGGTGCTACGGAGAGAGGAGTACCTGGGGTTAAAACCATAGTTGCAATAAAACGGAGACATTTTAGTGGTGACGTTAACCCTGTTGTTTATTGCAAACTCTGCTAGAGGAAGAAAGGTTCTCCATTTTTCTTGAGCATCAGACACAAAACACCTTAAGTACTGTTCCAAAGTTTGGTTGAATCTCTCTGTCTGGCCATTGGTCTCAGGGTGGAATGCGGAAGAGAAAGACAGAGAGACCCCCAGACGACCACAAAATTCCTTCCAGAATCTAGAGACAAATTGTACACCCCGATCAGATACAATATTTTCCGGTACACCATGCAAGCGGAGTATGTGATTAATAAAGAACGAGGCTAGATGTGGAGCACTAGAAATTTTCTTTAGGGGTACAAAATGACACATTTTGGAGAATCTATCCACAAAAACCCAAATCACAGTCTTCCCTTGGGAACAAGGCAAATCAGTAATGAAGTCCATTGACAAATGGGACCATAGTCTCTTAGGTATAGGAAGGGGATGAAGAAGGCCCTCGGGTAATCTCCTAGGAGTCTTCATCTTAGCACATGTCTCACAGGCAGCAACAAATTCACATACGTCTCGAGACCAGGACGGCCACCAGTAAGAGCGGGAGAGAAGGTATTTAGTCCCAGCGAAGCCGGGATGTCCCGTTAAGGTAGAACAATGAATTTCCTCCAAAACACAAAGACGAAGATTAGGAGGTACAAATAATTTCCCAGTGGGAGTGTTACTGGGAGCAAGATCTTGTGAATTAACCACTAAAGTAGCAAGATCAGGAGTAATAATGGCGAGAACCACTCCGGGAGACAAGATTTTATCTGGGACATCCTTAGGGGCACCGCTGGGACCAAAACTGCGAGATAGGGCATCAGCCCGTACATTTTTAGAGCCTGGACGATAAGTCACCACAAAATTAAAATGTGTGAAGAATAGCGCCCAGCGGGCCTGCCTAGGAGACAGTCGCTTAGCGCTATCCAGATATAGTAAGTTCTTATGATCGGTGAATACTGTGATCTGGTGTTTGGCCCCCTCAAGGAAATGTCTCCACTCCTCGAATGCCCATTTAATGGCTAGGAGTTCTTGATTACCAACGTCATAGTTGCGCTGCGTAGGAGAGAATTTCCTCTAGAAGAAGGCTACAGGTTGCAAACACGTAAAATTTTCAGAGCCCTGAGACAACACGGCACCAACCCCCACTTCAGAGGCATCAACCTCAATAATAAATGGGCGATCATAGTCTGGTGGTACTAATACAGGAGCCTCAACAAAACATTTCTTGAGATGTACAAAAGCCTCTTCCGCTTCCGGAGTCCATTTGGTCACATCGGCACCTTTCTTTGTGAGATCCGTCAATGGCTTCACTATAGAAGAGAAATTCTTAATAAATTTTCGATAATAGTTGGAGAACCCCAAGAAACGTTACAGGGCTTTAAGGTTGGAGGGGCGTTCCCAGTTTTTAATAGCCATGACTTTTAGTGGATCCATACAAAAATAATCGGGAGTAATAACGTAACCGAGGAAGGTGACCCTTTGGACTCCGAACAGGCATTTGGACAGTTTGGCAAAGAGAGAGTTTTGACGCAACAGTAGCAAAACACTCCTAACATGCTCAATATGTGTGGCCCAATCAGGAGAGAACACTAGAATATCATCCAGGTAGACAACCACATAACGACCGAGCAAGTCTCTAAAGATATCGTTAACAAAGTGTTGAAATACTGCGGGTGCATTACATAACCCGAAAGGCATTACCAAATATTCAAAGTGACCTTCCGGGGTGTTGAACGCAGTTTTCCATTCATTTCCTTCTCTAATCCGGATCAGATTGTATGCCCCACGGAGGTCAATTTTAGAAAACCAGCGGGCACCCACAATCTGATTGAAAAGATCAGGGATCAGGGGAAGAGGGTACTGATTTTTAACCGTAATTTTATTTAATTCTCGGTAGTCAATGCATGGTCGCAGTCCGCCATCTTTCTTTTTAACAAAAAAGAACCCAGCTCCCATGGGAGACTGAGACGGACGGATGTGACCTTTAAGAAGACTATCCTGAGTGTAATCCCGCATAGCCTCACGTTCTGGAGCAGAAAGATTGAAGATCCTTCCCTTAGGGTATTTTGAGTCGGGAAGGAGTTCAATCGCACAATCGTAAGGTCTATGCGGCGGTAAAACTTCAGCAGCTTTAAGATCAAAAACATCATGAAAATCAGACAGAAATTCAGGAAGAAGCGTCTCCTCACTGAGACAATCGGAGGCATGCAAAGCAATACAATGGGAGGAGCACTGATTCCCCCATTTCACTAACTCTTTTTTGGGCCAATCAAAGGTAGGGTTATGGTGGTCTAGCCAGGGAAGCCCTAAAATAATATCAGACGAGAGATCCTCCATAACAAAAAAACTCATGAGCTCCGTATGTATTGAGCCCACTTGCAAAGAGAGTAAAGGGGTTTTAAAACGGATTTTACCCCTGGCCAGTGGAGTAAAATCCGCCCCAGTAACCAACAGAGGAGTATCTAATGATACAAGTTCAATACGTAAAGCAGAAACAAACGAAAATTTAACAAAGTTAGTGGCAGCCCCAGAATCTACTAGGGCCTGCCCAGAAACAGATCTGCCCCCAAAGGACAGAGACACAGGTAACATTAATTTGTGAGATTTTTCAGAAGATACCTGACCGCCTGAGTGGTTCTTCTGAATACCACTCAGGCCCTGAAGTTTTCCGCTGGTGTACGTGGTTTGATGGAACAGTCTCGGATGAGGTGAACCGGTTTGCCGCAATACAGGCAGAGATGATTCCGGAGATGATATTCTCGCCTAGCCTTGGTATCCAGTGCTCCCAACTGCATAGGCTCATCTCCAGGGGTGACAGAAGGAGAAACAGATTTAACAGATTCTCTTTAACAGAAAGAGAGGGATAGACAGAAGACTTAGTGGGACCAATCCCCACCCTCTCTTTACGTCTGTCCTGGAGTCTCCTGTCAATGCGGACGGCTAAGGTCATGTCCTTTTCTAAGGTAGGGGTATCAGACATCCTTCACTGAATAATTCAGGCCCTGTTTAAAAAGAGCTTTCAAAGCGGAGTCACACCAACCTGCTGTTATACTCAACTTCCGAAACTCAGAGCAGTAAGTTTCAGCGGATAGTTTACCTTGCCGGAGGGTAAGAAGTTGGGACTCGGCAAGTCCAATTTGATCAGGCTCAGCATAAATGGCCCCCAAAGACTTAAAAAAATTTTCCAGATCTGTCCACTCTTCTGCCTCAGGGGGGGAGTTTAAGGGCCCAAGTCTGTGGATCGCCCTGTAAGAGGGAAATGACCACCCCCACCATCTGAGACTGTAACGCATGAGGGTTGACACGAAAATACAACAGACATGATTCCCTGAACGTCTCAAATTTACCTCGGTCCCCTGAAAACCTATCCGGGAGTAACATTTTAACCCTGGGAAGGGAAATGACAGTAGGTGGTGTAGCAGCGGCCTCAGCTTGATTCTGGGTAAGATTGTGTACCTGATTGGCCAGCTCAGACACCAAACCTGCCAAACCCTCCATTCGAGTCACAAGGTCCTGAATAGAAGCCATGCCAGTAGAAGGGTTAAAGTTTTTTTTTTTTTATGGCCTGCTATTCTGTAAGGGAATTGCCAGTTGAGCAATTCTCCAGTGCTGCAGCAAAACCCTGAGAGGAAGGGAATACAGAGACAGTGAGCCCTAAAGTTGACCCAGACCCTGTCCCTACCTACTTGTCTCACTGTCCTAATGACAGGAACAACTTGGAGCCGGTCCCTACTCTGAATAAGTGACAACACAGAACGCAGACAGGACGCACTAACAACAAAGGGAGGTCAGCTAGCCAAGGGGTCGGTAACAATCGAACAATGCAGTACAGAATCAAAATCCAAGAGAATAGTCAAAGCCAGTGGTCAGAAAATCAGAAGAGCAGGTAACAAGGAACAAGGAGTATAGCCAGTAAGCGAAATGCAATAGCAGGCACCAATGGGAAAGCGAGCAAACAATAAATAGGGAGAAAGAACCCGCCCCAGACTTGATAGGAGGACAGGCTGTCAATCACAAAGGCAGGACTAAAGTTAACTCTTAGTGGAGCAGGGGGAAAGCAAGGTGAAGAGAAGGGCGTGGTGGAAAATCAATTAAGGAGGTGAGGGAATAGGACAGTGTTCAGACAATACAAGAAAAACCCAAGGAAAGAATTACAACCGGGCACGCCTCCTGCGCCGCAGCGTGCGCCCGGAGGACGGCGCCAAAGCCAGGATAGGCAAGGACGTTACACCCTCTTAGAGAGGTGTGGCTTGAGATAAGGAAAACATTAACTATTGCTCTGCTAAACACAAGTTGTGAACTCAAACAATTCCTGAACTCAATTGCCAATTCCTTGGCAATCAAATGCATCTTCATTAGGGAGGTCGAAGACACGGCTGAATAGGGCACAATCATACTTTCTGCATAATTTGTTGTATTAGTGCTCATCAGCAACACGTATGCGTGGGCGATTCCTTGTATCCCCTATCCTATGTATGGGATAACTTGTTAAGTTTGGAATCTCTTTAAATTTTTAGGATGTGCATATAAAGCCTCCTCCTATACAGTATGTCCGGCATTTTAATGTTTACACTTATTATTTGTGAATGAATAGAACAATGCTATTGGAATATATTTATTGTGAAAGACCACTATCTTGTATGTGTATTGTTTTTGTTTACTTACTGTACTGTATGTTCTAGAAATATCATTGATTTCCATAACTGGAATAAAATAATCTGATTTCCCAGGGAAAACATTTTATTGACTAGTACTTAACATTTAGGTAATAAAATCTAGTTATTTATGTTCTAGCTGTATTCTCTCTACCTGCTGTTCAAGTGTATAGTGTGATAAAAACATTAAGATGCATGTGTATCTCAAAACAGTGCACATATCTAAACAAGCAAAACATAAATCACAAGGAAACCTGTTTCAAAGGTTAAAAGAGTCATCTATGTCTTTGTATTGTTACAGAGTTGTCTGAAACTAAATAAGGAATTTCTTGGTTGATTAATGCACTGAAACAGGAAAGATAGGATTGTTTGGATAACTACACTTGCCAGATTGTTGTGTACATGAAAAAAAATGTTCTTCTCACCAGAGAAGCCTGCTGTGCTATTGATCTATATAGAAATCAATCAAAAATCTGTCAACTTCCTCTCTGTATTATATACAGTTGAGTTTTGTGGAATATTTCGGTCTAATGGGCTAATCTGCTTTGAAAGCAACATTTTTGCAAGTATATTTCTATGTACTACAACTGGTGGTAAAATCTTTTCCCCTTCCATAATCAACTGTGAGTGGTATTACTGAAGCGTGGCAAAGCATGTAGGCCACAAATTGGCACACCAAGTAAAGTTACAGAGAGTTGTTGCTGAATGTGGAGGTGCATAGTGCATAAAAGTTTGAAAGAAGGTAATCTCAAACAATCCATATCATGGTCTTCCATAGTGGAAAGATCCACTGCCCACCTCTTTTGACTGATTCTGGTTTGGGAGCAGATTTGAGTTCCCATCCTAGTATTACCTTTAGATGTGGGAAAAATTTAAGGGATATTCTTGTACATAGCCACTATAGGATTGTGACTATTGTGAGCCAAAATTGGCTAAGATCTGATGCCACACCCCTATGGCCATTGCTCATTCTGTACTTATATGCCAGTTAGTTTATGCAAAAAAAAAAATAAGGGAAAAACAGCACCAAACGGCACATAGTTTAATACTGTTTTATATGGGAGTATTAGTGTATAGGGATTCAACATCTAAACTTGCAATAAAAGTGTTTTGGGAAATGTGGATTCCATGGAGCCTGGCAATGGCATCTTTAGCGTCTTTAATGTATCTTGGTAGACTAGACATAAATGGAAACAATATGTAGTCGACATACAGTGTGGAAAAAACTATTTAGTCAGCCACCAATTGTGCAAGTTCTCCCACTTAAAAAGATGAGAGAGGCCTGCAATTGACATCATAGGTAGACCTCAACTATGAGAGACAAAATGAGAAAACAAATCTAGAAAATAACATTGTCTGATTTTTTAAGAAATTATTTGCAAATTATGGTGGAAAATAAGTATTTGGTCACCTACAAACAAGCAAGATTTCTGTCTCTCACAGACCTGTAACTTCTTCTTTAAGATGCTCCTCTGTCCTCCACTCATTACCTGTAGTAATGGCACCTGTTTGAAATTGTTATCAGTATAAAAGACACCTGTCCACAACCTCAAACAGTCACACTCCAAACTCCACTATGGTGAAGACCAAAGAGCTGTGGAAGGACACCAGAAACAAAATTGTAGACTTGCACCAGGCTGGGAAGGCTGAATCTGCAATAGGCAAGCAGCTTGGTGTGAAGAAATCAACTGTGGAAGCAACTATTAGAAAATGGAAGACATACAAGACCACTGATAATCTCCCTCGATCAGGGGCTCCACGCAAGATCTCACCCCATGGGGTCAAAGTGATCACAAGAACAGTGAGCAAAAATCCCAGAACCACATGGGGGGACCTAGTGAATGACCTGCAGAAAGCTGGGACTAACATAACAAAGGATACCGTCAGTAACACACTACGCCACCAGGGACTCAGATCCTGCAGTACCAGACGTGCCCCCCTGTTTAAGCAAGTACATATCCGGGCCCGTCTGAAGTCTGCTAGAGAGCATTTGGATGTTCCTGAAGAGTATTGGGAGAATGTTATATGGTCAGATGAAACCAAAGTAGAACTGTTTGGTTGAAACACAACTCGTTACCATACCTACTGTCAGGGCCATTTTTAGACAAAGTGGGGCCCTGGGCAAAATTAAAAGTGGGGCCCCAAATGCTGATATGCAAACAACACCATTGTCTTCCAGTGGCAACCCCTATAATAACGCCTCCTTTCTGTCAACAAAAAAGTAATAACAAGCCCCATTTTACCACACAAAATTCAAATGAACAACTTTGCACCACCTAATAGATTTTTGCACCCAGTCATCAGTTATTATAGCGCCTCCTTATAAATAGTCCCTTCTTATAAATAATATTACACCTTTATCAGTAGTAGTGCAATTATAAATGATAAATAGTGCCCTGTAACAGTAATATTTCCCTTATCAGTAACAGTCACCCCGTAAAAATAATACTGCTCCCTTATTAATAATAGCCCTCTCATAAATAATAGTAACCCTTATAAATTATAGTCCCCATTATCACTAATAGCCCCCTTAACAATTATACCCCCCTTATAAACAGTTCCCCTCTTATAAATAATAGCTCCCCCTTATAATGGATGCCTTATAGATAATAGTTCCCCCCTTTTTATTGGCCTCTTATAAATAGTTCCCCCCTTATAAATAATAGCCCATCTTATAAATAATAGTTCCCCCTTATAATAGCCCCCTCATATTTAAGTTTTCCAATTATATATAGTAACCCACCCTTATATATAATAGTTCTCTGTTATACAGGGTCGGACTGAAGGGCCTTAGGCCCACCAGAGGAACTTGTTCTGGGGCCCCACCCAACAGCTTTCTGCTAATAGCCTACACCACGGCTCCTTCACTGAAGTCTTACATATATGCTGATTATCTGGCGTTACTGAGTATGTTCCCAGTATAGTCAGCCTCTATAGTACTGTGCAGGCCCCAATAACTCCATGGCCAGTTCATGCACAGTACTGTATGGGGAATGACATGGCCATGGAGCACTACACGTATGTGCAAGATTATAGTGAAGGAGCTGTGATGCAGACATAGCACACAGGGCTGCCAGCAGGAATTTTGAGCCCCCCCCATAGTATAATGCTCCACGGTATAAAATGCTCCCCTGAGACCTCCACAGTTTCCCCACATGGTATGTACTGCTCCACAGTGGCCGCACACATTATAAAACGCTCCCCTGAGCCCCCCCATAGTGGCCCCACATGGTATATAAGGCTCCACACAGTATAATACTCCACAGTCGCCCACACAGTAAACTTAGTGGCCCCAGACAGTACAATGGCCCCTTCCCCAGTATAATGCTCCACAGTGGTCCCACACAGTATAATATGCTATCCAGAGGGACCCCTCCCCACTATAATGCTCCACAGAGGCCCCACACAATATAATATGCTATCCAGTGGGGGCCCCTTCAGTATAATGCTCCACAGTGGCCCCACACAGTGTAGTATGCCATCCAGAGGGGGCCCTCCCAGTACAATGCTCCCCAGTGGCACTACAGACTCCCTTAGTGCTATTATTATATTTTACTCTGGGGTCTCTTCAGACCACATTGTATAATAATCGAAGGCCCGGGGGATGTGAGGGAAAATAACAAACAGTTATACTTACCTTGCCTTACCTCTAATGGGCCTCCTCGCGCTGCTCCGCTATACCCGCCGGCACTGGCTTCCTCTTGCTTGCGGCTGATGTCACGCGTTTTGGACGTCACCACTGAAGCCCAATCACAGGCCTCAGCGGTGACGTGAGGCACACTGTTAGTACGCTCCACGTGACGGCCAGGCCTTAGTGGTGACGTCCGGAACGCCAGAAGATGATGTCGGACGCAAGTACAGGTGAGTAAAAATGTTTGTTATTTTTACTCACCTCGGAAAGTGGCCCTGTGGCACATGACGCTGGGTCCCTTTCTGTTATTGATATGGCCGGGCCTGACTCCGGGATCCGGAGTAATCAAGCTCCGTATCCCCGGGGCCACTTTGGGGTCGGGGCCCTGGGCAATTGCCCGGTTTGCCCCCCCCCCCTAACGCCAGCCCTGCCTACAGGATGGCAACATCATGCTTTGGGGCTGTTTCTCTGCAAAGGGACCAGGACGACTGATCCGTGTACATGAAAGAATGAATGGGGCCATGTATCGTGAGATTTTGAGTGCAAACCTCCTTCCATCAGCAAGGGCATTGAAGATGAAACGTGGCTGGGTCTTTCAGCATGACAATGATCCCAAGCACACCGCCAGGGCAATGAAGGACTGGCATTGTAAGAAGCATTTCAAGGTCCTGGAGTGGCCTAGCCAGTCTCCAGATCTCAACCCAATAGAAAACCTTTGGAGGGAATTGAAAGTCCGTGTTGCCCAGCGACAGCCCCAACACATCACTGCTCTAGAGGAGATCTGCATGGAGGAATGGGCCAACATACCATCAACAGTGTGTGCCAATATTGTGAAGACTTACAGAAAACATTTGACCTCTGTCATTGCCAAAAAAGAATATATAACAAAGTATTGATATGAACTTTTGTTATTGACCAAATACTTATTTTCCACCATAATTTGCAAATAAATTCTTTAAAAATCAGACAATGTGATTTTCTGGATTTGTTTTCTCATTTTGTCTCTCATAGTTGAAGTCTACCTATGATGTCAATTACAGGCCTCTCTCATCTTTTTAAGTGGGAGAACTTGCACAATTTGTGGCTGACTAAATACTTTTTTTCCCCACCATATGTACTGATGCCCTGGGTTAGACAGTCACTACCAGAGACTATAGGTATTCCAGGGCTTGCACAGCAATTTTTGCGTACCTTCAGTAAAAAGTTGGAAGAGTAGTGGCTGGATTAATAAAACTTTAAACTCATCTTCAGACTCTGTTATTCCTTGCCATAAGATTGAATGTAACTCTGTTAAATGGGTTTTCTGGCCAAAAAAATCATTTTTCAAAAAAGGTCTGTTAGTGCTATTAATAGGTTAATAAGTGCACCCAAATACCTTTTGCAGTGTTTTTAGTGATTTCTGGATTTCTCTGTGCGCTCCTGGCATCTTTTACTTTTGCTTGCATGGCGATCTTCCAGTTCTGTGATTTCTTTAAGCTGACAAAAAATGAGATTGTACAGGTATTTGTTAGTAGAAAGTGCCTTAATTTCTCTACAAACGCTGTTCACAAATACATCTATATTATGATATTTTGGAAAAAGATGCGTTAATTTTGACCTAAGTTTTAAATTAGAGAAAGGGGCACATAATTGTCCTCTTCCTGTTTAATTTTCATCCACTAGTTCTTGTACAGATTCAAGGGCTGCAAGTTCATTTTTCTGACATATCCTAAGATCCCTAAATGAAGTGGAATGATGCTTATGTAAAGCCAAACATGGATGGGAAGTTGGGTTATTTGCTAATAGACAATTGGAAATCAATATAATATTTACCTGTCATTCGTGGGGGTCTATTTTTCTGATATTTAATTTTTGTAATGCCTAGAGTGGATATGAGGGCGCGTTTGTGACGTGCATTTAAGGGCCGCCTTTGGGAGCAGATAGTGTTCCTGCACCAGCTAATTAAAGCTGCACATGTGAAAAAGGTATTCCATTTGCCTGGGGGTTTAGTACAAAGGCTTGATGTCGGCTCTGGTAATCGCTGGCAGCATTGGCCATAACATGGTACTGGATTCTTACAGAAAACTTCATAGGGTTGATATTATACGTATATAGGGGTACATTGTATAAAAAAAAAAACTGATACAAAATTGTATATACATATTTCAGAAAGGGGAAGGGAAAGGAATTTCAAATGTTATACTCTACCGATCAAAGCAACTTAAATTCATTAGGAAGAATAGATTATAGCAATATAAATAGCTGTTATATAATAAAAGTTAATAAATTGATAAGAACAAGATTACTTATGGTAAGGCATTTTAGAGATGAGCGAATTTCTCAAAAGTTTGATTCTGCATTCGATTCGCAGTTCCAAAAAAATTTGCTTCGATCCAAATTAATTTGCGGTGAACATCACTAAAAAACACCTATTTCCTAGCTTCAGAGAACCTGTACAGTGGTATAGAACACTGTGCCTTGCAGTAACACACATAGGGAGCCTACTGTGGTAGTCAAACAATACTGTGAGTCAGTATGACACGCACATGACAGGCGTCGCTCTTAGAACCACTGCACACTTCACTTATTTGGACAGTTACAGGGCCAAAACTACCCAACTAACTCAAGTGTGAACTCAGCATTACAGGTCCATGTTAGTGCCAGGTAGAAAGAACTGTGCCTGCCCTGCCTTTATCACGCTTTTTTTATAGGTGTTCATTAGTGGGGAAAGAAATAAGGGGCATATTTGCCGTTCTCTTCGAAGTAGAAAATAACAGGCCTTTTTGCCTTTTGCAATTACGTTTTTTCATAGATTAGTATGTCAGACAGATAAGCTAGAGGCCCTGCACAAGGGAGGAGCACAGGCCTAAATGTTTCTGGCGCAGGCACAGGTCAAAGCAAAGTAAGGGGGGCGTGGCAGAGGCCTGAGCTCCCAGTGTCAAGTAGCAGTCGTGTCTTGACCAGCAACCCAACAGTTGTAGACGGGTTGACTCAGTCATCTGATTCATCCAAGTCACATCAGACACCCCCAGCCAAGAGTCGGTGAGTTTGTCAGACACAGCCCTTAGTTGGCATGGTCCGGCAGCAGGCCCTGTGCCCTCACCTGTCCTCAACCTGCCTCTGTCCTTTTCTGTTCCTTCAGCTAGAGAAGTACTTTATGCTGTTGGCTCAGATCCACTGTACAGTGAGGAGGAGGTATTATTATTATTATTTATTATTATTGTTTATTTATATAGCACCATTAATTCCATGGTGCTTTGCATTTGAGGGTTAACATACGGTACACAAGATATACAAAACAGATAATACTAACAGTGACCAACTGGTACAGTGGGATACAGGGCCCTGCCCGCAAGGGCTTACAATCTATGAGGGAAGAGGGATAGAGACAGAAGGTGGGAGTAGAGGCTGTTCAGGTGGTAGTATGGAGACAGTACTGTTATTGGAGGTTGTAGGCCTTCTTGAATAGGTGAGTCTTCAAGGCCTTCTTGAAGCTTGTGATTGTGGGGGTCAGTCTGGGTGTCTTGGTAATGAGTTCCAGAGTATGAGAGATGCACGGGAGAAGTCTTGTAGACAGTTGTGTGAAGAGCGGATAACAGCAGAGCGGAGTAGGAGGTCTTTGGAGGATTGGAGGTTACGTGCAGGCAGGCAGTAGGAGATTAGGTCGGAGATATATGGAGGGGACAGGTTGTTTATGGCTTTGTATGTTAGAGATAGTAATTTGAACTCTATTCGCTGGGCAATTCAATAGCCAAAGAAGGGATTAGCAGAGGGAAGCGACTGATGAAGAACTGGGGAGAGGTGTATTAACCCTTTCCCGACATCTGCCGTAATAGTACGGCAGATGCCAGGTGCTTAAATATGGCGGCCATTTGGGACCCGAGCAGCCGCCATAGCCGTGGGGTTTCTGCTGTATTATACAGCAGACACCAGGCTCTAATGCCCGCGATCAGTGCCCGCAATTATTGCGGGCATTAACCTCTCTGGCATCTCAGTCAAAGCTGACCGAGGCGCCATTTTACCGGCGGTGCACGGGCGCTGCCATTTTGCCGGGGATCGCCAGCACCTGGAGCAAGCTCCAGTGCTGGCGTCCCATTACTATGACAGCCGGGAGCCTTGTGAAGGCTCCCAGGCCTGTCTTTCATTAACGTCCATTGCAGGCTACGCTATGTAGCCTTCAATAGAAGCGCCATTTTTTTTTGCAATGCATTGCAATGTATTAGCATTGTAATGCATTGCATTATTGATCAGACCCACTGGGGTTCAAGACCCCTAGGGGGTCTAATAAATACAAAAAATAAAAAAATATATATAAAAATATATAAAAAAAAAAATTAAAAATATTAAAATTTCAAATCACTCCCCCTTTCCCTAGAACACATATAAAAGTAGTTAAATACTGTGAAACACATACACACTAGGTATCCCTGTGTCTGAAAACGCCTGGACTACATATCTATAAAAATATTTTTCCTGCACGGTAAATGCCGTAGCGGGAAAAAAAAAATCGAAAGTGACAAACCGCTGTTTTTTCACTGTTTTGCCCCTGATAAAAATTTAAATAAAAAGTGATCAAAGCAAAAGTAATCCCCCAAAATGGTATAACTAAAAAGTACACCTGGTACAAAAAAAAGACGCCCTATGCATCCCCTTACACAGAAGTATAAAAAAGTTACGGGTGTCAGAGTATGGTGACTTTTAAAAAATATATATTTTTGCACAGTTTTGGATTTTTGTTAAGGGGTTAAAATGTAAATAAAATCATATAAATTTGGTATCCCCAGAATCGTACCAAACATAGGATACAGATGATATGTAATTTTGGCTGTAGAGTGAATGCTGTAAAAACGAAGCCCGTAAGAAAGTCGAACAAAAGCACTTTTTCTTCAAATCCACCCTCTGAATTTTTTTCCAGCTTCCCAGTACATTGTACAGAATAATAAATGGTAGCATCATGAAAAAAAAATTTGTCCTGCAAACATTAAGACCTCATATGGCTCTGAGAACGAAAAAATAAAAAAGTTATTGGGTTTGGAAGGGGGGGGGAGTCAAAAACGAAAATCGAAAAATGTCACTGGAGGGAAGGGGTTAAGCAAGCAGCGCAATTTAAGGTGGACTGGAGGGGAGTCGAGAATATTTGCTGGGAGGCCATGGAGAAGGGTATTACAGTAGTCTACAGCAGGAGATTATAAGGGCATGGACTAGCATCTTTGTAGTTTCAGGGGTGAGGGATGGGGTGGATTTGATGGATGTTCTTGAGTTGGAGGCAGCAGGAGGTGTTGAGGGTTTGGATGTGCGGCTTGAAGATTAGGTCAGAGTCTAAGGTTATCTCAAGGCAGCGGACCCATGGGACTGGGGTATGTGTAGAGGACAGTCAGCAGCTACTGCTCAGCCAAGATCTAGAGGAGACATCCCCTGCTACCTCCGGTAGGCGGGCAAGTAGTGAGAGTGGCGTGGGAGCTGATGTTGAGGAGGACATCAGTGACCTGCAGACAGTAGTGGATGACGATGTAACCGATTGTAATTGGGAGCCGGGTGACGAAGGGGCTTCATCGTCATCAGGAGAAGAGGGTTGCAGCTTACGCATGAGGCAGCGGGGGAGTCAGCAGGGTGGCAGCAGTGTGAGGTCAATAGCTAAACATGTCCGGGGTAGGCCACCCGCTTAGCAGCAGCCTACCTCCCCGGAAAGCAGTGGTCCAGGGGTTCACGGAGGCAGTGGCGGTAGCAGTCAGTTAGTGCGGAGTGTTGGGGGTAAAATCACCTACTCGGCTGTGTGGCAGTTTTGTGTAATGCTGACGGAGAAGGTGAACATGGCCATATGTTCAATCTGTGGGCAGAAGGTGAAGCGTGGCCAGGGTGCCAATGTTGGCACCACAGCCCTGCGTCAACATATGCAGCATCACCATAAAGTGGCCTTGGAGAGCCGTGGCTCCAATGTGGTGGTCCAGTCTGCCGCAGCAACTGCTGCAACACCCAGTGGCACGCACCCCATTTCAGGCAGTCAAGGCTCCACCACCTCAGCCAAAGGAAGCTGTGTGTCCTTCCCATCATCTGCTTGTCGTGATGCTCCTGCTCCTCCTTTTCCTCCTAGTCAGTCATTGCATCAGCAATCCATCACAGAAGCGATTTCGAAGAGACAACAGTATTTACACTCATCCAATGGTGCAGAAGCTGAACGTGCTCCTGTCCAAGTTACTGGTGCTGTAGTCCCTCCCTTTCCAAGTGGTGGACTCTGCACCTTTTAGAGAACTGAGGGCTTATGTCAAGCCGAGATGAGAGTCCCAAACCGTCATTTCTTTGCCAAAAAGGCAGTACCAGCCCTGCACAAATATGTAGAACAGAAGGTGGGCCAGTCCTTGAGCCTGTCGATGTCTACCAAAGTGCACGGCAGCGCCGACGTGTGGAGCTGTAACTACGGTCAAGGACAATATATGTCATTTATGGCCCACTGGGTGAATGTGGTTCCTGCCCAGACAGACCAGCAACTTGGACAGGTGACGCCGCTTCCGCCTCCACGTTCTCACGCCGTTGGTCTTGCAACAATGTCTGCCTCATCCTCCACTGTGTCCTCAGCCTCCTCTGCAGGGACAATTCACAGTGCTCCTCCAGCATACCATATGTGCAGTGCAGGGCACGGAGGTGTCACGCTGTTCTTCACCTCGTTTGCCTGGGCAAACGGAGTCACATGGGGAGGAACTCCATGTTCTCACATGGGAGGAGCTCCGTGTCCTTCATCAAAAATTTTAATCCTGGCTTTCTCCGCGACAACTCAAAATCGGAACCATGGTGACCGACAACGGGAAGAACATGAAGTCGGCCCTGCTTCACGGAGGGCTGAGTCATGCGCCCTGCATGGCGCACGTGTTCAATATGGTTGTCAAGCGTTTCCTTAAGTGTTCCACCCATCTGCAAGACATCCTAAAAATGTCAAGGAAACTTTGCATGCACTTTAGCCAATTGTACACCACCAAGCACACCCTCCTTGAGCTGCAGTGGCAGAACGTGTTGGACTATACTATATATATATATATGCAACAAATAGACTTATTTGTGTGCAGGAGGAGTTTACATCTATCTGACAGTAGATGGCGTTGTTATTAGTGTTATATGCTGAATAGAGTGTAATGGTATGCTATGTGAGACTTGTTGTACCTTGCTTTTTATCTCTCTATTGTAAAAGGTCCTATTTTACTTTCAAGTTTTGCTGTGTTAACGTTTTGATGCTGTTTACCTCATGTTCTAAGAAGTAAATGCTGATTATCCCATATAATCTACTCTCAAGCTTCTTCTGTGACACAACTATGCAACAGAATGGCCTCCCTCAACATAGGCTGATATGCAAAGTTTCCACCCATTGGAATTTAACCCTCCATATGTTGGATCGATTATATGAACAGAGAAAAGCCATCAACGATTTCTTTATGATCCAAGCGGACAGAGGTACTCCCCTGTGTATAGCTGTGCTAAAAAGTTTACATAACCTGGCAGATTTTTTGGTTTTTTGGCCTTTTTTCAGAGAATATGAATGATAACACAAAAACTTTTTCTCCACTCATAGTTAGTAGTTGGTTGAAGCCATTTATTGTCAAACTTCTGTGTTTTCGCTTTTTAAATCATAATGACCACCAAAAACATCAAAATTACCCTGTTCAAAAGTTCACATACCCCAGTTCTTAATACCGTGTATTGCCCCCTCTAACATCAATGACAGCTTGAAGTCTTTTGTGGTAGTTGTGGATGAGGCTCTTTATTTTCTCAGATGGTAAAATTGCCCATTCTTCTTGGCAAAAAGTCTCCAGTTGCTGTAAATTCCTGGGCTGTCTTACATGTACTGCGCTTGAGATCTCCCCAGCACTCGCTCAATGAGGTCAGGAGACTGAGATGGCCTCTCCAGAACCTTCACTTTTTTCTGCTGTAGCCAATGACAGGTCAACTTGGCCTTGTGTTTTGTATCGTTGTCATGTTGGAACGTCCAAGTACATCCCATGTGCAGCTTCCTGGCTGATGAGTGCAAATTTGCCTCCAGTATTTGCTGATTAGGTTCTGCATTCATCTTTCCTTCAACTTTGACCAAGTTTCCTGTGCCTTTAGCACAACTGTAACTCTAACGTTAGCCAGTGGCAGCTCATGCGTTACACATGCCGTTTGCTCGTTCCCTTTGAGGAGGCTACTTTGTTAGTCAGTCGCCAGGACTACGGGATGAACAACGTCATTCCACTGAATCACATCCTGGAAAAGATGCTTTTCAATATGGCTGGTCAGGGGACTGGAGATGTGGCGTCTACCTCTCAAGGCCACATGAGCCCTGTGGGGGCTGAACTGGAGGAGAAGGAGGATGAGGAGGACATTGGAGCACAAACAATGTGTAGCCAAATGGGTGGAAAGGAGGAGCAGAAGCAACCAGAACAGCCAGAGCAAGATGAGGAGGATGAGGCAGATGACCCAGACACACCATGGCAGTATGCAGTGGAGATGGATGCACGGCGTCCCTCGGAGTCACTTGCGCAAATGGCCCGATGCATGCTGACTTCCTTGCGCAGTGACAGCCGATTTGTCACCATTCGGGAGAGGGATGACTACTGGTTCTGTTAGACCCTCGCTACCGAGGAAAAACTGGGAGCCTTTTTTATACCCGTTGAGATGGAGGACAAACTGAACTACTATAGAGACATGCTATGTAGCAAGTTGGCCACTGCCTATCTGTGCCATCATCCATCCTCTCGCATATCCGACCGGGGGGGCTCAGACCGCTCAACTTGCACTGGCATGGCAGCTCTGGGAGAGGGTGGGGTGGCAGGAGCAGTATCGGCTCCATCAGCACAATGGGAACAAAATGATGAATATGGTCCTCCTTATGGGTTTAGACACTAATAAACACCTTTAAATAAGTGATAATAACCGCAAAGAATTATTGAATTATTATTGACAATACTGTTTTTAAACATGGCCTGCAACTTTATACTGGTAACAAAATGATGAATATGGTCCTCCTTATGGGTTTAGACACTAATGAACACATTTAAATAAGTGATAACCGCTAAGAATTATTGAATTATTATTGACAATACTGTTTTTAACTCCTTAAAGACCCGGCCATTTTTCATTTTTTGCATTTTCTTTTTCCCTCCCCACATTTCAAGAGCCATAACTTTTTCATTTCTCAGTTCACAGAGTCACATGATGGCTTATTGTTTGCAAAACAAATTGTACTTTGGAATGGCGCCATTCAATATGCTGTGCAATGTACTGGGAAGCTGGAAAAAAATTCTGAATTTGGTACAATTGGAGAAAAACTGCATTTGCTCCAATTTCATATGGGTTTAATTTTTAAGGCGTTTACTGTGTGGTAAAAATGATATATTACCTGTATTCTGCAGGTCAGTATGAATACATCGATACCAAATTTATATAGTATTTGTAATGTTTTGATACCTTTTAAAAAATTAAAATCTTTGCAAAATCGAAAAAAAAAATTGTGTCACCATATTGTGACACCTGTAACTTTTTCACATTTACATGTATGGAACTAGGTATGGTGCATTTTTATGCGGGTCAAAATGACATTTTTATTGATACCATTTGTGGAAAGATCTAATGGTTTGATCACTTTTTATTTAATTTTTTATAGCAGACAAAGTGTTGAAAAAAATGCTATTTGGCCATTTTGATTTTTTTTCGCAGCTACGCCATTCACCGTATGGGATAAATATTTTAATATTTTAATAGTTCGGGCATTTTGGAGTGCGGTGATACCTAATGTGTTTATGTTTACTTTTGTTTATTTACTTTTATATCTGATCTAGGGAAAGGGGGGTGATTTGAACTTTTGTGTTTTTTTATTTTTTTTTTTATACTTTTAAAAACTTTTTTTTTCTACTTTTACTTATATGATCAGACTCCCTAGGGACCTTGAAATCTAGGGGGTCTGATCGCTCATACTATACTGTATTGCAGTGAATAGCAAAATGCCTTTACTTCTATTAGACGATGCCTCTGGCATCGCATAATAGATCTAATGTAATGACAGGCCTGTGAGCCTTCAATAGGCTCCCGGCTGTCATGGCAACCGATCGCCGCCCTCTGATGACGTTCTGGAGGGTGGTGATCGGGGAAAAATGGCGGCGCCCATGGCACCTGCGCAATTTAGACGCCGTGGTCCCGTTTGACCGCAACATCTAAAGGGTTAACAGCCGTGATCGGTGCAGGCACCGATCGCTGCTGTTAGCGGTGGGTCCTGGCTGTATTATACAGCCGGCACCCGCCATGTATGGAGAGAGCTCAGCTCCTGAGCTCTCTCCATACATCGTCATGCGACTCAGGACGTACTATTATGCCCTGGGTCGCTAAGGGGTTAAAAATGGCCTGCAACTTTATACTGGTAACAAAATGGCAAATATGGTCCTCCTTATGGGTTTAGACAATAATAAACACCTTTATATAAGTGATGATAACCTCTAAGAATTATTGAATTATTATTGACTATACTGTTTTGATAAATGGCCTGCAACTTTATACTGGTAACAAAATGGCGAATGTGGTTGTTATTTCTTTCCCCATGTTAAAGGCGTTTATTACAGATAAGTGCAGATATTATTGGATGATAATTCAGTTTTCTTTGGCACAATAGTACTGACAAATGTAATGTTATGCTGTGGAAGAACAGTGAATAAGCCCCTTATAATAAACGCCTTTAAAAAGCCTTTTTTTACAGATATGTTCAGATATTATTGGATGATAATTCAGTTTTCTTTGGCACAATAGAACTGACTAATGTTATGCTGTAGAAGAACAGTGAATAAGCCCCTTAGAATAAAAAATTAAAGATGTTTTTTACAGATATGTGCAGATATTGGTGTATGATAATTCACTGTTTTTTGCTGTACTGCACTTCAAAAGGCTTGTTGTGTTCCACCTTGATATGAGTAATGAGCAGCAGTATAACGGTAGTGAGTGCTGCAATGTGAATTATGGTGCAAATTCTTGCTGTAAATGACCCTGCAACCACCCCAAATTCTTCTCTCAATTCCACCCCTATCCTTTCCCTACAGTTCTAAGATTCTTTCCCCGAACTTCTGTTTTCTAAGTTTTTCCCTATCTCCTGCCAACGTCTGTCCCTACAGTAAGAGTGATGTGAAATGACTGTACCTAAAACGGCCGAGGGTTTTTATAGGGAAGTGACATCACAGGTCTGGCTGGCTGCTGATTAGCTGCACGCTTGGCATTGTGGGTGATCCTGCGCTCCCAGAGTCCCTTGCCCCTTGTCCTAACATGTGCGGCGGCCATTTTATTTAAAAAAAAGTGTGATTCGATGCATCGCTGCATGAGGAAATCCGGAATCGTGGCGAATCGAAGCTTTCCTGAAATTCGAATTGAATTCCACTTCTGCATCTTCCATTCGCTCATCTCTACTTATAATGTATAGATAAATATATTAAAAAAAAAACCAAATTCTAGCACTGAATAGACAAAGCATCAGCAATGTGGCACTCACAATTAGTAGAAATGTCCTTTTCTTTTATTATCTGCTCATAGCAGGCACTTTACATGTAGTATCCACATATGCACAGTGAAATAGAAACAATCTCATAAAAAATATTTAAGAACAATTTAAAATTTCTAGTATGTTTAAAAAAAAAAAACACTAAGATTGTTATGGTTATTCAAACCTAAATCTCCCAATGCATTTGTTTCTAAGATCCATTTTGCTTCCCTCCTTAACAACTCCCTGTGTCTGTCTCCTCCATAATTCCAGAGATTAACCAATTCTAGGCCTATAAAATGCAGGCTATTATAATTGCTATTATGTTCACTACAAACATGATCAATAAGCCTCGACCTAAAATGTTCCCTCACACTTAGGCCCCTTGCACACGACCGTGTGCGGGCTGCCGGCCCTGTTTGAACGGTAGGCCCGGTGCATGGGGGCACAGCCGCAGAACCGGACAGGAATAGGACCTGTCCTGCTTTTTTTGTGGCCCGGACTTTCGGCTTGCACACTGAAACATGTAATACACAGTCGTGTGCGTGGGATGACAGAAATGAATGGGTAAGTATGTATCCGGGAAAAACCTGGATAGCATACTGAACTAGCACATGGTCTTGTTTAAGGGGCTTTATGTATAGGATTCATATTGGAAATGGAAAATAAAAATGGTTCCAGCATCCAGAAATATAGATAAAATGTAACTTTTAATTCATAATGGATTAAAAAAAAAGATCCACAAAAAAGCCTACGCGTTTCAGAGCGTATAGCCCCTTAGTCATGGCTACATAAGGATCAAAGCACAACTAAATTTAAAACACAAATGGATCAGGGATCTCCACTCACTAACAGATTTAACTATTAACGTACCTAACAATATAAATAACAATATAAATGTATATCTGATATATAAAAGAAAATTTTATAACCTCAATCACATATAAAATACATACATATAAATGCTATCCCAAATATAAAAAAGTAATAAATGTAAATTACATATAACTTTTCATTAGGATGATGTTTATAACGTTCCCTCCATAAAATTCAAAATACAGAAGGAGAGATCACATGATCAAATACCATGTGACTATTGCATATTCAAAAAAGATGAGTGGTAAATTGCCATCAACTAGTTAAAACAATAAACATGACATATAACAGCATTCTCACAATCTCCCTCTATAAAATTCAAAAAAAGGTGGGAGGAAGGTCACGTGAACATAATACAAAGAAGATCACGTGATATTCCCCATGGCTATATTCAAAGAATGAGCGGCAAGAAATCTTTTTTGCCGTCATCTAATATAAAAGCCATATATACTATAAACGGCAAATTCCCTCCATAAAATTCAAAAGGGAAAAAGTCCTGTGAGGGAATAACACGTGATCAAAAGAATAAATCACATGATACATCCCATGAATGAATTAAAAAAAACGAGCGGCAAATAATGCCGTCGTCCAATACAATAGCGATAACGCATTGAATTATTAAGCGGGAAAATCGCAGATTAAGACACTCGATGCATCACATGAATAAATTCAAAAAAGAAAGCGGGAAAAAAAGTCGCTAACCAATGAAATAAATACATCATATGTCAAAAATTCAAATTGTGAAGCGAGAATTTCGCTAGACATGAAACACCAATGAATGAAATATAGATAATCACATTACCATAAAGATTGTATGTATGTATGTATATATATGATTGTAATATAACTACAACATAACTGGTTAATAAATATAAGACAGATCTGACCTAATATTAAGGCCATACAGATATCTAGTATTTAATTTTAAAATCCAAAAAGCTAATACCAATTTTCTCCAATTTCCCCCACGATTAGGCTTATGAACATGGCATAAAATTGAAAAGATGAAACATTGCCACCATGTACTGATGAAAAATGTCGAGAAGCATTAGACATATTTAATCCAACCTTTAGTACTACGTACCCCAGGTTATCTTCGCGATAGTAAAGAGCTTTTGAAAATTTTTGATCAATTTCATTGGAATAACAATTTTTCGTGTCTCAATTGTGATGTTAATTCATTATATTCTAGTATTCCACATGAAGCCGCTATTCAAGCAATTTATTTTCATTTACATAAGTACAGCCAATATTCAGAGATTTTGTCAGAATATCTCATTAAGGTAATTCTTTTTCTTTTGAGACATAATTTTTTCATGTTTGATAATGTTTTCTTTTTACAAATACAAGGTGCCCCTATGGGTGCTTCTTTTTCCCCATCCATAGATAATCTTTTTATGGCATGGTGGGAAGAATTTTTTATTTCTTCATCTGATAATCCATTCGTAAATTCTTTACATTGGTACGGGCGCTACATCGACGATATCCTCATTATTTGGTTCAGAGATGCAGCGTCCGTACCCAATTTCATACAGTACATTAATTCCAATGAAATTAATTTACAGTTTACTTTTAATACTCATTCCTCAGAAATTTGTTTTCTTGATATTTTTTTAAGAGGTAATTGTGATACAAGTATGGTAGAAACCTCGCTATATAGAAAACCTTCATGAGGCAATACTATTCTTTTAGCTACCAGCCATCATCCTAAACACACAATTAAGTTTATACTAGTGGGGGAACTCATTAGAACAAAGTGAGCTTGCTCTTCAGAAAAGGATTATACTGTCCAGAGTAATATTACTTTAGATAGATTAAAAAAAACGAGGTTATCCCAATTGGTCCTTGAATAGAGCCCAAAATTTAGTAGATCAGAGGTCTCATTCTTCCTTGATATCTAACAATCGTTTCAACAGAAATTCTAATAATCATAAAATTGTTTTTTCAACCCCCTTCAGCGCACAATACAAAAGTATAATTAATATTTTTTTAAAAAATGTACCTATTTTACAACAAGATTCTATTACTAATACAATTTTAGTGGAGGGGGTACAATATATAGCTAAACGGGGACGTACAATTGGTAATTTATTATCACCTAGCATGTTTACTACTGTTAAACCGACGTCATCAACCTGTTTAGACTTGAAAGGTTTCTTTAAATGTGGATTAAATAGATGCAATGTTTGCAAATATGTGAAAAAAACTACAAACTTTCACGTTGTTGGTGGTAATAAAACCACCATCATATTGTTTATATTATTGAATGTACGAGTTGCAATTTATTATATGTAGGATGTTCTATTAGAGCGGTAAAAATAAGGATAGCTGAACATCTTTCTGAATGCACAAAAACAGGAGAAAATATGTCTAATGCTTCTCGACATTTTTCATCAGTACATGGTGGTAATATTTCATCTTTACAGTTCTATGCCATAGAACATGTTCATAAGCCTAATCGTGGGGGAAATTGGAGAAAATTGGTATTAAAAAGAGAAGCTGTTTGGATTTTAAAATTAAATACTAGATATCCGTATGGCCTTAATATTAGGTGAGATCTGTCTTATACAGTATTTATTAACCAGTTATGTTGTAGTTATATTACAATCATATATATACATACATACAATCTTTATATAATGGTAATGTGATTATCTATATTTCATTCATTGGGATTTCATGTCTAGTGAAATTCTCGCTTCACAATTAAAATTTTTGACATATGATGTATTTATTTCATTGGTTAGCGGCTTTTTTTCCCGCTTTCTTTTTTGAATTTATTCATGTGATGCATCGAGTGTCTTAATCTGCGATTTTCCCCGCTTAATAATTCAATGCGTTATCGCTATTGTATTGGACGACGGCATTATTTGCCGCTCATTTTTTTTAATTCATCCATGGGATGTATCATGTGATTTATTCTTTTGATCACGTGTTATTCCCTCACAGGACTTTTTCCCTTTTGAATTTTATGGAGGGAATTTGCCGTTTATAGTATATACGGCTTTTATATTAGATGACGGCAAAAAAGATTTCTTGCCGCTCATTCTTTGAATATAGCCATGGGGAATATCACGTGATCTTCTTTGTATTATGTTCACGTGACCTTCCTCCCACCTTTTTTGAATTTTATAGAGGGAGATTGTGAGAATGCCGTTATATGTCATGTTTATTGTTTTAACTAGTTGACGGCAATTTACCGCTCATCTTTTTGAATATGCAATAGTCACATGGTATTTGATCATGTGATCTCTCCTTCTGTATTTTGAATTTTATTGAGGGAACGTTATATACATCATCCTAATGAAAAGTTATATGTAAGTTTACATTTATTACTTTCGTATATTTGGGATAGCATTTATATGTATGTATTTTATATGTGATTGAGGTTATAAAATTTTCTTTTATGTATCAGATATACATTTATATTGTTATTTATATTGTTAGGTACGTTAATAGTTAAATTTGTTAGTGGGTTGAGATCCCTGATCCATTTGTTTTAAATTCAGTTGTGCTTTGATCCTTATGTAGCCATGACTAAGGGGCTATACGCTCTGAAACGCATAGGCTTTTTTGTGGATCTTTTTCCCATGTAACTGCTGTTACCACTTTTTTAATCCATTATGAATTAAAAGTTACATTTTATCTAAATTTCTGGATGCTGGAACCATTTTTATTTTCCATTTCCAATACATTTTGCTCTGAAAAAGTCTGAAGAGTGTTCCTTGCATTCTGTGACCTTTTTTATGGATTTCATCTGTATATGGATATGGTGAGCTGAAGATTCAACTTTTTCTTTTGTTTATTGGATTCATATAGTTTTCCCTATGTAAAAATGTCCATATGGACATATAATGGCATAAACTGCACACTGGGACTTACAATTTATAAACTGTTGGACTACAAAGATCTTTCCACCTACCAAAAAAATATTTTCTGCAGATTTACATAGTGAAAACAACAATTCCCACATTTAAAGTTCCCTTTCGGCGGACCTTTACTTCAACTAATCAGAGATGACTCTGATCGCGGGCATTTAACCACTCAGATGCGACTGAGGCATCTGAGTGGTTACTTTCACTTTCCATTTCATGTTCGGTAACGGGACGGACCCCGCAGCGCAATCGCGGGAGCCATCCTTTTACCACGGCAGCCGGGAGTCTTCTGAAGGCTCCCAGTCCTGCCATAGTATTGCAGCAGCAGGTGTCAATAGTTACATAGCAAATCTGCCATAGACTGCATTACAGTAGTATTGCATTCTATAGTACAGGTGATCTTCAGATCACATGTTCAAGACTCCTAGGTGGGTGCTAAAAAAAAAAAAAAAAAAAAAAAAAAAGAAACAATAAAAGTCTATATCACCCCCCTTCCCTAGATGACATATAAATGTAAACATAAACATATTAGGCATCCCTAAATCCGAAAATGCCTAAACTATTAAAATATAAAAATATTTGTCCCATATGGTAAACGCCGTTGCAGGATAAAAAAATCAAAATGGCTGATTTGGCGTTTTTTTGCTTATTTGCCTCCCTAAAAAAAAAGAATGAATATGATCAAAACATCATACATTCCCTAACATGGTATCAATAAAAACTACATATTGTCCCACAAAAAAAGATACCTTACACAGCTCCGTACACTGAAATGTAAAAAAGTTACAGGTGTCAGAATATGGTGATTCAAATGTATTTTTTTTTCTTCAAAATTTAGAATTTAATGTTATTAAAACATGAAAAAAACTATATAAATATATACAGTACAGACCAAAAGTTTGGACACACCTTCTCATTCCAAGAGTTTTCTGTATTTTCATGACTATAAAAATTGTAGATTCACACTGAAGGCATCAAAACTATGAATTAACACATGTGGAATTATATACTTAACAAAAAAGTGTGAAACAACTGAAAATATGTCTTATATTCTAGGTTCTTCAAAGTAGCCACCTTTTGCTTTGATTACTGCTTTGCACACTCTTTGCATTCTCTTGATGAGCTTAAAGAGGTAGTCACCTGAAATGGTTTTCACTTCACAGGTGTGCCCTGTCAGGTTTAATAAGTGGGATTTCTTGCCTTATAAATGGGGTTGCGACCATCAGTTGTGTTGTTCAGAAGTCAGGTGGATACACAGCTGATAGTCCTACTGAATGGAGTGTTAGAATTTGTATTATGGCAAGAAAAAAGCAGCTAAGTAAAGAAAAACGAGTGGCCATCATTACTTTAAGAAATGAAGGTCAGTCAGTTCGAAAAATTGGGAAAACTTTGAAAGTGTCCCCAAGTGCAGTGGCCAAAAACATCAAGCGCTACAAAGAAACTGGCTCACATGAGGACCGCCCCAGGAAAGGAAGACCAAGAGTCACCTCTGCTGCGGAGGATAAGTTCATCCGAGTCACCAGCCTCAGAATTAACAGCAGCTCAGATTAGAGACCAGGTCAATGCCACACAGAGTTCTAGCAGCAGACACATCTCTACAACAACTGTTAAGAGGAGACTGTGTGCAGCAGGCCTTCATGGTAAAATAGCTGCTAGGAAACCACTGCTAAGGACAGGCAACAAGCAGAAGAGACTTGTTTGGGCTAAAGAACACAAGGAATGGACATTAGACCTGTGGAAATCTGTGCTTTGGTCTGATGAGTCCAAATTTGAGATCTTTGGTTCCACCCACCGTGTCTTTGTGCGACGCAGAAAAGGTGAACGAATGGACTCTACATGCCTGTTTCCCACCGTGAAGCGTGGAGGAGGAGGTGTGATGGTGTGGGGGTGCTTTGCTGGTGACACTGTTGGGGATTTATTAAAAATTGAAGGAATACTGAACCAGCATGGTTACCACAGCATCTTGCAGCGGCATGCTATTCCATCCGGTTTGCGTTTAGTTGGACCATCATTTATTTTTCAACAGGACAATGACCCCAAACACACCTCCAGACTGTGTAAGGGCTATTTGACCAAGAAGGAGAGTGGTGGGGTGCTACACCAGATGACCTGGCCTCCACAGTCACCAGACCTGAACCCAATTGAGATGGTTTGGGGTGAGCTGGACCGCAGAGTGAAGGCAAAAGGGCCAACAAGTGCTAAGCATCTCTGGGAACTCCTTCAAGACTGTTGGAAGACCATTTCAGGTGACTACCTCTTGAAGCTCATCAAGAGAATGCCAAGAGTGTGCAAAGCAGTAATCAAAGCAAAAGGTGGCTACTTTGAAGAACCTAGAATATAAGACATATTTTCAGTTGTTTCACACTTTTTTGTTAAGTATATAATTCCACATGTGTTAATTCATAGTTTTGATGCCTTCAGTGTAAATCTACAATTTTTATAGTCATGAAAATACAGAAAACTCTTGGAATGAGAAGGTGTGTCCAAACTTTTGGTCTGTACTGTATGTACCTCTGTTACTCTTTCTTCATCAATACTATGTTGCCCCCTTATCTGCCTTTTTAATAACTATATTCTCCAATAACTTTAACCATTTAAAGGGGTATTCCCATAAACATAATCATATCTATATTTCTAGATAATTAAAAGTTAAGCATTTTTGCAAATATAAGTAGTTAAAAATTCTGCAGTTTTAAAGATTTCTTCTAAGTGGTGAGAGTCTGTTGTTTTGATCGGTTACCAATGGATACGACTAGAGATGAGCAAATCGATTCTGCAGAAGTGGAATTCAATCCGAATTTCAGGAAATCTTCGATTCTCCATAATTCCGGATTTCCTGATGCTTTGTGGTAATGAATATTTAGTAAGGACCTTTGTGACATCAGACGGTCAAAAGATAATCTCTAGTGATGTGATTGGGTAGGCGTGTCTTTGCTTGTTAGCAGATCCTTCCACATTAATAAAAGTTGTCCGTGCTGAAGAGAGAGAGAGAGAGAGAGAGAGAGAGAAACATGACCGCGGCATCCAAGGGCCCACCCTGGCTCTCTGTAGCTTGGAAATAGATGTTTATTTGCCACAAAGTAATTCGGATTGAAGCAAATTTTTTTTGGAACTTCGAATCAAACTGCCGAATCAAACTTTTGAGAAATTCGCTCATCTCTAGATACGACCAAAAATGCAGAAACTTTCTATGGTCTGGGACTTGTCAGGAACCCAGTCATAATGTTCTTATTGTAGCCGGGACACTACATCTATCAGAAGATATCCCAACCACAATAAGGAAATAATGGCTGATTTTCTGACTTTAGAAAGGTCCTGCATTCATGGTCATATCCACTGGCAACCGATCAAGACAACAACTTGTAACCACAAGACATTTAGAGAAAAATCTTTAAAACTCTGCAAAATATTTAATTACTTATATTTGCTAAAAAGTTTAACTTTTAATTATTTATAAATTTAAAAATAGTTACATTCGTGGGACTACCCCTTTAAGGGATATGGTTTCACCTTGCATCAGATTTGGGGCACAACAGGGTACTGTAATACCCTTATCTCCTTTATAACCTGCATGGTAAATAAATCAAGACTTCCACCTGGCTGTAATGAGGGAGAAAATTAGATCTAATCCATCCTCTGAGGAGTGCTTGCCTCCCTTTCTCTATAATCCTCCTCAAATTAACCTACCAAAGCAGACACACATTGCCATAAAGCCCAAATGGCCTATACTCGCAGAAGTCTCACCTTCCTTCCTTCTTACTAACTTCCTGCCTCCTCATCTTCTCAAAATTTTTAAATTTGTTTTTAAATGTGATAAATTTGACAGATTTGACTCTTAATGAAAATTGCGTATTCCTGTTGTCAAAAGGTTTAAATTAATGGCTACCAGAAACATTTGATATAGTACAATTTGGGATTGATCTTTTCATGGCAGTCTGAAAAATGAACCTGTTTAAGCATTTTGATATGGGAGGGTACATCCGCGTTATTTGAGACATTTGTTAGATATCTAAACAAGAGTACTGATATGAATATGTTCTTTACCAGTAAAGTTAACGATGAACAATTGGAATTTTTAGACGTTCTGGTAGAAGGATAAAACTTTATATACAACATCATATAGGAAACCTACAGCAACAAATGCTTGTTTACATTATCACAGTAGCCACCCTCAACATATTAAATCAGCTAACCTTTATAGCCAATTCTTGAGATTAAATCGAGTAAATAAAGATGATGAGGCCATCTGTTCTTTATTAAGTTGCCACAAGTGACGTTTAGACATAGCCAATCCCTTAAGGATATCTTGGTGAGAAGTCAAATGACTAAGGGCACGTATCAGGCTGGATTCATGTCAGCATTTGGCTTTGCATGCAAATTTATGAAATAAAGAGTGCCCACTTTCTTGTATGCTGCTTCAATCAACCTCGTTGGATTGTTTTTTTTCTTTGAAGCATTTGACAGAATTTCTCTTTGTCTCATAATTACAGTTATCTATACAGTTTCTCCTTATTCTACGAAACTGCCAATACGGAAAATTGTCCTTCCATTTTTTTTAGAATGGAGGATATTATAGTCTAACAAGCTATTACAGTCTACTTTTTTGAAATATGTTCTGGTTGGTATGTGTTCCAATTCTCCCACTAGAATCAAATCCAATTACCCTATGGTCAGAGGTTCACATTTCCCTGATTCCCCAGTTGTTTTTGTTTAGATGTGTAGTAAAGGATGTAAATTCCTCTTGTGGTCCAGATGAACAGCAGATTGTCTATGTATCTTTTATAATAAATTATATGTTGAGACCAAAGGTGATTGCTATTAATGTAAAGTTTTTCGAAATTACCCATAAATAGATTGGCATAGCTTGGGGCAAGTCTGGTCCCCATAGCTGTGCCACATAACTGAAGGAATACTTTGGACCCAAAAGAGAAAACATTATATCCCAAAATGAAACGGATGCTTTTAAGTAGAAACGTCCTTTGGGTGGTGGGTATTGATGGATCCATCTCCAGGTAGGTTGATATAGTATATTGTCCCTTCTCTCTTATGTTAGGTCTAGCATGGACCTCCTCTGGAAATTAAATGGAATATTGGTTGAATTACAATTCTACTTGGCCAGCATAGATGTAGAATAATTATATAGCTCAATTCCTCACAATATTCAATATTGGTCTTAAGGCAACCAAATTTTACCTCAGGAGTCGGGGAACTTATTTGTCTGATCATAATGAATTTGTCTTATCTTTATTAGAATTCATTCTTACCCATATTTTTTTCTTTTTGATGGTAAGGTCTGCCATCAGCTCAGGGGGACGGCCATGGGGAGCCCATATGCCCCAACCTATGAGAACCTCCTCCTGGGCTGATCAGAGGATCAATTTGTCTTTCTCTCAGAAAAGCCAATATATCATATCTTTATCATATCTTAATTTCTATATTGATGATATTTTGATTCTGTGGTCTGTCTAAGTCCAAATTTATTAAATTTGTGACTACTCTCAATCAAAAATGACCTAGTTCTGGGGTCTACGTCTGAAATTGATGAACATTCTATTGCCTTTCTGGGTTTGAAATTGTGGAAAATGATCATGGAGGGATATATCTTCAACCCTCTTCCAAAAACCCACTGCTACAAATAGCTTGTTGCACTGGAAGAGTCACCAGCCCTTAAACATGGAATACCAAATGGCCAATTTCTCAGGATATAGGAATTGTTCTACCCCTGAGGAATTTCAAGTACAATCTGAATCCCTCTTTTCCAGTTTTTGGGAAAGGGGGTATCCAGTGAAGATGGTGAGATCAGCTTGGACTCACACATCTGGCAGAGAAAAAAGTGAGTTACTTGTGTTCTGACTCAATAGCTTGGCTGCAAATGTGAGGTTGTGAGAGAGTCCTGTAGTCTCTATGCTAACCAGCAATTTACACCAAGATATTTATCAGATAGTGTTCAACTCAACTGAGGAGGCGTAGATAAGATTCCAGATGCTTTAATCCAGGTAAATCTTGTAAAACCTCATACAGCAGTAGGTGAAAAATGATGAAATACCAGGAGCTGAGCAGACATGTTGCTTACAAAGAAGTGAAACTAAACTGAGAGAGAGAGAGAGAGGAGGAGCTACAGCATCACAACTAAGGATACAGAGAGAGAAAAGGGACAAACTACAAAGACAAACAGTATCACAGATACATGTCAGTGAATTAAACCAAGTCCTGGGACATGACACTCCCCGCCTGAAATCTTTAGATTTCACTGAAAACAAACATTAAATGTCCTGAGATGTCCATAAGGTCCTCTTCAAACCTGAAAAACAAAAAAAGAAACATGCACAACAAACAATAATCAACAGTTAGTCCAAATAAACCAATCTTCAGGTCGGGAAGCCGCAATTTGCCAACACCTCCACCGACCCACACTGTAATCCACAAGAACACGGTTTTAGTTCATGGAAGGAAGCTCCCCGCCATGAGCTGTGAATGGTGTCCTTATCTTCTTTTATGTGACATCTCCTCTTGGAAGAAGAAGCACCAGTTCATTAATTGGGCGGAAGAAAACTCGCACTGAGCCTCCCTTGGTTACCTTGACCTCCACTTTCCGAGTCTTCCCATTATCACTAGGGACAACTTTAGTGATGAGACCCATAGGCCATTCATTCCGATGGACTTCTTTATCCCTTAGAAGGACGAGGTCACCCACCTGGAGATTAGGTTTTGAGGTCTGCCATTTGTGACGGCTCTGTAGCATGTGGAGGTACTCTGTTTTCCAGCGGTGCCAGAACACATTGGACAGGTGTTGAACTTGTTTCCATTGGCGTCTGTAAATGTCACTGTGATCTAAGGTACGTGGAGAGGTAGCAGCAGTACCAATTTTCTGAGTAAGAAGCGTTGCTGGGGTTAAGATAATTGGAGATTCAGGGTCTGAAGATACTGGGACAAGTGGCCTTGCATTGATTATCGCAGACACTTCAGCAAGAAAGGTTATTAACGTCTCATGGGTAAGCAGTGTCGACTTGTGGTCCATCAACATAGAGTCAAGGATTCTGCGTGTGATCCCAATCATACGTTCCCAGGAACCTCCCATATGGGATGAATGTGGAGGGTTAAACGTCCAAGTGCACCCATTGTTGGATAAGAAGTTGTCTAACTGCAGTTCTTTGCAGGCTCCAACGAAGTTAGTGCCACAGTCAGACCTCAGTTGTTTCTCTGCAGGCAGTGGAGTGTTCCAGTCCATGTTCTCAGTGGTAAGCTGTCTTAGTAGTAGCTTGCCTTGAATGGTGATGGGAGCAATGAAACCAAGAGGATCATAAATGCTGTTCACAACAGATAAAACTCCTCGTTTGGTGAAAGGTTTGTCACAAGAAGACACTTGGAATGTGAATGTGTCTTGTTCAGTGTTCCATAGCAATCCTAGGCTGCGTTGCATAGGAGGAGTATCAGAACTGAGATCAAGATCCTTCAAGTTGATTGCATGATCATCAGAGGGAAATGCCTTCATTACCTCCATATTGTTGGAGATGATCTTGTGAAGTCTGAGGTTAGCTACAGACAGCATTTCCTGTGTTCTAGAGAGAAGATCGATCACTTCTTCACTTGCAGGTAAGGATTTAAGACCATCATCAACATAGCAGTTCCTCTCAACAAACTGACGAGCATCAGAGCCATACTCTTTCTCACCTTCATGGGCGGTCCTTCTCAGTCCATAGATCGCTACTGCAGGAGATGGGCTATTGCCAAAGACATGTACCTTCATCTGGTAATCTATGACTTCATTGTTGACATCATTGTCCTTATGCCATAGGAACCTGAGATAGTTTCTGTCATCATCCTTAACAATGAAGCAATGAAACATCTGTTGGATGTCGGCCATCACTGCAACTGGTTCCTGTCTGAAACGGATTAAGACTCCTATGAGGCTGTTGTTTAGGTTAGGACCAGTGAGGAGCAGGTTGTTGAGAGAGACGCCTTCATACTGAGCACTAGAATCGAAAACGACCCTGATTTGGTCAGGTTTGCGAGGGTGATACACGCCAAATGATGGAAGGTACCAGCATTCTTCTCCTTCCTTTAGTGGAGGTGCAGGTTCTGCATGATCTCTCTCAAATACCTTCTGCATGAAACCTACAAAGTGTTTCTCCATCTCTGGTTTCCTCTTGAGGGTACGTTTTAAAGAGGAAAATCTAGAAACTGCTTGCTTCAGATTGTTTGGTAGTTTTGATCTTGGGGAGCGGAAAGGTAAAGGTGCTACCCAGCTGTTGGAATCATCTTGAATGAATTCCTTGTCCATAAGTTTGAGAAATTCTTTATCAGCTATAGCAGGTGCCAGCTTGTTGTCATCACTTGTTGTATTGAACACTGTTAATCCAAGGGTGTCGTCCCCAGGCAGGAAAGTATTCACGTTGTCTCGGTGATTATGCAGCCACTTACTGCTGCTTATCTTCTCTTTCACTTGGTAGTGATGTGGACATGGCTGAAAACAAGTGCTGCGACCATTTGGTAACATATGCGTCTTAAATGAAGAAATATTGGTGGGCCTTTTCATCCTACCTATGCAGACGTTGCCAATGATTACCCATCCTAGATCGAGGCGCTGGGCAAATGGTGCATCATGTGGTCCATTAATTTGCTGGTGTATTTTGTGCAGTCTGAGAATGTCTCTACCTAGCAGAACTAGAATGTCTGCATTTTTGTCAAGGGATGGTATTTCACTGGCTATAGCCCTTAGATGAGGGTGCTGGAAAGCCGCCTCTGGTGTGGGTATCTCTTCTCTGTTTGATGGTATCTGGTTGCACTCAACAAGTGTGGGCAAAGGCATCTCCAGATTGCCCTTGAGAGAAGCTATTACAAGACCACTGGCCCTTCTTCCAGAAACCTCTGATATGCCACTACAAGTCCCCAAGGTATACGGATAAGTATCACCCTTTAAGTTAAACAGATCAAAGAGTTCTGACCTTGCAAGTGAGTGGTTGCTCTGGTCGTCCAAGATGGCGTACACCTTCAGAGCCCTTTCTGGTTGGCCCTTGGGGTATATATTGACTAGGCATATCCTTGCACAGGACTTGTCACAAAGGTCTTCTCCGCAGACTTCTGTACATGAGGAAGATACTGTGGTAGTATTTGCTGATTGATCTGTGTTCTCCCCGCCATGCTTAGTTGGGGGAGGGGAACCTCTAGGTGGTGTGGCACTAGGCTGGGCTGGATGAAGAGCTTGTACATGGTTCTCACTGCCACACTCTATGCACTTAATAGCAATTTTACAGTCTCTAGCAACATGTTCAGTAGAGGCACAACATTTGAAACATATCCCTAGTTTCTTAAGAAGCTCTCTACGTTCCTGGATTGGTTTCCTCCTGAAGCCAATACACTTCTTGAGGGGCTGAGGCTTCTTGTGAATAGGACACAGACGGTTAGGATTTTCTACCTTTTCGTCTTGGTTGCTGTTGCAACTGCTTTCTTCTGGTGCTGATGTAGGTATAGGAAGAATATCAGTCTGTTTCACCGAAACTGGGCCTCTGCGGTTTCTGTAGTTAGAATGTGAGCTGTCATACTTAATAGGAGGTGAACCAGGAACACTGAGATCCCCATAGGAAAAGCTTGGGTCATTCTTGGATTCTGCAGTGTTCTTGATAAACTCACAGAAGTAGGAAAATGGAGGAAAGTAGACTCTATTCTCATTTTTGTATCTTGACCCAACTGTGGTCCACCTTTCTTGAATATTATATGGCAACTTGGCGACTATCGGGTTTACCCCACGAGCAGTGTCCAGGTAACTGAGGCCCGGTAGGAGAGTGTCCGCCTTAGCCAGTAGGAGCTCCATGAGTAGGTCACTAAGTTCTTGAAATTTCTGATGATCCTTACCAGATATCTTTGGAAACCCTTGCAACCGTTTGAACAGAGCATTCTCTATTGCTTCAGGACTGCCATAGGTTTTCTCCAGTCTTTCCCAAGCAGCGGTAAGGCCTGCTATGGGGTTGTAAATGTGGACGGATCTGAGTCTTTTAGCACGTTCTGTGGACTGTGGGCCAAGCCACCGGATAAGCAAGTCTAGTTCTTCAGCTGCCGTAATGCCAAGGTCACTAATTGCAGTTTTGAAGGCACATTTCCAGCCTCTGTAGTTCTCAGGTTGGTCATCGAACCTTGTGAGTCCAGTCTTAGTAAGCTCACGGCAAACCACGTACCTTGCAAACTCTGACATGTCTGTTCTCTCTGACTTTAAATATTGAGTTGCTGGCTGAGTAGCGGTGATTACGTTGTTAGTGGGGTTCTGGTTAACAGAGGTAGGTAGTGTAGGGGCTGCGTAGGCATTCAGCCTAGGAGCTAGCTTAAAGTCCATAGGTTTAGCCACATATGGATGTGAGACTGGACGGTTGTTTGCAGTCTGGTAGTATGGTGTCACATTGGTGTTTACCTGAGTATCAGTATATTGCATTTGCTGAGGTGCAAGGCTTTGGGAATCCATGAAGGAAGAAGAAACTGGATGCTGGACAGGCAGGGCATTGTACTGACCTTGAATGCGGTGTGCTGCAGAAGATACTGTGCCCTGTTGCTCTGGAGAAATGTTGTCCCTGACAGGAACATTTGTGGCAAATAGGGATTCACTGCTTTGGCTTAGTACATAGTCTCTTGTGCGCTTGAGGGGATCCTCTGCTTCCACATCACACAAACTGGTGCTGTCGCTTTCCCTTCCACTGATGGCCTGTTCTAAAATGCTTAACCTTGCCATGGCTGCAGCGTGCTCATTCTGTTTCTCTAGAGCCTCTAGTTCTGCCCTTTTTTGAGCTGCATTAGCTTCCATTGCTGCTGCATTAGCTTCCATTTCTGCTTTCTGTTGAGCTGCCTTAGCTTCCATCGCTGCTTTCTGTTGAGCTACCTTAGCTTCCATCTCAGCTTTCTGTTGAGCTACCTTAGCTTCCATCTCTGCTTTCTGTTGTGCTACCTTAGCTTCCATCTCTGCTTTCTGTTGTGCAAAGGCTGCCTGTATCTTAGTAGCTTCCGCCTCTGCACGTGCTTTTATAAGTTGCTCACTGAGTGTGGAAGATTTTGAGGAACGTGACTTAGATGTATGCTTTGAACGCTTGGTAGACTCAGAAACATGGGATGCCATTTCCTGCAGTTGCGCAATTCTTGCCTCTGTCCTTAACTTAGTTTCATGTACTAAGCTTTCTCGTTCTGAATTGAGATGCTGGAAGCTTTGCAATTCAGCTAAAGAATCGTCTGTATGAAGTTTCCTCAATATGCTTTCATACTCCTCAGCTTTCATTTTATAATGTCCATGCATAGCACAAAGCTGGCGCAGAGCTCCCTCTAGTGGTGATACATGGTATGCAGGCAAGCACATGGCAGACATCTTAGTCTGTATTTTCTGCCACCATTTTGAGAGTTCACAGGAAAGTTCATGTTTTAAACCTTCTAGATTGTCTCTAACCTGTTTAATTGAGCGTCTAGCCTTCTTACTGGGCTGCAGACTGAGGTCCATGCTACCTTGTGCTTCAGGGTGCCCTTCAGCCATGATGCAACTCAAACAGGATAAATATAACTTTGCTGGAGTGAGATGGCTGCTTGCTAGAATCTTCTTATGCTGAGGGAGTCTGAGCTGCAGATGCAACTTACACAATGCTGATTCCTTCTGGCTTCAGGTAACTTGCTGTGACTGACTGTATGTCAGAAGTTGGTGAACTGTCTTACAGCCGTATCTGGCAGTCTTTATGCATCATTTTTCACTGTTCTGACTCAATAGCTTGGCTGCAAATGTGAGGTTGTGAGAGTGTCCTGTAGTCTCTATGCTAACCAGCAATTTACACCAAGATATTTATCAGATAGTGTTCAACTCAACTGAGGAGGCGTAGATAAGATTCCAGATGCTTTAATCCAGGTAAATCTTGTAAAACCTCATACAGCAGTAGGTGAAAAATGATGAAATACCAGGAGCTGAGCAGACATGTTGCTTACAAAGAAGTGAAACTAAACTGAGAGAGAGAGAGAGAGGGAGGAGCTACAGCATCACAACTAAGGATACAGAGAGAGAGAAGGGACAAACTACAAAGACAAACAGTATCACAGATACATGTCAGTGAATTAAACCAAGTCCTGGGACATGACAACTTGTCTTCAAGGGATGTAGAGATGATCCCTATACTTGTAAGATTATCGGTACATATGATGATCAAGCGAATAAGATCTATGATATTCTTCAGAGACATTGTACTATCTTGAGTATGGATGATGACTTTTCTGATGTAATTACTGAGGATCCCTCCATTACATTCAGGAGGGGCCATAATTTGCATGAAAAGCTTGTACATAGCCAATACACTCAACCATGATCCTCACCATTGTAGGAGGGCATAACACCTAAAAAGGTGGTCAGCAATTTTAAGTTTAGTGGCTGTGTAGCTTGCCCTTTTATGTCTCATACAAAAAGTGTGACAAATTCTGCAACAGGTCAGATATACCAACTTCGGAGTTTTTAGATTTTTATAACTGTCATAGCAGTGGTGTAGTTTATCTCTTTCAGCTTACGTGCTCTAAAGATTACATTGAGAAAGCTAAAAGAATTTCAGAGGAGGGTTGGAGAACACATCAACCATATCACCTTATCCAGATATATACACGAGGTGCACAATGGTGACCCAAAAGTATTGTCCTTTACAGACATTGAACAGATATGCCCGTCTCCAAGAGGTGGAGATTGGAACCGTAGGATACTGCAAAAAGAAACTCAATGGATGTATTGGTTTAGATAATATACCCCTTATGGCCTAAATGAGGCATTATCTTTTGTAAGCTTTATCTGAGTTATATAATTTCAAGCTGATTTTTGATCTGAGAGTAGTATATTTTGTATATAACTTGGGTTGTGAGTTGGTCTGACCCAATGCTCTCTATCAGTATTATCTCTTTCTGTGAGGAAACTGCTAAATTTGAGGTTATAGAGTTACAAGTTTAATTTGCATCAGCATCAGACTCTTTGGATTCTGGCTTTTTGAGTTCTATGGTGACTATATTTATTAATTATTTATAACAACGTACATAATGTGTGTGTGTGTGTGTGTGTGTGTGTGTGTTTATATATATATTGTGAGAAAGTGACAGGACAAGTGCTGGAGTCACAGTATGTCAGTCCCCGGGTTTTGTCATATAGCTGGTCCAGCACGGGTTTTTGAGTAAGCCCCAGCTCAGGTGCGGGTCTTGAGGCTCATTACTGGCCCATATAGACCTGCAGAGCCTGCACTTGAATGCAGATCCTGGGGAGTGAGAGCAGGCGTCTGGATCTGTCCTGATCTTCCAAAGACTGGTACCGTGCCAAACTGGTTGCTGGTGTGGCTGGCAGACAGCCACACAGGTTAGTAAGCCTTATTTTGTTTAGGTAGCCGCTCAGACGAGCAGGAGTTTGTTTATTTTTTGTGCCTGAAGTTAAGGCTGATATTGTTTTGCCTGTTTCCCTGAAGGGAAGGTTTATTTATTTTGTTGTCATTTTTTTCTAATAAACCTGTTACACCTAAGTTTTCGTGTCACTGTCTCTGACTGTTTGGGCCTGTACCTAGGCTGCTACTGAGCTACCTCCCCCACATATGGTGCTTCGGATGCGCGCACGCCCAATTTTTTTTAAACAGTCTTAAAGAGACACACACCTAATTTTTATGTCCTAGGTGAAGGCTGCAGGAGAGATCCAAAAGGAGACCGCCAGCATGGAGGACGTTATAAAACAGATGGGGCAGATCCTCTTACAGCACCAGCAAACCCAGGCACAGCAGCAGCAAACCCTGGCGCTGCTCAGCCGGGCCCTGATTGACCAGAGGACGGCAGGAGAAGGTGCTGGTGCCAGAGAGACCTCGAGGGAACCGACCGCTGCTCGAGCCGCCGTTCGGACTTCCCAACAAAAGATGACATCCTCAGACGACGTGGAGGCCTATCTTCAAGTCTTTGAGCGGGTGGCTGAGCGGGAGAAGTTGCCAAAGGATCAGTGGGCTAATGTTGTGGCGCCCTTTCTCACCGGAGAGCCTCAGAAGGCCTACTATGACCTGTCTGAACAGGAGGCTGAGGACTACTCCAAGCTGAAAGGTGAGATCCTAGCACGTCTTGGAGTAAACACGCATGTACGTGCTGGGCGAGTGCACCACTGGACTTTCTCTGAGAATTTTCCACCCCGATCTCAGATGTTTGACCTGATAAGTCTCGTGAAAAAGTGATTTCACAGACCCATATAACAGAGATACCGATATCTAAAACTTCACTTTTATTAGTGTAAATTTTAAAAGATAATAACCCACTTTCTAACAGGGCTCAAATAAATAATCCGCTAATATCATGTAGAGCTAGACAGATCTACAGATTGACATGATTTAAGATAAGGGCTAGCAATCCATTATTCCAAATAACTTGAATGAGTATGACCAAACCTGCAAAAAAAAAAAAAAACATTTTTAGGTTTAAATAGATAACTGCACCTCACCCTATATAATCAAACTGAACTGCCTCAATCCAAATCAAGTCTATTTGCAGGTTGAATCTTTTGTCATAAATTTTGTCTATCAAACACCAATGGAATCCTGCATTCCTATTTAACCTGAGGTTACTGGCCTAACGCCACGCCAACAGGAAAAAATGGACCAGGTATTCCAATAAAAGACAAAATATATTTCCACACTGCAAATAGCTTAGAACTATATAACTCTTCTAGTCCTTAAATTGCCTGCCCAATGCGTTTCATCTAAAAGATTCATCAGGGGCAAATGAAAAATTACTTCTGAGCAGTAACAACTGCTAATCCAACATAATTCAGCAGATATATTTTAGTGTGACCGCACTGAGGAAGCCACTCCAGCACAAATAGTGTAAAAAGTGGTACTCGACAAATACACCAGATCGCTGCCGCCTCAGATCCAGCTCTGGGTCGGACAAGCGGGACCTAACACAGCTGATCAACTGGTAGGTTTGGTGGAACGATACCAAGCCACTGATGAGCTACGACAGTCGTCTCCCAGACCTGGTAACCCCAAGACGGGTAAGACCGTACCACTTACTTCGGGGGTGAGGAAGGTCGTGAGGGGAGGATGCTCAGAGGGGGAACAAGCAGCAGGGACTATGGACTCTAGGCCCAGGTCTCAAAATAGAGACCCATATCGTCTCAAATGTTGGCGGTGCCAGGAGTTGGGTCATGTCGCTGCGTACTGTCCCCTGACGACTGAGCCTATGGACTGCAACAGCTCCAGGCGTATTTCCCTGTTTGCTCAACCTGCTTGTACCGCAGAAACCGCAACAGAACCACAGATGTGCACGGTGACTATAGCTGAGCGTGCTGTACTGGCTCTCCTGGACTCTGGGAGCCTGGTAACCCTCGTGCACCATGAACTGGTCGACCCTGCACTGTGCGGTGAACAAACTGTTGGGGTCTTGTGTATACATGGGGAAACTAGAGAGTACCCTATTGCAGAGGTCACCATACACACTGCCTCTGGCACTGCCTCTCACAAAGTGGGTGTGGTTAAGTCCCCGTTCCATAGCGTGATCATAGGGAGGGATTTTCCGTTGTTTTGGGCTATGTGGAAAAAGCAGGGTTTGCCATGTCCTAAAAATGGTAAGACTGGTGATGTCCTGCCTGAGGTTAACCCTGAACCCTTTGATCCTGACAGAGAAACACCAGCTGTAGGGGTGACCCAAGATGGTAGTGTTTTTCCCCTGTCTGTGTTAGCTGGTGATTCTGAAGGCCAGGAGGAGGTTCCCGAGATGCCTGAACTTGAGGTGACCCATGAGAAATTTGGGACTGCTCAAATTAGAGACCCAAATCTGTCTCATGCTCGGGAAAATGTCAAGGTGATAAATGGTGAACCTCAGTATCCGGGGGCTGACAAGGAGTTCCCCTATATATCTATGAATCAGGACCTCCTGTATAGGGTAAACCAGGTGAGGGGAGAAATTGTCGAACAATTGGTGGTGCCCCGGCCCTATAAAAGAGTAGCTCTAGATTTGGCCCATAAACATGTGTTAGGAGGACACCTGGGGTACGGAAAGACCAAAGAGCCCCTTCTTCTGCATTTCTATTGGCCAGGGGTTGATAAGCACATTCAAGAATATTGTAACTCCTGCCCAGAGTGTCAACTAACCGCTACTGTGTCACATTTTAAGAGTCCTTTGGTACCCCTACCCATTATCGAGGTACCCTTTGAAAGGATAGCCATGGACTTAGTAGGACCTGTTGTAAAGTCTGCTAGGGGGCATCAGTATATTCTAGTGGTGTTAGATTATGCTACCCGATACCCTGAAGCCGTGCCTTTAAGACATACTTCAGCTAAGCTAATTGCCAAGGAGCTTTTTGAGATGTTTTCTCGGACAGGTATACCCAAGGAGATCCTAACTGACCAAGGGACTCCCTTTATGTCCAAGGTAATGAGAGAAATGTGTAAACTTCTGAAAATCAAACACCTGTATCACCCCCAGACAGATGGCCTAGTGGAGAGGTTCAATAAAACCCTTAAGGGCATGTTAAAGAGGGTGGTTAGCAAGGATGGCAAAGATTGGGATTGCCTATTGCCCTGTCTAATGTTTGCAATCTGGGAGGTGCCCCAGTCCTCCACAGGTTTTTCTCCGTTTGAGTTGGTGTATGGCAGACACCCACGGGGTCTCCTAGACATAGCTAAGGGAAACCTGGGAACAGGAGCAGACTCCTTACAGGAGTGTAATTGAACATATTACTCTGATGCAGGACAGAATTACGGCAGTAATGCCCATTGTAAAGGAACATATGGAGCAGGCCCAAAGGGCTCAAAGCCGGGTCTATAACAGAACGGCAAAACTTAGGACCTTTAGTCCAGGTGAACGGGTGTTGGTATAGGTCCCCACCGTAGAAAGTAAGTTTCTGGCCAAGTGGCAGGGGCCATATGAGATTGTTGAGAGAATGGAAGAAGTAAATTATAAGGTATACCAGCCGGGCAAGAGAAAGCCCGAACAAATATACCATATAAATTTAGTAAAACCCTGGAAGGACAGGGAAACATTGACAGTAGTGGGTACACCTGGCCAGGTTACTACTGAAAGGGTAAAGACTCCTCTTAAAGCTTCACCTAAGGTGCAAATATCAGAGTCCCTATCTAAGGCACAGAAGCAGGAATCAAAAGAGTTTGTACAGAAAAATAATGATGTGTTTTCTGAGTTACCTGGACGCACTAATGTGATAAAACATGACAATGTCACCGAGCCGCAGGTACGGATTAATCTAAAACCTTACCGGATACCTGAAGCTCGTAGACAAGCCATATCTGAAGAGGTCAAAGATATGTTGGCACTTGGGGTCATTGAGGAGTCCAAGAGTGACTGGTCCAACCCCATTGTTTTGATTCCTAAACCAGATGGTACCATCAGGTTCTGTAATGATTTCCGTAAGCTTAATGAAGTTTCAAAATTTGATGCGTACCCGATGCCCAGAGTCGATGAGTTAATCGAGAGGTTGGGACATGCCAGATATTTCTCCACCCTCGACTTAACCAAAGGATACTGGCAGGTGCCGCTCACTAAGGAAGCCAGAGAAAAAACGGCATTTGTCACCCCAGACGGCCTGTGCCAATATGTGACTATGCCGTTTGGTTTACACGGGGCTCCAGCAACGTTCCAGAGGTTGATGGACAGAGTCCTTAAACCTCATCGAAGGTATGCTTCAGCCTACCTAGATGACATTGTCATCTTTGGTACGGACTGGGAGAGTCACTTACCAAAGGTCCAGGCCGTACTAAATTCCCTTCGGGCAGCTGGTTTAACCGCCAACCCAAAAAAATGTGCTTTGGGTCTGGAAGAAGCCAAATACCTGGGGTATATAATAGGTCGAGGGGTAATAAAACCACAGGTTAATAAAGTAGAGGCCATGCAAAATTGGCCCCGACCCTTGAATAAAAAGCAGGTGAGAGCTTTTTTGGGAATCGTAGGGTACTATCGTAGGTTCATCCCTAACTTTGAGACTATTGCAGCCCCACTGACAGACCCGACTAGGGGAACTAGCTCCGTAATGGTTAAGTGGACTGAAGAGGCTGAGGGGGCCTTTCAGGAGTTGAAGTCAGCTCTCTGCAAGCAGCCGGTGTTGATTACACCTGACTTTACAAAAGAATTCATAGTTCAGACTGACACCTCTGATGTGGGGTTAGGCACAGTGTTGTCCCAAATGGTAGGTGGTGAAGAGCACCCGCTTACCTATCTGAGTAGGAAACTTACACCACCAGAAAAAAATTACAGTATTTTGGAAAGGGAGTGTTTAGCCATTAAGTGGGCCCTCGGATCCCTGAGGTATTACCTACTGGGCCGACACTTTAAATTGATCACTGATCACTCTCCCCTTACTTGGATGTGCCACACCAAAGAGAGAAATGCCAGAGTAACCAGGTGGTTTCTAACTTTACAGAACTTCAAGTTTACAGTGGAACACAGAGCAGGCAAGCTGCAGGGGAATGCCGATGCCCTGTCCAGGACCCATTGTATGTTGGCTAGAGGTGTCCGCCCCTACAGGTCCGAACAAAGGGGGGGGGGGTATGTGAGAAAGTGACAGGACAAGTGCTGGAGTCACAGTATGTCAGTCCCCGGGTTTTGTCATATAGCTGGTCCAGCACGGGTTTTTGAGTAAGCCCCAGCTCAGGTGCGGGTCTTGAGGCTCATTACTGGCCCATATAGACCTGCAAAGCCTGAACTTGAATGCAGATCCTGGGGAGTGAGAGCAGGCGTCTGGATCTGTCCTGATCTTCCAAAGACTGGTACCGTGCCAAACTGGTTGCTGGTGTGGCTGGTAGACAGCCACACAGGTTAGTAAGCCTTATTTTGTTTAAGTAGCCGCTCAGACGAGCAGGAGTTTGTTTATTTTTTGTGCCTGAAGTTAAGACTGATATTGTTTTGCCTGTTTCCCTGAAGGGAAGGTTTATTTATTTTGTTGTCATTTTTTTCTAATAAACCTGTTACACCTAAGTTTTCGTGTCACTGTCTCTGACTGTTTGGGCCCGTACCTAGGCTGCTACCGAGCTACCTCCCCCACAATATATATATATATATATTATATCCATGTGGAGAATAATTTGCTTTATTTAACTTTAACTATGTATTTGAAGTGTTGATATTACATTTGTCCCTGTATAGGTCATTTTTTATTCTAATTGACTATCTGTTATACTGTTTTGACGAATTGTTCCCTGATGAACAACTAGTCTTTGGAGAAACACGTTGGGGGCTTTTGCTGGGGAGGGAGAATTATATATATTTTTAGGTTGGGCTAATATAGCAAATTGGTTTAGTTTGGCCATTTTATATGGATTATTAAAGGTTATATTTTAGGTTGGATATGTTATACTATATTCTAAGGTAAGGATCTCGTCTGTGACTTGTAGCATAAAGTCCATTGTCATGTTTGATATTTGGTATATAGAGAGGCTACATCTAGATTAGCTCATTTTTAGCTGGACTTCCAGGTTATAGTGAGGAGGTCCTCTATTAGGTGTGTTTTGTCCTCCAAATATGAGAGCAGCGTAATCACAAAAATTTTTGTAAGTGGGTATCAATATACTGAGAAAGGTTGCGTGTCAGAGCATTCATACCTGAGATAATAGGACTATCGGGTGGATCTACAGTCATATGAAAAAGTTTGGGCACCCCTATTAATCTTAATCATTTTTAGTTCTAAATATTTGGGTGTTTGCAACAGCCATTTCAATTTGATATATCTAATAACTGATGGACACAGTAATATTTCAGGATTGAAATGAGGTTTATTGTACTAACAGAAAATGTGCAATATGCATTAAACCAAAATTTGACCGGTGCAAAAATTTGGGTACCCTTATCATTTTATTGATTTGAATACTCCTAACTACTTTTTACTGACTTACTGAAGCACAAAATTGGTTTTGTAACCTCACTGAGCTTTGAACTTCATAGCCAGGTGTATCCAATCATGAGAAAAGGTATTTAAGGTGGCCAATTGCAAGTTGTTCTCCTATTTGAATCTCCTCTGAAGAGTGGCATCATGGGCTCCTCAAAACAACTCTCAAATGATCTGAAAACAAAGATTGTTCAACATAGTTGTTCAGGGGAAGGATACAAAAAGTTGTCTCAGAGATTTAACCTGTCAGTTTCCACTGTGAGGAACATAGTAAGGAAATGGAAGACCACAGGGACAGTTCTTCTTAAGCCCAGAAGTGGCAGGCCAAGAAAAATATCAGAAAGGCAGAGAAGAAGAATGGTGAGAACAGTCAAGGACAATCCACAGACCACCTCCAAAGAGCTGCAGCATCATCTTGCTGCAGATGGTGTCACTGTGCATCGGTCAACAATACAGCACACTTTGCACAAGGAGAAGCTGTATGGGAGAGTGATGCGAAAGAAGCCGTTTCTGAAAGCACGCCACAAACAGAGTCGCCTGAGGTATGCAAAAGCACATTTGGACAAGCCAGCTTCATTTTGGAAGAAGGTCCTGTGGACTGATGAAACAAAGATTGAGTTGTTTGATCATACAAAAAGGCGTTATGCATGGCGTCAAAAAAACACAGCATTCCAAGAAAAACACTTGCTACCCACTGTAAAATTTGGTGGAGGTTCCATCATGCTTTGGGGCTGTGTGGCCAATGCCGGCACCGGGAATCTTGTTAAAGTTGAGGGTCGCATGGATTCAACTCAGTATCAGCAGATTCTTGAGAATAATGTACAAGAATCAGTGACGAATTTGAAGTTACGCCGGGGATGGATATTTCAGCAAGACAATGATCCAAAACACAGCTCCAAATCTACTCAGGCATTCATGCAGAGGAACAATTACAATGTTCTGGAATGGCCATCCCAGTCCCCAGACCTGAATATCATTGAATATCTGTGGTATAATTTGAAGCGGGCTGTCCATGCTCGGCAACCATCAAACTTAACTGAGCTGGAATTGTTTTGTAAAGAGGAATGGTCAAAAATACCTTCATCCAGGATCCAGGAACTGATTAAAAGCTACAGGAAGCGACTAGAGGCTGTTATTTTTGCAAAAGGAGGATCTACTAAATATTAATGTCACTTTTCTGTTGAGGTGCCCATACTTTTGCACCGGTCAAATTTTGGTTTAATGCATATTGCACATTTTCTGTTAGTACAATAAACCTCATTTCAATCCTGAAATATTACTGTGTCCATCAGTTATTAGATATATCAAATTGAAATGGCTGTTGCAAACACCCAAATATTTAGAACTAAAAATGATTAAGATTAATAGGGGTGCCCAAACTTTTTCATATGACTGTATTAAACTTTTATGAATATTCAGTAAATGGTAAAATAATGCTAGGGTGGGATTTTGAATAGTCAGGAAGGCTTTTTCTTTTTTTCATCAGAATGCCTCCTATACGCTTCATCTACTAGTATCATATACTGTATTCCCTCAAATGATCAGAAGATGGGTCTCTCTGGAGCTTATGATAGCATAGTGTGTCCGAAAGGATCCGTTCTGCTTCTTGGGTATAAGCTGAAATGTCATGAAAAAATGTCGGCTAAAAGTCAATTTACAGATGTAACTGTAAAGATCTATAAAAAGTCATTAATTTCTTGCTCAGGGCAGATGGAAAAACCATTGGATAATAGGCTTACTTCTACTGGAGAAGGTGTGTACTTGGAAAGGTTGAAGATAAAAGAGGAGTGATTTTGTTTGGGGCTTATTTTCTCTATAGCGGTGTTTTTCCTTTTTGTTTTTGTACTTATTTTTCCTTCCTCCCCTGCACACTCTGATTCTATTTCATTTTCTCTGAATGGTTTCTAGTTTCCTCTTTTGTCCTAGAGGGTTGAAATAATCTGATATTTTGATCAAGTGTGGGGTCTCTGTTATATGATATGTGGCTGTCGGGTGAGTATTGGAGGAAGACCTCAAAATTTTGATATATTGAAGGACAAAATGTTTTGTGGTATTGTGACCTCATGTAGAGCTACAGTGGGGAAAAAAGTATTTAGTCAACCACCAATTGTGCAAGTTCTCCCACTTAAGAAGATTAGAGAGGCCTGTAATTGACATCATAGGCAGACCTCAACTATGAGAGACAAAATGAGAAAACAAATCCAGAAAATCACATTGTCTGATTTTTAAATAAGTTATTTGCAAATTATGGTGGAAAATAAGTATTTGGTCAATAACAAAAGTTCATATCAATACTTTGTTATATATCCTTTGTTGGCAATGACAGAAATCAAACATTTTCTGTAAGTCTTCACAAGGTTGGCACACACTGTTGGTGGTATGTTGGCCCATTCCTCCATGCAGATCTCCTCTAGAGCAGTGATGTTTTGGGGCTGTCGCTGGGCAACACGGACATTCAACTCCCTCCAAAGATTTTCTATTGGGTTGAGATCTGGAGACTGGCTAGGCCACTCCAGGACCTTGAAATGCTTCTTACGAAGCCACTCCTTCATTGCCCTGGCAGTGTGCTTGGGATCATTGTCATGCTGAAAGACCCATCCAAGTTTCATCTTCAATGCTGATGGAAGGAGCTGATGGAAGGAGGTTTGCACTCAAAATCTCACGATAAATGGCCCCATTCATTCTTTCATGTACACGGATTAGTCGTCCTGGTCCCTTTGCAGAGAAACAGCCCCAAAGCATGATGTTGCCACCCCCATGCTTCACAGTAGGTATGGTGTTCTTTGGATGCAACTCAGCATTCACTCTCCTCCAAACACGATGAGTTGTGTTTCTACCAAACAGTTCTACTTTTCTTTCTTCTGACCATATGACATTCTCCCAATACTCTTCTGGAACATCCAAATGCTCTCTTGCAAACTTCAGACATGCCCAGATATGTATTGGCTTAAGCAGGGGGACACGTCTGGCACTGCAGGATCTGAGTCCCTGGCGACGTAGTGTGTTACTGACGGTAGCCCTTGTTACATTAGTCCCAGCTTTCTGCAGGTCATTCACTAGGTACCCCCTTGTGGTTCTGGGATTTTTGCTCACCTCTGGGTCGGGAAGCTGTTCACACAAGGACAGTTGTTCACCAGGGCTCCATGGCTTATACTCAGCCCAGTTAGTTATTTCAGGTTGACCTGACTGTGACTGACCCACTGTGCCAGTTGCCTCTCCATCTGTCTCATCAGTGGCAGCAGGTGGTCCTTGTCTAGCCATGGACCAGGTCACCACTGGTCTCAATTTGTGGGGTTTGGGTGCACCGCAGGCTGCACAAGTCTCTTTCCATTCAGCATTTTGCTGACCACATCGGAGACACGTCCACCCCTCTGGACTGTTATATGGAGGGGGTGGAGCACTACCCAGCGTCTGATTTACTCTCATGGAAGCACGAGGGGGTGAGAACAAGATCAACCCATCTTTCATTTCCTTTTGGGGCCATTTACCCTTTTCTACCTTTTTGCTCCCTTCTACCAACCCATGCATTCCCCTGGATAGTCCCCCCTCTCTGACCATCCCCGCATTATCTTGCCTCCATTGTTCCCAGACTAAGGAACTGAACATTCCCCTTTCATATACATTTGCTAGCTTACAGATCTTTTTAGCCTGCCTGCATACCTCTTGTCCTTCAGACTTGCCAATTATCTCCAATGGGGTGAGCCACACTTTTGAACTCTCGCTCCCCATCTTGGCTGACAGCTACTCAGCCATAGACCTCGGAAGTGCGGAATATGCCGCTTCTTTCCGGTACCTTGTGGACTGTCACTCAGACCTGAGTCCACCTTAATCACCTACCCTCTTTTTCAACAACCGTCAAGAGGGGTCCAGGGCTTCTCAGGAGATGTGGCAATACGATAACAGAGGTATGCAGCAACGCACACAAGAACAAACACACATATACAGAAAAACATCAGTTCCTCTACAGGTAACATATTCTTCATGTAGGTTCTTCCGTCTATACAATTGGCCTGAGGGGCATACCTTATGTTCCTAGCAGTCAATCACACATCAATACACAGAGAGGGCTACCTTGGAAGCACGGATAGGTTTATGGTAAGAACAAGGGCTTACCTTACAGCGCTGTTTTAATATCCATGGTTCCGGAGGGTCCCTGCTCCCTTCGATCGATGAGCAGTTGATCAATCTATCGGCTGGAACGATGCCACACCTCGGGCCCCACGTTGGGCGCCTATTTTTGTTGGGGGAAAACACCCGAGAATATGTTACCATAGTTCTAATTGATAATCAATAAGTATCGAGCGCTCGGAGAACACACAAGAGACAAGTAGCCAAGACTGCTTATCAAGATGTTCTGGTTTATTATTCTTACACAGTATTCTTATAACATAAAAATAGGTGTATTCGTTCTCATGCAGTACAAGGGAAGGAATGTGGGAGGTTTTGGTTCTCAGAAACTGGACAGTAAACATCTACCAGTTGTCCTTCACTATCTTGGACAAAATGCTAGCTTAAGCAAGATTCATCCAGACTGGAAGGCAGCCGCAGAATCCTGTGTCAACTTCTTTTAGAACTTTAGTAATACTTTAACAAAATGGATACAAAGTAGACAAAATGGATTCCACCCTCCACACTTGTGATCATTTTGACCCCACGGGGTGAGATCTTGCGTGGAGCCCCTGATTGAGAGAGATTATTAGTGGTCTTGTATGTCTTCCATTTTCTAATTATTGCTCCCACAGTTGATTTCTTCACACCAAGCTGCTTGCCTATTGCAGATTCAGTCTTCCCAGCCTGGTGCAGGTCTACAATTTTGTTTCTGGTGTCCTTCCACAGCTCTTTGGTCTTCACCATAGGAGTTTGGAGTGTGACTGTTTGACAGGTGTCTTTAATACTGATAACAATTTCAAACAGGTGCCATTATTACAGGTAATGAGTGGAGGACAAAGGAGCCTCTTTAAGAAGAAGTTACAGGTCTGTAAGAGCCAGAAATCTTGCTTGTTTGTAGGTGACCAAATACTTATTTTCCACCATAATTTGCAAATAAATTCTTCTTCTAAAATCAGACAATGTGATTTTCTAGATATGTTTTCTCATTTTGTCTCTCATAGTTGAGATCTACCTATGATGTCAATTACAGGCCTCTCTCATCTTTTTAAGTGGGAGAACTTGCACAATTGGTGGCTGACTAAATACTTTTTTTTTCCCCACTGTAGTGATTTTTCTATTTGAGTAGAGGGTTGAATCCCAGGGAATAATGTCTCAAGGTTCCCCACATTCAAATCTGAATCTTTGTTTTTAAGATCTGACTCTTTGTTTCTAACAGAAGTTGTAACATCAACATATTTATTGTTCAAATTGGTATTAGTAGTGTCAGTTTCTACTGGCTTGTGTAGTGGTTCAAGTGGTTCACATGACCTTTTAGTGGCAGTGGGCTTTTTATGTTCACGTGGTTTACTATGGTGTTCATGAACATGATTTTGTTTGTCTAATAGCTATTCTCCTGAATGAATTAGAAACAGACCTCGTTGATGGAATATGAGGGATTTGTTTAACCTGTTTGGGAGTGGTAATTGAATCAGAGATTAAGTTAGGGTGCTTAATCCAAAATTTGATGTTATAATTTTGGTAGTTCCCACAGTCTCTGTTCAATTTCTTGGTTTTGTTCTCCAAGATCTCCCTTTCAATATTCAACATTTTTGGAGGACCCTAAACATCTTAATGAAATCAACATGGGTATAATGTGTGTCTAATATGTTCACCAGTGCACTGATTCTGACACCTAGATCATTTGCCAGAGAGGCGTTCCTGTGAAAGCCTTTCTAAGAGACCCACGCTGCAGAGATGTATGTGTCTCTCCCAATCTTCTGAAAAGTTTGAGTCATTTGGGAATGGTGATTCCAGTCTTAGTCTCAATCCTCTAGGTATGATGTTTTCTTTCAGGTAAACAAGGAGAAACTTATGATCGAGAGAGTGGCGTGTTTCATCTCTTAGTAAATCATCTAATTCCCAAAATAGTTACTTAAAGCCTCTCTGCTGATAGTTTCATTAGTCTCATTAGTCTGTAACTAATTGATGGTGGGTTAGTTATTCTGTATCATAGTGTATTGAACAACCAGATCGTCTCTAAGATCCATCCTGTTTTTCAGAAAATCCATGATAGTGTAGGGTCTATACAATGGTTGTGCAGAGATTTAATAATAGTTACAGTTCAGGTAAAGAGCGTGTTGCTACCAGGTGCCGGGACGTCTTGGGGATCCGAGGAGCCCTTTGTGTCCTTTAAACCCTCTTGACTGTAGGTCCAAAACAGTAGGAAGGTATATATGCTGGATATACAAAACATTAAAAGAACAGCACCGAGCAGTGCCCTGTGTATTACCGTCTATAAGAACGGATGCCAGATATAACATATAAAGAGGTTGCTCACCTTCTGGGATTGAGAATAAGTCACAACTCCCACAGTAGACATAAATGTAGTAGATGGTTCAGTGGTAACAGCTGCTGGTTTCTCCACCTCAAATGGACGCCAGTAATGCAGGAGAGAAGGACCAAATCCAAACAGCAATATCAAAAAAAGAAAAAAAACATGGACCGCACATCCCAATATTATACATTGATCTTGTGCTTCTCAGCAAAATCTACAATACAGAACATGAGGTTCTTAGTATACATATTGATCAAGGTGTATAAGCTCACTAGCCACTTCACGGCGACCTCTTTATAGTGGGTCCCTACACTACTGGGTGCGGCACCAAACAGCAACCGCCTCAACCACGATACAGCGCCCACAGGGTGAGCGACCCAGCAGCCTAGCAACACCCCTGCCGCCAGGCTAAGCCCCCAGGCTCCGGGCCACATCGCCCCATGGGCACCGCACCCCAGCAATGGCAGACACTGCACAGCACCGCACCTTTATAGAAGGCTCCTTTAATTAAAAACAGCGATGCAATAACCGTAGTGGATGAAGAAATGGACCAGGTACAAATAACTCAGCAATTTTATTTGTACCTATACATTATTATATTTATACCTATACATTAATAGACTGTGAGTGTGTGAACCCAGAGGGCGCTATTGCGCGACCTAGGGCCAAGCCTGAAAAGGCCCTCAGCCACACCTATGGGTGGGGCGTAACTCCAAAAGGAGTAGAGACAGCAGCAGAGCTGTTGTGGAGGTCTGCAGGTAGCAGGCGTACATTGGAACCAGTTGGAGACGGACAAAGCGGTCTGTCCCAAGAGGACTGGGGTCCAGAAAAGACTGAGTAGGAATCAGGCTGCTTGTTGCCCCAGAGATCAGTTTGGGAGCAAGCAGTCAGTTAGGATCTATGAGTGGCCTAGGTCGTTTGTTATTTTGTGTATGTTACAGTTTCCTAAGCTGAATAAAAGCCGTTTTTCTTTGAATTGGCACCGTCTGAACGCTGCTTCTTCGGCGCCCAGTACCACGAACAATACTGTCGGGTCCAGGAGTCTGCTGCCATTGAGACTAATCCCCCCAAATTGTCACATATGGTGCTTCGGATGCGGGCATAAAGAGATCCACGCAAGTCCTGGAAGACAAGTGTTTGGTGACTGCAGTACTCCTAAGTGTGCATTGTGGCCTACAGCTGGAAGAAATCTGTGATTTCAACTGAGAAACCCAGGAAGGGGTGAGTGGAACTGCAACATAGCAAAGTGTGTGCAAAAATTGGTGAAAGTAAAACTCTGGAAGAGGAATCCAGGGAATGGACTTTGTGTATACTGTGGCACAGAAGTCTGTAAAGTGCTTGCTGATGGCAAGAAAGTAAGCAATGTTTATAGAAGCTGGATATTGCAAACAGTCTATGTGAAAGGCTATGGTGCCATGTTGGTGTTTTCTGTGGAAGACAAAAGAAAATGCTGGTTGATGTAGTGCCACATAAGTTAACTGTTTGAATACATGTGACTGCAGAAGATAGCAAAAAGTTGCTACCGGCTGAACCCAAGGTTGCTGTGGAATATTGTGTAATCTTGTTAGTAAACCATGGGCAAGAAAAAGAAAATTTCAGCTTGTAAGAAAGCAGAGAAGTTATGCACAGGTTTATTAGTGCAGCAGTCTGAACACAGAGAGACACAAAACACGGAACAGAGCATGTGGAGTGCAAGTAAAGATAATGGGTAGCATGAGAGTGTCTTAGTTTTTCTGAAGCACCTCTGTTCTATGAATTAATATGTCCCTGCTTACTGTGTGTCTCATACTGGAGTGCATGAAAGCGCCAAAGATGAAAATATTATGGTGCAGCAGCTTCAAGATGAGAATAAAACCATCAGGTTCATGTATGAAGATGAAATATCTGATTGGAAATGGCAACTTGAGGTATCAGAAAAAGAGAACCTTAAGTTAAAGAAAGAGCTTGAGACTATAAAGAGTTCATATCCTAGTCATTGTGAAAATGTGGTGCTGGGTTTGCCTGGAATGAACTGTCACTGAGAAGGAGTTTGCAGAAAGGAAATGCGCTCTATCTAATAAAGTGCTTAAGGAGCAATTGCAGTGTCAGTTAGAATGTTTGGATGGCCAGTTCAGGAAGGGTGACAAATTTGTGGCTGCATTAACTGACAAAATAAAGCAGTTTTGCCTAAACAATGGAGTTCTGGAACAAAGAGAAATGGAACTCACAGCTACAAAAGGTAGCCTGGAGAGGGCGCTCTCAGGATCTTGTGAAGATAATGAGAAATTGTCTGTTTTGGTGCAAAATAAAGACAAAGAATTGAGGGAGATGACGTCTGTCCATGCCCAGAAAGTGCAAACCTTACAGGAGAGTCACAAAAAAAAGTAGAGACTCAACTTCAAGAGCTGCAGCTAAAAGTCACAGAAGGGGACAGGTTTCGAGCAGAGCTGCTAGACAAGGCAAACGGACTGCAGGTGGAATTGGATAATGTTACAGGGCTTCTTTCTCAAGCAGACAGCAAGTCTATCAAACTTTCCAAAGATTTTTCTACACTAGAATCTCAGCTTCAGGACACTCAGGAACTTTTGCAAGAAGAAACTCGTCAGAAACTTGATCTCAGTACAAAACTAAAACAAATGGAAGATGAGAAAAATGGTTTCCTTGAGCAACTAGAGGAAGAGGAGGAAGCAAAAAGAGATTTGACAAAGCAGATTTCAACACTGCAGGCTCAGGCGATTTATATGAAGAAAAAACTGGAGGATAGTATTGGGTCCTTGGACTCTGTTGAAGAACTAAAGAAAAAGTTGCAAAAGGAGCTAGAAGGTAAAAATCAACGGTTTGAAGAGAAGGCTGCTGCTTATGACAAACTTGAGAAAAACCTGGAATCTGTGCAGAAATTGTATGAGAACAAAGCTAATGCTTATGACAAGCTGGAAAAGGCCAAGAGAGAATTGGACCTCCAGATAGAAGACATGAGGATTCAGTTTGAGGGAAACCTGTCTAATTTATCTGCTGAGACTGTAGATCTAAAAATGCTTGTTGCTCAACTAAAGCTGCAAATGGACAAACAGGAGGAAGTTGTACGTATCAAGGAACAGCTGGAGTTTCAGATGGATCAAGTGAAGCGTGAGTCAAAAATAAAGTTGGAAGAGCACACTTTTTAGATAGAACAGTTAAAAACCGAAGTTGAATCTAAAAGAGAAGAATTGCAGCAGTCTTTATCCAATACTGAACAGTCGGCATCTGCACTATCTTCAAAGCTGGCAGCACTAGAAGCTGAGAAGGACTCGCTGCAGAGCCTGTTAACCTCTAAAGAATAAGAGCTGTTATCCATGAAAAACGTGACTCAAGAGAGAGAGTCTTTATTCAACCAAGAGAAAGATAAGAGAGCTACTGAGATAAGGGACTTGAATGAAAGACTTTACAAAAAGTCTGCAGATGAGCAGAAGATTTATCAGAAGATGTTGGAGGGTCAGTTCAATATAATTCAGGGAACAGTGGGGGAAGCAGAAAATATCATCCAGGATGCAGTTGCTAAACTGGATGATCCTCTACATATCCGCTGCACTAGTTCACCAGATTACCTGGTAAACCGAGCAAAAATTGCTATAGACTCATTAACCTCCCTCTCAAATGGACACTCCAAATACTTACAGAATATGACAAATGCCTCTGACTTAGTTGGAGCACTGGCACAGTTTGCACACTTAACAGCAGATACAATTGTAAATGGCAGTGCAACATCTCACTTGGCACCACCAGACCATGGAGATCGTCTTGTAGACAACTGCAGGGAATGTGGAAGCCAGAGTTTACAGTATCTGAATGAGCTGAAGGATAAGCAGTCTTGGATGGATGCTGACCTGACAAATGTTAGAAGAACACTGCAGAATATCCTAGAATTAGGAGATATAGTGGATAAAGAGATGGCATCTCCATCTGCTGCCATAAAAGATACAGTGCGAAAGATTGAGGAAGTTTTGCAAGTTGCAATAGTGAAAACTGAGATGGAGGCTGTGCAGAAAAATGTGGCAATGAAGAAAATTCTGGAGCTGGAATCAGAGTTTTGTGCGCTACAGAAGGCGTTAGAATTGGAGAAAGCTGCCAGCATAGAGGCAGAGAAAGCAGAGCCATTAAGGCAGCCAGAACATGTAACCAAAAAGCATCTGGGTACTGACAGTAAAAACTGTGATGTTGGAAACTTGGTATCCCAGTCCTCCGGTGTTAGCACAGAGAATGAAAATAACTTGTAGAATGTTGAGATGACGATATCACCAGCTCCTGTACTGTCAGAAAGGGGTTTTCACGAAAATTCTTGCAATCTATCACAGTACCACAACATGCCTCCAGGAAGTTATGCGTATGAGAAAGAGGAGGTAAGACTAGAGTATGGAAGTGGTTCTCCTGCTGCCATACAGATCTGGAAGTATTATAAAGAAACCATTCCAATATATGATGTGGCAGTTGTTAAAGACATACCAGAAAATGTAGTTCAGCGTGATCTATTTTGTGAGGGAGTACTGTATGGTCCTCGTGCAGAAGGAGAAGATATTGCAGTACAGAGCTTGTGTATCTCAAACAAAGAGGAGAGCAAACAGCCTATGTCTCCTAAACTTCTAAGCCTTGATGGTGATGGCAAAGTTTACTTTGAGATGAAGGTTACAGAAAAGGTACCCATGAAACAGTTATACTCTAAAGACATTGATGTGCATGAAGTACGTGTTAGTTGGTCTCTGAGCTCCTGTGGATTCATGATAGGTGAAGAGGAAGGTTCTTATGGCTACTCACTAAAGGGATCAAAGTCATGCAATGGGATGGCTGAAGACTATGGCAAGAAATGTGATGAAAATGATGTGATCCCCTGTATGGTGAATTTTTAAGGTGATGAAGTAGAGCTTGCCTTTGCACAGAATGGCCAGGATCTTGGCCTAGCATTTAAAGTGCTGAAAAAACGGAAATCTCGACGGACCGGAATTTTTGAAAAAGAGACCGCCAGATTGGGACATCTGGAGAGACACTGGACAAGTTTATTTGATTAAAGAGGGACGTCGACTTAGTATGTCTTGTCCCATTGTAGCTCACCCCATGGGTAGAGAGCTGAGGGGAGGGTATGTGAGTGTGTGAACCCAGAGGTCGCTATTGAGCGACCCAGGGCCAGGCCTGAAAAGGCCCTCAGCCACACCTATTGGTGGGGCGTAACTCCAGAAGGAGTAGAGACAGCAGCAGAGCTGTTGTAGAGGCCTGCAGGTATCAGGCGTACATTGGACCCAGTTGGAGACGGACAAAGCGGTCTGTCCCAAGAGGACTGGGGTCCGGAAAAGACTGAGTAGGAATCAGGCTGCTTGTTGCCCCAGAGATCAGTTAGGGAGCAAGCAGTCAGTTAGGGCCTATGTGTGGCCTAGGTCGTTTATTATTTTGTGTATGTTACAGTTTAATAAGCTGAATAAAAGCCGTTTTGCTTTGAATTGGCACCGTCTGAACCCTGCTTCTCCGGCGCCCAGTACCACGAACACCACTCTCGGGTCCAGGAGTCTGCCGCCATTGAGACTAATCCCCCCAAATTGTCACAAGACATATTCTCTATTGTTTACTTTTAGTTTTACATCCACCATGGTCTATATGTCTAACACTACTAATTTCTGTCCATGTTTTTCTTAGGACTCTTACATCTATAGTATATTATTGGTGCATATGTAAATATATATCGCACCAATATATACACCAACTCAGTATCCTATCCACATAATAGCACTTCATTCGGGTCTCATAATAGCTCTTAATTCGGATCTCATACAATACTCATATGATTTCACTCCTTGGAGGCTTCCATCTGATGCCCCGTAACTAATTTAGCATGCTCAACTTAAACGTAAGTTTTGGCAATGTCCAACATCTATAATCCATTGGAGAACGATCTATAGCACTCTGAGTGAGAGTATGCATGCGTGGACATGTTAATTCGCATCTGCGCTCTTCTCCAGGGTTGCCTCCACATGTATTTCATCACAATTCGCACTGAGCTTGCGCGAATTGTCTCTCATGTAAGCATGCTATGAGTCCTATTCCTAGAGTACAAATCAATCAAGTATGAGCACGCATGCGCGGACATAATAGTCCACGTCTGGGCTCTCTATCAAGGGTATTTTCCTATGTACTTTCTATAACTCCAATTGAGCATGCGCAAACTCATTTTTTTCACGCATGAATATCACGTTGAATATTTTCTCCACGGACTGGGAAATAAGTTTTAAACCGCAGGTTTTATTTCTGGCATGCGCAATTACGCTTTTTAAGATGCCAAATGCATACCATACGCAATTTCGTGAGCTATAACATTAATAACTGAGTTTTTTGAACCCCGACTTGTCTCTATTATTATGTATATATTTATATATCACAGATCAGTGTATATTAATATTTCTGTATTGACTTTTTCATGTTTTCTACTGGGAAACACCCAGTGGGTGGATCCCAATACCCATGTTGCTATTTATTCCTGCCTGCTATTCTACCAGGTTATTCAACCAATTTTGTTCACTTGAAAAAGGAGCACAGTCCTTCGAAACACGTTGTGTGGTTATTGGTTTTTAATCAATAAAGGAATTCATCTTCATCCTAATCGGTGGGTAAGCGCTGGTCCATTTCTTCATCCACTATGGTTATTGCATCGCTGTTTGGATTTGGTCCTTCTCTCCTGCTAAGTAAAACCAGGGCCTGGTAAAAAAAAAACTGGTGCTGCATCTCATGCAAGTTGCACTGTACAACACCTTCATTTTGTATAGAAATGCTCGCAATAGGGGAAAGTTCTTGGAATTTCAAGAACAGGTGATAAAATGCCTTTTATTTGGCCAAGAGGAAAGGGAGGGCAGCAGTTCCCTGGTGTACAGAATAGAGCCAGGCCAGCCCCCCACAAAGGGAAAAAGGAGGTCCCAAAAGAGGTGTAGGGTGTGTCACAAGAGGGGAATTAGAAAGGGCTCAACACACCACTGTGAGACCTGTCCCTCCAAGCCAGGTCTCTGTATCCAAGACTGTTTCAGAATTTGGCACACCTCTGTAAACATATCTTAAACCCCTGTCCAGTAATTTTATAAAATTCTCCCTGAGAATTCATGTCATGTTTAGTCATTAGCTTTAAATGTATTCCCCATTATTGCAATATTGCCCACCTACCAATTGGCATTTCACTAAATTCGGGAGGAATTGCGTAACAAATTGTAGGATGCTATTTCTCCTTTAAACCCTTGAAATAATTAAAAATGTGGGGCTAACGTGACGTTTTATTGAAAAAAAAATTTAATTCTGTGAAACACCTGTAGGGTCAAAGTGCTCACTATACCCCTTGATAAATTCTAGTTTCTGAAATGGGCTCTGCAAATGTTCTCCACTGTTCTGCCACTTCAGGGGCTTTGCAAATGCAACATGGTGCCTGAAACAGATTCCAGCAAAATCTGCCCTCCAAAATCCTACTGTCTGTTCATATATCAGTTTACATCCACATAAGCAGTATTTCTATAGTTGAGAGAAAGTGCTTAACAAATTGTGGGGGTGCATTTTCTCTTTTAACCCCTTGTGGAAATGCAACAATTGAGGTTAAAGCAACATTTTCTAGAGAAAAATGTTGATTTCCATGTTCGCAACCTAATTCTGCGTAACACATGAAAGGTCAAAGTACTTACTATACCTGTTCTGCCCAATGGATCAGAATCTGATGTTAAAAGTGTTGTCATCTCATTTTACATACTTTGTTAATGTATAGTCTAATTAGGTTATAGCACCATGTAGTGGTCTTTCAGTTTTATATTACCTGTTGAATTCTCCTTATGAAGCTATTGCATTATGGGAGCTACAGTGCACTCTGGGTAAAGCAAGGCATTCTGGGAGCAAGAAACCTGCCCACAAGACATTGGGATGCCATCTCTTGCACTACTCCACACTTAAGCTCCATTATCCTTGTGCAAGTATATCTGGTAGGAATTGTCTTATTCCTATGTGAATGTGTGTAGTGTTCAGGACTGTTAGTGAGCCATGTATAGCTTATTCAGGAAGTTATTACTGTTAGTTATGTGTGTATATGTATAGGCTGCCATCTTACCATGTGCTTTCACTGTTGATTTTAAGTGTCATGGCCATGTATTCATGCTCAATACTTATAACTGTACTCCTCGGTGAGTCAAAAGCAAATTGAGGATTTGTTACATCCAATAGAGGGCGCATGAGCTCCCCAGCTCCTTTCCCATAATGCCTTGTGATATGTAGATGCTAAGTAGAGGGCAAAAGGCAATTAAAATCTCTACACACCTTTACTGGTGCTCTCCTCAATGTGAGAGATTCTTGTCCCTAACCCACTCATTGCCTCCCACTAAGCCAGCCAATTCACTTTGCTCTGTACTGATGAAGGACAACGATCCGGAAACAGCGCTGTATGCAGATAAGTGAAATTGGCTTGGCTAAAATCCCTTTTGCTGTCTCAAGGCTCGGTGAGTCAAAAGCAAATTGAGGATTTGTTACATCCAATAGAGGGCGCATGAGCTCCCCAGATCCTTTCCCGTAATACCTTGTGATATGTAGATGCTAAGTAGAGGGCAAAAGGCAATTAAAATCTCTACACACCTTTACTGGTGCTCTCCTCAATGTGAGAGATTCTTGTCCCTAACCCACTCATTGCCTCCCACTAAGCCAGCCAATTCACTTTGCTCTGTACTGATGAAGGACAACGATCCGGAAACAGCGCTGTATGCAGATAAGTGAAATTGGCTTGGCTAAAATCCCTTTTGCTGTCTCAAGGCTCGGTGAGTCAAAAGCAAATTGAGGATTTGTTACATCCAATAGAGGGCGCATGAGCTCCCCAGCTCCTTTCCCATAATGCCTTGTGATTTGTAGACTTTGTCAGACAACAGGCAAGAATTAGGAATGATCCTAGCTTTGATTTTACTTTGTCATGTTCCACTGCCCCTGGTGTCAAATCTTATAAAACACCGGTGGCAGTTCACAAAACTAATGTTACCTCCACAAGTTCTTCTTACAGAACGTTCAAGTCTTCTCAAGAAGAGAACAGACCTAAGGATCTCAGCAAGCAGTGTCCCTTACATAAGAAACCACATCCTCTACTAAAATGCAGAGCCTTCAGGGAGAAGTCTCTGGAGGACCGGAAGAGTTTCCTCAAGGAAAACAACATCTGCTTCAGATGCTGCGCTACAACATCACATTTCTCCAGGAACTGTGAGGTCAGTGTCAAATGCACAGAATGTGGTAGCACAGAACACAACACGGCTTTACACCTTGGACCACCCTCACAGATGTCATCGCAAGCTGAGGAGCCAGATGTACAGCAGATGGATACTGACGCAATAGACACCCCGATAGTCAGCTCTCATTGTACAGAGATCTGTAAAGGATTTGTAGGAGGAAAGTCCTGCTCAAAAATCTGCCTTGTGAGAGTCTATCCGGCAGGTCACCGAGATAAGGCTATTAAGATATATGCAATCTTGGATGACCAAAGCAATAGGTCTTTAGCTAAGTCCACCTTCTTTGACACCTTTAACATAGTAGGCCCCGGTTCTCCCTACTCCTTAAGGACATGTGCAGGTACTGTCGAGACGGCGGGGAAAAAGGCAACTGGGTACAAAGTAGAATCCATGGACGGTCAGACCTGTTTATCTCTGCCAACCATACTGGAGTGCAACCAGATTCCCGACAACAGGTTAGAGATACCTACATCGGAGGTAGCAGCACACCACCCTCATTTGAAGCGTATAGCTCACCTGATACCACAACTGGACCCAGAAGCTCCAATAGTCCTACTCCTCGGGAGAGACATACTACGATTTCACAAGGTTAGGGGACTAATTAACGGTCCCCAGAACGCTCCATATGCCCAGAGACTGGACCTAGGGTGGGTCATTGTAGGAGATGTCTGTCTAGGAGGAGCACACAAGCCGACTTCAGTCAACAGTATGCTCACTTGCACACTTGAAAAGGGACGTCCTTCTCTCTTCCAGCCTTGTCAGAGTAGTTTCCTGGTAAAAGAGTTGCCACACAGTGCTCCCCTGCCTTGTCCTTTCGCGGACCCTTCCTGTGAAGACCATGCCTGTGATGGTGAGCCAGATCACATAGGGTGTACAGTTTTCCATAGGACAAGAGAAGACAACATGGTCACAATGTCCATAGAAGACAGGCTGTTCTTGGACATAATGGATCAGGAAATGGTGAAAGACCAGTCAAAAAGTTGGGTCGCACCTTTACCATTTAAGCCCCAGAGACGACGCTTACCCAACAACAGGGAACTTGTCTATAATCGATTTGTCTCTCTCAAACAGAAACTTCAGAGGTCACCAGAGACAAGACAACATTTCTTTTCCTTCATGGAGAAGATATTTCAGAACAACCATGCAGAAATCGCACCTGCGCTTCAGGACTCTGAGGAGTGTTGGTACTTGCCCATATTCGGTGTGTATCATCCAAAGATACCAGGTCAGATAAGAGTAGTATTTGACTCAAGTGCCAGGTGTGACAGTATCTCGCTAAATGATGTCCTACTGTCAGGTCCAGACCTCAACAACAGACTTCTGGGAGTGCTTCTCCGCTTCCGCAGAGATTCGGTGGCATTTATGGCTGACATACAACAGATGTTTTACTGCTTTCTTGTCAAGGAGGAACACAGAAACTTCTTGAGGTTCTTTTGGTACCGTGACAATGACCCTTGTAAAGACATTGTGGAGTATCGAATGAGAGTGCACATCTTCGGAAACAGTCCTTCCCCTGCAGTTGCCATCTATGGTCTCAGACATTCAGCCTGAGAGGGTGAAACAAGGTATGGGTCGGACGTCAGATCCTTTGTGGAAAGAGATTTTTATGTGGACGACTGCCTGAAATCCACACCCACAAGTGAGTCTGCAATCAGTCTCCTCAAAAGGGCTCAGGAAATGCTTGCTCTGTCTAATTTGAGGTTGCACAAGATTGCTTCCAACAGCCACGAATTAATGGAGGCCTTTCCCTCTCAAGATCACTCAAGTGACCTAAAGGACTTAGATCTAAGCACTGATTCCCTTCCCATGCAGCGGAGCCTTGGATTACTCTGGGATTTAAAGGTAGATGCATTCACTTTCCAAATCAGCAAGGAAGAAAAGCCCTTCACACGCAGAGGTGTCTTGTCTATCATAAATAGCTTATATGACCCTCTGGGATTTGTAGCTCCTGTTACTGTCCAAGGTAAATGGATGTTAAGAGACTTCACCCAAGAGAAATCTGATTGGGATGATCCGCTTCCTGTAGGAAAAAGAGACCTGTGGGCAGGTTGGAGGAAGTCTCTGGAAGCTTTGTCCAGCCTTCATGTGACACGACTTTATGCTTCCGTACCATCAACAGAAGTCAAAATACAAAGACTTTGCATCTTCTGCGATGCTTCAGTCAAAGCGATTGCAGCAGTGGCATACCTCAAAACTATAGACGTTGAAGATCAATGCCATATAGGATTCGTCATGAGCCGGACAAAACTGGCACCACTCCGTGAACAGACAATGCCCAGGCTAGAGCTCTGCGCTGCTGTGCTTGCAGTGGAGTTGGCTGAACTCGTAACGACAGCAATGAACTTGGAAATCAAGGAAGTTGAGTTCTACACGGACAGCAAGGTAGTCCTAGGGTATATCTGCAACGAAACCCGACGCTTTTATGTCTATGTCAGCAATCGGGTTCTAAGGATCAGGAGATCCACTTGTCCTAAGCAGTGGCATTATGTGCCTACACATCATAATCCGGCGGACCACGCGACCAGATCTGTCGCGCCAAGCCACCTTAAAGACACAACATGGTTTACGGGTCCTAGATTCTTATACCAGCCAACATCCTGCGTTGCCGGATCAGATGCATTTGAACTAATAGACCCAGACACTGATGAGGAAATCCGCCATCAGGTATCCGTTTTGCGCACAGTGACTTTGGACCAACACTTCAAATCCCATCGTTTCAGCAAGTTCTCAACCTGGAAGTCATTTGTTCGTGCGGTTGCTTGTTTAGTTCATATAGCTGAGTCTTACAAGTCGACCTTATCTACGGGACAGAAACCCTGCAAAGGTTGGCATCACTGTAGACATGCTTTTACTGCTCTCAACTTAGAGAGGTCCAAGAACTTGATAATTCGCACAGTACAACGTGAGTGTTATGCCAAAGAAATAGACCACCTCAACAAAAAGCAATCCATTTCTAAGGACAGTGCTTTGAAGAAGCTTGATCCAATCATCGACCAAGATGGGTTGCTCAGAATAGGAGGCCGTCTTCACGAAGCCAAAGTGGAATTTATGGAAAAACATCCACTAATAATTCCGGGACATCATCATGTCACAACGTTGCTTGTGCAACACCACCACATTCAAGTGAAGCACCAGGGCCAATTGTTTACTGAGGGGAATCTATGAGCTGCTGGACTGTGGATAGTTGGAGCAAAGAGATGTGTGAGCAAACTTATCTTCAACTGTGTTACTTGTCGCAAACTTCGTGGCAAGTTTCAGAATCCGAAGATGGCCAATCTCCCACCTGACAGACTCAGTACAGATCCTCCTTTCACTAACATAGGTCTGGATGTATTCGGTCCTTGGTCTGTAGCTACACGGCATACTAGAGGAATCCATGCCAGTGCAAAACGCTGGGCGGTTCTGTTTACTTGTATGTCCAGCAGAGCTGTCCATATAGAAGTGATTGAATCGATGGACACTTCAAGTTTCATAAACGCACTTTGACGGTTTATCGCCATCAGAGGGCCTGTAAAGCATATTCGTTCTGACAGAGGTACAAATTTTGTTGGTGCAGTGAAAGAACTTCAAATTCCCTCCAACTTAGACACTACCAATGAAGAGAGATACTTAAGTGAGCAAGGATGCAACTGGATTTTCAATCTACCACATTCTCAATACTTATAACTGTACTTTTTGTATTCTTATAGTTTTACCATATCATATCAACATATCATATCAATATCATCACATCATTATCATCATTACATTACCATATTTACAACCTGTTGACCAATAAATTGTTAGACTACAGAAAAAACAGTCTGTTTATTTGGAAGACAGAGAAGGTTTATGCTGTATGTCAGACTGCACACTGTGAGAACGTGTAAGAAGACAGAACAATACCCCTTGATAAATTTCTTGAGGGGTCTAATTTACAAAATGGGGCCACATTTTGGGGGTTTCCACAGTTTTGGCACCTTGGGGTATCTGCAAATGGGACATGGTGGAGCTAAAATCATTTTATTACTTTATTGCAAAAAAAAAAAAGTAATTTTTCATTTTCACGTCTCAATGGTAAGTAATTCTGTGAAACACCTGTAGGGTCAAAGTGCTTACTATATCCCTTGATAAATTCCTTGAGGGGTCTAGTTTCCAAAATGGTGTAATTTTTTTTTTGGGGGGGGGGGGTTTCCACTGTTCTGGCACTTCAGGGGCTCTGCAAATGCAACATGGTTCCTTAAACAGATTCTAGCATAATCTGCCCTCCAAAATCCCAACAGCGCTCCTTCCGTTCTTTACCCTACTGTGTGCCCATACATCAGTATATATACACATGTGGAATAATTTCATGTTGGGGAGAAATTGCATAACAGATTGTGGGGTGCATTTTCTATTTTAACTCCTTGTGAATGTGTAAATTCTAGAACTAAATGAATATATTAGTGACAAAAATTTAAAAGTATAAATTTGAACTCCATTTTTCTTCATTTCTGTGAAATGCTGAAAGGGTTAAGAAACTTTATAAATGCTGTTCTGAATTTTTTCAGTTTTGAGAATCGGGTGATTTATGGTGATTTCTATCAGAGAGGCCTTTCAAGACCCCTTCAGAACTGAACTGGTCCCTTAAAAAATGTGTTTTGGAAATATTCTTGAAAATTTTGAAAATTATTGCTTGACTTATAAGACTTATAATATCTGAAAAAAAAAATTAAAGGGTGATAAAAGTTTGATTTCAGCATAAATCAAAGATATGGTAAATTATATTTATGAAGTAATTTGTGGAGAATGACTACCTATATGAAAGGCATGCAATTTAAAATTTTAAAAACTCAATTTTTTTCCAAAATTTTCACCAAATTACCTATTTTTGCACAATTAAAGACAAAACAAATCGAGTGAAATTTACCACTGACACAAAGTACAATGTGTCACGAAAAAACAGGCTCAGAATCACTTTGATAGGTTAATGCATCTCAAAGTTATTACCAGTTATTACCAAGTGACACATATCAGATTTGTAAAAATAATGCCTGGTCCTTAAGGTACTTTTAGGCTGTGTCCTTAAGGGGTTAAATTCACTTACTGTGACTTCCTTACCAAATCTTCTGGAAGTTTGTTCCAAGCCTCAACTACTTTTTCAGTGAAATAGTTTTTCTTGACATTGGTTCCAATCTTCTCCCAAACTAAGTTTAGATTTACATTTACAACTTTACATTGTTTGTGTGTTTATTTTTGTCCTGAACCTTATTTATTCCTTTAACACATTTAAAGGTTTCAATCATGTCCCTCTTTCCCTTCTTTCCTCAAGGTCATATGAAGTTGTTTAAAGCATACAGTGGGGAAAAAAAAGTATTTAGCCAGCCACCAATTGTGCAAGTTCTCCCACTTAAAAAGATGAGAGAGGCCTGTAATTGACATCATAGGTAGACCTCAACTATGAGAGACAAAATGAGAAAACAAATCCAGAAAATCACATTGTCTGATTTTTTAAGAATGTATTTGCAAATTATGGTGGAAAATAAGTATTTGATCAATAACAAAAGTTCATCTCAATACTTTGTTATATATCCTTTGTTGGCAATGACAGAGGTCAAACGTTTTCTGTAAGTCTTCACAAGGTTGGCACACACTGGATCCAACAAGTTGCTGGTTTTTGGATGATCAGTTATTACTCTCCAGTCTTCATGAACATAACATGTTCGGAGGGACTAGTTACACAAATCAGTTTTCAACAACTATTCATATTCCTACTAGTAGCCACCAAAGACATATTCAAATGCAAATACTGTAACTGTAGCTGTAGTTAATACAATACCATCTGTATTGTAACTAGTCCAAAACAAGGCCAACCAGTTATAACTGGGCAGTGATGCTTATGTTGGGTAAATACTCTAAGTCCTCTGTGTGATTTCATGCACAGCTAATGTAAAAACTTGCCACCACTATACCAGTGAATTTGCTGCAGAATTTTGACTTCTTAAATGAAAGGGCATCCATGGTTATGGTGGATCCTTTAGAATGGAAGATGCTTTAGAAGTGACTCTCCGCACTCCTTTGCTAACAGTTGGAATTTAAGCCAAATAATACACGAGTTTGAACTATATATACTTTTTAAACCTCACTTTGCTAGTAACTTTTTTAACATTACTATGTGAGTAAACAAAATAATAAAATTACACAAAACTCATACAATTCTCTGAGAATCATAAATCAGTTTGCCATTGGTGTGAGGTCAAGTGTGCCAGATATTTTGTCCAAATTCTTGTCATTTATGAAGGAGACAACTCTTCTACATATAGATGAAAGCATTATATAACCAGAGACTCTAGATTCCAACTTATCTTTATCCTTATCCTTATCTTTAACCTGTGCAAAATAAAACACAAAATACGATATATTCTAACTGTTTATAAACGTACAGTGATTAGGAAATAAATAATTGAGGACATATATACAGTCAAAATTCCAAATGTGGGAAACTTTTCTTGTTCTTGAGCTTGATTTAGGCCACATTAACTAACAGTATAAACATTACAATTAGAGATGAGCGAATTTCTCAAAAGTTCGATTCGGCACTTCTATCCGAAGTTCCAAAAAAATTTGCTTCGATCCGAATGACTTTGCGGTGAATATCCCTAAAAAACACCTATTTCCTAGCTTCAGAGAGCCTGTATAGTGGAGTAGAACACTGTGCCTTGCAGTAACACGCATAGGGAGCCTACTGTGGTAGTCAAACAATACTATGAGTCCGAATGACACGCACCTGACAGGCGTCGCTCTTAGAATCGATGCACACTTCACTTATTTGGACAGTTACGGGGCCAAAACTGACCATCTAACTAAAGTGTGAACCCAGTCTTACAGGTCCATGTTAGTGCCAGGTAGAAAGAACCGTGCAGAGACCCAACATCCTACTGTAGAGTGAAAGAGCACACTCCTTTTACACCGTCGTCTGTTGATTCCACATAGATGTCTACAGAACCTATTCTATTAAACACTTCTACAAGTAGAGCCCAGTGAAAACGGCTTGAGGAGGGCATACAGTGACCCACTGGCAGCGGTATGAGGAGGCCATACAGTGACCAAGTGGCAGTAACATGAGGAGGCCATACAGTGACCCAGTGGCAGCAACATGAGGAAGGCATACAGTGACCAAGTGGCAGTGGCATGAGGCCATACAGTGACCAAGTGGCAGCAACATGAGGAGGCCATACAGTGACCCAATGGCAGCGGCATGAGGAGGCCATACAGTGACCCAGTGGCAGCGGCATGAGGAGGGCATACAGTGACCAAGTGGCAGCGGCATGAGGAGACCATACAGCGACCAAGTCGCAGCAACATGAGGAGGCCATAAAGTGACTCAGTGGCAGCGGCATGAGGAGGCCATACAGTGACCCAGTGGCAGCAACATGAGGAGGGCATACAGTGACCAAGTGGCAGCGGCATGAGGACTACACAGAGTGACCAAGTGGAAGTGGCATGAAGAGGCCATACAGTGACCTGGAAAGAGAGTGTGGAGGTGTCAGCAGGCTTCATAGGCCATACAGTGACCCGGTAAGAGAGTGTGGCGTGTCAGCAGCCTTAGTAGGCCATACAGTGACCCAGTAAGAGAGTGTGGCGTGTCAGCAGCCTTAGTAGGTCATACAGTGACCCAGTGGGAGAGTGAGGAGGTGTCACCATTGTTCCGATTTTAAGTTCTCTTGGAGAAAGCTAGGATTCAATTTCTTGATTGAGGACACGGAGCAGTTCCTCCCCTGTGTGACCTCGTTCGTCCCGGCAAACGAGGTGTAGAACAGCACGACACCACTGTGCCATGCACATGTGGTATGCTGGAGGAGCACTGGGAATTGTTCCTGCAGTGGAGGCTGAGGAGACAGTGAAAGATGAGGCAGACATTGTTGCAGGACCAACGGCATGAGAACGTGGAGGCAGAAGCTGCATCACCTGTCCAAGTTGCTGGTGTGTCTGGGCAGACCCCACATTAACCCAGTGGGCTGTAAATGACATATATTGTCCTTGACCGTAGTTACAGCTCCACACGTTGGCGCTGCCGTGCACTTTGGCAGACACAGACAGGCTCAAGGACTGGCCCACCTTCTCTTCTACATATTTGTGCAGGGCTGGTACTGCCTTCTTGGCAAAGAAATGAAGGCTTGGGACTCTCCAGCGATCAGGTCTCTGAAAGGTGCAGAGTCCACGAAGTGGAAAGGGAGTGACTGCAGCACCAGCAACTTGGACAGGAGCACATTCAGCTTCTGCACTGTTGGATGAGTGCATGCATACTGTTGTCTCTTAGATATAGATTCTGTGATCGATTGCTGACACAATGACTGACTAGGAGGAGGAGGAGGAGCAGGAGCATCACGACCAGCAGATGATGGGAAGGAAACACAGCTTCCTTCAGCTGAGGTGGTGGAGCCTTCACTGCCTGAAATGACTGCTGCAAAGCGGGTGGTGTACCCTGGGCACGTTTAGCTCCCGACCTCACACTGCTGCTACCCTGCTGAATCCCCCGCTGCCTCATGCGCAAGCTGCAACCCTCTTCTCCTGATGACGATGAGGCCCCTTCGTCACCCGGCTCCCAATTACGATCGGCTACATCGTCATCCACTACTGTCTGCAGGTCACTGATGTCCTCCTCAACACCAGCTCCCATGCCACTCTCCTCATCACTATTTGCCCGTATACCACAGGAAGAGGCGCATGTCTCCTTCACATCTTGGCTGGGCAGTAGCTGCTGACTGTCCTCTAGTACCTCCTCCTCACTGTACACTGGATCTGAGCCCACAGCATAGAGTAGTTCTCTAGCTGAGGGAACAGAAAAGGGAAGAGACAGGTTGAGCACAGGTGAGGGCACAGGGCCTGCTGCTGGGCCATGCCAACTAAGGGTTGTGTCTGAAGAACCCACCGACTCTTCGCTGGGCATGTCTGATGTGACTTGGCATGAATTGGATGACCGAGTCAACCAGTCTACAACCGTTGGGTTGCTGGTCAAGACACGACCACTACTTGACACTGGGAGCTCAGGCCTCTGTAACTGACCCCTGCTGCCACACCCCCTTACTTTGCTGTGGCCTGTGCCTGCGCCAGAAACATTCAGGCCTGTGGCCCTCCCCTGTGCATGGCCTCTCGCTTCTCTGTCTGACATACTGTTCAATGAAAAAACTTAATTGTAAAGAGCAAAAAGGCCTGTTATTTTCTACTTTGAAGAGAACGGCAAATATGTCCCTTTCTTCACCCACTAATAAACACCAATAAAAAAAAGCGTGATAAAGGCAGATATTTGTGGCTCAGAATTATTGAATTATTGACAATACTATTTATAAATGGCCAGCAACTTTATACTGGTAACAAAATGGCGAATATGGTCCTTTTTATGTGTTTTGACACTAATAAAACCTTTAAATAAGTGATAACTGCTAAGAATTATTGAATTAATATTAACAATACTGTATTGAAAAATGGCCTGCAACTTTATGCTGGTAACAAAATGGCGAATATGGTCTTTTTTATGTGTTTTGACACTAATACAGACCTTTAAATAAGTGATAACCGCTAAGAATTATTGAATTAATATTGACAATATTGTATTGAAAAATGGCCTGCAACTTTATACTGTTAACAAAATGGCGAGTATGGTCTTTTTTATGTGTTTTGACACTAATAAAGACCTTTAAATAAGTGATAACCGCTAAGAATTATTGAATTTTTATTGACAATACTGTTTTTAAATATTGCCTGCAACTTTATAGTGATAACAAAATGGCGAATATGGTCGTTATGTCTTTCCCCACGTTAAAGGCCTTTATTACAGATAAGTGCAGATATTATTGGATGATATTTCAGTTTTCTTTGGCACAATAGTACTGAATAATGTTATGCCTTGTAAGAACAGTGAATACGCCCCTTATAATAAACGCCTTTAAAAAGGCTTTTTTTTACAGATACATGCAGATATGGCTTTGGCACAATAGTACTGAATAATGTTATGCCTTGTAAGAACAGTGAATAAGCCCCTTACAATAAATGCCTTTTAAAAAGGGGTTTTTATAGGGCTGTGACATCACAGGTCCTGCTGGCTGCTGATTAGCTGCATTCTTGGCATTGTGGGTGATCCCACGCTCCTAGAGTCCCTTTCCCCTTGTCCAAACATGTGCGGTGGCCATTTTGAAGAAATTTTTTAAAAATGCAATTCGATGCATCGAAGCGTGAGGAAATCCGGAATCGTGGCGAATCGAAGATTTCCTAAAATTCGGATCGAATTCCATTTCTGCAGAATCGATTCACTAATCTCTAATTACAATATCTACATGGATAAATATTATTATCAGCATAACATGTACTCAGGAGCTTAATGACAGTCAATATGTTTCAGAATACTCTTTTTTCCCTAAGACATCAGTTTGCAAACTTTTTACCACGATTCCAGACTTTATCCAGTCAACCTCTTAAATGGAATTAAGCATTAAAACTACACACACAAGATCAGATATTGGGACTCCTAAATAGGGATGAGAGAGCAGGTTCTTAACAAATCAAATTTGTTACAAATTTTCCCAAAAAATTTGCAACCCATGAACCACTATTTTACTCTGTGTTCTCTTCAGACTGGAGGGGGTGAGTAAACATATCAAACAGTCTTGCCTTTTCTAGACTCCATCACAGCATTCAGCATCATTTGACATCTTCTGATCCTCCCTTGCATTCAGGCCAGGAGAAGCTTGCTCATGTGGCTGAAGAACCTGCAGAGTATTATAGCAGTTCCAGTCTAAAACTAAACTGTTGAGTGAACCTCACAAATATTTGGAAGAGGAGCAACTTTACTCCTAAAATTCAATAATTTAGTACTTAAAATTACCACCTGGAAGCCCAAGAATCCTGAGCTATACAAAATACTGAACTGAATTGGAGTACCAACTATTTGCAACTAGTGATAGATGAACCTCTCAATTTTCATTTTGTTTTGGGTTCGGGCAGTTCAGTCTAAGATTTGGTTTATAGGAATATAAGAAAGCACAGCACCGAGCAACACCTTCTGTATTACCATTTTTCAGGGTTCAAATAGAGAGAAAAAGCCAAATGGTTGCTCACCTTATGGGGTTGTGAATGGGTAACAACACCAATAGAAGACATGTAGAGTAGGTTGGTCAAAGGATGGTAGCTGTTGGAACCTCCATCTTGGGTAGACGTCAGTGGATGAATTTGAGGCAGGATCAAACCCATATAGGAGTGCAATTTATGCAGTAGATGTGGATAGATCAGCGCTTACCAAGCCAGTCGTCTTGAAAAGGACATCTTTTTGAAGTAAAACCAATACACATAACGTGTTTCAGAATGGAACTCCTTTCTCAAATGTATGGAAATTGGCTGCATGACAACTAGCATGGTTAGCAGCAATAAATAGGGAAGTAACAACTATAGACATGCCCTCTGGGCATGGTTAGACTTCATTACAAATAAAACAACTATATTAATAAATACATATGAAATTGCATATCTATAAACAATTATATTAAAAAGGTGAAGTGTAGCCTTGTTAAAAAGTTAAAAACAAGCACTACATCTTTAAAAAAAAAAAAGCCCTTAGTATATGTTTAGCGTCTATAATAATAGACTGCGCATGCTTAGTAATGAAAAAAACGGGATTACAAATGTTTTCCTGCTCTGGAAAGAGATATAGTACCGCTCGTGTGTAGGGGATCAAGTCCGTGCATGCACAATACACAATAAAAGACAAAAAACTCAGGGACAAGAAAGTATGAACTGCGCATGCGTGGTCTAATAGATGCACACATGCGCAGTCTATTAATAGAAGTGAAGCGTCTGACAGACGAAACTGTCATCGCTTCTGGGGATAGATTATGTTTTGTTATAGCGCATGGCAGGAAGGATGCAATGCTGGATGTCAGCCATTGTCAGGGGACTATTTCCAGGCGACTATTTTAAGATAATTTAAAATAACAATAATGATAACTAATAAATAATGAATAAATAAAATACACAGATAAATGTATAATTAATGAAGACTTCTGATGGGCTGTGAAAAGTTAATCAGTGACTAATAGAATGAATATATAGGAATATAGGTGATTATGTCAGTACATGATGTCCACATCATGTACTGACACAAAAACATATAAAAATATGAGAAAAATATATATATGTGTGAAAATGAAATAACCAATAAGGCAATCATAAATGTGACAGACTATAAACGGTGGAATAAATAAATGATGGATAATAATGAATGATAAATGTAACGAACTATGAAAAGTGAAATATTGAATAATGGATAATGGATAATAAATGATGCATGATCGGTGCATGCAATCACTATGAATTGTAAGGGCAGAAATTAGTTAACACTATAATAAAAGGAAATAACTATATATGTATGACTGCGGTGGGTGCAAATGCCGTATGCAAATGCATATATTAGATAATATTAGATAATAAATAAATAAAAATGCAACATATGTCATATGATGTGATAGATAATGGTCTTGTATATTATGTGGTGATGTCCTCTAGTGCTTCATTAAGACCCACCGAGCCTAGGGTATCAAATTTATACATCCAGAAAATCTCTCTTTTTCTCAATGCTTCAAAGCGATTAGGTGTGGTAAAATGGATATGATCTATAGGAGTGACAAAAAAACCTGTGAAATTACTGTTATGTATTTGGGCTCAGTGTCGAGACACACTATGCTTCATGTAGCCGTTATTGGAATTGGAACAGTGCTTGTTAATTCTTTCTCTGAGTGTCATTGTGGTACGACTAATTTATTGAAGTCCACAAGGGCACTCAAGTAGATATATGACAAAACTAGATGAACAGTCAAGTCTTGCTTTCATCACAAAGGTCTTTTTAGTGGAGCGGCTGGTGACTCTGTTAACATTATGGTTTATACATTCACAGCATTTACATTTAGCATGTCCGCATCTAAAACTACCTCCTGTTTTGCTAGGATGTTTAGAGTTAGATTTGATGGCTTTAAGTCTACTAGGAGCCAAAATACTTTTTAAAGTCCTGGCTCTCCTGAATGTAATTCTAGGTATAGCAAGGAGGAGGTTTCTAAGAAAGCTGTCTCCTTGAAGTATGGATCAATGTATGGTGAGAATTGACCAAATTTCATTGTGTGCCCCATTGTAAGTGGTTTTGAAGTTGTTTGTAAGTATCATTCTGGTTCTTGGGTCTGGGGTCAAGGCATTCTCTTTTGGAAAGGGTTCCTACTTCTTCTATTGCTGCCTCAATTAGTTTTTTTTGGGTAGTTCTTATCCAAGAATCTTTTTTTTCAAAATGGTGCTTTGTAGTCTGTAGTCAGAATCACGGGAACAATTTTGTCTTATTCTTTTGAATTGGCCATATGGTACATTCTGTTTCCACTTTCTGAAATGGAGGCTCCGGAAGTCTAATAGACTATTGCAATCAACTTCCTTGAAATGGGTTTTCGCATAGATGTGTCCATTCTCACCCATTAGTACAAGGTCCAGGTACTCAATATGACTACTATTGGTCTTTCCAGAAAAAGTAAGTCCCCAGTCGTTATTATTAAGTTGGGATGTAAAATCATCGATTGATAAGGTGTGCCTTTCCAAACGAATATCAGATCATCGATATACTGTTTGTAATACACAATGTGGTTAGACCAACTGTGATCATTATAAATGTATGAATCTTCAAATTGCCAACATAAAGGTTGGCATATCCCAAGGCAAATCGTGTTCCCATGGCAGGACCATGTCTCTGGATGTATGTTTTATGTCCGAATTTGAATACAGTATGTTCCAAGATAAAAACGCATACCTTGGACCAAAAAGTTTCTTTGTTCTGGAGGTATATTTTTGACTTTTTGTATTGTTGATTCAATAACTAGTAGACCTTTATTGTGGGGTATGTTTCTGTATAAAGAGGCGACATCGAGGGTAGCCCAAATGTATGTGGGGTTCCAGGGTACTGATAGTAGATCTACAATTAAATTTGTTGAGTCCCTTAGATAAGAGTGCAGACATACAACTAATTTTTGTAAATGAGTGTTAATATATTGTGACAGGTTCCTAGTGATACAATTCAATCCAGAGACTATAGGTCTACCTGGTGGGTTATGGATATCCTTTTGGTTCTTTTGTAAGTGCTAAAAAAGAGCCGGAGTGGGATTTTTGATAGTCAAAAATTATTTTTCTTTCTTGGAAATAATACCTGCAGTGTATCCTCCTTGAATAAATATATTATACTCCTGTAAATGAATATCTGTAGGGTCTGTTTTTAATTCGGAATAATATTTGTTATCTGATAAAATTCTTTCAGCTTCTTGTGATTAGGTTTGTATTATTGGCTAGGGATCTTAATGTTAAGCTGTCTTCATTAGTAAGGTTCCTATTTGTAGACTGGCCTTTTATTTAGTTTTCTAAAATCAGTTGCCACTAAGGAAAAGAATGTCTCTATGAAATTGCCTTTGTGGAGGGTAGGATAAAAAATAGACTTAGGTTTAAGATTAGTGGGTATGGGATAAATTGAAAAATTGAGATTTTGAGTCTCAATGGTTGTGTGGTTCACTGGTGTATTGGTTATGTCAGATTTGGATTGGGACACAACATTAAAGTGTCTACTAAGTGTTAATTTCCGGACATAATTGTTCAAATCGATATATAATTGGAGATCATCTATCTCTTGGTTTGGACAGAAAGGCCTTTAGATAATAATTTGGATTCGGCCATAGTCAAGGTATGACTAGATAAATTATAAATACAGTTTTTTAGAGTCTGTTCCTTTTTGGGCTTGAGCTGAGATGGTTGGGTAGATCCAATTTTATTACTGTTGGATCTTATGCCCCCTCTACAACCTCTCCTTCTTTTTCGAGGTCTTTTGGAATTACCTCCCTGTTTTTCTTCTTGAGGCTGAGAGGGCTGTTATAGTCGGATATTTTGATATAAAGAGGTGCTTCTGTGGTGTATAGCATATTCACTGGAGTTATTTTGACAGGGAACCCCCAAAAAGACTGGGTCAGACCTTTTGACATAGTTGGTGACTCGGGTGTTTTGAGGGCACAATCTATTTGAGTTAGAGATAACGGGGTGTTGTAGAGTGAATCCTCCAGATCACAATCAATAATGGATTCCTCACTGGACCAGGAATCTCAATGGGTTGATGTGAAACCTTATGAGATATGAGTATGTGGTAGGATAGATGGTGTAGATGGTGTAGAAGCAGGAGTAATCTTGGAATGATCAGGAGTAGGGAAAAAAGTAGTGCCAAGTGCGGGCATAATAGGGACTTTGGAATGGTTTACACTTGATGAGGGTGTCGGTGTCCACGGTTGGGAGAAAGATGGGTATGAGAGGTTGGGATACCAAATTTGGTAGCTGGAAGTGAGAGAGATGTGGAGGAGTGTGCTCCTGGGAATAATGTGGCCCAATCATTTATATTTGTGGTGTCTGTAGAAGGATCTAAATTTAGTTTATTCTGTTGGATGTTAGGGATAAAATCAACATCAGATGAAGTCTGAGTGGTTTTGTGATTGAGTCTAATGGTCTTAAATCTATTTGTCCTTTGATGATTAGCCTTCCTCCTAAGGGATTGGGGAATTTGTTTGGTCCCAAAGGTGAAGGGGGCCTCATTACTGTTGTGAGGAGTAGTGTTGGGTTTATGGTCATCTTTTCCATTCTTTTGCCAAAACTGGATATTATTGTTGGCATAGTCAATACATTCCCTATTGAAATTTTTTCGTTTTAAATTTCTAAAATTTCTCTCTCAATGTTCAGTAAACGTGTATGCAATACCCTACAGATTTTCAAAAAATCAGTGTGAGTATGATGTTTGTCTAAAGTGTTAATAAGAGAGTTGATTTTAGTGTCTAATTTGTTAGCCAAAAACTGACGCTTGTGGGATAGTCTTTCTAAAAGACCTAATTCACTATGATGTATATGTCTATCCCAATCTTCTGTAAAGACAGGGTCATTGGGAAATGGAGATGTGATTTTGAGTCTGAGATCTCAAAGTATGATATTCTCCTTCAGATAAACAAGTAGGAACTTGTGATATAGAGAATGGCGTGTTTCGTCCACTAGTATGTGTTCAAGTTCCCAGAAAAGTTTACTCAGATCTCTGCTGATCTGATTTTTATTCTGGGGCATTTGGGTAGTTTCTTTAGTAATAGAGGTTTCAACAGTATCATGTATCATGGTATACTGTACTACCAGATCATCTCTAATGTCCATTCTCTTCCTTATAAAGTCCATAATGATGGTAAAAGGTGGAAGAAAGGAACGTCCAAAAGGTGGTGTTGTTGCTACTAGGTGCTGGGACGTCTTGGGGATCCTGGGACCCTGATGTCCTAAATTCTCATGGCTGTAGATACAGTGGAAGGTTTGTTTCAGTCCGAGTTTAAATCCGCTTAAAACATAGTGTGTGACACTACAGGGCTTCTGTGACACTATCCCACCCACTGGACATCATGTAAACACGGGCAAAGTAATATCAAAGTGACAGTAACATATATGTCTATGGAAAAAGTAAAAATTATCCCGCTTTGGTGCAAGACTGATGTTATTTTGAAGAAAAAAGTGTGGCAGTGTGCCTTGTTGAAAAGTTAAGAAAAAGTGGCTTAAAAAAGTAATGCTTTTATTGGAACAAATGTTGACACCAACAGTATGGAATAGAAAATGACAGATCAGCAGGCAGGAGATGTCTGACTACATGGTAGTAGTAGTAGTAACCACATCAGTACAGTATGGAATACCACAGGAGATGTCTGGCTGAGTGGTGGTAGTTGTGGCAATAGCAGTCCAGTATGGAGAACATGACATACTACGCCACAGGACATGAGGTCCAGATGTGTAGAAGTAGTACCATCAGCAGTATTTATTTATTTTTTGCTCACTTATATAGCGCCATCATATTCCGCAGTGCTTTTACAGTGTTCACTGTCTCATATCGGACTCACAATCTATATTCCCCATCAGTATATCTTTGGAGTGTGGGAGGAAACCCATGCAAACATGGGGAGAACATTCAAACTCCTTGCAGATGTTATCCATGGCAGGATTTGAACCCAGGATTCCAGCGCTGCAGTGCTAACCACTGAGCCACTGTGCTGCCTATACATTAAATGTAATATGATAGTCGGGGAGATAGAATTAGTGGCATCATTGGATCAGTAATAAATAGTCAGAATTTCTCAACTATCATAAATAATTATGCACCTATTGCAAATTGGGTCAGATGTCCATGGGGTCAAGGCAAACACTCCAGCTACACCGAACCTGGTTGTGCAGGTGTTGTGTGTTAGTTAGCTGCCGTGCATCTGTTTGGCACTGGGAAGTAAAATGTTAATAAGGGTCAGTCTTGTCCTCTGGTTGTGAAATATCAGCACCCTCTCAGTAAAGTTTCCTCCTTGTCCCCTCCTCTTCCTCGTATTTCTCCTCAAGTCCAGGACCATAATGACCTAGACCCATTTCCTTGCCTTTTCTTTACTTGTAAAATTATTTGTGTGATTCCGAAAAGCCCCAACGGCAGTGTCCAAGATGCAGAAGTTGTAGTTCTTCTTCCATCCCTCATTGCATAAGTGTATTTTCTGCAATATAAATATTAAATGGATGACATCACTGATGCTGCAGTTATCCCTACTGACAAATTTGGAACATCACAGATGAGGCAGTGCAAGCAGGGTCGTTTTAATGCTTTGGGGGGCCCTGTGCAAACTTTTTGAAAGTGGGCCCCCTAATGCCCCCCCTCAACCACCAATGTTACATAAAAAAAAAAAAAAAAAAAAAGAATATTCACCGAACCCCATTCCTGTGGACCTGTAGGCTCCAACTGTAATGTCTGCAGCTTAGACATTATCAGCCGAAGGTTGAATAATGGAGCACGGAGCTATCAGCTGCACCATTGCACCTATGGTTAAAGCAGCCCTAACTGCAAGGGTAGACCATTTTGTTGCTGCAAGTCTAGCAGGATGATTTCAGCTACATAAGAATGACTGAAATGTGCAGACATTTTGGCCATGAGCAGCATCTCTTTTAAGCCACCAAATTTAGCACAAGCGCCATGCAGGGACAATGTATTATTATACCCAATTACAGCGCAGCAACAATATTGGTGCCATTGTCACTGGCAACACTGCCCAGTTGTAGTTGGTGAGGATACAACCAACAGGATACTTGCTGTAGAATACAGCAGAGGATCTCTTCCTCTATTTGTCTTCTTTGATTCAGGCTCATTAGGTGTACAACATGGCAGCACTTCATTTTACACCCATGAAACAAGAGAAGAGGAGTGGAAGACACTGGTGAAGATGAGGGTTGGAAACAGTCCAGAGAGGAGGATCCAAGGAGACAGATGGGCACCTGTCTTGTTGCGTTTCCACATTGTGGCCACTGCCACTCAAAACATTGACCCAGTGGGGGGTGAAATCCACATATTGTCTTTGTGCATAATTGATGCTCTATGTGTTGACACTGGCATACACCTTTCCTCACACTGACATATCCAAGCAAAGGCCTACATTCTCCAACACATGACGATATAAAGCAGGAACAGCTTTCCTAGAGAAATAATGGTGGCTAGGTATCTTCCATCGAGGTTTAGAGTGTACCATCAGTTGGCGAAACGCAGTGGAATCCATTAAGTGGTATTGTAGTGACTGCACCACCAGCAACTTGACCAGTTGTAAGTTAAGTTGCAGAATCACTGGAAGACTGGGCGCATATTGCTGTTTCCTGGACACACAAGGGATAAAAGGGAGGGCATCAACAGGTTGACTTACACGTTTCAAACAATAAATATATTCCTAATTATATCACCAGTAACACAATGGTTTTGAGACAACCCTACTTGAACCTTGGCTAGTGCTATTAAAACATCAGTGTTATTCAGTTTGTTTGTTTTTTTTATCAATTCACGTATATTAAAAAAGGAAACTTACAAATACAGATGCATTATGGAGAGGTATAACATTATGAGCAAGATAAATAAATAACATCAATAAACAATTTACGTTTATAAGAACTACTCAGGATTTGGGGTGGGGGCATGTTAGTATGGGCAAGAATGGGGGAAAAGTGAGGTAGAGATGCAGAGAATACAATGCATCTTTGTCTGCCAAGCTGAGTATAATTCTTTCTCCCAAAAAAGCAAAAATGTTGGTTTTGTCAGTTTTGTTGGCATGGTCAGCAGAGATTTGCAGGCAGAGACTTTTCTAGAGACAGAACTTTTGGACAGAAAACTTTTCTCGTAGGGCATGAGTGGTCTGGAGTGGCCTTGAGCATCTCGGAGATAAATTTATGGAAATGGGCATAATAAAGAAAGTTGAGACTGACTGATGGAGTTAACAGTTGTAGGCATTGGTGACTTATTGGTTTTCCTTCAGTGACTAAATCTGTTAGTGTAAGATGTCTCAATCTGGGCCACAAATCTACTTCACTGATCCTCCGGACAGAAAGTCAGTGTGGTAAGAGGCTAGCCGGCAAAATAAGTGAGATGGGAGGGGAGAGCATGTCCCAAAGTTGGTGCCATATTTCGCATGGTCCGCGGGAGCAATGTATCAGACTTTTGTTTTTTAACAGTTTTCATATCTGGCAACCACAGGAGTTGCAAGAGGGATGCTCTGAACTGGGCTTCAGCAAGTGTTTAGCTCTATAACATGGCAGGATGTCTGGTTGAGCTAGCCAACCTTCCGACTTACCCTTGATCATAATCTGGTAAACTAGTTGAGGAATTATAAACTTCCAAGTGTATGCAGTAAGGAGGCTGCAAAGGGAATGGATGAAACAAATCTTGAGAGGTTCGCCTATCTCCAATCAAACCTAGATGGAGTATATGGCATAGTGGTTTAACATATACAGTGGGGAAAAAAAGTATTTAGTCAGCCACCAATTGTGCAAGTTCTCCCACTTAAAAAGATGAGAGGCCTGTAATTGACATCATAGACCTCAACTATGAGAGACAAAATGAGAAAACAAATCCAGAAAATCACATTGTCTGATTTTCAAAGAATTTATTTGCAAATTATGGTGGAAAATAAGTATTTGGTCAATAACAAAACTTCATCTCAATACTTTGTTATATATCCTTTGTTGGCAATGACAGAGGTCAAACGTTTTCTGTAAGTCTTCAGAAGGTTGGCACACACTGTTGCTGGTATGTTGGTCCATTCCTCCATGCAGATGTCCTCTAGAGCAGTGATGTTTTGGGGCTGTAGCTGGGCAAGACGGACTTTCAACTCCCGTCAAAGGTTTTCTATGTGGTTGAGATCTGGAGACTGGCTAGGCCACTCCAGGACCTTGAAATGCTTCTTACTAAGCCGCTCCTTTGTTGCCCTGGCGGTGTGCTTGGGATCATTGTTATGCTGAAAGACCCAGACTGTTTCATCTTCAATGCCCCTGCTGATGGAAGGAGGTTTGCACTCAAAATCTCACGATACATGGCCCCATTCATTCTTTCATGTACACAGTTCAGTCGTCCTGGTCCCTTTGCAGAGAAATAGCCCCAAAGCATGATGTTGCCACCCCCATGCTTCACAGTACAGTCATGGCCAAAAGTTTTGAGAATGACACAAATATTATATTTTCACATGATCTGCTGCCCTCTGGTTTTTATGTGTGTTTGTCAGATGTTTTTATCACATACAGAAATATAATTGCATTCATATTATGAGTAACAGAAGCTTATATTGACAGTTAGAATGAGTTAATGCAGCAAGTCAATATTTGCAGTGTTGACCCTTCTTCTTCAGGACCTCTGCAATTCTCCCTGGCATGCTCTCAATCAACTTCTGGACCAAATCCCGACTGATAGCAGTCCATTCTTGCAGAATCAATGCTTTAATTTTGTCTGAATTTGTTGGTTTTTGTTTGTCCACCCGTCCCTTGATGATTGACCACAAGTTCTCAATGGGATTAAGATCTGGGGAGTTTCCAGGCCATGGACCCAAAATCTCTATGTTTTGTTCCCTGAGCCATTTAGTTATCACCTTTGCTTTAGGGCAAGGTGCTCCATCATGCTGGAAAAGGCATTGTTGAGCGCCAAACTGCTCTTGGACGGTTGGGAGAAGTTGCTCTTGGAGGACATTCTGGTACCATTCTTTATTCATGGCTGTGTTTTTAGGCAAGACTGTGAGAGAGCCGATTCCCTTGGCTGAGAAGCAACCCCACACATGAATGGTTTCAGGATGCTTTACAGTTGGCATGAGACAAGACTGGTGGTAGCGCTCACCTCTTCTTCTCCAAATAAGCTGTTTTCCAGATGTTCTCAACAATCGAAAAGGGGATTCATCAGAGAAAATGACTTTCCCCCAGTCCTCAGCAGTCCACTCCCTGTACCTTTTGCAGAATATCAGTCTGTCCCTGATGTTTTTTCTGGAGAGAAGTGGCTTCTTTGCTGCCCTCCTTGAGACCAGGCCTTGCTCCAAGAGTCTCCACCTCACAGTGCGTGCAGATGCATTCACACCTGCCTGCTGCCATTCCTCAGCAAGCTCTGCACTGCTGGTAGCCCGATCCCGCAGCTGAAACACTTTTAAGAGACGGTCCTGCCGCTTGCTGGTCTTTCTTGGGCGCCCTGGAGCCTTTTTGGCACCAATGGAACCTCTCTCCTTGAAGTTCTTGATGATGCGATAGATTGTTGACTGAGGTGCAATCTTTCTAGCTGCAATACTCTTCCCAGTTAGGCCATTTTTGTGCAGTGCAATGATGACTGCACGTGTTTCTTTAGAGATAACCATGGTTAACAGAAGAGAAACAATGATGGCAAGCACCAGCCTCCTTTTAAAGTGTCCAGTGGTGTCATTCTTACTTAATCATGACAGATTGATCTCCAGCCCTGTCCTCATCAACACCCACACCTGTGTTAATGGAGCAATCACTGAAACAATGTTAGGTGGTCCTTTTAAGGCAGGGCTGCAATGATGTTGAAATGTGTTTTGGAGGATAAAGTTCATTTTCTAGGCAAATATTGACTTTGCAAGTAATTGCTGTTAAGCTTATCACTCTTTATAACATTCTGGAGTATATGCAAATTTCCATTAGAAAAACTGAAGCAGTAGACTTTGTAAAAATTAATATTTGTATCATTCTCAAAACTTTTGGCCATGACTGTAGATATGGTGTTCTTTGGATGCAACTCAGCATTCACTCCCCTCCAAACATGACGAGTTGTGTTTCTACCAAACAGTTCTACTTTGGTTTCATCTGACCATATGACATTTTGGCAATACTCTTCTGGAACATCCAAATGCTCTCTAGCAGACTTCAGACGGGCCCGGATATGTACTGGCTTAAGCAGGGGGACACATCTGGCACTGCAGGATCGGAGTCCCTGGAGGCGTAGTGTGTTACTGAAGGTAGCCTTTGTTACATTAGTCCCAGCTTTCTGCAGGTTATTCACTAGGTCCCTCCGTGTGGTTCTGGGATTTATGCTCACCGTTCTTGTGATCATTTTGACCCCACGGGGTGAGATCTTGTGTGGAGCCCCTGATCGAGGGAGTTTATCAGTGGTCTTGTATGTCTTCCATTTTCTAATTATTGCTCCCACAGTTGATTTCTTCACACCAAGTTGCTTGCCTATTGCAGATTCAGTCTTCCCAGCCTGGTGCAGGTCTACAATTTTGTTTCTGGTGTCCTTCCACAGCTCTTTGGTTTTCACCCTAGTGGAGTTTGGAGTGTGACTGAGGTTGTGGACAGGTGTCTTTTATACTGATAACAATGTCAAACAGGTGCCATTACTACAAGTAATGAGTGGAGGACAGAGGAGCCTCTTAAAGAAGAAGTTACAGGTCCGTGAGAACCAGAAATCTTGTTTGTTTGTAGGTGACCAAATACTTATTTTCCACCATAATTTGCAAATAAATTAAAAAAAAAAATCAGTCAATGTGATTTTCCAGATATGTTTTCTCATTTTATCTCTCATAGTTGCGGTCTACCTATGATGTCAATTACAGGCCTCTCTCATCTTTTTAAGTGGGAGAACTTGCACAATTGGTGGCTGACTAAATACTTTTTTTCCCCACTGTATATATTACCGTAGTCTATCTAGTGTATCATACTGTGTAATATTAATCTGAACTTCAACTTGTTACATTAATTTCTGTGCCCCAAGGGAACATTATGCCCTCTATACTTGTGAGCAAGTGCAGGCTGAGTTCCCCTGGATGATACCAAGCTGCTAGTCCTAATTGTCTCAAGGTGAGGACTGCAATTTTCTCCTGACTATATAATATGACATTCCAGTGAATCTCCAATGGCAGTCAACAGGAAAATAGATCTTAGCGACTGCAGCTCAGAAGCCGTAGTCTATGTTCCACCTATTGTTCAGCGTTGTAAACAAATGTACATAACAGATTCACAAATATGTGGGGTAGGAATGACCCAAAGTAAGGTAACACGAGACATGCCTAACATCAAGTACTAGATGCGTGTTTGGCATCACAGTACTCAAGACGTCTAAATTCTAGTATACTGCCGTTTCAAGCAAGGAAAAAAATCTCATTATTAGAAGTCATAGAGCCCAGAATATTGCAACTCAAACCGTGTGAAATCACATCATATGTTACACGGTATTGTCCTTGAACAGTAATACTAAATCAGCTGCCTTCTAAAGAGTATGTTTCACGTTGGGTGATTTAAAGTGATGCTGATGCTTTCAGGAATCTGTTTTTGGAAAAGTGGTGGAAATTACTCCATATCTGAAGTAGGCAAAAGGGAATCTCAATGGGAGTAATGTCAAGAAGGTCCCACGCAGTTCCCATGTCAGCAGGAGTATGGATCACAATATAGAGGCCATTATACATAAAGGACAACCCAGCCACATATTATGCCTCTTGTGGAATCCCCATTTCTCAGTCAGGCTACAGAGCTCTATGGATGCACTCTATAAGTACAGCAGCAGTCCGTTACAGGCTTAATAAATCCAGAAATCCAGAAAGCCCACCTGCAGAGAATCTGGGACCCAAGACTCAAGTAGGCCTTTTATACTGATATTTCGCTGACCGCTGTGGTTTTCCTGGTCCTCCAACATCAGAAATCTCCTGTGAATATGAGCATTCTGTTATGCGTCTTGTGTTGCAAGGGAGGATAAAAAGCTAGTAAGGTCCACACACACTTCACTGTATCAACCCTGAGGTTCCAGCCCAGGTGAGTGAGTTCATTCTTGATCTCCACTAGCTCAGACAGAACAGGTTGGATAGCTTGGGCAAGAGCTTTCTTTTAGAAATCTTTAGAGATAGGTGAAGGAAACTGTTCAAAATGATAACCTTCTGTGCTGCTCTCAGGGTCAGAGTCGTCCATGCTCTCCTTAGTTCCGGCACTCTCTGGCACCATCTTGGAAGCGCTGGTCTGGGCTGTGCTTTCTCAAAAACCTCTGTAGATCAACTTGCTGTTTAGCCATTTTTGGGGAGCAGGGAGTGTCCTGCTCTTGTCTCCTCCAGTCTTCACCATTTCTGCAGTATGGATGCTGCTATGGATGTGTCAAAGGCCCCAGTGTTAAAGAGCTGCAGGCTCAAGCTACCATCACCATCCACGGTCAGGTTCCATCCCCAAAATTGCTTTATTTTCTGATATGCTACAAACCAGGAATAGATTATTTATAGACATTGTTTTCAAAAAGGATTGACCCACCCTTAGGATATGTACACAGAGATGAATTTGGAGAGGAATTTGAGGCTGTCTTTCACCTCCAAATTCTCTCCAAAAACCATCTCTATTCTACCTCCCATTATTTTCAACAGGGACAGTGATGGCAGCTTTTATTCTTAATAACTCTAACAAAAGAAACATCCTGTTCGAACTTGCCTCAATTTCCATGGCACAATCACCATAGAAACCACAGTGTGTGGCCTCATAGTTGATTAGACCTATTTTAATGAAACCAATCACACGTTCAACAGCACAAGTGAATAGAAAAAAACTTTAGTTCTAACATAGAAGTATATAGAGAGGTGAGGGAAGTTGCTGGAAAAGGCATATACATATTGCAGCTGCTAAGGTTGGCTGCACTAATATAGCTCTTTTGACTCTACTATATCTAATAAAGTAATGTTCTACCACTATAAAGAATAGCAGAGGCAATAAATAAATTACTAGTTGACAGCAGCCTCTTCCTTCCCACTTCTGTCTCTATAGACTGTGTATAAAACTGGATATAGACATGGGTGATATTAAAAATAATAGTCTGCGTGAAGGGAAAGAAGAGAAACAAACTATGGAAAGTGGAGAAGGCAACATTATTCTTTAATAAAATATTCTACAAAGTTTTTTTTTATAGCCATCTGTAAAATTTATGAAATTATGTTATGTGTTCAATAAGTTATCTACCTCAGTTTGTTCTGTCAGTGTTACGCTAGGTTCACACTTGCGTTCAGGTTTCCGTTCATAGACTATAATGGGGTCCGCCGGGTTCCCGCCCAAAAGGGGCAGAAAAATGCGGAGAGAAAACCGCTGCTTTCAGGACTTTTGTCTCCGCATTTTTAAAGCAGAAGGCGGAATGGAATCCCATAGCGGAGACCCAGCGAAGGTGTGAACTTAGCCTTAGAAAGCTAAGCTAGTCTGTTTCATGTCTAGACATGTCTTAACCTGCACAAACACAGTAGCAATTCAGTCTGGTGAAAGCGGTGGAAGTGACAGGATGGCAAGTGCAGTACTGTGGGAGTCTACAAAGAAACTGAAGAATTTTGAGCATTGTTCCATGAATAAATTCCTTACAAATGAAGAAAAGAAGACTAAAAAAAGTCTTGAACGGATGATGCTGTATATGGTGATAATGCACCTTCCTAGTACCAAGTAAAGTTTTGGGCCAAGTAGTTTAAATGGGGTAAGGTATCAATTGAAGATGACCCTTATTCAGGGCAACCTATCAAAGCATCTTCAGAGGCCATGATTTCGGAAGATCGTCGGTTCAAAGTCAGTGTTATAACTTATGAAGTAGACATTTTAGTTGGCATGGTTTCCAGTATCGTTCATGATGTTTTGATGATGTCAAAGGTCAGTTCCCAGTGTTTGCCATGGATGTTGATGCATGAGCAAAGAAACATGCCAGCAATTTAGCCAAGAGAATTTACACAGGCTTAGAGAAAATCCAGGAGACTTTTATTCTTAGGTTGTTATGAGTGATGAAACATAGGTCCACTAGGATGATCCTGAGACCAAACAAGAGTCCATGCAACATAATGACAAGGGATCACCAACTCCAAAGAATTTTCATATCCAGCAGTCAGCTGGAAAGGTCTTGACAACATTTTTTGGGGATACAGATGTTTTAGTACTAGAATTCATGCCACACAAGACAGCAATTACTGGAGACACTTATGCTTCAACAATGAAGGCATTACGTGAGGCAAACAGAGGTATTCAGGTAGATAACTTATTCAACACCCCTTGTAATCAATTTAGATTATGAGTCCTATATGGGACAGTGTCTGTAAAGAGCTGCGGAATATGATGTTGCTATAAAAGTAAGAGAAATAAATAAATATTTTCTGCATATGATTATATGGGATTTCTTATTGTCCAAACTTATCCTCTGTTAGCAGCATTTAGTGATATGCTTTATAGCAGGATCATGGACATAGGCAGCAATAGTCTGGAGAGGATTCAATGAGGTATGCAGTAGACTTTTGCAGGGAGAGGAAATAGATAAGCTGTGACTTCATTCACTGTCAGTAGTGAATGTAATGATCGGTCACTATAGGTAGTGTATTACTAGAGATGAGCGAATTTTTCAAAAACTTGATTCAATCCAAATTAATTCACGGTGAATCGTGTTAAAAAACAGCTATTTCCTGGCTGCAGAGAGCCTGTATTGTGGTGTAGAACAGTGTGTCTTGTAGTAGCACGCATGCTGTGGTAGTGAAACAATACTGTGAGTCAGTATGACATGCACATGACAGGCGTCGCTCTTAGAACCACTGTACATTTCACTTATTTGGCCAGTTATAGGGCCAAAACTGATCAACTAACTCAAGTGTGAACTCAGCCTTACAGGTCGATGTTAGTGCCAGGTATAAAGAACCGTGCAGAGGCCCAAGATCCTACTGTAGCGTGAAAGAGCGCACTCCTTTTACACCGTCTTCTGCTGATTCCACATAGATGTCTACAAAACCCGTTCTATTAAAAGCTTATACAACTAGAGCCCCCCTGACAGAGTGGAGAGGGTGTCAGCAGTAATTTTGTGTTGATGTTACTGATTATTTTGCCCTTCCTCTGATCCGTCAGAACAATAACCCCCCCCCCCAAAAACGGATCCTGTCTGTTGAGCATCTGCCTTCACTTGGTCAGGATTTGGTCAGTAATCCATCAGCATTGCTGATGCCAAAAAAAAACAAAACAGGAGTGGATCCAAAACAGAGATGACACGTGAATGGAATATTTGCATGTCTTCTGTGTTTTGTACCCACTCCTGATTTTGGCTACCAAATCATAAGCCAATTCTGATGGGACCATACAGGCCTTACAGCTCCTACACAGACAGGATCCGTTATGCGTCTCATTTTTCCTTCCTTTTGACAGATCAGAAGAAGGGTCAAATAAATGATGATGTCAACCAGGCCAAAAAGGCAAAACAGTGGCCCAGTCATGGAGTGGGGAGGGTGGGACCAGCATGAGAAGTGACATAGTTTTGAGGTAGCAGCAGCATGAGGAGGCCACAGAGTGGCAAGGTGATATAATGTGGAGGAGGCAGCAGCATGAGGAGGCTACAGAGTGGAAATGTGACAGAATGTGGAGGTGGCAGCAGCATGAGGAGGCCATAGAGTGACCCAGTGACAGAATGGGGAGGTGGGTGGCACAAACAGTACCCGCTGACAATGGTGGCTGTAAGAAGGAGCACTTGGCATCAGATGTGTGACATCAGGCGGGTGGCAGCATCGGAATAGCTGAGGCAGGTAGCCAGAAAAAGCTGGTCTTTTTTGTCAAGGTTTGGGTGAAGCAACATGAATGATTTAATCTGATGCATCAGGCATTGGTGGGTAGAAAAAACAAACATAAAACATGGTATAGAAATTGGGCATAAACAAAGTCACCGGAATTGTCCAATAAAGCCCATAAAAGTAAAACCGACTTCCATAATTGCACATGTCTTAAATACCAAAACAACAATATCAAAAACAGAAAAGATAGGAAAAGACACTCAACATATGACAATGTTATAAAAATGATAACTTTAATAGATACATTAAAAAAGCTCCATAAATAAAAATGCGACAAGAAAATGAAACAGTGTCAGACTTGGGCAACAACCCTAGTGACAGAAGTTGTCAATATACAGTATCATATTGAAAGCAAGAATAATACTAATAATGCACCACTATACACAAACAAGTACCCAAATAATACATGAAATTAAACAATAGTATATTGGGTTGTACATAAGGCCATGGTAAAAATAATGGTAATAACACATTTGCAGTATGCCTATATTAAACATAGTCTGAAGTGGCAAATGCCAGATATATATCTGTATTAAAGTAACATAACGCTATGAGAATAAATAAATTAAGGCCTATGAATACATACCCATATTGTGTGTGGTACTGAATACAAATGGACTGTGCCCAGCTGACACCACCCGACGCGCGTTTCGGCGCTGCAGCCTTCATCCGGGGTGGTGTCAGTGATAAAAAGGAGCGGGTGGGTGGAAATCCTGATGCTACTGCTACTCCTCCTCCTGGTACTGCCTTTTTGGCAAAGAAATGATGGCTTGGGACTCTTCCCCTCAACTCGGCACAAGCCATCAGTTCCCTGAAAGGTGCAGAGTCCACCACTTGGAAAGGGAGGGACTGCAGCACCAGCAACTTGGACAGGAGCACGTTCAGCTTCTGCACTTTTGGATGAGTGCACGTATACTGTTGTCTTGGATTGCTGATGCAAGGACTGACTAGGAGGAGGAGGAGTAACGGTGCAGAAGCTGAACATGCTCCTGTCCAAGTTGCTGGTGCTGCAGTCCCTCCCTTTCCAAGTGGTGGACTATGCATCTTTCAGAGAACTGATGGCTTGTGCCAAGCCGAGGTGGAAAGTCCCAAGCCGTCATTTCTTTGCCAAAAAGGCAGAACCAGGAGGAGGAGTAGCAGTAGCATCAGGACCAGCAGATGATGGGAAGGACACACAGCTTCCTTTGGCTGAGGTGGTGGAGCCTTGACTACCTGAAATGGGGTGCGTGCCACTGAGTGATACAGTGGTTGCTGCGGCAGGCTGTACCTCCACATTGGAGCCACGGTTCTCCCAGGCCACTTTATGGTGACGCTGGGCTGTGGTGCCTACATTGGCACCCTGGCCACGCTTCACCTTCTGCCCACAAATTCGACATATAGCCATGTTCAACTTCCCCAGCGGCTTAACAAAAAACTGCCACACCGCCGAGTAGGTGATTTTACCCCCAACACTCCACACTGACTGACTGCTACCGCCACTGCCTCCGTGAACCCCTGCACCACTGCTTTCCGGGCAGGTAGGCTCCTACGAAGTGGGTGATCTACCCCGGGCACGTTTGGTTCCCCACCTCCCACTGCTGCCACCCTGCTGACTCCCGGCCACGCTAACGACTTGCTGGCTTCGCCGCTGCCTCATGCACAAACTGCCACCCTGACTGTCCTCTAGTAGCTCATCCTTGCTGTATCGTGGAGTTCAGCCCACAGCATAGAGTACTTCTCTGGCTGAGGGAATAGAAAAGGACAGAGGCAGGTTGAGGACAGGTGAGAGCACAGGGCCTGCTCCCGGGCCATGCCAACTAAGGGTTGTGCCTGACGAACCCACCGACTCTTGGCTGGGGTGCCTGATGTGACTTGGGATGAAGTGGATGACTCAGTCAACCATTCTAGACCTGCTGGGTTGCTGGTCAAGACACGACCACTAGCTGACACTGGGAGCTCAGGCTTCTGTAACTGACCCCTGCTGCCATGCCCCTTTACTCTGCTGTGACCTGTGCCTGCGCCAGAAACATGTAGGCCTGTGACCTCCCCTGTGCAGGGCCTGTCACTTCTCTGTCTGACATACTGTTAGATCAAATAAGTAAATGAAAAGGAAATTAATACAGGGGAAAAAGGCCTATAATTTTCTCCCTTCAACACACAACGGCAAATAAGTCACTTATTTTTCTCCACTAATAAACGCCAAGAAAAGGTGTTATAACAGAAAACTGCGGAGATTAATCCTTTTTTTTGCCACTAATGCGCGGCAAAAAGGTCTGTAAGTTTCTCCCTTCAATACATAACGGCAAATAAGCCACTTATTTTTTCCCCACTAATAAACGCCAAGAAAAGGCTTTACAATATATAACTGCACAGCACAAGGACTAATAAGACCCCAATAATTTGAATTACACAGGTATGATCTATTCCACACCTGCAATGAGCAGCAGTATAATGGTAGTCAATGCAGCAAGGTGGAGTAGTATTGTTCCTATTACCCAGGCTGCAAACACCCCAAATGAACCCTGTTCTGCTTCAATACTCTGTATAAATTCCTCCCTATCCTTTCCCTACACTTCTAATGCTCTTTCCCTGAACTTCGATTGAGCAAAATATCAGTTTTCAAGTCTTTTCTGCCACTTTCCCTAGCGCCTGCTGATGTCTCTCCCTGCACTAAGTACACTGGAAAATGCCTGAATCCAAGATGACGGAGGGTATTTATAGGGCTGTGACATCACAGGGCTGGCTGCTGATTGGCTGCAAGCATGGCATTGTGGGTGATCCCGCATTCCCAGAGTTCCTTGCCCCATGTCCTAACATGTGCAGAAGCCATTTTAGGAAAAAATGTGATTCATTACCACGAATCGTGAGGAAATCCGGATTCGATGTGAATCAAATATTTCCTGAAATTTGGATCGAATTCCACTTCGTAAGCTTCGATTCGCTCATCTCTAGGTATTACCTATAGAGATGTGAACGTATAATTTGATATATCTGTCTTGTTTGTGATGTAAATGAGGTCACTCAGGAAAACCACAACAGAATAGTGACATGGAAAATTAAAAATAAAATGATCAAAAATTTTAAAAAAATGTGTTTCTCAAAAAAAACCTTGGTCTATAAATAGGCCATAATTGGTGACATATTCCCTTTTAAGTGTTTCACAGGACTTAAAACAATTATTTTCGACAATACATTCAATTAGACTTAAAATTTACACCTTCCCAAGGGGGTTAAAGGAGAAAGTGCACTCTACAATTTGTTATGCAATTCCTCCAGAACACAGAAATATCCCACATGTGGTTGTGAAATGCAGTTCAGGCACATGGCAGGGTAAAGAAGGCAAGGAGCACCATTGGGCTTTTGAAGGGCAGATTTTGCTAGAACCTTATTTATTTTATTTTGATAGCTTATTGAGTGCTAAGTCGTTTGAAAAGGAGACCACTTCTACTGCTTTTATCTTCTCCTCTGGTTTATCTGACAGCCAGACAGCTGACCTGATCCTACTAGATTGCAAGAGCTTTAAGCCACTGCCATACATGTATGGCAATCTGGAATAAAGCCCATTCTGACTAATCCCATCCACACTTTGCAGAAAAAAATCTGCAGCGGAAATGCTGCAATTTCAAAAACGCTTGCATTTTTGTAAATTGCAGCAGGTCAATCATACTTGCGGAAGCGTTGGCTGTTTCCGCATAAGTATAACAGATGCAGAAACTGAGGACCTTCTATGAAAACCGCTGTGGAAAAAAAAACGTGATGCATTTCCACCACTGGCTTTTCTGCAGCATTTTTTGGCTGCGGCTCACTACGTGGGCCTTAGCCTAAAGGAAACCTGTCAGCAGGTTTTGGAACACCAAACCACTATAACGACATTATGTATCTGTGGGTTAGTGTCTCACATCTGTCTACTTTAGAAAGTGTGTTGGCAGCGGATTAATCTTTGACAGTCCAGGCATTCAACAGTAAACAGATATTTATTGAGGAACAAGAATAATACACTGTATTCTGTAACTTATGATCTCAGCTACTTGTCTGTGAGCTCCATGTGCTCTGCTCTATGCTGTAGCTACAAAAACAAAAAAACAGAGAGGAACTTCCTGGTTTTGTTACTCTAGCCCCCACCTTTTTAACAGAGCTTTATTAACAACTTAACACTATGCCTAGAGACAGAAGCTTATGCAGTTATAAACATATAAACAGTAGTTGTTGTAATACAGGCAATAATAAACATTATTCCAACAAAGTGTTTATGTTGGAATTTGTGCTCATTCAGACAATATCCAGAGGTAGTGAGTGATACAACAGAGAATAGGTGATTTTTATAAGCCACAGACTTAGCACCACTCTGCGAGTTTGCAAATTCCATCACCTTATTATTATTTATTTATTATGCTTACTTGTATAGTGCCAGCATATTCTGCAGCGCTTTACAGACATTGTGGTCACTGTCTCATATAGGGCTCACAATACATATTCCCTATCAGTATGTCTTTTGGAGTGTGGGAGGAAACCGGAGCGCCTGGAGGAAACCCACACAAACACGGGAAAACATACAAACTCCTTGCGGATGTTGTGCTTGGCAGGACTTGAACCCAGAACTCCAGGACTGTAAGGCTGCAGCGCTAACCACTGAGCCAATGTGTCACCCCTATTGTGGCTGAGCTGTTGTTACTTCTAGATGCTACCTCTACAGTAGTTACTGTTGATCAGCAAAGATTTAGCAGGTGAGAAACTTCACAACTGATGATCCTATAATAATGCCACATTTAGAAGACCATTTGCTTGAGTTTATGAACCTACTTACAATGGATGTAGATAAAATATCTAAACTCAATAAGAGGGAGAGTTATCTGCACCCTTTTGCCAAATGTCAGTCTGAGATTTCTTGGGTGAACCAAATAAAATAATTCTGGGGGCCCACCCTAGAAAATAGACTGTAGTACGCTTCAAATTTGAGTGTTTTCTGCAGGACCATTATTTTGAACCTAGGACTACTGGAGCACCCTCTGGTACTCTGCTGGGCTGGTTCAACATAACTTTGGTCATATATAGAGATGAGCGAATCGAAGCTGCAGAAGTGGAATTCGATCCAAATTTCTGGAAATATTCGATTCGCCACAATTCCAGATTTCCTCACACTTTGATGCATCGAATCGCATTTTTAAAAAAAATGGCCGCAGCCCATGTTAGGACAAGGGGCAAGGGACTCTGGGTGCGCGGGATCACCAACAATGCCAAGCGTGCAACTAATCAGCAGCCAGCCGGACCTGTGATGTCACAGCCCTATAAAAACCCTCAGCCATTTTAGGTTCAGTCATTTCACATCACTCTTACTGTAGGGACAGACGTCAGCAGGGTCGGACTAGCCCACCGGGGAACCGGTGAATCCACTGGTGGGCCCCGAGCCCCGACTATTAGTCCTCATGTTACCAATGCAGATACATTGGTCAGGGGCCTGATCGTGATCCTGACCATCCCGATTGGGCCCCTGACCAGTGGCGTAACGATCGCAGTTGCAGGGGGTGCGACGGCGACTGGGCTCGGCGGGGTGTGGTGTCCGTGGCCAGCTGAAGATGGCCGGGGCCCTGGACCACTATGATAGTGGTCGGCAAAAGCCTGGTTCCCCGACCGCTATACATACTGTTAAGGGAAAGGGGCCCTGGCATATTGCCAGGTCCCTTTCCAATAGATGGCAGCCCAGGGGAGGTGACTGAAAACAATAAATACATATTCTCACCTCTCCTGGGCATAGCGTTCTCTTCGGCCCCAGCGGTCACATGGGGCGCGGCCACGTAATAACGTAAGTGTGCCCCCACGTAACCGCTGAGGCCCAATCACAGGCGTCAGCAGCGACGTCGGAAGAGGGCCTGAAGACGCTGAAGATGGCAGAATGGAGCGAGGATGCCAAGGAAAGGTGAGGCAAGGTGAGTATGAATGTTTGTTATTTTTAATCACCTTCCCTGGTGTGATGATTCCACTTAAATATGGCTATAACTCAAAGATGTATTTTGATCTCTGGGTAGCGTATCTCTCTCTTAGTTCCATTTACTCATAATGTGCGCAGCTATAATCCTAGTTGTATGTTATCAGTAGAGGCAACAATATAACAATAGGGCTTTGTATCCATCCCAGAATAGCTCCATTGTATTCCTACATAGACCTGGGTGATCAAATAAACATGCATTGTTCAGCCTGAGCTATTGATCAAACATGGTTGATAACATTGTATCATTTCACTTGGTCTCATCTCCATACAAAGAATCTGGACTTGAGTGCGTTAGTCAATCAGACTTGCTGTCGCCGGTGACCTCATTCTGGGTGGTGTAATCAAGGGTATAAAAGATGAGGTAAGAGGTCAGTGGGAGGAGATTGGGCTGAGACTACAAGGAGAATACTATGATGAGAATACTGTGCAGAGACTACTGGAATATACTGTGAAAAGCATGCAGGCTGTGGTGCTGCTGCTAGGAGCCTCCACTGGTTATTCACACATACCAGAGCATGTGTGAGTGTTGGACTACAGAACCACGTCAAGGAGATGTGTGGTAAAGTAATCATTTCACCTTTATTCCCTTTTATTTTATTGTACTGTATATTGTAACTAGTAGCTGTTAATGCTTGCATATAGCTACATATCTGTTCTGAACTGCATGTGTTAGATGTTAATACCGACTCATTTAGGGGTTAATAAATATATAAAATTTAGAAAGCTTGTCTTGTATTTATCTTGTGGACCCGACACTCACTGGCGGTGAGCGTGGTTTTTTTAGGAAAGAAGTCTCAGGTGTGGGCCAACGCGGTGTTGGCGCACTGAGGATCTTTCACATTGGTGGCAGCAGTGGGATCTTAGGATAAACAGCGTGTGTTGGTGACCTTTATCGCTCAGACGCTGGGGATTGTAGTAATCCTATGAGACAAGCTCGGTATTAAAGCAAGCATTAAGATACAGTGAAAGTTTGATACAGTGCTGTTCCCCTCCCTTACTCTTTGTATTCTATCCTATCTTTTATTTGGCAAATACCAGTGGATGGCTAGTGGGCTCAGAAGCAGAGCTCAAGAATTGCTGAACCAGGCTTTTGGAGATCCTGAGCGTATGGCTGAAATGGAGGCAGCCACAGCCATGCAGAGAATCGAGCAGAGTCCTGATTTTGGGGCTAGGCCAGGAAGTGCGGCAAGCAGCCCAGCCCAAAAGATTACTTCACCAGGAGGGACCAGTAGCCCCATCGTTGTCGGGGGAATGGCTTCATACTGGCAAATGGCCCTACAGCAAGTAGACACTAGTGATCCTAACATATACCTACAGGTGTTGTGCCGTTTTCTGGAAGCTGTAGAACAAGAATGGCAGGCAGCACAACGGCAGGCTGATCGTGAGGCAGCAGAACGAGAATGGCAGGCTTAGGGTCGGACTGGCCCACCGGGGAACCGGTGAATCCACCGGTGGGCCCCGAGCCCCGACTATTAGTCCTCATGTCATGGGGGCCCGATCGGGATCCTGACCATCCCGATCGGGCCCCTAACCAGAGGCGTAACGATCGCGGTCGGTCGCAGGGGGGTGCGACCGCGACCGGGCTCAGCGGGGTATGGGACCCGTGGCCAGCTGGAGATGGCCGGGGCCCCGGACCACTATGATAGTGGTCGGGGAAAGCCTGGTTCCCCGACCGCTATACATACTGTTATTGGAAAGGGGCCCTGGCATATTGCAGGTCCCTTTCCAATAGATGGCAGCCCAGGGGAGGTGACTGAAAATAATAAATAGATATTCTCACCTCTCCTGGGCACAGCGTCCTCTTCGGCGCTCCTCCGTCATGTGACTGAAGCCTGTGATGAGACCCTAGCGGTCACATGGGGCGCGGCCGCGTAATGACGTCAGTGCGCCCCCACGTGACCGCTGAGGCCCAATCACAGGCCTCAGCAGCGACGTCGGAAAAGGTCCTGAAGAAGCTGAAGATGACAGGATGGAGCGAGGATGTCAAGGAAAGGTAAAGCAAGGTGAGTATGAATGTTTTTTATTTTGAATCACTTCCCATGGGCCTCCGACTATTATACTCTGGGGTCTGAGGAGACCCCAGAGTATAATAATAACACTGAAGCAGAGGGGGGGCTATTGGGCGCATATAATACTGGATGGGAGCCACTGTGGAGCTTATAATACTGGTTGGGGGCCCCTGTAGAGAGCATATAATACTGGGTGGGGGCCACTGTAGAGAGCATATAATACTTGGTGGAGGCCCCTGTAGAGAGCATATAATACTGGGTGGGGGCCACTGTGGGGAGTATATAATGGGGGCCACTGTAGAGCTAATAATACTGGGTGGGGGCCACTGTGGAGCTTATAATACTGGGTGGGGGCCACTGTGGAGCTTATAATACTGGGTGGGGGCCACTGTGGAGCTTATACTCCATACAGTGGCTCCTTCATTTTTTTTTAAATTACGCCGGAGCAGGTGAAAAAAACAAAACAAAAAAACCCCCCTAACTTTCTCTCCTGTCCCCAGTGTCTCCCAGCCAGTGAGGACTTCCGGCAAAAAGAAGACAGCGGAGCTGCAGGACCGGTCCGTGCTGGGAGGACACCGGAGCACCGGAGACAGGTGAATATGTTTAGTGTGTTTTTTTTGGGCGGGGGGAGTAGGGGGGATTCACCTCCCCCGGACTAATTATTAAAAAAGAAAAAAAATTATACTGGACAACCTCTTTAAAGTGTGGCGCATTAGGGGGGCCCTGGGGGGTATATTAAAGGGGTTGTCCAGGCATAATTTGTTATGGTTTATCCTCAGGATAGGCCATAGATATCTGATCTGTAGGGGGCTGACCACGGACCGATCAGCTGTATGGAGCCACTTCTGATGCCCGTCCTGTACATAATACAGGGTCAGAAGCAGAAAGCTCTGTCCACTGTATATTAGCCGGGCACTTTCACTGCATCTCAGCACTTATTGAAGTCAGTAGTAGCTGAGCTGCAGTGAAGGCGCCGGGCTGCTATACAGCGGATGGAGATTTCTGCTTCTGGCCCTGTATTGTGTATAGGACGGCCATCAGAAGTGGCTCTGAACAGCTGATGGAGCCATGTGTCAGCCTACTACCGATCAGGTATTTATGGCCTATCCTGAGCATAGGCCATAAAAAAGATTAACCCTGGACAACCCCTTTAATATGCCCCACACAGTTTAATGTCCCCCCCACAGGATGTCAGCCCCCATCACTGCTCCCACACAATATAATGACCACATCACTGTTCTCCATACAGTATGGGGGACCAGTGAAGAGGCCACTATGTGGGGGGACCAGTGAAGTGACCATAGAAATTTTTGGCCCAGACAACCCCTTAAAATAGGTTGTCCATAAACTGGAGCGACCACTGTGTCGGTCGCCAGGAAGGTGTAAAAATAAGAAAATTTAAAAAAAAAAAAGCATACTCACCTGTCCCCAGCACCCCGATGTCCCCTGCCTGTGTCTGTTTGGTTTCATGGTGGCGCCTCATTTCTGGAAATCCTGTACCTAATTGGTCTTAGTGATCACATGAGGTGCAGGACTACCAGCAAGGAGTCGCCGGCACGAGACTGAATGGACACTGACAGCGGACAACGGAGCGCCGGGGACAGGTGAGTATGCTTTTTAATTTACTTATTTTTTACTTTACACCTCCCGCCAGCTACATTGGTTGCTCCAATGCCTGGACAACCTCTTTAAAGGATTTATCCATCTTTCTAATATTGATGGCCTGTCCTTAGGATAGGCCATCACTATTACATCTGCGATGATACAACAGCCAGGACCTCTGCAGATCAGCTTTTCCAGGACAGTGTGGCTACAGGTAAACAGGTAACAATTCTTGGAGCCACGCTGCTTATTTGCCATACAAGGTGTAGCAGTAGGTTTAGGTAGTGCAGTGGTGCACATGGTATAGTGGTTGAGCAGCATGGCTCCCGGCATGTTATTACCTTTAGCCGCCCTGTCTCGGTACCGCTGATCTGCAGGGGTCCTGATGGTGGGCCCCTAGAAACAATTCCACTGGTGGGCCCTAGACATCCCAGTCCGACACTGGGCAGGCTGATCGTGAAGCTGCAGAACGGCAGGCTGATCGTGAAGCTGCAGAACGAGAACGGCAGTATCAGCTTGAGCTCAAAAGGATGGAGTTCTCCAAGCAGGCACAAACCGCCCCTGCGCAAACTCCAACAACCCTGCAGAGACCCTCAACTTGGAAGGAGAAGCCAGGCCGGAGTTCACCACAGCCGTCTGTCGTCAGGTCGGGTGAAACAAACTATGCCCCGGGTGGTCCCTCCCCTGTCCCAAGAACTCTGGGCGCCCAGGTGACCTTTCCCAAACCCCAAGGGGAGGTGCGGCGGGGACATGCCTGTAACCAGACAGGACATTTCAAGAAGGAGTGCCCCAACCGCCCTGAGAACTTCCCTGCTTCCCAAGCCACAGCAGGTGGCCCATCTGTGTATCTGGACTGGGGTGCAGGAAAAGGAATGCGGACTGTGGGACTATTGACTGATTTGCCTGCTAATGTACTGTTGGGAACTGATTTAGGCCCTATGATGTGCCAATATGGGGTGGGGAGCACCCCAATTTACTGTGATAAACTGTCTATGATTAATGTTGATAATGTGTCTGTCATATCTGCAGAGGGGGCCCGTAACCCCCCCTCTGAGATACTTCCCATGGCAGTAAGTGTAAATGCTAATGAGTTGCCTTCAGCTGAGAGCAGGGAAGATGCAAATGAGCTTCCTGCAACCCAGCTCAGCAAAAATTTTATTGATGCTTTGTTCACCCCCCTGCTAGCAGCCAATGAGACCTTGTCTGTAGACACATCTACATCTGCGGGGGCGTCTCCCTCCCAGCTTGTTAATATGTCTACCACAGATCTCATTGAGGCCCGGTGTGAATTAACAATTGCTAATGAAGGTACTGTCAATGTAATTGCCAATGCTTGTTGTGAAAGTGTACAGGGTAGCTCTTCTGAGTCACTGGAAGCGACTTCTACTATTTCGCCCAGTGCATCCGATAAGCACCCAACTGCTGACCATGTGCCAGGTGGTCAGGTAGGCTATGTGGATCTCATGGCCGATCCAGGTGAGGGACGGACTGCTGGTAGTGCGGTGTTAGCCCGCAGCCAGAGTGCTACAAGGGTGGAGGGCGTTCCGACCCTTGAACCGTTGCCTACACCACCTGGATTCGGTGCTGAGACCGCCATGACTAGCCTCACTCCCTTGAAGCCAGAGGAGTCCGGCCGGTATGAGACATACACGTCTCTTCGGTCCAGTTCCATTCCAGGAGTGCCCATGGCCCAAGTGCAGATGGCATGGGGTACTGGAGGTGTGATCCAAGAAGGGGGTATGTCAAATGTATTACCTGTCAATGTACTGTGGGGGGATGGTTTGGGGAAGCATGATCTCAGTCATTTGCCCAAGGTATCACCATCACCCACCCAAGTACAGGAGGAACAGGGTGTAGGCCCAAAGGGGCAAGGCATCTGGGAGGGAGGACAGGGTCCAAACATACCTGTGCCAGAACCAGAGGTGCCCCTAGGTTTGGAAGCGAAGGGGGAGGTGCAGAATCCCCTAGAACTCTCCCAACTAGCGGCTACACGGGATGCCAGCACTCAGAAAGCGGACCCAGAACAGGCAGGAGGTAGCCAAGTGTATGTGGCTCAGGGCCTGAGCCTTAGAAGTGTCCCTAGTCAGATTACAGAGAAGAAGGGTATCGCGGTCAGGCCACTCAGGTGCCTGCGGAAGGTGATCACCGGATCCGCCTTCCTCTGTGTACGCTCTAAAGGGGGAGGTGTGATGATTCCACTTAAATATGGCTATAACTCAAAGATGTATTTTGATCTCTGGGTAGCGTATCTCTCTCTTAGTTCCATTTACTCATAATGTGCGCAGCTATAATCCTAGTTGTATGTTATCAGTAGAGGCAACAATATAACAATAGGGCTTTGTATCCATCCCAGAATAGCTCCATTGTATTCCTACATAGACCTGGGTGATCAAATAAACATGCATTGTTCAGCTTGAGCTGTTGATCAGACATGGTTGATAACATTGTATCATTTCACTTGGTCTCATCTCCATACAAAGAATCTGGACTTGAGTGCGTTAGTCAATCAGACTTGCTGTCGCCGGTGACCTCATTCTGGGTGGTGTAATCAAGGGTATAAAAGATGAGGTAAGAGGTCAGTGGGAGGAGATTGGGCTGAGACTACAAGGAGAATACTATGATGAGAATACTGTGCAGAGACTACTGGAATATACTGTGAAGAGCATGCAGGCTGTGATGCTGCTGCTAGGAGCCTCCACTGGTTATTCACACATACCAGAGCATGTGTGAGTGTTGGACTACAGAACCACATCAAGGAGATGTGTGGTAAATTAATCATTTCACCTTTATTCCCTTTTATTTTATTGTACTGTATATTGTAACTAGTAACTGTTAATGCTTGCATATATCTACATATCTGTTCTGAACTGCATGTGTTAGATGTTAATACCGACACATTTAGGGGTTAATAAATATATAAAATTTAGAAAGCTTGTCTTGTATTTATCTTGTGGACCCGGCACTCAATGGCGGTGAGCGTGGTTTTTTAGGAAAGAAGTCTCAGGTGTGGGCCAACGCGGTGTTGGCGCACTGAGGATCTTTCACACCTGGGCCTCCGATTATTGTACTCTGGGGTCTGAGGAGACCCCAGAGTATAATAATAGCACCAAAGCGGAGGGGGGCTGTTGGGAGCATATAATACTGTGTGGGGGCCACTGTGAAGCATATAATAGTGGGGGGGGGCACTGTGGAGCTTATACTCCATACAGTGACTCCTTCACTGGTCCCCTATACTGTATGGGGACCATTGATGGGGCCATTATATTGTTGAGGGGGGGCAGTGATGGAGGCCAATAGCCAGGGGGACATTAAAGGGGGTGTGCAGGATAACATATTTTTTTTATTACGCCAGGAGAGGCGAAAAACAAAACGAAACAAAAAACCCCCCAAACTTTCTCTCCTGTCCCCAGTGTCTCCCAGCGCAGTTCAGCCAGCAGTTCTGTTGTTTTCTTCCAGCTGAAGTTCCCCCTGCACATGACTACCTGTGATGTCACGTGACCCCTGAGGCCAGTCAGCGGCCTAAGGAAAGGGACCTGGGATGTCACAGCCAGTGAGGACTTCCGGCAAAAATAAGACAGCTGAGCTGCGGGACCGGACCGTGCTGGGAGGACACCAGGTACAGGTGAGTATGTTTAGTATGTTTTTTTTGGGGGGGAGTAGGGGGGATTCACCTACTCCGGACTAATTATAAAAAAGAAAAAAATTATACTGGACATCCTCTTTAAAGTGTGGCGCATTAGGGGGGCCCTGGGAGGTATATTAAATGGGTTGTCCATGCATAATTTGTTATGGATTATCCTCAGGATAGGCCATCGGAACCTGATCTGTACGGGGCCCACCCTGGACCGATCAGCTGTACGGAGCCACTTCTGATGCCCGTCCTGTACACAATACAGGGCCAGAAGCAGAAAGCTCTGCCCACTGTGTATTAGCCGGGCACCTTCACTGTATCTCAGCACATATTGAAGTCAGCAGGAGCTGAGCTGCAGTGAAGGCATCTGACTGCTAAACAGTGGATGAAGTTTTCTGCTTCCGGTGTTGTGTACAGAACGGGCGCCGGAAGTGCCTCCAAACAGCTGATGGGGCCGTGAGTCAGCCCCCTACTGATCAGGTATTTATGGCCTATCCTAAGCTTAGGCCATAAAAAAGATTAACCCTGGACAACCCCTTTAATATGCATCACACAGATTAATGTTCCCCACCCGCACAGGATGTTAGCCCCCATCACTGCTCCCACACAATATAATGACCCCATCACTGTTCCCCATACAGTATGGGGGACCAGTGAAGAGGCCACTACGTGGGGGGACCAGTGAAATGACCTTAAAAGAGGTTGTCCATAAACTGGAGCGACCATTATAGTGGCCGCCAGGCAGGTGTAAAAATAAGAAAATTTAAAAAAAAAAGCATACTCACCTGTCCCCCGCACCCCGTTGTCCCCTGCCTGTGTCTGTTCGGTCTCTTGGCAGCGCCTCATTTCTGGAAATCCTGTACCTAATTAGTCTTAGTGCTTACATGAGGTGCAGAACTCCCAGCAAGGAGTCGCCGGTATGAGACTGAATGGACACTGGCAGTGGACAACGCCAGCGGAGCCACATGGGTTGCGCCAATTCCTGGACAACCTCTTTAAAGGATTTATTCATCTTTCTAATATTGATGGCCTGTCCTTAGGATAGGCCATCAATATTACATCTGCGATGATACAACAGCCAGGACCTCTGCAGATCAGCTTTTCCAGGACAGTGTGGCTACAGGTAAAGGTAACAATTCTAGGAGCCACGCTGTTCACTTGCCATACAAGGTGTAGCAGTAGGTTTAGGTAGTGCAGTGGTGCACATGTTATGGCAGGTGAGCAGCATGGCTCCCGACATGTTATTACCTTTACCTGCCCTGTCTCGTTACTGCTGATCTGCAGGTAACCTGATGGTGGGCCCCTAGAAACAATTCCACTGGTAAGCCCTAGACATCCCAGTCCGACAGCAGGAGCTAGGGAAAGACTTAGAAAACAGATAGAAGTTCAGGGAAAGAAGCTGAGCCTTAGAACTGTAGGGAAAGGATAGCGAGGAATTGAGAGAAGAATTTGGGGTGGTTGCAGGGTCATTTACAGCAAGAATTTGCAGCATAATTCACATTGCAGCACTCACTGCCGTTATACTGCTGCTCATTACTCATAGCTGTGTTTTCAAGGTGGAACACAACAAGCCTTTTGCAGTGCAGTACAGCAAAAAACAGTGAACTATCATACACTAATATCTGCGCGTATCTGTAAAAAAAACGCTGTTTTTTCACTGTTCTTCTACAGCATAACATTAGTCAGTACTATTGTGCAAAAACTGAATCATCATCCAATAATATCTGCACGTATCTGTAAAAAACGGCTTTTTAAAGACGTTTATTATAAGGGGCTTATTCACTGTTCTTCCACAGCATAACATTACATTTGTCAGTACTACTGTGCCAAAGAAAACTGAATCATCATCCAATAATATCTGCACGTATCTATAAAAAACGCCTTTTTAAAGGCATTTATTATAAGGGGCTTATTCACTGTTCTTCTACAGCATAACATTATTCAGTACTATTGTGCCAAAGAAAACTGAATTATCATCCAATAATATCTGCACTTATCTGTAATAAATACCTTTAACGTGGAGAAAGACATAACAACCATATTTGCCATTTTGTTACCAGTAAAACAAATTCATGCTCACACATGAGTAAAAGTCCAATCATATAATTTATTAAGGAATTAATAAACACAACAACATATAAACACATGGGGGAATCCAAGAAAAGACCAAATGAAAAATAAACATATACAAAAGCAGGAAAATCAGGAAATCACATAGTGGAAGTACATGGAAGATCCAAAAAAGCACAATATAAAATATATATATATATACAGTATATATGTCTCTTGATAAATAGAGTGTTAAAGATCTTTGTGTAAAAAATACACCTAAGAACTATAAGGAAATGAACCATGAATCATGATATAATATATAAAATATGTGCTAAGGAAACCACGTATAGCATAAGTAAAATGTCCTGAAAAAACCCACCTAAGTAACAAACACCTCGACGCGCGTCTCGCCACAGGCTTCGTCCAGAGGAAAAAACAGTGAATTATCATACACTAATATCTGCACGTATCTGTAAAAAAACCGCTGTTTTTTCACTGTTCTTCTACAGCATAACATTAGTCAGTACTATTGTGCAAAAACTGAATCATCATCCAATAATATCTGCACGTATCTGTAAAAAACGGCTTTTTAAAGGTGTTTATTATAAGGGGCTTATTCACTGTTCTTCCACAGCATAACATTACATTTGTCAGTACTACTGTGCCAAAGAAAACTGAATCATCATCCAATAATATCTGCACGTATCTGTAAAAAACGCCTTTTTAAAGGCGTTTATTATAAGGGCCTTATTCACTGTTCTTACAAGGCATAACATTATTCAGTACTATTGTGCCAAAGAAAACTGAATTATCATCCAATAATATCTGCACTTATCTGTAATCAATACCTTTAACATGGAGAAAGACATAACAACCATATTTGCCATTTTGTTACCAGTATAAAGTTGCAGGCCATTTATCAAAACAGTATTGTCAATAATAATTCAATAATTCAATAATTCTTCGCGGTTATCACTTATTTAAAGGTGTTTATTAGTGTCTAAACCTATAAGGAGGACCATATTCGCCATTTTGTTACAAGTATAAAGTTGCAGGCCATTTTTAAAACAGTATTGTCAATAATAATTCAATAATTCTTAGCGGTTATCACTTATTTAAATGTGTTTATTAGTGTGTAAACCCATAAGGAGGACCATATTCGCCATTTTGTTACCAGTATAAAGTTGCTGGCCATTTATCAATACAGTATTGTCAATAATTCAATAATTCTGAGCCACAAATCTCTGCCTTTATGACGCTTTTTTTATTGGTGTTCATTAGTAGGGGAAGAAATAAGGGGCATATTTGCTATTCTCTTCAAAGTAGAAAATAACAGGCCTTTTTGCTCTTTACAATTACGTTTTTTCATCGAACAGTATGTCAAACAGAGAAGCGAGAGGCCATGCACAGGGGAGGTCAACAGGCCTAAACCTTTCTGGCGCAGGCACAGGTTGCAGCAGAGTAAGGGGGCATGGCAGCAGGGGTCAGTTACAGAGGCCTGTGCTCCCAGTGTCAAGTAGCGGTCGTGTCTTCACCAGCAAACCAACGGTTGTAGACTGGTTGACTCGGTCATCCAATTCATCCCAAGTCACATCAGACACTCCCAGCCAAGAGTCAGGGGGTTTGTCATACACAAACCTTAGTTGGCATGGCCCGGCAGCAGGCCCTGTACCCTCACCTGTCCTCAACCTGCCTCTGTCCTTTTCTGTTCCCTCAGCTAGAAAACTACTCTATGCTGTGGGATCAGATCCACTGTACAGTGAGGAGGAGGTACTAGAGGACAGTCAGCAGCTACTGCTCAGCCAAGATCTGGAGGAGATATCCACCGCTTCCTGCAGTAGGTGGGAAAGTAGTGATAAGGAGAGTGCCCTGGGAGCTGGTGTTGAGGAGGACATCAGTGACCTGCAGACAGTAGTGGATGACAATGTAGCCGATCGTAATTGGGAGCCGGGTGATGAAGGGGCCTCATCGTCATCAGGAGAAGAGGGTTGCAGCATGCGCATGAGGCAGCGGGGAAGTCAGCAGGGTGGCAGCAGTGTGAGCTCGGGAGCTAAACGTGGCCGGGGTTGACCACCCACTTCGCAGCAGCCTACCTGCCTGGAAAGCAGTGGTGTAGGGGTTCACGGAGGCAGTGGCAGTAAAAGTCACTAATTGCGGAGTGTTGGGGGTAAAATCACCTACTCGGCAGCGTGGCAATTTTTTGTAAAGCTGCCGGGGCAGGTGAACATGGCCATATGTTCTATCTATGGGCAGAAGGTGAAGCGTGCTCAGAGTGCCAATGTTGGCACCACAGCCCTGCGTCAAAATATGCAGCATCACCATAAAGTGGCCTGGGAGAGCCATAGCTCCAATGTGGTGGTCTATCCTGCTGCAGCAACCGCTGCAGCACCAAGTGGCACGCACCCCATTTCAGCCAGTCAAGGCTCCACCACCTCAGCCAAAGAAAGCTGTGTGTTCTTCGCATCATCTGCTGGTCGTGATGCTCCTGCTCCTCCTCTTCCTCTTAGTCAGTTATTGCGTCAGCAATCGATCACAGAATCTATATCTAAGAGACAACAGTATGCGTGCACTCATCCAACGGTGCAGAAGCTGAACGTGCTCCTGTCCAAGTTGCTGATGCTGCAGTCACTCCCTTTCCATTTCGTGGACTCTGCACCTTTCAGAGAACTGATGGCTTGCGCCGGGCCGAGGTGGAGAGTCCCAAGCCGTCATTTCTTTGCCAAGAAGGCAGTACCAGCCCTGCACAAATATGTAGAAGAAAAGGTGGGCCAGTTCTTGAGCCTGCCAGTGTCTGCCAAAGTGCACGGCAGCGCCGACATGTGGAGCTGTAACTACAGTCAAGGACAATATATGTCATTTACAGCCCCCTGGATTAATGTGGTGCCTGCCCAGACACACCAGCAACTTGGACAGGTGACGCAGCCTCTGCCTCCACATTCTCACGCCGTTGGTCCTGCAACAATGTCCGCCTCATCCTCCACTGTCTCCTCAGCCTCCACTGCAGGGATAATTCACAATACTCCTCTAGCATACCACATGTGCAGAGCACAGTGGTGTCACGCTGTTCTATACCTCGTTTGCCTGGGCAAACGAAGTCACACAGGGAAGGAACTGCTCCGTGTCCTCAATTAAGAAATCGAATCCTGACTTTCTCCAAGACAACTTAAAATCGGAACAATGATGACCGACAATGTGAAGAACATGGTGTCGGCGCTGCATCAAGGAGGGCTGAGCCATGCGCCCTGCACGTGTTCAATCTGGTTGTCAAGCGTTTCCTTAAGTGTTACACCCATCTGCAAGACATCCTAAAAATGTCAAGGAAACTTTGTATGCACTTCAGCCACTCGTACACTGCCAAGCACAACCTCCTTGAGCTGCAGCGGCAGAACGGCCTCCCTCAACATAGGATGATATGCGATGTTTCCACCCGTTGGAATTCAACCCTCCATATGTTGGATTTACTATATGAACAGAGAAAAGCCATAAATGATTTCTTGATGATCCAAGTGGACAGAGGTACTCCCCTGTGTAACTTTAACGTTAGCCAGGGGCAGCTCATGCGTGACACCTGCCGTTTGCTAGTTCCTTTTGAGGAGGCCACTTTGTTAGACAGTCGCCAGGATTACGGGATGAACAACGTCATTCCACTGATTCACATCCTGGAAAAGATAGGTTTCAATCTGGCTGGTCAGGGGACTGGAGATGTGGCGTCTACATCTCAAGGCCACATTAGCCCTGTGGGGGTTGAACTGGAGGAGGAGGAGGATTATTATTATTATTATTATTGTTTATTTATATAGCACCATTAATTCCTTGGTGCTTTACATTTGCGGATTTACATACGGTACACCAGATATAAAAAACAGATAATGCTAACAGAGACCAACTGGCACAGTGGGATAGAGGGCCCTGCCCACAAGGGCTTACAATCTATGAGATGGATGAGGAGGACATTGGAGCACAAATAATGTGTAGTGAAATGGGTGGAGAGGAGGAGCAGAAGCAACCAGAACAGCCAGAGGGAGATGAGGAGGATGAGGCAAATGACCCAGAGACACCGTGGCAGTATGCAGTGGAGATGGATGCAGGGAGTCCCTTGGAGTCACTTGCGCAAATGGCCCGATGCATGCTTAATTTCTTGCGCAGTGACAGCCGAATTTCCACCATTTGGCAGAGGGATGACTATTGGCTCTATAAAATGTTAGACCCTCGCTACCTATACATTATATCACCTTGCCACTCTGTGGCCTACTCACGCTGCTGCCACCTCCTCACTGCCACTGCTTCATTGTATGGCCTCCTAAGGCTGTTGCTACCTACACATTATATCACCTTGCCACTCTGTGGCCTACTCACGCTGCTGCCACCTCCGCACTCTGCCACTGAGTGACTGTATGGCCTACTCACGCTGCTGCCACCTCCTCACTCTGCCACTGGTTCACTGTATGTCCTCCTAAAGCTGTTGCTACCTACACGTTATATCACCTTGCCACTCTGTGGCCTACTCATGCACTCCTCTGCACTCTGCCACTGGGTGACTGTATGGCCTCCTCATGCCACAGCCACTGGGTCACTGCATGGCCTCCTCATGTTGCTGCCACTGGGTCACTGTATGGCCTCCTCATGTTGCTGCCACTGGGTCACTGTATGGCCTTCTCATGTCGCTGCCACTGGGTCATTGTATGGCCTCCTCATGCCGCTGCCACTGGGTCACTGTATGGCCTTCTCATGTTGCTGCCACTGAGTCACTGTATGGCCTCCTCATGCCGCTGCCACTGGGTCATTGTATGGCCTCCTCATGCCACTTCCACTGGGTCACTGAATGGCCTCCTCATGCCGCTGCCACTGGGTCACTGTATGGCCTCCTCATGCCCCTTTCACTGGGTCACTCTGTGTACTCCTCATGCTGCTGCCAACTCCACATTGTCGCCTTGTCACCAGAAACTTGGACAATTCACAGTGCTCCTCCAGCATACCACATGTACAGGACACAGCGGTGTCATGCTGTTCTACACCTCGTTTGCCTGGGTGAACAAAGTTACACAGGGGAGGAATTGGGTCTCTGTATGTCCTCCTCATGCGGCTTCCACTTGGTCACTGTATGGCACCCTAAAGCTGCTGACACCTCCACACTCTGTTACCGGGTCACTGTATGGCCTCCTAAGGCTGCTGGCACCTCCACACTCTGTTATCGGGTCACTGTATGGCCTCCTAAGGCTTCTACTACTTCCACCTCTGCCACTGGGTCACTGTATGTTCTCCTCATGCGGCTTCCACTGGGTCACTGTATGTTCTCCTCATGCGGCTTCCACTGGGTCACTGTATGGCACCCTAAAGCTGCTGACACCTCCACACTCTGTTACCGGGTCACTGTATGGCCTCCTAAGGCTGCTACTACTTCCACCTCTGCCACTGGGTCACTGTATGTCCTCCTCATGCTGCTGCCACTGGGTCACTGTATGACCTCCTCATGCCGTTGCCATTGGGTCACTGTATGATCTCCTCATGCCGCTGCCACTGGGTCACTGTATGACCTCCTCATGCTGCTGCCACTGGGTCACTGTATGGCCTCTTAAGGCTGTTACTACCTCCACATCTGCTACTGGGTCACTCTGTGTCCTCCTCATGCTGCTGCCACTGGGTCACTGTATGGCCTCTTAAGGCTGTTACTACCTCCACATCTGCCACTGGGTCACTCTGTGTCCTCCTCATGCTGCTGCCACTGGGTCACTGTATGCCCTCCTCATGCTGCTGCCACTGGGTCACTGTATGCCCTCATGCCGCTGCCCTTGGGTCACTGTATGCCTTCCACATGCTGCTGCCACTGCTGGGTCACTGTATGTCCTCCTCATGCCGCTGCCACTGGGTCACTATATGGCCTCCTCATGCTGCTGCCACCTCCACATTATGTCGCCATGCCACTTTGTGGTTTCCTTATGCTGCTGCCAACTCCACATTATGTCGCCTTGCCACTCTGTAGACATATATGTGGAATCAACAGACGACGGTGTAAAAGGAGTGTGCTCTTTCACTCTACAGTAGGATGTGGGCCTCTGCACGGTTCTTTCTACCTGGCACTAACATGAACCTGTAAGGCTGGGTTCACACTTGAGTTAGTTGGTCAGTTTTGTCCCCGTAACTGTCCAAATAAGTGAAGTGTGCAGTGGTTCCAAGAGCGACGCCTGTCATGTGCATGTCATACTGACTCGCAGTATTGTTTGACTACCACAGCAGGCTCCCTATGCGTGTTACTGCAAGGCACAGTGTTCTACACCACTATATAGGCTCTCTGAAGCTAGGAAATAGCTGTTTTTTAGCGATATTTGCAGCAAATTAATTCGGATCTAAGCAAATTTTTTTGGAACTTCAAATCAAACTGCAGAATCGAACTTTTGAGAAATTTGCTCATCTCTAGTCTAGTGTATAGCCATGACTGCAACAGTTATAGAATTCCAATATAACAAATGCAATTTTCCCATTTATTTCTATTAAAAAAAAAAATCCAATGCAAATATATTTAGTTGTAATGTGCAGTTATAATTATTAGCATATTTTGATATGGTCAGTAATGCTACCAGAGGTAACCTCCATGACATTAATGGAATGGGCGTCCTCCTGGGACTCATTGTGGATAGAAACAAGTCTTAATTGGCTGCCTTTTAACTACCATTTAAGGGGTCTGGTTTCTCCTGGCTCTCTGGTGGAGAAGGTGTTGTGTCAAAGTCTATTACCTTGCTGGACGCCTATCCCTTAAGTTACAAAAAAAATGGAAGCATCAGCAGAGGTTTGAGAGGTCGATAAAGCTTTTAGATTTGGAGATGTTTTCAGGGGAGCCATTTCCTGCGGCTAAGAGTTGTTAATGGAGCTTAAGGAATTATCTTATGACTCGGGCTGTGAGAGCAGTTTATTTCTCCGCTGCTGTTCCCTTGTCGAGGCTGAATATGCTGCTGTCAAAGTCGCTTAATGAAAAGTAACGCGTCGCTGATTACAGTTTTATTTGGGCTCTATGTAAAGAGCGCCGGTAATTTAGCATCTTCTCCTCTGTGTGCTTGGATTTGCTATGGCTGAATGATTAAGAGTCTCTCACTTTCTAACTCGGTCTCTTTCTTATTCTTTATTCATCTCAGAAAATCCTTCCTCTTCTGCCGGAACCATCTAGCTCTATGAGATGTTGCCTGTAATATAGGCTATTAGTTTATGGCTGCATATATGATATCATGGTATTGCTTTATAAAATAGAATACGATCTTTTATGGGCAGAAGCAAGCTGTAAGAAATATTCTCCTGTTTGCTTTGGTTCATAGGTTATTTAATCTATTCCTTTATATGCAAATGTCTTTTGTCTTGATAAAAGTCTATAATATAAGCTATTACCTTATAATTCGGAATATAGGCTTTTATTTACAGGCACCCAACTTTCTTAGGCGTGCTGTAATACATGGGTTATTCTACAGCCAAATCGATTGCATCCATGTAGTAGCATAAAATCCCATATATTAACCTATCAATTTATAAAATATAAGCTTGTAGATTATACGTACACATCTATCAATCTCCTTTCATTTTAGGTTATGAATTTTCAAGCAACTATCTTTAAGTATAATGGATGCTTTCGTATGTGCTTTAGGTTATGTGAATTACTGAACAGACTATTTATTTAGACATATATATTTTCTAGCTATATGAATTTTGTATATGACTCTGAACATTATCATATATTGAAGCTATAATATAAGGTTATTTTATAGAAAACATCTTTGTATGAAATACTCACATGTAATTCTATCAAATATAGTTGGTTTTATACAGTTCTATAACTTGTATAATACCTAAACTAAATAAGTGAAAAAAGATTATAAAATCCAACACAATGATAAACTGCTGTTATATCACTTTTATTCAGAAATTAATATCCATTGTTTCCCTCTTACTATATAAAATTTCTGTTGTCTACATGTATAGGGCGTTCTGAACGTGCTGGGTGAATTTAGCAGCAGAAGACTGATGTCCATTAATTAAAGTGGGACAGGCCGATGGGCCATAGGAGATCATACACACAGCACTAGGTTTTAAAATCAATAAAATCCCACTGGTTTAATTTCAGAATCAGTTTTAACTTAAATAATATTGCCATATTCTAACTGACAGTGTTCAGCGAACTGGGTAAGGAAATAAATGTATCAAGTTTATTAACATCTACTAGTATTACCGGGCTCCTTATTAAATAATGTACTTTACTTTGGTTCAGCATCACAAGGGGTTTAGAAAGTAATCTCAGCATTAACTTCCCTATCATAGTTTCATTTTGCTCTTATAAAGAAAGCAATAACAAGTCTTCTTTTACAGATAGGGCAGTGAACAATCATATATAGGCCCATTACTAGCAAACACTGAGGACGATTGGACCATTAGCAAAGAATGAAACCATTAAACCCAGATGTACTGTTATTTCCGATTGTAAGACAGTAATGGGCGGATCGTACAGAGCCTTGTCTGAGCTATATCATACAAAAGCAATAGAAGAAATCATCAGTGTCCAGTTTTTGGTATAACAATGTAGATGATAGATGTATAGAAACCTAGAAATAGATTAGGTAGATAGGCAGATAAATAATGAAAGTTAATGGTTTCAGAGGAAACAAACTGTCATGTCTATTTATATTGCAGTATTTATGAAAAAGTAAAGATAATCTATCTATTCAAATTATATATATATATATATATATATATATATATATATATATTGACACCGCGGGTGACACAGGGTAAAGCTAGACCTTGTAATGTCATGACAGTCATCTGCATCAAACCATCGAACATTATGCACATGAAGTTGGTGTTAGTTGCTTGGTTCTGGCTGGGTCAGCAGCAGCATTAACATTCCTCCTTGGCCTAGCAGCCTCCAGCAGCCCTTTTCCCCCAGGAGAAAACACTTTTGCTATTACTGTCAAGTCCCCTTGACTCTCTTTTTGCCCTTTTATCTATTACAAGAAATTCGAGTTCTCCTGCCCTTTTCACTTCAAGACGTGGCTGTGTGTAAAGCCTCCCCCTGTACTGAGATCACAAGCTACAGATCCTCCAGAAATTGAGGGGTTTACTGTCAAAATGAAAATTTCACTTCAAATTATCTTGGCTGATGCACGTTTTCCAGGGCCGGGGGCTCCTCTCTCAGCCTTTTGACAGCTAGATCAGCGAAGAGGTTCAGTGATCTCGATAATATCATCCAGGAGAGCGAAAGTCAATACAATGACAGCTTATATGACTGCATACAATCCAATTACAGCTACCTGTACACACACAGTGCAAAGAGGCTGATCTACTGCTACCAGCCACATTCTTTAATTGCCACTCACAAGAACATGGAAATAAGTCTTTCCAAATCAATGTATCCATGTCAGTAGAAAAAAATCAAATGAATAATATATATAAATATATATATATATATATATATATATCTCTTATCTCTATTCTATCTATCCATCAATCTCTTGTATTCTTATATCCAAGTTGAAAAATTCTTTCAAGTCATTCCTGTAAAAAAAGAGAGAAAAAAAAATAGAAGGAACACTGCAGCTATTCCTTGTTTCTCTTGACTGCACTCTTATTTTAATGTCAGAAAGAGTAAATCATCTATCCTGAAGTGTTGAAATATTCATGCAGGTTCATGGAGACCCCATAGAAGCTTAAGGAAGCATTAGGCTCAAAACGGTGGTAAAAACATCACTTTAAAAGATGTGAAGCCATTGTTAGCCTCATCTATATAGTATTAACTTAAAGAAATGCTTTAAAATGAAAGGCCCCACTTACCCAATTGTAATGCATAGTTAGACACTAAGATTGTTATACAGTAAAGCAATATGGGAAATGTATTTAAACAGATTAAACAGATCTTGTGTCATGATAAATTATACCTATGTATCTATCTTAGGTCCGCCACTCAGTATTACTTGCACCTTTTACTCTTCTATCAAATACTTCCCCCATCTTCCTGTTGCAAACAGACAAACTTATATCTCTGAAACAGACCATTTATTGGAGTGAACAAATAGAAATGCCATTTCTGTACATCCAACATACTGTATGTGCATTGTGTAAACTTGAAAAGCAGTGCCGTTTGTGAATCACTAACAAATAAAACTTCTGGATGGCTCATTTACTAATCTAGCATGCTGTTCATATGAGAAAACCTCGAATTCTAACTTTTTTGTTGTTTTTGTAAACTTCTCGTTTGTAAACAGCAATTACTCCAACACATAGCATAGTCCGTGCTTTAGACATCGATATAAATAATTGTCACAACACTGAGACTTCTTAAGAAAAGATCATTTAAACAAAGGTGAACGGTTAAACAAATAATCTGAAACAACAGTCCATTAAATGGGATTAGGGACATAAAACCGATGTGTTGTTAGATCCTCTGCTAGAAAGTCTCATATATTCATAAACTACTTTATAATATGTTATGAGCAGAACATCTTGCTTCCAGACTTAGGAAATGTAATAAACTCCTTATTACTGTCCTGTCCTTTAGTCATATTAGTTGCGTTCCCAACAGAGCGTCCTAAAGAGCCAGCTTCAAGAATGGTTCCTTTGTTCGTGGCCCAAGAAACGGTAGTATTGGTGAGTGCCTGGTTTAAAGTACTGTGTCTGAATAATGGGTCGTGAAAAACCCCATCAACCCAATTTCTGAGACTCGTTACGGGAGAATCCTGTCGCCTGTCAATAACACAAACTGGAGTGGACACAGCAGAAGAGGAAGAGGAGGACGAGGATGAAGACGGTGAGGATACCCCTTGGTGTTTTAACATGCAGGATGAATATTCAGTTTGATTTAAAGAAGTGGCTGTGTGAGCCAAAGACCATATTCTTGGTTTAGAATCGAGTAGTTGTTGGCTTTGCTGCTGAAAACACAGTTTAGATTCACAGCCTCTTTGTCTTACCCTCATTAAATCTTGGTCACATTCATCAACACTTTTTAGACAATTCTTAGCCCTATCCAGTTCTTGGTCTACTGAAGAAACTGCAAGTGGCATTTTCAGAATAGCATCTTTGCAATGGTCACTGGCACAATCTCTGGTCCGCATTTGGTGTCCTTCTTGTTGGGACTGGTGGTGAAATGATTGTTTTAACTCACATTCAGAACTTTCAGACTCTATTGTGTCAAAGTCGTCAAGGTCACTGAGGTCTAGGTCTTTGTCTTGGTCTTTGGTTTCCTCTGTTAAGAAAAGATGAAAGGGGGCAATTAAAATTCTTTGTTCCCACATCAAACATTTATTCTCTACAAAGAATCATAGCTGAGGTGACTGTGACCATATCTATGCTGTTACTGTAATGTATGCACACCATAGGAGTCAAAAGGAAATGAAGGCAAAGCTGTTAAGACTGGATACCATGATAACATAACATGATACTTAGTTTTATAAGATGGCTGTCTATGCAACATTAACGTAATTCACCATTGGCATTTACTCTAAAATTGTGGAAAGAGAACAAACCTTCAAACTTCTTCTGGTTCTTGATGTCCTTTGAAGATTCGTCTTCCTCATCTTCCTCATCTTCATCATAGGGTCGTTTCTCATCAGAACATTTGTTTCTTGGTGGCCAAGTCATCTTGTTTTCTTTCTTGAGTCTCCTCCTGGCGTTGGCAAACCACGTGGACACTTGAGTGAGGGTCATTTTGGTGATGATGGCCAGCATGATCTTCTCACCCTTAGTGGGATAAGGGTTTTTTCTGTGCTCCTGCAACCAAGCCTTCAAGGTACTGGTGGTTTCACGAGTAGCATTCTTCCTGCGAGTACCTCCATCCATGGTTCCATACCTAATGTAACACAACAACGTTGCTAATATATTACATATACCTTAAATCAACTAGCTACCCGCACGAAACAAATTAAAAAACTACATATAGATGGTAATACAATGTAAACGATTGCAATAAAGACTATAATAAGGTAACCTATCGCGTGTATAGTCACTGTCTCACAAGGTGCACGTCATATTTCCGAGGATTGCATGCTTTAAGAGGATACATTTCAATGACCTGGGGATATAACTGTTAATATAAATATTTCCTTTCCTGCTCCTTTATTAGCTATGGCTCAGGCTTTTGTTGATGAAATTGTAAAAACGTATAAAGACAGTGGATTGCAGCTGAATATTTAATGCACACTATACTGAAAGGTCACCGGCACCCATGTGGTCTTAAAAAAAGGTTGAGATGGCTTAAGTGGTTTTGTGCTGCTTTAGGGATAATAGGAGCAGCAAGGTAAAGCCGTTTTAAATCCCTTCAGGGCAAGGGGATGCAAAGCTTTGGGTAGTGCTGAACGCTGGAGCATGTGAGCTTCACCTAATACAAAGGCATTAAATGGAAGGTGAGAAACCTTCAATTGCTTGGCATGTACATTGTGATTTTTTTTCACAACCACTAAGGTGCAATTAATACACCATGTCACATTAAACAGAGAGTCACTAATTTATATAGAGATTTCTAGTTTATGTGTAGAATATATGATTCCTGATTTAGGAAGAAGCCTAAATAGAAGGAAATATATATAGAAATGTCTACCAATTAGTGAAATGCGCAATGTTTACTCACTATTGGGCTAATAATCTCATACAGGAAAACATCCTTTTATAAGATCATACATGGGATCACCTTCCCATGTATGCTAGCTAAATACTGGCAAACATTGTATCAATGCGATAGATCAACATAGACCTTTTTCCGTCAATCTGTTTTACACAAATGTTTTATAAAATACAAAAGTTTTTTTTGTTTTTTTTAAATTAAATTCTTAATACATTTTCTAATCCACAGATATGATATCAGTTGCCCTAAAATTTTGGATTGTCACCACAAAGATTATAATCCTGGCTGCAAAATCTCAATCTACAAAGTCAGGTGCATGATCACAGTGAGGAGGAGTTTGAGTGGAATAAGGGTTAAGCAAGCACAGTGCCACTCCATTCATGGGACAGACTTATAGAGCTGAGCACAGCGCTTGGTTATCATTGTCAGTCCTATATACTTTAAATGGAATGGTGCATGCTTGAATGCCTCACAATTCAACCAATTTAAATAATAATAATAATTTATAATAATTACATTTTTAATTATTACCAATTTGAGGGATTTGTGATTCAAATCTCGGTGCAATATAATTTAAAACCAGTGTTATTCCCCTTTCATTCTCAAGATTAGTGGCTGTCTAAGAGGCCAGACCCCACAATCTTAAAGGGATGGCATATCCTAGTGGTATGAGCTGTGAAACCACTTTAGGTTAAGGCCCCACAGCAAAAAACCACGACGGCAATGCATTGTGGTTTTTCCCACAGCGTTTTTCACAGAAAGTTCGCAGAGGTTATCTTTAGCAGCCATCAGTCCTACCTAAATGAACAGTATATGCTCCATGTCTTCAGAAAGGACCATAAAGGCAATGGGGTTAATTTAACATGCTCTGTACAACAGGTGCAGGTGTTGAGCAAAAAATTGCCCATTTTGCTTTCCAAAAAAGTGGGCAGAGTGGGGCAGGGGATGCCTTGGCCTGACAAATTGGTTAGAACCTACAACATATACAATGAAGCCTAGGCCAGTTGGAGGGTTCCAATTTCGGTGCACAGGTTCAGCAATGCTATTGAATTATTAAGAGTCTAGAGTTTCTCAATGATTCTGGTATATCTTGTGTCAATACAAAAAAATAGATATTAATATTAATTAAAAAGGATATTAATAAATCGAGCCTAGTGTCCTGTCTGGAGGGAAGTATAGACACCACACATGAGTCCCTTGTACTTATCCTGAAGGCTTCTTGTACAGGTGAGAACTGATTACCCTGATGGATAATTTTAACATGCCATTAGAGGTATAAACAAATAACATAGCTATAACTCTGTGTAATAAATTAGGACCACATCTGAACAACTGATTGGAAAACGAATAGAATTTAATAAGGGCTTGTTCATATGTATTTGGCAGTTAAGCATAGGCATTTCAAGTACTTTTATGTAAAAGTCAAACAAAAATTAGCTGCTCTCAATGGATCAGCTGCCTGCTCCCCTTTTTAACCATAGAAGTAACCTGCATTTAATGGAACCTGCCAGTTTATAGGAGCATTAAATACCAACAGCCTCTTTGAATTACAGGGAATTATGTTTTACTTTCAAACTTCGTGATGTTTCAGAGCAAGCATAGCATGGGGAGAAGTGCCTGCTGGGAAGTTTTCCCCTGACTTTTCTGCACCCTGATCACTTTGAGTGACAGGCCTTTCCATATTTGCTTATAGGGTCTTTCAGTTAAGCCTAGGTAATTAGGGAAAAGGTAGAGTGGAACTGCCCAGTGGACACTTTTCTTGGTGCATAGCTCTTTTTAAAACTTTATTTTCTATGAAATCCCACCATGTTTCAGAGTAAAACATAGATCATTCTGATGTGGTTATTTCATGCTGCTTGTGTTCCATTCAACAAGTTCTATCCAACAGGGATGCAGATAAACTGGGAACAAATAAAGTGCTTTAATATAATAGGAACATGAAACTTGAATAATCATAAGCTCTACAAAGTATACAGACAGTACACTATACAATGCACAGTATTTTTTAAGCGATGAGCATTTCTTTTCTTGCACAAATAAAAGTGAGTGGTTAGTTTGTGGCTAAATTTTGTATATGTACTCATTGATAATTTTGGATGATCTCATAAAGTAAATATTTCTTAAGAACATGCTGTAGCCAGGTTTACCTTAGACCTGTGGAAACAGGTGCAAAAAATAAAATACAGCTTTTATTTGTTCTTTCCTCCAAAATCTGTTTGAATAGAATGTAGGTGGAAACAGTTCTGGCATTCTGCCTCAGATGTATGTCTCTGATAGATCACAACCCAAGTTATAACACAAAACATTTGCCAGAGGCTTTAAATCATTGTTACTAACAGGTTGATGGCTGTGAAACTTTTATGCATGCTCAACAGAAAATCATCCTGTTGTCCTTAAGGCTAAGGCCCCTCGTAGCGAGCTGTAGCCAAAAAGTGCTGTGGGAAAAACCACAGCAGTAACTCATCGTGGTTTTTTCTGCATCACTTTTCACAGAAAGTCCACAGAGTTTGCCACTGCAGACTTTCTGCTGCAATTATACCTATGCAGAAAACAGCAGTGTTTCCGTAGGTATTATTGACATGCTGTGATTTACAAAAATGCAATGGATATTTTTCTGCAATGTGTAGATGGGATTAGCCAGAAACAAATCCACTTTGCAGGGACTGTAAAATGCAGGGTTTTTTGCTGTGGTAAAATCCCAGTGTTTACGCTATGTGGGGCCCTGGTCTAAATGGGGTTTCCGGGATTTTTTGGATGGCCTGCCATTAGGATAGGTAATCAATATCTGATTGGTGGAGGGTCAATATTTTCAGCTGGGTCCAGTACTATATAGTGTTGAGAGCGAGAAACATTGTTGCATGGATTCAGACTCTGTACACTGTATAGTACCAGGCCTGGCAGCAGTTCCAAACAGCTGATCAATGCAGGGGCCAGGTGTTAGTCCCCAAACTGAATTGGAGACAAACTGTTACAGTGTACCTACAATTTTGAACAATTTTTTATTTTCTAGCAGTATTTGTGACATTGTTAAATATGATAATATGCTTTATTAAAGGTTTTTGGTTTCTTTTTGTGAAAGCCTGCACTGAAATCCACATCTGTCCCTTCTGTACTCTTTGCCTTGTTTCTCTCACTGGAGTGTGGAGAGTAGGGTTTTTCAATAAAGCAGAAAAACTTAGTTGAGAGTAGGTAAACAGTTACATATTGACCATTATTAAATGTACTGTGCTACACAGTCTGGACTGTGAGCAGCTGCATATAAATATGCCAATCCTGACTATTTTTTAACTGATAATATCTCTGAAAACAATACAGATATTGAAAATGAGAATAGCATCTTTCATATGACACCAAAATCACTGTTCTACCCTGTTTCCCCGAAAATAAGACACCCCCGAAAGTAAGACATAGGAAAGGTTTCGTAGAATTGCCCAATATAAGGCATCCCCCGAAAGTAAGACGTAGGAGACGTTTCGTTTCGCAGCATTCCTGAACAGAACATACGGTATATACGGTATGTGAGGCCGCGGGCCGAACCCCACAATCACTGCTATCATTATACTCCGGGGTCCACAATGGGACAATTAATAGTGTGTGCAGGGGCCACTATGGGGCAAAATACTCAGTGCAGGAGCCACTATAGGGAATAATAGTGTGTGCAGGGGCCACTATGGGATATAATACTGTGTGCAGGGGGCCCACTATGGGACATAATACTGTGTGCAGGGGCCACTATGGGATATAATACTGTGTGCAGGGGCCACTATGGGATATGATACTGTGTGCAGGGGCCACTATGGGATATAATACTGTGTGCAGGGGCCACTATGGGACATGATACTGTGTGCAGGGGCCACTATGGGACATGATACTGTGTGCAGGGGCCACTATGGGACATGATACTGTGTGCAGGGGCCACTATGGGACATGATACTGTGTGCAGGGAAATTAATGGTTTGGATTGTTATGATGATGTCCTAGAAGATGATGACATAGCTGTCATTGAATAAATTTTACTTTCTATTCATACCATAAATATTGGTAAATGTACCATACTGTTAATTGTTGTACATGGAAAAAATGGTACGTTAGTAGTAAGAAATTCTTGATAGGATTCACAGTTTGTCTGGTTATGCTGGTTTGTGATGACAACTACTGGTACAGTACCGTATATAATAAATGTTCATTTTTTTGTTCAACAATAAATGTGAATTCTTCTTCATTTAAAAAAAAATAAGACATCCCCTGAAAATAAGACACAGCACATCTTTGGGAGCAAAAATTAATATAAGACGCTGTCTTATTTTCGGGGAAACAGGGTATGTTCTATAATAGCTCAAATCTAACAGTTTAAAATGACCCCCTCCCCGGTTCAGTATCCCTGCTTTCATAGAACCCTTACTCCTGCTTACTCCAGCAAGAATCCAGTGAGATAGACAAGGCAAATAATACAAAACGGACAGAAGTAAAGTTCAGCACAGGATTTCAGAGAAAGGAGCCAAAATCTGTTAATAAAGTATATAACAACATTTATTTATGCCACAAATTCTGCAAGAAAAGCAACAGTTGATCAAATGTTTAGGTGCTTTTTAAGGTAACACTAAACCTAATGGATGCTTAAGTTAACAGGGGATAAATGTGTCTGCACTGTCAGTATGAACAATTTTTTATGTTACTAAAAGAAACAAGTGAAATCCTGCAGCTATAAGATTCTTCCTGATCTTTTTCATTTTTTCGTCTAACAGAATGTTAAAGGAATGGGATATGACCGTCACATGGCATATCAGCACGTCTTGGCATCATCTTACTATTTTTGTTCTGCACTATTTAAAATCCAAAATTATTCAAGTGGAATAAATTATCTATCACAGTCATTACAGATACAGTGATTTCCAATATATCTGCTGTAAATTTGCCAGACTATCTGATAACAGTACCACAATATTGATTGTGGTGCACAAATTCTTGATACGTGAAAAGCACAAATTCTTTTGTCAACAGATTTCAATTATTCTTCTGAACAAGTGGGTTTGATGACTAAACCTTAAGCCCGCAGTTTAGAAAATATCCATTTAAATAATTCACAGCCACAAAATATCATCAAATACTGTGGTAATTTTTCAGTAATTATATTGAAAGTTTAATTTTAACTGTTTCTCTAAACTGGGATAAAGCTCCAAAGAATTAAAATAAGATGAAAATTAAGTGCCCCTAGACAGATATCACTTTGTTAAGGTACCCATATATAGAAGAGACTAATTACCCATCTAATATGTATAGAGGTGCTGGTGGCAGATGTTTGTGAAAAGAAGGATCAGACATGTTTAGTTTCAATATGCCTTATCCTTCCGTAACAGGGAAGGGAAACCGCCACCAGAGGTGTCCTGAAGCAGCGTTTTACCTATCTCCCCTTTGAGATACAGAATATTCACATGTCCCCAAGCAATAACTGCATGGTTGGTCCTACTACTAAGATACCCCATTAATACTGAGAATGGTGAACTCTTTCTGCACATACACCCTTTCTCAGGCAGTAACAGGGCACATTCAGTCAAGGTAATGGTGGTGATCCCAGCTGTCAGATCCTTGCTGTTGTTGGTTAGTCTCTGATGTCACAAAGCCAGTAGTGGCGGTAAGAATATTTTATATTATTTCCATAATAGTTTGTTCAAATATGCATATTTCATGCAGAATTATTTGGAACTGAGCATTCATTCTGCACATCTGAATGGGGTTGTTTCTGCAGTATATACATGGATTTTACAAACCTAATTCCAAAACACAGAACTATCATACAAAATTTTGTAGCAAATCTGACATTTATTACTATCCCCTTAGTCATATCTCACAGTTACCACTTCTACATCTTACATCCTACCTGAATGTATGTTGTCTCATATATGTACTACAGAATGAAGATGCCTAAATCAAGGCATAATATGTTTTGCATATTCCTAAAAAAAGAGCTGCAATACTGAAAAAACAGAAATGGTCTATAAGGATGCAAAATATGCAGTAAAGTGTAAATGCTTAAAGATTTGAAGATATTGCAGTAGACAGTTTATTAAGGAATTCCTTATTGTAGAGGGTTTTGACTGTATTAACGACACTGAGATGAACTCCTTAAAAGTGGAAATCGCTTTGCTCTTCTTAGATGCATTAGGTAATATGTCTTTTGTTCATTAAAAGCAATGTAACTTGAAACAGTTAATGTAAAATATGGCACTTCAAATGAAGGCAATTTAAATATTCCTGTCTAATAATATGTTATTCAATACTCTAATTCTACTCTACTCAATCTCTAATTGTATAAATGACCTTTTTTTACTTAATTTAATTGAAAAGCAATATATATATTATATATAAATATATATAGAACTTTCGAAAGTATGTGTGGGAGAGACTAATACTAAAGTAGGCCTTAATACTTCAATTTCTAAAGGATTTAAGGCCGGTTTAGGCACTACTTAAGTAATTTTCCCCTTGACATCACAGTTTACTTAAGGACACAAATATCTTTGGATAGTACAAAGATATACATAAATTATACATAAAAATGTACAAATAATACATAAATAGTTAACAAAAATAATGCAGGTTAAAGTACTTAATACATTTAACCATGTTCCTTATTCGCAACAGTTTCTATATTTTTCATAAATATTATACTACAAAATTTACTGATATGACAGGTACACCTGTCAGTTGATACATCTTTTTTTTATTGGTTTATTACTCCATTGTTTACCTAAAATAGCAACAACCACAACATAGAGGAGGAGGGGTTAATCAATTGGTATATATTGATGTGTATATCGACTGCTATACATCAGTTGTTAACTCTAAATAGCAGCAGATATGTGAGACAGGCTAAACCTGTCCTAGAAGCTGCAATTGGAATGGAAACAAACTTTTGAAGTATTTTTTATGTAAAAGTTGCATCTATAAAATGCTTAATAGAAAAGCTGGAACAAAGAAACTGATAAAAATTAAAACTTGGAAGGAAAAATTTTGGGCACATTATTCGTATTGCATTTGCAACAAAGGTGTCATTTGGACTGGAGAGGAACCAATTATAACATATCAATTAAAAAGGTTTCACCATTGTAATAGATGAGGATTCTTTAGTGTAAGACCAGTGAGTCTATAGAACTTGCTGCCACAAGATATGGCGGTGGTTGATTTATCAAAGAAGTTCTAGAAAAGCCTTGCCGTCTTAGGCATGGTGGCTCAGTGGTTAGCACTGTTGCTTTATAGCACTGGAGCCCTAGGTTCCACTCTGACCAATGACAACATCTGCAAGGAGCTAGTATTTTCGCCCTTTGCTTGTGTGGGTTTCCTCCCACACTCTAAAGACATACTGATATGGAATTTAGATTCTGAAGCCCTAAATGAAAGAGTGACTGACAATGTCTGTAATATGTTATATGTTGGTGTTATACAAGAGAAATGTAATATTACAAGTTATGGATACTAGATTTCTGGAAAAGGGTCACTGATCCAGGGATTTATTCTTTTTGCCATATCTGGAGTCAGGAATAATTTTTTTCTTAATATTTGGCAATTAGTATCACCTCATAGGAATTTTTGACTTCCTCAAAATCTATACTGTAGTATATAGCTTGCACTTGATTGACATGCGCCTTTTTAACCTTAATATGTATTGATAAGTGCAATTAATGAATTAATATTACATCACTATTTGGCCCCTTCTTGATCATATCTTCTTTAAAAACATAAGGAAAACACTCATACACACTATTTGGCCCCTGCTTGGCCACACCTTCTTTAAAAACATAAGGAAAACATTCATACATTGTTGGAATCATATAAAAACATGGCACAATCTATTTTCCTCATTTTATGCCATTAGCTAACACCTGAGTTCCAATATATAAACTGAATTTACCTTGGAATCTAATGTAAGACAAAATCAGCTATCAACTAGGACACACAGTTTAATGCCATATAAAATACTGCAATAAAGATTTAATTCTAAAAATCAGTTACCTGTCATATTGGTACTGGCTCAGGGTGTGATCATAAGGATAGTAAGCAGCAGTCTGGGTAATACCTGCATGCGCTGATCCGGTGCTATCCTTTGAATCAAACGTATTCTGTAACATAAGGTCAAGAGTGTTCATATGAGAGTATACTTATGCAACAGTATTTTATTTTATTTTTTTTATTCCTTTACATTAAATCTCAGATATCTACTTTTTATTTCCAATCCTAAGTGTTATCTGGCCTTCCAGACACAGTTTAATAATCACTATATAACACACAATGCTAAATACAAGACAAATTAGTTCATTCTCATGACACAATTGTATATTGCTCTCTGCTTCTGTGGATATATAATGAATGAGTGCATTATACAACCTCTTCCAAAACTCATTCTACTGTTAATATGTTTATAGATAAGAGAAGCAGTTCATACACATTTAATACATATTCTGCACTACAACAAAAGATAAAAGAACTGACAACATCCATCTCAAGCTGTCACTTCCTGTTTATCTTTTGAGAATGGAGAAGATAAATACTCTATGCTAATCTGCAGAATAGATGTAATACTAGCAGATAAATGTGAGCTAGAACAAGGGGGGATTTTTACATATATATATATATATATATACAGTATAGATGTAGCAGGGCTGCATTTGTCATTTAACTGTATATTTTTATATGGTTACAGACTGATATGTTGTCTTTAGATGGATGGAAAACCTGCGGTAGTACCAAAATGACACATACACATACACTTCTACTACATCTGCATACACATAATAAATAAATCATGTAACTTAGAAAATACGTGAGAAGTGTTCAATGAGTTTTGATCTAATAGTAATCTTACCAAAGTATAGAATGCAGAAGCATCAGTGCCATATGTAACATAGTTGCCATAGCCCTGGGAGCCAGTATAGGGGTTCCCATAAACTCCTAAAGCAGCAGCAGAGTTAAGCTCATGCCTGGCAGTGGCCAGCAGCCGGCTCTCATACACAGGACAATAGACTGGGGTCTGAGCAGAGGCAGCAGCAGCAGCTGTATCTGACAAGGTCCTTCCGCTTGATTCGCAGCAGGTTGACAATGAATTGGTGGTCATCAAGAACTAGGGGGATATCACACAATGAGAACAACGGATATAGCCCGGGAACACTGTATGTCTGTATCTAAATTTAAACACAGTGATGTGTCAATGATCACAAATACTTTAAAAAAAAAGTAAAAAAATAAATGTAAAAAGTTTAATATTGCTTTTCTTTATTTTGTAATGATATATTTAAACGTTGCATATTACTGTCATTTATATAGTAAGCCCAGTAAAGCAATTAATTTAATATTGTTGTTAATGATAAAAACAATAATAATAAAGCTAATTTCCACGCTTATAAGATCTCAATAAGTACATACAGCTTAACATTATCCTACACAATCTATGTTTTCTCATACCTCTTTTGTAAGTTTTACATAGTCACTCTAGCAATGGCTCTTACCTGAGGTGTGGAGGAGTAAGGATACCCAAACTGAGGATATGACATGTTACATCAAATACCGAATCCCAGGAAAGGCTGGAGAGAGGTTTTCTCTGGCTTACTGTACGGGAGCTTTCTTCTGTAAAAATTAGTGACCACAGGTCCCCTGATGCTTAAAGGGGGAAGAAGAGAAAAAGCATCTTTAAAGTTTTAACCTTTTAATCCCCCTGCAGCTCACTATACCTAGATGTATCAATGAGGAATATATTGAAAAGAGTCTGGAATATTGCGCCAAAGCATATTTACTAAAAATAATAATCAGTACACAGAAAACCCAGTAGGCAAGTTGCGTGTCATGACGTCACGGCACCCTTTCTTCTCCGGAGCAGTGCATTCAAGGGTGCAAAATACTGATTTCCAACCATCGCTTTTATGGATCGTGCGAGTGATCGTACAAGGTAATTAAAGGTGTTTGTACAGCACTCGTGCAAGGCGAGGAAATGAAGGGTTTGATGGAAACATTCATTGCCATACACATTAATGATTTTATCTCCTTACTCACTGAAGGATGGGAAGCACTTTTAATTAGAAATTAATTAATGAGCAGCTGTTTCTCACACTAATAATTAGGCCAATTTACAAATGAGACTTTTCACTGAACTCCGAAAGCTGCAATATAAAATTCTATGCCCAGCTTGGTGTTTTACACACTCAATATATAATAGATGAATTGTAGTCGATAAAAGTTGTTGAAGTCTCCTTATAAGAATCGCTTAAAATTCTATGAATCTTATTCCATAATAAGTAATGACAGTACAGAATGGTAAAGTACGGGAAAATAAAATTATAAAAAATATTTTCAAATGCGACTTGTGCGGCAGTCAAGAAAATGGAATTTCAGAATTTGTTTGTTAAGGTGTCATAGCTACCCATTTTTAGGTCCCGGTTCTTTAAGCTTGTACAATCACTTTTTTGATATTCCCTTAGTATAAAGTTTTACACTTACAATAAAAGTTACTAAGAGTTACCGAGAGTTTCGTATAGTTAGGATAATGGACTGTTAATAGTGTTATAGTATATCCAGCAGCAATATAAAAGCATGGCTTACAAAGTGTACAAAACAAAGACACACAAACAAATATACATTAGATGCAAAATATAAAACATGTAAAACAATACATTACACAAATATCCTGAAATAAAACGTTTGAAATGATTGGAGCGGGCATGAGTGCATTTGCGGCAAGATGGGCACTTCAGCCCAGATACACGTCTATCTATGTATCTATAGTGTGCTGACTTGCTGAGATAGTTGCCTGGGTTCAGACATGCGGATAGCCCTAGGGTCACACTCTAATTAATGACGGTGTTCTCTTCTTTTCCCCAGCTGGAAGACTGCCTCCCAGAAACTAATGTGCCCACTGCTGACAGCTCGGTTGAGGGTGATTGATGACTATCTGGAGACCACAGTACACCTATTATATAGTATATATTGCTTAATTGCTTTCATTTACTGATGACAATATATACATATATTCCCATCACCTTCAAACCTGTCTATCTTTCTATCTAGCTTGCTAGCAAGAATCTATCCAGAGCTTACTAATAATTATGTAAAACGCATAAACACAGAAGTATGTTTTGTGCAGCACACTGGGCAAGACAATGCATATATATATATATATATATATATATATATATATATATATATACTGTTATGTTCAGCATGTGTTTCCACTTCAAACAAACTAGGATCATTACCATTTCCAGCGAATATAACATAAGCAATCCTCTTGCTAGTGTCCACTAATAAAGCCCACTCCAGATAATGGCATATGTAATCCGCACAGCTGACAAGCATGCCATTTTAATAAGTGTCTTGCCCGGCTACAAACAATCTGATCTACATAACAAAGGCTGTCAGATAAAAATTCATTGACGGCTTGGAAGACTGAAGTTAATAAAAGAAGTGGAATGATACTTTGTATATCATAAGTACAGTGTATTCTCCCTGGCTAGAAAGTTACAAGAAAGATCACGAAGTTTTTTTTTGGAACGCTGCCCTGTAATCTGGACATTAAAAGGAAAGGTTTCACCCATTGTTCACGGGAGCATGAACTCTGCTAAATTAACATTTAGCCTTTGATTTTCGAAACATATGGCACATTAGTACGTGTCACATGTGAATGGCACTGACTGAGGCCTCAGCGGTCTGCTCAATGTGGCAATGCTTACACAAGTGATAGCCATAGCAAATGAATACCACTTCATTTATTAACACTTCACCTCTAGAACATATTTTATAGTACTGAGCAGCTAGAAGCACAGGTGGATGGATTACTAATACCTGCTAGCCATTAATAATTCCTACACCATAGAATTCAATGTCCACACATATATCAAGAAGTGATCAAACACTGAGAATCACACAAAACTTTCTCTAAGGTGAGAATATATATAGACGTAGCAGGATATGGTCGGACATTTGGACAAACCAATCTGTCCTCATACTGTCTCGTAAAGTTGCTTTAGGCAGTTTTAATTTGATATTTGGGCATTTTATAAGAATTAGCACAACATAATTAAAATCCTGATTATTATCCTATATGATGGCAGCACAAGTCTAGAAAGTTTACAGCAGTTTATTTTACATATTACAATGGAATTAACTCATCTGGATCAAAGTTTTCCCAGCAGTACAAAGAGCACACACAAGCTACAGAAGTCTACAGAAGACACTAATGAAAAATACCTTCTATTCTATACCTCTGCCATAGACACAATGTTGAGCTCTATGTGTAAGCCAGCACTATACGTAGGAATGCACGCATGTCACAATTGAGGTTTCCAGCACCTTTCTGTAAAGTAGTAACTGAAGGTAAGGTTACCTGGGTGAGCAGCCTACGCCTGGTCCCGGCACTGGTTCCCGCAGACTAGAGGTGTGCTGTGGCTGGCACGGTGTCACTGGCTGGTAATGGAGACATTTGTGTGTGTATCATACCTGACTATAGAGTGGAGTAGCGCTCTCAGTCCCCAGGCACCGCAATCACTTCACTAAGCCTGTGTACTGGAGTGACGTTACACTGCACAGCTCCACTGAGCACCGTGCTCTTACTGATTAACGCTGCTCTGCACCGCGCAGCGCACTGCCTACACACAGCAGCCAAACTTTCCTGCCATGCTAAACTCATAAACTCACGTTACTGATGGGCACAGGCATAGATAATGAGTAACCATCACTGGGCTATCTAGCTCTTTGCTTAGAATATCTATCTATCTATCTATCTATCTATCTATCTATCTATCTATCTATCTATCATCTATCTATCTATCATCTATCTCTCTATCTAGATCATCTATTTATCTGTAATCTAGCTATCAGCTGTTATGAGGAAATAAAGTGATCTTACTTTTTCACTTGTACCTTGAGAGCGCTGCATGATTTTTGCATTTCATTCTTCGGACAAGATGCCTGTTCTCAGGGGCTGGCACCCACCTTTTCATAACTATTGCTGTCTTTACTTTGGATTTGATCTATCTATCTATCTATCTATCTATCTATCTATCTATCCCTCTATCTATCCCTTCGTCATCTCTCTAGTTGTCTATCTATATTTTGACATACTTTCTATTTAGCTATTTACCTGTTATCTATCTCTAAGTATCTATCTTGTCATCATCCCTTTAAATGTTTATTTATCTTCCTATCGATTATCTATATATCTATCTAGTCAATTATCTATTTTCTATTCAGCTATCTATCATCTATATACCAGTTTGTAGTTTATTAAGATATCACATATCGATGTTTGGTTTGACACTATGGTAGAATGAAATGCTTCAGAAATGCGTAAACTTGTAAGTCAATAAATGTGAGCTCATTACCCGCAAAGTATAAGATTAATACACATACAGTTGCATTTCCTAGTCTTCAGGTTCCCTCATATGATGTTGTCAAACTTTTATCCATAGATTGAATGACCGGTATATAGTCTTTGCTGAGCAGGGGACGGATATCTCCATATATGCAAATAATCCTAGCTGAAATACCTACAGTACATGCGTACATGGAAATTCTGATGTCTCTTCTCGATTAATCACACTGTATATTTATAGTATAGACGAGCACATTATGTCCTAGAGGAAGGAAGGGGTCTTTATTTATTTATACCTTCCCTGTGTGACTAAAGGATGCATTTATCCAGTTCCTGACCTCATCTGATCACAGAGTTAATATCTGACACAGAGCAAGATGTTTCTTTAATGCATACAGAAATCAAAGATATCCACACGACAAACTAGAGCTAATGCAACATAAAGAAATGTAAGCTAGAAAACAGCAGCAAAGCAGCATTGCTACTACACCGCCACTTTCCTCTTGAGTTTACTTGAGAGAGCCTAAGGTGAACCCAAGCACTTATAAACCGTGTTCAGAACCTTTATGTAATCTCTAATGTAGCTACAAAGGCTGAGTCCACATCATCTATCACCATCACCAACACAAATGATGACAGACTGACAAGGGGCAAAAAAATGAAAGTTCCTACTAGCATGTTCTATAACAGGAATTTTATTTCTGCGCTGTACAGCCATCACATAAATGCACACCTGGCAAAATAAATCTGACAAAGACCTCTTATTATGTTCTTCTACCACATGCACTTCAATTTGTTGTTTGTCCGGGACGACACATAGCAGCCTCCAGGTAACTTCATCCATATCACTAGGGTAGGTTTATATAGCTATCTGCTGTGAATTACTCCCCAGCCTTAAGACATTTATATCAGCTCCTTGTCTTCTTGCACTGCAAGTCCCTCAGTCATTATGCACTCTAGGATCTGAATACATAGGAAGTTAGTTGAGAGTTGTCTATTGTTTTGCTGTATATTGTGAATCAGGTCGTTTGATATACACATGGTTTTAGTTGTATGCAATAGGGCAGAATGGATGCAGTTTATCAAGAGAACCCAGCAGGAGTGAAGGGATCTAATCGATAAAAGAGACTGCCCAATATATACTTTGTAGTATCCCATATATCCCTTCTCAGTGTCACGATATAGCTGAATTACTTGTAGTGTATCTACGTACCACTAATACTTGTAACACTTGTAAGACTGAGATTGTCTAGTAATAATGTGCTACGCAATCTAATATTGCAAGCCTCCCAAGCTGTGCCTCAAGTAAAAGCAGTTTCAGAGACTTGTTCAAGGTCATCCACTAATGACCCATATCTAATACACAGGTTGTTAAGACCTCAGTCATTGTCTTCTAACTAAAGCGATGCTGAAGTAACCTGACCTCTAGCCCTCTACTAATGCAAAAGCAACTCGCTCTTTGTAAATATTCCCGGCATTGCAATAGTTATTTTATGTAGTCTTAGCCTTAAAGGAAGCCAGTTATGATACATAACCTTCAACAAACACAAAACTGCTTCCTACATTGATGGAGACTCTGACAAAATATATTTATCAGTAACAGCGTCACATGTTCTATATCTATACTGTATATCTTTATACAAAAAGAATGTTCTCCTAGAGGAGATGTTGCTACACTTGGTACAGGCTGCATTTCAATACCCATTCTACATTAACAAAATACAACCTCATTTTACACTCAGTGATCATCCTCACCCTTCTAGAAGTGTAGGACAATCCTTTTATTTCCTAAAACACAATCATATGAAATCTTCAGCTTGTCCTGTCTCCTCCATCCTTGCTGTTCATGTTTATGGTTCATTATCCTTGTACTAAAGAGAAAACATTTCCTAAACATAAATTAATGACAGCTTTACTTCATATCTGATACCCTGCATGCACAATACACTTAATGAACCTATTAATAGACATGGTTTCTGCACTCATCCAGATTGTTCTTGTAACTTATAACAGAATATATAAAATAAAATAAAAGATCTTACCTTGTTTTACAAGTGTCAAAGCTCAAGTACGAGTGTATTTAAACCATAGCTAGAGGCTGACACTACTGCTTGCATTGACCAGGACATGAGCCTTTAATTACACTTAAAGTAAATCACTCACCACTGTGTTAAAACACTTGGCTTCTCTAAAAAAAAAGAAGAGATTTTTTATTTTTTTATTTTTGCAGATCCAATTAATTGAAAGAAGCAGATAAAAGGCACATATGTCTAATGACTTCAATGAAACCCTAAGGGTGTTCTATCTAAAGGAGCACAAAAAGTATCACATCAAACAGAGGTGCAGGTACCTCTTCACAGCCAGATCGACCTAATTTTAATGACCCCGGTGCAAATATATATTTAGACTCTCTTTTCTTTTATTGCCTTAGAACAATACATGAATATACCTAATTTTGCAGTGTCAGATTGCAAAAGACATTTTAATCATAACCAGTCTTCCCTAGAAATTGCTGTTGATGTAATGGTTGGATTTCAATAGATTTTGAAGAAACCGCTGAGACAGACATTTATTTTATTTACTATAAAAGGGGAAAAGGATCGTGTCACTCCTCAAAGCAGAAGTGCTGCCTTCACCCTGAATAAAAGAGCACTTGACCTGTACATGAGACTTAATAAACATCAATAGAACTCAATTAAAGCAACAGTTACTGACCTGACACTAAATCACCTGCCCCATAAAAGAATGAAAAAGAAAGCCTCAGTAAGGCAAACATATTCTGTATCTAGGGAAAGTAATATAGATTTTTATTTTCATTTTACTTCTTAATAGTCTCTTTGGAAATGTATTTGACTCTATTATTCACAGTCATCGTGTTACTAAAACATCAGGTTTGGAATCACAATTTTAAATATATATTATTTCTTAATATATAGAGAAGCCATATTCTGGACCATGGGTCTACATCCTTCTGTAGAGAGTCCACTTCCTAAACCAATACTCCCAACCAGGGGTCCTCACGTATGGTCAGAAGAGAGAAGAAGCAAGTGCTACCTTTCAGTATGGATGGTAACAAGATTTCTGCCTGATCAAGAATGCTTGTCATGGGAGCAGGTGAAGCAGTCCAATAAAAAAATAAATACAGTACATGCATACATATATACATAAAACTAAAGAAATTTTAGATTACCTTATTTACCTCCTGTCAAAATTTCTTTGAGATGAATATGAGAATGCACTGGGAATGGATTTTTTTTTCTCTCAGGTGTTCCTCAGTAATAATTTTATTTATTGATTGATTGATTGATTATGCTTACATGTATAGCACCATCTTATTCTGCAGTGTTTTACAGACATTGACAGTCAGTGTCCAATATAGGGCTCACAATCTATATTCCCTACCAGAATGTCTTTGGAATGTGGGAGGAAACCAGAGAAATCACTGGTTTATGCTATAGTTACTATGGGCAATATGACTGCACAAGGGACTCCCTTTTCTCCTAACCACCACAATATTAACAACAAGGCAAACAAACAAGGAAGGGGAACCAACCTAAAGGTTATCTGGTCTTTCCCACTGGCATGGAACCATACTGCAGAATATAAAATCGATAAAATCAGAAATTAAAATGGTAATCCTATCATGTGTTGGTTCATTCCATTTTCTTTTCTGCTTTATAACTGTCCAAGCTAGCACTCCTTTCCTCTTTCTCATCCCTTGTAGTACAGAAGGGTATAATTGACTTTAGTCAGGTTCCTCATTCTTGTATGGTAATGATATGGTATTGAGATGAGAAGCCCTATGGAGGTTTATACAAGGGCTGGGCCACAAAGTAGATAGTGGGGTGGAATGAACTTAGCCCTCTAATGGATTGTTTAGTGAAACTAGAAAAAGTATCTGGTGCTACCTGGGTATAAAGTGTGGGTCCAAAGAATCCCACTGAAGTTGGGAAGATTAACTGGCAATTACCCGTACCTATACCACCCGTACAATAAAACTGAATAATTATTTAACCCGCATGTTGTAAAAAATGAAAAAAAAAAAAACACCGAAAGAAATGATTTTTTTTCCATATTGCCTCAGAAAATATGGTATAGAAACTGATAAAAAAATCATATGTACCCCAAAACAGTACCGATAAAAATCACAGCTCATCCTGCAAAAAATAAGTCCTCAACTAACTCAACAAAAAAATAAAATGCCACTCAGAAGATGGCAATGCAAAAACAATTGACTTATGTCCCTAAATGGGTTTATTGTTCTGCAAAATTAACAGCGCATAAAAAACAATATGAGGCCGGGGCCCCATGTGGCGTAAACGCCATGGTTTGTCCGCAATGGAAGCGCCACGGAAAAAAATGTGGTGTTTTATAGTCACAGTAAAGTGGATGGGATTCTAGTGAATCCCATCCCCACTTTGCGGGAAAATACGTGCAGCGGACATGCTGTGATTTCCAAAACTGTAGCGGTTTTGGAAATCACAGCAAGTCAATTATACCTTTGGAAATGCCAGAGGTTTCTCTATAGGTATAATTGAACCAGAAAGTCCGCAGAGGAAACCTCTGTGGATTTTCTGTGAAAAGCGCTGTGAGACGCTACATGGGGCCTTAGCCTAAATTAGGTATCTCCATAGTCATAATTGTCCTGACCCATAGAATAAAGGTAACATATTACTTATGCTGTACGCTAAACGGCAAAAATGTAAAAAAAATTTTTTAATCCACCAAGAAAGAATTAATAAAATATAGTAAATAAGTTATAGATACCCCAAAATGGTGTCATTACAAAATGCATCTCATCCCACAAAAAAGCAAGCCCTCATATGGCTATATCACCAGAAAAAAAAATATATAGCTTGCACAATGTGAAGTCAAAAAACCCCAAAATCACCAAATCATTAGGATAAAACTGGCTGTGGCAGGAAGGGAATGTGCGAGAGTATATCAGGATACACCCCAGATTTAGAATTTACGAGGGAAAAGACACCAGAATTGACTCACAGAGTGACCCCCAATCATAGGAGCTACTGGGAAAATAGTAAGGAATTTTACTGTTCCCAATGCACTCCGCACAGCTTACATATTCACTTTTCACCATCCGCTGTACATTCACGTCTGGGAAAACTAATGCTCACTATGCCACTTGTTTTCAAAATGGGGTCACTCCCTAGTGGATTACACTTTAGTGGCACCATAGGGGCTCTGAAAACATGACATGGCATCCAGATACCAAACAGGTAAATCTACGCTCCAAAAGTCACATACAGTAGTACTCTATCACATCTGTGCCCTGCTGGGTGCCAACCTGCAGTTTATGCCCACATGCATAAAACTGTTGAAACCAGGGTAAAAAAAACTTAACAATGTCATATGTGGGTATAAACTGCTGTTTGGGCACAGCTGGGTACAGAAGGGAAAGAGCGCTATTTGACTTTTGGAGCACAGATTTAGATGGTTTGGTTTTTGGAAGCCATGTCACTTTTGCAGAGCTGTGAAATGCCTGTAAAGTGGAATTCTTTGACACATGACCCTATATTGGAAACTACACCGCTAAAGGAATTTATCCAGCGGTACAGTGAACATTTTTAACCCCAAGTGTTGCATTAACTTATTTTCCAGACATGAATGTGCAGCTGATGGTGAAAGGTGAAAATGGCAATTTTCCCAGAAATACATAATTTCAGTGGGCAATATGCTGTGCCCAGCTTGAGTCAGAGTTGAATACTCCAAAGGCTGTTGTGCCTGGAATACCTGCTTAACAGTTTTTGGAGTGTGTGTGTCTTCTGGCACAAGCTGGGAGCAACATATTGGGGACTGAAATCTCTGGAAAAATTGTAATTTTCACTTTTCACTGTCAGCTGTGCATTAATTTCTGGAAACGAAATAATACAACACTCAAGGGTTAAAATGCCTGCTATGCCACTTGATAAATCCCTTGAGTGGTGTAGTTTCCAAAATGGGTACATGTGTCTGCGGTTTCCCCTTTACTGCCAATTCAGAGGCTCTGCAAAAGTGGCATGACATCCATAAACCAAACTGTGCTCCAAAAACCAAACAACACTCCTTCCCTTCTGTGCTATTGTACTGTCGTAACCAAGTATGTTATACAGTGTCATAAATGTGGGCATAAACTGCTGTTTGGACATACAGCAAGGTGCAGATGTAAACGGGTGCTATATGACTTTTGGAGCACAGATCTAGATTGTTGGTTTTTGGACTCCATGTCACGTTTGCATAGACCAGGAAATAGCACTTACAAAATGGGGTCACCTCTTGGAGAATTCCACTGGCACCTCCAGGGCTCTGCAAAAACAACATGGTGTCCAGAAAACAATCCCTCTAAATCTGTACTGCAAAATATCCTTCCCTTCTGAGCCCTGCTGAGTGCCCAAACAGCAGTTTACGCCCATATACAACTTTTGTGTACCCAGGATAACCCACTTAAAAGTTTTAGGATTGTGTGTCTCTGATATAGAAAGTAGGCACAACATATTGGGCACTAAAATGGCATATTTCTTTTAAAAATCTAAATTTTCACTTCGCACGTTAATTTTTGGACGCAGTCTTGAGATCAAAATGATAAAAATACCCATGGATAAATTCTGTGAGGGGTGTAGTTTACAAAATGGGGTAACTTTTTGGGGTTTCCATTGTACTGGTACTCTAGGAGCTCTGCAAATGCGAAATGGCATCGAAAACTATTTCATCAAAATAGTCCGCATTGTATACCTCTGCGGACTTTTTGTGAAAAGCGCTGCGGGAAAAACCGTGATGCATTTCTGCCACGGTTTTGCCAGCAATGCTTTTTCGTTGCAGTCTGCTACGTGGGGCCTTAGCATAAATCTGAAAAATCGCTATTAGCCTTCTAAGTACTAAAATAAATTGAAGAACGATTAAAAGATAAGAAGCAGAAGAAAGTGATCTCCATGACAAGAAGACAGGTAAGTATGATGGGATGGGGAGGAGGTTGGGCGACTGAGTTAGTTAGGTAGGTAGGGATAGTGGTCCATGGGCTAACTAGGGAAACAGGGGGGTGTGAGGCAGGGAGTGAGAGGGGGGTTCTGAGTGAACTGCAATGCATCATGGTAGTTGTAGGCTAGGACAGCAAGAAGATACCCATGTAAACAAATGCAGAGGATGACAGGAGCTCCCACAGAAACCCAGAAATCACTCAAAACACTGCTAAAGGTATTTGGATGCATTTATTAACCCATTAATAGCACTAACAGATCTTTTTTAAAAATATTTTTTTTTGCCCGGAAAACCCCTTTAAGACAGTTTTAGGCTGTGTCCTGAGTCAAAATCTCATGGTTTACTGTACTGTGTCACCAAACTGCAAATTCATAGTTATAAGGTTGACAATAAAAATGTTATTTATGTTAATGTTATTAATTTCTCTAAGGTCAACATGACACTGTTTGTCTGTGGTATAAGTGATTGTGTTTTTAAAACATTGATAATGATGAGACATATTAAATATATCTGATCATTTTAGCAGAACTGCATGGCAATAGTAGTGACTTTGTTTAACAGGCTAGATCTATGTTCTCAGCTTTATACAGTGGGGAAAAAAGTATTTAGTCAACCATCAATTGTGCAAGTTCTCCCACTTAAAAAGATGAGAGAGGCCTGTAATTGACATCATAGGTAGACCTCAACTATGAGAGACAAAATGAGAAAACAAATCCAGAAAATCACATGGTCTGATTTTTAAAGAATTTATTTGCAAATTATGGTGGAAAATAAGTATTTGGTCAATAACAAAACTTCATCTCAATACTTTGTTATATATCCTTTGTTGGCAATGACAGAGGTCAAATGTTTTCTGTAAGTCTTCACAAGGTTGGCACACACTGTTGCTGGTATGTTGGCCCATTCCTCCATGCAGATCTTCTCTAGAACAGTGATGTTTTGGGGCTATCGCTGGGCAACAGGGACTTTCAACTCCCTCCAAAGGTTTTCTATGGGGTTGAGATCTGGAGACTGGCTAGGCCACTCCAGGACCTTGAAATGCTTCTTACGAAGCCATTCCTTCGTTGCCCTGGTGGTGTGCTTGGGATCATTGTCATGCTGAAAGACCCAGCCACGTTTTATCTTCAATGCTCTTGCTGATGAAAGGAGGTTTGCACTCAAAATCTCACGATACATGGCCCCATTCATTCTTTCATGTACACGGATCAGTCGTCCTGGCCCCTTTTCAGAGAAACAGCCCCAAAGCATGATGTTGCCACCACAATGATTCACAGTAGGTATGGCGTTCTTTGGATGCAACTCAGCATTCACTCTCCTCCAAACATGATGAGTTGTGTTTCTACCAAACAGTTCTACTTTGGTTTCATCTGACCATATGACATTCTCCCAATACTCTTCTGGAACATCCAAATGCTCTCTAGCAAACTTCAGACGGGCCTGGATATATACTGGCATAAGCAGGGGGACACGTCTGGCACTGCAGGATCTGAGTCCCTGGCGGCGTAGTGTGTTATGGTAGCATTTGTTACGTTAGTCCCAGCTTTCTGCAGGTCATTCACTAGGTCCCCCCGTGTGGTTCTGGGATTTTTGCTCACCGTTCTTGTGATGATTTTGACTCCACGGGGTGAGATCTTCCGTGGAGCCCCTGATCGAGGGAGATTATCAGTGGTCTTGTATGTCTTCCATTTTCTAATTATTGCTCCCACAGTTGATTTCTTCACACCAAGCTGCTTGCCTATTGCAGATTCAGTCTTCCCAGCCTGGTGCAGGTCTACAATTTTGTTTCTGGTGTCCTTCCACAGCTCTTTGGTCTTCACCATAGTGGAGTTTGGAGTGTGACTGTTTGAGGTTGTGGATAGGTGTTTTTTATACTGATAATTTCAAACAGGTGCCATTACTACAGGTAAAGAGTAGAGGACAGAGGAGCATCTTAAAGAAGAAGTTACAGATCTGTGGGAGCCAGAAATCTTGCTTGTTTGTAGGTGACCAAATACTTATTTTCCACCATAATTTGCAAGTAAATTCTTAAAAAATCAGACAATGTGATTTTCTAGATATGTTTTCTCATTTTGTCTCTCATAGTTGAGGTCTACCTATGATGTCAATTACAGGCCTCTCTCATCTTTTTAAGTGGGAGAACTTGCACAATTGGTGGCTGACTAAATACTTTTTTTTCCCCACTGTACCCAAGCCAGAGAAATAATGAACTTTGTGGACTCATCTTTTGAACTAATCATAAGGAACTAAATTTCCCATCATTAAGCAGCACCATACAGGACATTATAGAAGTAATTAGCAGTATTTATGTGAATAAAACTCTTGGCATGAGTCTTTTGTATCTCTCATTTTGGTCACTTCTTCCCCACCTCTATAGAACTGAGGCCAAGATGGATATAGCAGAGAATTCAAAGCAAATGAAGGGTGTATTAGGGAGGGGGAGGACAAAGGAGCCTGATAAGTGGAAAATACACATTTTTATCTAATAAGATCTATTACTGAGTTACTTGTAGTTACCTTTCCGATTCATTAATTCAAAAATTGTTATAAGATTTGTGGTAAAAGTAATGATAATTATAAATTTGTACAAGTTCAAGAGAGGCCTTGATGCCATTTTTTAAAATTAAGAATATCATAGACATAGACATTTTTGGGAAATATATTGATCCAGGGACTTTTTCCAATTGCCATATTTGTTGGGAAGGAGTTTTTTCCACTTTTGTGGTGGTTGGCGTGAGCCTCATGGGGTTTTCTTGCTTTATTCTGGATGTTGGTAGGTTTATAGGTTCAACTTGATGGATTTGTGTTTTTATCCATCCTAATCTACTTTGTGTTAAGCATTGTACCATTTAAGTTTTGTTATCTTGTAATCTCTGTATTTGTTTCTCTTATGATATTTAGATTTCTTATTATTCCTATTCTTGTTTCTTCACACCACCACATATTTCTTTCTTCTTTGCATTTAGATAAAGTCATTCTAGGATTGAAAAGCCCAATAACATAAATCAAGTGGGCAGTAACAATGTATGACATACTGCCATCTTGACTAGCATACCCTAACACTAAAAGGGCTTATATCTTTAGCTGAATGGATTTAGATAAAATACGCACAGAAAAAGCTGAGGGTAACAATCAGATGATGTATGCCATCAGGCTTTTCAGACCTGGTGCTCTTTATGGAAATCTAATATTACCTATTTTATCTAAAATGATTGACTTAGTGTTTTATAAATTTCAATAGTATTTCAAAATATATACATTATCCCCCTTCCCACTCTGCGCCATACTATTATATCTCGTTGAGCATATAGTTAAGTATATTACAGCACATTCATGTAGCAGGCACAGGAACTGTCGGAATCAGAAGATGCTCAGACTCCAGCGGCTTATCTCCTCAGATGCTGTGATCATTAGCGATTCGAGTGGTTCAGGGGCAAGACATCAATGTGATAAAAAAAAAGATTTGTTTCTGTCGGTTTTTTTGGATGGAAACAAAAGTTTGGTATATTATGTTTTTGTGTGCTTTAAAAACAAAACAAAAAGAAAAACAGAAACAGATCAATTTTTTTTTAACATTGATGTCTATGTAAATGGATGGCCATCCATTTGCATCCGTTTGCATCCATTAAAAGGATATGCTAAATGGATGTAAAAAACATGATCTGAATGGAGCCTTAGTCTGCACTATCCAAAAATAGCATTATCTCTTATGGTGAATGCCATAAAAAAATAAATACCGCAATGGGCAAATTAATGTATTTTGGTCACCATGCTTTGCCAAAAAATAGGACCATAATCGCCATTTTGTTACCAGTATAAAGTTGCTGGCCATTTATCAATAGTATTGTCAATAATTCAATAATTCTGAGCCACAAATCTTTGCCTTTATCACGTTTGTTTTATTGGTGTTCATTAGTGGTGAAGAAATAAGGGGCATATTTGCCATCCTCTTCAAAGTAGAAAATAACAGGCCTTTTTGCCCTTTACAATTAAGTTATTTCATCGAACAGTATGTCAGACAGAGAAGTGAGAGGCCATGCACAGGAGAGGGCTGCAGGCCTAAATGTTTCTGACGCAGGCACAGGTCACAGAAAAGTAAGGGGGCGTGGTAACAGGGGTCAGTTACAGAGGCCTGAGCTCCCTGTGTCAAGTAGCGGTCGTGTCTTGACCAGCAACCCAACGATTGTAGACTGGTTGACTCGGTCATCTAATTCATCCCAAGTCACATCAGACACCCGCAGCCAAGAGTCGGTGGGTTCGTCAGACACAACCCTTAGTTGGCATGGCCCCGCAGCAGGCCCTGTGCCCTCACCTGTCCTCAACCTGCCTCTATTCTTTTCTGTTCCCTCAGCAAGAAAACTACTCTGTGCTGTGGGCTCAGATTCACTGTACAGTGAGGAGGAGGTACTAGAGGACAGTCAGCAGCTACTGCTCAGCCAAGATGTGGAGGAGACATCCGCCACTTCCTCATCATCATCAGGAAAGCAGAAAGCAGTGGTGCAGGGGTTCACGGAGGCAGTGGCGGTAGCAATCAGTTATTGCGGAGTGTTAGGGGTAAAATCACTTACTTGGTGGTGTGGCAGTCACTCCCTTTCCACTTGGTGGACTCTGCACCTTTCAGAGAACTGATAGCTTGCGTCGAGCCGAGGTGGAGAGTCCCAAGCTGTCATTTCTTTGCCAAGAAGGCAGTACCAGCCCTGCACAAATATGTAGAAGAAAAGGCGGGCCAGTCCTTGAGCTTGTCGGTGTCTGCCAAAGTGCTGACATGTGGAACTGTAACTACGGTCAAGGACAATACAGTATATGTCATTTACGGCCCACTGGGTTAATGTGGTGCCTGCCCAGACACACCAGCAACTTGGTCAGGTGACGCAGCTTCTGCCTCCACGTTCTCACGCCGTTGGTCCTGCAACAATGTCCGCCTCATCCTCCACTGTCTCCTCAGCCTCCACTGCAGGGACAATTCCCAGTGCTCCTCCAGCATACCACATGTGCAGGGCACAGCGGTGTCACGCTGTTCTACACCTCGTTTGCCTGGGCGAACGAAGTCACACAGGGGAGGAACTGCTCCGTGTCCTCAATCAAGAAATCGAATCCTGGCTTTCTCCAAGAGGGAGGACTGAGCCATGTGCCCTGCATGGTGCACGTGTTCAATCTGGTTGTCAAGCGTTTCCTTAAATTTTCCACCCATCTGCAAGACATCCTAAAAATGTCAAGGAAACTTTGCATGCACTTCAGCCACTCGTACACCGCCAAGCACACCCTCCTTGAGCTGCAGCGGCAGAACGGCCTCCCACAGAATGGCTGATATGAGATGTTTCCACCCGTTGGAATTCAACCGTCCATATGTTGGACCAACTGTACAAAAACAGAAAGGCCATAAACGATTTCTTGATAATCCAAGTGGACAGGGGTACTCCCCTATGTAACTTTAACGTTAGCCAGTGGCAGCTCTTGCGTGACACCTGCCGTTTGCTAGTTCCCTTTGAGGAGGCCACTTTGTTAGTCAGTCGCCAGGACTACGAGATGAACAATTTTATTCCACTGATTCACATCCTGGAAAAGATGCTTTTCAATCTGGCTGGTCAGGGGACTGGAGATGTGGCGTCTACATCTCACGGCCACATGAGCCCTGTGGGGGCTGAACTGTAGGAGGAGGAGGAGGATAAGGAGGACATTGGAGCACAAATAATGTGTAGCCAAATGGGTGGAGAGGAGAAGCAGGAGCAACCAGAACAGCCAGAGGGAGATGAGGAGGATGAGGCAGATGACCCAGACACAACATTGCAGTATGCAGTTGAGATGGATGCAGGGAGTCCCTCGGAGTCACTTATAGAAATGGCCAGAAGTATGCTGACTTCCTTATGCAGTGACAGTCGAATTGTCACCATTCGGCAGAGGGATGGCTATTGGCTCTCCACCATGTTAGACCCTCGCTACCAGGGAAAAATGGGGGCCTTTTTATACCCGCTGAGAGGGAGGACAAACTGAACTACTATAGAGGTATCCTATGCAGTAAGTTGGCCACTGCCTACCATCCTCTGCCTACCATCCGTCCATCCTCTCGTAGGTCCGACCGGGGGGGCCCTGAGCACTTAACTTGCACTGGCATGGCAGCTGTGGGAGGGGGTGGGGGTGGCAGGAGCAGTATCGGCTCCATCAGCAGCAGCCTGAGCCTAGAGTCGCTGATGAGCAGCTTTCTTCACCCACATAGTGAAGATACTGCTCATCAGCAGCTAGACACAGAGCAGAACCTGAACCAGCAGGTGGTGGCATACTTAGAGTGCACCCTACCACCCGTCATCGAAGATCCGCTGGACTACTGGGCAGCCAAACTGGATTTGTGGCCGCAACTGGCCGAGTTTGCCCTGGAAAATCTGTCCTGCCCAGCCAGTATTGTGGCATCAGAGTGGGTGTTTAGTGCAGCGGGGGCCATAGTTACCACACTCTGCCACTGGTTCACTGTATAGCCTCCTAAGGCTGTTGCTACCTACACATTATAGAGACGTGCTATGTTGCAAGTTGGCCGTTGCCTATCTGCGCCATCGTCCATCCTCTCGCATGTCTGACCGTGGGGGCCCTGAGCAATCAACTTGCTCTGGAATGGCAGCTGTAGGAGAGGGTGGGGGTGGCAGGAGCAGTATCAGCTCCATTAGCACAATGGGAACAAAATGGCGAATATGGTCCTCCTTATGGATTTAGACACTAATAAACACCTTTAAATAAGTGATAATAACCGCTAAGAATTATTGAATTATTATTGACAATGTTTTTAAAAATGGCCTGCAACTTTATACTGGTAACAAAATGGCGAATATGGTCCTCCTTATAGGTTTAGACAGTAATAAACACCTTTAACCCCTTAAGGACCCAGCCCAAAAGTGCGTTAAGGACCAGGCCTCGTTTTTCAAAACTGACATGTGTCACTTTATATGGCAATAACTTTGAGACGTCTTAACTTACACAAGTGATTTTGAGATTGTTTTTTCGTGACACATTGTACTTCATGTTAGTGGTAAACACTAATGAATATTTTTGTATTTATTTATAGAAAAATAGGAAATTTGATGGAAATTTTGAAAAAAAAATCGCAATTTTCAAAATGTGAAATGCTCTGCTTTTCAGATAGATAGTCATACCACCCAAATACATTAATACATATTATCTACCATATCTCTGCTTTATATCGGCATCATCTTTTAATCGTCCTGTAATTTATTTTGGATGTCAGAAGGCTTACAAGTGTAACAGCGATTTTGCAGATTTACAAGAAAATTTCCCAAACTAATTTTTTAGGGACCACTTCAGTTCTGAAGAGGATTATAAAGGCCTATATATTAGAAACCCCCATAAATCACCCCATTTTCAAAACTGCACCCCTCAAATAATTCAAAATAACATTTGGGAAGTTTGTTAACCCTTTAAGAATTTCACTGGAATTAAAACAATATGGAGGTGAAATTTAGACATTTAATTTTTTCCCACTAATTCCTTAATTTAGCCCTAAAATTAACACATTCACAAAGGGTTAAAGGAAAAAATGCATCTCACAGTTTGTTATGCAATTTCTCCCGAGCACGGAAATACCCCACAAGTGGGTGTAAACTGATGTTTGGGCGAATGGCAGCGCACGGAAGGGAAGGAGCGACACTGGGCGTCTGAAAAGCAGATTTTGCTGGAATAGTTTTCAGGTGCCATGTCTCATTTGCAAAGCCCCTAGAGTACCAATACAAAGGAAAACCCCAAAAAGTGACCCCATTTTGCAAACTACACCCCTCACAGAATTCATATAGGGGTATAGTGAGCATTTTGACCTTACATTCGTTTCACAGATTTTGCTAACACTGGGATGTATAAATGAAACATTACTAAAATGTCACTTTATCCCCAAAGTTTTCATTTTCACAATGGGTTAAAGGAGAAAAAGCACCCCACAGTTTGCAAAATAATTGCTCCTAAACACAGCAATACCCCATATGTGGTCGTAATCTGCTGTATGGGTACATGGCAGGGCTCAGAATGGAAAGAGCGCTATTTAGCTTTTGGAGAGCAGATTTTGCTGGAATAGTTTTCAGGTACCATGTCGCATTTGCAGAGCCCCCAAAGTAGCAATACAGTGGAAACCCCCTAAAAGTGACCCCATTTTGGAAACTACACCCCTCACAGAACATATCAAGGGACATAATGAGCATTTTGACCCTACAGCTGTTTCACAGATTTTATTAACATTGGGACATTAAAATAAAAAATTACTTTTTTTCCAATAAACCGTCAATTTAGCCCCAAATTTTTCATTTTCACATGAGGACAAAGGAGAAAAAGCACCCCAAAGTTCGTTACACAATTTCTCCTGAACACAGAAATGCCCCATATGTGGTTGTAATCTGCTGCATGGGTAAATGGCAGGGCTCAAAATGGAAAGAGCGCTATTTAGCTTTTGGAGGGCAGATTTTGCTGGAATAGTTTTCGGATGCCATGTTGCATTTGCAGAGCCCCTAAAGTACCAATATAATACAAACCCCCAAAAAGTGACCCCATTTTGGAAACAAACACCCCTTATTGAATTTATCTAGGGGTATGGTGAACATTTTGACCTCACAGCTGTTTCACAGATTTTATTAACATTGGGACATTAAAATGAAAAATTACTTTTTTTTCCAATAAACCGTCAATTTAGCCCCAAATTTTTCATTTTCACAAGAGGACAAAGGAGAAAAAGCACCCCAAAGTTCGTTACACAATTTCTCCTGAACACAGAAATGCCCCATATGTGGTTGTAATCTGCTGCATGGGTAAATGGCAGGGCTAAAAATGGAAAGAGCGCTATTTAGCTTTTGGAGGGCAGATTTTGCTGGAATAGTTTTTGGATGCCATGTCGCATTTGCAGAACCCCTAAAGTACCAATATAATGGAAACCTCTCAAAAGTGACCCCATTTTAGAAACTACACCCCTCAAGGAATGTATCAAGGGGTATTATCATTTAGAGCCTAAAAATGCTTCCCAAAAATTAATGTACAAAGTGAAAATTAAAGTTTTTAAAGAAATATCCAATTTCAGTGCCTAATACGTTGCGGCCACTTTGTGGCATCAGAGACATGCACTCCTAAAACTATTAAGTGGGCTATCCCGGGGACAAAAAAATTATATATGTGGGTATAAACTGCTGCTTGGGCACGCAGCAGGGCTCAGAAGGGAAGGAGCACTGTGGTTTTTTTTAGCTTTTGGAGTACAGATTTAGAGGGACTTTCTGGTCGCCATGATATTTTTGCAGAGCCCTGGAGGTGCCAGTAAATTGGAATTCCCCAAGAAGTGACCCCCATTTTGTAGGGGCAATTTTAGGGTCTCTGCAAATGTGACATGGCGTCCAAAAAAACAACAATCTAAATATGCGCTCCAAAAGCACATAGCGCTCCTTCACATTTGCGCCCTGCTGTGTGCCCAAATGACAGTTTATGCCCACACGTATGACACTGGTGTACTCAGGATAACGTACTTAACAATGCCATATGTGGGTATAAACTGCTGTTTGGGCACAGCCAGGCACAGAAGGGAAAGAGCGCTATTTTGGTTTTTAGAGCACAGTTTGCTTTTTGGACACCATGTCACTTTTGCAGAGACCATGAATTGTCAGTAAAGTGGAATCCGCAGACATGTCACCCCATTTTGGAAACTATACCCTTCAAGGGATTTATCAAGTGGGGTAGCAAACATTATTAACCCTTAAGTGTTGCATTCTTTTAATTTCCAAAAATGAATGCGCAGCTGATAATGAAAAGTTAAAAATGAAATTTTTCTATAGATACGCCATTTCAGTGCCCGATATGTTGTGCCCAGCTTATGTCTGCACAGACACACACTCCAAAAACTGGTGATCGGGGATCCCGAGCACAACAGCTTTTGGAGCGTTCATCTCTGATACAAGCCGGGCACAACATATTACGCACAGAAATGTCGTATTCCTGGAATAATTGTCATTTTCACCTTTCATCATCAGCTGCCTATTCATTTACGGATAATAAATTATAGCAACACTTGGGGGTTAAAAATGCTCACTGTACCCCTGGATAAATTCCTTCAGGGGTGCAGTTTCCAAAATGGGGTGACATGTCAGGGGATTCCACTGTACTGGCATTTCAGCTCTGCAAAAGTGCAATGGCGTCCAAAAACCAAATAGCGCTCCTTCCCTTCTGTGCCCGGCTGTGCCCAAACAGGAGTTTATACCCACATATCACATTAAGTACCTTATCCTGGGTACACCAGTGTCATACATGTGGGTATAAACTGCGGTTTGGGCACACAGTAGGGCACAGAAGGGAAGGAGCGCTATATGGCTTTTGGAGCGCAGATTCAGATGTTTGGGATCTGGATGCCATGTCATGTTTGCAGAGCCTCTAAAGTACCAGTAAAGTGGAATCCCCTAGGGAATGACCCCATTTTGAAAACTGCACCCCTCAAAGAATTTATCAAGGGGTGTAGCGAGCATTAGTATCCCAGACGTTACTGCACAGCGGATGGGGAAAAGTGAATATGTAATCTGTGCGTAGTACATTGGGTACACTAAATTCCCTACTATTTCCCCAGTAGTTCCTATTATTGGGGGGTCACTCTGGGGGTCACTTCTGGTTTATTATCCCTCGTAAACTCTAAATCTGGGGTGTACCCTAATATACGCTCGCACAGCTTATACATTCCCTTCCTGCCGCAGCCAGTTATGCTCTAATGATTTGGCGATTTTTGGGGTTTTTGTCTTCACATTGTACGAGTTATATTTTCTTTATTTCTCTGGTGATGTAGCCATATGAGGGCTTGTTGTTTTCAGGGTGAGATGTATTTTTTAATGACATCATTTTTAGGTGCTTACAACTTATTAAATAAATTTTATTAACTCTTTCTTGGTGGATTAAAAAACAACCCCCTCAATTCTGGCACTGCGTTTTATCTTTTAAATTTTTCACCATGCAGCGTAGAGCATAAGTAACATATTATCTTTATTCTGCGGGTCGGTACGATTACGGCGATACCTCATTTATAATGTTTTTTTATGCAATACCAATTTTGCAGAACAAAAACCCATTTGGGGACATAAATCAATTTTTTTTGCATCGCCATCTTCTAAGATGCGTAGCATTTTTATTTTTCAGTTTAGAGAGTTGGTTTAGGGCTTATTTTTTGCAGGACAACCTGTGCTTTTATTGGTACTGTTTTGGGGTACATATGACTTTTTGATCACTTTTTATGGCATATTTTGTAAGGTGAGATGGCGAAAAATCGTTACTTTTGGCGGTTTTTTTCCGTTTTTTTTCCCCCGACTTTCACCGTGTACATTAAATATGGTTTCAGTTTTATTGTACAGGTTGTTATGGACGCAACGATACCAAATATGTATTGTTTTTATTAATTTTTAGGTTTATTTTTTATATAATTCATTTTATATAGGAAAAGGGAATTTTTGGGGCTTTATTCTTTTATTAATTTTTTTCACATACTTTATTATTTTTTTTTTCACTTTTTTTTTACTTTTTCTTGTGTCCCATTAGGACACCTGAGCCAGCAATGCTTTGATTGCTGGCTCAGCACTATAGACTGCAAGACACGAGCATACTCGTGTCTTACAGCCTATACAGGAAGTCAGCGCTATGGAAACACAGCGCTGACTTCCTGATGTCTCGGCAGGATCAACCAGGTACTGGGGGCTCCAGGCAGCCTGGGGTCACTTGGCAGACCCCGGGCTGCACATTAGAGATATCGGCACCCCCCCGATCTCGTCGCGGGGGGTGCCGAGGGGGTCGGCAAGACGGCGGCATCCAAGGGGTTAAAACCGCCGATCGGAAGTTATGGCCGACCGGGGGTTATGGAGCAGGGTGTTTGCTGTCAGATACAGCTAACACCCGGTTCCGATACCGCCTGCTCAGATAGTGAGTGGGCGGCCGGCCTCGGGCGTAGTATTACGTCCTGGTGAGTGAAGTACCTAGCGCCCAGGATGTAATAGTACGTCCAAGGTTGTTAAGGGGTTAAATAAGTGATAACTGCGAAGAATTATTGAATTATTGAATTATAATTGACAATACTGTTTTGATAAATGGCCTGCAACTTTACTGTATACTGGTAACAAAATGGCGAATATGGTCGTTATGTCTTTCCCCACGTTAAAGTCGTTTATTACAGATAAGTGCAGATATTATTGAATGATAATCTAGTTTTCTTTGGAACAGTAGTACTGACAAATGTAATGTTATACTGTGAAAGAACAGTGAATAAGCCCCTTATAATAAACGCCTTTAAAAAGGCTTTTTTTGACAGATACATGCAGATATTATTGGATGATAATTCAGTTTTCTTTGGCACAATAGTACTGACAAATGTAATGTTATGCTGTGGAAGAACAGTGAATAAGCCCCTTATAATAAACGCCTTTAAAAAGGCATTTTTTACAGATACGTGCAGTTATTAGTGTATGATAAATCAGTTTTTTGCTGTACTGCACTGCAAAAGGCTTGTTGTGTTCCACCTTGAAGACATAGATATGAGTAATGAGCAGCAGTATAACGGTAGTGAGTGCTGCAATGTGAATTATGCTGCAAATTCTTGCTGTAAATGACCCAGCATCCACTCCAAATTCTTCTCTCAATTCCTCCCTATCCTTACCCTACACTTGTAATCCTCTTTCCCTGAATTTCTATCTGTTTTCTAAGTCTTTCCCTAGCTCCTGCCAATGTCTGTCCCTACAGTAAGAGCGATGTGGAATGACTGTACCTAAAATGGCCGAGGGTTTTTATAGGGCTGTGACATCACAGGTCCGGCTGGCTGCTGATTAGCTGCACGCTTGGCATTGTGGATGATCCTGCGCTCCCAGAGTCCCTTCCCCCTTGTCCTAACATGTGCGACTGCCATTTTCTAAAAAATGCGATTCAATGCATCATAGCGTGAGGAAATCTGGAATCGTGGCGAATCGAAGATTTCCTGAAATTCGGATCGTGCTCATTGCTCATGTCTACCTATCACCACTGTCACCACTCGGGCAGATGTGTCATGCAGCCTGGTCCATCATCACATTCCACTATAGCACACTGTTGGTGCTATCATCACAGTGTTAGAAAAAAAAAAAAAAAACTATTTTAAATTCACACCTGCTTCCATCATGGGAAACATTTTGGTGGCTTTTTTTTTTTTTTTTTTTAAAAAACAATTCTTCATCACTTTTCAAGTGGCTCACAGCCACAAATTTATCTTCCAAATAACTATAAGTGATATAACCACCATGTGTGTCTGAAAGACCAAGGACGTGCACATTTCCCTAATAAATGGAGTGTTTTAAAAGTTAAATGTGTAAAATTGAGTGTTAGCTCAGTGTATGGTTGAACTCAGAGTTTGTTATATAATGGACATGGGCATAAAGTCCAGACTTTCAGCTTTCATTTGAGGGTATCCACACTAAAATTGGATGAAGGGTTTAGGAGTTTCAGCTCCTTAACATGTGCCACCCTGTTTTTAAAGGGACTAAAAGTAATTGGACAATTGACTCAAAGGCTGTTTCATGGGCAGGTGTGGGCAATTCCTTCGTTGTGTCATTTTCAATTAAGCAGATAAAAGACCTGGAGTTGATTTGAGGTGTAGTGCTTGCATTTGGAAAATTTTGCTGTGAAGAAAAGATGCGGTCAAAGGAGCTCTTCATGCAGGTGAAACCAGCCATCCTTAAGCTGCGAAAACAGAAAAAAAAAAATCAGAGAAATTGATACAATATTAGGAGTGGCAAAATCTACAGTTTGGTACATCCTGAGAAAGAAAGAAAGCACTGGTGAACTCATCAATGCAAAAAGACCTGGATGCCTACGGAAGACAACAGTGGTGGATGCTCGCAGAATAATTTCCATGGTGAAGAGAAACCCCTTCACAACAGCCAACCAAGTGAACAACACTCTCCAGGATGTAGGCGTATCAATATCGAAATCTACCATAAAGAGAAGACTGCATGAAAGTAAATACAGAGTGTTCACTGTACGGTGCAAGCCACTCATAAGCCTCAAGAATAAGGCTATATCAGACTTTGCTGAAAAACATCTAAAAAAGCCAGCACAGTTCTGAAACCAAGATCATCCTCTACCAGAATGATGGAAAGAAAAAAGTATGGCGAAGACGTGGTACAGCTCCTGATCCAAAGCATACCACATCATCTGTAAAACATGGCGGAGGCACTGTGATGGCTTGGGCATGCATGGATGCCAGTGGCACTGGGTCACTAGTGTTTATTGATTATGTGACACAGGACAGAAGCAGACGGATGAATTCTGAGGTATTCAGAGACATTCTGTATGCTCAAATCCAGCCAAATGCAGCCAAACTGATTGGTCGGCGTTTCATAATACAGATGGACAATGACCCAAAACATAAAGCCAAAGCAACCCAGGTGTTTATTAAGGCAAAGAAGTGCAATATTATTGAATGGCCAAGTCAGTCACCTGATCTCAACCCAATGGAGTGTGCATTTCACTTGTTAAAGACTAAACTTCAGACATAAAGTCCCACAAACAAACAGCAAGTGAAAACCGCTGCAGTAAAGGCCTGGCAGAGCATTAAAAATGAGGAAACACAGCATCTGGTGATGTCCATCAGTTCAAGACTTCAGGCAGTCATTGCCAACTAAGGGTTTTCAACCAAGTATTATAAATTACCATTTTACAGGTACATCTCAATAAATTAGAATATCTTTGAAATCTTTATTTTTTTCAGTAATTAAATTAAAAAAGTGACCTCCTATATTTTCTAGATTCTTTACACACAGAGCATTCTATTTCAAGTGGTTTATTTCTGTAAATGTTGATTATGGATTACAGGTAATGAAAACCAAAATCTAAGAAAATTTGAATATTGTAAACAAAGTTCAGTATTGTAAATTCAGTGTGTCACCTGCCAAGGTTTCCTAAACCTTTAAATGGTCCCTAAGTCTGGTTCAATAGGACACACAATCATGGAAGACTGCTGATTATGAATTGAATTACTGAAATGAATGAACGTTTCAAAAATATTCAAATTTATTGAGATGCACCTTTATTTACAATTATTTAATTTGTCCAATTACTTTTGAGCCCCTGAAATGAAGGGATTGTGTAATAAATGCTTTAGTTCCTCACATTTTTATGCAATCACTGAATTAAAGCTGAAAGTGTGAACTTCAGCTGCATCTGAATTGTTTTGTTCAAAATTCATTCTGGGAATATACAGAACCAAAATTAGAAAAATGTCCAAATATTTATGGACCTAACTGTAACTTTGTCTTAGAGAGCTAAAAATTGGAGATGTGTTCCTAGGAGCCCTAAGAGTGTTTTACACTATGTTTTAAGCCAATTTAAAGTGTATTTCATACTGAAGTTGTTAGCTCCGAAATGAACCGAGGACCTGAGCCGCTGAAACTGAACAGAAAACAAATCTTGAGAAGTTTGCCCATGTTTAATTAGCAAATGCTGCAAGTTTATTGGGTGAGCAACAAAAAAATGCTTAAGGCTAAGGCCTCACGTTGTGGAAGCACAGCGTTTTTTGTACCATATTTTGCTGCGTTTTTTTTTTTAGACAAAGTCTGGAGTGGCTTGAAAAGGAATGGAAAATATAAAGGAAGCACTTAGATGTTTCCCTTCTTTTAAATTCACTCTTGTCTTTGGCTTAAAAAACCGCGGCAAAATCAGCAAAAAAAAAAAATGGCTGCATTTGTGCAACATGAAGCCTCAGACTAAGAAACAAATACTGTTTCAGATTAGCAGGCTCTGTCACACTGATTATTGGGTGAGCACTAAAAACCCCCTCGGAAATAATGGAGATTTTTTTCAGATTAGCGCAGACTGTGAGACTGTATATTTGGTGAGCAACAAAAAAAAAAAAAACACTTAAGATACAAATATTTTTTCAGATTAGCATGCTCTGCCACACTGTTTATTGGGTGAGCACTAAAAATCTCGTAAATAATGGAGATTTTTTTCAGATTAGTGCAGGCTGTGAGACTATATTGGGTGAGCAACAAAAAAAAAGCTTAAATAACAGAGATTTTTTTCAGAATAGCACAGGTGGAATCAGTATTTAGCTGTTAAAACAGCACTTTGTATGCATTTAGTGAAAAAAAAAATTGCCCAAAAAAATCCTTAAATAAAGATTTTTGACTAACAGGACTGAGAGGAAGGACTATTAGGAAGAATTATGTTTAAACAATCTGTAGACAGATGAAACTGCACTATTGCGCATCAGACAAAATTAGATTATTGGCAATGAAAAATATACTTTGTCTGTCTGTCTGTCTGTATTACTGTAGGCTGCTGTAGTCATGCTCACACAGCACAGATATTCTCCCTCACTCCTATCTATGATTTCTTTCACTAATCTGCCTGTAATTGTTTAAATCAGACTAAAGTTTACTATTCCTAAACTTCTTTAGCTCTATTGCAATTTGCAAGCTTTGCACCATTCAGTGCTCTCTGTATAATGCAGTAAGATGAATAACACATCCATCCCGACATCTGCCATGACTTAAATGCCTTGTGTTCAAGCCCACAGAACGTTATATAGTGTATATAACATTAGCATGGAAGGTGTCCACCTACCACTGACTATTGGCTGAGAGGCTGTCAGATGGCTCCATAATGTCTCAATATCTCACAAGATACGTGTCTCTTCTCTATTTTTTCTGCAGAATACATGTTAGTTCATCCAAGATGAATCTCCATTTATTTGGTTTTGTTTCGGAATATTCCGGTCAAGTCCAGCTCATGATGAATTGATTCGCCTGTCTCTACTCAGTGCCTTACAAGCTCACCTTCTTATTCTGGTGTCTGTGTGTCTTGTTTTGTAGTTTTATCTGTTGTATTGCCAAATGAAAACAGATTCTTTGGATTCCGTGTAAAAGAATAAAATTATTGAGTAAAAACACTGGACTATCCCCAATAGCTTAACATTTTATTAAGAATAGTATAAGAAGATAGCAAAAGGTAACATTTCACTAAGAACAGTATAGCAAAAGGTCTTATAACAAGGAAAAGTATTACAGATATTAGAAGGTATAATCAAACCTTGCAATACAGTAGGTATAGCAAGGTACAATCAAACTTAGTCAAACTGTGACTTAATCAAAACTTGTACTAAAGCAAGGTATATTCAACACTAGCAATAAAGCAAAGTATATTCAACACTAGCAATAAAGCAAGGTATATTCAACACTAGCAATAAAGCAAGGTATATTCAACACTAGCAATAAAGCAAGGTATATCAAATATCAAAAGTCAATCAAACTATGATATATCCAACACTTACAATACAACAGGTATAGCAAGGTGATCAAATCAAATACTTACAACACTGTCAAGCTTCATAGAGGAGTTCTGATAAGGGTATCAGTAGGAAGCATCACTCAGCCATATGACAGGTATCATCAAGCAGAAACAGGCGTCCCCAAGGATCTGCTATCAAGAATGCAACTTCCTGCTGAGGGATGTCTTCCAATCTTATACCCTTTGTGTGTGTCATAAAGTGGGCGTCTACAGAAGTGATACACCTTTGTAAGGCCTCACTTATCTTCAAGATCATATTCATGTGGAAGGGGCCAGTTTTCACTAGAATATGTCTTGTGACATATATGCTTTAAACAGAGTTGCTCTTTTGATCTAATCAGTATGGACATACAAATATAACCTGTTGATCTGGTTGGTATAGATATGTCCTTAAACAGCGTCGTTGATCTAATCTGTATCTAATTAGTATGGACATACAAATATAACCTGTTGATCTGGTTGGTATAGATATGTCCTTAAACAGCGTCGTTGATCTAATCTGTATCTAATTAGTATGGACATCATAAACATTTTGTCATAAGCAGCCATTTTGTCAAGGGCTGCTATTTTGCAATACATCTGTGTGCATGCATGCATGTTACTAGTTTTTTTATGCCAGAGTCATTGTCTGTTCTGTCTTATGCTAGTCCTGTTGTGTATATTTATATAACTCAGCTATCTGTGGCCATGTGCCTCCTGCTACCTGTTTGTCCTGTACTGTACCCTGTCTGATTTTGTCCTGTTCAACTCTCTGTCTTGTATTTAGGTTCACATTCAGTGATTTTTATCCTGTTTCTGTGATGCTCTGCACTGCAGTTCTGTTTGCCTGGCCAGCTGCTACCAAACTGGGACCACCTTAGGAGGTAATGACATGGTAGACTCGCTACAGCGAAGACCAGATCCTCTTATAGGGTTTAAAGGGTGAAAAACGGGGAGTCTGTTGGGATAATATCCTTAGAGCTGGTCCCAAGCCAAACCAGTTTGGTAGCACAGGGGGTCCACACTCCACTGCCCATCACAATACCTTTATTGTGTATTCACAAAACTGTAACTTACAGGCAATTGGTATGTTTTTTTCATTCATTTAATTTGAAATACCCAGAATCAGTCTAATTCTGATTTAGGCTAAAGCCCCACGTAGCGGGCCGCAGCCAAAAAGCGCTGCGGGAAAAAACGGAAATGCATCGTGGTTTTTCCTGCAGCGCTTTTCACAGAAAGTCCGCAGAGTTTTCTTCTGTGGACTTTCAGCGTCTATTATACCTACAGTGGGTATGGAAAGTATTCAGACCCCTTTAAATGTTTCACTCTTTGTTTCATTGCAGCCATTTGCTAAAAGCAAAAAAGTTCATTTTATTTCTCATTAATGTACACTCAGCACCCCAGCTTGACAGAAAAAAAACAGAAATGTAGATATTTTTGCAAATTTATTAAAAAAGAAAAAATGAAATATCACATGGTCATAAGTATTCAGACCCTTTGCTCAGTATTGAGTAGAAGCACCCTTTTGAGCTAGTACAGCTATGAGTCTTCTTGGGAATGATGCAACAAGTTTTTCACATCTGGATTTGGGGATCCTCTGCCATTCTTCCTTGCAGATCCTCTCCAGTTCCGTCAGGTTGGATGGTGAACATTGGTGGACAGCCATTTTCAGGTCTCTCCAGAGATGCTCAATTGGGTTGAGGTCAGGGCTCTGGCTGGGCCAGTCAAGAATGGTCACAGAGTTGTTCCGAAGCCACTCCTTTGTTATTTTAGCTGTGTGCTTAGGGTCATTGTCTTGTTGGAAGGTGAACCTTCGGCCCAGTCTGAGGTTCAGAGCACTCTGGAAGAGGTTTTCTTTTGCAACCAGTCATCCTGTCCCTGCAGCTGAAAAACACCCCCATAGCATGATGCTGCCACCACCATGTTTCACTGCTGGGATTGTATTGGGCAGGTGATGAGCAGTGCCTGGTTTTCTCCACACATACCGCTTAGAATTAACACCAAAAAGTTCAATCTTCGTCTCATCAGACCAGAGAATCTTATTTCTCATAGTCTGGGAGTCCTTCATGTGTTTTTTGGCAAACTCTATGCGGGCTTTCCTATGTCTTGCATTGAGGAGAGGCTTCCTTCGGGCTACTCTGCCATAAGGCCCTGACTGGTGGAGGGCTGCAGTGATAGTTGACTTTTTGGAACTTTCTCCCATCTCCCTACTGCATCTCTGAAGCTCAGCCACAGTGATCTTTGGGTTCTTCTTTACCTCTCTCACCAAGGCTCTTCTCCCACGATTACTCAGTTTGGCTGGACGGCCAGGTCTAGGAAGAGTTCTGGTCGTCCCAAACTTCTTCCATTTAAGGATTATGGAGGCCACTGTGCTCTTAGGAACCTTGAGTGCTGCAGAAATTCTTTTGTAACCTTGGCCAGATCTGTGCCTTGCCACAATTCTGTCTCTGAGCTCCTTGGGCAGTTCCTTTGACCTCATGATTCTCATTTGCTCTGACATGCACTGTGAGCTGTGAGGTCTTATATAGACAGGTGTGTGCCTTTCCTAATCAAGTCCAGTCAGTTTAATTAAACACAGCTGGGCTCCAATGAAGGAGTAGAACCATCTCAAGGAGGATCAGAAGGAAATGGACAGCATGCGAGTTAAATATGAGGGTCACAGCAAAGGGTCTGAATACTTATGACCATGTGATATTTCAGTTTTTCTTTTTTAATAAATTTGCAAAAATATCTACATTTCTGTTTTTTTTCTGTCAAGATGGGGTGCTAAGTGTACATTAATGAGAAATAAAATGAACTTTTTTTTGCTTTTAGCAAATGGCTGCAATGAAACAAAGAGTGAAAAATTTAAAAGGGTCTGAATACTTTCCATACCCACTGTATATGGAAACTGCTAGTGTTTCCATAGGTATAATTGACATTCTGGAATTTGCAAAAAGACGAGCGTTTTTCAAATTGCAGCATTTCTGCTGCAGATTATTTTCTGCAATGTGTGGAGGGGATTTAGCCAGAATCCCATTCACTTTGCAGTTAATGTAACATGCCATGGTTTCTGCCACGACCAAATCGCTGTGTTTAGGTTATGTGGGGTCCCAACCTTAAATTTAGTTTAAAATGTTAGGTGGCCTGTGGTTTCCTATCAGTCTTGGAGTGACCATCAGAGTACCAGAAAATTTAATAGAGATCATGAGTTTTGACAGTATAATAGAGCCCAGACTCAACAGTCTAAAAGGATAATCTCACAGGATAACCTCACAAGAATCTGACTATAAATGGAATATTTTTCCCCAAGAGCCCAACAAGTGTACGAGTATTTTCCCAATGTGTTCTTTGATCAATTAGAGAGTACAACTTGTCGAATTCCTTTGCTTCAGTTCCAGAACATATGGTTCACTCCTTACTACTTTTACTGATATTGTATGAAAACAAGAGATATAAATAGATTGATTTCAGGTGTATTAAATCTCATATGTATTAAATATTGATTGTTTGCCATTTGCATGGGGTAGCTGATTAGTTTTACCTTATGGTGTTTATAAAGTTACAATTTTCATTATAAATTCAATTCTTTACTAGGCTAAACTTGCAAAAACTAGAGCAACCAAAAGGGAAATATGAATGTGTACACAATGTATAAGTACTTGATTGTAATCACTTATTACTAACCATGAAATATCATGTGACATTTCTTAAAATTTTATGACTGCACAGAACCCTCAGGGTTTAAATGTTAAACATCTGCTTTCTGCCAATGAGTTTTAAACTATTTATATTTGACATCTGTTATCTATGGAGAATGAAATCAGTTGGCCTAACAAGTTTGATTACATTTTAGTTGCTGAATCTTGTAAAGTCAATTCCTAATAGATTGTGCTTCAGTTAATTTAATATAAAAGCGTAACTAAACTTTCAGACAACTTTTCATTTTCTGGCAGTATTTGTGTCATTAATAAAATTTGTAATATACTTTATTAACAAATTTTGGATCCTTTCTGTGAAATCCTGCATTTTTTTTTACTCATTCCCTTGTTTCTATATCGAGATCTGTTTCTTCCTCTCACTGAATGTTACTCTGTATTGTGTAGGGGAGTACAGGGCTGTGTAACATGTAGAGAAAATGAGGCTAAGCGAGGGTCACTTCAAGCAGTTATATCTCGGACATTATAAAATGTACAAACTTGATTATCTTCTTTCATATGACACTAAGGTTACAGTGCTATCTAAATTATTTTCAGAGATATCACTGATTGAAAACATAGAGGGGATTGGGATATTTATATCATATATATTATACAGCTGAATATAAATATTCTAATCCCAGCTGTGTTTTCAACCAGTGATATTCTCTGGAAATAATTTAGATAGCACTGTACGTTTTATAATGTCCAAGATATTACTGTGACCATCCCCTATCCTAATTTTCTCTACATTTTAAAAGCCCCGTACGCCTGTACACCATAAACAGTAACATTCAGTGAAAGACAGAAACAGCTCTCAATAGAAACAAGGTAAAGAGTGAAAAAATGCAGGATTTCACAGAAAGGATCCAAAATTTGTTAATAAAGTGTATTGCGAAATGTATTTATGACACATATACTGCCAGAATATCAAAAGTTGCTCGAAAGTTTAGTTACGCTTTAACCTTTTATTAAGTTCTTTAATTCATTGAATTGGTATAGGACAACCCAAATTTAATGATAGGGATAAATGAACCCCCACAAAAAAATTACAAACATAATAGGTTACATCATACAGATGTAGCAGTTATTTACATTACAGGCTGATTGCGTAAATGTGATCTGTCTGTGATGTTAACATCCACTGTATGGAAATTCATTTGGTTCCTGCATGCATTTGCATTATAGGACTTCATATGAATAGCAAGGCAGTGCTTGCCTCCTCCTGTGTGATCGGGTTACGCTCAATCACATTTAAAGTAGGTCACTGACCTACATTCGATGTGATTGCTAATAACCCTGATCACATAATGCTGATGACTTTTTTGTTTTGAACTACATCAGAATTGTTGGACCCTGTTGATGATTATTGCCTTTTTTAAAAAATAAAATGGTCAAAGAGGTTAGTGTGTACTATGTGTGTGTTTTTTTTTAAATACTTTTCTATTACCTTAGTAATGGACAGCTGTCTGATTGAAAGCTGTCCATTTCTAAGATGGGGCTTAATGGTAGCCTTTAAAAGTCTAACATTAACTTCCCTATTATTATTCTATTACCCACTGCCACCCAAGATATCAGTAAGAGCCAGGTACAGCCAACCATTTGAAGCAATACCTAGGGAAGATCAGGCTGGTACTATCAAGTTTGAAAAGACCAAAATCCATGGACCTTTACACCCTGGTATTGCTAGTCTACTGCTTCTTGATGTAACTGGCTGATATATCAAATCTGAAGAAGCCCATGTTTTTTTTTTTTAATAAATGCATAATCAAACTATGAAGCAACACAGTGGCTTACTGGTTAGCACTGTTACCTTGCAATGCTGGGTTCCTGGGTTTGAATCTGACCAAGGGCAAGATCTGTATGGAGCTTGTGGGTTCCCTCCAGGTAGGAGAGGCACAGACCTGTCTATATAAGACCTCACAGCTCACAGTGCATGTCAGAGCAAATGAGAATCATGAGGTCAAAGGAACTGTCCAAGTTGCTCAGAGAAAGAATTGTGGCAAGGCACAGATCTGGCCAAGGGTACAAAAGAATTTCTGCAGCACTCAAGGTTCCTAAGAGCACAGTGGCCTCCATAATCCTTAAATGGAAGAAGTTTGGGACGACCAGAACTCTTCCTAGACCTGGCCATCCAGCCAAACTGAGCAATCATGGGAGAAGAGCCTTGGTGAGAGAGGTAAAGAAGAACCCAAAGATCACTGTGGCTGAGCTCCAGAGATGCAGTAGGGAGATGGGAGAAAGATCCACAAAGTCAACTATCACTGCAGCCCTCCACCAGTTGGGGCTTTATGGCAGAGTGGCCCGAAGGAAGCCTCTCCTCAGTGCACGACATATAAAAATCCATATAGAGTTTGCCAAAAAACACATGAAGGACTCCCAGACTATGAGAATTAAGATTATCTGGTCTGATGAAATGAAGATTGAACTTTTTGGCGTTAATTCTAAGTGGTATGTGTGGAGAAAACAAGGCACTGCTCTTCACCTGCCCAATACAATCCCAACAGGGAAACATGGTGGTGGCAGCATCATGCTATGGGGGTGTTTTTCAGCTGCAGGGACAGGATGACTGGTTGCAATTGAAGGAATGATAAATGCGGCCAAGTACAGAGATATCCTGGAAGAAAACTTCAATGACCCTAAGACAATGACCCTAAGCACACAGCTAAAATAACAAAGGAGTGGCTTCGGAACAACTCTGTGACCATTCTAGACTGGCCCAGCCAGAGCCCTGACCTCAACCAAATTGAGCATCTCTGGAGAGACCTGAAAATGGCTGTCCACCAATGTTCACCATCCAACCTGACGGAACTGAAGAGGATCTGCAAGGAAGAATGGCAGAGGATCCCCAAATCCAAATGTGAAAAACTTGTTGCATCATTCCCAGGAAGACTCATGGCTGTACTAGCTCAAAAGGGTGCTTCTACTCAATACTGAGCAAAGGGTCTGAATACTTATGACCATGTGATATTTCAGTTTTTCTTTTTTAATAAATTTGCAAAAATATCTACTTTTCTGTTTTTTTTTTTCTGTCAAGATGGGATGCTGAGTGTACATTAATGAGAAATAAAATGATTTTTTTTTTGATTTTAGCAAATGGCTGCAATGAAACAAAGAGTGAAAAATTTAAAGGGGTCTGAATACTTTCCTTACCCACTGTATATATTGTGAGAAGGTGACAGGTAAGATTCTGGAAGGTCGCTATATCTCTCCCAGCTTCCTTACTTAAGTGTGGTAGATCAGGTAAAACATTTGCTGTGAGAAGACTGTCTTTTGTTAACCCCTTCCTCTCCTACTAGGGAGGAGTCTTCAACCACAGGTGGAAGCTGGGCCTCATTAAAGGACTATAAAAGGTTGACCAGTTCTCACTACTGAGCAGTTCCTGGGGAGAAAGGAGGAGCCGGGTTCTGTCTTAACACTGTGAAAATTGGTGAGACGCTGGTGTGAACTACTGCTATTGTTTTTGCCCTGTTTGTTGACCTTGTGGCTGGAGCAAGCCACACGTACAGTTAGGGTGTTCTTTGTATAGTTAGTCGCTCAGATGAACAGGTTTTTTGGTACCGTTTTGCCTGACTGTTAAAGCTAATTTTGTTTTGCCGTTTTTGTAAAATAAACGGACAGGGTAAAACCTGTTTACACCAGAATTTTTTTGTGCCTGTCTCTGACTGTCTGGGTCCGCTGCTGCTACCACTGAGATTATCCTCCCACAATATATATATATATATATATATATATATATATATATATATCTCCAGTGGGGAAAAAAATGTATTTAGTCAGCCACCAATTGTGCTAGTTCTCCCACTTAAAAAGATGAGAGAGGCCTGTAATTGACATCATAGGTAGACCTCAACTATGAGAGACAAAATGAGAAAACATATCTAGAAAATCACATGGTCTGATTTTTTAAGAATTTATTTGCAAATTATGGTGGAAAATAAGTATTTGGTCACCTACAAATAAGCAGGATTTCTGGATCTCACAGACCTGTAAATTCTTCTTTAAGAGGCTCCTCTGTCCTCCATTCATTACCTGTAGTAATGGCACCTGTTTGAAATTGTTATCAGTATAAAAGACACCTGTCCACAACCTCAAACAGTCACACTCCAAACTCCACTATGGTGAAGACCAAAGAGCTGTGCAAGGACACCAGAAACAAAATTGTACACCTGCACTAGGCTGGGAAGACTGAATCTGCAATAGGCAAGCAGCTTGGTGTGAAGAAATCAACTGTGGGAGCAATAATTAGAAAATGGAAGATATACAAGACCACTGATAATCTCCCTCAATCAGGGGCTCCATGCAAGATCTCACCCCGTGGGGTCAAAATGATCACAAGAACGGTGAGAGAAAATCCCAGAACCACACGGGGGGACCTAATGAATGACCTGCAGAAAGCTGGGACTAACGTAACAAAGGCTACCGTAACACACTATGCTTCACTGAAGATGAAACGTGGCTGGGTCTTTCAGCATGACAATGATCCCAAGCACACCACCAGGGCAATGAAGGAGTGGCTTCGTAAGAAGCATTTCAAGGTCCTGGAGTGACGTAGCCAGTCTCCAGATCTCAACCCCATAGACAACCTTTGGAGGGAGTTGAAAGTCCATGTTGCCCAGCGACAGACCCAAAACATCACTGCTCTAGAGGAGATCTGCATGGAGGAATGGGCCAACATACCAGCAACAGTGTGTGCCAATCTTGTGAAGACTTACAGAAAACGTTTAACCTCTGTCATTGCCAACAAAGGATATATAACAAAGTATTGAGATGAAGTTTTGTTATTGACAAAATACTTATTTTCCACCATAATTTGCAAATAAATTCTTAAAAAATCAGACCATGTGATTTTCTGGATTTGTTTTCTCATTTTGTCTCTCATAGTTGAGGTCTACCTATGATGTCAATTACAGGCCTCTCTCATCTTTTTAAGTGGGAGAACTTGCACAATTGGTGGCTGACTAAATACTTCTTTTCCCCACTGTATGTCCCCCAAAAAGACAGCTTGTCACACAAAAAATAAGCCCTTAACTCCTTCCCGACATCCGCCGGAATAGTATGGAGGATGTCGGTTATTTAAACATATATATATATATATATATATATATATATATATATATATACAGTACAGACCAAAAGTTTGGACACACCTTCTCATTCCAAGAGTTTTCTGTATTTTCATGACTATAAAAATTGTAGATTCACACTGAAGGCATCAAAACTATGAATTAACACATGTGGAATTATATACTTAACAAAAAAGTGTGAAACAACTGAAAATATGTCTTATATTCTAGGTTCTTCAAAGTAGCCACCTTTTGCTTTGATTACTGCTTTGCACACTCTTGGCATTCTCTTGATGAGCTTCAAGAGGTAGTCACCTGAAATGGTTTTCACTTCACAGGTGTGCCCTGTCAGGTTTAATAAGTGGGATTTCTTGCCTTATAAATGGGGTTGGGACCATCAGTTGTGTTGTTCAGAAATCAGGTGGATACACAGCTGATAGTCCTACTGAATGGAGTGTTAGAATTTGTATTATGGCAAGAAAAAAGCAACTAAGTAAAGAAAAACGAGTGGCCATCATTACTTTAAGAAATGAAGGTCAGTCAGTCCGAAAAATTGGGAAAACTTTGAAAGTGTCCCCAAGTGCAGTGGCCAAAACCATCAAGCGCTACAAAGAAACTGGCTTACATGAGGTCCGCCCCAGGAAAGGAAGATCAAGAGTCACCTCTGCTGCGGAGGATAAGTTCATCCGAGTCACCAGCCTCAGAAATCGCAGGTTAACAGCAGCTCAGATTAGAGACCAGGTCAATGCCACACAGCGTTCTAGCAGCAGACACATCTCTACAACAACTGTTAAGAGGAGACTGTGTGCAGCAGGCCTTCATGGTAAAATAGCTGCTAGGAAACCACTGCTAAGGACAGGGAACAAGCAGAAGAGACTTGTTTGGGCTAAAGAACACAAGCAATGGACATTAGACCTGTGGAAATCTGTGCTTTGGTCTGATGAGTCCAAATTTGAGATCTTTGGTTCCAACCACTGTGTCTTTGTGCGATGCAGAAAAGGTGAACGAATGGACTCTACATGCCTGGTTCCCACCGTGAAGCATGGAGGAGGAGGTGTGATGGTGTGGGGGTACTTTGCTGGTGACACTGTTGGGGATTTATTAAAAATTGAAGGAATACTGAACCAGCATGGTTACCACAGCATCTTGCAGCGGCATGCTATTCCATCCGGTTTGCGTTTAGTTGGACCATCATTTATTTTTCAACAGGACAATGACCCCAAACACACCTCCAGACTTTGTAAGGGCTATCTGACCAAGAAGGAGAGTGATGGGGTGCTACACCAGATGACCTGGCCTCCACAGTCACCAGACCTGAACCCAATCAAGATGGTTTGGGGTGAGCTGGACTGCAGAGTGAAGGCAACAAGTGCTAGGCATCTCTGGGAACTCCTTCAAGACTGTTGGAAGACCATTTCAGGTGACTACCTCTTGAAGCTCATCAAGAGAATGCCAAGAGTGTGCAAAGCAGTAACCAAACCAAAAGGTGGCTACTTTGAAGAACCTAGAATATAAGACATATTTTCAGTTGTTTCACACTTTTTTGCTAAGTATATAATTCCACATGTGTTAATTCATAGTTTTGATGCCTTCAATGTGAATCTACAATTTTTATAGTCATGAAAATACAGAAAACTCTTGGAATGAGAAGGTGTGTCCAAACTTTTGGTCTGTACTGTATATATTTATATATATACATATATAATGTATTATACAGCAGAGACCCAGAGACCCACGATCAGTGCTCGCAATGTACAATTGATTTCTTTCCCCAAATGGGTTTTTTGTTCTGCAAAATTAGTAACACAGAAAAAAAAAGCAATGTAAATTAGGTATCACCTTAATCATACTGACCCATGGAATATAGTAACATGTTACTTATGTTGCACTCTGAATGGCAAAAAATTTAAAAGGTAACAAGCAATGCAAGAATTGATTTTCTTTAATTCATAAATAAAGAGTTAATAAATTTATTCAATAAGTTCTAGGCACTCCAAAATGGTGTAATTACAAAATGCATCTCATCACGCAACGATGGGCCTGAATGCCTTTCTTGAAAGTAAGAATATCATAACTAAAGATGAGTGAATCAAAGCTGTAGAAGTGGAAATCAATCCGATTTTCAGGAAATCTTCGATTCGCATGGAATCCAGATTTCCTGATGCTTCGTGGTAACGAATATTTAGTAGAGATGTCTTTGTGACATCAGATGGTCACAAGATATTTTCTAGTGATGTGATTGGGTAGGCGTGTCTTTGCTTGTTAGCAGATCCTTCCACATGAATAAAAGTTATCCGTGCTGGAGAGAACGAGAGAAAGAGAGAGAGAGAGAGACATGACCGCGGCATCCAAGGGCTTCCACCATTTTGCCGCCCACCCCTCACCCCGGCACTCTGCAGACAGGAAATAGCTGTTTATTCGCTGTGAATCAATTCGGATCGAAGAGAATCGTATCGGAAAATTTGGCGAAGTTGCCGAATCGAATTTTTGAAAACTTCGCTCATCTCTAATCATAACCTATGGGTTATGGGAGCTAGAATTTATTGGGATAGGCTGTTGATCCAGGGATGTAGTCCAACTGCAATATTTGGATCAATTGGTAGATTGGACTTGGGTTTGTGTCTTTTTCCATCTTTATGTACTATGTTACTAAATACATGGTGGTAAAAACAATAATAAAACATGAATAGCGTTATTCTGTAAGCACCAAATATAACAGAACACACAGAAAGTATACTACTAAAGCAAATAGATAAGGCAAATAGATAGCCCATTCCTGACATTCTTTATAATAGTATAAGCTATAATAGTATAAATATAATAGCGAATGTTGGGTATTTAAATATGGCGGACGCTCAGGAGCTGAGCAGTTGTCTTATGCACCATATCTCTGCTGTATTATACACCTCTGAAATACCTCAGTCAAACCTGAACAAGGTTCTATTTTGCTGTCAGTTGTCAGCTCACAGAACAAAATCTGGGGCTGGAAATCCATTGCCAAGACACCCAAGAGTCTATTGATGGCTCCCAGGCTTGTCTGGCATTATCTTCTATTACAGGCTGCTCTATGCAGCCTATAATAGAAGTGCTGGTATTTTGAAGTGCATTGCAATACATTATTATTATTATTATTATTATTATTATTATTATTATTATTATTATCATGCATTGTACTGTATTAGTGAGCAGACCCTCAACTATTACAAAAAATTAAAAAGAAATAAAAATTCAAATCACCCCCCTTATCTTAGAACACATATAAAAGTTAAAAAATAATGAGAAACACATACACTAGGTATCCCTTTGTCCAGAAACGCCCTGTGTACAAACTTCTAAAAGTATTTTTCCCATATGGCCTCTCATAAAAATTTGAACAAAAAACAATCAAACCAATAGACATTTCCCAAAATGGCATAACTAAAAAGTACACCTGGCCCTGCAAAAAAAAGGACATTTTATGCATCCCCATACAAGTAAATATAGAAAAGTAATGGGTGTCAGAATAAGTGAATCCTTTTTTAAGGGGTTAAAACATAAAAAAAATATATATAAAATTGGTATCCCCGGAATCGTACTGACCCATAGAATACACGTCACATGTAATTTTGACTGCACAGTGAACACCATAAAAACAAAGCCCATAAAACGGAATGATGGATGCATAAATGAGCGATGAGTGAATAAATGAGATATATCAGAAAGCTTCTTGCAATTGCTGGTACATTCCTTGGGGAAGGAAGCAAGCAATTAATATAAAAATAAAGAAAATATGCTACTTATAGCATACCTCCAAACAAATTTTTATAAACAAATACTGCAGGTGGACATGAGAAACTTTGTAATATATCTTATTAAAGAAATATGTTTCCTTTTTCACTTATCAGGCTGAGTTACACTTTACATAAAACTCAGTGTAGAGAGGAGGAAGGAATTTTCAGAAAAAGAAATACAAATAACTTCTCTGCTACACTGTGAGGAAGATTGCTTCTAAATAAGGCAATAAATCAATTATTATATCAATACTACATTGCCTTGCAAAATTATTCGGCCCCCTTGAACTTTTCAACCTTTTGCCACATTTCAGACTTCAAACATAAGGATATAAAATTTAAATTTTTTGGTGAAGAATCAACAACAAGTGGGACACAGTCGTGGAATGAAATTTATTGTATATTTTAAACTTTTGTAAAAATTAAAAAACTGAAAAGTGGGGCGTGCCAAATTATTCGGCCCCCTTAAGTTAATACTTTGTAGCGCCACCTTTTGCTGCGATTACAGCTGCAAGTCGCTTGGGGTATGTCTCTATCAATTTTGCACATCGAGAGACTGAAATTCTTGCCCATTCTTCCTTGGAAAACAGCTCGAGCTCAGTGAGGTTGGATGGAGAGCGTTTGTGAACAGCAGTTTTCAGCTCTTTCCACAGATTCTCAATTGGATTCAGGTCTGGACTTTGACTTGGCCATTCTAACACCTGGATACGTTTATTTGTGAACTATTCCATTGTAGATTTTGCTTTATGTTTGGGATCGTTGGAAGATAAATCTCCGTCCCAGTCTCAGGTCTTTTGCAGACTTCAACAGGTTTTCTTCCAGAATGGTCCTGTATTTGGCTCCATCCATCTTCCCATCAATTTTAACCATCTTCCGTGTCCCTGCTGAAGAAAAGCAGGCCCAAACCATGATGCTGCCACCACCATGTTTGACAGTGGGGATGGTGTGTTTAGGGTGATGAGCTGTGTTGCTTTTACGCCAAACATATCGTTTTGCATTGTGGCCAAAAAAGTTTGATTTTGGTTTAATCTGACCAGAGCATCTTCTTCCACATGTTTGGTGTGTCTCTCAGGTGGCTTGTGGCAATCTTTAAATGAGACTTTTTATGGATATCTTTGAGAAATGGCTTTCTTCTTGCCACTCTTCCATAAAGGCCAGATTTGTTCAGTGTACGACTGATTGTTGTCCTAGGGACAGACTCTCCCACCTCTGCTGTAGATCTCTGCAGTTCATCCAGAGTGATCATGGGCCTCTTGGTTGCTTCTCTGAACAGTCTTCTCCTTGTTTGAGATGAAAGTTTAGAGGGACGGCCGAGTCTTGGTAGATTTGCAGTGGTCTGATACTCCTTCCATTTCAATATGATCGCTGCACAGTGCTCCTTGGGATGTTTAAAGTTTGGGAAATCGTTTTGTATGAAAATCCAGCTTTAAACTTCTCCACAACAGTATCACGGACCTGCCTGGTGTGTTCCTTGGTCTTCATGATGCTCTCTGCACTTTAAACAGAACCCTGAAACTATCACAGAGCAGGTGCATTTATACAGAGACTTGATTACACACAGGTAGATTATATTTATCATCATCAGTCATTTAGGACAACATTTGATCATTCAGAGATCCTCACTGAACTTCTGGAGTGAGTTTGCTGCACTGAAAGTAAAGGGGCCGAATAATATTGCACGCCCCACTTTTCAGTTTTTTATTTTTTACAAAAGTTTAAAATAACCAATAAATTTCGTTCCACTTCACAATTGTGTCCCACTTGTTGTTGATTCTTCACCAAAAAATTAAAATTTTATATCCTTATGTTTGAAGCCTGAAATGTGGCAAAAGTTTAAAATATTCAAGGGGGCCGAATACTTTCGCAAGGCACTGTATATATATATATATATATATATATATATATATATATATATATATTATATATGTGTGTAAAAGTATAAATAAATATGTATACAACGTATATATATAAAACATTAATAGACAAATATACAGTAAATATATATAACACACGTACACTGATGAGCAAAAGGGTAACAATGTTTTAAACTTTTGATTTTCAGTCTCCATATCTCAACATCCACTACAGATTTGAACATGAGACTACCACCACTTTATAGACAATAATCTTGGCTATCTCAAACATAAATTTGACTTGCAACCATTTAGCATATGATTAATTATGCAGATTATTGTCATGTAACTGCATTGTTAGTATTATGCTCCTAAAAATCTAAATAAAAATTTTTTTTCATTTTCTAAATCCAATGTCAACACTGCCTGAATCCTTCTGAACATGCTCTCACTCAGATTCAAGCATGTCTCGACATAAATCTTTTCCCAGGTCTCTTCTACACGTTCCCAATGTTGGTGCATACTGGTCGATTCACTTGGTACAAATGTACCTTTTTCTTCAACTTTACCCACAAGTGTTCGATTGGGTTGAGGTCTGGGGACTATCCAGCACCACATTGTCATTGAACCATTTCTTTGCTAATCTCAACGTATGTTTCGGGTCATTGTCCTGCTGAAACACTACATCATCCTTTTTATACCCATGGTACTCGAGTGTACAAAGTAACTTGTCTTGTAGGCTACTCACATGTAGCTCAACATTGAGAATATCATCGATCCTGGTCAACTATTCAATGCCTTTGGCTGTGAAACAACCCCATATCCTCAGGCTTCCTCCACCAAACTTGAAGGTTTTTTTCAATTTCTCAATCCATTGGCACCATTTTCTTTTGTTTCTGCTAGACCCACTTGCACCCATAAGAGACCAGTCTATTGACTTTTGTCTCATAACACCAAACCATCTTTTTCAATCTTCTTCTGTCCACTTATTGCATTTTTTTTTACGTTTTTTTTTTTTTTTTTGCAAACCCGAGCTAATGCTTGTTATGAAGTCGAGTCCATCTTTTTTCAGGCCACCATCTCAGACTTGTGTAATGTGCGTCTCAGGGTTCTTGCATGGATGTCTGTGATCTCACTATTATGAAGCATACGAGCCCCCTTCCTTGCCGTGTTTGTTGCATCAGAACTGAAAGACCTTGTGATGAACTGACTTGTTGACTCCGATATATTGCCTGGACATCCACCTATTGGCTTTTGAATGGCACTCACATGATGCATGCAATTTTGTTGTCTGAGAGACCGCTATCGATGAGCTGGATGATGCTGTGTCTATTTTCTTGGGAAATTTTCTTCATGGCTAATACTCGATTTGAACCAGTGACCTTTCACTTGGGAATCAACCTAATAACACACTGAGCTATTAGGGAATGTGGGAACAGGTTGTAGATTGTAGTATACCAAAAGTATATGATTTTTCCACCACCAGGAGCAAAACAGTAACAATGCAGTTACATGACAAGAATCTGCATAACTAATCATACTCTAAATAGTTGCAAGTCAAATTTATGTATGAGATAGCCAAAATGATGTGTTCAAAGCTGTAGTGGATGGTGAGGTATAGAGCCTGAGGTCAGGGCCCCACATTGCAAAAAATACTGCATATTACAGTACCTAAAAGGGGATGGGATTCTAGCTAATCCCATCCACACATTGCAGAAAAATATCCGCAGCAGAAATGCTGCGATTTAAATAACTGTCGGGTATTTGTAAATCACAGCATGTCAACTATACCTGTGGAAATGCTGGTGTTTTCCATATAGGTATAATAGGGACAGAAAATGGAAAGAGGAAAACTTCATGAAACGCAATGCATTTCCACCATGGTCTTTTCCTCAGCGTTTTTTGGCAGCGATTCGCTGAGTGGGACCTTAGCCTGAAAGTCAAAAGTTCAAAACATTGCTTACCTTTTACTTGTCAGTGTACATTAAAGTGGATCTTTCACCACCTCCACCAAGTTCTTAGCACCTGTTTATTGCCGCTGTTCCACTGATTGCAGCGAAGCTGGAATTTTCTCTCTAGCCTCCACCATTCATGAACAACAAGTGTAGTTAGTTTTGGTGCCTGATATGCTATTTAACCTCTGTAATGTCAGAAGGGCAGTGTCTGGCAGAGGGGAGTAACTCAGAGGCAGCCAATGTCAGCGCTCAAAATCACACCCCTTGCCTTCTCCTGCTTGATACCGCCCTCTGGACAGTACAGAGCCTAAAAAACATGTGAGGCACTAAAACTAACAGCACTAGAATGGTGGGGGTTCGAGAAAAAAAATTTCATTTGTGCCAGAGTCAGTGGATGGGCGGCTATTAACTAATGTAATGAGTTAAACTTATTGGATGTGATGAAAGGTCCTCTTTAAACAAGCACAGACATATAGAGCAAATATATAAAACAATAACAAATAGTTTTTGGTGGAGTAGATCTTTCCTACATTGTGGAGATGATGAAACCACCCATCCATGCCTCCTTCCCTTTCCTACCTTTTTTTTCCCCTTCATTCTCTTTTTGTTACTAGATCCTATCCCTCTGGGCCCCAAGTGCTCCCAATGGTTTGGGATCATTGTTCATATGCATGGTTCTATTTGTTTGACTGTATGATATGCTTATGTATACTTAAAGCATGCTTCAGTTCTGTATGACATATATTCCGTGTTTATCTGATAAATTTGAAAACCAATAAAATAACCCACACATGCAAATCTACACACAATAGTATTACATACTTTTATATACTGTATATTACAGACACATACATATAGAATTTCACATACTTGCATATACAATATATATACACACACATAAATAAACACACTTACCTTTTCTGTAGGCTAGATGGCATCTGTTCATGCTGGGGATGGAAGGAAACTTCAGAAATCCATAGAGGGGCTGAACTGAGCACATGTCAGGATGATTTCTCTGTAGCCAGGCAATGCAGACACTCACTTGTGCCATGGTGGGTCAAATTGCAGCAGATGAAGTTCTGCTGCTGGTTGTGGGGGTTTCAAAAATTTTTTTATTTTTTTTACAGATAGACAAAGTAAAAAATTCCTACTGTTTTGCAGAAATGTGTGAGCAACATAGTCTCTGTTAAAATCACTTCCTTACTGATCTGATCATGTGCTATATATTGTGCACATGACTTCAGTTGTTAGCCACACCCACAACGAGCATGATGTCATTACTGATGAAAGCAGCATTTGTCTAAACTTTATTGACTGCCAGAGCAGCCAGGAGGAGGTGGGGGCTGGTCCTGGTTACCAAACAAGCTAGCACCTGGTTCACACATATGATCACAGCAGTGTATGGTACAAACACATTTTTGTTTTATTTTTAACTGTTCTAACCTCTACCCTGTCTCCATTGGACAGGCATTCTTCTGTGAATGGACAGAGGGTTTTATAGACACTGATGGGACAGCAGCATGGTAGATTTGCAAAAGATGTGAATGCTTTATCATTAGCATCATGCAGGGAAAATTATGAAAATATGAAGAATGGTAAAAATGGTCCAAACACACATAAAGGTACTCAGTTATGTTTATTCATTTCTATAACAAGCATTTCCTGCCTTTTGTCTCATTTTCTTAGTCCCCTTTAATCCCTTCACGCATTCTCACGTACATGTACGTGGGAGAATGTGGTTAGTTACCGCATCCCCATGTCCAGGTACGTGACGGTGATCGAGCGGGCTCAGAAGCAGAGCCCGTGCGATCACCGCGGGAGCCTGGCTGTATTTGACAGCCAGGCTCCCGCTGCAACAGTGGGGACCAGTGATAACACAGATCCCCGCTGTTTAACCCTTAAGATGCCGTGTTAACCCAATAGCGACCGCGGCATTTTAAGTGTTTGCTAGCGGCACGTGGAGAGGGTGTTAGCTGTAACTGACAACTAACACCCTGCTCCTTAACCTCCGATCGACGCTCTTTATGACACAAGCAATTAAGTTGTATATCACATAAAAGCATAAACAAAGCAATAGTGATTGAAAGATACCTTGTAAAATCCCCATGAACCTTCCTCTTATGCCCTTAAACCAATTAGCAGCAATGGCAGCAAGTAGGGCCCACTACCTGACATACCTGACACATACCACCCTGAACTGCCATCAAATAATCCAACACTATAATTTATTGGTTAGTAGGGTGCAGATCCAACAGTCTTTAGGTCTCTGTTCTGGATCGATATTTTTTTATCAAGACCTGGTGGTGGTTAATCAGATTATTGTCTCATTCCACTTTAAGAACATTGATCAGGGGCACCACCAAGACAATAAAAAAAGTTACCAAATTTCTTCAACATTCTTCCTTTTGGGCTGTCACCTTTTTACAATGGCTGGCATGCACCCAGTTAGGCCTCCCTTGTAGTTTCATGGCAGTGCTTATTGTTAGTAGAACTAGAAACAGACCTTCAAATCGAGGCTCCAGGACCCTTCTCATGTGTCTCTTTATCACCACCCAATCTCCTGGCTGGAGGGGATGAGAGTCTGGAACTGCCACTGGATCTGGAAGGGAAGAGAAAACTCAGGAATGTATATTAGTCAACTGTTTTTATAAAGCTATTACATAGTCTGTCATCGCACCATACTGCATCTGAAGCAACTGTGGAAAATACAATCCTAATCTAGGGGCCGATCCAAAAAGAATTTCAAATGAACAAAGGCTTGTCCTCTTGTCTGGCATGTACCTTACCGAGAACAGTGCTAGGGGTAGGCACTCAGTCCATGGCTTACCTGTCTTAGCCATGGCCTTTTGGATTTTTGATTTGAAGGCACCATTTAACTTTTCTACTCTACCACTACTTTGTGGATGGTACGGAGTATGGAAAGCTTGTTCCATCCCTACTGCCTTTAGAATGGAGGTCATAATTTCCCCTGTAAAATTAGTTCCATTATCACTTTCAATAGTCTCTGGTACACCATACCTACACACAATTTCTGACAAAAGTTTGTTTGTGGTGACCTGTGCTGTGACTTTTGTTACCTGGTATGTCTCCGGCCATCCTGAAAATAGATCAACACACACTAAGACATACTCGTAACATCCCACCTTTGGTAATTGGATATAATCAATCTGTAGTCTCTGAACAGGATACAATGGACGTGGAGTGTGTTTCTTAGTTGTTTTCACTGTCCTCCCTTGGTTGTTCAGGGCACATATCATACTGTCGGGGGTTAATCTCCCCCGGGATGGATGTCACCGTAAGCCTAATTAAATAGATAACCAGTTTCGAGCGCTCGGGAAACAAGACGTACACAGGTACCGTGTATGAACAGTTTCTACTTTATTACGTAGTTCAATACAGTTTTAAAAGCAAGCTCAATTACATAACAGTCATGTGATCAATATACATATATGGTCTTTCCAGTTCCGTTATCACACAAATTTGTTCATTTACCCATCACCCCAGATGTTTTCATTTTCACCTTATCTAAATGTCCTCCCAAGACTACTAGTTCTGCTGAAATCGGCAGAACTGTTGATATCTCCCCCAGACTCCAAGTCTGTCCTTATCAACTATGCAGTCTTGTTTACAGAACATTCCACCCTCTTGTGCTTTCTGTATACTGTGATATAGAATATAGTGCAAGTTATGTTTTAACCCTTACAATTCCCCCATTTTAGGACTTTATTTTTAATCAGTATTCAATGAATACATTCACACTATCTGTGTGCCATCTGTGATGGATTCTCCATTGAAAATGTTAAAAATAATGATCCTACCTTACATACTCAGTATTGTCCCTCATGAGATTGCATAGCGAAGGAATACATTGGATACAACAACATCCTAATATCATAAAAATGATTACACAAAGGATTATACCTACGATTTGTCGAAGGTATCCCAAGTCAGGTAGGAAAGCTAACAGCCAGTCCCACCATCCTTGGTTGACATTTTGTTTAATATGTGTTACCATTTCCTGCAACTGTTTCAACTTATCATGCACATCTTCTGAATGGTCAGACAAATTAAAACAGCACATTCCCGCAAAAGTGTTGCACCCATAACCATGTTTAAGCAGTAAATAATCTATAGCCGCTCTATTCTGCAATATTGCTTTTTTATGTGATTGCAAATCTAATACAACATCTTTAATGATAGCGCTAGTAGTGTTTATATTCTTTACCATAAAGCAAGCAATACGTGATATTATCTTAGCATTATATACAGACAAACCTGGTACTCCTACCAGTGACACAGCTAGGCTTATGTATTCTGCTTTCGATAAGAGTTTCACATCATAATTACAATCCTCAGGCAGTGGGATAGTACTTCTTTTGTGTAATATATGTACATGCGATTTCTGTGAACTCTGTTCATATGGTGTGGGCATCATAGTCAATGCTAATCTAGACAAGGCACATATGCCTCCAGTTATATTGGCAGGTATATAGGTGTAGCTGCTATTACCACACGCTAGAACCCACCCAGGTGGCAAGGGTACATGTAAATCTAGTGACGGGACAATAAGTGTCCTGTTACATTGCATCCTCTTCCCTTCCCTCAGGGTTTGACAATCGTTGTCAGTTCTATTGCAGATTTGTGGAAACTGCCCTTTATTCATTATAGGATTGCAATTAGGTATTGTTGTTTTATTACATGAAAATTTGAAACACAATTCTGCTCTTGCTACTGCCCCAGTCGATATCCTTATCATATTCTCCTGTAAATCTGCGTAGGCAGTGCAGTTCATACAAGCATAATAAGGACTTATCCAGTCTGCATGCACATGGAGATCAGCTTCCTGTAAAAGAGTATCATTTAACTGAAGTTTCAACAATTTAGTCCATACTGCAACAGAAGTCGGCACTGCAATCAAACAAGTTTCTAACACATTACTGGAATATGCATTTCTCAAACAAAATTCTGTCATGTTTAATACTCGGGCCAAATATAACCACATATTCTCTTTTGTTCTCCATATGTGTTCCTCCAGTTCCCTTACTCCCCGATTTGGGCTGTCTTTTTTCCTGTAAAGTTCAAACCAGGTCCATATTATTAAAAGGCATCCAGCAAACATCAGCAAGTGTCGTGTTTTCATTTTGATGGTGCTTCAACTTTCTTGCAATGTGAAGCGTGTATCCAGGTGGGTTTTCCCTCCAATTTTACTGAAGTGGCAGTTGTCAGCAGTACTTGGAAGGGACCGTCATACCTGGGTTCAAGAGACTTCCTAGTGTGTCTTTTCATGACCACCCAATCACCAGGCTGCAAGCTATGCGTTCCTGAAAAATCAGAAGGGTCTGGAATAGAAGAGAACACTTGTTTATGTGCACATAGCTAGAAATACTGTCATAGTTAAGCTGTAACGTCTGAGGGAAGTATAACCCTGTTTTGGGCGCACTTCCAAACAATATTTCAAATGGTGACAACCCTGTCCTCCTGTTAGGGGTGGTTCTTACTGAGTAAAGGGCTAAAGATAGACACTCAGGCCAGGGCTTCCCTGTCTGCTATCGTTTTTTGGATCTTTAATTTGAGTGTGCCATTCAACCTTTCCACTTTGCCTGAACTCTGAGGATGGTAGGGTGTGTGGAAAGCTTGCTCAATCCCTAGTGCAGACATTATTTCTTTCATTATCTCACCTGTGAAATGCGTACCTCTGTCAGACTCTATCACCTCGGGCACTCCAAACCTACACACAAGCTCAGACATCAGTTTCTTGGCAGTTGCTTGTGCGGTTGCTTTGCTCACAGGGTAGGCCTCAGGCCATCCTGAAAACAGATCCACACAGAGCAATACATACTTGTATGTTCCAGACTTAGGCAACTGTATGTAATCTATCTGTACTCTCTGAAATGGGTACAGGGATTTTGGTGTACACTTGGTGGGTGTTTTAACTACCTGTCCTGGGTTGTGTAGAGCACATATGTGACATGCTTTTACGTGGTTACTAGCAGCTCTTCCAAAACCTGGGGCAAACCATAATTTACCCACTAATGACTCCATGGCATTTCGAGAGGCATGCACCTTACCGTGGGCCAAGCCAGCCATCTGGGGGTAGACTGCTGCGGGCAGACATAATCGATCCCCCATTTTCCACATACCATCACCTTCTGTAGCACCTGCTTTCTTCCATCTTTCAGTTTCCACACTGGTAACCTTTGAGTACAGCCCTTTTGGGTCTGCTAGGTCAATGTCCATTTTGCTCACCTGGTTGGGACCCCTTCTCGCCAGTAGTGCTGCAGCCTTGGCTGCTATGTCAGCTCTCTCATTTCCACGGCTTTCAGGGTCCCTTCCTTTTGCGTGAGCTCTGACTTTCACAATTGCCAGCTGCTTTGGGAGCAGTATGGCCTCCATCAGTCGACTTACCACAAGCCCATTTTTAATTGGCTTGCCCTGGGCCTTTAGGAAGTTCCTTGCCCTCCATATTGGACCATAATCATGTGCAATGCCAAAAGCATACCTGGAGTCAGTGTATATGTTAGCTGTTCTACCTTTGGCTATCTTACAAGCCTCCATAAGGGATTTAAGCTCAGCTTCTTGGGCTGACATGTGTGGTGGAAGAGCTTCCTGGACTATGATGTCATGTTCAGTGACTACAGCATACCCTGTAACAAATTTGCCTTCATCTGTAAGATACCTTGAGCCGTCCACAAACATCTCATAATCAGGATTTTGTAACGGCACATCCGTGACATGGTCAAATCCCACTGTTTCCTGTGACATAAGAGCCACGCAATCATGTTCATGCTGGCTGTCAAACAGTTCTTCTTCAGAGAGGGAATTTAAAAATAACTCATCTTCCACTCCCCCTTTTGAATCATGAACTCCTACAGGAAGAAGAGTTGCAGGATTCAAAGTTAAACAGCGTTGAAAAGAGATGTTTGAGGAGGACTGCAGAGCAAATTCCATTTTGCACTGCCGTGCCAAAGAAAGGTGATGTCTGTCTACCTGTGTGAGGATAGCATGGATGTCATGAGGTGTATACACAACCAGTATATGATCTAGGACAATGTCTGAGCTCTTATCAAGCAACGCTTGTACTGAGAGGACAACACGCACACAGGAGGGGGTCCCCCTGGCCACAGCATCTAACCTTGAGCTGTAATAGGCCACGGGGCGTTTCTTATCCCCGTGTTGTTGTGTGAGGACTGCAGTTGCGTGTCCCATCATCTCAGTCACGTAGAGCTGAAAAGGTTTCTCATAGTCAGGTAGGCCTAGGGCCGGAGCACTGACTATCTGCAACTTCAGTTGGTAAAACGCATCCAAGGCCTCAGGTGTGAGGCTGAATGGTTTTGAGGAGAGGCTATCGTACAGAGGTTGCATGGTCAGAGATGCAGATCTGATCCATGGCCTACAGTAGGATACCAATCCCAAGAAGGTACGTAGCTGAGCATGAGAGGTCGGCACCTGCATGTCTCTCACCACCTTGGTCCTCTCATCTGACAGGTGCTTGGTACCCTGGGCGAGACAGTGTCCCAGGAACACCACTTTTTGTTTGCAAAATTGCAACTTGTCCTTGTTGGCCTTGCAGCCGTTCTGGTAGAGGAAACACAACAGGCTGATGGTCGCCGCTTCACAGGTTGGTTTGTCTGGAGCACAAAGAAGAAGATCGTCAACATATTGTAACAGAACAACATCATCATGTGGAAAATACCAAGTACTCATAATAAGTGTAAGACACCTTGTGAATTGGTTAGGACTGTTTTGCGCCCCTTGTGGTAGTACTGTCCAAGTGTACTGTTTACCCCTAAATGTAAATGCAAACAAATACTGGCAATCGGGGTGTAAAGGCACAGAAAAATATGCATTGGAAAGATCTATACAACTGTACCAGGTGGTACCTGTGGGGACAGCTGACAGCAAGGTGTGTGGGTTAGGTACCACTGGGGTTTCAAGTAGCGTTACTTTATTCAATTCCCTAAGATCATGAACCATACGGTATGTGTCTGGTTCTCCCTTTTTTCCCTTTTTTCTTCACTGGGAAAAGAGGAGTGTTTGCTACAGAAGTGCATTCCTTCAATGCCTCTGCTTTCACTAATTCCACTATTGTTACTGCTATGGCATCCTCTTGGGCATGGGTCAGAGGATATTGTTTAATCCTGGGTGGCTGAGCACCAGGTTTCAGGGTTACCATAACAGGGGGTACATCCAATTTACCTAAGTCTGTTTTCCCAGTTGCCCATAATGCTGTTGGCACTTGGGATAACAGTACATTTTCTTCTTCAGTGAGGACAAAAATACAATTTGGTGTATTTAACTCGGCAGATAACAAACACAAAATCTCATGGTTAGTATGTGTGACTTTTACAAATGCTTCTCCTGAGGAATGTAACATGATGTTACAACCTAATACTCCCATCACATCTGTACCAAGAATAATATTTATCGTACTCAACAACCCCTCTGAACATTTCACCTGAATTATGGCCATTAAGTCCTTCCAGCTAGCTCTATAGTTCATCTGAATCATCCTCATTTTCCTAAGAAAAGCACTGGGTTCTAACTGTGGGTCTGGTAGTTGTTGTGCCATAGACAGCTGATCCCCAGGAGACCAAGGTCTCCATTCTACTGAAGTAGTTGTAATCATATCATCCTCACACGTCCGTCCCCTTCTAGGTGTCCCTTCCTCTTTTGTTTCTTCTACTTCTTCCCCAGATACACTCCCGGTTGTCCCACTAACGGGGGTACGGCTAACAGTTCTCTTTGTCTGTGACCTAGTGACAACTGGGTACAATTTCTGTGTTGGGGGTGGCGGAGGTGGTAAAGGTAAATCTGCATGCATTACTTTAGGGCCACAGACCCCCCTGGGACGAGGGGTATTACATACAGAGCATGGATCTCCCCAGCACGGTTGGTGGGTACTACATGTTTGACAAGTCCACCCCTTTAGATTGTAAGGTGGAGGAGATGAGGTGAGTCCTGTTTGGTTGGGGCCCTTCCCTTTATATTCCTCTGAAGGAGGCATATACAGCATCCTTCCTAGTTTATCCTGTTTTCGGGACCATTCCCCATTCTCTATTTTCTTGCTTCCTTCGATCAGGGCATATATACCTCCTTGCAGCTTATTTTCTTGAATCAGTCCTGCATAGTCCAATCTCCACTGATCCCAAAACTTACTGTCTACCAACCCAGTTTTGTGTATTCCTGCTCTTTTTAGGATTTTCTTTACCTGTGCGGCTACTTCTTTCCCTTCCCCTATCTCTATTAGTTCACATGGGGTGTACCATATCTTAGATGGTCCCTTCCCCATCTTGGCTGGTAGCTAATCAGCCGATGAGTCTCTCACTCCTCTAGGGCAACCTTTAGACAATAGAGGGTCACTTATGACTACTTAGTGAGAACTCCCAGACAGACTCTTCTGTCTTCTATGAACTACTCTACTTGTGCAAGTTCAGGAGTAGTGCTCAGGGCAATGCCTCAATTGGCTTCCACAGGGTCAACTTTCTGACTGTGTCCCCTTACCAAAACACTCCCAAATCACTACACGCACTTCACGCGGATTCTACTAAGTCCTTCGTGCTACTACTCAGGTCCCATTCGACCTTGACCGTCCAGGCACGGCTGGAGGCTAGTGTTCCAAAACAAGGACTTTTCAATCACTCAGTGCTTCTCAGTTCCGAACCTTGTCCGCAACTCTAGGGGTTAAGAATAGAGAACTGTTCCCCATTCTTTGCAGCCTTATATATCTTATAACACAGGTAACATGCAAACATCAATAGACAGGCAAGACAAAAAGCAAAGAAAACAATTTCCATATCATTTACAGGTGACATGTCCCTTTTAGGTTCTTCCATACTATACAATTGGCATCGAGATGTCATATAAGCATGCAGCAGCTTACCTCACTCATCGATACAGAGAATAGACACACAGGAACCTCAGATATACTAATTGGCAAGATCAAAGGCTTACCTTCACAGTACTGTTTTTATCTATCTGAGGTCCTCTGGTCCCGTCCTCAAGTCGATCGGTGAGTGGGTCGGCACTCTATCGGCTGCACATCAGACAATCTCGAGGCCCCACGTCATTGGTCGCCAATTTCTGTCGGGGGTTAATCTCCCCCGGGATGGATGTCACCGTAAGCCTAATTAAATAGATAACCAGTTTCGAGCGCTCGGGAAACAAGATGTACACAGGTACCGTGTATGAACAGTTTCTACTTTATTACGTAGTTCAATACAGTTTTAAAAGCAAGCTCAATTACATAACAGTCATGTGATCAATATACATATATGGTCTTTCCAGTTCCGTTATCACACAAATTTGTTCATTTACCCATCACCCCAGATGTTTTCATTTTCACCTTATCTAAATGTCCTCCCAAGACTACTAGTTCTGCTGAAATCGGCAGAACTGTTGATATCTCCCCCAGACTCCAAGTCTGTCCTTATCAACTACGCAGTCTTGTTTACAGAACATTCCACCCTCTTGTGCTTTCTGTATACTGTGATATAGAATATAGTGCAAGTTATGTTTTAACCCTTACAATACATAAGTACTGAACCTATATGCCTCATAAAATAAGTGGGTCCCAGATACCATTAGTATACAACAAACAAAGAAAAGGAGGCCACCACAAACCAATTGCAAAAATATATGCAAATAATTTATTTCAAAAATATAAATACATAAATAACAAAACAAAAGTAGTATACAACACACCCTGGCCAAATGGAAATAGCCATGACACATAAAAACTACTCCAAAAGACAGACTATCAAAAAGACCAATTCATAGATAATGATATGCACGTATATGCACAATGAGCACAAATGGTTTCATATAAATAGGGCGGTAGAAAAAATTCAAATATGCAGTCTGGGTGTTGTTGATATATGGCTTTCACTTTGCATGGTAGAGTTTTAACTTGCACTTGTAGATGTAGTGATGAACTGTCATCACTAACAATGGTTTTTTGAAGTGTTCCTGAGTCCATGTAATGGTAATATCCGTTACGGAATGATGGCGGTTTTTATTGCAATGCCGCCTGAGGCATCTTAGGTCACGGGCATTCAATGTTGGTTTTCGGCCTTGCTGCTTATTTGCAGAGTTTTGTCCAGATTCTCTGAATCTTTTGATGTTATTATGGACTGTAGATGATGTAATTCCTAAATTTCTTGCAAATGTACGTTGAACAACGTTGTTCTTAAACTGTTGGACTATTTGCTCATGCAGTTTGTTCACAAAGTGGTGAACCTCGCCCCATCCATGCTTGTGAATGACTGAGCCTTTCGGGGAGGTTCCCTTTATACCCAAACGTGACACACACATGTTTCCAATTAACCTGTTCACCTGTGGAATGCGCCAAACAGCTGTTTTTTGAACATTCCTCAACTTTCCCAGTCTTTTGTTGCCCCTGTCCCAGCTTTTTTGGAATGTGTTGCAGGCATCAATTTCAAAATGAGTGAATATTTGCGAAAAAACAATAAAGTTTATCCATTTGAACATTAAATGTCTTGTCTTTGTATTCAATTGAATATAGGTTGAAAAGGAATTGCAAATCATCCTATTGTTTTTATTTATGTTTTACACAATGTCCCAACTTCATTGGAATTGGGGTTGTAGAAAAAAAAATAAAAAAATATATATATATATATATATATATGTCATACATGCCTGGGTGAAAGCTGCTGTTGTAGCGCTGAACACTGGGGCAAACCAATGAGCACTTACCAAGTCATGTGTTACACCATGTGATACCTGAGCCATCACAGAATAGAGTGTCCGGACAAATTAAGTTTATTGTCCTTATGCCAGAGTCCATCCACTCTTTCTGTGGCTCCTTTACATTGCCATTCCGTGAATTCCTCGTGAGAAGCTTGTTTCTGTAATGTCTTAAGCAAGATAGGGAAGACCTTTATGTCAGCAGGAGCAGTTACCATTACCTGTGTCAGAGTCTGTGTCGCCACTCTGTTAGCTGCCTGATCAGCCCTGTCATTCCTCCTTCTCTCAGGGGTATCTGCCTTACTGTGGCTTTTGACTTTCACCACAGCTACTTGTCCTGGTAGAAATAAACATTCCAACAGATATTTTACTCCTCCATAGATGTCAGGAAAGATCTAGCCTTCCATATAGGTCCATAGTCATATACAATGCCAAAAGCATATCCGGAATCAGTAAAAAACGTTAGCTGTTTTATTCTCTGCTATTTTGCAGGCCTCTGCTAGCTCTGTCTCTTGTGCTAACATGTGGGAAGGTAGAGGTCCGGCTTGTAGTACTTCATGTTCTATCACCACAGCATAACCTGTGTAAAGCTTTCCTTCAATACCATGCCTAGATCCATCCAAAAAGATTTCAGAATCTGGGTTTGTTAATGGTTGATCTGAAACATGTGAGAAACCCATTGTCTCCTGTGCCATAAGGGCCAGACAATCATGGGGCTCTGAAATTTCAGGGTCTGTCTCATCTACTCCCTCCCTTTTCTCCATAGGCAATAGGTTCGATGGATTAATTGTGGTGCACCGTGCAAATGTAACATTTGAAGGAATTAATAATGCACACTGAATACGTATCTATGAGGAAAGGGACTCCCTTATTTATAAATATATACACTGTTGGAGCTGGACTTAATTGTTTGAACATAACATTAGCCAGGGGTAGATCAGGAATGCCAACATTTCAGGTCTGATCTTGAATTTGGGTGGTATCCTCCTGCCATGGATTTGGTCTTTCAGATTGGTGAGGTGCCTTTCTCCTGGGAGCTTTACAATATTTCTTAATGTGTCCCAGCTTCCCACAATTGTAACAGGTTATCATCCTGCTACTCTCTGAACCCTGTGGTCCTGAGTTATCACTGTTGTAAAGATTAATACCCGCCACCTGCCTATGAGGTTTAGTCCAATTCTACTCCTTGTGCTACCTTTCATAGGGTGGCTGGATCTGTTGTCCTCCATTTTGGTCGAGATTTTTATACTGCATCCCTCAATTGCCTTCCAAGCCCTACAATAAAAGCGGAGACTAGTATTCTCTGATGCATCTTATTATTTACTTCCAAGCAGTGTGCACTCTACTGTAGAACTTCTTTTCATTCTTCCCTTTATCTTGCATCATGTCCAACAGATTGACTGATAAATCAAGAAAGATAGTCTGGCCTAAGCGTCCTAATTCACCCTGCAGTATAAGCTACCCATAGGCTCACCAGCCCTACCAGTCTGGATTCAATATAAATGGATTGTTTCTTTCACATGTCTCCATGACGGCCCATTGGGCAACCACATTTGTTTCATGCTACAGGTGCATTTCAATATATTAGAATATCTTTGAAACGTTCATTCATTTCAGTAATTCAGTAATTCAATTCATAATCAGCGTCTTCCATGATTGTGTGTCCTACTGAACCAGACTGAGGGACCATTTAAAGGTTTAGGAAACCTTGTCAAGTGACACACTGAATTTACAATACTGAACTTTTTTACAATATTCAAATGTTCTTAGAGGTTTGTCCGCAACTAGAAATCACTATGACAATCATTTATCTGAGGGAATACAGAATTCTTTTAAAGACTGATACACAACAAGAAAACTTGCCTTTTTCTTACCACCACACCCAACACTTTATATTTTTAAAATGTATTTATTTAGAGAATAGGAAGTCATGACATTTCATGAAATTTTATAGTATACACTTAAAATGTTGCTGATATACAGATGTACCATAATTAGACTGAATTTCTGCAATAGGTTAACCCTTTCCTGACATCCACCGTACTATTACTATTACGTCGGGTCGTTGAAGATGGCAGCCGCTCCCATACAATGTGACCGCCATAGCAACCGGGTCTCCACTATACTCTCCGGGCATTGCAGGTGAGGACCCCCCCCAAAGTTGAAAAATGGTCTCCAGGGTCGGTCCCCACTGGGCTAATAAAATTGTAAAAAAAAAATATAAAAAGATAAAAAAATAAAAATAGAAGTTCAAATCACCATTCTTCCCTAGAATACATATAAAAGTAAAATATTACTGTGAATCACATACACATTAGGTATCCCTGTATCTGTAAACACCCGGTCTACAAACGTTTTTTCACAGTTTCGCCTCTGATAAAAATTTTAATAAAAAGTAATCAAAGCAATAGACATTCCCCAAAATGGTATAGCAAAAATATACATCTGGCCCTGCAAAAAAAGACACCCTATGCATACTTGTACACGGAAATATAAAAAAGTTACAGGTGTCAGAATATGGCGGCTTATAGAAAATTTTTTTTAGATTTTTGTTAAGGGGTTAAAATGTAAATAAAACCAAATAAATTTGATATCCCCAGAATCGTATCGAAACATAGAATACAGGTGACATGTCATTTTAGCTGTAGAGTGAACGCCGCAAAAACGAACCCTGTAAGAAAGTTGCACTTTTTCTTCAAATCCACCTCATTCTGGGTTTTTTTCCAGCTTCCCAGTACATTTTACAGAATAATAAATCGTAGCATCATGAAGAACAATTTGTCCCAAAAACATTAAGCCCTCATGTGGCTCTGAGAACGGAAAAATAAAAAGTTATGGGGTTTGGAAGGTGGAGTGTCAAAAATGAAAATTGAAATATGTCACTGGCGGGAAGGGGTTAAACTGCTGCAGTGTAATATCTTCTCACAGAAGACAACAAAAAATGTTTTTCCAATGGCTTTTAATTTTTTTTTGTTGTCTTCTGTGATAAGATATCACTCTGCAGCAGTTTAACAAATTGTAGAAATTCAAGTTAATTCTGCTACATCTGTATGTCTCTAATGTAGTGGGACCCTGTTTAGGAAAAAAAAACAGATCACATATTAGTCCATAAAAATGCATCACATGCAATGGACTAAAGCTGACGTCAGTCATGTGACCCATCAGACGTCATGTGACCTCTGGTATCCCATTTACCACTGTCAGTTTATTTCACAGGTGACTAGTAGTGTAGGGAGGGGCAGAACAAATTCAGTATTACTACATCTACATCTCATCTTGTCTATCAGTGTTATCGGCCGTTCACATCACACTGTGATCATCACTTTAACTGATCAGCTGTACAGATATAAAAAATTGATGCTAAAAATGAATGAAAACGGATGGAAACTGACGATTAAATACAAACGGATCAGTTTCTGTGGAACAGAAAAGCAGGACATAACACACCTTTTTTCCCACAAAAAACTGACAGTATACTGAAATATTAACTCTATGTAAATGGATGGTCATTGTTTCCATCCATTTTCATCTGTATTTAACATTAGTTTTTTGTATACATAAAACTGATCAGTTAACCCTTTAAGGACTTAGGGTAGTTTGTGCGTTAATGCATGGTGACTTTTTTCACATTTTCTGTCCAAATTTCATAACTTTTTTATTTTTCTGTCAACATAGCTATGTGAGAGTTCATTCTTTGCATGACGATTGTACTTTCATTTTGCACATATAATGTTTTGATTAGCTTTTTTAAAGTTTTTTGGGGTCAATGTGCAATAACACAATTCTATCATATTTTTTGCATTTTGTTTTTATGGTGTTCACTCTGCATTAAAAATGACATGACCACTTTGTCCAGTACTTCATTACAGTTACGACGATACCATATTTATATTGCTTTCATTATGTATTGTATCATCATTTTTACAAATAAAACAACACTTTTTGAAAATTAACAATTTTTCTAGGGTCACCGTAGTCTGACGCCTATAACATTTTTACTTTTGTTGATGGAGATATGTAAGGGCTCTTTATTTGTGGGGCAAGTTGAAGTTTTTATTGGTTATTTTTTTGTATGACTTTTTGACTTTTTGATCACTTTTTATGTCTATTTTTTAGGTGACCAAAATATGTTAATTTGTGTATTATGGTATATTTTTTTACAGCGTTCACTGTACGGCATAAATAATGCTATTTTTGGGTGGTAATACCTAACATTCCCAGTTCATCCACCATGATGGCCTAAGTGGAGGCTGACACTTGACCTCTGTAGGGACAGTAAGCAGAGACAGATTAAATGCCCCTCCCTAGCCTTCTTCTCCCTTATTTCCTGTCCCTACAGGGGTCAGGTAGCAGAGATACTCTCTCCTCTCTGTTAGGGGAGGATTATTTGGGGTTTCTAACCTCAGGCTATGCCAGTGGGACCTTGATCGACACCCATCCTTCCTGGTCCTTCATGCTACTATGAGGCTGTGAGGAGGAGTGGTAATCCCTGGTCCCCATAAGATTCTTCCTGCTCTCCTTCTTGTGGCATCCGCATGGCCAGAGCAGGAGAGTGTCTGGGTGACTCCGGCTGGATGTGTGGTGGCGCATATGAGTTAGTGGAGTTGGCTTCTGGCCACATCCTCTATGCATGGAGGTTCCTGCTGGTCTTTGACATTGTCACTTCCGTGCAGGAAGGGGGTCTGATTGCTCATGCTATTCACTGCAATACTAAGGTATTGCAGTGAATAGTAAAGTCCATTCACTTCTATTACACGCTGCCTATAGGCTCCTTCAATAGGCTCCCAGCTGTCATGGCAACCGATTGCACACTCCAATGATGTTTCGGAGGGTGGTGATCTGTAAAAGATGGTGGCCCCTGTGGTGCCTGCGCAATTTAGATGCTGCAGTCACATTTATCAGAGGCATCTAAAGTGTTAACAGTTGCGATGGGTGTCAGCACCGATCACAGCTGTTAGCGGAGGGTGCTGGCTGTATTATACAGTCGGCATCCGCTGTATATGGAGAGAGCTCAGCTCCTGAGCCCTCTCCATATATCCCCATATGACCAATGACGTACTTGGTTGTTAAGGGGTTCAGGAGGAGGTTCAGTCACATCTCATGAAGCAGGCGAATCCTCTGAGCCTAGGTTCCTATTTCCCCAATGGTATCTTTCAATTGTATTGAGTGCTCTATCTAAACCTCCCTTTGAGCACCTTGGTAGAAATTGACATGAAGTATTTGTCCTTTAAAACAGTTTCCCTTATTGCCATCACTAGGCTTTACCATTAGGCTAGGAGACTAAGGGAGAATCAAGCTCTCTCTGTTGGAGAATCTAATTTAAGAATCCTTGAGGATAGCGTTATATTTAAGTTAGACTTTTTTTTAGCCAAAGTTGTAATTTTCATAGAGACTAAGAAATCATTTCACCATCTTTTTGTGAAAACCCTACTTGTGAAAAGGAGAAATAATGGCATGCTTTAGATATTAGAAGATCAGTACTTTTAATCTTCTGCCTCTTGGAGGAAGGATTTCAACTTTTTCATCCAATTTGGGGGACAAAATAAAGGGTTTCTATAAAGCAGAGTTGGTTCCAGTTCCAACTAGAATCAGGACCCATTTCACTAGGGCAACTTCTTCCTCCTGGGCAGAAAGCGGGAAAGCCTGTTTCAAGGTTTGTAGGGCAGCCGTGTGGTCCAGTTCCCTAACTTTTGCCAAGCATTATTGTTTAAATTTACTTAGCTTACAAGATTTTTGGCTTTTGAGCTTAAAGTCCTTCTGGCTGTAGTCCCTCCCTAATCTTTTCATTTGTTAAATCTCCACAGGTTGTTATGGTGGACAAAATGGAAAAAGGGAATTAGTTCTCACCGGTAATTTGGTTTCCATGAATCCACCCAGAAGGTATATATATGTTTTCCTCCCCTGCCAAAAAAATATATTATGTATCCAGTTGCACCTTCCTGGGGTAGTCCTTTGGAAAACACTGGAGAAGGAGGCTAAGGAGGAGCTTTTAATCTGTCTCTGCTTCCTGTCCCTACATAGGTCAAGGGTCAAACTCCACTTAGGCCGTCATGGAGGATTCATGGAAACCGAATTACCAATGAGAACAACTCCCTTTTTTGCTTATTTTTATTTGTTTACATTATGTGTTTTTTAAATTAAAAGAAGGTGGGTTTTTAAAACTTTTTATTATTTGTTTGTATGTTATACAGTGGGTACAGAAATATTCAGACCCCTTTAAATTTTTTACTCTTTGTTTCATTGCAGCCATTTGCTAAAAGCAAAAAAGTTCATTTTATTTCTCATTAATGTACACTCAGCACCCCATCTTGACAGAAAAAAAACAGAAATGTAGATATTTTTGCAAATGTACAGTACATTGTCTTCAAAATTTTTGTCCTTGAAACAATCTGACGTTTTCATAAAGATCTTCTGTTTTCAGATGACAGACAGAAGAGCATGTGGTGCTTAACACCTTCTTGCTCTGCGCCATACTATTACATGGCAATGAGCGTATAGTACAGCCTGCCGCACGACTTCAGGCTCCGGGACCCGGGACTACTCACCGGAGTTGAAAAATACTCTGATTCTGAGGGATTAACCCTTCAGATGCCATGGTTAATAGCAATCATGGCATCTAAGTGGTTAGGGGGCAAGATCACCCCTTCAGCCACTTACATCCCCTGCATTGAGTTAAAAAAGTATAAAAGAAAGTTATAATAATAATAATAAATTTTATTTATATAGCGCCAACATATTCCGCAGCACTGTACAATTTGTAGGGTTCAAGTACAGACAAAAAAGATACATTACAAAGAAATAGTCAATTCACACAATGGGACTAAGGGCCCTGCTCGCAAGAGCTTACAATCTATGAGGTAGAGGTGGTGACACAAGAGGTAGCAGGGGCAGCATCGGAGGTAGCATTGCTTATACAATGGTCAGACAATTTTGTAATAGTGGTTACTATTATTTACACCTAAATAAAGCTTTATGAGACGTCACCAGTCATGTCCTTTAACATACAGATGGTGCCTGGACATATAAAGTTAGTCTGAAACTGCATCATATCCTGTGGGGTAATGTGGGAGCGTGAACAGAGGGTACGTTTTAGAGAATCTAACTACAGAAGGGTTTACATTAGGAGTTGTGATAGGCCTTACCATACTGCCTAGGAGATATGGTAAGGCCGGAGACTGCAATGGAGATATCAGGGACAGATCTATTAGATGGTGGAAACAGCAGTAGTTCAGTCTTTGAGAGACTTAGTTTCAGATAGAGCGAAGACATGATTGTTGAGACAGCATAGAGACAGTCACTGGTGTTCTGTATTAGTGCAGGGGTGATGTCACGGGATGACGTATATAATTGGGTGTCATCAAAATAAAGATGGTACCGGAAGCCAAATCTGGTGATGGTTTGTCCAATGGGGGCTGTGTAGAGGTAGAAGAGCAGGGGGCCTAGGACCGAGCCCTCAGGAACCCCAATGGTAAGAGGAAGGAGGGAAGAAACAGAGCCCGCAAATGATACACAGAAAGTGCGGTCAGAGAGATAAGAGGAGAACCAGGAGGGCATGGTGTCAGTGAGGCCGACAGAACGGAGCATAGTGAGGAGGAGTTGATGGTCAACAGTGTCAAATGCTGCTGAGAGATCTAAAAGAATAAGAAGAGAGAAGTCACTTTTGGATTTTGTGACGGTCATTTCAGTAGAGTGCAGAGTACGGATGCCAGATTGTAAGGGATCAAGAAGAGAGCAGAAAGATAGCGGATAAAACGAGAATAGACCAAGTGTTCCAAGATTTTGGAGATGAAAGGGAGGTTAGAGACAGGTAGATAGCAGCACAGGACGGGTCAAGGGAGGATTTCTTCAATAGTGGGGTTATTACAGCATGTTTGAAAGAGGATGGGAAAATTCCAGAAGAGAGAGAGAGGTTAAATATTTTAGTAAGGTAAGTCATGACAGCAGGCGACAAAGACTGGAGAAGGTGTGAGGGGTCACTACTGCAGGTCGTAGGGCAAGAAGAAGAAAGTAGCTGAGAGACTTCCTCTTCTGTGATTTTCCCCCCCAAAAAAAAAAAACACCAAAACCACCCCCAAAAAAAAATATATGTGGGGGGCAAAAAGGGGGGGCCCCCCCCCCCCCCCCCCTTTTAAGGGGGGGGGGGGCCCCCCCACCCAACCCACCCAAAAGGGTTCATTAAAAAAGCGGGGGGGGAAAAGAGGGGAGGGGGGGGAACCGAGAGCAAGGCAGGTGGTTTGGACCCCCCCACCAAAAAAAAACGCACACGGGGGAACCCAAAAAAAAAATATATTTTTACTATAATTTTATAAAGGCTTTTTGGAGGTAAAATGACAGGGATAAAGACAAGCAAAATATACAATATAGCATGAACAATTTCAAGGCAAATTCTGTAATGGTTTCTACTTTTACTCTGTCCACTTCTGCAGTATGGACACTGAATGAACAATATACTCAAAACTATCCCTAACTGACCCTGACATCACATTTGGGTGCACCCCCTTTTCCCCAGTGGTCCAGGTGGACCGCTTACAGTCCGTAGAAGCGCGCGGTGGGGCCCAAAGTCGTTCCTTTCTTTTATAGTGAAGCGTCCTCTCCTCACGGTTATCAGGATCTTGGGAGAAATGAAGTCCTCTTTAACAGGGAAACCCAATGAATGCAATGTAATCCAACAGCAGATTCCACTCAGCACACTGACAGTCCTGCCGAATCCATACACTGAGCTGGGTTGTAAGCCGGGGTTTAGCAGGTGCTGTCCAGTACATCAACAGCACTGCGAGTCTCTATCTGTGGTATCCAAATACACAGTCACAATGTCAGTCTCACTGATCAGCCACTGAGCACAGTTCCTTTCACATGGACTCACTAGTCCTGTTGTCTCTTTACACTCTGTTTGTCTCTGGACCAAGATACAGCTTAGCTGTACAGAAAAATCTCCACACCAGTTCAATACAACACTTGCCAAGATGGCTGCTGCTCTCTGTCTCGTCACTTCCTGCTGCTCTGCTCACACTCTGTCTGCAGAACAGGCAGGCTGACATAAAAGGGGGGGGGTCTCACTCCAGCATCATGTCACAATTACAATGGCTGCTGTCTTAAAGGAACAGAATCACAGAAATACATTCAACATTAACAGTTTATACAGACAAATGAAGCTTAGGACAACATTGGCTGTCTCTTACATATTCCCCCCCACTTTAAGATTGGCAGTCCCTGCCTATGACTGTATATCCAGAGGGTTGTACTTTTATGCACAGGGTGGTAGTATACCGATGTATGGCAGGCCAAACAAACTCATCCTGCGCATACCGAACAGGGGGAATACCAGCATTTGGCCTAGTGGTCCGTCTGAGGACCGGTGGTATATTATGGGGTGCTGCAGCTATGGGCTGAGAAGGACCAGCGGATTCCGCACCTGAGGGGGCACAGGCCGGAGATACAGTAGTCACAGGTGGAACATCCCCAGGAGCAGGGATCGGCCAACAATCATCCTCCTCGTCTGAGGCCCATTCCGCACCTCCATTCTCTGACTGTGGGAGCTCATTCACATTGGCAGGCCCATCATGATTTGTCCCTTCAGAATGACACAGGCGCAACATATTTCGGTGAAGTACTCGAACACAATCAGTTCCTTCTTTCTGGACCTGGTACACTGGCCCATTCGCATACTTGCGGCCAACAACACGATACGGCAAAGCCTCCCATCGGCTTTCCAATTTCCCTTGGGGTTTCTTGACACGAACTAGCACCAGGTCGCCTGGTTGCAATGGTGCTTCTTGCACTGGGGTCTTATCAGGATGGGGATGTTCTTGCAGGCGCTGCCGCACCAATCGATGGATCGTCTCAAGTCTCTGCCGGTGCGCCCGCACCCAAGAGGTTGGATCCCTCGGAGGGAACCCATCCACATCATCCAACTGTAATTCTCCTATACTTCGCCCAGACCGCCCAAAGAGAAGTGTATAAGGAGAGTACCCCGTTGTAGAATGGACCTGATTTTTATAGGCCCACACCATTTCAGACAAGAACTGAGGCCACTGTAACTTCTTGTCTTCCTCCAGAGTCCGCAGCATCTGTAGCAGAGTTCTGTTGAATCTTTCACAGGCCCCATTTCCCTGAGGGTGGTATGGAGTCGTGTGCGACTTCTTTATCCCGTAGATACGTTGAACTTCTTTCATTACGTGTCCCTCAAAGCAGACACCCTGGTCGGAGTGGATGCGTTTAGGGCACCCATATACTCGAATGAAATCTTGGCACAGAGCACGAGCTGCTGACTCAGCTGTCTGGTCCTTGGTGGCGGTTACCACCGCAAATTTGGTGAAGTGATCCACCATTACGAGGCAATACTGGTGTCCGCTATTGGATGGGCCCACCATTAGATAGTCTATCATGACGATTTCTAAAGGTTCCTGGGTCACGATGGTTTGCAGGGGAGCTCTCTGTTCTATTGCCTTATGGATCTCACAAGTTCGACAGCTGCGGCATACTTCTTCGACCATTTGACGAAGACCAGGGCAGTAAATCAGTCGCTGTAACCAACGAAAGGTCTTCTCATGACCAAAATGTCCATTCTTATTATGAGCCTCAACTGCCAACGAGCGAGCCAGTTCACTAGGCACCACAATTTGGTATCGAATGTCGATCTCAGAAGGTAAATAGACCTTTCGGCATAGCACTCCATTTTTCATCTCCAACTTTTCCCACTGACTCAGAACAGATAATATCTCACGTGTCAGTCGTTCTCTTTCCTCTCTACAGGGCTTCTGGCCTTTCTCAACACACTTGATCATCTGTGCCAGCCCCTCATGGGTCTGTTGTATCTGTGCCCATTCCTGTCGTGAGGGACCAAAGAAAGGAGCCGTTTCAGTCCCCTCCATCTCAAACTGATTAGCGGCGGCCAAGGCCTGTGAAAATCTGCTGAAGTCGGGCACCTCCACATGCTCCAACTCATGATCCACGTCTACTGTGGGGGTCTGGGCGGTTACCCTAGAAAGCCCGTCAGCATTCTGGTTCTCTGTCTTGGACCGATACTTAATGCGGTAATTGAACTTAGTCATTCGGGCTATCCACCTCTGCTCTAACGCCCCGAGCTTGGCATTTTCCAGGTGAGCTAGTGGGTTGTTGTCAGTCAGTACTAAAACTTCAGCACCGGTCAAATATTCAGAGAATTTCTCGGTCATGGCCCATACCAGTGCCAACAGCTCCAACTTAAATGAACTATAATTCTCGGGGTTTCTTTCAGAATCTCTCAAAGACCGGCTGCCGTACGCTATGACCCTCTCCTGGCCATCCTGAAGCTGGGAAAGCACTGCTCCAAGACCATACAGGCTTGCATCCGTATACAGCTGGAACGGCAAGTGGTAATCAGCATATGCCAAGATTGGGGCTGTTGTCAGTGCATCCTTTAATGCCTGGAAGGCTTGTTCCTGTTCAAGTCCCCACTTCATGGACCGGTTCTTTGGACCACCGGATGTGCCTCGTAGGAGAGCATTAAGTGGTGCTGCTACCTTGGCGAAATCCTTAATAAACCGTCGATAGTAACCGGCTACTCCAAGGAACCCCCTCACTTCTCGCAGGGTAGTCGGTATTGGCCAATCTTGAACAGCCGCTATCTTGTCTCTTGATGGTCTCACCCCTTCTCCTGATACGCGGTGACCCAAGTAATCAATTTCAGATTGGAACAACCGACATTTACTGGGTTTCAATTTGAGCCCATGTTCCCGCAATCTTCGAAATACTTGCCCCAACTGGTGGAGATGGTCTTCAAAGGTCGCAGAATACACTATAATGTCATCCAAGTAGATGAGAGTGAACTCAAAGTTGAAGTCACCGAGACATTTCTCCATCAACCGCTGAAACGTTCCGGGTGCATTTGTCAACCCGAAGGGCATCCGGTTAAATTCGTATAGTCCCATGGGCAAGATGAATGCCGTCTTCTCCTTGTCTTTTGTGGCCATCGGCACCTGCCAATACCCACTAGCCAGATCTAGTGAGGAGAAGTACCGGGCTCTCCCCAGCGCTGAGAGGGACTCCTCAATCCGTGGCAAGGGGTAGGAATCTCGTACGGTGCAAGCGTTTAACTTCCGATAGTCTACGCAAAATCGGATGGACCCATCTTTTTTTCTTACTAACACCACAGGAGCTGCCCAGGGACTCTGGCTTTCTTGGATGATCCCACCCTGTAGCATCTTAGCTAACAGTTCTTTTACTTCCTGATACAACTGTGGAGGAATTTGTCGGTAGCGCTCTCTAATTGGAGGGGTGTCTCCTGTGGGAATCTCATGGTAGATCCCTGTGGTACATCCAAAATCTTCAGCATACCGTGAAAAGGCGGCTCGGTTCTCCCACAACAGTTCATCTACCTTCTGCACCCATTCCAGAGAACATGAACTTGCATCCATCTTCATCTGTTCTCGAATTGCACGGCCATTCCATTCAGAGGTGGGTTCCTCATCTTCTCCCATGGACACAGTTACGGTCCACTCATCCCTTTCAGTCGGCTTCAGCTGCATTGGAGTTACTTTCCTTACTTCCTCCGGAGTCACATAGATGTTAGCCAGCTGCCTCCCTGGGGTCAGGTCCACACTCTGGTCCTGAGTGTTTACACATCGAAGTGGTACTCTTCCATTGCGAACTATTGCCAAGGAACGGGCCACTAGCGGATCAACACCTCCTTCGGCTGCCTGCAGTGGTTCTACCAACACAGCTATGCCCTCTAGTTTCCGACAGGTGCCTATGGGCATGGACACTATTGTCTCCCGACTGGGTGGCAGTATAACTTTTGTATGCAAAGGAACTGAAATTCGAGCCAGAGGACGCTGTGCATCTGAACTTTTCTGTAAGCCACATGTCCGGATCAGCCGCTGGAAAGCTGTTTGAGTAGGCCGATGGGTGGTGGTTTCTTTCCAATAACTGTGACCTTTCTTTTCAAAGAGGATCTGATCTAATTCTTTTAACACATTCATCCCCAAAATGACAGGGACCTTTACTTCATGTGACTCCTGTACCACCACAATGCCTTTCCTACCTAGATCTTGGCCACATACCCGGACATTCATCCAGGCCACTCCCACGACTGGAACTGGTAACTGGTTAGCTGCGACCACTCGTACGAATGTATGGGGATCATATTTCACATGTTGCTGGAAGTACCGTTCATAACAGTCTCTACTCAAGGTCGTTACTTGGGAACCCGTGTCAATCATCCCGGTAACCGGAATACCCTCCATTTCCACCTGTATAACAGGACTTGCAGCGATCAGGTCATCATTAGGGCATTCTCCCCACATAGTCTCCTTGTCAGTCTCCCCTACTACACGCCCTACAGCAGCAGGGGACTTCAGTTTAACGGCGGTCTCTCATAAGTTTGTCGCTGCTCTGGACATCTAGCAGCAACGTGGCCCATCCGTCCACACTCCCAGCAGCGTATCTCCCGTCGTTCTGGCCATCTGTTTGGGCCCCTTCGGTAAGCCCCTTCGATTTCTCCTGAGCACTGCATTAACTGATTTGGACCCCTTCGGTAGGTCCTATCCTCATCCCTCCAGCGGGGTGGTGGGTGATTCTGATTTTCTGGGTATGGACGGCTCACCCTTTCACCTCCAGTTTTCTGGAAGTCTGCAATTTTCATAGAATGTTCATCACAACGGGTGTGCAAGTGTTCCATTTGCTCTTGCAGTTTCTGCATTACTGTGAGAATTTCTTTAACCGTCCCCTTTTCTACTGTCTCTGAGCCAGAACTAGCCCCCTGTGACAAAGTAACTCCAACTGCGGTCTGGGGCTTCGGGAACATACTATTGGCACGGGAGATGGCCTCTACCTGTACATCATGGAATTTAGCATCAGTCTCTCGTCGTATAAAATCCTGCATAGTCACAGTTAAACTGCCGTCACGTATCCCCAGGACAAACTGGTCACGGAGAGTCCGATCAGGGTTACAGAAGGCTGGCGAGCCCCCTCTTTCCTTCACTTGAATATCTCGGAGCAGTTCTTGTAGGGCATTTGCATATTGGGGAAGGCTTTCATTCTCCTGTTGTACCCTCTGGAAGAACCGAGCCTGCAGAGACCCCAGCAATGCAGTTTCTCCATAAATGGTTTCTAGAATCTGGACTACTTGCTCAAATGTCTGCCTTTGTTCAAATGGCCTCAATATCACCGTGGTCTTAGCATCCCCTTGTAATGTCAATATTGCTAGCTCTACTAGTACTTCTGGTGCGGTCTGGTACATTCGCTGTATCATTCGTATCTGTTCCACCCACATACTCACTGACATATTATTGCCATCAAATTTAGCTAACTGACTTATTATAGCCCCTGCTGGCATTCTTCCTCCAGCACCATTCTCCCGAACGGGTGCGTCACCGTCCATTCTGGTAAGCGGATCCTGCCGACTACGCCAATTTGTGAACCGAGAGCAAGGCAGGTGGTTTGGACTCCGCAACCAGAAATGAACGCACACGCGGTAGTTCAAGAAAAGAATATATATTTACTATAAGTTAATAAAGGCTATTTGAAGGTAAAATGACAGGGATAAAGACAAGCAAAATATACAATATAGCATGAACAATTTCAAGGCAAATTCTGTAATGGTTTCTACTTTTACTCTGTCCACTTCTGCAGTATGGACACTGAATGAACAATATACTCAAAACTATCCCTAACTGACCCTGACATCACATTTGGGTGCACCCCCTTTTCCCCAGTGGTCCAGGTGGACCGCTTACAGTCCGTAGAAGCGCGCGGTGGGGCCCAAAGTCGTTCCTTTCTTTTATAGTGAAGCGTCCTCTCCTCACGGTTATCAGGATCTTGGGAGAAATGAAGTCCTCTTTAACAGGGAAACCCAATGAATGCAATGTAATCCAACAGCAGATTCCACTCAGCACACTGACAGTCCTGCCGAATCCATACACTGAGCTGGGTTGTAAGCCGGGGTTTAGCAGGTGCTGTCCAGTACATCAACAGCACTGCGAGTCTCTATCTGTGGTATCCAAATACACAGTCACAATGTCAGTCTCACTGATCAGCCACTGAGCACAGTTCCTTTCACATGGACTCACTAGTCCTGTTGTCTCTTTACACTCTGTTTGTCTCTGGACCAAGATACAGCTTAGCTGTACAGAAAAATCTCCACACCAGTTCAATACAACACTTGCCAAGATGGCTGCTGCTCTCTGTCTCGTCACTTCCTGCTGCTCTGCTCACACCCCCCCCCCCCCCCCCCCCCCCCCCCAAACCAACAGGGGGCCCCCCCCCCCCCCCCCCCCCCCCCCCCACCCCCCCCCCCCCCAAACCAACACAACCACACACACCCCCTCCCCCCTACCAATTTCCACCCACACAACCAACCTACACCCCCCCCCCCCCCCCCCCCCCCAGAAAGGAGAGAGGGGGGCGGAGACCCCACAAGAACACAACAAAAACAGGGTGTTTAAACCCCACCCCCCCCCCCATATATTATGTGAGGGTGCCCCCCCCCCCGAACAACCCCCACGAAGGAAGACACAAAAAAAAAAAGACACAGAGAGGCGCAGAGGAGATAATAAATATTTAAACACCAAGCGGAGGCCGAAGAAAACAAAAACCAAGGTTTCCCCCCCCCCCCTTGTCCCCCAAGAGGAAAGTTGTGAAAAACCAAAAGAATTGGTTTTTGGGGGAACCTGTGGGCCGCCGGGGGGGCCGGGGGTTCCGGGGGGGTGTTTAAGTCCCCCCTGTTGGGGTGGGGATTTCACTGGATAAAAAGAGGAGAAGCCAAGAAATGAAGTGATCCAGAAATTGGTAGGGTGAGCTAGGTGGACAGTAGATCATAGCTACACGTAAGGAGGGTGGGCGGAAAAGTCTGATGGCATAGACTTCAAATGAGGGGAATGTGAGTGAGGGTACTGGTGGGATGGCCTGAAAAGTGCACTGTGGTGACAGAAGTATCCCTACCCCTTCACCCTTCCTGTTGTCAGGCCTAGAAGTGTGTGAGATTTGTAGGCCACCATGAGACAGAGCAGCAGGGGAGGCCGTATCAGACTGCTGGATCCAGGTTTCAGTAAGGACGAGCAGGTTAAGAGACACAAATGGACACTGCATTAGTAAATGCCCCCCCCTGCATTGGAAATGCTTCCCCCATTACCTGTATCTACTTATATAGGGATGCAGAGCTTCAAAACTAGCACTAATTTAACTTGTTAACCAATTAATCAACAAACTGTGGCATATGAGGAGATTGGACTATGTAGTTACAAATAAACACTGACCAGGGGACTACCATAAAATCTCTGAGCATCAAAAGACTAACACTAGGACAGATAAGGACATATGGAATTGCAAAAATACAGCCTGGATGAAATGCTAGGATAGGGTTCACTAAACAGGCAGAGTTGGGTTGAAGAGAATATGTACCATTTAAAGTTATAGGATCAGTTGCAGATAGATACAGGATCAGTTGAAGGTAGATACACAGCAAGCAGAGTTGGGTTGAAGAGAACATGTACAGTGGGGAAAAACCTTGTGAAGACTTACAGAAAACTTTTGACCTCTGTCATTGCCAACAAAGGATATATAACAAAGTATTGAGAAGTATTAAAAAATCAGACAATGTGATTTTCTAGATATGTTTTCTCATTTTTTCTCTCATAGTTGAGGTCTACCTTTGATGTCAATTACAGGCCTCTCTCATCTTTTTAAGTGGGAGAACTTGCACAATTGGTGGCTGCCTAAATACTTTTTTTTCCCCACTGTACCATTTAAAGTTTAAACATATTAGGTATCCCCATGTGTGTGTGAGTCCTCACTACCCCAAAATAGCATTATTTATCCTGTACAGTGAATGCCATAAAAAATATATACTACAATGTGCAAATTAATATGGTTTGGTCACCTCACCTCCCCCAAAAGTAAAAATAAAAAGTGATCAAAAAGTCATACATATGAAAACTTGGTACCAATAAAAACTAAAACTTGCCCCACAAATAAAGAGCCCTGATATAGCTCCGCCTGCATGCAGATATGTAAATAATTACAGGTGTGGTCTGATTAGACACTGGGTCTTGCCATAAAAGGGCATAAAAGTGCTTCCCCCCGCTACCTTATAAAAAGGCTCTCAGAGGCTACTTTAGGCTAGTCTGCCACTTGATTAGAGATCAATGACAGTTACAATGCACTCAAAGCAGGATGGTCATTTTGATGAATTGCCCACATTCTAGGCCTTCTTGTCTATCTGTTAGCAGGTGTTGGGATCAGTTCTTACATGAGGGCACACAAACAGCAAACAGACTCTTGATGGCCCAGACAGACCACCAGTACGAGGATCGTACTGCCAACAAGCATTATCTATATGGCGGGGGGGTACTATTAGGGCACTATTACAGTAATACAGTTATAGCTCACCATAAGTAAGTCTGTTGGTTCTGTAGAAGGAGGACTATTACCTGTGGGGCATTGTTTTCCAATGTGGAAGGAACAATTATGGCTCATTCACAAAGCGGAAAATGAGGAGGAATTGAGGCAGACTTTCGTTTCATTTTTCTCTCCATTTTTCAGGCCTCTGGCTCCGCTCTTTGACTCACTGATTAGGCTCAGATTAATGGGGCTTAGATTCTGTGACTGATCAACTGTGGAATCTTGAATCTTGTGGGAAAATTGAGCAGCAGGCTTATTTTTTCCTAGTGGAAGGAACAAGGTGGGATTTTAGTTTTTGCCTAAGGCAGCAGATAAGCTAGAATCGGCCCTGCTCACATGTGAATGGAAAATATAAAACGTTAAGGCTTTTGTACAGTGGAGAGGAAAAGATGAAACACAAAGTTGAAAAATCACTGCTGCTTAAGGGATTAAAATAATATGATGTTCTAACACTAAGGTCATAGGTAAAGACAACTGCAATTCAGGTTAAAGGTAAATATGGTGTTCCAGTCTCACCCAGCAAGACATAAAACAGAAAACAAAGAATACAAATACAAACAGCACTATACCATAGACATAGATCGTTCTCAAGACAAAAATCACCAAGGAAACAATGAAGATGCAAGACATTTTTACTCTGAAAATTGTATTTAAAGATATTCTTCTGAAAATGATGGACATTGACCATCTTATATGTATATAGATCAAGCAAATAAATTGTCACAGTAAGACAGACTGTCAGAGTCATTTCATGTTGAAAACTTAAGAATCTCTTTCATCGACTGAATATTTCTTTTTCACTGGAGTTGATAACTCTTTATCTACAGATACCTTAACCACTTTATGACTGGACATTTTCCCTGGTTCATGACTGGACATAATATTGGGTTTCTTGGGACATGTGGTTTTGAAGGATATAACTTTTTTAGTTTGGCTTAGTCAAATCATTTTTGCATCTTTAAAGCGAACCTCTAGTTATAAATAATTTTCAAAAATGAATAGAAACTTTGTGACGTCATATGCACCCGGAGCAGGAAGGAGTGGGAGGTGCCAGAGAGCAGATAAGTAAGTACCCATACATACCCCTTATCTCAAGCATACTTGTAGGCCACAGGCTTAATGCAGAGAGTGGTAGAGCAGGAAGCCTGTGGCACAGGGCATAGAGTTTACCAATGGGCCAGTCCAAACCTGTCTAAGACCAAACAGCAAGGGCAGTTCCTGGCTCCCAGGTCACATGACCACCATCCCAGGGGAAAGCACATCATGGCAGCTTGTGTAACTGTACAAACAGCACTTATGGAACACTGTGCATACAGCAAGCAGGTAGACAGAAATGGTAATAAACCAACCCTGCCTTGTCTCTCGGATGTCCGGCTGTAATTAACAATTGACTCCCTGCTCCTGCAGCTGCACGGTCTACAAAAAAAGTGTTTACCCTCGGAAACCCGCGGAACCCATAGACTATAATGGGTCCGCTGGGTCTCTGCCCGTCTTCCGATCGAAAAATTCAGAGAGAAAAGTCCTGCTTCCAGGACTTTTCTCTCCACATATTTCATGCGGAATGGGGGATTGAATCTCCCAACAGAAACCGAGCTCTGGTGTGAATCCAGCCTTACTCTGCAGGACATACTGGTACATCATTGCAGAGTTATTTGCAGATCTTCCACAGATCTCTGACATAGATGGTCAATGGGGTTGCAAAGTGTTTTTTTTTTATTATTAAAAACAGAAATCTATACATTTTTTTAATCTACTTTTATTTTCAGATTTGATTTTTTTTATTTTATTTTCAGTCCACGATTATGGGGGCCCCATTTTGTCTGAGCTTCTTCTCTGCTCTGTTAACAATTTGTTATATGCTATACAGCATAATCCACAGGCTGCAATTGACTGGAGCTGACTCATTAAGGTCTATGGGAGAGTTTTCTAGACTTGCTCTGTGCAGGGAAGTGAGTAAACAAGCTGTGACATCATCTATTGTCAGTAGTGGATGCAATCATGGGCCATTATGGGTGCAATATGTAAAGGTGCAGTCTTCTTTTGTAATCCTGTCTGTCTTGTTTATGATGTCCCTTGTGACTCCATTTGTGTTCTTCTCTTTACTTCATTTTCAGTTTCACACGTGGGCATATGGGTGGTCTCCCTTCATGCGAGAAAAGATTATCAGGGCACCCTAAGGTCAGTGAATGAAGTTGCATTGTGACCCAGAGGGTGCCATTACCGCAAATTCTAGTCACAAAAACATGGGTAAAGGGGGGCGTGACTACCTGAATAGCCGTCCGGACGTGAATTGGCGAGCTCCTGAGACTGCCGACTTTCATCTGCTGATTAGGGGCTGCATCCATTCAGATAAACCCAAAGAACCACCCCTCCAGAACTATCCCATCGGCTGTGGACCACTATTTCCCGATTCCTGAGTGACCCAGAGATTGGCATACCTGAGGCCTTCTTTCACACTTCAGCCGACCAGCATCTTCGTGGCGGTTCCTCCCTGAGGCCTAACGCCATGGGACTGTCGGCATTCTCCCTAGCAGCTTCTGGACATCGCTGTGCTTCTTGGCATAATGCCAGGGGACCTCCGCTACCTCCTTCCAGGACTAACCTGCAGCGCTGCCAACTGAGCGCTCTCCTGCTCTCTGCGGCCTGCTCACTGCCACCAGCGCTACCCCTGCAACGAGCTCCAACGTCTCATCGGTGAGTGCTCCTGCTTCTTGCACAGGACGGCCTGCCAGTGTCAACCCCTGTCTCAGTGGGCTACTGAGACCTGCCTTTCCACAAAACCAGGCAGATGCTCATCCTCTGAGGGCCTCTGCTTCTATTACGCCAGCTGACCAATATATCCTCAGGGGACCTCCCCCCTCTCCATTACCACCTTATCAAGCGGCTCCACACTAATGCTGCTATTACTTGAATCTGAGAGACTGCCTGCTCCTCTGTTGCTCTGCCGGGTAGAGCGTCCCTGTTAGCTAGCCTTGGGGAGGGGGAGTGCTGAGCCCCCAAGCATCCATCAGGGGGGCTCCTCACTCTCCCCTTGAAGTTCTCAGGATTTACAGCACAACAATTCTGTTTTGGGGATGGTGCCTGGCTACATATTGAGATGGAGGCAACCTGCTAGAACGCTGCTGCTTCCAGCCTACTTCTCACCCCTCACGAGCTTTGCATCTCTCGGACATGGTCAAGACAAATAGAGAAAGGGGCCCTGATCTCCCAGGAACCCCTAGACCCACTAAACACCAAGATGACTTACAGAAATTTCTCCGGAAGAAGAGTGCCCATTCTCCAGCCAGATCTCTTAAGATGGCGCCAGAACTCAGTCGAGAGATGGACTTGGGAGATGATTCTGACGCAGAAAGCACAACTGAGTTAGACCGTGTAGAGGACAGCATGACCACTATTTCTAAATCCTTTCTTCAACAGGTGTTAGCAACGGGACTTGGCCCAGTCCTTTCCCAGCTGGCTGATATCAAATCTGAAATACAGTAGGCCTTAGAGTCACTGGCCTAAAAAGCGCTTATAGCACTGGCAAGTCTCATGCCGAATCAGTCACTTCTCAACTGGCTCTACATCAAGATTATATAGACCACTCTCTTACACTCATTGAAGATCAGGAAAATCGCAGTCGCGGGAAAAATATTCGAATCAAGGGGCTCTCGGAGGCCTGCACCCCGGATGCCTTGCCCAAAATGGCGTTCCAACTGTTCACTGACCTCCTGGGCCCTGATTGAGCCCAGAAACCTTCAAGAACTCAGTTTGATTGATGTTTGGAGACAGCTACACCCTACCACAAAAGATTATTCACATTTCTCACCAAAACATGCATCTCATCAGAGACTTGACTATATATTCTGCTCATCCTCAATGGCCCAATTAGCTAACAAGCCTAGCATAGATTGTATTAGTATATCTGACCATGCCCCAGTTTCCTCTACCCTCACTATCCAGGAGATAACCCCTAGACAGTGGTCTTGGAGACTAACTGACCATTTATTAGATGATCCTTTCATAGTTAAGGATATAAAGGAGATGGTGTGGAAGACACACAAATCATATATTCGTGGTTCATTAATCGCAAAAGCGTCTGCAGCAACACGTGTGAGACAAGAGGAAATTGACTCCCTATTGGCCCAAATAGCCAGCAACGGATCCACAAAAGACAAAGATTGTTCTCCTTGCAAACAGATCTCACTGCTTTGAGAGAAAGGCTGAAACACATTGTCCATCAACAGGCGACTAAACATCAGCTCTTTTTTAAGTTCCGTCTTTATGCTCATGGAGACAAGGGCACCAAGTTGATGATGCACTTAATAAACAAGGCTAAAGCCAAGTCCCATATAGCTGCAGTTAAGACTACCTCGGGCCTGCTAGAACATTTAACCCCTGCCATTACAGAAGCTTTTTGGAACTTTTATGTGAATCTTTATAACCTTCACAGTGGAGACTATAACCATGACAATAGTCATTGAGCCAGTAAGATGGCAACTTTCTTAAGTGCTCTGAATCTCCCCAAGTTGTCCACAGCAGAAGCAAAACAACTGACAGATCCGGTTACACTGTCTGAACTTCAGAAGGCTCTACAGACCTTCCCGTCTGGGAAAAGTCCAGGACCTGATGGCCTTCCCTTGTCCTATTACAAAAAATTTCAGGACACTCTCCTCCCTCACTTTTGTAATGAGTTAATGTCGGGAGGGGGGGGCTCATTGGTGAGACAAACACAGGAAGCACATATAGCCCTTATACCTAAAGATCCCACACTTTGCGTCAGTTATCGCCCTATCTCGCTGTTAAATTTAGATTTAAAACTATGGGCCAAAGTCCTTGCCCTGAGACTTCAGCCACTCCTTCCAACGTTGATACATGAAGAGCAATCTGGGTTTGTGAGAGGGCGTGAGAGGAAGGATAATGCCCATAGACTCCAGCATGCTATAGAGTTGACCCATAAAAACAAAACGCCTTTGGTCCTTCTCGGTGTAGATGCCGAGAAGGCATTCAACAGGGTTGACTAGGCCTTTATGTCAGTGGCTCTGGAGGCATTTAGGATACCAGGTGCATTTGTTACAGCTGTGCTCTCCCTATACTCACACCTCCATGCAAAGATAAAGGTAAAATGACAAGTTATCCCCAGTTTTTGATATCTCCAATGGAACTAGGCAGGGTTGTCCCTTATCCCCATCCCTCTTTATACAGTACTCACCCTGGAGATGCTGCTAAAAGTGGTGTGCAACCACCCAGATATCATTGACCTTCAAGTGGACAACTCCTCACTCAAATCTGTAGCATTAACGGATGACGTCTTCTTTTTGATATCGAAGCTGGTGGAAGGACTTCCCATACTTTCCAACTTCAAGAATATGAGACTCAAATTACTGTCAAATTATAAAGTAAACCCAACTAAATGGGAAGTGAAGCTGACTAGCCGTATTTCCGATCTCTATGTACACAACTATCTTCCCCTGCTACATGCGCTTACGGGCCTGCTACGTGCTTATGATCTTCCCTATATCTCCTGGTTTGGAAGGAAAAACTTTCTACAAACACATGTCATGCCCAAACTGACATCTTGCAGATGCTCCCGCTACACTTGCTGACTACATACCTCTGCTCACTTAGATCTCTATTTGGACGCTATATTTGGAAAGGGAAACCTGCTTGCATTGCTCACAAGCTCCTCACTTGGAGGTGTGAATTAGGTGGCATATCCCTTCCAGATGTTTCTACTCTGTACAAAGCCAACCTCCTAAATACTTGGCTAGCTTTATTCTCTTTGCTTAAATGCCACATCATTAGACAAATTGCCAAATCTTTGCATGGTCTAGATCTCAACCACTTGTAATGACTCTCTAGCCCCAAGGCCTTGAAGTCTAAATCCTTCAGCCTGTTATTACATGCTCCATGTGCAATATGGCAAGAACTATGAGAAAGTCTTATGTCAACACCCTCTAAGCTTCTTCCAGCCGACTTACTCCCCCATCTACTTTGAGATTATAATAGGATTTATGAAGATTTTTGGACCAATTTTAGAGACAAGCTGCTGGGAGACCTGTTCCACCAGGGCTTACCCCTCTCAATGGACTCATTGCAAAATCTAATTCCTGATCAAAAAATCTCACATCTACACTACTACCACTATCGCTGGTGTGCTCAGTCACTCCCAAATCAAGCTTCGATCAACAGAGAACTCACTCAGTTTGAGAAATCGCTGTTATCCAAGTCCAGGGTTACTAGGAAACTCTCCAGCTGCAGATCCTTCCTAGAGGCTACCTCCTCTCCTAAAGACCCGTCATTCCTCAGCTTGTGGGAATCTGAGTTGGGTATGAAACTGTCCAAGACTGAAACCTCTTTCATACTTAAACATTCTCATGGCTTCTCGACATATGTTAGACAGCAAGAAATGCACTTGTAATCAGTGTGTGTGTGCAAAAAAAAGAGTTTCTGGGATCCAGACAGACTGTTGCATCTTTCCTCCAGCCATTGATGTTTCTGGATTGGAAGTCATGGGGAAAGCAAAAGAATTGTCCATGGATCTACGTGAAAAGGTAGTTGAACTGTATAAAACAGGAAAGGGATACAAAAAGATATCCAAGGAATTGATAATGCCAGTCAGCAGTGTTCAAACTGTGATTAACAAATGGAAACTCAGGGACTCTGTAAAACCAAACCACGGTCAGGTAGACCAACCAAAATTTCAGCCACAACTGCCCGGAAAATTGTTCGAGATGCAAAGAAAAACCCACACATAACATCAGCTGAAATACAGGACTCTCTGAAAACTAACAGTGTGGCTGTTTCAAGATGCACAATAAGGAGGCACTTGAAGAAAAATGGCCTGCATGGTCGAGTTGCCAGAAGAAAGCCATTACTGCGCAAATGCCACAAAGAATCTCGCCTTCAATATGCCAAACAGCACAGAGACAAGCCTCAAAACTTCTGGAACAAGGTAATTTGGAACTTTTTGGCCACAACCATAAACGTTACATTTGTGTCAACAAGGCTTATGATGAAAGGAACACCATTCCTACTGTAAAGCACGGACGTGGATCACTGATGATGTGGGGATGTGTGAGCTTCAAAGGTACAGGAAACTTGGTCAAAGTTGAAGGATAGATGAATGCAGTAGGATATCAGCAAATACTGGAGGCAAATTTGCACTCATCAGCCAGGAAGCTGCGCATGGGATGTACTTGGACATTCCAACATGACAACGATCCAAAACACAAGGCCAAGTCGACCTGTCATTGGCTACAGCAGAAGAAAGTGAAGGTTCTGGAGTGGCCATCTCAGTCTCCTGACCTCAATATCATTGAGCCACTCTGGGGAGATCTCAAGCGCGCAGTACATGCAAGACAGCCCAGGAATTTACAGGAACTGGAGACTTTTTGCCAAGAAGAATGGTCAGTTTTACCTTCTGAGAAAATAAAGAGCCTCATCCACATCTACCACAAAAGACTTCAAGCTGTCATTGATGTTAGAGGGGGCAATACACGGTATTAAGAATTGGAGTATGTGAACTTTTGAACAGGGTCATTTTGATGTTTTTGGTTGTCATTATGATTTAAAAGGAGAAAACACAGAAGTTTGACAATAAATGGCTTCAACCAACCACTAACCATGAGTGGAGAAAAAGTTTTTTTGTTATCATTCATATTCTCTGAAAAAAGGCCAAAAAAAAAAAAAAAATCTGCCGGGGTCTGTAGACTTTTTAGCACAACTGTATGTTATATTGGTATGCACTCTGAATAATGTTATGTATACTATTGTGTCTTTATACACTCCTAATGCTCATTAGCTATGTTTTTGACATGATATACTCAATGAACTCACTGTGCTTCCTAACTGGTTTTACTTTAGGCCACTCCCAAGGGCTTTGTCTGAGTATCCTCCCTGGTTTTCACCCTTTAACACCCATATGGATATTTGGTCTTCACTGCGGGGACACTACCAGGTCAATACCTCTTGGTGTGGTCCCAGTATAGGTGTTAGCTGACCAAAGACCAAAGACATGTCGGTGCGAGTGTCAGGTAAAAAGAAGTTAAGTATGGGCCAAAGGTCTGTGGCAGGCAGCAGGAGAGCAAGTTCATAGACAAATCTATAGGTCAGGATGGTCAGAACTGAGATTCACAGGTCGAGGACAAGCAGCAGTCATAAATGGGAAGAGAGTAGAGCAGGATCTGAATCAATAGTCAGTAAACAGGCCAAGGCAAATGAGAATTAAGCAGGAATATAGTAACAAGATACCATTGCAGAATCTAGCTCACAAGACCTAATATTGCTCGGATGCTATGCTGAAGACTGAGTAGATTAAAATAGGCGAGGGTTACTTGCAATAGGTTGAGAAGAGCTTTCAGGTGTACTAGTTAGTTCGACAAGTTGTGGAGTATACAGAAGAATGGAGAGTCAGGAACCACACAGTGTGAAGCAGAGGTAAGGTAGCTGCTATGTCTGCTAAGAGGAATGGTAGAGCGCTTCAGTTATACAACACTTGGGACATTGTGAGTTTTCCCTTCTCACCCATGGCAGTAAGATGAAAGGAAATGGTGGCACACACTGGAGCATCTATTTGAGCAGCAGAAGGCAGTGAATGAGTGCAGCAAACCTCAGGGACAATGTGTTATTTTGTAATCCTCCATTTGAGGCTCATGAAAGAAGTGTGTAAGACCTTTGAAAAGGCATCAGTGATGTAATCCCTTTTGACATATATCTCATGGGAAACACCATCTAGCAATGAGAGTTGGAAAAAGTATAACATCTCCTATCTTGGCCACTGTCACGGCCGAGGGGTGGTGCAAGAGGAACTGAAGAAGGATGAAGTACTGAGACTGGATCAAGGTGGTGGAGGACCTGAGACTGTTAGACTGCAGGAAGAGGGATGTGGAGGGAGGTCCTTGATATTTCAAAGCTGGGGAGGAGGCTGACCCTTATTTATTTTTCTTGAAGTTCTGTATATTGCCACTCCACCAAAGCTATGTTGCTATTTGCTCCTATAAAGGGATGACAGGCAGGAGAGTCCAGATTATCTTCTGACTCCCAAATGTTGTTCTCATCAGGAAAAATATTCCCGTTTTTTTGTTTTGCAGGTAAGGCACTGACATTGTGGCACAAAGTTTTCTTGAACTTCTATAAATTTTCACATTGTCAATGCTATGGTGGTGTGGTATTTGCTCACATAAAGGGATGATGAGCAGGATAGTCCAAGTTCTCTTGTGGATCCCAAGTGCTGTTCTCATTATCAAAGAATACTTTCCATTTCAGAAGTTATTCCAGCTTTTCTTCTTGGTAGGCCATGCACTCTGACAGTGTGACACAATTTTATTTTGAAATTCTGTAATTGTCACTTCTCTACCTCCAACGCTATGTTGCTGTAGTATTTACTCCCAAACAGGAATAATTTTTGTCAACTTATTTTAAAAAGCCAATTCTTCCCTTTTCAACTGGCAGGCAATCCTGGCACACTGATAGTCTGCCACAGATTTTTCTTGTGGTTGCCACTTGCAACTAAAGAAAGCTAAATCTTGCTCTAACAGAATCACATTGGACGAAAGCCTTCAATATGATTCACTCCACTTTGAAATGCAGCTATTATGCTGATGCAGCTGTTCATGCTGCATGAACCATGCTGAGATGATATCTTGCACCAAACCACCTACATCGAATATTCCCTGCCTCTTCTCTATTAAGGTGGCAGAATGTGGTGGAAATGGAACACTATTACATATTTTATGGTCCTGCCCAATACTAACCCAGTTCTAGCAATCAGTGTTTCACCTATGAAGCTCACTATTACTGTACAAGTCAATATTGCAAATTCGACCAATTTTCTTTACTTCGTATTGGAGTTGATTAATACCCAAAGTGAATAACTCTGATTTGTGTTATTCTCCATCTTGTCAAGTCAGAAGGGGGAAATATCAAGTCCTGTTCTCCAGAATCATGGGATCAAAAGTCACAAAATAAGCTCCTGCAACTTTTTGGACTTACAGAAGTGTTAGCCTAAAGACATGCCAAATTTGCAATGTTTGATACATTTGGCAAAAATTATGGGAACACAGACTCAATCAAAACTGACTTCAAATATTCCCCTCATAATAAATCTCTCCATAGGTTCCAAATCTAAATAATTTCTTCTTTGTGGGAGTTTTTTAGATGATGTACAAAAATGGTATTGCTGTATGGCATCAAGTCGAGATGATAATCTTTGACTATGGCTAGAGGGGAAGGTTTCTAACCTCTCAACAATTACTCATGTATTTGTCCATGCTGTACTGCTAAATTGGTAAATCCTTGCACATGTGTACAAAATTATTTTCACATACTGACAGATATATACATATATAAAAAGGTATATTACTTCTGAGATTACGTGATGGAGCAGAAGATAGACCATAGAAAAAAAGAATTTGTTACACTGTGTCTTGGCATGTACTGTATAACCCTTGCAATCCTCACAATCACCCTACTATACTGTGCATAGTTACATATGCCCATGAAGTCCAACCTATAATCATACAATGCTGATCCAGAAGAAGGCAAAAAAAAAAAAACCCTATGGGCAATTGCCCCATATTAGGGATAAGATTCCTTACTGACTCAAAAATATCCATTTAAAGTTGTAATAGTTGAACAGTGTGTACAAACATATTCATTTTTTATTATATCATCTAAGAATTGATGCCCCCAAAACCTATGAAAAAAACAAACTTAAAGAGGGCTACTTTCTGCTATCATTCTTGTGTGTAAGCTTTATTCTTGGGATGGCATGTATTAAATATTAAACTATATCAGCATAATATATTCTAAAAGACAATACATCATATTTTTTTCAGAAGCTGGTGCATCATACCTGAGCAACTGACCTGAGTTTTCCATTAAAATGTGCACAATACTTGTATTCTTTCCCTGGTCACCAAAAGAATTAAGGCTCTAAATTAGACCTGATCATCAAATAAAAAAATGACAATCCTCTTACTCAATTCCCAGTCAGATTATATCAATAATGCATGAAATGTTCAGATGAGCTTATAAAATGGAGACCAGATCTAAGCCTCTGGATAAATCAGTATGATAAAAATAGAATATCTTAACACCAGCTTATATATCACATTAAATGCATTAAAATGTACGTAACAAACCATCATATCGTTAACCATTTTGTATTTAGAAATTAAATGAACTGTAAACAGAACATATAAGTAACACATAAACTTATTGAAAAAAGCAAGTTTGAAAGACAAACAAATAGAGGATAATAGTACTTGGACTAAAATTTATGCACTCATACTCACTGCATTATACTCTCTGCCAGTGATAGCCTGAACAAGTATTTTCAGGCATTTTCTGTGTGTTGAGATGAGACCAGGAAGCAGACAAAGGAAATCTGAACATTGGTGGAATGAGAGCTGTGGAGATTTGCAAAATGAGTGTTGGTTCTTTTATTTTTTTAACCTATTCTGAGGTGGCTACTACCAGTTTATTTATCTGGAAAACCCAGTTAAAGGGCAATATTAGTCAAAATGATCTTCTAATACTGTAGATACAAGAACATCACATTGTTATGATATCTGATTTATCAGAACTAAAGGGCTCTACCAGACCCAAATCCTCTTTGGCACTGCTTAGGAATTTCTGTCACTTACAATCTAATATTAAGGGGGAGCGGGATCTCTGCATCACTGGAAGATTAGCCTAATTTATGAGGATGGATCCTCCACTGGGTTATGTGTGTTACTGAAATCTATAGCAGCTAATAGCCTGTCACCGGAAAAGGGAAATAATGATGATGAATCTGACACAACTCATGACCTTTTACACCATGCCCCTTTTAGGAAAGTGACGAGGGTGGTGCAGAAAAGGCACTTGCGTCAATTTTTTTTGCAAGTGGCACAAAAGTGGTGTAAGGGCTTAAAAAAATCTGCCAATATGTTTTTAACCATCTCTGCCATTTATTTGAGCAGCCCTTTGCTTAAAGTTCTTTTCCGAATTGTGTAAAAATTTCCCAGTGGGAGGAGATCTGGTAATTCATTAAAAAAAGACTTACTTTTGTTTCCTCATTGTTGTAGAGCTGATCTGATCCTTACTATTATTTTCATTATTAACATTGTTTATATTTAGAGCACCATTAACTCCATGGTGCTGTACATTTATGAAGGGATTTACATACATAGTACAAGTACAACATCAAGTTCAATAAACACAAAACTAATTAGATAATTGACTTGAGGACCTTGGCCATAAAGGCGTACAATCTGTAAGGGAAGGTAGGAGACAATAGGTGATAGTAAGAGATACTCTTTGGTTGTATAATGGCAGCTGGGTTACTGTGTATTGTATGCTGTTCTAAAGAGGTGAGTATTCAGTTTGTGTTTGAAGGTTTTGATTGTGGGGGGCAGTTCCAGATTATGGGGAATGCACATGAGAAATTTTGGGAGACAATTGAAAGAAGAGTGGATAAAAGCAGGGCGAAGAAGAAGGTTTTGGTGGGGGTACACACCAATAGGGGCCCCATACTTTCCCTACTATTAGGACCAATGATCGGGAGTAGATGACACCAATAGCAGATGCAGGGTCTACTGATCGCTGCTTGTAAAGCTTCCCGGCACTTAGTAGCATCCTGTGCAGCTCCGACTTCCCCCTTTTTCCTCCTCCTCACAAACAGTGACTCATCGGTCTGATCAAAATGTGAAATAGGAAGTCTGCTGCGATATAAGAGCTTTCACTACTGCCAGACTGAGAGCTGCACATGAGTTTTCTCCATTTCCATTGCACCCAGCAATTCAGCCAAATGTGAGTGTATTTTTTTTTGGGGGGGTAAAATATGTATATTTAATATGTATATATATGTATATTAGTTTACTGTGTCTTATATACTGTGTGAGTACTGTTTGTTTGTAGACAGGTATGTGTGTGTATATATTGTATATGAATATATGTGTGTGAATATATGGTATATGTGTAAGTATATACAGCATATGAATGTCTATCTATCTGTGTTTTCTTCTGCACATGTGTACCATTATGCATACTAGAATTGTATTTTATAATGTGATGCACAGCATATTGAGATGTTAAAGGGGTTGTCCAGGAATTACAGTTTTCTGCAAGGAGAGCGGGGAAGGTGAAAAATAAGAAAACCCATACTCACCTGTCCCTGGTGCTCCGGCATCTCCCACGAATCTCCAGTCTAGCAGTGCCTGGGGGCTTGTTCTGGTGGAAGTCCTCACCGCATGTGACTGCTGAGGCCAATCAGTGGCCTAAGGAAAGGAATCGGGACATCACAGGTGACGTATGCGAGTGACATCCCGGTTCCTTTCCTTAGGCTTCTGAGGCCGCTGATTGGCCTCAGTGGTTACGTGTGGCAAGGACTGCTGCTGGAACAAGCCCTGCGGTGCCGCTGGACCGGACAGAGGTGGGAGGACCAGGGACAGGTGAGTGTGGGTTTATTTTTCACCTTCCCCGGCCTCCTTGTAGGAACCTGTAATTCCTGGACAACCCCTTTAAGGATTAGGCCAAACACAGCGAATCGCAGCTTAGAAACACTGGAGAAAAAAAGCAGCGAAAACACATTGTTTTTTTTTTTTCACAGAGTTTTTCATTGAGCTTTTGATGCATTTTACTCTGCACTTTCATCCCCTATTAAATGTATGTGGAAATGCACACGATTCCGCAGCAAAAATTAACATGGTGTGGATGAGATTAAATAATTAAATTTTATTCACTTTGCTGGCTCAATTCTGCAGAAGCCATAATCGCTGTGTTTCACGTTACAGAAAAGCAGATTTTTTTGTTGCAGATTTTGCTGCAGTTTTTTGAGCCAGTGTCAGGAGTGGATTGAGCAGAAGGTAGAAGTATAAGAATAAGAACTTCCTAGATATTTCCCATTCCTTTAGTAGACATTCTTGGCTTTGGCTCATAAAACTGCAGAAAAATCTGCAACAAAAAAAGTTGCTTTTCCAAAGTGGGGATTTAGCCTTAAAGGGTTTTTTGATAATCAAAATTTATAACCTAAAATAGGTGATAAGTGCTCGACTGGTGTGTCATGAGGTCAGATGTCCAATGTACAAAGTATATGGAACTAATGGACGTAGCAGAGGTCAGCTGTTGTCATCTTTCCCATAGACTTTGAATGGAACAGTGCATGAACACCAATCCATTGAGACAGGAGAACATAGGAACTTGTGTGTGTGATTGATGGTCAGTCATAGGACCACCACTGATCAGACACATGTCACCAATTCTGTGGACAGATGAGAAGCTATTTTTATAGGAAAGCCCCTGTTAGAGTAAGTCTACATGGGATGTACATGCAGAGGACTACACACTGCGGACTTGTTGGCGGCTTATCTGCTGCATTGTACAGTAGCAGCAAAGTGGATGAGATCTAAATAAATCCTGCAGCATAATATGAACTGAGGTGCAGAGTGTCTCGCAGCAGCCTCATGTCCACTTATGCTGCAGGTCATTCTGAGCATTGCTTGTGGAGTAGATCAGGAAAATCCTCTGCTGGTTTCCTGCAATGGGATATCGTCAGCAGCGGACACATCCTATGTGGAAGTATCTGCAATCTGTACAGAAGACTAGGTACAGGCATGTCGGCAGTTTACTAATATATGCTCTCTACAAGTTGTCTTTTTAAATCTCATTGTGAGACACCAACCCTTGCCTGAAAATGGCCACTAACAAGGGTCATGTGATGCTGCAGCGCCTACCACTACTTCCTATATAATGCACTTTGTCTGCATCAGTCACCTGGTATTCTAGGACCATTGTCCAGCCAGGAACCTGCAGAAGTGCAGTGTATGTCATTGGAAGGTGCCGGCACTCACAAGTGAGGAGTACATGGCTCCTAGGAAGCACCCGCTTACTGCAGTGTACTATTACAGTGCAGGGCAGGAAGAGGTTAATTGCTGCTGGCATGACATCGGCACTGAGGATGTTGTCTCAACCTTCACATCACTTACCATTGCTGCGGCCTCTTTTTCACCCCCCTCCCCCATTCTTATGTTACCTAAGAATGAAGACAACACAAGTTATGTTGGATTAATTGGCCATAGCAGCCATTTTATTACAATAACGATGCAAATATAAATATAAACCGCATTTTATACAAAACCGAAATAAATACCTTAAAATATAACTCCTCAAATCAATTAAAAAACAAATTATATACCAATTTAAATAACAAATAACTAACAAATTAAATAACAATTAACCCCACCTTTTCCTGATAAACATCCTTCTTGAGGGGGAGGTCCTTGGAGCTACATAGATTTGGCCGGCAAACTGTCCATCATACCAAGTTACCCCCAGTCGCAAAAACCACAGGATCGGGGGCACCATAAAACACAGATGGCAGTATCACCACATGTATACCAAAAACCACTCCCCGGGACACCACCCAGCAGGAGCCCAAAAGCAGCCAGACCAACCAGAATTGTAGTTAATTATTGGGGAAACTACCCACCATGTTTCCCCCACCACCGAATTTCAACCAACTCCAAGAACCCCCCACCCCGCCACAGTGCTCACGCCTTGACCCCCTCAAGGATGCGCGCCCCCCACCAATGCAAGAGCGCATTCGACACCGCCTTGCAGGCCCAGGGCCCACAGATCTATTCCCACTGCATTAAGGTGAACCCCATCGGCTAACCAAAACCCACCCTGCAAATCCTCCAATTCATGGTGCCGAACTGCGATGCCACCATGCCTGACCACTAAATGACCCAATGGTCCTATTAACCTTGGCCCTTGCCCGATTAATTCTAGTCACCGACCTGGCCCCCCTCCACGAATGCCGAGGGACAATATCCGACCACACCACCACCACTGCCGGACACTCCACCCACAAGCACAACAAATCGTGCTTGACCTCCCTCACAATTTCCCGAAAGGGGCAGGCACACAAATCATTCCCACCCAGATGCAACACCAGGACATCAGGAGGGCGATCTAGGCGAACGTATTGGAAAAACTCCCGCAACATACGACCCCACAACATGCCCCGAAATCCCAGCCACCGAACCACCGCCACCGACCTGGGGAATCCTAGTTGCCGACCTTGGGGGTGCATTTTCGCTCTCTCCGCCCCCCAGTGAACATAAGAATGCCCCATAATCCACACCAGACGGGATGGATGACCTACAAAAAACAAAAACAACCGAATCCGCACATCAGCCAAGAAAAGAAAATTAACAACCCTTACCGTCCTCCACGCCCCGATAACTGGTCCCCCCCCCCTTTGTCTTACTGGGATAAATCACACTACAACAAATGGGGACGCACATATGAGATGAATCGACGCGATTCCCATCTGCTGATCCGACGCACTACCTCTGGGTCCAATCCCCACACCGAGGCCTCGGTAGCAGCACCAATTCTAAACGAATGTGGAGCAAAAACAGACAGATTAAGGCCCAAAACCACCAAACATTTCCTAAACATCCACGTAAACTGATAACGCGATAAAAATGACCCATCCAGATGGCACAACAGGGGGCCAGATTGTCTCTGTCGAAGGCCGCTAAACATTTCAAAACACCTCACCGGACACATATTGGACACGGTCACCGGGAACAAACGGACTCTCCGACCCTGCCTAACTGGTCTGTCTTAGATCTCCATATAACAAACTCAACACCCGGCCCCTCCACTGACACGTCCTGAAATAAGACCCCTCCTGCCTTCCTCTTGCACGGGGACACCAACTCCCCCACCCTCAAGGCCCCAAAAAATGCCCACGAAAAAGCTAACTGAGCAAAGCCTCACCCAGACGTTCCAGCAACTGGAAAGAAACTGGCCTGCGCCCATCCGGGCGGGACCGTCCTTTCCGGAAACCCCGTAGCGTCTGCAACACCAAAAACTCCTTAGTGACATCCCCCCATCCCCTAAAACGAAAACCAAAGGCCAAACCTGCCACCAGACGATTCATCCAAGACACCGACCAACCCGCCAACGACCCTCGACCTATCAGCACCAATACTGCCGTGCGTCTATCCCCATCCGAAGAAACACCCCCAATTCGTCTGCCACAGCCTCAAACTCCCTCCATGCTACCTCATATGCTGCCCTGGTACCATCCGCTAAGGAAGACCGAATCAGCTCACCCGCCGCGGCAAGACCACGCCCCACAGGTGATCCTGACATGGGATTCTGGTGACGTCCGCCTCGGGGGCCACCTGCCGAAACCGCTCCCACTGAAATCGAGAAAGAGAGTCGGCAATTACATTGGTGACACCCGGGACATGAACAGCCACCACCCAAGCGTTCAGAGATAAGCAACGCAGCACCAAGTGCCGCAACAGGCGAACCACCGGGGGGGAAGAGGCCGTCAACAAATTAATGGCACCAACTACGGACTGGTTGTCGCAGTGGAAACGCACCTTCCTGTTTCTGAAACGATCCCCCCAAACCTCCAACGCCACCACAATAGGGAATAATTCCAATAGACACAGATTACGAACCAACCCCTGCTCCACCCAATCTGCTGGCCACCGGTCCGCACACCATTGTCCCCCTGCAAAAAGCCCCAAAACCAACCGACTCGGACGCGTCCGTGTATAAGTCCCAATCGTAAACGTCGACCACAGGCGACATAACCAAGGAGCGGCCGTTGTACTTACACAAATATCTGGCCAATACCTCTAAGTCATCCCTGTGATCCCTCGTCAGCCGTATAAAATGCCTGGGCGACGACACCGCCGCCGTAGCACCCGCCAATCGCCTACAAAACACACGCCCCATCGGCATGATCCTGCACGCGAAGTTGAGCTTTCCCAAGAGCGACTGCAAGTCCCGAAGTGTGATTTTACGTAATTTCGCAGCCCGTTCTACCTCCTCCCGTAGCGCGACCAGCTTGTCCTCTGGTAAACGGCACTCCATCCGCTCGGCATCAATCGTGATACCTAGAAAGCTCAAGCACGTGCATGGGCCTTCAGTCTTACCTGGCGCCAGGGGGACCCCAAAACGCACCGCCACCCACTCAAGAGACCGAAGCAACGAATGGCAAACGGTGGAACCAGCAGGACCAAGGCACAAAAAATCATCCAAGTAGTGGATCACAGACCCAACACCCGCCAGGTCCCTTACTACCCACTCCAGGAATGAACTAAAGGCCTCAAAGTAAGCACACGAGATCGCGCAACCCATAGGGAGACAAAGATCTACAAAATACGCCCCGTCCCAATAACACCCTAAAAGCCAAAGGCTCTCCGGGTGAACCGGGAGGCGAAAAGCCGACTCAACGTCCGTCTTTGCCATCAACGCCCCTGCCCCATATTTCTGCACCCAATGAACGGCCGCGTCAAAGGAGGTATACACAACGGAGCTCAGTTATGGATCAATACCATCATTAACCGACCCCCTTTTGGATACGACAAATGATGGATGAGCCTGAACTTGTTAGGCTCTTTTTTGGGCACTACACCTAACGGAGAAACTACAAAATCCGCAAACAGCGGTGAACTAAAGGGGCCCACCATGCGCCCCAAGGCAACCTCCCTGGCCAACTTTTCCGTCACCACCCTCGGATGTTGATAAGCCGACACCAGATTCCTCGTGGACAGAGAGGCCCCCTGAAGCGCTGACGGGATCCGAAAACCCTGCCCAAAACCGTCCCGCAACAACTGGGTCCTAAGACGATCCGGATAGTGATTAAGATAGGGCTCCATCTCTAGTAGCTTCACTGGAGTCAACCCCATGGCCAGATGCCCCTCCCGGTTGCCGTCCCTTCCCTCTTTTAAAACATTTGACGGAACCATGGGACGATCCCCCACAAGCGGAACATGAGTGCTTAAACTTACAGGTCATCCTGAACTTGCACTGGCCTTGGTTAAATTGCCAGCACAATCCTGTCTTACCCCCAGCCCCCTGACCAGTTGGGGACTGACTGGCGGGGCCGGATGAACCGGCCACTCCCTGAAAGGGCTGCCCAAATCGGGGAAGGGGCCATAACTCTCAGCCACAACCCGATATCTTTTTGATCGCACCGAATAGACGGGCGGATCGCCCTGCGCTGACGGAACTGCTCATCATAGTGCAGCCACGTCAGACCCCCGTAAACCTGGTAAGCCTCCCCGATAGCGTCCAAGTAACAGAAGACCCCCGAACAGTGTTCAGGAGTCTTCTCCCCAATGACGCTGGCCAGGATAGTGAATGCCTGCATCCAATTAGTAAACGTCTGCGGGATTAAACGCCAACGCCTCTTTTCCTCCTCCTCCTTCTTGCTCTCATCCCACTTCCCCTTGTCCAGGTTGAATTTGGCTAACGGTAGTAAGGAAAAGATTTCGACGTATTCATCACGCCAAATCTTATCCTTCACCTCCTTCTTTAAATGAGCTCCCAGGGGACCCTCATAGCACAAGTATACCTCCCCCCTGGCTCTGTCATCTAAACGAATACCGTCCCCCTCCTTTTCCGTCTGGACCGACACTTCTACCCCCTTCTACTATTACTGGAGGGGGTGGGGATCCCCCAACCCACGCCGCCACAGGGGAACCCGCCGTCCCCCTTTCCCCTCCTGACCGAGACAATACATTGCGCAGCCCGCCTAACAGCGACCACAGCCTGGCTCACCTAAACCCGCCGCCATCCCTGCTGCCGCCTGGCTATCCCCAACCCGCCCGTCAGGTCCCTCCCCCGCACGCCTGTGATCTAAACACCGCCGGCACAGAACCAGACAAAGACAAACACTCACCCGGCTGCACAGAAGCTGTGATCCCACCAGCCGCTTGTCCAGAATCCACTCGACGAGACGTATCCAGGAAGTCGTCACCATCGGAGTCTTGGTCGTCGTCACCGGCCACCGCGGCCCTGGAACAGCCAGCACACGAAGAGCACCCCCGCCTGGAGGCCACTACAAGCCCAGATGAGGACCGGTCGGGAGACCGTCCGCTGGAAGCCGACCGCCGATCCATAGGCACTGAAGTACACCCGGCCGCTCCAGCAGACCGACGTGAAGAACTGGGAGGCTTCTGACGTCTGCTCCCTCGACTAGCAGCCCCCCCGACTGGAGCATTGCCAGTGGGGGCCGCCGTAACCATGGTTGTACTGGGGGGCGGAGCCAAGGTGGTAAGGGGCAAGCTCTGCCCCCTCCCCACTGCTGGTCCGGGCCGCTGAGCTGGATGCCTCCCAGGCCGGGAGTCCCTGCCCGCAGCTGCAGGGCGCGCCCGCTGGCCTGGAGGGTCCCTGGAAGGGCTCCGTAGCCAGCGCCGGGACCTAGGTGCATTATCCGGGCACAGACGCTCCGGCGGCCGAGCCCGACGCTGCCGCCGGGTCTAGGCCACGCCCACCGGAGCCCTGGAAGAAGAGGGTGAAGCGGAGGAAGCCGACACCATGTCCAAGCCAGGGAAACACAGCGCCGGATCGATGGGGACCATGTCGACGATCCCCTGCACCTGCTGACGCAGCCAGTCCGCGTCCACGGAGACAGCAGCAGCGTGGAGCTGCCCCATGAGGACTTCCAGATCCGACATCGCAGGTAAGTAGCGCGACCCGACCTGCTCTGATTCCTCTTCACCGCGTAACTGACCGTGGGAAGCCCACGCTAGTCCCCTATAAACCCTCTCCCTAGCAACTTCCGCCACTGCCCTCTAACCCCTCCCCTAGTAACCTGACAACAACCCCGTCAGGCCCTGTCATGGCGGCCTCCCCCTATGCTTCTCCCGGGTCCGGCCTTACTTTATGAGGGGGCATCTGCAAATAAAAGGCGGCTAGTTGTGTTCTCATTATGGGGAATGGAGGAAACTGATAATAGTGAAGTGTTTGGCGCTATGAGGGGAACATTATACACTAAAAGCAGCTATTTGTGGATTATGCTATGAGAGCAGAGGGGAATTTGGCAGTAAGTGGCTGACGTGTCTGTATTTAGTCCTGGTATAGCTGTCAGTGGCTGACATGAGAGTATTTAGTCCTGGTATAGCGCTCAGTGTCTGACGTGAGAGTATTTAGTCCTGGTATAGCGGTCAGCAGGTGACTTGACAATATTTAGTCTTGGTATAGCGGTCCTATTTGTTAATTCTGTATGTATATAAATGTTTTATTGTGTGTAGGGAAAGACGTATGCCTTGTTGCTTGTGCACCTGATTTTTAAAGGCTCACAAGCAACTAGTTTGGCTGTGCAAAAAATTTACATACATATGAAACAATTTCTTCAGGCTAAGGCCTCATGTTGCGGAAAAAACGGTGGCGGAAACGCATCACATTTTTTTTCTCCAGCATTTTTCATTGCGATCAGAGATCTCCTCTGTGGATCCTCTGCACCTATTATATGTATATGTAAAATGCTAGCGTTTCCATAGGCATTGTGAGTATGTGAACCAGAGGGCACTATTGAGCGACCCGGGCCCAGGCCAAAAAAGGCTCTCAGCCACGCCTTTGGGTGGGGGGGGGGCGTATCTCCAGAAGGCTGGAGAAACCTGCAGGAGGCAGGAACTGTGGAACCAGCTGGACAGAAAGACGGTCTGTGCCAGAAGGGCTGGGGTCCACATGGGACTGTTGCTGGAGCTGAGCAATAGTCAGGCTAGTTAGGGGCTCAAGGAGTGAGTTAGGGCCCTAACTGTGGCCTAGGTTTTTTGTTGTTTTGCTATGTTGCAGTTAAGCTGAATAAAGCCAGTTTTATTTTACACTTGGACTGTCTGAACGCTATCTTTCCGGCGCCCAGTACCACAAACCACCGCTGTCCGGACCAGGAGTCTGCCGCCATTTTGAGTCTAATTCCCCAAGTTTTCACATATGGTACTACGGATTCGGGAATAAAGAGATCCACGCAAGTCCTGGAAGACAAGTGGTTGGTGACTGCAGTACTGCTAAGCGTGCATTGTGGCCTACAGCTGGAAGAAATCTGTGATTTCAACTGAGAAACCCAGGAAGGGGTGAGTGAATTGCAACATAGCAAAGTGTGTGCAAAACTGGTGAAAGTAAAACTCTGGAAGAGGAATCCAGGGAATGGACTTTGTGTATACTGTGGCACAGAAGTCTGTAAAGTGTTTGCTGATGGCAAAAAAGTAAGCAATGTGTGTAGAAGCTGGATATTGCAAACAGTCTATGTGAAAGGCTATGGTGCCATGTTGGTGTTTTCTGTGGAAGACAGAAGAAAATGCTGGTTGTTGTAGTGCCACATAAGTTAACTGTTTGAATACATGTGACTGCATAAGATAGCAAAAAGTTGCTGCCGGTTGAACCCAAGGTTGCTGTGGAAAATTGTGTAATCTTGTTAGTAAACCATGGGCAAGAAAAAGAGAATGTCAGCTTCTAAAAAAGCAGATAAGTTATGCACAGGTTTATTAGTGCAGCAGTCTGAATGCAGAGAGACACAAAACCCGGAACAGATCATGTGGAGTGCAAGTAAAGATAATGGGTTGCATGACAGTGACTCAGTTTTTCTAAAGCACCTCTGTTCTATGATTGAATATGTCCCTGCTGACTGTATATCTCATACTGGAGTGCATGAAAGCGCCAAAGATGAAAATATTATGGTGCAGCAGCTTCAAGATGAGATTAAAACCATCAGGTTCATTGATGAGGATGAAATATCTGATTGGAAACGGCAATTTGAGGTATTAGAAAAAGAGAACCTTAAGTTGAACCTGAAGTTAAAGAAAGAGCTTGACTCTATGAAGAGGTTATATCCTAGTCATTGTGAAAATGTGGTACTGGGTTTGCCTGGAATGGACTGTGTCACTGAGAAGGTGTTTGCAGAAATGAAATGTGCTCTATCTAATAAAGGTATACAGAGTGTAGAGCAAAAGCAAGGGCTTGAGAAGCAATTGCAGGATTTAAAGGAGCAGCATGTTCAACTCCATTGCCAAAGAGAGTGTCATTGAAAAATTAAGAGATGACCTTGAAACTGCTAAATGTGAGAGAAGTGAATTTTTGCAGTGTCAGTCAGAATGTTTGGATGACCAAGTCAGGAAGTGTGAAAAACTTTCGGCTGCATTGACTGACAAAGAAAACGAAATTGCAGAGCTGAGGAAGCATGTGTCTGACCAAGAGAGTGATTTAGAATCTGTAGTGCAGACATTGCAGTCAGAGCAAAACTTGCATGCACTAAAGCAGGTTCGCCTAAATAGTGAAATCCACGAATGGCGAAGCAGAGCTGGAGTTCTGGAACAAAGAGAAAGGGAACTCAAAGCTAGAATATGTAGCCTGGAGAGGGCGCTGTCAGGATCTTGTGAAGATAAAGAGAAATTGTCTGTTTTGGTTAAAATAAAGACAAAAAATTGATGGAGATGTCGTCTGTCCATGCTCAGAAAGTGCAAACCTTACAGGAGAGTCATAAAAAAGTAGAGACTCAACTTCAAGAGCTGCAACTAAAAGTCACAGAAGGGGACAGGTTTCAAGCAGAGCTGCTAGACAAGGCAAACGGACTGCAGGTGGAATTGAATAATGTCACAGGGCTTCTTTCTCAAGCGGACAGCAAGTTTATCAAACTTTCCAAAGATTTTTCTACACTAGAATCTCAGCTTCAGGACACTCAGGAACTTTTGCAAGAAGAAACCTGTCAGAAGCTTGACCTTAGTACAAAACTAAAACAAATGGAAGATGAGAAAAATGGTTCCTTGAGCAACTAGAGGAAGAGGAGATAGCAAAAAGAGATTTGACAAAGCAGATTTCAACACTACAGGCTCAGGTGAATGATATGAAAAAAAAAAAAATGGAGGATAGTATTGGGTCCTTGGACTCTGTTGAAGAACTAAAGGAAAAGTTGCAAAAGGAGCTAGAAGCTATAAAACAACGGTTTGAGGAGAAGGTTGCTGCTTATGACAAACTTGAGAAGACGAAAATAAGACTGCAGCAGGAACTAGAAGATGTAGGTGTAGATCTTGATCATCAACATCGGATGAAAATTTGGAAAGGAAGCAGAAAAAGTTTGATCAGCTGCTTGGTGAAGAGAAGACTCTTTCTGCTAGATATGCAGAAGAACATGACCGTGCTGAAGCAGAGGCCCTTGAATTGAAGGCCGAGTTAGAGAGGCTCAACAAGCAACTGCGCACTGAAATGGAGGATTTGGTTAGCTCCAAGGATGAAGTTGAGAAAAACCTGGAATCTGTGCAGATATTGTATGAGAACAAAGCTAATGCTTATGACAAGCTGGAAAAGGCCAAGAGAGAATTGGACCTCCAGATAGAAGACATGAAGATTCAGTTTGAGGGAAACCTGTCTAATTTATCTGCTGAGATTGTAGATCTAAAAATGCTTGTTGCTAAACTAAAGGTGCAAGTGAACAAGCAGGAGGAAATTGCACGCATCAAGAAACAGCTGGAGTTTCAGATGGATCAAGTGAAGCGTGAGTCAGAAATAAAGTTGGAAGAGCGCACTTTTCAGATTGAACAGTTAAAAACCGAAGTGGAATCTAAAAGAGAAATCAATTGCAGCAGTCTTTATCCAACACTGAACAGTCAGCATCTGCCCTATCTTCAAAGCTGGCAGCACTAGAAGCTGAGAAAGACTCGCTGCAGAACCTGTTAACCTCTAAAGAATCAGAGCTGCAAGGTGCACTAGTAAAAACTGAGATTGAGGCTGCTCAGAAAAATGTGGCAGTGAAGAAAGTTCTGGAACTGGAATCAGAGATTTGTGCGCTACAGAAGGCATTAGAATTGGAGAAAGCTGCCAGCATAGAGGCAGAGAAAGCAGAGACATTAAGGCAGTCAGAACCTGTAGTCAAAAAGCATCTGGGTACTGACAGTAAAAACTGTGATATTGAAAACTTGGTATCCCAGTCCTCCGATGTTAGCACAGAGAATGATAATAACTCGGAGAATGTTGAGATGACGATATCACCAGCTCCTGTACTGTCAGAAAGGAGTTGGCACGAAAATTCTTGCAATCTATCACAGCACTACAACATGCCTCCAGAAAGTTATGCGTATGAGAAAGAGGAGGTAAGACTAGAGTATGGAAGTGGTTCTCCTGCTGCCGTACAGGTGTTGAAGCATTATACAGAAACCATTCCAATATATGATGTGGCTGTTGTTAAAGACATACCAAAAAATGTAGTTCAGCGTGATCTATTTTGTGAGGGTGTACTGTATGGCCCTGGTGCAGAAGGAGAAGATATTGCGGTACAGAGCTTGTGTATCTCAAACAAAGAGGAAAGAAAGCCAACTGTGTCTCCTAAACTTCTAAGCCTTGACAGTGATGGCAAAGTTTGCTTTGAAATGAAGGTTATGGAAAAAGTACCCGTGAAACATTTATACTCTAAAGACATTGATCTGCATGTAGTACGTGTTAGTTGGTCTCTGAGCTCCTGTGGATTCATGATAGGAGAAGATGAAGATTCTTACGGCTATTCACTAAAGGAATCAAAGTCATGCAATGGGATGGCTGAAGACTATGGCGAGAAATGTGAGGAAAATGATGTGATCCCCTGTATGGCGAATTGTGAAGGTGATGAAGTAAAACTTGCCTTTGCACAGAATGGCCAGGATCTTGGCGTAGCAGTTAAAGTGATGAGAAACCGGAAATGTCAAGTAACCGGAATTTGGAAGAAGAGACCACCAGATTGGGACTTCTGGAGAGACACTGGACAGGCATACATGGTTGAAGAGGGACTTTGATATAGGATGTCTCGGACCATTGTAGCTCACCCCATGAGTAGTGAACTGAGGGGGGAGGGTATGTGAGTATGTGAACCAGAGGGCGCTATTGAGCGACCTGGGCCCAGGCCAGAAAAGGCTCTCAGCCACGCCTTTGGGTGGGGGAGCGTATCTCCAGAAGGCTGGAGAAATCTGCAGGAGGCAGGAACTGTGGAACCAGCTGGACAGATAGACGGTCTGTGCCAGAAGGGCTGGGGTCCACAGGAGACTGTTGCTGGAGCTGAGCAATAGTCAGGCTAGTTAGGGGCTCAAGGAGTGAGTTAGGGCCCTAACTGTGGCCTAGGTTTTTTGTTGTTTTGCTATGTTGCAGTTAAGCTGAATAAAGCCACTTTTATTTTACACTTGGACCGTCTGGACGCTATCTTTCCGGCGCCCAGTACCTCGAACCACCGCTGTCCGGACCAGGAGTCTGCCGCCATTTTGAGTCTAATTCCCCAAGTTGTCACAGTATACATAACTGAGAGGCTGAGATTTTCAAAAACAAAAGCATTTTTTAAAAACACAGCTGTTCTGCTGCTGATTTTTTTCTGCAATATGTGGATGGGATTAGCCAGAATCCCATCCACTTTGCAGGTACTGTAAAGCGCTGCGTTTGTGCAACGTGGGCCCCCCGGCCTTAAAGACCTTAGGAACACCCCTATAATTACCAGTGATAGGCACTGCAGGATATCGAATTAACAGAATGTGACTATGTAGTAGGTATAATATTTCAACATTTGGGGCCCCACTTTTAATTTTGCCCAGGGTCCCACTTTGTCTAAAACCGGCCCTGTGTGTGGGGTTGTAGCGTGAGATTAGATCAGAGATATATGGAAGAGACATGTTGTGGACGACTTTGTATATCATAACTAATATCTTGAATTTAATTAATTGGACAATGAATAGCCAGTGAAAGGATTTACAAAGGTGAGAGACAAATGAGAAATGAGGGAAGAGGTAGATTAACTTGGCAAGAAGTAGTAAGAGTTTGGATGTGTGGCTTGAAAGGCAGGGCAGAATCAAAGGGAGGACAAGAAGGAGATTATAGCAGAGAGGTCACGTCTGAGCCTTTGATATATAGTTGAGTGTCATCAGCATAATAGTGGTATTGAAAATCATGGGATTACATGGTTTACAATGGCACTGGGTCATTAATGTTTATTGATGATGTGACAGAAGTAGACAGATGAATTCTGAAGTGTAGAGGAATATCCTTTCTGCTCGGATTCTATCAAATCCAGCAAGGTTGATTGGGCAGTACCTCTCAGTACAGATGAACACTTACGCAAAACATACTATGAAAGCAACCCAGGAGTTCTTTAAGGCAAAGAAGTAGAATATTCTACAATGGCCAAGCAGGGGCATAACTAGCAAAGGCTGGGCCCCATAGCAAACTTTTGACTTGGGAGCTCCCCCATGGCATAGTGCCCTCTTTTCTCACCCCCACACAGTATAACACCCCATTTGCACACTCTATAATGTCCCAAAGTGGCCTCCACACAGTATAATGTCCCATAGCGGCCCCTCCTCACAGTATAATGTTCCATAGCGGCCCCTTCACACAGTATTATGTCCCATAGTAGCCTCTCCACACAGTATTATGTCCCATAGTGGCCCCTGCACACAGTATAATGTCGACCTGACCCATGTGTCATCACTACATAGGCCCGAAGACAGCAGGGAGCTCAGTGCCGGAGCCCAGGAAAGGTATGTAAACACTGGTTTTTATGTTTGCTCATCTCCCCTGGGCCTCCGATCATTATACTTGGGGGTCTGAAGAGATCCCAGGGTATAATAATAGAAGTATTTGTTGAGGCTCGCCCAACAAATACTCTTGCCGCGTGCCCGTGGGCTTACTTACCGATCCCTGCTTCTACTCACGGTCAACTCCACTTCCCCTTCTTCCTTCCAGGGGGCCCCAGTCATGTGATATGAGATGCACAGGCCTCCTAGAGGGCAGAAGGGGAAGCAGAGGTGGCAGTGAGCAGAAACAGGGATTGGTAAGTAAATAGGGCCTGCTGGGATTACTCAGGGTAGCAGGGGCCTTCTGGGCCCCCTAAGGTTGAAGGCCCTGTGGCAGCCGCTACGGTTGCTACAGTGATACTTACGCGACTGTGGCCAAGTCAATCACCAGGACTCTTATACTCCTCTAATCTCCAGAGACTTATACCCATTAGGGTGACTGTCAAAAAATTTATCTGCAAATTTTTAAATCTCACCCATGGGAATTATTTCCTTTGATGTGATTGTAACATACACAAAATTTAGTATCATTGTAACATTGTTTACTGGTGGCTCAATAATCACAAAACTAACAATTATTTGTAATGAATTTCTTGCAGCAAAGTAAATGAACTATTTTAAAGCGGTTTCACAGTTTCACTTTTTTTTTGCGAAACACGCTTTATTTGGTTTAGGATAGTCATGGCATTGCTTCTCATGAACATGAAGATCTTCAGAGCATATATCAGTTTGGCCATCCATCAGGCCCGGTGGCAGGCTCCTGGAGTGTTGATTGCTTGGACTTGCCAGTGAACCAAGTAACAGGAGTGCCAGTGTTAACAATACATTGTAATCATCTCTTGGATGGCATTGTGCAAGCTGGTTGGTGAAAAATTCAACTAGACACTCTTTGAATGGACCTAGCTCAATTGAAACTATGTTCCCTTACGTCCTACAGCAGCACAATATGGGGTATTCCTGCCCCTGTGTGCTGGTAGGACAGGTTGAACTTTTAATTAACAAAGAGAACTCCCCCCCCTTGTGTTTTTTTCTGTCCTGTGTGGTGGGACAGGTGGTGGGAGGTCTTTTGTCCTCCCATATTTTGTTTTTTCCCCTAAAGTTTGTTAACTTCCTTTGGGGAGTCATCTTTACACCTCTCTTCTCTTCTTTTTTCCACTGGATGCTTCTCTGAAAAGGAAGGGGGCGGGTTTATTTAGGCAGTTTTTTTGTGCCTAGCCAAGCTTTCAACCTTCGCTCTGAAAAGGTTAATTTCAGTAGTTCATGCAGCTATAGTTGCATGCTGCATGTTCAAAGACCTGTGGTACAGGCCACTTGTGCAGCCTTGATGTGGGGCATTACTGTTTCACTTACCTTACAAACTTTGCAGCCGCCAGAAGTGACGTAAGTCACTTTGTTCCTCCGGAACCTTTGTTTGTTTTCCAGGGACTGAATTCTTGGATGGACTTTTTGCGGCTTTGTTTTTCCTCCTTTTTGCAAGTTTATATTTGTTGAGCCTCTTTTCTGGCATCGGTCTGTATATTTTTAGCATAATTCTGTGTACAAGGAATTAAGGATTGCAAAATTTGTGGGGGGAGGGTTTTTTTGTGTGCACTACTTGCTCATTCCTCCTCCCCTCCTATAGAAGCCTTCATCTCAATGCAGGAGTTGGCTTGTCTCTTAGTGAGGAAGGCCTCAGCACTCCACTTGGATTACTGTTCTTGCTGCTGCAGTAGCTCCTCTGGGCAGCACGGTGGCTCATTGGTTAGCACTGCAACTTTGCAGTACTAGAAGCATAGGTTCAAATCCTGCAAGGAGTTTGGAAAACCAAAAAAAAAGGAAAAAGGGGTCTGGTTTGTATACATTGTAACACACTTTGGAGCAGTTGAAGATTTTTCAGGTGATTGACGAAACGCTATCATCTGATGATACCTTGGAAGATTCCAGAAGTCCTCCCTTTTCTCTTGAGAAGATTAATAGGCTGCTGAAGTCTATGCGGTCAAGGGACCGTGATGTTGACAGGGAAGCCTCCTGTTCCACCTCTAGGGGGCCTACGGCCTTACAAGTGGATGAGTCACTGGAAAGACTCATGTTTGCGGAATGGAAACATCTACTGTAGAAAGTGCTCCCATATATTCCAGAAGATTTAGAACCTTGTTCCCTATTGCGGAGGCACAGTGGGATCAGTGGGGCCTCCCACCTAAAGTGAACATGGCAGTGGCCAAGTTGTCCCATTGTACGGTGGTCTCACCTCCAGGACCCCATGGATAGACGCATAGAGAGGGAAGGTTTATTCTCTGGCCTCCGGTCAGACTTCAGTGGCTATTGCCTCTAATAAAGTCTCAAGCAAATTACGTGCTAACTCAGTCCAGCTTGTAAGAGACGTCAACTCTTGAGTCTCCAGAGACGATCTCCTAGCTTTTTTGAGTTTGGTCTTCTTGTCGGCAGATTATTTAGCCAAAGCCTCCCAACATCATTTACGGCTGGCGGCCAAATCTTTGGCCCTTTCTACGGCAGCTAGAATGCCGCTATGGTTAAAACCCTGGAAAGCTGATAATGCCTCCAAGTTCAACCTTTGTTCTCTACCTTTTGAGCCGGGTAAGCTTTTTGGCAGAGGCCTGGATGAGACTATGGAAGACCTTGCCGATAAAAAGGGTAAGACTCTGCCTCAGGCCTTTAGAGGCAGGTCAAGACCTTCCGGCCGGGGTAGAGGTTATCAGCCTCAACCCAGACCTCAGTTCCAGAGACATCCTAGATATCAGCCTAGGGGCTCTGGACGAAGGTTCCCCAAGGATGAGGACAAAAAGAAGCCTAACTTTGACATTGACTGCCTTCTTCCTGTGGCCGAGACTCCTGTCGGAGGTCGGCTTTCTCACTTTTACACTGTCTGGCAGGAAAAAATTCAAGACCCTTGGGTCTTGCAGGTTTTTCCGCGAGGTTATGCAATCGAGTTTCTTCAGCCGCCTCAAGATTGATTCGTCATAACCCGCTCCCTTCCTGCAGCTCAGCAGGATATATTGGAGTGGTCCATTCACGATTACATCCGCAAGGGGGCCTTGGAAGAGGTCCCCCCCTTGGAAGAAGGATTCAGTGTCTACTGATAAATTGGGAGAAGTCAGAAGTAAGTTCCATCTACCCGCAGGAAGTTCCTGGGGTATCTCCTGGACTCAGACCGCATAGAGGTTTCCTTAACAACGGCATGGAAGGAAAGATTAATCAGATTAGTCCGGTTTCTCTTCAGAACACGCCTGGTATCCATCAGAACATCCATGAGAGTCCTAGGCCTGATGTCATCCTCAGCCATAGCAGTCCCTTGGGCTTTATGGCATTTGCGTCCTCTCCAGATGAAAGTACTAAAAGCCTGGAGCCGTACTCCTCTCGGTCTCAACAAGAAGATCAAACTTTCTCCCAGTACCCATCTTTCCCTCAGATGGTGGATACACCTGAAAGACGGAATGTCTATGGTCCAACCTCGTTGGACACTGTTGACTACCGATGCATCCCTCTTGGGATGGGAAGCACACCTGTACGAGAAGACCGCACAAGGAGTCTGGAGCAGTCTAGAAGAAAAGACATCTTCCAATTGGAAGGAGCTCAGAGCCACGTACCTGGCATTACTTCATTTTTCTCCTCTCCTCAGAGGGAGACCAATCAAGGTTCAGTCAGACAGCATGACGATTGTAACGTACCTGAACAGACAGGGAGGCACCAGATCGTTATCTCTGCTCAGAGAGTCAGATCTGCTTTTTACCTGGGCAGAAAAAAATCTGACCCACTTATCCACAGTTCACATCAAAGGTTCCCTGAACATAGTAGCGGATAAATTGAGTCGGGGTCATGTCGTATCAGGAGAATGGTCTCTCAATCCAGATGTATTCCATCAGATTACCCTGAAGTGGGGTCTCCCAGAAGTAGACCTCATGGAGACCAGACTCAACGCCAAGGTAGAGATGTTCTGCTAACTGTATAGGGAGAACTATCCCTTGGCAGTGGGTGCCCTGTCCATCCCTTGGAGGTTCAGGCTGGCATACATCTTCCCTCTACTTTCCATGATACCAAAGGTATTGATGAAAGTCAGACAGGACCAAGTCTCTGTGATAGCCATCATTCCATTCTGGCCAAAAAGGACTTGGTTTGCCCAGCTCATGTACATGAGTCGAGGGACATATTGGAGGCTTCCCCCCACCCAGAACCTGGTTTCTCAAGGAATTCAGAAGCACCAGGATCTGAGGAGATTCAACCTGATAGCCTGGAGGTTGACCAGTACCTACGGAGATTTAGTGGACTGTCAGAAGCCATCCTGAAGACTCTTTCCTGTGTCAGAGCAGAGTCTACCAAGAAAAGCTACCATAGGATAAGTAACATCTTCAAGCAGTGGTGCTCGAGAAGAGGAGCTGATAGTTTAATCCCTACTACGGCAGAAATTTTGGATTTTCTTCAAAGCGTCTTGGATTCAGGATTTTCTCCTGCTACACTGAGAGTACAGGTTTCAGCCTTATCCGCCTGTTTAGGAAGATGATTGTCCCAGGATTCCCTTATTGTTGGGTTCCTTAAGGGCGCTATCAGATTTAGACCGGTGATCTCAGCTCCGGTTCTCCAGTGGGATCTCTCTAATGTTATTTCAGGTCTTTGTGGTCCTCCTTTTAAGCCTTTGGAGGATGTAGTTCTTAAATTTCTTGCCTTTATAACCACCTTTCTATTAGCCATCACTTCAGCCAAAAGGGTAAGTAAGCTCCAGGCTTTTTCTTCCAAGTGTGGCATCCCAGAGCTGGCTATGGCTGGGCTGAGGGTGATCTCTGTGCATTGTATTATTTCCTGTTGCTTCATAGCCTGTGTGACATAGCAGGGGGTCCTGAGTCTCACACAACACAGCGCCACCTAGTGAGCCTCACACATGCATTACACCTCTCATAGGATTGAATAGTATCCAAATGTCCAATGGGAGGACATCGCCTGGGAAAAGGGGAGGAGTCAGCTGATCACTGGGTCCCCATGGTAACACCCCTGCAGGAAGGTCCTGCGTGTGAGGAGTTAGAAGTGTGGAGTGTTAGGAGGAGGAGGTGAGGAGATAAGTGTGATGTCCTGTGAAGAAAGCAGTGAGTTTAGTGTAGGAATCTCAAGTCCTAGACAGGCCCAGGAAGGTTGGAGAGCTGACATACTCCAGCTATTCAGAAGATCCTGTCCCCTGTCTGCCTAGCCATCGCCCTGAAGGAAGTCAAGCATCATTATCTTGTCAGCATGAGACTGTGGAGAGAACATTCTGGAACACGTGCTCCATAGCAAGTATCACAGGATCCAGGGGCCAAGGCCAGACCTGTGGAATATCCTGCCACCCTGAATATTGCACCCCGAAACTCTGAGCTATCAGGACCACATAACGTGAGAGGGGAATATTATGTACTAGTATCATGGTGGGCATCCTCCTATGAGCCAAATAGGAGCCCAGACGCACCTTAGGGCTGTAACACTGAAGTATAAGGGGCTAGGAACACCTTTCATCAAGTCTACCCTGCACCCCAGGACTTTGCTGTGTCACCAGGCGTACCCCGTTGTTTTGTATTGAAGAAACTGTTTAAGCATTTGTGCCTCCACACCCATGGAAGTAAAAGTTCAACTTTACAACCGTTTCTGTGTCTGACTCTGCACCGACAACATCAGGGCGCCCCAAACACCACCAGTCGGCACAGTATAGGGGAAGCGCCCCGGGGGAACAATCACCACCAACATTTGTGCAGCCCCCTCATCACCGGTACCAGTGGTGGTAACGTGGGACAGCACCAGCGCTGCGCCCTCGTGCCCAGAGACCGTGACAAGTCTGCGCTGTTTGCACCCCGCAATCCCAACTGCAGCGTTACCTTCCATCTGGTCACCGCACAAGGAACCTTATATATCATTTTTTGCAGATAGGTCCAACTTAGGCTTCTTCCTGGGTTTAACCCTAAGATGCCTTCCTGCGCCAATAATAGCTGTCTATGAAGAGGCGCCACTCATTCGGGTTACAGGTGATACCTATAGCCTCGAATAGACCGGCCACATTGTTGCAGAAGCACAGTCCATCTTGATGACTGAAGAAGATGGAAAAAAACTTGGTGACGCTTGATGTCAGAAGCTCAGCGTTGGACTTGGTGAGACCAACGTCTCTGATCAGATCGTTGAGGTCTTTTTGGTTAGGGTAGTATTGCTTCCGCTCCTCATCTGCATATGAAGAGAAATCGTGATCTTCAACGTCTTCCTCGATGTCTGACCTGCTGCTTTCTTTTGAAGGTGGTGTAGCTCTGTCTGGAGGTGTTGGTACAGGAAGTTCAGGGCAGTGTGGTGCTGGGGCAATAGATGACGGAATGTCAGGATACGTTACAGGCGGTGCATTTTTGCCAGTGCGACGTTTGGAAGGGTCCACCATGCAGAAGTAGCAATTTGTTGAGTGATCAGTCTGTTCACGCCAATTTCTTGGGATAGCAAAATGCATGGCTCTCTTCTCTCCCCTGTACCAACCTATAAGCAAACAAAATAATATTTGGATTGAGAATTTGATTTAGGCCTACTTCACACTAATGACTAGTGATATTTACAATATTAACACAGTTAATCTGCTATTTAAGAGAGTAGCATTTATCCACTTACCTTCAAGAGTTTTCTTGCAGTGCTCACATGTGAAATGAGGAGCCCATGGTTTGTCTTGGTCACCAACAGGCATGCCGAAGTATGCTTTGTAGGCCTCACACATCTTAGCAGATGCTTCCACAGAGTACTTTTTCGCTCTTGTCTTTATAAACTGGCCACATACGTAGCAAAATGCGTCTGCTGGATGTATGCAACCTCTTGATGCCATCTAGATTGACTAAGTTGCTGTGAACTTTAAGGAAAAAGGATGTCTCTTCAAACTTGATAAAAATGGTCTTTATTCCATGCAGTATTAAAGTTCAAGAGTGTACTGAGGATTCAGCAGAGCAAGATTGATCACCCGGTATCAGAGTAACACACAATATATACATTTACATTCCTAAGCTCCTCCTGTAATGGGTGTGGGGTGAAGTGTGAATACTGTCGTTATCAGAATCTGAATAGATATTGAATTCACACCTGTCTGTCTAGGTCAATTCCCCTTTGTCTGTGATGGCCATTGCCCACTTACTATGCAATCCCAATCAATTAGATCCTGTCTCTCAGGAAGGGCTATAGTGGCCCTATATAACTGTAGTTATATAGCTACCTACAATTCTGTACAGTCCTAGAAAGTTCTAGATAATTCTGGGCAGTTCTAGAAACTTCTTGATAGTTCTCACAATTCCAGAAGCTTCTTAAGTATCTTGAAATATTGCGAATATTCTTAAAAATAGATCAATTTCAAAATATCATTGTGCTGACCACAAAAGCAAAGTTTACAGGGAATAATAACTTTTTTCTATTCATTTAAGGTACAAACAATCAGGAAAACACAACAACTGGGAACAAATATTTTTTTGAAAATTGTTACATGGTGTAACCAATTAGTCTCTTTACCCGTGTTTTTTCCAGCCCCTTCTTCTGAAGAGGAGAAAAAAACTTCACACACTAGATGTGAGATGTCTCCAGGTTTACCTCTTACATACACGTTCCTTTAGGAGAGCCGAGAATCTCCTTGTCAACATGTATGGTAGAGACAAAGGTCTCAAGGCTTCCAAGCCTACCTTGTCTAGGTGGATCAAGGATGCAATCAAAGTTTCTTTTTTTGCTCAGGGGTTAGCTCCAACCGAATTTTGTACAGCTCATTCAACCAGAGCTGTATAAACCTCTTGGGCTGAGAACCGGGCCTTACCGCTGGATCAGATCTGTGCAGCTGCTTCTTGGTCGTCTTGCCTAACCTTTGTAAAACATTATCGACTAGATGTTCGGAGTTCTGTGGCAGCTTCCTTTGGACAGTTAGTCCTAGGTGTTGTAGAGCAGGGAAACCCTCCCTAAGGGAATTATTTGCTATATCCCCATATTGTGCTGCTGTAGGACGTAAGAGAATTGTTGATTATAATGTTAATCTGTTTTTCCTCAGTCCTAACAGTATCACAAGCTTCCCTCCCTAAACTTAGAAATTTTTACTTTATAACTTACACAAGGGGGGGAGGTCTCTTTGCCCTCTTATAGGGTAGCGTAGTCATGCATATTTTATGTTAATTAAAAATTCCGCCTGTCCTACCAGCACACAGGGGTAGGAATACTCCATATTGTGCTGCTATTAGGACTAAGGGAAAACAGATTGACATCATAATCAATGATTATCTTCCATTCCAGCCGAAAACTTGGTTTTATCCAATTGATTCCAGGCAGCCGAAAATCTCTCGAACAACTTTATATTTGGACCTGTTGATGCCAGCCACAATTTATCAAACACGCTTGCAATAATTAGCTCATGAATGTGGTGCCTGCAGGGCAAACTTAGTAGTTTTTCCTGCAGTTCCTGTTGCAAGACGACGCACGCACCAGCCTTTCTAACAGTATTACTACTGGTTGTGTCGAATGACATAAACTTCACTTTATCCAAGAGCTGCCAATCCTGCAGAACCTCAAATACAGCTGTAGCTTGTGCTGCTCCTATGCTGTTAGGTATCTCTGGGACTGACAACAACTTCTCAGTTCCTCCTCCTGACACTAGTACTGCCAGTCGCTCAGCAGTTTCATTGCGAGTCTGGGTTGCAAACCTTTTCCCATCCCAGTGTAGTCAGTGGACCACTGCTATTGAAGGAAGCTTTGATAGCATTTGCTGCAATCTCTCGATGCCGGCGACGAGCCTGTCTGATAGATTCCCTGTACAACATGAGACTGCCTGGACCATGGCCAAGAGACTGAGAAGCAGCAGCAAGCAAGGTATTAGTTCTGTCTAGAGCTGCAGCAACTTCTGAAGTCACAATGTTGACAGGTCTTACCGACTTACATTTCTTTGGACTAACATGCCCTTTGTCTTCATTATTATCGTTGTCTGAAGCGCCGTTGTCGCTGCAACTGCTGCTACTACTGCTAAGTTCAGCCAATGCTGTCAACTGCTGAACTCGCTCAGTATCATTTTTTCTTCATTTCTCTGCCTGTAATTCTTTCATAAATCTTCTTTCCTTGGACAGATTTCTGTCTAATGGTCCCATATTTCCACGACAATCTTTTTCTCTTTGAGCAAGCAAGAAGTCATGGTCTTACTGAAGTTTTATAAGTTTCATGGCATCAGCATGAGTGACATCGAAAAAATCTTCAAGTTTATTAACAAATTCCCTCTCCTTGGATTCTTGGGTTATGGTTCGCTGTTTAGCATTCTTCTTGAGACTCTTCCATTGACCAAACAGACTCTTCACCTTACTGATCATGTGATATTTTTGCCTTGTCGGGATTTCCAAGAACTGACGTACTTCGTTGGCTGTGACGACAGCACTGGTACCTGTTGGTTGCGATTCTGTAGAGTGCAGGAAATAAAACCAAGCCAACACCTGCCGATTCGACGGCAGCTTACAACTGGTAATACTGTCTGTTTTCCCTCCAATTAACCACATTCCTCTAACGCTGCAATTTGAAGACATTTTTTCTGATAATGGTGACTAAACTTGTGGGTGGCCTAAATAGCAGCCATAAACCAACATTTCAATAAATTTTGATACGTTGCTGCAAATCACCCAAATATTGATCATCAAAACTTGCAAATTACTATTATTATAAATTAAAGTAAGCGAATTTCAGGCAAAAATTTAAATAGACAGTAAAAGACACATAGTGGGAGTAATGTAGGCTGCTGCGTAAATGTTTAGAGATTAGTGTTACCTAAAACAGTGAATAATACTGAATGTTGTCTGTAATGTAGCAAGTTTACGTTGAAACAGGAAAAATAAGCTAATATTAAAAATATTAACCCCATCCCACCTGAGGAATTTTTCGATTTTCGTTTTTGACTCCCCCCTTCCAAACCCCATAACTTTGTTATTTTTCCGCTCTCAGAGCCATATGAGGTCTTAATGTTTGCAGGACAAATTTTTCTTCATGATTCTACCATTAGTTATTCTGTACAATGTACTGGGAAGCTGGAAAAAAATTCAGAATGGGGTGGATTTGAAGAAAAAGTGCATTTGTGCAACTTTCTTACGGGCTTCGTTTTTACGGTGTTCACTGTGCAGCCAAAATGACATGTCACCTGTATTCTATGTTTTGGTAAGACTCCGGGGATACCAAATTTATATGGTTTTATTTACATTTTAACCCCTTAACAAAAATCCAAAAGTGTGAAAAAAAAATTTTTTTTTCTAAAAGTCGACATATTCTGACACCCGTAACTTTTTTATACTTCCGTGTACTGGGATACATAGGGCGTCTTTTTTTGCGGGACCAGGTGTAATTTTTATATACAATTTTGGGGAAGTCTTATTGCTTTGATCACTTTTTATTCAAATTTTTATCAGAGGCAAAACAGTGAAAAAACGGTGTTTTTTTCCGTGGCATTTACCGTACAGGAAAAGTATTTTTATAGATTTGTAGAACGGGCGTTTTTGACACAGGGATACCTAACGTGTATGTGTTTCACAGTATTTAAGTACTTTTATATGTGTTCTAGGGAAAGGGGGCTGATTTGAACTTTTAATATTTAATTTTTATAGATTTTTTTTTTTACTTTTTTAAATTTTTTTTTTTTTTTTGCATTTATTAGACCCCCTAGGGGGGTCTTGAACCCCAGGCGCTCTGATCACTAATGCAATGCATTACAATGAAACAGCATTTCTATTGCAGGCTACATAGAGTAGCCTGCAATAGAAACTAAAGAAAGACAGGCCTGGGAGCTTTCATAAGGCTCCCGGCTGTCATAGCAATGAGACGCCGGACCCGGTAAAATGGGTTAATGCCCGCGATCAATTCAGGCACCGATCGCAGGAATTAGCTCCAGGTCTCTGTTGTATAAAACAGCAGAGACCCGAGCGGCCGCCATCTTTAAACACCCAGCATCCACCGTACTATTTCCGCGGATGTCGGGAAAGGGTTAAATATTCTTTACACATTACAAATAAGTAAATTGGAGAGAGTTTCAAGGAGCGGTGGGGCCCATATTGCTGCTTAATATTAAAACTACCCAAATCCTATTTTAACGGCTATTACATGTTCAAATGCTGATATTGAGCCACCTTTTAAACACAACCAAAAGAAACGATCTTTTAAAGGATATTACAGATCATAACATAATAATTATAGAGGGTGAGACTTTGAATAAAACTAACATTTATTTTTTCTATAGAACGCATTGTCACCCTAATACCTGTATTAGTCACTCCAAATGCAATTATAATCCTATTGACACTGATACCACCCAAATATACAAATATAATTTTATTATGAGCATACACAATGTTAAAAACAAACCTGATACAGGTAGAGGTCGTGGTCCAAATTGGAAAGTTTTAGGGGATAGTTATAATTCAAATATATGAATTAATAAATAATGAGGTTAAATAATGCATCAATTCTTATATGTTATATGTCAATATTTGTTACATATGTACATGCGAATAATCATATATGGTTATTTTGGCAATACAAGAATTGAACAAAAGTGCCTAGGTGCATGTATGCAATGATGATTTAGTACATAAATAACTATTGTTATAGTGTCACCAAACCTCAGCAGATTTAAATAATATAAGAAAGTTAGCAATGCTACTGTATTTTGTGGTTAAACACTGTGATATATGTAGGATATGAAGTAGAGTCAAAGTCATGTGTGACCACAAATAAGGTGCACGATAAATCAATAAATAATTATATAGTAGGGAGGTATAATATTAACGCATGTTGTTCAATTGTTACTATATATATACATTGCCTTGCGAAAGTATTCGGCCCCCTTGAACTTTTCAACCTTTTGCTACATTTCAGGCTTCAAACATAAAGATATAAAATTTTAATTTTTTGGTGAAGAATCAACAACAAGTGGGATACAATTGTGAAGTGGAACGAAATTTATTGGTTATTTTAAACTTTTGTAAAAAATAAAAAACTGAAAAGTGTGGCATGCAATATTATTCAGCCCCTTTACTTTCAGTGCAGCAAACTCACTCCAGAAGTTCAGTGAGGATCTCTGAATGATCCAATATTGTCCTAAATGACTGATGATGTGTAACGTCCTTGCCTGTCTGGGCTTTGGCGCCGTCCTCCGGGCGCACGCTGCGGCGCAGGAGGCGTGCCCGGTTGTAATTCTTTCCTTGGGTTTTTCTTGTATTGTCTGAACACTGTCCCTCACCTCCTTAACTGATTTTCCACCACGCCCTTCTCCTTTAACCTTGCTCTTCCCCTGCTCCACTAAAAGTTAACTTTAGTCCTGCCTTTGTGATTGACAGCCTGTCCTCCTTTCAAGTCTGGGGTGAGTTCTTTCTCCCTATTTATTGTTTTCTCACTTTCCCATTGGCGCCTGCTATTGCATTTCGCTTACTGGCTATACTCCTTGTTCCTTGTTGCCTGCTCTTCTGATTTTCTGACCACTGGCTTTCCTTTGACTATTCTCTTGGATTTTGATTCTGTACTGCATTGCTCGATTGTTACCCCTTGGCTAGCTGACCTCCCTTTGTTGTTTGTGCGTCCTGTCTGCATTCTGTGTTGCCACTTATTCAGAGTAGGGACCGGCTCCAAGTTGTTCCTGTCATTAGGACAGTGAGACAAGTAGGTAGGGACAGGGTCTGGGTCAACTTTAGGGCTCACTGTCTCTGTATTCCCTTCCTCTCAGGTTTTTGCAGCAGCATTGGAGAATTGCTCAACTGGCAATTCCCTTACATGATGATAAATATAATCCACCTGTGTGTAATCAAGTCTCCGTATAAATGCGCCTGCTCTGTGATAGTCTCAGGGTTCTGTTTAAAGCGCAGAGAGCATCATGAAGACCAAGGAACACACCAGGCAGGTCCGTGATACTGTTGTGGAGAAGTTTAAAGCCGGATTTGGATACAAAAAGATTTCCCAAACTTTAAACATCCCAAGGAGCACTGTGCAAGCGATCATATTGAAATGGAAGGAGTATCAGACCACTGCAAATCTACCAAGACCCGGCCGTCCCTCTAAACTTTCATCTCAAACAAGGAGAAGACTGATCAGAGATGCAGCCAAGAGGCCCATGATCACTCTGGATGAACTGCAGAGATCTACAGCTGAGGTGGGAGAGTCTGTCCATACGACAACAATCAGTCGTACACTGCACAAATCTGGCCTTTATGGAAGAGTGGCAAGAAGAAAGTCATTTCTCAAAGATATCCATAAAAAGTCTCGTTTAAAGTTTGCCACAAGCCACCTGGGAGACACACCAAACATGTGGAAGAAGGTGCTCTGGTCAGATCAAACCAAAATCGAACTTTTTGGCCACAGTGCAAAACGATATGTTTGGCGTAAAAGCAACACAGCTCATCACCCTGAACACACCATCCCCACTGTCAAACATGGTGGTGGCAGCATCATGGTTTGGGCCTGCTTTTCTTCAGCAGGGACAGGGAAGATGGTTAAAATTGATAGGAAGATGGATGGAGCCAAATACAGGACCATTCTGGAAGAAAACCTGTTGAAGTCTGCAAAAGACCTGAGACTGGGACGGAGATTTATCTTCCAACAAGACAATGATCCCAAACATAAAGCAAAATCTGCAATGGAATGGTTCACAAATAAACGTATCCAGGTGTTAGAATGGCCAAGTCAAAGTCCAGACCTGAATCCAATCGAGAATCTGTGTAAAGAGCTGAAAACTGCTGTTCACAAATGCTCTCCATCCAACCTCACTGAGCTCGAGCTGTTTTCCAAGGAAGAATGGGCAAGAATTTCAGTCTCTCGATGTGAAAAACTGATAGAAACATACCCCAAGCGACTTGCAGCTGTAATCGCAGCAAAAGGTTGGCGCTACAAAGTATTAACTTAAGGGGGCTGAATAATTTGGCACACCCTACTTTTCAGTTTTTATTTTTTACAAAAGTTTAAAATATCCAATAAATTTTGTTCCACTTCACGATTGTGTCCCACTTGTTGTTGATTCTTCACCAAAAAATTAAAATTTGATATCCTTATGTTTGAAGCCTGAAATATGTCAAAAGGTTGAAAAGTTCAAAGGGGCCGAATACTTTCGCAAGGCACTGTATTTAATTAGCACATAAATGATGGTAATACATATATTCATATATTTAATTAGTGACACTGCATAATGTACCTTATAAATTATGCCAATATAAAGAAAAAAATATGTTCTGTATGAGTTAAATAGCTACATACTGCAAATGCATATTGAGCCAAGTGGTATCAGTGCAACCACAAACAAGACATGCAGGGTATCCAACACATGTACATAAATAACATGTAAAGACGACAACAGTGCAACAAAGGTACATGAGATAACTGTCAGAATGGACCGCAACCTCCACCATCAGCCCCTACGTACGTTTCACCCCTGCTTCTTCAATGGGCTGTAGGGTGGAGGTCGGCGCCAATTAACATATAAGGCCATTACAAGGTCTCATCATTAGTGCAATCACCACTATCCAGATAGGGTAATTTTGCAGTGCCTCCTCACGATAGAAATATTGCGTGAGCTGCACATCAACATACAAATCTCGCACATACGCATTAGTATCAAATCCCATTTGCACGCATGCATATTAGAATCACTACTCCGGCTGGTTTCGTGCATGCGAGGTAACCAAAGGTGAATATGAATTTTTTTTTAATTTTTTACACCTCCCCTAGACCTCTACCTATTATACTCAGGCGTCTGAAGAGAACCCAGTGTTTGTTTACTTGGCTGCAGCTGTGACAAAGCTGTATACTGTACATACATGAGTTCTTCAGCCAATTTACTGACCTCATCCTTATATGGCGCTGGAAAATAAACGGAGACTAGTGAAGTAGATGAGAAGGGTGGCACTGGAATAATGAGACAATAAAGAGTAATGCTTCTTTTATTATTTTAGTACGCTTCCCCCAGAGGGAAATCATTTTTTATACAACTCTGAAAACCTCTTAAGGCTAAGGCCCCAGGTTGCGCAAATGCAGTTTTGTTTTTTTGAGCCAAATCCAGGAATAGATTGAGCAGAAGGTAGAAGTATAAGTATATATATATATATATATATATATATATATATATATATATATATATATAATTTATACGTGGACAAAATTTTTGGTACCCCTCATTTAATGAAAGAAAACCCACAATGGTCACAGAAATAACTTGAATCTGACAAAAGAAATAATATATAAAAATTCTATGAAAATGAACAAATGAAAGTCAGACATTGCTTTTCAACCATGCTTCAACAGAATTTTAAAAAAAGAAAACTCATGAAACAGGCCTGGACAGAAATGATGGTACCCTTAACTTAATAATTTGTTGCACAACCTTTTGAGGCAATCACTGCAATCAAACGATTCCTGTAACTGTCATGGAGACTTCTGCACCTCTCAACAGGTATTTTGTCCCACTCCTCATGAGAAACTGCTCCAGTTGTCTCGGGTTTGAAGGGTGCCTTTTCCAGATGGCATGTTTCAGTTCCTTCCAAAGATGCTCAATAGTATTTAGGTCAGAGCTCATAGAAGGCCACTTCAGAATAATCCAATGTTTTCCTCTTAGCCATTCTTGGGTGTTTTTAGCTGTGTGTTTTGGGTCATTATCCAGTTGCAAGACCCATGTTGCGACTGAGACCAAGCTTTCTGACACTGGGCAGCACATTTCTTTCTAGAATCCCTTGATAGTCTTGAGATTTCATTGTACCTTGCACAGATTCAAGACACCCTGTGCCAGATGCAGCAAAGCAGCCTCAGAACATAATAGAGCCTACTCCATGTTTCTTCACAGTAGGGCAGTGTTCTTTTCAAGATATGCTTCATTTTTCCGTCTGTGAACATAGAGCTGATGTGCCTTGCCAAAAATTTTGATTTCTGTCTCATCTGTCCATAGGACATTCTCCCAGAAGCTTTGTGGCTTGTCAATATGTAGTTTGGCAAATTCCAGTTTTGTCAGATTCAAGTTATTTCTGTGACTATTGTGGGTTTTTCTTTCATTAAACGAGGGGTACCAACAATTTTGTCCACATCTGTATACCCCATTCCTCTTTTAGCCATTCTTGGCTTTGGCTCAAATAAACACAACAAAATCTGCAACAAGAAAAGCCCACATCGCTTTTCACAGAAAGTCTGCAGAGGTTTCCTCTGCAGACTTTCTACTAGCATTATTGATATAGGAAAACCGCGGGCGTTTCTGTAGGTATAATTGACATGCTGCGATTTCCAAAACAGCAATGGTTTTGGAAATTGCAGGATGTCTGCTGAGTGTATTTTTCCGCATTGTGTGGATGGTATTCGCTAGATTTGCTAGTCGCTTTTCAGTGACTGTAAAACGCTGTATTTTTTTCCGCCACATGGGTCCTCAGCCTAAAATCTTGTCATATTTTTAGTACAGAAAGGATTGAATGCTTTTTAATGCATATTTGTATTTATTAGTTATAGTTTGATACTTCACCAATGTGATCTATCTCATGTGAGAAAGTAATTTTGAAGTAAATGTGAATGCATTTTGAATGAACTACAATAACTGCTTTTCTGATGATTTTGTATGCAAATATTGTTTACTGTATAAGTGTTGTGATGAACCAACCCTCAGTTACATAGCTTTCTTGGATTTGTATTTTTACTTGCTCATATCACTCCTACCTACTTTTAGGAATGCCATGTTTAAGTTGTGTTTACATTGTTGGTCACTTCGTGTCACTGGTGTTCAAAATGCTCAAAATCTGCAACAAACAAAACTGCATTTGCGCATCTCTCCTAGGGTTCTGCAAAGGAGGGAGAAGGGGGCCTGCCTGGGGAGGAGGTGTGGGTGGGGCACTAGCCATATGCTGAAAGGAGACCTAGATTTTTGGTCACTCAGCAAAGAGGCAGCAAAAAGGTCTTATCTTGGAGAAGATGTGAGAGCTTGTCCTGCTGTGGACTGAGCATGGGCCTAGCATTGAGGCCTGAAGCCTTTTGTCTTTTGAGTCTGGCTAGCATGTAGGAGAGACATGCTTTTGTAACTTGCTGAGGCCTACCACATGACTTCAAACCTGTGCCGGTATTTATCTATCTATTATTTTCCTTTTTATTTGATGTACTGTATTTTACTTTTATCTGTATTTTGCTTGTTAATTGATATATATTCCTGTATATGTTAATGCTTAGTACCGACCCACTTAATAATTTTAAAAAATTTATATATCAATTACCAAGCAAAAAATTTCAGGAAGGCCATTTTCCCTGGTTCAGGATTGTAAATATATATGTTTTTTTTTTTTGTACATGCGGTTTTGAGGGCTGTAACATTTTTTTCCTTTGGGTTATTCAAATAATTTTTGCATTTTTTTCAGGTATAAATAGGACTTCATTTTTATGTTGTTTTTATTTTTCCATGTTTTTTTCTTTATTTTAACCCCTTATGGACACAGCTTAAAAAAGTACCTTAAGGACCAGGCCTCATTTTTCAAAACTGACAAGTGTCTATATAATAATAATAATAATAATAATAATAATAATACATTTTATTTATATAGCGCCAACATATTCCACAGCACTGTACAATTTGTAGGGTTCAAGTACTGACAAAAAAGATACATTACAAAGAAATATTCAATTTACACACTGGGACTGAGGGCCCTGATCGCAAGAGCTTACAATCTTACACAATTGGTTTTGAGAAAAATTTTTCATGACACATTGTACTTCATGTTATTGGTAAACATTGTTCAATATTTTTGTATTTATTTATAAAAAAAATAGGAAATATGATGGAAATTTGGAAAAATTCTCAATTTTAATAATGTGAAATGCTCTGCTTTTTAGACAGATACTCATACCACAAAAATACATTAATAAATAGAATGTTTAAAAGTGTAACTGTGATTTAGAAGAAAAATCACAGTTCCCCTTTGTTAGGGACCACTTCAGTTCTGAAGGGAATTTTAAAGGCCTATATATTAGAAACAACCCATTTTAAAAACTTCACCCCTCAAATAATTCAAAACATTTGGGGAGTTTAACCCTTTAAGCATTTCACGGGAATTAAAAGAATAAGAAGAAATGCATCTTACCGTTTGTTATGAAATTTCTCCTGAGCATGGAAAAACCCCACACGTTGATGTAACCTGAGTTTGTTGGGATATTTCTCAGGTGCCATGTCTCATTTGCAGAGCCCCAAGAGTACCAATACAATGGAAACCCTCCAAAAGTGATCCCATTTAGTGTGCAACTTAACCCCACAACTGTTTTACAGATTTTATTAACATTGGAATGTGAAAAAGAAAAATTACTTTTTTTTTTCCAATAAATTGTCAATTGACCCCCAAAATGTTCATTTTCACAATAGGATAAAGGAGAAAAAGCTCTCCACAGTTCATTACACAATTTTACCTGAACACGGTAATACCACCTATGTGGTTGAACTGCTATATGAGTACATGGTGGGCCTCAGAATGGAAAGAGCACTATTTGGCTTTTGGAAGGCAGATTTTGCTGGAATAACTTTGGATTCCATGTCATATTTGCAGAGCCCCTAAAGTACCAGTACAATTGAAACCCCCCAAAAAGTGACCCCATTTTGGAAACTATACCCCTCAAGAAATTTCTCAAGTGGTATTATCACTTAGAGCCCAAGAGTGTTTTCTAAAAATTAATGTACAAAGTAAAAATTGAAAGAAAATTCAACTGAAATATTTGAGTGCCCAATACAGTGGCATGCAAAAGTTTGGACAACCCTGGTCAAAATGACTGTTATTGTGAACAGTTAAGGGAGTTGAAGATAAAATGATCTTCAAAAGGCATAACATTAAAGATGACCACATTCCCAATGTATTTTTTGGGAAAAAAAAAAAAATATTTTCATATTTTACATTTTCAAATATCAAAAAATGAAAATGATCCGATGCAAAAGTTTGGGCACCCTGCATGGTTAGTACCTAGTAGCACCCCCTTTGGCAAGTATCGCAGCTTGTAAACGCTTCTTGTAGCCAGCCAAGAGTCTTTCAATTCTTGTTTGAGGGATTTTCATCCATTCTTCCTTGGAAAAGTCTTCCAGTTCTGTGAGATTCCTGGGTCGTCTTGCATGCACTGCTCTTTTGAGGTCTAGCCACAGATTTCCAATGATGTACAGATCAGGGGACTGTGAGGGCCATGGTTAAACCTTCAGCTAGCGCCTTTTTAGGTAGTCTGTGGTGGATTTTGACGTGTGTTTAGGATCATTATCCATTTGTAGAAGCCATCCTCTTTTCAATTTCAGTTTTTTTACAGATAGTGTTATGTTTGCTTCAAGAATTTGCTGAAATTTCATTGAATCCATTCTTCCCTCTACCCGTGAAATGTTCCCCATGCCATTAGCAACCCCACAGCATGATTGTTCCACCCCTATGCTTAATGGATGGAGAGATGTTCTTTTCCTGAAATTCTGTGCCCTTTTTTTGCTTCAGGACTTGTTTCCAAAATACAGTACAGACCAAAAGTTTGGACACACCTTCTCATTCCAAGAGTTTTCTGTATTTTCATGACTATAAAAATTGTAGAATCACACTGAAGGCATCAAAACTATGAATTAACACATGTGGAATTATATACTTAACAAATAAGTGTGAAACAACTGAAAATATGTCTTATATTCTAGGTTCTTCAAAGTAGCCACCTTTTGCTTTGATTACTGCTTTGCACACTCTTGGCATTCTCTTGATGAGCTTCAAGAGGTAGTCACCTGAAATGGTCTTCCAACAGTCTTGAAGGAGTTCCCAGAGATGCTTAGCACTTGTTGGCCCTTTTGCCTTCACTCTGCAGTCCAGCTCACCCCAAACCATCTCGATTGGGTTCAGGTCTGGTGACTGTGGAGGCCAGGTCATCTGGCGTAGCACCCCATCACTCTCTTTCTTGGTCAAATAGCCCTTACACAGTCTGGAGGTGTGTTTGGGGTCATTGTCCTGTTGAAAAATAAATGATGGTCCAACTAAACGCAAACCGGATGGAATAGCATGCCGCTGCAAGATGCTGTGGTAACCATACTGGTTCAGTATTCCTTCAATTTTGAATAAATCCCCAACAGTGTCACCAGCAAAGCACCCCCACACCATCACACCTCCTCCTCCATGCTTCACGGTGGGAACCAGGCATGTAGAGTCCATTCGTTCACCTTTTCTGTGTCGCACAAAGACACGGTGGTTGGAACCAAAGATCTCAAATTTGGACTCATCAGATTTCCACAGGTCTAATGTCCATTCCTTGTGTTCTTTAGCCCAAACAAGTCTCTTCTGCTTGTTGCCTGTCCTTAGCAGTGGTTTCCTAGCAGCTATTTTACCATGAAGGCCTGCTGCACACAGTCTCCTCTTAACAGTTGTTGTAGAGATGTGTCTGCTGTTAGAACTCTATGTGGCATTGACCTGGTCTCTAATCTGAGCTGCTGTTAACCTGCGATTTCTAAGGCTGGTGACTCGGATGAACTTATCCTCCGCAACAGAGGTGACTCTTGGTCTTCCTTTCCTGGGGCGGTCCTCATGTGAGCCAGTTTCTTTGTAGCGCTTGATGGTTTTTGCCACTGCACTTGGGGACACGTTCAAAGTTTTCCCAATTTTTCAGACTGACTGACCTTCATTTCTTAAAGTAATGATGGCCACTCGCTTTTCTTTACTTAGCTGCTTTTTTCTTGCCATAATACAAATTCTAACACTCCATTCAGTAGGACTATCAGCTGTGTATCCACCTGACTTCTGAACAACACAACTGATGGTCCCAACCCCATTTATAAGGCAAGACATCCCACTTATTAAACCTGACAGGGCACACCTGTGAAGTGAAAACCATTTCAGGTGACTACCTCTTGAAGCTCATCAAGAGAATGCCAAGAGTGTGCAAAGCAGTAATCAAAGCAAAAGGTGGCTACTTTGAAGAACCTAGAATATAAGACATATTTTCAGTTGTTTCACACTTTTTTGTTAAGTATATAATTCCACATGTGTTAATTCATAGTTTTGATGCCTTCAGTGTGAATCTACAATTTTTATAGTCATGAAAATACAGAAAACTCTTGGAATGAGAAGGTGTGTCCAAACTTTTGGTTTGTACTGTACATCAGGCTTGTTTAAATGTTCTTTTGCAAACTTCTGATGGTGAATTTTATGGTGAGGATGCAGGAGAGGTTTTCTTCCCTGAAGGCCATATTTGTGCAGGTAACACTGTACAGTAGAACAATGTACCACAACTCCAGAATCTGCTAAATGTTCCTGAAGGTCTTTTGCAGTCAAGCCGGGATCTGATTTGCCATTCCAGCAATCCTACAAGCAGCTGTCTCTGAAATTTTTCTTGGTCTTCCAGACCTTATCTTGACCTCTGCTGTTCCTGGTAGCTGCCATTTCTTAATTACATTTGGAACTGAGGAAAGGGCAACTTGAAAATGCTTTGCTATTTTTTTATAGCCTACTCCTGCTTTGTGGGCCCTCACCATTTTCATTTTCAGAGTGCTAGTTAGCTTCTTAGAAGAACTCATGGCTGCTGTTTTTTTGGCACAAGGTTAGAGGAGGCTGAGTATTTATAAAGCTGTAAAATTTGCATCACTTGGCCTTTCCTAACAATGATAGTGAACAAGCCATAACCCTAACTGGCTAATTAAAGTCTGAGCACACAAATCTACAAGAATTCCCAAACTTTTGCAAGGTACTTCTTTGCCTTTTTCGCTCTAAAATTGTACACAAACATAATAATACACTGATATTGCTTAAAATTATAGACAAGTGTGTTTAATCTTTAACTTTATGCTTTTTAAAGATCATTTCATCTTCAACTTGCTTAACTGTTCACAATAATAGTCATTTTGACCAGGGGTGTCCAAACTTTTGCATGCCACTGTATGTTGTACCCATTTTGTGCCATCAGAGACACACACTGCTAAAACTTTGAATTGTGTTATCCTGAGTACAAAAAAGTTGTATATGTCGGTGTAAACTGCTGTTTGGGCAGGGCTTAGAAGGGAAGGAGCACTGCACATTTTGTCCTTTGGAGTATAGATTTAGAATAATTTTCAGGAAGCCATGTTGTTTCTGCAGAGCCCTGGATGTGTCAGCAAATTGGAATTCTTCTGAACATCACAACTGATGGTCCAAACCCCATTTATAAGGCAAGAAATCCCACTTATTAAACTGACAGGGCGCACCTGTGAAGTGAAAACCATTTCAGGTGACTACCTCTTGAAGCTCATCAAGAGAATGCCAAGAGTGCGCAAAGCAGTAATCAAAGCAAAAGGTGGCTACTTTGAAGAACCTAGAATATAAGACATTTTCAGTTGTTTCACACTTTTTTGTTAAGTATATAATTCCACATGTGTTAATTCATAGTTTTGATGCCTTTAGTGTGAATCTACAATTTTTATAGTCATGAAAATACAGAAAACTCTTGGAATGAGAAGGTGTGTCCAAACTTTTGGTCTGTACTGTATATATTAAAAGCATGTTTTGGGGTTTATAACCAATTTACTGCTTACAGACTCCCTTTACATGTTTAATTCACATAGAGTGTGACAAGAAAAAGCCAGTAGGCCTCAATATGAATTGGGAGACATATGAGATACATGAGGGCTTATAGAAAGATGAAAAATATAACATTTCAATATTTATTTTTTACTGTAAAACGCCACAGTTTTCTCCACGGCGTTTCCGCCATGGGCAAACTGTGGCGTTTACGCCACCTTAGGCCCCGGCCTTACAGAAATGAGTCACTGCTGGAAGAAGTGATCATGGCTGTCTAAATGTAAGACATGAGAAATGTGAATGATTACAGTCGGAGACATTACCTGTAAGTCATATAATTTTTCCTGTACTATATCTACCTAATTGGTCTTCACAGACATGTGTAGAGCCACTAACTACCACTATATGGTCACTGTATAGTGATAATATTAGCATACATGAGTATACGTGTTGTATATCTAATTTAAAACATAAGGTATACAACAAAATTGTGGCAATTAAAAGTAGAACTTGTCACACAGAAACATAATGAAGGTATGAAGTTTGGAAGGCAGAGATAGAAAATATGAAAAAGCCACTGAGCCGTAATGAACAAACTACCCTGTGTCCTTAAAGGATTAAACTTGACTTGTCATGTGTATACTTAGTTGCTTACATTTACTAATATAACAATGGTTGGTAATAATATTTTGATGTAAATATTTATTTGTCTATATAGTTACATATAGGAAATATTTTAATTATATGAAGAGTGTTATCTGCCTTCAGTGCTAATAATTGCTATGAAATGTCTTCATTTACAAGTAGACTAAATAATTTAATTTTAAGTGCAAATTAGAAAATTTCAATATTAAAATATATCTAAACATGATCCAAGCTGTTTGGATGAGATTTTTTTCCAAGTTGTGCACAGCTCTATTTTCCACACCAAAGAACATTCCCAGCTTGGGTTCCAAATTCTAATTTCATACAGCCCCCGTACATTTGCTTGCCTCCTTTGTAATGAATAAGAGAACTCATTGTTTTTCTTAATGTGACATGCAAAGTATTGACTTGTAGTTCACATTCAGTTGTCTAACCTCCCATGTAAAAGATAATCACAGACAAGTCAGCATTTTCTGCTGCAGTGATTACATTTCCAAATAAACCATATTCACATTGTTTTCTTTTAGAATTGGCTGTTAAGGTAAGGCTGTTAAGGTGATCTTGCAAAAATGGGATTTAATTCAAGGTTGTGAGCATTTTAAATAGATATAGGTAGTGCCTTGTTCTTATAATGCCTTTGTTGGGTGGGCTTTTCATTATGTTTTTATTCATTTGTACAAGATGGTAATAATATTTTACAATAACATAGCCATATTAAATTACAGTTTTAGAAAAATATTTTGTCTTCGTTTTAACTAAAAAATAGTTTGTTCTAAAATCGTGGAAAAGGGTCTTTGTCGGCATGAACATAATTTATAAACTAAATACACAGATTCCAATGGTATGGTACTTTTTTATGGTGCTCCAATGCTGAGAAATTCAGCTTTTTTTAAATCTAAATATGCAGACGAGTCTGCGGGGATACCCCAGCAGTTGACATTTGAACAGTAAGCCATTGCAACAAGACAAAATGAGAAAACATATTTAGAAAATCACATTGTCTGTTTTTTTAAGAATTTTTTTGCAAATTATGGTGGAAAATAAGTATTTGGTCACCTACAAACAAGCAAGATTTCTGGCTCTCACAGACCTGTAACTTCTTCTTTAAGAGGCTCCTCTGTCCTCCACTCATTACTTGTACTAATGGCACCTGTTTGAAATTGTTATCAGTATAAAAGACACCTGTCCACAACCTCAAATAGTCACACTCCAAACTCCACTATGGTGAAGACCAAAGAGCTGTGGAAGGACATCAGAAACAAAACTGTAGACCTGCACCAGGCTGGGAAGACTGAATCTGCAATAGGCAAGCAGCTTGGTGTGAAGAAATCAACTGTGGGACCAATAATTAGAAAATGGAAGACACTGTGGGGCTCCACACAAGTTCTCACCCCATGGGGTCAAAATGATCACAAGAACGGTGAGCAAAAATCCCAGAACCACACTGGGGGACCTAATGAATGACCTGCAGAAAGCTGGGACTAATGTAACAAAGGCTACCGTCAGTAACACACTACGCCACCAGGGACTCAGATCCTGCAGTGCCAGACGTGTCCCCCTGTTTAAGCCAGTACATATCCAGGCCCGTCTGAAGTTTGCTAGAGAGCATTTGGATGTTCCAGAAGAGTATTGGGAGAATGTCATATGGTCAGATGAAACCAAAGTAGAATTGTTTGGTAGAAACACAACTCGTCGTGTTTGGAGGAGAGTGAATGCTGAGTTGCATCCAAAGAACACCATACCTACTGTGAAGCATGGAGGTGGCAACATCATGCTTTGGGGTGTTTCTCTGCAAAGGGACCAGGACAACTGATCCGTGTACATGAAAGAATGAAAGGGGCCTTGTATTGTGAGATTTTGAGTGCAAACCTCCTTCCATCAGCAAGGACATTGAAGATGAAACGTGGCTGGGTCTTTCTTAGCATGTCAATGATCCCAAGCACACTGCCAGGGCAATGAAGGAGTGGCTTCGTAAGAAGCATTTCAAGGTCCTGGAGTGGCCTAGCCAGTCTCCAGATCTCAACCCCATAGAAAACCTTTGGAGAGAGTTGAAAGTCTGTGTTGCCCAGCGACAACCCCAAAACATCCCTGCTCTAGAGGAGATCTGCATGGAGGAATGGGCCAACATACCAGCAACAGGTTGTGCCACCCTTGTGAAGACTTACAGAAAACATTTGATCTCTGTCATTGCCAACAAAGGATATATAACAAAGTATTGAGATGAACTTTTGTTATTGACCAAATACTTATTTTCCACCATAATTTGCAAATAAATTGTTTAAAAATCATACAATGTGATTTTCTGGATTTGTTTTCTCATTTTGTTTCTCATAGTTGCGGTCTACCTATGATGTCAATTACAGGCCGGCCTCATCTTTTTAAGTGGGAGAACTTGCACAATTGGTGGCTGACTAAATACTTTTTTTCCCCACTGTACATTAATATCATATAAAACAAGATGTTAAATATGTTATCATAAAGATATCATAGGTAAAAGACAATGCAATACGATAAATCCTTGTTCACCTACACTTAAATACAGATAAATGAAGAAGACAACACCTCAGGCTTTGAGTGAATTATATGCAATTCCATCCCATAATGTAATTATAGCATACCTGTAAAATAGGGTGAGCTAATCGAGCTTCAAAAACCCAGAATATTACCAGCCTAAATATATATACATACACAGTGTGTACGGAAAGTATTCAGACCCCTTTAAATTGTTCACTCTTTGTTCCATTGCACTCTTTGTTTTTTTGCTAAAAGCAAAAAAAGTTCATTTTATTTCTCATTAATGTACACTCAGAACCCCATCTTGACAGAAAAAAACAGAAATGTAGATATTTTTGCAAATTTATTAAAAAAGAAAAACTGAAATATCACATGGTCATAAGTATTCAGACCCTTTGCTCTGACACTCACATTTAACTCACATGCTGTCCATTTCCTTCTGATCCTCCTTGAGATGATTCTACTCCTTTATTGGAGTCCAGCTGTGTTTAATTAAACTGATTGGACTTGATTAGGTAAGGCACACAACTGTCTATATAAGACCTCACAGCTCACACTGCATGTCAGAGCAAATGAGAATCATGAGGTCAAAGGAACTGCCCAAGGAGCTCAGAAACAGAATTGTGGCAAGGCACAGATTTGGCCAAGGTTACAAAAGAATTTCTGCTGCACTCAAGGTTCCTAAGAGCACAGTGGCCTCCATAATCCTTAAATGGAAGACGTTTGGGACGACCACAACTCTTTCTATACCTGGCTGTCCAGCCAAACAGAGCAATCGTGGGAGAAGAGCCTTGGTGAGAGAGGTAAAGAAGAACCCAAAGATCACTGTGGCTGAGCTCCAGAGATGCAGTAGGGAGATGGGAGAAAGTTCCACAAAGTCAACTATCACTGCAGCCCTCCACCAGTCGGGGCTTTATGCAGAGTGGCCCGAAGGAAGCCTCTCCTCAGTGCACGACATATGAAAGCCTGCATAGAGTTTGCCAAAAAACACATGAAGGACTCCCAGACTATGAGAAATAACATTCTCTGGTCTGATGAGATGAAGATTGAACTTTTTGGTATTAATTCTAAGCGGTATGCGTGGAGAAAACCAAGCACTGCTCATCACCTGCCCAATACAATCCCAACAGTGAAACATGGTGGAGGCAGTAGCATGCTATGGTGGTGTTTTTCAGCTGCAGGGACAGGACGACTGGTTGCAAATGAAGGAAAGATGAATGTGGCCAAGTACAGAGATATCCTGGAAGAAAACCTCTTCCAGAGTGCTCTGGACCTCAGACAGGGCCGAAGGTTTACCTTCCAACAAGACAATGACCCTAAGCACACAGCTAAAATAACAAAGGAGTGGCTTCGGAACAACTCTGTGACCATTCTTGACTGGCCCAGCCAGAGCCCTGACCTCAACTCAATTGAGCATCTCTGGAGAGACCTGAAAATGGCTGTCCACCAACGTTTACCATCCAACCTGATGGAACTGGAGAGGATCTGCAAGGAAGAATGGCAGAGGATCCCCAAATCCAGATGTGAAAAACTTGTTGCATCATTCCCAAGAAGACTCATGGCTGTACTAGCTCAAAAGGGTGCTTCTACTCAATACTGAGCAAAGGGTCTGAATACTTATGACCATGTGATATTTCAGTTTTTCTTTTTTTAAAAATTTGCAAAAATATCTACATTTCTGTTTTTTTCTGTCAAGATGGGGTGCTGAGTGTACATTAATGAGAAATAAAATGAACTTTTTTGCTTGTAGAAAATGGCTGCAATGAAGCAAAGAGTGAAAAATTTAAAGGGGTCTGAATACTTTCCGTACCCACTGTACATACGGGATGTTATTCCTTCAAAGCCTAGAGTGGTGCCTCAGGTTATGTTATAATCTCTCTAGATCCACAATCAAGTTTTCAAAGACAAAAGTCCATGGTTATGAGTACAAAGGGGGCCAAAAACATCTAGTAAATAAATCAAGTGAATCGCCCAAAAAGTTCGGATACCTGTGGGCCGAATCCAACATTGTCACACTGCTGTGTTGTGATCACAGCTTGTGTATGGGCTAAATAGCGGTCCCTGACGCCCATTGATGATGCAAGCCGGCTCACTTGATCAGGTTTTAGTAAAAAGCTCGTGATCACATGGTGTACATATATTGATGACATTTGCATATGGGGGGCCTTAGACCCTGTTGATAGTGTTCTTCAAGACCTTGAACGCCATGACAGCAGATTTATCCTTCACTATTCATAGTAGCACTTCTGCAGTGAGTTTCTTGCATACAGTATAGTAGTGAAACTGGATAATGAGGGCAAATTGTCCTTTGATTTATATCGTACAATGGACAGATGCCAATGGATTGGTGCATTTTTCCAGCTGTCATCCAAGAGCAATGAAACACTTCTTCCCAAGATCCCAGTTGCATCGAGTCAGAAGAATTGTTTTTGATCCGCAGTCCCTTACATTTAGAGTAGCAGAGATGATAGAAAAATCTGTCCAGAGGGGATACCATTCAACACTTCTATGAAAGAAAGTGCACACAATGATTGAGAGCTATCTAAAAAAACACTGAGAATAGTGTGCGTTCATACGTACCATCCTCTGTTGTCCAAAATACATCAGACATTAAGGAAACACTGGTCTTTGCTCAGTAGATCGTATCGTGATTCCTGAATTTCAAAGCTCTGGTACGATGGGATATTGGCCCACCGAGCAAACAACCACACCAACAATTTTTAACAGAAACCTAGAAATGGGACGTTCCCCTGCCTACATTGTGGATAACACTCCAGCATAATTAAGGGTGATAAAATTCATCATCCCCATTCAGGGAAACCGCACAGCATGTACGAGACCACATATCTAAACACAAGTCCGGTATACGGTGTAAGAATGTGATGTTGCCAGTCACTGAACACTTTGTAAAACAAGGACATATCATCTCCCAGTTGAGATTTCAAGTACTGGAAGAAAGGGTGACAGAGTATGTAGGATAAAACAACAAGAGGTGTATTGGATCCATAATTTATGCACTTTGGCGCCCCATGGTTTCAACTGGGAATGACTTTTAAATTTTTTGACTGTCTGATTTATTGCATAGAATATACAGTGGGGAAAAAAGTATTTAGTCAGCCACCAATTGTGCAAGTTCTCCCACTTAAAAAGTTGAGAGAGGCCTGTAATTGACATCATAGGTAGACCTCAACTATGAGAGACAAAATGAGAAAACGTATCAAGAAAATCACATTGATTTTTTAAGAAATTATTTAAAAATAAGTATTTGGTCATCTACAAACAAGCAAGATTTCTGGCTCTCACAGACCTGTAACTTCTTCTTTAAGAGGCTCCTCTGTCCTCCACTCATTACCTGTAGTAATGGCACCTGTTTGAAATTGTTATCAGTATAAAAGACACCTGTCCACAACCTCAAACAGTCATACTCCAAACTCCACTATGGTGAAGAGCAAAGAGCTGTGGAAGGACACCAGAAACAAAATTGTAGACCTGCACCAGGCTGGGAAGACTGAATCTGCAATAGGCAAGCAGCTTGGTGTGAAGAAATCAACTGTGGGACCAATAATTAGAAAATGGAAGACATACAAGACCACTAATAATCTCCCTCGATCAGGAGCTCCACACAAGATCTCACTCCGTGGCGTCAAAATGATCACAAGAACGGTGAGCAAAAATCCCAGAACCACATGGGGGAACCTAGTGAATGACCTGCAGAAAGCTGGGACTAATGTTACAAAGGATACCGTCAGTAACACACTACGCCGCCAGGGATTCAGATCCTGCAGTGCCAGATGTGTCCCCCTGCTTAAGCCAGTACATATCCGGGCCCATCTGAAGTTTGCTAGAGAGTATTTGGATGTTCCAGAAGAGTATTGGGATAATGAAATATGGTCAGATGAAAAAAAAAGTAGAACTGTATGGTAGAACCACAACTCGTCGTGTTTGGAGGAGAGTGAATGCTGAGTTGCATCCAAAGAACACCATACCTACTGTGAAGCATGGGGGTGGCAACATCATGCTTTGGGACTGTTTCTCTGCAAAGGGACCAGGACGACTGATCCGTGTACATGAAAGAATGAATGGGGCCATGTATTGTGAGATTTTGAGTGCAAACCTCCATCCATCAGCAAGGGCATTGAAGATGAAACGTGGCTGGGTCTTTCAGCATGACTTTGATCTCAAGCACACCGCCAGGGCAATGAAGAAGTGGCTTCGTAAGAAGCATTGCAAGGTCCTGGAGTGGCCTAGCCAGTCTCCAGATCTCAACCCCATAGAAAACCTTTGGAGGGAGTTGAAAGTACGTCTTGCCCAGCGACAGCCCCAAAACATCACTGCTCTTGAGGAGATCTGCATGGAGAAATGGGCCAACATACCAGGAACAGTGTGTGCCAACCTTGTGAAGGCTTACAGAAAACATTTGACCTCTGTCATTGCCAACAAAGGATATATAACAAAGTATTAAGATGAACTTTTGTTATTGACCAAATACTTATTTTCCACCATAATTTGCAAATAAATTCTTTAAAAATCAGACAATGTGATTTTCTGGATTTGTTTTCTCATTTTGTCTCTCATAGTTGAGGTCTACCTATGATGTCAATTACAGACATCTCTCATCTTTTTAAGTGGGAGAACTTGCACAATTGGCAGCTGACTAAATACATTTTTCCCCACTGTACATATAATATCTCTTTGTACCTTTTGTCTCTGCACCATAGATGAAATCCTAATGGATATAGTCTTCTAAATCACGGTAGGACCACCTTATAGTGTTGTTCATATAGAGATTTTAACATTGTATCTTTCTTGCGTACATTGGCAGTTATATATTACTGATGATGCATCAACATAATGTTCATGGAGGAGCTATATTACATTCTATTAAGTCAATTATATGAATACGGTGTATAAATAGTGTTATAGTGTTATATGTTATAGTCAGACTATCCATTCTTATTAATTGATATTTACTAACTAGCATTTTTAAGAAATTTATATCATGTTCCATGGTCTGGCATTAATATGAAATACTGGCTAAACAGATTTTAGATTACTGCCTAATGTACATGCCCCCTCATATTGCAGTCTCTATAAGGCACTGCAGCGGAGACACTGGCGCCTGCACTTTAGAACCTTGGCTTCTATAATACGATTCGGATCCTCCTGGAAAGTGCTCATGCTCCTCTAAAGCCCGATCACTTGAGCAGGCACTCTGTCTCGCACATCCCACTCGCGTCATCAATGGGTGTCAGGGACCGCTATTCAGCTATTGAGTGGCTGCCATATTTAAAGATCCAACATCCGCCGTAATTTTATTGAAAGGGTTAAAGGGGTTTTCCTGATCTATGGAATTGATTATCTACCCCTTGGTTAGGTCCTCAATATCAGATTGAATTGGGTCTGAAAACTTGCACCCCCATAGATTGTTCAAAGCGGCTGCAACATTCTGACAAGCACTGCTGTATTATCACTGCTTACCAAGCACAGCGCCATACATTATATTGTGGCTGTGCTTGGTTTAATCTGGAATGGAAAAGAGCTACAGCATAGTCATATGACCAATGGATTTGGTGCCAAGCCTGAGAAGAGGAAGTGGCAATTGTCCAAGTTTGAAACAGCTGACTAGTGAGCATACCAGGAGTTGGACCCTGCACAATCTGATAACAATTATCTATTTTAAAGATAGGTCAGAAATTTTAGAGTCATGAAACCTCTTTTAAGTACTTGGATCAAATATTTCAAACTTTAATAGCGGAGGTCAATTTTGTGTTCTTTTTATACCCAGACCAGAGATATCCACTATGTCAAGAGTAGTACAGCCTCCAGCTTTGCTTATCTGTGCTCCAGTAGTTATGAAACAATAATTTAAACAGTACAGATAGACAACACAGGTTTCAAAAGCTGTTCCCGAAAGGCAATGCTAGTCCAATCCAATTTCCAATCTTGATTTGTAGTCATCCAAATAAAGACAGTTTTGACAGTATTCAATAATTATGAAATATATGGCTGTCTAAGCATCCACACAAAGTTGGTACCGTGTCATACCTAGTGCAGGGCCTTAGAGGGTGAAGGCTGATTGCTATTGATATTAACTGTTGCGTTCTTGTAAATTGCAGCATGTTAAAATGCTGGTGTTTTCCGTATAGTTATAATAGGGACAGAAAATCCGCAGAGGAAAACTCTGCTGACTTTCTGTGAAAAGAGCTGTTGAAATAACCGCAATGCTTTTTCGTCACGGTTTTTGCCGCATCACTTTTTGGCTGCGGCTTGCTATGTGGGGCCTTAGCCTTAAAAGGGTTTTCCCATTTAAGATATTGATCCCTTATTCACAGCAGTAAATGGAACACTGGTGCAAGTGTGTCGGTGCTCAATTCACAAGAAGGCATGGGGGACTTTCAGTCCCCTGTACTCCTGATCGATTGGCGAGGGACCCAGCGGTCAGACCTCCAGTGATCTGACACTTATCGCCTATCCCATGGATAAGGGATAAGTGTCTTTAATGGGAAAATCCCTTTAAGGGAACACATGACACATGGATAAAAGAATAGCAATCAACCTGTAGCCTCTAACGCCCTGCACTAGGCATGACACAGTACAAGCTTTGTGTGGATGTTTAGACAACCATATATTTTATAATTATTGAATAATGTCAAAACTGACTTTATTTGGGTGATTGGGGGATGTGTCTTTAATGAGAAAACCCTTTTATGTTCCGTATTTAGCATAACACAATTAATCTGTTTTTATTGAGTTCTCTTATATGACATATACACGGGATAGGTAGTCCCCTATATATAAAGAGAATGGGAGTCCCCTGTCTTTTTGGCACCTAGGAGAGACAGAGCCAAGATGTAGAAGTGACTATGCGTGACTGCAGTGCTCCCCATTAGAGTTTATGAGCTACTGAACATTTAGTTGTTTCTGAAACTCCCAATAACTTTACAAACTAGCAGTCTCCTTGTCTGTGCTACTTTAGTCTAGGCAATTTATGATTAGATTGATTCTAAATTCATAAAATTTTTATGTTTCTCTACTTTGCGCAAAACATTTTTTTAACATATTCAAAAAACTATACAGTTTTTTATTTTTTAGTTGTTATGGAGAGTATGAGGTTTTTTTTTGCATAATAAAGTATTTTTAATGGGGAAAGTTTGCCATCTTTTGAACTTTTGAACACCTATGAGCTTGACCTGTAATATAACACAATAAGGAAACAAAAAAACGTAGTAGCTGGCACACAGGGGCTGTTATAAAAATTCTTCCCACTTTACTTTATATCTTGACTCAAAATGCTTGTAAATGCTTGTAAAATAAAAGGCATTAGTCACTTTGATTAAGGGTCCTTAGGTGACCAGAAAAGCTTAAGAGGATGCTTTTATTTATTCATTGTGTTGTATAAGTCTAAGGCCCCAGAATGCTCAGTATGCTCAGTACTCCATAGAATGCAGGAGCAGTGTGCTCGTGTAAGAAATGAAAGAAAAATGGCTGATGGAGCACTCGCAGTTGGCTCTGCCCAAACCCGAAGTGGTAGAGCCAACTGCGCATGCGCAGGATTTCGACCCAGAAGATAACAGCATCAGATGCTTATGCAAGCCAGATGAAGAGCAGAAGATGCAGGGGGGAGTGACTATGAAGCACTGGAGGTGGCGAGCAGGGGATGACGCTGGTGTGCTCAGAGCGCAAGGGGGAACACCCCCTCTACTCTCTGAGCATCATTTGCATAATGAAATGAATGATTTTTCAGAGAAATGGCAGTGAGCAGAATAGAAATAAAGGTATGAGTAGAATAGCCTTTATAAAGGCTATTCCAATGTGGCTTTAGTTAAAAACGTGTTTTGGCAATGATAGGCTCCATTTAATATAATACAGTATAATATTTTTACTATTCTAATAGGACCTAATAGGTACACTAAGATGGCAAACCTGGTGTTCACTGTTAAGACTCCTGACTGCCATATCAATCCATGTCAAACTCCTGACTGCCATGTCCCCATAATCAAGAACATTGGAAATACTGGTTTGACATAATGTGTATCTACTGAGATGCACGTACCACAGACTAATTAATTAGAATTAATTATTGTAATGAGTTGATATTCTGTATTTTTTAAATGTTTTATTATGCCCTTTCACAATTTCAAATGCTACTTTAATCAATACATAAGCTAATGCTAATCTTCAATGCTCGTCCCTAATGTCCCTAATTGTAGAAATTAGCAATACATTCATTTTTCATAATTAGGATGAAATATTATATTATATATCAGTGCATATGTTCATATCTTCTAAGATTTCTTGATCAGTAATATCATTATTGTATTAGCCAGCTATGGATTGGAAACACTACTGTATTCTCAATGTCAGTGTTTTAGAAAAACAACCAAAGAATAGAATTTAGTAATGTTTTTCTGATAGCAGTGAGAACATGCCAAGCTGAGAAACTATCAAATATCTTGAGTCTTGACAGGGCTTTTTTGCCTTTTTCATATAAAGCTAGAAATATATGGAAAAGCACAAAGACTATCCATGTGTTAAATACACATTTTACCTGTAGTTTTAATATTTTCAGGTCAGAAAAAAAAAGATTCATATGCTTTTTCAGCATGTTTGATTGAAAGAATTTGTAATTGAATTTCCAAACACGCTACTTTCATCTTGGATGAGACAATATACACTTTGATAATAACATGGCTATGTCATTAGAAGGTAACCCATTTACTAGTTTTTGCATAAAATAAGATACTAAGACTGCAATAAAATGCTTTCTAACATAATGCACCTTATTTTCATTGTATTCAGTGGATTTGATATGAATAAGTTATTTCCTAAGTGCATCAGCAATATGCATTTGGTGCTCAGGGGCAGCTTTGGGCTAGGTGTCTGACAAACACTATCAGAGAAATCAGCTAGCATTGATTTATAGAGTTCAAAATTTGTTGTTTTTTCTATACACAAAAACTTCCTAATAGTACTAAGATTGCAGTACATGTACTATGATATTCTCAATATTGCCCAGTTATTTACCAGAAAATATGCAAAAATCCGCCATTATTATAAGGTATATTTTACACCAATCACTTTCATTCTCTTTTTATTTTCACCATCTCTCCTGCATCCTGAGTTGTGTAATTTTCTGCAAATTTCCCCTAACTCACCTGTGTTTAGATTCTATTTTTAGCCTATAACATATTTGCTTACTTTATTCACCTTGTTATTGAGCAGTGTGCTAGTCTAAAGTGTGCAATGCATTCCCCAGAACAGAGCTAAATACAAAATTACAGAAATACACTACATTCTCTATAGAAACATTAAATCAGTATGATAGCATTAACTGATATGCATCCTGCAAAACCATGGTATCTATAGGGTTTGACAGAGTTACTGACCCAACCCATAAACAACCCAAAATGTAATTGGCTTATGGGTGAAGATGGGTGAATCAATTCGTAATGAGTCAGGTTTGTCCTGAATACTCCAAATTGTAAGATTTTTAACAAAATGTGTGCAGTGACTCACACATGTCTGTGATGTGGTAGCAACATCTGACAGCCTCTCAGCCAATAAACAGTGGTAGGTGGACCTAACAGTTCTGATGTCATGTGGTGTATAATAGCTTGGACATCAGTGATCAGCCTTCAGTTGCTGTAATGGTGGACATGCAAATAGATCTGTGATCCATCTCACTGCATCATAGCTAGGCTATAGACTGCACAGTTCAGAAAATTCAGGAATTCCAACAATAGTTAAAGGAGGACTTAGAGAATAAAGCAATTATTACAAATACAGATTAGTGCTAGAATTCAATAAACATAACATACATTTCTTATAGATTCTAACTCTTAAATTAAAAAAAAATATCTTTGTTATATGAAAGCAGTTTTTTGTTGTTCACCCAATTTAAAGTCTAGCCTGCGCTAATATTAACAAATCCTCTGTTATATACAAGCGGTTTCTTGTTGTTCACCCGATATACAATCTGGCCTGCGCTAATCTTAAAGAAATAACTCCGTTAAATACAAGAAGTTTCTTGTTGTTCACCCAATATACAGTCTAGTCAGCGCTAATCTTAAAAAAAAATAACTCCATTACATACAAGCTTTTTTTGTTGTTTACCTAATATACAGTCTAGCCTATGCTAATCTTAAAAAAAATCTCCACTATATACAGTGGGGAAAAAAAGTATTTAGTCAGCCACCAATTGTGCAAGTTCTCCCACTTAAAAAGATGAGAGAGGCCTGTAATTGACATCATAGGTAGACCTCAACTATGAAAGACAAAATGAGAAAACATATCTAGAAAATCACATTGTCTGATTTTTTAAGAATTTATTTGCAAAGTATGGTGGAAAATAAGTATTTGGTCACCTATACACAAGCAAGATTTCTGGCTCTCACAGACCTGTAACTTCTTCTTTAAGAGGCTCCTCTTTCCTCCACTCATTATCTGTAGTAATGGCACCTATTTGACATTGTTATCAGTATAAAAGACACCTGTCCACAACTTCAAACAGTCACACTCCAAACTCCACTATGGTGAAGACCAAAGAGCTGTGGAAGAAACAAAAATTGTAGAACTGCACCAGGCTGAGAAGACTGAATCTGCAATTGGCAAGCAGCTTGGTGTGAAGAAATCAACTGTGGGAGCAATAATTAGAAAATGGAAGACATACAAGACCACTGATAATCTCCCTCGGGCTCCACGCAAGATCTCACCCCGTGGGGTCAAAATAATCACAAGAACGGTGAGCAAACATCCCACAACCACATGGGGGGACCTAGTGAATGACCTGCAGAAAGCTGGGGCTAACGTAACAAAGGATACCGTCAGTAACACACTACGCCGCCAGGAACTCTGATCCTGCACTGCCAGACGTGTCCCCATGCTTAAGCCAGTACATATCCGGGCCTGTCTGAAGTTTGCTAGAGAGCATTTGGATGTTCCAGAAGAGTATTGGGAGAATGTCATATGATCAGATGAAACCAAAGTAGAACTGTTTGGTAGAAACATAACTCGTTTTGTTTGGAGGAGAGTGAATGCTGAGTTGCATCCAAAGAACACCATACCTACTGTGAAGCATGGGGGTGGCAACATCATGATTTGGGGCTGTTTCTCTGCAAAGGGACGACTGATCCGTGTACATGAAAGAATGAATGGGGCCATGTGTGGTGAGATTTTGAGTGCAAAGCTCCTTCCATCAGCAAGGGCATTGAAGATGAAACGTGGCTGGGTCTTTCAGCATGACAATGATCCCAAGCACACCGCCAGGGCAATGAAGGAGTGGCTTCGTAAGAAGCATTTCAAGGTCCTGGAGTGGCCTAGCCAGTCTCCAGATCTCAACCCCATAGAAAACCTTTGGAGGGAGTTGAAAGTCCATCTTGCCCAGCAACAGCCCCAAAACATCACTGCTCTAGAGGAGATCTGCAAGGAAGAATGGGCCAGCAACAGTGTGTGCCAACCTTGTGAAGACTTACAGAAAACGTTTGGCCTCTGTCATTGCCAACAAAGGATATATAACAAAGTATTGAGATGAACTTTTGTTATTGACCAAATACTTATTTTCCACCATAATTCTTAAAAAATCAGACAATGTGATTTTCTGGATTTGTTTTCTCATTTTGTCTCTCCTAGTTGCGGTCTACCTATGATGTCAATTACAGGCTTTTCTCATCTTTTTAAGTGGGAGAACTTGCACAATTGGTGGCTGACTAAATACTTTTTTCCCCACTGTAAGTAGCCAAATGGCAATTTTTTCAACACTTTGCCTCCTAAAAATTTTTTTAAGAAAAAGTGATCAAACCCTCAGACCTTCCCCCAAATGGTATCAATAAAAACAACATCTTGTCCCACATAAAAAGACACCATACCCAGCTCCATACTTAAATTTGTAAATATGAAAAAGTTACAGGTGTCAGAACAATTTTTTTTCCTATTTTGCAAAGTTTTTCAAAACATTACAAATATTATATAAACTTGTTATTGCCGTGATCGTACTCACTCACAGAACACAGGTAACATGGCATTTTTACCACATAGTGAATGCTGTTAAAATTAAACCCATAAGAAATTTGAGCAAATGTGTTTTTTTTTACAATTCTTCCTCAATCTAAATTTTTTCCAGCTTCCCAGTACATTGTACAAGATATTGAATGGATATTGAACCATTACTAAGTACAATTTGTCCCACAAATAATAAGCCATCATGTGACTCTGTGAACCGGGAAAAAAAAGAAAATTGACTCGGTCTTTAAGGGGTTAAGAGGAGATATGATAAACCTGTATAAATATACAAGAAATATGGGGAAAAGTACCCCCTCCGACTAGAGAAAAAAAGGTTTAATCTCAAAAGTCGACAAGGTTTCTTCACTGTAAGGACTAGGAATCTGTGAAATAGCCTACCCCAGGAGCTGGTCACAGCAGTCACAGCTAACAACTTCAAAAAGGTTTAGATGCCTTTTTAGAGAAAAAAAATAGCATTGATGCTTATGTAAATGTATAGAATGTCATGCCCTTTCCCATTCCCTGGTTGAACTTGATGGACATATGTCTCTTTTTAACTGTACTAACTATGTAACATGTAAAGTTCCTTATATTGACTTGTACTATTCATTAAAATAGGCACTGCCATTTCAACAAACTTTGCACAACTTAAATGTACAGGAAATTGTAACAAACTTTGTAATATATCTTATCAGGGATAAATGCATCTTTCTGATCTGATCATACTCCAGTTCCCATGCTCTCCCTATTGTACTTAAACAATTTTCACTGTGAAAATCATTTCTCTGTCTCAATAATGACTCATCTCTTTAGAAGTTTATGGAAAGAGGAAGAGAAGAATTGAGGAAGAAAAGCAGAAGATAACAGAAGAAACCAAGGTTTAGACTGATGCTAGAAATTAATAGAAGGCTTCAATTACAACCACTTCAATTACAAGCACTTTATTAATATCAGATAATGTCACTACCTCTCTCTATATGTTCTGCATAGTTCTGGGGCTGTTTCTGAATGAAAGCAAAGCAAATTCTCCTCTAACTAGTGTGTGCAGTGTATGGCAGCTGGTCTAACTCATCAGCTCAGAGAGGAATAAAAACTACATATAAAGAGGGGGGAAGTGATAAAAATGCAGAATATAAGTCATAAAATGACTAGGTATGCTTTAAGGAAAGCTGTTTTATATTCAAAGGCATGTTTTTCACAATATAGTATTATTCACATTGGCGAATGACAATGTATTTGGTATCATTATAAGTACATAGGAGAATGCAGGCATACATTTTGCTGTTGTTTGATACAACTAATTATATTAAAATACAAAAAAAGGGAAAAAATTTAAATTTTCATCTGCATCTTCATGTTATTAAAAAAAAAAAAAAAAAAAAAAAAGATACTGATTCAGTTTTGGTACAACTTTAAAGCCCATCTGTTCTACGCAAATTATGAAAACAATATGAAGGTGTATAGACACTGAAATTGTGACAATCTGAAGAAACACTACTGCTATAAGACACAATACATCCTATACTTAATAATGTTATTATTGTTGTTATTATTATGACTTAATTATGAAGCTTGAGTAGCCATGGTTCCAATTAAGCCTTTTCTCTTCATAATGTTTTTTTCTCATCAGAAAATGACAAAGTTGTACATAGCAATGTTATGTTTTTTGTCATTAGTTGTAAATGCTGTCTAATGAGATTATTATGTCTCATAGTGAGAAATAATTAATTCGGCTCAGGTGCTAACCTAAAATTTTTGACTCAAATTAGATTTGAGTCACATAACAAAATTAAGCTGCCGCTTGTGTTTTTTCCTGCAAATAATATAATTAAAGAGTCTAAATAAGCTCATTCTCTGCTAGACAAATTGTTGAAGGATGTACAATAGTGCAAGTCTTGACAAGTCTTGGAGAAAGATGCAGTGAATGAAATGCAGTACTTAAAGTATTCTTCTAGAATAAATAACTCTTCATCAATGAATAGTGCATTTGAATATAAAAAACTTTTTAATATATTTTATTAAGGATATCTGTTTAGTCCACCACTTTTTAAGCTGTTCTCCTGCTCCTTATCTTCAATTTGACTGTTTGTTTACATTACATTCATCTCTGGCTGTTTAATTGATTTATTGCCTTATGCTGTGCACTGGTAATCTCTTATCTACAGCATAGCAGTGTTAAAAATGCACAGAGTGGCAGAGTGCAGCAGCAGTGATTAATTGAGTTTCTTTTGTAGCAGGCTTACCCTTCCCCTCACCTCTCCATAGACAGTAAACTAAAAAGTAGCACAGCCTGAAAAGTGAAGAAGAAAACATATATTTTTAATAAGATATACTACAAAGTTTCATATAGTAACCTCTATAATCACTCATAAAAAGTTGTTTATAATTCTTTAAAAAAGTAATCTGAAAAAACATATTCAAATTTAACTGTAACATAAAAGTCATAGGGGAAGGTTTATCAAGCAAAATGTGCTAGAATTCTGGCATAAAGGAGTTTAACTTCTCTGAAAGTGGACATGACTACAGTTGCAACACCATGCATCATAAAATGTGCTAAATTTTGGCACATTTTTGTGACGTAAACTAAGCCAACTAATAGGACTATACAGATTAATAATGCAACAAATTATCATCCAAAATTAGACAGTTTGATAAATCTGGCACAGTTTAAGACTGTCTAATCTAAGTTTGATCTGTCTAGTATTAGTAAATCTGTTCCAGAGTGTCACCATAATGACAACCATAGACACACTCTAATGCTGACAACATATTTACTCCCATAATCCTGAGGCACAGTGTTGCTATACAGCACTGTACCTTAATACAGACATCATTTAGTAATTGTTTGATCAAATATATACTCATATTATTCAGTGACTCTAAGTATTATTTAGTCACTGTATGGTGTTTTTGGTGAATCACTGCATAGTGAAATTATTCAGCCTCTGTATGGTGGTATAAATCAGTAATTTATGTTAGTATTATCCTGTCATTCTGTAGTGTGTATTATGTCAATATATAGCAGTATTATACATTTACTGGTTGGTGGAATTACTTGTTCACAACATGATGAAGTTATTATATAGATTTATGGTGATATTAGTTGATAAATTCAATCACAGTGTATTAGTTTATTAATTAGTCACTGTTTGTATTCAGTGACTATATGATTTTCTTGCTACTTTGTAGACATGGGCGAATTGCTTCGACACCTGCCAGGTTCAACCCAAGTATCCCAAATTGCTTGGTTTTTAACAAAACCGAATACTAGGGGATTTGTTTTGGACAAAGTAAAAAGGACATGCATTGCGATAAATTATTAGACAGAGAGATCTCTTCAGAGTATAATTAGTGGAGGACAGGAATGGTGAAAAAAATGAAAAACATTTATACTCACCCTTGGTTGAGTTCCAAGAGCAAATTTCAGCAAAAGGTAGAAAATGGCTGATAACAGCTAGCAGAAGAACAAGCTGTTTAAATCCAGTACAGCACTGCAAGATAGGCCCAGACCCCCAAACGCCTTCACCAGCACCAGCCGCAAGGCCAGATGGGCCTAATTTGGGTGTCAAAGTTATCACCACCAGAAACTGTACAGGAAATAAACACTCCACTTTCTGAAAATTAAACCAGAACCCACAATTCACTTACTGGAATTACTGGACCAGGAGGATGATAAGGAAGGTAAAGTCCCAGCAGTAGTCTGTGTGAAGAGACATTTGAGCTAGGAGAAAGCGAAAACCATGTAGGAAACAAAGCAATATTAATAAACCAATATGTTGGGTAAAACATTTTAGTTAGCTTAATCTATAAGTCTGAATATGATCCTTGAGATGGGAATACCCCTTTAAGGTTCTGTCTCAGCATTTCTATTGGGTACAGGTCTTTGACTGGGCCTTTGCAACACCTTAATTCTTTTCTTTTTCAATCATTCTAGATTTGTAAATAGGTATGCTTTAGCATACAGCAGAGTTGCAAAAGAAGTTACCCCTTCACCACTTTTAGCAGTAATTCATACCGTTGGTAAGTGGTGGTTGTCTAGTTCTGCAAGGACGTACCGGTATGTCCAGCAGAACTAGCTCTACTGCGTCCCCCCCACTGTACTGAGCTCTGAGGTCCCGCTGTCAGTAGACAGTGGAGATCTTAAAGCTTTGCCCAGAGACCACTCTGTGTGGTCTCCAGGTCTGTGATCGCTGCGACACACCATCACAGCGATCGCAATAACAGTCAGCACATGAGCCGATTACTCCGCTGTTCCCCCACCCCCCTCCTGTACTTAGCTCTGAGGTCCCGCTGTTAACAGACAGCAGGGACCTCAAAGCTTTGCCCGGAGACCACTCTGTGTGGCTTCCAGGCATGAGATCGCTGTGACAGCCAGTCACAGCGATCACATTGACTGGCACATGAGCAGAATATGCTCCTCTGTGCCCCTCCTCCTTCCCTCCATCCCCATTGCACACAGCTCCGAAATCTCTGCTGTCAGAGTGGTCTCCGGGCATGAGATCACTGTGACAGCCAGTCACAGTGATCACAATGAAATTTGTCACATAGTGACAAACTTCATTGACTGAATGCCGATCTCCCTCTCCTTAGCCTGTCAGAGAGGGAGATCGGCACTTCTGCCTCCACCCACAGCAATACTCCGTTGTCAGCTGTCAGAAGACAGCTATGATCATGAAGTTTTGCCCAGAGACCACCCTGATTGGGCATAGTGGTCTCTGGGGCATGTGAGCACTGTGACAGCCTGTACAAGGCTCACATAAAGTTTATTTAGTAAATAATAGATAAATAAGAAAAAACCTGGCACCTGTGAATAATTGTATAAATCTTTGTAGGAAAAATTAGTTTGGTCAGCTGCAGCTCTTACCCAGAGACCAACCTACAAAGTAGGTGGTATGTAGTATACAACAAGGAAAAAAGAAAAAAACTGGGAAATGATAAAGCGCTGCTGAACCAAATGAGAGAGACACTTGGGTCTATATGGTAAAAAACACACACTTTATTGGTTCCAGAAGTGACACGAATAAAAATATTGAGGGTGGGGCTACGCGTTTCAAAGCCGTACCGGCGTCTTCATCAGGCCACTGCATACAAATAGGTAAATAAACATAATATACAAAAAGAACATCAGAAAATGAACAGATATTAAAATAAAAAATTTAAAATTAAATCTAAATTGAAGTTACAAAATTTAGGAATATAAATAAGATCATATATATATATATATAGAAAGCGTAATAAAAATGAATAAAATATATACAATAAAGTTCAAGTCATTGGGACTGAACCACTTAGTCTTATCTTTTACACATCATTTCTCTATTCAAAAAATTGAATTCTTAGATTAAATATCCATAACACCAACTGGTACCTTTTCAACGTCTACATATTTTAAAACAGTAGATGTCAATAGTTACTTGGAATACACCAGTGCACACTACAAACCTTGGCTCAACAATATACCATTTAGCCAGTTTAAAAGAATTAGAAAAAACTGTGACAATACCCACATTTTTATCAAACAGGCACGTATCCTGAAGAAACGTTTTACAGAAAAGAAATATCCTCGTTCTGTTATCAACAACGCTCTCAGTAAGGCATCAGAGCTTAGTCAAGCATCCTGCCTTATAGACTATGCTAGGCCTACCGATTCTACAACACCATCTTTTGAGATGAGAAATAATTTTATAACTACTTATAATTCTGAACATAAAAAGATTAGAACAATCTTAAACAAACACTGGAATACTCTCTTGAGCGACCAACATCTCAATAAGATCCTTCCGGTGAAACCATTATTAACATTCAGAAGGTCTATTACATTATGCAATATTCTAGCTCCAAGTAGACTCCGCTCTAAACCTATATTGAAAAACATATAGTGTGTAACCACCCCAGGTGTCTATGCTGCCTAAATATCAAACATGGAGCCACCTCCTTTAAATCCAACATAACTAACAAAATTTTTTCTATAAAATCACATCTCAACTGCTGCTCTGATTATGTAATATACCTCCTTGAGTGCCCATGTAACCTCCAATATGTAGGTCTTACTATTCAACCTTTCCATTGTAGAATTAACGACCACCGCACCAATGTATCCTAAGGTTTTCAGAAACACAACTTATCTTTACACTGTGCATTGAAACACGAGTGTCATTTTCGTTATTTAAACCTAATGCCTATAGAACAAATCCCCACTATTAGAAAGCGTAATAAAAATGAATAAAATATATAAAATAAAGTTCAAGATACAATTAATGCATCGTAATTACTATATAGAAAAAAAATAAATGCATAAAAACTAGTAATTGTGATATATTAAAAATAGGTAATGTGTAAAAGGATATATATATACATATAGGTATATGAAAGAATATATAAATAAATAAATCAATCAGTAAATAAATAAATAATAGTAGTAATAGATCACGTATAATTCATAGTGGCAATCCATAATTGAACTGTATATACTGTTATAGTGAAACAGAGGCAGATACCCATATACATATAGACACAAATGTCTGCACATATACACATATACAGTGGGGAAAAAAAGTATTTAGTCAGCCACCAATTGTGCAAGTTCTCCCACTTAAAAAGATGAGGCTGGCCTGTAATTGTCATCATAGGTAGACCTCAACTATGAGAGACAAAATGAGAAAACATATCCAGAAAATCACATTGTCTGATTTTTAAAGAATTTATTTGCAAATTATGGTGGAAAATAAGTATTTGGTCACCTACAAACAAGCAAGATTTCTGGCTCTCACAGACCTGTAACTTCTTCTTTGCTCCACTCATTACCTGTAGTAATGGCACCTGTTTGACATTGTTATCAGTGTAAAAGACACCTGTCCACAACCTCAAATAGTCACACTCCAAACTCCACTATGGTGAAGACCAAAGAGCTGTGGAAGGACACCAGAAACAAAATTGTAGACCTGCACCAGGCTGGGAAGACTGAATCTGCAATAGGCAAGCAGCTTGGTGTGAAGAAATCAACTGTGGGAGCAATAATTAGGAAATGGAAGACCTACATGACCACTGATAATCTCCCTTGATCAGGGGCTCCACGCAAGATCTTATCCCGTGGGGTCAAAATGATCTCAAGAACAGTGAGCAAAAATCCCAAAACCACATGGGGGGACCTAGTGAATGACCTGCAGAAAGCTGGGACTAACGTAACAAAGGCTACCGTCAGTAACACACTACGCCGCCAGAGACTCAGATCCTGCAGTGCCAGACGTGTCCCCCTGCTTAAGCCAGTACATATCTGGGCCCATCTGAAGTTTGCTAGAGAGTATTTGGATGTTCCAGAAGAGTACTGGGAGAATGTCATATGGTCAGATGAAACCAAAATAGAACTGTTTGGTAGAAACACAACTCGTCGTGTTTGGAGGAGAGTGAATGCTGAGTTCCATCCAAAGAACACCATACCTACTGTGAAGCATGGGGGTGGCAACATCATGCTTTGGGGCTGTTTCTCTGTAAAGGGACCAGGACGACTGATCCGTGTACATGAAAGAATGAATGGGGCCATGTATCGTGAGATTTTGAGTGCATACCTCCTTCCATCAGTAAGGGCATTGAAGATGAAACGTGGCTGGGTCTTTCAGCATGACAATGATCCCAAGCATACCGCCAGGGCAACGAAGGAGTGGCTTCGTAAGAAGCATTTCAAGGTCCTGGAGTGGCCTAGCCAGTCTCCAGATCTCAACCCCATAGAAAACATTTGGAGATAGTTGAAAGTCCATGTTGCCCAGCGACAGCCCCAAAATATCACTGCTCTAGAGGAGATCTGCATGGAGGAATGGGCCAACATACCAGCAACAGTGTGTGCCAACCTTGTCAAGACTTACAGAAAACGTTTGAAAACTTATTTTCCACCATAATTTGCAAATAAATTCTTTAAAAATCAGACAATGTGATTTTCTAGATATGTTTTCTCATTTTGTCTGTCATAGTTGAGGTCTACCTATGATGTCAATTACAGGCCGGCCTCATCTATTTAAGTGGGAGAACTTGCACAATTGGTGGCTGACTAAATACTTTTTTTTCCCCGCTGTATATGTATACATATGCACACAAGGTATTCTTAGAACCAAATAAGCCAGTGTTGGGAGAGTGACATTTCAAAAGATAGTGGGAAATAAAGTATGTATGTACTTAAAGTGTTGTGATGTCCGCTTAGGGAAAGGGAACACTGCTTTAGCAATGTTTATATAGGGAGATAGGGCTTCTGGCATCTGCATATGGTGGTGGGGAGGGGGCAGGGGAGGGGGGGACTGGAGGAAAAAAAAAAAAAAAGAATGAATGAGAAGGTGGGACCGATTGCTGTCTATGGAGGGATAAAGAAATGGTGGATAATTTAGTTGGCTAATGGTATTGGGAAACAAAGTGAAATGGGAAATAGCTTGTAAGGTGGAGGAATATTAGAAAGCAGATTCAACTACATCATTAAGTCCATTAGGGCTCAATGTGATTAATTTGTAGATCCAGTAGGCCTCTCTTTGGCGGTGCCTCTGGAAACGGTTAGGGATAGAAGTGGGGATTTGTTCTATAGGCATTAGGGTTAAATAATGAAAATTACACTCGTGTTTCAATGCACAGTGTAAAGATAAGTTGTGTTTCTGAAAACCTTAGGATACATTGGTGCGGTGGTCGTTAATTCTACAATGGAAAGGTTGAATAGTACGACCTACATATTGGAGGTGACATGGGCACTCAAGGAGGTATATTACATAATCAGAGCAGCAGTTGAGATGTGATTTTATAGAAAAAATTTTGTTAGTTATGTTGGATTTAAAGGAGGTGGCTCCATGTTTGATATTTAGGCAGCATAGACACCTGGGGTGGTTACACACTATATGTTTTTCAATATAGGTTTAGAGCGGAGTCTACTTGGAGCTAGAATATTGCGTAATGTAATAGACCTTCTAAATGTTAATAATGGTTTCACCGGAAGGATCTTATTGAGATGTTGGTCGCTCAAGAGAGTATTCCAGTGTTTGTTTAAGATTGTTCTAATCTTTTTATGTTCAGAATTATAAGTAGTTATCAAATTATTTCTCATCTCAAAAGACGGTGTTGTAGAATCGGTAGGCCTAGTATAGTCTATAAGGCAGGATGCTTGACTAAGCTCTGATGCTTTACTGAGAGCGTTGTTGATAACAGAACGAGGATATTTCTTTTCTGTAAAACGTTTCTTCAGGATACGTGCCTGTTTGATAAAAATGTGGGTATTGTCACAGTTTTTTCTAATTCTTTTAAACTGGCTAAATGGTATATTGTTGAGCCAAGGTTTGTAGTGTGCACTGGTGTATTCCAAGTAACTATTGACATCTACTGTTTAAAAATATGCAGACGTTTTAAATGTACCAGTTGGTGTTATGGATATTAATAGATCTAAGAATTCAATTTTTTGAATAGAGAAATGATGTGTAAAAGATAAGACTAAGTGGTTCAGTCCCAATGACTTGAACTTTATTGTATATATTTTATTCATTTTTATTACGCTTTCTATATATATATATATATATATATATATATATATGATCTTATTTATATTCCTAAATTTTGTAACTTCAATTTAGATTTAATTTTTTATTTTTTATTTTAATATCTGTTTATTTTCTGATGTTCTTTTTGTATATTCTGTTTATTTACCTATTTGTATGCAGTAGCCTGATGAAGACGCCGGTACGGCTTTGAAACACGTAGCCCCCACCCTCAATATTTTTATTCGTGTCCCTTCTGGAACCAATAAAGTGTGTGTTTTTTACCATATAGACCCAAGTGTCTCTCTCATTTGGTTCAGCAGCGCTTTATCATTTCCCAGTATTTAGTAAATAAAACATATATAAAAAGTGGCTACCAATCTCCCTCTCCTCAGATCCTGACAGAGGGAGATTGGTAAGTAAAAATCACTACACACACACACACACACACACACACACACTCCCTCCCCCCACTTTCTGTCTCTTCTATCTATCTATCTATCTATCTATCTATCTATCTATCTATCTATCTATCTTTTATCTATTTTTTATCCATCTATCTACATAAATTCATATTTTTTGTGACCCATAAATAAAGATTATTATTCCACTTTTAGGATGCAGACATGCAGCGGTTCTGGCAGTACAACATTTATTATCTACAACTTCTTACTGGCCGTCTGGTGTGTGGTCTGAGCCGCTGCATGTATCTGCACCCTAAAATACATTTGTCATATAAAAGCAGATTTTTTTGTGCTATATACATGAAGGTTATTGCCATACTTTTATGGTGCAGACATGCAGTGGCTCTGGACGCACATAGTATAGGGAAGAAATGTATTGATTATTGTCTACAACTTGTTACTTGCCGTGCGGTCAGAGTCGCTGCATGTTTCTGCAGCCTAAAATACATTTGTCATATAAAAGCAGATTTTTTTTGTGCTATATACATGAAGGTTATTGTCATACTTTTAGGGGTGCAGACATGCAGTGGCTCTAGACGCACATAGTATAGGGAAGAAATGTATTGATTATTGTCTACAACTTGTTACTACTCGTGTGGTCAGAATCGCTGCATGTTTCTGCAGCCTAAAATACATTTGTCATATAAAGGCAGATTTTTTTGTGCTATAAACATGAAGGTTATTGTTATTATTGTTATTCTGTGGTGCCAGCAAAGCTATGGAGAATTTGGCCTCCGGAAGCTTGTTTGCACACCATTCATTGCAGGCTCTGCTGTATACCCAGAAAGTAAGGAATGCACCTACATTTGGTATCTATGAAAACGGCATAAGTTGCTAAATATGTTATCAGGTGTGTTTCTCAAGTAGCACTCACCAGATTTTAAAAATAGTCACCTGAATTCACATATTTGGGAAAAAATGTTGTTTTCATTTTTTTTCCACCTAATTCATTGAAAAGTCTGGAAAAAAATAGAGGCCCAATATCTTTTATATGTCCTTTATTGAATACCTTGAGGGGTCTAATTTATTGAATGGAGTCATTTGGGGGGTGTTCATACTGTTTTGGGCCTTCACAGTAGCTGTAATGATAGTATGGTGTCAGCAAACCATCTATGGAAAATTTGGCCCACATTCATTGCAGGCTCTGCTGTAGGCCCATATAATGGAGAAAATACTAAAATGTGCTATCTATACAAACAGAAGTAAGAAAATATATTTTAGAATATATATTTATAATAATTAATTTTTTTGAGGTTATCATGTGTTTTAATGTAGGAAAAAGCATTTTTTTTTAACTTTTTTTGCCCTTTTCCATCTGTATTTTTGTAAAAAAGTAAAATGTATTGCTTATTTTGTTATAAAATGTGAAAGCCCATTATGTTCCAAGAAAAAGGAGACCAAATACATGTAGGTTGGCACAGTAATAGAAAAGCAATTTTCAGTTAATCTGGACCATGGCTAAAACTTGAAAATGTACCTGGTCTGGAAGGGGGTAAAGCATCTGGTATGGAAGTGGTTAAAGGACATTGTTGCAGCAGTTTTGTGGATGTAGCTTTTCAAACTAAAGTCAAGCTGCCATGTTTTTTATACTGTCATGAACTTGAACATTTAGCATGTTAACTTGTGCCTGCCAAATCTTAAATGTACCTCTTGGCTTTTTTGCAATTTCTATGAGCATTGCATGGTCTGACCTTGGGGTGAATTAGCTGGACATTCACTCCTGGGTAGATTGTCAACTGTCTTTAATGTTTTCCACTTCTGAACAGTCTTTCTAACTGTAGATTGATGGATTTCATATTATTTGGAAATGATCTTATAACTCTTCCCAGCAACAATTGCTTCTCTAAGATCACTGCTGATGCTTTTCCTCCTTGAGATTGTGCTAACACACATCTGAGTGTTCCAGACAGCAAACTGCCACAATTTCTGCCTTCATGGAGGTGGTCACACATACTCATATTCAGTTAATCAAGGGCATTTTATTAGCTATATCTAGCTGGAGCTGAATAATGTTGATTATTTATTTCTTAAACTGCTCTGCTAAAATGAATGCTGTGTTCTGATTTCTATTTTTCTGACTGATAGACACCATATTAAACATTCCATGCCTGAAACAGTGTGGTGTGAAACCACAGTTTTGATAAATCCGCCCCACTAATTTACATGAAAAACAACACATTTTTTTGAAATAGTTAAATCAGGAAAATGTGAGGCAGGAGGAGAAGCTGTGCTTCAACAGTTAAAGTAATCACGATGTATATTTGCTTCAATCTGCCGCTGATTAGCTGAAGTGGTTATACCATGTGAGCACTGCATTCAATCAGAGAATTGAGTAGTCGGTAACATGGTGTGCATTTTATTATATATATATTTATGCAACTGATTAAGGCTAAGGCCCCACATTGCAGAACACAGCTTAAAAATAAAAGATATCTCGTTTTTTTCCGTAGCAATTTTCATTGCGTTTTTGCTGAGTTTTACTATGCGTATTTTCTTCCTTTATTAGGCTAAGGCCCTACATAGTGGGAAAAATTGTGGTGGCAACACATTGCATTTTTTCCCGCAGTGCTTTTCATCTTCTGCTTCAATTACACCTATAGGGAAACTGCCGGCGTTTCCATAGGTATAGTTGACATGCTGAGATTTCTGAGAAACTGTAAGTGATCCTTTAGATGCTCTGGAGACTATTTATTATGGCATTTAAAGAGTGAAGTGTCGGGGATCATAATTATTTCTGTTTTTGAGCAATGTAGCTGTATGTTACTACTGACATCCACTAATAATGGGGCCAGCTTCACCCCTGAGCTGTTACCATCACCATGCCATACATTTACATGTGTAATGGCCCATGGTGTCAAGACTACACCACTTGTGCCAGCCTATCCAAAGGGATAAATGAGTCAGCTAGCTCCCTGCTTCTCCAGTGCTTATACAAGTTGGGTTGAACAAAGTACATACATTTGCAGGTCACTTGTACTTTACTGAGGTGGTCTTCAGGTAAAAAAAAAGAGGTTAACAGCAGTTTCTCGAGTATAGCAGTAGTTCACAGCAGTCTCTTGGTAGCTATGAATGCAACAGCAACTTTAGTATGGGAGTTATAGTCCTACAGCAACACACAGCAGCTTTCCCGTTTGCACAAGGGTTGAGCTCAGCCCACATGGATTCTACTACTCCAGCCACAAACTAAGGCTCTCTGTTCTTGCTTTTGGGTAAGCCCCAGCTCCTACCTTAGAATGGCATAAATACACATAAGCACTGATCGGTGGATGCAATGGTTGGAATTGAACTCTGGAAGGAAGACCCTCAAGTGTGTGGGAAAACCCATTTTATATGGTTAAAAGTAACAAACTGATATACTCACTTTGCCTTTCCTGGGGTGCGCCAACATCATGGCATTAAGGCCAAATTACAGGACTCAGCAGTGTCCCTGTGGCGCTTGACATCAGCTAGAGCATAGAAGAGGCCTGAAAAGGATGCTGGGGGATTGCTAGACACTGCAATGATGACCAGCAGAGGTGAGGCAAGGTGAGTATATTGTTAAATTTATTATTTTATTCACCTTCCAGTTCATGTCGTCAATATCGGCCAAAAACATGCTCGAAACGAATCTCATGATCTCATAAGGTTCGTTTGTCTCTAGTGAGAACTTAATTTAAGTCACCCATTGAAGGTTACTTTTGTAGAAGGTGGTTGCTTCCACCACCTTACACATGTACACCAGGGGAGTTCATTTCCCAATAATTACAATGGAAACTCTTTTTTTTTTATTTTGCAATGCTATTGTTGTTAGACTAAAATGCACTATACAGTATTTTACCATCATTAAGTCATTTTGCAAATACTTGACTTATCAATTGAGATATTTAAGAATAATGTTCTTGTGTACAAAACAGGTTGTTTAGCTTGATGGATAACCCATTTTATCACAGTGTAAACCTCTGAAGAACTGGTTGCACATTAGAGAGCAATTATTGAGACGAACCTATTCACATTTTACATTCTTAATTAATAAGCAATCAAGAAATTAACTTCCATTGGAGAGCTAGAAGGAAGATTGATTCCTAATTAACCTTGACTAGTAGGCAATCAGCACAGTAATGTTTCTATATCCATTTGATACATTCTTACAATTCCTTAGCCACATGCTGCAGTTTAACCACTTCTTGGAAATGTTAGACCTTGTTTAGCTATTTTCTTCTCATTCTCATCTGCATCATATTAAGAATATTGAAAGAAAGAAAGAATCTGAAACTAGAAACTGTTACGTGCAAACAAAGAATATTCTGCCAAGAGGAAGACATTTCCTGTCTACCTGATATTTCAGAAATGTCATTCTCTGCAGCTCTTTTAATTTGAATGTGCTTACTTTTGTGTTAGATGTAACTGTAATCTTTATGTGTTATGTTCATTATATTGTGAATATTTGATAAAGGATAAAGGAGGCATTAAAAATATCTATAAATAACTGTATTTTATGTAATTTTTTTTAGAAACAAGTAATTAATCATTTTAATGCTGGTTTCCTATACGTCATTGTATCCGACAGGTGATCTTGATTAGAAATTCCAATATTGACCCATGCATTTCCAAAGTAACAGATTACATATAAGCTTTTACTTCTTGATAGTATGTAATTGGAAGTAAGAAATACAGTAGATGGGAGAGGAAAGTATGACTGCAGGATCAGGCTATGCATGGTCAGTTTGTATTCTGTTACCATGGATATTCATTATTCTGCATAGGAGTAGTAGACACAAAATAAGAGGAAATTGTTAACTATGGCTATCTGAAAAGAAAAATAGTTGGTTTCTAAGGTGTAAATATCCTTTCATATAATACATGTTGTTATATCACGTTATCAAGTAATTGATCCTATTTGTAATGTTTCCACCACTTAATACACTTTTTAAAAAGTGACCTGGGCATGGGCAGAGAGGGGGCAGGAAGAAAGTGGTTAACTGGGGTAAGTAATGCCTTAACTTTATGCCAGCTTCTACAGGTGTATCTCAATAAATTAGAATATCTTTGAAACTTTTATTTATTTCAGTAATTAAATTAAAAAGTGACCTCCTATATTTTCTAGACTCTTTACACACAGAATGTTCTATTTCAAGTGTTTTATTTCTGTAAATGTTGATTATGGATTACAGCTAATGAAATGCACATGCACGAATGAACATTTCAAAGATATTCTAATTTATTGAGATGCACCTGTAGCTGGTGTAGACTTCAGTTTCTGGCACATGGACCACCCAACATGTGCCAGAATTAGTTAGAGGCCTACACCTACTACAAAACAGTCTTCATAACATGGCTCCGCTTCTTGCTCATAAAAGTACATCTTTTTTTATCATTGCTTTTAGATTATGCTACTGTATGGTATTGCTCAGAATCTTTACTAGAATTAAGAATCATCATTCTTTAGACACAAAAAATTGGTGGCTAGGCTCCCCTACTCCACTGAATTTTTGTCTTTGTAGTAAACTAGTGCTATTTCCATCTCTCTGAGGTTTACAAGTGAGAAATAAAAGAAAAGTCTACTTTATTTCCTTAGGGATTCCCTAAGGAAAAAGCTGTTGACTCTCTGTGCCTTTTTCTCCTTATGGTTGAAAAGATAATCTTCATGCATGATAAAATATTCTGGAATAGCCTCTGCCATATGCAGTTTAACTTACTAACATCTATGTAAGAGGTCTGTTGACGAGGCTTTTCATACATAAAAGGAATGAAGATAAGCCATTTACATCATATGCTTCAAAAACTTAAAGGAATAAATGCTGGCATTCAAGTATGAAGATGTTAATGCTACAGACAGAAAATCAAGAGCCAGTTTGCAGAATATTAAAAAAAAATTGTTGAAATGGGAAGAAAAAAAGTCAAAATAATGAAATATTTTCAATAAAAACCAATGTTACTGTATATAATTAGAAAAACCTCTAGCACTTGGACTGAAATAAAATATAAACTTTAATAATAATAGTTAAAAATGGTATAGGCCAAATAGGTATATGCTAAAACCATATAAAGGTCAAAATTAAGACCATGTGAAATCAGAATTGGCTGTTGAGCCAGAAATAGGTTCAATCAAAAGGTCTGTTGAGACTGCAGAATGATAGTCTACATACAAGGGCTGGTGTAATTTCCCCCAAAAATTGGATTCAAGAAAAATGCTAATTTGCCTCTCATATGCAAGGTATATAGATCTTAAGCACAATCGTGCAATATTAATGATCCAATCCTTTAAATAATGAAAGTGAAGAGAGACAAAAATCCCAATTTTGGGGTACAGAACAAAAAACACCAACCACAATAGAATATATGGCTCAGTTTTTGATAAGGAAATAAATATTGGCTGAAGGAGATGCTAGCTGCTAAATAAAGTGTCACTGCGCCAGTTTAACTGGGTTAGTAGTATAATGGAGGAATATGATATGAATATGAAATGGGACCTGTGTACCGCCCAACGTAACGGCTATTCTTTAGTACCGGTGTCCACCTTTAGGACATTGGGAACTGCAGTTTTAACTGCATTATCCTTGATATTGGCTCACCATTGTAACACTACTCCTGATGAACCCGCATATTAGAGGAAAACGCGTTGAGATTTAACTCTATGAGTGGGTGCTGTCTATCTGCTTGGTCTATTTGAGATAATGGTGGTGGTCACACACTCCTGACCCATTACATTGGGCGGTAAACAGGTCCAGTTTATGGATACTATGAGACATGGAGTGAATGACCGCTATCTATACTCTTTAGTTCTGGTTTACGATAGCGTGGTTTCTGTTTAATTAGATCACGCTACTACCTGCGCTGAGCTCTGCTTGGGTCTATAGAGGAAACTGTTCATACACTCTATACAGCAGACTGCGTTGTTAATACTACGCAGTGTTCTGATGACTGACTGTGTTGGGTGTCATTGATGCAGTGGGGAGAAAAGTATTTAGTCAGCCACCAATTGTGCAAGTTCTCCCACTTAAAAAGATGAGAGAGGCCTGTAATTGACATCATAGGTAGACCTCAACTATGAGAGACAAAATGAGAAAACTTATCAAGAAAATCACATTGTCTGATTTTTTAAGAATTTATTTGCAAATTATGGTGGAAAATAAGTATTTGGTCACCTACAAACAAGCAAGATTTCTGGCTCTCACATACCTGTAACTTCTTCTTTAAGAGGCTCCTCTGTCCTCCACTCATTACCTGTAGTAATGGCACCTGTTTGACATTGTTATCAGTATAAAAGACACCTGTCCACAACCTCAAACAGTCACACTCCAAACTCCACTATGGTGAAGATCAAAGAGCTGTGGAAGGACACCAGAAACAAAATTGTAGACCTGCACCAGGCTGGGAAGACCGAATCTGCAATAGGCAAGCAGCTTGGTGTGAAAAAATCAATGGTGGGGGCAATAATTAGAAAATGGAAGACATACAAGACCACTGATAATCTCCCTCGATCAGGGGCTCCATGCAAGATCTCACCCCTTGGAGTCAAAATGATCACAAGAACAGTGAGCAAAAATCCCAAAACCACATGGGGGGACCTTGTGAATGACCTGCAGAAATCTGGGACTAACGTAACAAAGGCTACGGTCAGTAACACACTACGCCGCCAGAGACTCAGATCCTGCAGTGCCAGACGTGTCCCCCTGCTTAAGCCAGTACATATCCGGGCCCATCTGAAGTTTGCTAGAGAGTATTTGGATGTTCCAGAAGAGTACTGGGAGAATGTCATATGGTCAGATGAAACCAAAATAGAACTGTTTGGTAGAAACACAACTCGTCGTGTTTGGAGGAGAGTGAATGCTGAGTTGCATCCAAAGAACACCATACCTACTGTGAAGCATGGGGGTGGCAACATCATGCTTTGGGGCTGTTTCTCTGCAAAAGGACCAGAACGACTAATGCGTGTACGTGAAAGAATGAATGGGGCCATGTATCGTGAGATTTTGAGTGCAAAGCTCGTTCCATCAGCAAGGGCATTGAAGATGAAACGTGGCTGGGTCTTTCAGCATGACATTGATCCCAAAAACACCGCCAGGGCAACGAAGGAGTGGCTTAGTAAGAAGCATTTCAAGGTCCTGGAGTGGCATAGCTAGTCTCCAGATCTCAACCCCATAGACAACATTTGGAGGGAGTTGAAAGTCTGTGTTTCCCAATGACAGCCCCAAAACATCACTGCTCTAGAGGAGATCTGCATGGAGGAATGGGCCAACATACCAGCAACAGTGTGTGCCAACCTTGTGAAGACTTACAGAAAACGTTTGACCTCTGTCATTGCCAACAAAGGATATCTAACAAAGTATTGAGATGAATTTTTGTTATTGACCAAATACTTATTTTCCACCATAAGTCTGTGAATTTTCAGTTTCTTGTACTACACCATGTCTGAAGAAGAAAACTAGTACTCTCGAAAGCTTACTATCAAATATACTCAGTTAGACTCTAAAAGGTATCGCCTGATTTCTTCACTCTTCCATTAATAACTGTTACAACTGGGAAATAATGCAATTTGCTTGCACAGCAGAAAACATGCAACTGTTTCTGTGGCGAAGAAGTAGTTGGATTGGCATGAAAAATCTTCTCAAAGATGCTGATACAATAATATTTCAGATTGTCATTAAATGAAATAAGTTGTCACCCACCCCGATTAGCTTTGCAGATGATCAAATGTTATTTACAGTCTATTGTACAGTGCCTTGCGAAAGTATTCGGCCACCTTGAACTTTTCAACCTTTTGCCACATTTCAGGCTTCAAACATAAGCATATAAAATTTAAATTTTTTGGTGAAGAATCAACAACAAGTGGGACACAATTGTGGAGTGGAAAGAAATTTATTGGTTATTTTAAACTTTTGTAAAAAATAAAAAATGAAAATTGGGGCGTGCAATATTATTCAGCCCCTTTACTTTCAGTGCAGCAAACTCACTCCAGAAGTTCAGTGAGGATCTCTGAATGATCCAATGTGGTCCTAAATGACTGATGATGATAAATATAATCCACCTGTGTGTAATCAAGTCTCCGTATAAATGCACCTGCTCTGTGATAGTCTCAGGGTTCTGTTTAAAGTGCAGAGAGCATCATGAAGACCAAGGAACACACCAGGCAGGTTTGTGATACTGTTGTGGAGACATTTAAAGCCGGATTTGGATTCAAAAGGATTTCCCAAACTTTAAACATCCCAAGGAGCACTGTGCAAGCGATCATATTGAAATGGAAGGAGTATCAGACCACTGCAAATCTACTAAGACCCGGCCGTCCCTCTAAACTTTCATCTCAAACAAGGAGAAGACTGATCAGAGATGTAGCCAAGAGGCCCATGATCAATCTGGATGAACTGCAGAGATCTACAGCTGAGGTGGGAGAGTCTGTCCATAGGACAACAATCAGTTGTACACTGCACTAATCTGGCCTTTATGGAAGAGTGGCAAGAAGAAAGTCATTTCTCAAAGATATCCATAAAAAGTCTTGTTTAAAGTTTGCCACAAGCCACCTGGGTGACACACCAAACATGTGGAAGAAGGTGCTCTGGTCAGATGAAACCAAAATCGAACTTTTTGGCCACAATGCAAAACGATATGTTTGGCGTAAAAGTAACAAAGCTCATCACCCTGAACACACCATCCCCACTGTCAAATATGGTGGTGGCAGCATCATGGTTTGGGCCTGCTTTTCTTCAGCAGGGACAGGGAAGATGGTTAAAATTGATGGGAAGATGAGTGGAGCCAAATACAGGACTATTCTGGAAGAAAACCTGTTGGAGTCTGCAAAAGACCAGAGACTGGGGCGGAGATTTATCTTCCAACAAGACAATGACCCCAAACATAAAGCAAAATCTACAATGGAATGGTTCACAAATAAACGTATCCAGGTGTTAGAATGGTCAAGTCAAAGTCCAGACCTGAATCCTATCGAGAATCTGTGGAAAGAGCTGAAAACTGCTGTTCACAAACGCTCTCCATCCAACCTCACTGAGCTCGAGCTGTTTTCCAAGGAAGAATGGGCAAGAATTTCAGTCTCTTGATGTGCAAAACTGATAGAGACATACCCCAAGCTGTAGTCGCAGCAAAAGGTGGCGCTACAAAGTATTAACTTAAGGGGGCCGAATAATTTGGCACGCCCCACTTTTCAGTTTTTTATTTTTTACAAAAGTTTAAAATATCCAATAAATTTCGTTCCACTTCATGATTGTGTCCAACTTTTTGTTGATTCTTCACCAAAAAATTAAAATTTTATATCCTTATGTTTGAAGCCTGAAATGTGGCAAAAGGTTGAAAAGTTCAAGGGGCCGAATACTTTCGTAAGGCACTGTATATACCTGCTGGGTTGTTCTTATTTTATCTTTTGCCCTTAGTCAACTTTGTCAGTTTGATATTCCAGGATTACATATAATGAGTATGTATGTGTTGATACCTAAATAATTAGGTAAAAGATTGTCAATAAAATAGGTAATATATTTACAGTCATAGCCGTAAATGTTGGCACCGCTGAAATTTTTCCAGAAATTTAAGTATTTCTCCCAGAAAATTATTGCAATTACACATGTTTTGTTATACACATGGTTAATTTCTTTGTGTTTATTGGAACAACACAAAAAAAAAAAATAAATTAAAATAATATAAAAATTATATAATTTGACGCAATACTCCAAAAATGGGCCGGACAAAATTACTGGCACCTTCAACTTAATATTTGGTTGCACACCCTTTGGAAAAAATAACTGAAATCAATTGCTTCCTATAACCATCAACAAGCTTCTTACACCTCTCAACTGGAATTTTGGACCACTCTTCTTTTGCAAACTGCTCCACGTCTCTCATATTTGAAGGGTGCATTCTCCCAACAGCAATTTTAAGATCTCACCACACGTGTTCAATGGGATTTAGATCAGGACTCATTCCTGGCCACTTCAGAACTCTCCAATGCTTTGTTTCCATCCATTTCTGGGTGCTTTTCGAAGTATGTTTGGGGTTATTTTCCTGAGGGAAGATCTATGACCTAGGACGCAAACCCAGCTTTGACACTGGGCCCTACACTGCGACCCAAAATCCTTTGACAATCTTCAGATGTCATTATACCTTGCACATTGTCACGGCACCCAGTGCCAGAGGCAGTAAAACAACCCCAAAACATCTTTCAATCTCCATCATATTTGACTGTTGGTATTGTGTTATTTTCTTTGTAGGCCTCATTCCATTTTAGGTAAACAGTAGAATGATGTGCTTTACCAAAAAGCTCTGTCTTGGTCTCATCTGTCCACAAGATGTTTTCCCAGAAGGATTTTGGCTTACTGACATACATTTTGGCAAACCGCAGTCTAGCTTTTTTATGTCTCTGTGTCAGATTCGGGGTCCTCCTTGGTCTCCTGCCATAGTGTTTCATTTCATTCAAATGTCGAGGGATAGTTAGAGCTGACACTATTGGGGCTGCTTATCCACCATCTGGACTATCCTGCATTGCAACCTTTCATCAAATTTTCTCTTCCGTCCACATCCATGGAAATTAGCTATAGTGCCATGGGTTGTAAACGCATAGCACTGTAGCTCGCTGTGGAACAAAGGAACATCAAGATCTCTGGAGATGGACTTGTAACCTTGAAATTGTTGATATTTTTCCACAATTTTGATTCTCAAGTCCTCAAACAGTTCACTTCTCCTCTTTCTGTTCTCCATGCTTAGTCTGGCACATACAGACACAGAATGCAAAGATTGAGTCAACTTCTCTCCTTTTTACCTGGTGTGATTTTTATATTGGTCAAACCTGTTACTTGCACAGGTTTGAATGAGCATCACATACTTGAAGCAAAGTTATTTACCCACAATTTTGAAAAGGTGCCAACAATTTTGTCCGGCACATTTTTGGATTTGCAGTGGGGAAAAAAAAGTATTTAGTCAGCCTCTAATTGTGCAAGTTCTCCCACTTAAAAAGATGAGAGAGGCCTGTAATTGACATCATAGGTAGACCTCAACTATGACAGACAAAATGAGAAAGCAAATACAGAAAATCACATTGTCTAATTTATTATGAATTTATTTGCAAATTATGGTGGAAAATAAGTATTTGGTCAATAACAAACGTTCATCTCAATACTTTGTTATATATCCTTTGTTGGCAATGACAGAGGTCAAACGTTTTCTGTAAGTCTTGACAAGGTTGGCACACTCTGTTGCTGGTATGTTGGCCCATTCCTCCATGCAGATCTCCTCTAGAGCAGTGATGTTTTGGGGACCTTGAAATGCTTCTTACGAAGCCACCCCTTTGTTGCCCTGGCGGTGTGCTTGGGATCATTGTCATGCTGAAAGACTCAGCCACGTTTCATCTTCAATGCCCTTGCTGATGGAAGGAGGTTTGAGCTCAAAATCTCACGATACATGGCCCTATTCATTCTTTCATGTACACGGATCAGTCGTCCTGGTCCCTTTGCAGAGAAACAGCCCCAAAGCATGATGTTGCCACCCCCATGCTTCACAGTAGGTATGGTGTTCTTTGGATGCAACTCAGCATTCACTCTCCTCCAAACACGACGAGTTGTGTTTCTACCAAACAGTCCTACTTTGGTTTCATCTGACCATATGACATTCTCCCAATACTCTTCTGGAATATCCAAATGCTCTCTAGCAAACTTCAGATGGGCCCGAATATGTACTGGCTTAAGCAGGGGGACACGTCTGGCACTGCAGGATCTGAGTCCCTGGCGGCGTAGTGTGTTACTGACGGTAGCCTTTGTTACGTTAGTCCCAACTTTCTGCAGGTCATTCACTAGGTCCCCCGTGTGATTCTTGGATTTTTGCTCACCTTTCTTGTGATCTTTTTGACCCCATGGGGTGAGATCTTGCGTGGAGCCCCTGATCAAGGGAGATTATCAGTGGTCTTGTATGTCTTCCATTTTCTAATTATTGGTCCCACAGTTGATTTCTTCACACCAATGCTGCTTGCCTATTGCAGATTGGGTCTTCCCAGCCTGGTGCAGGTCTACAATTTTGTTTCTGGTGTCCTTCCCACAGCTCTTTGGTCCTCACCATAGTGGAGTTTGGAGTGTGACTGTTTGAGGTTGAGGACAGGTGTCTTTTATACTGATAACAATTTCAAACAGGTGCCATTACTACAAGTAATGAGTGAAAGACAGAGGAGCCTCTTAAAGAAGAAGTTACAGGTCTGTGAGAGCCAGAAATCTTTCTTGTTTGTAGGTGACCAAATACTTATTTTCCACCATAATTTGCAAATAAATTTTTAAAAAATCAGACAATGTGATTTTCTGGATTTGTTTTCTCATTTTGTCTTTCATAGTTGAGGTCTACCTATGATGTCAATTACAGGCCTCTCTCATCTTTTTAAGTGGGAGAACTTACACAATTGGTGGCTGACTAAATACTTTTTTTTCCCCACTGTATGTTTGAAATTATGTCCAATTCGTCGTTTGTTTCTCAGTTTTTTTTGTGTCTTTCCAATACACACAAAGGAAATAAATATGTGTATAACAAAACATGTGTAATTGCAATAATTTTCTGGGAGAAATTTTCAGGGGTGCCAACACTTACAGCCATGACTGTATATTTTGGATACAGTATGGATACATTTAATGGAGAGTACAATTTTTAAAATTGTATATCTGTAATAGATATACAAATCTATCTAGTCTAAAAGAAAATACATTCCCCAACATTGAAATTGCAAAACCAAGAATGACAATCCCTAAGGTTATGTAAATCGAGACAGTAGTCGGTGTCTCTAAAATTTGCAAGTGATCAAATTTTCAAGCACCTAGCTCTAATCTGAGGTATGTGGGAGAAACATTAAAGTCAGATTGAAAGCTTTTTTTTTAGCCACATGAATCCTGAAAAACTGGATCAAGTGGTGTGTGATGCCTTCTGTTTGTCAGCATGTCAGTTAGCCCCATTTGTTGCAAACTGTGAGGCACAGAATTCTTGAATTGAGAGAACTTGGTTTATCACTCCGGCAGATTGCTGTATATCTAGGCTGAGATGTCATTAGTGTTTTTACATTGTGTGTCACCGTGGTTGGCAGAACAACAGCGAACTACAATGACAGCAAGAGATGCACAGAAGTGTGAATCTCTGCACCGATGGATTGCCTGATTGGTATAATGGTATTGATCCATCTTGTACACCAAGTGAAACTGGATGTCACATCCAAAATCTAGGGCATCAAAAAGTGTCAACAAAAACCATTCAAATGCATTTACATAATATTGGACTACAGGCCAGATGTCCACCTACAGGTATTCCATTGACCTGATGCCACTGCTTTCAAAGGCTGTCATGGTGCACAGCAAGATGGCAATGGAGGCTGAAATGGAGTTCTATCTTCTTCAGTCACAAGTCTCTAGAGGCCACTAGGGCAACACCATGAAGAGTCCTTCACAAAGGAACATAACACTGGTCCTACTTCTGGGATTATGCAATTGGGTGGCATAATTTTTCATTTTAGGTACACTAACTGCTCAGCATTACATTGATTTGGTCACAGAACCAGTGGTATAGCCATGTCTCTAAAGTGTACCAGGACCCATTTTTGAACACAACATCAGGCCACATGTTGCTCATTTTACTGTGTGCAGCCTATGTGGCTTAATAGTGAAAGAAACACAAATAAATTTAACATTTTCAAAAACATTCTAAATATGGCCAGTGAAAAATATATGCCTTAAGGGAAGCGTGTTAGAATTCACAGAAAACCAATGTGGCTAACTAAAATGGATTATAATGAATAATAAAAAGAAAGTGTTTAACCCCTTAATGACAAGTGCCATAGTAGTGCAGCACTGCCATCAGTGCTTTAAGGCAACACTACTATTACGGCAGAAGCATCTGCCCACTCAGACACTGAGCTGGCTGCCTCTGTAGCTGGTGTCAGCTGTAAATTTTTGTTTCTTCAAAATTAGTAACACATAAAACAACAATATAAATTAGGTATCACTCTAATCATATCGACCCATAGAATAAAGCTAACATGTTAATTGTGATGTACCCAGCAGGGCAGAAATTTAAAAGTTAAAAAGAAATGCTAGAATTGATGAATCTCCTTCCCTTATGAGCCCTGCTGTGTGCCCAAACAGCAATTTACGCCCACATATATAATTTTCTTGTACCTGGGATAATCCATTTAAAAGTTTTAGGAGTGCGTGTCTCTGTTGACACACAGTGGGCACAACATATTGGCCACTGAAATGGCATATTTCTTTAAAAATTTAAATTTGCACATTAATTTTTGGGAAGCGCTCTTGATCTCAAAATGATAATAATAACCCTTGATAAATTCTGTGAGGGGTGTAGTTTCTAAAATGTAGTCACTTTTTGGAGGTTTCCATTGTATTAGCACTCTAGTGGCTCTGCAAATGCAACACGGCACCCAAAAAATATTCCAGCAAAATCTGCTCTCCATAAGCCAAATAGCGCTCTTTTCATTCTGAGCCGTACCATGTATCCATACAGTAGTTTACAAACACATATAGGGTATTGCCGTGTTCATGAGAAATTGTGTAACAAATTGTGGGGTGCTTTTTCTCCTTCAACCCCTTGTGAAAATGAAAAATGTGTGAGTAAATAAAGTGACGTTTTATTAATTTTTCATTTTGACATCTCAATTTTAATTAAATCTGTGAAACAGCTGTGGGGTTCACTATGCTCATTATACCTTTTGATAAATTCCTTGAGTGGTGTAATTTCCAAAATGAGGTCACTTTGAGGGTTTCCACTATACTGCTAGTTAAGGGGCTCTCCAAATGAGACATGGCACATGAAAATTATTCCAGAAAAATCTGCTTTTCACACACCCAGTGGCGCAATTCTGTTTCGATGTGCTGTCGTGTGCCCAAACAGCAGTTTAAATCTACATGTGCGGTATTTCTGCACTTGGGAGAAATTGCATAACAAATAGCGGGTTGCATTTTCTCCTTTAACCCCCTGTGATGTGTAAATTTTAGGCTTGAATGAACATACTATTGAAAAATAGTCTAAATTTTACCCCCATATTGTTTTAATTCCTGTGAAATGCATAAAGAGTTAACAAACTTCCCAAATGGGGTTATGAATTATTTGAGGAATGCAGTTTTGAAAATATGGTGATATATGTGGGTTTTTAATATATAGATTTGTTTCAGGTTGAACAAGTTTGGTACAAACCACCTCTTAAAATGGCTTAACCCCTTAAGGACACAGCCCAAAAGTGCGTTAAGGACCAGGCCTCGTTTTTTCAAAACTGACATGTGTCATTTTATATGGCAAGAACGTTGAGACGTTTTAACTTACACAAGTGATTTTGAGATTGTTTTCTCGTGACACATTGTACTTCATGTTAGTGGTAAAGATTGATCAATATTTTTGAATTTATTTTTAAAAAAAAATAGGATATTTGATGGAAATTTGGAAAAAAAATTGCAATTTTCAAAATGTGAAATGCTCTGCTTTTCAGACAGATAGTCATACCACCTAAATACATTAATAAATATTATCTACCATATCTCTGCTTTGTATTGGCATAATCTTTTAATCGTCCTTTCATTTATTTTGGATGTTAGAAGGCTTACAAATGTAACAGGGATTTTCCAGATTTACAAGAAAATTTCCCAAACTAATTTTTTAGGGACCACTTCAGTTCTGAAGGAGATTATAAAGGCCTATATATTAGAAACCTCCATGAATCACCCCATGTTCAAAACTACACTCCACAAATAAGTCAAAACAGCATTTGGGAAGTTTGTTAACCCTTTAAGCATTTCACAAGAATTAAAACGATATTGAGGTGAAATTTAGACATTTCATTTTTTTCCACTAATCCCTTCATTTAGCCTTAAAATTAACACATTCACAAAGGGTTAAATGGGAAAATACATCTCACAGTTTGTTATGCAATTTCTCCAGAGCACAGAAATACCCCACATGTGGGTGTACACTGATGTTTGGGCATTCGGCAGTGCACAGAAGGGAAGGAGCGACACTGGACATTTGAAAAGCAGATTTTGCTGGAATAGTTTTCAGGTGCCATGTCTCATTTGCAAAGCCCCTGGAGTACCAATACAATGAAAACCCCCTAAAAGTGATCCCATTTTGGAAACTATACCACTCACAGAATTCATCAAGGGGTATACTGAGCATTTTGACCCTACAGCTGTTTCACAAGTTTTACTAACATTGGGATGCATAAATGAAAAATTACTAAAATGTCACTTTATCCCCAAAGTTTTCATTTTCACAAGGGGTTAAAGGAGAAAAAGGACTCCACAGTTTGTTAAACAATTTCTCCTGAATACAGCAATACCCCATATGTGGTCGTAATTTGCTGTTTGGGTCCATGGTGGGGCTCGGAATGGAAAGAGCACTATTTTGCTTTTGTAGGGCAGATTTTGCTGGAATAGTTTTCAGGTGCCATGTTGCATTTGTAGAGCCCCTAGAGTACCAATACAATAGAAACCCCCTAAAAGTGACCCCATTTTGGAAACTACACCCCTCACAGAACATCTCAAGGGGTATAGTGAGCATTTTGACCCTACAGCTGTTTCACAGATTTTATTAACATTGGGACATGAGAATGAAAAATTACTTTTTTTTTCCAATAAAACATCAATTTAGCCCTAAATTTTTCATTTTCACAAGAGGACAAAGGAGAAAAAGCTCCCCAAAGTTCGTTACACAATTTCTCCTAAACACAGAAATGCCCCATATGTGGTTGTAATCTGCTGTTTGGGTACATGGTGGAGCTCAGAATGGAAAGAGCGCTATTTAGCTTTTGGAGGGCAGATTTTGCTGAAATAGTTTTCGGGTGCCATGTCGCATTTGCAGAGCCCCTAAAGTACCAATACAATGGAAACCCCCAAAAGTGACCCCATTTTAGAAACTACACCCCTCATAGAATTTATCTAGGGGTATGGTGAGCATTTTGACCTCACAGCTATTTCACAAATTTTATTAACATTGGGACGTAAAAATGAAAAATTACTTTTTTTTTCCAATAAACCGTCCATTTAGCAACATATTTTAAATTTTTGCAAGTGGTTAAAGAAAAAAACACCCCACAGTTTGTTACACAATTTCTTCTGAACACAGAAATGCCCCGTATGTAGTTGTAATCTGCTGTATGGGTACATGGTAGGGCTCAGAATGGAAAGAGCACTATTTGGCTTTAGGAGGGCAGATTTTGCTGGAATAGTTTTCAGGTGCCATGTCGCACTTGCAGAGCTCCTAAAGTACTAATACAATGGAAACCCCTCAAAAGTGACCCCATTTTATAAACTACACCTGTCAAGGAATGTATCAAGGGGTATTATCATTTTGAGCCTAAAAATGCTTCCCAAAAATTAATGTACAAAGTAAAATTTTCTGTGCCCAAACAGCAGTTTATACCCACATATGACATTAAGTACGCTATCCTGGGTACACCAGTGTCATACATGTGGGCATAAACTGCAGTTTGGGCACACAGCAGAGCATATTAGGGAAGGAGCGCTATGTGGCTTTTGGAGCGCAGATTCAGATGTTTGGGATCTGGACGCCATGTCATGTTCGCAGAGCCTGTAAGGTACCATAAAAGTGGATTCCCCAAAGGAGTGACCCCATTTTGAAAAGTGCACCCCTCAAAGAATTTATCAAGGGGTGCAGTGAACATTTGTATCCCAATACACAGCGGATGGTGAAGAGTGAATATGTAAGCTGTGCGGAGTGCATTGGGAACACCAAATTCCCTACTATTTCCCCAGTAGTTCTTACTATTGGGGAGATCACTCTGGGGGTCACTTCTGGTTTATTTTCCTTCGTAAGATCTAAACCTGGGATTGTACCGTAATATACACTCCCACAGCTTATACATTCCCCTCCTGCCGCAGCCAGTTTTGTTCTAATGATTTGGCGATTTTTTGGAGTTTTTTACTTTATATTGTACAAGCTATATTTTCTTTATTTCTCTGGTGATGTAGCCATATGAGGGCTCGTTGTTTGCGGTATGAGATGTATTTTGTAATGACATCATCTTTGGGTCCCTATAACTTATTGAATAAATTTTATTAACTCTTTCTTGGTGGATTAAAAAAAAACCCATCAATTCTGACATTGCGTTTTACCTTTTAAATTTTTCACCATGCAGCATAAAGCATAAGTAACATGTTACCTTTATTCTGCGGATTGGTACGATTATGGCGATACCTCATTTATATTGTTTTGTTATGTGATACTAATTTTGCAGAACAAAAACCCAATTGGGGACAAATGAATTGTTTTTGCATTGCCATCTTCTGAGATGCATAACATTTTTATTTTGCAGTTCACAGAGTTGGTTTAGTGCTTATTTTTTGCGGTACAACCTGTACTTTTTATTGGTACTATTTTGGGGTACATATGATTTTTTGATCACTTTTTATGGCATATTTTGTAAGGTAAGATGGAGAAAAATCATTACTTCCGGCGGGTTTTTATCGTTTTTTTTTCCCCGACGTTCACCGTGTTCGTTACATATTGTTTCACTTTTATTGTACAAGTTGTTACGTATGCGGTGATACCAAATATGCATTGTTTTTATTAATTTTTAGTTTTTTTTTATATAATTCATTTTATATAGGAAAAGGTAATTTTTGGGGCTTTATAATAATAATTTATAATAATAATTTTTATTTATATAGCACCAATATATTCCGCAGCACTGTACAATTTGTAGGGTTCAAGTACTGACAAAAAAGATACATTACAAAGAAATATTCAATTCACACACTGGGACTGAGGGCCCTGCTCGCAAGAGCTTACAATCTATGAGGTAGAGGGGGTGACACAAGAGATAGCAAGGGCGGCAACAGATGTAGCATTGCTTGTACAATAGTCACACAATTTTGTGATAGAGGTTACTGTCATTACACATATATAAAGCCGTATGAGCTGTCATCAGTCATGTCCTTTAACGTGCAGATGGTGCCTGGACATATAAAGTTAGTCTGATACGGCATCATATCCTGTGAGGTAATGTTGGAGCATCAACAGAGGAGGGTATGTTTTAGGGATTCTAACTACCGAAGGGTTTACATTAGGAGTTGTGATAGGCCTGTCTGAAAAGATATGTCTTTAGTTTATGCTTGAAGCTGTGGAAATTGGGGGTTAATCTAATAGTCCGGGATAGAGCATTCCAGAGAAGTGGTGCAACTCAAGAGAAGTCTTGTATACAAGCGTGGGAGGTTCTGATAGTAGAGGATGTTAGTCTTAAGTCATTGAGTGAACGGAGAGTATGGGTTGGGCGATAGACAGAGATGAGGGAGGAAATGTAGGGAGGTGCAGCATTATGGAGAGCCTTGTGAATGAGGGTGATAAGTTTATATTGTATTCTGTATTGAATAGGCAGCCAATGTAGTGACCAGCACAGTCCGGAGGCATCACTGTAGCGTCTAGACTGATAGATGAGCCTGGCCGCCACATTCAGAATAGATTGTAGAGGGGAGAGTTTAGTAAGGGGAAGAACGATTAGTATGGAGTTACAGTAGTCAAGGCGAGAGTGAATCAGGGCAACAATAAGTGTCTTTAGTGTATCTGTGGTAAGGAAAGGGCGGATTCTGGAGATGTTTTTGAGGTGGAGATGACATGAGCATGCGAGTGATTGGATATGGTGGGTGAAGGAAAGGTCTGAGTCAAACAAAACCCCGAGGCAGCGGGCATACTGCCTAGGAGTTATGGTAAGGCCAGAGACTTTGAGAGATTCAGTTTCAGATAGAGCGAAGACATGATATTTGAGACAGCAGAGAGGCAGTCACTGGTGTTCTGTATTAGTGCAGGGGTGATGTCACGGCATGATGTATATAATTGGGTGTCATCAGCATAAAGATGGTACCGGAAGCCAAATCTAGTGATGGTTTGTCCAATGGGGGCTGTGTAGAGGGAGAAGAGCAGGGGACCTAGGACCGAGCCCTGAGGAACCCCAACAGCAAGGGGAAGAGGGGAAGAAACAGAGCCCGCAAATGATACACAGAAAGTGTGGTCAGAGAGATAAGAGGAGAACCAGGAGAGAGCAGTGTCTGTGAGGCCAACAGAACGGAGCATAGTGAGGAGTAGTTGATGGTCAATAGTGTCAAATGCTGCAGAGAGATCTAGAAGAATAAGAAGAGAGTATTCACCTTTGGATTTAGCTGTCAGGAGATCATTGGAGACTTTTGTGAGGGCCGTTTCAGTAGAGTGCAGAGTGCGGAAGCCAGATTGTAAGGGGTCAAGAAGAGAGTTAGCAGAAAGATAGCGGATTAAACAAGAATAGACTAAGCATTCCAAGATTTTGGAGATAAAAGGAAGGTTAGAGACAGGTCGATAGTTAGCAGCACAGGACAGGTCAAGGGAGGATTTCTTCAGTAGTGGGGTTATGACAGCATAGAGAGAGAGAGGTTAAATATTATTTTATATATCTATATATCTATATATATAGATATATATATATCTATATATATATATATAGATATATATATATACAGATATACATATATACATATATATATACTGTGTATATATATATATATATATATATATATATATATTTTTTTTTTTTATATTATTATTTATTTATTATTTTATTCTTTATTCTTTTATTAATTTTTTTCACACACTTTATTTTATTTTTTTTTCACTTTTTTTTTATTTTTTCATGTGTGCCATTAGGACTCCTGAGCCAGAGATGCTTTGGTCACTTGCTCAGTACTATAAACTGCAAGACACGAGCATACAAGTGTCATGCAGTCTATACAGGAAGTCAGTGCTATGCAGACACATAGCCTGACTTCTGGAGGTCCCAGCAGGGTCTCCAGGCAGCTTGGCATCACTGGAAAGACCCCGGGATGCAGATTATAGATATCGGCACCCCCCAATCTTGCCGGGGAACCCCTTGGATGCCGCGAGGTTATGGAGCAGGGTGTTAGCTGTCAGTTACAGCTAACACCCGGTTCCAATGCCGCCCGCTCAGATAGTGAGCGGGAGGCCGCCCTGGGGCGTACTATTACACCTTGTTGCTAGAAGTACAAAACGCGCAGGACGTAATAGTACGTCCAATGTCGTTAAGGGGTTAAACCATAGTGTAGAACACTCTTAGGGCTCCTAGGAACCTATCTATCCAAATTTCTAGCTCTTTAATGCAAACACAGTCTAAGTTATGTCAAAGTGAAAGTGACATGTATGACTATGGAAAAATGGAACACCAAATGGAACACCGAGTTTAACCATAACATTTAAAAAGCTCCAAAAATGACCCTTTTTTGGGGGAGAGATACTTTGCCATGGTTTTTTAGACATACATGGTGCTTATATTGTAAAGTGCAATGTTTTTGTAGACAAATTATCCCATTTTGATAACTTGGAAATGCTTGTTACTATTGAGACAAATTTGTGGCTGTCAGCCACTTGAAAAGTGATGAAGAATTGTGTTTAAAAAAATAGCCACCAAAAATGATCCCTTTATGAGATCAGAACACCACACAAATGTTGCATTGGTGTGGAAAGAAGCAATGGTGGGGTTGTTTGTTTTATTTTCTTTTTATTATGCCAACAAAGTGTTAGTAGTACATGGAACTAGCAACTATAGAATTTCAAGGAAAATTTGGGACACACTACACTGTGCCAGACCTGCCAGCTGAAAAAGCTAGAATATCTTCTGAAATGAAAGGATTCTTCATTCTGACCCTGAAAACATACCTTGGGAGGCAGAAAAGAACCTGGATTATCCTGCCGGTTATCCTTGTATGGGATGGGAGCAAATGTTACATTAACATCATGTTTGCAGGTTGGCAATTTACAAAATATCGAGAAAAATTTGGGGCACACTATCAGCGTACTTGGTCTGCCAGCTGAAAAAGCTTGACTATCTTCCAAAACTGATCATTGTGACTGAGGTAGAAACTGCTCTTCTTGTTCTCAGAGACCAGTTATCCACTTGATTAGTTCTGTGGTTTGCTGCATGCAGTAATCATATACTGCTGCTCAAATTGATGCTCCAGTATATGCAACAGTGCCACTCCATATGCATTTAACTTTACAACCATGACATGAGGAAGGGGAGTGTAAGCAATGGGTTGTCCTGGCGAAGTTAGGGTTGGGAATTGGTACAGTATGAAGGAACTGGTGGAGGCGGATGGGTCCCGCCTGGTGTTGAAACTGTGCATGCCCTGCACCCATGAAATGATGTCAGTAAGTAGTACTAGAAAGCACCAGGTCTTGCTGCGTTTCTAGTTGTGGCTGAACTTTCCTTAGATCTTCCCCAAATAGGTCTCTTGGATGTTGGGTAAAATTCTTACTATTGGAGCTGTCACCCCCTCTTTCTGTTATGTCACCCTCACCCAGTTGCCAGGTTTTATCTATAATAGAATCATCATCGGATTCAGTAATGCCATCATCTTCCTCACTTTTTTGTCACTTATTATTGCAGTTGGATTTTTCTCTGCCCTCACAATTCGTAACAGATTTCCCCCTAATGCCCTTACCAGCACTACCACCAGAAGAACATCACTACTACCCTTACCCCATCACTAATACCTCCACCAACACTCATATCTTCCACCTCTACCTCCCCTACATAAAAAAACAATGGCAGTTCTCTTCCAACTCATCAAAAAGAGGTGGACTTTGCAGACAATGTTCTACTCTTTATCTCCCAACCAATAATGACCCTTCCCTCATTACTGCAAGACATTTCCACTTATAGCTACTACAGTAATTACAAGATCAATCTTTCCAAAAGCTCTGCACTTAACATTTCCCTCCCTGACCCCTTAGTCCGGATACTCCGCTCTTCTTTTCCTTTCTTTTAGTCTGCCAAATCCCTCAAGTATCTGGGGGGTTTATCTACCCAGTTCTTCTTCTGATACCTATGTCTTGAATTTACTCCCTCTCCTATGCACCGTACAATCAGATTTGGCGAAATGGAATACTAATGCCTCTCTTGGCTAGGCTGGATAAATCTTTTGTAGATGAGTGTGCTCCCTAGATTACTTTACTTTTTTCAGACAGTCCCCATCATTATCCTGAAAGAATTCTTTGTCTCCATCAGAAAAGGCCTTTACCAAATTTATTTGGGCCTGCAAACTACCAAGGATCGCCAGAAGCACCTTCACCAAAGCTAAACAGTTGGGTGGCCTGGCAGTTCCAGATTGCACGCAATACTGTCTGGCAGCAGTTACAACTCGCATTCTTGATTGACATGACTCTCCCACTACTAAACTCTGGGTTGCCCTAGAAAACACTGAGTTCTCTACCTCTCATATCTCTCCCGTGACTCCATAGACGTCACTGGTCGAGTAGTGCTACCTCCGATCTCACCTATGATGCTCAACAGGTCCTTGACGTGTCGAACATACTGCAGCATTTCACGACTTTTCACCAATAATGGCCCATTGACTCCTGTCTCGGGCAACCCAGACTTCCCCCCAGCTCTACACTCCTCTTTTCTTTCTCGCCCCACTGACCATACTCCTCTTAAGTTCCATTCATTTTTGTCCTCATCCTCTCTCACTCCCTATACTGATTTAGCTTCCCTAGAACATAGGGATCTGACATCCTAATGGCAATACCTTCAACTGCACTACTTTTACTCCTCTCTAAAGAACACCAATAACCTCCATAGACCTCTCCTCCCCTTCAAGCATTTATGTGTTTGCTCATCTATGCCACTACACCCTATCTCTCTCATCGATACCCTCTTTACCTCCGATACAGATGACCCTCTTCTTTCTGTTTTAGCGACTCGGAGAGGGAAATTGGGTCTACTTTTCTACCTGATGCGTGGCTTGTTGCCTTTCACTCTTGCCATAAGTTTCTATTTCCTTCAAGGCACAGGAAACTAATTACAAGATTCTCTCGAGATGATACGAAGCTCTGTCGGTATTCTATGAGATCTTTCCTGCCGCTTCTGCTCAATGTTGGCGCTGCTCGGTGGAACGGGGCACGATGCTGCATGTTTGATGGAACTGTTCACGTCTCCAAACTTTTTGGCACGAGGTTTTAGGATAATTAAAGATGTGACTGGTGTTGCATTGGAGGACAATCCAGCCCCTCTCCTTTTCTCTAACATCCCTCGCAAAATCCAAAAACATGTATGTAGGCTGATAGGCTTCATGCTGATTGCAGCCAGGTCGGTCATTCCCCTCCTCTGGAAAATCTACCTAACCCCCAATTCTGACGGACTGGCTGCAGGAAATGTTGCACATCCGGCAGATGGAAGACCTAATCACAGCACTAAGACAGAACAACAGTTCCCACCAAAATTATGGTTGCTATGGAATATCTTTTATTATTCTCCCACTTTCCATTCCTCATTCTTTTCTTCCCCTCCGAGAGTTACCTTTTGACCCAAGTCTCCCTCTCTTTTCATTTCTCTCTGCCTTTCACATTTTCCTGTATCATTGCTAAGCTGCAAATTACTCTGCTGCGTGAGTAGCATTCCCCCTGACTTTCCCCTGCTCCCCCTTTTGTTTTTCTCCTTTTTCCTCCCCTTTTCTTAATTTTTCTGTTTTATTTGTGATATGTTTTCCCTTCATTACTCTCTTTTTACAGTTATTTTTTGTCTGTTATCTTTGTATGACTCGTTTTGTTTGCAGTTATATTGTTTTTTCTGGAAAATCTTTAAACTTTTTTGATGGAAAAAAAAGAGGAGGAATAAGAGGAAGTCTTGGGCTATGAGAAATAATTTCTTAGCAGATGCCACATTACTATGAATGGGATTTGTTTCACTGACAAGGTGCTAACCCATCACATTAAAGTCATGGCAAATTCACATAAAATGGAAAAGGAAGTTAAAATATAACTTTTATTAGTCAAAATTAAAAAGTAAAGGGCCCTTAGCCAAACAGGTGACTATTATAACAAATAGTCAGTCACATGTCAAAGATGCGTATAAACAAAGGTGCAGTTACAGCAGTACTTAAACCATACATATATGAGGATATATATAAAGTCTTCCCATTTGAGTTTATTTGAGCTAGTAGATCTGTAACTAAATATGAACTCTCCTAGTAAAATCCCAGAGAGCTACATACCATAAAGGCTGTAAATAACCACTCTCCACAAAGTTGTCTGTGGAGTGAGTACCCATCCAGTCAACAAGGAACAACAGAAGCAGAAATTCACTGAAGATACTGGAATGTAACCTGCATATATTCTTAGTTAGAGCCTGGATGAGTTTTTTTCCGATTTGCGCAGGTGGAATCAGCACTTTTCTGTTAGAACAGAAGTACTGCTCTATTGCACATCAGACTTAAACAAAATTAGACTATTGGCAATGACAGGGTTAAGTGTTTTGTTCTGTCTGTGTATCTGTAATTCTGTATTAGAACAGGAATGCAGCAATCTGAAGCTCAAACAACAGCACAACTATGCTCTCGCTCCTATCTATTCATTTATATCACTAATCTGCCTGTGTAATTGCTTGAATGTGACTAAATTACTATTGCTTGCAAGATTTTCAGAAATGTGCTCTGTATGATGGCAGTGAGATGAATCATAGACCCTTCACTATCTCCACTACTACTGCAACTAGCTTCTGATGACACTTGGAGCATCTTATATACTGTACACTGACAAGCAAAAGAATAACAATGTTTTGAACTTTTGACTTTCATGCTCCATATATCACAACTAGAGATGAGCAAATTTATCAAAAATTAGTTTCGACTGATTCTCCGACGTTTCCAAAAAGATTTGCTTTGATCCAAATTAATTCACGGCGAATAGCATTAAAAAACAGCTATTTCCTGGCTTCAGAGAGCCTGTATAGTGGTGTAGAACACTGTGCCTTGCAGTAACATGCATAGGGAGCCTACTGTGGTAGTGAAACAATACTGGGAGTCAGTATGACACGCACATGACAGGCATCGCTCTTAGAACCACTACACACTTCATTATTTGGCCAGTTACGGGGACAAAACTGACCAACTCAAGTGTGAACTCAGCCTTACAGGTCCATGTTAGTACCAGGTATAGAACCATGCAGAGGCCCAAGATCCTACTGTAGCATGAAGGAGCGCACTTCTTTTACACCGTCATCTGCTGATTCCACATAGATGTCTACAGACTGGCATGGCGACATACAGTGGGGAAAAATTTTTTTTAGTCAGCCACCAATTGTGCAAGTTCTCCCACTTAAAAGATGAGAGAGGCCTGTAATTGACATCATAGGTAGACCTCAACTATGAGAGACAAAATGAGAAAACAAATCCAGAAAATCACATTGTCTGATTTTTTAAGAATTTATTTGCAAATTATGGTGGAAAATAAGTACATGGTCACCTACAAACAAGCAAGATTTCTGGCTCTCACAGACCTGTAACTTCTTCTTTAAGAGGCTCCTCTGTCCTCCACTCATTACCTGTAGTAATGGCACCTGTTTGAAATTGTTATCAGTATAAAAGACACCTGTCCACAACCTCAAACAGTCACACTTCAAACTCCACTATTGTGAAGACCAAAGAGCTGTGGAAGGACACCAGAAACAAAATTGTAGACCTGCACCAGGCTGGGAAGACCGAATCTGCAATAGGCAAGCAGCTTGGTGTGAAGAAATCAACTGTGGGAGCAATAATTAGAAAATGGAAGACATACAAGACCACTGATAATCTCCCTTGATCAGGGGCTCCATGCAAGATCTCACAAGATCTCACCCCGTGGGATCAAAATGATCACAAGAACGGTGAGCAAAAATTCCAGAACCACATGGGGGGACCTAGTGAATGACCTGCAGAAAGCTGGGACTAACGTAACAAAGGCTACTGTCAGTAACACACTACGCCACCAGGGACTCAGATCCTGCAGTGCCAGATGTGTCCCCCTGCTTAAGCCAGTACATATCCGGGCCCGTCTGAAGTTTGCTAGAGAGCATTTGGATGTTCCAGAAGAGTATTGGGAGAATGTCATATGGTCAGATGAAACCAAAGTAGAACTGTTTGGTAGAAACACAACTCATCGTGTTTGGAGGAGAGTGAATGCTGAGTTCCATCCAAAGAACACCATACCTACTGTGAACATCATGCTTTGGGGCTGTTTCTCTGCAAAGGGACCAGGACGACTGATCCGTGTACATGAAAGAATGAATGGGGCCATGTATCGTTAAATTTTGAGCGCAAACCTCCTTCCATCAGCAAGGACATTGAAGATGAAACGTGGCTGGGTCTTTCAGCAAGACAATGATCTCTAGCACACCGCCAGGGCAACCAAGGAGTGGTTTCGTAAGAAGTATTTCAAGGTCCTGGAGTGGCCTAGCCAGTCTCCAGATCTCAACCCCATAGAAAACCTTTGGAGGGAGTTGAAAGTCCGTGTTGCCCAGCGACAGCCCCAAAACATCACTGCTCTAGAGGAGATCTGCATGGAGGAATGGACCAACATACCAGCAACAGTGTGTGCCAACCTTGTGCAGACTTACAGAAAACATCTGAACTCTGTCAATGCTATCAAAGGATATATTACAAAGTATTGAGATGAACTTTTGTTATTGACCAAATACTTATTTTCCACCATAATTTGCAAATAATTTCTTTAAAAATCAGACAATGCGATTTTCTGGATTTGTTTTCTCATTTTGTCTGCCATAGTTGAGGTCTACCTATGATGTCAATTACAGGCCTCTCTCATCTTTTTAAGTGGGAGAACTTGCATAATTGGTGGCTGACTAAATAATTTTTTTTCCCCACTGTAATGTGCAGTTGGCAGCATGAGGAGGCCACAGAGTGGCAAGGTGACATAATGTGCAGTAGGCAGCATGAGGAGGACACAGAGTGGCAAGGCGACATAATGTGGAGGTGGAAGCAGCATGAGGAGGCCACAGAGTGGCAAGGCAACATAATGTGGAGGTGGCAGCAGCATGGGTAGGCCATAGAGTGGCAAGGCGACATAATGTGGAGGTGGCAGCAGCATGAGGAGGCCACAAAGTGGCAAAGCAACATAATGTGGAGGTGGCAGCAGCATGATGAGGCAATACAGTGACTCAGTGGCAGCAGCATGAGGAGGCCATACAGTGATCCAGTGGCAGCAGCATGAGGGGGGCATTCAGTGACCTAGTGGCAGCAGAATGAGGAGGCCATACAGTAACCTAGTGGCAACAGCATGAGGAGGACATACAGTGACCCAGTGACAGCGTCATGAAGAGGACATACAGTGACCCAGTGGCAGCAGCATGAGGAGGCCATACAGTGACCCAGTGGCAGCAGCATGAGGAGGACATACAGTGACCCAGTGACAGCAGCATGAGGAGGACATATAGTGACCCAGTGGCAGCAGCATGAGGAGGACATACAGTGACCCAGTGGCAGCAGCATAAGAAGGCCATACAGTGACCCAGTGGCAGCAGCATGAGGAGGACATACAGTGACCTAGTGGCAGCAGCATGAGGGGGCCATACAGTGACCCAGTGGCAGCAGCATGATGAGGGCATACAGTGTTCCAGTGGCAGCAGCATGAGGAGGCCATACAGTGACCCAGTGGCAGTAGCATCAGGAGGCCATACAGTGACCTGGTCACAGAGTGGGGAGGTGGGTGACAAACAGTATCAGCTGACGGTGGCTGTAAGAAGGAGCACTTGGCATCAGATGTGTGGCATCAGGCAGGTGGCAGCTTCAGAATAGTAGCTGAGGCAGGTATCCAGAAGAAACCAATCTCTTTTGTCAAGGTTTGGGTGAGGCAGCATGGATAATATAATCTGATGCATCAGGCATTGGTGGTTGGAAATCCTGGCTGATCCACGCCTGATTCATCTTGACAAAGGTTAGTCTCTCCACATTTTGGGTGGATAGGCGAGTTCTCCTTGGGGTAACTATGGCCCCTGTCGCACTAAACACTCACTCTGATGCCACACTAGTGGCTGGGCATGACAACTTTTCCAGGGCAAACTTGGACAGGGAACCTCTGTCCGCTTGGATCATCAAGAAATCATTTATGGCCTTTCTGTGTTTGTACAGTCGGTCCAACATATGGAGGGTTGAATTCCAATGGGTGGAAACATCGCATATCAGCCTATGTTGTGGGAGGCTGTTCTGTCGCTGCAGCTCAAGGAGGGTGTGCTTGGCAGTATATGAGTGGCTGAAGTGCATGCAAAGTTTCCTTGACATTTTTAGGATGTCTTGCAGATAGGTGGAATGCTTGACTTAAGGAAACGCTTGACAACCAGATTGAACACATGCGCCATGCAGGGCGCATGGCTCAACCCTGCTTGACGCAGCACCGACATCATGTTCTTCTCATTGTCGGCAACCATGGTTCTGATTTGAATTTGTCTTGGAGAAAGCCAGGATTCGATTTCTTGATTGAGGACACGGAGCAGTTTCTCCCCTGTGTGACTTCGTTCGCCCAGGCAAACAAGGTGTAAAACAGCATGACTCCTCTGTGCCCTGCACATGTGGTATGCTGGAGGCGCACTGTGAATTGTCCCTGCAGTGGAGGCTGAGGACAAATTGGAAGATGAGGCGGACATTGTTGCAGGACTAACGGCGTGAGAATGTGGAGGCGGAAGCTGCATCACCTGTCCAAGTTGCTGGTGTGTCTGGACAGGAACCACATTAACTCAGTGGACCGTAAATGACATATATTGTCCTTGACCGCAGTTACAGCTCCACACATCGGCACTGCCGTGTACTTTAGCAGACACCAACAGGCTCAAGGACTGGCCCACCTTCTCTTCTACATATTTGTGCTGGGCTGGTACTGCCGTTTTGGCAAAGAAATGACGGCTTGGGACTCTCCACCTCGGCTCGGCACAAGCCATCAGTTCTCTGAAAGGTGCAGAGTCCACCATTTGCAAAGGGAGCGACTGCAGCAAAAGCAACTTGGACAGGAGCACTTTCAGCTTCTGCACCATTGGATGAGTGCACGCATACTGTTGTCTCTTCAAAATCGCTTCGGTGATGGATTGCTGATGCAATGACTTACTAGGAGGAGGAGCAGGAACATCATGACCAGCAGATGATGGGAAGGACACACAGCTTCCTTTGGCTGAGGTGGTGGAGCCTTGACTGACTGAAATGGGGTGCGTGCCACTGGGTGATGCAGTGGTTGCTGTGGCAGGCTGGACCACCACATTGGAGCCACGGTTCTCCCAGGCCACTTTGTGGTGACGCTGCATATGTTGACGTAGGGCTGTAGTTCCAACATTGGCACCCTGGACACGTTTCACCTTCTGCCCACAGATTCCACATATGGCCATGTTCACCTCCCCCGGCGGCTTAACAAAAAACTGCCACACCGCCAAGTAGGTGATTTTACCCCCAACACTCCGCACTAACTGACTGCTACCGCCACTGCCTCCCCCTGGTACATTTGACTCCCGAACCTCACACTGCTGCCCCCCTCCTGACTCCGCCCCACTAATAAACACCTTTAAAAAAGTGCAAAATGGCCTGTAATTTTATACTTTCAAGAAAATGGCGAATAAGCCTTTTATTTGTTTCCCCACTAATAAACACCTTTAAAAAGGCGTTATAACAGATTACTGCAGAGATTACTGGATAAGAATTCTTTTTTTTTTTTTGCACTACTGCACTGCAAAAGGCTGGTAATGTTCTACCTTGAACACACAGTTATGCAATGAGCAATAGTATAATGGCAGTGAGTGCTGCAATGTGTAGTACAATTGTTGCTATTACCAATGCTGCAACCACCCCAAATGAACCCTGTTTTGCTTCAATACTCTTCTGTAAATTCCTAACTATCATTTCCCTACACTTCTAATGCTCTTTCCCTGAACTTATAGCAGTTTCAATTGTTTTCTACCACTTTCCATAGCGCCTGCTGACGTCTGTCCCTGCACTAAGTACGATGTGAAATGACTGAACCTAAAATGGTGGAGGGTATTTATAGGGCTTTGACATCAAAGGGCTGGCAGGCTGTAGATTAGCAGCATGCATGGCATTGTGGGTTATCCCACGTTCCCAAAGACCCTTGCCCCTTGTCCTAACATGTGCAGCAGCCATTTTATGAAAAAAAGTGAATCGATACATCGAAGCATGAGGAAATCCGGAATCGAGGCAAATCGAAGATTTCCTGAAATTCGGATCGAATTCCACTTCATCAGATTCGATTCGGTCATCTCTAATCACAACCCACTACAGCTCTGAACGTGAGACTATCCTCATTTTATAGCTTGGCTATCTCATACATAAATTTTACTTGCAACTATTTAGCATATGATTAGTTATGCAGATTCTTGTCATGTTACTGCATTGTTACTGTTTTTCTCCCAACAATCTAAATTTAAATTTTTATTATTTTGTTAGTGATGTGTAAATCCACCTTTAATTTTCAACACTGCCTGAATCCTTCTGGACATGTTCTTGATCTGAATCAAGCATGTCTTGGCAGAAATCTGATCCCAGGTCTCTTCTACACGTTCCCAAAGTTGGTGCATACTGGTCAACTCACTTGGGTACAAATACAGCTTTTTCTTCAACTCTACCCACAAGTGTTCGATTGGGTTGAGGTCTGAGGACTGTGGGGTGCCAATCCAGCACCTCTACCTCATTGTCATTGAACCATTTATTTGCTAATCTCGACATATGCTTCAGGTCCTTGTCCTGCTGGAACACTATATCGTCCTTTTCATACCCATAGTACTCAAGTGTACAAAGTAACTCATCTTATATACTCACATATAGCTCAACATTGAGACCATCATTGATCCTGGTCAAGTATTTAATGTCTTTGGCTGTAAAAAAAACCCCATATCATTAGTCTTCCTCCACCAAACTTGACAGTTCCTTCAATTTCTCGATCTGTTATCCCCCTTTTCCCTTGTTTCTTCCAGGCCCCTTTGCACCCATCAGAGCCCAATCTATTGACTTTCATCTCATTGCTCCAATTCACCCGTTTCAAATCTTCTACTGTCCTTTTTTTCACTACTACAAAGCATATGAACCACCTCCACTGCCGTGCTTGTCACATCTGAACTGATAGACCTTTTGATGAGCCAACTTGTTGACTCAAATATTTTGCCAGGATGTCCACCTCTTGGCTTTTGAATGGATGGATGGACTTCATTCCGCATTCTTCCAACTGTCATTGAACTCACATGATGCAGTTTGTCAATATTCTTGGCCAAGAGATTGCTATCGGAGAGCTAGATGATGCTGTTTCTCTTTTCTTGGGAAATCTTCATGGCTGATCCTCGATTTGAACCAGTGACTTTTTGCTTGGTAATCAACATAATAACACACTGAGCTATTAGGGAATGTGGGAACAGGTTGTAGTTTGTAGTATACAAGAAGAAAAATATTTTTCCACCACCAGATGCATTAACAGTAAAAATGTAGTTACATGAAAAGAATCTGCATAACTAATCATATGCTAAATAGTTGCAAGTCAAATTTATGCATGAGATAGCCAAGAACATTGTCTATAAAATCATGGTAGTCTCGCATTTAAAGCTGTAGTGAATGGTGAGATATGGAGCCTGAAAGTCAGAAGTTTAAAACATTGTTACTCTTTTGCTCATCAGTGTATATAACATCAGCACTTTAAGGTGTCCATCTACCACTGTCTATTGAATGAGAGGTTGTCAGCTGATGTCAGGTGGTGCTAGAATGTCAGAGTCTATATTTCCTGTTCAAACATGTGGCAGTTTAGTTAGTCCGAGACTGATCACCATTTATTCATTTTAAAAACCAAACAATTTGAAATATTCGGGTCTCACTAGTTCGCCCATCTCTACTTGGGAATATCAGTGGATGGTAAACTTAATTTTATCCACCAGTGGCAGGCAGTTGCTACCAAAATCAAATAAAATCATAGGCTACATTAAAAGAGTAATAGATGCTCACACCAAGGATATTGTTTTGCTTCTATACAAATCATTGGTTAGGCCACATGTAGATTACTATGCACAATTTTGCACATTTGCATATGAGAAGGATATAACTGAACAGGAGTGGATGCAGAGGAGGACGACCAAGGTAATTAAGGGGATGGGTGGACAGATTATCAAACTTGGGATTCAACTTGGAAAAAAGATGGCTTAGGAGCGACCTGATTATTATGTACAATGATTATAATGTACAAATATATGAATAGACAGTACAGAGATCTTTCCAATGATCTAATAAACAGAGGCCTGTAACTGTGACAAAGGAGCATCATCTACATCTAGAGGAATAAACGTTTCAGCACAGTCATAGGCGGGAGTTCTTTACAGTAAGGGTAGTTAGATTATGTCTGATAACTTATACAAGGTCAATATTTGTCTGGATGCCTTTCTTGAAAGTAAGAATATCATAGGTTTTGGGAGCTATGGGAGCTTTTTGGATAGGATGTTGATCCAGGGACTTAGTCCAATTGCCTCATAATTCTAATGGAGTTTTCTTGCCTACCCCTGGATCAAACTGGGAAGCTTATAGGTTGGACTTGTGTCTTTATCCAACCTTATCTACTATGTTACTATGTAAATGTGCTACCATGGTATATCTGGGACGTCATTAGATGACAATTGCAAAGAGAAATACCATTATTTAATGATAATTTGTATGTGCAAGTGCATTCGGTGTACTATAGCATTCCTCAGTCAACCATTAATAATTCTAATTGATAGCAAGCTGTGCATTACATTTTTTTCATATTTGCATATGATTAACAAATCTATCGATACTGTGACTTCTATAATTTCAAGATTTTTCCTTCTTGTTGTTGCAGTTTCAATGTTGTTTAAAACCAGCACTCACTATATATACAAATAACAAAACAATGATTCATGGCTTGTAGATGACCATGGCATGAATGAAATCCAAATGGAAGACTGAGGCATTGATTAATAATAATAATAATAATAATAATAATAATAATAATAATAAAGACAAGTTTTCATTTACTAAAACTACTGAAGAGCTGCAATTATTTTTGCATGTTGTTATATATCTATTTATTTTATATGTGCAGTATATAATGATGAAAATATTGTTTTCTAAATTTTTCCATGTAGTCTTATATTACAGTTTTGGATATGGATATGGATACATTTAATATTATAAAATGTATTTGTATTATATGAAGTGTCTTATTTTTGGTATACTGCTATTATTATTATTGTTATTATTATCTGCTTCACTATAACATTAATACATTTCATAGATACATAACTGAAATGAAAACTAATTTAGTTGGAATATAAAAGGTTAAAATAAATTAAATGATTTCTACATTGGTCTTTAATAAAGCATGGTAAAAATCACTGCAATGCTTCCTATTCAGCTTATAAAATGAACGCACTATATACTGTAGTTCATATGTAATTAGTCACATGAAATTAAATGTTACATTTTGTAATGTGCAACATCTACTTAGTTTCACATATAAATACTTACAGACTATTAATTTGTGAGCCATGTAATTACTAAATTCAGCCACAATTAAATTCCATTTACATACTACTAAAAATTAATATAGCATATTACATTAGCATTTTTTTGTTTTATTACATTAATCTTTACAGCTATAGTAACTAATACTAATGTAAATATACAATTATAGACAAAATTAGTATCAAAGAAAAATATTAGTGTTAAAAAAAGACAACTTTTAACCCCTTAAGGACATTGGACATACTATTACGTCCTGGGCGCCTGGTGCTTTGCTCAAATGGACTTAATAGCATATCCCCGGCCGATGCCGCCCACACTATCTGAGCAGGCGGCATTGGGAGCGGGTGTTAGCTGTAACTCACAGCTAACACCCGCTCAATTAACCCCTGGTCGGAGCTGAGCTCCGATCAGGGGTTTTAACCTTTTGGAGGCCACATTCAAACATGACCGCGGCATCCAAGAGGTTCCGCCATCTAAATGACCCCCTCGGCAACCACTGCGGCGAGATCGGGGGGTGCCGATATCTAAAAAAAATCTAAAAATTAATAACAATACATATTTGGTATTGCTGCGTTTGTAACAACCCGTACAATAAAACTGAAACAATATTTAACGGTGAACGTCATGGGAAAAAAAAAGAAAACAACCACGGAAATAATGATTTGTGTAACAAACTTTGGGGAAGTTTTTCTCCTTTATCCTCTTGTGAAAATGAAAAATGTGGGGCTAAACTGACGGTTTATTGGAAAAAAAGTAATTTTTCACTTTCATGCCCCAATGTTAATAAAATTTGTGAAACAGCTGTAGGGTCAAAATGTTCACTATACCCCTTGATATGTTCTGTGTAATTTCCAAAATGGGGTCACTTTTGGGGGTTTCCATTATATTGGTATTTTAGGGGCTCTGCAAATGCCATATGGCACCTGAAAACTATTCTAGCAAAATCTGCCTTCCAAAAGCAAAATAGCACTCTTTCCATTCCAAGCCCTTCCATGTACCCAAACAGCAGATTATGACCACATATGGGGGTATTGACGTGTTCAGGATCAATTGTTTAACAAACTGTGGGGAACTTTTTCTCCTTTAACCCCTTGTGAAAATGAAAACTTTGAGGATAAAGTGACGTTTTAGTAATTTTTAACTTGCGCATCCCAATGTTAGCAAAATCTGTGAAACAGCTATGGGATCAAAATGCTCACTTAAACCCTTGATAAAATCTGTCAGGTGTGTAGTTTCCAAAACTGGGTCACTTTTGGGCGGTTTCCATTGGTTTAGTACTCTAGGGACTCTGCAAATGAGACATGGCACCTGAAAACTATTCTAGCAAAATCTGCTTTTCAGACGCCCAGTGTCGCTCCTTCCCTTCCGTGCACTGCCGTGTGCCCAAACATCAGTTTACACCCACATGTGGGGTATTTCTGTGCTCTGGAGAAATTGCATAAGAAACTGTGAGATGCATTTTCTCCTTTAACCCTTTGTGAATGTGTTAATTTTAGGGCTCAATGAATGTATTAGTGAAAAAAAAATGAAATGTCTAAATCAAATGTCCATATTGTTTTAATTTCTGTGAAATGGTTAAAGGGTTAACAAACTTCTCAAATGCTGTTTTGAATTATTTGAGGGGTTCAGTTTTGAAAATGGGGTGATTTAGAACTGAAGTGGTCCCTAAAAAATTAGTTTGAGAAATTTTCTTGTAAATCTGGAAAATCGCTGTTACACTTGTAAGCTTTATAATGTCCAAAATAAAATAAAGGACGATTAAAAGATTATGCCAATATAGAGCAGAGATATGGTATATAATATTTATTAATGTATTTGGGTGGTATGACTATCTGTCTGAAAAGCAGATCATTTCACATTTTGAAAATTGCGATTTTTTTTCCAAATTTCCATCAAATTTCCTATTGTTTTTGTAAATAAATACAAAAATATTGATTAATGTTTCCCAGTGACATGAAGTACAATGTGTCAGGTAAAAGCAATCTCAAAATAACTTGTGTAAGTTAAAGCGTCACAAAGTTTTTGCCATATAAAGTGACACATGTCAGTTTTGAAAAATGAGGCCTGGTCCTTAACGTACTTTTGGGCTGTGTCCTTAAGGGGTTAATCATAGCTCTATGTTGAATTTAGTTCTACCTATGTTATTTTCCTGCAGTATTGGTCCAGAGGAAGGTATTATGATACAATGCATCATTGGGAAAAAAATTATTTCCAAATATTTAATTAAACGCCAGGACTGATGAACTATGTCTAAATACCAGACATTTCTCATAAGACCACTTTATAAAAAGAATTTTCATCTGCTAAAGCTTGTAGCATCACTTTGGTCCCCTCTACAATGTGCCTTCTGCCCCCTCCCAAGCCCATCTTTATACGTTACATTATATATTCAAGTATTAGGAACAAACACTGACAGCAAGGAGCCTTATGAAAGGGCTCCTCTCCCTTCAATGACTCAAGCCATATATACATTGTACCATCAAACACATGATACTAACACACCACATGCACATTGGAAAAGTACAGTACACACTAGTTGCATATCACATCTATGCAACATACCCACTGGCCATGATACAAAACTCCCACACAACTGCAGAATAACCACCAGACCAGGCACAGATTAAGGGTACCATGGGCCCCAACATTCATGAAAAAGAACCCAGTGACAGAATAATATCCCACAGATGCCGTCCATGCAGTATAATGTCCAATAGCAAACCCCATACATTATAATGTTCCATAGTGGCCCCTCCACATAGTATTATGTCCCACAGTGGCTCCTCAACACAGTAGGTTGTATTGTAGTGGTGTATTGGTACATATATAGCAGGGGTGTCAAACTCATTTTCACCGGGGGCCACTTCAGTCTCACGGGGTACCTTGAAGGGCCAAGATTATTTTACACATGTATAAAAGTAATTTCTCCTTAACAGTTAAGTGAGCTATTAAGGAGTAGTTACATTTGTACATTACTACTGTTACAATCAGCCCTTTGAGGGCAACCAGGAAGAACATAATGTATTGTTAAAACCTAAGACATTGGCATGTTACATACTATCCTCATCCTTTTCTGAATATATCAAAAATTAAGCAATATACAAATACCGTTTACCCCTGCAAACGGTATTATGCTTCATAGTGGCCCCTGCACACTGTATTAGGCTCCATAGTTACCCCTGCACACGGTATTATGCTCTATAGTGGCCCCTGCACACGGTATTATGCTCTATAGTGGCCCCTGCACATGGTATTATGCTTCATAGTGGCCCCTGCACATAGTATTATGTCCCATAGTGACCTCCCACCCATGAACTATTATTATACTCTGGGGTCTTTTCAGACCCCTGAGTATAATGATCGGAGACCCAGGTGGTGACAAACATAAAATCAGTGTTACTTACCTGGGCTCCGGTGCGCTCCCTGCGTTCGGCCTTCTTCAATGTCGCACAGACCGGCATCGCGACATAATGACGTCGGCCCGGCTCACGTGACGCCTGCGACGTCACCAAAGAAGGCCGAAGCCTGCTGGGAGTAACATCGGATCGCCGGAGAGGTGAGTAACTCTGGTTTTTATGTTTATCACCTCCCCTGGGTCTCTGATTATTATACTCCAGGGTCTGAAAAGACCCCGGAGTATAATAATAGTAGTATTTGATGGGGTTCACCGGCCGCGGCCTCACTTACCATCCCCGCTCCTGCACACAGCCGCTTCTGCGTCCCATAGCAGAAGGGGAAGCGGGGGCGGCCATGACCAGCAGCGGGGATCGATAAGTAAATAGGCCGTTACGTGCCGGGGATACTCCAGTAGGCAACGGCCTATTTATATATATATAAAAAAAACTTATCCTCACCTACCTCCGATGCCTTGATGCAGCCACCTCCTCCTCTTCTTGTCCGCGACGTCTACGTGTCAGCGTAGGAGGCGCGATGACGTCATTGTATCGCCGCCTGCGCTGACATGCAGAGGTCTTGTAAACCAGCCCAGGACAGGTATCGCGCAGCTTTGTTTTTTTTTTTTTTTTTTTTTAAGCGGCCTGTCCTGGACTGGTTTACATTACATAGACAATAAAAAATGCCGCGCCCCTGCGGGCCAGATAAGTGCCGGGCCGGATAACAGAAGGCAGTGGGCTGGATTCGGCCCGCGGGCCTTGTGTTTGACACCTGTGATATATAGGGTTGACAGAATGGGTTCTTGCTACAAATTTTCCAAAGATTTCAGGTTCAGCCAATCTCAATATTTTTTTGGAGTTTACCACCCATGTACTACCATTATACTCTGGGGTCTCTTCAGAGTATAATGTGTAGGAAAGTGTAGGGAACACCAACTAAACGGATATTTTAAAAAAAGAAAAAGATTCTTAATATGCCCAAAGAAAAATATGTACCTTATGGGAATAAGAGTGTTAGGAATAATAGAAAACCAATGTGGCTAGCTAAAATGGTAAGGGGTGCAATGAGTGATAAAAAGAAAGCATTTAACCCCTTCCCAACATCCACCTTAATAGTATGGCAGATGTCGGGTATTTAAATATGGCAGCCGCTCGGGAGCTGAGCGGCCGCCATAGCTGCCAGGTTTCTGCTGTATTATACAGCAGACACCCGACACTAATGCCTGCAATCAGTGTAAACAGGGCAGAGACTTAGTCAGCGAATGAACTCACATAGATCCAATATTAATAACAGCAGAACAGATGTCCCAGTGGCTCGCACATTTCTCTGGAGAAAACCACTCTATTGAAGATTTGCGGAATGTAGTTTTAATGGGACATTTTAAGACGCAGGAGGAGAGGAAACAATGGGAGTAAAAGTTTATGCAAAAATTTCAAACTCTGCAATTTGGACTTAATATTCATGCCAGCTTCATGTTACACTATGTATGAACTGTGAGGGTCACAAATCACCTCCTGATAGCAAACAGATAACAGATCCCTCTGTCACGCACCACAACTTTCCAGATTGTTTTTTGACCTGTTGTAAATAACTTCTCTAGTTAGATTGCATTTTGTTTTGGTTTTTTTAAGGACTCTAAAATCCTTTGAAGATCATGTGTATAGAGTATAAATAATCTGTGAATTTTCAGTTCTTGTATAACACCATGTCTGAAGAAGAGAGCTAGACTCTTGAAAGCTTACTTATCAAATATACTCAGTTAGCCTCTAAAAGGTATCGCCTGATTTCTTCACTCTTCCACTGCAATCAGTGCCCACACTGATCGTAAGAATTAATCCCCCAGGGCCTCGCTCAAAGCTGACCAAGGCACCATTTTGCTGGCGGTGCCTGTATGCCGCCATTTTGCCGGGGATAGCCGGCACCCAGAGTGAGCTCCAGGGCCAGGGTCTCGTTACTATGACAGCCTTTTGAAGGCTCCCAGGCCTGTCTCTCACTATCTTCTATTGCAGGCTGCTCTATACAGCCTGCAATAGAAGTGTTGTTATTTTGCAATGCATTAGCATTGTAATGCATTACATTAGTGATCAGACCCCCTGGGGTTCAAGACCCCTGGGGGGGGGCTAATAAATTAAAAAAAAAAAAAAAAAAAAAATTCAAATCTCCCCCTTTCCCTAGAACACATATAAAAGTACTTAAATACTGTAAAACACATACACATTAGGTATCCCTGTGTCCAAAAACACCTTGTCTAAAATTTACAAAAATATTTATCCCGTACGGTAAACGCCATAGCGGGAAAAAAAAAATCAAAGTGCCAAACCACCGTTTTTTCATCGTTTCGCCTTTGATAAAAATTTGAATAAAAAGTGATCAAAGTAATAGACATTCCCCAAAATGATATAACTAAAAAGTACACCTGGCCCCGCAAGAAAACACGCTCTATGTATCCCCATACACGGAAGTATAAAAAAGTTACGGGTGTCAGAATATGGCGACTTTTAGAAAAAAAAATTTTTTGCACAGTTTTAGATTTTTGTTAAGGTGTTAAAATGTAAATAAAATAATATAAATTTGGTATCCCCGGAATAAAAACATAGAACACAGATGACATGGCATTTTGGCTGCAGAGGGAACGCTGTAAAAATGAAGCCCATAAGAAAGTCACACAAATGCACTTTTTTTTTCAAATCCACCCCATTCTGAATTTTTTTTGAGCTTCCCAGTACATTGTACATAGTAATAAATGGTAGCATCATGAATTGTCTCACAAACATTAAGACCTCATATGTCTGTGAGAACAGAAAAATAAAAAGTTATGGGGTTTGGAAGAGGGGGGAGTCAAAAACGAAAAACGAAAATCAAAAAAGTCCTTTGGTGAGAAGAGGCTAAAGTACTAAAACAAGAAGTTAATGATACAGCATTAAAAAACTTATAAAGGGTAAAAAACTGTGTAGAAGACACATAAAGGCAGCAAAGATCAAGGCTAGAGAAAATAATTGCCAAGTAAAGTAAAAAAATAAATAAAAAAATATTCTTTAACTAAATAATTAATAAGAAAATAACAACTGAGATGGGGCCCTCTCAAAGGTAATCTGGGTGTAGTTGTGGAGGAGGATGAGAAAAAGATCTATTAAATTCCTTTTTCTCTACTATATTTACATAGAAAATCCAATGACCAAACACATGGTTAAGGGTAATGTAAATTCTGCATTAAATGTCATCTGTTTAACCCAGGAGGAGTGAGACACCACCTTCAAAATACTAAAATACACCTTTGAGTTCTGAGGGAATTTAGATTCAGTAATGACCAGGTCTGTTCCACAGGATATAGAAGAGACAGTTCCAGACACTCCATGTTGCAAAGTTAAAAGTAATAATTTATTTTACATCACATGGTGATAGTACCCATGTCCAGCCAGCATAAAGGTTTTTTCTTATACACAATAGCATGTAGCTATCTCCAGTCATGTTTGTTTACTTCTGTAACAGAAGAAAAAGTCGTGCATGCAGGTAGTTTCTGTCATGTTGCTTACATTAGCATCAATGGGAACAGACACAGAATCAGTCTGTGACCGTTCTCTGCAACAGTTTAATGTTTGTTGCTGTCATCATATTACAGAATACAGCAACGGACATTAGCAATGGTAGCATATATAATATTGCATGCCCCACTTTTCAGTTTTTTATTTTTTACAAAAGTTTAAAATAACTTTTTTCAGCAGGGACAGGGAAGATGGTTAAAATTGATGGGAAGATGGATGGAGCCAAATACAGGACCATTCTGGAAGAAAACCTGTTGGAGTCTGCAAAAGAACTGAGACTGGGACGGAGATTTATCTTCCAACAAGACAATGATCCCAAACATAAAGCAAAATCTACAATGGAAAGGTTCACAAATAAATGTATCCAGGTGTTAGAATGGCCAAATCAAAGTCCAGACCTGAATCCAATCGAGAATCTGTGGAAAGAGCTGAAAACTGCTGTTCACAAACACTCTCCATCCAACCTCACTGAGCTCGAGCTGTTTTCCAAGGAAGAATGGGCAAGAATTTCAGTCTCTCGATGTGCAAAACTGATAGAGACATACCCCAAGCGACTTGCAGCTGTAATTGCAGCAAAAGGTGGCGCTACAAAGTATTAACTTAAGGGGGCCGAATAATTTGGCATGCCCCGCTTTTCAGTTTTTTATTTTTTACAAAAGTTTAAAATATCCAATAAATTACGTTCCACTTCACGATTGTGTCCCACTTGTTGATTCTTCACCAAAAAATTAAAATTTTATATCCTTATGTTTGAAGCCTGAAATGTGGCAAAAGGTTGAAAAGTTCAAGGGGGCTGAATACTTTCACAAGGCACTGTATATACACATATATAATGTATTATACAGCAGAGACCAAGAGACCCACGATCAGTGCTCGCAATGTACAATTGATTTCTTTCCCCAAATGGGTTTTTTGTTCTGCAAAATTAGTAACACAGAAAAAAAAAAGCTATGTAAATTAGGTATCACCTTAATCATACTGACCCATGGAATATAGTAACATGTTACTTATGCTGCACTCTGAACGGCCAAAAATTTAAAAGGTAACAAGCAATGCAAGAATTGATTTTTTTTAAATTCATCAATAAAGAGTTAATAAATTTATTCAATAAATTCTAGGCACTCCAAAATGGTGTAATTACAAAATGCATCTCATCACGCAATGATGGGCCTGAATGCCTTTCTTGAAAGTAAGAATATCATAACTAAAGATGAGCGAATCAAAGCTGTAGAAGTGGAATTCGATCCGAATTTCAGGAAATCTTCGATTCGCATGGAATCTGGATTTCCTGATGCTTCGCGGTAACAAATATTTAGTAGAGACCTTTGTGACATCAGACGGTCACAAGATATTTTGTAGTGATGTGATTGGGTAGGCGTGTCTTTGCTTGTTAGCAGATCCTTCCACATGAATAAAAGTTATCCGTGCTGGAGAGAGAGAGAGAGAGAGAGAGAGAGAGAGAGAGAGAGAGAGAGAGAGAGAGAGAGAGAGAACCGCAGCATCCAAGGGCTTCCACCATTTTGCCGCCCACCCCTCACCCCGGCACTCTGCAGACAGGAAATAGCTGTTTATTCGCTGCAAATTTATTTGGATCGAAGAGAATCGTATCGGAAAATTTGGCGAAGTTGCTGAATCGAATTTTTGAAAACTTTGCTCATCTCTAATCATAACCTATGGGTTATGGGAGCTAGCATTTATTGGGATAGGCTGTTGATCCAGGGACGTAGTCCAATTGCAATATTTGGATCAATTGGTAGATTGGGTTTGTGTCTTTTTACATCTTTATGTACTATGTTACTAAATGCATGGTGGTAAAAGCAATAATAAAACATGAATAGTGTTATTCTGTAAGCACCAAATATAACAGAACACACAGAAAGTATACAGTCATGGCCAAAAGTTTTGAGAATGACACAAATATTATATTTTCACATGATCTGCTGCCCTCTGGTTTTTATGTGTGTTTGTCAGATGTTTTTTATCACATACAGAAATATAATTGCATTCATATTATGAGTAACAGAAGCTTATATTGACAGTTAGAATGAGTTAATGCAGCAAGTCAATATTTGCAGTGTTGACCCTTCTTCTTCAGGACCTCTGCAATTCTCCCTGGCATGCTCTCAATCAACTTCTGGACCAAATCCTGACTGATAGCAGTCCATTCTTGCAGAATCAATGCTTTAATTTTGTCTGAATTTGTTGGTTTTTGTTTGTCCACCCGTCTCTTGATGATTGACCACAAGTTCTCAATGGGATTAAGATCTGGGGAGTTTCCAGGCCATGGACCCAAAATCTCTATGTTTTGTTCCCTGAGCCATTTAGTTATCACCTTTGCTTTATGGCAAGGTGCTCCATTATGCTGGAAAAGGCATTGTTGAGCGCCAAACTGCTCTTGGACGGTTGGGAGAAGTTGCTCTTGGAGGACATTCTGGTACCATTCTTTATTCATGGCTGTGTTTTTAGGCAAGACTGTGAGAGAGCCGATTCCCTTGGCTGAGAAGCAACCCCACACATGAATGGTTTCAGGATGCTTTACAGTTGGCATGAGACAAGACTGGTGGTAGCGCTCACCTCTTCTTCTCCGAATAAGCTGTTTTCCAGATGTTCCAAACAATCGAAAAGGGGATTCATCAGAGAAAATGACTTTACCCCAGTCCTCAGCAGTCCACTCCCTGTACCTTTTGCAGAATATCAGTCTGTCCCTGATGTTTTTTCTGGAGAGAAGTGGCTTCTTTGCTGCCCTCCTTGAGACCAGGCCTTGCTCCAAGAGTCTCCGCCTCACAGTGCGTGCAGATGCACTCACACCTGCCTGCTGCCATTCCTCAGCAAGCTCTGCACTGCTGGTAGCCCGATCCCACAGCTGAAACACTTTTAAGAGACGGTCCTGCCGCTTGCTGGTCTTTCTTGGGCGCCCTGGAGCCTTTTTGGCACCAATGGAACCTCTCTCCTTGAAGTTCTTGATGATGCGATAGATTGTTGACTGAGGTGCAATCTTTCTAGCTGCAATACTCTTCCCAGTTAGGCCATTTTTGTGCAGTGCAATGATGACTGCACGTGTTTCTTTAGAGATAACCATGGTTAACAGAAGAGAAACAATGATGGCAAGCACCAGCCTCCTTTTAAAGTGTCCAGTGGTGTCATTCTTACTTAATCATGACAGATTGATCTCCAGCCCTGTCCTCATCAACACCCACACCTGTGTTAATGGAGCAATCACTGAAACGATGTTAGGTGGTCCTTTTAAGGCAGGGCTGCAATGATGTTGAAATGTGTTTTGGGGGACAAAGTTCATTTTCTAGGCAAATATTGACTTTGCAAGTAATTGCTGTTAAGCTGATCACTCTTTATAACATTCTGGAGTATATGCAAATTGCCATTAGAAAAACTGAAGCAGTAGACTTTGTAAAAATTAATATTTGTATCATTCTCAAAACTTTTGGCCATGACTGTACTACTAAATCAAATAGATAAGGCAAGTAGATAGCCAATTCCTGACATTCTTTATAATAGTATAAGCTATAATAGTATAAATATAATAGTGAATGTTGGGTATTTAAATATGGCGGATGCTCAGGAGCTGAGACGTTGTCTTAGCCACCGTATCTCTGCTGTATTGTACACCTCTGAAATACCTCAGTCAAACCTGACCAAGGTTCTATTTTGCTGTCAGTTGTCAGCTCACAGAACAAAATCTGGGGCATGACAGCCAGGAGTCTATTGATGGCTCCCAGGCTTGTCTGGCATTATCTTCAATGACAGGCAGCTCTATGCTGGTATTTTGAAGTGCATTGCAATACATTAGCATTATCATGCATTGTATTAGTGAGCAGACCCTCAACTATTGCAAAAAATTAAAAAGAAATAAAAATTCAAATCACCCCACTTATCTTAGAACACATATAAAAGTAAAAAAATAATGAGAAACACATACACTAGGTATCCCTTTGTCCAGAAACGCCCTGTGTACAAACTTCTAAAAGTATTTTTCCAATATGGTGAATGCCGTAGTAGGAAAAAAAAAAAAAAGAGCCGGACCACTGTTTTTAAATTGTTTTGCCTCTCATAAAAATTTGAACAAAAAACAATCAAAGCAATAGACATTTCCCAAAATGGTAGAACTAAAAAGTACACCTGGCCCTGCAAAAAAAAAAAAAAAGACATTTTATGCATCCCCATACAAGTAAATATAGAAAAGTAATGGGTGTCAGAATAAGTGAATCCTTTTTTAAGGGGTTAAAACATAAAAAAATATATATATAAAATTGGTATCCCCGGAATCGTACCGACCCATAGAATACACGTGACATGTAATTTTGACTGCACAGTGAACGCCATAAAAACAAAGCCCGTAAAACGGAGTGATGGATGCATAAATGAGCGATTAGTGAATAAATGAGATATATTAGAAAGCTTCTTGCAATTGCCTGTACATTCCTTGGGGAAGGAAGCAAGCAATTAATATAAAAATAAAGAAAATATACTACTTAAAGCATACCTCCAAACAACTTTTTATAAACAAATACTGCAGGTGGACATGAGAAACTTTGTAATATATCTTATTAAAGAAATATGTTTCCTTTTCCACTTATCAGGCTGAGTTACACTTTACATAAAACTCAGTGTAGAGAGGAGGAAGGAATTTTCAGAAAAAGAAATACAAATAACTTCTCTGCTACACTGTGAGGAAGATTGCTTCTGAATATGGCAATAAATCAATTATTATATCAATACTACAGTGCCTTGCGAAAGTATTTGGCCCCCTTGAACTTTTCAACCTTTTGACACATTTCAGGCTTCAAACATAAAGATATAAAATTTTAATTTTTTGGTGAAGAATCAACAACAAGTGGGACACAATTGTGAAGTGGAACGAAATTTATTGGATATTTTAAACTTTTGTAAAAAATAAAAAACTGAAAAGCGGGGCGTGCCAAATTATTCGGCCACCTTAAGTTAATACTTTGTAGCGCCAACCTTTTTCTGCGATTACAGCTGCAAGTCGCTTGGGGTATGTCTCTATCAGTTTTGCACATCGAGAGACTGCAATTCTTGCCCATTCTTCCTTGGAAAACAGCTCGAGTTCAGTGAGGTTGGATGGAGAGCGTTTGTGAACAGCAGTTTTCAACTTTTTCCACAGATTCTTGATTGGATTCAGGTCTGGACTTTGACTTGGCCATTCTAACACCTGGATACGTTTATTTGTGAACCATTCCATTGTAGATTTTGCTTTATGTTTGGGATCATTGTCTTTTTGGAAGATAAATCTCCATCCCAGTCTCAGGTCTTTTGCAGACTCCAACAGGTTTTCTTCCAGAATGGTCCTGTATTTGGCTCCATCCATCTTCCCATCAATTTTAACCATCTTCCCTGTCCCTGCTGAAGAAAAGCAGGCCCAAACCATGATGCTGCCCACAACCATGTTTGACAGTGGGGATGGTGTGTTCAGGGTGATGAGCTGTGTTGCTTTTACGCGAAACATATCATTTTGCATTCTGACCAGAGCACCTTCTTCCACATGTTTGGTGTGTCTCCCAGGTGGCTTTTGGCAAACTTTAAACAAGAATTTTTATGGATATCTTTGAGAAATGGCTTTCTTCTTGCCACTCTTCCATAAAGGCCAGATTTGTGCAGTGTACGACTGATTGTTGTCCTATGGACAGACTCTCCCACCTCAGCTGTAGATCTCTGCAGTTCATCCAGAGTGATCATGGGCCTCTTGGCTGCATCTCTGATCAGTCTTCTCCTTGTTTGAGATGAAAGTTTAGAGGGACGGCCGGGTCTTGGTAGATTTGCAATGGTCTGATACACCTTCCATTTCAATATGATCACTTGCACAGTACTCCTTGGGATGTTTAAAGTTTGGGAAATCTTTTTGTATCCAAATCCGGCTTTAAACTTCTCCACAACAGTATCACGGACCTGCCTGGTGTGTTCTTTGGTCTTCATGATGCTCTCTGCGCTTTAAACAGAACCCTGAGACTATCACAGAGCAGGTGCATTTATACGGAGACTTGATTACACACAGGTGGATTATGTTTATCATCATCAGTCATTTAGGACAACATTGGATCATTCAGAGATCCTCACTGAACTTCTGGAGTGAGTTTGCTGCACTGAAAGTAAAGGGGCCGAATAATATTGTACACCCCACTTTTCAGTTTTTTATTTTTTACAAAAGGTTAAAATAACCAATAAATTTCGTTCCACTTTACAATTGTGTCCCACTTGTTGTTGATTCTTCACCAAAAAATTAAAATTTTATATCTTTACGTTTGAAGCCTGAAATGTGGCAAAAGGTTGAAAAGTTCAAGGGGGCCGAATACTTTCGCAAGGCACTGTAAAATCCCCTCATATTAAACAAATGACTACATGACATAACATAGCACTACCCAAAAAAGAAGGTGGTCACAAAAATATCTACTCAAAATATATATAAAAAATATAGAATATTTTATTAGATATTACAATACATAAAAATACATTGTGGCTTTAAAAAGACATGAGCCAGATGGGGAAATCAAACCTCTAACTCAAGGCACATCAATGGAAAACACTGCAATACATAATTATAATCAGACATATAATGTCACAAAGGTATCAAAAAAATGTAACAGAGGTCACATTACAGTGCTAGCTACAGCTATTTATAAAAAAGAAGAAAGTCCACAGCAGCACCAGGATAATGGCGGGTGCTCAGACCAGAGCCTCTGGTAACAGCTCCACGTATATATCCAAGGAAAAAGGCAGCACTCCAGTAGTTTACAAGTAGAAAGTTGTGAAGTTTATTTCATGTGTAGGCTGCTAAAGGAGCCGCACCACCACACACAACACATAAACATTTCACAAACACCATACAAACATCACACAGACAGCACACATACACCAACCCACAAGCACAACACCACACAAATGCCACAACACACCACACAAACACCAGACCACGCTAGACACACACAACACAAACACCACCACACAAATACCACAACACCACTCCATAAATACCACATGCACACCACACACACACACACACACACACGAATGCAAGGACCAGACACGCACGCAAACACACTGAGATGGATGCACCCTACGCACATGGACGAACAGAGCACATGCATACTCACACACACCTACCACACGCATGGACACTTGCACTGCGCACGCACAAACACATGGATCACATGTGCACACACACGGACACATATAAACAGACCACACACGTGCATACACACATGCATACATACACATGGATCACACGCATGCACACACACACACACATACACGCACGCACTGACAAAACACATCTGGTATCCTTACTGGCTGCTTGCACACTACAGTATTTTTCACGGGCCTCTGGGCCATGGATTTGGCGGTTCCATAGACTTCTTTGTGCACAAAGCTGTGAATTTTGCAGGCTCCATAGAATGTGTATGGAGCTGTAGAATCCACGGCCCGGAGACCCGTGAAAAATACTGTAGTTTGCAAGCAGCCTTACTGAGCAGCAATATTGGTCAGGCGAAAACTGCCTCATAGTAAGATTGTCATTATTGCTTACTATACAGGGAGCTTTCATCACTGAAGCTGCTGAGGTAAAGTGAAAACTGAGCTCTGATTGGTTGCTATGGGCAACTACACAAGTCGGCCTGTGAGGCGGTTTTCATTACTGAGATGTGAGCTCCTTCAGGTAATAGTAATACTGTGTGAGGGCTGCTCTGTATTTACTATTCATCCTATTACATCTCTTATCAGTGTCAGGTGAAGACTAAAGGGTCATAATACTAAGAACTGTTTTTTAAAATGCCGCCCAAAAAATGACCATCTATTGGACAAGTTCATCCAAAAACTAAGAACGCAAAATTGTGTCAAAGAGCTGAGACAAGTGAACAACGTGACTCGCGGCATGAAAAGAAACGGATGAGACAGGCTAAATGTAAGGCAGCTGAGACATCAGAGAAACGGGAATGTCGTCTTCACACGAATCGAATAAGGCAGGCTGAAGCAAGGAATATGGAAACATCTGAACAAAAGGACATACGCAACGTGTGCAAAGATGTAGGCAGGCTGATTTGTGTTTGGAAGCATTTCACTACAATCCAATTCAAGACTATAGTTAACATCAGAAAGTCATAATTGGCAAAATGTACATAATATGCAAACATTGTCAACCAAAGAAGTTTAACTTGGAATCGCCTGGTATGTGCTGCTCAAATGGCAAAGTCAGTTTGCCACCTTTAGATCTACAGTACAGTGGGGAAAAAAAGTATTTAGTTAGCCACCAATTGTGCAAGTTCTCCCACTTAAAAAGATGAGGGAGGCCTGTAATTGACATCATAGGTAGACTATGAGAGACAAAATGAGAAAATAAATCCAGAAAATAACATTGTCTGATTTATAAAGAATTTATTTGCAAATTATGGTAGAAAATAAGTATTTGGTCAATAACAAAAGTTAATCTCATTAATTTGTTATATATCCTTTGTTGGCAATGACAGAGGTCAAATGTTTTCTGTAAGTCTTCACAAGGTTGGCACACACTGTTGCTGGTATGTTAGCCCATTCCTCCATGCAGATCTCCTCTAGAGCAGTGATGTTTTGGGGCTTTCGCCGAGCAACACGGACTTTCAACTCCCTCCAAAGGTTTTCTATAGGGTTGAGATGTGGAGATTGGCTAGGCCACTCCAGGACCTTGAAATGCTTCTTACGAAGCCACTCTTTCGTTGCCTTGGCGGTGTGCTTGGGATCATTGTCATGCTGAAAGACCCAGCCACGTTTCATCTTCAATGCCCTTGCTGATGGAAGGAGGTTTGCACTCAAAATATCACGATACAAGGCCCCATTCATTCTTTCATGTACACGGATCAGTCGTCCTGGTCCCTTTGCAGAGAAACAGCCCCAAAGCATGATGTTGCCACCCTCATGCTTCACAGTAGGTATGGTGTTCTTTGGATGCAACTCAGCATTCACTCTCCTCCAAACACGACAAGTTGTGTTTCTACCAAACAGTTCTACTTTGGTTTCATCTGACCATATGACATTCTCCCAATACTCTTCTGGAACATCTGAAATGCTCTCTAGCAAACTTCAGATGGTACTGGCTCAAGCAAGTGGACACATCTGACACTGCAGGATCTGAGTCCCTGGCGGCGTATTCTGTTACTGATGGTAGCCTTTGTTACGTTAGTCCCATCTTTATGCTGGTCATTCACTAGGTCCCCCTGTGTGGTTCTGGGATTTTTGCTCACCGTTCTTGTGATCATTTTGACCCCACGGGGTGAGATCTTGCGTGGAGCCCCTGATCGAGGGAGATTATCAGTGGTCTTGTATGTCTTCCATTTTCTAATTATTGCTCCCACAGTTGATTTCTTCACACCAAGATGCTTGCCTATTGCAGATTCAGTCTTCCCAGTCTGGTGCAGGTCTAAAATTTTGTTTCTGGTGTCCTTTCACAGCTCCTTGATCTTCACCATAGTGGAGTTTGGAGTGTGACTGTTTGAGGTTGTGGACAGGTGTCTTTTATACTGATAACAATTTCAAACAGGTGCCATTACTACAGGTAATGAGTAAAGAAGAAGTTACAGGTCTGTGAGAGCCAGAAATCTTGCTTGTTTGTAGGTGACCAAATACTTATTTTCCACCATAATTTGCAAATAAATTCTTAAAAAATCAGACAATGTGATTTTCTAGATATGTTTTCTCATTTTGTCTCTCATAGTTGAGGTCTATCTATGATGTCATCTTTTTAAGTGGGAGAACTTGCACAATTGGTGGCTGACTAAATACTTTTTTTCCCACTGTACCTCCTGAACCACTTCTTTCATACTTGTCAGGAACAACTCCAGAGTCAAAGCATTTTCTGCAAAGTATTAGGAGATACAATTCATCTTTACAGATGACATCCTTTGGTATGACAGCTGGACTCCAGGAAGCAGGATTTATGCCAACTTTTAAAGTCCAGGGCCAAATATATCACAAAATTGGTTCAATGCCTCCTGTAGCAAATGAAAATCCAAAGTTTTTACAAATTAATTTTTTGGGAGATGAACAAATGCAAGCCCATAGACATTGTGAAGCTATACTTAAGACAAAAAAAGAGATTGTGTTGAATTTGCAAATATTTTTCCATCAGCACAATCAGTTAGTAAACCTTTTCAAAACAGCCTTAGAAAGAATGCCATGTGATGAATATCAAGTTGTAATAAGAGACACCGTTTGGTGAGCATGAAAGGCGATTTAATTCTCCCACTGTTAACGAAGTAGCTATTGTACTAGTTGGACAGGACTTTCAAAGCCGAGATATAATTATTCAGCAACGAAGCGACAATCTTCAACGTATTGCAGAAACACATAGATCATATGATGCTCTGCAATATCCGATAATATTTTGGAATGGCCAAGATGGCTATCACTTTAATCTAACACATACTGATCCCAAGACTGCTAGGCCAACCAATAAAAAAATATCAGCTATGGACTTTTATGCCTACCAAATAATGATAAGACATGGGTCTTCTAACCACATTTTACAATGTAGGCAACTTTTTCATTAAATTATAGTTGATATGTATGCCAAGGTGGAAAGTGAGTGTCTTTTGTACTTACGATTGAACCAACAAAAACTTAGAGTGGATGAATACATTAATTTACGGGATGCTGTTGCTAATGATGGCAACGTGGCTGACATTGGGCGTATGTTTATTTTACTGGCTACATTTACTGAAAGTCCCAGACATATGCATGAGTATGCTCAGGACGCCATACATATGTTCGGATATATGGTCATCCTGATTTGTTTTTATTACAGTTACATGTAATCCAACTTGGCCAGAGATAAAGGAAGAGCTTCTGAATGGTCAGGGCTCCTCTGATCGACATGATTTAATAGCAAGGGTTTTTAAACAAAAACTGATCAAGCTCATGGACGTAATTACAAAGTCTTACATTTTTGGTGAAAGTCAGTGTTGGATGTATTCAATAGAGTGGCAAAAAGAGGTCTTCCACATGCTCATTTACTGATATGGCTAAAGGATAAGATATGCCCTGATCAAATTGACAGTGTTATTTCTGCTGAGCTTCCAAATCCAGAAGAGGATTCGGTACTTTTTGAAACTATTTCTAAAAATATGATCCATGGGCCATGTGGGCCACTTAACCCAAGATCGCCATGTATGAAGGAAGGAAAATGTACTAAAAAGTATCCTCGCAACTTGATTGTAGAAACACAAACAGGAGATGATGGTTATCCTCTTTACAGAAGACGGAAACCTGAACACGGAGCATATACTGCAACAATCAGATTAAAACGGGTTAAACAAAACACAGATCTTGAAATAGATAATTGATGGGTTGTACCTTACTCTCCGCTGCTTTCAAAAATGTTTGATGCACACATTAATGTAGAATATTGTAACTCTGTTAAGTCAATTAAATACATTTGCAAATATGTTAACAAGGGCAGTGATATGGCAGTTTTCCAGCTAGAGAATCCAAAATGTACATCTGATGAGATTATGCTGTATCAGATGGGAAGGTATATAAGTAGTAATGAAGCTGTGTGGCGATTACTAAATTTTCCCATCCATGAAAGACATCCGACTGTAGTTCATCTCAGTGTCTATCTTGAAAATGGACAAAAAGTTTATTTTACTCCCAAGAATGCAGAGGAAAGAGCTGCTCGACCACCCTATACAACATTGACAGCTTTCTTTCTCCTATGTCAAGCAGATCCATTTGCAAGTACTTTATTATATTCAGATGTTCCAAAATATTATACATGGAATAAATAAGTATTTTGCAAGAGCAAACAAGGTGTAATGGTCCCAGGATGGGACGGACGTTCCAGTGATGCTCTTGGACGTGTGTATACAGTGTATCCAAACAATGCAGAGTGTTACTACCTCCGATTACTTCTTTACACTGTCCGTGGGCCAACTTCTTTCACAGATTTGAAAATAGTTGATGGAGAGCTGTGTCAAACTTACAGGGAAGCATGCCAAAAGCGTGGTCTGATCGAAGACGATCAACAATGGGACATGACATTTCAGGAAGCATCTGTCACTCGCTTTCCACCTCAACTAAGAGACCTGTTCGCTATAATAATTACTATCTGCGCACCTTCCAAACCCTGCATGCTTTGGGACAAATACAAAGAATATCTTAGTGAAGATATTCTTAGAGTGCAAAGGAGAGTTAATCCAGACTTAAATTTCACTGCTGACAAATTCAACAAAGCCCTCTTGATGTTAGAAGAAAGGTGCATATCTATCAATAGTAAAACACTAAGAGAATTAGGTTTACCAGCACCAAATCGACCAAACTTTGATATTATGAACAGAGATATTCTGCAAGAAAAAAGCTATGATTTGGAAAAATGTAAAGAATTTGTCATATTAAATAAGCCTCTTTTGGTTGATGACCAAAGATCGGCCCATATGGCAATTATGGGTCAGATTTCCAGTGGAAATTGGGGACTATTTTTCCTAGATGCACCAGGAGGTACTGGTAAAACATTTTTAATTAATTTGCTGCTTGCAGAAATTCGCTCAAACAGTGACATGGCTGTTGCATCATCTGGGATTGCGGCCACTCTTTTAGATGGAGCGCGCAAGGCTCATTCTGCACTAGGATTGCCCTTTAATATAGCGCTATCAGAAACTCCTGTCTGTAATATCACTAAGGGCTCTGGTTAAGCTAAGGTATTACAAACTTGCAAAGTAATTGTTTGGGATGAATGTACCATGCGCACAAGAAAGCGGTCAAGGCCCTTGATCGCACCTTGAAAGATCTGCGGGGAACCGATTGTTTAATGGGGGGAATTGTTGTAATTTTTGCAGGTGACTTCTGCCTGTTCTTAAGGGAGCAACACCAGCGAATGAGCTGAATGCCTGTCTAAAATCTTCTTATCTGTGGATACATGTTCAGAAACAAACTCTTACTACTAATATGTGGGTTCATTTGATGGGAAATACAACTGCGGACAAATTTACATAACAGCTACTATGCCTTGGAAATGACAGGTTCCCTACTGATTCCACTACTGGTCTCATTTCCTTTCCTTTCCTTTCCTTTTTGTGAAATGACATCTTCGGTAATGGAACTTATTGACCAAGTTTTCCCTGATATTTGGAACAAATTTAACAACCATCAGTGGCTTTGTGAACTTGCAATCCTAGTGCCTAAAAATGTCAGTTCCATAAACCTACTAATTCAGAGAAGGCTACCTGGTATAGCGACCACATACATGTCCATTGATTCAGTCATGGAGAGTGAACAAGCCGTAATGTAGCCATTGGAGTTCCTGAATTCTTTGGAGCCTCCTGGAATGCCACTATATAAGCTCACTTTAAAAATAGGAGCCACAATAATTTTGCTTCGGAACCTTGACCCACCAAAAATGTGTAACGGCACAAGATTGTGCATTAAAAGTCTCATGCCCAATGTTATTGAAGCCACTATTCTTATGGGAAACTCTAAAGGAGCAAATGTTTTCATTCCGCATATTCCTTTGCTACCAAGCGACATGTCCTTCAATTTTAAGCGTCTGCAGTATTAGTCAATAGCAGTTCACAGGTCCTTAAATATTCAGTCATATCACGTGTATCAGCCAATATAAGTTCACATTTAATTTACCAGGTTTCCATAACACAGCCATAAACAAACTGTACCTATACAAGACTGCAATACTGGATGTCAAGTGCAAACCTGGCCAATTCTTATGGGGCCACTACACAAACAAAAAATGAAATATACCCGTGCAAAGCTAGGTCGCCCTTCCCCCGCACAAACCGCATTCCTGTACACATTATTATGCCCCATAGTGGCCCCTGCACACACTATTATGCCCCATAGCGGCTCCTACACACACTATTATTCCCCATAGTGGCCCCTGCACACACTATTATGCCCCATAGTGGCCCCTGCACACAGTATTGTGCCCCATAGTGACCCCTGCACACAGTATTATGCCCCATAGTGGCCCCTGCACACAGTATTATGCCCCATAGTGGCCCCTGCACACACTATTATGCCCCATAGTGGCCCCTGCACACACTATTATACCCCATAGTGGCCCCTGCACACACTATTATGCCCCACAGTGGCCCCTTCGCATAGTATTATGCCCCATTGTGGACCACACATGAACAATTATTATACTCTGGGGTCTTTTCAGACCCCAGAGTATAATGATCGGAGACCCAGGGGAGGATACAAACATAAAAAACAATGTTACTTAGCTCTCCCTGGCTCCGGCGCACTTTCCGCTACCTCTTCAATGTTGGAACAGATGTCACGTGAGCCAGTCATGCGTCGCGACGCATAATGACGTCGAACTGGCCTGCCGATGTCTGGGATGTCACCAAGGAGGCCTGAAGATTGCTGGAGCGCAGGAGAGGTAAGTAATATTGTTTTTTATGTTCCTACACCTCCCCTGGGCCTTCAGTCATTATACTCTGGGGTCTGAAAAGTCCACAGAGTATAATGATAGCAGTGTTTGTGGCGTTTGTGGGCTGCGGCCCTACTTACCGATCCCCGCTTCTGCTCACAGCCGCCTCCGCAGATGGTGAAGCGCAGGTGGCCATGAGCAGGAACAGGGATCAGTAAGTAAATAGGGCCCGTAACTTGCTTCCGTCTGGATCAGCATGGATCCTATTCAGGGCCTTGCAGCCAAGATGGAGGGTTTGGCAGGCCTGGTAGCTGAGCTAGCTAAACAGGTTCAGACCCTTACTGATGCTGCTGCAGCATCACCTGCTGTTTCTTCCTTTCCCAGGGTGAAGATGTTACTCCCGGATCGTTTCTCGGGGGAACGAGAAAAATTTGAGACTTTCCGGGAGTCTTGCCGTCTGTATTTCTGGATTAATCCACATGCATCCCAGGTCCAAATGGTTGGAGTAGTTATATCCCTCCTACAGGGGGATCCACAAGCTTAGGCCCTTAAACTCCCTCCTAGGGCTGAGGAGTGGTCTAACTTTGAAAACATTTTTTTGTCCCTGGGGTCTGTCTATGCTGAGCCAGACCACATTGGACTTGTGGAATCGCAACTCCTCACCATGCGGCAGGGCAAATGCTCTGCTGAGGAATATTGCTCAGAGTTCTGCAAGTGCAGTGTAACTGCAGGTTGGTGTGAGTCGGCTCTTAAGGCTCACTTTAATCAAGGCCTGTGTGACCGTGTTAAGGAGGTCTGGGTTGGTTACCCAGATCCCCCTACTCTTGAGCAGGCCATGACTTTGGCAGTTTGTATTGACCATAGAATCCGGGAAAATGTTAAAGAGAGAGTAGGGTCTGTTTCCTCCAAGTTTTCGGTCTCTTCCTCTCTCTCTCCTGATAAACGCACTTTTTCTCCCATCACTCTTGGTGAGGAATCCATGCAACTGGGAGCTATGGACGCCAAGACTCGACGAGAGCATCATCTCCGGAATAACCTCTGCCTGTACTGTGGTACTTCAGGTCATATTATCCGAGATTGCTTGATTAGACCCCGCACACCAGCAGAAAAACTTCAGTGCCTGAGTGGTAGTCAGAAGAACCACATAGGCAACCAGGTATTTGCTGAAAATAATAATAAGATGTGTCTCTGTCTTCTGGAGACAGATCTGTTTCTGGCCAGGCCTTGGTTGACTCTGGGTCTCCAGTAAACTTTGTCAAATTTTCATTTATCTCAGCTTTAGGCATTGAACTTTTGCCACTTGACACTCCTCTGTCGGTTACTGGGGCAGATTCTGACCCACTGGCCAGGGGTAAGGTCCGATTCAAGACTCCCTTAATCACTTTACAAATGGACTCTGCACATTCTGAGGTCATAAGCTTTTTTGTTATGGAGCATCTGTCTTCCAATATTATTTTGGGGCTCCCCTGGTTGAACTTCCATAACCCTATTTTTGATTGGTGTATAAGAGAGTTGGTAAAATGGGGAGATCAGTGCTCATTCCACCATATTGCTTTGCACACCTTAGATTGTATCAAAGAGGAGATGGTTTCAGCTACTAAAGGTTGGAAACGCCAGGCGAATAAAAAATATTTGCCTGGTCCACCAGCACCTGTTGTTGTTCATGAGGATCTAGAATTCAAGGCAGAGAAAATACTGGGTCCTTCTAAAACTGGTTTGCCTGGTGAGGGTCAGGTGGCCCCTCATAAAAGGGATGGTACCTTTGATTCCTTGCTTAAAGTTCTTGTTGCTCAGGCTGAACACTGTCCTAGACTATGTAATTGAATTTCAGCCACACCCGTCTCCTGCACCTTATTTATTCTGCTCCTGAAATAGTTAATCTTAGCCTTGCCTGTGTGCTTGAGGCCTGTCTACCAATCAAGTCTGGGACATGTCCTGGACTTGCTATAAACAGGTCGTCAGCTCACTCATGGTCGCTGGCTATTGAGACTCTGTCCTGTGACCTTGTCATTGCTAAGCTGCTCCTTGTTATTGTATTGTATTACTTACCTCTGACCTTTGGCTTCCCTTGACTACTCTCTCGGATTTTGATTCTGTACTGCGTTGCTTGACTGTTACTGATCCCTTTGGCTTGCTGACTCTGCTTCTGTGTTGTTTTGTCTTGTCCTGTTCTGTGTGACACTTATTTAGAGAAGGGATTGGCTCCAAGTTGTCGACTGTCACCTAGGACAGTCAGGCAAGTAGGCAGGACCAGTGGCGGGGGGAGGGGTTCAGTTTTAGGGCTCACTGTCTTGTCGTGCCCCTTCCCCCAGGGTTCATCTGCAGCTACTGGGGAATTGCTCCTCTAGCAATTCCCTTACAACAGTTCAATATGGAGTACAACATATATCTGAGTAGTCAAAATAGTGCTGCAACCAAGAGTGAATCTTGCGCCCCAACGCGTGATTCGCCCGCTGCTTCGTCCGGGGGAACAATAACTGGTTCAAAATTATGTTATTTTATAGAACATGCTCATAAGAGTGTATCAATGGAAAACTGGGGAGGGGATCATGTGGTAAAAGATCTCACCTGGATGAATCTATGAAAGTGAAACTACCTTTCTATTTGTAAGACATGCCGGCGTGTCTATATTTCCAGTGCCTGCGATTGCGGGCTGTGCATGTGCACCGCTAACTATACTAAAAAAAGAGAATATATGTAAAAATAGTAAAAATCAAAATAAATATAAAACCTACACACAGCAGTGAACGGCAACCCAGTGAAACAATGCTGTATAGTGAGTTCATAGGCAACGCTATGTAATGTTTCAAAAAATGACCCCTAATACACTTAACCCTGCTGTTCTGTTCGGTTCTACTATACACATATAATGTTCCGGTCATTTTTGACCGGGCCTATTAAAGTCTGGATTTTTAACTAATTTAAGTGTTTTATTTGAAATTCTTTTGCATTATTATACTGTATGTGAACATGGTTGTTCATAAACAAATGAAAAATGAAATCAAAAACTTAATTTTTATTTTTTTTGTGTCAAAAAATGTTACATGGCCTTATTGCATTATTCATGCATATTGCACATTTGCACAAAGAAAAAAAAAAAAATCTTTATAAAACTGTAAACTATAACTAATAACATCAAACTGTATGTAAATATATTTTTTTCAAAAAAAAAACAAAAAAATAAAGTCTAGTTTTTTCTATATAAAATGTGAAATAAGGTTCAAGGTGCTAAATTTACTGTTTGCATTCGTCACAATTATAATTTACATGTCTTTTGCATAAGTACTTTGCACATTTGCAACATATCACATTTGATTTGTGATTACTTGATGTTGGACAGAAGGCGCATCGTTTCCGTTTTAGGCTGGTTGCACTGCTGGTGGAGGCCGTGGGTATCGTCGCAGTGCTAGCGGAAGCCCTTGGTTCACTTTCTTCAGCATGCTGTTGGATCCTGTGGACAATGGCTGCAGCTCCATCATCTCTGGGTGTTACTTTTCTTTGTTCAATATATGGGCTAATAAGTGATTTTCCCAACTCCTCTAAAAAAATTCTTCTTTTATATAGTTTATTTTTGTTCCAATTTGGGTCTATTTCACGCCATAACACAAATGCATTGTACGCCGACACTTCAAGAATGTTGTAAAAAACAACCATTGGCCACCGATTAGTTTTGCGTTTACAGGTCCTTCATCCCTCTCCTATGTGTGCAGGAAGCTGCTGGCAAGTCCTTCTCCTCTGTTCCTCTTCTGCTACATATATGTAAAGATGAGTTTTCAGAGCTGTCTCATGTGTGCTCTCTCTCTATGTTCTCTCAAGTTGTATTGAAAGTGAAGTAACTATATAGAATAGTATTGTACTTGTCTACTGATAAGCTAAAACACCACCTTTAGCAGCCCAAAGTAAAACAAACACATTTTGTCAGACAGAATTTATTAGTGCTATTTTCAGGTCATCATTAGATAATAGAACCAGCTAATACAAGGAACCAGCTAAGACAAATAATTCACATTTACCATGTGAAAGGTTGACAACTGAATTGAACCATTTCTATAAGAACAGCACATAACTATACTGGAAAGGAATCCATCTACAGTATCATAATTTGAAAATGTATGTTTGTGTAACTCTGCATGGACCAAAAGGACCTAGATAAATTGATAAATAGTAGTAGATGAACTATATAGACCAAAATGAGATTATAACTCCTTTATTTTAAAAAAAAAAATGGCTGGAGATTATTATAAAAGGCTATCGGTCATTTTTGACCGAACAGTACAAGTGTAAAAAAAGACGTGGAGCAAAAAGTAAACAAAAAATAAATAAAAAAAAACTGCTATTAGTAAGAACCCCTCAAATGAGGAAAAGTCAATGAACCACAAGTTTCAGAACTGCATAATGAATATTTTAAAAAATATTAAATTTCAAATTCGGTCATTTTTGACCGAACAGAACAGCAGGGTTAAGACAAAAAGGGGGATCGTATATGACCACAAAAGTGGAAGAAACAAACGCTAGAGTAATGACAATGCATATATCATATCACAAAAGAAATAAGTGTGGATAAAAATCAATGTGAATACAAGTGTATACATGACGTAGAAAAGGATAATTTATCGGCAACCTAATAATCATAGTTATAAAGTCAAAACCTATAGAAAGGTGTCACTTTCCAATGAAGTATGTCTAAAAGTACAATATCTTTAGTAATGTCATTTAAAAAGATAACAAATCAAAAATTGTGTATCAAAGTAAAATAAAGCTCAGGAGCAAGAAAAGTCACATATGACAGAGGGGCTAGCACTACAAGTGCCAATGGAAAATATCTCCCCTTGTCGCATTGCAACCACTCTGTAATTCACAGAGGTTCAATGGTACTGATCAATAGTTTTTTTTATTTGTCAAATCTTTATTTAACGTATAAGTGGCAAACACAGGAATAAACAGCTTATTATCAAAACATAGGTATCACACGGCGCCGAATCAATTGCGGCCCCGTGACCTAAAGCAACACATACGTGAGTTTTAATTAAAAAAAAGGGGGGGAGGGGAAGTAAAGGAAGTGCGGGTGAGGGGTAGGGGCAATGGGTCCGTGGGAAAAGAGGGACAGGTGGGACAATCAACGTCAGTAACTCAAAATAAAGCGGCAGAAAGCAGTAAGCAACTAGCCATAAACAGTACAGTAACCAGTACAGTGAGCAGTCTCTTATTCGTCTCATAGTCCAAAGTTGCCGGAACAACAGCACAAAGCACAGTGCAGACAGGAGACCAGAGCAACCACAATCCCCAGGCCTGAGGGCAGGAGGTAACAAATAAGCATAAAATAGATGTAACAGAGTTGTAAGAAACGACAAAGGGTTCTGGAACGAGAGCTCACTGAGGGTCTTCCAGGACTCAATAAGGAAGAAAAGGAAAGGAAGAACCTATGCTCGACCGGTAAACCTGAGCCAGGGGGACCATGTCTTAAGAAATTTACTATGGGAGTCGGTGACCCAGCTAGAGATCTCCTCAAACCTGCAGATTTGATTTACCTGGGCTAGCCACTCCGTGTGGGTTGGTGGCGTAGTTTGCAACCACTTCTGGGGAATCAAAAATTTAGCAGCTGTCAGCAGGTGTGTGGTTAAGTCTTGCCTGGAGGGTGTAAAAGCACTGTCAGGCAAGGCCAAAACAATCTGGGTGGGCAATATCTGAAAGCGAGAGGAGAAAATCGTCTGTATCGTGGATTCAACCGACTTCCAATATAAGGCCAGGGCCGGGCATGTCCACCATAAATGAGAAAGCGAGCCAGTGGCCTGGTTGCATCGCCAGCACTGGTCAGTATCCGACAGGTTGTAAGCATGTAACCACTCCGGTGTTTTATACCATCTACTTAGTAACTTGTAGTGGTTCTCCTGAATTCTAACACAGATAGAAAAACCATGCGAGTTGGAAAGAACTGTCTTAACCTGGTCATTCGTTAGAGAGATACCAAGCTCTTTCTCCCAAGAGTGTAGGAAAACCAGTCTCGTGAGCTCTCGTTTTACAACATAAGTATGGTAAATATGCTGATCAATAGTTTCTAACAAGAGGAGGGCCAACCCTGGCCAGTCAAAACTCAATACTGCTCAGCAGCTGTCAGACTTCTAGATAGTACCAGGACCTCTGATAATGGAAAAGGAGGGTCAGGTATATACACCTATATTTTAGCATAGACAGTCGCCCACCATACTATCAATGTAAAACAGTGGGTCAGACATCTAGGGCATGTCTATAAACCTGAGTTTCACTAGGTGCCAATACTGAAATGGACACCCAACAGATCACCTCTATAGAACACCTGTCACCAGCGCTAACCACTGTCCTGTCATCAGAGGTGTAAAGTTTCTAGGTTTTAAGTCTATTCTCAGAGAGCTATAGTCTCCCCCGGCTCCCTATTCGCACTAATACGATATGATCAATGCATCAGAAGGTAAGAATCCACAACCCAATCCATAAATAAAGGCATTCTGTAAAAAAGACAAACTGTTAAAATAATAATAAAAACATCAATGAACACATATACCAGAGACCATAGAAAAAAGGGAAAAAAAGAAAGAATAGAAAATTAAAATTAAAAAAGCCAGAATACGGCAGAGTATTGAACAAACTACAAATGTGATGAACAACCGAACAGGCTTTATTTTTTGGTGGATCTTTTAAAGGGGTTAAAATGTAAATAAAACTATATAAATTTGGTATCACTAGAATCGCACCGACCCATAGAATACAGAAGACATACCTTTTTGGCTGCACAGTGAGCACCGTAAAAAATAAACCTGTAAGAAGGTCACACAAATGCAGTTTTTCTACAATTCCATAAGGAAAAAAGGGGGAATGGAAGGAGAAGGTTTTGTATAAACATGGATAAAAACAATTTTTCTGGATAGTAATCTTAAGGCTTTTTCCTTGAGTGGCATATCGCACCCAAATAGTACCCGATGGGTCTCCAAGTTATAAACAGCATAGCAAAGGGGAATGGAGGTGGGAGTAAACATGAGTAAGACCGATTGGTTCCAGACAGTAATCTGGCATTTACCATTAGGGGTATATCGCACCCAAATAGTTTCTGGAAGGTCCCTGGGTTATAAACAGTGTAACAGAAAAGACATTACCAAGTGTCAATAGGAGATATTAGGCAGTATCACTGTTCAAAGATATCACACTGTGCCTTTTAGACTGTTGTCACTGGACAGCAGCATTTTCTTGCTTTTCAGTGACTTTTCCTTCAACACCAGGTGCCAAGCATGTTGGTTAGATGGCTTTGTTAAGATGTAGGCGATATATCCAGTTTGTCTCAGGACAACTGTAGATCCTCAGGAGTGCAGATAGTAATTTGCTGGCCTTCATAGTCGCCAGGCCAAAGGGGTAAAGCCATCTGATTGGCATCTTTCTAGAATGAAGAGCAGTTTCAATATGCACCGCTTGGCTAATGTACTCGCAGTCAGGTCTTGAAAAAGGCAAATCTTAGCACCTTGTAGGTTACTTCACCTGCTTCTCTTGCTTCCCACATCATGAGGTGGGTCAGTGTTTGCCAGCTAAGGCCGAAGCACCTTCTGGACTCGTTCTATGGTCACATTGTTAGCAAAGATCTGGGTGACTGTTTGAGGGAGGGCCTCAGGGGCCACAGCCTCTGGAAGGCCTCTGACTCTTAAATTCTTCCTCCTGATCCGATTCTCCTGATGCTCCAAGTGAAGATATAAGCGCACTGAAATTACATATAACTGGAAAAATTGCCATTTTCACTTTTTACCATCAGCTGCACATTCATTACTGGAAAATAAATGCAACAGTTGGGGGTTAAAAATTTGGCATAATGTTCAAAAACCAAACTAAATCTAAATCTGTGCTCCAAAAACTAAATAGTGCTCCTTCCCTTCTGTACTCAGCTGTGTGTCCAAACAGCAGTTTATACCCACATATGATATTGTTAGGTATGTTATCTTGTGTACAACAAAGTCATATATGTGGCCATAAACTGGAGTTTGGGCACATAGCAGGGCACACATGTGAAGGAACGTTATGTGGCTTTTGGAGAGCAGATTTAGATGTTTGGTATCTGGCCGCCATGTCATGTTTGCAGGCCCCTGCAGTGCCAATAAAGTGGAATCCACAAGGGGGTAACCTTGTTTTGAAAACTGCACCCCTAAAAGAATTTATCAACGAGTGAGCATTAGTTTTTCCAGATGTGAATACATAGTGAAAAGTGAATAAGTAAGCTGTATGAAGTATATTGAATACACCAAATTCTCTATTATTTTCCAAGTAGCTTCTATGATTGGGGTGACTCTGGGGGTCACTTCTGGTGTCTTTTTCCCTTGTTAGCTCTAATTCTAAGATGTACCCTAACATACACTCACACAGCTTATACATTCCCATATTAGTGTAGCCAGTGTTGCCCTAAAGATATGGTGATTTTTTTTTTTTTTTTTTGTGTAGTCACATTGTACAAGCTATATTTTTTAAAATTTTTCTGGTGATGTAGCCATATGAGGGCATATTTGTTGTGGAATGAGATACATTGTATAATGACATTTTGACATATCTTTGAACATATCTTATAGACTAAATTTAATTAACTCTTTCTTCGTTTTTTGAAAAAAAAAGAAAAAAAAAAGAAAATCTAGGCATTGCTTTTTATCTTTTTACCTTGTTCTCCGCCGTTTGGGTTTGCCGGTTAATGCTGTCTGCTGTATGTCTGCCATATTCAAACTGAAAGTCCATGCAGGACTTTTCTCGTTGCCGATTTGTCTCCAACAAGAATTTTAAAGCGCAACTAACTTATTGGACAACTTTTGATTTTCTGGCAGTATTTGTGTCATTAATAAATGTTGTAATATACTTTATTAACAAATTTTGGATCCTTTCTGTGAAATCCTGCATTTTTTCACTTCTTTCTATCTAAATTATTTGCAGAGATGTCACTGATTGAAAACACAGTGGGGAAGAAAATCTTCTCTTTCATATGACACAAAAAGCACGTTTGTACGGTTTATGTGTGCGAGATATAATTGTTTGAAGTGACCCTCCCCCACCCTCATTTTCTCTACCTCTTACACAGACCGGTACTCCCTGTACACATTAACATTCAGTGAGAGGCAGGAATAGCTCTCAAGCCAAGGAATAAAAAATTTGTTAATAAAGTATATTACAAAAATGTATTAATAACACAAAAGCTGCCAAAATTTGTCCAAAAGTTTAGTTATGCTTTAACTTAACCTGCTATTAGGAAGCATTGCATATTGTCACAAAAGGTCATAGTTTCATACTCCTTTAGGGTTAAAACTAATTTACACAGGTAGGTGGATACATCATATTTCACAAATAGGTTCGTTGTTGCATGCCCAGATTTCATTGCATCTCGCGCACCTGTGAGTTGCTCCAGGCAAAAAAGCTAATAATAATAGACTTGTGTTCTACTTTCCTGGCAGTTTGTCATCATTATTATGAGTTGTTTTCTCTTTCACATTGCAAATAACCCTCCCACTCTGCCTTTTTTGGCTACAGGATTACTTTAATTTAATTCAACGTGGTATGCTTTTGTTTCTCCAGCAGGTTACGCTGCGGATTTGTATATGAAAAAGGAGAATAAATAATTCTATAGCATTATGGAAAGCTTATCTATCTATCTATCTATCTATCTATCTATCTATCTATTCTCAGTGGGTACAGAAAACATTCAGACCCCTTTAAATTTTTCACTATTTGTTTTATTGCAGACATTTGCTAAAAGCAAAAAAGTTCATTTTATTTCTTATTAATGTACACTCAGCACCCCATCTTGACATAAAAAAACAGAAATGTGGATATTTTTGCAAATTTATTAAAAAATAAAAACTGAAATATCACATGGTCAGAAGTATTCAGACCCTTTGCTGTGACACTCATATTTAACTCACATGCTGTCCATCTCCTTCTGATCCTCCATTGGAGTCCAGCTGTGTTTAATTAAACTGACTGGACTTGATTAGGAAAGGCACACAACTGTCTATATAAGACCTCACAGCTCACATTGCATGTCAGAGCAAATTAGAATCATGAGGTCAACGGAACTGCCCAAGGAGTTCAGAGACAGAATTGTGGCAAGGCACAGATCTGGCCAAGGGTACAAAAGAATTTCTGCAGCACTCAAGGTTCCTAAGAGCACAGTGGCCTCCATAATCCTTAAATGGAAGAAGTTTGGGATGATCACAACTCTTTCTAGACCTGGCTGTCCAACCAAACTGAGCAATAGTGGGAGAAGAGCCTTGGTGAGAGAGGTAAAGAAGACCCAAAGATCACTGTGGCTGAGCTTCAGAGATGCAGTAGAGAGATGGGAGAAAGTTCCACAAAGTCAACTATCACTGCAGCCCTCCACCAGTCGGGGCTTTATGGCAGAGTGGCCCGAAGGAAGCCTCTCCTCAGTGCAAGACATATGAAAGCCTGCATAGAGTTTGCCAAAAAACACATGAAGGACTCCCAGACTATGAGCAATAAGATTCTCTGGTCTGATGAGATGGAGATTGAACTTTTTGGCATTAATTCTAAGCAGTATGTGTGGAGAAAACCAGGCACTGCTCATCACCTGCCCAATACAATCCCAGCAGTGAAACATGGTGGTGGCAGCATCATGCTATGGGGGTGTTTTTCAGCTGCAGGGACAGGACGACTGGTTGCAATTGAAGAAAAGATGAATGCGGCCAAGTACAGAGATATCTTGGAAGAAAACCTCTTCCAGAGTGCTCTGGACCTCAGACTGGGCCGAAGGTTCACCTTCCAACAAGACAATGACCCTAAGCACACAGCTAAAATAACAAAGGAGTGGCTTCGGAACAACTCTGTGACCATTCTTGACTAGCCCAGCCAGAACCCTGACCTCAACCCAATTGAGCATCTCTAGAGCGACCTGAAAATGGCTGTCCACCAACGTTCACCATACAACCTGATGGAACTGGAGAGGATCTGCAAGGAAGAATGGCAGAGGATCCCCACATCCAGATGTGAAAAACTTGTTGCATCATTCCCAAGAAGACTCATGGCTGTACTAGCTCAAAAGGGTGCTTCTACTCAATACTGAGCAAAGGGTCTGAATACTTATGACCATGTGATATTTCAGTTTTTCGTTTTTAATAAGTTTTTTTTCTGTCAAGCTGGGGTGCTGAGTTTACATTAATGAGAAATAAAATGAACTTTTTTGCTTTTAGCAAATGACTGCAATGAAACAAAGAGTGAAAAATTTAAAGGGGTCTGAATACATTCCGTACGCACTGTATCTATCTATCTATCTATCTATCTATCTATCTATCTATCTTTATATTTCTGGACTATAACTTTTGTAAGAAGGTGACAGGCAGAGTGCTGGAGTCCAGGTATATCAGCCCCAGGTTTCTGACATACGTGTGGCCCAGAGCAGGTCTTGAATACGCTTCAGCCCCAGGTGTGGATACTGGGCTCATTACTGGGCCATAAAAGGCTTCAGAGCCTACACTTCAGGGCAGATCCTGGGAGCAAAAGGAGGTGCCTGGGTCTGTCCTGACACACTGAGAGTCTGGTGAGACTGTATTGCGATATTTTGTTTATTCGTGTGGTTGGTAGTAAGCCACACGTATAGTTAGTACTTTATTGTTTAGTTAGTGCTTGGACGAGCAGGGTTTTGTTTGACATTCTTTTGCCTGACATTAAGGCTGTACTTTATTTTGTACCTAAAGTAAAGGTTTATTTATTTTGCTGTTTTTCTAAATAAACCTGTTTGCCACAGATTTTGTGTTTGCACCATTGCTGCTACCGAGCTGCCTTCCCCACACTTTATATAATGTCAAATCTAAATTTTGGATGTAGAATATATTTAACTTTTAGTGTAAAACCCACAGCAGGAAGCCAAAGGTCTGGAAAGTGGAGAGGAATTTGAGATGGAAGTCCACATTAAACTCCCCCTTCAATTTCTGCCATGTGAACATACTCTTAGTGTAGTTATGAAATGTACATCAATAGTTAGGCCTTTGTATTTGAGACTCTATATCTATAAATCTATACTGTATAAAAAAGGACACCAAAATAAAACAGGCCATATTGACCAGATACATGGGGAAAACTTAGCTCATTGCAGATCAGGTGGGTTATGCAACACCTATTTATGTAAGTCCCATAAATACTGGCACCCCATTTCCCCCAACAGAATGACAAGGCATTGCTGCATCCAGAAAAAAAGAAGTCAATATTTGTGGAGTAAAAATAAACTCCACAAATTTAAATTGCATCACCAAGAAGGCAAGCTATAAGTTTTTAGCCGCATGAAACCTTAAAATTAGATCAAGAAGTGTGGAATGATTGTGCAATAGTTATAACCACTTGTCATAAACTGAGAATGATATAATACTTGAATTGAGACACCTTGATTTACCACTCCCCCACCTCTTGACCCATCCTCTATATCAAACTACCACCCATCGTAACATTAGCTGTTCCGCCCATTAGTAATATGTCCACTTTATCTTCCTACCTATCATCCAACTCGCTAATTGACCATGTACAATCTGTCTTGCGACCCAATCACCCATTGAAACCACCCTAACCAAAGTTGCTAATTATCCGCCTACTGCCAAAGCCAAATGACACCACTCTGTTCTCTTCTTTCTAGATCTGCCCTCTGACTTTGACAAAGTTGTCCACTCCTTCCTCGTATAAAGTCTCTCATCCTTTGGCATCAGAGACTTGCACCTCTTCTTAATTTCCTCTTGCTTCACCAATTGCACTTTTAGTGTCTATCACCACCTCGCTCTCTCTCTGTCAGTGTGCCACAAGACTCTTTCATAGGACCCCTACTCTTCTCCATTTGTACCTTGGGCCTAAAATAACTCATAAAATCCCATGGTTTTCAAAGTTAGACTGATGACAATCAAATATATAATGTATCTCTGGCCCAGACATTGCCTTTATGTTATCCTTGTCATTGTCATCCTGCTTCCTAAAACTTAACCTGGATAAAAAAAGAACTCAATCTTTTCCCCCTCCACTCAGCCCTCTAGATGACCTATCAATCATAGTTGATGGGTCCACACACTCATCAGTCACATAAGTCTCATGCCTTGGGGTAACCTTTGTTTTTGCCCTGTCTTTCAAGCCATACTACCAAACTCTTACTACTTCTTGCCGCATATGCCTCAAAAACATCTCCTGCATCCATTCCTTTCTCACCCCAGAGTCTACAAAAATTTTAGTCCATGCCATTATCATCTCCCACCTAGATTATTGCAAAATCTTTCTGTGTGGTGTCCCAGGTAGCTAGCTTGTTCCCCTCCAATTCACCTTTATCTATATTGCTTGGTTAATCTTCATCTTCCCTAGTTTCTCATTTGCCTCTCTCCTCAAATCCTTCACTAGCTACAAATTGCCCAACACAACACCAAAATTATATGCAAAAGATAAAAAATCTGAAACAAAATATTCAAACCATCTCAATATATTCACTATCGAGTATGAGTGCCACATGCAGGAATACAAGCACTTGCCACTTACACATCTTGACATGCTATCAATGAGGTTATTAATGATTAAGATGGTTATTAAATCAATGAGGTTATTAATGGTTAAGATGGTTATTAAATTATGGTTAAAGATTGATTCCTAACTGCTCCCTTTGCAACCGCCAATCAATAACATCCCAGATGCTCTTGCTGGGAGACAAGAATGCTGCTGGCCATGGTAACTCATTTAGGCCATGCAGGCTGCTCACAGTTTCACAACCAACATGCAGCCTGACATTGTCCTTTGGAAAGATGACTTCAGGGACAGTTTGGAGAAATGGCTGGACCACTGTTTCCACAATCAAATCAATGTAAAAAAGTTGGCAATGTACTTAGTATAAATTTGCAGCCAGTGGTCAGCTATGACATGGTCAGTGCAGTTCCAAGTGCAGTTCTAAGTGTATAGACCAGACTTAGGCCAGACTTGGACCAGAAAGGAACAGAAGGTAACTAGCCAATAAAAGGATGCTTAGTTATGTACTTAGTATAAATTTGCAGCCAGTGGTCAGCTATGACATGGTCAGTGCAGTTCCAAGTGCAGTTCTAAGTGTATAGACCAGACTTAGGCCAGACTTGGACCAGAAAGGAACAGAAGGTAACTAGCCAATAAAAGGATGCTTAGTTATAAAGTATACAGTCATGGCCAAAAGTTTTGAGAATGACACAAATATTATATTTTCACATGATCTGCTGCCCTCTGGTTTTTATGTGTGTTTGTCAGATGTTTTTATCACATACAGAAATATAATTGCATTCATATTATGAGTAACAGAAGCTTATATTGACAGTTAGAATGAGTTAATGCAGCAAGTCAATATTTGCAGTGTTGACCCTTCTTCTTCAGGACCTCTGCAATTCTCCCTGGCATGCTCTCAATCAACTTCTGGACCAAATCCTGACTGATAGCAGTCCATTCTTGCAGAATCAATGCTTTAATTTTGTCTGAATTTGTTGGTTTTTGTTTGTCCACCCGTCTCTTGATGATTGACCACAAGTTCTCAATGGGATTAAGATCTGGGGAGTTTCCAGGCCATGGACCCAAAATCTCTATGTTTTGTTCCCTGAGCCATTTAGTTATTACCTTTGCTTTATGGCAAGGTGCTCCATCATGCTGGAAAAGGCATTGTTGAGCGCCAAACTGCTCTTGGACGGTTGGGAGAAGTTGCTCTTGGAGGACATTCTGGTACCATTCTTTATTCATGGCTGTGTTTTTAGGCAAGACTGTGAGAGAGCCGATTCCCTTGGCTGAGAAGCAACCCCACACATGAATGGTTTCAGGATGCTTTACAGTTGGCATGAGACAAGACTGGTGGTAGCGCTCACCTCTTCTTCTCCGAATAAGCTGTTTTCCAGATGTTCCAAACAATCGAAAAGGGGATTCATCAGAGAAAATGACTTTACCCCAGTCCTCAGCAGTCCACTCTCTGTACCTTTTGCAGAATATCAGGCTGTCCCTGATGTTTTTTCTGGAGAGAAGTGGCTTCTTTGCTGCCCTCCTTGAGACCAGGCCTTGCTCCAAGAGTCTCCGCCTCACAGTGCGTGCAGATGCACTCACACCTGCCTGCTGCCATTCCTCAGCAAGCTCTGCACTGCTGGTAGCCCGATCCCGCAGCTGAAACACTTTTAAGAGACGGTCCTGCCGCTTGCTGGTCTTTCTTGGGCGCCCTGGAGCCTTTTTGGCACCAATGGAACCTCTCTCCTTGAAGTTCTTGATGATGCGATAGATTGTTGACTGAGGTGCAATCTTTCTAGCTGCAATACTCTTCCCAGTTAGGCCATTTTTGTGCAGTGCAATGATGACTGCACGTGTTTCTTTAGAGATAACCATGGTTAACAGAAGAGAAACAATGATGGCAAGCACCAGCCTCCTTTTAAAGTGTCCAGTGGTGTCATTCTTACTTAATCATGACAGATTGATCTCCAGCCCTGTCCTCATCAACACCCACACCTGTGTTAATGGAGCAATCACTGAAACGATGTTAGGTTGTCCTTTTAAGGCAGGGCTGCAATGATGTTGAAATGTGTTTTGGGGGATAAAGTTCATTTTCTAGGCAAATATTGACTTTGCAAGTAATTTCTGTTAAGCTGATCACTCTTTATAACATTCTGGAGTATATGCAAATTGCCATTAGAAAAACTGAAGCAGTAGACTTTGTAAAAATTTATATTTGTATCATTCTCAAAACTTTTGGCCATGACTGTACAAAGATGCTAGTCCACGCCCTCATAATCTCCCGCCTAGACTACTGTAACACCCTTCTCCATGGCCTCCCAGCTAACACCCTCGCCCCCCTCTAGTCCACTTTAAACTGTGCTGCTCGCCTAATACACCTCTCCCCCCGTTCTTCATCGGCCGCTCCCCTCTGCCAATCAATTCACTGGCTACCCGTTGCCCAGCGAATAGAGTTCAAATTACTAATGCTGACATACAAAGCCATCCACAGCCTGTCCCCTCCATATATCTCCGACCTAATCACCCGCTACCTGCCCACACGTAACCTCCGATCCTCCAAAGACCTCCTACTCCACTCTGCTCTTACTCGCTCTTCACACAATCGACTCCAAGACTTCTCCCGGGCATCCCCCATACTCTGGAACTCATTACCAAGACACATAAGACTGTCCCCCACAGTCACAAGCTTCAAGAAGGCCCTGAAGACTCACCTATTCAAGAAAGCCTACAATCTCCAATAACGCTACTGTCACCACACCACTACCTGAGCAGCCTCTACCCCCACCTTCTGTCTCTATCCCTCTTCCCTCATAGATTGTAAGCCCTTGCGGGCAGGGCCCTTTATCCCACTGTATCAGTTGGTCTCTGTTAGCATTATCTGTTTTGTATATCTGGTGTACCGTATGTAAATCCGCAAATGTAAAGCACCATGAAATTAATGGTGCTATATAAATAAACAATAATAAAATAATAATTACTACTGTGCATTATGCCACATCACACCATAATCCTGGGAAGGCAACCCTTCACAAGGGTCTCCAGACCAATCTCTGTCTATAATTGTGTTCAAGACAAAAACAGGACTCATTGCTGAATAGGACAGACCTCCATTTCAGCCCCCATTGCCATCTTGATGTTCACCATCATGGACTTAGAGCAGTGGTGTAAAGTCTTTGGAACATCTGTAACTGGACGTCTGGCTCACAGCCTAGTGTCATGCAAATACCTTCTGATGGTTTGTGCTGACACTGTTTGCTGCCCTAAGCTTGGGACGTGATGTCCAATTGCAGCATCTCCGAGGGTTACTGCTTTTATGTGTTTGTCTTGTGTGCCTCTGGGTTTTATGTTTGTAAGTTCTGTTCTGTGGTAAGTGTCACTGTTTGCAGCTTTCCCTGTTATTTCTCCCCTGCGGTGTTTAAGTCTAGCCTTGGTTTAGCCCTGGCCTATCACAGGCCACTGGGCGGGGTTGTGAGGAGATATTATCTCCCCGGCGATGGTTGGAAGTTAGTTCAGTGTATGCAGCAAACCAGACTAGGTGTGCAGAGCTGACCTGCCACCAGACTCTGGACTGAGGGCCAACCACCGCTTCTACAGCCCCAGGAGGGACATCATCAGCCTCAGGCTCACCTGAAGATAGCCCAGAGCAAGGGAGTAAAGTTTTGCAAGTGGCTGATTCATTCGGTGCCGTGCCAGGAGGAGCAGGAGAGGACCCTGACAGGAGAGTCGTATTTGGGCCTAGTCTACAGGTAAACAGATCCCTGTCAGGACTCCCTGTAACTCCATCCCCAGAGTACTGGCTGGGAGAGGCACAAAGGAGAAGTAGAGGAAGCCATCCTGTGGAGCCTATACCACCTTTGGGCGCCCTCCTAGAACCAAGGCTGGGGGTTGGATACTGCAGGACTACTACCCCCATCTGGAAGCTGCTGTTAACCCTTTGTTCCAGTTGCCTTAATAAACGGCTGTTTGGTTTACCTGCAACGCTGAATCCTGAGTCATGCCTGCTTTACCATCAGGGCTCTTACGACCAACACCACACCAGCTCAGGTAGGAGAGGTCCCCCTCTTCAACTGGAAGTGCCCCGGGGGAAAAGAACTACTACCACCACCATCCGGTAGTGCTGCAGGACCCCCCTTGACTTTGTCCAGCCTAGGAGTGGGACTGGAGCCGTTTGGGAGCGTGCTCGGCCTGCTAGGTGGCACAGCATCCGCCACTACTACTCCCATCCTCCGGTCTCATCCGACTGGGTTGCGGCACAGTTTCACTAGTATTTCACTAGTATTTCATCAAGTACAAAATGTATTACTACAGTAAATGGATGTACATCATTATTTTGTAACTGTACAGCCTCCATCATATACCTTTATATCAGGTATACCTTGTGTCAGTCAAATATGGCCTGTTTTCAGTGTTATAAGTACTGTATATGTAATACCTTTTGGAGAAAGGTAGCAGCTGTGTTACTTCAATTTGGTTGATGAATTACTCTATGATTACAAAGTACTATAGAACACCTGCAGCAAATTGTTATGTGTTACACTGACAAATTAGGAACCAGAAATGGGCGAATCTCACAAAATTTCTTTCAGTGAGGTATGGCCCTCTCTTTTGTTTTGGGCCCGAACTTGCTTGGCACAAATGGAAGGACTATTATTATCCGGGGCCTCCTCAGACCCCAAAGTATACTATGTGGAGGCCCAGGGAAGGTGAGAAAAAATAACAAACAGTTAAAATCACCTGGACATGCCTGCAAAATCTAGTGGTTCCCCAGCATCCTTTTCAGGTCACTTCTCACCTCTGGCTGATCTCATGACTGAGGCCTGTGACCCATTGTCATGACGTTCGTGCACCTCACGTTATGGCTGAGACCTGTGATTGGGTGACCTTGAGATGCGTAATGTCCGCTAGAGGCCATATAAGGCCTGAAGAGGATGCCGGAGGACTACTGAACATCCAGGAGAGATCAGGGAAGGGGAGTATAACTGTTTGTTATTCTTACTCACCTCCCCTGGGCTTCCACTTACTTCGTCCGTGACAAACCCCAAAAGTTGGGGTTTGGGTCGAACCCAAACCTTTGGAAAATTCGGGTTCAATCCAGTTCTATAAAAATCATTTTGCTCATCCCTCTAAGGGACATTTTATAAGAAAAATGTGTTAATATTCCACAGTAGAGAATAATCGGTCACAATTGGCCGATCACACCATGCAGTTATACACTGTAGCTAATGACTGGCCAAGAAGCTCCATCAAGACAGGTGTTGACCACAGATATAAATTATTTATTTGAAAGATGAATAGCAAAAGTCAATATAAGAAACATAGAAAAATGCTTCTTTCTCCATTTTACTGTCCCTCATTTCAGCCTATAGAACTAATAGAACATGCAACTAACAGTGAATATGGACTATTAAACCTCACTGTGAAAGATCCTCAGTGAGCCAACACCGCTTTGGCCCACACCTGAGACTTCTTTCATAAAAAACCACACTCACCGCTAGTGAGTGCTGGGTTCACAAGATAAATACAAGACAAGCTTTCTAAATTTTATATATTTATTAACCCCTAAATGGGTCGGTATTAACATCTAACACATGCAGTTCAGAACAGATATGTAGATATATACAAGCATTAACAGTTACTAGTTACAAGATACAGTACAATAAAATAAAAGGGAATAAAAGTGAAATAATTACTTTACCACACATCTCCTTGATGTGGCTCTATAGTCCAACACTCACACATAGCATGTGGAGGTAACCAGTGGAGGCTCCTAGCAGCAGCATCAACACAGAATTCCAGCCTGCATTCTCATCGCAGTATATTCCAGTAGTCTCTGCACAGTATTCTCATCATAGTATTCTCCTTGTAGTCTCAGCCCCATCTCTTCTCAGGGGTAGTCTGACTCACTGACCTCTTACCTCATCTTTTATACCCTTGATTACACCACCCAGAATGAGGTCACCGGCGACGGCAAGTCTGATTGATTAATGCACTCAAGTCCAGATTTTTTGTAAGGAGCTGAGACCAAGTGAAATGATACAATGTTATCAACCATGTCTGATCTACCAGCCCAGGCTGAACAATGCATGTTTATTTGATCACCCAGGGCTATGTAAGAATTCAATGGAGCCGTTCTGGGATGGATACAAAGCCCTATTGTTATATTGTTGCCTCTACTGATAACATACAACTAGGATTAGGGCTGCGCACATTATGAGTAAATGGAACTAAGAGGGAGATACGATACCCAGAGATTAAAATACAGCTTTGAGTTATAGCCATATTTAAGTGGAATCATCACACCTCCCCCTTTTAGATGGGGCTTGTAGGAAGTAGGGGCCTGTGCCCCTCTTCTGAGAGCACCTCTGCCGCTTTAGCTCCTCAGGCTCTGGCCCCAAGGCTTCCTCACCCCCACTCCCCCAGGGTCCCAGCAGACTCGGGCCTTGTCAGACTCCGAGGGTGGTTGAGCGGCATGCACCTTCAATATGTCCAGACTAGGGTCAGCTTGGACAGCATCTCTGAACTGTTGGCTGGAGTGAGACAAAAGAGAGGTGCATGTTACATAGCTGCCGGACCCTTCTGGCTCTCTAGTCTGACTAGGGACACTTCTAAGGCTCAGGCCCTGAGCCACGTAAACTTGGCTACCTCCTGCCTGTTCTGGGTCCGCTTTCTGAGTGTTGGCATCCCGTGGAGCCACACTCATGACCCCAGGTCTTTGGGATACCAGTTCAGAGACCCCATTCCGGCGGTCTCTCAGGGTCTCTCTCACACTAGCCGCTAGTTGGGAGAGTTCTAGGGGATTCTGCACCTCCCCCTTTGCTTTCAAACCTAGTGGCACCTCTGGTTCTGGCACAGGTATGTTTGGACCCTGTCCTCCCTCCCAGATGCCTTGCCCCTTTGGGCCTAAACCCTGTTCCTCCTGTACTTGGGTGGGTGATGGTGATACCTTGGGCAAATGACTGAGATCATGCTTCCCCAAACCTTCCCCACACAATACATTGACAGGTAATACATTTGACATACCCCCTTCTTGGATCACACCTCCAGTACCCCATGCCATCTGCACTTGGGCCATGGGCACTCCTGGAATAGAACTGGACCGAAGAGACGTGTATGTCTCATACCGGCCGGACTCCTCCGGCTTCAAGGGAGTGAGGCTAGTAATGGCGGTCTCAGCACCGACTCCAGGTGGTGTAGGCAACGGTTCAAGGGTCGGAAGGCCCTCCACCCTTGTAGCACTCTGGCTGCGGGCTAACACCGCACTACCAGCAGTCCGTCCCTCACCTGGATCGGCCATGAGATCCACATAGCCTACCTGACCACCTGGCACATGGTCAGCAGTTGGGTGCTTATCGGATGCACTGGGCGAAATAGTAGAAGTCGCTTCCAGTGACTCAGAAGAGCTACCCTGTACACTTTCACAACAAGCATTGGCAATTACATTGACAGTGCATTCATTATCAATTGTTAATTCACACCGGGCCTCAATGAGATCTGTGGTAGACATATTAACAAGCTGGGAGGGAGACGCCCCCGCAGATGTGGGTGTGTCTACAGACAAGGTCTCATTGGCTCCTAGGACGGGGGTGAACAAAGCATCAATAACATTTTTGCTGAGCTGGGTTGCAGGAAGCTCATTTGCATCTTCCCTGCTCTCAGCTGAAGGCAACTCATTAGCATTTACACTTACTGCCATGGGAAGTATCTCAGAGTGAGGGTTACGGCCCTCTCTGCAGATATGACAGACACATTATCAACATTAATCATAGACAGTTTATCACAGTAAATTGGGGTGCTCCCCACCCCATATTGGGACATCATACAGTCATGGCCAAAAGTTTTGAGAATGACACAAATATTATATTTTCACATGATCTGCTGCCCTCTGGTTTTTATGTGTGTTTGTCAGATGTTTTTATCACATACAGAAATATAATTGCATTCATATTATGAGTAACAGAAGCTTATATTGACAGTTAGAATGAGTTAATGCAGCAAGTCAATATTTGCAGTGTTGACCCTTCTTCTTCAGGACCTCTGCAATTCTCCCTGGCATGCTCTCAATCAACTTCTGGACCAAATCCTGAATGATAGCAGTCCATTCTTGCAGAATCAATGCTTTAATTTTGTCTGAATTTGTTGGTTTTTGTTTGTCCACCCGTCTCTTGATGATTGACCACAAGTTCTCAATGGGATTAAGATCTGGGGAGTTTCCAGGCCATGGACCCAAAATCTCTATGTTTTGTTCCCTGAGCCATTTAGTTATCACCTTTGCTTTATGGCAAGGTGCTCCATCATGCTGGAAAAGGCATTGTTGAGCGCCAAACTGCTCTTGGACGGTTGGGAGAAGTTGCTCTTGGAGGACATTCTGGTACCATTCTTTATTCATGGCTGTGTTTTTAGGCAAGACTGTGAGAGAGCCGATTCCCTTGGCTGAGAAGCAACCCCACACATGAATGGTTTCAGGATGCTTTACAGTTGGCATGAGACAAGACTGGTGGTAGCGCTCACCTCTTCTTCTCCGAATAAGCTGTTTTCCAGATGTTCCAAACAATCGAAAAGGGGATTCATCAGAGAAAATGACTTTACCCCAGTCCTCAGCAGTCCACTCTCTGTACCTTTTGCAGAATATCAGTCTGTCCCTGATGTTTTTTCTGGAGAGAAGTGGCTTCTTTGCTGCCCTCCTTGAGACCAGGCCTTGCTCCAAGAGTCTCCGCCTCACAGTGCGTGCAGATGCACTCACACCTGCCTGCTGCCATTCCTCAGCAAGCTCTGCACTGCTGGTAGCCCGATCCCGCAGCTGAAACACTTTTAAGAGACGGTCCTGCCGCTTGCTGGTCTTTCTTGGGCGCCCTGGAGCCTTTTTGGCACCAATGGAACCTCTCTCCTTGAAGTTCTTGATGATGCGATAGATTGTTGACTGAGGTGAAATCTTTCTAGCTGCAATACTCTTCCCAGTTAGGCCATTTTTGTGCAGTGCAATGATGACTGCACGTGTTTCTTTAGAGATAACCATGGTTAACAGAAGAGAAACAATGATGGCAAGCACCAGCCTCCTTTTAAAGTGTCCAGTGGTGTCATTCTTACTTAATCATGACAGATTGATCTCCAGCCCTGTCCTCATCAACACCCACACCTGTGTTAATGGAGCAATCACTGAAACGATGTTAGGTTGTCCTTTTAAGGCAGGGCTGCAATGATGTTGAAATGTGTTTTGGGGGATAAAGTTCATTTTCTAGGCAAATATTGACTTTGCAAGTAATTTCTGTTAAGCTGATCACTCTTTATAACATTCTGGAGTATATGCAAATTGCCATTAGAAAAACTGAAGCAGTAGACTTTGTAAAAATTTATATTTGTATCATTCTCAAAACTTTTGGCCATGACTGTAGGTCCTAAATCAGTTTCCAACAGTACATTAACCAGCAAATCAGTCAATAGTCCCACAGTCCGCATTCCTTTTCCTGCACCCCAGTCCAGATACACAGATGGGCCACCTGCTGTGGCTTGAGAAGCAGGGAAGTTCTCAGGGCGGTTGGAGCACTCCTCCTTGAAATGTCCTGTCTGGTTACAGGTATGGCACCGCCGCACCTCTCCTTGGGGTTTTGGGAAGGTCACCCGGGCGCCCAGAGTTCTTGGGACAGGGGAGGGACCACCCGGGGCATAGTTTGTCTCACCCGACCTGACGACAGACGGCTGTGGTGAACTCCGGCTTGGCTTCTCCTTCCAACTTGAAGGTCTCTGCAGGGTTATTGGATTTTGCGCAGGGGCGGTTTGTGCCTGCTGGGAGAGCTCCATCCTTTTGAGCTCAAGCTGATACTGCCGCTCAGCCTGCCATTCTCGTTCTGCAGCTTCCTGAAAACAGCACAACACCTGCAGGTATATGTTAGGATCACTGGTGCCTACTTGCTGCAGGACCGTTTACCAGTATGAAGCCATTCCTCCAGCAAGGCTGGGGCTACTGGTCCTTCCTGGTGAAGTAATCCTTGGGACCGGGCTGCTTGCCGCACTTCCTGGCAGAGCCCCAAAATCAGGACTCTGCTCGATTCTCTGCATAGCTGTGGCTGCCTCCATTTCAGCCATATGCTCAGGATCTCCAAAAGCCTGGTTCTGCAATTCTGGAGCTCTGCTTCTGAGCCCACTAGCCATCCACTGGTATTTGCAAAATAAAAGATAGGATAGAATACAAAGAGTAAGGGAGGGGAACAGCACTGTATCAAACTTTCACTGTATCTTAATGCTTGCTTTAATACCGAGCTTGTCTCATAGGATTACTACAATCCCCAGCGTCTGAGTGATAAAGGTCACCAACACACGCTGTTTATCCTAAGATCCCACTACGCTGCCACCAATGTGAAAGATCCTCAGTGCGCCAACACCGCTTTGGCCCACACCTGAGACTTCTTTCATAAAAAACCACACTCACCACCAGTGAGTGCTGGGTTCACAAGATAAATACAAGACAAGCTTTCTAAATTTTATATATTTATTAACCCCTAAATGGGTCGGTATTAACATCTAACACATGCAGTTCAGAACAGATATGTAGATATATATACAAGCATTAACAGTTACTAGTTACAAGATACAGTACAATAAAATAAAAGGGAATAAAAGTGAAATAATTACTTTACCACACATCTCCTTGATGTGGCTCTATAGTCCAACACTCACACATAGCATGTGGAGGTAACCAGTGGAGGCTCCTAGCAGCAGCATCAACACAGCATTCCAGCCTGCATTCTCATCGCAGTATATTCCAGTAGTCTCTGCACAGTATTCTCATCATAGTATTCTCCTTGTAGTCTCAGCCCCATCTCTTGTCAGGGGTAGTCTGACTCACTGACCTCTTACCTCATCTTTTATACCCTTGATTACACCACCCAGAATGAGGTCACCGGCGACGGCAAGTCTGATTGATTAATGCACTCAAGTCCAGATTTTTTGTAAGGAGCTGAGACCAAGTGAAATGATACAATGTTATCAACCATGTCTGATCTACCAGCCCAGGCTGAACAATGCATGTTTATTTGATCACCCAGGGCTATGTAAGAATTCAATGGAGCCGTTCTGGGATGGATACAAAGCCCTATTGTTATATTGTTGCCTCTACTGATAACATACAACTAGGATTAGGGCTGCGCACATTATGAGTAAATGGAACTAAGAGGGAGATACGATACCCAGAGATCAAAATACAGCTTTGAGTTATAGCCATATTTAAGTGGAATCATCACACTCACACACAGATCAAGTTACATTTAACGTAACAGTCCATGGAGAGGGGAGGAGGAGGCTGCTGGAGAGAGCGAGACACAAAATAAGAGAAGGGAGGGTGCTTTCTAACCAATCCTTTAGGTGTCTATGCACCATCCAAACAGCTTTATGCTGTTCAAACAAGCTAGATAGCTAGCTACTCAGGTTAAAATGGTTAAATTATAGATAACTTCATAGACTAAGTCCCATGCACACACCAGTGAAAAGCGACTGTGTAATGGGCGTTTTTTTAACATCCGTTACACGTCTGTTTTTAGAACAATGGGTACATTCATATGTCAGTTTTTTTAACTAAATAACATCAGTTAAAAAATAGGACTTGTCCTATTTTTGTGTGTTTTTCTGGCCTGATGGGCCCAATACGAGATTACGGGGTCAATTTTTAATGTCTGTTTTTTGGGTGATGTATCAGTTTCAGGGCCGCTTTAACCATAGGACCAACGGTGCACCCCATGGACATGCTTCCTGCCCCGCTGTCCTGTCAACAGGAGGTATGTCCCAGTATCAGCATATCTGCGTCCTGTCCGGACACAGATGAGTTAAATACAATGATGAAGCAGGAGCTTTCCAAGCGGTGTGCTTCACCACTCTGTTTGAGGCATAGCCCTGTGTGCTCTGATCCCCGGGAGCTGTAGGCGCGATGTGATGATGTCACTCACATCACGCCTACAGCTCCCTGAATGTCTGTAAAGTGCTGAGGAATATGATGGCTCTATATAAGTAAGCATAATAAATAAATAATTAAATAAATAAACAGTCCAGGAGAAGAGACAGCAGGGGAGCGAGGAGAGGTGAGTATGAGTGTTTTATTATGTTAAACTGGAGGCAGATGAAGGGGGGACATAAAACTGGCGGCAGATGAAGGAGCAGCATCAAACTTGAGGCAGATGAAGGGGGGACATCAAACTTGGGGAAGATGAAGGGGGACATTAAACTGGTGGCAGATGAAGGGGGACATTAAACTGGGGGCAGATGAAGGAAGGCATTAAACTGGGGGCAGATGGAGGAGGGCATTAAACTGGGGGCAGATGGAGGGGGCATCAAACTGGGGGGAGATGAGAATGGGTGGAGTCATCGTAGAAGTGGGTGGAGCTAAATTTGCTGCGGCGTGCATAGCCTAATCACAGGAGTATTTTATGTGATATCCCTCTGAACATAACATAATCAGGAAGTTTATTGGTGCTGTGACCCAGACATTTACCATTGTCTAGGTCATAGTGCCAAAAGAGTTGCACCAAACACTTACACAACACATGCACAAAGTCACCAATAAAGTTTACATTTTTTTCACTGTCCCTGCTCTGTCCATACCTGATCTTTCTAGAACAAAATATGCCGACTGCCTCTCTAGTGATATCCGTTACACGCTAAAATAATAGCAATAACGATGATCACTAGAGATTAACGTATAAAATATTTCTAACAGGCGGAAGGTTCCATTGGTCAGATAATACATTTTCAACCATTGAAGGTCACCATATAAAATCAAAGTTTTTGGCAGCTTTCAGATGGGTATAATAGCGAGTGGTGATGGGGTGGGCCCACTTATGAAACCTATGCACTGGGCCCACTAATGTGCTAAAATGACCCTGATCAGTTTCACTGATGTTATAAACAGATCAGAGGTTTGGGTTAAAAAAAAGAAGACTATCGAAGTTCATCCATTTTTTTCAGTGACAGATAAAATCTGATGCAAAACGGATGCTAAAAACTGACACATGCCACAGGCGGCGTCCCTGAGGGGGTGGCAAGCGGGTCAGATGAAGACAGTGAATTCTCCACTGCAGCACTGCCTGCCACTACCTGCAAATTTCCCCCTGGCGCCCCCTACGGCCTCCATAGTGTTAGAGACACCTTCGAGCACCACACCCGCTAGGAACTACATTTATTTCGTACTTACAGTTTACTTATGCAGAGCCCAGGAACTTTTCTTTCACACAGGATGTGTGCATCTTCTATTCTACTCCTGGGTCCCAATGGTACCATAGAGCTGGAGTCATAGTTCTGGGAGCGGAACAGTTTCAGAAGAGGTCCTGGATGCCGCACAAGTGAACTGTAAGTATAATAGAATACACAGTATGTGTGGAGGGGGGAATTATTACCTGTGGGGAGGCACTATTACTGTAATAATGCCCCCACACAGTTAATGTTATTACTTATGTAGGGTGGAACTGGGCACTATTACAGTAATAGTGCCCCCCACAGGTAATAGCATTACTTTTGTGGGGGTGAGTATTACCCATGGGGGGCACTATTACCTATGGAAGGAGCTATTAGGGCACTATTACAATAATAGTGCCCCCACAGGTAATAATTATCCCACATAGGTTATAGTGCCCTATTACCTGTGGGGGCACTATAACCCAATGTGAGGGGGCATATTACTTGTGGGGGAACTATTAGGGCCTGTGCACATAGCATAATATGAAGAAGAATTAAGGCAGACTTCTACTTCAGATTCCTCACCATTTTTTGGTCCCCTTCCTCCTCTCCTTTCACTCACTAATTAGCCTCAGATAAATGGGGATAATCAGTCAAAAAACTCGTTCTGCGGCTGATTAGCAGCAGAACCTGCAAGAAGATCGAGTAGGACACTTATTTTTTCCCTAGTGGAGGGAGCATTGTAACATAAGGGTGACATTTTAATTTTTGCCTCAGGCAGCAGATAACCTAAAATCAGCCCAGCATGTATTTTAATGCTGAATGAATCTATTCAAGTAGAGGATACTGCCTTGTTGCAAAGCACTTTTTCCAGGGTAGTTTGCATACAGCACTGAAAAACTACAGTAAACAGCTATCTGGTAAATACAGGTGCAACCACATGTTTATGTTACCTGGGGAATCTCTGAACACTGATTCTGTCTAAAGACAGATGCTTTTACATGTTCAAAACTAAATATCAGTCATACATACATGATACTTGGTTTTACAGAACACGCCTAAAATCATGTTCTGGTTCGTTCAATTAAGTCATTTTCATATATCTGTCATTTTATACCATCCAGGTGCATGATCAAAGTTCTATGTAGAATTAATCCAAACTACACAACATGGTTGCCAAGTATAGAAATAATTAACTTAGGTGTAATCATAGATCTCAGTACCTGGAAATATAATTTAGGAGTGGACTAGCACCTGTAAAATTTTCATGGTATATATTTATATGTCAAAAATGCTTATTACAATTTGTGAATTATATAATGTTGGAAAATTAAAGTTAAAAATAATTTAATAGTGAATCCATAATAACAAAGTTTACTGAAATAAGTACTACAAGTATTATTTATAAATGCTATGAACTTTCACTTATATTATTTTTGCCAACCTAGAACAACACATTATCGTAACAGCTAAGGATGGGCAACCCTCTCAAGTTTTGTTTCGTCTGGCGTTCGGACGAAGCCATCTTCCAGTTGGGCCTGCTGAGCGTCATAAGTTAAGACCTATGTCACTACTGAGACCCAATTGCAGGACTGACGAACGTCATCACAGAAGAGTGCCAAAGCGCCTGCAGGAGGAAGACACAGATTGCCAGATGCCGCAAGCATACCCCAAAAAGATGAGGGAAGAGGAGTATAAAGTATAAATGTTTTTAATTTTTTACACCTTACTTGGGCCTACACCTATTATACTCTGGAGTCTGTAAAGACCCCAGAGAATAATAATGTACCGATAATCATGCTGCTGCAGAGGGGCGTGGCCTGAACGCTGATGGAGACGGTCGCATAATCGCGAGCTCCCGTCTCCCCTGCCTTACTGCTCACCGAGCCCGCTACAGTCGCCCTATATGGGGAAGAAGCTCCCCGTGAGAAAGCCTCCAGTGGTCCCAGCAGCCGGCGGGGGTCCCTCCACCATGGACCCGTTCCTCCAGCGGCATCCCAGGGCCTCAGCGCGGGTCCCGACAGCACGGGGGACCGCGCGCACTGTCTCCCTCCCCCCGCACTCACCGGGACTCCTGCTCTCCTCTGTCGGCTGATTCCTCCGCTGCTCCTCCTGACCTGTCTCCCCGCTCCCCCGGACCGACGCTCCCTCCAGGATAGGCCTCAGGCGGCTGCCATCTTGGGGACTCCTCCTCACGTGGCCCAGGCACCATCTACAGATGCATCCTGCAGGCGGGATGCCAACTTGCAGGTACTGTCTGCTGCAGCCCTCCCCCCCACCTTCACAGCCCAGCAGGACATTACCATGTCCCAGAGTGGCCAGGACCACCAAACTGGACTTTCCTGCCCCCTGGGGGCCCCCCCTGGCCCTGCGCCCCTGCTTACCATGCCGTCTGTACATCTCCCTCTGGGTGCCCAAGGGGTGGCGGGGCCGGTGGCGGTGGAGGGCCCAGGGGGCACGCTGTCATTGGGTTCCACGCCGGTCCCCCACCCCCTTCCTCAATCTGTCCAAGAACCTCCCTTACAGTGGCAGTCTATACTACAGCAATTGCCTACCAGGCAGGACTTTCAGCAAGACTTCAAACTTCTCATTGATGAGGTTAAGCACACCTTTAAGCAAGAGCTTTCCGTGGTGCGTGCTGACCTGCGCCAATTAGCTGTCAGAGTGGATACACTGGAGTCCTCCCAGGATGAGACCCGCAACTATGTCTCCCAAATGCATGATGTGGTCTCTACCCAGTCCGAGATTCTTAAAGCAACCACTCGCCACCTAGAGGACCTGGACAACTGCGGTAGGAGGCACAACATCAGAGTTCGCGGTCTACCGGAGGCCACGGGGGAGGAGGATTTAAAGGCTACTCTGGAGGCCATCTTTAACATGCTTTTGGGTAAGCCACCTGAACACCGCATCAAATTGGACAGAGCACATAGGGCCCTTCGTCCCAAAGGCACTACCGCTGCACCAAGGGACGTTATTTGCTGTGTGCAGGACTTTGAACTCAAAGAAGCTATTATGGCCCAGGCCCGCTCTAACACAGATTTTGACTTTGACGGTGCCAAAGTCCAGCTTTACCCTGACCTGTCCTGGATCACCTTGCAAAAGCGGCGTTTGCTCCGACCTCTCCTTTCAACCCTAAGGGAACACCAGCTTCAGTACCGGTGGGGCTTCCCTTTTGCTCTCATTGTCAGGAGAAATGGTCGCACTATCACTTTGAAATCTCACGCCGACCTGAAGGATTTCTGTGCTGCCCTGGATGTTCTCCTCCCTATGCTTGAAGATTAGGACTCTGCTACCCTCTCCACCCCTCCGGCCCCGGTCTGGACTACTGTCCAGACGAGAAGACGACGCCTGCCGTATCCGGACTCAGCATCTCGCACTGGGTCATCCCGTCTGTCATGGCAGGTTCCCCCTCCCATGATTTAACCTGGCCCTTTGATGACTTTCGTTTTTGCTTCCATACAGGATTGATGCTGCGTTAGTTAATGCTGGTTCCAGCACATTTCTTGAGTGTGGTTGGTTCTTCCTCTCAGTTATCTTATTGGCTCGATTTATTAGTATTGCTAATGTTTATTTTATATGTGTGGCAGGGGAGGCCGACGGGAGTCTCTCCTGGCTTGGTTGACTGGCTCTTTGCTGCTAGCTGGCCCCTCAGCCTCGCCTCCCACCCCTTAGGGGTACGTTGCTGTGGTTTTTAACTACTTACACGGCACTTTGTTATAGGCGGATTTACATTGGTCTTAAACCCTTGTATACCCTCCTAGTCCCTACCGGGAGATCTTTTTCCCGGTAATGGTGTTGTTTTATTGTAATTTACCTTCCTTGTTTTGCTTTCTGTCTTGTCTTTCCCCCTCCCCTCTCGTTCATTTCTGTGTACTCCAGGTGTGGTCCTCACTCATTCTGACGAGACGTCGGCAAGCCTCCTGGACGAGACTCTGCTCCCGCGGGGACTCCGCACCCTCATTGACTCCTTGTGGTAGGCCTCGTCCCCCTTGCGCCCCTCCCTTTATCCTGAGATATGGCTAAAATTGTATCCCTTAATGTTAAAGGCCTTAACTCCAATGTGAAGCGTAGGTTATCCCTGGCGGAACTGCGTGCCCTTAAGGCTGATATAGCATTTCTCCAGGAGACCCATTTTGACAGCACCTGTAACTTTAACTTTGCCTTGCGTTTTTTCCCAACAATTTATTTGGCCACCCACTCTAAAAAGCGATCGGGGACTGCCATTCTTATCTCCTCATCATGCCCCCTGGAGGTCACTACCTCCGTCCTTGATCCTTTGGGGCGGTTTGTGATTCTCCACGGTAGGCTTGAGGGCCAGCCAATCACTCTCTGTAACCTCTATGCCCCTAATTCCTCCCAACCTGATTTTCTTACTAAGGTCCTTAATAAATTGGAAGCTTTACCCCCTGCTGCCCTTATTGTCGGAGGGGACTTTAACATGTCTTTCTCGGACTCTATGGATTACCATTCCCTGTCAGGTACTTCCCATCGCCTCTCCCGGCGTAGACTTTAAGCTCACTTCCGTCACATAATCCGTCGGTATTCTCTCTATGACCTCTGGAGGATTAACTATCCGACTGACTGGTCTTACACGTTCTATTCGGCCCCTCATCAGACCCATTCCAGAATAGATTATTTTTTTGGGAATGCTCCGGCTCTGCGCCTTCTTCGGGATGCCTCGATCGGCTCCATTACCTGGTCTGACCATGCCCCAATCTCTTTAGTATTGCATGCCGGTTCGGTCCGCACCAGAATATGCCATTGGCGACTTAACGAGAGTCTCCTTCAGAGGGCGCAGACTCGTGAGGAGCTCCGTACTCACCTAAAAACGTTTTTCGAACTTAATCTGGGATCTGTATCTTCCGTGGCGACGTTGTGGGAGGCCCATAAAGCTGTGATGAGGGGACATTGTATTGCCCTGGGCACCCGGCTAAAACGGGACGCTAATGCACAGCTTGAGGAGCTTCGGCTCCGTCTACAAAATGCAGAGACTCGCATGGCGTCTAGCCCGTCGCGGGCCCTCCTTAAAACCTTGATAGATCTTCGGTCCCAGATTAGGGAGACCCTTCTTCAAAAGACCACCAAGTTACTGCTTTACACCAGACAGCGGTACTATGATAGGGCCAACAAACCCCATAAGCTTTTGGCTAGTCAACTACGAGAACGAATGGAAAGGGGGTCGGCTTATGCGCTGCGGCGATCTGACGGGGCCGTTGTGTACGACCCTAGTGAGATTGCGCGTCTATTTCATGCCTTTTACTCAGACCTATACTCCCTCCCATCGGACTTACCCCCTGATCCTGCGACGCGCTCAGCATTATTGCAGGACTTCCTGTCTTCCTGTAATTTGCCTGTCCTTTCCCCGGAAGACCTTGCTCTTCTTAATAAACCTGTTACGAGGTCTCCCAAATTCTCCAAGAACTCCCTAATGGGAAATCACCTGGCCCTGACGGCCTCACCTACCTATATTACAAGGTATTTGGGGCGGAACTAATCCCGCATCTTGTTTCCCTATTTACGGCCTTTTTGTCGGGCGAACCAATCCCTGATTCTATTTCACACTCTTTTCTAACCCTCATCCCGAAACCTGATAAGGACCACCTAGATTGCAGAATTACAGGCCCATATCACTTCTGAATACGGATCTCAAGCTGTTTGCCAAGATTCTGGGTCCAGACTTAACAAGTGCCTCCCCTCCCTGATCCATAAAGATCAGGTGGGCTTTGTACCTTGCCGCCAGGGAGGTGATAATACCAGGAGAACCATCGATCTTATTGACGTGGCATCTCGCTCTTTTTCCGAACTCTTGGTACTCAGCTTGGACGCGGAAAAGGCATTTGATCTTCTGGGATGGCCCTTTTTATTTGAGACCCTGGCCACGTTTGGCTTTGCGGGTCCTTTCTTGACAGCAATCCAGGGTCTTTACTCCTCCCCGTCAGCAACTGTCAAGCTTCCTCACGCCTCGTCTCCCCCATTTCGTCTGCACAATGGCACTAGACAGGGTTGCCCTCTATCTCCTCTTCTTTTTGTACTCTGTATTGAGCCACTGGCGGCGGCCATCCGTCTGAGCCCCGATATTGCGGGGGTTCGTGTACGCAATCGAGAATTCAAGCTTTCCCTGTTCGCGGATGATATCCTCCTGACCCTTACTAACCCCCATGTATCCCTTCCCAACCTCCATGGCCTCCTTTCCCGCTTTGGTCGTCTGTCTGGTTATAAGGTCAATACTTCAAAGACAGAGGCCCTACCTATTCGAATTCCCCCGTCTAGCTTGGCTGGCCTTCAGGCCGCCTTTCGGTATAGATGGCAGTCCTCCTCGCTAAAATACTTGGGCATATATTTAACTGGATCCTTTTCCCAATTATACCAGGCAAATTTCCCCTCCCTTTTTAGACACATTCAGGCCCTCCTTACTAAGTGGTTGGTACTGCCTCTGTCTCTCTTTGGCCGGATCAACGCAGTGAAGATGTCTATCCTGACTAAGCTGCTTTATTATTTTGAGACCCTCCCAGTCCCGGTGCCCCTTAGGGACCTCCGGGCGCTGCAGGGCTCAATCCTGCGATTTGTTTGGGCTGGAGGGAGACACAGGCTTTCTAGGCAGCTTATGATGACCCCTAGGGAAAGAGGTGGCCTTTCTCTCCGCAATTTAGTTTTATACTACTGGGCGGCCCACCTACGCAGGGTCCCGGCTTGGTCCACCCTCCAGGCTTACTCTAAGTGGATGGAGATCGAGAAGCTGTGGCTTGCTCCGCAACATCCTAATTCCCTGCTTTGGACTAGTCCTCATTCCCCCCCCGGGAGTGCCTTGTTAGGCCCTATGGCACTCACGAGAGATATTTGGCGCACATGTGTATCCCGTTTCCCCCTCTCTCCTCCTCATGTTCCTCCATGACCGCTTTCCTTCTTCACCCTAATTACCCGCCTGGACTCACTAGGGCGGTAGCGGATCCTTGGCTGAGAGCGGGCCTTTTTCGGTACGCTGACATCATTGATTATAGGACCCAGGCTCTTTTACCATTTGCTGATCTTCAGTCCGGATTTGGCCTGCCCCAGTCCAGTGAGTTCACATATATACAGGTTTCCCATCTGGCCTCCTCTATTTTTCAAGGCCCCACAGCACCCATCCCTACGCTTTTTGAGAAACTCTGTAAAACGGGTGTTGGGACAACAGGGCTTATTTCTGATATATACCGCCTTCTTTCGAATCCCACCCCAGATGTTTTGCCCCAACATACTTATATGTCACGGTGGGAGGCCTATTTGGGGACACCCATCTCGAGTAACGATTGGTCCCTCATATGGAGTAGAGCACCCAGGACTTCTAGATGTGTTACACAAAAAGAAAATATTTTTAAGATGTTGATGCATTGGTATCATACCCCAGCTGCACTTCACTCTTTTGACAAGAATGTCCCGGACTGCTGCTGGCGGTGTGGCACCCGCCCCGCACATATTTTCCATCTCTTTTGGAACTGCCCCCTGCTCCAGCCTTATTGGCACCAGGTTCGGGGTCTCCTGGAAGGGGTCCTGGGTGTTAGCCTTCCCCTGTCCCCTAGGACTTACCTTCTCAACCTCTCCCCCCTGATATTTTGCGCAGGCCCGATCTCCAGCTCCTGTTACTCCTTACCTCCGCTAGATGTCTGATTGCTAAACACTGGCGGCAACCAGCTCCCCCGGCCCTGGAGGAGTTATACGCTAGGATAAAAGATGCACGCTCCCTGGAGTACCTGACGGCCCTTCTTAATAATGAGCAGGAGAGGTTCTGCTTGATTTGGAAACCGTGGGATGAGTTCTGGGCGGCCCGGCTTCTCTGATCTGGCTGCTGTGTGGCCCCTTACTTCCTGGATGTCTTTCTGTCACCCTTCTGTCCTCCTGTCTTGTCTACCCCTGTTTGTTGTCGGATTCCTTGGCCTTTATGGGGCCATTTCTGGCCAGTTTGTTTAAAGCCTGGTAATTTATTGAGAATGCTGAGTAATCCCCGTCTGTCCTATGTTTGTTATCTTCAGTTATCTTATTTTTCTTGTATATTGTTATTTTCTCTGTATGACAAAAACCTTTTAAAATAAACAGTTGAAAAAAAAAAAATCATGCTGCTGCAGCCATTTTAGTTCGACTGAGGCGAATCACAAATTTTCGTTAAAAATCAAACAATTTAAAATCTTCAAGTTGAATCTGGTTCGTTTTGAACCAATTCACTCAAAACTAGTAACAGCACAGTATTCTGTCTGGCAACGAGCTGTACACTTGTGTTTTCATCACATGACAATAGACTGACTTTTATTTGAGGAATTGATACAGAAAGTATATTGGAAAACTGTACAACTTTTCACTGTACAGTACATACAATAATATCTGTCTCTTAATATTGGACTGAAACTGGAAAACCCCTTTAATCAAATGAATAGTTAGGCTGGGTTTACACAGTCCTTGTTTAACTAAAGAACTGCCTTCAGTTTTTAATTGCAGTAATGAGTAGCACATGTTACTATGCATTTCACCTTTTCAATTTAATGGCTGATAGCATACAGGTGGAATACTGTCAGGATCTTAATTGATGAACTCTTTGTTTTGCCAGTACCAGTCCCTTAGTAAGATGGCTTTTTGTGTGTTTCCTGTCCGTGGCCATCTTGGTTCCTGCCTGTTGATTATTTGAACTCCTGCACCTGATCACTCAGTGCCTGAGTATTGTGTTTGAAGCCTGCTTCTGACAATCCATGAGCTGGGGCCTACTGATCTCAGTTGGTTCTATACTACCTGCTGCACTGTGGATACCTGCTACTACCAGTGCACTTCAAGTTGCAGCATACTACCTGCTGCATTGTAGATTCCTTCTACTACCTGCTGCACTGTATATACCTGCTAGTACCTGCTACACTGTGGATACCTGCTACTACCTGCTGAACTGTGGATACCTGCTACTACCAGTGCACTACAAGTTTCAACATACTACCTGCTGCATTGTGGATAACTGCTACTACCTGCTGCACTGTGGATACCTGCTATTACCAGTGAACTACGTGTTCCAGCATACTACCTGTTGCACTACAGATCCCAGCCATTGGTCTCTGGAAGCCCAGTAAAAGAGTCTTGACAAATACATAGTAACATTTGCCACTGATTACTGCAATTAAAAACTGCATGTAGTTCTTCAGTAAAGACGCATCATGTAAACCCAGCCTCATACAATTCCATCAAGCGGTTAAGAACTAAATATATATATGTGTTTGTATACATCATAGGTAGACCTCAACATATCTAGAAAATCACATTGTCTGATTTTTTAAGAATTTATTTGCAAATTATGGTGGAAAATAAGTATTTGATCACCTACAAACAAGCAAGATTTCTGGCTCTCACAGACCTGTAACTTCTTCTTTAAGAGGCTCCTCTGTCCTCCACTCATTACCTGTAGTAATGGCACCTGTTTGAAATTGTTATCAGTATAAGAGACACCTGTCCACAACCTCAAACAGTCACACTCCAAACTCCACTATGGTGAAGACCAAAGAGCTGTGAAAGGACACCAGAAACAAAATTGTAGACCTGCACCAGGCTGGGAAGACTGAATCTGCAATAGGCAAGCAGCTTGGTGTGAAGAAATCAACTGTGGCAGCAATAATTAGAAAATGGAAGACATACAAGACCGCTGATAATCTCTCTTGATCAGGATCCCCACGCAAGATCTCACCCCATGGGGTCAAAATGATCACAAGAACGGTGAGCAAAAATCCCAGAACCACACGGGGGGACCTAGTGAATGACCTGCAGAAAGCTGGGACTAACGTAACAAAGGCTACCGTCAGTAACACACTACGCCGCCAGGGACTCAGATCCTGCAGTGCCAGACCTGTCCCCCTGCTTAAGCCAGTATATATCAGGGCCCATCTGAAGTTTTCCTACAGCGCATTTGGATGTTCCAGAAGAGTATTGGGAAAATGTCATATGGTCAGATGAAACCAAAGTAGAACTGTTTGGAAGAAACACAACTCGTCATGTTTGGAGGAGAATGAATGCTGAGTTGCATCCAAAGAACACCATACCTACTGTGAAGCATGGGGGTGGGAACATCATGCTTTGGGGCTGTTTCTCTGTAAAGGGACCAGGACGACTGATCCATGTACATGAAAGAATGAATGGGGCCATGTATCGTGAGATTTTGAGTGCAAACCTCCTTCCATCAGCAAGGGCATTGAAGATGAAACGTGGCTGGGTCTTTCAGCATGACAATGATCCCAAGCACACCGCCAGGGAAACGAAGGAGTGGCTTCGTAAGAAGCATTTCAAGGTCCTGGAGTGGCCTAGTCAGTCTCCAGATCTCAACCCCATAGAAATCCTTTGGAGGGAGTTGAAAGTCCGTCTTGCCCAGCGACAGCCCCAAAACATCACTGCTCTAGAGGAGATCTGCATGGAGGAATGGGTCAACCAGCAACAGTGTGTGCCAACCTTGTGAAGACTTACAGAAAACATTTGACCACTGTCACTGCCAACAAAGGATATATAACAAAGTATTGAGATGAACTTTTGTCATTGACCAAATACTTATTTTCCACCATAATTTGCAAATAAATTCTTTAAAAATCAGACAATGTGATTTTCTAGATATTTTTTCTTATTTTGTCTCTCATAGTTGAGGTCTACCTGTGATGTCAATTACAGGCCTCTCTCATCTTATTAAGTGGGAGAACTTGCACAATTGGTGGCTGACTAAATACTTTTTTTTCCCCGCCGTAATTAATATAAATTGGATTCTTAAAGGGGTTTTCTGGGCAAAAAAACTTTTTTTTAAAATGGTATTTTAGTGCTATTAATGGGTTAATAATTGCACCAAAATACATTAGCATAGCAGTGTTTTGAGTGATTTCTGGCTTTCTCTGGGAACTCTTAGCATCCTCTGCATTTGTTTACATGCTAGCTTCCTGCTTCCATAGCCTACAACTCCCATGATCCCCCTCTCATGCCCTCTCTCTCACCCCTCCCTTTTTCCCTAGCTAGCCCGCGCACTACTGCTCTATCTACCTACCTATCCAACTCAGCCCCAGTCCACTCCCTCAATCATGCTTACCTGTCTTCTGTGTCCTGGAGTTCATTTTCTTCGGTCCTGCTGGCATCTTCTTCTGTGGACTTCTTGCGCATGCGTGGTATGCACTCTCGGCTTCTGCTGGCGACTGTACAATAGAGCTCCATTGCGCAGGCGCCGGCAGAAGCGGAGGAAGTGACGCTTCATGCCAGAAGACTGAAGATGGGTAAGTGTAAGGGGGACGGGGATGCAGGGAAGTATTGGTGATGCTTTATTTCTGGAAATGTGGAAACGGAACGCCCCACGTAGCGTCCCACAACAAAAAAGTGCTGCAGGAAAAAACGCGGCGGCAATGCATAGTGTTTTTTCCTGCAGCACTTTCACAGAAAGTCTGCCGAGGTTTCCTCTCTGCTTCCATTACACCTATAGGAAAACCATTGGCATTTCTGTAGGTATAATTGACATGCTATTGTGGCATCCCAGAGCTGGCTATGGCTGGGCTGAGGGTGATCTCTGTGCATTGTATTATTTCCTGTTGCTTCATAGCCTGTGTGACATAGCAGGGGGTCCTGAGTCTCACACAACACAGCGCCACCTAGTGAGCCTCACACATGCATTACACCTCCCATAGGATTGAATAGTAACCAAATGTCCAATGGGAGGACATTGCCTGGGAAAAGGGGAGGAGTCAGCGGATCACTGGGTCCCCATGGTAACACCCCTGCAGGAAGGTCCTGCATGTGAGGAGTTAGAAGTGTGGAGTGTTAGGAGGAGGAGGTGAGGAGATAAGTGTGATGTCCTGTGAAGAAAGCAGTGAGTTTAGTGCAGGAATCTCAAGTCCTAGACAGGCCCAGGAAGGTTGGAGAGCTGACATACTCCAGCTATTCAGAAGATCCTGTCCCCTGTCTGCCTAGCCATCGCCCTGAAGGAAGTCAAGCATCATTATCTTGTCAGCATGAGACTGTGGAGAGAACATTCTGGAACACGTGCTCCATAGCAAGTATCACAGGATCCAGGGACCAAGGCCAGACCTGTGGAATATCCTGCCACCCTGACTATTGCACCCCGAAACTCTGAGCTATCAGGACCACATAACGTGAGTGGGGAATATTATGTACTAGTATCATGGTGGGCATCCTCCTATGTGCCAAATAGGAGCCCAGACGCACCTCAGGGCTGTAACACTGAAGTATAAGGGCTAGGAACACCTTTCATCAAGTCTACCCTGTACCCCAGGACTTTGCGGTGTCACCAGGCGTACCCCGTTGTTTTGTATTGAAGAAACTGTTTAAGCATTTGTGCCTCCACACCCATGGAAGTAAAAGTTCAACTTTACAACCGTTTCTGTGTCTGGCTCTGCACCGACATCAGGGCGCCCCAAACACCACCAGTCGGCACAGTATAGGGGAAGCGCCCCGGGGGAACAATCACCACCAACATTTGTGCAGCCCCCTCATCACCGGTACCAGTGGTGGTAACGTGGGACAGCACCAGCGCTGCGCCCTCGTGCCCAGAGACCGTGACAAGTCTGCGCTGTTTGCACCCCGCAATCCCAACTGCAGCGTTACCTTCCATCTGGTCACCACACTATGATTTCCAAAACCACAACGGTTTTGGAAATTGCAGCGTCTCTGCTGCGCATATTTTTCCGCAAAGTGGGGATGGGATTCGCTAGAATCCCATATCCACTTTGCTGTGACTGTAAAATGCCGTGTTTTTTTCCACCACAGGCAAACAGCGGCATTTACTCCACATAGGGCTCCGGCCCCAAACCACTTATATGCTATTGTAGGGCTATTTGGTGGTGTAGTAAACTTACCTTTTTTGTGTCAAAATACAATTTCTCTGTTCAGAAATTCAACCTTTATGTCATATACAGATGAGCTGTTTGGTGTTCTTGGAGAGGGATTTCACATGCTGGAGCAGCCATTTTTTTTGTAGTTGCTTCAAATTGCCATGATTGGGACTAGGGGTGTACATAGAAATCACTGGACCTAATAGCAAAAGGACAATGTTTTTTAAGTAAATGCGTAAACGCCGCAATTTGTCCATGGCGAAAAAATTGTGGTGTTTTACAGTCAGAGTAAAGTGGATGGGATTGTAGCGAATCCCATGCCCATTTTGTGGTAAAAACCGCGCTGCGTACATGCGGAGATTTCCAAAACTGGTGCAGTTTTGGAAATCGCAGCATGTCAATTATACGGTAATGCTGGCGGTTTCCCCATAGGCAGGTCCGGCAAGTGCCCACTCGGCAGCCGGGTGTGACTGTGACTGGACCCGGCGGGGTACAGGACCCACGGCTAGCTGGAGATGGCCGGGGCCCCGGACCACTATGATAGCAGTTGGGGAAAGCCTGGTTCCCCTACCGCTATACATATTGCAAATGAAAAGGGGCCCCGGCATGTCACCAAGGGAGGTGACTTAAAATAATAAATACTAATACTCACCTCTCAGAGACCCCAGAGTATAATAATAGCACCGGAGTGGAGGGGGGCTGTTGGGAGCATATAATACTGTTTGGGGGCCCCTGCTGAGCATATAATACTGTGTGGGGGGGCCACTGTTGGGCATATAATACTGTGTGTGAGCCACTATGCAGTATATAATACTGTGTGGGGGCCACTACTGGGCATATAATACTGTGTGGGGGCAACTTCTGGACATATAATACTGTACGGGAGCCACTGAGGAGCATATAATACTGTGTGGGAGCCACTGTGGAGCATATAATACTGCGTGGGGGCCACTGTGGAGCATATAGTACTGCGTTGGGGCACCTTGAAGCATATAATACTGTGTAGGGCCACTGTGGAATATATAATTCCGTGTGGGGGTCACTTTAGAGCATATGATACTGTGTGGGGGCCACTGTGGAGTATATAATACTGCATGGAGGGCAATGTGGAGTATATAATTCTGTGTGGGGGCCACTGTGAAGTATATAATACTGTGTGGGGGCAGGGCCGTTTTAACACATTGGTGGGCCCAGTGCAAAGGTTTCCTAAGTGAGCCCCCCCGCTATTATACCCATCTGAAAGCTGCCAAAACTTAGATTTTATATGATGACCTTAAATAGTTGAAAATGTATTATCTGACCGATGGAACCTTCCGCCTGTCAAATGTTTTATACATTAATCTCTAGTGATAATCGTTATTGCTATTATTTTAGCATGTAGCGGATATCACTAGAGAGGCAGTCAGCATACAGTATTTTGCTCTATAAAGATCAGGTATGGACAGGGCAGGGACAGTGAAAAAATGTAAACTTTGTGCATGTGTTGTGTAAGTGTTCGGTTCAACTCTTTTGGCACTGTGACCTAGACGATGGTAAATGTCTCGGTCACAGCACCAATAAACTTCCTGATTATGTTATGTTCAGAGGGATATCACATAAAATACCCCTGTGATTAGGCTATGCGCGTGGCAGCAAATTTAGCTCCACCCACTTCTACGATGACTCCACCCATTTCCATCCATTTTTCTATGTGCCCCCACACAGTATAATCTTCCTACAGTCACCCTAACATTATAATGTTCCTCTCCAATTGCCTCACAGTATGAAGTCCCCTCTCCTGGTGCCCCAGTTTCAACTGGGGGAAACTAGAGGGGGACATTAAACTGGGGCAGCTGGAGGGGGACATTAAACCGTGGGGATACCTGGAGGGGGGACATTAAACTGGGGGCAGACATGTTCCCCTCCAGCTGCCCTTACGGTTTAATGCCCCCCTCCAGTTGCCCCCAGTTTAATGTCACCCTTCATCTGCCCCCCCAGTTTAATGTGCCTCTTCATCTCCCCCCAGTTTAAAGCCCCCCTCCATCTTCCCCCAGTTTAATTCCCCTCTTCATCTCCCCCCCAGTTTAATACCCCCTTCATCTGCCCCCAGTTTAATGCCCCTCCATCATCTGCCACCAGTTTAATGTCACCCTTTATCTGCCTCAAGTTTGATGCCCCCTTCATTTACCACCAGTTTGATGTCCCCCCTTCATCTGCCTCCAGTTTAACATAAAACACTGTTACTCACCTCTCCTCGCTCCCCTGTTGTTTCTTCTCTTGGACTGTTCAGGGAGCTACAGGCGTGATGTGAGTGACGCCATCACATCGAGCCTATAGCTCCCGGGGCTCGGAGCACACAGGGCTGTGCTTCAAAAAGAGCGGTGAAGCAGGAGCTGTCCGTGGACGGCTCCTGCTTCATCATTGTATTTAACTCATCTGTGCCTGGAGAGGATGCAGATGAGTTGATACCGGGACATACCTCCTGCGTACGGGACAGCGGGGCAGGACCTGGAATCCCAGATGGTTGGGAGGTATGCCCAATGGGGCCCCTGTACCATAGGGCCCGGTGCAAGTGCACCATTGGCCCTATGGTTAAAGCGGCCCTGCGTGGGGGCCACTGTGGACCATATAATATTGTGTGGGGGGTCACTGTGGAGCATATGATACTGTGTGGGGGCCACTGTGGAGTGGCACTATTAACAGTATCAGGTCCTGTTCACACGGTGGAATCTGACACTGATTTTGCAGAAGATTCCTCCCTCATTCTGCCTCCTATTGAAACTAATTGGAGCAGGAAGCTGGGAAAAAAGGTGTCCTGCTGGACCTTGACGCAGATTCTGCAGTTGTTTCGGAGACCGCGGCTTGAGACTCCGCACTGGTTAGACTCATTCATTTGGGCCTAATCAGCGGTGGAAAACCACAAGGGCATGCTGATGTTCTGCACCATGAGCCGGGGGCAGAAGATAAAGAAGAATCCGAGGCAGATGTCTGCCTCAAATTCCTCTTTACTTTCTGATGTCTAAACAGGTTGTACAGTATCTACTTGTATGGAATGGACTGTATTACACTCCACTCCAGTAGGTCTGCCTCAGCAAAAAAAAACACCCAATTTTGATTGTTTTTTTGCTGTATTGTGCATGAGTTACTCCAAAAGGGGCCCACTGGGACTCTGTCACCCAAGGGCCCACACAAACCTGAAGCCGGTCCTGTCCATAGGTATAATCGAAACAGAAAGTCCGCAGAGGTAACGTCTGTGAATTTTCTGTCTAAAGTGGTGCGGGAAGAACTGCGATGCATTCCCGCCACGGTTTTTCCCGCAGTGCTTTTTTTCTGTGGGATGCCACGTGGGGCCTTAGTCTTAACCCCTTAAGGACACAGCCCAAAAGTGCATTAAGGACCAGGCCTTGTTTTTCAAAACTGACATGTGTCACTTTATGTGGCAAGAACTTTGAGACGCTTAAACTTACACAAGTGATTTTGAGATTGTTTTCTCGTGACACATTGTACTTCATGTTAGAGGTAAACACTAATCGATATTTTTGTATTTATTTATAAAAAAAATAGGATATTTGATGGAAATTTGGAAAACAAATCGCAATTTTCAAAATGTGAAATTCTCTGCTTTTCAGACAGATAGTCATACCACCCAAATACATTAATAAATATTATCTACCATATCTCTGCTTTATATTGACATCATCTTTTAATCGTCCTTTAATTTATTTTGGATCTTAGAAGGCTTACAAGTGTAACAGCGATTTTCCAGATTTACAAGAAAATTTCCCAAACTAATTTTTTAGGGACCACTTCAGTTTTGAAGGGGATTATAAAGGCCTATATATTAGAAACCCCCCCATAAATCACCCCATTTTCAAAACTGCACCCCTGAAATAATTCAAAACAGCATTTGGGAAGTTTGTTAACCCTTTAAGCATTTCACAAGAATTAAAACGATATCGAGGTGAAATTTAGACATTTCATTTTTTTCCACTAATCCCTTCATTTAGCCCTAAATTTAACACATTCACAAAGGGTTAAAGGAGAAAATGCATCTCCCAGTTTATTATACAATTTCTCCAGAGCACAGAAATATCCCACATGTGTGTGTAAACTGATGTTTGGGCATTTGGCAGTGCACAGAAGGGAAGGAGCGACACTGGACGTTTGAAAAGCAGATTTTGCTGGAATAGTTTTCAGGTGCCATGTTGCATTTGCAGAGCCCCCAAAGTACCAAAACAGTGGAAACCCCCTAAAAGTGACCCCATTTTGGAAACCACACCCCTCACAGAACATGTCAAGTGGTATAGTGAGCATTTTGAACCCACAGCTGTTTCACAGATTTGGGACATGAAAATGAAAAATTTCTTTTTTTCCAATAAACTGTCAATTTAGCCCCAAATTTTTCATTTTCACAAGAGGACAAAGGAGAAAAAGCTCCCCAAAGTTTGTTACACAATTTCTCCTGAACAAAGAAATGCCCCATATGTGGTTGTAATCTGCTGCATGGGTACATGGTGGGGCTCAGAATGGAAAGAGCGCTATTTAGCTTTTGGAGGGCAGATTTTGCTGGAATAGTTTTCGGGTGCCATGTCACATTTGCAGAGCCCCTGAAGTACCAATACAATGGAAACCCCTCAAAAGTGACCCCATTTTGGAAATTACACCCCTCATAGAATTTATCTAGGGGTATAGTGAGCATTTTACCCTCACAGCTGTTTCACAGATTTTATCATCATTGGGACATAAACATGAAAAATAACTTTTTTTCCAATAAATCGTCCATTTAGCGACATATTTTTAATTTTTGCAAGTGGTTAAAGAAGAAAAAGCTCCCCACAGTTTGTTACACAATTTCTTCTGAACACAGAAATGCCCCATATGTGATTATAATCTGCTGTATGGGTACATGGTGGGGCTCAGAATGGAAAGAGCGCTATTTAGCTTTAGGACGGCAGATGTGGCTGGAATAGTTTTCAGGTGCCATGTCACATATGCAGAGCCCCTAAAGTACCAATACAATGGAAACCCCTCAAAAGGGACCCCATTTCAGAAACTACACCCCCCAAGGAATGTATCAAGGGGTATTATCATTTTGAGCCTAAAAATGCTTCCCAAAAATTAATGTACAAAGTGAAAATTGAAGTTTTTGAAGAAATATCCAATTTCAGAATATGTTGCGGCCACTTTGTGGCATCAGAGACATGAACTCCTAAAACTATTAAGTGGGCTATCCCGGGGGAAAAAAAATTATATATGTGGGTGTAAACTGCTGCTTGGGAACACAGCACGGCTCAGAAAGGAAGGAGCACTTTGTTTTTTTAGCTTTTGGAGTACAGATTTAGAGGGACTTTCTGGTCGCCATGTTATTTTTGCAGAGCCCTGGAGGTGCCAGTAAACTGGAACTCCCCAAGAAGTGACCCCATTTTGTAGGGGCAATTTTAGGGTCTCTGCAAATGTGACATGGCGTCCAAAAACCAACAATCTAAATCTGCGCTCCAAAAGTACATAGTGCTCCTTCACATCTGCACCCTGCTGTGTGCCCAAATGGCAGTTTATGCCCACATGTATGACACTGGTGTACCCAGGATAACGTACTTAATGCCATATGTGGGTATAAACTGCTGTTTGGGAACAGCCGGGCACAGAAGGGAAGGAGCGCTATTTTGTTTTTTAGAGCACAGTTTGGTTTATGGACCCCATGCCACTTTTGCAGAGCCCAAGAATTGCCAGTAAAGTGGAATCCACAGACTTGTGACCCCATTTTGGAAATTACACCCTTCAAGGGATTTATCAAGTGGTGTAGCGAGCATTATTAACCCTTAAGTGTTGCATTCATTTAATTTCCAGAAATGAATGCGCAGATGATAATGAAAAGTTAAAAATAACATTTTTCCAGAGATACGCCATTTCAGTGCCCGATATGTTGTGCCCAGCTTATGTCTGCAGAGACACAATCCAAAAACTGTTAAGCGGGGATCCCGGGCACAACAGCTTTTGGGGAGTTCATCTCTGATACAAGCCGGGTACAACATATTATGCACTGAAATGACGTATTCCTGGAAAAATTGTCATTTTCACCTTTCACAGTCAGATGCGTATTCATTTATGGATAATAAATTATAGCAACACTTGGGGGTTCAAAATGCTCAGTGTACCCCTGGATAAATTCCTTCAGGGGTGTAGTTTCCAAAATGGGGTAACATGTCAGGAGATTCCACTTTACTGGCGTTTCAGCTCTGCAAAAGTGCAATAGCGTCCAAAAACCAAACCGTCCAAGCCTGTGCTCCAAAAACCAAATAGCGCTCCTTCCACTCTGTGCCCGGCTGTCCCCAAACAGCAGTTTATACCCACATATGACATTAAGTACGTTACCCTGGGTACACCAGTGTCATACATGTGGGCATAAACTGCAGTTTGGGCACACAGCAGATCGCAGAAGAGAAGGAGCGCTATGTGGCTTATGGAGTGCAGATTCAGATGTTTGGTATCTGGACGCCATGTCATGTTTGCAGAGCCTGTAAGGTACCATAACAGTGGATTCCCCAAAGGAGTGACCCCATTTTGAAAACTGCACCCCTCAAAGAATTTATCAAGGGGTGTAGTAAGCATTAGTATCCCAGACGTGAATACACAGCGGATGGGGAAAAGTGAATAGGTAAGCTGTGCGGAGTGCATTGGGAAAACCAAATTCCCTATTATTTCCCCAGTAGTTCCTATTATTGGGGAGGTCACTCTGGGGGTCACTTCTGGTTTATTTTCCCTCATAAGCTCTATATCTGGGGTGTCCTCTGATATACGCTCGCACAGCTTATACATTCCCTTCCTGACGCAGCCAGTTATGTTCTAATGATTTGGCGATTTTTGGGTTTTTTGTCTTCACATTGTACGAGCTATATTTTCTTTATTTCTCTGGTGATGTAGCCATATGAGGGCTTGTTGTTTGCGGGGTGAGATGTATTTTGTAATGACATCATCTTTGGGTGCCTATAACTTATTGAATAAATTTTATTAACTCTTTCTTATTGGATTAAAAAAAACCCCATCAATTCTGGCACTGCGTTTTACCTTTGAAATTTTTCACCATGCAGCATAAAGCATAAGTAACATGTTACCTTTATTCTATGGGTCAGTACGATTACGGAGATACCTCATTTATACTGTTTTTTTTATGCAATACTAATTTTGCAGAACAAAAACCCATTTGGGGACATAAATTAATTGTTTTTGCATCGCCATCTTCTGAGATGCGTAACATTTTTATTTTACGGTGTACAGAGTTGGTTTAGGGCTTATTTTTTGCGGGACAACCTGTGCTTTTTATTGGTACTTTTTGGGGTACATATGACTTTTTGATCACTTTTTATGGCATATTTTGTAAGGTGAGATGGCAAAAAATCATTACTTTTGGCGAGTTTTTTCCATTTTTTTTTCCCCGCCATTCACCGTGTACATTAAATATTGTTTCATTTTTATTGTACAGATTGTTACGGATGCGGTGATACCAAATATGCATTGTTTCTATTAATTTTTAGGGTTTTATAGGAAAAGGGAATTTTTCGGGCTTTATTCTTTTATTAATTTTTTTTCAAACACTTTATTTTATTTTTTTGCACTTTTTTTTTATTTTTTCATGGGTCCCATTAGGACACCTGAGTCAGCAATGCTTTGATTGCTGGCTCAGCACTTTAGACTGCAAGACACGAGCATACAAGTGTCTTGCAGTCTATACAGGAAGTGAGGCTATGCAGACGCATAGCGCTCACTTCCGCAGGTCTCGGCAGGATCAACCAGGTAGTGGGGTCTCCAGGCAGCCTGGGGTCACTGGGCAGACCCCGGGCTGCAGATTATAGATATCGGCACCACCCGTTCTCGCCACGGGGGGTGCCGATCGGAGCGGCAACATGGCGGAACCCCTTGGATGCCGCGGTCATGTTTGACCACGGCATCCAAGGGGTTAAAACCTCCGATCGGAACTCAGTTCCGACCGGGGGATATGGAGCAGGGTAGGACTTCTTTATCCAACAGGTTATTCCTCTGGCTTAGGCTGTTAGAACAGGGTTAGGTTTTTAGATGATCTCCCAGGTGTGGACCGGCAGGAGTTCATTAGTTGGGATGGACTGGTAGCTGTATATAGCCCATGTGAGGGTCTTACCATCTTGGAGCAATGCTGGCAGACATGTGCACTGGCTGGAGGCCAGGCTGAGACTCTATTTGAAACAACCTCTCCCTGTGCAGGCAGGGGCTGGACTAGGGACTTGTCTTGGTTTGCCCCAGAAGCAGTGTGTGCTTCTATAGGCCGAGACCAAAACATGTGACTGAAGCAGCACGAGACTAGACATATGAGTTTGCAGAGCTAAGACAAGGTGCAAAGCTAGTTAACCCTTACACTGTTGCAGACAATCCTCAGTGTATGCTAAGTAATGCAGTAGAATACAATATACAGCACACAAAAAAAGGCTGACATGAGAAATTACCACCTGACAAAATACAAAATATTATGGCGGCATAATGACGATTTAAACAGAACGTTAACATCCCGTTCTGGGACACTGCAGTACACTCCCACTAATATATGTGCTATTTCCATTTTCCATTTTGTATACTTGCATTTCCTAGTTTCCATTTTAAATTGCAATAACACAGAGCTTGTACTAAATTCCTACAGCTAAAAGCTACTGTATGTGATTTGTGGTTCCTTTTTTGGGAGTTGTAATTTTTCAGACAATTGTTATGCTTTCCATTTCTAACTGTATCAGAGATTTATGCTGTCATCAGAATCAGGGCCACAAATACAGTTTCAACTGTATTAACAACCCAACTGTGACTTCTGTGAACTGAACTTACCACATTATAATGATTTATGATGTTGTGGCTGCTTCAATTTTATATAAATCAAGTACAGTAGAAGTGGATCGTCGGTTGTCGAACACAGAACAGCGGTGGGACTCCTGCGCGCGCCGGCAGAATGAGAAAAGAGGGAGGGGCCGTCCCGCAGGAGGAAGACTGGAAGGAAGTCACGTAAGTATAATGGGGTTTGGGGGATGGGCGGGATAGCTAGAGAGACAGGAAGGGGTGTATGGGAGGGAGGGAGGGAGAGAGGTAGGAAGGGGGGGAGAGAGGTGGAAGGGAACTAGTGTGGAAGCTGGTAACAGAAAGTTGAACCATGTAAACAAATGCAGAAGATACAAAAGGTATATGAGTGCATTTATTAACCCATTAATAGCACTAACATACTTTTTTTAAAAACAAAAACAAAAAAAACATTTTTTTGCCCCGAAAACCCTTTTAATGCTTAGATATTTTTTTTTATTTTTAAGTGACTTTTAGGCCATTCAGTGGCAACTGGTTTATATGTCTGTTTAACATTTGCTCCTGGTTGTTTTTCTGATGCATAAATGAGTGGCTGGAACATAATGTGAAAGTTGCCTTACTGTATACATGTGTTCTATTCTGATGCATTTTCAAAATTGCTTATTGCCTCATGTTTGCTGAATGCAACTGAGGTATCCAACTGTGACATCTTATTATTTATTTAGCTTACTTGTAGGGCTCACAATCTAAATTCCCTATTAATATGTCTTTGGAATTAAACCAAAAAAAAATTAAACCTGGAGGATCCCATGCAAAAACAGAGAGAACTCGATGTAGATGTTGTCCTTAGATTCAAACCTAGGACTCCAGCAGTGCAAGGCAATAGTACTAACCACTAACTCAAAGAAAACTTTTAGGCTACGGCTAGAGATGAGCGAATTTCTCAAAAGTTCAATTGTGCAGTTCGATTAGAATTTCCAAAAAAATTTGCTTCAATCCAGATTTATTTGTGGCGAATCGCGTTAAAAAAACACCTACGTCAGAGAGCGTGCATAGTGGTGTAGAACACTGTGCCTTGGAGTAACATGCATAGGGAGCCTACTGTGGTAGTGAAACAATGCTGTGAGTCAGTAAGACACGCACATGACAGGCATCTTAGAACCACTGCATACTTCACTTATTTGGCCACTTATGGGGCCAAAACTGACCAACTAACTCAAGTGTGAACTCAGCTTTACAGGTCCATGTTAGTGCCAGGTAGAAAGAACCATGCAGAGGCCCAACATCCTACTGTATCGTGAAAGAGCGCACTCCTTTTACACTGTCGTCTGCTGATTCCACATAGATGTCTACAGAGTGGCAAGGCAACATGATGTGTAGTTGGCAGCAGCATGAGGAGGCCACAGAGTGGCAAGGTGACATAATGTGGAGGTGGCAGCAGCATGAGGAGGCCATAGAGTGACCCGGTGGCAGCAGCATGAGCAGGACACAGAGTGACCCAGTGGAAGCGGCATGAGGAGGCCATATAACGACCCAGTGGCAGTAGCATGAGGAGGGCATACAGTGACCCAGTGACAGCAGCATGAGGAAGCCATACAGTGACCCAGTGGCAGCAGCATAAGGAGGACACAGTGTGACCCAGTGGTAGTGGCATGAGGAGGCCATACAGTGACCCAGCAGTGGCAGCAGCAGGAGGAGAACATACAGTGACCCAGTGGCAGTGGCATGAGGAGGACATAGTGAACCAAGGGCAGAGGCATGAGGAGGACATAGAATGACCCAGCAGTGGCAGCAGCATACAGTGACCCAGTGGAAGCAGAATGAGTAGGCCACAGAGTGGCAAGACGACATAATGTGGAGTTGGCAGCGGCATGAGGAGGGCATACAGTGACCCAGTGGCAGCGGCATGAGGAGGGCATACAGTGACCCAGTAGAAGCGGCATGAGGAGGCCAGTGACCCAGTGGCAGCAGTATGAGGAGGACACAGAGTGATCCAGTAGAAGCGGCATGAGGAGGCCATACAGTGACCCAGCAGTGTCAGCAGTATGAGGAGGGCATACAGTGACCCAGTGGCAGTAGCATGAGCAGGACATAGTAAACCAAGGGCAGAGATATGAGGAGGGCATACAGTGACCCGGTGGCAGTGGCATGAGGAGGGCCCACAGTGACTCAGTGGCAGCGGCATGAAGAAGCCATAGAGTGATTCAGCAGTGGCAGCAGCATGAGGAGGCCATACAGTGACCCAGTGGTAGCAGCATGAGGAGGACACAGAGTGACCCAGTGGAAGCAGATTGAGTAGGCCACAGAGTGGCAAGGCAACATAATGTGAAGTTATCAGCGGCATGAGGAGGGCATACAGTGATCCAGTGGAAGCGGCATGAGGAGGCCATACAGTGACCCAGTGGCAGCAGCATGAGGAGGACACAGAGTGATCCAGTGGAAGTGGCATGAGGAGGTCATACAGTGACCCAGTGGCTGCAACATGAGGGGGACAAAGAGTGACCCAGTGGAAGCGGCATGAGGAGGCCATACAGTGACCCAGTGGCAGCAGCATGAGGAGGACATACAGTGACCCAGTGGCAGCAGCCTTAGGAGGCCATACAGTGACCCGGTAACAGAGTGTGGAGATAGCAGCAGCCTTAGGAGGCCATACAGTGACCCAGTGGCAGCGACATGAGGAGGCCATAGAGTGACTCAGCAGTGGCAGCAGCATGAGGAGGACACAGAGTGACCGAGTGGCAGCAGAATGAGTAGGCTACAGAGTAGTAAGGCGACATAATGTGGAGTTGGCAGCAGCATGAGGAGGGCATACAGTGACCCAGTGGCAGCGGCATGAGGAGGGCATACAGTGATCCAGTGGCAGCAGCATGAGGAGGCCATACAGTGACCCAGTAGAAGTGGCATGAGGAGGCCATACACTGACTCAGTGGCAGCAGCAAGAGGAGCACATACAGTGACCCAGTGGCAGTAGCATGAGGAGGCCATACAGTGGCCCAGTGGCATGCGGAGGGCATATTGTGACCCGGTGGCAGCAGCATGAGGAGGACATACAATGGCCCAGTAACCGAGTGTGGAGGTAGCAGCAGCCTTAGGAGGCATACAGTGACACGGAGGCAGTGGCATGAGGAGGACACAGAGTGACCCAGTGGAAGCAGCATGAGGAGGCCATACAGTGACCCAGTGGCTGCAACATGAGGAGGACACAGAGTGACCCAGTGGAAGCAGCATGAGGAGGCTATACAGTGACCCAGTGGCAGCAGCATGAGGAGGCCATACAGTGACGCAGTGGCATGAGGAGGGCATAGAGTGACCCTGATGGCACCAGCATAAGGAGGCCATACAGTGACCCAGTGACAGCAGCATGAGGAGGGCATACAGTGACCCGGTGGCAGCAGCATGAGGAGGACATACAGTGACCCAGTGACAGCAGCCTTAGGAGGCCATACATTCACCCGGTGGCAGAGTGTGAAGATGGCAGCAGTGTGAGGAGGCCATACAGTCACCCAGTTGCAGAGTGCAGAGGTGGCAGCAGCGTGAGTAGGCCACAGAGTGGCAAGGTGATATAATGTGGAGGTAGCAGCAGTCTTAGGAAGCCATTCAGTGACCCAGTGGCAGAGTGAGGAGGTGGCAGGAGCATGAGAAGGCCATACAGTCACCCAGTGGCAGAGTATGGAGGTGGCAGCAGCGTGAGTAGACCACAGAGTGGCAAGGTAATATAATGTGGAGGTAGCAGCAGCCTTAGGAGGCCATATAGTGAACCGATGGCAGAGTGTGGTGAGACAGCATGGATCATTTAATCTGCTGCATCAGGAATTGGTGGGTGCAAATCCTGGCTGATCCATACCTGATTCATCTTCTCAAAGGTCAGTCTCTCCAAATTTTGGGTGGACAGGCGAGTTCTCCTTGGGGTAACTATGGCACCCACCACCCTAAACACCCACTCTGATGCCACACTACTGGCCGGGCAGGACAGCTTTTTTCAGGGCAAATTCGGACAGTTGCAACCACAAATCCAGTTTGGCTGCCCAGTTGTCCAGCGGATCCTCGGTGACGGGTGGAAAGTTGCAGTATAAGTATGCCACCATCTGCTGGTTCAAGTTCTGCTCTGTGTCAAGCTACTACGCGGATCAAGAAAGCTGCTCATCAGCGACTCTAGGCTCAGGCTCCTGCCACCCCCACCACCTCCGACAGCTTCCATACTAGTTCAAGTTGAGTGCTCAGGGTTCCCCCGATCGGACATACGAGAGGATGGACTATGGCGCAGATAGGTACTAGCCAACTTGCTACATAGCATGTCTCTATAGTAGTTCAGTTTGTCCTTCCTATCAGCGGGTGTAAAAAAAAGCCCCCCATTTTTACCGGTAGTGAGGGTCTAACATGGTGGAGAGCCAGTAGTCATCCCTCTGCCAAATGATGACAATTCGGCTGTCACTGCACAAGGAAGTGAGCATGCATTGGGCCATTTGCGCAAGTGACTCCAAGGGACTCCCTGCATCCATCTCCACTGCATACTGCCATGGTGTGTCTGAGTCATCTGCCTCATCTCCCTCTTGCTGTTCCGGTTGCTCCTGCTCCTCCTCTCCACCCATTTGTCTACACATTGCTTGTGCACCAATGTCCTCCTCATCCTCCAGTTCAGCCCCCACAGGGCTCATGTGGCCATGAGATGTAGGCACCTGACCAGCCAAATTGAAAAGCATCTTTTTCAGAATGTGAATCTGTGGAATGACTTTGTTCATCTTGTAGTCCTAGCGACTGACTAACAAATTGGCCTCCTCAAAGGGAATGGGCAAATGGCAGGTGCCAGGCATGAGCTGCCACTGGCTAACAAAGTTACGCATGGGAGTACCTCTGTCCGCTTGGATCATCAAGAAATTGTTTATGGCTTTTCTCTGTTCATATAGTCGATCCAACATATGGAGGGTTGAATTTCAACGGGTGGAAACATCACACATCAGCCTATGTTGTGGGAGGCCGTTCTGCCGCTGCAGCTCAAGGAGGGTGTGCTTGGTGGTGTACAAGTGGCTGAAGTGCATGCAAAGTTTCCTTGCCATTTTTAGGATGTCTTGCAGATGGGTGGAACACTTAAGGAAACGCTTGAAAACCAGATTGAACACATGCTCCATGCAGGGCGCATGACTCAGCCCTCCTTGACACAGCACTGACACCATGTTCTTCCCATTGTCGGTCACCATGGTTCCAATTTTAAGTTGTCTTGGAGAAAGCCAGGATTCGAATTCTTGACTGAGGGTACGGAGCACTTCCTTCCCTGTGTGACTTCGTTCGCCCAGGCAAACGAGATGTAGAACAGTGTGACACCGCTGTGCCCTGCACATGTGGTATGCTGGAGAAGCACTGGGAATTGTCCCTGCAGTGGAGGCTGAGGGCACAGTGGAGGATGAGGCGGACACTGTTGCAGGACCAACGGCGTGAGAACGTGGAGGCAGAAGCTGTGCACCTGTCCAAGTTGCTGGTATGTCTGGGCAGGAACCACATTAACCCAGTGGGCCGTAAATGACATAAATTGTCCTTGACCTTAGTTACAGCTCCACACGTCAGTGCTGCTTTGGCAGATACCAACAGGCTCAAGGACTGGCCCACCTTCTCTTCTACATATTTGGGCAGAGTTGGTACTGCCTTCTTGGCAAAGAAATAATGGCTTGGGACTCTCCACTTCGGCTCGGCGCAAGCCATCATTTCTCTGAAAGGTGCAGAGTCCACCAATTGTAAAGGAAGGGACTGCAGTACCAGCAACTTGGACAGGAGCACAATCAGCTTCTGCACCATTGGATGAGTGCACGTGCGACCACCCCGGGAGAATCGTGCAGGAAGCTGGACTGTCATGGTGACCCTATAGGCACCATAACTCCCAGGAGAGGTGCACAGAGTAATTGGAAGGGTCAGTTAGATGTGACGAAAGTTGGCGTAAGGAGACACCCGCAGGTCCCTGGGCTGAGATGGTGAGTGGGTGTCAGTACTAATCTTCAACTAGGAGCTGGAGCCCATAGCTGTAAGGAAGGCAATGTCCAGGCCAGGATCAGTTGAACTACTCACTGCTTTATTGGAACAGGCATATGCCGGTTCACCTGTCCTGTTGCGGTGAGCTGTGGCAAAGCGGCTTGTAGCTAGCTGAAACCTCCCCATAAATTAGCAGAGAGTCTTAAATGTCTGCAGTTCCAGCTTCTGGTCCACTGCAGAAGTTCAGGTAACTTGTAGAGTTAGGTGCAGGCTGCCAGGGTTGTGGTTCTGCTCAGCCTAATTTAATCCTGTCCTCTTACTGATAGTAATGCTGTCACACAGCTTCTCTACCCTGCTGCTGCTGTGACACTTCCTCACAGCATACAGTATCTGACACACAAAATGGCTACAGCCACACTACTTGCTTGCTTCTTCCCTGGCTGTCTGCTTACAGAATACTAGTCTTCTCTCTGCTATGACTATTTTCTGTTCCAGCTACAGATCCGCCCACCTTACTGAGTGGTGCTATATTTAACCTTGTGGGGACCACAGCTTGCAGTGTTGTAGTGAGGATTCAGGTCACCTGGAATAAGTCCACTATGCGATAATGACTTTTATGGATCAGAACTTTTTATTCCATGCTTCTTCCAAGTATCTCTGTATAGCATCTGCCCCTCCTAGCTCAGCTCCTCCTCCCTTACTACCTCACTGTTGCTAGGCAGACAAAGCAAAATGAGTAAGCATCAAATAACATACAGAATATACTTATAACAACATCACATCTCTCCCCTTCTTATAAAAATAACAAAAACAAAAGAAAATGCAACCATTATAAATGGACAATAAATCAAACATCCAGATTGACAGAAAAATTTTACTGCTGAACATAATCCATTTGGTGCATTGGTGGCCTTTGTGACTCATTCTCTTTGGGTAGCGTAGAGACATCTCATTATCAGATAAAGTCTGTGAATTGTCAGAAACATCTCTTGTTGGTGTTGCTGAACCAGTTGTATCTGGTGGGATTTCCTCATCATCTGTCTCCTCTGTACTTGCTCCTGGGTCATAGCCACAAAGTTTTTTAAAATGGGACACATTTCTTGTGTCTTGATGACCTTGGTGTTGAGCAGTAACCATGGTACCCTTGACATGTGTGACTTGAAAGGGTTCCGGATGATAAGGGTATCATAATTTGTCACTAGGTCTCAGCCTTTTAACAAGGACCCAGTCTCCCACGTCCAGCTGTTTGAAACGATGACTGCTCTTATCTGCATATCTTTTCATCCTGCCTTTGGCAAGGGAATCATTGAGGACCAATGGAGTCTGGACGGAAACTACAGGGATGTTCGGAAGCTTAATGCCTGCTGAAAAGCACAGTTGCTGGCGGAGTTCCTGTAGTAGAGTGTGGGGAGGCTCTGTACTGTCTAAGGAATCTGTATAATTCTTGTTTCAAATCCTTGTGTTCCATGGTAGCAATCCGAAGAGTTTTGTTGATTGACTGCATGAAGCGTTCCACTTCGCCATTGGCTTGAGGCCAATAAGGAGTTATTTTCCTGTGGGTGAAACCAAGATAAGTTGCAAAAGACTGAAAATCTGCACTATTAAAAGGCGGCCCATTGTCGGTCTTTACTGTTTCAGGTGTTCCATATGCAGAGAAGATTTTGTCCAGTTTTGGTATGACAGCTCTTGCAGAGGTGGTGGAAACAGGTTCAATAACTGGAAACCTAGAAAAATCATCTATGACAACCAGTAAATAGGAATGATCTGGTAAAGTGCAGAAATCAACGCTAACATCAGTCCACGGACTTTCTGGCAGAGGTGACATTAGTACTGATGCTCGGCTATGGTCCACCGTAGTTGCTTGACAAGGTATACATGTGTTAATAAGTGCTTCCACTTGTTTATCTAGTCCTGGAAACCATACTTTCTCCCTAAGCAATTGCTTTGTTTTAACTATGCCTTGATGAGCGTCATGAGCCAGATCGAACACTCTATTTTGAAGTTTCTGAGGTATGACCAGGCGGTTGTCACACAGTAGTATGTTTGAGTCAGATAAAAAAAAATGCTACCAGTTTTGAACACCTGAGTTAAAATCGCACCAAAGCCTACAGGACTGGCATCCACAATGAGCTCAGTAGACTTTAGAGGATCAAAACAGGCCATGGCTGTGTCACTAGTCAGACTGGACTTTAGTGTGTCAAATGCTGATTGATGTTCAACCATCTATGACCAAGGAGTATCATTTTTAGTGAGGTGTCATAGGGGTTCAGAAACAATAGCTAGATCAGGTATGAAACTTCCACAGTATGTGACCAGCCCAAGAAGCCTCCGAACATCTGATACATAGTGAGGCTGGCTAGCAGAAGTTATGGCAGCTATTTTCTCAGGGTCTGCAGAAACGCCATTTTCAGAAAAAATATAGCCAAAAAAAAATTTAATGACGTCTGGTTGAACTCACATTTTGACGGATTTACGGTTAAATTGCAGGTTTGCAGTCTCTGAAAGACTTGTTCTAAGTGGTTGTCATGTTCCTCTTGGGTTGTGCCAAAGATAAGGATGTCATCACTGACATTGAGGACTCCAGGTATTCCTAAAAGAACCTATCTGATAACGTTCTGAAATATTTCTGCAGTCGATGAAATGCCAAAATTCAGCCTCTTGAACCTTCTCAGACCGACATGAGTGCTAAAAGTTGTTATATATCTGGAGTCTGGGTGCAATTCAAGCTGATGATAACCAGATTTTAGATCAATTTTTGAAAATATTTTTGCACCATTTAGATCTGTGAGAATGTCATCAATAGTAGGCGTAATGTGACTTTCTCTTTGAATGGCTCGATTGGCATGTCGCATATCCACACAATCTGATTTTACCAGGTTGCTTAGGTTTAGGTGCAACAACAATTGGTGAGACCCAGGGAGTTGGGCCCTCCACACGTTCAATAACATCAGATGTCTCCAGGTCTTGCAGTTCTTTCTCCACAAGCTTGCGGACATGGAATGGGATGTGCCTGTGAGGTTGAACTGAAGGTTGTACTGACTGGTCAATGTGTAATTTCACTTGAAAGTCTTTCAGCTTTCCTAGGCCTTGAAAGAGTTGAGGATATTTCTGCATAATATTTTGGCCTGAAGAGTGTGTTGCGCTGTTTACCAGTTTCACTAGGCCCAGAGATACCGCACTACTGCAGCTGAGAAGTGTCTGCAGAACACTCCACTACATAGAAAGTGTCCGTGATGGATTTCCCATGAGACGTTAGTACTGACTGAAATTTGCCACACGGGGTAATGCAGTAGCTGAACCATAAGGATATATCTTCAGGTTAGTACATTGCAAAGCAGGTTTGTTCTTTAGCTGGTTATAGGTGGCATGACTAATAACGTTGACAGACGCCCCTGTGACGTTGACAGTGTCTCCACCAGAATGCCATTTATTAAGATGACTTGTTTGGGGTTAGTAATTGCATGCACATTTTGAGACCCCTCTTCAGTCACTGAGAATAAGTAGGTGCTGCTGGGCTCATCAGCAGGGGGCACTGACTGCACTGCCTGAACTTTCTGTGGCATGACATGTTTTGCAGAGAGAGAAGATTGTGATTTAGATCTGCAAACTTTTGCAAAGTGATTTTGTTTTCCACAGTTATAACAAGTTACTCCCTTTGCTGGGCAGGGTTTCTGATGAGGATAAGGACCTCCACAGTTGTAGCAGGATGATGCCTGTGTGAGAGGCACGTGGCTTCTGAGTGAGCTTTGCTATAGAAGATGGCTGCTGCATCATGAATGCGTGCAATGTCCACTAACTTTGCTAAAGTCATGGTGGGATCTCTGAGTGCTTGTCTCCTAAACTTAGATGAGACACATCCTTGTATGATTTGCATCAGAATTTCCTTGTGTGTATCTGCAAATTCACAGTAAGCTACAAGTTGTCTTATTATTTATCAATGCTTTCTGTTGTTGACTGTTTTGACTGTCTAAACTTGAAAATTTCAAAGGCTGCATTTATGTATGGAGAGAAGTGTTTACTGAATGCTGCTTTGCATAGCTCAGAGTCCCTGTCATCCCCTGTATTAGGCAGAGTTGTGAAGATATCATATACTTGCTCCCCTGCATAGTGTAACAACATTGCTTTCTTTCTTGCATTATGAGTAATGTTCAGTGCTTGCAGGAATATCTCAAAGCTTTTCAGCCATTTATTCCAGTATGCTGCCAAGTTTGCTTGGGGCTGGTGCACATCAAATGCAGCAAAGGAGGGTAAGCAGGCCATGGCTAGTGCTACTATTGCAGTCTTCTATACAATTTGCTGTAGCTGTGAAATACCTTTAGTTGATGATTCTTAATCCTCGTCGCCAATTGTAGTGTTGTAGTGAGGATTCAGGTCACCTGGAATAAGTTCACTATGCGATAATGACTTTTATGGATCAGAACTCTTTATTCCATGCTTTCTCCCAAGAATCTCTGTCTAGGATCTGCCCCTCCTAGCTCAACTCCTCCCCCCTTACTACCTTACTGTTGCTAGGCAGACAAAGTAAAATGAGTAAGCAGCAAAGAACATACAGATTATACTTATAACAACATCACACAGCTTACCAGGACAAGTGATACCAGAGAACAATAGCTTGAAAACAATTCACAACTGAATACAGTATGAACATGACAACATAGACTAACAATCATCACATGAAAGACACTTTTATGGCCAAATAACCATAAGTAACTCCTGTGAGGGGGTTACACACGCATATTGTTGTCTCTTAGATTTAGATTCTCTGATCGATTACTGATGCAATGACTGACTAGGAGGAGAAGGAGGAGCAGGAGCATCACAACCAACAGATGATGGAAAGGACACACAGCTTACTTTGGCTGAGGTGGTGGAGCCTTGACTGCCTGAAATGGGGTGTGTGCCACTGTGTGATGCGACGGTTCCTGCAGCAGGCTGGACCACCACATTGGAGCCATGGCTCTCCCAGGCCACTTTATGCTGACGCTACATACAGTGGGGAAAAAAAAGTATTTAGTCAGCCTCTAATTGTGCAAGTTCTCCCACTTAAAAAGATGAGAGAGGCCTGTAATTGACATTATAGGTAGACCTCAACTATGAGAGACAAAATGAGAAAACAAATCCAGAAAATCACATTGTCTGATTTTTTAAGAATCTATTTGCAAATTATGGTGGAAAATAAGTATTTGGTCAATAAAAAACGTTCATCTCAATACTTTGTTATATATCCTTTGCTGGCAATGACAGAGGTCAAACGTTTTCTGTAAGTCTTCACAAGGTTGGCACACACTGTTGCTGGTATGTTGGCCCATTCCTCCATGCAGATCTCCTCTAGAGCAGTGATGTTTTGGGGCTGTCGCTGGGCAACACGGACTTTCAACTCCCTCCAAAGGTTTTCTATGGGGTTGAGATCTGGAGACTGGCTAGGCCACTCCAGGACCTTGAAATGCTTCTTACGAAGCCACTCCTTCATTGCCCTGGCGGTGTGCTTGGGATCATTGTCATGCTGAAAGACCCAGCCATGTTTCATCTTCAATGCCCTTGCTGACGGAAGGAGGTTTGCACTCAAAATCTCACAATACATGGCTCCATTCATTCTTTCATGTACACGAATCAGTTGTCCTGGTCCCTTTGCAGATAAACAGCCCCAAAACATGATGTTGCCACCCCCATGCTTCACAGTCGATATGGTGTTCTTTGGATGCAACTCAGCATTCACTCTCCTCCAAACACGACGAGTTGTGTTTCTACCAAACAGTTCTACTTTGGTTTCATCTGACCATATGACATTCTCCCAATACTCTTCTGGAACATCCAAATGCTCTCTAGCAAACTTAAGACTGGCCCGAATATGTACTGGCTTAAGCAGGGGGACATGTCTGGCACTGCAGGATCTGAGTCCCTAGCGGCGTAGTGTGTTACTGACGGTAGCCTTTGTTACGTTAGTCCCAGCTTTCTGCAGGTCATTCACTAGGTCCCCCAGTGTGGTTCTTGGATTTTTGCTCACCTTTCTTGTGATCATTTTGACCCCACAGGGTGAGATCTTGCGTGGAGCCCCTGATCGAGGGAGATTATCAGTGGTCTTGTATGTCTTCCATTTTCTAATTATTGCTCCCACAGTTGATTTCTTCTACAATTTTGTTTCTGGTGTCCTTCCACAGCTCTTTGGTTTTCACCATAGTGGAGTTTGGAGTGTGACTGAGCTTGTGGACAGGTGACTTTTATACTGATAACAATTTCAAACAGGTGCCATTACTACAGGTAATGAGTGAAAGACAGAGGAGCCTCTTAAAGAAGAAGTTACAGGTCTGTGAGAGCCAGAAATCTTGCTTGTTTGTAGGTGACCAAATAGTTATTTTCCACCATAATTTGCAAATAAATTCTTAAAAAATCAGATAATGTGATTTTCTGGATTTGTTTTCTCATTTTGTCTCTCATAGTTGAGGTCTACCTATGATTATTATTGTTATTGTTTATTTATATAGCACCATTAACCCCTGAATGACATTGGACGTACTATTACGTCCTGTGCGCTTGGTACTTAGCGCAACAGGGCGTACTAATACGCCCAGGGGCGGCCGCCCGCTCACTATCTGAGCGGGCGGCATCGGAACCTGGTGTTAGCTGTAACTGACAGCTAACACCCTGCTCCATATCCCCCGGTCGGAACTGAGTTTCGATCGGCGGTTTTAACCCCTTGAATGCCGCGGTCAAACATGACCGCGGCATCCAAGGGGTTCTGCCATGTTTCCTCTCCCCTTGGCACCCCCTGCGGCGAGATCTATAATCTGCAGCCTGGGGTCTGCCCAGTGACCCCAGGCTGCCTGGAGACCCCACTACCTGGTTGATCCTGCCGAGACCTGCGGAAGTGAGCGCTATGCGTCTGCATAGCCTCACTTCCTGTATAGACTGCAAGACACTTGTAAGCTCGTGTCTTGCAGTCTAAAGTGCTGAGACAGCAATCAAAGCATTGCTGGCTCAGGTGTCCTAATGGGACAAATGAAAAAATAAAAAAAAAGTGAAAAAAAATAAAATAAAGTGTTTGAAAAAAATTAATAAAAGAATAAAGCCCCAAAAATTCCCTTTTCCTATATAAAATGAATTATATAAAAAAAAAACTAAAAATTTATAAAAACAATGCATATTTGGTATCGCCGCGTCCGTAACAACCTGTACAATAAAACTGAAACAATATTTAATGTACACGGTGAACGGCGGGAAAAAAAACTGAAAAAACTCGCCAAAAGTAATGATTTTTTGCCATCTCACCTTACAAAATATGCCATAAAAAGTGATCAAAAGGTCATATTTACCCAAAAACAGTACCAATAAAAAGCACAGGTTGTCCCGCAAAAAATAAGCCCTAAACCAACTCTGTAAACCGTAAAATAAAAATGTTACGCATCTCAGAAGATGGTGATGCAAAAACAATTAATTTATGTCCCCAAATGGGTTTTTGTTCTGCAAAATTAGTATCGCATAAAAAAACAGTATAAATGAGGTATCTCCGTAATTGTACCGACCCGTAGAATAAAGGTAACATGTTACTTATGCTTTATGCTGCATGGTAAAAAATTTCAAAGGTAAAACGCAGTGCCAGAATTGATGGTTTTTTTTTTTAATCCAACAAGAAAGAGTTAATAAAATTTATTCAATAAGTTATAGGTGCCCAAAGATGATGCCATTACAAAATACATCTCACCCCACAAACAACAAGCCCTCATATGGCTACATCACCAGAGAAATAAAGAAAATATAGCTCGTACAATGTAAAGACAAAAACCCCAAAAATCGCCAAATCATTAGAACATAACTGGCTGCGTCAGGAAGGGAATGTATAAGCTGTGTGAGCGTATATCAGGGGACACCCCAGATTTAGAGCTTACGAGGGATAATAAACCAGAAGTGACCCCCAGAGTGACCTCCCCAATAATAGGAACTTCTGGGGAAATAGTAGGGAATTTGGTGTTCCCAATGCAACTCCGCACAGCTTACCTATTCACTTTTCCCCATCCACTGTGTATTCACGTCTGGGATACTAATGCTTACTACACCCCTTGATAAATTCTTTGAGGGGTGCAGTTTTCAAAATGGGGTCACTCCTTTGGGGAATCCACTGTTATGGTACCTTACAGGCTCTGCAAACATGACATGGCATCCAGATACAAAACATCTGAATCTGCACTCCATAAGCCACATAGCGCTCCTTCTCTTCTGCGCTCTGCTGTGTGCCCAAACTGCAGTTTATGCCCACATGTATGACACTGGTGTACCCAGGGTAACGTACTTAACGTCATATGTGGGTATAAACTGCTGTATGGACACAGCCGAGCACAGAAGGGAAGGAGCGCTATTTGGTTTTTGGAGCACAGGCTTGGACGGTTTGGTTTTTGGACGCCATTGCACTTTTGCAGAGCTGAAACGCCAGTAAAGTAGAATCTCCTGATTTTGGAAACTACACCCCTGAAGGAATTTATCCAGGGGTACAGTGAGCATTTTTAACCCCCAAGTGTTGCTATAATTTATTATCCATAAATGAATACGCAGCTGACTGTGAAAGGTGAAAATGACAATTTTTCCAGGAATACGCCATTTCAGTACTTAATATGTTGCACCCGGCTTGTATCAGAGATGAACGCTCCAAAAGCTGTTATGTCAGGGATCCCCGCTTAACAGTTTTAGGATTGTGTCTCTGCAGACATAAGCTGGGCACAACATATCGGGCACTGAAATGGCGTATCTCTGGAAAAATGTTATTTTTAACTTTTCATTATCATCTGCGCATTCATTTCTGGAAATTAAATGAATGTAACACTTAAGGGTTAATAATGCTTGCTACACCACTTGATAAATCCCTTGAAGGGTGTAGTTTCCAAAATGGGGTCACAAGTCTGTGGATTCCACTTTACTGGCAATTCTTGGGCTCTGCAAAAGTGGCATGGTGTCCATAAACCAAACTGTGCTCTAAAAACCAAAATAGCGCTCCTTCCCTTCTGTGCCAGGCTGTTCCCAAACAGCAGTTTATACCCACATATGGCATTAAGTACGTTATCCTGGGTACACCAGTGTCATACATGTGGGCATAAACTGCCATTTGGGCACACAGCAGGGTGCAGATGTGAAGGAGCACTACGTACTTTTAGAACGCAGATTTAGATTGTTGGTTTTTGGACGCCATGTAACATTTGCAGAGACCCTAAAATTGCCCCTACAAAATGGGGTCACTTCTTGGGGAGTTCCAGTTTACTGGCACCTCCATGGCTCTGCAAAAATAACATGGCCTCCAGAAAGTCCCTCTAAATCTGTACTCCAAAAACTAAAAAAACAAAGTGCTCCTTCCTTTCTGAGCCCTGCTGTGTTCCCAAGCAGCAGTTTATACCCACATATATAATTGTTTTCCTCCCAGGATAGCCCACTTAATAGTTTTAGGAGTTCATGCCTCTGATGCCACAAAGTGGCCGCAACATATTCTGAAATTGGATATTTCTTCAAAAACTTCAATTTTCACTTTGTACATTAATTTTTGGGAAGCATTTTTAGGCTCAAAATGATAATACCCCTTGATACATTCCTTGGGGGGTGTAGTTTCTGAAATGGGGTCCCTTTTGAGGGGTTTCCATTGTATTGGTACTTTAGGGGCTCTGTAAATGCGACATGGCACCTGAAAACTATTCCAGCCACATCTGCCCTCCTAAAGCTAAATAGCGCTCTTTCCATTCTGAGCCCCACCATGTACCCATACAGCAGATTATAATCACATATGGGGCATTTCTGTGTTCAGAAGAAATTGTGTAACAAACTGTGGGGAGCTTTTTCTTCTTTAACCACTTGCAAAAATTAAAAATATGTCGCTAAATGGACGGTTTATTGGAAAAAAAGTAATTTTTCATGTTTATGTCCCAATGATGATAAAATCTGTGAAACAGCTGTGAGGTCAAAATGCTCACTATACCCCTAGATAAATTCTATGAGGGGTGTAATTTCCAAAATGGGGTCACTTTTGAGGGGTTTCCATTGTATTGGTACTTCAGGGGCTCTGCAAATGCGACATGGCACCCAAAAACTATTCCAGCAAAATCTGCCCTCCAAAACCTAAATAGCGCTCTTTCCATTCTGAGCCCCGCCATGTACCCAAGCAGCAGATTACAACCACATATGGGGCATTTCTTTGTTCAGGAGAAATTGTGTAACAAACTTTGGGGAGCTCTTTCTCCTTTGTCATCTTGTGAAAATGAAAAATTTGGGGCTAAATTGACAGTTTATTGGAAAAAAAGAAATTTTTCATTTTCATGTCCCAAATCTGTGAAACAGCTGTGGGTTCAAAATGCTCACTATACCACTTGACATGTTCTGTGAGGGGTGTGGTTTCCAAAATGGGGTCACTTTTAGGGGGTTTCCACTGTTTTGGTACTTTGGGGGCTCTGCAAATGCAACATGGCACCTGAAAACTATTCCAGCAAAATCTGCCATACAAAAGCAAAATAGCGCTCTTTCCATTCTGAGCCCCACCATGTACCCATACAGCAGTTTACGACCACATATGGGGCATTGCTGTGTTCAGGAGAAATTGTTTAACAAACTATGGGTCCTTTTTCTCCTTTAACCCCTTGTGAAAATGAAAACTTTGGGGATAAAGTGACGTTTTAGTAATTTTTCATTTATACATCCCAATGTTAGTAAAATCTGTGAAACAGCTGTGGGGTCAAAATGCTCACTATACTCCTTGATGAATTCTGTGAGGGGTGTAGTTTCCAAAATGGGGTCACTTTTAGGGGGTTTCCATTGTTTTGGTACTTTGGGAGCTCTGCAAAAGCAACATGGCACCTGAAAACTATTCCAGCAAAATCTGCCCTACAAAAGCAAAATAGCGCTCTTTCCATTCTGAGCCCCACCATGTACCCATACAGCAGTTTACGACCACATATGGGGCATTGCTGTGTTCAGGAGAAATTGTTTAACAAACTATGGGGTCCTTTTTCTCCTTTAACCCCTTGTGAAAATGAAAACTTTGGGGATAAAGTGACGTTTTAGTAATTTTTCATTTATACATCCCAATGTTAGTAAAATCTGTGAAACAGCTGTGGGGTCAAAATGCTCACTATACTCCTTGATGAATTCTGTGAGGGGTGTAGTTTCCAAAGTGGGGTCACTTTTAGGGGGTTTCCATTGTTTTGGTACTTTGGGGGCTCTGCAAATGCAACATGGCACCTGAAAGCTATTCCGGCAAAATCTGCTTTTCAAACGTCCAGTGTCGCTCCTTCCCTTCTGTGCACTGCCAAATGCCCAAACATCAGTTTACACACACATGTGGGATATTTCTGTGCTCTGGAGAAATTGTATAATAAACTGGGAGATGCATTTTCTCCTTTAACCCTTTGTGAATGTGTTAAATTTAGGGCTAAATGAAGGGATTAGTGGAAAAAAATGAAATGTCTAAATTTCACCTCGATATCGTTTTAATTCTTGTGAAATGCTTAAAGGGTTAACAAACTTCCCAAATGCTGTTTTGAATTATTTCAGGGGTGCAGTTTTGAAAATGGGGTGATTTATGGGGGGTTTCTAATATATAGGCCTTTATAATCCCCTTCAAAACTGAAGTGGTCCCTAAAAAATTAGTTTGGGAAATTTTCTTGTAAATCTGGAAAATCGCTGTTACACTTGTAAGCCTTCTAAGATCCAAAATAAATTAAAGGACGATTAAAAGATGATGTCAATATAAAGCAGAGATATGGTAGATAATATTTATTAATGTATTTGGGTGGTATGACTATCTGTCTGAAAAGCAGAGAATTTCACATTTTGAAAATTGCGATTTGTTTTCCAAATTTCCATCAAATATCCTATTTTTTTTATAAATAAATACAAAAATATTGATTAGTGTTTACCACTAACATGAAGTACAATGTGTCACGAGAAAACAATCTCAAAATCACTTGTGTAAGTTAAAGCGTCTCAAAGTTCTTGCCACATAAAGTGACACATGTCAGTTTTGAAAAACAAGTCCTGGTCCTTAACGCACTTTTGGGCTGTGTCCTTAAGGGGTTAATTCCATGGTGCTTTACATTTGTGGATTTACATAGGTACACCAGATATACAAAACAGATAATGCTAACAGAGACCAACTGGTACAGTGGGATAGAGGGCCCTGCCCGCAAGGGCTTACAATCTATGATGTCAATTACAGGCCTTTCTCATCTTTTCAAGAGGGAGAACTTACACAATTGGTGTCTGACTAAATACTTTTTTTCCCCACTGTATGTTGATGCAGGGCTGTGGTGCCAAAATTGGCATCCTGGCCACACTTCACCTTCTGCCTACAGATTGAACATATGGCCATGTTCACTTTCCCTGGCAGCTTAACAAAAAACTGCCACACTGCCCAGTAGGTGATTTTACCCCCAACACTCCGCACTAACTGACTGCTACCGCCACTGCTTCTGTGAACCCTTGCACCACTGCTATCCAGGCTGGCTGCTATCCAGGCAGGCTGCTGCAAAGCGGGTACTCTACCTCTGGCACGTTTGGCTCCCGACCTGCCACTGCTGCCACCCTGCTGACTCCGCTGCTGCCTCGTGCGCAAGCTGCCACCCTCTTCTCCAGATGACGATGAAGCCCCTTCATCACCCGGCTCCCAATTGCGATCAGCTACATTGTCATCCACTAATGTCTGCAGGTCACTGATGTCCTCCTCAACGGTCTCTGAACCAGGAGCCTGACCGCTTGCAACACCAGCTCCCACGCCACTCTCCTCATCACTACTTGCTCACCTACCGGAGGAAGCAGCGGATGTCTCCTCCAAATCTTGGCTGGGCACTAGCTGCTGACTGTCCTCTAGTAGCTCCTCCTCACTATATATTGGATCTAAGCCCACAGCATAGAGTACTTCTCTAGCTGAGGGAACAGAAAAGGACAGAGGCAGGTTCAGGACACCTGAGGGTATAGGGCCTGCTACCGAGCCATGCCAACTAAGGGTTGTGTCTGACGAACCCACCAACTCTTGGCTGGGGGTGTCTGATGTGACTTGGGATGAAGTGGATGACCGAGTCAACCATTCTACAACCGTTGGGTTGCTGGTCGAGACACGACCGCTAGCTGACACTGGGAGCTCAGGACTCTGTAATGTAACCCCTGCTGCCACGCCCCCTTACTCTGCTGTGACCTATGCCTGCGCCAGAAATATTCAGGCCTGTGGCCCTCCCCTGTGCATGGCCTGTCGCTTCTCTGTTTGACATACTGTTAGATGAATAAACGTAATAGCAAAGGAAATAAATACAGGGCAAAAAGGCCTGTAATTTTCTACTTTGAAGAAAACAGCGAATATGCCCCTTATTTCTTTCCCCACTAATGAACACCTTTAAAAAAAAGTGTGATAAAGGCAGAGATTACTGGATAAGAATTATGATTTTTTGGCAGTACTATACTGCAAAATGGCTTGTAATTTTATACTTGGAACAGAACGGCGAATATGCCCCTTATTTGTTTCCCCACTAATAAACACCTTTAAATAAGGGTTAGAATATCAGCTAAATGCAGAGATCAGTGGGTAAGAATTATTGATTTTTGCCACTACTGTATTGAGAAATGGCCTGTAATTTTATACTGGGAACAAAATGGCGAATATGCCCCTTATTTGTTTCCCCACTAATAAACGCCTTGAAAAAGGCATTAGAACAGATGACTGCAGAGATAACTGGATAATAATTCACAGCTTTTTTTGTTGCAAATTTTGTTGCGGTTTTTTGAGCCAAAGCCAAGAATGGCTACAAAAGGAATGGGAAATATATACAGTGCTGGCCAAAAGTATTGGCACCCCTGCAATTCTGTCAGATAATACACAATTTCTTCCAGAAAATGATTGCAATCACAAATGCTTTGGTAATAATATCTTCATTTAATTTGTCTTCAATGGAAAACCACAAAAAGAATTGTCAAAAAGCCAAATTGGATATAATTCCACACCAAACATAAAAAAGGGGGTGGACAAAAGTATTGGCACCCTTTGAAAAATCATGTGATGCTTCTCTAATTTGTGTAGTTAACAGCACCTGTTACTTACCTGTGGCACATAACAGGTGGTGGCAATAACTAAATCACACTTGCAGCCAGTTGAAATGGATTAAAGTTGACTCAACCTCTGTCCTGTGTCCTTGTGTGTACCACATTGAGCATGGAGAAAAGAAAGAAGACCAAAGAACTGTCTGAGGACTTGAGAAGCAAAATTGTGAGGAAGCATGAGCAATCTCAAGGCTACAAGTCCATCTCCAAAGACCTGAATGTTCCTGTGTCTACCATGCGCAGTGTCATCAAGAAGTTTAAAGCCCATGGCACTGTGGCTAACCTCCCTAGATGTGGACAGAAAAGAAAAATTGACGAGAGATTTCAACGAAAGATTGTGCGGATGGTGGCTAAAGAACCTCGACTAACATCCAAACAAGTTCTAGCTGCCCTGCAGTCTGAGGGTACAACAGTGTCAACCCGTACTATCCATTGGCGTCTGAATGAAAAGGGACTCTATGATAGGATACCCAGGAAGACCCCACTTTGGACCCAGAGACATAAAAAAGCCAGTCTGGAGTTTGCCAAAACTGACCTGAGAAAGCTAAAAACTTTTTGGAAGAATGTTCTCTGGTCAGATGAGACAAAAGTAGAGCTTTTTAGGAAAAGGCATCAACATAGAGTTTACAGGAAAAAAAAAAGAGGCCTTCAAAGAAAAGAACACGGTCCCTACAGTCAAACATGGCGGAGGTTCCCTGATGTTTTGGGGTTGCTTTGCTGCCTCTGGCACTGGACTGCTTGACCGTGTGCATGGCATTATGAAGTCTGAAGACTACCAACAAATTTTGCAACATAATGTAGGGCCCAGTGTGAGAAAGCTGGGTCTCCCTCAGAGGTCATGGGTCTTCCAGCAGGACAATGACCCAAAACACACTTCAAAAAGCACTAGAAAATGGTTTGAGAGAAAGCACTGGAGACTTCTAAAGTGGTCAGCAATAAGTCCAGACCTGAATCCCATAGAACACCTGTGGAGAGATCTCAAAATGGCAGTTTGGAGAAGGCACCCTTCAAATCTCAGGGACCTGGAGAAATTTGCCAAAGAAGAATGGTCTAAAATTCCAGCAGAGCATTGTAAGAAACTCATTGATGGTTACCGGAAGCGGTTGTTCGCAATTATTTTGTCTAAAGGTTGTGCTACCAAGTATTAGGCTGAGGGTGCCAATACTTTTGTCCGGCCCATTTTTGGAGTTTTGTGTAAAATGATCAATGATTTGACTTTTTTTTTCATTCTCTTTTGTGTTTTTTCATTGCAAGCAAAATAAATGAAGATATTATTACCAAAGCATTTGTGATTGCAATCATTTTCTGGAAGAAAATGAGTATTATCTGACAGAATTGCAGGGGTGCCAATACTTTTGGCCAGCACTGTAGGAAGTTCTTATACTTCTACCTGCTGCTAAATCTACTCCTGGCTATGGCTCAAAAAGATGCAGCAAAATCTGCAACAAAAAAAGCTGCATTTCTGCAACGTGGGGCCGTAGCCTTAGGGAGGGTTAACCAGGTAGATTGATCAATAGTCTCTCAACCGGTACTGCTGAGGCATAAGGAAGCATCGCCTGCACCACAGATCAGCTAAGCTAGGTTCACATCTGTGTTGGAGTCTCCGTAGCCGCCGCATATATCTCCAAAAATCGCCAGAGAGAAAAGTCCTGCACGAAGAAATTCTCTCCACTGGTTTCAGTATAAAAATTACATAAAGCCAACAGACACCTGGCCAGAAGTGACGTCAGTCACTTTGTTCCTCCGGAACCTTTGTTTGTGTTTCGGTTTTCTGGGGACTGAATTCTCGGATGGACTTTTTGCGGCTTTGTTTTTCCTCCTTTTTGCAAGTTTATATTTGCTGAGCCTCTTTTCTGGCATCGGTCTGTATATTTTTAGCTTAATTCTGTGTACAAGGATTTAAGGTTTGCAAAATTTGTGGGGGGGGGAGGATTTTTTGTGTGCACTAATTCCTCCTCCCCTCCTATACAAGAATTCATCTCAATGCAGGAGATGGCTTGTCTCTTAGTGAGGAAGGCTTCAGTACTCCACTTGGATTACTATTCTTGCTGCTGCAGCTCTGGGCAGCGCGGTTGCTCAGTGGTTAGTACTGCAGCCTTGCAGCGCTACAGTCCTGGGTTCACATCCTGCAAGGAGTTTGAAAAAATAAAAGGGTCTAGTTTGTGTGCATTGTGACACACTGTAGACATGAAATTACTTGCTTCCATCAGCTCGTGGACCCCCCTCTGAAGTACTGTCTATACAAGACATTGTTGTATGTGTCAAGGATTCCATGAAGGAGATCCGAGACTCCATTTCTCAGATTTTGGAAAAGTCCCGATCTGAGAAACATACTCTTTCACTAGTCGCTAAGAGGACTTCCAGGTGATTGATGAGATGCTCTCATCGGATGAAGATACGTTGGAGAATTCCAGCAGACCTCTCTTTAGGTCACACAAGTGGCCTGCACTCTAGACCTCTCTTTCCTCTAGAGAAGATAAATAGGCTGCTGTAGTCCAAGGGGGACCGAGATGTTGACGGGTAAGCCTCCACTTCCACTAATAGGGGGCCTAGGGCCTTCCAAGTGGTCGTAACACTGATAAGCTCATGCTATTGGAGTGGAAACATCCTGAAAGAGCCACTATTCTATCAGGAGGTTAAGGCCTTTTTTTCCTATTGTGGAATCCCAGCTGGACAGATGGGGTCCCCTATCTAAAGTCGATATGGCAGTAGCCAAATTGTCTTCAACCTCCAGGGCCCTATGGATAGATGCATGGAGGGCACCCTCAGAAAGGCTCATTCTGCGGCCTCCGCTCACACCTTGGTGGCCATTGCCTCTAATGAGGTATCAAACAAGTTGCGCTTTGATCTAGCCCAACTAGAGAGAGACATTGACTCTGGAGTCTCCAGAGATTACCTCTTATCATTCTTGAAATCAGTCTCCTTGTCTGCAGATTACCTATCTGAGGCCTCCCAACATCAGCCTCAGTGTAGACCTCAGTTCTAGAGGCATCCTAGATACCATTCTAGGGGTTCTGGATGGAAGTTCCCCAAAGAAAGGAAGAAGAGGAAGCCTAACTTCTGACTCCAGCTGTTTTCTTCCTGTGGCAGAGACTCTCCCAATTTTTCACCTTCTGCCCTGAGAAGATTCAAGACCCTTGGGTCTTCCAAGTAGTATAGAGGGATGTGATCGATTTTCTTCAGTCGCTCAAGTCTGATTTATTATGACCATCTCCCTTCCTGAGGCTCCGCAGGTTATACTGGTAAGTTCCATTTGTGATTATATTTAGAAGGGAAGCTTGGAAGAGGTTCCTCTCTAAAGAAGGATTCAGTGTTTACTCTACAGTTTTTTCTGGTGCTAAAATCATCAGGCGACTGGAGGATGGTTATAGATCTAAGATATCTGAATCTCTTCCTAAGGATAAATCATTTTGGAATGGAGACCGTGAAATCTGTCACATCCTTTCTACAGCAGGGCAAGTTCCTTGTAACCCTAGTCCTAAAGGATGCCTATCTAAACATTCCAATTTATCCTCCACACAGAAGGTATCTCAGAATCGCTGTCTCAGTTTCCAGCCACAGGAAGCATCTTCAGTTTGCGGCTCTACCTTTCGGCATCCCCTTAGCTACCCACACTTTCATCAAGGTGGTGGCTCCAGTAGCAGCCGCACTCAGACTTCAAGGTCTATCCATAGTTCCATACTTGGATGACTGGCTAATAAAAGCTCAGTCAAAATCCATCCTGCTCCAGCATTTGCAGATAACCGTGTCCTTTCTTCAACACCTAGGTTGGCTAATAAATTGGGAAAAGTCAGAGGTGATTCCCTCTACTCAGAGAAAGTTCCTGAGGTTTCTCCTGGACTCAGTCTACATGGAAATTTCCTTAACTCCTGCAAGGAAAAAAAGGATAAGCACAGCAGTCCGGTATCTTCTCAGAAACACACATGGTGTCTATCAAGACAACTATGAGAGTCCTTGGCCTAATGTCATCCTCAGCCATGGCAGTCCTTTGGGTTTTATGGCATATGCGTCCTCTTCAGATGGAAGCTCTAAAGACCTGGAATCATACTCCTCTTGCTCTCGATAAGAGGATCAGACTTTCCCCACTACCCGTCTTTCCCTCAGATGGTGGATACACCTGAAAGACGGGATGTCCACGGTCCAACCTCATTGGACCCTGTTGACTATAGATGCAACCCTCTCGGGATGAGGAGCCCATCTGTACGAGAAAACCGAACAAGGAGTCTGGAGCAGACTAGAAAAGAGGACATCATCCAACTGAAAGGAGCTCAAAGCAGTTTACCTGGCACTACTTCATTTCTCTCCTCTCCTCGGAGGAAGAGTGGTCAGGATCCGGACCAACAGTATGACGACCGTAATGTACCTGAACAAACAGGGAGGCACCAGATCGCTATCTCTGCTCAGGGAGACAGGTCTGACTTTTACCTGGGCAGAGGAAATTCTGACCCACTTATCCGCGGTTCACATCAGGGGCTTCTTGAACATAGTAGCGGATCAGTTGAGTCGGGGTCACACCGTATCAGGAGAATGGTTTCTCAATCCAGAGATCTTCCATCAGTTTACCCTGAAGTGGGGTCTCCCAAAAGTAGACCTTATGATGACCAGACTCTACGCCAAGATGGAGATGTTCTGCTCACTGTATCAGGAGGACTATCCCTTGGCAGTGGATGCCCTGTCCATCCCTTGGAGGTTCAGACTGGCATACATCTTACCTCCACTTTCCATGATACCAAAGGTATTGATGAAAGTCAGACAGGACCAAGTCTCTGTGATAGCCATCATACCATTCTGGCCAAAAAGGACTTGGTTTGCCCAGCTCATGTACATGAGTCGAGGGACATATTGGAGGCTTCCCCCCACCCAGAACCTGGTTTCCCAAGGAACTCAGAAGTGCCAGGTTCTGAGGAGATTCAACCTGACAGCCTGGAGGTTGACCAGTCCCTATGGAGATTTAGAGGACTGTCATAAGCCATTCTGAAGACTCTTTCCTGTGCCAGAGCAGAGTCTACCAAGAAGAACTACCATAGGATAGGTAACATCTTCAAGCAGTGGTGCTCCAGAAGAGAAGCTACTAATCCTACTATGGCTGAAATTTTGGATTTTCTTCAGGGCGGCTTGGATACAGGCCTTTCCCCTGCTATACTTAAGGTACAGGTTTCAGCCTTATCCGCCTGTTTAGGCAGACGATTGTCTCAGAATCCCTTAATCTCTAGGTTCCTTAAGGGTGCTATGAGACTTAGACCGGTGGTTTCAACTTCTGTTCCCCAGTGGGATCTTGCTACAGTTCTCTCAGGTCTTTGTGGTCTTCCATTTGAGCCGTTAGAGGACGTGGATCTAAAGTATTTAGCCTTTAAAACCACCTTTTTGTTAGCCATCATTTCAGCAACGAGAGTGTGTAAGCTCCAGGCTTTTTCTTCCAAGGAACCATATACTTTGTGCTTGAGAATAGGGTCCAGCTCAGGTTTCTCCCTCGCTTTAACCCTAAGGTGCCTTCTCGTGCCAATACCAGATGGTTTCCTTACCAGTGTTTTTTTTTTTTTTTTTTCCAGCTCCTTCCTCTGAAGAAGAGGAAGGACTTCACACACTGGATGTAGTAAGGTGTCTTCAGACCTACCTTCTACGTACACGACCTTTCAGAAAATCCGAGAATCTCCTTATTAATATATATAGTAGAGACAAAGGTTTCAGAGCTTCCAAACCTACCTTATCTCGATGGATCAAGGAAGCATTTAAAACTTCTTTTTCTGCTCAGGGGTTAACTCCACCTGAATTCTTTACAGCCCACTCAACTAGGGCTGTGTCAACCTCTTGGGCTGAGAGCCGTGCAGTACCTCTTGATCAGATTTGTGCAGCCGCTTCTTGGTCATCTCAGCTGACCATTTCCGGCTAAATGTCCGGAGTTCAGAGGCGACTGCCTGTGGACAGTCAGTCCTAGGTACTGTACAGCGAGGAAACCCTCCCTAGGGGAATTACTTGCTACATCCCCATATTGTGCTGCTGTAGGACGTAAGGGAATCGTTGATTATGATGTTAATCTGTTTTCCCTTAGTCCTAACAGCAGCACAAGCTTCCCTCCCTAATTTAGGATTTTTAATTTATAACTTATACAAGGGGGAGGTCCCTTTTGCCCTCTTATAGGGTACCATAGTCATGCATAAATTATGCTAATTAATAATTCTGCCTGTCCTATCAACACACAGGGGCAGAAATACCCCCATATTGTGCTGCTGTTAGGACTAAGGGAAAACAGATTAACATCATAATCAATGAATAAGCTGTATGTTCAAAACCTGCAGTACAGTTGGTCAAACAATTTTCAGCACTTCATCTATTGTGGAACTGCAGCTCCCAACATGCATGTTTTTTGTTTTTGCAATGTGTGGATGTACATCACAGCTGGTTAACCACCAGCGATTCTGCAGCTGGTACTCTGCTGGAAACTTGACCTGTGTGTCTCCAACCTAAGGCGTTATTCACATGTCCGTTTTTCACATCTGTGTGGCATTTTTCATGAACGCCATATGTACCCATTTTATGTACCTATTTTAGCACGTCCTTTTTTTTATGGTGATGCATTACATATGCACCACACCATTGAAAGTCTATATGGCAGCGAAAAAAAATGGATTACATCCACATCTCATCCACTTTTTAACTGACCCAAAAACATATATAGCAAATTAAACAGACATGAAAAGCAGATCAACCAGAGACAGCACAGCACCTGCAAATGAGCTTGGTGGAATACTGTCTACGAATAGCGGATGCTAACAGATGAATGAGTCTTGAGTTTTTTTAAATCACATGTCAGCTATCCCTTAATCTCCTCACCCTAAGGCCAGTTGCAGACGACCGTATGCTTCCAGCCAGCCATTATAGGCAAAGGTGGCACACGGGGGACACTCAGATGTCACCCATGTGCCGCCCATGCACAAGCCGTGCTTCCGCGACCCCTTTCATTAAATGAATAAGAGCCACAGAAACAAGGGCCGCAAAATAGGACAGGAATAGGATCTTTTCTATATTTCACAGCCCAGACTGTCGGCCCGCATACATGACTGTGTAATTCATGGTCATGTGTACGGGCCCATAGAAATGAATACCTCTGTTATTGCACAAAGGTTTTTTTCAGTCACATTTAATCCTCTTACTACCAGGGTTTTCACACTTTTGAGATGTACAAATAAAACTGAAATTGCAACATTAGAAAATTACACTAACCTCCCCCCCCCCCCCCATAACTATATATTTTCTGAAATTAGACTCCCGCTACATTGTCAAAATGCTACTCAGCACTGTATTCGAACAGGCAATTATGATTCAAAGCGTATATTTTATTAAAACATAAAAATGTTTATTAGTTGCTAAAAATATAAACCAAACAAAAACTTATATGCACCACACCTCCTAAAAATAATAGTTCAACATGTACAGAGTTCATGCATATCACTTAAATTTATACATGCATGCATATATCTTCATAAAATCACCAGAACTGGAAGGAACAAAAATCTAACTTTAGGCTAAGGCCCCATGTTGATGAAAAGCTGTTTTTTTTGTTGTTGCAGATTTTGCTGTGGTTTGTTGGAGCAAAAGCTGAAGGGAGAGGTATAAGCGCTTACTATTAGAGATGAGCGAAGTTTTCAAAAATTCAATTCGGCAACTTCTCCGAATTTTCCAATATGATTCTCTTCGATCCGAATTAATTCGCGGCGAATAAACAGCTATTTCCTGTCTGCAGAGAGCCCAGGTGGGCGGCAAAATGGCGGAAGCCCTTGGATGCCGCGATCATGTCTCTCTCTCTCTCTCTCTCTCTCTCTCTCCAGCACGGACAACTTTTATTCATGTGGAAGGATCTGCTAACAAGCAAAGACACGCCTGCCCAATCACATCACTAGAGAATATCTTGTGACCATCTGATGTCACAAAGGTCCTTACTAAATATTCGTTACCACAAAACATCAGGAAAACTGGATTCCATGCAAATCGAAGATTTCCTGAAATTCGGATCGAATTCCACTTCTGCAGCTTCGATTCGCTCATCTCTACTTACTATATATTTAACATTCCTGATGAAGCCATTCTTGGTTTTGGCTCAAGAAAAAAAAACAACCAAAACTGATATTCTGCAATGTGTGGCCTCCGCCTTAGGCTAGTTGCAGACGACCGTGTGTATTTTGCAGTCAGCTAACTAATAATTAGTGTTCAGTTTTTGCGGACAGAGTGTAATCAGTGTGTGTGTTCAGTGTTTCTTCAGCATCAGTGAAGTAGGTTCGCAAGAATATGGATAGCACACGGATCTCGCCCACGGTCGTCTGCAAGGGGCCTTAAGCTGGAAATGTTAAAAAAGTTTCAACATATAAAATATAGGTAATACACTGCTTGAAAAGCAACCCCATATATTTCTTGAAAGCAGATAACCTGAAGATTGCATTTACCTTTATGAGTTATTGATAGCCATGTCCACCTTCATGTAATTTTAAAATTTTCCCGGATTCTCCACTCAATATGGACAGCCAACGTCATGGCCTGCTCAAGAGTAGGGGGATCTGGGTGACCAACATAGACCTCCTTAACACGATCACTTAGGCCTTGTTTAAAGTGAGCCTTAAGGGCCGACACACACCAACCTGCAGTTACACTGCACTTACAGAACTCTGAGCAGTACTCCTCGGCAGAGCGTTTGCCCTGTCGCATGGTGAGGAGTTGCGATTCCGCAAGCCCAATGTGGTCTGGCTCAGCAAATATAGACCCCAGGGACAAAAAAAAAATTCAAAGTCAGATCACTCCTCAGCCCCAGAAGGGAGTTTAAGGGCCCAAGCTTGTGGATCCCCCTGTAGGAGGGATATAACTACTCCCACCATTTGGGCCTAGGATGCATGTGGATTAATCCGGAAATACAGGTGACAAGACTCCCGGAAAGTCTCAAATTTTTCTTGTTCCCCCAAGAAACGATCCGGGAGTAACATCTTCACCCTGGGAAGGGAAGAAACAGCAGGGGATGCTGCAGCAGCATCAGTAAGGGTCTGAACCTGTTTAGGTAGCTCAGCTACCAGGCTTGCCAAACCCTCCATCTTTGCTGCAAGGCCCTGAATAGGATCCATGCTGATCCGGAGGGAAGCAATGGCAGAAGGTTATTTTTGGGCTGGCTATTCTGTAAGGGAATTGCCAGTAGAGCATTTCCCCAGTGCTGCTGCAGAAACCTGAAAGGAAGGGAATGACAGAGACAGTGTGCCCTAAACTCACCCAGCCCCTGTCCCTGCCTACTTGCCACACTGTCCTATTGACAGGAACAACTGGACGGCAAAACCCTTCCTAGAAATAAGTGTCACACAGAACAGGACAAGACAAAACAACACAGAAGCAGAGTCAGCAAGCCAAGGGTTCGGGTAACAGTCAAGCAACACAGTACAGAACCAAAATCCAAGAGAGTAGTCAAGGGAAGCCAAAGGTCAGAGGTAAGTAATGCAATACAATAGCAAGGAACAGCTTAGCAAGGACAAGGTCACAGGACAGAGTCTCAATAGCCAGCAACCATGAGGGACAGAAAGAGAGGAGCAGAAAGAAACAAGGTGCAGGAGATGGGTGTGGCTGAAATTCAATTACATAGTAGTAGTACTAGTAGAGTGTTCAGCGTGCCAGCGGAGAGTGGCGCAGAAACCTGAAGAGGCAGAGAAGTTACAACTTTGTGACCAACAATTGTTATTTTTTTTAAATGCATTTAAACTTATATTTGCAGATAAAACTCATTTTCATTCATTGATACAGAACATATAAAGGAAAATTATTTTTTTATTATTTGTACATTATACAAAGTGGGGCAAGTGGCGACCAACATTTTCTTTCCTCTTAGAAGCTGATCGAGCACAATTCATTTTGATAGAGAGAATTCATCACTCCCTGCTATCTAACCCTCCTCATCATGAACCCCTAAGGGATGCTGTATGAAGGCTCTTGAGATACATGGACACAGCTGAGGTACTAAAGCTACTAAAACAAGGCGACATAACTTTCTAATCACTCAAGGTCAGTTTTTATCAGGCTATCTTGGCTACCACTTCAAATAAACATTGCATCATGACACCAATACTGGAACATTTACGATCAAATGGCATTACATATCACAGTTTTTTCCATTTGGACTCATCATTCTCAAACAGGGGAAGGAAGTGGTTATCCGTACCCCTGGTGATTTGGATAAAGCATGGCAAAAGCTAGGACTTAAGCTTGTAGAAGTACCCTCATGGATGCCATACCACTTGTGGACAATCTACTACCACAACTTTAAGCCACACAATGGGTACCAGTATGCCAGAAGACAAAGTTTCCAAAAGCCAGACTTCTGGTTTCTCAAGAAGAGTTTGCATGACTCCTGCTTCTCCACCATCTTTCATCATTGGAAAATGTGGTAAATTTGGGAAAAAAACGCTGATGATATTCTTTCTGTTTTTGTTTTAATGGTGTGCCTTGTCTGGTGAAAATAACACATTGCAAATATTCTGCAGGTCACTGCCATCACAGCAATACCAAAGTTATATATATTTTTTATGTTTTCATAACTTTAAACAAATTAAAAACTTTGAAAAATCCAAAATTTTGTTGCATTGTCATATTTTGACACCAGTATCTTTTTTATAGTTCTGTGTACAAAACTGCGTATGGTGTCTTTTTTTGCAAGACGAGATCACAATTTGTAATGTGTGATGTTTTGATATCTTTTTTTGCCGACCAAAAAGGCAAAAAAATTGAGATTTAGCCATTTTGATTTGCTTTCCCATTGCGGTGTTCAGTGAATGGAATAAATATTTTTCTATTTTAATAGTGTTTCTGTTTCAGATGTGGGATAAGCAATTTGTTTATCTTTATTTTTGTTTATTTAATTTTATATGTAATCTAGGAAAAGGGGCTGCTTCGAATTTATAGATTTTTGTGTGTTTTTTCATAGTTGAAAAAAGCTTTTTCAAATATTCATTATTTTATTTTTTAGCCCCCATAGGAGACTTGAGCTAACAATCATTAGATTACTACAGTATTGCATTCTATGGTAAAATAATTGTGTTATTATTGAACCCTGCCACAGGCTGAGAAGTCATAAAGCATTGTTTTGCATGTGTTTTCATTTTTTTATATCCGGGAAAATATAAACAAAAGAGGAGGGAAATTGTGTCTGTTTTTCACTTTTCATTTTTTTTATTTAATAACACAAAGTTCTACAAAAAACTTTTTAAAATAGTTTTTACTCTCCAGTTCGGTAATTTTTATTTTGTATGGTGTCGTTGGGGGTGGGGCTATAACCTTTAATAAGGGCGTGTTATTGACATATTATTTTATTTCTTTTATTTACATTTTTTTTTTTTTTTTTACTTTTCTATTAATTTTTTTTATTTTATTTTTTATTTTTTTACATTATGTCCCCATAAGGTCAGAATAGACCTTTGGGACATCTGATCACTTTTTTTTGTTGGGGGAGGCTGATTTCCCCTGTAACTGGGGCTGGTACATTTAGCCCCAGTTGCAGGAGGAATACAGCCTCCTGCCCGTTACTATAGAGCTGATCTGGGTCCTGTAGGACCCAGCAGCTCTAAGAGGCTCTGATCCCGGCGGATCACGTGACCGCCGGGTCAGAGGGGAGCCGCATCATGACGACGCCCATAGCGGTGCATACAGTGCTTATTGAGCGATCGGGAATGGCAGGGAAGGTAATAAACCTTCCCTGCCTTCTCTCTGGGATCTCTGGCTGAAGTTACAGCTGGTACGTTCTTGCAGAACAAGGCAACCACCTTCCGGACGTAAAAACCTAATGGGCGGTCTGGAAGTGGTTAAGTAGCATTTTCTACTGCTCACAGTTGTCAGACCATTCCTGCTGCTGCTCTCCTGAAGACTCATGCATTACTTACGTTATCATTGTGGCTCTGCATCAGAAACCTAACAAGGAAGCTATGAGCTGGGCACAGTTTTTATCTATTATGGAGAACTTCAAATTATTTAGCAGCTATTTATGCACATTGAAGGAAGGAGGCGAATCATCTAACCATTAACTTTTTACATCAGCGATATGATATTTAAGACTGTAGCTATGCTACAAGTCTGCTTGTTTTTATTTTCATCTCAGCCCATGTGAGGTCTCCTAGATCTTTTTTTTTTTTTTTTCCCAAGATGGCGCCGCTGGAGTGGCTGCCAGCTACAGCAGCTCTGAGACTCTCTATCTTATTTTTCTTTCTATGTCTCGTTTTGTACCTCTCTACTTAAGGACTTTGCACTATGAAGAAACACACACAAAGACTTGGACCCTTGTGATACTTTTTTTTTGTTTTTTATCTGTCTTTTTGTTCTGCTTGAAAATGGGATCTTTTGTGTATGCAGACAATTCCTTTGTCTATACAAGAGAGGAAATTCTGCAGCTCAGAGGCACAGCAGGGCAGCATACCATCTGGTCACACATCCCCCGCGAGATTTGGAGAAAGAAAAAGCGGGTGAGGGGATGCAGAGCTGGTACTCTTCAGAGGATTAAAAAGAGGCGTTACCGACCAGCTGTTCCCTCCATCATCATGGGCAATGTGAGATCTCTTGCAAACAAGATGGATGAACTAACAGCGCTCACCAGGCATCAGCAGGAGTTTCGGGCGTGCAGCATGATGCTACTTACAGAGACTTGGCTCACTGAAGTTACTCCTGACCCTCTGGTCTCCTTGGATGGTTTTAAACTCCTTCGGGCAGACAGGACAAGGGAGAGCGGTAAGAGGAAAGGAGGAGGGCTGGCAATGTTTGTGAATAATAGATGGTGTAATCCTAGGCACATTGTGATTAAGGAGCAAACTTGCTGTAAGGACATTGAACTATTAGCTGTGAGCATGAGACCTTTCTACCTACCAAGGGAACTATCACATGTCATCGTGATAGCTGCATATGTCCCCCCCTCTGCGAAAGCTGACACTGCCTGCGAGGTCCTACAAGTCACGCTGAGCCAGTTACAGTTAAAACATCCCCAGGCCCTCTTTCTTCTGTCGGGTGATTTCAACCATGCCTCTCCATCATCCACACTGCCCAGTTTCACACAGTCTGTAACCTGCCACACAAGAGACAACAAAACACTGGACTTGTTCTTTGCCAACGTGAGGGAGGCATATAACTCATCAGCCCTACCGCCCCTGGGAAGATCGGATCACAACCTAGTACATCTCCGACCTGTGTACAAGCCACTTGTACGTAGAGAACCAGCTGTCACCCGCACAGTGAGGATATGGTCTGAGGAGAGTAATGAGGCTCTGAGGGATTGTTTTGACACAACCGCATGGGAAGTGCTGCAGGATTCTTATGGAGAAGATATAGAAGGACTCACACACTGCATAACAGACTACATTAATTTTTGTGTGGACAACACAGTACCCACAAAAGTGGTGAGGTGCTTCTCCAATAACAAACCATGGATTAACTCTGATATAAAAACACTACTTAAGGAGAAAAAGATGGCATTCAGGACAAGAGATAAGGAGGGGTTGAGGGAAGTACAAAAGGAGCCGAGGCATCAAATCAGGCAGGGAAAAGCCAGTTATAAGGAAAAAATGGAAAAGCAAATGGAAAGAAAAGACATAAGGGGGGTCTGGGAGGGGCTTAAGTCAATTTCGGGTCATAAACAGTCTGTCTGCCAGATTGAGGCAGATGTTAATTGGCTTAATGAACTAAACCTATTCTTCAACAGATTTGATCACACACCAGCTCCTCCCACCCCAGTATGTCCTTCAGCTTCCCCCACCACAATGACTTCTCCCCATGCGGCCACTTCCCAACAGACCAGTAAATCCAGAAATCCGTCTTTATCTGGCCACAGTCTGACCTTCACACGGGCCCAGGTGAGGAAGGAGATGAAAAAGATCAAGGCGAGGAAAGCCGCAGGGCCAGATGACATCAGTGCAAGGCTAATTAAGACTTGCGGGGACCAGCTGTGTGGTATAATTACATATATGTATAATATGAGCCTGAGGCAGGAAATAGTCCCTGAATTATGGAAATCTTCTTGTGTGGTACCAGTTCCAAAGAAACCCCACCCTATGGACCTCAACGACTACAGACCTGATGAAGATCTTGGAGAGATTGGTTCTCACACATCTCCGCCCTCTAGTGAGCCCCGCTATGGACCCCCTCCAGTTTGCTTATCGGCCGGGCATTGGGGTAGATGATGCCATCATCCATCTTCTGCACAGGGCTCTGTCTCACCTGGAGAAACCAGGGAACACAGTGAGAATAATGTTCTTTGACTTCTCCAGTGCTTTTAACACCATACAGCCCAGGTTATTGAGGGACAAGCTGGGCCTTGCTGGAGTGGACCACCACCTCTCCAACTGGATCCTAGACTACCTCACAAATCGACCTCAATACGTGAGAGCCCGAGACTGTGTGTCAGGTACCGTGATCTGTAATACGGGGGCACCTCAGGGTACGGTTCTCGCCCCTTTCCTCTTCACACTGTACACTGCAGATTTTAGGTGCAACTCATCCAGCTGCTACCTACAGAAGTATTCTGACGACTCTGCAATAGTGGGTCTCATCACAGATGATGATGACAGGGAGTACAGAGAACTGAACCAGGATTTTGTGGACTGGTGCCACCGGAACCACCTGAAGATTAACGCGGGGAAGACCAAGGAGATGGTGGTGGACTTCCGCAAAGGCAGAAGCCCTCCTAAACCAGTGGACATCCTGGGGATGGGCATCGAGATTGTGAACACCTATAAGTACCTGGGTTTGCTCCTTAATAATAAGCTGGACTGGGCAGATCATATGGAGGCCCTGTACAGGAAGGGCCACAGCAGGCTCTACCTGCTTAGGAAATTGACAGCCTTTGGAATCCGGGGGGCACTTCTTAGAACTTTCTTCAACTTGGTAGTGGCATCAGCCATCTTCTTTGGAGTGGCCTGCTGGGGGAGCAGTATATCAACCAGGGACAGAAATAAACTTGACAAGCTGATTAGAAAGGCCAGCTCTGTCCTGGGGAGCCCACTGGACCTAGTGCAGGTGGTGGGTGACAGAAGGATACTGTCCGTGGTGAGCTCCATGCAGAAGAAGAAGTCCCATCCCATGCATGAGACTGTGATCGCGCTGGGCAGTACTGTCAGTGACCGACTGCTCCACCCTAGGTGTGAGAAGGAGCGCTATCGGAAGTCTTTCCTCCCCACCGCGGTTAGGCTGTACAACCAACACCGACCTAAGCGGAGATCATTACATACAGAGAACTGAAATATCTCTCTGCCTGTTAAATCCCCCCCCCCCCTCTGCTACGTCCTATCTGTTTGTCGGCTATCAATGTAATGCCTCTCACCTTGGAACATTCCTGTACATGTTGTATTTGTATTTGTATCTGCTTATCTTTGCTGCTGTAACACACTGAATTTCCCCCATTGTGGGACTATTAAAGGACTATTATTATTATTATTATTATAACCATACCTACTAGTACCCGCCATCCCCCTCCAATAAGCAATGAGTGGCGTAGATTTTACATCCCCCAATCAGTGTTGAGACACTCTGCGTTTGGCTTACCATACAGTACCTATACCCATCATGAGGGCATAGGAAACTGCAATTATTACTGCATAACTTTTGTGGGGCGGCTCTCTAATGTATCTCCTGATAAACCCATAGATGTATCAAGTGGGGGGAAACATATTGAGATGAGATAGAGGCTGGGACTGTGCAATATGTTTGATAGGGTGAACTGGTTATTCATGAATCAGTAATGAATTTTGGCTTTCCCCCTACCTTTAGAGCACTAATCTTTTCTCTATATTCCACCCCAACAACATAAGTAAGAGTAAATAATGTGCTTTCACCTTCCTTCCCTATTACAAATGATACTAGGCATGGGTGCCCACTTCTACCAAGTTTATTTGTACTCTGCATGGAAACCCTCATACAAACCATAAGACAATACCTTGAAATTTAGGGGCTTAAAACACTATCAGGCACTCACACAACAATGGCCTTTGCCAACCAGTTACTTATTTTTATAACAAATCCTAAGACGGCTATGATGGTAATACTTTCTCTCCTTGACTCATTTGGCCAAATTTCCAACTTTAAAATAAATTATAATAAATCTGAAGCTTTAAATATCATTCTTAGGGAGACAGAGTTACTCCCTTTAAAACAAATATGCCCCTTTACTTAACCATCCTACCAAGTTCAGCGGGAGGGATAAGACTTCTAGACTTATTGAAATACTATCAGGCTATACAGCTTAATATTCTCCATCTATTCACCATAACTTGCAAATAAATGTGATTTTCTAGATATGTTTTCTCATTTTGTCTCTCATAGTTGCAGTCTACCTATGATGTCAATTACAGGCCTCTCTCATCTTTCTAAGAGGGAGAACTTGCACAATCGGTGGCTGACTAAATACTTTTTTTCCCCACTGTACCTTATGGACTCCTACGACACAGCCTATTGTGAATAAAGTTTATAATAGCCTGATTAACCTTCGTCAGGCTGCATAATTTTACAACATTAACAGGCTGCATAGGAATAGGTACAATTGTACCTACTCAGCCGGACGAGGGTTAAAAGCATGATGGAGGTATGGAACAGAGTGTGTCATTTACTGCAGTTAGATGCCTTTTCTTCACTCGTAGCTCCTATGAACATGCAACCCTACATACTAGGCCCTTGGTCGGTGGCGCATGGGGATTTTTGGAATTCCCCAGGGGATCAAACAAGAGAACTCTTATAAAGTTACATCTTGTTGGTACAGAACACATCTTTTTCTATTTAGAAGTGGATGCAAATACAGCACAGGTATTGACTCAAACATATGGGAACAAAATTGCCCCATTCTGGACCACTATAAATAGTTATATTACCAGAATCTGTACCAACCAGATTTCCCTGGCCTCCACACTTATTTTACTCTGTGTTGACTGGGCATCCTAGTGGCATAATAAAGTAAATGAACTACATAAAATGGAGGAATTAAGTGCCTTCATCTTACTCTTATCTTTCAGATGTATCCTCCCTGTAGGAGGTCTTGGTTGATCTTGTCCTTTTAAAACTCGAGCGCCTACCTAGTTTGTTGTTAATTACTGTACACTTGACTATTTATCTTTATGTAACACGCTTTTCTAGATTTAAATTCTGTGTATGTTTTGCTTACCATATCTGTTTTAATACCCCTTTTAATTATAAAGTGAATCTTTCATGTACCTTTGATACTATGCGCTATATATTCTGAAATAAAAAGTTATTTCCAAAAAAAAAGTACAGAAAAATATGAAAAATATGAAACCTAGAAGATCTATTTACATTTTGAAACATTTAAATCTTTTTAAGCTGTTTTTGAATTTTTTGTTTTAACAAACTATACATATACATTTGGGTACATAAACACAACTGGGTTATAACCACCTAACCTACAAATCTGAAGAAACGGAGTATGCCAAACACAAAGATACTCAACACATACACTCATTAACAAAAAATAACACAATTAGGTAGAATTGTCAAATAGCAGTTATGTAGTTATGTCCCAGGCAGAGATATGTTATAGATGTGGACTGATTAGACACTGGGTCTTAACACAAGGGGGTATAAAAGTGCTTTCCCTGTTGCCCCATAAAAATGCACTTCGGTTAGTGTACCTTTTGGTAGTGTAGCTTTTGGTGAGAGATTGTTGACTGTGAGATATTCTATTAAGATGTACTCAAAACATTTTTGCCCAGCTGACAGAGTTTGAGAGGAAGTGCATCACTGGACTGAGAAAAGGAGGATGGTCATTTCAACAAATTGCCCCCTATCTAGTCATTCTGACCTAGCTGTTAGGAGGTGTTCAAAGCATTGGTTATATGAGGGCTCACACACATACAAAGACACACACACAGAGCGAAAAGGCTCTGTAAGGCCCACACAGACCACCAGTAGAAAGGTCAACAAGCACAAGCAGCTCCTTCAGTTTCCTTTTCCACCATACAGAAACAGTGGCACCTTCATTGCATACCCATGTCATGTCCTTTCCAACTGCCAGAAAGCAAACAGCTCAGCATTGGGTAACCAATGCTGGGAGCGAGAGGAAGTCCTGACAGGCCAGCAATTCACTCTGAGGGAAGAAGCAAGCAGCCCTGCAGCAGCATTACCTGACTCCCAAGAGGTAGCCAGGTCTGTTTCACAGGAGATTCCTGCAACCACTTCCATTGGTATCCTCTCACTTGAAGACTGCAGCATCCAGTGGGATTTTAGGGTGGCACCAAGAGTTAGTCAGTTGTTGTTTGGCTGTTAGTAAGTTAGAAAGGGGAATAGCAATAGGGGGTGCAGAGTTAGCAGTCGTTCCCGGGCCCTGATGAGGCCCCAATGGTTCCTCTGTCACATAAAATATACCACTATTGTAAATGACACAAAGTAGGTAGAAGCCCCTTTACAGATTTGGCATCGGGGCCTTGGAACTTCAAGAAAGACCTCTGTGAGAACTGTTACATGAAGCATATTGTTGGTGTCGGAGCCTGAATGTGATGGTTACCTGAACCTGCAGCTCCATGACTTAGAGGCCTGGAGACTCTCCACACTAGCTCCCTGATGGAAAAAATTGTGAAAATCAGAAGGGATAAGGGGGTTGTCAGTCCCTGTACACAGAGAACTACAACAAGCAGATCTGCATAAGTTTTTGCGAAAGGGGAGCCCACACTACAGAAGCCCATGATATTATCAGCTGATAATAGGTCATATTCTTTTATTAGACCACTCCCCAGTCTCTGTCACCCTACAGCTTCATCATAACCCCAAAGGAGATTGATGCTGAAGACTCAATAATGCACTCCTTTCTGACCCTAATCACAGGTAGAAAATAACCACATTGCTCTCTGACCATTTTATGGGAAGCCCCTAAGGCTGTCATACTGGGGGAATTGATTTTGATTGGAGCCTACAGTGGCTTGCAAAAGTATTCATACCCCTTGAACTTTTTCACATTTTGTCACAACCACAAACTTAAATGTATTTTATTGAGATTTTAAGTGATAGACCAACACAAAGTAGCACATAATTGTGAAGTGGAATGAAAATGATACATTGTTTTCAAAATTTTAATCAAATAAAAATCTGAAAAGTGTGATGTGCAAAAGTATTTAGCCCCCTAGATCAATACTTTGTAGAGCCACCTTTCGCTGCAATTACAGCTGCAAGTCTTTTGGGGTATGTCTCTACCAGCTTTTCACATCTAGAGACTGAGATTTTTGCCAATTCATTCTTGCATATAGCTCAAGCTCAGCCAGATTGGATGGAGAGGGTCTGTGAACAGAAATTTTCATGTCTTGCCACAGATGCTCAATCGGATTTAGTGTGAATACTTTTGCAAGCCACTGTATACCAAAAAACAAAAAATGGTGCAATTAAACTCTCTCATCACCTGTATATCTACACTAAAAGCTATACACAAACGCTCCAAGGCCAATCAGCCAAGTCAGTCAAGGACCTACTCAACATCCAATCAGCCAAACTCTTGCAACGTTCCCGATTTAAGTATTATGCCCATGAGGACAAGGGTAACAAAATAATGACTCCTTTGATCCATAAGCAAAAAGAAAAATCTTTTCTTTCTGAATTATATTTGTATATCGCTGGTCCCTCACACTCAAAGGTGGCGGTGGTGGTGCTAGTTGAAGGGTTCTCCAATCCGTTTCACAATGTATAGAAATCACCGCACACACTATAGGTTTCTTTATAAAACAGTGCAAACGTGCTTTTTATTTCATCGTTTTTCCAAGGCAACAGTAGTAGTTTCATACATTGTAAAATGCAGATCAAAAAAATTGTGTGCAACGTTTCGATCGGGGCTATGACCTTCCCCAGGCTTAATCTCATTGGTGATGACCAGCAACGCCTATACATACTTAACTGCATCACCAAGGAAATGAAGCCTGACGAAGGTCACAGCCCGACCAAAATGTTGCACGCAATTTTTTTGATCTGCATTCTTACAAAAACTTTATTTGCTACTATATAACATGGCATTGTGATGTATGAAACTACTACCTTTACCTTGGAAAGATAATAAAATAAAAAGCACGTTTGCACTGTTTGATAAAGAAACCTATGGTGTGTGCAGTGATTTCTATACATTATTTCTGAATTAGTCACCAGTGATGGTACAATCTCGACAGGAATGGATCATATAGCCATAGTCTTCCAGTTATATTATCAGAACCTTTATAATCTACCCGTCACCAACCCCCCCCATGCCCCCTCTGGCGGACAGAATTGACTCCTTCCTCACAGACCTTGACATTTTTCCAAAGAGGAGCTGAGTAAAGTTCTCTCCTCTATCCCAAATGGGAAAAGCCCAGGACCAGATGGATACACCATTGGCTACTATAAAATCTTCAATAACTTGCTCCAACCCAAATTTACAGACCTCTGCAATGCTTGGCTATCTGGCCAATACCTACCCAACCAATGTCTAGAGGCCCACATTACCATTCTGCACAAAGAGGGCAAAGACACTAAAAGATGCGAAAATTATCGCCCCATCTCACTGTTAAATATAGATTTGAAGTGGTGGGCAAAAGTCCTTAAATTGAGATTAGCACCCTTAGTTCCTTCACTTATACACCTGGAACAAACCGGCTTTGCACCTGACCAACAAGGCAAAGACAATGTCTGTAGAGTTCTTCGGCTCATTGAATTAGTCAAACAGAGGAAGATGCTGAGAAGGAATTTGACAGGGTTGGTTGGCCTTACATGCGAGCCACACTGCGTAAATTTGGCCTACCAAACTTGTTTATCCAAGCAATTTTTTCTTTATACTCCACACCCAGCGCAAGGGTCAGGGTCAATGGGATATTATCCAAGCCATTTGACATTCGAAATGGCACACGGCAAGAGTGGCCCCTCTCACCTACTCTATATATATTAGTAATGGAAACCCTATTTAAGAAGATTAGAAAAGATCCTCTTGTCCGTGTCCTTGAGGTTGGCGATCACACCCATACCACAGCAGCTTTTCCTGATGACTTACTGATCCACACTACCAATCAGTCTATTTCTATTCCTTACATGACATACCTATTTAACTGAAACCCCCACTACTGACCTCCCAGACTATAACAGGTTTACCAGAGGGTTTGAAAATTGCAATCTTGGGTACAGAAACGATTACAGCAATCCATATGCGAGTGAAATCCTGCCGTAAACAGTCTATAAAGAAAAATTTGCAAAATGTTCCATCAGCCCTATGAAGTAGAGGGAGGAAATAGGAGGAGCCTGGCAGAAGGAAGAGGGGATTGCAAAGGCAGAGCTGTGAGGAGGTGTGGGGTATACTACTAGGGGAATCCTCTGTCTGATCTTGGAGCAGATTCTGAGGACTGTTTCATCATATCTGAGGGAGAAAGAGAGGAATAAAAAGACCCCCCCATTTCACCTGAAGCAGAGAGAGAGAAAGAGAGAGAGAGAGACAAGAGTATATCAGGCTCCAACAGTTTCATCTCAGGTGCAGTGAGAAAGCACAGTCACCATTTTACCTAAGGTAACCCCAGAAATAGAGCACCCTCCATTTTGTTTTTGAGACACTTGCTATTAAGCCACAGAGATCTCCCCTCAGAGGTGAAAAGATTAACCTGCTCTGACCAGAGATAATATAACAGTGAGCTAAGCACTAAGAGGAGAAATTACTTGTCGGACATCTGCATTATTATATATGTGTGGATAACTTCCAGAGCAAAGCTTTGCTATCACACTTCTTTATTAACATATCACATTAAGGAGGACATTGCAACTGGTTAACCCTGTTATCACTGAAGACCTGCTCATAATAGAACATTTTTCCCTCTCTCCTGAACATTTTTAGGTTTCCTAACAATCCCTCCTGGCCAGTGATGGGTGCTTGTGAAAAGTGTTAATTTGCTTACTGCCATTCTGAGAGTTAGCAAAGGTCATAGTGTGAATGGGCGCCTGTGTGTAAGTTGAATCATCTAAACTTTGAATTTAGTAAATTGTCTCTTACATACCTAGTCTCCTATAGTTTAACATTGCCCTTATAGAGTCAGAGGCAATTAATACTGTGTAGGCCATAAGTGCTGTATGCTTTTGTACACTGTTCATTGCAGTATTATATGCATTGCATCCTTGGTTCCAGTTATTGGTACACATCTTAAGAAAAGGTTAAATCATCGGGGTGTGGTTTGTTTTGACTTATTATGGTCATTCATAAAAGTGAAACTACAAGTAGGCTATAGGGGTTCTCCCGAATCGACCCCTGGTGGAGGAGTCTAGCCAACACCGTGTTCCCAAGCTTGGTGAAGATTCGGGTGGAGGAACTGCGTGATCAAGCTGGTGAAGAGGCCAGAGTTATAACCATTTCTGTAATCCTAAACACCCCCCCAGTGGACTACAAAAGAGGAGGTGTTACATAACAGGTATGGGGAAACTCTCCAACTTCAACCTCAAACTAACTTCCCTCTATAGATGGCTTTGCTCCCACATCACATATCTAGGTATTAAGTTCTCAAATCAATTATAATCCCCTGCTGCAATCCATTTGCAGCCAACTCTCTTCACTGAATTTGCCATACATGTCATGGTTCAGAAGAAAACTTATTAAAACGTTTGTATTTCCTAAATACTTGGTACAATTACTCCCAAATCCCATCCCAAGATCCTATTTCCCCTTATTACATAACTGTTTTGTTAACTTTCTATGGCACCCTGGTAGAACCCACCTGAAATAGCAAATGTTGATAAAACCACCCCGCCTTGGAGGCATAGGCTGGGCCATTTTAATGCATTGTAGGGCCCTGTGCAAACTTTTTGAAAGTGGATCCCCCATTGCCCCCCCATAATTTAATTTCCCCAGACCCCTCAATAACCAATGTTACAATAAAAAAAAAGAAAATAATACTCACTGAACCTCATCCCCACGGGCCTACAGGCTCTGGCTGTAATGTCTGCAACTCGGAGCTCATTGCGCTTCCCTGCTGCAGACATAATCAGCCGAAGGCTGAATAATGAAGCACGGAGCTGATAGCTCCACTATTGTATTCAACAATAGTGAGGACACAGATAGAGTTTAAATCACTGCCTGACGCCCCTGGAACAGCGGGATAGCACCCAAATGCGGGACTGCCCTGCTCAATCCGGGGCGGCTAAGGGGGCACCTGCAACCATAGGGCCCTATGGTTAAAGCGACCCTGGGCATAGAGTTACCTGACCTTTGGTCTTATTACCACACTAAACAGCTAGTCCGATGTTCTCTCCTGGTCCTCCCCCAACAATACTCATTATACACTACCTTGGAAAAACATTTACTTTCTCCCATTGATAGGAGACACCTCTGAGGACTGGATGGTTTTCCATTGACCCGGGCCTTGCGACACAGCACAAGTATCTTGCTATCTGGGATTTTCTCTACAATATATTGGCTCACCACCAACCAACCGCTCTTTTCAGTAGGGACTCCCCACATGCCCTTGGACCTTTTACCATATTTGGTCAATCCCAAACAAGTAGATATTAATCCGTTCTGGTCCTGCCTTTCCCAATACTCAACTAGTGACCTCCTCCAAGACACTGATTCGATGACCCTTGACTTCCTCATGCTATGTACAAGACTCTCCCTACATAAATTCCCACACATCCAAGATTTCCTGAAAACTTGGAGGCAATATATTCTCCTCAAACCCAACATTTCTAACCCCACATGGATAGAACAACAACTGTTGCTATCTGTTTTCACTCACACACCACTATCACCATTCTATACATAAGTGTCTTCTCTCAAATCGGAAGATACACCGACTTACCTTTCTGACTGGGAAGCAGACTTAGAGGAACAGTTTACACTACCTGAAATTCTTGCCATGCTTAAACGCTCTAACGAATTTTTCAAATGTGAATGCATTAAGGAAAACTCCTACAAAATACTATCTAGGTTGTATAAGACTCCTGTATGGTTACATAATATTGATCCTAATGTTCCAGACATGTGCCGGTGGTGTGAGTTGAGGGGAGCCTCCCTGACGCATATTTGGGGGTCTTGACCTATGATATCCGCTTACTGGTGACTTGTATTGGAGGAAATTGATAAAGTGTGTTCCTTTAAGATCCCTTACTCTCCCAGCATTGTTCTTTTATGGAGACCTCACCCCTCTTTCACCCTCAGTAAGTCCATCTTACCCACTCTGCTCCTGTCGGCAGCAAAACTGCTCATACCTGCCTACTGGAAACAACCTGACGCACCCATGATTAACCACTGGAGAGCTAAAGTCTCTGAAAACTGCTGACTAGAGGGATAGGAGCATAGTCCTGTATCTACACCTATGATCTTATATTCTCATATCAACTCTCCCTAATATTAGTATGACTGCCCATTTATTCATTCTATAATACAACATTTCAATTTCAGTGCTTTGTGTGCTTGGTTAAACTGTTGACGCCTAGATTCTAAGTGTCAGTGTAACACTTAGAATCTAGGCGTATATAATAACCTGCAATACAAAAGGTTGAAGGTTCAAATGCCCCAGTAAAAATATTTAAAAGTTTAATAAAATTTTAAAAACATTTTAAATAGGTAAAAAAAAAATCATAAAACATATCACATTTTTCCCTAGCACATAGTTACAGTATGTTACATTTAAAATAAGATTTTTTTAAATTGATTTTTTCATTTACAATAATAGATTTTGCTGCAATTTTTTGAGCCAAAGCCAAGAGTGGGTATAAAAGGAAAGGGAATATATAGTAATTACTTATACTTCTCCATTCTGTGCAATCCACTCCTGACTTTGGCTCAAAAAAAAGAAGCAAAATTTGCAACAAAAAAGCGGCTTTTCCGCAACATGGGGCCTTAGCCTAATATTTTATTGCAATTGGTCTATTTCTATTGAGCTGTGCCACAGGCATACAGTGGGGAAAAAAAGTATTTAGTCAGCCACCAATTGTGCAAGTTCTCCCACTTAAAAAGATGAGAGAGGCCTGTAATCGACATCATAGGTAGACCTCAACTATGAGAGACAAAATGAGAAAACATGTCTAGAAAATCACATTTCTGATTTTTTAAGAATTTATTTGCAAATTATGGTGGAAAATAAGTATTTGGTCACCTACAAACAAGCAAGATTTCTGGCTCTCACAGACCTGTAACTTCTTCTTTAAGAGACTCCTCTGTCCTCCACTGATTACCTGTAGTAATGGCACCTGTTTGAAATTGTTATCAGTATAAAAGACACCTGTCCACAACCTCAAACAGTCACACTCCAAACTCCACTATGGTGAAGACCAAAGAGCTGTGGAAGGACACCAGAAACAAAATTGTAGACCTGCACCAGGCTGGGAAGACTGAATCTGCAATAGGCAAGCAGCTTGGTGTGAAGAAATCAACTGTGGGAGCAATAATTAGAAAATGGAAGACTTACAAGACCATTGATAATCTCCCTCGATCAGGGGCTTATGCAAGATGATCACAAGAATGGTGAGCAAAAATCCCAGTACCACAGAGGGGGACCTAGTGAATGACCTGCAGAAAGCTGGGACTAACGTAACAAAGGTTACCGTCAGTAACACACTACGCCGCCAGGGACTCAGATCCTGCAGTGCCAGACATGTCCCCCTGCTTAAGCTAGTACATATCCGGGCCAGTCTGAAGTTTGCTAGAGAGCATTTGGATGTTCCAGAAGAGTATTGGGAGAATGTCATATGGTCAGATGAAACTAAATTAGAACTGTTTGGTAGAAACACAACTCATCGTGTTTGGAGGAGAGTGAATGCTGAGTTGCATCCAAAGAACACCATACCTATTGTGAAGCATGGGGGTGACAACATCATGCTTTGGGGCTGTTTCTCTGCAAAGGGACCAGGACGCCTGATCTGTGTACATGAAAGAATGAATGGGGCCATGTATCGTGAGATTTTGATTGCAAACCTCCTTCCATCAGCAAGGGCATTGAAGATGATCTGCATGGAGAAATGGGCCAACATACTAGCAACAGTGTGTGCCAACCTTGTGAAGACTTACAGAAAACGTTTGACTTCTGTCATTGCCAACAAAGGATATATAACAAAGTATTGAGATGAACTTTTGTTATTGACCAAATACTTATTTTCCACCATAATTTGCAAATAAATTATTTAAAAATCAGACAACGTGATTTTCTGGATTTTTTTTTCTCATTTTGTCTCTCATAGTTGAGGTCTACCTATGATGACAATTACAGGCCTCCCTCATCTTTTTAAGTGGGAGAACTTGCACAATTGGTGGCTGACTAAATACTTTTTTTCCCCACTGTACCTCAATAGCAATGTTACTTCTACAGGCCTTACAAACTGCATGTAGGAGATGTACAGAGCAACAGTAGGATAATTAAGATGAAAGTGACCCACAGATGCCATGGAAACATCTGACCACTGTCTCTGAGGAGTTAACTGCTTGCGATCAAAGCTGTCTGTGTTTAACCCCTTCCTGACATCCGCTGTAATAGTACAGTGGATGTCGGGTATTTAAATATGGCAGCTGCTTGGGAGCTGTGTGGCCGCCATAGCTGCCGGGTTTCTGCTGTATAATACAGCAGACACCCCGCGCTAATGCCTGCAATCAGTGCCCGCACTCATCGCAGGCATTAAACCCCCCCCCCCCTGCCCTAGGGGGTCTAATAAATAAAAAAAAAAAAAAGTAAAAAAAAATATTAAAAATTCAAATCACCCTCTTTCCCTAGAACTTAGAAAGTACTTAAATAATGTGAAACACATACAGATTAGGTATCCCTGTGTCTGAAAACGCCTGATCTACAAATCTATAAAAATATTTTTCCCAAACAGTAAACGCTGTAGCGGGAAAAAAAAAAAAAAAATCAAAAGTGCCGTTTTTTCACGGTTTCGCCTCTGATAAAAATTTGAATAAAAAGTGATCAAAGCAATAGCAATTCTCCAAAATGGTACAACTAAAAAGTACACCTGGCCCCACAAAAAAGACGCCCTATGCATCCCCGTACACAGAAGTATAAAAAAGTTATGGTTGTCAGAATATGGCGACTTTTAGAAAATAATTTTTTTTGCAGTTTTAGATTTTTGTTAAGTGGTTAAAATGTAAATAAAACCATATAAATTGTGTATCCCCGGAATCATACCAAAACATAGAATACAGATGATATGTCATTTTGGCTGGAGAGTGAATGCCGTAAAAATGAAGCCCGTAAGAAAGTTGAACAAATCCACTTTTTCTTCAAATCCACCCCATTCTGAATTTTTTTCCAACTTCCCAGTACATTGTACAGAATAATAAATGGTAGCATCATGAAGAAAAATTTGACCCACAAACATTAAGATCTCATATGGCTCTGAGAGCACAAAAAAATAAAAAAGTTATGGGTTTTGGAAGAGGGGGAGTCAAAAATGAAAATCGAAAAATTCCTCCAGCAGAAAGGGGTTGTAGACACTGTGGTTGGGTCTCTGTTTTGTATAAACACTGTAGAGATGATTGGCCTATGGCACACGCTCTGCTCTACAGCATTTTTAAATACACAACATCTGCTGTGATATTACGGCAGATATCAAGATGTTAAAAATATAAAATAAAAAAGAAATTTCATACCTTGTCTACCAGTACAGCTAATAGTGCACAGAGGCAGCGGGATCAGCAGATAAGTGCAGAGCTTTGGTGTCAGAGCATCACCAATAATATACTGATTATCTATTCATCGGATAGGTCATATGTATCAAAAATCCATAGGGAGCCAAAAACCCATAATATTGGGACATGTCTGAGATCCTTGTGCAAAGAAGTGGGATTTCTAAATATAGGCCTAGGAATTGTAGAACAGAATAGAGATTTAGGCCTAAGAGAGATGGGCGAATCGGTTCATAATGAGCCAAGTTCGTCCCAAATATTCCAAACTGTTTGGTTTGCTAACAAAACGAACACATGGCGATTTGTTTCAGATGAACCAAAATGGCTGTGCTACGAGAAAATGGCTGTTGCCATGCGTTTGACCAGGAAATACAGAGCAGACAATGTCATGTGTGTAGTGACAAATCCCTCATAGCTCAAGCCTTCCTCTTCTTCCTCCTCTTTTTGATGAGTTGAATAACAAAATGCCAGCGTTTTCTATGTAGAGGTACAAGACATGAGTGATGGTGGAGGTAGTAGTGTCAGGTGGTGTGCTACTTGTGTTGGTAGTGCTGGTTAGGCCATTAGGGGGAATTCTGTTAGGAATTATGGGGGCATACAGGAATTCCATCGCCATGATGAGTTACAAGAAAGTGAGGAAGGTAGAATCCAATGATGAGTCTATTACAGATAAGACCTGACAACCGGATAAGGGTACAGGGTAACACAGGAAGAGGTTGGTGGCAGCTGCAATGGTTCCAACCGATGTAAGTAGATCTAAGGCAAGCTCAGGTGGTGGTGGTGGCACTGGCAGACACGTTCTGATTTTGGTCTCCTGTATGGAAGTATTTTTGCACATTACCAAATGACAAATTGATGGCAGGAAGTGCAAGATCTACAAAGAGATAATTAGCCATGGGCATAATGCACACATAGAGGAACCAGGTTCTCTCTGTACTCACATGAAATGGCATCACCAGTAGTTATGGCAGTCTCAAATTAGCAGTGGCACCAAGTGAGGAAGACCATTCCATTGCTTCTCCCATGATCGTTCCTAAAAGTTGTCCCTGCTTGATGGTCATGTGGACCTCTCCTTGTAAATGTCCATGTAGGGAAAGGTGCACGCCACCCTCAATATGTGGAGCATAAATTATGGGCAGCGAACAATACACTAGAGGTCATGACCCACCGGGACAATGTTTTGAGCATCAGAGGCCACAGTCTAGAAATGCAGGAAGGCGTGGTGCTTTCTAGTATTGACATCACCTCACAGATGCAAGGCAGGCAGTTTCAACACCACGCAGGATCCATCCACCACCTCAAGTTCCTACACACTGGTCCATTTCCCACTCCAACTACACCAGGGCAAGCCCCATTGGTTCTATTCCCCCTCCCTTGTTTCATGGTTGTAATGGGGAGTGCACATTGAGTGACACTTTTGAAAGTGTGCCCCAAATGTTTCATGAAATTATGTTAATTGCCACTCAGTCACACTACACTAGTTGATGCTGCATGGGCACACATATTAGCTGCAAACCACAGACACAATGATCACTTTTGGAGCATAGTCAAGCTTTTTCAGCTAGCAGCCAGGCCAGGCATGCTGATAGCGCACCCCACATTTTTCTGGAAATGTCGTCAATTGTCACTCCAGCACACAATGTTGATATGGTATTTTCTCCCATACAGGGATAACCAGCAGTATCTTGGTACTTTCCCCGTAGTTGCTAAAATGTACACAAATTCCAGGGAGGGGAATAGTCCCTTGTCCAGAGTGAGCAGTTGACTATAATGAGTAAATTGCCAGATCCATGCAAAAATCCAATAGGGTTCTATCAAACAGTAGACAAAATTTCCCAAAATTATGAGGCAACATGGATTGACTTAGTTTTCCTGTGTAGTATAGCTGCAGGGAGAGCAGGACTTTGACTTGACAACAACAGGAAGAGATGCTAGAATCTTACAGACTTCTTGTTTATAAATGGTTTGAGAGGGGACCTTTTAGCTAAACTCATGGAGGTACATCTAAAGTGCATGTATAATCCTTCAGATGGCAGTAGTGTAAGGAATGGAGGAACAGATTAATAATAAGAAAAAAAAAAGGTACAAAAACAATCTTCTATACAGGTTATGATGTCTAAGACATCTGCTCCTGGCTTAAGCACTATAAATAAATCTGGGAGAGTCAATGCCTTTTACAATAGTTTTATGGCGTACAAACCATAAAAAGTCAAATTTTTTTGCGCAAATTGGAGGTTTGTGCAAAAAAATTGTAACAATTTCATTTTCTGATTTGCCACTTAGGTGAAAAGGAAAGCATGGCAAAGGCACGTGGGGAGTGGGGCTGATAGCACAAATGATGTGGGAAATTAAGTGCACTTTACACTGACAGAGGGGCTATAAAAACTGGTGTTAGTAATGCCAGTGTTCATAAATTTGCCCCAGTATGTTCTAGTTCTGGTAGCAGTATAACATATAACAAAAAGACTGTTCTTCTAGGCAAAGTGAAGGTTGTTAACACTGGGTTGGCTTATTATAGTTTGGGCTAGAAAAATGTCAGTAACCAGGCTCTAAGACAACAATTAAGTTAACATTGCCTCATGGGAAGATATTTATTTTTTTTTTTTTTTAGTGGGCATGGGAGCGAACCAAACCATCATTAGAAATCACAGTTTTTGACAGATAATAGGAACTAGGTGGGAGGAACACCTTGAGTTTTAAAACAGATAAAGCCTCTAAAAATACATTCAGATCCTACTAAAGTATGCACCCAGCTTTTAGTATCTGACAGCTGCACTAATTTATTGGGTGTCAGTATACTTGGGTCTGTGAATGCAAATATACGCTTCAGTTACAGGACCTCTTCCATAATCTTTAATGGCTAAATTAATAGCTGTGCTACATTTTGTAGATTTTGAAGCTGTCCAAGGAATATCAGAGGTTGAAGAAGACCAAATGCTGTTGCAAGTACTTCCTTTGTTATAGACAAAAGACAAAACTGATGTGGGTTTACTTTTTTACAGATAGATAAAAATGTGCTGAAATTAATTTTTCTCAATAAGGCCACATAAAAATTTACTACCCTTTTGCAGAATTGCGTGAGAAACACAATCCCTGTTACAATTACACCCACCATGAATGTGATGTCATTACTGATGATTTTGTTTAAATTGCCAGAACAGCCAGGAACAGGTGGGGATGGTTCTGATTACTTGTGAGACCAGCTCCTGCATCACAAATCTAGATGATCACAGTATTTTGAGGCAGAGGCAGCAGCAGGGACAGGCAGAAAAGCACATTTTTAATTTGTTTTTACAGCCTCTACAGCCTCTACCCTGCCTCCATTGGACAGGCAAGCTTCTTTGAATGGGGGAGGGTTTTGTGGAAACTGATCAGCATCATACAAAGTCCTGCTCAGGCTATGTTCACAAGGTGTGTTTTTGCCGTAAAAAAAAATCACTTCCAGTTTATAAAAAAACATGTGCTGGTTTCAAAAACTGCTTGCATTTTTTTTTTTAAATGTATTTGATTTTCCAATAAAAACACATGTGTTTTGGAGCAAAAATGCACCATGTGAACACAGCCTTACTGGGAAGTGTTGTATCATGGATCCACATTGTTTCACTGTGATAACCAGACATTGTGGGTCAATATATACACAGATGCACATGCATATTCTTATACAGTTGTGCTAAAAAGTTTACATACCATGACAGATTTTTTTCTTTTTTTGGCCTTTTTTCAGAGAATATGAATGATAGCACAAAAACTTTTTCTCCACTCATGGTTAGTGGTTGGTTGAAGCCATTTATTGTCAAACTTCTATGTTTTCTCTTTTTAAATCATAATGACAACCAAAAACATCAAAATGACCCTGTTCAAAAGTTCACATACCCCAGTTCTTGATACCGTGTATTGCTCCCTCTAACATCAATGACAGCTTGAAGTCTTTTGTGATAGTTGTGGATGAGGCTCTTTATTTTCTCAGATAGTAAAACTGCCCATTCTTCTTGGCAAAAAGTCTCCAGTTCCTGTAAATTCCTGGGCTGTCTTGCATGTACTGCGCGCTTGAAGTCTCCCCAGAGTGGCTCAATGATATTGAGGTCAGGAGACTGAGATGGCCACTCCAGAACCTTCACTTTTTTCTGCTGTAGCCAATGACAGGTCGACTTGGCCTTGTGTTTTGGTTCATTGTCATGTTGGAACGTCCAAGAACGTCCCATGCGCAGCTTCCTGGCTGATGAGTGCAAATTTGCCTCCAGTATTTGCTGATAACGTGCTGCATTCATCTTTCCTTCAACTTTGACCAAGTTTCCTGTGCATTTGAAGCTAACACATTCCCACATCATCAGTGATCCACCTCTGTGCTTTACAGTAGGAATGGTGTTCCTTTCATCATAGGCCTTCTTGACACCTCTCCAAATGTAACGTTTATGGTTATGACCAAAAAGTTCGATTTTTGTCTCATCACTCCAAATTACCTTGTTCCAGAAGTTTTGAGGCTTGTCTCTGTACTGTTTGGCGTATTGAAGGCAAGATTCTTTGTGGCATTTGCACAGTAATGGCTTTCTTCTGGCAACTTGATCATGCAGCCCATTTTTCTTCAAGTGCCTCCTTATTGTGCATCTTGAAACAGCCACACCGATAGTTTTCAGAGAGTCCTGTATTTCAGCTGATGTTATGTGTGGGTTTTTCTTTGCATCCCAAACAATTTTCTGGGCAGTTGTGGCCGAAATTTTGGTTGGTCTACCTGAACGTGGTTTGGTTTCTGGGCATGTTATCAGGCCAAAATCACCAGGGTATGTGAACTTTTGAACATGGTCATTTTGATGATTATGATTGTCATTATGATTTAAAAAGAGAAAACACAGAAGTTTGACAATAAATTGCTTCAACCAACCACTAACCATGAGTGTAGAAAATGTTTTTGTGTTATACATATTCTCTGAAAAAAGGCCAAAAAAACAAAAAATCTGCCAGGGTATGTAAGCTTTTCAGCACAACTGTATACGATATATACACAGGCATATATTTTTAAGTAACTATACACAATGCACATATATATGCTGTATATAGATACAGTACAGACCTAAAGTTTGGACACACCTATTTATTCCAAGAGTTTTCTGTATTTTCATGACTATAAAAATTGTAGATTCACACTGAAGGCATCAAAACTATGAATTAACACATGTGGAATTATATACTTAACAAAAAAGAGTGAAACAACTGAAAATATGTCTTATATTCTAGGTTCTTAAAAGTAGCCACCTTTTGCTTTGATTACTGCTTTGCACACTCTTGGCATTCTCTTGATGAGCTTCAAGAGGTAGTCACTTGAAATGGTTTTCACTTCACAGGTGTGCCCTGTCAGGTTTAATAAGTGGGATTTCTTGCCTTATAAATGGCTTTGGGACTATCAGTTGTGTTGTTCAGAAGTCAGGTGGATACACAGCTGATAGTCCTACTGAATGGAGTGTTAGAATTTGTATTATGGCAAGAAAAAAGCAGCTAAGTAAAGAAAAACGAGTGGCCATCATTACTTTAAGAAATGAAGGTCAGTCAGTCCGAAAAATTGGGAAAACTTTGAAAGTGTCCCCAAGTGCAGTGGCCAAAACCATCAAGCGCTACAAAGAAACTGGCTCACATGAGGACCGCCCAAGGAAAGGAAGACCAAGAGTCACCCCTGCTGCGAAGGATAAGTTCATCCGAGTCACCAGCCTCAGAAATCGCAGGTTAACAGCAGCTCAGATTAGAGACCAGGTCAATGCTACACAGAGTTCTAGCAGCAGACACATCTCTACAACAACTGTTAAGAGGAGACTGTGTGCAGCAGGCCTTCATGGTAAAATAGCTGCTAGGAAACCACTACTAAGGACAGGCAACAAGCAGAAGAGACTTGTTTGGGCTAAAGAACACAAGGAATGGACATTAGACCTGTGGAAATCTGTGCTTTGGTCTGATGAGTCCAAATTTGAGATCTTTGGTTCCAACCACCGTGTCTTTGTGCGATGCAGAAAAGGTGAACGAATGGACTCTACATGCCTGGTTCCCACCGTGAAGCATGGAGGAGGAGGTGTGATGGTGTGGGGGTGCTTTGCTGGTGAAACTGTTGGGGATTTATTCAAAATTGAAGGAATTCTGAACCAGCATGGTTACCACAGCATCTTGCCACGACATGCTATTCCATCCAGTTTGCGTTTAGTTGGACCATCATTTATTTTTCAACAGGACAATGACACCAAACACACCTCCAGACTGTGTAAGGGCTATTTGACCAAGAAGGAGAGTGATTGGGTGCTACGCCAGATGACCTGGCCTCCACAGTCACCAGACCTGAACCCAATCGAGATGGTTTGGGGTGAGCTGGACCGCAGAGTGAAGGCAAAAGGGCCAACAAGTGCTAAGAATCTCTGGGAACTCCTTAAAGACTGTTGGAAGACCATTTCAGGTGACTACCTCTTGAAGCTCATCAAGAGAATGCCAAGAGTGTGCAAAGCAGTAATCAAAGCGAAAGGTGGCTACTTTGAAGAACCTAGAATATAAGACATATTTTCAGTTGTTTCACACTTTTTTTGTTAAGTATATAATTCCACATGTGTTAATTCATAGTTTTGATGCCTTCAGTGTGAATCTACAATTTTTATAGTCATGAAAATGCAGAAAACTCTTGGAATAAGAAGGTGTGTCCAAACTTTTGGCCTGTACTGTATATTTATGCTGTATGTACACATACATACGCATATATATATATATATATATATATATATATATATAACATGTATAGGGATACCTTGAAAAGCATGGACACCCCCACGACCAGAAAGTGTAAACCTGGAAGTATTGCATGAACCTGTAAATATGTGTAATGCTAAAAATGGTCCAAACACCCATACAAGTATCCAGTTATGTTTGTTTATTCAGATAACAAGCATTTCCTGCCTTTCAGGGCCGTAAATACCAGGGTAGCAGCGGTAGCGGCTGCCACAGGGCCCGGGACATTAGAGGGCCCGGAGCCCTGTGGCAGCCGCTACCGCGAACCCCACAAACCAGTGGTGTAATGATCACGGTCGCAGGGTGTGCGACCGCGACCGGACCCGGCAGGGTACGGTCCCCCGCGGCCAGCTGGAGATGGCCGGGGCCCCAGACCACTATGATAGCGGTCGAGGAAAGCCTGGTTCCCCGACCGCTATAAATACTGTTATTGGAAAGGGGCCCTGGCATATTTCAGGCCTCTTTCCAATAGATGGCAGGGCAGGACACCCAGGGGAGGTGACTGAAAATAATGAATACATATTCTCACCTCTCCTGGGCACAGCCTCTATCCGGCGCTCTTCCGTCATGTGACTAAGGCCTGTGATTAGACCCGAGCGGTCACATGGGGCGTGGCCATGTAATGATGTCAGTGCGCCCCCACATGACCGGTGAGGCCCAATCACAGGCCTCAGCAGCGACGTCGGAAGAGGGCATGAAGATGCTGAAGACGGCAGGATGGAGCGAGGATGCTAAGGAAAGGTAAGGCAAGGTGAGTATGAATGTTTTTTATTTTTAATCATCTCCCCTGGGCCTCCGATTATTGTACTCTGGAGTCTGAGGAGACCCCAGAGTATAATAATAGCACCGGAGTGGAGGGGGGCTGTAGGGAGCTTATAATACTGTGTGGGGGCCACTGTAGAGTATATACTACTGGGTGGGGGCCACTGTAGAGCATATTCTACTGGGTGGGGGCCACTGTGGAGCATATACTACTGGGTGGGGGCCACTGTAGAGCATATAATACTGGGTAGGGGACACTGTGGGGAGCATACAATACTGTGTGGGGGCCACTGTAGGGAGCATATAATACTGGGTGGGGACCACTGCGGGGAGCATATAATACAGGGTGGGGGCCACTGTGTGGAGGATATTATACTGTGTGGGGCCACTGTGGGTAGCATATTATACTGTGTGTGGGGGGAGCAATGTAGAGCATATAATGCTGTATGGGGGCCACTGTGGAGCATATAATGCTGTGTGGGGGCCACTGTTGAGCATATAATAATATTTGGGGCCACTGTTGAGCATATTTTACTCTTTGGGGACCCATAACCGGTTCGGGGGGCCCCATGTCAAATGTTCGCCTTGGGGACCAGCCAGTCCTAGTTACGCCACTGCTGCCTTTATTTACATTTTCTTAGCCCCAGAAAACCCCTTTAGGTTGAGGTCCCACATTACGGATGCACAGCTTTCTTTGTTTCAGATTTTGCTGCCTTTTTTTGAGCCAAAGCCAAGAATGACTACAAAAGCAATGGGAAATATATAGGATGTACTTATTCTTCTTCCTTTCTGCTCAATCCACTCCTGGCTCTGGCTCAAAAAACTACAAAAAATCTGCAACAAAAAAAAAAAAGCTGCATTTCCACAACATGGTGCTTTAGCCTTAAGGTGACTCCAGTAAAAAGAGTCATTTCATATCAAGTGGACCAGGGGTCCCCACCTCACAAGCTCAGATTTTGATGAAATTTGGTACATAGTTTCTCTATGACATAAAACCAAGCTGTGCAAAATTTTAGTTCAAAAGACTAAAAATTGGAGGTTCTAGGGGACCTCAAGTAAAGGGTTGCAAAACAGCACCTGAGCAAAAATGACATTTTGGGCCAACTTCCAGAAGCTGTAAACATGGAAGTTTTAGTAGTATAAGGGGGATATTTGGAGAACATGCACAACTTTTAGGGCTTAATCAACTGGCAAAACCCCATGTTACTAGTCCTCTTACTTTTTGCATGGTTTAGGCTCAAAAAACTGCAAAAATGAATTTACAGCAATGTTGAGGCTGCTGTAGTGTCAAAACTAGTTGGCCTTTCAGGTTGATTTTTGGTAGGTGTACTAAATACATGGCTGTAATGAGGCCTTCCAATTTGCAACACTTTCCTTCAAGTGGTTGAAAAAATATAAGCGTTCAAATTTGGTATAAAAAGCATTTTTGCTTAATTTTGGCTATCATTGATGCCCTATATCTCCAGTGGGACAGCTTCAATCTTCTTTCTTTTAGCACCATTAGAAAGAGCAGATTTCCTCCTATCAGAATATGTTGTTTTAATTTTGGAGTCTCTTCATATAAGGATTGATAAAATGCCCTCAAATGTTTGCGGGCAGTAGCCTGTGATTTCTTCACTACACCCTTGATACAAGTGTAGTAAAAGTGATTCTTCTTTCAATAAACACCAATTTTTTAAATAAAGAACACATTATGGTATAAAACTGTATTCGAGAAAACGAAAAAACAGGAATGTTTTTTAGGATGTGGAAGTATGAGGCCTGGTTTCATAACAGGTTTAAAGAAAACTGCAGTCAGTTAGGATGACGGACTTGGCCAATTATGATTGGTGGACCTTGTTGCAAGGCAGAATTGTTTGTTTCATTGCCCAATTGTATGCTTCTGGTACCTCCTGCCTCCTGAGTGTCTGTTGCTAGGCTTACTTTGATGCCTACAGTTCACTAAGAGGTCAAACTGTAGCAAGGGTGCAGTGAAGAAACACAGCAACAGACACTCAGGAGAGAGAGAGAGAGAGAGAGAGACATGACCGGGGCATCCAAGGGTTTCTGCCATTTTGCCGCTGTAAAGGGAAGTGCTTACCACAAACATTAATATATATATATATTCAATCATTCCATTCAGAACTCCTGAGAGAGCTATTGTCTGCAGGCTACAAAACCTGTTTTCTAACAGACATCCTGCATGGGCTAGGAAGGCTTTTGTTTAACATAATGAGATGGAATATGCTAATGAGGCCTCCATAGTGATGTTAATCAGACCCAGAGATAAGCCACTGAACAAGGAGTCAGATGGGGGAGGTAGGTCATTACCCCTAGGCCAAGGATGTTAGAGCGCCATCCCAAGACTCATAAGAAGTATTGCATCTAAACTTATATTACAATACCAAGAGCCTGATTGGAGTGACAACATCTAGGTGGGCGGAGTTGTGGGCCATATATATGATGGGCCAAAAGCTCTCTCTCTCTCTTCATCCTCTCTTCACCAGCCCCCATGGATTGACCAGCTTCACCTAGACAAGCTCCATATACCACCAGAGCATGGCTTAAGTATAACTTTCTCTCTCTATCCATCTATCCACCCATCATCTATCTATCTATCTATCTATCTATCTATCTATCTATCAGTCACCCTCTATTAATCTGTATTACTACTGCTGTGTTCCTTACAGAAAGGGTCAGTTAGTAAATTGTCCAGGGGTTGTATGTGTGTGGTTGTATGTGTGTGTGTATGTAGCGATATCTGTAGGTTTTTAATTGGGTTCTGTACTTATTGTATTGCACTGTGTTAATACTGTTTTGTATTATTCTATAACCTAGTTCCATCATATTAATAATAAACGTATTTTATGATTAATATTGTGGGGTAAATTATCGTACATGCAAACTAGTCAAGGAAACAGATAAGTAGATATACCTAAGGAGAAAGGAGGGAAATTGGTGAATATTAATTAGTAGTAACACCCAGATCTCTCATACCTAATGGTGAAACAAGTCAAGAGTGATGAATATTAATTATTAAGATTCATCCCCCTTAACAGCCGCCCACCCGCCCACCCCAGCTTTCTGCAGACAGGAAATAGCTGTTTATTCGCCGCAAATTAATTTGGATCAATAGAATCATATCGCGAAATTCGGTGAAGTTGCCGAATCGAATTTTTTAATACTTCGCTCATCGGATTGGGGTGGCGACCCCACGAATGGAAACCTAATCCACTTAAAAAAGCGTTTACCTGCGGAAACCCGCTGACTCTATAGACCACAATGGAGTAATGCTTGCAGGACTTTTCTCTCCGCATTTTTTAAGCGGAATCCCCGAGCGGAGAACGGGCGCAGGTGTGAACCTAGCCTTAGCACATGAGTTCCAACCCAAGTTTTTCCAATAACTTTTGGTGACTAGAAAAGGGGGAAAAGAGAGGAGAGTGTTCAGCTACAGAGGAAAAAGCTCATGGGGATTTTGATATTTGCTAATGGGATATCTATTCACCATGTATAAGTTGCTATGCCAACAAGAATTGGACAAGAGCTGATCTATTCATTAGAGAACTGGCAAGAAGGATTTAAATATTGTCAAAATCCAGCCACACACGCATTTATAGACAAGCACTCCAAAACCAACCACTGCAACACCCTCACCAGCAGAGGAGAAGATGTCGACAACCAGTTGATTGCCAACACAACCCCCAAGTTGTCACAATGGAAATGCACCCTCCGATTCGGAATAACGGACCCCACACCACTACCTCTACCAGAATAGGAAATCATTCAAGTAGAGCCAGGTTGCGAACCAAACCACTAGCTACCCACTCCTCCGGCCACAACCCCACACACCAGCTCCCCGCCAATAGGCCCCAAAGCCCACACTACTGGCAGCATCCGTAAACAGCTCAAAATCAAAAGCATTCACTACATCCTCCATCCACAACGACCGACCATTATAAGACTCCAAAAAGGACTCCCACACCTGTAGATCCCACCGCAACTCACTCCCCAACCGAACATAATGCGTCGTAACCGACACCCATGCGGTCACCGCGGCCAATTGGTGGGAGAAGACCCACCCTATCGGCATGATCCAGCAGGCGAAATTCAATTTGCCTAAAAGAGACTGCAGCTCCCTCAGCTGAATCTTTTTTAGCTGAGGCGCCCGCTGAACCGTTCCCTGCAAATCAGCTAACTTATCTTCAGGCAACCAGAACTCCATGGCCACCGTGTCAATAGTCAAAGCCAAGAAACTAAGACAACGTCACCGGACCCTCCATTTTATCCGCTGCCAGTGGAACCCCAAAATCAGCCACCACCCATTCCATCGACCGCAATAACAACGAACACATGGACGAACCCCCCCCCGAACCAATACACAAAAAATCGTCCAAATAATGATAGATGGACAACCTGAAACATTCCGAACAACCCACTCCAAAAACGTGCTAAAGGTTTCAAAATACGAGCATGGCAAAGAACACCCCTTAGGGAGACAGCGATCAACATAGAAGAGGCCTTCCCACTGGCACCCCAACAACCGCAAACATTCCGGATGCACTGGAAGCAGCCGGAATGCTGCCTCTATGTCTGTTTTTGCCAACAATGCCCCCTGCCCACAACACCGAATCCAAGAAATCGTCATGTCAAACGAGGTGTAAACCACAGAGCACAACACCAGATCAATACCGTCATTCCCAGTCGACCCAGCCGGGTGCAACAAATGATGGATCATCCTGAATTTATTGAGTTCTTTCTTCTGAACCACCCCAAGCGGAGAAACTCTCAAATTCGGCCAGGGTGGGTCTAAAAAGGGGCCTGCCATCCTACCCAGCACCACCTCTTTCCTTAATTTCTCTGCCACCACCTCAGGATGCTCCCTCGCCGACTGCAAGTTCCTCCCACCCAGCGCCTCCTCCACCCCCAAACTCAGAATCCGAAAACCATAACAAAAACCGTCCTCTAACAATGTTGCTGCCGCCCAATGCAGATACCAATTGAGAAATGGTTGCATCCTTACCAGTCGCACCAGCGTCACCCCCTTTTCCAAGCGCATCTCCTCCCTTCTCCTTACCCTTAAAACAGCAGTTGGCCCCGTGGCCCCCTCCCCCTGTAAGTGGAGCATTCATGCTTGAACTTGTATTTCGCTCCAAACTTGCAGCTGCCCTCATTGAACAGGAAACAAAGCCCCTTCTGGTTGGTGACTGAACGCCCCGATGTATTGGAGCCCCCGGTGTCCCCAGGAAAGTATTGCCCAGCCTTGGCCTGTGCCATGATCCTCAACCACAGCCCAATATATTTATGGTCCCAACATATGCTGGACCGTACCGCCTTCCTCTGGCGAAACTGCTTGCTATAGCGGAGACAAGCCTGGCCTCCGTACACCCGATAAGTCTCACCAATAGCATCAAGATAGCAAAAAAGGGGTGAACAATTTTTCGGCGCTTTCTCCCCTATGACTCACGCCATAATTGCAAATGCCTGCAACCAGTTTGAAAAAGTCCAAGGAATGAGGCGATACGTTCGCTTCTCTTCCTCTTCCTTTTTCTTCTCCATCTTGGCCCGATCCAAATTAAACCTCTCTAATGGCAGAAGGGAGAATATGTCAACATACTCGCCCTTCCATATGCGCTCCCTAACCTCCTGATTCAAATGGGACCCAAGGGCCCCTCAAAACAGACATAGACTTCCTTTGTAGCATCATCCAGACGCGCTGCTTCCTTATCCTCACTCTGTGTCTGAACTGACACCGACACCCCCGCCGGAGATGCCACATCTAAACCCGATGCCCCAACCGACCGCCCCACCACCCACGCAGTCACAGGAGACAACGCCACCAAATCCCTCCCAATACCCTGAACCATATCCGCCAACGCCCTCATAAAATCATCTAACCCCCTGCCTAGCCCCTCAGGGTGCTCTCCCAACCCCCCATCTCCAGGGACAGCTAAGAGGGGCCTAGAAGTTGAAAAAGCAGCCTCACCTGGTTGCCTGGGCGCTGTGTCTCCAGCAACCGCAGGGTCCTGATCCAGCAGAGGAGGGGCCATCACAGTGGAGATGTAGGCGTCGTCACTTCCTGTCTGGGCCGTGTTCAGTTCCTGCCTCCCAGGCCGCGCTAGGCCAGAGGCACCATCTTACCCGCACATTGCCAGGCCTCCTCGAGTTCCCGAAGCCGCCAACCCTCCAGAGTCTGCAGACAGAGCTGCGACATCACCATGGCTGCCGTCCCTACGCTGAGCCTGGGCAGCAGCCGCCGGCAGGACTGCTGCTCTCCTTCCTGTACCACCACTGATGATTGGAAGAGGGAGGGGGGATTCCTCTTCCCTGTTGCAGGTCCCACCACCTGGGTGCATTCCTCCCGAACCTGGAAGGCCGCACGGCAGCAGACTGAGCGCTACTAGGAGCCCGAGGGTCCTGAGAGGGACTCCGGATGCGGCGCTGGACCCAAGGGGTCGCTTTTGGGCTAAAGCGCGCTGGAGGCCTAACCCTCCGCGGCCATCTGCGAGATGGGGAGGGACTATGAGCCGGTTCCCTCGACCCCTGTAGCAGGCCCTGTACTTGAGTCTGCATTTACTGTGGACCCCGGGATTCTGCCCGACGCCATCAGGAGGACAGCCGAAGCAGGTCAATGGCAGTGTTACTTCTGTGCGGCACTTTGTCCTGACTGGCACCAAAGTTCCCGCTCATTCTTTATGTACCCCCACGTCCCCCCCCTGCTCCCCCCCTCTACGTCACCTTCCAACGGCCAAATTAACCCCTTCCTGTCCTTCCCCTATCCTCTCCTGGCATCCCTGTCATGTAGGCCTTCCTTTAAAGGCATAGCCTTTAGACCGGCCTTTCTGATGATAAATGGAATTGTATTGTAACTTTCCTTAATGTATGGTCGTGGTGAGATAATTAATTAATGAACTTCCTGCTGGTGTTGCTATGTAGGTTGGAATATTAAAACGGAAATATTGAATAAGCAGGATTTGTATTGTGTGTGTAGATAGATAACTAGATATATACAGTAGATCATCTGTATGCTATTTATATTGTTACATATGTCAGCAGGACATCATATTCTTCTAGTAATTTCTTAATGGTTGAGAGTAGAGGGGAGTAGTTTGCACTATATAGGTCAGATAAATTAGATGGAACTGAAATACCGAGATATTGTAGCGGGCCTTTAGTTCATGAGAAGGGGGTAAGGGGCTTCAGCTTGGTAACTAACAATTGTGGCAAGGTGATATTTAGTATGTCTGACTTGCTAAAATTAACTTTGAAATTGCATAAAGAACCAAAATGTTCCAACCTACAGTACGAGAGCTGAGAGACCTGTCTCTGGGTTTGTAACGAGGAACAACAGGTCATCCGCAAATGTGGTTGCCTGGAGGCACTCAGTGCCCACCTGGAGGCCAGTTATTTTATCGTCTTGTCTTGCACTTTGCAATAAAGTCTCCACCACCAGGATGAAGAGGGTCGGGCATAATGGGCAGCCCTGTCGCATACAGTTCGGTATGTCAAATGGAGGGGAAAAAAGTCCCATTCACTCTTTAATCACTTTTCAACAAACCCTGTCAAAAGCCTTCTCGGCATAAATGAGGTTTTGATACATGTCAGTTTTGATAAATGAGGCCTGGTCAATAAGGCACATTTAGGCTGTGTCCTTAAGGGTTTAATCTATTCTCTGAGTATCATCTGCTTATAACAGCTGATCAGTGGAAGTCCCACAGACCTAGACCAATCTGAAATTGATAACCTATCCTTAGAAAAGGTTATCAATATTTTTTGGCTAGAAAACCTCTTTAATTAAAAAAAATGTCTGTAAATGAGTAAGTAACTAACTTATTGATGGAAAACAGACTGTGGTTATCACTGGCACATACTCAGACTGGGTCACTGTTACTACTTGGGTACAGTGGTCACTATTGAGACCTTCTTTGTTTAATATATTTATAAATGATATTACAGGCGGTTATAAAATAAAAAGGGAGAAAAAAAAAAAACAGAAAAACTCCTGCAAGTTACAGTTTTTCTGATCCCATGGAGGTGGAAATGAGAAAAAAATGCAGTACTGCCATTTTCTTACGGGTTTTTTTTTACGGCTTCTACTCTGCGGTAAAAATCCTTTGTTAGCATTATTCTCTGGGTCAATGTGATCACGATGATATTAAATTTATATTATTTTTGTTTTTTTTTCATGTTTTAATAACTTTACAAAAATTCTAAACTTTTTTTATATTTCAGCGTACGGAGCTGTGTAAGGTGTCTTTTTTGCAGGACAATATGTAGTTTTTATTGATACCATGTTGGGTAATGTATGATGTTGTGATCACTTTTTATTCCTTTTTTTAGGGAGGCAAATCGGCAAAAAACCTCCAAATCAGCAATTTTTTTTCCTGCTACGGCATTTACCGTATGGGACAAATGTTTTTATATTTTAATAGTTTGAGCATTTTTGGACTTAGGGATGCCTATTGTGTTTATGTTTACTTTTATTTGTTTACATTTATAGGGAAAGTGGGGGTGATTTAAACTTCAAATTTTTTAAAAATTTTTTATATTTTTTAAAACTTTTTGTTTTTTTAACTTTTATTTTAGCCCCCTTAAGGGTAATTAGAGTCATCTCTGATCATGGGCAATGCTGCCAGGTTCCTGCTGCAGCAGAGCAGCCGCCATACTTACTTACGTGCACCAGGACGTACAGTACATGTACGTCCTGGTGCGTGTAGGGGTTAAGAACTGAATCAATAAAGCACACACATTGCTTTTTCTACTTACTTGAGTTGGATCTCCTCTGCGGTCAGCTCCCTAAGACATCTTTTAGTGGGTATTCCATATGCCACTCACAAAGTTCTATGTGGCAGAGAACATGGACCGCTCCTTGGAATTGTGTCTGTATGGTAAGACGCATGCCACCATCAATATGTGGAGCAGCAATTATGGTCAGGGACAGTAAATGTTTTTTATGGCCTACTGAGTCAATCTTTTGCATGGCAGTGGTAATGATGCACCACCGCAACAAGGAAAGGTGCTAGTGAAACCTCCAGGGCTGTGCAGGTCTACTTCTGACACCAGACATTTATCCACAACAGCAATAGGGCAGAATGTTGTTTCTACTTCATCTTCCTCCTTTCAAATGTGTAAGCTAAAGCACTGTCATGCTGTTTTACACTTGAGAATGAGTGAGAAAAGCAACACAGCTGATCAGTTGCTGTTCTGCATCTAGCAGCAAATTTCCCATGGATTGTGTCCCTACAAACTACAACTGAGAAACATAGTGAGTGACATTAGCAGTAACTTTCTTGTTGCACTGCATTTGGGGAATATAACACAAGCACTCTACAATGGCGCACACCATAAATTTGATGATGCAAACTATTCTGGCTTGTGGACAATGCTGACCATGAACCAGAAAGTGCCTGCAAATTTCAGCAATTCTTATGTGGTTAAGAACGATCTTCTAGACTTACAGCATCATAATGAGCTACCATTGCACTCCTTTATCTGCAACATTCTAAGTTGCTGGAATTCCACTTCACATATGCTGGACTATCTATGCAAGCCTTGTAAAGAAATCAACAAGTACAGTGCCTTGCAAAAGTATTCGGCCCCCTTGAACTTTTCAACCTTTTGCACATTTCAGGCTTCAAACATAAGTATATAAAATTTAAATTTTTTGGTGAAGAATCAACAACAAGTGGGACAAAATCGTGAAGTTGAACGAAATTTATTGGATAATTTAAACTTATGTAAAAAATAAAAAAACTGAAAAGTGGGGCGTGCCAAATTATTTGGTCCCCTTAAGTTAATACTTTGTAGAGCCACCTTTTGCTGCGATTACATCTGCAAGGCGCTTGGGGTATGTCTCTATCAGTTTTGCACATCGAGAGACTAAAATTCTTGCCCATTCTTCCTTGCAAAACAGCTCGAGCTCAGTGAGGTTGGATGGAGAGTGTTTGTGAACAGCAGTTTTCAGCTCCTTCCACAGATTCTCGATTGGATTCAGGTCTGGACTTTGACTTGGCCATTCTAACACCTGGATACGTTTATTTGTGAACCATTCCATTGTAGATTTTGCTTTATCTTTGTGATCATTGTCTTGTTGGAAGATAAATCTCTGTCCCAGTCTCAGGTCTTTTGCAGACTCCAACAGGTTTTCTTCCAGAATGGTCCTGTATTTGGCTCCATCCATCTTCCCATCAATTTTAACCATCTTCCCTGTCCCTGCTGAAGAAAAGCAGGCCCAAACCATGATGCTGCCACCACCATGTTTGACAGTGGGGATGGTGTGTTCAGGGTGATGAGCTGTGTTGCTTTTATGCCAAACATATAGTTTTGCAATGTGGCCAAAAAGTTTGATTTTGGTTTCATCTGACCAGAGCACCTTCTTCCACATGTTTGGTGTGTCTCCCAGGTGGCTTGTGGCAAACTTTAAACAAGACTTTTTATGGATATCTTTGAGAAATGGCTTTCTTCTTGCCACTCTTCTATAAAGGCCAGATTTGTGCAGTGTACGACTGATTGTTGTCGTATGGACAGACTCTCCCACCTCAGCTGTAGATCTCTGCAGTTCATCCAGAGTGAGCATGGGCCTCGGCTGCATCTGTGATCAGTCTTCTCCTTGTTTGAGATGAAAGTTTAGAGGGACGGCCGGGTCTTGGTAGATTTGCAGTGGTCTGATACTCCTTCCATTTCAATATGATCGCTTGCACAGTGCTCCTTGGGATGTTTAAAGTTTGGGAAATTTTTTTGTATCCAAATCTGGCTTTAAACTTCTCCACAACAGTATCACGGACCTGCCTGGTGTGTTCCTTGGTCTTTATGATGCTCTCTGCGCTTTAAACAGAACCCTGAGACTATCACAGAGCAGGTGCATTTATACGGACACTTGATTTAGAACAACATTGGATCATTCAGAGATCCTCACTGAACTTCTGGAGTGACTTTGCTGCACTGAAAGTAAAAGGGCCGAATAATATTGCACGCCCCACTTTTCAGTTTTTTATTTTTTACAAAAGTTTAAAATAACCAATAAATTTCGTTCCACTTCACAATTGTGTTCCACTTGTTGATTCTTCACCAAAAAATTAAAATTTTATATCTTTATGTTTGAAGCCTGAAATGTGGCAAAAGGTTGAAAAGTTCAAGGGGGCCGAATACTTTCGCAAGGCACTGTATATTATGCACCAGACCACTGGGAGTATATGTTATTTTGAGCTCAAGCAGTAGCAGCTCATGCATGTCACCTACTCAAGCCCTTCAAAGAGGCTACCAAATCTGTAAGTATTACAGCAGTGGCCTCACCTATATCATACCCCTGATATTCATATTGGGCTAAATGCTCACATCTGATGCATCTAGGTATGTGGAAAGAACAGCTTCCATAACTTGCTCTCTGTCCTGTGGCTGCTGGAGATTAACAGGAAGAGGAGGAAAATGAGGAGCTAGGCGGAGATGGAGTTGGAGGTGACATGTAGTTTTCACAAGCATAGCTAGGGGACAAAGCTGACACTTATTGTGGTGACATGATGATGATACTGATGATGATATTAACAATGATGACTGTTCTGTTAGTCAGTCCTTCTCCAGATGCTCACACACTGTAGATACTAGCAGACATTTTATTAGGTGCACATCTTAGCTGCCATTACACATGAGGCTGCTTCCAGAACTGCAACCAACGAGTTGCAATAACACAGTTGTACCAATATCTAAGTAGTGAGATCCCTAGAGGCCATACCCAACATATAACATATTGCTACATCCTTTCCCTTTTAAATGAAAGAACAATGAAATATAACTGACACAAAATTGTGAACATAAACAAGTAGAACATAGCTATAAATTAGATATAATCCTTGAGGTGAGCTGGCTTTCTGATTGTTCTGCCAGCTCGCGTAACATACCTTGGGGAAAAAAAGTATTTAGTCAGCCACCAATTGTGCAAGTTCTCCCACTTAAAAAGATGAGAGAGGCCTGTAATTGACATCATAGGTAGACCTCAACTATGAGAGACAAAATGAGAAAACAAATCCAGAAAATCACTTTGTCTGATTTTTTAAGAATTTATTTGAAAATTATGGTGGAAAATAAGTATTTGGTCACCTACAAACAAGCAAGATTTCTGGTTCTCACAGACCTGTAACTTCTTCTTTAAGAGGCTCCTCTGTCCTCCACTCATTACCTGTAGTAATGGCACCTGTTTGAAATTGTTATTAGTATAAAAGTCACCTGTCCATAACCTCAAACAGTCACACTCCAAACTCCACTATGGTGAAGACCAAAGAGCTGTGGAAGGACACCAGAAACAAAATTGTAGACCTGCACCAGACTGAGAAGACTGAATCTGCAATAGGCAAGCAGCTTGGTGTGAAGAAATCAACTGTGGGAGCAATAATTAGAAAATGGAAGACATACAAGACCACTGATAATCTCCCTCCATCAGGGGCTCCATGCAAGATCTCACCCCGTGGGGTCAAAATGATTACAAGAACGGTGAACAAAAATCCCAGACCACATGGGGGGACCTAGTGAATGACCTGCAGAAAGCTGGGACTAATGTAACAAAGACTACCGTAACACACTACACCACCATCCTGCAGTGCCAGATGTGTCCCCTTGCTTAAATCAGTACATATCCGGGCCCGTCTGAAGTTTGCTAGAGAGCATTTGGATGTTCCAGAAGAGTATTGGGAGAATGTCATATGGTCAGATGAAACCAAAGTAGAACTCTCATATTTGGAGGAGAGTGAATGCTGAGTTGCATCCAAAGAACACCATACCTACTGTGAAGCATGGGGGTGGCAACATCATGCTTTGGGGCTGTTTCTCTGCAAAGGGACCAGGACGACTGATCCATGTACATGAAAGAATGAATGGGGCCATGTATCGTGAGATTTTGAGTGCAAACCTCCTTCCGTCAGTAAGGGCATTGAAGGTGAAACGTGGCAGGGTCTTTCAGCATGACAATGATCCCAAGCACACCGCCAGGGCAACAAAGGAGGGACTTCGTAAGAAGCATTTCAAGGTCATGGAGTGGCCTAGCCAGTCTCCAGATCTCAACCCCATAGAAAACCTTTGGAGGGAGTTGAAAGTCTATGTTGCCCAGCGACAGCCCCAAAACATCACTGCTCTAGAGGCAGTGGTGAACCTAGCCTCTTTGCTGCCTGAGGCGGACTATAAAAAGGCGCCCGCCCCCCCAAAAAAAAAAAAAATAAATTGAGTTTCCATGCTACTAGCTTCACACGCTGCTATTGTCACACAATAAACATACAAAATACACAAAGTGATAAAACAGTTTTAAAGAAATCTTCTTACTGTATTACTTCAGTATCAGAGACCAACAACATGGTATTAACAATGAAAATAACTTAACACATCTTCTTGCCAGGTGAAACGTCAAGGTCTTTGACCAAACTCTTTAACTACAAAAGAGACAACAGAATACACAAATAAAAACTATTGCAATGCTTATTACAAAGAGTCCCCCCGACATGCTCGCCCTGATGTGTTCCCTAAAAAAAGTCAGCAATCAATGAACCCTAAAAGAGTGGGAAACCTTATTAAATAATGCAATAAACCATATACTTTTAAACGCCCCCTATGCAACACCAAAATGCTGGTTTGATTACTGTTATTTGCAGTAAGATCAATCTCCACAAACCAGAGACGATGACATGTCCACTGCTGTCAATCATTAGCCTCACCAGTCACATATACACGACCTATACGTCACCTGCACTAATATGCTGTTCATGCACACTACTACTGAGGTCAGTGATTGGCGGAAGTGCTCACATGAAGAATGGGATGTCACTATTTCCAGATGATGCGGCTGGAGCGGCAGCACATGTATAGGTGACTATAAGTTATTTACAATACTTTATAATATTTCCTGTTCAAAGCTTTTTTAAAACATCTCTTACAATTCCTTTAACCCCTTCCCACCTGTGACATTTTTCAGTTTTCGTTTTTGACTCCTCGTCTCCCAAACTCCATAACTTTTTTTATTTTTCCATTCACAGAGTCATATTAGGACTTAGATGGGTTATCCAGGTAAAAATGGACAACCCTTTTAAAGTTTAAATAAGCTGAAGGCAGTGAAAAAAAAAAAAAAAAACTAACACACTCACCTGTCCCCATTGCTCCTGTGTCCTCCCACGCCTCCCGATTCATCTGCACCAGCGGGTCTCTTCCAGCATTGTCCTGAAGCTGCTGATTAGCCTCAGTGGTCACGTGACTGCTGATGCCAATCAGCAGCTTCAGGACAATGCTGGAAGAGACCCGCTGGAGCAGATGAACCGGGAGGCGTGGGAGGACACTGGAGCAACGGGGACAGGTGAGTGTGTATTTTTTTTTTGTATTTTCACTGCCCCCAGCTTATTTAAACTTTAAAAGGGTTGTCCATTTTTGCCTGGACAACCCCTTTAATGTTTGTGGGACAAATTGTTCTTCATAATGGTACCATTTATTATTCTGTACAATGTGCTGGGAAGCTGCAAAAAAATTCAGAATTGGGAGGATGTGATGATTCTGCTTAAATATGGCTATAACTCAGATGTATTTTGATCTCTGGGTATAGTATCTCCCTTCTTACCTGCATTTACTCATAAGGTGCGCAGCTATAAGCCTAGGTGTATATTGGCAGTAGTAGCAACATTGTAACAATGGGGCTTTGTATCCATCCCAGCAGGGATCCATTGTACTCCTACACAGCCCCGAGTGATCAAACAAACACCTGCATTGTCCAGTCTGCACTGATAGATCAGATATGGCTGATAACATTGTATCATTTCACTTGGTCTCAGCTCTTAACAAAGGATCTGGACTTGAGTGCATTATTCAATCAGACTTGCTGCCGCCGGTGACCTCATTCTGGGAGGTGGCATAAAGGGTATAAAAGATGAGGTAAGAGGCAATGGGAGGAGATTGGGCTGAGACTACAAGAGTTTACTGAGAGACTGTGATGAGAGCATGCAGGCTGGAATATACTGTGATGCCACATGCTAGGAGTTAATGCCGCTGCCTCCACTGGTGATCTCCACATGCTATGTGTGAGTGTTGGACTATAGAGCCACATCCAGGAGATGTGTGGTAAAGTAACTATTTAAATTTTATGCCCTTTTTATTTCATTGCACTGTATCTTGTAACTAGTAACTGTTAATGCTTGCATATATCTGCATATCTGTTCTGAACTGTATGTGTTAGATGTTAATACCGACCCATTTAGGGGTTAATAAATATATAAAATTTAGAAAGCTTGTCTTGTATTTATCTTGTGAACCCGGCACTCACTGGCGGTGAGTGTGGTTTTTATATGAAAGGAGACTCAGGTGTGGCCACAGCGGTGTTGGCACACTGAGGATCTTTCACAGAGGAAATGAAGACAAAGTGCATTTCTGCAACTTTCTTATGGGCTTTGTTTTTACGGTGTTCACTCTGCAGCCAAAATGACATGTCACCTGTATTCTGTGTTTCTGTACAATTCCGAAGATACCAAACTTATATAGTTTTATTTACATTTTAATCCTATAACAAAGATCTAAAACATTTTTTTTAAAGTCGCCATATTCTGACACCCGTAAATGTTTTTTTTTATATTTCACTGTACGGGGATGCATAGGGCCCCTTGTTTTGCAGAACCAGGTGTACTTTTTAGTTATATCATTTTGGGGAATGTCTATTGCTTTGACCACCTTTTATTCAAATTTTTATCAGAGGCAAAACAGCGAAAAAACAGCGGTTCGGCACTTTTGATATATTTTTCCCCGCTATGGCATTCACCATATGGGAAAAATATTTTTATAAGTTTTGGGCATCTGCTGAGAATCCCACTGAGCCTGAGAATTGGGTCTTTTTTCAACCACTGGGAGTTCAGCCTGACCGCAGCCGCTTGGTGGATATACAAACCCACGCTCCCATTCTCTTTAATAGGAGCGCCGCAGATAGCCTATATTCAGCCTGGCTGTGGTCAGGCTGAATTTCAAGTGGAGGGGAAAAAAACTAATTCTCAAGCAAAAGGGGGGTCTCAGCAGACAGACACCCAAAACGCCCCCCCAACCACTCCCCCCCGCCGCACCCAATATCCATGGCACCCCAAACCTCGCAGGAACCATACAGCATGGTTCTCTGCATAGTAGTTAGACCAGATTATGGTAGATCAGATCTTCCACCAATCTGATATTGACAATCTATCCTTAGGTTAAGTCTCCACATAGCGGGCCGCAGCAAAAAAGCGCTGCGGGAAAAAAACATGGAGGCAACGCATCGCAGCACTTTTCACAGACTGTCCACAGAGGTTTCCTCTGTGGACTTTCTCTTTCTATTTATACGTATATGGAAACCACCGGCATTTCCATAGGTATAATTGACATGGTGCAATTTCCAAAACCGCAATGGTTAGGCTAGGGCTACATGACAATTTTGGGTGTTTCCTGTCACGTGATCAATGATTACTGGGTTGCCCTGTGACTCCTCTAATATTAGTGAATGGAGTCACATTGCAACCTCTAGTGCTTTTGCGACTGTGACTTCAAGTCACAAAAGGGTTGAGCAATGCTTGGCTTGAAGTTGCGGTTGTGGCACCCTCAGGATCTCAATGTGACTTCATTCACTAACATTAGTGAAGGAGTCTCAGGGAGACCCAGCGATCTTTGGTCATGCAATAGGCAGCCAAGATCGCAATGCAGTGCTAGCCTTATTAAAGAGAACCTTTCATTGTCCTCATGAATATGAGGTTTTATATACCGCTAGAAAGCCGACATAGGTTTTTTTTTTAATTTCTAACATATTTGTAATGGGTCTGTCAGGTGCATTTTACTGGGTAGGGAAAAACAGCAGAATACATTCAGGATTATCACAATGACAAACCATGACATGACCTGAGACATGAATGGAGCCTAAGCTTTATTTACATAAAAATACTTTGCATTTGTTTTTGTGATTTTTCAAACAATGTCTCAACATATAGCCTTTTAACCCTTCATGCTACAGAGATTAGCTGATAAAACTATAACTGTAATGTGCTGGTTTGAGCAGCAGTGTACTAAGGTTATATGGGCCTGGCATGAGCTACCCTTACAGTGCGGGGCACATAATCCCTGCTCCGTATCACAGAGGATATTCTTTGCTTGGAGGCTTTTTCTGCCAACGCCCCTCCCCTCCCCCTGCAACATCCAACATCCACTTCAACCCAAACCTTGTCTCACCTGTCCCCCCCTGCGACACCCAACATCCACCGCACCACAAACCTTGCCTTACCCGCCCCCCCGCGACACCCAACATCCACCGTACCCCAAACCTTGCCTCATCCGCCCCCCCTGCGACACCCAACATCCACCGCACCCCAAACCTTGCCTCACCCGCCCCCCCTGCGACACCCATCATCCACCGCACCCCAAACCTTGCCTCACCCGCCCCCCCTGCGACACCCAACATCCACTGCACCCCAAACCTTGCCTCACTCGCCCCCCCTACGACACCCAACATCCACTGCACCCCAAACCTTGCCTCACCCGCCCCCCCCTGCGACACCCATCATCCACCGAACCCCAAACCTTGCCTCACCCGCCCCCCCTGCGACACCCATCATCCACCACACCCCAAACCTTGCCTCACCCGCCCCCCGCGACACTCAACATCCACCGCACCCCAAACCTTGCCTCACCCGCCCCCCCTGCGACACCCATCATCCACCGCACCCCAAACCTTGCCTCACCCGCCCCCCCCTGCGACACCCAACATCCACCGCACCCTAAACCTTGCCTCACTCCGCCTCATTAGCGGTGCGCACCTGTCTAGAGGAGATCTTCATGGAGGAATGGGCCAACATACCAGCAACAGTGTGTGCCAACCTTCTGAAGACTTACAGAAAACGTTTGACCTCTGTCATTGCCAACAAAGGATATATAACAAAGTATTGAGATGAACTTTTGTTATTGACCAAATACTTATTTTCCACCATAATTTGCAAATAAATTCTTTAAAAATCAGACACTGTGATTTTCTGGATTTGTTTTCTCATTTTGTCTCTCATAGTTGAGGTCTACCTATGATGTCAATTACAGGCCTTTCTCATCTTTTTAAATGGGAGAACTTGCACAATTGGTGGCTGACTAAATATTTTTTTTTCCCCACTGTATGAGGTTTCTTCACACAAATGTTGGTGTTCCTCTGATTGTGGCAGTCTATTTTCTGGGACTGGCTGTCTCTGACCAGAGACGTCCCCATGCTCCTTAGCAGTCTCTGTTTCTTTGTTGCCGGTATACATAGACTCATTGCTTTGAGCGCTCATATCCAAGGGCCCTGTTTCATCTCTTTCTTGTGTTTTTCTCAGATGTCTTCGATTTCTCCTCAATCTTCTTCCTTCCTCTGTTATAATTTCATATGACTGTGGTCCCAATTTCTGGACAACTTTTGCTTTTTGCCAGTCTTTTTCATATATGCCTATTGGCTGAATCCATACATTTTCATTGCTCTGGAGAACAGGCAGATCTTTTGCAGATTTATTGTAATAGAAAGCTTGCCTATCTGGATTCTTCTTCAGTTTGGCTTTAACATTGCCCACAAACTTTGGCTTTAGTAGTTGACCTGCAGTGGGTAAGAAAGTCCTTGTACGTCTTCTCATAAGCCACTGTGCTGGACTGGTGTCTAGGCCTTGTGTGGGCGTTTCTGTGGTCCAGTATAGACAGGTATATATCTGTACCTGCTTGTTTTGCTTTCTGCATGAGTCTTTTGGCTGTTTTTACTGCTGACTCTGCTTTACCATTACTCTGAGGGTATCCTGGAGATGATGTCTGGTGCTCAAATTTCCACCTCTCCCTGAATTTTTTGAACTCTTCAGATGTAAATTGAGCAGCATTGTCAGAGAACACAATATCAGGACTGCCATACCTGGCAAAATGGGCCTTGAGGTTTTTAATTACTGTTTTTGCCCTTGTGTCGTGTAAGTAGTCTATCTCCCAGAAGTTGGAAAAATAGTCCACAGTTACCAGATATTCTTTGTCATTCCACGTGAACAAATGTGGGCATTCATTCCAGGCCAATAAACATATACTTGTGCACAACGTAGACATCCTTCTACACTTAAGTGAGTAGAGTGCAATCTTTCTATTATATCTCTTCTGAAGGATTCTGGTATAACAGCCCTTTCTCCTTTAAAGATGATTCCATGCTGCACAGAGTTCATCTCTTATGTGAAAAAATGGAGAAACTTCGATTGGAGCATGTTGCTTGTATTTTGGCCACCCCTTCAAGATAACACTCTTTAAGATCTGTAGAGTTTTATCATCCTCTGTGCAGGTCTGTATTTGTTTCAGCTTGTCTTTTGAGACAGACAAATATTCACACATATTGATGCTTTCAATGTCTTTTTCTTCTTCATTTGTGATGGGTAAGTAAGCTCTGCTTAGGGCATCTGCAATCAGTAAATTCTTCCCTGGACAGTAACAAATGTTAAAATCATATTTCTGAAGATTTGAAAGCATATGCTGTAGTCTTTTTGGGGCATTCAGTAGTGGCTTCTTTGTAATACTTTCTAAAGGCTTTGAATGCACCACTACTTGTCGACCGTAGGTGTACTGGTGGAATTTCTCCAACCCAAATACTACAGCTTGTAGTTCCTTCTTGATTTGAGCATATCCTTGCTTTGTTAGAGTCAAAGCTCTGATTGCATATGTGATTGGCTGTTTATCCTACATTAGTGTGGCTCCAAGGCCTGTTTCTGAGGCATCACATTGTACTACCACTGCTTGATCTGGTTCAAAATATTTTAGGGTTGCTGTGTCTGCAATAGCATTTTTCACTGACTGAAAAGCAGTTTCATGGCTTTCTGTCCATTCCCAGAGTATGTCTTTGTGAGTTAGCTGTCTCAGTGGCTCACACATGTCTGATAAATGCTTGCAAAATTTATAAAGATAATTCACCATGCCCAGGAATCGTTGTACTCCACGTACATCTGTAGGTGTAGGCATGTCCTGTATTGCCCTCACCTTTTCTGGATCCACTTTAACACCATTTGAGGTTAGAAGATGTCCAATATATGGTACTTCTGTCATTTTTAGTTTGAATTTTTCCGGGTTCAATTTGATTTGTTTTTTTCTACTTCTGTCCAAGAATTGTATCATCTTTTTATCGTGATTCTTTGTTTCCGATTCTAGATCATCACCTTCTCCAACTTTTAGTATATCGTCTGCTATTATTTTTACTCCAGACAGTCCTTCCAAAGATTGCATCAATTTTTGTTGGAAAACTTCTGGAGCCGGGCTTAATCCCATGGACATTCTCAGCCACGTATAGCAAATGGGGAAGAAAATGCTGTCAATAAACTTGATTCTTTATCCAGTTCCACATGCCAGAGCCCATTTTTCACATCACATACCAAAAATATTTTAGCCTTTGAGAGATCTGGGAGATCATCTTCTATTGTAGGCATTGGATAGTGATTTCTTTTAAAAGCCTTGTTCCGTGGCTTAGGATCAATGCATATTCTTAACTTGTTTTTTTCACTACCACCAAACTGCTTATCCAGTCTGTGCTTTCCTGTACTGGTGCTATCATGCCTCTGCTGTGCAAATCCTGCAGTTCCTCTTTAAGTGGTTGCATTAAGGGTCAGGTACTCTTCTTGTAGGCAGTCTTGTAGGCTGTATTGTATGATAAATTTCTAGTTTGTATTTACCTTCCAGGCACCCATCACCTTCAAATAAATCAGCATACTCTGTTTTTATGGTCTGAAAATCCAAAATGCAATCTGCCTTTTGTTTAGGATTTTGAGTATTCTGAGAAACTTCCAGAGCCATGATGTTATGGAACTGCACCTTTATTAAGTTCATAGCCTGGACTGCTTTAACTCCCAGCAAAGGAATTTGATCATCCTCCTGCAGCATAGTAATTTCCACTCTGTACATCTTTCTGTTACATGGATTTCTTAATTTTAGCTTGCATGTTCCCATGGGTTTCAGAACACTTTTGTTGTACATCACTAGTACCTTATCAGTGGGCTCAGTGGGAACCTGTTTGTTAAGCAGAATCAGGGGTGTAACTATCGGGGTAGCAGCGGTAGCGGCTGCCATAGGGCCCGGGACATTACGGGGCCCCGCGATCCCCCGATGCTTTTTTTTTTTAATAGGCCGTTACTGGCTGGAGTAACCCCAGCAGGTAACGGGCCCTATATACTTACCGTTCCCCACTCCTACTCACGGCCGCCTGCACTTCCCATTCTGCGGAGGCTGCTGTGAGCAGTAGCGGGGATCGGTAGGTAAGGCCATGGACCAAACCCCACAATAACTGCTATCATTATACTCCAGACACCTGAGTATAATAATCGGAGGCCCAGGGGAAGTGAGGGAACATAAAAAACAATGTACTTACCTCTCCTACCCTTCTCCAGGCTTCGGGCCTGTTTGGTGATGTCCCAGACGTCAGCCAACGTCATTTTGCGTCCCGACGCCGGCCCGCATCATGTGACGCCGACCTGGTCCAACATTGAAGAAGGCCGAAGTAGCAGGGAGTGGACCGGCACGAGGTACAGGTAAGTAGCATTGTTTTTTTTATGTTTCTATCCTCCCCTGGGTCTCCAATCATTATACTCTGGGGTCTGAAAAAACTCCAGAGTATAATAATTGTTCATGGGTGGTCCACAATTGGACATAATACTATGTGCAGGGGCCACTATGCTGCATAATACTGTGTGCAGGGGCCACTATGGGGCATAATACTGTGTGCAGGGGCCACTATGCTGCATAATACTGTGTGCAGGGGCCACTATGGGGCATAATACTGTGTGCAGGGGCCACTATGGGACATAATACTGTGTGCAGCGGCCACTATGGGGAATAATACTGTGTGCAGGGGCCACTATGGCACATAATAGTGTGTGCAGGAATGGTTTTTTTTGGGGGGGATTGTAAGGAGCGGTTGGGGGCAGTGGTTCGGGGGGGCCCCATGTCAAATGTTCGCCTTGGGGCCCAGCCATTCCTAGTTACGCCACTGAGCAGAGTAAAAGGAATGACATTGCAGCTTGCTCCACAATCCAGCTGAAATCTTGTGGGCTGTTGACCCACCATAAATATGGCAAAGAGCTGTTTTGCATCATTGGCTACTGGATGTTTGACTACATTGACATTCTCTGTTGCAGGCTGAAGCTGCAGCCATGTGATGTCCTCTGTGCTGTCACTGTCTGTGTCCTGGGTTACTGTGTGGACTTGTTTGTACTGTTTGCTGGCTTTCAATCTGCACACAGCTGAAAAGTGGTTCATCTTGCCACAAGTCCTACAAGTCTCCCCAGAGGCTGGACATTTCTCTTTGTCTCTCTCATGTCTTTTGCTGCAGTATTTACACTGGACTGAGCTCGCAGGGAGTCTAGATCTTGCTCTGCTTTTCACAGATACTGCATGTACTGAGGCATCACTGGTGCTCTCCATCATCTTCAGGCTGTCTTTAGTCAGCTCAGCAGCCCTGCAGATTTGCATACATTTCTCCAAAGCCAGCTCTTCCTCCCTCAGTAATCTTTCTCTGTGGTGAGAGTCTCTGATGCCACACACTATCCTGTCTCTGATGAGGGAGTCTCTGATGTCCCCAAATCCACAGGTTGCAGCCAGTCTCCTCAGCTCTGTCACATATCTGTCCACACTTTCCCCAGCCTCCTGATTCCCGGAGAAGAACTTGTATCTCTCCACTGTCTCATTCTTTTTGGGGTCACAGTGCTTATCAAATGCATACAGTATGTCTGTCAGTGCCAGGCTGTCTGTGCTATCTGTCAGCAGAGTCGGGGCTATTTCTCTGCCTTTTTCCCCAACTAAGTTATAAAATAGCTTTACTTTCATCTGCTCATCTCTGAGTGCCACTGTCAGATCCACATACAGAGTAAACTCTTCCTTCCAGTGTCTCCATATCTGTGAGAGATTGGAAGAAGTCACATCCAGTCGCAGGGTTTTCAAGCCACTCTCCATAGTGCAGTATGATAGGGACTCTGTACTTATAGTTGCTCATTCTCTGTTACAGTTCTAGTGTCACACAATCTGTATTTGTAGACAGCAGACTTGCTATTCAGAGGTCCTGTGCCCAGCTGCCACCATGTTATGTTAATTGGTCCTGCTCCAGATGCTCACACACTGTAGTTAGAAGCAGACATTTTATTAGGTGTACATCTTAGCTGCCATTACACATGAGGCTGCTTCAAGAACACTGCAACCAACGAGTTGCAATAACACAGTTGTACCAATGTCTAAGTAGTGAGAACCCTAGAGGCCATATCCAGCATATAACATATTGCTACAATGACCATGGGCAAGCATTGCTGTGCATGACAGAAAGCAACCCATCCTACCATGTAAATATTGCCGCAACCCAGTCGCATGAGACCGGAGGATGGGAGTAGTAGTGGCGGATGCTGTGCCACCTAGCAGGCCGAGCACGCTCCCAAACGGCTCCAGTCCCACTCCTAGGCTGGACAAAGTCGAGGGGGGTCCTGCAGCACTACTGGATGGTGGTGGTAGTCGTTCTTTTCCCCCGGGGTACTTCCAGTTGAAGAGGGGGACCTCTCCTACCTGAGCCAGTGTGGTGTTGGTCGGAAGAGCCCTGATGGTAAAGCAGGCACGACTCAGTATTCAGCGGTGCAGGTAAACCAAACAACCGTTTATTAAGGCAACTGGGACAAAGGGTTAACAGCAGCTTCCAGTTGGGGGTAGCAGTCCTGCAGTATCAAACCCCCAGCCTTGGTTCTAGGAGGCCTGGCAAAATACTGGTTGCCTGAAGACTAGGCCCGAATCCTCCTGAAAGTTGTGATGGCTAGCCGTTGGCCTCAGTGCAGCTTGTGGGGGCAGGAAACCTCTGCACACCCTTACTCTTCCACTGCTCACACTAGACTAACTGCTCTCAGACCAAGGGTTACCGTGGAGACGGAGTCTCCCACAGCCCCGCCCAGTGGCCTGTGATAGGCCAGGGCTAAACCAAGGCTAGACTTGAACACTGCAGGGGAGAAACAACAGGGAAAGCTGCAAACAGTGACACTTAACACAGAACAGAACTTACAGACATAAAACCCAGAGGCACTCAAGACAAACACATAAAAGCAGTAGCACTCTGGGATGCTGCAAATATAACAAACCTCAAACTGCTCTCAAAAAAGGGATAATTTGTTGATGGCTTGTTAAAAATCCATTCCTTCTTCAAATAACACAGTGTTTGTATAAATACTGGCAAGCATCTCCCCTCAAAAAGGAATCAATTTTGGACTTCTTTGTTAAAAAGCCACTGCTATTTCCAACGTCCAGCTCCCCTTACTCTCGGGCCTTTTGGCTCTGAGTTTGGGGACAGTTTCGGGAGACCCATTCTCTTTTGAGATGGTTTTTGCGATAGCCCGCATCCTTTGCACGTCTTTTCAGTGGCACCCGTCACTTTTTTCCGTGCACTGGTGTTTTGTTGGCACAGTTTTGAGACCTTCGATAAAAAAAAAAAAATTAAAGTGTGCAGACTAGAATTAGGCCAGAATTGGACCAGAAGGGAACTGAAGGTAACAAAAACTCACTAAAACAAAACCTAGCTATTATCTACAGAAATGCTTCTCACTATAATCACTGTTGTTCTTCCCATACTTGTAAAAACCACTTTTCCACCCCAAACCAGTCTTGTCACTAAGAATATCTTTATCTGTCCATCTATTCTACCCAGAGGCAAAGCTAGGGGTTCAGAACAGGGGGGGCGAACACGTCCAAGTGGGCCCCTAACTCAGGTATACTAACACTATCAATATACGGTGACCGTATAGTGCTAGATAGTGGTTCTACACAGGGCTGTGAAAACCAGTTACGTAAATACAGTACAGGAACAATGTTGTGACTTACAGGTGACATCTCTGACGGTTTACATTTATCGTCTCTTCCATCTGGACCGCCATGACCACTTCTTTCAGCTGTGACTGTAAAGTCTGTAACACAGACATCTTTGGCTCCTCACTTTTCCAGGCACCCGACCCACATTGTCCTCAACTACATAAAATCTCCATCCTGGTGCTACCCCAATTATAAAATATATGATATAAAATCACCTGGAAATGAATAATAACCCCATGTGCCCCATTTATTTAATACTGCCCCTCAATTAATAATTCCCCCTAATTAATAATGCCCTGTGTTTCCCCTTAAATCAATTTAATGCCCGAGTGCCACCTAAAATTAATATTGCCCAATTCCCCTATTATTAATTATACCCTCTTATGTCTCCTTGTATACATTATGCCCTCTTACATAAATGCCCCTCTGTATTAATAATGCCTATTAATCACTCCTTTGTATTAAAGACGACCTTTCATGTCCTCATGTATATGCGGTTTTATATACTGCTGGAAAGCTGACATTGCACTGAATTCAACAGCTTTCCCGTTATGTGCCCCGGTGGAGGAGATATCGGTGCCGTTAGTTTCAGCACTGATCTCTCCCCACCGTTAGAAGGGCGTTCCTGACAGTCTAGCGTCATCGCTGGACTATGAGGAACGTCCCCCCCCAAGACTTGTACTGGGGGAGGAGGCCTTCCTCATAGCTCAGCGTCATTGCAGGGCGGTAAGGAACGCCCCCTCTGACAGTACAAGGCTATGTTAGAGTACTGTCAGGGGGGCCTTCCTCACAGCCCAGCGATGACGCTAGACTGTCAGGAACACCCTTCTGACAGTGGGGACAGATATGTGCCGAAACTAACGGCACCAATATCTCCTCAATCGGGGCACATAACGGGAAAGCCGACTGTTGACTTTCTAGCTTTATGTAAAATCACAGGTTCATAAGGACATGAAAGGTCCTCTTTAAAGGGGTTGTCCAGGAAATAGACAAATCACAGTGGAGGTGGGGTAGGTGATAAAAAAATCATACTCAGGCTGGGTTCACACCAACACTTGAACCCCATTGAGGGATTCTGTCCCCCATTCCGTTTGAAAAATGCGGAAAGAAAAGTCCTGCAAGCAGGCCTTTCTTCTCCGCATTTTTCAGGCAGAAACCACACAGAAATCCAGCAGACCCCATTATAGTCTGCAGGTAACCGCTTTACAAGCAAATTGGGTTTCCGTTTTTCAGGTCCCCAAGTGGACCCGAAAAATGGAAACCGAGTGCTACTGTGAACCTAGCCTTACCTGTCCCCAGTGCTTTGGTGTCTGCCGCCACTGTCTGTTCAGACACGTGACATACGTGACTGCTGAGGCCATCAGTGGCCTCAATATTGGCTGGAAAGGACCCAGTGATGTATATGAGTGACATCACCGAGTCTTTTCCAGCCACTGCAGAGGCCAATCACGTGCAGTGCAGGACTTGCAGCAGGGAAGCAGTGTGCGTGTCCCTGGACAGACAGCAGCAGAAGGCTGCGGACATCGGTAGCCCGGGGACAAGTGAGTATTTTTTTTATGTTTCACATTCCCCGCCTCTAATCCAATTTGCCCAATACAATCCTTACCAGTAAACTTTATTATTCCCTAGAAAACCGCTTTAATACTGCCCCAATGCCCCCTAATATTATCTCCCCTTACATTCATACAGCCCCCACTGACCTTTCTCTATAATTTATATCCTCTTTCATTAAAGCCCCCTAATACCCCTTATATTAGTTATGGCCTCTTATCTAAATTCCCAATTAACCTCTTATATGTATTACCCCCATCTCCCCACCCCCAATTACAATACCCAAAGTGAGTTAATAAAAAAAGTCGATGCTACTCACCTACCACCGATCCCCCGAGGAGGAGTCTCCACCGTCGATACTGGCGCCGCTTACTGAAGAAGTAGGACCTGCGTCCTGGCGCAGACGGCGCAGGACAATGACGTCATCGCGCAGACGTCTTAGGGCAGCTCGTAGGCCACAGGCCTGAAGTGGCTTGTGGTTTACGAGCTACGTACGAGTACAGGCTTCTGCCAGAGGCTTCATTCTCTATGTATTTTAACTGTATCGGTGTCATGCAGACACCGATGCAGTTAATATGTGAGGGTAACCTGTGCTGCGGCGGCCCCGAAGTGGGCCCCCAAGAGTCAGTTGGCCCGGGGCCACCGCCCCCCTGCCCCTCGCTAGCTACGCCTCTGATTCTACCCCACCATTTGACCTTCTCTGCACAGCTACTCACAGACCTATGTTAGGGATTACAATGGATCCCAAGATATGTTGTAGAGTTTCTGATTAGGTAATTCAGTCGAGCTTGGAGAAATCATATGCACACAGACAAGTAGTGTGTCAAATGAGTTCTAGTTTATTGTGAAGGTGTGATCAACCTTTATAGCAAAAATATGGCAATATGCCCAGATATTACAAGATTAATAGTTTTTGGTTATATACTGTATATAAATTTCAGAGAAGGTGTATGTTCTCAAAATGAGGCCTCCAAGGATAAGGATTAGCAAATTATGCATGAACATTCCATACCACATTCCTATACGACTTGGAGGGGCCTCTTTTTGTCCTCACAGAAAAACATACTTATACATTTATATATAAAATAATACAAAATGGATGACAGATATAACGTGGAGCATCGCCTCCAACATTTCCCCCATTTTGAGTTGGTTGAATGCAGAAATTCACATTTAGGTACTTCAGTGACCTAATGTCCACTGCTGGACTTAATTTTATTTCCTTCACCAGATTCCCATCATGTGCTTCTGTACTCCAACCTTTATCTCAATTCCATTTGTCATGGGTTTGGCCTTTCAAGTTTTGATCTGCTCATCCTTTTGTATATGCACTGTAATAGCTTAATCAAGAAAAATAAACATAAGCAAATCAGCACTATTGGTGCAGAAAGCCACTGCAAAAGGAACTGCAGATACACTACTGAAAGAAACAGTGTGCAGGTATGGGATCCCTGAGACCATCAAAGGGATAATGGAACTCACTTTACAGGACAGTTAATGAGAGAAATAACAGAGGCTGCGGGGATACAGCAAGTGTTCTATACCCCATACCATCCCCAGAATAGTGGAGAGGCTAAACGGTATCCTCTAAATAAAAATCCAAAAAGCCATGAACAGAGTATTTGTCACTTGTATTTGTTTCTTCTGTAAGGTACACTCCTGACAGAAGAATTGGCTTCAGCCCCTATCAAATTCTCTTTGGGTCAGCCCCTAGAATAGGATTGTATTTTTGGCAATTGCTCCAGATGTAGTATGGTGTGCTGACTGTGATGGTTTGGCAAAAACATTTGACTCATGTACACTCTCAGTTTTCTCCTTCCTTCCAGAGTCAGTGGAAGGAACCCCTAAGTTACAACCTGGAGATTGTGATAAAGAGACACGTGAGAAGGGCCTTGATTTGACAGTCTTTAGGCTTCCTTTCAGGATCCATATCCTTTATCAGGACCTTGTGGTGTGTAATCAGTTTATTGTCCCTATGAACATCATTCAGTGGGGACACCATCATGACAACAAGACTTTCCTTGTAGTTTCACAATTGTACTGGTTGTCAACAGGATGTGGAAGGGACCATCAAATCAAGGCCCTTCTCACGTGTCTCTTTATCACAATCTCCGGGTTGTAACTTAGGGGTTCCTTCCACTGACTCTGGAAGGAAGAAGAAAACTGAGAGTGTACATGAGTCAAATGTTTTTGCCAAAACATCACAGTCAGCACACCATACTACATCTGGAGCAATTGCCAAAAATACAATCCTATTCTAGGGGCTGACCCAAAGAGAATTTGATAGGGCTGAAGCCAATTCTTCTGTCAGGAGTGTACCTTACAGAAGAAACAAATACAAGTGACAAATACTCTGTTCATGGCTTTTTGGATTTTTATTTAGAGGGTACCGTTTAGCCTCTCCACTATTCTGGGGATGGTATGGGGTATAGAACACTTGCTGTATCCCCGCAGCCTCTGTTATTGCTCTCATTAACTGTCCTGTAAAGTGAGTTCCATTATCCCTTTGATGGTCTCAGGGATCCCATACCTGTACACTGTTTCTTTCAGTAGTGTATTTGCAGTTCCTTTTGCAGTGGCTTTCTGCACCGTATATGCCTTAGGCCATCCTGATAAGAGATCAATACACACAAGCATGTACTCATACCTTACCACCTTTGCTAACTGTATATAGTTAACCCGCAATCTCTGAAACAGGAACAAGAGCTTCGGGGTGTGCTTTTTAGAGGAACCTTTCACTTCTTGGCCTACATTGTTTTTGACACATGTTATGCAGGCTTACACATATCTGACTGCAGTGATGCTAAAACCTGCAGCTACCCATCATCTGTTCACGAGGTCACACATGGCTACTTTCGAGTGATGCACTTGAGCTGCTTGCGCCATCATTGGGAACAATGCTCTCGGAAAACATACCCTCTTTCCACTGACCATCAGGACTTGTTCATACATTTTTTTTCCTCCTTTCGGTTCCCAAGTCTTCTTTGTCTTCTGAGCTGGCCCGGTCCTGCATTGTTTTTAGGACCTGAAAAGAAAGCTGAGAGTTTTGGTCCAGTATAGTGTCCACCTGTGTTGAGGCATGTTCCCTAGGCTTCTCTGCAGCTAGTTTGGTGGCAGCATCTGCCCACACGTTACCTCTACTCTCTTTGTATCAGCCTTGGTGTGTGCCTAGACTTTGACTATACCCACCTGTCTGCGTAGCCGCAGGGTCTCCATCAGTTCCTGAACAGCCTGGAAATCTTTTTTTTTTTTTTTTTGTAGGCTTAACATTAAACGTACAGAAAGCTCTTGCTCTCCAGATCGGATCATAGTCCTGTGCTATACCAAAAGCATAGCGGGGTTACCCTCAGCCATTTTACACCGTTTCAGTGAGTGCTTTTAATTCAGCTTCTTGAGGTGAAACCTGTGGGGTTCTGTAATGGTTCTGCTTGTGTTACCTCGTTTTCAGTGACCATGGCATATCCGGTGCAGAATCTGCCATTCTTCCCAAATCGAGAGCCATCTACAACTCAAAATCAGGGTTAGCAATAGGTTCATCATTTACATGACCAAAACCCAATAATTTCTTGTTGTATACAATCATGTTGTTCTATATTGTCAGCAGAAAATACTTGTGTGTATTAGTTGTTTGACTCTCCTTTCTTCCCCTCTTGAACCTATTGGTAACAGGGTAAAGGGATTTTTAGTGATGTGCAGTGTGCAAAGATGACATTAGGAGGCATAACTAAGACACACTGTAGTCTGAATCGTTCAGCCATTCTCATCTGTGTTTCTAATGCTAGATTTATTACCCCTTGTTAACAGTGTCTTTTTTCTTTTTTTTTTCTCTTATCATCCAAGCAGCTACTCATCCCACACATAGCTGCGTTGGCTCCCCCCCTGCATCTCACTGCTGTAGTACTACATAGCCCAGCAAACCTGTTGCTAGGCTTACTTTGGTGCCTACAGTTCACTAAGAGGTCAAACTGTAGCAAGGGTGCAGTGAAGAAACGCAGCAACAGACACTCAGGAAGCAGGAGGTACCAGAAGCGTGCAATTGGGCAATGAAACAAACAATTCCGCCTTGCAACAGGGTCCACCTATCATAATTGGCCAAGTCGGTCATCCTAACTGACTGCAGTTTTCTTTAAACCTGTTATGAAACCAGGCCTCATCCTTCCACATCCTAAAAAACATTCCTGTTTTTTCGTTTTATTGAATACAGTTTTATAACATAATGTGTTTTGCAACTCTTTACTTGAGGTCCCCTAGAACCTCCAATTTTTTGTCTTTTGAACTAAAATTTTGCACAGCTTCGTTTTATATCATAGAGAAACTATGTACCAAATTTCATCAAAATCTGAGATGGTGAGGTGGGAACCCCTGGTCCACTTGATATGGAATGACTCTAGTATATAATATTAATACAATTGACCAAAATATTTTTTATATTTGATATTTCCAATTAATTTCATACCACTGTTGTTTGCCTATATGAATCCATGCATTACTATCCCAATAGTAAGACCAGGGCGGACAAATACCTGATATTCTTTAGTATAATAAAACAATTCATTTTTCTTTATTCATCAAAGAAAACTCAATCCAATTTTTATATTACCCAAAGAAATGTGAAGCCCATGTGATATACCTGATACACGCAAACACCAATAAACACTGATTGAGTACATGTGGTATATCAAGTACATCCCATGTTCACCAAAACATATATCTATTCAACAATGGAAAGAACTTCTTTTTCTTCTTTTACTTTTTCCTGAGAGTGTGAGGTATGGCTGTAAGTGGCTGCTCTTGTGTAATATATATACCTCCCTTTCATATCCTGTGGGCTAGTCAGCAGTCTGCTCGCTGTGGAGACTGAACATGTGACAATACAGACATGGACAAATAGAACATGTATACATAAGAGACACATGTAACATGTACATACAACTGGCACACGTATGGGCCCATTTACTTTTCTGAACCTTCCATAGAAACATACAAAATCCACACTGGAGCTCCAGACAAAACAAAAACCACAAAAATTCCAAAAAGCAAATGCATTAAATTCAAGTGGCCAAAAAACAGTGATATCACTTATTGTCTCTGGATGGCCAAATCTTATTCTTCATTTCCTACAAATAAACACAGAGTTTGTCATATTCCCCGCCCATCTAAATATTGAGGGGGAGAAAAAAAATGTGTAAGTAGGCGCCTTCGTCTTCTCACCGATTTGTATATTGCTGTAAAATAAACATAACAATGATGAGCTCAAATTTGTGTCGTTAATCCAATTTTAAAGATATTACCATGAGGGAAGAGAACTCAATCTGGGAATCCTTTTCTAATACTAAGGACACTGTACTGTAGACATTCCAGAAATTCCTTAGTATTAACACCCAAACCTCAATACACATCACGAGTGAGCACGGATATATGCATATATATATATACAGTATATATATATATATATATATATATATATATATATATCACAGTGACCCTCTCCTAGAGAGAGCATCTCACATGTATATATACACACATATGCACACACATATATATATATACTCATGCACATACCTACACCTAACCTGCAGTATCCTCACCACAAAACATCATATATACACTGTATCTTATTCAAAGGAGACTTTTAAAAATCCGTTAGAGTATATCCTCCTTCCCTCTGCCTTTGTTCTGCTCCAATTCCTGTAAGACTTCCCCAGTGCAATATACACTGTATCTTATTCAAAGGAGGCTTTAAAGGTCAGTTAGAGGATTCCAGGGATCACTATGTCCCTTTGTCAATTGACTACTTATTTTCCACAAAATCCAAATGAGAAATGCAATAAATACAAGAATACAACAGGTGACCAAGCTAACGTCAGCCCAAGCTTCCATCTAATAACACTCATACAACATACTGGCCCTTTTAGGGTTCTTATTAAGCTCGAGGTTAAATATAAGAAGATTATATACCTACTTTTACCTTCGGACAGGAAAACCAGAAGCACTTTAGAAGCACAGATCTATTTGGCAAGATAAAAGCTCTTACCGTACAGCACTGACTTATAGATCTGTGGTTCCATGGGCCACTGTAGTCCTCTCTAGGTCCGGGGGTTCAGCAGGGTACCTTCTTAATTCTCGAGCCCCACGTTGAAGCGCCATGTTTGTTAGGGATTACAATGGAGGACTTCCTTAGGTACAAAGAGGCAGTTCTCACATTCAAGAATGCACTCACCTCTGCTAAGCAGGTCTACTTCTCCACACTAATATCTGCCCTATCCCGCAACCCCAAACAACTATTCACTACCTTTAACTCCCTTCTCTGTCCTCCTGCACCCCCTCCGACATCACTTATCACAGCTGATGACTTTGCCTCTTATTTCAAAAGCAAAATTGACACCATCAGAGACAGTCTCACCCTATACCCCCGACAACCACTCTACCCAACTGCTCGGTGCTCTTCTTCTTTAACCTGTTTCTCCACAATCATTGATGAAAAGCTCTCCACCCTAATCTCTAAATCCCACCTCACCTCCTACACGCTTGACCCGATCCAGTCACATGTCATTCCCAACCTCACTGAAGTCATTACTCCTGCCCTAACCCATCTCTTCAACCTATCCCTAACCAATGGATCTTTCCCTTCTGCCTTCAAATATGCTACCGTCACACCTATACTTAAGAAACCCTCCCTCAACCCATCCTCTCCAGCCAACTATCGCCCCATCTCACTGCTCCCATATGCTTCTAAATTGCTAGAGCAACACGTCCACTCTGAACTATCCTCCAACCTCTCGTCCATTGTGCTCTTTGACAGACTACAGTCAGGCTTCAGACCCCATCACTCCACAGAAACTGCCCTAACAAAGGTCACTAATGACCTTTTAACTGCCAAAGCCAAGCGTCACTACTCTGTCCTCAGCCTTCTTTCTCTCCTCCCGCTTTCTCAAATTCAACATGGATAAAACGGAGTTCATAATCTTCACCCTTCCTCGCACGGCCCCCCTACCTGACCCATCAAAGTTAATGGAACCACACTCACCCCAGTCCCATGAGTCCGCTGCCTTGGGATTACCTTAGACTCTGACCTATCCTTCAAGCTGCATATTCAAACCCTCAACACCTCCTGCCGCCTCCAACTCAAGAACATCCATTGAATCTGCTCCTTCCTCACCCCTGAAACTACAAAGATGCTAGTCCATGCCCTCATAATCTCCCGCCTAGTCTACTGTAACACCCTTCTCCATGGCCTCCCAGCTAACACTCTCGCCCCCCCAGTCCACCTTAAACTGTGCTGCTCGCTTAATACACCTCTCCCCCCGTTCTTCATCAGCCGCTCCCCTCTGCCAATCCCTTCACTGGCTACCCGTTGCCCAGTGACTAGAGTTCAAATTACTAATGCTGACATACAAAGCCATCCACAACCTGTTCCCTACATATATCTCCGACCTAATCACTCACTACCTGACCACATGTACTGTAACCTCCAATCCTCCAAAGACCTCCTACTCCGCTGTGCTCTTATCTGCTCTTCACACAATCGTCTCCAAGACTTCTCCCGTGCATCCCCCATACTCTGGAACTCATTACCAAGACACATAAGACTGACCCCCACAGTCACAAGCTTCAAGAAGGCCCTGAAGACTCACCTATTCAGGAAGGCCTACAACCCCCAATAACACTACTGTCACCATACCACCACCTGCCTCTTCCCTCATAGATTGTAAGCCCTTGCGGGCAGGGCCCTGTATCCCACTGTGCCAGTTCATCACTGTTAGTATTATATTTGTTTTGTATATTTTGTGTACCGTATGTAAACCCTCAAATATAAAGCACCATGGAATTAATGCTATATATAAATTAATGCTAGTGCTATATAAACAATAATAATAATAATACTTACACAAATAAATAAAGCTGTATGAGTCATCACCCAGTCAGTGTCCTTTTATATACAGAGCCAATCTGCTTGGGCATAAATTGTTACACTCCAATAAAGGCATCATGTTCTGTGGGATAATCATGGGAGTGTGAACAGAGAAAGGTTAGTTTTAGGGAGTGTAACTGCAGAAGTGTTTAGATTAGTAAGAGTGATAGGCCTGCCTGAAGACATGAGTCTTTAGGATGTGCTTGAAGTTGTAGAAGTTAATCTGATTGTCCAGGGTAGAGCATTACAAAGTCGTGAAACTTGGGAGAAATCTTTGCAACAAAAGTGGGAGGTTTTGATAATAGAGGATGTCAGTCTTAGATCATTGGTTGCAGGTTAGGTGGTAGACAGTAGACTAGGGATGAAATGTAGGGAGATACAGCACCATAGAGACCTGTGTGGATGAGGGTGATAAGTTCATATTGTATTCTATAATGAATAGGCAGCCAGTGCAGTGATTGGTACAGACAGGAGGTATCCGTGTAGCGTTTAGACTGATAGATGAGCTTGGCTGCTGAATTCAGAATAGATTGTAGATGGTAGAGCATAGTTAGGGCAAGAACAATTAATTAAGTATTGTGACATTGGAGGTATTTCAAGGCCAATTAATCAGTTTATAAACTGCAAATCGCAATTTGTAGTTTATGCTCTTATTTGCCCCTGTAAAAAATTTTATATAGGGAAAACTATTCGATGCTTATATATTAGAGTAAAAGAGCATTTCAGATCTATTTCTACTGGGATTGGTTGTACTAGATTGATTAAACATATTTGTGAAGTACATAGAGGGAATTGTAGTGTTATTAGATTTTTTTTGGATTGGAAAGAGTAGACCCACCAAAGTATGGAGGAGACAGAAATTTTATTAAAGAAGGAAGCTAGATGGATAATGTTGACTAATGCTATGGGACCATTAGGTCTCAACGACCGCAATGATCTGAGTGTTTTCCTTTAATTTAAGAAGAATTTAATATAGGAATTTAGTATTTCTTTATTTGTTTAAGGTTTTTCTTGAGATTTGTGTGTAGAAATATTCAGATGAACATCCTAGGTGGATGTTTTTGGAAGAGGGAGACGGTGCGTCCATCTGATAAGACGCAACATATGGTATACACATGCGCCGCTTTATCCTAGTGACGTGATTTGCGTCATTATGTTTTCCTCGGAAGAGTGTAAAAGGAAGATGGCTGAGACATGTGTTGTACAAATGGGGGCCAGAGGAAGCATGGTAGTTGCCCAAACAGTTTTTGTGTAACGTCTCTGCCTGTTTGGGTCTCTGCGCCACCCTCTTCTCGCACGCTGCGGCAAAGGAGGCGTGTTCAGTTTGATTCCTTGCATAGGTTTTTTGTTGTTCAGTCTGAACACTGTCCTAATACCGCCTGTCTGTAATTGAATTTCTGCCACACCCGTCTCCTGCATCTTTGTTTCTCTCTGCTCCTCTAATAGTTAATCTCAGCCTTGCCTGTGTGATTGACGGACTGTCTACCAATCCAGTCTGGGGCAGGTCCTGACTTTCTATTAACAGGTTGTCAGCCCTCACATGGTCGCTGGCTATTGATTCTGTCTTGTGATTTGTCCCTGCTAGCTCCTATTCTGCTATTTCCTGTATTCCTATTCCTGACCTCTGGTTTTGTCTCTGACTACTCGCTTGGATTGTGATTTTGTACTGCATTGCTCGACTGTTACCGACCCCTTGGCTAGCTGACCTCCCTTTGTTTGTTGTTTGTCCTGTCTGCGTTCTGTGTTGTCACCTATATTAGGTAGGGCCTGTCGACCAGTTGCTGCTGTCGCCTAGGACAGATAGGCAAGTTAGCCAGGGAAAATGAGGGGGTTCAGCTTAGGGCTCTCTGTCTTGTTGTGCCCCTCCCCCAAAGGGTTCTGCAGCAGCACTGGGGAATTGCTCATCTGGCAATTCCCTTACATTGTGTCTATGGCATGCTGCTGTATATCGTTTATCCTGTGATGAGCTACCAATAAAGCAAGAGAAAATTTTAGAGAATCGTGAGTGCCGCTTCGCTTTTTTCTATTTTGTATACAATTAATAGGGAGTTACAGTAGTTAAGTCCTGAGTGAATCAGGACGACAATAGGGGTTTTTGATTTTTCCATAGTAAGGAAAGTGTGGATTCTGGAGATGTTCTTGAGGTACAGGTGACATGAGCGTGCAAGTGATGGGATATAGGGGTAAAGGTCTAGTCGGGCATGCTGTCTTATTGTTATGGTAAGATCACAGACTGAAATGGAAATATCACAGTTAGGTCAGTGCAGTAGTTCAGTCTTTAAAGAATCCGGTTTCAGTTAGAGGGAAGACATGGTATTAAAGACAGCAGAGAGACAGTCACTGGTGTTCTGTAATAATTCAGTTGTCATGTCACAATATAGTTAAATAGTTGGGAGGTATATAGTTGGATGTCTTCAACATACAGATGGTACTGAAAGCCAAATCTACTGATGGTTTGTCCAGTAGGTATTGTGTAGAATGAGAATAGAAGGGGATCTACAATAGAGTTAATGGAAAGATAGCAGATTAATTGAGAATAATTGGAGATGAAGGAGACAGAGACTGGAGAATGTATGAGGGGAAAGTGTCACTAATGCAGATAAAAGTGCAAGAAGAAGAAAGGAGCTGGGAAACTTCTTTGGTAATTGGATCAAAAGATGAGAATGAACAGGATGAATTGTGGTAGATGCTGCCTTTGGAATGGTCAATTATATGTATTTATTTGGTACTTTGGTAAAATCATTGTGACTTCAGATTTGATATTCCAGCCTTCCAAGGACCTTGTTATAGTCACATGTTTAGAAGAGAGAAAGGCGTTTTGGGCTTATTCAAGATATGTATTGCCCATGTATAACAACAATTATTAACACCAAGAAATTATACACAGGGAAAGAAATATAAAAATATAATAACAATCTTTATCAAATCCATTAAAAAATAAATCCAATAAGAAAAACATCACTCACAATGTAAATTCAAAATTTGCAACAAAAAGAGCAGCTTTTCCTCAATTTGTGACCTCAGTCTGAGAGTTCCTTTATACACCCTTTTATAAGGGTTTTAAAGCTCATGTAGAAAATACCATGTCTTTCAAGCATTTTTAATAGCATTTATTACAAGCATTTTGCAATACTTAGTGCATGCTGCATTTAAAACAAAAAGCCACTAACCCCCCCAAAAAGTCTAAAAGCTAAAACACAGCATATACAATATTTTTCTACAGACATTAAAGGAACATATAAGCTGCAGTGAAAATAGTAGAATGTGTTAAAACAATTGGGATAAAATTATATTTCCTTCAGAAAGTTCATATGAAAATAAAAAATAAAAGTTTTACACAAATGTATATGTATTTTATATTGTGCAATCTGAGAAGCTATTGGTTTACTGTACACTGTTAAGAATACAAGAACAGAATAAACAGTTTTACAGCATTATAACCATCTGGTGCTATGCCAGTTTGCAATATCTATATCTGGAAATAAATATCCCGTTTGGTGTTTATATAACCTAATTTTGTCTGAAAGCAAGTAAACAGTTTAAGTTCCTCATTGACATCAACTAGGCATGTTATTTCTGCCATTATATTTACTTTTTAAGACTGCAGATAGATATACAATATAAAAATTGTATATGAAAACCAAATTATTTAAGCATGAATTTCTGATATACTATGTATATATACTGACTGGCATGATCAGAAATAATCTTAAATGTTATCCTCACCTAACTCTACTTTACATGTACAAGTGCACTATTGATGATAAGACAATGCAGGCCCTAATCTTTGGTTTAACAGAATGTTCAAGTTTTGTTTGCCAACACTTAGCTCTAATGACAGTTTAAAGAATACAATGTTCATTTTTATCCTGACTTCTTCCTCCATATAACCCTAGATATATTTACTTAATCTCAAATTTCTAGCCAAAATGACTTTCTCCGCTTAAAAAAAAAAAAATCACAGAAAGGAGTAACTAAATAATAAAATATACCTTTAGCTAGATATGCAAATAAAAAGTCCAAGGCTACAAATACATTAAAACTCTCTATATACCAGGTGATAATGAGAAGCTGTGAAGTGAAAATAGGAGGTGGTCTAAATCAAACCGGAAAAATAATCTCCCAATTTACATAAATCCAGTGGCACTCCCAAAAAAAACTGAACATGGGTACTGCAAAATATTCTCATTTTAAGACAGTGGGTTAATAATGAATGAACATACACTCTGTCTTCAGAATTGTAGACAAATATAATTCAGTACCCATCAGTAGCAGGTAAACCCCATACTACTTAAATTACCCTGGAAGGGCACAGTATTGATGTCACCATTCCTCCTTTCCCTTCTTCCTCAATGCATTTCATCACTACAATATACATGAAAACAAATTATTGCAGTTAAAACTGCATTTCCCTTTGCCCTAATGGTGGGTGCCAGTACTTAGAAGTGAGCCTCATGCCATGGCTCGCATCTAGGTATATAAAGGGAAAACCCTGACCATGTATGGAGTTATGGCATTTTCTATCAATATTAATGACGATGGACCCACGTAAGTCATGCTTGCCTATTTGCACCAGAGGTATTCATCAACATACAAATATACACATATTTAACATGGTATCCACAGTGTGTAAGCTCCCTTGATACCTCCCTATTTATATCGGAGATTTAGCTATCCTGATATTGTTTGAAATCAACGCAGGATCTGCTAACTATGCATGGAGCAAGCGTCTAATACATGGACTCCAATTATATCTTTATCTCCTCCTCACACCAAATGTATACTTACCTAGAGGACGAGGAAGCGTCCCGATCTACTAGTACCCGGGAACCAACAACCAGATTGGTTAGTCCTCGTGACGTCACTCTTTAGGGTGTACCAAGGTGCCGGATTTGCACTACTTAAACCCTGCATTATCCAGTGTTCTGCGTCGGCTATTTTGCAGTACTGGTGTCCACCATCGGGGCATCAGGAACTGCAGTTTTAACTGCGATACTTCTCTTATCGGCTTACCCTCAACTATACCTCTCTCCCAGGGGTGAAAATACCGGGGTAGAAGTGGTAGCGGCTACCACAGGGCCTGAGACATTAGGAGGTGCTGACACAAACTGGTGGTGGAAATTTTGACCTGAGTGGTTTAAACACCATCTAAATGTAACAAGCTATTCGACTAGGGTTGGAACATATTTACATAGTCACAGTGATAATATTTTATTATTCACTCGTTGTTGATCCAGACGATTTTTTAATATATCAATAAAAGTTATATTTTATTGCTTTTATTTCCCCTATGCTGGATTTTGATTAACTTAGTTAAGCAGTAGGTTTACCCACCTTCATAACATAGAATAAAAATAGATCAAACCATCAGAACTTCCCCAAAATGGCATCAATAAAAACGCCATCTTGTCCTTCATAAAAAGACACCTTATCGAGCTCTATACACATAAATATAAAAAAGTTACAGGTGTCACAGCATGGCGACACAAACATTTTTTCTATTTTGTAGTTTTTAATTATTTTTAAAGGCATCAAAACATTACAAATACTATGTAAATTTGGTATCACTGTGATTGCACTGACCTGCAGAATACGGGTAACACACCATTTTTACCACATACTGAACTCCGTAAAAATTAAACCCATATGAAATTGGCACAAATGTGTTTTTTACCACCTCATTTCACCTCATTCTGAAATTTTTTCCAGCTTCCCAGTACATTGTACATGATATTGAATGGTGCCATTACAAAGTACAATTTGTCCCATAAACAATAAGCAACAATATGACTCTGTGAACTAAAAAAAAAAAAAAAAATTATGGCTCTTGGAATGTAGGGAGGAAAAAACAGATATGCAAAAACTAAAATTGGCTTGGTCTTTAAGGGGTTAAAAGGCTAGCATGATTCTGGATTCCCACAAAGTGACGTGCTTGTTGAAGCACATCTGCTAGGTACCCATATCTTTTGAATCTATTCTCCAGTTCTTCTGACGCATTTTGGAAATTACTAAATGAAGAGCAATTTCTTCTCATCTGGAAAACCAGCCTTTAGGGATGCCCTTGTGGCTGTGACCCTCATGTTGATATCGTTATGATTCAGGTCAGACACAAATTACCAAAATGATTTTAGGAGACTCTATCCAGAAGATTAAGATCAGTATATTTTGCAGTCCATGTGTTTAGAATTTTTTGGGGGATGCCATTGGATTTATGGAAATAGAAGGAATCTTTGGTTTGATTCAGACCACCTCCTTTTTTCACCCCACAGCTTTTCATTATCACCTGGTGTATAGAGAAGTTTAATATATTTGTAGGCTTTGACTTTTTATTTGCATATCTAGCAAAAGTTATGTCTTACTTACTGTAAGGGAATTGCCAGTTGAACAATTCCCCAGTGCTGCTGCTGAAACAAGGGAAGAAAGAAAAGACAGAGACAGTGAGCCCTAAACTCGAACCAGCCCCTGACCCTGCCTACTTGACTGAACTGTCCTAGGCGACAGCCGACAACTTGGCAGCGATCCCTTCTCTGAATAAATGACAACACAAAATGCAGACAAGACAAACAACATGGAAGAGGAGTCAGCTAGCCAAGATTTAAAGCCAGAGAGACAAAGCAGTACCAAATCGCAATCCAAAAGAATAGTCACAAGTAAAGTCAAAGGTCAGAAGTTAGTAATACAATGATAGCAGAAAGAAGAGCTTAGTGTAAGGGAACTGCCAGTTGAGCAATTCCCCAGTGCTGCTAGAGAACCCTGGGGGGAGGGGCACAACAAGACAGTGATCCCTAAAGCTGACCCCCCCCCCCCACTGTCCCTGGCTAAATTGCCTTATCTGTCCTAGGTGACAGTCAGCAACTGGTCGACAGTCCCTCCTTATAATAAGTAATAACACAGAACAACAACAAAGGGAGGTCAGCTAGCCAAGGGGTCGGTAACAGACGAGCAATGCAGTACTGAATCAAAATCCAAGAGAATAGTCTAAGTCAAAGCCAGAGGTCAGGAATAGGAATACAAGTAACAAATCAGCAAGGAGTAAAGGCCAGTACACTAGAAGCAATAGCAAGTGTCAATGTGAATATGAGCAAAGAATAAATAGGAAGGAAGAACCCACCCCAGACTTGATAGGACGATAGGCTGTCAATCACACAGGCAAGGCTGAGGTTAATTATTTGAGGAGCAGAGAGAAACAAAGGAGACAGGTGTGGTAGAAATTCAATTATAGACAAGAGGTGCTAGGACAGTGTTCAGACTGAGCAACAAGTACCCTACGCAAGGAATCAAACTGAACACGCCTGAGTGGAGGGTGGCGCAGAGACCCGAACAGGCAGAGATGTTACACTTAGTGAGGACAAAGTCACAGGACAGAGTCACAATAGCCAGCAACCATGTGTGAACAGATGACCTGTTTATAGGAAGTCCAGAATCTGTACCAGACTTGATTGGTAGATATCCTATCAATCACACAGGCAAGGCTGCGATTAACTGTTTGAGGAGTGGAGAGAAACAAGATTCATGAGACAGTGTGGCTCAAATTCAATTACAGATAAGTGGTACTAGAGCAGTGTTCAGACTGATCAACAAGAACCATAAGCAAGGAATCAAACTGAACATGCATCCTGCACTGCAGCATGTGAGCAGAGGGTGGCACAGAGACCCGAACAGGCAGAGATGTTACACTTACTTTATTTAGTTACTCTTTTCTGTGATTTTATTTTTATTTGAGTAGCTATCCCACAGTGAATTTGTTTCTCCACTTTTAGTGTTTAAGAAATATATATTTTGTTTAGAAATTACAGATATAAATGTGATTATCCAAGGTCCCTTGGAGGGTATACTAGACACCTTGTATTTTTTAATCACAAATACTCCCTTCTTAAATCTGTATAGATAAAATGTCACAAACATTACATATGCTTTCTATATATCAAATAATTATCTAATATGTTTCATTTAATTAAAAAACACTAACCATGATATGAAATTTAATCACTAGTATGAAACTCCTCTCTATTCAAATGAATAAGTTACCATGAAATCCGTGGTGGATCAAAATCCTCCAAAGGGAGAGGAAACATGAAAGGAAGGTACTTCTACATTGAAGAAAGGATGATCACATGACATTCCACAGACATGTTCTTAAAGGGGTTGGCCACTTTCAGACCAATATTGAGAGACAAATGTTATTGTTTGTATAATAAAAAGTTAAATGGTTGTCCAATATACTTTCTGTATCAATTCCCCATGGTTTTCTAGATCTCTGATTCTGCTTACTCCCACTGGATACAAGTCAGTCCATGATCATGTGATGGACACACAGGTGTATAACTCGTTACCAGATAGATGTCTGAATACTGTGCTGTGACTATAAAGAGCTGTGCACCTGTGTATTTATCACATGACCATGGACCGTATGTCACATGACCCAGGAACTGACTTTTATCCACTGGGAGTAAGCAGAATAAATGAAAGCAAGCAGAGGTCTAGAAAACAGTGAGGAATTGGTACAGAAAGTATATTGGAAAATTCTGCAACTTTTTATTATAAAAACAATAACATTTGTTTTTGGTCAAACTTGTTTCCATGTTTTCTTGTTTTATAAGGGGGTTTTCTAGCAAGTGTTACAAAAGTGTTTCTTTTTTTCATTATGCATTATTTAATATGTTTTAAATTGGCTATCCATGATTAGAAAAAAGGCTGCTTTCTTTCAGAAATCACAAGGCATTATGGGGAAAGGAGCTGGGTACCTCATGCGCCCTCTGTTGGATGTAACAGATCCTCAATTTGCTTTTGACTCACTGAGTCTTGAGACAGCAAATGGGATTTTAGCCAAGCCAGTTTCACTTATCTGCATACAGCGCCGTTTCGGGATTTTTGTCCCTCATCAGTACAGAAAGAGCTCCATGTCAGTTGGTCACAAGGACATGTTACAGCTCGGTTCCATTCAAATGACTGAGCTGCAGCATGGTTATGCAACTAATGGACGTGATCAGGGCAGATTGGCAATGTAATTTATCAGGAATTTTCCCGGAGTGCGACTCCACTTACTAATGGACCACTCTCCTCCTGCACAGTTGTATGCAGGTTTCCTATGCTCCTGTTACTGTGAAAGGACCTTTGGAGCACCGAAATGTCCTGCAGTCACAGCAATAAGAAGACTTCTGCACTGGAGAAATAAAACCATTAGGAAGGTAAATGTGAAGTAATGTGTGAGTGAGGAGTGAGTGGTGTGTTTGTACAGTGCCTTGCAAAATTTATTGGTTATTTTAAACTTTTGTAAAAAATAAAAAACTGAAAAATGGGGCGTGCAATATTATTCGGCCCCTTTACGAATAATTTGGCATGCTCCACTTTTCAGTTTTTTATTTTTTACAAAAGTTTAAAATATCCAATAAATTTCGTTCCACTTCACGATTGTGTCCCACTTGTTGTTGATTCTTCACCAAAAAATTTAAATTTTATATCCTTATGTTTGAAGCCTGAAATGTGGCAAAAGGTTGAAAAGTTCAAGGGGGGCCGAATACTTTTGCAAGGCACTGTATGTGTGAGAGAATGTGAAAGGTAGTGCTTTGTATGTGATGTATGATGGGTGCCATTCTATCTCAAAGACTCCACAGTACCATTCCCATTAACATTACCCTGTATAGACACTGCACAGTACCACTCTGCTTCATAGATATATACATATATATATACAGGTGCATCTCAATAAATTAGAATATGTTTGAAACGTTTATTTATTTCAGTAATTGAATTAAAAAAGTGACCTCCTATATTTTCTAGATTCTTTATACGCAGAGTGTTCTATTTCAAGTGTTTTATTTCTCTAAATGTTGATTATGGATTACAGGTAATGAAAACCAAAAGCTAAGAAAATTAGAATATTGTAAAAAAGGTCAGTATTGTAAATTCAGTGTGTCACCTGCCAAGGTTTCCTAAGCCTTTAAATGGTCCCTCAGTCTGGTTCAGTTGGACACACAATCATGGAAGACTGCTGACTATGAATTGAATTACTGAATTACTGAAATTAATGTGTAAGATGGGGAAACAGCCCTCATGTTATGAGTGTACCTGTTTCTGTAGATAAGTTTATTTATTTTTTTTATAAACTGACATTTGTTTGTTTAACCACAAGAGGCCACTGTTACCTCAGAAATGGGAAGGTCTGTAATTCTGTAATTCCCTGGAGTAGTGATGTGGAGACCCTGTTCTGCAGAGGTGGTACAAGAAGCAGCAGAGTGTGTGTGGCAGCCATCTTAGGAGTGTGCTTTTGAGCTTTTAGAAGAAGAAGCATTGAAGTGAGAGGAAAAAGATTCCTAAGGGATCAGAGATATAACAAGGGGGTGCTGAAGCAGAGACTGTACCAGGGTTTGTTCAGACAGCATCCTAAGTTGAAGATTGCTATCAAGGACCCGGCTGAGAAGTAGCTATGTCAGTGAGATCGCATGTTTTCTGGATGAACCCCTCTTCCAGCTGCTCCAGACCAAGGTGAAAAGGTGCACAACAAAGCTGGATCAGTAAGTAAGAAGTAATCGTGCACGCACTGCATTACAATGTTTTGCTTGGGACTGAGTAAAAGCCTGTAGTTAGAATAGTTAGGCAGACTCATCTTCACAGGCCACACTACTGGTGAATTATCTACCTATTCGGTAGAAAGGACTAAGACTCAGAGAGTTCTGTAGACTTGTAACTCCTAGAGAGGAACTTCTGAGGAAGTCTAGAAGCGATATCTTATACATTGTCACATTTCTTTGGCTTGCAAGCTGACCTACTATTATATTTACTCAGTTGTACTTTGTTTGTGGGGAATAGGGGTATTTTGATAAGTTTGTAAGCTCTTGTGTTATACCGCCGGTGCCCCTATCGCACTCACTGAATTGTTCCTGTGACTAGGGTGATAAAAAGGTAACAAGGTAAAGGTAAAGCGGCTGGTTAGTTGCAGCCTGCAGATAGGTAAAAGCTTGGAGTGTTTTGGAGCTGCACATGAGAGGGCACCGCGCTGTTCAACAGCAGGGCCTCAGCTTCCTGGATGAGTGTATGTAAATAGTTGAGAGTGTTTTTTTGGTAAAGAGGTGTTACTACACAAAGTAAAATCTTGTTTTTTACTAAATTGATTTGGAGTCGCTTCCTTTGTTCGTGACTTTGCTGTATCCTGGGGAGCCCACCCCAGTACACGGCTTACAAATGAACATTTCAAAGATATTATAATTTATTGAGATGCACCTGTACATACTATTTATAAATAAAACATAACTTTTAATAATATAAGAAATAAAATTTAACTGAACACACCCCCTAAAGTGAATTAAAAAGTCTTTGTTGTTATTTGTATATAATGCAGGCTTATCTAATTATTCACCGCTTTAAAGAAAAAAACAAAAAACAAAAAAAAACACGCTACCACCATCTAAAGTACTGTGTGTGGATTGGGAGCAATTTGGAAACGTTTCAATGAGCATGATATTCAGCTGTAATTAAAGAGGGGTATCTGAATAATTCCAGACACCACTCTCATAGCAAAAAAAAAAAAAAAAAAATGTTTCCTTATTTTTCTTTTTTTCTCCTTTCCCTTCCTTTTGAATAATATTTAAATGAAGTGAATCATTTACGCATAAATCCCAGCACTAACGCAATAGATAGAGGATATTGTTTAAAGAGCTATAGGTAAATAGTATAGCAAGATAACCTATTAGCCCAAACCATACTTATAAAACATAAATCCCAGCATTATAGTAGGGGATAGCCTTTAGGCAGTCTTATTGCTCATTGATTGGAAAACCTGGGTTCCAGATATTAAACATAAGTCACAGCACAAAGGCAGTTGTTAAAAAGTAACATTGAGACCAAGGTTCCAGATATTAAACATAGGTCACAGCACAGAGGTAGTTAATAAAAAGATGGCGTTTTTAAAGCCCATAAGATATTGGGCATAAGATGGCGTTTTCAAAGCGGTTTTAAATCCCGTGTATTAATAGGCAGAAGTCCAACGCGTTTCCCCATATTGGTTCATCAGGGAACAAATAAAGCCTAAAGTAAACAAAACAAGACCAAAAAATAATAAAGTTGTGCTCTGATAGTGGTTCAGAAACACAATAATGTTATGTTTTATTTATAAAATGTTATGAAAAGAGACCCTCTTAAACTTTCTAGCTGCAATATATGAAATTGAGTCTCATTTATATCTTATAGATTTTTGTATACAGTTTGCACCTGTACATACCTCCCAACCGTCCTGGATTCAGTGGGACAGTCCCGGATTCTGGGTCTGTCCTGCTGTCCCAGTCAGTGGGAGGTATGTACTGGTTTCAACTGATCTGCTCCTGTTTCACCACTCTGCCCCCTGTGTGCTCCAGCCCTAGGAGCTGTAGGCACGATGTGATGACGTCACTCACATCGCGTCTGCAGCTCTATGAACACTCCGGGAGTGGAGACTGCTGAGAGATCAGCAGGCGAGCGAGGAGAGGTGAGTATCAGTGTTTTTTATGTTTGTTTTTTAGCAGGAGGAAGACATTAAACTGTGGGGGCAAATGAGGTGAACAATAAACTGGGGGGGCCAAATGAGGGGAATATTAAACTGGGGGGGTCAAATGAGGGGGACATTAAACTGCTGGGCCAGATGAGGGGGACAATAAACTGGGGAGCCAGATGTGGAGGACATTAAACTGGGGGGCCATATGATGGGGACATTAAACTGGGGGGTCAGATGAGGGGGACATTAAACTGGAGGGTCAGATGGAGGTAAACATTAAACTGTTGAAGCAGATGAGGGGGGCATTAACCCTTTCCCTGCCAACCACGTATTTATACGTCCTCCTAGGGTGACACTTTTGTAGCTGAGGATGTATCTAATATGTCCTTACTACTAACGTCCATATCTCAGGACTGGTTAGAAGATTCATTTTAAAGAAGAGAATCTCATCTTTAAAGTGATATTACGATCATCATGGTAACCCTTACAGATCTGGAGCGATTTGCTGTTGAAAACGCTTTTTGGCATTGAGATCCCAATGCAGATCTCAATTCCTGACAGTGTTTTTAACAGCAGATTACTCCGAATCTGTAAGGAATATCATGATTTTCATCTTTAAAATGAATCCAAGCTCCTTGTCAGGGGTTAAGTTCCCCCGGGATGGATGTCACCGTAATCCTAATTAAATATAGAACAGGTACGAGCTCTGGAAAACAAACGTACAGACACACCCAGGGGTATCTAGTAAGAATGATTTCGTTTATTGCATAGTTTACACAGTTCTTAAAGGCAAGCTGGTTACACAATAATCATGTGATCAATGTACATATTTGGTCCTTCCGGTTGCGCTGCTGGGCAGATTTACACAGTTTCTCATAACAACTCCTCTCCTTGATTATGTGGATGTTTTCCTTATCTTTTCTGAGAACAGCACAACCTTTGGGTGCCGTCCCAGATGTAGTGTCTGCATTCTATCTCCAAATTGTGCTGACTGTCTGCAGAACATTTCACTCTCTGTGTATACAGTGTATAGAATATAATACACGTTATATTTTAACCCTTATAATTCCCCCATTTTAGGAATTTATTTTTAATCAAGTTCAATGAATACCTTCACACTGTTTGTGTGCCATCTTTGATGGATTCTCCATTGAAGAGGTTAAAAATAACATCCTATCTTACATACTGGTTAACTGTATTCCATTTCCTTCTCATGGAGCAGAATACATAAAGATTGAATAATGACAACAACACAAATAATATCATTATTACCATCAGGGGGTTAAATAACCAATTAGTAATTTTTACTATTGTTGGTGAATATCCTTTAAATATATCGTACCAATGGTGAGCAGTCAAATCTTGTATCTGTGAAGCTATATTTTTAAGATTACCTCTTATGATTACTGCTCTTATCTGACTATCTTGTAAGGTATGATTAAACTTATTGATATGATTTTTCACTAACCTCGACATGTCCAATAACCTTTTTAGAGGATTTAAATAAATTTCATAATCCTTTATATTGTACACCTGCTCATGTACTTCTCTAGATATGTATAATATCACTTCTGGGTTAAACATATATGTTTTGTTATTCCACACTAGTTTAGACACATTTTTGAAGCATCCTGAAAATGGGGCATTATATCCCAGCTGTTACGTTGGCGATGGAACAGAAGTCATTTGGGGGACACACGAAGGAGTCTTGGGTCCTGTTTTTAGCATCTTGCTTCCATCCCCATAGCCAAAATGAGAGCTTCTCCAGCTGCACACCTGGAGTCCAAATAAAAGCAGAAAGTTCAACAGTTACTGTGCTTAAAAAGAAGAGCCAAAGAGTCCTCATTCTGAAGGCGCTTCAACTTCCTTTGATGTCTCTTTATAACTACCCAATCTCCAGGCTGTAAATTATGTGTTCCTGAAAAATCAGAAGGGTCTGGAATAGAAGAAAACACTTGTTTATGTGTTTCTTTCAATCTTTGATACAAGCTCTGAACATAGCTGGCAGTACTGTCATAATTGAGTTGTAAAGTCTGAGGAAAATACAACCCCAACCTGGGCACACTTCCAAACAATATCTCAAATGGTGATAACCCTGTTCTCCTATTCGGAGTAGTCCTTACTGAATATAAGGCTAAGGACAGGCATTGGGGCCAGGGCTTTCCTGTCTCTGCCATGGCTTTCTGAATTTTTAACTTGAGTGTACCATTCAACCTCTCCACCTTGCCTGAACTCTGAGGATGGTAGGGTGTGTGAAAAGCTTGCTCAATCCCTAGTGCAGACATTATTTCTTTCATTATCTCACCTGTGAAATGCGTACCTCTGTCAGACTCAATCACCTCGGGCACTCCAAACCTACACACAAGTTCAGACATCAATTTCTTGGCAGTTGTTTGTGCAGTTGCTTTGCCTACAGGGTAGGCCTCAGGCCAACCTGAAAACAAATCCACACAGACCAACACATACTCGTATCCTCCTGACTTAGGCAACTGTATGTAATCTATTTGTATCCTCTGAAATTGGTACAGGGCTTTTGGTGTACATTTAGCGGGTGTTTTAACTACCTGTCCTGGATTATGTAGAGCACATATGTGACATGCTTTTACGTGATTACTAGCAGCCCTTCCAAAACCTGGGGCAAACCATAACTTACCCACTAATGACTCCATGGCATTTCGAGAGGCATGCACCTTACCGTGGGCCAAGCCAGCCATCTGGGGGTAAACTGCTGCAGGCAGACATAATCGATCCCCCATTTTCCACACACCATCGTCTTCTGTAGCACCTGCTTTCTTCCATCTTTCAATTTCCACACTGGTAACCTTTGAGTACAGCCCTTTGGGGTCTGTTAGGTCAATGTCCATTTTGCTCACCTGGTTGGGACCCTTTCTTGCCAGTAGTGCTGCTGCCTTGGCAGCTACGTCAGCTCTCTCATTTCCACGGCTTTCAGGGTCCCTTCCTTTTGCGTGAGCTCTGACTTTCACAATTGCCAGCTGTTTTGGGAGCAGTATGGCCTCCATTAGTCGACTTACCACATCTCCATTCTTAATTGGCTTGCCCTGGGCCGTTAGGAAGTTCCTTGACCTCCATATCGGACCATAATCATGCGCAATGCCAAAAGCATACCTGGAGTCAGTGTATATGTTAGCTGTTCTACCTTTGGCTATCTTACCAGCCTCCATTAGGGCTTTGAGCTCAGCTTCTTGGGCTGACATGTGTGGTGGAAGAGCTTCTTGTACTATAATGTCATGTTCAGTGACTACAGCATACCCTGTAACAAATTTGCCTTCATCAGTTAGATACTTTGAGCCGTCCACAAACATCTCATAATCAGGATTTTGTAATGGCACATCCGTGACATGGTCAAATCCCACTGTTTCCTGTGACATAAGAGCCACGCAATCATGTTCATGCTGGCTGTCAAACAGTTCTTCTTCAGAGAGAGTTTAAAAATAATTCATCTTCCACTCCCCCTTTTGAATCATGAACTCCTACAGGAAGAAGAGTTGCAGGATTCAAAGTTAAACAGCGTTGAAAAGAGATGTTTGAGGAGGACTGCAGGGCAAATTCCATTTTGCTCTGCCGTGCCAAAGAAAGGTGACGTCTGTCTACCTGTGTGAGGATAGCATGGATGTCATGAGGCGTATACACAACCAATAAATGATCTAGGACAATGTCTGAGCTCTTATCAAGCAACGCTTGTACTGAGAGGACAACCCGCACACAGGAGGGGGTCCCCCTGGCTACAGCATCTAACCGTGAGCTGTAGTAGGCCACCGGGCGTTTCTTATCCCCGTGTTGTTGTGTGAGAACTGCAGTTGCGTGCCCCATCATCTCAGTCACGTAGAGCTGAAAAGGTTTCTGATAGTCAGGTAGGCCTAAGGCCGGAGCACTGACTATCTGCAACTTCAGCTGGTAAAACGCATCCAAGGCCTCAGATGTGAGGCTGAATGGTTTTGAGGAAAGGCAATCATACAGAGGTTGCATGGTCAGAGATGCAGATCTGATCCATGGCCTACAGTAGGATACCAATCCCAAAAAGGTACGTAGCTGAGCATGAGAGATCGGCACCTGCATGTCTCTCACCACCTTGGTCCTCTCATCTGACAGGTGCTTGGTACCCTGGCCAAGACAGTGTCCCAGAAATAACACTTTTTGTTTGCAAAATTGCAACTTATCCTTGCTGGCCTTGCAGCCGTTCTGGCAGAGGAAACACAACAGGCTGATTGTCGCTGCTTCGCAGGTTGATTTGTCTGGAGCACAGAGAAGAAGGTCATCAACATATTGTAACAAAACAACATCATCATGTGGTGGATACCAAGTACTCATGATTAGTGTAAGACATCTTGTAAATTGGTTAGGACTGTTTTGCGCCCCTTGTGGTAGTACTGTCCAAGTGTACTGTTTTCCCCTAAATGTAAATGCAAACAAATACTGGCATATATATATATGTGTCAAATCCCTGGCTAAGTGTCCTTGTCTCCCACAATTAAAGCATTTCCTTGTCTCCCTTTGTCCTTGTTGTCTAGGGCGGGGACCTGTCTTTCCCTGATACTTTGCACCACTGTTTGTATAGGCTTTAATTGATGCTGCTGCTTTCTTTTCCCTTTCATCTAAAAAGAACCCCACTGCCTTAGCAAATAAATCATCAGGATTTGAACTTCTCCAGTCTGGGGTACAAGCTCTTATCTTCTCTGCCAGGGTGTTCCCTATATCCTGCATGAATGCTTCAGAAAGCATGGTGTTTCTGATGGCTCGGGGTGTGTCGTCCCACCCAGCATCCACTGCTTTAGTGAGAAGCCTTCCATAATAAGCTTCTACTGATTCACCTTTCTCTCTTTTAGCAGATACCTTACTTCAGGTGATAACAGGCAAGACAATAAATTTACATAACATAGTACAAGACATAATTTCATATGTTTAAATATTTTCTTGAATATTTTACACATATATATTACACAATATTATACACATATATATTGTCATTGTACCTTACTTTTCCATTTAACCTTAGGCTAACACTTTTATCAAAATATTTTCCCTTTGGGCATAAATAGTCATCATACCCAGGCTGCGGACCCCGGAGGCCCAAAGCCAAGTTTCACTTTGTGATCATTGACATTTAGTATTATTGGGTAACACAGCATCATGTTTAGCTTGTGATTTTCTGCGTGTCCATCACATCAGATACAACGTCCTTGGAGCTACTTGGCAGTCAATTAATGTTTTGGTTATTCCCTGCAGAACATCTGCAGAGCGCTACAACAGAATACAGGAATACAATTCAAGCAGATAGCAGTTAATACTGACACCAAAATTACATATTACTATTTTTGTACAATTTTCAAATATTTCCCAAACCTCACCTTTTGTCATTACCACAGGTGTTCAAAACCCCTGAGTTGTACTTCAGGTTACCTTAAGGGCAAACTGGCAGACTTTAGAATTTTCTTCACTGGATTCCAACCAAAAGTTGAACCCCTGTGGAACATCACACTATCCTAGTTTCTTCTTTTTAGGGGACATTTCCTGAAAGCGGATTTAATTTTACAAAAAGCATAAAAGTTGAATCCTGGCATTGATATAAACAGAATGAATATTACAAATACAGGTTGACATATATATATATATATATATATATATATATATACATATATATATAATACATAATCCAATAAACATCATACCGATGGTATACAGGTTTTTCTCTTTGCACTATATCAGATTCTCTGAGTGAGGTGGGGGTGATTCATTATTTCCTGAACTATCACACCCTTTGACCTTCCTTCTTGGAGCTCTGCACTGCCTTTTTATATGTCCTTGTTTCCGGGACCATTCCCCTTTTTCTATTCTATTGCTTCCTTCAATCAGGGCATATATACCTCTTTGCAGCTTATTATCTTGAATCAATCCTGCATGATCTAATCTCCACTGATCCCAAAATTTACTGTCTATCATCCCAGTCTTGTGTATTCCTGCCCTTCTTAAGGCTGTTTTTACCTGTGGGGCTGTCTCTTTCCCTTCCCTTATTTCTATTAGTTCAAATGGGGTGTACCATATTTTAGAGGGTCCCTTCCCCATCTTGGCTGGTAGCTAATCAGCCGTGAGTCTCTCACTCCTCTAGGGCAACCTTGAGACAATAGAGGGTCACTTATGACTACTTTAATGAGAACTCCCAAACAGACTCTTCTGTTTTCTTTGAACTACTTGTGCAAGTTCTGGAGTAGTGCTCAGGGCAATGCCTAATGGCTTCCACAGACTCAACTTTCTGTCTGTGTCCCCTTACCAAAACACTCCTGAATTATTGCACGCACTTTGCGCGGATTCTACTAAGTCCTTCTTGCTACTACTCAGGTCCCATTCGACCTTGACCGTCCAGGCACGGCTGGAGGCTAGTGTTCCAAAACAAGGACTTTTCAATCACTCAGTGCTTCTCAGTTCCGAACCTTGTCCGCAACTCTAGGGGTTTAAAACAGAGAACTCTTCCCCTTTCCTTGCAGCCTTATATATCTTATAACACAGGTAAGATACAAAAATCAGTAGGAAGGTAAGACAGACAGCAAAGAAAGCAATTTCTACATCATTTACAGGTGACATGTCCCTTATTAGGTTCTTCCGTACTATTTAATAGGCGTCGAGATGTCATAAAAACATGCAGCAGCTTACCTCACTCATCGATACAGAGTATAGACACACAGGAGCTCAGATATACTAATTTGGCAAGACCAAAGGCTTACCTCACAGTACTGTTTTTCATCTATCTGAGGTCCTCTGGTCCCGTCCTCAAGTCGATCGGTGAGTGGGTCGGCACTCTATCGGCTGCACATCAGACGATCTCGAGCCCCACGTTGGGCGCCAATTTCTGTCAGGGGTTAAGTTCCCCCGGGATGGATGTCACCGTAATCCTAATTAAATATAGAACAGGTACAACAGATTCTGAGATATCAGGCTCTAAAGTGTCACCCTCCTCCTGCCTCAGGAGGAGGGGGGAGGAGAGGAGCTACAGATTGCACAGATAAATCATCATCATCATCTGTGCATCACCTGTATGTAACCCCCGGGGAGGGTAGCATGGATTTCTGTCCATGTTATCCCCTCTCCTATCAGAGAGCATACTGTACTTTTGCTCTCTGATTGTCACATAGAAGGGTAATGTAATACCCCTCTGAGCCTAATCACAGGGTTATCTTATGTAATACCCCTCTGAACATAACATAACCAGGAAGTTATTGGTGCTGTGACCCAGATGTTTACCATCGTCTAAATCGCAGCGCCAAAAGAGTTACACCAAACATTTACACAACACATGCAAAAAGTCATCAATAAAGTTTACATTTGACCCTGTCCATACCTGATCTTTATAGAATAAAATATGCCGACCGCCTCTCTAGCGATATCCGTTACACAATAAAATAATAGCAATAACAATTATTACTAGAGATGAATGTATTAATTGCTACAATTTTTATATGGGGATATAAAATTATATTCTTATATAAGCTTCTGTTTAATTTGCACGCAAAAAATTGTTTGGCGCATGTTTGCGATTTTTGCACCTGTAAATATATATATGTGTGGTATGTATGAATTCCTCACATCTTGCAGTTTTTTGGAAAGCACATTTTGTATGCAGAAAGGGATTGCTTGAGCATGTACTTTAGTGGCAAATTTGAAATTTTGTGCAATTTTTGCTTGTAATCTCTGTTTTCTGTAAAGTTGCATGAAGGTGGTTGTATATATGAAATATTAAGTTGTGTTTTTATATACGTATGCTTTGCAATCTCAAAAAAGTTAGATTTTGGTATCACAGTCACAGTTTGCTATGTACAGTATAGATTTTTAACACATTAGTGAATAACAGCAAAATCTTGCTTGTCTTCTGTATCAGTGTTTTTGAGAGTACGAGCTCATGTTGTAGTTGATGTTTGCAGTACATATAGTATATATACATTGTGTACACCTTGAGCTATTATTTTATATGTGTTTTGTGTGTGAATGCATGATTGTATAGCAGTTTTAGGTGAAAATATATGTTTTAGTGCATTTTTTCAAATTTGTGTTTGTCACAAAGTTACATGTGGCTATTGATAACTCATTGAGACACATGTAATCTTTAGGTTGTCTACTTTCAAGAAATATATAGGGTTTAGGGGTTCACTTACATTTTATAGGATGATACTTTTTTAATATTTCCAGCTTCAAAGCAAATTTTTGTTCTTTCCAGTTCTGGTGATTTTAGGAAGATAGGTTTAGGACTTAGTGATGTGAGTGAACTCTGCACATGTTGAACTCTTGTTTTTAGGTGGATGTGGTTTCCACTTTTAGCAAATAATATACATTTATTTGCATTTTTTCTAATAAAACATGCACTTTAAATCAAAATTGCATGAAGGTGCCTGTTCGTATACAGTACCATGCAGCATTTGGACAATATTGCAAGTGTGTACTTTAAGAAAATATATAGGTATGGGGGGTTAGTATGATTTTTTAATGTTGCAATTTAGGTTTTATTTGTCCATCTCAAAACTGTGAAAATTGTTCTGGCTACCCAAGGTGCAAAATTTCTGGAGACCTCTGGCAGTGAAAGGGTTAAACTAGGGGCCCAGATGAGGGGGACAATAAACTGTGGGGGCAGATGGAGGGGAACATTAAACTGAGGGGGGCAGATGAAAGGGACAATAAACTGTGGGGGCAGATGGAAGGGAACATTAAACTGAGGGGGGCAGATGAGGGGGACAATAAACTGTGGGGACAGATGGAGGGGAACATTAAACTGGAGGGCCAGATGAAAGGGGGACAATAAACTGTCTGGACAGATGTAGGGGAAAATTAAACGAGGGAGGCAGATGAGGGAGATAATATACTGTGGGGACAGATAGAGGGGGACATTAAACTAGTGGTAGCTGAAGGGTGACATTAAACTCCAGGCCTTTTTTACCATTTACCTAAAATTCATAAGGACCTCACTAATCCACCTGGTAGACCCATAGTTTCTGGACTAAATTCCATCACCAGAAACCTGTCACAATATATTGATACCCATTTACAGAACTTGGTTGATGGTTTACCATCATATTTATGGGATTCTAGTCATCTTATAACAGACCTATTACCAATTTCTTGGGATCCCATATATATTTGGGCTACCCTAGATGTATCATCATTATATAGTAACATACCCCATAGCAAAGGCTTATTAACCATTTGGACCATACTTAGTGGGGTCAAGGACATGGCACCAGAACAAAAAGAATTTTTGGTACAAGGCATACACTTTATATTAGAACATAACGTATTCCAATTTGAGCGCAAAATATACATTCAGACCCATGGTACCGCAATGGGTACACGCTTTGTGCCAGGGTATGCAAACTTATATGTGAGTAGTTTTGAAGTGTCATATATTTATAACAATCATAACTGGTCTAATAATATCGTTTTTTATAAAGGATACATTAACGATTTGATTTTTATCTGGAGAGGTTCACCGGGATCATTTGAGGAATTTATCAGCTACCTTAACAATAACGACTGGGGCCTTACTTTCTCTGACAAAACCGATCATCATCACATTGAGTATTTAGATCTTGTACTGATAGGTGAGGATAGATGTATTCACACAAAAACTTATTTCAAGGGAGTCGACTGTAACAGTCTATTAGATTTCCGAAGTCTCCATTATAAAAAATGGAAACAGAACGTGCCGTATGGCCAATTTAAACTAATTTGATGCAATTGTGCACGAGACTCTGATTATAAACTACAGAGCACTATACTAAAGAAAAGATTTCTCGAGAAAAATTATCCAAAGAAACTAGTAGAAACAGTGATAGAGAAATCGGGTTCTCTTTCCCAAGCAGATTGCCTCATCCCCAGGCCCAGAAATCAGAATGACACGTTCAGGAATAATTTTATAACTACCTATAATGGTGCCCATAATCAGATCCGTTCGGTACTTACTAAACACCGGCACATATTATTGGGAGACAGCTTCCTTAGAGACATCCTTCCTATGTTGGCCACAGACCATTCAAACAGAAAAAGAGGCAGTTTCAAGTGTGGACATGCTCGTTGCAAATGTTGTAATAATATAAATCATAACCAGAATAAAATTACTAGTCGATCCACTGGTGAAAGTTTTGATATTAAAATGACACTTGAATGTTCATCAGGCTTTATAATTTACCTGCTAGAATGTCCATGTGGCCTCCAATATGTAGGATGTACTATTATGACGTTGAGGGAAAGAATTAACAAGCACCGCTCAAATACGAATAATGGTTATATCAAACTAAGTACATAACTGTGATTTCACAGGCTTTAGGGTAACTCCTATAGACCAAGTACATTACACTTCAACTGATCGATTCGATATTTTTTTAAAAAAAGGAGATGTTTTGGATATACAAATTAGATACCCTTATAATGGTGGGCCTTAATGAAGCTTAAGAGGACATTACCACCTGATATGGATTCCTATGTGTATTTGTTTTTTTGTTTTTTTTGTTTGTTTTTTGGTTTTTTTAGTTCATTACCTGGGGTGTCCATGTATAGTGTACATATATCATATTCTATCCCATTTAAGTGCTTTTTTATAATTATTGTGCATAGGCATACTAATAGGTATCATCTCCTTATATTAGATTTACATGTTTTTTGTTTTTTTTACTTCATAGGGGTTCCCTCTAGTATTACATTCCCACATAGTTATACTTGGTATATCCTATTCTCCTTTTTTGTAATAAACCTGAACAGTATGTTTACACTTTAGACTATATCTCATTCTGCCGGTTTAATCCCTTACTGAACCTGATCCAGTGCCGTCTTTTCTTCATTTGTGACTCGCACATAAACAGCATATTTGCGGTCCTGCCATTCCACGCATATGTGCTGTTTCTACACCTTATATAAATTTTTTTTTAATTTTTTTAATTTTTTTTTTTTAGCATTCAGTTACTACGTTTGCGAATTAGTTTTTTTGCGCATGCCCAGTGTCATTTTAAAAGGATTTTTTTTTTTTTTAATTGAAGGGGAAGAAGAGGGAAGGGGTAAAAAGAGTAAGGAAAAAGAAAAAAAAGAAAAAAAGAGAATTTTTTTTCCCCTTTTTTTAATTGGATTTTTTTTTTCTTTTTTCTTCTACGGCGGGAAACAACCTGTTATCACAGTTCTTTTATCTGATATGTGCAGTACATAGTCTAGAATGTATAAGGTCCAGTAATTTGGTTTATATGAAACACAGTACTCGTTTTAGGAGGTTTTATAGTGGTATTACATTGTTTATTCATTTTGTATGTATTTATAGTGTATTACATTGTTTATTAATTTTGTATGTATGTATGTATTTTAATCTATTATATTTATTGCATTGTTTATTTATTGATACTTTCTATTAATCACGCCCAGTGGGCGTGTTTATTTGTAACCCTGGGCTATTTATTATTGCCCTGCATGACTGTTAGGGTCTTGCCAAACAAAGCAATAACCTGACACTACTGCAGCGGTCTGGGAGGAAGGACAGAGACAAGTGAGCCCTAATCTCACCCCAGCCACTGTCCCTTCCTATTGCCACAGTTACCCTAAATGGTAAAAGGACAACCTGAAGACAAGCCCTATACTGGGTAAGTGACACACAGAACAGGACAAGACAAACAAACGACAAAAGAGAGGTCAGGAAGCAAAGGGGTCAGTAACAAATGAGCAAAGCAGTACAAAGTCAAAATCCAAGAGAATAGTCAAAGTCAAAGCCAGTGATCAGAAAATCAGGTAACAAAGTAGTAAGGTATATCACAAGGAGAGCAGGCAAAGACAGAGCAATAACCGGCGAACATGTGAGGGCTGACAACCTGTTTATAGAAAGTCTGGGACCAGCCCCAGACCTGATAGGTACACAGGCTGTCAATCACTCAGGCCAGAAAGAGATTAACTCTATGAAGTCCAGAGAGAAATGTTCCTAATTACACGGGTGTGGCTTTACACAGCAAGAGAACTAGGACCATGTTCAGACTGAGCATCAAGAAGCTTACACAAAGAACCAAATTGAAGATGCCTCCTTCGCCACAGCGTGCGAGCGGAGGGCGGCGCCGAGACCCGAAACGGCAGAGACGTTACAATGACAGGTTGCATGTAGCCAATTTCTTTGCACTTGAGAAAGGAGTTGTGACTCTGAAATGCTTTGGCGTCGTGTATATTGGTTTTATTTGTTATTAAAGTGAACTCCTTCAAGATACGACTGGTCTGATGAGCGCGGATCCACCGGTGCATATTGCATTCCACCTGGACCTTTGGTCCACTATACATCAATTTTGAACGTTCTTCTGGGACGAAGGATCCGCTTTCTGACCTACTTATATTTATATGCCTACATGGGAGTTGTGACCCTCTTCACAGCTCCATAAGGTGAGCAGCCAATTGTCTTTTTATATCAAACAATACTTCACAGGGCATTGCTCTGTGCTGTCTCCTTTTCTTTACTCTCTGAGTCTGAGTATTGCTGTTTGCATTTAAAGGGCACAGTGTTGTGGAAAAGGATCGAGACGCCCTTCGAGGCAGAGGTGGGATGGCTGTTATGGAACCATTGAGAAAATTGTGACCGTGGTAATTTCGGAATACGAGAACCTTTAAAATGCGTCTACTGCAAGAAGGAGACACTGGTCTTCTGTTTGCGAAGTAGAAGAAGGATATGATGTCTCTTATTAGGTGAATTGAGGCCTTTCATATTAAATGAGGTGCAAACCAATTTGGCCATAAATAATTTGTTACAGTGAAAAAATATCAGAGAGAAATATAGAGCCCCTAGTAAGAAGAAGAGAGTAGAGAAAGTAAGAATTAAAGTAAAGGAAGAATATGAAGAGATAAAGAGAGGAAAGAGAGAGGGGTACAGATGAGAGGGGGTGAATACAAATGTGTTAGTAAGGAAGGATGGTAAGTGCATGTAGCAAAAAACGTAAGTCAAAGTTCTGTGGATCAGTGGAGTAGATCTGTATATCCACTGAGACAAGAAATGTACAGCTCAAGAACCCAGTAGAAAATCAGGTGAGAAGTACAGTAAACGGGGAGAGGAGTAGGTCCTGATCATAAAAGTGCCCAAACAACCACCCAAACTTATGAAAGATAAATAATAGAAACGGCAGTAACAGTCTGAAGAGCTGGTTCAGTTACTTAAACAACGTATGCATGTCTTATCCCAACAGTAACATGGGGACATATCAGAACAACAGAGGAACCTATGCTACACTTGATCGCACACTTCGTCTAGAAGCGAAAATCCAATATACATCACACATTATGCAATCAAATATATAGCATCTTAAAACAGATGGGAGGGGAAGGGGAGGGGAGGGGATCCTGACCCATCAATCAAATAGGTGCAAAGAGAAAGGTGTTGGCTAACATTAAATCTGATCAAAAAGCGAATCTCAACAGTGCCACATATTAGGGCATATCAAGTATGAACCAGACAGCAATGTGGAGAGCAATCATAGGTGTACTTAGAAGGAGCAAACAAGTCATCTGAAACATGAGTAACGGTAGAGAAAAGAGCGTCAGATTAACCATACATATCTGTAGGGGGTCGGTAATGTAAAAGCTCAGCGATCTTTGCGGGATATCTCCGGCTGTTTCACGGGAATCTTCTCTCCTTTCAGAGATTTGAAACGACCCAGGGTGCGAGGAGAGTCGAGCTTTTTGCAACGTTGGCAGCATTAGAGCTTTTCCTTGGATGGGCAGCCATGATAGATAGGACATGTACCAGAGGGATTTCAAGTACAGTCCACTCTATGTCTCCGGGGGTATATATGTTAATCCTTCTCCCATTCTTAAGCACCAAGAGACCAAACGGGAACAGCCACGCATAAGTCAGGCCGTTAGCCTTAAGAGCATCCAGTAGCGGTCAAAGAGTGCGACATTTCAGAAGTGTAGAAGGTGCCAACTCTGGGAAGATCTGAATGTTGGTATCTTCAAAGGTAAACTTTGGACAATTTCTGGCGGCTCTCAAGATGGCTATGGTGTCAGGTAAGGAGACCATAGCACAAATTATATCTCGTGGCGGGTCAAAGTCTCCCGGATTGGGTCTGATCACCCTATGCACATGCGCTATTGTCATGGGGGCTGCTTTGTCTTTTCCCAGTAGTCGAGTAGAGATGGCGGCAGTGACACCAGCAAGCATGTCGGCAGTTTATTTCTCCGGGAGTCCTCTGATCCTGACATTTCGGCGGTGACTCCAATTTTTCAAATCCTCCAGAAGCAGGTAAGATTTATTCAACTGTTCAGTGTGCATGTCAATTCTGAGCGCCGCTGCTCGTGAATATTTTAGCACTTCGTAGTGCGTGCTCTCTAAGTGCTTGACCCGTCTAACTACTAACTTCATGTCAGCATGGAGGTCGGCTAGCTCAGTTAGGACAGGTGCAATAGCCTGAGACAAGAAACCCTTTTGTTATAAGGACTGGGTTAAAATTGGCCAGAGAACTGTCAGTGTCGGAGTCTGCTGCCGCTTCCCCAGCACTGCTGCTTTCTTCAAGCACCATCTTGGCTGATGTAGCCGGGAAGTGTGCCATCTTCTTCTTTAGGAATTTCTGCATGACTGCCTGAGAGTGCTGTGTCTTCGGTGTGTCTGGAACTTCACTGGACCTATTTCTTCCTATTTTAACCATTTTGAGCCAATCTGGCAACTATAAAGGGTGATTGTGGGCACTAGTGTGGCAGAGCTACAGCTCAAACTGCCATCATGTTCAACGTTCAGTCTCTGTCCACACTTTAAATTTTTTTTATATATAGACAATGTACAGTACCACTTCTCATGTCCTGTATATTGGGTATAATTCTCTTTATCTGCTCTTAATATATCTATCTATAGATATAGTGTATATAAATATATATATATATATATATATATATATATATATATAGTGGGGGAAAAAAGTATTTAGTCAGCCACCAATTGTGCAAGTTCTCCCACTTAAAAAGATGAGAGGCCTGTAATTGACATCATAGATAGACCTCAACTATGAGAAACAAAATGAGAAAACATATCTAGAAAATCACATTGTCTGATTTTTTAAGAATTTATTTGCAAAGTATGGTGGAAAATAAGTATTTGGTCACCTATACACAAGCAAGATTTCTGGCTCTCACAGACCTGTAACTTCTTCTTTAAGAGGCTCCTCTTTCCTCCACTCATTATCTGTAGTAATGGCACCTATTTGACATTGTTATCAGTATAAAAGACACCTGTCCACAACTTCAAACAGTCACACTCCAAACTCCACTATGGTGAAGACCAAAGAGCTGTGGAAGAAACAAAAATTGTAGACCTGCACCAGGCTGAGAAGACTGAATCTGCAATTGGCAAGCAGCTTGGTGTGAAGAAATCAACTGTGGGAACAATAATTAGAAAATGGAAGACATACAAGACCACTGATAATCTCCCTCAGGCTCCACGCAAGATCTCACCCCCGTGGGGTCAAAATAATCACAATAACGGTGAGCAAACATCCCACAACCACATGGGGGGACCTAGTGAATGACCTGCAGAAAGCTGGGGCTAACGTAACAAAGGATACCGTCAGTAACACACTACGCCACCAGGAACTCTGATCCTGCACTGCCAGACGTGTCCCCATGCTTAAGCCAGTACATATCCGGGCCCGTCTGAAGTTTGCTAGAGAGCATTTGGATGTTCCAGAAGAGTATTGGGAGAATGTCATATGATCAGATGAAACCAAAGTAGAACTGTTTGGTAGAAACATAACTCGTTTTGTTTGGAGGAGAGTGAATGCTGAGTTGCATCCAAAGAACACCATACCTACTGTGAAGCATGGGGGTGGCAACATCATGCTTTGGGGCTGTTTCTCTGCAAAGGGACCAGGACGACTGATCCATGCACATGAAAGAATGAATGGGGCCATGTATCAAGAGATTTTGAGTGCAAACCTCCTTCCATCAGCAAAGGCATTGAAGATGAAACGTGGCTGGATCTTTCAGCATGACAATGATCCCAAGCACACCGCCAGGGCAATGAAGGAGTGGCTTCGTAAGAAGCATTTCAAGGTCCTGGAGTGGCCTAGCCAGTCTCCAGATCTCAACACCATAGAAAACATTTGGAGGGAGTTGAAAGTCTGTGTTGCCCAGCGACAGCCCTAAAATATCACTGCTCTAGAGGAGATCTGCATGGAGGAATGGGCCAACATACCAGCAACAGTGTGTGCCAACCTTGTGAAGACTTACAGAAAACGTTTGACCTCTGTCATTGCCAACAAAGGATATATAACAAAGTATTGAGATGAACTTTTGTTATTGACCAAATACTTATTTTCCACCATAATTTGCAAATAAATTCTTTAAAAATCAGACAATGTGATTTTCTGGATTTGTTTTCTCATTTTGTCTCTCATAGTTGAGGTCTACCTATGATGTCAATTACAGGCCTCTCTCATCTTTTTAAGTGGGAGAACTTGCACAATTCGTGGCTGACTAAATACTTTTTTCCCCACTGTATATATATATATATATATATATATATATATATATATATATATTGTGAGTGTGTGAACCCAGAGGGCGCTATTGAGCGACCCAGGGCCAGGCCTGAAAAGGTCCTCAGCCACACCTATGGGTGGGGCGTAACTCCAAAGGGAGTGGATACAGCGGCAGAGCTGCTGTCGAGTCCTGCAGGTAGCAGGCGTACATTGGACCCAGTTGGAGACGGACAAAGCGGTCTGTCCCAAGAGGACTGGGGTCCAGAAAAGACTGAGTAGGAATCAGGCTGCTTGTTGCCCCAGAGATCAGTTAGGGAGCCAGCAGTAAGTTAGGGCCTATGTGTGGCCTAGGTTGTTTTTATTTTGTGTATGTTATAGTTTTGAATTGGCATCGTCTGAACGCTGCTTCTCCTGTCGGGTCCAGGAGTCTGCCCGCATCCTCCACCATATGTGACAATTTGGGGGGATTAGTCTCAATGGCGGCAGACTCCTGGACCCGACAGTGGTGTTCGTGGTACTGGGCGTCGGAGAAGCAACATTCAGACGGTGCCAATTCAAAGCAAAACGGCTTTTATTCAGCTACAGACCTACTCAGTCTTTTCCGGACCCCAGTCCTCTTGGGACAGACCGCTTTGTCCGTCTCCAACTGGGTCCAATGTACGCCTGCTACCTGCAGGACTCGACAGCAGCTCTGCCGCTGTATCCACTCCCTTTGGAGTTACGCCCCACCCATAGGTGTGGCTGAGGACCTTTTCAGGCCTGGCCCTGGGTCGCTCAATAGCGCCCTCTGGGTTCACACACTCACAATATATATATATATATATATATATATATATATATTTAAACTTTAGGACCCTACACAGTACCACTTCTGTAGCCCTGTTTGCTGGGTGTAATTCTCAGTACCTGCTCTTATTCTGTATGTGTGGACAGTGCACAGTAGCACTTCCCTTCAGACCCCAGAATATAATTAGTGGAGGCCCAGGGAAGGTGACCCTTTACTCCCCTCCCAGCACCTCAATACATGCATCCCACTAGTGCCAGCACATTCCAAACAAATATAATAGAGCCTGGCTCCTTCCTGCAAAAAAGTCAATAATTATGAGGTATTAATGTTTTGGCCAAAATACGCAAGATCGCAAATCAGCATCCCTATGTTAAAATCAAAAACATAATCACTGAAAAAGGATAGTTTTTTTCAGTGATGTGTTGTTATATGATGTCAGTGATATGTACTAGGAGGGGTCAGTGTAGTAGTCCTGTGTAAAATATAGAGGGCTGTAGCATTATTTTTATAGGCAGCCTAACATTTTTCTGGACAAAATTGCACAGCATGCTGTACTATTTTGTAAAGAATTTTTGACCTGCAACTGAAATTTTTAAGGCTTCATTCAAACCACAGTATTACTAAATTATATGCAATGTTATTATTATAACATTGCATACATTTTACTAAACTACATATATAGCTCTTGAAACATACAGTAAATGGATCTATATTCTATATTCTTATTCACCTTATTCAATATAGGCTAAAAAGACTCAGTTTAGATGGAAACTGAAGGATTTGCATTTTTTAATCACATGGAATAATTCAGCAGATGGCCCTATTTTGTTCCATATGCACACTATGTATACCATTGTTAAGGTTTTTCAGTTACCCCAAATGAACTCCAGAGTACCCTTATCTTTACAGCCAGAGATCAGAGCGAAACATACTCAGTAGGTTTCAAAGCAGCTCTGGGGTGTGGTCTCTCCATGCCGAGTTTATTCCTACTCAAAATGCGTAATACATACATCATATAAAATTACATCAATTATTATATACGAGCTATAGGTTCTGCTATATGTCCACACCTATGCTATTTATTTTAACTTATAAATAGTGTATGAGATCCCTGTCACAACAAAATAAATGGAAAATATAGGGAGGGAAAATGTATAAATATAAAATGTAACTTTTATTAAATACCATTGAAAAGACCTGAGTCAGGTAATATACGATTGTGGACTAGAATAAGATATTGATATTCACCTATCAAATATGTCTAGTTCATCACAAGTTCCAATTTCTCTGTGAATATCAATCTGCGGTGAAATTGGAACTTGCGATGAACTAGACATATTTGATAGGTGATTATCAATATCATAAATAATAAATAAATAAAGAAAAGGTGGGTATAAATTGGTAGCAGAAAAAAAGTTTTTATAACGAATTACATTAATACTGGAAATTTCTGTTTATGCAAAAAAGTCAGGAGGCCGATTCCACCGTCTCATTCAAACCGCTTGGATGCAATGTAACTAATTTATAAATCCAAAATGCCTCTTGTTGGTGTAGTTTTTTGGAACCAACTAGAGCTGGAGAGGGGTATTTGTTCTATCGGCATTATGCAGATGTCTTTAACCCCTTCAGGACCGAGCCCAAAAGTGCGTTAAGGACCAGGCCTCATTTTTCAAAACTGACATGTGTCATTTTATATGGCAATAACTTTGAGACACTTTAACTTACACAAGTGATTTTAAGAATGTTTTTTCGTGAGACATTGTACTTCATGTTAGTGGTAAACACTAATCAATATTTTTGTATTTATTTATAAAAAATAGGAAATTTGATGGAAATTTGGAAAATATCGCAATTTTCAAAATGTGAAATGCTCTGCTTTTCAAACAGATTGTCATACAACCCAAATACATTAATAAATATTATCTACCATATCTCTGCTTTTATATTGACATAATCTTTTAATTGTCATTTAATTTATTTTGGACGTTAGAAGGCTTACAAATGTAACTGCGAATTTCCAGATTTACAAGAAAATTTTCCAAAGTAATTTTTTAGGGACCACTTCAGTTCTGAAGGAGATTATAAAGGCCTATATATTAGAACCATAAATCACCCCATTTTCAAAACTACACCGCTCATATAATTCAAAACAGCATTTGGGAAGTTTGTTAACCCTTTAAACATTTCACAGGGATTAAAACAATATGGAGGTGAAATTTAGATATTTAATTTTTTTTCAATAATGAATTCAGTTAGCCCTAAAATTAACACACTCACAAAGTTTGTTATGCAATTTCTCCTAGACACAGAAATACCCCACATGTGGGTGCAAACTGATGTTTGGGCATACTGCAGTGCGCAAAAGGGAAGGAGTGACACTGGATGTTTGAAAAGCAGATTTTGCTGGAATAGTTTTTGGTGCCATGTCTCATTTGCAGAGCACCTAGAGTACCAATACAAAGGAAACTCCCAAAAAGTGACCCCATTTTGGAAACTACACCCCTCTCAGAATTTATCAAGGGGCATAGTCACCATTTTGAACCAACAGCCTTTTCACAGATTTTATTAACACTGGGATGTGTAAAGTCAAAATTAATAAAATGTCAGTTTATCGCCCAAATTTTCATTTTCACAAGGGGTTAAAAGAGAAAAAGCACCCTACGGTTTGTTAAACAATTGCTCCTGAACACGGAAATACCCCATATGTGGTCGTAATCTGCTGTATAGGTACATGGCGGGGCTTAGAATGGAAAGAGTGCTATTTGGCATTTGGAGGGCAGATTTTGCTGGATTAGATTTCGGGTGCCATATCGCATTTACAGAGCCCCTAGAGTACCAATACAATGGAACCCCCCAAAGTGACCCCGTTTTGGAAACTACACCCTTCACAGAACATATCAAGGGGTATAATCAGTAGTTTGACCCCACAGCTATTTCACAGATTTTATTAATATTAGGACGTGAAAATGAAAAATTACTTTTCTCCAATAAACCGTCAACCGTCAAATTTTTTATTTTCACAAGAGGATAAAGGAGAAAAACCTCACCAAAGTTTGTTACACAATTTCTCCTAAACATGGCAGTATCCCATATGTGGTCATAATCTGCTGTATGGGTACATGGTGGGGCAAGGAATGGAAAGAGCGCTATTTTGCTTTTGGAGGGCAGATCTTGCTGGATTAGATTTCGGGTGCCATGTCACATTTGCAGAGCCCCTAAAGTACCAGTACAATGGAAACCTCCAAAAAGTGATCCCATTTTAGAAACTATACCCCTCAAGGAATTTATCAAGGGGTATTATCATTTTGAGCCCAAGAGTGCTTCCCGAAAATTAATGTACAAATTGAAAATTGAAATTTTTAAAGAAATATGCCATTTCGGTGCCCAATACGTTGCACCCAGTTTGTCTCATCAGAGGAATACACTCCTAAAACTATTAAGTGGGCTATCCCAGGTAGAAATAAGTTGTATATGTGGGTGTAAACTGTTGCTTGGGCACACAGCAGGGCTCAGAAGGGAAGGAGCTCTGCGCCTTTTTATCTTTTGGACTACAGATTTAGAGGGATTTTCTGGGCGCCATGTTGTATTTGCAGGGCCCTGAAGGTGCCAGCAAATTGGATTCCCCAAGAAGTGACACCATTTTGTAGGGGTATTTTTAGAGTCTCTACAAATGAGACACGGCATACAAAAACCAACAATCTAAATCAGTGGTCCAAAACACATACAGCTGCATCTCAATAAATTAGAATATCTTTGAAACTTTTATTTTTTTCAGTAATTAAATTTAAAAAATGACCTCCTATATTTTCTAGATTCTTTACACATAGAGTGTTCTATTTCAAGCGTTTTATTTCTGTAAATGTTGATTATGGATTACAGGTAATGAAAAGCCAAATCTAAGAAAATTAGAATACAGTGAATAAGTTCTGTATTGTAAATTCAGTGTGTCACGTGCCAAGGTTTCCTAAGCCTTTAAATGGTCCCTCAGTCTGATTCAGTAGGACACACAATCATGGAAGACTGCTGATTATGAATTGTATTACTGAATTACTGAAATGAATGAACGTTTCTTGAATTTATTGAGATGCACCTGTAGCGCTTCTTGACATCTGCACCCCGCTGTGTGCCCAAGCAGCAGTTTACACCCACATGTATGACACTGTTGTACCCAGGATAACGTACTTAACAATGCCATATGTGGATATAAACTGCTGTTTGGGCACAGCCGGGCACAAAAGGGAAGGAGCGCTATTTTGGTTTTTGGAGCACAGTTTGGTTTTTGGATGTCATGCCACTTTTGCAGAGCCCCTGATTTGGCAGTAAAGTAGAACCCGCAGACACATAACCCCACTTTGGAAACTACACCCCTCAAGGAATTTATCAAGTGGTGTAGGGAGCATTTTTAACCCTTGAACGTTGTATTAATTTAATTTCCAGAAATGAATGCGCAGCTGAAAATGAAAAGTGAAAATTGCAATTTTTCCATAGATATGCCATTTCAGTCCCCGATATATTGTGCCCAACTTGTGTCAGCTGAGACACACACTACAAAAACTGTTAAGCGGTATCCCGGGCACAACAGCATTTGGAGCATTCGTTTCTGGTACAATCCGGGCACATCATATTCCGCACTGAATTGACGTATTCCTGGAAAAATTGTCATACATTCCCTTCCTGACACAGCCAGTTTTGTTCAATTTTTGGGGATTTTGTCTTCATATTGTACAAGCTATATTTTTTTTATTTTTCTGGTGATGTAGTCATATGAGGGCTTGTTGTTTGAGGGATGAGATGCATTTTGGAATGACCTTATTTTTGGGTGCCTATAACTTATAGAATAAATTTTATTAACTCTTTCTTGGTGGATTAAAAAAAAAAAAAAATTCTGGTATTGCTTTTTACCTTTTAATTTTTTTCCATGCAGCATACAACATAAGTAATATTTTACCTTTATTCTGCGGGTCAGTACGATTACGGTGATACCTTAATTATATTGTTTTTTTATGCGTTACTAGTTTTGCAGAACAAAAACCCATTTGGGGAAATAAATCAATTATTATTGCATCGCCATCTTCTGAGATGTGTAGCAATTTTTTTTTTCAGTTGACATAGCTGGTTGAGGGTTTATTTTTTGCGGGACGATCTGTGCTTTTTATTGCTACTGTTTTGGGGTACATATGACTTTTTGATCACTTTTTATAGCATTTTTTTAAGACGAGATGGGGAAAAAATCATTATTTCCTTGCTTAATTATTTTATTTTTTCATACACTTCACTTCTTTTTTTTTTAACTTTTTTTTTAACTTTTTTATATGTCCCACTAGGAGACCTGAACCAGTGATACACTGATCGCTGGTTCAGTACTATAGACTGCAATACACGTGTATTGCAGTTTATAGAGGAAGTCAGCCTATGCAGACGCACAAATTGATTTCCTCACTTCCCGGCAGGATCAACCAGGTACTGGGGGCTCCAGGCAGCCTGGAGTCACTGGCCAGACCCCGGTCTGCAGAATATGAGTATCGGCACACCCCGATCTTGCCGTGGGGAACATCTGTCATGTTTGACTGCGGCATCCAAGGGATTAAAAGCCCTGTATCAGAACTCAGTTCCAATCGGGGATTAAGGAGCAGGGTGTTAGCTGTCAGTTGCAGCTAACACCCGCTCCACGATGCCGCCAGTAGTATTCAGTGCCGCTAACAAACACTTAAGATGCTGTGGTCACTATTGACTGTGGCATCTTAATGGTTAAACAGCGGAAATCGGTGTTATCACCGTCCCCGCTGTTGCAGTGGGAGCCTGGCTGTCAGATACAACTAGGCTCCCATGGTGATCGCACGGGCTATGCTTCTGACCCTGCTCGATCACTATCACATACATGTACGTGGGGATGCAGTAACTAACCACATTCTCCCACGTACATGTACGTGAGAATGCGTGAAGGGGTTAAAGTCACAATTGTGTATCACAGCACTGTGTTAGGATAATCTGTGTTTTTGAAACACCTTATTGACATTGGAGCGATGGCCATTGATCCTATGGTGGAATCGGTTGTCCGACCGATGTACAGCAATTTACAGGGACACTCCAATAGATAGATGACATAACTGGAATTACAACTGAGTTTTGAATTGATCACAAATTCATTTGTAACTCTTGAAAGAGAAGGAAGTGGATTTATGCTTGATGTTGGCACAACACAGACAGAGTGGTTGTCCACATTTGAAAACTCCTTGGTTTGGGTAGGAGGAGTTCTGGCCCGAAGTCTACTTGGACCCCGTATGTTGTGGAGAGTAATTGATCTCTGAAAACTTAGAGAAGGCTGAGGTGAGAGATATTTTTTGAGGTGAGGATCATCTAGAAGGATCTTCCAGTATTGGGAAAGGATAGAACAGAATATTTTGTGTCCAATGTTGTAAGTAATGATGAAATTAGCCCTAGTTCTATTGGAGAATGGTAACAGATGGTTAGTGGTTTTGTCTCTCAGGCAATCATTCTGTGATAGTTGGGCTGCCTTCTTGAATGCGTTTTGTACAACTGACATGGGATACCGTTTTCTTTAAACCTCTGTTTGAGGATGCCCACTTGGTCTTCACCACCAGTCGGAGGATCTCCACCAAAAGAAAAACAGACCAAGAGGACGCAGAGGCGGAGTTAGGAGGAACAAATCCCAAAAGAAAACAACTAATATATCCATGACAAAGTTATTCAACCTTTCCACGTACACACTTAATATTGATTGAATTAGACTTTTAAATAAAGGTTTATATTTTTGTCCTACCGCATTACCAAATGACTTTCAGCTGTTTTTAGACCTTAACTCCTTCACCAGGAAGTTCACGTTAATGAAACATTTTTCCGAAACTATTTTTGGACCCTCTTCTTCTTCTGTTTACACCAGTGATTCGACATCCATACAACAACCTATTCAAGTTGATGTACACCCCCTTTCCAATTTTAATTGGAAATTGCCAGGCCCCTTTCCAATAGATGGCAGGGCAGGACACCCAGGGGAGGTGACTGAAAATAATTAATACATATTCTCACCTCTCCTGGGCACAGCGTTCTCTCCGGCGCTCTTCCGTCATGTGACTGAGGCCTGTGATTAGGCCCCAGCGGTCACATGGGGCGCAGCCGCGTAATGACGTCAGTGCGCCCCCACGTGAACACTGAGGCTCAATCACAGGCCTCAGCAGCGACGTCGGAAGAGGGCCTGAAGACGCTGAAGATGGCAGGATGGAGCGAGGCTGCCAAGGAAAGGTAAGGCAAGGTGAGTATGAATGTTTGCTATTTTTAATCACCTTCCCTGGGCCTCCTCAGACCCCAGAGTATAATAATAACACCGAAGCGGAGGGGGGCTATTGGGAGCATATAATACTGTGTGGGGGTCACTGTGGAGCATATACTACTGGGTGGAGGCCACTGTGGAGCATATACAGTAATACTGGGTGGGGGCCACTGTATGGGGCATATAATACTGAGTGGGGGCCCACTGTGTGGGGGCATATAATACTGGGTGTAAGCCACTGCGGGAAGCATATAATACTGGGTGGGGACCACTGTGTGGAACATATTATACTGTTTGGGGCCACTGTGGGGAGCATATTATACTGTTTGGGTCCCCGTAACCATCACTATGAAGAATTTGCTCTAGGGAGGGGGTAGGGGGCCCCGGAAAAAAGTTTGCACCGGGGCCCACAAGACTTTAGTTACGCCATTGCCTGTATACATACATACAGTGCCATGTGAAAGTATTCGGCCCCCTTGAACTTTTCAACCTTTTGCCACATTTCAGGCTTCAAACATGTATAAGGATGTAAAATTTTAATTTTTTGGTGAAGAATAAACAACAAGTGGGACACAATCATAAAGTGGAACGAAATTTATTGGATATTTTAAACTTTTGTAAAAAATAAAAAACTGAAAAGTGGGGCATGCCAAATTATTCGGCCCCCTTAATACTTTGTAGCGCCACCTTTTGCTGCGATTACAGCTGCAAGTCGCTTGGGGTATGTCTCTATCAGTTTTTCACATCAAGAGACTGAAATTCTTGCCCATTCTTCCTTGGAAAACAGCTCGAGCTCAGTGAGGTTGGATGGAGAGCGTTTGTGAACAGCAGTTTTCAGCTTTTTCCACAGATTCTCAATTGGATTCAGGTCTGGACTTTGACTTGGCAATTCTAACACCCGGATACGTTTATTTGTGAACCATTCCATTTTAGATTTTGCTTTATGTTTGGGATCATTGTCTTGTTGGAAGATAAATCTCCGTCCCATTCTCGGGTCTTTTGCAGACTCCAACAGGTTTTCTTCCAGAATGGTCCTGTATTTGGCTCCATCCATCTTCCCATCAATTTTAACCATCTTCCCTGTCCCTGCTGAAGAAAAGCAGGCCCAAACCATGATGCTGCCACCACCATGTTTGACAGTGGGGATGGTGTGTTCAGGGTGATGAGCTGTGTTGCTTTTACGCCAAACATATCGTTTTGCACTGTGGCCAAAAAGTTTGATTTTGGTTTCATCTGACCAGAGCACCTTCTTCCACATGTTTGGTGTGTCTCCCAGGTGGCTTATGGCAAACTTTAAACGAGACTTTTTATGGATATCTTTGAGAAATGGCTTTCTTCTTGCCACTCTTCCATAAAGGCCATATTTGTGCAGTGTACGACTGATTGTTGTCCTATGGACAGACTCTCCCACCTCAGCTGCAGATCTCTGCAGTTCAACCAGAGAGATCATGGGCCTCTTGGCTGCATCTCTGATCAGTCTTCTCCTTGTTTGAGATGAAAGTTTAGAGGGACGGCCGGGTCTTGGTAGATTTGCAGTGGTCTGATACTCCTTCCATTTCAATATGATTGCTTGCACAGTGCTCCTTGGGATGTTTAAAGTTTGGGAAATCTTTTTGTATCCAAATCCGGCTTTAAGCTTCTCCACAACAGTATCACGGACCTGCCTGGTGTGTTCCTTGGTCTTCATGATGCTCTCTGCGCTTTAAACAGAACCCTGAGACTATCACAGAGCAGGTGCATTTATACGGAGACTTGATTACACACAGGTGGATTATATTTATCATCATCAGTCATTTAGGACAACATTGGATCATTCAGAGATCCTCACTGAACTTCTGGAGTAAGTTTGCTGCACTGAAAGTAAAGGGGCCGAATAATATTGCACGCCCCACTTTTCAGTTTTTTATCTTTTACAAAAGTTTAAAATATCCAATACATTTTGTTCCACTTCACGATTGTGTCCCACTTGTTGTTGATTCTTCACCAAAAAATTAAAATTTTATATCTATTTATATATATGTTTGAAGCCTGAAATGTGTCAAAAGGTTGAAAAGTTCAAGGGGGCCGAATACTTTCGCAAGGCGCAGTATATATGGACGATTTCTAGGTATCCCCACACCTAACATTTCACTGGCTATAGTTTCATACACATATCTCTCTTTTGTTAACTCAATTCCCATAATATCTTGTTTGTTCCGTTCACATTGCCCCATATGTTCACTTTCATCAGCACGATCCTCTTCTACCTACAGCGCCTGCGTGTACCTCTGCATTCACGCATGTGATTTATTTGCCCGCGGCTCCACATCAAGACACGAGCACTGCTCACTGCGCAAGCGCCACATCGATACAAGACGATGTGTCTCTATATATAAATCTCCTCACATGGGTCCTATACATGGATACATTTGAGATTTTTTAATAGGCATGGTAAGTACCATGCCTCTTATCCTTTCTATTCCCAAATTAGATTGTTTTGCCCAGACCCCTCGCTTTCCCTAAATGGACTTTCATAATCAGACTATGCTATACATCATTCCCCTTTTTCTTTCAGCTATTTATCTCTTAATATACACTTAACTATCAATGTGCCTCATTTTTTGGCTTTATTTTATGATTATAGTAACTATTGACTAACTTAATCAATTTAGTGAAAATAATCCTTTTATTTATCTATTTATTTATTTATGGATGAGATCCATTGTTTGTCTGAAATGTTATGGTAACTCATTAATTCAATTATTTTATTATTTATTTACTTGTTCTAGTAATTAACTAATCAATCAATCATTTATCTATCTTATTGTTTTTTTTTGTTAATTTAAAGAATATTGAGATATATACAGTATATATATATCAGCTATTGGAGTTATCATTAGATTGATATGATTAGGCATCATATTATATTATTCATATGTATTTAATTATCTATATTATTTCCGCACATCATTTCCACATGTTTTTAATATGATCTTACTCTTTTCTATGTAATGTCTACAATTTTTTAATGTCAATTTTCTTATTTTTTATGTTTTATTTTTGTAGTTGGCCCGATGAAGACGCCAGTTTTCTGTCGAAATGCGTTACTATTGCACTTGAACCATTAAAGGACCACATTATTCGATATGTGTTTACTATCTAAATCAGCAGCACACATCAATCTATCCCAGATTTTTTTTATTTCATATTGATTCAAAATTTTTAATTTAAGAGTCCAATTGAGTCTTTCTACTTTCCCACTACTCTGTGGATGATAAGGAATGTGGAAAGCCTGTTGTATTCCCAGATCTTGGAATATGTGTTGTAATACCTCTGCAGTGAAGTGTCCCCCTATCACTGTATAAGGTCTATTTGCAGTCACTAGAATGGGTACAATGGTCTTGGGGGACATTTTTGCAGTACCTCAGTGATCTGTCCAGGGTTATGTTTTCCACAGATTCTACATCCTTGAAAGAATCTGGCTGCTGCTTACCCAAATCCAGGTGCCACCCAGTACTGGTTTACCTTGTTCACCATATTTTCTCTAGAAGAGTGCATTGGTCCATATGCTAATTGAGTCATCATGGGATATAAAGCTCAGGGATGACAATGCCTTTCACCCACACACCTCATTCACTCTCACTGCTCCCCTCTTTTCCCACTCTCTTTGTTCCTCTTTGGTACTTTGCTTCTGCACTGTGCTCAGTAGAGACACTGTTGGGGTAGGCACCCCTGTTGTGACATGAAGGGATTGGCAGATTGGCACTCTTTGAGGGCAGCCTGTTTTGCAGCCTTGTCTGCCCTAGCATTGCTAAGGGCTTCGAGTGTCTTTTCTCTGGTATGAGCTGCACCTTAATTACGGCTACATTTTTTGGCAATTGCAGTGCCGTAAAGAGACTTCTAATCAATTCTGCATGCTTTATTGGCTTACCTGCTGTTCCAATGAAGTCTCGACTTTTCCAAATTGATCCAAAATCATGGTCACTTTGAAAGCATACCTGGAATCCATGTAAATGTTTGCAGTTTTCCCTTCAGCCACTGTACACGCTGCAGCGAGGACCATCAGTTATGCCTCCTGTGCTGAACAGGTGGGTGGGTGTTGTTCTTGTATAATAGCCTCATCCAGGGTTATTACTGTATATCCTGTTCTTGGACTGCCCTCATGATAGTATCTGGAGCCATCTCTGAAAAGCTCAAAATCTGCATTACCTATGAATTGATCAGTAACGTTGTCTAGCTCTTTCATTTCCAATTTCATCAGCTCAATACAATCATGATCAAAAAATTGTTTGTGTATCTTTTCCTATACACTGCTCATCATTGTCACTGTCTATCTGGTCCCCAGTATCTCCCCCCTCTGTTAAGTCCAGAGAAAGCAATGTAGCTGGGTTCAAAACTATGTATCTCTTGCCTTCAATGTTAGAGAACCTGAGCAGATACTTCAAATTTGGTCAGCCTCATAGCTGACAAATGCTTAGTCTTGGCTTGATTGAGAATTTCTGACACAGAGTGAGGAACTTGAATAGTAAGCTGTGTCCTAACATTAAAGGGATTCTATAATTGGATTTTTCTAGTTTTAACTGACACCACGTAGGAATAACCTTTATAAAGGCTATTCATCTCCTACCTTTATTTCCACTTTCCTCGCCGCTGTTTTCACGTTATTCACGATTTTCAGTTTATGCAAATAAAGCTCAGCGAGCACAGGGGGCCTTCCCCCTGTGGTCAGAGCACAGCTTTATCACAACCCGCAATGCCACCTATGTGTATTTTTCAGCACACCCACTGCTTGCCTCTTTGCTCGTCAGGAGCCGACGTTATCATCTTCGGGATCAAAATAACATGCATGCACTGTCGGCTCTGCCTCTTCGGGTTCAGGCATAGCCGACAGCGCATGCTTCTTCTGCCCGCCATCTTGCTTCGATGCCTACACCGAGTGTACTGCGCAGGTGCAGTATGCTCGTGTAGTTCTATGGAGTATGCCCAGTACTCCACAGTACACTGGTGTACTTATCGAATCAAGATGGTGGATGGAGCATGCGCTGTTGGCTCTGTCCGAACCCGAAGAGGCAGAGTCAACAGCGCATGCATGGGATTTCAATCCTGAAGATGATAACGTCGGCTCCTGAAGAGCGAAGAGGCTGAACAAAAGAAGCAGGGAGTATGCTGAAAAATACACATAGGCGGCATTGCAGGTTGTGATGAAGCTGTGCTCTGAACACAGGGGGAACGCCCCTTGTGCTCTCTGAGCTTCGTTTGCAGAAACCAAAAACCGGGAATAACGTGAAAACAGCAGCAAGGACAGTGGAAATAAAGGTAGGAGATGAATAGCCTTAAAGGCTATTCCTACGTGGTGTCAGTTAAAACTAGAAAAATCCAATGATATAATCCCTTTAACTGAATCCAGGAAAAAGCAATAATATCCCAATGGTCTCTGTCTACTTCATTCTTTTGTGTCAGCACCCCATGGGGATGCTCCTCTATCTTATGACAAAACAATGTTAATGGTTTGTCGTAGTCAAGTAGTAGTAGGTGCTGTCACTACATCATGCTTTAGTTGAGTAAAGCACTGCAATTGGGGTTCAATCAACGTCACCTTTCTGCTTTGCTCCCTCCAGCCAGCATGTTATAGAGTGACTGTAGTTTTTCCGAAGCATTAAACATCCACTATCTGCAGTATCCTTCAAGGTCCAAAAATGCCAGCAGTTGTTTCAGTGTAGTGGGTGGAGCTGCATTTTTGACAACTTTTTTTCCTTTCTGAAGTCATGTGCTGGGTTCCTTGGCTTATGCAGTGTCCTAAAAAGGTTACTCTGAGTTGGACAAATTGTAGTTTCTCTTTGCTGGTGTAACGTCTCTGCCTGTTCGGGTCTCTGCGCCACCCTCCGCTCGCACGCTGTGGTGAAGGAGGCGTGTTCAGTTTAATTCCTTGCGTAGGTTTCTTGCTGCTCAGTCTGAACATGGTCCTAGTCAGTGTAATGGATTTCCGGCCCCACCCGTGTTCTGAACATTTCCCTCTGGATGGTATAGAGTTAATCTCTTCCTGGCTTGTGTGATTGACAGCTTGTGTACCTATCAGGTCTGGGGTCTGGTCCCAGACTTTCTATAAACAGGTTGTCAGCCCTCACATAGTGGCCGGTTATTGCTCTGTCTTTGCCTGTTCTCCTTATTATATCCCTTGCTATTTCGTTACCTGTTTCTCTGACCCTTTGGCTTTCCTTTTTGACTATTCTCTTGGATTTCGATGTTGTACTGCTTTGCTCGTTTGTTACTGACCCCTTGGCTTGCTCACTCTGCTTCTGTGTTGTTTTTGTCTTGTCCTGTTCTCTGTGTCACTTACCCAGTATAGGGCTTGTCTTTGAGTTGTTTTTTTACCGTTTAGGGTAATTGAGGCAATAGGAAGGGACAGTGGCTGGGGTGAGATTAGGGCTCACTTGTCTCTGTGCTTCCTCCCAGACCCTGCAGTAGTGTCAGGGTTGCTACGGTTGGCAAGACCCTTACAGAATAACCGGCCCATACATTCTGCCATTGCTTCCTATAGGGTCAGCATGGATCCTATTCAGGGCCTTGCAGCCAAGTTGGAAGGTTTGGTAGGTCTGGTAGCTGAGCTTGCTAAACAGGTGCAGACCCTTACTGATGCTGCTGCGGCATCCCCAGTTGTTTCTGCCCCTTTTAGGGTTAAGATGCTACTCCCCGACTGTTTTTCAGGGGATCGTGAGAAATTTTAGACTTTCCGGGAGTCTTGTCGCTTGTATTTCCGGATTAATCCACATGCATCCCAGGCCCAAATGGTGGGAGTAGTTATATCCCTCCTACAGGGGATCCACAAGCTTGGGCCCTTAAACTCCCTCCAGGGGCTGAGGAATGGATTAACTTTGAAAATTTTTTTTGGTTTTTGGGGTCTATATATGCTGAGCCAGACCACATTGGGCTTGCGGAATCGCAACTCCTCACCATGCGGCAGGGCAAACGCTCTGCTGAGCAATATTGCGCAGAATTCTGCAAGTGCAGCGTGACTGCAGGTTGGTGTGAGTCAGCTCTAAAGGCCCACTTTAAACAAGGCCTGTGTGACCGTGTTAAGGAGCTCTGGGTTGGTCACCCAGATCCTCCCACTCTTGAGCAGGCCATGACTTTGGCTGTCCGTATTGACCGTTGGATCCGGGAAAATGTTAAAGAGAGAATAGGGTCTGCTTCTTTCAAGTTTTCTGTCTCTCCCTCACTCTCTCCTGAGAAACCTGTTATTTCTCCCATGACTCCTGGTGAGGAACCCATGCAACTAGGAGTTATGGACGCCAAGATGCGACGAGAGCATCGTCTCAGGAACAACCTCTGCCTGTACTGTGGTGCTTCCGGTCATATCATACGAGACTGCTCCATTAGACCCCGCACACCAGGGGAAAAACTTCAGTGCCTGAGTGACTCTGGCCTTAGTTGACTCTGGGTCTGCGGCAAACTTTGTCACATTCTCATTTGTCTCAGCTTTAGGCATTAAGCTTTTGCCACTTGACACTCCTCTGGCGGTTACTGGAGCGGATTTTGCCCCACTGGCCAGGGGTAAGGTCCGATTCAAGACCCCCTTAATCACATTGCAAGTAGGTTCTGCTCATTCAGAGGTCATGAGCTTTTTTGTTATGGAGCATCTGTCTTCCGATATTATTTTGGGGCTCCCCTGGTTGAACCTCCATAACCCTATTTTTGATTGGGGTAAAAGGGAGTTGGTAAAATGGGGAGATCAGTGCTCATCCCACTGTATTGTCTTGCAAACCTTAGATTGTGTCAGTGAGGAGACGGTCTCAGATGTAAAGGTTGGAAACGCCAGGCAAATAAAAAAACGTTTGCCTGGTCCTCCAGCGCCTGTTGTTGTTGTTCAGGGAGATCTGGAATTAAAGGCAGAGAAAATACTGGGTCCTACTAAAACTGGTTTATCTGGTGAGGGTCCAGTGGCCCCTCATAAAGGGGGGGGGGTACTGTAACGTCTCTGCCTGTTCGGGTCTCTGTGCCACCCTCCGCTCGCACGCTGTGGCGAAGGAGGCGTGTTCAGTTTAATTCCTTGCGTAGGTTTCTTGCTGCTCAGTCTGAACATGGTCCTAGTCAGTGTAATGGATTTCCGGCCCCACCCGTGTTCTAAACATTTCCCTCTGGATGGTATAGAGTTAATCTCTTCCTGGCTTGTGTGATTGACAGCCTGTGTACCTATCAGGTCTGTGGTCTGGTCCCAGACTTTCTATAAACAGGTTGTCAGCCCTCACATAGTGGCCGGTTATTGCTCTGTCTTTGCCTGTTCTCCTTATTATATCCCTTGCTATTTCGTTACCTGTTTCTCTGACCCTTTGGCTTTCCTTTTTGACTATTCTCTTGGATTTCGATTTTGTACTGCTTTGCTCGTTTGTTACTGACCCCTTGGCTTGCTCACTCTGCTTCTGTGTTGTTTTTGTCTTGTCCTGTTCTCTGTGTCACTTACCCAGTATAGGGCTTGTCTTCGAGTTGTCCTTTTACCGTTTAGGGTAACTGAGGCAATAGGAAGGGACAGTGGCTGGGGTGAGATTAGGGCTCACTTGTCTCTGTGCTTCCTCCCAGACCCTGCAGTAGTGTCAGGGTTGCTACAGTTGGCAAGACCCTTACAGCTGGCTTTAAATTTAGACTTGGCCAGGAAGCACAGAAAATAGATGCTTTCAATTCTGCAAACTTTTTCAGATGCGGCACAGAGCAGCAAGTCCTCTATATATTGCAATAATTGGACTTCCTGAAAGTGTAGCGTCCACCCCCCCCCCCGAACCTGTGTCATAGCCTCTGAAAAAGCAGAATGTGACGTGGCTCCCCCATATGGCAAATAAGTCCAACAAAACTGGTTTCCTTCATATGTAAAGGCTAGAATTTGGTGACTTTCCTCATCCAATGGAATGGAAAAGAAAGCATTTGCAAGATCGATGTGAATCTGGAAGCTGAGGGAGGAATTTAATTCAACATAGTGTAAAGATTAGGCACAATTGGGGTATCAATAATCATTCTTTTGTTTACCTGCCTTAGGTCATGAACCATTCTGTATGTCTGTGGTTGTCCTAGGGCACCCCTCTTTTCAATATGGAATAATCGTGTATTCCAGGGTGAAGTGCATTTTCTTAACACTTTTGCAAAAATATAAGCCTTTTCCATTGTCAATTCTACTGCTTTACTCCCTTTTAAAGTGGCTAGTTGTCCAGTTAACCCTGTCCCTGGCACAGTGGCATTCCCTGCAAACTTTTTGCTGGAAAGTGAATCTCCTTCCCAGTCTCAAGTCTTTTGCAGCCTCCAACAGGTTTTCTTCCAGGATTACCCTGTATTTAGCTCCGTCCATCTTCCCATCAACCAGTTTCCCTGTCCCTGCTGAAGAAAAGGCTTTTAAAGAAAAAAAGACAACGCTGAGCAGCACATATCGTGATACTGTTTGGTATATTAGTAGCACGTGCTCTGATGCATGAAAAGTGAAGGTGGAACAGGTGAGATACACATTCAGCTGTTGTTAGGTTATAGCAGTGAACACTGTGTATCAATAAATTACAGGTCGAGAGATAGCACAACAAGGTGTAAATACAACAAGGTATCAATATCAAAGTTGTGGTTTTACCCTCTCCTGGTTATGTTGTGAGAAGTCACAACTACTATGCAAACTTGTAATGGTAATCCTGATGGGTATCTGGATGCTGCGGGACCTCTGGACGCCGAAACTTCAAGGATCCAGACAGTACAACATTCAATATAGATGGATGTGGAAGGTAATCCAAAAAATAGAGGTGCAGACCCTGTGCTTTTCAAGTGAAATCTTTTATTTAGCTCAACACACAACGCGTTTCGGAGATATAAAATCCCCTTTTTCAAGTGCAAATGAGACAGAGTATTCAAAACATACAACACTGAGAGACTGTAATGAGATGAGCACACCCCCTGGTGGGAGGGGCTCATCGGACTAGCTACACTCAACATAAACTCATTAAAACACATATTCGAAGTAAGTAGGGAGTGTGGAAATAGTACTTACAAAGTTAAAAAGCATATCCCGATACCGTAGTTATGATATAAGGTTGTTCCTGTGGAACGAAGGCTGCTGGGCTCGGTTAGCATCTGGCAATTGGTGTTGCACATGTGCAACACTCGTTCCCGCCAAACATGTTAAGCTGGCAGTGGAGCTGAGAGCACCGAACAGCTGATTTGACGTGTAATTGTCAAAATCTAGTGCCGGATGCTAGTGTTTGCTTATGGGCTCAGTTGACATGGGAAAATGTAATGCCCTGTTGGTCCTTTTTTGATGGTTGATTGTTTTGAACGGGCAGATTATAATCACCTCAGCATTTCAAAAGGTTAAGATTGGATGATTGTTCAAAGATGCAGATAATAAGGAATATGTAAACACAAAACACTTAAATATATTAGGACATATTAAAATGGAATATAAATATAAAGGGTATATTAACACATGTAAAATATGAAATTTAAAATCCATAGGTAAATACCCATAAACGTAATATCCATAAAAGAAACAATATATACATATATAGATGTTTGGTTGTGATAACATAAACTATAAAAACCATGATCATGCTTTTTTAGATAAAAAATAAGGAATTATTATAAAAGTCAATAAAAAAATAATAATATTAATGATAATATATAAAAATATATATTATTAAAAAACAAACCATGGATAACCAGGATTTAGTAAATGGTAAATAGTTTGATGAATGAATGGAGATTTTTATTGTTTTAATCACTTTAATCAAAAACATTTTCAAGGGCTTTATTAAGACCCCCAGGTGTGAGTGTATTGAATTTGAAGAATCAATACATCTTCTTTCTTTTAAGTTTTTCAAATCTATTATTAACATGAGATGGAATGTGGTCTATAGGTGTTATTCTGAAGCCCTCAAAACTCGACCTATGGGCTTGGAAGTGACTGGGCTTTGTCTTTAGCTGCCTCAACAATCTTTCTAGGATATTTCTTTTCCTTGAACCGTTGAGTCAGAATTTTGCTCCAAATTTCAAAATCCTTGTCGGACGTACAGTTTCAGTGTATTCGTTTAAACTGTCCATAGGGGACGTTGTCTTTCCATTTCCTAAAATGGGAACTACAGTAGTCAAGTAAACTATTGCAATCTACTTGTTTAAAGAAAGTTCGAGTGTGTATTCCGTCGAAGTCCCCAATAAGCTCCAGATCTAAGAAACTAATAGTATTAGTGTGGGATTCATCACTTAAAGTGATGCCCCAAACATTGTTGTTAAGATAGTTGGTAAATTTTTCAAAAGACTCTTTGGTTCCCTTCCAAATAAAGAGCAGATCATCTATGTATCTCTTATACAGGATAATATTCCCACTCCAACTATGCTGGCTCTGAATAAAGATTTCTTTGTATTGCCCCATAAATATGTTAGCATAGCTTGCCGCAAAACACGTTCCCATGACTGTACCCCGTTTTTGCAAATAGAGTTTTGATTCGAAAGTAAAGATATTATGTTCCAAAATGAATTTAATACTATCTGTAATAAATGTTTTTTGTTCATTTGGCATGGTGGAGTCAAAATGTAAGAGTTTTACAAATCATTTCTAGCCCTTTTGAATGAGGGATGTTGCTGTACAATGAGGTAACATCCAATGAGGAACAATGATTATTTGCTGAAGAAAAGGGAATGAACAGTGTTAATTTTCCACCACACATAGTGCTTTACATTTAGACCAAAATGTTCAACTTTGCTCTCATTTGATCAGAGCACCATCTTACACGTTTGCTGTGTCCTCTATTGTACATAACTTATGCACAAAACCAAGAAAAAAGATTCATGTCTTCAAAGGACGCACAACCCAAATAGTGAATAGTTGTTATCCCCTGAGGAAGCCGTTGCATGAGCGATATGCATGGGGTACTGTTTATGGGGTCTCATATGGGTAGGTTCTAATACTATTTGTGTTTTAATGGGTCTTTTTCATTGCTCTGTTTTTTGCTCTGTTGCTATGTAACTTCACATGTGTATATACAACATGCACTCACTCTGCCAGGTAAAAGTTTTCCACAGTGTGTATTTCATTAACTGCACAGCTGATATATCTTGGTTCCTTCAGCAACACTGATTATTTCATGCACTATTTATCTATAATTATTATTATATTCTTGTCTTGTTGTTTTTTCTTTTTATATTTTTCAGATGGCATATTTGTAATCACTATTTTTTTATTATAGGGATAGCACTTTTGGGACAGCTATATTCACACTTTATCTAGTGTGAATATAGTGCATATATATATATATAGTGCATATTCAGATATATTCATTATAGACCCAAATTCATTTCCCTACCCTAACATGTGCTCCTTTGCTTGTTTTAAATGTTTTTAAATTTTTCAAATACATGCTCAATAAAGATTTATTTATTTTTTCACTATTTGGGTTGTGCGTCTTTTGAAGACCTGCATATTTTTTCGTGGTTTTGTGCATTTATAAATAGCATGGTCTTGATGCACCCCATAATTTAATTTAGTAAGTGGTGCCCACTATACAATAATTAACTACTCTATATGGCTTATGGCAAACTGAAAATGGCACTTTCTTTCAACAATGGTTTTCTTTTTGCCACTCTTCCATAAAGGTTAGATTTTCAGAGTGCATGACTTATAGTTGTCCTGTGGGCAGATTCTCCCACTTGAGCTGTGGATTTCTGAAGCTCCTCTAGAGTGACTATGGGCCTCTTGGCTGCTTATCTGACCAGTGCTTTCTTGCTTGAACTGTTTAGGTGGACGGGCATGTCTTGGTAGGTTTGCAGTTGTAGAATACTTTTTCCATTTTTGGATGATGAATTGAACAGTGCTCCTTGGGATACTCAAAGCTTGGGATATGTTGCTATAACCTAACCCTGCTTTAAACTTCTCCACACATTCATCTCTGACCTGTCTGGTGAGTTCCTTGGTCTTCATGATGCTGTTTGTTCACTAGTGTTCTCTAACAAACCACTGAGGCCTTCACAGAACAGGTGTACTTATACTGAGACTAAATTACACACAGCTGGACTCTATTAACTTCTGAAGTGACTTCTGAAGGCAATTGTGCGCACTGGATTTTATTTAGGAGTATCCGAGTCCCGGGGGCTGAAAACTTTTGCACATCGCACTTTTCAGATTTTTATTTGATTCAAATTTTGAAAGCCAGTTAAATCAGTGAAGGAGAATTTGTTTTACATTACCTGTAAAGTGGATGGGATTCTGGCTAATCCCATCCACACATTGCAAAAAAAAATCTGCAGTGGAAATACTGTGATTTCAAAAATGCAAGCGTTTTTGCAAATCACAGCATGCTAATATATAGAAATCACAGATGGTGAGAGGAAACCACTTACATTTAAAGTATCACAGACAAAGGTCCCAAAATCAATGAATAAAAAATAAAATATAACTTTTATTCTGAACTATTAAAATATACCCTACACCTAGGGATGACGTCGACACATAAGATAAAAAGCCAAATAGAAACTAATCCTCCAATACTTCTATAAGGATAGCTGTCTGATAATAGCTGCCTATATCCCCCCACAGTGGGGTTTATTAGAATGAGACTCTACAATGTAAGTATAAAGTAAGTATAAAGATTCATTGTTCCAGATACCACGATCACATAGACCCATACTAATGGACGAGTTGCAGGCATAATGACCATCAGCAACCCCCTTAGCCCAATGTCCACAAATATGGTTTCCTGCCCCAAATGACACTATTGTGAATACCTGTACTCATAGGTAAGTGCTCATAAGTAAACACATAGCAGAGGTTGATACATTTTTCTTAGTAAGATTTGTGGACATTGGGCTGAGGGGGTTGCTGATGATCATTATGCATACAACTCATACATTAGTATGGGTCTATGTGATCGTGGTATCTGGAACAATGAATTTTTAGTAAACACATTTAGCAGAGATCTGTTTGTCTATAAGGGATATAGATATGAGAACAGTCCTATTACTGAAACCCCGTTGTGGGACTGAAAGGAATTGAGCCCATTAGTGAGCAGTCCTTTGTTTGAGAATAACTTTATACTTACATTGTAGAGTCTCACTCTAATAAACCCCACTATTGGGGGATATAGGCAGCAATTTTCAGACAGCTATCCTTATAGAAGTATTGGAGGATTAGTTTCTATTTGGCTTTTTATCTTATGTGTCGACGTCATCCCTAGGTGTTGGGTATATTTTAATAGTTCAGAATAAAAGTTATATTTTATTTTTTATTCATTGATTTTGGGACCTTTGTCTGTCATGCTAATATATACCTACGGAAATGCTGGCATTTTCCATATAGGTATAATAGAAGTAGAAAGGCCACAGAGGAAAACTCTGTGGACTTTCCGTGAAAAACGCTGCAGAAAGAAAAACCTTTTTGGCTGCAACTCGTAAGTGGGTCCATAGCCTAAGTGTGGTGAACAAAAGATAAATCTAAATCAAATCAATATTTTGTGTGACCATCCTTTGTCTTCAAAACATCAGAATTTCTTCTAGGTACACTTGCACACAATTTTTAAAGGAATTCGGCAGGGAGGCTGTTCCAAACATCTTAGAGAGCTAACCACAGATCTTCTGTGGATGTGGGCTAACTCAAATCTTTCTGTCGCTTCATGTAATTCCAGGCAGACTCAATGATATTGATATCAGGGCTCTGTGGGAGCTACATCATAATATCCATGTTCTTCTTTACACTGAAGATATTCCTCTTAATGAAATATTTGGGGCCTAATCAGAAACCTCCCTGATGGTATTGCTTGATGGGTAAGTATCTGTCTGTATTACTGAGCACTGAGAACATCATTAATTGTGACCAAATCCTGAATTCAATTTGCTGAAATGCAACCCCAAAGTTGCAAGGAACCTCCAACATGTTACACTGCTGCCTGCAGACACACATTATTGTACCAATCTCTGGTAGTACAAACGTAATGAACAAATTACCTTCTGTTACAGCCCAATATTTCAAATTTTCACTCAGCAATCCAGAGCACCTTCTGCCATTTTTCTGCACCCCAGTTTTCATGGATAGAGATGAGTTGCTTGGCCTTATTTTTCTGTCAAAGATCTGGCTTTTTGCAGCAAATGTAGATCGCTTCTGGCCAGATTTCTGTTAACAGTAGATGATGAACCTGGGTTCCACTTGTTTCTGAAAGTTCTGAACTGGTGACACTGATGGACATCCTGTTTTCAAACAAAAGTAAGCATGAAGTGGCTGAATACTGCAACTACAGTCCTCAACATTACCCAATTCTTAGCACGAAAGAATGCGAAAAGCACACATTGAAACCCAGTCTGCTTTGAAATTTTTACCTGGGACATACCTGGCTGATACAAATACCTTATGTCTTGTTGCTGTGCTCTGTCTTGCCATGGTGTATGACTTGTGCCATAAAACTGTTCCACAACCTCACCTCTGTAACAGAGTTTGTTCCTCATCCAGTGTAAGCCTCCTACACAGCTGTTTCTGTTTCAGTTGATGTCTGCGTTTCAATCTACATATAACAATAAGGATCAATATCACCTGTTTGGTATAACTGGATGATCATACACTTGACTATAATCCTACAAAATCCCTGACTTTGTGGAAGTGTACTTAGAAGAATTGATATTATTTTGAAGATAACGTGTGGCCACACTAAATATTGATTTGACTTAGATTTTGTTCATTGACTTTGCATTGTGTTAATTGGCAAAAATAAACTATCAAGGCAACATTCACACTACTGTTGTTAATGTTCATTGCTGTCATCTGTCATAGGATGGCATCAACGAACATTAACTGTAGCAGAGTAACAAACACAGACAGAGCTGCCTCTATCTGTGTCTGTTCCCATTGACTCTAATAACAATGAATTTAGACTTTTTCTTTGATAGGAAAAGTAAAAAACATGACGGAAGGAAACTTCCGTCATGTTTTTTACATTGGGGAGAATGCAGAGGGACGCCTGATGGAGGAGGCTCCATCTGCATCATGTGATGGACGAGAGCAACGGACATTAAATAATGGTAGTGTGAACTAAGCTTTACACTCCTATTTTTAAAAGCATTTTTACCACACTTACCTAAAACTTTTGCACAGTACTGTATGTATGTGTTTGTTTTTTGTTTATATTCTAGCGAGGAAGAGACTATTACCTATATGCATATAAAGAATATTCCCAAACGCGCAAGTAAATTTCCTAATGTGTAGTGTTATTGATTGCCAACACATTTTAATGAACAATGGACATGATCAACCATGAAGTGGCTAAACCAAACAGAAGGAATTAGTGCCACTAGTAAGCAGCAATGTTCTCGAAATGCAATTTCCGGATTAATAACACCACTACACTGTTCCAGTTCACTTGTTCCTTCAGGACGTGTGCTTTTGACCTAAGAAACATATTGTGCCCCTTGGCTCTAGGTTGAACTGTGACTTAACCATGGCTGACTTTTTTTTAATGTGTGAAGACTATTAAAACTTGCTTTTTCTGTAGCTGAAACCCAGTGGGTATGACATGGTTTTCTCAAAGGATCTACTATGTCTTAAATATTGAAAAAAGACTTCTAAATATTTAAGTTCTTGTAAATTGCAAAAAATATATATTATACACCATTTATCTTATACTTATACTACAATTAAACCCCTTCACATATTGTAGCTATGTTAAGCATATAGGAGCAAGATATAAGAGTATAAGCAGACTAATGAGATAAATGTAGTTTTGTACAAGGAAATTGAATACTTGTGATTGCAATGCTTGCCTCTTTGACACGAACTGATTTGTGCATGATGTCTGTGAATTATATTTTTTTGCTGAGAAGTTAAAGGAATTATAATGCTTTTCATTTTTTTTCAGCATGTTTAACCACTTCATGATCAGGCATTTTCCCTGGTATATGACCAGACACATTTTTGGGTTTTTTAGTATTTGCTGTTTTGAAGGCTTTATCATATTTTTTATTTGGGTTATTCAAATAATTTGTTCAGCTTTTTTCAATGATACATAGGGCTTTATTTTTTATCATTTTATTATGCTATTTTTTTTTTTTTTTTTTTTTTTAAATATCCAGGAAAATGTTTTAAGGTTGAGGCCCCACAATACGGAAACACAATTAACAGCACCATGGGTATAGTCTTGACCACTAGAAGACTGACACTGGGAATAGCAAAAGATGTCGGCTCCACCTCTGGGCTATACCCTCTTCACATACACTATACTAACCAGTTTTAGCCTAGTGTCCATAGGAGGCAGACACAACCTGAATCAGGTCTTTCTGTCTCGCAACGTTTTTATTTTTTTCTTTTTCTTTTAGGTGCAGGGGGGATCTTCAGCTTGTATGCCACACTAGTTGTACCCCCCTGCGGGCAGTCACCATGTCCCCACTCGCTGCATTGCCAGTGACCCCACTACCATGTGCAAGGTCCACTGAGGGGTGACCCTGCAGAACCTGAAGATGGTGGATAAGGTGAGAATGAGGTTTAAACCCCTCCCCCCGTTTACCCCAGAGCAGCACCCAGTTTTTAGTGGGGACCTCTGTTCCTGGCCTCCGGTGAGGTTGTACTTCGCCTGGGACTAGGCCGCAACTAGGTCCACCCTCTCCCTGGGTTTCCCGGGCCTCCAGACCCCTCCTAGGCCTTCCTATTAGTCAGGAGGCAGTCCAGGGAGTTCTTTCTCTCTCTCTCTATTCCGTGCACGCTGGAAACTCTGGGGGGAGGACCCTTGGTTCTCCTCAGAAACTTCTTTTCTTCATTTCCAATTTTTTTCTGCTTCTCCAGCAGCTCTGGCAAGCTCCTCAGGGATACTCTGTCTTCTTGAGGCATACAGCACCTGGGCAACCTTTTCTGTGCAGCCTCTCTGAAGCAACTGGTGATTGGACACTCTTCTGGTGGTCAGGTAGGTGAACTCCCCTGGGTTACTCCTATTTTCCTTGTCCTTAACCAGTCTGTGGTAGAAACTTTGGAATGGCTGCCTTTTCAGATCACCGCTCAGTTGGTGACTTCTAGGTCCCTCCCTAGGTGCCCTCATTGCTCCTGTTCCAGCAAGGACCAGGAAATCATCCTACAGGTCACTGTCCTCCTCCCCTTCTTCTGGGCACTCCCTGGACTCCACTTTGACAGGTGGAACCGTGTCTTCCCCTGCATGGTCTGTTTCTCCTAGGGGACATCTCTGACTCTAACTCAGAGCATCAGCTAGGCATATCTCTATCTGCTGCTAAGCAGGAGCTCATCTGTGCAGTTAGAGATACCCTGCATATCTCAGAGGACCTGAATCCTATTTTTCAAGAGGACATCTCCTTCCGCCACAGTCGCCGCCCTCCTCTGGTCTTCCCCAACCATGGGGCATTTGACCATATCTTAAAGGAACAATGGCATCACCCGGACTGTCCCCTGCCTTCCACTAGGAAGTCTGACATAATTTTTTCTTTCACAGATCAGTGTGTCTCCAAGTGGTCAGAGCCTCCCGCAGTGGGCCTGAGATAGCTAGGCTTTCCCAGGCTACTATGCTGCCTTTAGCAGACTCTCCCTCTCTCAGCGATTTCTCAGACAAGAAGGTGGATTTTCTCGCTAAGGCAGCCATGGTTGCGGCTGGCTTCTCCCTGCAGTTTTCCTTTGCTGCTTCTTGTGTCAGCAAGGCCTACATTTCCTGGGCCAAACAGCTCTAGAAGGGTCTCTTCAATGAAACCCTGTCCAGGACAACCAGATGCTCATCTCTCAAATCTTGAATGCTTCCAAGTATCTGTGTGATGCTTCCTCGGAAGCAGCTCGTCTTTCTGCCACCAACGCAGTTGCAGTCTGCCGTACTGTTTGGCTCCATTTGTGGAACGCTGGACCTGCCTTTAAGAAGGTCTTGGTCTTTCCTTAAGGGACAGGTTTCTGCCCTTTCCATTCTTTTTCAGAGGAACTTGGCCTTCCGCCATCAGGTGAAGACTCTCCTGTAGGGAGTAGCGTACTGTCCTCCCGTGGAACCATGGGATCTTGATCTCATTCTTGATGTGCTTCAGGTTCCCCCTTTCGAGCCTTTGTGTATGATCTCTCTTTACCTTCTGTCCTGGAAGGTCGCCTTCCAGGTGACCATTACTTCCATCCACAGGGTGTCCGAATTGGCTGCCCTGACCCGGAAACCTCCTTTTCTTGTTCTCTGCAAGGACAAGGTTGTTCTTCAATCGCCAAAGTCTTTTCTGCCTAAGGTGGTTTCTTCCTTCCACATCAGTGAGGACATTGTCTTACCTTCTTTCTGCTCTGACCCCAAGCACCCTCATGAGCGCTCCCTTCACTGCCTGGATGTGATCCAGGTGATCCAGGTCTATTTGTCTTTCACTGATATCTTTCGTTGTTTGTACACCTTGCTTGTTCTCCCTGAGGGCCCTCGCAAGCACCTGCCTGCTTCCAAAGCTTCTATCTCCAGAAGGATTCGGTCTGCTATCAGGGAGGCTCATCAGCTCAAGGATAGGGAGCTGCCCCTCCATGTGGCTGTTCGCTCAGGCTTCCACCGTCCAGGTCTTCAAGGCTGCCACCTTGGCCTCTGTCCACACTTTCATCAAGTTTTATCAGATCCATTCTGATGCCACCTTGGGTTGTAAGGTTCTGCAAGGTGCTGTGTGCTAGGTTGCTGTCATGGCTGTCTAATTCCCATCCTCTGGGGCTGCTTTAGGACATGCCATAGTGCTGAGTCCCCCAATGAAATAAGCAAGAAAAATAGATTTTTGTACTCACCTTAAAATCCTTTTCTGATAGTATTCATTGGAGGACAAAGATCCCACCCTTGTTCTCTTGTTGTTCCTGCCCCTGACTGTTTTGGTTTGTTTTCGGGTTCAGGACATGTTGATGGTCTTGGTTCCGTGTTCTTTTTTTGTTTTTGTGTCTCTCTCTTAATGCTGCGGTACAAACTGGTTAGCATAGTGTCTGTGGAGAGGGTATAGCCAAGAGGCAGAGCTGACATCTTTTGCTATTCCTAGTGTCAGCCTCCTAGTGGCCAGGACTATACCCTTGGTGCTGTCCCCCCAATGAATACAATGAGAAAAGGATTTTACAGTGAGTACAAAAATCTATTTTTTTTCATTTTTTGAGCCAAAATCAGGAGTGGATTGAGCAGAAGGTAGAAGTGTACGTATTTCCTATATATTGTCCATTCTTTTTGTAGCCATTCTTAGCTTTGGCTCAAAAAAACACAGCAAAATCTGCAACAAAAAGCTGCGTTTACACAACGTGGGACCTCAGAGAAATCATGGAAAAATCATGTCTGCTCTTAACATTTTTCCTTTTTTTTTTTTTTTTTTTTTTTAAATAGCAAAAAGTGCTACTAAATTTGAAAATAGTTTTCCCTCTTCATTATGGAAATTTTTATGTAGGTGACACATAGCTGTGTGTCGCAGGGGGTGGGTTAGAACTTGTGAAGTATGAATAGTAGTGGCATTCTTTTTTATCTTTTAAAATTTTTTAGTCTTAATTTTATTTTTATGTTTACACACTATGCCCCCATATGGTCTTAATATGCTGATTTCCTCTGTAAATTGGAATGATTGGATATATTAGCCCCATTTACAGACTTTGCAGTGGTAATAAACTGCCCTACCTTCTCTTTGAGTAGTCCAGATGTCACGGATGATCTTGTGCAGCAGTTAACTCTGCAAGGGAATATCAGAAAATCCTAGCACAGTTAAATGCTGACCACCCAGACATACAGTTGTGCTAAAAAGTTTACATACCCTGGCAGATTTTTTGATTTTTTGGCCTTTTTTCAGAGAATATGAATGATAACACAAAAACTTTTTCTCCACTTATGGTTAGTGGTTGGTTGAAGCCATTTATTGTCAAACTTCTGTGTTTTCTCTTTTTAAATCATGACAACCAAAAACATCAAAATGAAAGCACAGAAGTTTAACAATAAATGGCTTCAACCAACCACTAACTATGAGTGGAGAAAAAGTTTTTGTGTTATCATTCATATTCTCTGAAAAAGGCCAAAAAACAAAAAAATCTGCCGGTGTATGTAAACTTTTTAGCACAAATGTATATAGTCAATGTGTGGTCTTCAAATAGTTTAAGGCTTGATAAAAATACCAAAAGTTTTTGGCTAATGTCCCACGCAGCAAAACACAGCTAAGGGTAAGGCCCCATGCAGTGAATCACTGCAAAAAACACTACGGAAAAGACCGTGGCGGAAACACATTGCGTTTTTTTCTGCAGCCTTTTTCACAGAAAGACTGCAGAGTTTTCCTCTGCAAACTTTCTGTCCTATTATACCTATACGGAAAACACCAACATTTCCCTAGGTATAACTGACACACTGCGATTTTTAAAAACATAATGCTATTTTTGGATAGTAGGGACATATACGCATGTGGGGTTATTTTTTTAACTTTTTATTATTTGTTTATTTATTTTTGTGTGTTTTTACTATGTGTTTATGTGTTTTTTCACTTTTTCCCTGTCCCACATTGCAGAACATCGCACATTCGTTCCTATGGGAACTGTGCATAGGCAGTCAGGAGGCCTTGGCCTGGCCTCCTGAATGCCAAGGCAACCCCTTGGAACCCGCCGTCGGGGGTGATCTTGCCCCCATACCACCTGCATGCTGTGATCGCTATTGGTCACGGCACCCAAGGAGTTAATCCGCCGGAGTCAGAGTATCTTCCGACTCTGGCGGCTGGTACTGGCCCTCGACTGTATAAGACAGCCGAATACTGGTAGTAATGCCACACACAGCTCCTGTGCCCGCTGCATTACATCACCGTACTATTACTGCACTGAGCGCAGGGGCGTAACTATCGGGGTAGCAGCGGTAGCGGCTGCCACAGGGCCCGGGACATTAGGGGCCCCGGAGCCCTGTGGCAGCTGCTACCGCGAACCCCACAAACCAGTAATGATCGAGGTCACAGGGGGGTGCGACCGCGAACGGACCCGGCAGGTTACGGAGCCTGCGGCCAGCTGGAGATGTCCGAGCCCCAGACCATTATGACAGTGGTCGGGGAAAGCCTGGTTCCCCGACCGCTATACATACTGTTATTGGAAAGGGGCCCTGGCATATTGCAGGCCCCTTTCCAATAGATGGCAGGGCAGGGGAGGTGACTGAAAATAATAAACACATATTCTCACCTCTCCGGGGCACAGCGTTCTCTCCGGCGCTCCTCCGTCATGACTGAGGGCTGTGATTAGGCCCCAGCGGTCACATGGGGCGCGGCCGCATAATGACGTTAGTGCGCCCCCATGTGACCGCTGAGGCCCAATCACAGGCCTTGGCAGCGACGGCGGAAGAGGGTCTGAAGACGCTGAAAACGGCAAGATGGAGCGAGGATGCCAAGGTAAGGCAAGGTGAGTATGAATGTTTGTTATTTTTAATCACCTTCCCTGGGCCTCCGATTATTATACTCTGGAGTCTGAGGAAACCCCACAGTATAATAATAGCACCGAAGCGGGAGGGGGGGCTGTTGGGAGCTATAATACTGTGTGTGGGCCACTGTAGAGCATATAATAATGGGTGGGGGCCACTGTAGAGCATATAATACTCTGTGGGGGCCCCTGTAGAGCATATAACACTGGGTGGGGGCCACTGTAGAGCATATAACACTGGGTGGGGACCACTGTAGAGCATATAACACAGGGTGGGGGCCACTGTAGAGCATATAACACTGGGTGGGGGCCACTGTAGAGCATATCATAGTGTGTGGGGGCCACTGTAGAGCATATAATACTGTGTGGGGGCCCCTGTAGAGCATATAACACTGGGTGGGGGCCACTGTAGAGCATATAATACTGTGTGGGGGCCCCTGTAGAGCATATAATACTGGGTGGGGGCCACTGTAGAGCATATAACACTGGGTGGGGGCCACTGTAGAGCATATAATACTGGGTGGGGGCCACTGTAGAGCATATAATACTAGGTGGGGCCACTGTAGAGCATATAATACTGGGTGGGGACCACTGTGGGGAGCATATAATACTGTGTGGGGGCCACTGTAGGGAGGATATTATACTGGGTGGGGCCCACTATGGGGGGCATATAATACTGGGTGGGTACCACTGTGGGAAGCATATAATACTGTGTGTGGGGGAGAAATGTAGAGCATATAATGCTGTATGGGGGCTACTGTGGAGCATATAATGCTATGTGAGGGCCACCGTTGAGCATATAATACTATTTGGGGCCTCTGCTGAGCATATTTTACTGTTTGGGGACCCGTAACCGGTTCGGGGGGCCCGGGGGGGGGGGCCCCATGTCAAATGTTCGCCTTGGGGCCCAGCCATTCCTAGTTACGCCACTGACTGAGCGTTAACTATATGTTCAGCATGACATAATAGTATGGCGCAGAAGGGGAAGGGAAGGGGGTTAACTAAAATCTAATTCAGTTTGCAGGCACTGTAAAATGCAGCATTTTTTTCCGCTATGTTTCTGCAGCAAGAAGAAATGTTGAGAAAACGCAGCTTTTTTGTGGCAGATTTTGCTGTGTTTTTTTGAGCCAAGAATGGCAACACAAGGAATGAGAAATATATAGGAAGTACTTATACTTCTACCTTCTGCTCAATCTACTCCTGAATGGGTCAGTGTGCAAAAAACACGGATAGCACACGGATCTCGCCCACGATCATCTGCAAGGGGCCTTAGGCTGAGGTCCCACATTGCGGAAAAGCTGCTTTTTTGTTGCAGATTTTGCTGCTCTTTTTTGAGCCAAAGTCAGGAGTGGATTGAGAAGAAGGGAGAAGTTTAAGGGCTTCTTTTATATTTCTCATTCGTTTTGAAGCCATTCCTGACTTTGACTAAAAAACCGCAGGAAAATCTGCAACAAAAAAAGTTGCTTTATTGCAACGTGGGTCTCAGCCTCACATTGCGGAAATGCAGTGGATTTTTTTTTCAGATTTTGATGTGCTGTTTTAAGCCAAAATCAGGAGTGGATTGAGCAGAAGGTAGAAATATAAGTACTTCCTATATATTTCTCATTCCTTGTGTTGCCATTGTTGTCTTTGGCTCAAAAAAAACACAGCAAAATCTACCACAAAAAAAGCTGCATTTTCTCAACTTGGGGCCTCAGCCGTTTTTTTGGGTTGTTTGTTTTTGTATTACATTTGTAATGCATTGATTTCTGCTGTTTTTAAACCCTATGCAGAAGCCTAGAGGAAAGTACCTAAACGATATCACCACGTTGCGATCCGCAGTCAAAAAACGCTGTAGAAAAGACCATGGCAAACCAGTCACAGGTGACACAGGGGACCTATTACATCTAATGATTCACACATGATGTGATGCTCCTTGGATCGTAGACATTTTCTCGATTTGGAGCAGATTACCATGAACTCTTCCTCCAACCAAAAGTCATTTCTGCAGAATTTGTTACACAAACAGGTGAGGTTTCTCACATTTCCATCATCCTGGTCTCCTAACAGTGTCATCCTGCTGCATCTCATAGTGTGTCTCCAAATACAGTAAAAGTGGCACACAGATAGCTCTCCTGAAAATACCAATATTGCATAGATGGTGCCCTCTACAGTAATTAATGTCACATATATTGCCCCTCGAAAAAAAACACCCCCCAAAAAAAAAACCCCCCCCCCAAAAAAAAACCCCCCCCCCCGCCCCCCTTAAAAACCCCGACCCCCAACCACCAACCCCCCCCCCATTTTACCCGGGCCCCCCTTTCCCCCCAAAAAATTTGCCTGGGGCGCCAAAAAAGGAGGGAGAGTGTTTTGTGGAAATGCCATAGCACAGGGCAGTGGCAAATGTATTTGTATTAGGTCAATCCTATAACCCATCATATCCCCACATAATATAATATCACCTTACAGGTCCTTGCACAGTATAATGCCTCTCAGTGGCCCTCCCATATAGTATAATAGTACATGTGCTTCAATTATACCTAAGGAAGGAAAATTATACCTAATAAGGAAACCGCCAGCATTTCCGTAAGTATAATTGACATGCTGAGATTTCCAAAAACATTGCCACTGTTGTTTTTCTGCAATGTGTGGATGGGATTGGAAGGACTGTAAATCGCTGCGGTTTTGGTGTTTACACCACATGGGGCTACAAACTAAAGGGAATTTCCCATGAAATTAACCATAATTAAATTTGTAGACAATTCCACATTTTGCTAGTCAACCTTCTGCAGCTGCTACATAGACTCTTCTCACTATAATGCTCCCAAGTATCTTCCAGAAAACAGAGTGCTCCTATATTCCAGCAGATAACTTTAACCCCATGTAATTCTGAACCAATATACAGTCATTATGAAAAAGTTTCGGCACCCCTATTAATCGTAATCATTTTTAGTTCTAAATATTTGGGTGTTTGCAACAGACATTTCAATTTGATATGTCTAATAACTGATGGACACAGTAATATTTCAGGATTGAAATGAGGTTTATTGTACTAACAGAAAATGTGCAATATGCATTAAACCAAAATTTGACTGGTGCAAAAATTTGGGTACCCTTATCATTTTATTGACTTACTGAAGCACAAAATTGGTTTTGTAACCTCACTGAGCTTTGAACTTCATAGCCAGGTGTATTCAATCATGAGAAAAGGTATTTAAGGTGGCCAATTGCAAGTTGTTCTCCTATTTGAATCTCCTCTGAAGAGTGGCATCATGGGCTCCTCAAAACAACTCTCAAATGATCTGAAAACAAAGATTGTTCAACATAGTTGTTCAGGGGAAGGATACAAAAAGTTGTCTCAGAGATTTAACCTGTCAGTTTCCACTGTGAGGAACATAGTAAGGAAATGGAAGACCACAGGGACAGTTCTTGTTAAGCCCAGAAGTGGCAAGCCAAGAAAAATATCAGAAAGGCAGAGAAGAAGAATGGTGAGAACAGTCAAGGACAATCCACAGACCACCTCCAAAGAGCTGCAGCATCATCTTGCTGCAGATGGTGTCATTGTGCATCGGTCAACAATACAGCACACTTTGCACAAGGAGAAGCTGTATGGGAGAGTGATGCGAAAGAAGCCGTTTCTGAAAGCACGCCACAAACAGAGTCGCCTGAGGTATGCAAAAGCACATTTGGACAAGCCAGCTTCATTTTGGAAGAAGGTCCTGTGGACTGATGAAACAAAGATTTAGTTGTTTGGTCATACAAAAAGGCGTTATGCATGGCGTCAAAAAAACACAGCATTCCAAGAAAAACACTTGCTACCCACTGTAAAATTTGGTGGAGGTTCCATCATGATTTGGGGTTGTGTGGCCAATGCCGGCACCGGGAATCTTGTTAAAGTTGAGGGTCGCATGGATTCAACTCAGTATCAGCAGATTCTTGAGAATAATGTACAAGAATCAGTGACGAATTTGAAGTTACGCCGGGGATGGATATTTCAGCAAGACAATGATCCAAAACACAGCTCCAAATCTACTCAGGCATTCATGCAGAGGAACAATTACAATGTTCTGGAATGGCCATCCCAGTCCCCAGACCTGAATATCATTGAACATCTGTGGGATAATTTGAAGGGGCTGTCCATGCTCGGCGACCATCAAACTTAACTGAACTGGAATTGTTTTGTAAAGAGGAATGGTCAAAAATACCTTCATCCAGGATCCAGGAACTGATTAAAAGCTACAGGAAGCGACTAGAGGCTGGTATTTTTGCAAAAGGAGGCTCTACTAAATATTAATGTCACTTTTCTGTTGAGGTGCCCATACTTTTGCACCGGTCAAATTTTGGTTTAATGCATATTGCACATTTTCTGTTAGTACAATAAACCTAATTTCAATCCTGAAATATTACTGTGTCCATCAGTTATTAGATATATCAAATTGAAATGGCTGTTGCAAACACCCAAATATTTAGAACTAAAAATGATTAAGATTAATAGGGGTGCCCAAATTTTTTCATATGACTGTATTATAGCAGTGGAAGGATCTGTTCCAGTTTGTCATGGATTTTTTTTTCTTGTCCATCCTCAAGCGTAATGGCTGGAATTCAGTGCTGCCATTGGCATTGTTAGATCTAAATGGATCAAGCTGTCTATGAATTTCTCCCTGTATCATGTTCTATTTACTGTAATGTTGTTACTGTCTGCCCTTGCACAGCTAAACATCATTTCCTGCAGCAGGCTTAATCACATTCTTTCCAGACTGTATTGCTGCCACTCATGTTGCCACAGCTACTACCACCAACACCTTTCAGCCAGACATTTCCAGTGGATTGGTCCATCACATTCTGATATTACATATTGTTGGTGCCACTGTGTTGTCATAATAAAAAATGTATATTATTATATTATAAAAACCCCTCCCCCTAAAAAAACAGAAAACATGCCATTTCTTCTTCCAATACCAACATCATTCTGCTCCTATAAAATTATATCTTTTGTTGGCTTTTAGTTGACACACTGACACAAAGGTTTCTTCAAATTCTGTACTTGCCACTGTCACACTGTTAGCATAATAGCAAGAAAATAAAACAAAAAAACATAAATTGCTTCTTACAATACCAACACCATATTTTTGAAGCTTTTTTAGATAGCCACACCTTTATCATTTTCCAACCAAACACAGTGCCACAAATTTTTTCTTCAAAATGACAAAAAGTGCCCTAAAAAGGCTAATTTAAAAAAAAAAAAAGACACTGATTTTCCCATATGACGGCCATGTGCTTATAAAAAAAAAAAAAAAACGTGAAGTTTCTTCCCAAAACCGGTAAAACATTAAAAAAGTGGCAGTGCATTGTGTAGTTAAGCAAGCAGTTTGCATTCAATGCCCAGGCTCAGACTGGCCCAACGGTGCACTGGTGAATCCCCGGTGGGTCCCGTGCCATTAGGGGGTCCTACCATACCCCCACTGCTTTTTTAATAGGCAGTGGAGATCCTGTAACGGTCACTCTTAACTTACCTAACCCCGCTCCTGCTCACTGCATTCTTCCTCTTCAGCCTCCAGGGGGCCCCCATACACCACACATTACGTCATCGCAACATGATGTGCAGCACCCATTGAAAGCTGAAGAGGGAAGAGGAGGCTGCAAGCAGGAGTCAGGAGCGGTAAGTGTATGCAGTTCTCCCAGATTCTGCTGATCCAGTTATTAAAAATACAACCGGGTTGCACAACCATGGAGAAGTGGCACCCCAACCTGGATCTGCTACTTCCCGACTTGTAGGCCACAGGCTTAATGTTGCCTGTGGCCTACAAGCTGCGTGGGATAAGGGGAAAGTATACATGTATGCTTTCTGGCCCCTCCTGCTCCTTCCTGCTCCATGTGCACATGACATCATAACAGTGCACCTAGAGCAAGAAGGAGCGGGACCAGGGAGCAGACAGGTAAGTAATTATCTAATACTGCTATAAAGGGGCCCATACAGTGGCCTCTTTACTGGTCCCCCCATACAGTGGCCCCTTTACTGGTCCCCCAGTATGGGGACCAGTGATGGAGCCATTATATTGTGTGGGGGCAGTGATGGGGGCTAATATCATGTGGGGGGGACATTAAAGTGTGTGACCCCCTAGCAATTAGGTATTTATGGCCTATCTCGAGGATAGTCCATAAAAAATATTTAGAGGACTCATTGAAGGGCAAAAAGTTGTCACACCATGGAAGAGTCAGTAAATAGGTAATAAAACAGATTACATTACGTTTACATATTTATAATCAGAATTACTTTAATATATAATTACTAGAAAATTATTGAAAATTGGATCCACTTAATTGGATTTTGATGACTTGGACTTTGATCCCAGGAACCTCAAGAGTCAACAGTGTTAGGAACCTCAGTGCCTTAAGGTTGCCGTTAGAGATGAGTGAAGTATTCAAAAATTCGATTTGGCAACTTCGCTGAATTTTGTGATACGATTCTATTTGATCCGAATTAAATCTCGGTGAATCGTGTAACAAAAACAGCTATTTATTGACTGCAGAGAGCCGGGGTGGGCGGGTGGGCGTCAAAATTGCAGAACCCCTTGGATGTCACGGTCATATTTGACCACGGCATCCAAGGTGTAAAAACTCCCAATTGATTATGGAGCAGGGTGTTAGCTGTCAGTTACAGCTAACACCCTGCTCCATAACCGATCAGGGGATTTAACACCTTGGATGCAGAGGTCAAACATGCTGTGTGCACATGCGAAGGGGTTAAAGGGATGTGACATCACAGGGCTGGCTGGTGATTGGCTGCACGCATGGCATTGTGGGTGATCCCGCGTTCCCAGAGTTAATTTCCCCATGTCCTAATATGTACAGCAGCCATTTTGAACTAAAGGCGAATCGTTACCATGAAGCGTGAGGAAATTCCGATTCGATGCGAATCGAATTTTTCCTGAAATTCGGATTGAATTCCACTTCTGCAGCTTTGATTCGCTCATCTCTAGTTGCCATGCCAATATATAAAGCTTTCTACAGCTATCAGGGTTGTTACACTGAACTAATCAGCAGTTGTGGAGTGATATTTAAAGTCAGTTCCCAACTCTCCATGTATCCCAATTGCACTAGTTAGCCTTCAAAGCTCTGTTCTTAATAATAATAAGAATAAATTTATTTATATAGTGCCAACATATTCCACAACACTTTACAAATCAGAGGGCACATGAACAGTATTTGACATTACAATGTAACAAAAAAATAACATATGAAACATAACTGAAGCTGTATGAGTCTGTCACCAGCCGGTACCTAAGAATATACAAATATTAAGTGCAGGGATCACAGGGTAACTTCTAGATGGAAGGGTCAGGTTCTAAGGAATAGAGTAGGATGGATAACTTAGGATAAGAAATGTTAGCTAAAGGTGCGGAGGTGTAAAACAATGTGATCTTGTCATGTGATAAGCCTGCTGTCAGCTTGCCACTTCCTCCTTACTCAGCTTGCTGGTAAATTCATTTCTTCTCCAGTTTGACTGCTGACTTTGCTTTGTTTACTCCTATACTGAACTCTGGCTGTGTTCTTCGACTCCTCTCTGTCTTGCGATTTTGTTGTGGCATTCCCGATTGGATTTGATTTTGGATTGTTTTCCGGACCTGTCTTCATCTCATGATTTGGTTTCTCATTGTCCTCTTCAGCTGCTGACCCGTGATTGATGACCATTCTTTGATCTCTGCTCCTATGAGTAAGTGTGTGGTTTTGGTGTTTGGCTTCTGCTGCAGCACATTTATTTTTGGTACAATTATCTGTTTTGGTGACAATTCTGGTCTTAAGATTCAGCGAAAGTCCATCTCTTCTTGCGAGGAGCTCTGGTGAAAGCATCTAGGGCCGGTCTTGGCTTGCAGAAGTGTATTACCTTTAAGTAGCATTTTCTACTGCTTGCAGTTGTCAGCCCATTTCTGCTGCTGCTGTCCTGAAGACTTGTGCATTAGTTACCTTGTTATTGTGGCCCTATATCAGAATCCTAACACCTGTGTAAACAGATGTGATTTTTGGACATGTTTGAGGCTGCTGTAGTTGGGTATTAATTTACTTATCCAGGGTAAAGCATTCCAGAGCATCGGTGCAGCTCGAGAAAAGTCTTGGAGACCAGCGTGGGATGTTTGGATAATAGAGGATGCAAGTCTAAGATCATTGGCAGAACAGATAGGATAGTTAGGGCGGTAAACATGGAGGAAATGTATGGAAGTGCAGAGCTATGGATAGGTTTGTGGGTGAGTGTAATAATTTTATATTGTATTCTGTGGTGGATCAATCAGTGCAGCGACTGGCAGGAAGGTAGTTGCTCCTGTATAATGGTTTGACAGAAAGAAGAGTCTGGCGGCTGCATTCAGGACAGATTGTAAAGGGGAGAGTTTAGTAAGAGGAAGCCCATTTAAAAGAGAATTGCAAGAGTCAAGATGAGAGAGAATCAGCAACAATGAGGGTTTTTGGTTTCCACAGTGAAAAAATATCAAATTCTAGAGTTGTTTTTGAGGTGCAGGTGACAAGATCATGTAAGTGTCTGAATATGTTGGATGAAGGTGAGATCTGAGTGAAATACAACCCCCAGACAGCGAGCATGCTGCCTCAGTGTAATAGTAAGAACGCACACAGAAATGGAGATATCAGGATTAGGTTGTTTAGTAGATGGAGGGAACACAAGAAGTTCAGTTTTTGAAAGATTTAGTTTCAGATAAAGATAAGAAATGATGTTCAGACTGCAGAGAGACAGACACTGGTGTTCTGTAGTAGTGCAGTCACTGGATGAGGTATATAGCTGTGTGTCATCAGCATAAAGATGATACTGAAAGCCAAATCTGCTGATGGTTTGTCCAATAGGGGCTGTTTAGTGAGAGAAGAGGAGGGGGCACAGGACCAAGTCCTGAGGAACCCCAACAGCAAGGGGAAAAGGAGAAGAAATCGCACCAGCAAATGATACGCTAAATGAGTGGTCAGAGAGATAGGAAGAAAACCAAGAGAGAGCGGTGTCCCTGAGGCCAATAGAGTGATGCATAGTGAGGAGGAGTTTGTGGTCTACAGTGTCACATGCAGCTGAGAAATCCATAATAATAATAATAATAATAATAATAATACATTTTATTTATATAGCGCCAACATATTCCGCAGCACTGTACAACTTTTAGGGTTCAAGTACTGACAAAAAAGATACATTACAAAGAAATAGTCAATTCACACACTGGGACTGAGGGCCCTGCTTGCAGGAGCTTACAATCTATGAGGCAGAGGGGGTGACACAAGAGGTAGCAGGGGCGGCAACAGATGTAGCATTGTTTATACAATGGTCAGATAATTTTGTAATAGAGGTTACTGTCATTACACATATATAAGCTGTATGAGCCATCACCAGTCGTGTCCTTTAACATGCAGATGGTGCCTGGACATATAAAGCTAGTCTGATACGGCATCATATTCTGTGAGGTAATGTTGAAGCATAAAAAGAGGAGGGTACGTTTTAGGGATTCTAACTATGGAAGGGTTTACATTAGGAGTTGTGATAGGCCTGTCTGAAAAGATGTCTCTTTAGTTTACGCTTGAAGCTGTGGAAATTGGGGGTTAATCTGATAGTCTGGGATAGAGCATTCCAGAGAAGTGGTGCAACTCGGGAGAAGTCTTGTATACGAGCGTGGGAGGTTCTGATAATAGAGGATGTTAGTCTTAGGTCATTTAGAATAAGAATAAGAAGTGAATTGTACCCTCTAGATTTAGCCATCAAGAGAACGTTGGAAACTTTTGTAAGGGCCGTTTCTGTAGAGTGTAATGCACAAAAACCGAGGGAGGGTTTTTTCAGTAGTGGGGTTATGACAAAATGCTTGAAGGAGGAGGGAAAGTTTTCAGAAGAGAATGAAAGCTTAAAAAATTTAGCAATTGGAATTGTAATAGCAGGGGGCAGAGACCCGAGGAGGTGTGATGGGATAGGATCACTTGTGCAAGTAGTAGGAGAAGAAGAAGAAAGGAGCTGGGAGACTTCTTCTTCTGTTACTGAGTCAAGGATTGAGAGTTCACAATGAGAAGCAAGGGAGGGAAGGGGACTGATACCGCCTGGAGAATGGGTTATCTCCTGACAGGTTGTCGATTTTGTCTTTAAAGTACATGGCCATGTGTTGAGCACTGAGGTCTGTGATAGGTACCTGCACTTTTGGCGTAAGGAGGGAGTGAAAGGTGTCAAAGAGTCGTTTAGGGTTATTGGACGGAGAAGAGATGAGAGTGGTGAAGTAGGCTTGTTTGGCACAGACATTCAGCACATCTTGAACACTGCTGAAGAAAATGTGTTTGAGGAGTGTGCCTAGGTTACTGGTGTCTGTGTCAGGAGTTTCGAAACATCAAGGGTGCTACTTTATTCAGGTTTTGAGAGTCTTATTGTAGTGTTTGGTGGCCAGTTCAGGACAGAAGAGAAAAGAGATGAGAGACAGTGATGACTAGGGAATCTGAAAGGTGTTGCGTGTTTACAGCTCATAAATTCCAGTATGTGCAATAGGTTAGCTTGTTTTGAGAAACACAAGATCCTTTGATAGTAAAGGAAAGAAGGTTGTGGTCAAAAATTGGTAGGCAAGTGCTTGTGAAATCAGAGACAGAACAGAGTCGTAAGAAGATCAGATCAAAGATATTACTATCTTTGTGTGTGGGAGAAGTAGTAAGCTTGAGAGACCAAGAAAGGTGGTTAGTGATAGAAGATGAGAGGAAGATGGGGAGACAGGTGTGTTAATGAGAATGTTAAACTCACCCATAATGCAGGTAGGAATTTAATAGGATAGGTGTAAGGGAATTGCCAGTTGAGCAATTCCCAAAGTGCTGTTGCAGAACCCTGGGGGGAGGGGCACAACTATAAAGTGCTTACAGACTGCCTCAGCAGCTGATTCAGCTGTCTGATCTCTGGTGGGTACAGCCACTGCATATTTTGTAAAGTGGTCCATCATGACCAAAGAGTAAGAGTGTCCTGAGGTAGAGTACCTAATCTGTACATAGTCAATCATTAAGATTTCTAGGGGGGCAGATGTTCGAATAGTTTGTACAGGGGCCCGTTGCTCAGGGCTTTTACTCAGCCCACAGGACCGACACTTGAGGCATGCCTTGGTTACCATTTCTCCCAAATCTGGACAATATATGAATCACTGGAGCCATTGGTATGTCTTAGCACTTCCAAAATGAGCCCCCATCTCATGGACTTCCTGAGCGGCCGCTGGTCCCAATGACATAGGGATGACAACCTGTTGCTGGTACTGCAGCTCCGACTGTACGTATATGGTCCGGCACAGGAGCCCCAGGGTAACACTCAGCTTATCCCACTGTCTCAGTAACTTCTGACTCTCTTGAGTTAGGCTGGCTTGCTCGTCCAGGCGGGTCCAGATGTTAGTCCGAATCCACTCTTTCATTTTCCAGAGGTCCGGGCAGCTATTTTGAACCCTTTCCTAATCTTCCAACTTCTTCCCCAACACCATCGGCATCGCTGAAGCCACCCCACTTGAATGTGTTATGTTCTGGAATGGTGGTACTCTGCCGAGGTGTGGGATTTCAATGTCTTCTAGCCCTTCGTCCCCACTCTTGGTCGGCAATCCTACAGGGACTCGGGAGAGGGCATCAGCGTTGCCATTCTCCCTTCCTGACCGGAACTGGATGTGTTATTGGTACTTGGAAAGGCAAGCCATCCATCTCTGTTCAAGGGCGCCTAGCCTGGCGTTTTCCAAGTGCGCTAAAGGGTTATTGTCCGTCATCACAATCACTTCTGCACCCGTCAGATACTCTGCAAATCTTTCAGTCATGGCCCATACCAGCACCAAAAGCTCCAACTTAAAGGAGCTATAGTTGTCTCAGGGTTGCGCTCCAACTCCCTTAGAGACCGACTGCCATAGGCAATCACCCTCTCCCGTCCGTCTTGATCTTGAGATAGCATGGCTCCAAGACCATGTAGACTTCCATCCGTGTACAACAAGAACGGACTATCAAACCGTGCATAGGCCAGGATCGGGACACTGGTCAGAGTTCTTTTCAATGCCTCAAAGGCTCCTTGCTGTCTTGGCCCCCACTCAATGGGGCGATTCTTGGGTCCTCCAGCTGTGCCTCTCAGCAGCTCGTTTAGTGGACCGGCGAGATGTGAGAACTTGGGTATAAATCTCCTGTAATAACCAGCCAATCATAGAAAGGCCTGCACTTCCTGTAGGGTTCTGGCTGGAGCCACATTTGGATGGCCTCCACCTTGCTGGGGGCTGGTTGTACCCCTTACGGAGTGACCACATGTCCCAAGTACTCTATTCGCTGCTGAAACAGTTGGCACTTCTTGGGCTTGATTTTTAGCCCATGGTCCCACAGTCGTTCTAGGACCTGACGCAGCTTTTGAAGATGATCTTCGAATGAGGTCCCAAACACCACAACGTCATCCAGATATATCAGTACTGACTCAAAGTTTAGGTCACCCAGACAGAGCTCCATCAACCACTGAAATGTCCCTGGAGTGTTAGACAGACCAAACGGCATTCTGTTGAACTCATTGAGTCCCATGGGTAAGATAAAGGCTGTCTTCGCCTTGTCCTTTTTGGCCACTGGCACTTGCCAATATTCACTGGCCAGGTCAAGCGTGGAGAAATACTTGGCACGACCCAGGGAGGATAGTGACTCTTCGATCCGTGGAAGAGGATAGGCATCGCGAACGGTCTGAGCATTCAGTTTCTGGTAATCTACACAGAACTTGAGACTTCCATCTTTCTTCCGCACCAGGACCACCGCAGCAGCCCACGGGCTTTTACTCTCCTGTATCACCTGATTCTCCAGCATGCTGGCCACCATATCTTTCACCTCTTGATAGATCTTGGGCGGGATTTGCCTGTACCGCTCCTGAATTGGTGCAGCGTCGCCGGTAGGGATTTCATTTTCAATGGCAGTAGCACACCCGAAGTCTTCATCATGTCTTGAGAATGCCTCCTGGAACTCCCACAGAGTGTCTTCCAGAAGTTTCTGTTGCCCTGGGGTCAGAGACCGGGGGTCCACTCCCATCAGAGACATGATCACTCGACCATTCCACTCTGCTGTTGGGGTCTGTTTTTGCTGGACCGTCACAGCATAGGTCCAAGCCTACCTCCCATCAGGCTGTAGCGTAAAGCTCTTCCGGCGAAGGACATTGCCCTCGGGCACATAAACTTCAGCCAGCAGGATATTCCCAGGAACGATCAACTCACTGTCCAAGACATTGAGACAGGGTATAGGCCCACAGCCATCTTTCACAGTGGCGAGTGCTCGGGCTACCAGAGGGCGGGTCTGCATTTCTCCCTGCGGAGCTGGCTCTATCAGGACCTCTAGTCCATTCAGTGATCGTCCATCCCCCACTGGAAGCATCAAAACTTTCTCCTGTTGCGGTGGAATCTTCACTGGAGCACTCAGCGGTACCTTCACGTTCCCAATAGAGCGCCCTGATATGATGCTCTTTTGCAAACTACAGCTCCACACCATCTGCTGTAGGACCTTCTGAGTTGGCCGCTGTGTGGTGGCCCGCTGCCAGTATTTAGGCCCTTCCTTGGCATAAAGGTGGTGATCTAGGTCTCTCAGCACGTTCATGCCCAGCGTTACATCTAGTCCTCTTCTGGATGGATGGTCTACCAGCAAGATCCCCTTTTTGCCAATGTCTTGCCCAAACAGCCGAACCCGCATCCAGACGATCCCTTGTATGTCCATTGCACCATTATTGGCAGCTGTCAACCTGATGACACTTCCATCTTCCGGCTCCATCATATGTCCGAAGTGTCTCTCGAAGAACTCCAGAGGCATCAGGGTGCACTCCGATCCGGTGTCAACTAGGCAGCGTACCTTCTGGCCCTCCAGCTCGGCTTCCATAACAGGGCTGCTAGCATATAAGTCGCATTCATCACGTATGGTGCTTAGTTTTTGGTGAACCGCCACAGGACGCCCCAATACTGCGGCGGTCAGAAGTTTAAAGCCGGCTCGGGTTCCATCTGTCCCTGGCACTCTCTGGCGATATGGCCATACTGTTAGCAGCTCCAGCAGAGGGGTCCCCTCGATCCCCGCACACCAGATGGGCCCTGGTTGGTGGGCCCTCGCACCCGAGGTACTCTCGGAGGAAGAGGGCAGGGTGATGTGACCCTTTCCGGAGTCATGAATGAACCTGCTTTCATCTGGGACACCTCCAGGCGGAGTTCTCTCATTTCTGCCCATAAAGCCTGGACTACATCCTTCAAGGACTCTGCGTCTTCAGGACCTACTCGAGCCCCTGTCACTTGGGTGCTACTCAATGCCTTCACACTTACAGCCATGGGCTCTTCTTCCCTTTCTACAGCAGCCAGGTAAACATTATAGAATGTCAGGTTGGCATCTGCCCAGGTTATCTCTTGCAGTTTATCCTGTAAAAACTTATTGGATAATCCTAGGATAAATTGGTCTCATAGTAGTCAGTCCACTTCTTTGAAGGTTCCCATAGCCTGCGAATCTCGCCACTGCACTTCATTCAGCATCTTCTGTAAGGCGTTGCCTTAAAGCCTCACCCTCTCGCTGTGACGGATTAAAAAAGTTGCTTCGAAAATGTGCTACTTTGGTACGCCCTCCCTGAGATCCCTCTAGCAGGGAGAATATTTTTTTCCAAAGTGTCTCTCTCTGATTCGGGCCGTACCATCACTGTCTGTCTAGCGTCACCTTCTAGGGCCCCCAATGCTATCTCTGCATGCCTCCCCGGTATCAGGTTACTCAATTTAACTACGCTTCGTACCCTTTCAGTCCAGTCCTGCAACGTCATATTGTTACCGTCAAACTTTGGCAGATGCTGCATTAGTGCCCTGGCTGATAAATACCCTACTAGGGCTGGCATGACTGGTACTGGGGATGGTAACTCTTGCTGTGCAGGGGCACCCTGGAACGGTGCAGCTGGTGCCGGGGAATTAATGCCCGCCACGTTCCCATCCATGACGGTCGGTGTATCCTGCCGACTACGCCAAATTGTAAGCCATGTACCGGGGTGGGCTCCCCAGGATACAGCAAAGTCACGAGCAAAGGAAAGCGACTCAAACTCAATTTAATAAAAACAAGATTTTATTTAGTGTAGTAACACCCCTTTACCAAAAATAACACTCCCAACTATTTACATACACTCAGCCAGGAAGCTGAGGCCCTGGTGTTGTACAGCGCGGTGCCCTCCAATGTGTGCCTCCAATAAACTCCAAGCTTTGACCTATCTGCATGCTGCAACTAACCAGCCACTTGTTACTTTTTTATCACCCTAGTAACAGGAACAATTCAGTGAGTGTGATAGGGGCCCCCGGCGGTATAACACTAGAGCTTACAAACTTATCAAAATACCCCTATTCTCCCCAAACAAAGTACAACCAAGTAAATATAATAGTAGGTCAGCTTGAAAGCCAAAGAAATGTGACGATGTATAAAATGTTGCTCCCAGACTTCCTTAGAATCTCCTCTCTGAGAGTTACAACTCTATAGAATTCTCTGAGTCCTTGCTACCGAATAGGTAGCTAATTCACCAGTAGTGTGGCCTATGAAGATGAGGATGCCTAACTATTCTAACTACAGGCCCTTACTCAGTCCCAAGCAAAACAATGTAATGTGGTGCGTGCATGATTACTTCTCTTACTGACCCGGGTCTCTTGTGTACCTTTTAGCCTTGGTCTGGAACAGCTGGAAGTGGGGCTCATCCAGAAAACATGCGGTCTCATTGACAGGGTCACTTCTCAGCCGGGTCCTTGATAGCAATCTTCAACTTAGGATGTTATCTGAACAAACCCTGAAACAGTCTCTGCTTCAGCACCACCTTGCTATATTTATGATCCCTTAGGAATCCTTCTTCTCTCACTTCAGTCCTCTTCTTCTAAAAGCTCAAAGCACACTCCTAATATGGCTGCCACACACACTCTACTCCTTCTAGTTTCACCTCTGCAGAACAGGGTCTCCACGTCACTACACCAGGGAATTACAGAATTACAGTCCTTCCCATTTCTGAGGTAACAGTGGCCTCTTGTGGCTAAACAAACAAATGTCAGTTTATAAAAAAAAAAATAAACTTATTTATGGAAACAGGTACATTCATAACATGAGGGCTTTTTCCCCATCTTACACAAGACAGTGAGCCCTAGGCTGAACCCCCCCACTGTCCCTAGCTAACTTACCTATTTGTCCTAGGTGACAGCAGCAACTGGTCGACAGGCCCTACCTAATATAAGTGACAACACAGAACGCAGACAGGATGTCCATAGCTCCCAGTTGCATGGGTTCCTCACCAGGAGTGATGGGAGAAAAGGTGGGATTAATCAGGAGAGAGAGAGGAAGAGACAGAAAATTTGGAGGAAACAGACCCTACTCTCTCTTTAACATTTTCCCGAATTATCCGGTCAATACGGACAGCCAACGTCATAGCCTGCTCAAGAGTAGGGGATCTGGGTGACCAACCCAGACCTCCTTAACACGGTCACACAGGCCTTGCGTAAAGTGAGCCTTTAGAGCCGACTCACACCAACCTGCAGTTACACTGCACTTGCGGAGCTCTAAGCAGTACTCCTCAGCAGAGCATTTGTCCTGCCGCATGGTGAGGAGTTGCGATTCCGCAAGCCCCGTGTGGTCTGGCTCAGCATAGATAGACCCCAGAGACAAAAATAATTTTTCAAAATCAGACCACTCTTCAGCCCCAGGAGGGAGTTTAAAGGCCCAAGCTTGTGGATCCCCCTGTAGGAGGGATATAACTACTCCCACCATTTAGGCCTGGGATGCATGAGGGTTAATCCGAAAATACAGGCGACAAGACTCCCAGAAAGTCTAAAATTTTTCTCGGTCCCCTGAGAAACAATCCGGGAGTAACATCTTCACCATGGGAAGGGTAGAAACAGCAGGGGATGCTGCAGCAGCATCAGTAAGGGTCTAAACCTGTTTAGCTAGCTCAGCTACCAGGCCTGCCAAACCCTCCATCTTGGCTGCAAGGCCCTGGATAGGATCTATGCTGATCTGGAGGGAAGCAATGGCAGAAGGTAATTTAGGGCTGACTATTCTGTAAAGGAATTGCCAGTTGAGCAATTCCCTAGTGCTACTGCAGAACCCTGGGGGGAGGGGCACAACAAGACAGTGAGCACTAAGCTGAACCCCCCACTGTCCCTAGCTAACTTGCCTATCTGTCCTAGGCGACAGCAGAAACTGGTCGACAGGCCCTACCTAATATAGGTGACAACACAAAACGTAGACAGGACAAACAACAAACAAAGGGAGGTCAGCTAGCCAAGGGGTCGGTAACAGTCAAGCAATGCAGTACAAAATAACAATCCAAGATAGTAGTCAGAGACAAAACCAGAGGCCAGGAATAGGAATACAGGAAATAGCAGAATAGGAGCTAGCAGGGACAAGTTATAAGACAGAATCAATAGCCAGCGAGCAAGTGAGGTCTAACAACCTGTTTATAGAAAGTCAGGACCTGCCCCAGATTGGATTGGTAGACAGACTGTCAATCACACAGGCAAGGCTGAGATTAACTATTAGAGGAGAAGAGGGAAACAAAGATGCAGGAGACGGGTGTGGCAGAAATTCAATTACAGAGAAGGAGCCGGGGGGGTGTGGCCAGCCAGCAGAGCAACAAGACCTGCTTTTACAGAGCTGTGGCCTATCTCACCTGAATCCACAGCGGATCTAACGCATCCTTGAAGCCACAAACTCCAGAGGCCTCAGGGGTCTTCCCCCAGACCCCAGTGTACATATTTAGAGGCTCTGGTTTGGTGACCGGGCAGAATCCTGGAGGTTCTGCTGTGAGGCCTGCAGCGCTGCCTGCTCCATTTTGGAATCGCGGCCTACCCGTTATCCCTGTGCCACAGACTGCAGCTACCCGCGGAGAACACCTTCACATACCGGCAGAGCTGTGGACGCCTGAGGTGGTGACCCCACGGACCTTTGGGCACCAGATCTGCCTGCAACACTGCTGACAGGAGCCTTCTTGTGTGCCTGAACTGCCGCTCTGCCATCTTGAAGGCCCGTAGAACCACTACCTCACGCCCTGGGAGACCCTGCCGCTCCTGACAGCGTTATCAGCCTGCGGGATCGGTCATCTGGTATAGCGGCGGCTCAGGGGGCGGCGCCGGCAACGACGCGGTGAGGAGGATTGAGGGCTCGCTCAGAGTGGAGGATGCCATCTTGCGGCCTACGCGGTGGGTTCCTGAGACGCCGGAGCTCGTCCATCAAGCAGAGGTGGATGTCTCCCACCCCCTCCCTGCCAACTTACCGAGGAGCCCCCGCTGTATCTCGGCCCGGTGAGCAGTCCGCGCAACTTTAGGTCCGCGGAGCGGACACGAATCGGGGAACCACTGCCTCTGCTGCTGGTCAGCCGAGACAGGCCTCGAGTTGATCTCCATCCTTGCTCCGCCCTGACTGTGTGTAGGCCGGAAGTGGGCCTCTATCCCTGCTCTGGATCAACGACAGTCTTCTGTCTGACTCTCAACAATGACAAAGAGGGGCTCTTTCGTGAGTAAACATTCCACATATTCTCCCGTTTTGGCGAGTTGGCGGGTAAATACTAGCGTTGCTGGACTTTGCTGTTTGACCGCATGTATGTGGCTCCTCATCATGATTAAATAAATCAGCAAGAAGTTCGCCTACAGCGGCCCACCGCTTTCCTGTATACTACCTTGGGCTCCTGTAACGCCCTGAGTGGATCCCACTGTCTCCTGGGAGCGACAGACTTATCTCTGGTATACGTATCCTGTTACAGCTGTGTTCAGTCTCTACATTGTCATTTTCTATCTGCTCACCTAAATGTCCAGAGACATTGCGGAGATGACCAGAAAGAAGGCTTCCTCCTCTGGGGCGCCCAGGAAACTCACTGAATTCTTCGCACACCAAGCCTCAGACCGTCAGCCCTCACCTGAAATGGACTCTCATGCACGACTTCCCTCCCCACTCAAATCAACGGTTATGCCACAGGATCTGATGGGCACAAATAATGCAAACATGTCCTCTCTTGCTGCCTCACAATCTGTCCAGGAGGGCAACAAAAGAGGCCCAAGTGTCTCCAATGCCTCATCCCCTAACAAGGAAAGTCCTGCACGTAAAAAGAATAGCCGAGCCCAGACCCCTACACCCGATGATACCTCTCTGATTGGTCACACTGACATCTCTGATTTTCCGGCGTCCTCTGACCCAGTTACTTGTGACACATTGAAAGGCATGCTGGTGATATTGCAATCGGGCATTAACAAAAGTGTGGCCTCGTTGGTTGGGAAACTACAACATAATATTGACGCACTTGGAGAGAGAACTGATCACCTTGAGCGGAAGATGGCGGAATTCTCCACTGCTCACAACGAATTGGTGGATGCTCACAATACACTGGAGGCAGAAGTGCGCTGGCTAAAGATCAAAGCAACAGACTCTGAGGACCGCTCCAGACGCAACAATATTAAGATCCGGGGAATCCCAGAGGACATTGTATCCATTGATCTCCCGGCCTATGTCAAACGAATGTTTAAAAAGATCCTTCCAAATCTCTCAGAGCTTGATCTTACCCTGGACAGGGCTCACCGTATACCTAAGGCAAGTTCAGCCCCTGTGGATGCCCCTAGAGACACCCTTGTTAGGGTCCACTTTTACCATATCAAAGACTCTATCCTTGCTGAGGCTCGTAAATGCAACACTCTCCCCGCACCGTTTTCAGCAATTGCTCTGTACCTGGATTTATCCGCTGCCACTATGCAAGCGAGACGCAACATAACACCTGTTACGAAGATACTTCGAGAGAACGACGTGCGATACCGATGGGGCTTCCCCACCAAACTTCTGGTCTTTTGCAATGGAGTCACTCATTCTATACCCTCCGTAGAAGACGGAATGTCTCTCCTCCGTAGATGGCGTCTGACCTCTGATAACTCTGAACCTCGGCCTGGCGGACCCGCTCGCCCTCCGCGGGTACCCAAGGACTGGCATATGGTTGGAGAACCCTGAAAGATCTACGAGACTCTCACTCTCCCTCACCCAGTGAGATCAGGTGCCTTTACAGGATGTTAACTATATAGCCTATAGCCTTTTTCTTGGCGAACTACTTATCACTTTTTTCTATAAGTTTTTTACATTTGTAATTGATCGATGAAGGAATCTTACTTCTCACCCCCCACAGCTTATTCGGTGCATTTTGGCACTATGATGTTTGTTTTTTGTTCTTTATTCTTGTATAGTTTACTGTGTTTAGTAGAATTTGGTTATTTTATCATACACAGCTCATATATGTGCGCATCACCTAACTATATCTTTAGTGCAGATCTGGACCGCTTGCCATGCTGGCACACACTCCATCTGTGTAGTCTAACATCCCTCTATTGGCCATTACCATGGTTGTTTGAATTTCCTCTATAAATGTTAAGGGGCTTAATAGCCCTTACAAAAGAAGCTCGGTATGGAGGGAGGCACGCCGTTTGAGATGTGACGTGCTCATGCTTCAAGAGACTCATTTTCATGTTGAGAAAAGCCCTCTATTTACGAACTCCTCCTTTCCTCATATTTTTAAGGCCTCCTGTGCGGCCAAACGCAAGGGAGTCCTTATAGCTGTCCGTGACTCAGTTGCCTTTAGCATGGAGTCTGTATTAACAAATCCCCAGGGCCGGTATCTCGGTCTTAATTGTACTATTAATAGTATGAGATACACTTTGGTCACAGTGTACCTCCCCAATCGGTTTCAGGCCTCGTACTGGAGATCTCTCTTGCCCAAAATTCGGGCATTTGCCACTGGTATCTTAATTGTAGGGGGAGATTACAATTGCCTTATAGATAACTCTCTAGACTCGTCCAATCCTCAAAGGAAATCTCCTGTACTCACCCCTTCCTTATTAGATCAGGGGTTATATGATGTGTGGAGATGCCAGCATGGTAGCGAGAGAGACTACAGTTTTTTTCTCTTCCCCTTCCTCCTCATATTCTAGGATAGATTTCTTCTTGGCGGATAAATTGGGCCTGTTACAGACTGTATCCTCTCATATTGGTCTGATTACGTGGTCGGATCATGCCCCGGTGTCTCTGGTCCTCCGCGAGCAGTTTGCCACAGCCCGGCCTTCCCAATGGCGTCTAAACGAATATATCCTTGATCATCCCTCTCATGGTGCTCAGCTCCTCAATGCGCTACAAGAATTTTTTGAACTCAATGTGCCTACGGCCTCAGACCCCTATATCCTGTGGAACGCCCATAAGGCATTTATGCGCAGGGTGATTATCCAAGCTTGTTCTAGGGCCAAGAAGCTGCTCCTATATCTCTATCGGAGATCTATAAGGCTGTTGCATCCTTGAAACCATTAAAATCCCCGGGTCCTGATGGTTTTTCTGGTATCTATTATAAAAAATACAGGGATATTTTGTCGCCCCATTTATTGGGAATGTTTATGAGAGCTGCGGAGGATCAGAGATTCCCAGAGGAGTTAGCCGCTACTGTGGTTACCCTCCCCAAACCAGGCAAGCCCCCTACTAGTCCATCAAATTTTAGGCCTATTTCTTTACTGAATGTGGATGTTAAGTTGTATGCGAAGGTGCTGGCGGAGCGTCTGGTACGTATCCTGCCCCGGCTAATCGGGCCAGACCAGGTGGGATTTATTATGGGTAGACAGGCACCCACAGGTTTATTAACTTAATTCAGAGTGCAGAACGTAATAGAGGACCATCCCTTTTATTAGCTCTCGATGCAGAAAAGGCCTTTGACAGGGTCCACTGGGGCTACCTAGAGCGAATACTGGATAAGTTTGGCATGGGATCTTTCTTTAAAAAGGCCACCCTGGCTCTTTACTCCTGCCCGTCCGCTCGGATTCTATCCTCGGGGTTTTTGTCCGACCCCTTTCAGATCAGCAATGGCACCTGCCAAGGCTGCCCTCTCTCTCCTATCATATTTGCATTAGTGATGGAGCCGTTGGCTGAGGCCATTAGACTTAACGTTAATATCACAGGTATTTCAGTTGGGCAACATCAGCACAAAATTGGCCTATACGCTGATGATGTGATCCTCTCCTTGGCCAACCCTATGTCATCCTTGCGAGCTACTACAGATACCTTGGAGACCTTTAGTAAAGTCTCTTATTATAAGATTAACCCGGCCAAGTCCCAGTTGATCCCAATTGGTATTTCCCCGTCTCTAAAAAGGGAGCTGAGTGCCCAATTCCCATTCAGGTGGGGGGGAGATAGCATTACGTATCTGGGAATCTCCTTGACGACCCCAAGCTCTAATCTCTTCTCCTTAAACTATGTACCGTTGCTGTCCAAGGTGTCCTCCCTCCTGGCCGGTTACTCTAAACCCATGTTGTCCTGGGCTAGTAGGATTGCCATAGTGAAGATGATGGTGCTCCCCATCATACTTTATTTGTTCCGCACTGTGGTTATCCCCCTCCCCAACTCCTACCTGACAAAACTACAAAAGCTAATTTCGGATTTCATTTGGGAGGGGAAGAGATCAAGGATACGCATGCGGGTTATGACTAGACCCTGGGCTAGAGGGGGAGCAGGTGTCCCAGATGTTAAGAGATACTATGCTGCAACTGTTTTGGAGCAGTTGAGGGTCTGGTGGGGGGGAGTCACCGGATACCGTTGGTTGGAGGTTGAGGAGTCCTCTATGAGCCTCCCATTGATTTCCCTCTTGCGTCCCAAATCATTCTGCCCTTCCAACACTCTAATTCCCCTACTAAGTATAAAGGCATCTGTCTGGGCATGGCGCTTTCTGACCTCATTCACCCCGGTGGCAGAATTAATTCCTTTGACGGACCTGCCATTACGTTACCTGGCCTCATTCCTGCCCGGTCTGAGCTTGAAGTGCTGGTCAGACGCTGGCCTCCAGAGAGTCGAGCAGTTATTCGGGGGGGCCCAATTGAAATCGTTCACTGCATTGATGGAGGAATTTCAAATCCCACAGCGGGATTTCTATAAATATCTGCAGATAAGACATCTCCTTCATCCCCACAATGTCTCAGACCCCGTATTTCCTAGACTGGCCCTCCAGATGTGGCAGACATCGGCCCCTATTAAGGGTGGTTCCTCAGCTTTCTATAAACTCCTCTCCACCCCTCAGAGGAGGTTAAACCTCTCTGTCTGATACGCTGGGAGATTGAGCTTGCTAGAAGCATCTCTCTCCAGGAGTGGTATGAAGCGTTCGGGTTTGTTAAGCGCGTATCGAGGGGCGCAGCCCACTGGGAGACGGCGTGCAAGATATCTCTTCGATGGTACAGGACCCCCACTCAGCTAGCACACATAGACCCTTTGTGCTCAGATTTGTGTTGGAGAGGTTGTGGTGCAAGAGGTACACTTATTCATATGTGGTGGGACTGTCCCCCTGTGCTCGCTTTCTGGAGTGCCGTCTTCCAGTTGATGTCCGGTCTGGCAGGCATGAATGTCCCGTTATCTCCAGGCCTGGCGCTCTGCTTCCTGGATACTGAGTCTTTTCCAGGCGATATGGCAGTAGTTCTGGGCCAGATTATATTAGCGGCCAGAACTATGATAGCACGCCAGTGGAAGAATGCACCCTGTTTGACGCTGTCGGAACTAATACAGCACGTCAACTTGGCCTATACACTAGAGAAGATGTTGGCATGTAGAAGCCATAGGTATACTGCCTTTCGCCTAAAGTGGGCCCTTTGGTCTGATTATGTCGGCTGTGGGGGAGTCCCTCTTTGCAGAAGGCCGGACCCCTCTTTCCATACATGATATTCTATTGCTCCACGGCTTTAGTAGTGTGGTGATGTGTATATTATAAACCCTTTTTCTAGATAACTTACTGAGCGGTATGATGTTGATTTCTGTTTCCCTTTTTCCCTTGCTCCCTCCAAATTGTGTTATCACTACAACAATATGTATATGGATACTGTTGATGCCTTATTATCCCTATGTATTATTTCTTTCCCTGTTATGTATTACAAAAAATTTTCTCTCAATAAAAATCTAAATTTTTAAAAAAAGAAATTCAATTACAGACAGGAGGTATTAGGACAGTGTTCAGACTGAGCAACAAGAAACCTACGCAAGGAATCAAACTGAACACGCCTCCTTCGCCGCAGCGTGCAAGCGGAGGGTGGCGCAGAGACCTGAACAGGCAGAGATGTTACAATAGGAAATTCTGAAGCCATGAAGCAAAATGATCTAAGAACTAGTAAGGTGAGGCAGGGGGCAGTAGATGACAGATACTCGCAGGGAGAAAGGGCAGAAAAGTCGGATAGTGTGGACCACAAAAGAAGGGAAGGAGAGCGATGGTACTTGGGGAATGATCTTAAATGTGTATTGTGAAGATAGAAGGATGCCTACCCCTCCACCTTGCCTATCCTCAGGTCTAGGTGTGTGTGTGAAAATTGGAGGCCATCATAACAGAGAGCAGCAGGGGAGGTGGTGTTAGACTGTTTAATCCAGGTTTAAGTGACAGCCAGCAGGTTAAAAGACTTTGAAATTAAGATATCTTGAATAATGTCAAGTTTGTTACAGACTGAACAGGCGTTCCAGAGTGCACAAGAGAAAGAGACTGGTGGGAGAGCTAGAGATGGTAGACAGTGAATATTAATAAGGTTAGCAGGGTTTCTTGGTTTGACAGGTATGGGATTGAGGTTAGCAGAACAAGGAGGACCAGGGTTTGGCGAAACATCCCCAGCAGCTAGTAGCAAGAGAATGGAGAGAGACAGCAGATGGTTTACGCCAGGTTCACACCTGCATTCGGGTTTCCGTTCGTGCGGTCCACTTGGGGACCTCATGCAAATGATGTTACCTGCAGACCCCATAGACTCCTCCAGACCTAGAGGATGTGCCCTTGTCACTGTCACTGGCCTAGGAGTAAAAAGATCATTAGAAATTTCTTTGTGCTGTCCCTTCATGTATTTGTACATTGTTATTAGATCTCCCCGTTGACGTCTTTTCTCTAAACTAAATAACCCCAAATTTGTTAATCTATCATTGTACTCCAATCCACCCATTCCCCTAATAATTTTGGTTGCCCTTCTTTGCACTCTTTCTAGTTTGATTATGTCTTTCTTGTATACTGGGGCCCAAAATTGTGCACAATATTCTAAGTGTGGCTGTACCAGTGATTTGTATAGAGGCATAACTATGTTCTTGTCATGAGAATCTATACCTCTTTTGATGTATAATTTTATTTGCCTTGGCAGCAGCGGCCTGGCACTGGTCACTAAAGGTAAGCTTGCTGTCCATCAAAATCCCCAAGTCTTTTTCATTGACAGTCTTACCTAGTTATTTACTATTAAGTACATAATCATATATTTTATTTCGTCAATCAAAATGCATAACCTTACATTTGTCGACATTAAACTTCATTTGCCAAGTCCCTGCCCATGCTTCCAGCTTCCTTAGATCCCCTTGTAATATTCTACTATCCTCCTCTTTTTTGATTACCTTACAAAGTTTAGTATCATCGCCAAATATGGACAACCTGCTTTGTAAACTTTCTACCAGGTCATTAATAAAGATATTAAACAGGAGAGCACCTAATACTGACCTCTGTAGCACTCCACTGGTGACTGTGACCCAGTCTGAATATTTACCATTAACAAGTACCCTCTGTTTCCTATCAGTGAGCCAGTTGCAAACCCAAATGCATATGTTTTCCCCCAGTACCAACATTCTCATTTTGCATACCAACCTTTTATGTGGTACAGTATCAAAAGCCTTTGAAAAGTCCAGATACACCAAGTCCCTGGCTGCCTTTCCTGTGTGGCTCGTGGTACAGGTAGAATTTCTGAAAATACTACCTTGGAGGTCCTTGCCTTGCTCCCTAGATCCCTGAAATCATTTTTAAGGACCTTCCACCTACTGCTAGCTTTGTCATTTGTGCCAACGTGCACCATGACAGCTGGATCCACACCAGCCCCACCCAGTAATCTATCAACCCGATCCGCGATGTGTTGAACTCGAGCGCCAGGAAGGCAACACACCGTAGAACGATCCCGATCTTTGTGACAGATTGCCCTTTCTGTTCCCCTAATAATTGAATCCCCCACTAGCAGCACAAGTCTAGTCTGCTCTGCACTCCTATCCCCCTTCTTACTGGAGCAGACATTCCCCTGGAGGTCAGAGGCAATGTCTTGCTGCAGCAGTGTTACCCCCCCTCATCTGCCAATTTAACAAACTTGTTGGGGTGTGCCAGTTCAGGACTAACCTCCCCGGCACTCTTCCCTCTACCCCGTTGCTTTCTAACTGTCACCCAGCTAGCTGCCTCATGTTCCTGCACTTCCATGCTACCATCCCCCTCTGCACTTACCACCACACTTGGAATCAAAACACATTCGCAAGCTCACACACTCGCTTTTTAAAGGTGCTCCAAGTTGCAGAGAAAGCTTGTGCAGGCAGAAGGGATGTTTACTGATCCTTGCTGCTACAGTAATGTGTTATTTTTAAAGGGCAGACTTTAGGAGGTTTTGGAAATTGCAGCGTGTCCACTGCGCTGATTTTTCTGTAGTGTGTCGATGGGATTTGTGAAAAGTTGCAGAGACTGTAAAACGTCACAGTTTTTACACCACGTTGGGCCCTGATCCCAGGCCCTGGGCAACATGGTGGCTCAGTGGTTAGCACTGCAGCCTTGCAGCGCTGGAGTCCTGGGTTCAAATCCTGCCAGGGACAACATCTGCAAGGAGTTTGTATGTTCTCTCCGTGTTTGCATGGGTTTTCTCCGGGTACTCTGGTTTCCTCCCACACTCCAAAGACATACTGATAGGGAATATAGATTATGAGCCCTATATGGGACAGTGGCTGTAAAGCGCTGCAGAATATGATGGTGCTATATAAATAAGCATAATAAATAAATATCAGTGCTTCTGATGGTCATTAAGCGGGGATATAAGAGGCAGGGAAATTTTAGCAAGAATTTTCATAGTTAATAAGTGTATCTTTAGTCTGAAAAATAAGGTACAATATTTTAAGTATATGCAGAGAAAATTCAGAATTTATATTCAAATTAGAGAAGTGGGATGGCTTAGCTCTGTTTTATTCAGTTCTTAGATAGATAATCACTTGGGGAAATTTTGCTTTTGCAACACACACATTTAAGTTGCCCAATAATGTTAACACACTTTTTAAATGTTTTACCTTTGTATTCAATAAGTTAAAAATAATTTATTCTTGTATAAGGCTGCTCTAACATGCAGACTAATTGTGCTCAGCTAATCACAAATACATGCTAAATTTTTGTTTGTGCTTTCCTCGTGGGCCAACAGAAATTAAGCTCGACTCCCAAAATAAACTCAATTAAAACTTATTCATATCCAATCATTTTAATAGACTTTATGCTCATATTTTTACAATGTTTGTTTGATATAAAGAGTGATAAATGTGAAGCAACAAGAACGAACATAATTTAATAAATCAAGTGAGAAGATTAAATGACACCTTTATTCGCCTTGATATAATAAAATGTACTATATGTTCTGTTTAATGAAGGTATCATTCATTTTCCAGAGATGGATTCCTTTTATCCTTTCAACCATTTTATTATCATTTAGATCAGATCTTGGACTCACACGATGAGAATGATGAGAATAGTTTGAAGATATTACATACACCTTTTTACAGGTGCCAAAAAACTGTAATAACACCATTAAGAGAATTTTCTCCCTCTGGTAATGGATTTTCTGGAAAGTTGAAAAGGAGCTCATTTCATTGCTAAAAGGAATTTGGAAAAGCAACAAAAGATTTATTGAATTAAGGGTGTTGTCTCATAAATATAGTGAATAATTAAGGTATTTCAGTCTTAGCAGCATTTGATCTGCTAATTATTATAGACCATTAATTATTCATATATTGTTTATTCGTTTATTCAGTCATTCAACATTTTAATTTCAGTGTAGTAGAACAGACTTTGCGACTATGAATGAATAACATGTTTTTGTTTTTTTTGATCAGAACAATTTTTATTGTTTTCATACTCCACTGCCTCCAACATTTTTATACAAAAAAAAAGCAACATGTTACACAAAAACAACAGGGCAAACCAAGAACAAAGACAAGAGTACATCAATTGGCAAAAACATACATGTTCAGGTGGTACTAGACAATTCCAGGACTATGTCACTGCATGAGTGCTTGGCCAGCTAGCATGCTTAATATGCGGCTACATTGTCTGTATACCATCCATGGTGAATAGGAACACATAGCAACACCAGGGGGGCCAAACAAACAGACCGCGAGGCAGTGCTGGGATCAATAAGGGTAGGCCACACTTCCATTATGACACAGCATGACCCAAATAGCTGTCCCATGCTGAAGGGCAAAGATCACCCCATCCCCACCCCAGCGGGACTGACCTGATCTTTAGTTGGATCAGTTTTTGACGCTAGGTTCACACCTGCGCCTTGGAAAACTAACCCACTTAAAAAGTGGTTACCCGCGGAAACCCGCGGACCCCATAGACTATAATGGGGTACACCTGGTTTCCACCTGGTTTCCGCCCGAAAAATGCAGAGAGAAAATTCCTGCTTGCATTTTTTAAGCAGGTTCGGGGATGGAAACCCCGAATGAAATGCACACGCAGGTGTGAATCTAGCCTGAGGAGCATATGAGGTCTGATATCAGAGCCCTAGATGGCAGCCTCAGTACATCTAGCCAGGACCTCCCCACAATTAAAGCCTGATTAATGCATTCAGTTTGGAACAAAGCTCTTTTTTTGTTGGAGTGGTGGGCTGGATCCATTGTTGGGCAATTTCCTAGTCTGAGGCCAAAGTACATGGAAATGGGGCTTCAAAGCTGAATAACAGAGGCATATTCAGAAACTGTAGTATTACCTCTATTACCTCTATAAGGTACTGTGATTAAGCTTATAACCAATTCACTGCTGACAGCTTGTACTCTGGACCTAAAATACAGGTTGTAAGGTGACAAAATGTGAAAAAGTTCAAGGGGTATGAATACTTTTGCAAGGCACTGTATGTAGCACAAAGCAGTTATTGTAACATTCTAGGCGAGATTCAAAATATAACACAAGGCATAGTGTTCCTTTGTCTGCTGTTATATTAGCTCAGGAAAGAAACTTGGACTAGACAAAACCATAACTCATTTATTGCCATAAACATCCTGCTTGGCAATGTTACAAAAAAAACTGAACATTTTAGGAGCACTGTTCATGCTATGTTGAATTAAAATAAACTATTCCAAATACACTATGGCAATGACTGTCCATAGATGCAATTTTATATACAATGAATGTATTGTTGATTGTATTGTTATATTCAATTACAATGATTTTATATACAATTTTTACTAATATAATTAATACATTTTGTAATATGGAAAGATAGGAAACAGTATATACTTGTCAACATAATTTCACTTTTTTTTTTTAACATCCCCACTGACACCCCTGTCTCCACAGCTACCTCACAGTTTCTCTCAATAACCACTTCTTTTGGTCTTTCACAACTTTCCTCTTCCGCCACACATGTAGATGGCAACACCATTGATCTTGTCTTCCATCGACTCCTCACAGTTTCTAAATTTACTAACTCTTCTCTGCCACTCTCTGATCATAACCTTCTGTCTCTCACCATCAGTGCTTCCTCTCCTTCTCAGGACACACGTACTCATCATACATATAGGAATTTAAATGCTATTAACACCCAGCATCTCTAAGATACTCTACAGTTCTCTCTCCCCCATCTCTTCACTCTCCTGTGCCAATCTGGCCACCAGTCACTATAATGAAACCCTTAAGAGTGCATTGGATGAGGCGGCTCCCCCCTCCGCTCGAAAAGTTAGACACAGGAGGCAGAAACTCTGGCACACACCACAGACATGTTTTCTTCAGTCGTGCTCTAGGTGTGCTGAACGTCTGTGGAGAAAATCACGTATACCTGCAGACTTCCTCCACTTTATATTTATACTTAAAACCTATAATTCTGCCCTTCACCTCACCAAACAAGCCTATTTCACCACTCTCATCTATTCTCTCCTATAACCCTAAAAGACTATTTGAAACTTTTCACTCCTTACTCACCCCCAAGGTGCAGATGCCATTCACAGACCTTAGCGCAGATGACCTGGCCACTTATTTCCATGACAAAATTGATAAGATTCGTGTGGAAATAACTGCCCAATCCCCAGGTGGCACTGATCCCCTCACCAGCTGTACTTCAGACATTCTCATGTTCATTCTCATCTTTTGAACCTGTTACAGAGGAGGAAGTATCTCAGCTACTTTCTTCTTCTCGCCCTACAACCTGCAGTAGTGACCCTTTCCCCTCACACCTTCTCCAGTCTCTGTCGCCTGCTGTCACGACTTACCTTACTAAAATATTTAACCTCTCTCTTCTGGAATTTTCCCATCCTCTTTCAAACATGCTGTCATAACCCCGCTATTGAAGAAACCCTCCCTTGACCCGTCCTGTGCTGCTATCGACCTGTCTCTAACCTCCCTTTCATCTCCCAAATCTTGGAACGCTTGGTCTATTCTCATTTAATCTGCTATCTTTGTGCTAGCTCTCTTCTTGACCCCTTACAATCTGGCTTCCGCACTCTGCACTCTACTGAAACTGCCCTCACAAAAGTCTCCAATGATCTCCTGACAGCTAAATCCAAAGGTGACTTCTCTCTTCTTATTCTTCTAGATCTGTAGACCATCAACTCCTCCTCACTATGCTCCGCTCTGTCGGCCTCACAGACACTGCTCTCTCCTGGTTCTCCTCTTAGCTCTCTGACCGCACTTTCTGTGTATCATTTTTGGGCTCTGTTTATTCCCCTCTTCCCCTTGCTATTGGGGTTCCTCAGGGCTCGGTCCTAGGTCCCCTGCTCTTCTCCCTCTACACAGCCCTCATTAGACAAACCATCACTAGATTTGGCTTCCGGTACCATCTTTATGCTGATGACACCCAATTATATATGTCATCCCATGACATCACCCTGCTCTAATACAGAACACCAGTGACTGTCTCTCTGCTGTCTCAAATATCATGTCTTCGCTCTATCTGAAACTGAATCTCTCAAAGACTGAACTACTGCTGTTTCCACCATCTAATAGATCTGTCCCTTATATCTCCATTGCAGTCTCCGGCAGTACCATTACTCCTAGGCAGTAATTTCTACCTCAAAAACATCTCCAGAATCCGCCCTTTCCTAACCACAGATAAACTAAAGACACTTATTGTTGCCCTGCTTCACTCTCGCCTTGACTACTGTAACGCCTTACTAATCGTTCTTCCCCTTACTAAACTCTCCCCTCTACAGTCTATTCTGAATGTGGCGGCCATGCTCATCTATCAGTCTAGACGCTACAGCGATGCCTCCAGTCTGTGTCAATCACTACATTGGCTGCCTATTCAACACAGAAACAATATAAACTTATCACCCTCATCCACAAGGCTCTCCATAATGCTGCACCTCCCTACATTTCCTCCCTCATCTCTGTCTATCGCCCAACCCGTACTCTCCATTCACTCAATGACCTAAGACTAACATCCTTTATTATCAGAACTTCCCACGCTCGTATACAAGACTTCTCCCGAGTTGCACCACTTCTCTGGAATGCTCTGTCCTGGACTATAAGATTAACCCCCAATTTCCACAGCTTCAAGCGCAAACTAAAGATATATCTTTTCAGACAGGCCTATCACAACTCCTAATGTAAACCCTTCCGTAGTTAGATTCCCTAAAACGTACCCTCTGCTCATGCTCCCACATTACCTCACAGGATATGATGCCGTATCAGACTAACTTTATGTGTCCAGCAGTGGCGTAACTAGGAATGGCTGGGCCCCAAGGTGAACATTTGACATGGGCCCCTCCCCCCCCGAACTGCTGCCCCCAATTGCCCCCCACAAAAAAAATGCATTCCTGCGCACACTATCATGCCCCATAGTAGCCCCTGCACACAGTATCATGCCCCATAGTGTCCCCTGCACACAGTATCATGTCCCATAGTGGCCCCTGCACACAGTATCATGTCCCATAGTGGCCCCTGCACACAGTATCATGTCCCATAGTGGCCCCTGCACACAGTATCATGTCCCATAGTGGCCCCTGCACAAAGTATCATTCCCCATAGTGGCCCCTGTACACAGTATTATATCCCATAGTGGCCCCTGCACACACTATTATTCCACATAGTGGCCCCTGCACTGAGTATTTTGTCCCATAGTGGCCCTTGCACACACTATTATATGCCCCATAGTGGACCACCCATGAACAATTATTATACTCTGGAGTCTTTTCAGACCCCAGAGCAGGGGTCCCCAAACTACGGCCCGCGTCCGGCCCCTGGAGGCCTTTTTACCGGGCCCGCGTCGCATTTTCCTTGCGTTATTTCAATTGTGAGCGCACAGGCGGCGCTTATAATTGAAATAACCCGCCGAGCGCTACACGGGAAGTCTCGTTCTTGTGTAGACGCTCGGCGCTCATCGTCCGGACCTAGAATGAACACGTCATGACGCACGACGTGCTCATCTAGGCCTTACAGCCGAAGACAGAGGAGCCGGGACCACAGTGCAGGAGCGGCTGCAGTGCTAGGTAAAGTATATTTTCACTTTTTTTTTTACTGGGCATGGAGGGGGATCAGAGAGCTCGATCTATATGGGGGATTGATGGGACCTATATGGGGGATTGATGGGACCTATATGGGAGAGAGCTGGACATATATGGGGGAGAGAGCTGGCCCTATATGAGGGAGACTGCATGGGACCTATATGGGGGGGCATGGGACCTATATGGGGGGGGGCATGGGACCTATATGGGGGGGGCATGGGACCTATATGGGGGAAAGAGCTCGCCCTATATGAGGGAGACTGCATGGGACCTATATGGGGGAGACTGCAAGGGACCTATATGAGGGAAAGAGCTGGATCTATATGGGGGAGAGAGCTGGACTTATATGGGGGCAGAGTGCTGGACCTATTTGCAAATATGTAACCGGACATTGACCATCTCATTAGCCAAAAGCAGGCCCATACTTCACATTGAAATAATGGTGAGTTTGTTGACTTAAATTTACTATTTCTTTATTTTGAATGTTGTATTTGTTCCCTTTTTGTTTTACTTTAAAATGAGATACGTGTAGTGTGCATAGGGATTTTCATAGTTTTTCTTATAGTCCGGCCCTCCAACGGTCTGAGGGACAGTGAACTCGCCCCCTGTGTAAAAAGTTTGGGGACCCCTGCCCCAGAGTATAATGATCGGAGACCCAGGGGAGGATAGAAACATAAAAAAACAATGTTGCTTACCTGTTCCTCGCTCCGGTCCACTCCATGCTGCTTCGGCCGCCTTCAATGTTGGACCAGGCCGGCGTCACGTGATGCGGGCAAGGCGTTGCGACGCAAAATGACGTCGGGGACGTCACCAAACAGGCCCGAAGCCTGGAGAAGCGCAGGAGAGGTAAGTACATTGTTTTTTATGTTCCCTCACCTCCACTGGGCCTCCGATTATTATACTCTGGGGTCTGAAAAGACCCCGGAGTATAATGATAGCAGTGATTGTGAGGTTCAGCCCGAGGCCTCACATACCGATCCCCGCTCCTGCTCACAGCCGCCTCCGCAGAATCGGAAGCGCAAGCGGCCGTGAGTGGGACCCCGGGGAACGGTAAGTATATAGGGCCCGTTACCTGCTGGGGTTACTCCAGCAGGTAACTGCGTATTAAAAAAAAAAAAAAAAAGGATCGGGGGCCCGCGGGGCCCTGTAATGTCCCGGGCCCTGTGGCAGCTGCTACCGCTGCTACCCCAGTAGTTACGCCCCTAGTGTCCAGGCACTGTCTGCAAGTTAAAGGACACGACTGGTGACGGCTCATACAGCTTTATATATGTGTAATGACAGTAACCTCTACTGTATTACAAAATTGTCTGACCATTGTATAAGCAATGCTACCTCCGATGCCGCCCCTGCTACCTCTTGTGTCAACCCTTTACCTCATAGATTGTAAGCTCTTGCGAGCGTGTGTGAATTGACTATTTTTTTGCAATGTATCTTTTTGTCTGTACTTGAACCCTACAAATTGTACAGTGCTGCGGAATATGTTGGCGCTATATAAATAAAATGTATTATTATTATTATTATTATTACTTTTGTCACTTGAAGCTCCTCTCTGGGACCTCCACCATCACTAGAATGGACTAGAATATTGTACTCTGCTTTTTCAATGGCTGCCATACAATCTGAATTGACTAGCAGCATGTTTATTCAACGAGACTGCATGCAAGCATTACTGTACTCAGTGGTTATATATGTAAGATGGAAACAGAAACTCAGTAACCCCTTATTTGGTGAACGTCCAACTGATGAGATCCCCAAGTATCAAACAATTGTCACTTTTTCTGTGGTTAGGAAATAATAGTGACTGACCAGGGCCTCACGTAGCATAAATGCCACAATTTTCCTGCCGCAGAAACAAGCAAAACCATAGCATTTTACAGTACCTGCAAAGTGGATGGGATTTTGGCTAATCTCATCCACACATTGCAGAAAAATATCCACAGCGCACATGCTGCGATTTCAAAAACCATTGCGTTTTTGTAAATCACAGCATGTCAACTATACTTATACGGAAACGCTCACGTTTTCTGTATAGGTATAATTTAAGCGGAAAGCCCACAAAGGAAAACTCTGCAGACTTTCTGTGAAAAGCACTGCGGGAAAAAACGTGATGCATTTCCACCGCGGTTTTTCCTACATCGCTTTTTGGCTGCGGCTCACTATGTGGGGCCTTAAAAAACATTATAAGGCTTACAAGTCACAAAATAACTTTCCAAATTTTCAAGAATATTTTCAGAACCCATTTTTCAAGGGATCAGTTCAGTTCTGAAGTGGACTTGAAAGGCCTCTTTAACAGAAACCACCATACACTGATAAGCAAAAGGGTAACAATGTTTTGAACTCTTGACTTTCAGGCTCCATATCCCACCATCCACTACAGCTTTGAAACTAGCATCATTTTTTAGACAATCATCTTGGCTATCTCATACATAAATTTGACTTGAAACTATGTAGCATATGATTAGTTATGCAGATTCTTGTCATGTACAGTGGGGAAAAAAAGTATTTAGTCAGCCACCAATTGTGCAAGTTCTCCCTCTTAAAAAGATGAGAGAGGCCTGTAATTGACATCATAAGTAGACCTCAACTATGAGAGACAAAATGAGAAAACATATCTAGAAAATCACATTGTCTGATTTTTTTAAAAATTTATTTGCAAATTATGGTGGAAAATAAGTATTTGGTCACCTACAAACAAGCAAGATTTCTGGCTCTCACAGACCTGTAAGTTCTTCTTTAAGAGGCTTCTCTGTCCTCCACTCATTACCTGTAGTAATGGCACCTGTTTGAAATTGTTATCAGTATAATCTCCTTCGTACTAGATATTGCAGTGTTCCTTGACACCATCCGTAGGATTCAGCACCACCAGGAGCAAAACAATAACAATGCAGTTACAGTGGGGAATAAAAGTATTTAGTCAGTCACCAATTGTGTAAGTTCTCCCACTTAAAAAGATGAGAGAGGCCTGTAATTGATATCATAGGCAGACCTCAACTATGAGAGACAAAATGAGAAAACAAATTCAGAAAATCACATTGCCTGATTTTTAAAGAATTTATTTGCAAATTATGGTGGAAAATAAGTATTTGGTCAATAATAAAAGTTCATCTCAATACTCAATACTGTTATATATCTTTTGTTGGCAATGACAGAGGTCAAACATTTTCTGTAAGTCTTCAGAAGGTTGGCACACACTGTTGCTGGTATGTTGGTCCATTCCTCCATGCAGATCTCCTCTAGAGCAGTGATGTTTTGGGCCTGTCGCTGGACAACACAGATTTTCAACTCCCTTCAAAGGTTTTCTATGGGGTTGAGAACTGGAGACTGGCTAGGCCACTCCAGGACCTTGAAATGCTTCTTATGAAGCCACTCCTTTGTTGCCCTGGCGGTGTGCTTGGGATCATTATCATGCTGAAAGACCCAGCCACGTTTCATCTTCAGTGCCCTTGCTGATGGAAGGAGGTTTGCACTCAAAATCTCACAATACATTGCCCCATTCTTTCATGTACACGGATCAGTTGTCCTGGTCCCTTTGAAGAGAAACAGCTGTGAGAGCATGAACCTAGAGGGCGCTAGGGAGCGACCCAGGGCCAGGCCTGAAAAAGTCCTCAGCCACACCTATGGGTGGGGCGTAACTCCAAAGGGAGTGGATACAGCGGCAGAGCTGCTGTGGAGAGGCCTGCAGGTAGCAGGCGTACATTGGACCAGTTGGAGGCGGACAAAGCGGTCTGTCCCAGGAGGACTGGGGTCCGGAAAAGACTGAGTAGGAATCAGGCTGCTTGTTGCCCCAGACATCAGTTAGGGCCTATGGGTGGCCTAGGTCGTTTGTTATTTTGTGTATGTTACAGTTTCCTTAGCCGAATAAAAGCCATTTTTGTTTTGAATTGGCACCGCCTGAACGCTGCTTCTCTGGCGCCCAGTACCACACCCACCGCTGTCGGGTCCAGGAGTCTGCCGCCATTGAGATTAATCCCCCCCAAATTGTCACATATTGTACTACGGATTCGGGCATAAAGAGATCCATGCAAGTCCTGGAAGACAAGTGGTTAGTGACTGCAGTACTGCTAAGTGTGCATTGTGGCCTACAGCTGGAAGAAATCAGTTATTTCAACTGAGAAACCCAGGAGGGGGTGAGTGGAACTGCAACATAGCAAATTGTGTGCAAAAACTGGTGAAAGTAAAACTCTGGAAGAGGAATCCAGGGAATGGACTTTGTGTATACTGTGGCTCTGAAGTCTGTAAAGTGCTTGCTGATGGCAAGAAAGTAAGCAATGTGTATAGAAGCTGGATATTGCAAACAGTCTACTGTATGTGAAAGGCTATGGTGCCATGTTGGTGTTTTCTGTGGAAGACAGAAGAAAATGCTGGTTGTTGTAGTGCCACATAAGTTAACTGTTTGAATACATGTGACTGCAGAAGATAGTAAAAGGTTGCTGCCGGTTGAACCCAAGGTTGCTGTGGAATATTGTGTAATCTTGTTAGTAAACCATGGGCAAGAAAAAGAGAATTTCAGCTTGTAAAAAAGCAGAGAAGTTAGGCTCAGGTTTATTAGTGCAGCAGTCTGAATGCAGAAAGACACAGAACCCGGAACAGAGCATGTGGAGTGCAAGTAAAGATAATGGGTTGCATGAAAGTGACTCAGTTTTTCTGAAGCACCTCTGTTCTATGATTGAATATGTCCCTGCTGACTGTGTGTCTCATACTGGAGTGCATGAAAGCGCCAAAGATGAAAATATTAGGGTGCAGCAGCTTCAAGATGAGATTAAAACCATCAGGTTCAGTTATGAGAATGAAATATCTGATTGGAAATGGCAACTTTTGGTATCAGAAAAAGAGAACCTTAAGTTAAAAAAAGAGCTTGACTCTATGAAGAGGTTATATCCTAGTCATTGTGAAAATGTGGTGCTGTGTTTGCCTGGAATGGATTGTGTCCCTAAGAAGGAGTTTGCAGAAATGAAATGCGCTCTGTCTAATAAAGTCCTACAGAGTGTGGAACAAAAGCAAGTGCTTGAGAAGCAATTGCAGGATTTAAAGGAGCAGCATGTCCAAGACTCCATTGCCAAAGAGAGTGTCATTGAAAAATTAAGAGATGACCTTGAAACTGCTAAACGTGAGAGAAGTGAATTTTTGCAGTGTCAGTCAGAATGTTTGAATGACCAAGTCAGGAACTGTGAAAAACTTTCGGCTGCATTAACTGACAAAGAAAATGAAATTGCAGAGCTGAGGAAGCATGTGTCTGACCGAGAGAGTGATTTAGAATCTGTGGTGCAGACATTGCAGTCAGAGCAAAACTTGCATGAACTAAAGCAGGCTCGGCTAAATAATGATGTCAAGGAATGGCAAAGCAGAGCTGGTTTTCTGGAACAAAGAAAAATGGAACTCAAAACTAGAATATGCAGCCTGGAGAGGGCGCTGTCAGGATCTTGTGAAGATAATGAGAAGTTATCTGTTTTGGTGCAAAATAAAGACAAAGAATTGATGGAGATGTCGTCTGTCCATGCTCAGAATTTACAAACCTTACAGGAGAATCACAAATAAGTTGAGAAAAACCTGGAATCTTTGCAGATATTGTATGAGGACAAAGCCAATGCTTATGACAAGCTGGAAAAGGCCAAGAGAGAATTGGACATCCAGATAGAAGACATGAGGATTCAGTCTTAGGAAAACCTGTCTAATTTATCTGCTGAGATTGTAGATCTAAAAATGCTTGCTGATCAACTAAAGCTGCAAGTGGACAAACAGGAGGAAGTTGCATGCATCAAGGAACAGCTGGAGTTTCAGATGGATCAAGTGAAGCGCGACTCAGAAATAAAGTTGGAAGAGCACACTTTTCAGATAGAACAGTTAAAAACCGAAGTTGAATCTAAAAGAGAATTGGATCGATTGTAGCAGTCTTTATCCAATACTGAACAGTCAGCATCTGCACTATCTTCAAAGCTGTCAGCACTAGAAGCTGAGAAAGACTCGCTGCAGAGCCTGTTAACCTCTATGGAATCAGAGCTGCAAGGTGCACTAGTAAAAACTGAGATGGAGGCTGCTCAGAAAAATGTGGCAGTGAAGAAAGTTCTGGAGCTGGAATCAGAGATTTGTGCGCTACAGAAGGCGTTAGAATTAGAGAAAGCTGCCAGCATAGAGGCAGAGAAAGGAGAACCATTAAGTCAGACAGACCTGAGTGACCTGTCCACTGATGTTGATACCAATGATCAGATTATGATGAAACCATGTGATTCGGTAAAACGTCAAGTGGATGGTATAATTCCCCAGGAAGATGCTGCTAAAGGTGGACTTCCTGCAAAGTATAAGGAGGCCAAAGAAGGTCCAACAGAAGAAGAAACTGTGATTGGTCACACACTGCCTGTGACAGAGTGGGTCCAGCTTCAAACCAATGAGGTCCAGAGCTACGAGGGCTGTGAGATGGTAAATAAGGTGAAGGGTCGTCAAAAGTGTGGAACAAGAGTCCGTAAGAAGACTGTCCACGGGTATATTGTCCCAACAAATAAAGTGTCTGAAGCCATTGTGGATAAAGGTGTTGCTGTACCTGTCTCTAGCCAAATGTCTGGTGGACAAATGGTGAATAATGACTCCATGTTACCTGTGAAGTGGGAGTCAGGAAGTATTACAGTCAACCCAAAAAGAAGAGAAGAGGCAGAAATTGTTTTACCGCCTGATGCTAATAGCAACAAGAAGAGGCTGAGATACAATGTTGCTATGTCCCTAACTAATGGAAGTAACCGTGGTAGAGATTCTAATGCCGAGACTGAGCAGTCGTCATTTGCATGCAGAAGTAAGATTGTCATCATTGATGTGCATGAAGTACGTGTTGGTTGGTCTCTGAGCTCCTGTGGATTCATGATAGGTGAAGATTCTTATGGCTATTTACTAAACGGATCAAAGTCATGCAATGGGTTGGCTGAAGACTATGGCGAAAAATATGATGAAAATGATGTGATCCCCTGTATGGCGAATTTTGAAGGTGATGAAGTAGAACTTGTCTTTGTACAGAATGGCCAGGATCTTGGCATAGCGGTTAAAGTGAGGAGAAACCGGAAAACTCGACTGACTGGAACTTGGAGGTTGAGACCGCCAGATGGGGACATCTGGAGAGACACTGGACAAGTGTATAGGATTGAAGAGGGACGTCGACATAATATGTCTTGTCCCATTGTAGCTCACCCCATGGGTAGTGAGGTGAGGGGGAGGGTATGTGAGAGTATGAACCTAGAGGGCGCTAGGGAGCGACCCAGGGCCAGGCCTGAAAAGGTCCTCAGCCACACCTATGGGTGGGGCACAACTCCAAAGGGAGTGGATACAGCGGCAGAGCTTCTGTGGAGAGGCATGCAGGTAGCAGGCGTACATTGGACCCAGTTGGAGATGGACAAAGCGGTCTGTGCCAGGAAGGCTGGGGTCCGGAAATGACTGAGTAGGAATCAGGCTGCTTATTGCCCCAGAGATCAGTTAGGGCCTATGGGTGGCCTAGGTCGTTTGTTATTTTGTGTATGTTACAGTTTCCTTAGCCGAATAAAAGCCATTTTTGTTTTGAATTGGCACCACCTGAACGCTGCTTCTCTGGTGCCCAGTACCACACCCACCGCTGTCGGGTCCAGGAGTCTGCCGCCATTGAGATTAATCCCTCCAAATTGTCACACAGCCCCAAAGCATGATGTTGCCACCCCCATGCTTCACAGTAGGTATGGCGTTCTTTGGATGTAACTCAGCATTTACTCTCCTCCAAACACGACAAGTTGTGTTTCTACCAAACAGTTCTACTTTGGTTTCATCTGACCATATGACATTCTCCCATTACTCTTCTGAAACATCCAAATGCTCTCTAGCAAACTTCAGATGGATCCGGATATGTACTGGCTTAAGCAGGGGGGACACATCTGGCACTGCAGGATCTGAGTCCCTGGCGGTGTAGTGTGTTACTGATGGTAGCCTTTCTTACGTTAGTCCCAGCTTTCTGCAGGTCATTCACTAGGTCCCCCCGTGTGGTTCTGGGATTTTTGCTAACCGTTCTTGTGATCATTTTGACTCCACGGGGTGATATCTTGCGTGGAGCCCCTGATCGAAGGAGATTATCAGTGGTCTTGTATGTCTTCCATTTTCTAGTTATTGCTCCCACAGTTAATTTCTTCACACCAAGCTGCTTGCCTATTGCAGATTCAGTCTTCCCAGCCTGGTGCAGGTCTACAATATTGTTTCTGGTGTCCTTCCACAGCTCTTTGGTCTTCACCATAGTGGAGTTTGGAGTGTGACTGTTTGAGGTTGTGGACAGGTGTCTTTTATACTGATAACAATTTCAAACAGGTTCCATTACTACAGGTAATGAGTGGAGGACAGAGAAGCCTCTTAAAGAAGAACTTACAGGTCTGTGAGAGCCAGAAATCTTGCTTGTTTGTAGGTGACCAAATACTTATTTTCCACCATAATTTGCAAATAAATTCTTAAAAAATCAGACAATGTGATTTTCTAGATATGGTTTCTCATTTTGTCTCTCATAGTTGAGGTCTACCTATGATGTCAATTACAGGCTTCTCTCATCTTTTTAAGTGGGAGAACTTGCACAATTGGTGGCTGACTAAATATTTTTTTTTCCCCACTGTATATACTCCACAGTGGCCCCACACACTATCATATGCTCCACAGTGGCACCCACACAGTATCATATGCTCCACAGTGGCCCCCACACAGTATCATATGCTCCACAGTGACCCCCACAGTATTATATGATCCACAGTGGCCCCCACACAGTATTATATACTCCACAGTGGCCCCCACACAGTATTATATACTCCACAGTGGCCCCCACGCAGTATTATATACTCCACAATGGCCCCCACGCAGTATTATATACTCCACAGAGGCCCCACGCAGTATTATATACTCCACTGTGGCTCCACGCAGTATCATATGCTCCACAGTGGCCCCCACACAGTATTATATACTCCACAGTGGCCCCCACACAGTATTATATACTCCACAGTGGCCCCCACACAATTATATACTCCACAGTGGCCCCACACAGTATTATATACTCCACAGTGGCCGCACAAAGTATTATATACTCCACAGTGGCCCCACACAGTATTATATACTCCACAGTGGCCCCCACGCAGTATTATATACTCCACAGTGGCCCCACACAGTATTATATGCTCCATAGTGGCCCCCACGCTGTATTATGTGCTCCACAGTGGCCCCCACATAGTATTATATGATTCACAGTGGTCCCCTCACAGTATTATATACTGCATAGTGGCTCCCACACAGTATTATATGCCCAGTAGTAGCCCCCACACAGTATTATATGCTCCTAACAGCCCCCCTCCACTCCGGTACTATTATTATACTCTGGGGTCTGCTCAGACCCCAGAGTATATAATCAGAGGACCAGGGAAGGTGAATAAAAATAATAAATACAGATACGCACCTTGCATTACCTTTCCTGGGCATCCTTAGTCTGTGCTGCTGTCTTCGGCCATCTTCAGACGTCCCTGCTGAGGCCTGTGATTGGTCACGGGGGCGCACTTATGTCATTACGCCGCTGCGTACCATGTGAACACTGGGGCCTAATCACAGGGCTCAGCATGGCCTCAGGAAGGATGCCGATTCCAGGAGAGGCGAGTATAAGTATTGATTATTTTGTCACCTCCCTTGGTGAAATACCTCGGCCCCTTTTCATTTGCAATATGTATAGCGGTAGGGGAACCAGGCTTTCCCTGACTGCTATCATAGTGGTCCGGGGCCCCGGCCATCTCCAACTGGCTGCGGGCCCCGTACCCCGCCAGGTCCTGTTGCAGTTACACCTCCTGCGACTGCGATCGTTACGCAGTAACAGTCAGCACACGGCAGCTGAGTGAACCCCTTCAGGAGCATGGGGCCCCAGCACTTGCCCAGGTATGCCGGGTGCTGACGCCGGCCCTGGAACAGATGCCATAGCAACATAGCGTTGGAGGAATGACATGTAAAGAAGTGAAGACTTGACATTAAAAACAAAAAAAAACCTCCATTTTCACAGAATCTAAAAACACAGCCTTACAATAATACACTTGGCATTATGCAAGCAACACAGCCTGCAGTCAGCCATGCCTCAATCATTTGCACAGACCCAGGGGACAGTCATGGTTGGTTTTGTTGACTACCATGATCATCATCATCATCTTGAAACAAATAAGGGTGAGCCTCTTCCCCAGCTGTAAAATATCAAGGTCCCCCCTCTGCATCTAAAGGAAAGTATTCCTCTTCCTCCTCCTCCAGCCTAGGAGTCTTAGATCCTCATGATGACTCAGACTCAGTAGTTCATTCTCCATACCTCCCAACTTTCAAAGGACAGAAAGAGGGACAAAATATGTGGCTCGCTATGTGCGCCACGGCAAATTTAGCTACACCTACTTCTACATTGACTCCGCCCATTCTCATCTATTTTTCCATGTGCCCCCACACAGTATAATGCTCCTACAGTCACCCTAACATTATATGCCCCCACATTATAATGTTCCCCTCCAATTGCCCCACAGTATTAAGTACCTCTCCCCGTGCCCCAGTTTAAACTGGCAGAAACTAGAGGGGGACATTAAACTGGGGCAGCTGGAGGATGACATTAAACTATGGGGTAGTTGGAGGGGGACATTAAACTATGGGTAGCTGGAGGGTGACATTAAAATATGGGGCAGCTGGAGGGTGACATGTCCTCCTCCAGCTACCCCCCTCGGTTTAATGTCTTCCTTCAGTTGCCCCCAGTTTAATGTCACCCTTCATCTGCCCCGTTTAATGTCCCCCTTTATCTGCCACCATCTTAATGTCCCCCCCTTCATCTGCCACCAATTTAATGTACCCCCTTCATCTGTCACCACCTTAATGCCCCCCTTCATCTGCCACCAGTTTAATTTCCCCTCCTACCACCAATTTAATGTCTCCCTTTATCTGCCACCAGTTTAATTGCCCCCTTCAAGTGCCTTCAGTTTAATTGCTCGTTCATCTGCCTTCAGTTTAACTGCCACCTACATTTGCCCCCAGTTCCCCCTTCTTGGTCACACATGCTGTCTCTTCTATCCTCATCTTCAATCACTCTCGTTCCCAGCAGCTTCCTCTGTGTAACATCACACTGTCTACCAGTATCCAGAATAGCTCCGCCCACACAAGAGTCTGATCACATGGTCATGACATCATCAAGGGTCCTTTAGCCACTATGATTTAGCATCTACCATTTAGCCTTTACCTTACCCTAATAAAGTTTGTTAATAGCAAAACACTTCAGGGGCATAGCGGGACAAATTGTAAGCTATGCGGGACTGCGGGACAGCAGTGTAAAATCGGGACTGTCCCGCCAGATGCGGGACGGTTGGGAGCTATGCATTCTCCTCTAGTTCCTCTTGTGGGGAAAGTGACCATGAGGTAGTAACCATTCACTGCCTTCTGCAGCTGCTCACACAAACACTCCAGCATCGGTTGCGACTAGAATGGAGTTGCTCCTGGTAGGTCCTTCCTCCAGCAACTCCAATCTAGTCACCTCACTAGTGAACGGTCTAGAATGGAGTTGCTGGAGGGAGGACCTACCAGGAGCAACTCCATTCTAGACAATTCATTACTGAAATGACTAGATTGGAGATTGGAGTTGCTGGAGGGAGGACCTGCTAGAACCAACTCCAATGTAGACAGTTCATTACTGAGGTGACTATAATGGAGTTGCTTACAGGAGCTGCCGCCAGAAACTCCAATCTAGTCACCTCATTACAGGACAAGCTAGAGTGGAGTTTCTATAGGGAGGATCCTGGAGTCAGAACTGGCCAAGAGGGACATGATATATGTATATATATATATATATATATATATATATATATATATATATATATATATTATCAATAGGAAAGGAGGAAAAACACATTCCTGTATATATATACATATGGCTCTCATAAATAATATATAATATAAATATAAATATTATATATATTATATATTATCTCCATCATCCACACTGCCCAGTTTCACACAGTATGTTAGCTGCCACACAAGAGACAACAAAACACTGGACTTGTTCTTTGCCAACGCGAGGGAGGCATATAATTCATCAGCCCTACCGCCCCTGGGGAGATCAGATCACAACCTAGTACATCTCTGACCTGTGTACAAGCCACTTGTACGTAGAGAACCAGCTGTCACCCGCACAGTGAGGATATGGTCCGAGGAGAGTGATGAGGCTCTGAGGGATTGTTTTGACACAACCGCATGGGAAGTTCTGCAGTATTCTTATGGAGAAGATATAGAAGGACTCACACACTGCATAACGGACTACATTAATTTTTGTGTGGACAACACAGTACCCACAAAAGTGGTGAGGCGCTTCTCCAATAACAAACCATGGATTAACTCTGATATAAAAACACTACTTAAGGAGAAAAAGATGGCATTTAGGACAAGAGATAAGGAGGGGTTGAGGGAAGTAAAAAAGGAGCTGAGGCATCAAATCAGGCAGGGAAAAGCCAGTTATAAAGAAAAAATGGAAAAGCAAATGGAAAGAAAAGACATAAGGGGGGTCTGGGAGGGGCTTAAGTCAATTTCGGGTCATAAACAGTCTGTCTGCCAGATTGAGGCAGATGTTAATTGGCTTAATGAACTAAACCTATTCTTCAACAGATTTAATCACACACCAGCTACTCCCACCCCAGTATGCCCTTCAGCTCCCCCCACCACAATGACTTCTCCCCATTCACCCCATGTGGCTACTTCCCAACAGACCAGTAAATCCAGAAATCTGTCTTTATCTGGCCACAGTCTGACCTTCACACGGGCCCAGGTGAGGAAGGAGATGAAAAAGATCAAGGCGAGGAAAGCCGCAGGGCCAGATGACATCAGTGCAAGGCTAATTAAGACTTGCGGGGACCAGCTGTGTGGTATAATTACATATATGTATAATATGAACCTGAGGCAGGAAATAGTCCCTGAATTATGGAAATCTTCTTGTGTGGTACCAGTTCCAAAGAAACCCCACCCTATGGACCTCAATGACTACAGACCTGTAGCACTGACATCCCACCTGATGAAGATCTTGGAGAGATTGGTTCTCACACATCTCCGCCCTCTAGTGAGCCCCGCTATGGACCCCCTCCAGTTTGCTTATCAGCCAGGCATTGGGGTAGATGATGCCATCATCCATCTTCTGCACAGGGCTCTGTCTCACCTGGAGAAACCAGGGAACACAGTGAGAATAATGTTCTTTGACTTCTCCAGTGCTTTTAACACCATACAGCCCAGGTTATTGAGGGACAAGCTGGGCCTTGCTGGAGTGGACCACCACCTCTCCAACTGGATCCTAGACTACCTCACAAATCGACCTCAATACGGGAGAGACCAAGACTGTGTGTCAGGTACCGTGATCTGTAATACAGGGGGAACCTCAGGGTACGGTTCTCGCCCCTTTCCTCTTCACACTGTACACTGCAGATTTTAGGTGCAACTCATCCAGCTGCTACCTACAGAAGTATTCTGACGACTCTGCAATAGTGGGTCTCATCACAGATGATGATGATAGGGAGTACAGAGAACTGAACCAGGTTTTTGTGGACTAGTGCCACCGGAACCACCTGAAGATTAATGCGGGGAAGACCAAGCAGATGGTGGTGGACTTCCGTAAGGGCAGAAGCCCTCCTAAACCAGTGGACATCCTGGGGACGGGCATCGAGATTGTGAACACCTATAAGTACCTGGGTTTGCTCCTTAATAATAAGCTGGACTGGGCAGATCATATGGAGGCCCTGTACAGGAAGGGCCACAGCAGGCTCTACCTGCTTAGGAAGCTGAGAGCCTTTGGAATCCGGGGGGCACTTCTTAGAACTTTCTTCAACTCGGTAGTGGCATCAGCCATCTTCTTTGGAGTGGCCTGCTGGGGGAGCAGTATATCAACGAGGGATAGGAATAGACTCGACAAGCTGATTAGAAGGGCCAGCTCTGTCCTGGGGAGCCCACTGGACCCAGTGCAGGTGGTGGGTGACAAAAGGATACTGTCCGTGGTGAGCTCCATGCAGAAGAAGAAGTCCCATTCCATGCATGAGACTGTGATCGCGCTGAGCAGTACTGTCAGTGACCGACTGCTCCACCCTAGGTGTGAGAAGGAGCGCTATCGGAAGTCTTTCCTCCCCACCACGTTTAGGCTGTACAACCAACACCGACCTAAGCGGAGATCATTACACACAGAGAACTGAAATATCTCTCTGCCTGTTAAATCCCCCCCCCCCTCTGCTACGTCCTATCTGTCTGTCTGCTATTATTGTAATGCCTCTCACCTTGGAACATTCCTGTACATGTTGTATTTGTATTTGTATCTGCTTATCTTTGCTGCTGTAACACACTGAATTTCCCCATTGTGGGACTATTAAAGGACTATTATTATTATTATTATTATTATTATTATATATGCATATAATTTATGAGTACCATATGTATATATAATTTGCACCAGACCAGTTCTGAGACATTGTCCGGATATGGTCTGAAAAGGGCAGTGACGCCTCGGCCTAACGTGTTTGTTATATCTCGCGCCACTTTCTTGTTGTAAGTGATAATGGAAATATATGGCAATTCATAACTGACATAGATCTAAATTCTGATGTATCACTGTGCGCCTGATTTATGAGTATATAGTTACTACAGGTAGGTTCATGGTGTTGGTGTATTCTGTAGTTGCTATAGGTAGGTCCTCCTTACAGCAACTCCATTCTAGCTGTCTCACAACAGAATTGACTAGAATGGAGTTGCTGCAGCTAGGTTCATATTCTCATTATATTCTATAGTTGCTATAGCTAGGTCCTCCTTACAGCACCTCCATTCTACCTGTCTCACTACAGAACTGACTAGAATGGAGTTGCTGCAGGTAGGTTCATAGTCTCGGTGTATTATATAGTTGCTATAGGCAGGTCCTCCATACAATAACTCCATACCAGCTGTCTCACAACAGAATTGGCTAGAATGGAGTTGCTGCAGGTAGGTTCATATTCTCATTATATTCTATAGTTGCTATAGCTAGGTCCTCCATACAGCAACTCCATTCTAGCTGTCTCACAACAGAATTGACTAGAATGGAGTTGTTGCAGGTAGGTTCTTGGTCTCGGTGTATTCGTTGATTGTAATGTCAATCTGTATTCCCTTAGTCCAGACAGCAGCACAATATGGGGTATCTCTGCCCCTGTGTGTTGTTTAGGACAGGTGGAACCTTTAATTAGCACCAAAAAGGTGCCTCCTACTAGCCCTATAAGAGGGCACAAGAGACCTCCCTCCACTGTGTAAATTATAAACAAGCTTCTAGGGAGGGAAGCCTTGTGCTGCTGTCTGGACTAAGGGAATACAGATTGACATTACAATCAACGATTCCCCTTACGTCCGACAGCAGCACAATATGGGGAGATAGCAAGTAATTCCCCTAGGGAGGGTTTCCTCGCCTTACAACGTCAAGGACTGACTGACCAAAGGCAGTTGTCTGGAAACTGCGGATGTCCAATGATAATGTTTAACAAAAGGTCAACTGAGATGACTATGATGCAGCCGCACAAATCTGGTCCAATGGTAAGGACCGATACTCAGCCAAAGAAGTCGACAACCCAGGTCGAGTGGCCGTAGAAAGACTGGAGGGAATAACTCCTGAATAAGAAAGGAAGACTTAATTGTCTCCTTGATCCATGTGGATAGAGTAGGCTTGGAAGCCTTGAGGCCTCTGTTTTTACACTGCATATCAATTAGTAGGCTTTCGGCCTTCTTAAGCGGTTGAGTGTGGAATAGGTAAATCCACAGACACCTTACCACATCTAAGGTATTGAGCTTTTCTTCCTCCTCAGAGGTTGGAGAGGGGAAAAACACAGGTAACGAAATTAGCTGATTGCTATTATAGTATGAGGGGACCTTAGGGATAAACCCAGGCAAACCTAAGGTGCACCCTATCTGCAAAAACAAAATGTACGGTTCTCTAGAAGAGAGGGCCTGGAGTACCCCTACTCTTTGGCAGATATAATAGCCAACAAAAAAGTGGTTTTGTAGGCTAAATATTTTATCCCCGTAGTCTCCAAGGGTCCAAATGGAGGACCGCACAGGCCTGTAATGACTACCGCAAGGTCCCACTGGGGATGATACTGAGGGCTTTAGCCTCATTGCCCCTTTAAGGAACCTTGTAACCAGAGGATCCTGAGACAGACGTCTGTTCAAATGAGCGGAGAGGGCCGCAATCTGCACTTTCAAAGTGGCAGGGGCAAGGCCCTTATCCAAACCGTCCTGAAGAAAATATCAGCCGTTGAAGGTTCTAGATTATTAATACCCTTCTTGGAGCACCACTCCACGAAAATCTTGGCTGTCCTCTGGTAGTTCTTACTGGTAGATTCTGCTCTTGCAGAATAAAGGGTCTTCAGGACGGCCTCTGACAGTCCTCTATCCTGCTGTAGGGACTGCTCAACCTCCAGGCTGTCAGGTTGAATCTCCAGAGATCCTGGCACTTCAGAGATCCTTGGGAAACCAGGTTCTGGATGGGGGGAAGCCTCCAATATATCCCTCGACTCATCTCCATGAGTTGGGAAAAACCAAGCTCTTTTTGGCCAGAATGGAATGATGGCTATCACAGAGACTTGGTCCTGTCTGATTTTCATTAATACCTTTGGTATTATTGGAATTGGAGGGAAGGTGTATGCCAGCCTGGACCTCCAAGGGATGGACAGGGCATCCACTGCCAAGGGATTGTCCTCCTGGTAAAGGGAACAGAACTTCTCCACCTTGGCGTTGAGTCGGGTTGCCATGAGGTCTATTTCTGGAAGACCCCTGTTCAGGGTAATCTGATGAAAGACTTCTGGATTGAGTGACCATTCTCCTGATACGGCATAAACCCGACTCAACCGATCCGCTACTATGTTCAGGGAGCCCTTGATGTGAACTGCGGATAAATGGGTTAGATTTTTCTCTGCCCATGTAAATATCAGATCTGCCTCCCTAAGGAGGGTTGGTGATCTGGTGCCTCCCTGTCTGTTCACGTACAGCACTGTGGTCATGTTGTCTGACCGGATTTTGACTGCTCTTCCCTGGGAAGAGGCAAGCAATAGAGTAAGGCACGATATACGGCTCTGAGCTCCTTCCAGTTGGACGAGGTCCTTTTTTCAGGAGCGCTCCAGACTCCCTTTATGGAGTTTTCGTCCAATGGGCTCCCCATCCCGAGAGGGATGCATCTGTAGTCAACAGGGTCCAAGAAGGTTGGACCGTGGACCTTCCGTCTTTCAGGTGCAACCACCACTTGAGGGAAAAAGACGGGTCCTGGGGGAGAGTCGAATCTTCTTGCTGAATGTAAGAAGGGAGCGATCCCAAGCCTCTAGTAACTCCTTATGGAGGGGACGTAAGTGGCACAAGGCCCATGGGACTGCCTCCACTGAGGAAGACATCAAGCCCAGGATCTTCATCAATGTTCTGATGGAGGCTATCGGCTTTTTGAAGAGGTGCCGGACTGCCGCAACCAGCTTCTCCTTCCTTGCTGGTGTCAAGGAGATTTGCAGGCGGACTCAATCTAGGAAGTAGTTTTCTCAGAGGAACTTCCTTCGAGTTGGAGGGATCGTTTTTGACTTCTCCCAATTTATAAGCCATCACAGACTCTGAAGGCTGTCTGTAGGTACTGGAGCAGAACAGACTGACTGGGCCTTTATCAACCAGTCGTCTAGATAAGGCACCAAGAATATCCCCTGAAGCCTGAGGGTGGCCGTTATGGGGGCCACTACCTTTGTAAAGGTGTGGGAAGCAGAGGAGATCCCGAAGGGTAGTGCTGTGAATTGAAAGTGCTTCCTGTGGCCGGAAACTACTACGGCAATCCTTAGAAAAAAACCTTCTGTGTGGAGGTAAATAGAAATATGCAAATAGGCGTCTTTTATATCCAAAGTCACAAAAAACATCGCCTTAGAGGAGAAAGGTGGTGACAGACTTTATGGTTTTCCTATGGAAGCGCTTCTTTTTGATGAAGCGGTTGAGGTACCTTAAGTCTATGATCATTCTCCACTTGTCTGCCGGTTTTGGCATCAGGAAGACGGGAGAATAGACACTGGATCCTTCTTCTAGAGAAGGGACTTCCACCAGGGCTCCCTTGTGAATGTACTCTCAGATGAAGCATTCCAGGGAGGGTGCGAGTTAACACAAACCGATCCTGAGGAGGACGGAGGAACTTCATTGCATAACCTTTTTGGATTACCTACCGGACACATGGGTCTCGAATTTTTTCCTGCCCGCAGTTGAGAAAGTGGGAGACACGACCTCCGACAGGAATCTCGGCCACAGGAAAACTGCTTCTGATGTCAAAAGCTAGGCTTGACTTTTTTATCATCAGACTTCGGAATCTCCGGCCGGCGCCTCTAGAGGAATAACTAGAGCCTCTCTGGACTGCCTTCCACGACGAGGTGGATAGCCTCTACCACGGCCAGAGCCAGACCTATCTCTGAAGCCCTGGGGTAAAGTTTTACCCTTCTTGTCGGCCAAGCCCTCTAGGATCTCATCTAGGGCACAGCCAAAGACTCTACCCGGCTCAAAGGGTAATGCGCACAAATTATACTTTGAGGGGAACACAGCTCTCCAAGGTTTTAACCATAGAGGTCTTCCTGCTGCAGTGTTCTTGGTAAGTGCCAGGAATTTGGCCGCCAGCCTTAATTGATGGTGGGAGGCTTCCGTTAAATATTCAGCTGCTAGGGAAACTGAGCCTAGAAACCCTAGCAGCTCGTCTCTGGAGACTCCAGAGTCGGTCACTTTCGAGGTGGACCAGGTCAGTACATAATTTGGCTGACACTTCACAGGATGCAACCGCCACAGCGGTCTTGGGCGAGGCAGCTGAATAAGCCTTCTTGAAGGTATTGTCGAAGCGCCTGCCATGGCGTCGTGCAGATTTTCTCCATCATCTGATGGTACCTTAGTGCGGCAGGACAGTTTAGCCACCGCCATATCCACCTTGGGAGGAGGACCCCATTGATCCCATTGAGCAACTGGGAATAAAGCGCTGAACCTCCTAGGAACCACAAGAGGTTTTTCAGGACTTCTCCACTCTGAGGACATAAATTTTTGTAATGTCTGGTCCACTTGGAAGACCCTAGGCCCTCTATAGGTGGACGCGGAGGCTTCCCTGTCAACATCACGATCCTTAGACCGGATGGACTTCAGCAGCCGGCTTAATTTTTCGAGAGGAAGCACGGCCTGCTGGGATCTTCAGTGGAATCGTCAGATGAGAGTGTCTCGTCCACTATCTGATAATCTTCATCAGAGATCCGTAATGAAGATTGTGTCTCAATCTGCGGTCTCTTGGCAATCTGGGCGATGGAAGAACGAATCTCCTTTAAGAGACTCCTCATATAGTCCTTTACCCAAGTAACAACTGCGGTGACCAGATGGAAGGTAACGCTGCAGTTGGGATTGCGGGGTGCAAACAGCACAGACTTGTCACGGTCTCTGGGCACGAGGGCGCAGCGCTGGTGCTGTCCCACGTTACCACCACTGGTACCGGTGATGAGGGGGCTGCACAAATGTTGGTGGTGATTGTTCCCCCGGGGCGCTTCCCCTATACTGTGCCGACTGGTGGTGTTTGGGGCGCCCTGATGTTGTCGGTGCAGAGTCAGACACAGAAACGGTTGTAAAGTTGAACTTTTACTTCCATGGGTGTGGAGGCACAAATGCTTAAACAGTTTCTTCAATACAAAACAACGGGGTACGCCTGGTGACACAGCAAAGTCCTGGGGTGCAGGGTAGACTTGATGAAAGGTGTTCCTAGCCCCTTATACTTCAGTGTTACAGCCCTAAGGTGCGTCTGGGCTCCTATTTGGCTCATAGGAGGATGCCCACCATGATACTAGTACATAATATTCCCCACTCACGTTATGTGGTCCTGATAGCTCAGAGTTTCGGGGTACAATAGTCAGGGTGGCAGGATATTCCACAGGTCTGGCCTTGGCCCCTGGATCCTGTGATACTTGCTATGGAGCACGTGTTCCAGAATGTTCTCTCCACAGTCTCATGCTGACAGGATAATGATGCTTGACTTCCTTCAGGGCGATGGCTAGGCAGACAGGAGACAGGATCTTCTGAATAGCTGGAGTATGTCAGCTCTCCAACCTTCCTGGGCCTGTCTAGGACTTGAGATTCCTGCACTAAACTCACTGCTTTCTTCACAGGACATCACACTTATCTCCTCACCTCCTCCTCCTAACACTCCACACTTCTAACTCCTCACACGCAGGACCTTCCTGCAGGGGTGTTACCATGGGGACCCGGTGATCCGCTGACTCCTCCCCTTTTCCCAGGCGATGTCCTCCCATTGGACATTTGGTTACTATTCAATCCTATGGGAGGTGTAATGCATGTGTGAGGCTCACTAGGTGGCGCTGTGTTGTGTGAGACTCAGGACCCCCTGCTATGTCACACAGGCTATGAAGCAACAGGAAATAATACAATGCACAGAGATCACCCTCAGCCCAGCCATAGCCAGCTCTGGGATGCCACACAACCTCTTATAGAAGGTACTTCCGGCAGGGTCTGCGACACTGGTGATAGCGGGTAAAATCATAGCCGTCAGGTAAAGGGGTATTGCAATCCAAACACATTAGGTGTTTCAAGTTTAGAGGAATTTTTCCTCCTAAGCGCATCGCCATTACGTGCTGCAGAAGATGACATCTGAAACATCAAACAGCCACGTGACACTGAAACAGGGAAGATCGCCAAGCATCGCATAAAAACCCAAGGGGTACCTCTTTTTTTTTTTTTTTTTTTGAATCGGTCACTTGAAGAGAGAAAAAAAACCGTCAGAAAAAACCAGCCACCGCAACCCGCAGCAGAGGAGCTAGAAACCACTCACTCAACAAATAAAGGACTGCATTCAGACCTTTTAAATGTAATCCAGCAGCGAGGGGAGGAAGCCAACAAAGAAACATTTATACAGCACCAAAACAAGTCAAACGCCATACTGGAACATAGAGGAGCATAAGCCTAAGCCAGAGGCTCAAAATACAAGCAGCAAAAATCAATTCTATATTTTGCCTTTAAATTTTAAATTTCCAAACTTACCGCACTTTTTCCGAGAAAACCGGAAGTAGGGCGCAGTGGTGCGCAAAGGCTTCCTTCCCCTGGGAACACGGGACTGGAGAAAAGTTCCGACCGAGGAGGTTCCCCGCTTACTTCCAGGATCGCGCTGCCTGCAGATGGATGCCGGATAACGCTGCGCTGCGGTGCGAAGGCCCGAAGGACCGGAGGTTTTTTCTTTGGGACCGAGGTACCCCAAAAAGGTAAGCCAGGAGTAACTAAAACCCCTAGCAACGGGAGGTCACAAGAGACCTCCGTCCACCTGTTACACACAGGACAGAAAAAAAAACACAGTGGAGGGAGGTCTCTTGTGCCCTCTTATAGGGCTAGTAGGAGGCACCTTTTTGGTGCTAATTAAAGGTTCCACCTGTCCTAAACAACACACAGGGGCAGAGATACCCCATATTGTGCTGCTGTCGGACGTAAGGGGAATCTTTAGTTGCTATAGGTAGGTCCTCCTCACAGCAACTCCATTCTAGCTGTCTCACAACATAATTGACCAGAATGGAGTTGTTGCAGGTAGGTTCATAGTCTCAGTGTATTCTGTACAGGTTGGTCAGTATAGGGTCTATATCTAACACTAAGCTCCCCATACAGTGATATTAATAAAACAAACAACATCGACATTTTAAAAAATATATTTGATTGAAATAAAAACCCCCGCACAACCCTCATTAACCATTTTATTTATTTATTTATTTTATTTTTTTTTAAAAACCCACCTCCTCTGGTTATCAACGTAGTCTATCAAAGCCAAATAAAATCTCCCCCCAATGATCCTACTTACCTGTCCAGGTATAGTATTACCTGCTCTCGTTGAATAAACCAGCAAATGGCATCCCATGTGATGGGGTTATTAGAGTAAAGCTAGGATCACATCTGCAGCTGGTTCTACGTCGTTTAGGTTCAGCGGGGAACCCAAATGATGGAGAGCCAGACTGCTAAAACAGTGGACACGAGTACCCATGGATACAAGGGGAGCCCACTGACTATAATGGGACCAGTTGTTTCCATACTGAAATAGGCAGAGAGAAAAGTCCTGTGCAGGACTTTTCTCTCTGCAGATTTCTGCGGCCAATGTGAACTTAGCCTCAAATGAAGTCTAGTAAACCCCCCTTTTTTGGTTATTTGAGCACCAGAATGTGAGGACTCAGGATAGGCAATCAATGCAGAGGTACCCTACAGATCTCCAGTGTTGTACAAACTGTAAAGGTAAGTGTAGGTACCGCAGGGCTGCCCCATTAAAGTCTCTGTACCAGAGATCTGGAGGGGTATAAGGTGTTGGGCCTGGCCTTTCCTGAGAAAGCGGATAAATCCTTAAGGGGAGGCACCCCACGTGGCCTATACGCCGCGGTTTGCCAGCGGCAGAAACGTGGCAAAAAAAAAAAAAAAAAAAAATGCGAATCCCATCCCCACTTTGTAGTAAAATACACACAGCAGACACACCGTCGTGGTTTTGGAAATCGCAGCATGTCAATTCTAGATTTCGAGAGGAAATCTGCAGCTTTTCTCGCAGCGCTTTTTTGCTGCGGGACGCTACGTAGGCCCTTAGCCTAAACCACAGTCATGTCAAGCTTGTGATTAACCCCTTCTTGGGTAATCAGCCATTCAATCACTTAGATGGAATCACTGATTGCAGGAGGTCTGGGGAGTCCTTGGTGAATACATTGGGGGTCAAGTTATATTAATGAATATGCGGGCAAAACACAGACAGCCTGCTATGCAAATAAAGTATAGCAGCCCTAATAGACCCCCCACCCCTTAGATGCCAGCAGCACAACAAGGACCCCTGCTCTCCTTCAGATGAGAGCAGCACCCAAAAGACCCTGTTTCCCTCGATGCCAATGGCACCCCAGGAACTCCTATACCGCCCTAAACATCAATCCAATCCCCCAGACTCTCCAGGATACAGTCCCATGTAAAACATCAGTCTCTTTTCAGCCCCTCAATTTACAGTCCCATGTAAATACATCACTCCCTGCTCTCAGCCTCCACCAACATGCAGTCCTATGCAAAACAATCCTATCACTCCCCTTCCATCATACAGTCCCACAAAACAGTCCTCACAGCTTTCTGTTCTCCATCTACACGAGCTCCACTCCTGCTTCCTCTATATAGCACAGAGTTGTGATAGCAGAGACTCCGCCCTCATTGGAGAGGCTCCGCCCCTTCCTGTGACATCATACCTACCAGGAGCAACTCCACTCTAGTCAGGATCCTCCAGCATCTTCAACCCCATGTGCAATTCACCTTGCACCCCTAAAATGAGGGAAGGGGAGTGTAAACAATAGCCTGATGAAGTTGGGGGCTGAAAGTGGTCAAGTGAGGAGGAACCGTAGTAGGTGGATGAGCCCTGCCTGGTTTTAGAAATGGGCCTACACAAAAGAAGTGGTGTCAGTGCTAGCATGTGTCCTTTGTATGTTTCTGGACTGTAGTCGCTGCTGCTTAAAACACTGACCCAGTGGGCCCTGAAAGCCATATATTGTTCCTGTCCATAATTGCTGCTCCACATGTTGATGGTGCAATATACCTTTTCCCACACTGACATATCCAAAAATAGGTCCACATTCTCTGACACATGGAGATATAAACAGATACAATTTTCTTAGAGAAATAATGGTGTTAGGATATCCTCCATCATGGCTCAACACAAGCCATCAGTTGGCAAAAAGCAGTGAAATCCATTAAATGATATGGCAGAAACTGCACTACCAGCAACTTTGCCAGGTGTGAGTTTAGTTGCAGGACCATGGGATGACTGGGAACATGCCTCCCTAATGCACTGAAGAGGTGGTTATAGTAATACATTGCATGACAGTCACACTGGATTTGTGGAGTGACAGTGGAAGTTTTTCTGTTCATTATCATAGTCATAGTCTTTATTTTTTTTTTTTTTTTACAAAAAAGATTTTTGGAAAAAAATTTCTTGAGATTAAGCACTGTAAGTGTGACCGTGCCAATGAAAATTGGAGTAAAACACAGTGTGTCATAGTCAGATTAGATTTTTAGAGTGAAAATAGCATTTTTACTGTACTTTTTATTTTAAAAATCTATTTAAAAAAAAAAACTTTAAAATAAGATGTTGCACTAAAAAGGTGACTTGGTCAGTGTATGTGTAACACAGTAGATACCACAGTGCAGACCTTTTCTCTTTACTCTTATGATTTTTTGCATCTGTGTAAAATTGATTAAATCTAGATAAACTATGTTTCAGAATCATCCTCCTCTATAATTCAAAAGTACTATTGCAATGTTTTTTTTTCCCTCTCTCATTGCAGTAGCTTCACTAGCTGAGATTTTCTACCTAATCTGCTTTTTCGTAAAATGGCACTTCTTCTCCCTGCACAAGATCATATATGGTGATATGACATCATCACTGTAACCTCTCCACCCACCACTCATAATAGGTTGAGAGGCTGCCTTAGTTACAGAAACCATCTGATCCTCCTGCTCTGCTGTTCTACCTTGTGATACTTTTTGAAATTTCAGGTAGAAACTGGTTTGTTCTAAACCAGTTCACTCATCGCTAGTGGGCATCTTTAGAACACTGAAGAACCCATTGCAGAACCTGAAACACAAACAAATCAAAATATTTGCTACTATTGTTTTTGCTACTATATTTTTTATGAAGGTTATTATGTGTTGTCTCATACATAGAAAAGGCACAGATATGAGAATTCCTTTCTCCTGCCACTTATATGCTTAACATTGCGTTAGTGTATAAATTTATGTACAGGGTGGGCCATAAGTATGGATACACCCAGATAAAATGGAAGTGGTTGCTGATATCACCTTACCGTTTGTGGTATATTAGTACATGTGAAGGGGGAAACATTTGAGGCTGGGTGACGCCCATGGCGGCCATCTGCAAAGCCGCCATTTTGGATTTAACTTTACTTTTTTCAATGGGAAGGGGGTCTTGTGACACATCAAACACATGGAGAATTGCACAAGAAAAACAATGGTGTGCTCATTTTTAACATAGCTTTATTCATTATCGAGTTATTGACACGTTTCTTATTGTTACAGCCATTGACATATCGAAGAGGTTAACCGATCAGGAGCGGACAGACATTGTGTTGATGTCTGGTGAACGCATCCTCGGTGAGATGTTGTAGCAGCTGGATCTTATAAGGGTGCCATCTGTGTGTAGCCAGTATCCGTCGAATGGACGTTCGACTGATGCCACACTCCAGGGACATACGTCAAGTGCTACGCTGTGAGCTCTTGGTAAATGCTGCCAGGACAGCCACTGATGTTTCGTCATTGGTGACAGTTTTCATACGTCCAGATTTGGGCTTATCCAACATCAAACCAGTTGCACGAAATTTGACGAGCAGTTTGCTAACTGTGGCATGGGAGATGGGTTGTCTCATAGGGTTTCTTGCATTGAAGTCTGCTGCAATGACCCGGGTAGTGCGTTCACCAGACATCAACACGATGTCTGCCCGTTCCTCATCGGTTAACCTCTGCGACATGTCAATGGTTGCAACAATAAGAAACACGTCAATAACTCAATAATGAATAAAGCTACATTAAAAATGAGCACACCATTGTTTTTTTGTGCAATTCTCCATTTGTTTGATGTGTCACATGACCCCCTTCCCATTGAAAAAAGTAAAGTTGAATCCAAAATTACAGCTTTGCAGATGGCCCCCATGGGCGTCACCCGGCCTCAGATGTTTCCCCCCCTCCCATGTACTAATATGCCACAAACGGTAAGGTGATATCAGCAACTTCCATTTTACCTGGGTCTATGCATACTTATGGCCCACCCTGTACTTCACACATCAAGTATAATTCACATTAGAAAGAAGTGAATTAACTTTTCAACTGTCAAGCTATTAATCCCTTTTTAACACTTTAATGACACACTTTAATGGCACAGTCTATTTGAACTTTAGGGCGCAAATATCTTTGCTATTTTTTATACCTGCATTTTTGATTATTTTATCAATGTTGCAGAACTTTTATTATTCATTTCTTAACAGTGGTGGAAAAGAACTTAAATTCTGCTATTGTGTTTTAGAATTTGGCTTTAAGCCGTGTTTTGGGCGCGATGGAAACCGCAAAAACCGTGGCATTTTATAGTCCCTGCAAAGTAGTTGCATACATTCCAGAAAAATACGTTACATTTTTGGAAATCGCAGCATATCAATTATACCTACGGAAATGCTGGCTGTTTCCATATAGATATAATTGAAGCAGAAAAGTCTGCTTACTTTCAGTGAAAAGCGCTTCGGGAAAAACCATGATGCATTTTTGCTGAGGTTTTTCCTGCAGCGCTTTTTGGCTGCGGCTCGCTACTTGAGTTTGAGTTTGAGTTGGAAGGGACCTCAAGGGCCATCGAGTCCAACCCCTGCAAAAGCAGGAATTCCTAAAACATCCCAGCTATATACCTATCCAGTCCACTTGGGACTTTAGCCTCAAAGTGTTCTTTGTGCTGTATAAAGGATATGATTATTTTATTTTATGGGTTGTTAAGATTGCGTCAGTACAAAATTTATAGTTTTTTTATGTTTTAATGTTTTTTTTTTACTTTTGTGCAATAAAAACAGTTATCTGTGGGAGAAACAGAAATCAAATTCCTTTTCTTATTTTAATTTTGAAGTCTGTTGTTCTGATCCTCATATTGACCAGAACAATAAACAGGCTTCAGCAGTCTGAAGGTACTCTAAAGGTGTGCTGTGTTTTATTTGTACTACATTTACAGTGGGTACGGAAAGTATTCAGACCCCTTTAAATTTTTCGCTCTTTGTTTCATTGCAGCCATTTGCTAAAAGCAAAAAAGTGCATTTTATTTCTCATTAATGTACACTCAGCACCCCATCTTGACAGAAAAAAAACAGAAATGTAGATATTTTTGCAAATTTATTAAAAAAGAAAAAACTGAACTATCACATGGCCATAAGTATTCAGACCCTTTGCTCAGTATTGAGTAGAAGCACCCTTTTGAGCTGGTACAGCCTTGAGTCTTCTTGGGAATGATGCAACAAGTTTTTCACATCTGGATTTGGGGATCCTCTGCCATTCTTCCCTGCAGATCCTCTCCAGTTCCGTCAGGTTGGATGGTGAACATTGGTGGACAGCCATTTTCAGGTCTCTCCAGAGATGCCCAATTGGGTTGAGGTCAGGGCTCTGGCTGGGCCAGTCAAGAATGGTCACAGAGTTGTTCCGAAGCCACTCCTTTGTTATTTTAGCTGTGTGCTTAGGGTCATTGTCTTGTTGGAAGATGAACTTTCGGCCCAGTCTGAGGTCCAGAGCACTCTGGAAGAGGTTTTCTTCCAGGATATCTCTTTACTTGGCCGCATTCATCTTTCCTTCAGTTGCAACCAGTCATCCTGTCCCTACAGCTGAAAAACACCCCCATAGCATGATGCTGCCACCACCATGTTTCACTGTTGGGATTGTATTGGGCAGGTGATGAGCAGTGCCTGGTTTTCTCCACACATACCACTTAGAATTAACGCCAAAAAGTTCAATCTTCGTCTCATCAGACCAGAGAATCTCATTTCTCATAGTCTGGGAGTCCTTCATGTGTTTTTTGGCAAACTCTATGCGGGCTTTCATATGTCTTGCACTGAGGAGAGGCTTCCTTCTGGTCACTCTGCCATAAAGCCCCGACTGGTGGAGAGCTGCAGTGATAGTTGACTTTGTGGAACTTTCTCCCATCTCCCTACTGTATCTCTGGAGCTCAGCCACAGTGATCTTTGGGTTCTTCTTTACCTCTCTCACCAAGGCTCTTCTCCCACGATTGCTTAGTTTGGCTGGACGGCCAGGTGTAGGAATAATTCTGGTCGTCCCAAACTTCTTCCATTTAAGGATTATGGAGGCCACTGTGCTCTTAGGAACCTTGAGTGCTGCAGAAATTCTTTTGTAACCTTGGCCAGATCTGTGCCTTGCCACAAATCTGTCTCTGAGCTCCTTGTGCAGTTCCTTTGACCTCATGATTCTCATTTGCTCTGACATGCAATGTGAGCTGTGAGGTCTTATATAGACAGTTGTGTGCCTTTCCTAATCAAGTCCAGTCAGTTTAACTAAACATAGCTGGATTCCAATGAAGGAGTAGAACCATCTCAAGGAGGATCAGAAAGAAATGGACAGCATGTGAGTTCAATATGAGTGTCACAGCAAAGAGTTTGAATACTTATGACCATGTGATATTTCAGTTTTTATTTTTTAATAAATTTGCAAAAATATCTACATTTCTGTTTTTTTTTTCTGTCAAGATGGGGTGATGAGTGTACATTAATGAGAAATAAAATGAACTTTATTGCTTTTAGCAAATGGCTGCAATGAAACAAAGAGTGAAAAATTTAAAGGGGTCTAAATACTTTCCGCACCCACTGTATTTGTGTACCCCTGGTACACCCTCAGTGTAAAGTATACACAACAGCACTACCTGTCTCTTTTTGTGTCACAAGGTTTCAAGTTTCAGTGCTAGTTCATGCTGAGCCCAACAATGATGTGATGCTCTCCACAACACTGATTAATACAGACCAGGAAAATTGTAAAGACAGGTTAGCGATACCTAAGCTAAGGCTTCATGCACACGATCGTGTGCAGTTTATCGATCAGTAAAAATGGCACGGATGACACCCGGATTGCTATCCGGGTGTCATCAGCGGTCTTCACTGACCCATTCATTCCATTGAATGATCCGAGATGCAAATGCTGACAGATACAGGGCCTGCTCCAGTATTCACGGCTCTTAAATGTGGCCCGGACACACAGCCGCAAAAACTACAGTTGTGTGTATGGGCCTACACTTTTATCCGCAATTGCAGATACAATTGCGGCTGTGTGCATGAGGCCTCAGGTAGGACAGACACATCTGTAGTACATAATACTGGGTTGAAAAAAATGTTCTGTTCTATTCGGTGTAGCTTGTATTATTAGATTCTAAAGACACTGCTTTCAGGTGAGAATACAATGCAGAATGTACAGAATACTGTGAAACAATGGACACTCCACATTCTGTCATGGAGGCGCTGGAGTAAATGACCTGTGTCTGGCAGTAAGTTCAGCCCCATTCTCTTGAATAGGTGTCACCTATACATAGCTTCAAGGGAAAGAAACCCATTTTTCCAATACAACTGTGAACTTAGACTGAATAATGTAAAGGCAGCCTGTCACAAGCAAAATGCCTCACAAACTACTATTTTTCCAGAGTGTATGTGTGTCTGTATTTGGGTGTGTATATGTACCTGTGTGTTAATGAGCTCTAAGTCTAAACCATTACTGTAGATAATAGGATCTTTTTTGATCTCTTACATTTAGAGCTCATGCAAATGTAGTGCCTCACAGGGACACACCCTGTGGGCAAATACTTATTTATTTATGTATATCTTAAGTATGCTTTAGGTGAAACAGTTGATATTTTGTGCCTTTTCTTATGGCCTTTTCTTGTTTTATATTTGACACTGTGCCTTTAAGAGTCAAGGAGATTTTGCCCTTCAGACTACTTAAATAGCTTTGGGCAGGAGCGGGATTTCCACATTTTTTGGGGGGAAAGGTAGGTGTATCTAAATAATCCACTTCTTCAGTGTTTGATTGTAACAGTTGAAAGTTGGAGAGCTAGGTCGCATCTGACCCAACTAGTGGTATACAGTAAACCTATAAAACAGGCTACTCCACATCACTAGGCCTTTACAAGCTTTCACAGAATATCCTTTTTTGCGAAGACCTCCACTGCTTCAAGTTGGATTGCATAGGCCAAAAGCAACAACTCAGGAAGGAAGCTAGCCTGGGGTTGCCCAATAATGGCCTTAGCTAGGAATGCATACGTTTTTTTAAAAAGAAGCTTTTCTGAAGCTTTTTTTTCCCACAATGTGTGGATGAAATTAACCAAAATCACATTCACTTTTTTGGTACTTTAAAACGCAACATGATTTTGTGATACATTTCCACAGCACTCAAAACGCTACATTTCCGCAACATTGGGCCTTAGGCTACCTTCACACGACCAAGATAAAAAATGCCCGTGAAAAATAGCACCATTAAAATAACGGTCATGTGACTAGCCCCTATTCACAAACAGTGAATTTAATGCTACCATGTTACATAAAAATGGACATCACACAGCCATTATTCATTGTCGTTATTCATTATTCAAAAGGGAGAAGAAAAAAAAACCTCACTCTTTTAAATTGTTTTTTTTTTTGGCACATTACATCATTATTATTGCATTTATTAGCCTTAAGCTTTTGCACTCATTCATATATCTACACATTTTTTTTACATTTTTCTGTTTAGTAGTGTTTAATAATATTATTGATGATGAACACAGTTACATAAATTATTTAGTTCATGTAGCACTTTATTAAAATTTTTATTAAAATTTAGATCTTTCCGGTTAATATAAGAACATTATTTTTAAGGCATACATGTATGCATTTAGACAGTATATCCCAATTTAGTCGTTATTGCTTTACTTTAATGGAGGGATATGTAGCAATGAATGAGAGATTGGTGTGCTGTATGGGCATTTGTCTGTGCGACCACCTTTATCTTGGATTAACCCCTTAACGACCCAGGGCGTAATAGTACGTCCTGAGTCGCATGACAATGTATGGAGAGCGCTCAGCAGCTGAGCACTCTCCATACACCGCGGGTGCCGGCTGTATAATACAGCCAGGACCCGCCGCTAACAGCAGCGATCGGTGCTTGCACCGATCACGGCTGTTAACCCTTTAGATGCCGCGGTCAAAGGGGACCACGGCGTCTAAATAGCGCAGCCGCCATGGGCACTTGGTTGCCATGACAGCCAAGAGCCTATTGAAGGCTCCCAGGCCTGTCATTACATTAGAGGTATTAGACGATGCTAGAGGCATCGTCTAATGGCAGTGAAGGCATTTTGCTATTCACTGCGATACAGTAGTATCGCAGTGAATAGTATGATCGATCAGACTCCCTAGGTTTCAAGGTCCCTAGGCAGTCTGATCATACAAGTAAAAGTAGAAAAAAAAAAGTTTTTAAAAGTATGAAAAAATTAAAAAAAAAACAAGTTCAAATCACCCCCCTTTCCCTAGATCAGATATAAAAGTAAATAAACAAAAGTAAGCATAAACACTTTAGGTATCCCCGTGCTCCAAAATGCCCGAACTATTAAAATATTAAAATATTTCTCCCATACGGTGAACGGCGTAGCGAGGAAAAAAAATCTAAATGGCCAAATAGCGTTTTTTTTCAACACTTTTTTCAACAAATTGAATAAAAAGTGATCAAACCATCAGATCTTTCCCCAAATGGTATCAATAAAAACATCATGTTGTCCCGCATAAAAAGACGCCTTACCCAGCTCCATACATGTAAATATGAAAAAGTTACAGGTGACACAATATGGCGACACAAAATTTTTTTTCTATTTAGCAAAGTTTTAAATTTTTTAAAAGCTATCAAAACATTACAAATACTATATAAATTTGGTATCGCCGTGTTCGGACTGACCCGCAGAATACAGGTAACATGTAATTTTTACCACACAGTGAATGCTGTAAAAATTAAACCCATATGAATTTGGCGCAAATGCAGTTTTTCTCCAATTGCACCTCATTCTGAATTTTTTTCCAGCTTCCCAGTACATTGCACAGCATAATGAATAGTGACATTACAAAGTACAATTTGTTTTGCAAACAATAAGCCATCATATGACTCTGTGAACTGAAAAATGAAAATGTTATGGCTCTTGGAATGTGGGGAGGGAAAAACGAAAATGCAAAAACAAAAAATGGCCCGGTCATTAAGGGGTTAATGGTTGTTTGTGGATGTCTCTGCATGGCCTTGATGGAGGGGTGTGCAGTATTGAGTGAGAGATGGGTGTGCCTTACCTTGATATGACTGCTTTTATTTTGGAGTAATGACTGTTCTCAGGATAGCTGTATGGCTTTGAATGGGTGATGGGCGTGTCTTACATTAGCATGACTAGTCTCGTGAGATGTGAATTTACTTTGCTGCTGATTGAGATCTCCTCCATGATGCTGTGTCTAATGAGTTTAACTGCACAGGTGCGAGACTTGAGAGCCGCTCATATCCCAGTCTGTGGGGATAATGGCGCCATTATCTGAAGGTAATTGTGTTCAGGTAGCTATTTTCTTATATAAAGTGCCTTGTCTATGACCTCCACTGTACAGCCCCCTGACGAAGCAGGGGCTAAACGTACGTAGGGGCTGCGGGTGGAGGTCACGGAGTTTCCTTGCATATTTATATTTGTTCATTGGTAAGACTGTCTGATTTTGGTGACTAATGTTTACTATATATATAGTAAATACTATTTACTGAAATATGTCTGACATGTCTTTCCAGTGAATATTATTTATGTGGCGTATCTTGAAATAATGCTTCTGATGTGCCATATATATGCATTTGTCCAGTAACTATGTTTTGTGCATTGTGCATGATATGATATATATGCTTCTTGGACTCTTGCATATGTTGTGATACATACATATATATATCTTTTCTTTGTGATGTGCCTGCCTGGGAAAGCCGTGACCTTGCCTCTTGTTTGTGTTTGACACGTGTTTTTAAAAAATACTTTTTTATGTCTTTTCTTGTATGAAATAAAATGACTTTTTGATATTTTCATCATATTTGGTATTTATTTATTTATGGTATCGTCATTCCTAATAGGTTGTTCCATGTTTCTTTGGTAGGCATGGTTGTTGTTTAAGGTACCTAGTATATGAGAATTATAGGTTTACCATTATTCATTGTTGTGTGAATATAGCTTTAGCCTTAAAAAAGTAACAAGCCATGCTTAAGGCACAGGAGGGCAACTGTTACTCACAGCTGTTTTTCAGCTTTTGTGTCTTTCTTATCTTGGATGGAACAAGTTGCTAAATACTGGACTTGATTTCAGTTTCGTACATTAATAGCCTACAACATGAGGGAGTAACCAATATGAAGGGAAATATAATACTGTCATACACTCAAAATATATAACTCACAAACATAGAAGAGTGGTACATTTTACAAAATAACTACCTAAAAATTTTACATTAAAGCACCGAAAGGAAAAAAAAATAATTCTGTGAAGTGCCCAACTCACACTCACTAAAGGTAGTTGTGTATCTGTAAAATACAAGTCTTGTGATGGCATATAGTGATGCTTGAATCCCTCCAAAACTAGAGATAAATGTGAGATAACTGGTTGATAAATACTCATAAGTCTAGGTGCAGATCCACTGGAATCAAATATAAGTGTATAGTTAAAGCAAGTGCAGCTAAGTATTAAAGAAAACAGAAATAAGGTTGGGTTCACATCTGCGTTTGGCTCTCCGCATGAAATCAGTTTTTGAAACCGTCTCAAAATCCTCAAAAGTTCAATTTCAAACGAATTCAAACGGTTCATTTTAAAACCCATTGATTTCAATGGGTTGTAAAAACCATCCTCTGGTCTGTGTTTAGAGCATTTCGTCGCGTTTCTACTCTTTAGGGCGGAGAAAAAAGTCGGACTTGCAGGGCTTTTTCTTCATTCAAAAAATAAAGATAACAGACGGACAGCAACCAATCTTTTTTTTTTTTTTTTAACTTTGAGGTCTATGGAAAGTGGATTATAAATGGATTACAATCAGTTTGTGTCCGTTTTGCAATCCGTTTTTCCCTCTGCGCATGCTCAGAATGAAGGGGGAAAAAAAACCAAAAAACAGATCGGTCAAAAAACAGATACAAACGGATCACAAATGGTTAGTTTTTTTGAATGAACATCCATTGACTAAATCATCTGAAAAAAAAAAAAAAAAAAAAACGGATTCGGGTATCCTCTGCGTAACCGTTTGGAATCCTTTTTGTACCAAAGCATTTTTCTCTTAAAACGGTTTGCAAGTGGACTGATACCAGAAGCAGATGTGAATCTAGCATAACTAGTGTTTAGAAAAAAGGTTGTGGAGACACATGTTAACCTAGAGCTTAACAACACATACTTCTCATAAATCACTTGATTTTTGGATAAATAAAATGATGTACTGGATGAATATTAAGAATACGGAGCCATAATTAGCTTTTCCTTCATCTGGGGCAGCTTCAGTTTGTTACCCTAACCCTGTGTTTCTTTAATAATAATAAAATAAAATTTTAAAAGGAATTAGTTTCTAGATATGGCTGCTCCTTCAAATTTATTTACAGATCCTGGCTGCCTTCAGCAGTGACATCCCATTTGTGTAAGTTGACCACTGCAGCCAAACACAGGTCTAAGCAGTGACCTCTGCACAAATAGCATGGGGCTGACTCAGCACTGCAGCTGTCAGCCTTGACCTGTAAACAGAAGAGATAAAGCAGCTGTCACTGAAAACGGAGGACCTAGGAGCGATTAGTAACCTTTATTTCTATTTTATTCCCCCTATACAGTGTATACAGTAGGAAAATTTACACAACTGCTTTATCTAAACACTACTGTAGTACTGGTAGTTATATTAGTGATAGTGGTACTGACTTATATTGTATCATCATTTGGTGCCTGAAAGAATATCTACAGTGACACATACATGGAAAGTATTGCAACATACCTATAGTATAAAAATACCTTTCAAAGACAGTCCTCAACATAGATGCTTCCAATCCATAGTATTAACCTTTATAAGGCAATACAGATGAGTCACCTTTATGTTGAAGTTTTAAACTCCTATGTTCTCAGCAAGCTTCTACTTTTGTACAGTTTGTTTACTTTTTGTTTTTTCTCTTTGAAACCGAAAAATATATTTTCTCCTCATCTGAAACTTAAATATGGTAATATACTGGCACTCTCTTAACAATCTAACATTAGAAATAGAATAAAATCTCTGTATAGGTAAAATCATTATATTTACTGTAAAGAAGTAAACTTTTAGATTACATTATACAGTCCACATGTTCTATAGAAATAATGTCTCATGTCCAACACATTTGCTTTCATTGTCGTATGTTTCTTGACAGAATATATAAAAATAGACTTTATAGACATGGCCATGACATTTTTCATGGACCTAATGTTCGTGAAAATGCCTGCGTCTGTCTGAATGGCACTTATACACATGACAGTGAAAAATGGCTCTCACATGACCATTGTAGAACCCATGAATTTCAATGGGTCTGTTTACGTGGCACTGTCAATGTCCATTTTGATGAACAAAGATAGTGCATGTGAAAAACGGACCATCAAAAAAATGGACATATGAATAGACACATTGGATTCAATGTGTTCTCAAAATTGATGTCGTCTGTCCATTTTTCATTGTCATGTGAATAAGCCCATAGGATGCTCATAAATGTCATGACAACCAGAGAGGCCTTATGCACACTACAGTGACATTTTTGTCAGATCTAACAGCCTTTAATAATGGACATATGTGTCCATTTTTAAGTGCTGATTTCCATCTGTTTTGCATCCATTCCATTTTTCATGGCTGAATGTCATCCATTTTGCATCAGTTTTTAACTGTCAGTAAAAAAAAAAAAAAATGATGAAACATTTTGCTGGTATTGCCCCAACCCACTGATCTGTTTTTAACGTATGTAAAATGGCTGAAAATCCATTTTGCATCAGTTAAACATGAATCTATTGATTTCTATTGGGTGTGTGTCTGTGAAAATGGACATGTGAAGAGACACAGTGAATTCAATGTGTTCACAAAATAACTACGTGATGGACGCTGCTAAAACGTCCATTAAAAGTCCGTTTTTCAGACAGTTGAACTGTCGTTTCAATAAGTCTCAAAGGTTTTTTGTCCTTTAGGCTAGATGCATAAGAAAGAGGTACAAAACATCCGTGGATAAAAAATCTAATTTTTCACGGCTGTCTTTCACCTGACAGGCACCTGTTTTCACTCAATTTCAGTGTATGGAGGATCCATGAAAACTGCAAAAAATAGAACATGACCTATATTTTGACGGTACGTGAGAATGGCCGTCAAAATAAGTCATGTGAATATCCTTAGGCTACATTCACAAGTCCGAGGTGCAAAATAACAGTCATGTGACTAGCCCCCATTCACAGACATTGAATGCAATGCTTCCATGTGACGTCCGATAAAAGAAACGTACGTCGCACAGCCATTATTCACTGTTGTGAGAATATAGTTTTAGTATTGTTATTTAATTTCATACTTTTTCTGCCTCTTGTTTTGCAAAGCATAAGATTTTAAGAAATATGTACTTAGAAATGACGTATATTATTAGTATCATCCTCTTTGAGTTTAGAAGAATTCACTTTGCTTGCACTGTGTACCAGTTGTTGGTTGATACGTATTAGAGATATACTCTTTTTTACACCATGTAATTATTAAAATCTTTGTGTTGAAATACCATGTTGGTTTATTAAAATATTTTGTAACCATTACTATTTAGAATTAGTACTGCATGCAATTAGTAACAAAATCCAACAGGTGGCACAAATGCATTTGAATTTGCATCATGTCACAAAACCTTCCGAATAATAGAAAATAATCCACCAATTGAACACAGACTACAAATAACTAAATCCTGCCAAGCAAACAAACATTATGTTTATCTTTATTACATCCATGTCTCAATAAACTGCAACCCACGTATTAAATACTGGTAGGAATTAGCATGCATACAGCCATACAAAACATTTATGTCAATCTATCATACATACATATAAACTTACAAAGGATGTACTGTATGGTTATCTGTCTCTGTCTATCTATCCATGATTCTACCTATCTACAAAAATAAATTCTCCAGGTTAGGTGCAGTGATAAAAAATAAACCTTTATTGATATAAAAATGTGCCATGCTGAGCTGAAGATATTACTTGAACAAAATCCCCTTTATTACACTGCTCCTAACGTAGTGTGATGTCGTTTTATATTTTACTGCATTGACTGTGGACTTTTAGTTAAGATCTGGCTGTGAATACCCTGCTCTTTATTTTAAAGCTGTGCTACTATTTAGCTACAGTATATCACAGGTTAAATGCATAGTAGGTAAGTATAGGTTAAAGAATTTATCCCTAATGACTGTGAGTAGTCTCACATTTCTATCACACGCAGTGGTAAAAGGATTATAATAAAACAAAACACCTAAAACAGCTAGCTTACCACTTATAAAAACTGAGTGAAAATATAAATAAGACAGACGTTGTACAATAGTATGTTATCCCACTGTATGACCTGTTTGTGTCAACCACACAATTGTACTGCAGTTTGACTTTATAAATGTACTTTATATTACTTTAGGAGTTATTCACTTCATTCATTAGGAAGGAAATGAACTATGATAACTATACATACAGCTTGCAGGACAGTTAGACAATTTTACCTCTGAACATAGTTTAGTTAAAAAGAAGAAGTGAATACAAATGGTGAATTTCAGAAACATTTAAGTTATCAAACATTTCAAGTCAATTACACATATTCAATGATATCTTTCATTAGAATTTTTTTTTAAGTATTTACAATACAATGTAATTTCCAGTGAAAGTGATTTCAATTGTAATGATCTTAATTGAGACACAAATTATTTACTTTATTGTACAGAACGTAAGCCTTTGGCTAAAAATTCTAAATTGCTTCATTTTCGTTTCCAGTTGTGCATACGCCCTCTGGTGTTAAAATGCCAGACTTCACATGTCTGTCACTGCTGGAATAACATTACAATTTACCAGGGCTGAAAGTAGAAATGTCCAGATTCTAAAGTTAAAATCATTCATCTTTTACAATTTTGGGTTTTTGATTCTTAAGATAATATATATATATATATATATATATATATATATATATATATAATTTAAAAAAAAACTATTTTCCACTGTTTAAACAATATTCTTAATAATATTTTTAATATTCTTTTATTGTACTCTGTAATCACATCTTGTCTCTTCCACTTTTTCTCTCATATACATACGTTGAAGTATGTCATGCTATATGTAAACAGAATGACACACACCGTTTGCACCATGTCTCCCACTCACTCCCAGTTCCTGTGGTGGGTCACTGCTCTTGCCATGGCTCTTACTGACGCTCAGCCCTTCTCTGCCTTAGCAACATTTCTTGTCTTCTACCTCAACCCTGTATTGGACCTGGATTTCCTTCTGTTTCCACACAGTGGCCTTGGATTGCTAAGGCAACTGCACCAAAGATAACAATAGATCATGGTGACTACTGTAAAGTGAGTTTGTCAGCAGTAATTTAGTTACAAACCTAGTCACAGTACTTTGTAGAGGTGTTTCTACAGTTTCCAAATATGTCTCTGTTATTCAGATTTGGAGCCCATTTTCATGTAAATTACTGTTAATTCATATGCAAATGAGGTGATGCTTTGCCTTACTTTGCCTGGACTTTGGTCTCAGCTCTAGATTCTCAGAAAAAACACTTTTCCTGTCATTTACATATGTACAATACAGCAATTTACATGAAAATGGGGCTCCAAAACTAAATAACAGGAATAAGTTTGAAAACGATTCAGTTACTACAAGGTACTATTAGAGTAAAGGGTACATTGGGGTACAGAGACAGATTACTTGAGGTTATTCAGTTTAGAAAAAAGATGATTACAAGGACATCTAATCACAATATACAAATATATAAAGGGACAGAACAAAGACCTTTCTAATGATCTTTTTATTCCTAGGCCTGTGACAGTGTCAAGAGTACATCCTCTACCTCTAGAAGAAAGAACATTTCACCAGCATCATTGATGGAGATTCTTGTAAGTGTTTGTGTTAGGAAATTGCCAGTTGAGCAATTCCCCAGTGCTGCTGCTGAAACCTGGGAGGAAGGAAATGACAGAGACAGTGAGTCCTAAGCTGAACCCACCCCCCTGTCCCTGCCAACTTGCCTCACTGCCCTAGGTGACAGCGGACAACTGGGTGCCAGTCCCTTCTTAGATAAGTGAGAACACAAAACGCAGACAAGACAAACAACACGGAAGAGGAGTCAGCAAGCCAAGGGTTAAAGCCAGAGAGACAAAGAAGTACCAAATCACAATCCAAAATAGTCATCACAAGAAAATCCAAATGTCAGAAGTCAGTAATAATATACAATAGCAAGGGAAACGCTTAGCGAGGACAGTCACAATAGCCAGCAACCAAGTGTGAGCAGATGACCTATTTATAGGAAGTCAGAACCTGCCCCAGGATTGATTGGCAGATAGGCAAGGCTGAGATTAACTATTAGAGGAGCAGAGGGAAGCAAAGGTGAGAGAGATGGGTGTGGTGGAAAATCAATTACAGAGGTGAGAGAATAGGAAAGTGTTCAGACAGGGTACTACAAGAACCTAAAGCAAGGAATGATAGCCGGACACGCCTCCTGTGTCATAGCCTGCGACCGGAGGGTGGCGCAGAGGCCCAAACGGGCAAAGACATTACGGTTTGCTTGTTTAATTCCTGTGAATTTGTTGAAGATCTTTGCTATTAAACCTTAACTTGCTCCTGACCTTTACCTTGTTGCTCGATTTTGACTCTTGGCTATTTACTAACTCTGGCTCTGTCTCATTCCCTGGTATGATGACCTCTTTGTGACAACCTTTTGCTTGGTACCTGACTACACCACTTCTCTATCTACACTACTATGAACAATCTGTTACTGTGCTGGGAATCTCAACCTAAGGACCTAATGAATTACTTTAAGGTTTTCTGTGGTGCACATTTATCATGTGTACCTGATCTAACTACTGCAAATTAACTCGGGAAGATTTGTTAATATATTCTTAAATGTAAACTGCTTAGAACGAGAGTACATGAGCAAAATGTATTACTAATTTATTAGTGGCTCATGCTGTGATTACTTTGGTGCACTTTTGTCTAACTTTAAACCCCATCTTAGTTGGCTTTATTTAGGCCAATGTTTTCATAAAATATTTGGTGTATTTTAACCCTGCTGTTCTATTCGGTCAAAAATGACCGAATTTGAAATTTGATATTTTTTAAAATATTCATTATGCGGTTCTGAAACTTGTGGTTCATTGACTTTTCCTCATTTGAGGGGTTCTTACTAATAGCAGTTTTTATTTATTTATTTTTTGTTTACTTTTTGCTCCACGTCTTTTTTTACACTTGTACTGTTCGGTCAAAAATGACCGATAGCCTTTTATACTAATCTCCAGCCATTTAAAAAAAAAAAAATAAAGGAGTTATAATCTCATTTTGGTCTATATAGTTCATCTACTACTATTTATCAATTTATCTAGGTCCTTTTGGTCCATGCAGAGTTATACATACATACATTTTCAAATTATGATACTGTAGATGGATTCCTTTCCAGTATCGTTATGTGCTGTTCTTATAGAAATGGTTCAATTCAGTTGTCAATTTTTTCACATCACACCAACTGGGGCAGATGTTTCTGTAAAGAAAAATGACAATGCTGGGTACTGTTAGAAAAAATAAGCCAGAACTGCCGCAAGGTATCCTCAGTAAGAGAGACGTTTATAGTTCTACATTTTATTTTACTGAGGATACAACAGTAGTTTCTTACGTTCCCAAAAAACACAACCAGGTCATTCTGATGAGCACAATGCACCATGATAATGCAATCAGTAACTGAGATGACAGAAAGCCAGACATAATTTTACATTACAATGCCACAAAAGGGGCAGTTGATACTCTAGATCAACTCATAGGCACTTACACCTGTAAACGCAAAACTAATCGGTGGCCAATGGTTGTTTTTTTACAACATTCTTGATATGTCGGCGTACAATGCATTTGTGTTATGGCGTGAAATAGACCCAAATTGGAACAAAAATAAACTATATAAAAGAAGAATTTTTTTTAGAGATGTTGGGAAAATCACTGGTTAGCCCATATATTGAACAAAGAAAAGTAACACCCAGAGATTATGGAGCTGCAGCCATTGTCCACAGGATCCAACAGCATGCTGAAGAAAGTGAACCAAGGGCTTCCGCTAGCACTGCGACGATACCCACGGTCTCCACCAGCAGTGCAACCAGCCTAAAACGGAAACGATGCGCCTTCTGTCCAACATCAAGTAATCACAAATCAAATGTGATATGTTGCAAATGTGCAAAGTACTTATGCAAAAGACATGTAAATTATACTTGTGACGAATGCAAACAGTAAATTTAGCACCTTTGAACCTTATTTCACATTTTATATAGAAAAAACTAGACTGTATTTTTTTTTTTTTTTTTGAAAAAAATATATTTACATACAGTTTGATGTTATTAGTTATAGTTTACAGTTTTATAAAGATTTTTTTTTTTTTTTTTTTGTGCAAATGTGCAATATGCATGAATAATGCAATAAGGCCATGTAACATTTTTGGACACAAAAAAAATAAAAATTAAGTTTTTGATTTCATTTTTCATTTGTTTATGAACAACCATGTTCACATACAGTATAATAATGCAAAAGAAATTCAAATAAAACACTTAAATTAGTTAAAATCCAGACTTTAATAGGCCCGGTCAAAAATGACCGGAACATTATATGTGTATAGTAGAACCAAACAGAACAGCAGGGTTAAGCCTTGTCCCGTTCTGGTTAACAAACTACTCTTTCTCAATTGACGCACAAAAGGTGTCTAAAACATAATATATTTGGTGCAAGGTATCTATGCCTACAGTTCAATACTTATCCTATTTTTTTCATAGATCAGTGACATTACATGACCAATAAACTTAGGTACTTAGGGAGATTAATTGTCCAAAAAACTTTACTAGCAGATTAGGTCAAGGGTGCATGAAAAGTATCATAGAGGCAGAGTTACAGCTGCTATGAAACCTTTTGTCGGTCTGTATAGGCGCTACAATGTTACCAAAGCAGGAATTGGAAAATATACTTAAGTCATGAAATAGGATATTGGAACCATGACCCATTGGTGGTTAGGTGTAAAGTGATGTCTAGTTAATATATTAATTTATCTCTTACTTTTCTAGATAGCACAATATGAAATCATTGAACTAAAAAGAGTTCTTGTTAGGTTATATGGATGTGGCAAAGGATACCTGGCTCAGGACCATATTTATTAGTTAGAGCACCTTATAGGCAACATAATTTAACTTGTGGAGGACATCATAGTAATGCCTTTTCATAGAGAGGAATGAATCCCCTTTCTGTTTGGGGATTCCGTTCCCCATTCCGCTTAAAAAAATTCAGAGAGAAAAGTCCTGCAGGACTTTTCTCTTTGCATTTTTCAAGCAGAAATCGGGCGGAAACCTGGCGGACCCCATTGTAGTCTATACAATGCCTGTGGAACAGTTCTCACTGTGATTGATTCAGATTTGATGCTGAGATGGCAGTGGTTACTTGGCTACTCAGCAATAAACTCTAGTGGGATCTTTAACAGTTTCTACCCTGCCAGCCAGATTACAGCTCCAGGAGACTCCCAATGCTTATCTTTTGCCTCTTCTCTGACTATGTGGCACATGGTTTTTAAAGGGGTATTTGTGGGAGGGTTGACTGCTGGGATTTGGATTCCTATTGATCATGAGAACTGAGGTATTTTTCACTACAGGATGCATAAAGCATATAGTCAGAACTTATCTCTACCGCTCTATGCATTTCAATGGAAACAGGCAGAGATAGCCAAATGCTGTACTTTGGCTATCATTGGTGGTTCCCATTAAAATGAATAGAACTATGCACACTAACAACCTGCCAATCCAGTAAAACTGGATTGTATCAGTTCTCATGATCATGTGGGTCCCAGCAGTGAGACCTCCACCAATCAACAAGTTGCCCCCTGCACACAAACAGCCACATGCACCAACCAACTCTGTTACCCCAGCTTCTCCTTCAGTCATGAGCTGTGTGGCATGGCACTATGCTGTCCACTTATCACATACTGCTCTCTCTTCCATCCAATTCTGCTGCAGTGTCCCAAGAAATACAACAAAGCAACCAGTTGGCAGGATCTGAATGGTGGATTAAGCATCCATTCAAAGGTTCTTCAGTGGTGGCTTAGTGGTTAGCACTGTTTCCTTGAAGGCAGAGGCGTAGCTAGCGGGGGGGGGGGGCAGGAGGGGCGGTGGCCCCGGGCCCATTGACTATCGGGGGCCCACCTCGGGGCTGCCGCAACACAGGTTACCCTCTCATATTAACTGCATCGGTGTCTGCTTGATACCGATACAGTTGAAATACATTCTCTACTCGTACGTAGCTCGTAAACCACAAGCCACTTCAGGCCTGTGGCCTACGAGCTGCCCTAAGACGTCTGCGTCCTGACACAGACGTTTGTGCAATGACGTCATTGTCCTGCGCCGTCCGCACCAGGACGCAGGTCCTGGTTCTTCAGTAAGCGGCGGTAGTGCTGGCGGTGGAGACTCCTACTCGGGAGATCGGAGATAGGTGAGTAGCATCGACTTTTTTTTTTTAACTCACTTTGGGCATTGTAATTGGGGGTGGAGGGATGGGGGTAATACATATATGAGGTCAATTGGGAGCTTTGGGAATTTAGATAAGAGGCCATAACTAATATAAGGGGTATTTGGGGGCTTTAATAAAAGAGGATATAAATTATAGAGAAAGGTCAATGGAGGCTGTATGAATGTAAGGGGAGATAATATTAGGGGGCATTGGGGCAGTATTAAAGGGATTTTCTAGGGAATAATAAAGTTTACTGGTAAGGATTGTATTGGGCAAATTGGAGAGGAGGTGGGGAAGGTGAAACATAAAAAAAAATACTCACCTGTCCCCGGGCTACCGATGTCCTCAGCCCTCTGCTGCTGTCTGTCCAGGCACACGCACGCTGCTTCCCTGCCACAAGTCTTGCACTGCACGTGATTGGCCTCAGCAGAGGCTGGAAAAGACTTGGTGATGTCACTCATATACATGACTGGGTCCTTTACTGCCAACGCTGAGGTCACCGATGGTATCAGCAGTCACCTATGGCACGTGTCTGAACAGACAATAGCGGCAGACACCAGAGCACTGGGGACAGGTAAGGCTGGGTTCACCCTAGCGCTCTGTTTCCATTTTTCGGGTCCACTTGGGGACCCGAAAAATGGAAACCCAATATGCTTGTAAAGCGGTTACCCATGGACCCCATAGACTATAATGGGGTCTGCTTGGTTCTTGCCCAGTTTCTGCTTGAAAAATGCAGAGAAAAAAGTATGATTTTTTTTTTTTTATCTCCTACCCCACCTCCACTGTGATTTGTCCACTTCCAGGACAACCTCTTTAAAGAGGACCGTTCATGTCCTCATGAACCTGTGATTTTATATACCGGTAGAAAGCTGACAGTTGGGTTTCCCATTACGTGCCCCGATGGAGGAGATATCGGTGCCGTTAGTTTCTGCACCTATCTCTCCCCACTGTCAGAAGGGCGTTCCTGACAGTCTAGCATCATCGCTGGGCTGTAAGGAAGGCCCCCCTCTGATAGTACTCTAACATAGCCTTGTACTGTCAGAGGGGGCGTTCCTTACCGCCCTGCGATGACGCTGAGCCATGAGGAAGGCCCCCCTCCCCCAGTACAAGTCTTGGGGGGGGGGACTTCCTCACACCCCAGCGATGACGCTAGACTGTCAGGAACACCCTTCTAACAGTGGGGAGAGATCAGTGCCGAAACTAACGGCACCGATATATCCTCCACCAGTGCACATAACAGGAAAGCCAACAGCTTTCTAGTGGTATATAAAACCGCATATGCATGAGAACATGAAAGGTCGTCTTTAATACAAAGGGGTTATTAATAGGCATTATTAATACAGAGGGGCATTTATGTAAGAGGACATAATTTATACAAGGAGACATAAGAGGGTATAATTAATAATAGGGAAATTGGGCAATATTAATTTTAGGTGGCACTTAGGGCATTAAATTGATTTAACGGGGTACACAGGGCATTATTAATTAGGGGGAATTGTTAATTGAGGGGCAGTATTAAATAAATGGGGCACATAGGAGCATTAAATTAAAAAGGCACATGGGGTTATTATTCATTTCCAGGGAATTTTATATCATATATTTTATAATTGGGAGAGCAGCAGGATGGAGATTTTATGTAGTTTAGGACAATGTGGGTCGGGTGCCTGGAAAAGTGAGGAGCCAATGATGTCTGTGTTACAAACTTTACAGTCACAGCTGGAAGAAGTGGTCATGGCGGTCCAGATGGAAGAGACGATAAATGTAAACCATCAGAGATGTCATCTGTAAGTCACAACATTGTTCCTGTACTGTATTTACGTAACTGGTCTTCACAGCCCTGTGTAGAACCACTATCTAGCACTATACGGTCACCGTATAGTGATAGTGTTGGTATACCTGAGTTGGGGGCCCACTTGGACATGTTCGCCCCCCCGTGCTGAACCCCTAGCTACGCCTCTGCTTGAAGGGTTTGAATTCAGCTAAGGATAACATCTGCATGTTCTCCCAGTGTTTGTGCAGGTTTCCTTCCACATTCCAAAGACATACTGATAGGGATTTTAGACTGTGAGCCCTACTTGGGACATATATAGGGGGACACAAGAGGTCAGAGGGCCTGTTTGCTACAATGGTCTAGCCATCTTTTAATTGAAAAGGTTGCGTAATTGAAGCTGTATGATCCCGTCACCACCAGTATCTGTGAATAAACATATACTAAGTGCAAGGAGTGCAGTGTAAATTCTAGATGGAGAGGACAGGATCTGAGGAACAGAGGAGTAAGGATAAAAGGTGTTATTGCTCTATACCTCTGCGCACTACACTGTGATCAGGTCACGTGATAAGCCTGACCAAACAGATGTGATTTTAGGGCAGTTTTGAAGCTGCTGTAGTTGGGGATTAATCGGATTGTCCGGGGTAAAGCGTTCCAGAGCACCAGTGCAGCTCAAGAAAAGTTTTGGAGACGGGAGTGGGATGTTCGGATAACAGAGGATGCAAGTTTAAGGTCATTGGCAGAACGGAGAGGATGGTTAGGGCGGTAGACAGTGAAGAGAGAGGAGATATAGGGGGACGCAGCGCTAAAGATGGATTTGTGTGTTATTGTGATAATTTTATTTTGTATTCTGTGATGGATGGGCAACCAGTGCAGCGACTGACACAAGGTAGATGCATCTGTGTACCGGTTTGACAGAAAGAGGAGTCTGGCGGCTGCATTCAGGACAGATTGTAGTGGGGAGAGTTTAGTAAGAGGAAGCCCAATTAGAAGAGAATTGCAATAGTGAAGATGAGAGAGAATGAGTGATAATGAGGGTTTTTGATGTTTCCACGGTGAGAAAAGGATGAATTCTAGAGATGTTTTTAAGGTGCAGGTGGCAAGAGCGTGCAATTGTCTGAATATGTGAGGTAAAGGTGAGATCTGAGTCAAATACAACAGCCGCCTCGGTGTAATAGTAAGGCCACAGACAAAAATGGAGATATCAGGGTTAGGTCAGTTAGTGGGTTAGTGAACGCAAGAAGTTCAGTTTATTTTATAAATATATATATATATATATATATATATATATATATATATAAAAGTATTTAGTCAGCCAGCAATTGTGCAAGTTCTCCCACTTAAAAAGATGAGAGAGGCCTGTAATTGACATCATAGGTAGACCTCAACCTATGAGAGACAAAATGAGAAAACAAATCCAGAAAATCACATTGTCTGATTTTTAAAGAATTTATTTGCAAATTATTGTGGAAAATAAGTATTTGGTCAATAACAAAAGTTCATCTCAATACTTTGTTATATATCCTTTGTTGGCAATGACAGAGGTCAAACGTTTTCTGTAATACTTCAGAAGGTTGGCACACACTGTTGCTGGTATGTTGGCCCATTCCTCCATGCAGATCTCCTGTAGAGTAGTGATGTTTTGGGGCTGTCGCTGGGCAACACGGACTTTCAACTCCCTCCAAAGGTTTTCTATGGGGTTGAGATCTGGAGACTGGCTAGGCCACTCCAGGACCTTGAAATGCTTCTTACAAAGCCACTCCTTCATTGCTCTGGCGGTGTGCTTGGGATCATTGTCATGCTGAAAGACCCAGCCACATTTCATCTTCAATGCCCTTGTTGATGGAAGAAGGTTTGCACTCAGCAGAAAAAAAAATGCCCCAAAAGTCTATTATAACCTTATGGGGGCACAATGTATAAAAACTTTTTAAACAGCCAAAAAATGTATCTAGTAAGCTGATGGCTGGAAAAGTATTGGAAGGGATGTACATCTCACCCAGGTTGCTCAGATGGGAGATGAGGGAAATCCGGAAAAGTTTGCTTCTCAGCAGACAAGTCCCCATTAAGGGGATTTAAGAAGTCTTCTGGGAGGGCAGACTGTGGCAGAACTTGGCTGGAAAGCCACCAAGAAGGTTGCAATACTGGAGACAATCGTGACTGTCCAAACCTGTGTTATTCTAGGTGAGGTAACCCTCTTCTGTTAGTTAGAGCCCAGACGGGCAGGTGTTTATTTTGTGTTTTTTTTTTTTTTTTTTGGTTTCTGTTATGTTGGAGTGTTTTTGAGTGAATAAAAACTCAATACTTGGACTAACACCTTGGAGTCTGTGTTCATGTCAGCCCACCCAGCACCCCAGATCCTGACAATTGGTGGAGAACGCAGGCATTCAGGGGTTGCTAGGGGCAACAACACGACAACTCCTTGCTGAAAAAAAAAAACACAAAAATTTTTTTTTTATTTATGTCCTGGGTGAAGGCTGCCACCGCCAGACAAGACCAGACCCGACCCGGAATATGGAAGAGCTACTGAAGCATCTGGTGCAGTCTAATATACCGCAACAAGAAACCAACCGTTTGTTGATGGAGCAGCTGTCCATCATCAAAGAGACTGGTGTCACTAGTCCACAGAGATCTGTGGAGTTCAGAGATGTAAAGCAGGCTGTGCAAAGAGCTTTGCAGAAAATGACCCCAGATGATGATGTAGAGGCCTAACTTACCCTGTTTGAAAGGGAGGCTGAACGAGAGAGCCTGCCAGCTGGGCAGATGTCATCACACCTTATCTGACAGGTGAACCCCAGAAAGTGTATTATGACCTCTGTCAACAGGATGTCAGACTACAATAAACTGAAAGCAGAAATTCTTGCTCGGCTGGGAGTGACCACAGCTGTCCGTGCCCAGCGGGTGCATACCAGGAGTTACCATTTGGACAAACCTGCCAGGTCCCAGATGTACGACCTTCTTCACCTGGTAAAGAAATGGCTGGAACCAGACACCTGTACCCCTGCACAGATTGTGGAGAAGGTGGTCCTAGACCGGTTCGTCAGATCTCTTCCTTCTGTGTTGCAGCGCTGGGTCGGACATGGAGACCCCAAAGATGCCAACCAACTTATCAGCCTCGTAGAAAGGTTCCTTGTGACTGAGGCTGAACTCTGTGAGGTCCCTACAGTGAGATCACCCCCTAGGAACACCAGGTGGAGGGCACCTCCCGGTAAGACAAAGACTAGAAGGCTCAATTTTAGTAGGGCAGATTTTAGGGGCCTAAAGGTAAGGGTTAGTAGAATTCCATGGCGAAAAATACTTAAGCACAAAAATGCACATGAGGGGTGGGAAATTTTCCGTAGGGAAATCATTAATGCACATGAACTAACAATATCTAGAAGCAAGAAAAATGGGAATCACCTAAAAACTCCAGGATGGATGACCAAAAAATTACATAACCTACTAAAAAAGAAAAAGGAAACATACAACAAGTGGAAGATGGGAGCTATATCTAAGGGAGAGTATACAGCAGTTTGCAGACACTGCAAGATAAGCATTAAGAAAGCTAAGGCTGGATACGAATTGAAGCTTGCAAAAGAAGTTAAGAGTAAGGTAAAAGGTTTTTGGGGATATGTTAAGAGCAAAAGAAAAGTGAAGGAAACCATTGGAGTCCTGAAGAACAAAAAGGGTGAAAAAGTTAACATGGTGGATCAGCAGGTGGAGTTACTAAATTCATATTTTGTATCCGTCTTCTCCCAAGAAATGGATGGAAATATCAACATTAATGGTGATAGTGGTGAGGGGAAAGAGGACTCCAAGCCGATTATTAGTGAAGGTTTGGTAAGAGAACATTTAGCTAAGATTAAGGAAACCAAGTCCCCAGGACCGGATGATTTACACCCTAGAGTTTTAAAAGAATTAGCAGAGGAAATAACAGAACCCCTTGCAATAATCTTTAATAAGTCATGGGAAACAGGAGTGGTCCCTCTAGATTGGAAAAGGGCAAATGTGGTCCCCATCTACAAAAAGGGGAATAGGGACGACCCAGGAAATTATAGGCCGGTAAGTCTGACCTCGATAGTAGGAAAAATCTTTGAACAAATCGTTAAAGAACATTTAATTAGGCACCTGGATGGGAAGGCTTTAATTAATCAGAGCCAGCACGGCTTTATGCCTAATAAATCTTGTCAGACTAACCTGATTTCCTTCTACAATAAAATCACTGAATGTTTGGACCAGGGGAATGCAGTGGACATAGTATATCTTGACTTTAGTAAGGCCTTTGATAAAGTATCACATAACATTCTTATTGAAAAAATGATCAAGCATGGCTTTGATAAAATATCAGTGAGGTGGGTTCACAACTGGCTTAATGATCGGGCACAACGAGTAATTCTAAATGGCTATACATCAAACTGGAAGAAAGTAAAAAGCGGGGTGCCGCAGGGCTCTGTCCTGGGCCCAGTACTTTTTAATATTTTTATAAATGATCTGGATGATGGGATTAATGGGGAACTAATAAAATTTGCAGATGATACAAAGATAGGAGGAATAGCCAACACTAGAGAGGAGAGAGAGTGCATCCAAAAGGACTTAGACACACTGGAACAATGGGCTGAGGTGAACAAAATGGTATTCAACAGGGACAAATGCAAAGTCCTACATCTGGGTAACAGAAATGCAAGAAGCATATATAGTATGGGAGGAACAGAACTAAGTGAGAGTACATCGGAAAAGGATCTGGGCATAATAGTAGATCACAAATTCAACATGAGTCAACAGTGCAGTGCGGTGGCTAAAAAGGCTAATAAAATTCTAGGATGTATCAAGACGAGCATTGAAGCTAGATCAAGAGAGGTAATTATTCCGCTGTACTCTGCCCTGGTCAGACCCCACCTGGAATACTGTGTACAGTTCTGGGCGCCCCAGTTTAAGAAAGACATCGATTTATTGGAGCAGGTCCAGAAAAGAGCAACCAAAATGGTGGAAGGTCTACAAACCATGTCCTACGAGGAGAGGCTAAAAGAATTGGGACTGCTTAGTTTGCAGAAGAGAAGGCTAAGGGGAGACTTAATAGCGGTATTTAAATATCTGAAAGGTTGTCACAGTGCAGAGGGATCTACCCTTTTCTTATTAGCAGAAGGAAGCACGAGAAGTAATGGGATGAAACTAAGGGGAAGGAGATTCAGATTAGACATTAGGAAAAACTTTCTAACAGTAAGGGTAGTGAGAGAGTGGAATAGGCTGCCACGGGAGGTGGTGAGTTCTTCATCAATTGAAATCTTCAAGCGGAAACTGGATAGGTATATAGCTGGGATGATTTAGGAATTCCTGCTTTTGCAGGGGGTTGGACTCGATGGCCCTTGAGGTCCCTTCCAACTCAAACAAACAAACAAGATTGTTCCATTTATTGAAGGCGGAGGAAAGAGAGTTTTAGAGGGGTCTCATGGGCGACAGACTGAAATGTCTCCCGAACAGTCCACTAGGCCCAAACGGGACTCTCTGCTGGAGAAACCAGGCCTAGTATAGTGCTGGAGATGCCATGAGCAGGGACATATTGCTGCCCATTGCCCTCTCACCTCTGAGCCGATGGAGTGTGACACTGGTTGGCGTCCGTCCTTGTTCGCCGAACCTGTCTGTGCTGCGGCAACGGGTCTAGAGACTGAGCCTCAGGTCTGCAATATTGTGGTGAATGGCTATCCTGTCCAGGTGTTGCTTGATTCTGGAAGCCTGGTAACTTTAGTACATGCCAGCTTGATAGCTGGGGACTGTATCCCGGACAAGCACATGTGTACTTTGCATCCATGGGGATACTAAGGACTACCCCATGGCCAATATCAGAATAGAGAGTATATTAGGACTTGTCTATTAAGAAGTGGGTGTTGTGAAAAAACTCATGCATAGTGTGATTTTGGGACGTGATTTCCCTTTGTTCTGGGATTTGTGGGGAAAAGGTAAAACCTGCAATCCAAAGATGTAAACCCCGCCTATGCCCATAGTACATGATGAGTGTGACCCTTTTCCGTTAGAGGTCCTAGCTGGAGAGGAGGATGATACCCCTTCCCCAGCTCCTGAGCATGAAATACCTGAATTACAGGTCTCCCAGGCTAATTTTGGTACTTCACAGTTGAGAGATCCCACTCTTGCTAATGCTCGTGAAAATGTGGCAGTCGTAAATAGTGTGCTTCAGGAACCTGATGCTGACCAACGATTTCCCCATTTTGCCATGAATAATGACTTCTTGTATCGAGTTACAAAAAATAATGGGGAAATTGTGGAGCAGCTTCTCGTACCTAAGCCATACCGCCGTATGGTACTTGATATGGCCCATAATTATGTACTTGGGGGACACCTAGCGTCTGAGAAAACAGGAGATTATTCTCCAAAGGTTTTATTGGCCGGGCATGTATAAGGAAGTGAAGAACTACTGTGCATCCTGTCCTACATGTCAGGTACATGCCCCAACCCCACATTTCCATAGTCCCTTGGTTCCACTGCCCATCATTGAAGTACCTTTTGAAAGGATTGCTATGGACTTGGTTGGTCCAATAGTCAAGTCAGCTAGAGGTCATCCAATATATCCTGGTTGTTTTACATTATGCTACTCGCTATCCTGAGGCGGTTCCTTTGCATAATACTGCATCAAAGAGTATTGCCCATGAGTTATTCTATATGTTTTCAAGAACAGGCATACCTAAAGAAATACTGACCGACCAGGGCACACCATTCATGTCAAAGGTGATGAAAGAGCTGTGCAAGCTATTTAAAATTTCCCACATATGGACCTCTGTGTATCACCCCCAGACAGATGGGTTAGTGGAACGCTTTAACAAAACTCTTAAACACATGCTTAAAAAAGTGGTAGAAAAAGAAGGTCGTGATTGGGACTGCCTTTTGCCATATCTGATGTTCTCTATTAGAGAAGTTCCACAAGCCTCTACAGGTTTTTCCCCTTTTGAATTAGTCTATGGTAGACACCCCAGAGGATTACTAGATATAGCCAAGGAAACATGGGAAACTGAGGCATCCCTATACAAAAGTGTCATAGAGTATGTAGCTCAAATGCAAGATCGTATTGCAACAGTCATGCCAGTGGTAAAAGAACATCTGCAAAAAGCACAAGAGGCCCAAAGCAGAATTTACAATCGTTCTGCCAGAATCCGAGAATTTAGCCCAGGGGATAGAGTACTTATATTGGTACCGATGGTGGAGAGTAAGTTCTTAGCAAAGTGGCAAGGCTCATATGAAATCATGGAAAAAGTAGGGCCAGTGAACTATAAGGTGTACCAACCAGGGAAAAGGAAGCCATTTCAAATTTACCATGTAAATTTGATCAAGCCCTGGAACCAGAGGGAAACCTTGGTGGCCTCAAATGCAGAAGTGGATGATTCGTTGCCACCAATCCCTCCAGTCCATATAAATGAGACTCTGTCAGTGCCCCAACAACAAGAGGCAAAAGAGTTTCTGCAGAGAAATAAACGTAAGTTTTCTGATCTACCAGGGCGTACACACCTAATAGAGCACTGTGTGGAGACAGAACCTGGGTGGAAAATAAACCCTATAGAATACCAGAGGCACGTAGGGAGGTAATGTCAGCCGAGGTTAAACGCATGCTGGAGTTAGGTGTGATTGAGGAGTCTAAAAGTGACTGGTCTAAGCCAATCGTCTTGATACCAAAGCCCAATGGTACCTGGCAGTTCTATAATGATTTTAGAAAATTAAATGAAGTTTCAAAGTTTGATGCTTATCCAATGCCCAGAGTAGATGAGCTTATTGAGAAGATGGGTAATGCGAGATACATAACCACACTGGATCTCACAAAAGGTTACTGGCAAATACCTTTGTCTGAGGAAGCCAAAGAGAAAACTGCCTTTGCTGTACCAGAAGGATTGTTCCAGTACAGGGTTATGCCATTTGGGTTGCATGGAGCTCCTGCGACCTTTCAGAGGTTGATGGACCAAATCTTGCGGCCACATCATGACTACGCAGCGGCATACCTGGACGATGTGGTCATTCATAGCCCAGACTGGGGAAGTCACCTCTGTAAGGTACAGGCAGTACTAGACTCCATAAGCGAGGCAGGCCTTACTATTAACCCTGAGAAATGTGCTTTAGGGCTAGAAGAAGCCAAGTACCTGGGCTATGTAATTGGCAAAGGAGTAATAAAGCCTCCCCCAAATCAATAAGGTGGAGGCAATACAGAACTGGCCAAGGCCGCTAGCCAAAAAACAAGTCAGGGCGTTTCTTGGAATTGCTGGCTACTATCGTAGGTTTGTGCCAAATTTTGCCTCTATTGCAGCTCCTCTCACTGACCTGATGAAAGGTGGAAAGTCAGTGATGATCATCCACTGGACACCAGAAGCAGAGGAGGCATTCCAGAGGCTAAAGTTAGCTCTATGCCAACAGCCAGTGCCAGAGGCGTAGCTAGGGGTTCTGCACAGGGGGGGCGAACATGTCCAAGTGGGCCCCAACTTAGGTATACCGATATTATCACTATACGTTGACCGTATAGTGGTATATATCGGATTTACACAGGGCTCTGCAGACGATTTAGGCAAATACAGTGCAGTAACATTTAGTGACTTACCGGTGACGTCTCTGACTAATCGTTCACATTCCCCATCTCTTTCATCTGAACCGCCATGACCACTTCTTCCAGTCTCTGTAAAGTTTGCAGCACAGACATTTTTGGCTCTTCACTTTTCCAGGTACCCGACCCACATTGTCCTCACCTACACACCTATCCTGCTGTTACCCCAATTATAAAATATATAATATAACCCCCCCATAATGAATACCCACAAGTGCATCTTTAAATTAATAACTTCCCTGTGTACCCCCTTTAAATAGTGCCCCTTATTAATAATGCCCCAGGTGTTTCCTAATTAAAAAGTAAACAAAAGGTAATAATAATTAATGGGGTTCCAATAATCGGGACCCCCAGAATCAGCTGTTTGAATGAACCGTGGTACCTGTGTAAGCGCCGTGACCCATTCTCCGTTTACATAGTGTCATTCATCTTATAGCGGCCATGTAATGTAACTACAGCCTCGTCCTATACACGTCTATGTGACAAGGCTGTATTGACATCACACGGTCACTATAAACAGACACTGTGAGATATAAACAGGTGCCATAGCCCCTTCATATAGCTGATCAGTGGGGAATCACTTATCTCTTATTGATGATCTATTCTGAAAATAGATCATCAATTAAAAATGAGCTGGAAAACTCTTTAAGCCTAAGCCCCCATGTGGCGTCCTGCAGCAAAAAAGTGCTGTTCTTCCTGCTGCACTTTGCACAGAAAGTTCGCAGAGGTTTTCTCTGCAGACTTTCTGCTTCAATTACATCTACAGGGAAACCGGGAGCGTTTCCATAGGAATGCTGCGATTTCCAAAACTACGACTGTTTTGGAAATCGCACCATGTCCACTGCGCATATTTTACCACAAAGTGGGGATGGGATGGGGCTCCACGTGGCAAAATCGCCACGGGAAAAAAAAATGCGGCATTTTACAGTTCCTGCAAAGTGGATGGGATTCTAGCAAATCCCATCCACACATTGTGGAAAAATGTGTGCAGTGGACACTCTGCGATTTCCAAAACCGTTGCGGATTTGGAAATCGCAGCATGTTAATTATACCTATGGAAACACTGGCAGTTTCTCTATAGTTTTAATGGAAGCAGAAAGTCTGCAGAGGAAAAATCTGTGGCCCTTCTGTGAAAGCGATGCAGGAAAAACCACAATGTTACTGCTGTGGTTTTTCCTGCAGCGCTTTTTTGCTGCAGCCAGCTACGTGGGGCCTTAGTCTTAATAAAGACCAAGTGTCACTTTAATTAAATTAATTGCCTCCTCATATTATGCCCCTGATTCCCCCTGACATAAATACTGCACCTCTAATGACCTCTTATATCGATGACTGCCCCCTTATGTTCATAATGACCCCTAATATAAATAACCTCCCCCCTTGTACCCCTTAATAACCCTTATATAAATGACGCCCCCTTATGTTCATAGTGCCCCCACCCTTATAGTTATAATTCCCCCTAACAACTCCTTATACTATTAAAATACCCACAACTAAGCTAAAACAAAACAAATATAAGTTATACTTACCTACCAGCGACCATGACGAACTGAGCCGCCGCTTTCTCTTCTTGACCCGCGCTCTGTGCGCAGGGTCCACGCACAGGAAGTCAGCGTCTCAGCGCAGGAGGCGCGATCTTGTGATGTCATCGCGCCGCCTGTGCGATGACTGTGTTCTTGTTGTCATGTAAACCGCAGGCCTGAAGTGGCTTGCGGTTTACAAGACAGCAAGTTGCAGGAAGCGTTTTAACTAGATCCGTGTCTGCAGTCACCGATCTAGTTAAAAGTAAAAGATGTATTAATGGTGACCCCAGGGTGGGCCCTAAAATGTCAGTGGGCTCGGGGCAGCCGCCCCCTCTGCCCCCCCCGCTAGCTATGCCTCTGGCCAGTGCTGATAACCCCTGATTTTAGGAAGGAGTTCCTGGTATAGACAAATGCCTCTGATGCAGGTCTGGGAGTGGTGCTGTCCCAGGTTATAAATGGAGAGGAGCATCCAGTGATGTACCTGAGCAGGAAACTGTCCCCTGCTGAGAAAAACTACGCCATTGTGGAAAGGGAGTGCTTAGCTATTAAGTGGGCACTGGATGCCCTAAAATATTACCTCCTAGGCAGAAAGTTTAAGTTGATAACTGACCATGCCCCTCTCACGTGGATGAAAATGAATAAGGATAGAAATGCTAGGGTTACCAGATGGTTTCTGTCCTTGCAAAATTTTGTTTTCAGTGTAGAGCACAGACCAGGGAAGTTGTTGGGAAATGCTGATGCCCTGTCAAGGGTACATTGTATGATGGCTACTAATGCCCAGCCCTCTGGTCTGGAAAAGAAGGGGGGGATATGTAAGCTGATGGCTGGAAAAGTATTGAAAGGGATGTACATCTCACCCAGGTTGCTCAGATGGGTGAGATGAGGGAAATCCGGAAAAGTTTGCTTCTCAGCAGACAAGTATGTTTGCTGAGCATTATTTACGTGCTGTGCACTGGGCTGGATTTTTTATAGAATGGCAAGTAGGTTGGTAGTGGGACCTGCCATTCCCATCCCCTCCAGTCCACACCTTGTGAACATTCCTGGAGCAACCCAGCTGACTAAGATGTCCTCGTTAAGGGGATATAAGAAGTCTGCTGGGAGGGCAGACTGTGGCAGAGCTTGGCTGGAAAGCCACCAAGAAGGTTGCAATACTGGAAACAATTGTGACTGTCCAAACCTGTGTTATTCTAGGTGAGGTAACCCTCTTCTGTTAGTTAGAGCCCAGACGGGCCGGTGTTTATTTTGCGTTTTTTTTTTTTTTTTTGGTTTCTGTTATGTTGCCTGTACCAAAGAGTGTTTTTGAGTGAATAAAAACTCAATACTTGGACTAACACCTTGGAGTCTTTGTTCATATCAGCCAACCCAGCACCCCAGATCCTGACAATCTCTACTACCACGTCCCTATCACAGGTGTTAGCCCCTCCCTTGGCAACACAACAATATGTGTCACCTATGTAAAAATTACCTTAAGGCTAAGGATCCACGTAGCGGGCTGCAGCAAAAAAGTGCTGCAGGAAAAATTGCGGCGGCAATGCATCGTGGATTTTCACGCAGTGCTTTTCACAGAAAGTCCACAGAGGTTTCCTTTCTGCTTCCATTATACCTATAGGGAAACAAAATTTTTGGCACAAGGAACATTTTTACCGTGGACAACCAACCCAGCCAAGAAATCTGACTCCTGGATTAAGAAGCGATATCCTGTTGTATGGTCGCTGTAAGCTTGGAGTAATTAAGTCTGCAGAGTTGTGATGGTGGGTAAGTTAAGTGTATACCTAAGTAGGGGATCACTCCGGTCACCCTTGGAAAGGGAAAAGATCGCTGAAGGAATTGTTGAAGGGGGGAAGGAATGCCCATATTCAAAATAAGTATTCACTTTATAATAACTAACCTTATTAAAATTATGAATAAGGGACATCACTGACGCAAGTGACTTTTCAAGCTGGGAGAGAGACAAAATAATGTCATCCGCAAACAAACCAATACGATGTTCTATGGGACCTAAAGGAATGCCAGAGATATCCAGGGTGGATCTAATGCTTTGAGCAAACAGCTCTATAGTTAACGCAAATATCAAAGGGGATAGCGGGCACCACTGACGGTTCCATTAGTAATATAAAAGGGGGTAGAAACCACCCCGACCGAGTAGACTTTAGCCGATAGTTTAGTATACAACGCCATAATGGATACTTGGATAGCAGGCGGAAATCCAAATTTATGCAAGACCGCTTTCAAGTATTCCCAATGTACGTGGTTGAACGCCTTCTTTGCATCCAAAGCGAGGAGCAGAGAAGGCGTTCGACGGCTATGGAGCAAAACAACGAGATCAATGAAACGTCTCGTGCCATCCAGAGTCTGTCTCCCTTTAATAAACCCCTTTTGGTCCTTATGAATAATGGTAGGCAAGATATTGATGAGTCTATGAGACAAGACCAATTTTAAATCTGTATTTAAAAGGGAGATGAGACGACAATTCGACGGGGTGTTAGGGGATTTCCCTGATTTAGGGAGCGTTATTACCAAAGCTTCCAGCATCTCCTGCGGAGCGGAACCAGATTTGGCAAAACGGTTAAATAAACGAGTGAGATAAGGGGCCAAAAGGGATGTATTACATTTATAGTATTCATTAGTTAGCCCATCTGGCCCAGGAGATTTCTGCAATTTCAAAGATTTAATCGCTAGTAAAACTTCAGCTTGGGAAAAGGGGGTTAGAGAAGCTTTTGGACTTCAGTAAGGGATGGGAGAGGAATGGGGTCCAAATAAGAAGCAATATCTTCCAAATTAGGTTGGGGTGTGGAGGGGTCAGAACTAATATTATATAGATTCAAGTAATACTGTGCAAGAACATTGACTATACCTTTAGTGTCAACAACTTTGTGACCTGTATCGTTATAGATAAAGGGAATACGACTTTTGGTCATATGAGTTTTTAGTTTCTTGGCTAAAACAGCACTAGTAGTATAATGTTGTACCGTGTTAGCCATTGAAAGTAGTGGAAGAGTGAAGAAATCAGGCGATACCTTTTAGAGGCTAACTGAGTATATTTATAAGTAAGCTTTCAGGAGTACTCGCTCCCTTCATCAGACATGGTGTGATACAAGAACTGAAAATTAACAGATTTTTATACACATGGTTTTCAAAGCATTTTAGAGTCCTTAAAAAAATTGCAATCTAAGTAGAGAAGTTATTTACAACAGGTCAAAAAAACAGTCTGGAAACTTGTGGTGCGTGACGGAGGGATCAGTAATTCTTGCTGTTATCTGTTTGCTATCAGGAGGTGATTTGTGACCCTCACAGGTCACACACAGTGTGATTTGAAGCTGGCATGAATATTGAGTTCAGTTCATGGTTCAAACATAGTGTGACATGAAGCTGGCATGAAAAAACAGCACTAGGCTTAAGTCCCTGCCAGTAGTATGTCAATTTGAGTTTGTGTAAGGCTAGATAATATTTATATACATTGAGATCATGTAATTGTGCATGAAGAGAAGTTATCTGTTTAGTTCTAAGTGGGCAAGGCGTAGTTTTATTCAATCTATGTAGGGTTTGCAGTTGGGTTAATGTGGCCTGCTCCTGCTGCAATATGTTTCCTGGCATGGGAAGTTTGCTGAATGAAATGGCCACACATAGAAACCTTATGTGCACACCACAAAGTAGCATCATTTACCTGGCTATTATCATTAAAGCTAAAATATTCAGATAGAGAGGAAGAAGGGGAATCAACATACTTAGGATTTTGCAAAATATAATTATTTAGTCACCAAACAGAGTTAGGATGGGTTAGATAAAGTTCCTGCACCATAATAGAGACCAGTGTGTGATCAGACCACGTCGGAATACCTATGTCAGATGAACTGACTCGTTGAAGGATCGATTTATCTACCAGAACATAATCAATCCTGGTGTATATTTGGTGTGGATTCGAAAAAAAGGTATAATCATGCTCAGAGGGGTGTTGGTGACGCCACACATTAAAAAGCTGGTAAGAGTGTGAGACATTAATTATAGGGGTAGGTTCCGACATGGTCTGAGGAGCAGTGGAGGCCATCGAGGGCCACAATAATTTATTAAAGTTCCCCAATATCATTACATGACCTCTAGCCACTTATTCCATTTTAGAGAGTGCCATACGAAGACATTTCAATTGTCTCCTGTTTGGGCATATACCGAAACTAACGTATACTGGATGTTGTTGATATGACACAGTAATATAACATATCTCGCTTCAGTATCAGCAAATTCTCTATCAATAGTAAAGGTCAAAGTATCCCGTACTAGTACAGCCACTCCACATTTCTTCCGCACCGTGTGAGAGAACACCTGTATTGGATAATGCTTATGGCAGAAACGAGAAGCATCCTCTTGATTCAAATGTGTCTCTTGCAAACATATGATATCAGAATTGGAAGTCCTCGCCTCCTTCCACAGCATCGCCCTTTTATACGGAGAGTTTAGGCCTCTAACATTTCGCGACAATACCTTAAATACCATGACTGCCAAAGAAAGAGACTGTGAGAGCTAGAGTGACAACAGAAAATGCGGAGGGCTAGTGCTAAATGCCACCGGGAAGAATATGATCATCTTACAGCTTCATAAAATAGGCAGGAATACACTAAACAAATTTTAACCAAACAGTAAAGTGTAAACAAATGAAATGGATAACAAATAGGACACGGGTGACGTTTTACAAAGCTGGTACTCCCAAGAATGGAAGGATCTAGGTGTTTAGAGTACCCAAAACGTGCTGACCCAGTCAATATCTGCTATACCTCAACCAGTGCGTAAACAAAGATAGCAAGGAGGCATTCGGTAAGGGCACCCCAGGAAATCCCAGGGGCTCCAATCAAATACCCCCCTGCTCAGGTACAGAATAATAGTACAACGCAAAAGACATTATTTTGAATGCTTCGTTCCCTTTTGTATGACGGACCACTTCTCTCCACCAGGTAGAGGGCACTTTCCCGGAGGGTTGATTTGCGGGGTAGGCTTCAAATCCCATTCACAACACAGTTTTATAGCTGACTCAGGACTATTGGCAATCATTTTGGAACCGTTGTGAGAGTTAACGAGGTGCACTGGAAATCCCCACTTGCATGGAATACTATTATGCAAAATTCTAGTGACCATTGCAAATGTTCGCCTGCGAGTCATAGTGGCAGCCGACAGGTCGGCAAATAAGGTAACATCTTTGAAGAGGTCTGGCAGTGCAGGAGGACTCCTGGCCTCCTCCATGATCTTCTCTTTGGCGTGGTAAAAATGCACTTGGGCAATGACGTCATGTGGAATCTCTGTCGGCAAATTTTTGGGTTTGGGTAGCCTATGAGCCCTGTCAATCAGTAAGGCCTGAGAGGTTGCATTAGGTAATAGCAGTGCAAAGTAATCTGTCAAGAAGGACATAATTTCGTCACCTTTCACTGATTCCGGGATCCCTCGACATCTCACATTGTTACTGCGAGATCTATTATCTATATCAGCCAGTTTTAATTTCAGGGCCTCCACTTCTTTCTCCGTTTCGGTAAACACATCCACTAACTTGTTATGAGCTGCTGTTAGTTCAGCCATTTTGTTTTCTAAATGAGAGGTACGATCCCCAAGAGAGTGTAATTAAGATTGCAAAGTCCCAATAAGTTGTTTCAGCTCAGTTTGTACAGCTGACTTAAAATCAGCAAATAGGGCCTTCATCGCTGCCTCAGAGATGGGTTTAGAGGAGTCGACCGCCATTATGCCTGAGGAAGAGTGAGGGAGAAGGCCGTAAGAACAGGGAGTAGCAGGCAAAGATGGCACCATTATTGGGGAGAAGACAGAAGAGGGGGGTAGGACAGGGTGAGTAGCTGAGTTTGCCGAGGCATGGGATGCAGGGCTGCTGGCCGATGAGGGCAGTAAGCAAAGTGCATCTGGAGTTTGCTGCACTGTACTCACCGACGCCTGTCCCAGTATAGCTGGTAAGGCCCTCTGAGCAGATGGAGTAGTGAGGCGCACACCATCATGGAGGTTATCTGCCACAAGAAAGAATTTGGTGAATTTCAGCAAGCTTTTCAGGGTGACGCCAGGTGGGTCCTTGCCGGTGTTGTACCTGGTGGGTATGCTGTGAGTTGGTGTGAGCCGCTAAAATAACCGATGAGCAGCGGAGCCTTAAGACTACACGTCCTTCTCCGTGCACCGCAGGCCACGCCCTGAGATTTACACACACTATATCATAAAAATTGAGATACGAAAGCAAATTCTGGTGACAGATCCATTTTGTTACAAAATTTCACATTTGCTGCTGTACATGAGTCAGGCTGGTAAAATCTAAAGCATTTAAAAACATGTTTGTATTAAGGAGTGTATTTAGTTTACATGAAAACGGCAGGAATCTGAAGGAAAAAAACCCTAATAATACACAAAAATATCACATTTTTAAATACAAGGACACATGCAGGTCCAGGTTAAAAATACAAAAATAGGTGGCGCTCCAATGTAGTAGTGAAAAAAGTGGGTTTTATTTATTTTATTTTATTTAAGCTTGTGTATTTGGGGAAATAAAACCCACTTTTTTTCACTACTTCATTGGAGTGCTGCCGCTTTTTGAATATACACACGTGGACAAAATTGTTGGTACCCCTCGTTTAATGAAAGAAAAACCCACAATGGTCACAGAAATAACTTGAATCTGACAGACTGGAATTTGCCAAACTACATGTTGACAAGCCACAAAGCTTCTGGGAGAATGTCCTATGGACAGATGAGACAAAAATCGAAATTTTTGGCAAGGCACATCAGCTCTATGTTCACAAACGGAAAAATGAAGCATATCTTAAAAAGAACACTGTCCCTACTGTGAAACATGGAGGAGGCTCTGTTATGTTCTGGGGCTGCTTTGCTGCATCTGGCACAGGGTGTCTTGAATCTGTGCAGGATACAATGAAATCTCAAGACTATCAAGGGATTCTAGAGAGAAATGTGCTGCCCAGTGTCAGAAAGCTAGGTCTCAGTCGCAAGTCATGGGTCTTGCGACAGGATAATGACCCAGAACACACAGCTAAAAACACCCAAGAATGGCTAAGAGGAAAACATTGGATTATTCTGAAGTGGCCTTCTATGAGCCCTGACCTAAATCCTATTGAGCATCTTTGGAAGGCACTGAAACATGCCATCTAGGAAAGGCACCCTTCAAACCCGAGACAACTGGAGCAGTTTGCTCATGAGGAATGGGCCAAAATACCTGTTGAGAGGTGCAGAAGTTTCATTGACAGTTACAGGAATCGTTTGATTGCAGTGATTGCCTCAAAAGGTTGTGCAACAAAATATTACGTTAAGGGTACCATCATTTCTGTCCAGGCCTGTTTCATGAGTTTTCTTTTTTTTAAAATTCTGTTGAAGCTTGGCTGAAAAGCAATGTCTGACTTTCATTTGATCATTTTCATAGAATTTTTATATATTATTACTTTTGTCAGATTCAAGTTATTTCTGTGATCATTATGGGTTTTATTTTCATTAAACAAGGGGTACCAACAATTTTGTCCAAGTGTGTATGTGTGTATATATATATATATATATATATACAGGGGCGTAACTATCGGGGTAGTAGTGGTAGCAGCTGCCACAGGGCCCAGGACATTACGGGCCCCCGCTGTTTTTTTTTTTTTTTTTTTTTTTTTAATAGGGCCCTATACACTTACCATTCCCCGGGGTCCCGCTCACGGCTGCCTGCGCTTCCGATTCTGCGGAGGTGGCTGTGAGCGGGAGCGGGGATCGGTATGTGAGACCGCAGCTGAACACCACAATCTCTGCTATCATTATACTCCGGGGTCTTTTCAGACCCCGGAGTATAATAATCGGAGGCCCAGGGGAGGTGAGGGAACATAAAAAACAATGTACTTACCTCTCCTGCGCTTCTCCAGGCTTCAGGCCTGTTTGGTGACGTCCCTGACGTCATTTTGCGTCGCAACGCCTTGCCCTCATCACGTGACGCCAGCCTGGTCCAACATTGAAGGTGGCTGAAGCAGCAGGGAGTGGACCAGAGCGAGGAACAGGTAAGCAACGTTGTTTTTTTATGTTTCTATCCTCCCCTGGGTCCAGTGTTGGACTGGGATGTCTAGGGCCCACCAGTGGAGTTGCTTGTAGGGGCCCACCATCCGAACCCCTGCAGATCAGCGGTACCGAGAAAGGGCGGCTAAAGGTAATAACATGTCAGGAGCCATGCTACTCACCCACTATACTATGTGCACTACTGCACTACCTAAACCTACTGCTACACCTTGTATGGCAAGTGAACAGCGTGGCTCCTAGAATTGTTACCTTTACCTGGAGCCGCACTGTCCTGGAAAAGCTGATCTGCAGAGGTCCTGGCTGTTGTATCATCATAGATGTAATATTGATGGCCTATCCTAAGGACAGGCCATCAATATTAGGAAGATGGATAAATCCTTTAAAGAGGTTGTCGAAGGAATTGGAACTATTTTATTAGAAAAGTAGAAAAAGTTCACAAACACTGTCACATACGAAAATACAATATAAAAACTATAAACAGAGACAATACATAAATCTAAAACATAGCATAAAACCATCAACAAATAAAATACAAGAAAACACCTGGACAAAAAAAAAAAAAACCCAATCGCGAACCAGCCCCATCCATTCTGCCTTTCACTCCGCCTTTCACGCCACCTTTCACTCTTCTCCCGTCTTTCTCCAGTCATCCGTCAGTCAAAAACTCTAACAAAAGAAAATCTAAATGAGCAATATACAATGAAAATATATAATGGAAACTTATAACGGAAACTTATAACACTAACAAAATCCCCAACTGAAACTTACTAAAAATTTTTTTTTTTTTTTTTTTTTTTTTTTCCCCTCTCACCACACCCGGCCAGCACCACGCCCCATGTCCTCCCATGTCCGCATAGTCCTGGTGCTGGCACCACCCACCACCAAGCCCCTGAAACCCAACCTGGCTCTCCGCCTCATGTCCTCCCATGTCCGCGTAGTCCAGAGCCAGGCCGGGCACACGAAAACTTATAAACCAAACCCTCCACCCCCAAAAAGAAACCCCCCTCCCAAACAACCTACCCCCCTGAAAAACCCCTTAACTACTAACAAACAAATGGAATATGGAAAATGAAATATGGGATATGGAAATGGATATGAAAAATGGAAATGGAAAATGAATATGGGATATGGAAAAATGGAAAATGGGAAAATGGACACAACATATGAACGACAACAATAACAAATAAGAAATAACAGACAAGTAACAAAAACCCACCATCCTACATAACCTGTTAAATTACCTTCCCTCCCATAAACCTCCCATGGGCCTAGGGTCGGTTATCCTCAAGCCTCTTACCCTTCCATCTGATTTCCAAAACAAAATGCCTATGTGGTGACACGCCAGCCCTCCACCAGGAAGAGAGCACAGGATGCCCATCCCTGTCTACTCGCCCTACCGCTATATCCCTATCTATCATTCTGTCCCTACCCTGTCCCTACCTGTCCCTCCCTATCAGAAAATAATAAACCCCACCCCTCGTGCAAACCTTGCCCTACCTATCCCTATCTGGCCCTAACCTAACTAACCTACTTTAAATCCCTTATCTAACCCTCAGGGAACAGAAAAAGTGAACCCCCTCCAGAGGGTACCAGCCCTTTCTGCGCCCAGCCCCTCGTACTCCCGAGAGCGCACCCTCACCAGGTCCACCATGATGTTTTTAACCACCTCCACCTCCGGGAGGATTTTGCCTCTCGTCGATACTAAACACCGTGCTGACCATAGGTGAAACCTGACCACTGCACTAACTACAAAAAGTGTTTGGCAGTCCCTGCCCTCCGGGTGTTTGAATGCCCCATAGGCCCACTCGGCGTAGGAAAGGCCAGCCAGCCGCAGCCAACCGGTGGAGGTCCCCACCAATTTGCAAACCCTTATATTGAAGGGGCACTGAAGCAGGAAGTGCTCCATGCTTTCCAGCATGTCGCCACACTCCTCCCGAGGGCAGCCTCGCTCGTCGGAGTTCCGGTACTTCAAGTTCCCCCTCACATATAACTTACCTAGGAGGCAGCGCCAGGTCAGATCCCAAAACTTCCGAGGAAACCTTTTGGAGTTAAGAAAACGCAACCCTCCCTCTAAGGTTTCTCCTGGGCAATCTTTGAGCGCCAGAGGCTTCTGGAAGCGGGTCAACAGGACCTTGTCATCAAGAAAACGTCTTGACTGAGTCCTGATCTCCCACGCCCCCAGACCCCACCGACGAATCACTTTCAGGACCAGGGAAGCATAGGCCGGGAGATATCCATGGGGTGCACGAAGATCTTTCACTTGCCCTCCTGACTCCCATTTCTGGAAGAAGGGCCGAAACCACCCCTGGCAGGAGGCTACCCACGAAGGAGCCCCCTCGGAGGAGAGGTTTGGTAAATTGATCTTAAGAAAGGTGTTCATTAAGAACACCACGGGGTTAACCATATTTAACCCCCCTAGCCTCCTTGTGCGGTATGTAACCTCCCTCCTGATTAGGTTGAGCCTGTTCCCCCATAACAGTTGGAAGAACAGGCAACAGATCCTACTCCAACAAGACTCTGGCAAGGCACAGACGCTACCTAGATAGATCACCAACGGGAGCAGGAAGGCTTTGGCAAGGTGAACCCTTTCTCTCAGGGTCAAAGACCAACCCTTCCAGCAATCAACTCTCTGGGCGACATCCTTAAGCCTACCTTCCCAATTTTGGAGTGGGTAATCACCCTGGCCAAAATGGATGCCTAAGATCTTTACAGATCCCTGGGGTTCTGGGAGGGTGTCCGGGAGAGAAAAAACAGGCTCTCCCCCTCCCAGCCAGAGGCTTCCACACTTATTCCTGTTTACAGCTGATCCGGAAGCCTCCGAGTAACTGTCCACTTCAGACATCACCCATTCAAGCTCCTCCCGTGACGAGACAAGAACGGTGACATCATCCGCGTAGGCTACTGTCCTCAAAGAGGAGCCAGTACCCTCCAGGTCCATCCTGACTCCCGCCACCGGCCCACCATTAATCCGTCTAATCAGGGGATCAATGGCGAACACATACAGTAGCGGGCTCAAGGGACATCCCTGTCGGACGCCCGACCCCACCTCAAAAGGACGACCAACCCAACCATTCACAAGCGGGAAAGACTCAGCCCCAGCGTATAAGGTCTGCAGCCACTGAATGAACCCCCCAGGCAGGCCATACCTCGAGAGAGTTGACCACAAATACTCATGATTCACCCTGTCAAAAGCCTTAGCCTGATCTAGGGACAGCAAGTACCCCTTCCACCGACCTGCCCTACTCTGCTCCACAGCCTCCCTGACACTCAGGACCGCACTTAAGGTGCTACGACCGGGAACAGAGCAGTGCTGAGCCGGCGAGAGGAGCCGGGGCGCAAACTGTACCAGCCGGTTGAAAAGTACCTTCGCCAGAATCTTTCGGTCCGTATTGAGAAGTGCTATGGGCCGCCAGTTCTCAATATGGCTCGGATCCTTACCCTTTGACAGAACTATAAGGGCGGACCTCCTCATTGACTTCGGCAGAGTGCCCGAGGATAGACACTCATTAAGCACGTCAGTCAAGAGGGGAGCCAAAGCTCCTTTAAAGGTCCGATAGAACTCAGATGTTAAGCCATCTGGGCCAGGTGACTTCTTGAGGGCAAGACCCTCAATAGCCCTGACGACTTCCTCTTCCCTTATAGGTTCTATCAAAACACCAAGAGAAGGGTCTTCTGCTGACTCAGGAATGGCTTCAGCCAAGAAACCTGAAATCCGATCCCGATTCAGTTCCTTCTTTGCCAAAAGGTTCGAGTAGAAGGACCTGACGACCTCCAAGATCCCTGACCTGGATCTTGTCAGGGATCCTGTACTGTCAATCAGGCCTGTTACTGTCTTACAAGTCACTGACATCTTACAGTTCCTGTAGGGGTCGGGCGAGCGGTATTTCCCGAAATCCCTCTCAAGAACCAAAGATGCGTGCCTATCGTACTGACACCTTTTGAGCAAAGCCTTCACACCGGAGATATCCTCCTGGCTACCTCCGGTCGAGACCAGATGTCCAAGTCTCTTCCTCAGTGCAGTGTACATGCGGTACATGTCCAGTGACCTGAGGCTTGAGAGCCGGCGGAAAAATCCCGCCACCCTTTTTTTGAATATCTCCCACCACTCTGACCTAGTACCCTCAAGACCCAGTAATAGTACCTGATCCTGAAGAAACTCCTCAAAGGCTTGTCTTACAGCTGCCTCCTCAAGGAGTGACGAATTCAGCCTCCACAAACCTCTTCCTCTTCGGAGGGTCTCTGAAATATTCAAAGAAAACAAAATTAGACAGTGATCAGAGAACTCCACCTCCACCACGGACACAGGGGTGGTGACGGAATTCTCCTTCAAAAAAAAACCTATCTATCCTAGACCTAACACTACCTCTCTGAAAGGTGAACCCACGGTGACCTGGGGAATGCCTGATGTGGATATCCTCCAGGCGAGCTTCACTCACTATTCTATTTAACGCGGCGCCATCATAGGGCAGTCTATCTCTGGTACCTCCTCGGTCTTGGGGTCTAGTTATGGTATTAAAATCCCCACCAAAGATGACTTGTTTGCCCGTAAAAAGAAAAGGCTTAATCTTCATAAAGAGGCTTTTACGGTCCCACTTTGTCTGGGGACCGTAGATGTTAATGAGGCGCAGGCTTTGCCCCTTCATGAAGACGTCTAAGACTAGGCACCTTCCCATTTCGAGCTCGATCAGTCGCTGGCATTTCACCTCTGCGGTAAAAAGCACCGCCACTCCACTATACGGCTCAGCCGCAAGAGACCAGTAGGAGGGCCCCCTGCGCCACTCCCTCCTTGCTCTGTTTATCTCTGATAGAGTACAGAGCCTGGTCTCCTGCAAAAACAAAATGTCAGCTTCAACCTGGCCAAGAAAATCAAAGGCTGCAAACCTAGCCGTATCAGACTTAATGCTGGCCACATTAATGGTGGCCAGCGTCAGTGGAGAGGGGACTGCCATTAAGACCGATTGAGCTCAATGACCTTCAGCTTCCCACCCCCTTTCCTCCTATCACCACCACCCCTAGATGAGTCTGAAGAGGACCCGCGACTTCTCCTCGTCTTGCGGGTCCTCTTCTTACATTGGGATTGGTCCATCACCTCCCCCGGTGCGGTTTGGCCAGAGGAGGGATGGACCTCCCCCCGCAACTTCTCCCTGAGGAGTTACAGTGGTCGCAGAGACAGTAGCAGCTTCGGCCCTGGGTGCATCATCTCCTCCTCCAGGCTCCAGGCCAGCCTCCCCCCCAGAGGGCAGGGGGCCCCTCCCGGAGGGAGACTCAGCAGCCCCTGACGGCTCCACCTCTCCCTCTGAAGCCTCCCCTGAGGCCGACGCATCCTCACAGAGGGATTGGTACCGGTTGGGACCTACCACTAGAGGGCCGTCGAGTCTGCGTTCCTTCGTCGGGGGGGGGGGGGCAGATGTTTTTGCCCTCACTTTACTCGGTGACTTTCTCCGCTTGACCGTCTCTCCCTCCCCAGCACTGACGTACTGAGAAGAAGACGACTGGTCAGCCTCTTCCTCCCTCTGCAGTCTCCTCATCTCCTCAACCAGGGTCGTGCCCACTGCTGCCTCGGCATCAGGATCCGGCCCAGCAGAGCCAGGGGCAGAAGGAAGGCACATAACTCCCTCCCTCTGCTCCCTCCTCCTCTCGCGCCTCCTTGCCCTTGATGGTGGCTGGGCCTTCTCCCTTTGCCTTGGCAGACTAGTCTCTCCTCCCCCACTCACCCCCTCCGCAGCAGGGACAGCCTCCTCAACTGCTCCCGCTTGCCGAAGGGTGGTGTTGGCGAAAGACCGTGGACACGCCCCGATCGGGTGCCCAAGGACACCACACAGGTGGCAACGCACCCTGCCACAGGTCGCCGCGAGATGGCCCACCTCCCCACACATGGCGCACTTCTGCACACGGCAGGAGGCGCTCAAGTGTGAGGGGTCACCGCACCTGTGACAGAGTTTTGGCTGCCCCTGGTAGAAGACAAGGATCCTGTCTTTCCCAAGGAAGGTTGAGGACGGGATATGCATCACCGAGTTATCCTCGTGTCGCAATTTGACCATGAAGGTCCAGGCCCCCGACCATATCCCGAACTCGTCGAGATTTTTCTTTGGGAAGTCCTTGACCTCCCCAAACCTGTTCAGCCAGGTCATGATGTCCATATAAGAAAGTGACTCGTTACGAGTTAAAACGGTCACTTTCTTAATGTTATCCTGGCGTGACACCGCCCACACCATAAAGTCACGCCAGGCGGGCTCGTCCTTCACCAGCCTATAGTTTCCCCAGAAGGTTTCTAAGCCCTCCGGGGTAACAAAGCTGATGTCAAACTCCGAGGAGCCGACAGGATGAATCAGGGCAAAGATGTCGCTTGCCCTGAAACCCATCCCGAGTAGGAGTTCCACGACCCCCCTCCTCTGGGGACAAGGGCCGGCTCCCCCCCACACGAGACGGGCCACGTTCCTCCGTGTCGGCCCCCTACGCCCGGGTGTAGGGAGAGTCCATCTGGTCTCACCTCCTTCCTCTCGGAACTTCCCTAGGCCAAAACGCTCGATCCAGAACCTAAGGTCTCTCGACTGCCCATCTATGGTCATTGTGGACTGGCCCGCCCGTAAAGCCTCCAGGAGCTGCCGTTGCAAATCGCCGTCCCTGGAGCCGGGCGGAAGACATGATGCACCCCCAGGGGCCCCAGAAGCGACGCTGGCATAGGAGCGTGGGGGCCCGGAGGCCGCAGCAACCTCCACTGCCGGAGTACCAGCGCCACTCCCAGGGACCCCCGCAGAACTACTTAGCCCAGCCACGGCAACCGGAGCACCAGAGGCGGCAACAGTCCGCCCTGGCATAGCCGCCGCGGACCGGGTCACTCCAACTGCAGCAGAAGGAACAGCGGCAGAGAGGACAACAGGAGCAACAATATCAGGAGCAGTGACAGGAGTAACAACAGGAGCAACGACAGCATCAGGAACAGCATCAGGAACAGCAGCAGAAACAACAGCAGGGACAACAGCAGGGACAACAGCAGAAATACCAGAAACAACAGGGGCCACAACAGAAATATTACCAGCAGTAGAAATACTTTTTTTAGCAGCAATGGTAATAGCCCCTCCTCCCGCAGCCTCCCCGACTACAGGCTCTTGGACCCCCATGCATACTACACCACCTTCTTCAGGAATACTACTAATTACCCCTTTTGTCCCACCCGCTTTCCCCCTTACCTTACCTGTCTGCTTAACTAGCTTCTCCACTCGTCCACCATTCACACCTGCAGTCTTCCTTCTTACAGCGGGGCCGGCTGCACCACTCGCTGATGGCTTCCCCGCTTTTACCTCGGCCTCCGCATCCACAGTCACCCCGGCACCTGATGTTGTAGGAGGACACGCCCCCTTAGCCCCGGAAGTGACCTCCGCATCACCGGCTTCATCAGCACTGGAGGAGGATGAGCCACGCCCACCTGCCACTCCCCCTTTCGTACACCTTACTCTGGGGGAAGCCATCGATATTTTAAAACCTCCTACCAGGGAGGGAGGTTTCCCTACGCCACTCCCCTCCGCAGGGGGGGCTTCTTTGCCTTTGCCCTTGTCCGCAACTATGAGCTCCTTGTCCGCCACCACCTGAAAGGTACTATCAGGCGCCATTTTGACTGCTGGCACCCCGGGCACCCCGCCACTTGGCGTGACCCGAGGTGCCTGCGCCTCCCTTTTCTCTCCTGGAGGCATCGCAACCTGGGCTGAGGTCCCGGCACGATGCTCCCCAGGCAACGACCTGACAAATTTAAATGTCTCTATCTCTCTTTTTTTTTTCCTTCCTTGCCTTCTTCCTGGTCTTAGCTCCTTTTCCCGCCTCCTCCCCGTCCAGATCTGACATGCTGAATGCTAATTGGTCCATTCTGGACGGGGACTCTAATTGGTAGCTTTGCCTCATCAGCTTCCCGCCTTCTCCTGAGGCTCCGCCCTCCTCCTCCTCCGTCTCGGGCAGTGGTTGGTTCTCTGGGAGTGTGGGAGATTGCGTCACTTCCTGCCCTGTCATTCTGACTTCCTGTCTTGTCATTCTGACTTCCTGCTTCACTGCCGGCACTGATGCCTGCGTATACGTGGGTATCAGGCTGCCGCTACTAGGGACGGCTGCCCGACTATACTGTACCGCCATGCTGTCATCTGATTCCAGGTCTGACTCGCAATAGTCGTCCTCTCCCGAGCTGTCTGAGGACGCGGGGCCATCCTTCAACAACCGCTCCTGCTGTTTGCGGAAGAAGCGGTCATCGTTCAGCAGCTTCTCTCTGAACGGCCCCGCGCCTTCCAGAATCTCCGTGCACCTGGCTTCCAGGGCCTTTATTTGTTTTTTCAGGCTCCTTACCTGCTTACTGAAAACCGGGCGGTCCTTCCTTGAGGCCCTGTCGCTACGGGCGCGAGCGCTCTGAAGCTCACCACTCATTGCGAACAGGGACCTCCGGGCCCGGTCATACTCCTCCAGGACCGCCTCGATCCTCCGGCTGTAAATGGCGACTTCCTCTCCAGCCTTCCTGATGCCCCATCCTGCGGGTGATTGCGGCAGCGATGACGGTAAGCTTGTGTCATTTCTCCTGCTTGCAGGGACCCTTCCAGAGGGAACCGCATATCCTGCGGCCGTAGCCCCCTTCGGACCGGCTTCACCCGCCACTGCCGCTGATGTTACTGCCGTGGCTGATGTCGCCGTTTTCACGGATCCACCTGCCGGGACTGCTGACACCCCTGTCGCCACCGCTACTCCTGCCGGCGTCGCCCGCTCTACGGACGTCGCTGCTCCCGATGCTGTTCCTGATGCTGCAGCCGCCAATGTCGCTGCTGCTGCTCCTGATGCTGCTCCCAATGCTGTTGTCCCGGTCGCCATTCTCATTGAGGCTTGCTGCCTCAGCGACCTCCGCCTGCCCTGCTCTGCTGGTGCTGTGTCGGCAGACATTCTCCTGCCCCCCGCCTGTAAGGTCCGGGGGGCAGGAGCTCCACGCTCCATGATAAGGCTCCCCTCCGCACGGGGAAGGGAGTCGGAGCTACGGTATGTAACACACAAAAGACCGAAAACCACACCCAATAATCGGTCTCCAAGTATCCAAAAAAGCCTCTTAAGCCTCTGGACTCAGGAGCTCAAACAGACAAGTCTGACTCCCACGGTTGCCCCGAAGGAATTGGAACTATTTTATTAGAAAAGTAGAAAAAGTTCACAAACACTGTCACATACGAAAATACAATATAAAAACTATAAACAGAGACAATACATAAATCTAAAACATAGAATAAAACCATCAACAAATAAAATACAAGAAAACACCGGGACAAAAAAAAACCCAATCGCGAACCAGCCCCATCCATTCTGCCTTTCACTCCGCCTTTCACTCTTCTCCCGTCTTTCTCCAGTCATCCGTCAGTCAAAAAACTCTAACAAAAGAAAATCTAAATGAGCAATATACAATGGAAACTTATAACGGAAACTTATAACGGAAACAAACACTAACAAAATCCCCAACTGAAACTTACTAAAAATTTTTTTTTTTTTTTTTTTTTTTTTTTTTTCCCCTCACCACACCCGGCCAGCACCACGCCCCATGTCCTCCCATGTCCGCATAGTCCTGGTGCTGGCACCACCCACCACCAAGCCCCTGAAACCCAACCTGGCTCTCCGCCTCATGTCCTCCCATGTCCGCGTAGTCCAGAGCCAGGCCGAGCACACGAAAACTTATAAACCAAACCCTCCACCCCCCAAAAAGAAACCCCCCTCCCAAACAACCTACCCCCCTGAAAAAAACCCTTATCTACTAACAAACAAATGGAATTATGGAATATGGAAAAAGAAATATGGGATATGGAAATGGATATAAAAAATGGAAATGGAAAATGAATATGGGATATGGAAAAATGGAAAATGGGAAAATGGACACAACATATGAACGACAACAATAACAAATAAGAAATAACAGACAAGTAACAAAAACCCACCATCCTACATAACCTGTTAAATTACCTTCCCTCCCATAAACCTCCCATGGGCCTAGGGTCGGTTATCCTCAAGCCTCTTACCCTTCCATCTGATTTCCAAAACAAAATGCCTATGTGGTGACACGCCAGCCCTCCACCAGGAAGAGAGCACAGGAGGCCCATCCCTGTCTACTCGCCCTACCGCTATATCCCTATCTATCATTCTGTCCCTACCCTGTCCCTACCTGTCCCTCCCTATCAGAAAATAATAAACCCCACCCCTCGTGCAAACCTTGCCCTCCCTATCCCTATCTGGCCCTAACCTAACTAACCTACTTTAAATCCCTTATCTAACCCTCAGGGAACAGAAAAAGTGAACCCCCTCCAGAGGGTACCAGCCCTTTCTGCGCCCAGCCCCTCGTACTCCCGAGAGCGCACCCTCACCAGGTCCACCATGATGTTTTTAACCACCTCCACCTCCGGGAGGATTTTGCCTCTCGTCGATACTAAACACCGTGCTGACCATAGGTGAAACCTGACCACTGCACTAACTACAAAAAGTGTTTGGCAGTCCCTGCCCTCCGGGTGTTTGAATGCCCCATAGGCCCACTCGGCATAGGAAAGGCCAGCCAGCCGCAGCCAACCGGTGGAGGTCCCCACCAATTTGCAAACCCTTATATTGAAGGGGCACTGAAGCAGGAAGTGCTCCATGCTTTCCAGCATGTCGCCACACTCCTCCCGAGGGCAGCCTCGCTCGTCGGAGTTCCGGTACTTCAAGTTCCCCCTCACATATAACTTACCTAGGAGGCAGCGCCAGGTCAGATCCCAAAACTTCCGAGGAAACCTTTTGGAGTTAAGAAAACGCAACCCTCCCTCTAAGGTTTCTCCTGGGCAATCTTTGAGCGCCAGAGGCTTCTGGAAGCGGGTCAACAGGACCTTGTCGTCAAGAAAACGTCTTGACTGAGTCCTGATCTCCCACGCCCCCAGACCCCACCGACGAATCACTTTCAGGACCAGGGAAGCATAGGCCGGGAGATATCCATGGGGTGCACGAAGATCTTTCACTTGCCCTCCTGACTCCCATTTCTGGAAGAAGGGCCGAAACCACCCCTGGCAGGAGGCTACCCACGAAGGAGCCCCCTCGGAGGAGAGGTTTGGTAAATTGATCTTAAGAAAGGTGTTCATTAAGAACACCACGGGGTTAACCATATTTAACCCCCTAGCCTCCTTGTGCGGTATGTAACCTCCCTCCTGATTAGGTTGAGCCTGTTCCCCCATAACAGTTGGAAGAACAGGCAACAGATCCTACTCCAACAAGACTCTGGCAAGGCACAGACGCTACCTAGATAGATCACCAACGGGAGCAGGAAGGCTTTGGCAAGGTGAACCCTTTCTCTCAGGGTCAAAGACCAACCCTTCCAGCAATCAACTCTCTGGGCGACATCCTTAAGCCTACCTTCCCAATTTTGGAGTGGGTAATCACCCTGGCCAAAATGGATGCCTAAGATCTTTACAGATCCCTGGGGTTCTGGGAGGGTGTCCGGGAGAGAAAAAACAGGCTCTCCCCCTCCCAGCCAGAGGCTTCCACACTTATTCCTGTTTACAGCTGATCCGGAAGCCTCCGAGTAACTGTCCACTTCAGACATCACCCATTCAAGCTCCTCCCGTGACGAGACAAGAACGGTGACATCATCCGCGTAGGCTACTGTCCTCAAAGAGGAGCCAGTACCCTCCAGGTCCATCCTGACTCCCGCCACCGGCCCACCATTAATCCGTCTAATCAGGGGATCAATGGCGAACACATACAGTAGCGGGCTCAAGGGACATCCCTGTCGGACGCCCGACCCCACCTCAAAAGGACGACCAACCCAACCATTCACAAGCGGGAAAGACTCAGCCCCAGCGTATAAGGTCTGCAGCCACTGAATGAACCCCCCAGGCAGGCCATACCTCGAGAGAGTTGACCACAAATACTCATGATTCACCCTGTCAAAAGCCTTAGCCTGATCTAGGGACAGCAAGTACCCCTTCCACCGACCTGCCCTACTCTGCTCCACAGCCTCCCTGACACTCAGGACCGCACTTAAGGTGCTACGACCGGGAACAGAGCAGTGCTGAGCCGGCGAGAGGAGCCGGGGCGCAAACTGTACCAGCCGGTTGAAAAGTACCTTCGCCAGAATCTTTCGGTCCGTATTGAGAAGTGCTATGGGCCGCCAGTTCTCAATATGGCTCGGATCCTTACCCTTTGACAGAACTATAAGGGCGGACCTCCTCATTGACTTCGGCAGAGTGCCCGAGGATAGACACTCATTAAGCACGTCAGTCAAGAGGGGAGCCAAAGCTCCTTTAAAGGTCCGATAGAACTCAGATGTTAAGCCATCTGGGCCAGGTGACTTCTTGAGGGCAAGACCCTCAATAGCCCTGACGACTTCCTCTTCCCTTATAGGTTCTATCAAAACACCAAGAGAAGGGTCTTCTGCTGACTCAGGAATGGCTTCAGCCAAGAAACCTGAAATCCGATCCCGATTCAGTTCCTTCTTTGCCAAAAGGTTCGAGTAGAAGGACCTGACGACCTCCAAGATCCCTGACCTGGATCTTGTCAGGGATCCTGTACTGTCAATCAGGCCTGTTACTGTCTTACAAGTCACTGACATCTTACAGTTCCTGTAGGGGTCGGGCGAGCGGTATTTCCCGAAATCCCTCTCAAGAACCAAAGATGCGTGCCTATCGTACTGACACCTTTTGAGCAAAGCCTTCACACCGGAGATATCCTCCTGGCTACCTCCGGTCGAGACCAGATGTCCAAGTCTCTTCCTCAGTGCAGTGTACATGCGGTACATGTCCAGTGACCTGAGGCTTGAGAGCCGGCGGAAAAATCCCGCCACCCTTTTTTTGAATATCTCCCACCACTCTGACCTAGTACCTTCAAGACCCAGTAATAGTACCTGATCCTGAAGAAACTCCTCAAAGGCTTGTCTTACAGCTGCCTCCTCAAGGAGTGACGAATTCAGCCTCCACAAACCTCTTCCTCTCCGGAGGGTCTCTGAAATATTCAAAGAAAACAAAATTAGACAGTGATCAGAGAACTCCACCTCCACCACGGACACAGGGGTGGTGACGGAATTCTCCTTCAAAAAAAAACCTATCTATCCTAGACCTAACACTACCTCTCTGAAAGGTGAACCCACGGTGACCTGGGGAATGCCTGATGTGGATATCCTCCAGGCGAGCTTCACTCACTATTCTATTTAACGCGGCGCCATCATAGGGCAGTCTATCTCTGGTACCTCCTCGGTCTTGGGGTCTAGTTATGGTATTAAAATCCCCACCAAAGATGACTTGTTTGCCCGTAAAAAGAAAAGGCTTAATCTTCATAAAGAGGCTTTTACGGTCCCACTTTGTCTGGGGACCGTAGATGTTAATGAGGCGCAGGCTTTGCCCCTTCATGAAGACGTCTAAGACTAGGCACCTTCCCATTTCGAGCTCGATCAGTCGCTGGCATTTCACCTCTGCGGTAAAAAGCACCGCCACTCCACTATACGGCTCAGCCGCAAGAGACCAGTAGGAGGGCCCCCTGCGCCACTCCCTCCTTGCTCTGTTTATCTCTGATAGAGTACAGAGCCTGGTCTCCTGCAAAAACAAAATGTCAGCTTCAACCCGGCCAAGAAAATCAAAGGCTGCAAACCTAGCCGTATCAGACTTAATGCTGGCCACATTAATGGTGGCCAGCGTCAGTGGAGAGGGGACTGCCATTAAGACCGATTGAGCTCAATGACCTTCAGCTTCCCACCCCCTTTCCTCCTATCACCACCACCCCTAGATGAGTCTGAAGAGGACCCGCGACTTCTCCTCGTCTTGCGGGTCCTCTTCTTACATTGGGATTGGTCCATCACCTCCCCCGGTGCGGTTTGGCCAGAGGAGGGATGGACCTCCCCCGCAACTTCTCCCTGAGGAGTTACAGTGGTCGCAGAGACAGTAGCAACTTCGGCCCTGGGTGCATCATCTCCTCCTCCAGGCTCCAGGCCAGCCTCCCCCCCAGAGGGCAGGGGGGCCCCTCCCGGAGGGAGACTCAGCAGCCCCTGACGGCTCCACCTCTCCCTCTGAAGCCTCCCCTGAGGCCGACGCATCCTCACAGAGGGATTGGTACCGGTTGGGACCTACCACTAGAGGGCCGTCGAGTCTGCGTTCCTTCGTCGGGGGGGGGGCAGATGTTTTTGCCCTCACTTTACTCGGTGACTTTCTCCGCTTGACCGTCTCTCCCTCCCCAGCACTGACGTACTGAGAAGAAGATGACTGGTCAGCCTCTTCCTCCCTCTGCAGTCTCCTCATCTCCTCAACCAGGGTCATGCCCACTGCTGCCTCGGCATCAGGATCTGGCCCAGCAGAGCCAGGGGCAGAAGGAAGGCACATAACTCCCCTCCCTCTGCTCCCTCCTCCTCTCGCGCCTCCTTGCCCTTGATGGTGGCTGGGCCTTCTCCCTTTGCCTTGGCAGACTAGTCTCTCCTCCCCCACTCACCCCCTCCGCAGCAGGGACAGCCTCCTCAACTGCTCCCGCTTGCCGAAGGGTGGTGTTGGCGAAAGACCGTGGACACGCCCCGATCGGGTGCCCAAGGACACCACACAGGTGGCAACGCACCCTGCCACAGGTCGCCGCGAGATGGCCCACCTCCCCACACATGGCGCACTTCTGCACACGGCAGGAGGCGCTCAAGTGTGAGGGGTCACCGCACCTGTGACAGAGTTTTGGCTGCCCCTGGTAGAAGACAAGGATCCTGTCTTTCCCAAGGAAGGTTGAGGACGGGATATGCATCACCGAGTTATCCTCGTGTCGCAATTTGACCATGAAGGTCCAGGCCCCCGACCATATCCCGAACTCGTCGAGATTTTTCTTTGGGAAGTCCTTGACCTCCCCAAACCTGTTCAGCCAGGTCATGATGTCCATATAAGAAAGTGACTCGTTACGAGTTAAAACGGTCACTTTCTTAATGTTATCCTGGCGTGACACCGCCCACACCATAAAGTCACGCCAGGCGGGCTCGTCCTTCACCAGCCTATAGTTTCCCCAGAAGGTTTCTAAGCCCTCCGGGGTAACAAAGCTGATGTCAAACTCCGAGGAGCCGACAGGATGAATCAGGGCAAAGATGTCGCTTGCCCTGAAACCCATCCCGAGTAGGAGTTCCACGACCCCCCCTCCTCTGGGGACAAGGGCCGGCTCCCCCCCACACGAGACGGGCCACGTTCCTCCGTGTCGGCCCCCTACGCCCGGGTGTAGGGAGAGTCCATCTGGTCTCACCTCCTTCCTCTCGGAACTTCCCTAGGCCAAAACGCTCGATCCAGAACCTAAGGTCTCTCGACTGCCCATCTATGGTCATTGTGGACTGGCCCGCCCGTAAAGCCTCCAGGAGCTGCCGTTGCAAATCGCCGTCCCTGGAGCCGGGCGGAAGACATGATGCACCCCCAGGGGCCCCAGAAGCGACGCTGGCATAGGAGCGTGGGGGCCCGGAGGCCGCAGCAACCTCCGCTGCCGGAGTACCAGCGCCACTCCCAGGGACCCCCGCAGAACTACTTAGCCCAGCCACGGCAACCGGAGCACCAGAGGCGGCAACAGTCCGCCCTGGTATAGCCGCCGCGGACCGGGTCACTCCAACTGCAGCAGAAGGAACAGCGGCAGAGAGGACAACGGGAGCAACAATATCAGGAGCAGTGACAGGAGTAACAACAGGAGCAACGACAGCATCAGGAACAGCATCAGGAACAGCAGCAGAAACAACAGCAGGGACAACAGCAGGGACAACAGCAGAAATACCAGAAACAACAGGGGCCATAACAGAAATATTACCAGCAGTAGAAACACTTTTTTTAGCAGCAATGGTAATAGCCCCTCCTCCCGCAGCCTCCCCGACTACAGGCTCTTGGACCCCCATGCATACTACACCACCTTCTTCAGGAATACTACTAATTACCCCTTTTGTCCCACCCGCTTTCCCCTTTACCTTACCTGTCTGCTTAACTAGCTTCTCCACTCGTCCATCATTCACACCTGCAGTCTTCCTTCTTACAGCGGGGCCGGCTGCACCACTCGCTGATGGCTTCCCCGCTTTTACCTCGGCCTCCGCATCCACAGTCACCCCGGCACCTGATGTTGTAGGAGGACATGCCCCCTTAGCCCCGGAAGTGACCTCCGCATCACCGGCTTCATCAGCACTGGAGGAGGATGAGCCACGCCCACCTGCCACTCCCCCTTTCCTACACCTTACTCTGGGGGAAGCCATTGATATTTTAAAACCTCCTACCAGGGAGGGAGGTTTCCCTACGCCACTCCCCTCCGCAGGGGGGGCTTCTTTGCCTTTGCCCTTGTCCGCAACTATGAGCTCCTTGTCCGCCACCACCTGAAAGGTACTATCAGGCGCCATTTTGACTGCTGGCACCCCGGGCACCCCGCCACTTGGCGTGACCCGAGGTGCCTGCGCCTCCCTTTTCTCTCCTGGAGGCATCGCAACCTGGGCTGAGGTCCCGGCACGATGCTCCCCAGGCAACGACCTGACAAATTTAAATGTCTCTATTACTCTTTTTTTTTCCTTCCTTGCCTTCTTCCTGGTCTTGGTTCCTTTTCCCTCCTCCTCCCTGTCCAAATCTGACAAGCTGAATGCTAATTGGTCCATTCTGGACGGGGACTCCAATTGGCAGATTTGCCTCATCAGCTTCCCGCCTTCTCCCGAGGCTCCACCCTCCTCCTCCTCCGTCTCGGGCAGTGGTTGGTTCTCTGGGAGTGTGGGAGATTGTGTCACTTCCTGTCCTGTCATTCTGACTTCCCAGTTTCACTGCCGGCGCTGATGCCTGTGTATATGTGGGTATCAGGCTGCTGCTACTAGGGATGGCTACTCGACTATACTGTACCGCCATGCTGTCATCTGACTCCAGGTCTGACTCACAATAGTCGTCCTCTCCCGAGCTGTCTGAGGACGCGGGGCCATCCTTCAACAACCGCTCCTGCTGTTTGCGGAAGAAGCGGTCATCGTTCAGCAGCTTCTCTCTGAACGGCCCCGCGCCCTCCAGAATCTCCGTGCACCTGGCTTCCAGGGCCTTTATTTGTTTTTTCAGGCTCCTTACCTGCTTACTGAAAACCGGGCGGTCCTTCCTTGAGGCCCTGTCGCTACGGGCGCGAGCACTCTGAAGCTCCCCACTCATTGCGAACAGGGACCTCCGGGCTCGGTCATATTCCTCCAGGACCGCCTCGATCCTCCGGCTGTAAATGGCAACTTCCTCTCCAGCCTTCCTGATGCCCCATCCTGCGGGTGATTGCGGCAGCGATGACGGTAAGCTTGTGTCTTTTCTACTGCTTGCAGGGACCCTTCCAGAGGGAACCGCATATCCTGCGGCCATAGCCCCCTTCGGACCGGCTTCACCCGCCACTGCCGCTGATGTTACCGCCGTGGCTGATGTTGCCGTTTTCACGGATCCACCTGCCGAGACTGCTGACACCCCTGTCGCCACCGCTACTCCTGCCGGCATCGCCCGCTCTACGGACGTCGCTGCTCCCGATGCTGTTCCTGATGCTGCAGCCGCCAATGTCGCTGCTGCTGCTCCTGATGCTGCTCCCAATGCTGTTGTCCCGGTCGCCACTCTCATTGAGGCTTGCTGCCTCAGCGACCTCCGCCTGCCCTGCTCTGCTGGTGCTGTGTCGGCAGACATTCTCCTGCCCCCCGCCTGTAAGGTCCGGGGGGCAGGAGCTCCACGCTCCATGATAAGGCTCCCCTCCGCACGGGGAAGGGAGTCGGAGCTACAGTATGTATCACACAAAAGACCGAAAACCACACCCAATAATCGGTCTCCAAGTATCCAAAAAAAGCCTCTTAAGCCTCTGGACTCAGGAGCTCAAACAGACAAGTCTGACTCCCACAGTTGCCCCGAAGGAATTGGAGCAACCCATGTAGCTGGCGGGAGGTGTAAAGTAAAAAATAAGTAAATTAAAAAGCATACTCACCTGTGTCCGGCGCTCCGTTGTCCGCTGCCAGTGTCCATTCATTCTCATGCCAGCGACTCCTTGCTGGGAATCCTGCACCTCATGTGATCGCTAAGACCAATTAGGTACAGGATTTCCAGAAATGAGGCGCCGCCATGAGACCGAACAGACACAGGCAGGGGACAACGGGGTGCTGGGGACAGGTGAGTATGCTTTTTTAAAAATTTTCTTATTTTTACACCTCCCTGGCGGCCGACACAGTGGTCGCTCCAGTTTATGGACAACCTCTTTTAAGGGGTTGTCTGGGCCAAATTTTTCTATGGTCACTTCACTGGTCCCCCCCACATAGTGGCCTCTTCACTGGTCCCCCATACTGTATGGGGAATAGTGATGGGGTCGTTATATTGTGTGGGAGCAGTGATGGGGGCTAACATCCTGTGGGGGGGACATTAAACTGTGTGGGGCATATTAAAGGGGTTGTCCAGGGTTAATCTTTTTTATGGCCTATGCTTTGGATAGGCCATAAATACCTGATCGGTAGAGGGCTGACACATGGCCCCATCAGCTGTTCGGAGCCACTCTCGGCACCTGTTCTGTACACAACACAGGGCTGGAAGCAGAAAGCTCCATCCGCTGTATAGCAGCCCGGTGCCTTCACTGCAGCTCAGCTCCTACTGACTTCAATAAGTGCTGAGATGCAGTGAAGGTGCCCAGACCCTATACAGTGGACAGAGCTTTCTGCTTCTGGACCTGTATTGTGTACAGTACGGGCATCAGAAGTGGCTCCATACAGCTGATCGGTCCGGGGTCAGCCCCCTACAGATCAGGTATCTGTGGCCTATCCTGAAGATAAACCATAACAAATTATGCCTGGACAACCCCTTTAATATACACCCCTAATGCACCACACTTTAAAGAGATTGTCCAGTATAATTTTTTTTCTTTTTTATAATTAGTCTGGGGGAGGTGAATTCCTCACTGGCTGTGACGTCCCAGGTCCCTTCCCTTAGGCCACTGATTGGCCTCAGGGGTCACGTGACGTCACAGGTAGTCACGTGCAGAGGGAATGTCAGCTGGAAGAAAACAACAGAACTGCAGGACTGAACTGCTCTGGGAGACACTGGGGACAGGAGAGAAAGTTTGTGGGTTTTTTTTTGTTTTTTTCACCTGCCCCGGCGTAGTAAAAAAAAAAATGAAGGAGCCACTGTATGGGAGTATAAGCTCCACAGTGGCCCCCACCCTGTATTATAAGCTCCACAGTGGCCCCCACCCAGTATTATAAGCTCCACAGTGGCCCCCACCCAGTATTATAAGCTCCACAGTGGCCCCCACCCAGTATTATAAGTTCCACAGTGGCCCCCACCCAGTTATAAGCTCCACAGTGGCCCCCACCCAGTATTATAAGCTCCACAGTGGCCCCCGCCCAGTATTATAAGCTCCAGGGCCCCGCCCAGTATTATAAGCCCACAGTGGCCCCCCCCGTTTGTCCGGGTTTTGCTCCACAGTGGCCTCCCTCAGTATTATATGCGCCCAATAGCCCCCCTCCGCTTCGGTGCTATTATCATACTCTGGGGTCTCCTCAGACCCCAGAGTATAATAATCGGAGGCCCAGGGGAAGTGATTAAAAATAACAAACTCTCATACTCACCTTGCCTTACCTTTCCTTGGCATCCTCGCTCCATCCTGCCGTCTTCAGCGTCTTCAGGCCCTTTTCCGACGTCGCTGCTGAGGCCTGTGATTGGGCCTCAGCGGTCACGTGGGGGCGCACTGACGTCATTACACGGTCGCGCCCCATGTGACCACCAGGGCCTAATCACAGGCCTCAGTCACATGATAGAAGAGCGCCGGAGAGGAAGCTGCGCCCAGGAGAGGTGAGAATATGTATTTATTATTTTCAGTCACCTCCCCTGGGTGCCCTGCCATCTATTGGAAAGGGGCCTGCAATATGCCAGGGCCCCTTTCCAATAACAGTATGTATAGCGGTCGGGGAACCAGGCTTTCCCCGACCGCTATCATAGTGGTCTGGGGCCCCGGCCATCTTCAGTTGGCCGCGGGCCCCGTACCCTGCCGGGTCCGGTCGCGGTCGCGCCCCCTGCGGCCGCGATCATAACGCCACTGGTCAGGGGGCCAATTGGGATGGTCAGGATCCCGATCGGGCCCCCATGACATGAGGACTAATAGTCGGGGCTCGGGGCCCACCGGTGGATTCACCGGTTCCCCGGTGGGCCAGTCCGACCCCCCCCCCCCCCCCCCCCCTTATCCTCCCCGCCCTCAAAACACACCACAAAAAAAAATTTTTATTCCCGGCCCCCCCCAACACAAAAAAAAAAATATTCCCCCCCCCCCCCCCCCAAAAAAAAACCACCCCCCCCCCCCCCCCCACAAAAAAAAAACCCACCCCCCCCCCCCCCCGGGGGAAAACACTTTCCCCCCCCCCCCCCCCCGGGCACGACACTCTGCCCGCGCCCCCCCACGGGACATTACACTGTGTGCGGGGGCCCCTATGGGACAAGATACTGTGTGCAGGGGCCACTATGGGACATGATACTGTGTGCAGGGGTCACTATGGGACATGATACTGTGTGCAGGGGCCACTATGGGGCATGATACTGTGTGCAGGGGCCACTATGGGACATGATACTGTGTACAGGAGCCACTATGGGGCATAATACTGTGTGCAGGAGCCACTATGGCACATAATAGTGTGCGCAGGGGGTTGGAGGGGGTGGTCGGGGGGGGGGGGGGGCGAATGGGGGCAGCGGTTCGGGGGAGGGGCCCCATGTCAAATGTTAGCCTTGGGGTCCAGCCATTCCTAGTTATGCCACTGTGTGTGTGTGTGCGTGTATATATATATATATATATATATATATATATCATTAGAAAATATCCAGAAAATATATTCCCTTTTTATTTTATATATCTCTATCCCAAAGAAATGTTCTAGCAACTCACACAATGCAACACAATAAATTGGAAAATAGACTAAAAGATGAAAGTGTATTGTTGGACAGAAACAATACAAGGTTAGTGGTTAATACAGTTTATCCATTTTCAGTATTTCAGATTAGATAATGAGATTTTTTAATCATATGTCATTTTTGTGCTGAATATAAGTGGGAATTTCTGATGACATAATGATTGATGTTTCTTCAAATGACTGACAGTTAAAAAAGCTTCTTCATATCCCATATGGAATGATGATCAGTTGTTCTCCAGCATGACCCCCATTCATTTCATTAATGTATTTAAATGAGACGCATGGGGTTGTGAGAACTGTTATTTGTAAGTCTTTTTTGACCTTTACAGATGCTTTAGAAATATATTAAGTGGTCATGTTTGAACAAGTAGGTTAGCCCTAACAAAATTATTTAAAGTTTTGTGACATCCAAATGTTATAAGAGCAAGCCATTTTACTGTACAAGAATACCATGTAATTAGCTAGGATCAATCACTAAGCTCCAGCCAAGCAGAACATCCTCCAGTGCCAAGACCCAAAGAATAGAAATTGGAAATATAAGATACAGTATTAAAACACCATAGCTTACTGAAGTCCAAATCTTGAGCTAGCGTTTAAAAAAAAGCACAAAAAAAAAAAATATCCTGATTAAATAAAAACTGCAAATTATCATGAATTATATGATTCAAAACATGTGAGATAAATGTGTGCTTGAAATATTGTAGTACTCATCATGAGAAGGATATTGTATTAACCCCTTAAGGACACAGCCATTTTTCATTTTTGCATTTTCGTTTTTCCCTCCTCACATTCCAAGAGCCATAACTTTTTCATTTTTCAGTTCACAGACTCACATGATGGCTGATTGTTTGCGAAACAAATTGTACTTTGTAATGTCACCATTCAATATGCTGTGCAATGTACTGGGAAGCTGAAAAAAAAAATCAGAATGAGGTGCAATTGGAGAAAAAAATGCATTTGCTCCAATTTCATATGGGCTTAATTTTTACGTCGTTCACTGTGTGGTAAAAATGACATGTTACCTGTATTCTGCGGGTCAGTACGAACACGGTGATGCCAAATTTATATAGTTTTTGTAATGTTTTGATACCTTTTAAAAAATTAAAAACTTTGCAAAATTGAAAAAAAAAATTGTGTCGCCATATTGTGACACCTGTAACTTTTTCATATTTAAATATATGGAGCTGGGTATGGCGTCTTTTTATGTGGGACTAGATGATGTTTTTAATGATACCATTTGGGGAAAGATCTGATGGTTTGATCATTTTTTATTAAATTTTATATAGGAGGCAAAGTGTTGAAAAAACGCTATTTGGCTATTTTGATTTTTTTTTTTGCCGCTACGCCATTCACCGTATGGGATAAATATTTTAATAGTTCAGGCATTTTGGAGCGGGGGGATACTAATGTGTTTGTGTTTTACTTTTGTTTGTTTTTATAGGTGATCTAGGGAAAGGGGGGTGATTTGAACTTTTGTTTTTTTTATTTTTTATACTTTTAAAAACTTTTTTTTTCTTCTTTTACTTTTATGATCAGACCCCCTAGGGACCTTGAAACCTAGGGGATCTGATCGCTCATACTATTCACTGCAATACTACTGTATCGCAGTGAATAGTAAAATACCTTCACTTCTATTAGACACTGCCTCTGGCAGATAAAAATCAATGGATCCATTTTTAACTAATTAAAACGGAATGATGTCCATTTTTTTTCTGTAAAAAACGGACGTCAGTGGTTTGGGTCAAAAAAAGAAAGACCTGTGAAATTCATCAGTTTTTTTTCACTGACACTTAAAAACTGATGCAAAACAGATGACACTCGACTATCAAAAACAGAAAAACGGTATGGATACAAATCCGATACAAAATGGCCATAAAAAATGGTTGTTAGATCAGTCAAAAACGTCACTGTTGTGTACAAGAGGCCTAAAGCTAAAATATAGGTCTTTATTCACATCTATCTATCTATCTATCTATCTATCTATCTATCTATCTATCTCACAAAATTACAATGCTCTGTTTCCAGTTCACATTTTCTTGCCACATTGGAGGACTTTGTGGACCACACATACAACAGATATCTGCAAGTCAGGTTCATATTCCTTGCTGATCTGTAAGCTTACTGTTGAAATCAACAACACTTACAGTGGGAAAAACAAGTATTTGATACACTGGTGATTTTGCAAGTTTTCCCACCTACAAAGAATGGAGAGGTCTGTAATTTTTATCGTAGGTATACTTCAACTGTGAGAGACAGAATCTAAAAAATAAAATCACATTGTATGATTTTTAAATAATTAATTTGTAATTTATTGAAAATAAGTATTTGATACAATAGAAAAACAGAACTTAATATTTCGTACAGAAACCTTTGTTTGCAATTACAGAGGTCAGACGTTTCCTGTAGTTCTTCACCAAGTTTGCACACACTGCAGCAGGGACTTTGACCCCCTCCTCCATACAGATCTTCTCCAGGTCTTTCAGTTTTCAGGGCTGTCACTGGGCTACATTGCGCTTCAGCCCCTTAATAGATTTTTGTTCGGGTTCAGGTCTGGAGACTGGCTAGGCCATTCCAGGACCTTAAAATGCTTCTTATGAAGCCACTCCTTAGTTGCCCCAGCTGTGTGTTTTGGGTCATTATCATGCTGGAAGACCCAGCTACGACCCAGCTTCAATGCTGTTACTGAGGGAAGGAGGTTGTTGGCCAAAATCTCGCGATACATGGCCCCATCCATTCTCCCTTCAATATGGTGCAATCGTCCTGTCTCCTTTGCAGAAAAGCATCCCCAAAGTATGATGTTTCCACTCCCATGCTTCACGGTTGGGACCGTGTTTTTGGGGTTGTATTCATCCTTCTTCTTCCTCCAAACACGGAAAGTGGAGTTGGAACCAAAAAGTTCTATTTTGGTCTCATCTGACTACATGATCTTCTCCCATGCCTCCTCTGGACATGTGCTAGCGTGAGCAGGGGGACCTTGCGTGTCCTGCAGGATTTTAATCCATGACGGCGTAGTGTGTTACTAATGGTAATCTTGGAGACTGTGGTCCCAGCTCTCTTCAGGTCATTGGCCAGGTCCTCCCATGTAGTTCTGGGCTGACTCCTGGCCTTTCTCAGAATCATCCTTACCCCACAAGTCGAGATCTTGCATGGAGCCCCAGACCAAGGAAGATTGATAGTCATCTTGTGTTTCTTCAGTTGTTGCCTTCTCACCAAGCTGCTTGCCTATTGTCCTATAGCCCATCCCAGCCTTGTGCAGGTCTACAATTTTGTCCCTGGTGTCCTTAGACAGCTCTTTGGCCTTGGCCATGGTGGAGAGGTTGGAGTGTGATTGATTGAGTGTGTGCATAAGTGTCTTTTATACAGGAAACGAGTTCAAACAGGTGCAATTAATACAGGTAATGAGTGCAGAGTAGGATGGATTCTTAAAGAAAAACTAGCAGGTCTGTGAGAGCCAGAATTCTTGCTTGGTAGGTGATCAAACACTTATTTCATGCAATAAGCTAGACCACCTAGGGCTCTGGTTCAGTCGTCCTTCCTCTCTGCACCTGCTTACTCTCCAGAGGAATAGAGGCGACTTCCAATCTCCTCCTTTTTTCCAGAACTCACTACATGGATCACACCAAATCTCTGTTCCTCATGCACAGTTGTACAGCCCATTTAAGGGACCAACTACACATTGTATAAACCATGCACATATTATAGCATAAACAGGTTAGAATCAGTATGGATCAAGTGGGAATATTTTGCTGTGTTCCCAGTAGGACACTACACTATTTTGATAAAAATGCAGCATCCTACTTGAGTAATTGTAATCAATCACTTTTTCAGACACTGTAGCTTTATTACAGCACATCCAGCATTGTTCACACACAGATACACGTTTACTTATAGCTAGATAGTATAAACTTAGACAAGCAGTCTTAAAATGTGCTAGATTTATTACATTGACTGATGTTGGGTGATAAATCTGAGACATTTTTAGACTATCATGTCTGAGTTTATACTACTAATTAGTTGGTTTAATTAGTTGATTTAGCTGGAAAATGACAAAATGTTTGTGCTATTTGTTTAACTTTGCCACATTTAAGCTATGCCTGCCTTCTCCACAAACCAACTTCCTTTTCCTGCAAGTCCCCCATACTTGTCTAGTGATTTGGAAAAAAAATATTAAACTAGATGGGACAAAATGGGTTAAGATGTACCATTTTAGTGTATTTCACCCAAAGGTCAAATTGCAACCAGAATATTAAATCTGCCACATTGGCATCACATTTTAGCATTTAATTGGCTCTGGAGTGTAGTAGTTAGAAGAGAACAGAGGAACTAAGCCATTTCATAAAATCATTTATTTTTCTTTTCATGTCAATAAATGTACCTTCACCGAGGGGGCTGAATACAAAGTTTCAAATGCTCAAAGAATGTTGCGCTCAAACCCCATTATCCCCAAGGCTGAGAAGGCATCAGACTAGTTGATACAGTCAAATGCCTTCTCAGTGTTGAGAGCTAGCAGAATGGCAAGGGTTACCCTAATACCCAAATAGTGAATGATGCCAAGAACTTGCCTAGTATTGTCAGGGGTTTGTCTGCCTCTAACGAACCTGACTTGGTCTTCGGCAACTAAATCCAGTAAGCATTATTAATATTATTTATTTATTTATAGAGCATCATTAATTCCATGACGGAAGAGGGATGGAGATAGTAGGTGAGGGTAGAGGCTGTTCAGATGGTGGTGTGGTGACAGTAGCGTTATTGGAGGTTGTAGGCCTTCCTGAATAGGTGAGTCTTCAAGGTCTTCTTGAAGCTTGTGATTGTGGGGGACAGTCTTATGTTTCATGGTAGTGCATTCCAGAGTATGGGGGATGCACGGGAGAAGTCTTGGAGACAGTTGTGTGAAGAGTGGATAAGAGCAGAATGGAGTAGGAGGTCTTTGGAGGATCGGAGGTTACATGTGGGCAGGTAGCAGGAGATTAAGTCAGAGATATATTTCAGGGGACAGGATGTGGATAGCTTTGTATGTCAGCGTTAACATTTAAGTACTTAAGTATTGAGCAGTGAAATAGGGTGTAAGTCCTGAGGTAGATCACGGATCTTATGAGGCTTGGAGAGGGTTAGGATAAGTGTGTGTTGACTTTCCTTAGAGAAAAAAAACATTCATCATGACTAGATTAAAGGGATTCTAGCATTGGGGAAACATGTTTTTAACTGAAGCCAAGTCGTAATAGCCTTTATAAAGACTGTTAGTCTCCTACCTTTGTCGTTTCGCTCCTCGCTGCCGTTTAGAAGAAATCTTGATTTTTAATGTTATGCAAATGCGTCTTCAGAATGCACAGGGGGCGTTCCCCCAGTGCTGAAACTGCACAGGGGGTGTCCCCTATGCTCTCCTCAGACGCATTTTTGAACTTACCGCGCCGCGGTAATAAATAAATACAAAAATATTGATCAATGTTTACCACTAACATGAAGTGCAATGTGGCACGAAAAAAAATAATCTGAAAATCACTTGTGTAAGTTAAAGCGTCTCAAAGTTATTGCCATATAAAGTGACATGTCAGTTTTGAAAAATGAGGCCTTGTTCTTAAAGGGATTCTATCATTGCAAAAACACTTTTTTTTTTTAACTATTCACACTGTACTGTAGCCTTTATAAAGGCTATTCCAGTAGTACCTTTAGTTTTCAGATGCAGCAGGTAGATTTTGAATAAATCGCCTTTTTCTCGGTATCTAAATCCTCTCCAGAGAGCACAGGGAGCTTTCTTTCTTCATAGAGAACAGCCACGCCATCGCTGAACCCCACCTATTTTTCTTTAGGCGCCGTCCTCTTCTTAGTTTAGAGTCTTCCCTCTTTATACTCCTGCTAGCTGCATCACTAGCATCTCTGAGCCGCTCTGGCGTCCACCTTGCACAAAATCTCACGCACAGGCAGTACGCTCGGTCACTTTGGGTCGTGGCCGAGTGTACTGCGCATCCTCTATGCACCATCTTTGATTTCAGAAGGAATAAGCGTACTGGGCAATTGCATAGTACTGTTGGAATATCCCTTATAAAGGCTACAATACAGTGTGAATAGTTAAAAAAGCATTTTTGCATTGATAGACTCCCTTTAAGGTACTTTTAGGCTGTGTCCTGAAGGGGTTAAACTATGGGGTCTTTTTTGTTAACACTTTGTATTGAGTTTACAATTAATGTTTTATATGTATGATAATTGTATTGCTGTATACATCCAACCAATGCTTACAGTACTGTAGTAGTAAAGCTAGTTTCACACTTTTCAGTTTGTTGTTCTGACAGAATGACAGATGCAGGCAGCACACACTCCATTTGCATCCACCACCATGCACTGCAATGTTAAAAACAAAATGGCAGCTTTTTTCTGTCTTGTTTGTTATCGTTTTAAACAGAAGATAAAGTGTATGCAGAAAAAGCAAATATCTACAACTTACTGGATTTTATTGATTGTACCTTTTGCCATGATTGAAAGGAGGCCCATTGAAACTCTGTTGCCTAAGAACCCATTATAACTTGGAGTCGCCCCTGGTCCAAAGCCAAATCTTTTCAACAAAGGCCAGAGGAAGACCCACTTTTATAGTATCAGCACATAAGATAGAAGCGTCTTCCTTATGGACCTCCATTTGTCCCTGCTAAAATATAGTCTGTACAAATTATCAGCTGTACTTTTACTAGGCCTACCCAGATGGAGGAGACCAGAGGATTGTAGTAGCTCAGGATGTGCCACCTACTAGGCCAACCACTCCAGCCTTACTCCTGGGTCGGACAGAGTTGAGGGGGATCCTGCAGCACTACTGGATGTTGGTGGTAGTAGTTGTTTCTCCCGGGGCGCTTCCTGTTGGAGAGGGGACCTCTCCTCTCTGAGCCAGTGTGGTGTTGGTCGGAAGGTCCCTGATGGTGATGCAGGCACGACTCAGGAGTCAGCAGTGCAGTTGAACCAGGAACAGTTTTTATTGTAACAACTGGAACAAAGGTAAATGGCAGCTTCCAAATGGGGGTAGTAGTACAATGTCCAATCCCCCAGCCTTGGTTCTAAGAGGGTGCCCAGGGATGTTACAGGCTCTGTGATATAGTCCACAACTACTCCTCCTCTCATGCCTCTCCCAGCCAAGTATACAGTGCCTTGCGAAAGTATTTGGCCCCCTTTAACTTTTCAACCTTTTTTTGCACATTTCAGGCTTCAAACATAAGGATATAAAATTTTAATTTTTTGGTGAAGAATCAACAAGTGGGACACAATTGTGAATTGGAACGAAATTTATTGGATATTTTACTTTTGTAAAAAATAAAAAACTGAAAAGTGGGGCATGCCAAATTATTCGGCTCCCTTAAATTAATACTTTGTAGCGCCACCTTTTGCTGCGATTACAGCTGCAAGTCGCTTGGGGTATGTCTCTATCAGTTTTGCACATCGAGAGACTGAAATTCTTGCCCATTCTTCCTTGGAAAACAGCTCGAGCTCAGTGAGGTTGGATGGAGAGCTTTTGTGAACAGCAGTTTTCAGCTCTTTCCACAGATTCTCGATTGGATTCAGGTCTGGACTTTGACTTGGCCATTCTAACACCTGGATACGTTTATTTGTGAACCATTCCATTGTAGATTTTGCTTTATGTTTGGGATCATTGTCTTGTTGGAAGATAAATCTCCGTCCCAGTCTCAGGTCTTTTGCAGACTCCAACAGGTTTTTTTCCAGAATGGTCCTGTATTTGGCTCCATCCATCTTCCCATCAGTTTTAACCATCTTCCCTGTCCCTGCTGAAGAAAAGCAGGCCCAAACCATGATGCTGCCACCACCATGTTTGACAGTGGGGATGGTGTGTTCAGGGTGATGAGCTGTGTTGCTTTTATGCCAAACATATCGTTTTGCATTGTGGCCAAAAAGTTCGATTTTGGTTTCATCTGACCAGAACACCTTCTTCCACATGTTTGGTGTGTCTCCCAGGTGGCTTGTGGCAAACTTTAAATGAGAATTTTTATGGATATCTTTGAGAAATGGCTTTCTTCTTGCCACTCTTCCATAAAGGCCAGATTTGTGCAGTGTACGACTGATTGTTGTCCTATGGACAGACTCTCCCACCTCAGCTGTAGATCTCTGCAGTTCATCCAGAGTGATCATGGGCCTCTTGGCTGCATCTCTGATTAGTCTTCTCCTTGTTTGAGATGAAAGTTTAGAGGGACGGTCGGGTCTTGGTAGATTTGCAGTGGTCTGATACTCCTTCCATTTCAATATGATCGCTTGCACAGTGCTCCTTGGGATGTTTAAAGTTTGGGAAATCTTTTCGTATCCAAATCCAGCTTTAAACTTCTCCACAACAGTACCACGGACCTGCCTGGTGTGTTCCTTGGTCTTCATGATTCTCTCTGCGCTTTAAACAGAACCCTGAGACTATTACAGAGCAGGTGCATTTATATGGAGACTTGATTACACACAGGTGGATTATATTTATCATCATCAGTCATTTAGGACAACATTGGATCATTCAGAGATCCTCACTGAACTTCTGGAGTGAGTTTGCTGCACTGAAAGTAAAGGGGCCGAATAATATTGCACGCCCCACTTTTCAGTTTTTTATTTTTTACAAAAGTTTAAAATAACCAATAAATTTCGTTCCACTTCACAATTGTGTCTCACTTGTTGTTGATTCTTCACCAAAAAATTTTAATTTTATATCTTTATGTTTGAAGCCTGAAATGTGGCAAAAGGTTGAAATTGTTCAAGGGGGCCGAATACTTTCGCAAGTCACTGTACTGGGGATGGAGTCACAGGGAGTCTTGACAGGGATCTGGTTACCTGTAGACTAGACCAGAAAGTGGTCCTCCTGTCAGGGTCCTCTCCTGCTTCTCCAAGCACGGCACCGAAAATGTCCAACAGCTTAGACAGCTTCTCTCCCTTGCTCAGGGCTGCCTCTGGATGAGTATGGGGCTGATGATATCCCTCCTCAAGGCTGTAAGGCTGCCCTTTTAGGCCTCAGTCCAGAAGCTGGTGCACACCTTCTCCAGCTAACTGCACACACTAGACTGAAGACCAACCGTCGCCGGGGAGACTAGGTCTCCTTACAACCCTGTCCAGTGGGCTGTGATAAGCCAGGGCTGAACCAAGGCAAGGTCTTGAACACTGCAGGGGATAAAATACAGGGAAAAACTGCATAAAAATACATTTAACACAGAACGGAACAAACCAAAACAATCCCAGAGGCACAAAAGACAAACAATTAAAAGCAGTAGCACTCTGGGATGCTGCACACCCCCCCTATTTTAACCTGAGTCACCCTCGGCGAATCATAGCCCAGGCTAGGGAAGGCAATACAGCGGACAAGACAAGACAGACTAGGCAAAACAAATGAAACAGAACAAAAATAAAATACAATACAGGTGTATCTCAATAAATTAGAATATTTTTGAAACGTTCATTCATTTAAGTGATTCAGTAATTCAATTCATAATCAGCAGTCTTCCATGATTGTGTGTCCTACTGAACCAGACTGAGGGACCATTTAAAGGCTTAGGAAACCTTGGCAGGTGACACACTGAATTTTCTTAGATTTTGGTTTTCATTACCTGTAATCCATAATCAACATTTACAGAAATAAAACACTTGAAATAGAACAATCTGTGTGTAAAGAATCTAGAAAATATAGGAGGTCACTTTTTTAATTCATTTACTGAAAGAAATGAACGTTTCAAAGATATTCTAATTTATTGAGATGCATATACAGGAAAGGGAAACATGGGCGAAGACCTGGTACCTGAGGCACAAGTCCGTCAGTGTCCCATCTCAGGCACCATCAAAACACGGGGAGAAGGGGCGCCGACATCTCAACAGAGGTCCCTGAGGCACAAGTGCGTTAGTGTCTATTCTCAGGGCCTCAACAGGACAAAAAGGGACTTAATTGTAGGAGTATTCTGGATGATGTCACTTCCTGGAAGGGACAGAGGGTTGTGGATGAGAAGCAGAGAAGGAGAGGAGAGAGAGAGGGCTCCAAGAATAAGTCCTACAAGGCTACAAATCAGGGTGATATTGTTGATCATCTGCTTTGAGAAGAGAAGCCTTCTACAACATGTGCAGACTACACACAGAGACTTTATCCAGAGCAGGCCACACGTGGGCCTAATGTGATGCTTTAGAACTGAGATATCATCACTGCAGGAGATACATCCTCTGCCCAGGAAGAACCAGGGGCGCATCTCTAATGAGGCGAGGTGAGGCGGCTGCCTCAGGCGGCACTATCCGTCACTCTCTGGGGGGCGACATTTTTACTATTTATTTAACGTAAACCAGCCCAGGACAGGCCGCTTTAAAAAGAAAAAAAAAAAAAAAAAAAAAACAAGCTGAGCGGGGCCTGTCCTAGGCTGGCTTATGAGACGTCCGCATCTCAGCGCAGGCGGCGATACAATGACGTCATCGCGCCTCCTGCACTGAGATGCGGACACAGGTCAAGAAGAGGAGGCGGTGGCTCCATCATGGGATCGCAGGTGAGGATAACTTTTTTTTTTATATATATTTATATAAATAGGCCATTACCTGCTGGAGTAACCCCGGCAGATAACGGCCTATTTATTTACCAACCCCCACGCCTGCTCGTGGCTGCCTCCGCTTCCCTTTCTGCTATGGGAAGCAGAAGGGGTGAGCAGAAGCGGCTGTGAGCAGGCACGGGCGGGCCTCAAAAACTACTATTATTATACTCTGGGGTCTTTTTAGATCCCGTAGTATAATAATCAGAGGACCAGGGGAGGTGAGGGAACATAAAAACCATTGTTACTCACCTCTCCTGCGATCGGTGTTACTCCGAGCAGGCTTCGGGCCTCTGTTGACATCAGGTCAAAACGTCGGCCTGATCACGTGACGTCTGTGCGCAATTAAACAGGGTCGAAAGCTGCAGGCAGGGCCGGTTTTAGACAAAGTGGGGCCCCGGGCAAAATTAAAAGTGGGGCCCCAAATGTTGAAATATTGTACCTACAACATAGTCACATTCTGTTAATTTGATGTGCTGCAGTGCTTACAGGGATGTTCCTAAGGTCTTTAAGGCCGGGGCCCCCCACATTGTGAAAACGCAACGTTTTACAGTACCTGTAAAGTGGAGGGGATTCTGACTAATCCCATAAACACATTGCAGAAAAAAAAATCTGCAGCGGAAAAGCTGCATTTTCACAGCATGTCAATTATACCTTCATAAATACTGGTGTTTTCCGTAAAGGTATAATAGGTACAGAAAGTCCACAGAGGAAAAAACTCTTAGATCGCAATGAAAAACGCTGCAGAAAAAAAAACGCAATGCATTTCCGCGGCAGTCTTTTCCACAGCATGGGGCCTTAGCTTAAAGGGGTTGTTTCATTTAATTGTAAATTTTTTTGCATAGCCAAACTAGTTGCTTGTGACCCTTTATAAATCAGGTGCACAAGTAACAAGGCATATGCCTTTTCCTACACACAATTAAAAAAATGTATATACATACAGAATTATCAAATAGGACCACTATAACAGGACTAAATATCGCCACGTCACCTGCTGACTGTTATACCAGATACCAGGACTAAATACTGTCACGTCACCCGCTGACCGCTATACCAGGACTAAATGCTGTCACGTCACCCGCTGACCGCTATACCATGACTAAATACTGTCACATCAGCCACTTACTGCCAGATTCCCCTCTGTCCTCATAGTATAATCCACAAATAGCGGCTTTTACTTATAATGTTCCCCTCGTAGCACCAAACACTTCACTACGATCAGAGTTACTCCTTTCCCCATCTTGAGAACACAACTACCCCCTTTTATTTGCAGATGCCCCCTCATAACGCCAGCCAGCAATTAACCTCTTCCTACCCTGCACTGTAATAGTACGCTGCAGTAAGCAGTTTGCTCCTAGGACTACACTTTGCAGAAACTGTAAAATGACCGTTTATGCCACGTGGGACCCCGGCCTTAAGGCTGAGGCCCTACTTTGTGGAAAAGCAGCTTTTTTTGTTGCAGATTTTGCATCAGTTTTTTTGAGCCAAAGCCAAGCAGGGCTATAAAAGGATTGTGAAATATCTAGGAAGCTTCTTACACTTCTCCCTTCTGATCAATCCTCTCCTGGCTTTGGCTCAAAAAACAGCAACAAAATCTGCAACAAAAAAATCCGCTTTTCTGTAACATGAAACACAGTGTTTATGGCGGCTGCAGAAACGTGCGGTAATTTCCTCATATATTTACCGTAATAGGGGAAGAAAGTGCAGAGAAAAATGCATCAAAAGCTCAATGAAAAACGCTATGGGAAAAAAAAAACAATGTGTTTTTGCTGCTTTTTATCTCCTGTGCTTTTTAGCTGCGTTTTGTTGTGTTGGGGCTAATCCTTAAAGGGGTTGTCCAGGAATTACAGGTTTCTGCAAGGAACCTGGGGAAGGTGAAAAATAAAACCCACACTCTCCTGTCCCTGGTCCGCCCACCCCTGTCCGGTCCAGCAGAGCCTCAGGGCTTGTTCCAGTGGCAGTTCTCGCCACACGTAACCGCTGAGGCCTATCATCCACCTCAGCAGCCTAAGGAAAGGAACCTGGATGTCACTCACATACGTCACCTGTGATGTCCCGTGTCCTTTCCTTAGGCCGCTGATTGGCCTCAGCAGTTATGTGCGGCGAGGACTTCTGCCAGAACAAGCCCCTGGGCGCCACAGGACCGGACAGCTGTGGGAGACACCGTGGACAGCCAGGTGAGTATGCGCTTTCTTATTTTTCACCTTCCCCAGCCTCCTTGCAGAAAACAGTAATTCCTGGACAACCTGTTTAACATCTCAATATACTGAGCATCACACTATACAATAGAATTCTAGTATGTATAATGGTACACATGTACAGAAGAAAATATAGATAGACAATAATATGTTGTATATACCTAAATATATACCATGTACTTACACACATACATTCATATACAATATATATACACACACACATACCTGTCTACAATCATACAGTACTCAAACAGTAGCTCGCACACATACTGTAAACAAATATACAGATATATACATATTATATATATATTAAATATAAATATTTTACACAAAACATACACTTACACTTGGCTGAATTGCTGGGTGAACTGGAAATGGAAGAAGCTCATGTGCAGCTCTGTCTGGCAGTAGTGAAAGCATCGCAGCAGACTCCCCCCCTGCACACTACGATGTCCTGGATGGGGGGAGGGGGGAAGCTAGTAACTGTTTCTAAGTGCCGGCAAACTGTAGAAGCAGTGACCAGCAGAATCTGCATCTGCCGATGCTTTCATCTACTGCCGATTAAGAGTCATAATAGTAGGGAAAGTATGGGGCCCCTATGGGTGTTGGGGCCATGGGCAATTGCCCAGTTTGCCCCCCCCCTAACGCCGGCCCTGGCTGCAGGGAGTGCACCGGTGTCCAGGATAGGTAAGTAGCATTGGTTTTTAAGTTTGTCACTTTCCCTGGGTCTCCGATCTTTATACTCTGGAGTCTGAAAAGAACCCAGAGTATAATAATAGTTCATGGGTGGGCCACTATGGGGCATAATACCATGTACAGGGGCCACTATGGAGCATAATACCAGTGCAGGGGCCACTATGAAGCATAATGCCGTGTGCAGGGGCCACTATGGAGCATAATACCGTGTGCAGGGGCCACTATGGAGCATAATACTGTGTGCAGGGGACACTATGGGGCATAATGCCGTGTGCAGGGGCCAATATGGGGCATAATGCCGTGTGCAGGGGCCACTATGGAGCATAATGCCGTGTGCAGGGGCCACTATGGAGCATAATACTGTGTGCAGGGGACACTATGGGGCATAATGCCGTGTGCAGGGGCCAATATGGGGCATAATGCCGTGTGCAGGGGCCACTATGGAGCATAATGCCGTGTGCAGGGGCCACTATGGAGCATAATGCCGTGTGCAGGGACCACTATGGAGCATAATACTGTGTGCAAGGGAAACTATGGGGCATAATACTGTGTGCAGGGGCCACTATGGAGCATAATACCGTGTGCAGGGGCAGCTGCAGGGCATAATACAGTGTTCAGGGGCCGCTGCGAGGCATAATACAGTGTGCAGGGCCGCTGCGGGCCATAATACCGTGTGCAGAGGCCACTGTGGGCCATAATACTGTATAATACGGTGTGCAGGGAGTGCTGTGGAACATTATAGTGTATGTAAATGGGGTGTTATAAACAGGGGCTATGGCGCCTGTTTATATCATATGCTGTCTGTTGATAGTGACTGTGTGATGTAATTACAGTCTTGTCACATAGACGTGTATAGGACAAGGCTGTAGTTACATTACATGGCCACTATGAGATGACTGACACTATGTAAACAGAGAAGCAGTCACGGCGTATACACAGGTACTATTCAGACAGTTGATCAGTAGGGGTCCTGAGTTTTTGAGCCCCACTGATTAGTTTATTAATGACCTGGAAAACCTTTTAATTAGTTAACACCTGGGGCATTATTAATATGGGGCACTATTTCTACAGGGTACACACGGACATTATTAATATAAAGATGTACTTGGGGGTATTATTCATTATGGGGGGTTATATCATATATTATATAATTGGGGTAGCAGCAGGATGGGGGCTTTGTGTAGGTGAGGACAATGTGGGTTGGATGTCTGGAAAAGTGAGGAGCCAAAGATGTCTGTGTTGCAAACTTTACAGAGACAAGCCACAGCTGGAAGAAGTGGTCATGACGATCTAGAGGGACGAGAAGGGTAATGTGAAGCATTAGTCAGAGACGTCACCTGTAAGTCACAGAATGTTACTGCACTGTATTCACCAAAATGATAAAGGATAAATATTTGATTGATGGGGGTCTGTCTCCTGAGATCCCACTGAGCCTGAGAATTGGGTTTTTTCCCCCCACTGGGTGGGAATTCAGCCTGGCTGCGGCTGAATATAGGCATGTCGTTTGGTGGATGGACGAACCCGCGTGGCTCTCATTCACTTCGATGGGAGTGCCAAAGATAGCCGAAATACAGTACTCAGCTATCTGCAGCGCTCCTATTATAGAGAATGGGTGCCATGCGGACTCGTCCATCCACCAAGCAGAAGATGTGTGAAGTTACTTTCATTGTTAATGCCGTGTTGTTGATCTGATACTGAAGTAATACAGAAAGAAGAATTCTTAAAATCTGTTTTATACCTTTGTGTATTGTGTATATTGTGCAACGATAACAGCGTGTGAAGCTAGTAGCATGGAAACTCCAATTTTTTTTTGGGGGGGGAGCGTCTTTCTATAGTCCACCTCAGGGAGCAAAGAGGCTAGGTTCACCACTGGGAAGAACCAGAGGGAAAAGTTAAGTGTTGTATTAATTGGCATGTAAGAGGACTATAAATATATATACCTTGTGCACTGGCTGATAACTAGGAGTTCCTTGGTGCCTAGAAAGAGACTGTCCCCATCAATAACTGTTTGAGCTACCAGTTTGCCTGTTAATATAAGAGGCTGTATCAGATATCTGTACTGAACCACTTGCTGAAGATTTTCTTGAGTAAAATATCCAGTTCTATCATACTCCATGGTGGTCTCTCTCTCAAGCTGGTGTGAACCTAAAAGTGATTACTACATTAAATCCTAACAGACTCCAGGGCATAGGTGCACTAGTGTCCATCCTGGAGCAAGGGGACAGGAGAAAACAGGGCGAGCAGTGGAATTGTCCACAGTTTCGCACTGGGGCAAGAAACAATTACAACCTTAATCCAGAAACCGTGCAGGGCGTTTCCCTCTGGTGGTTCTCTGGGATCTTCTCAGGGCAACTTCTCCTGAAGCCCCAAGCACAACAGCTGGGCTATCTGGAACAGGACTAGTTGGAACAGCTTCATCCAGCTCCATCTGTTCTTCTGCCTCAGTAGGCATAGCAGACAACTCCGACCCAGGCGGTGACCTGGGGACTCCCCCTTTGGCAGGCAGCTGGAAGATCAGGCAAGGGACAAAGAATTATGGAGGCTTCCCATTGCAAAGGTTCTTCAGCACTGCTGAGGCTGGGACAGTCTCTGGAACGAGGCTCTCCTCATCCGAACTACCCTCAGTGGAAGGGGACAGAACTGAGGGTGTAGGGTCCACCTGCAGACACACCTTCAAATGATTCCGGTGGACCACCTGCGGCTTCCTCCCTTCTCTCTCCACCACGAAGACATCAGGACAGGGCTGCATGGAGATGGTGTATGGCTCAGTTTCCCACCTGGAATCCAATTTGCGGGTTCGGTGGTTGTTCTTCAGCTACACCTTCTCCTCCACCTTTAGGGGGGTAGCCTGAGCGTTCAAGTTGTGGTCCGCTTCCTGCCTGGCCCAAACCTCTTTCATACGGCCTTCCACAACGTCATGAGCTTCATCCAGGCGCCTCTGATGGTCACTCATGCAGTCGGTCTTTGGCAGTGGATTGATGTAATCAGGAATCGCCACTCCCAAAGCAACATCAGCAGGCATCTTCCCATGTCTCCCAAACATCATGTAGTATGGTGTATACTCGGAGGACAGCTGCTTCTGGTTGTTATACTGGTAGACCAGCTCAGGTAACCATAGCGGCCAATCTGCTCGGCTGGAGGGTGACAAAGTCCTGAGGAGTCCAAAAAGAGTCTGGTTCATCTTCTCACATAGACCATTGCCCTGGGGGTGGTAAGATGTTGTACGCAGCTTCTTGCAGTCGTACAGGACACAGAGTTCCAGGAACAGCTGTCCATGTGTGTCTGTGCAAGTGCACTGATGGCCCTTATTCACAATACTGGCCATGCAACATCTGTTTTTGAAATGGCGTCACATGGCCATTATAAAGCTCATGATTTTCAATGGGTCTATTCATATGCCACTATCTACCTCTGTTTTCACATGTCAGTGAAAACAGTGCAGTGTCAGTGGATGTCAGTTTTTTTGAAGGCCATGAAAAATGTACCGTCAAACAAACTAACATGTTAATAGACACATTGAATTCAATGTGTTCTCAAAATGCATGTATGAAAATTGACAATTAAGTTGATTGTTCATGACTTAGTTATTCATGGCTGCATCTGCACAGTATATGAAGACTTAAGAACACATCTCTGTGTAGCCTGTGTAGTGGCTGTCATGAGATACTACTGCTAAGCTCATACTGTATTCAAATGAATAGTAGCTGAGCTGCAATACATAACACAGGTACAGTGGCAATCTGGTACTGGCATTCTACACTGTGCATATTCAGCGATAGTTGATCAATGTGGGTGCCAGGTGTCAAGCCCCCAATGATCTGATATTGGTGACATATTCTAAGGATAGGCCATCAATATCTAAATCTGTACAACGGATTAAATGTAGTATCTTTACTGTGTCCTTTATATTTTTTTGTTGTGTTTATCATAGAAATTAGTGATAGGCACAAACCCTTCATAATAGTGACAACTACAACACTGCAACCATCAGAGGCAACCAGAGGCAACACTGCAACCATCAACCACTACAACCATCAGAGGCGCCTGGATGAAGCTCATGACGTTGTGGAAGGCCATATGAAAGAGGTTTGGGCCTGTTAGCTACAGCCACTGTTATTCATGACAGTGTCAGAAACATTGCTGCACCTGGTTGTCAACCATAGCATACCCATGATAGGATCACCCTACTGACCTCATCAAAATGCATAAATTCTTCCCTCAGTTCTCTTGCAATAAGAAGCAGTGGCCCACCTGCACTACACTAGCATTTGGGTCTCTGTCGTTTGGGTCTGCATGGGGACCTGAAAGATGTAGAGACTCTGTCCGTATAAAAAGCGGTTACCTGCGGAAACCCATAGACCCCCATAGACTATAATGTGGTCTGCCTGGTTTCCACCGGTTTTATACTGAAACTGGCGTAGAGAAAAGAGACTCAAACGCAGATGTGAACCTAGCCTACCTGATTTCTTGAGATCTCTAAAAGTAAAGATAATTGTCAAATCTATTTTTTGGCTTGCAGGTCTGGTCAGTCACAACAGTCAGGATGGGCCCAAAAAATGGGTGGTGAGGCAGTGAATATAAAAGACATGAGAGTGTTGCTCTTTATAACATATTATAATTGCATTCTGTACATTATCTTCATAAATTTATAAACACTTATAAATGTAGCTAAATAATGTAAACTATTTGTGCTTATAGTATATCACACTAGCAGGATTTTCAAACCATAGGCGTTACACTTTTTATGTATTTTCTAGACTGTTGTTCCACTTTTAAGTCTTCCGTAAGGCACATTTGGACCAAAAGCGATACATGCTTTTATAATTTTCTCAGTTTAATTTTTTTCAGTAGTAGACTCTGTACATTTGGAATGGCATGGACTTCAAGATTCATTTTCATGATTATTGCTTTCAAATTACTGGATTACCAGCTAAATGTTACTGTGTGTGAACACTTTTTAGTCAATGGATGATTGGAACTGTTACTTACAGTGTCCATGTTAGGATATCCTCAGATATCAGAGTCAAACATCAGATTAATGGCAGTTTACAACTGTAATACCTGACTCTGACACCTGACACTCATCTCTGACTGAAGTCAGCTATCAAGCACATACAGTGTGTCTTCTAGTGATTGTATCTGCTGGCAAGGATTACTGACCTCTGAGTGACATCACTGCTCACACTCAGGAGTAAAAGATACATTGTATAAGAGCTGCAGGCTGAGAAGCTGCATGAGCTCTGACACAAAGTGGTCTGATACAAAGTTGTCTGATACCTGACAAAGAGATCAGACTCACACATCATCTGAGTTTTTCATATACATACAAGCCAGCCAGCACATACAATGGTGGAGATTTATCAAGTAAAATGCTCCATAATTCTGGTATCATTTTCACCAAATAAATTATCTAACGTGTCATGCGCCACATTCATCAAGTGTTTTAAATACTTTTATGACTTGTACAAAAATGGGCGTGACCTACACAATGTGCTCCAAAAATACACCCAAATCCTAAAGACTTTTAGTTCAACCAATCACTGATGTAATGCTAGACTAGGTTCACATCTGGATGTGGGTTACCTACAGACCCCATAGACTATAACTAAGTCCGCCATTTTTATACTGAAATTGGTGTAGAGAAAAGTCGTCCATGCAAGAATTTTTTCTCTGGTGATTTTCGGCGGCTTCTGTGGCAGAGTCTCCTACACGTAGATGTGAACCTGGCCTAACAATACACCATATTTATCAAACCTCATCAGACACTTTCATAAATCTGAGGCAGTTTAGGATTGTCTAGTCTAATTTCGGCTAGGTTCACACTACTGTTATTACTGTTACAACACACAATATGTACTGTTACAGAGCTGAAGCCAGTGACTTTGCACAATGCGCTGTAATAGTATGGTGTAGTGTTTACAGGTCACCGTGTCTGGGGGATTGCTGCTGTCTGTGACTGCAGACAATCCAGAGACCAAGTCTGAGGGAAAATTGTGCCCCCCATAGCTGCTTTGGATCCTTGCATTTGTGCTGGCAGGTAAGCCGACATCTGACAGTGATCGGTACTATATATAACACTGATCACTGTCGAGGATCGGGGGCGTACAATGGTACCATTCCCGCTGATCGCTGCATTTGGTTGGTCTCTACAGTTCAATTTAACAGTAACTGCCCTGCTCGTATCACTCCCTCTGGAAATTGTGAGCAGGACAGCTACGGTGATGTTACGGTGAGCCTCTGGTAGCATCTCCTGGCAATAGACGAACCTACTATAGTTCCTCCTGGCATTACCATCTATTCCTCCATCCCACCTTCCACTACTGTCTCTGTACTTTTTTTTTTGTTTCACTTCTGTCTCCCCCCTCTGCTGGCTGCTAATTAGGGAATAAGCCCCCTTATCGGCACTAATTTCTTTTTGGGGATTTTTTTTTTCTTCCTCTTTTTGTGTTTTTTACTTTTAACCCCCTCATGTTTTTGTGCATCCTTGTGTCACTGCCTTGTGTCAAACCTATGGCTTAGTATATTTATCAAACTGGCACACAGTTGTGCACTACATAAGGCTGCCGTCGCACTAGTGTTCGGGGACCGTTCAGGGTCTCTGTCCCCCATTCAGCTTAAAATATGATTGCAGGACTTTTCTTTCCGCCCGTTTTGAGGCAGAAACTGGGCGGAAACCCAGAGGACCTCATTATAGTCTATTTAAGTCTATTAAGTTTTTTTTAAGTGGATAGGGTTTCCATTTTTCTGGTCCCCAAGCAGACCTGAAGAACGGAAACCTGAATGTTAGTGTGAACCTAGTGTAGGACCCAGTGTGAACTTAGGACTCCGTCACAGAAACTGGCGAAAATTGTCAGAGAAAAAAGTCCTGCACAAAGGACTTTTCTGTGTGCTGGTTTCATTATAAAAATGGCGTACACCCGGTGGACCACATTATAGTCTATGGGGTCTGTGGGTGTCCACTGATTTAGCGGTCCAGCTCTCTGTCGTTCGGGTCCGCCAGATGTGAACCTAGCTTACTATGTAATCTAAGGGTGTGTTCACACTTCTGTTACTAGTGTCTGTTGTTAGCATCCGTTACTAAATGTTAACAACCGACACCAACAGATCCGTCATAAATCTGTTAAAAATCCCATTGATTTCAATGGGATTTGATCTGTTGTCGGTTAGTGTCAATTTTCACCAAATCCGTCACATGTCCATTTTTTTTTAGCAGACATAACACGGAGTGCAGGACTTTTGTGTCAATTCAAAATAATGGACTTATGATGGATGTTAAGTGTCCGTTATTTTTTAACATTATTATCTATGGCTCATGGACAGTGATTGACGGTTGTCCGTTATACTGTTCGTTATTATTGTCTGGTTTTTTTAGCATGCTCAGAAAGCAGAAGCAAAAAAATGGACAGTATAAAAAAAAGGACAAAAAGGGACACTAATTGATACTAATGTATCCATGAAATGGATCAGTTAAAACAAACGGATGCATTAACATCAGTTAGTGTATGTTAATGTCTGTTATGATAGGCGTCCGTTTTTTTTTTTTTTTTTTTTTAATGGACACTATTAGAACAGACATCTAACGATAGTGTGAACACAGCCTAACACTACACCAGTGATTGGTTGAGCTAAAAGTTCTTAGGATTTGGGTGTATTTTTGTAGCACATTGTGTAGGTCACACCCCTTTTTGTGCAAGTCATAAAAGTATTTAAAACACTTGATTAATGTGGCGCACGACATGTTAGAGAATTTATTTGGTGAAAATGATACCAGAATTATGGAGCATTTTACTTGATAAATCTCCACCATTGTATGTTTTGGCTGGCTTGTATGTATATGAAAAACTAAGATGACTTCTGACGCTGATCTCTGACTGTGTCAGGTATCAGGTATCAGACAACTTTGTATCAGACCACTTTGTGTCAGAGCTCATGCAGCTTCTCAGCCTGCAGCTCTTATACAATGTATCTTCTACTCCTGAGTGTGAGCAGTGATGTCACTCAGAGGTCAGTAATCCTTGCCAGCAGATACAATCACTAGAAGACACACTGTATGTGCTTGATAGCTGACTTCAGTCAGAGATGAGTGTCAGGAGTCAGGTATCAAAGTCAGGTATCACAGTTGTAAACTGCCATTAATCTGATGTTTGACTCTGATATCTGAGGATGTCCTAATATGGACACTGTAGTTACTACTGTCATTGCCTAAATGTACATGCTCAGAATCCTTAATATTTAACAGTTAGGAAGAATAGAGTTGGAATGAAACCAAAACTTTTGCAATTCATTTCAGATGAACCTATAAAATGGAAGAAGTTATGAGTAAAACAGCATTAAGGAAGAGGATCACATGGCCTGTGTAACCTATTCGGGATTCTGGTCTGGCATCGTCACCTGACAGCCTCTCTTTGAACATGAAAGGTGGATGGAGAGGTCACAATGATGATGTCATGTGAAGTATATATGATAATGTACAGAGAGCTCCCAGCTCCTTTCCCATAATGCCTTGTGATATGTAGATGCTTAGTAGAGGGCGAAAGGCAACTCAAAACTCTACACACCTTAACTGGTGCTCTCCTCAAGGAGAGATGTCCCTGTCCATAATGTACAGAGAGGAGCTATTTTGTGAGATGATAGCAGCAGGAAGAGAATTCAAGTACTGTAGACATCAGTTGCAGAACAGTGAAAAAATACCAATATGGGAATATTAAGGGTATGGAAAAATCCCATGGCCATAATAAGTCTGAAAAAAGTATCAAGGTGATGATGACATTACCAATGATGATTCTGTTGTAGACAGGACCTGGAAACTGGGTCAGGGTTAGAATGGGGTGACATCAGAAGAAGATGGTGCTGACAACTGTGATAGCAACAATCTGAGCAGATATGCAGGCCCAACATCAAAAAGACCGGCCTGGGGTAGAGGTAAGGCAAGCTCAAGTGGTGTTGTTGGCACTAGCAGACACTTTTCCAGTACTGTTGGAAGCAGCACCAGCTATGTCTTATCTCCTGTGTGGGGTATTTTTTGTACATTACCAGTTGACAAATCAATGGCACTATCCAAGAACTACAAGGAGAAAAAAACAGTGAGGGTGGGTTCATACCTGCGCTTCAGTCCGTCCGTTGCCAATCCGAGTGAAAATCTCGGCGAACGGGATTGGCATCGGATACAGACCGGTCAGCGACGCATTGGTTAAAAACCCATTCATTTGAATGGGTTTTTAAAGCAATGCGAGGGTGTCCGATTGCACCCTCTGCGCTGCGAATCCTTTTTTTTTCGTCGGAAACAAAGTCGGACAGGAAGGACTTCGTGTCCGATGAAAAAAAAACGGCTCCGCAGCACAGAGGGTGTAATCGGACACCCTCGCATTGCTTTAAAAACCCATTCAAATGAATGGGTTTTTAACCAATGCGTCGCTGACCGGTCTATATCCGATTCCAATCCCATTCGCCGAGATTTTCACTCGGATTGGCAACGGACGGACTGAAGCGCAGGTGTGAACCCACCCTGACTGTGCTCATTTGGAAAAATAGAATTGGCAGTGACAGGAAAAGTGAGCTAGACTGTCCTACTCCATATCCATTATGATCTTCCTTGAAGTCAGGACACACCCACACCTAGAACATGGTTGTCTTCAACACTGTCTGCTACTTCTACTTCTTTTCCTCCGCAATTCTAACGTCAAGTAATCATCAAGCAATGTGTGTTCAGGAAACAGCAATATGCCGCCAGGAGTATTATCACCAGCCCTGAGACAGCCCGGAGTATTGGGTTTGACAGTCTACAATTTTGGACCTTTCGGTGCCATGCCAGGAGGAGACCTGACAAGAGGACCACGTGCGGGCCTAGTCTTCAGGTAACCAGAACCCTGTCAGCTGCCTCCCTGTACCACCACTCTCCTCAACACCTATATCTGAGAGAGGCACGAGAGGAGGAGTAGTGGAGCACAAGACTGTCATAGTGTTACCGGGGCAACCTCCTAGAACCAAGGCTGGGGAATTGTACTCTGTAATACTACCCCGATTTGGAAGCTGCCGTTACCTGTTTCCAGTTGTGGCAATAAACTGTCCCTTGTTTGACTGTTACCACTGGCTGTCTGAGTCGTGCCTGCCATAACATCAGGGCCCTTCCGTCCAACATCACACTGGCTCAGAGAGGAGAGGTCCCCTCTCCAACTGGAAGCTCCCCGGGGAAAACAACTACTACCACCACCATCCGGTAGTGATGCAGGACCCCTCTTGACTGTGTCCAGCCCAGGAGAGGGGCTGTAGTGTTTGGCAAGTGTGTTCGGCTTAGCAGGTGGAACACCATACACCACTATAACGCCCATCCTCCGGTCTCCTCCATCTGGGTTGCGGCACCCCAACTAATGGCATGCACTGAGTCTCAATGAAGGATACCTAGCAACCATTATTTCTCTAGAAAAGCTGTTCCTGCTTTATATTGCCATATGTCAGAGAATGTGGCCCAATCCTTGGATATGTCAGTTTGGGGAAAGGTGCATGCCACCATCAACACATGAAGCAGCAATTATAGGCAGGGATCCACTGGGTCAATGTTTTGAGCAAATCACAGAATACAATCCCATGTAACATAACCTTTAATATACACACTTTTAAATTTACACATGATAACAAAATTACAACATAATCCAACACCTAGTGTAAAAATGAATCAGCTAAGTAGCTTAAAGGTAACCAATGCTGTCTCAATATACATTGAGATATGTATGGTGTCAGACAGCCGGGATTAAACAGTGTATGTGTGTGATGTCATTGCGCATGCGCTGTAACCGACGCCATCTTAGTTTACCCATTATTCAGGTACACATGCAGAATAGTGCATTTGGCACCGTTGGGCACTCACCAATGATGTAACTCAGGTGGATTGGGTGTCGTCACACTCGTGTGCAGGACAGCGGCATCTGTGAACAACATAGGAATGGGACCCAGACCAAAGGGACATTTCATTAATAATGAATTAGTAACTGTTTCACTTATAACTATGCTGATAATTTGGGCAGTATATATATATGACTTAAATTGAAATCTTGGTAGTGTTATATGAATAATTAACCTTTGAGTGGGTTGATAATTTCACTTACTAGATCAACTCTGAAATATGGAACAATGCATGAGCTATCTATATAATTGTGGTGTGTGTTATTATGGTTATCCTATATTTTACACATTGTTTGTGTTGACTATAAATGCGGGATATATAACTGTGGACGCAATGGTATACATATACTGTATGTATTCATTCAGTATACTGGTGGATAAATCTAACACACTCCTGGGTTACTCCAGCCCAATAACCACCACTCCTACTGGTCAATAATCGTGTGAGTTTATGAGGTGCAATACTAAACTCATACTGAGTGAGGAGAAATAAAAAGGAGTATAAAATGTTTGGATTTCCCTAATGCATACAAATATACCGCTCTACTCTCTCAATCAGACCACTGTCAGAATATAATACATAGAAGGATTAGTTCAATAAAATATACTTTAAAGTAAAGCGTCATAAACAAAATAGATAATGTGCTATTGCCGTTATCAGCATAGAATAGGTATCCCACAATTATCTGGGGAGTTGAGTCTGTAACCTCCGCAGAGATATATTGCTCCAGTAGGTGTTAAAGATGGATCAAACTGTGCCATATAGTAATCAAAAGGTAGTATACAGGTGGGTTAAATATATTATCCCCACTCTGCCTTGCTGGAGCTAAACAACTGCTTGCTAGTCTGTTCCAAGCTGCCTGTAATACTGCTTAACTTGTTTCCCCAAAATCTGTCACTATTAGGGTTCATCAGGGGCAGAGACGTAAGTATGATGACACTAACATCCCCTATACACAAGCAGAGCACAGATAACAGCAGTAAAAATTTGTGACTTGTAAATGCCACAGGCTTGCTGTAATTTGGGAGACAAATTTGTGACTGTGAGACACTTGAAAAGTGATGAGGAATTGGCTTTTCAAAATAGAAACACTAAAAATTATCCCTTTATTGAAGCAACATTGCGTTGGTGTTGTGGGAAGCAATGGTGGGGTGGTGGGGTTGTTAGGTTATTTTCTGGTAGGTAGAAAAGAACCTGGATTATCCTGTTATTTATCTCTGCATGGGAGCACATGCCCAGTGGCATAACGATCTCGCTGTCACAGGGTGATCAGGCCGGGAGGGGTACGGGGCCTGCCGCCAGCTGGAGATGGCCCCGGACCACAATGATACATATTGTTGCATGTAACTAGCCCCCTTTCCAATAGATGCCAACCCAGTGGAGGTGACTAAAATTTCTGGGATCCTCTCCAGGGCTCTTCCGGCCTGTGACTGAGGGCACGTACCCCAGCGGTCACATGGGACTGAAAAGGACCGAAGAAGATGCTGAAGAGAGCCAGACGGAGCAAGGATGCACAGGAGAGGTGGGACCTCACAAATATTCGTCAAATTTCGTGGCGTTCACCTGAAGGTACTCTAGGGGGGCTCTTGGAAGCATTTTATACCATGTGGGGCCACTGTGGGGAGCATATTATACTGTGTGGGGGCCACTGTGGAGCATATAATACTGTCGAGGAGCCACTGTGGAGTATATAACACTGTGTTGGGGCCACTGTGCAGCATTTAATACTGTGTTGGGTCACTGTGGAGGATGTTATACTGTGTGGGGGTCATTGTGACACATATAATACTGTCTGCAGTCCACTGTGGAGCATATCATACTATGTGGGGACAATGTTGAGCATATTATATTGTGTGGGGCATCTTCACTATTCACATCACATGCCATCTGTTTTATAGCAGCTGTGCACTATTACAGGCTGTAATAACATTGCATGGTGATTATAAAACAGATACTTTCTAATGTAAATAATAAAGGAGTCACAGCACTCGCAAAAACACCACAGTACCTTCAAACAGTTGATCAGCAGTGGCCATGGGTGTTGGACCCCCACTGATCTACATCTCTTAGACTGTTAGAACTCTGCAGATCAGCTGTTTCCCACAGCATGCAGCTCCCAATATTGTTTACATGCCAGGCCCTGCGCTGCACACTCACCCTATTGTTGATAACTTCAGTTGTGGGTACTAAAGTGGTATCCCTTTCAGGTATCTGAGATAACGCTGCAGCACCCGCAACTATCACTATCAAGAATTCACTGTAGGGAGGGGGTAGGGTGCCCCAGACAAAAGTTTGCACCAGGGCCTACAAGATTTTAGTCACACCACTGCACATGCCCCATCAATATCATGTTAGAGTGATAGTTTACAACATTTCAAGAAAAATTTAGGGCACACTATCAGTGTGCCTGGTCTGACTGCTGAATAAGCTGGACTATCTTCCAAAACTGATCAACCTGACTGGAGTAGAAACTGTTCTTCTTCTTCTCACAGACCAGTTATCCAGTCCATTATGTCAGTTATTTGAAGCATACAGTAATCATTCACCATATACTGCTGCTCAAATAACACTCAATCATGTGCAACAGTGTTTCACCTTGCAACCATGAAATGAGGGAGTGGGATGTAAACAGTGGCTTGCTCTGGTGAGGTTGAGGTCGGAAGATGGTCTAGTGTGGAGGAACTGGAGGAGGCGACATCAACATTGTGTTGGCGGAGTGACATTTTACAGAATTTGAAAGAAAAATTTTGAGCACACTATTAGCGTGCCAGGATTGGCTACCAGCTTGAAATATAGAAGATTTTCTGACATGGAAAGGATTATATGACCCTGAAAACAACACTTGGAAGGCAAAAAAGAAACAGAATTATCCTACTGGTTATCCCTGTATGGTAACACATCAACCCTGTGTTGGTGGAGTGCTAATATACAGAATTTGAAGGAAAATTTGTGGCACACAATTTTGAAAAAGTAATAATGGTAGTAATTAATAATAAACAGTAATAATTGAATGTGGAAAAAGTTACCAAAAAATACCCCTTTATGGGTGCACATGCGGCACCAAGCAGTGTAGTGAGTGACAATTTTCATAATTCAAGAAATTACCAGGCCTTGCTGTAGCCTTTTTAAAGCTCAAAATATTGACCCAGTGGGCCATGACAGCTATGCATTGTCCCTGCCCATAAGTGCTGCTTCACTGGGATGCACCTTGCCCCACATGAAAATTTACAAGGAGAAGCACAAATGGCATACCAAACAGGGACAGTTTTTCTTGAGAAATAATTGTGGCTAGGTATTCTACATTAAGACAATGCACTGCCATCAGTTAGTGAAGCACAGTGTATTCTACTAAGTGGCACGGCAGTCCCTGCACCGCCAATAACTTGGCTAGTTAGTGGAGGTTAAAATTGCAGACCAGCAGGATGACTGGGTACAGATTGCTGTTTACTGGACACACATTCCTTTATAAATGATGACTGATGTGGAGGAGGAGGAGAAGCATATGGAGATGATAGTTAATGATTATGATGATGACCATATGCTAGGTGTTGAAGTGGCATGCCTACAAAGACGATAATGGGAAGAAAGAATAGAACAGTCTTGTTCACTTGGTGCCACTGGGCAATCCCATTTTACCAAATGAGCTGGTGATGTCATTTTATGTGAGAGACCTGGTTCCTACACATGTGCATGTGTGCCCATGGCTAGTTATCTGCTTGCAGATCTTGCACCTTGCCATATGGGAGATGACTGCACATAGCTGCTGCCACAAAAGCCAGCAGCAGTGGAAATGTGATTGCCAGCACCACCATCACTTAAGCTTGCCTTAGACCTTCCCCAGCAGGACTTTTGGATGTTGGTGCTGCACACCAGGTGGAATTCTAACTATTGGAGCTGCAACCAGGGTGATATGTCACTCTGTTACCCTTACCCAGTTGCCAGGTCTTATCTGTAATAGAATCAGTAATGCAGTAATGTCATCATCTTCCCCACTTTTTGTGACTCATCATGGTAATGGGATTCCACTCTGCCCTCACAATTCCTATCAGATTTCCCCCTATTGCCCCTACAAGCACTACCACCAGTAGCATACCCCCTGCCACTACATCACCAACACTCATGTCTTCCACCTCTATCTCCTCCACATCCAAAAAACACTGCCAGTTCTCATCCAACTCATCAAAAAGAGGAAAAAGAGGAAGTCATGGATTATGAGGAATATTTCTTTTACCAGATGCCACATGACTTCTAGAGAATGGGATCTGTGTCAATGAAGAAGACAGCATGGTAAACATGGTACATCTTGAGGAGGAACACACCGAACCCTGACTCAATGTTTGTAGTTCACAGCTTTCAAAAACATCTTTAGTCTCAGGAAGTACGACAACACTGCAGCTACTGGCAGGGCTGTCAATATGAGAAATAGTGTTGCTGTTGCCATTCACATTCTTATTTTTAGTACTCATTTTACTGCACACTACTTAATTATAATAGTGATTTGCAACAATTCTCACACTGTGTGTAAAAAAACTATTTAAAATAGGGTCACCTGGTCATTGAGTATTATTAGATTAGAATTTAGACTAGGACAAATTTTTTTTGTTATTTAAGCCATTTAAAATGGTGGCAGCTTGTAACAAAAAAAAACCCCTTAATAAACAGATTTTCAGATTAACAGGCTGTGTCACGCTGTTTATTGGGTGAGAAAAAAACCCTTAAATAGCATAGTTTTTCTTTAGATCAGTGCAAGCTGTTAGAATGTATATTTTTTTTAAAAAATTATATTGTTTTATTGTTTTATTATTATATTGTTTTAACCCCTTAAGGACACAGCTCAAAAGTGCATTAAGGACCAGTCCTCGTTTATCAAAACTGACATGTGTCACTTTATATGGCAAGAACTTTGAGACGCTTTAACTTACACTAGTGATTTTGAGATTTCTTTTTTCATGACACTAATCAATATTTTTGTATTTATTTATAAAGCAATAGGAAATTTGATGCAAATTTGGAAAAAATTCTCAATTTTCAAAATGTGAAATGCCCCTCTTTTCAGACAGATAGTCATACCACCCATATACATTAATAAAAATTATCTACCATATCTCTGCTTTATATCGGCATCATCTTTGAATCGTTCTTTAATTTATTTTGGATGTTAGAAGGCTTACAAGTGTAACAGCGATTTTCCAGATTTACAAGAAAATTTCCCAAACTAATTTTTTAGGGACCACTTCAGGGGATAATAAAGGTCTATACATTACAAACCACTATGAATCACCCCATTTTTAAAACTGCACCCCTGAAATAATTCAAAACAGCATTTGGGAAGTTTGTTAACACTTTAAGCATTTCACAAGAATTAAAACGATATCGAGGTGAAATTTAGACATTTCATTTTTTTCCACTAATCCCTTCATTTAGCCCTAAAATTAACACATTCACAAAGGGTTAAAGCTGAAAATACATCTCACAATTTGTTATGCAATTTCTCCAGAGCACAGAAATACCCCACATGTGGGTGTAAACTGATGTTTGGGCACACGGCAGCACACAGAAGGGAAGGAGCGACACTGGACTTTGAAAAGCAGATTTTGCTAGAATAGTTTTCAGGTGCCATGTCTCATTTGCAAAGCCCCTAGAGTACCAAAACAATGGAAACCCCCTAAAAGTGATCCCATTTTGACCCCACAGCTGTTTCATGGATTTTACTAACATTGGGATGTATAAATGAAAAATTACTAAAATGTCACTTTATCCCCAAAGTTTTCATTTTCACAAGGGGTTAAAAGAGAAAAAACACTCTACAGTTTGTTAAACAATTGCTCCTGAACACAGAAATGCCCCATATGTGGTCATAATCTGCTGTTTGGGTACATGGTGGGGCTCGGAATGGAAAGAGCGTAATTTGGTTTTGGAGGGCAGATTTTGCTGGAATAGTTTTCAGGTGCCATGTTGCATTTGCAGAGCCCCCAAAGTAACAATACAGTGGAAACCCCCAAAAAGTGACCCCATTTTGGAAACTACACCCCTCACAGAACATGTCAAGGGGTATAGTGAACATTATGACCCTACAGCTGTTTCACAGATTTTATTAACATTGGGACATGAAAATGAAAAATGACTTTTTTTTTTCCACTAAAACATCAATTTAGCCCCAAATTTTTCATTTTCAGAAGAGGGGAAAGGAGAAAAAGCTCCCCAAAGTTTGTTACATAATTTCTCCTGAGCACAGAAATGCCCCATATGTGGTTGTAATCTGCTGTTTGGGTACATGGTGGAGCTCAGAATGGAAAGAGAGTTATTCGGCTTTTGGAGGGCAGATTTTGCTGGAATAGTTTTCGGGTGCCATGTCATATTTGCAGACACCCTAAAGTACCAGTATAATGGAAACCCCCAAAAGTGACCCCATTTTGGAAACTACACCCCTCATAGAATTTATCTAGGGGTATGGTGAGCATTTTGACCTCACAGCTGTTTCACAGATTTTATTAACATCGGGACATAAAAATTAAAAATGACTTTTTTTTTCCAATAAACCGTCCATTTAGCGACATATTTTTAATTTTTGCAAATGGTTAAAGAAGAAAAAACACCCTACAGTTTGTTACACAACTTCTGAACACAGAAATGCCCCATATGTGATTATAATCTGCTGTATGGGAACATGGTGGGGCTCAGGATGGAAAGAGCGCTATTTGGCTTTAAGAGGGCAGATTTTGCTGGAATAGTTTTTAGGTGCCATGTCGCATTTGCAGAGCCCCTAAAGTACCAATACAATGAAAACCCCTCAAAAGTGACCCTATTTTAGAAACTACACGCCTCAAGGAATGTATCAAGTGGTATTATCATTTTGAGTCTAAAAATGCTTCCCAAAAATTAATGTACAAAGTGAAAATTTAAGTTTTTGAAGAAATATCCAATTTCAGTGCCTAATACATTGCGCCACTTTGTGGCATCAGAGACATGCACTTCTAAAACTATTAAGTGGACTATCCCGGGGACAAAAAAATTATATATGTGGGTGTAAACTGCTGATTGGGCACACAGCAGGGCTCAGAAGGGAAGGAGCACTGTGTTTTTTTTAGCTTTTGGAGTACAGATTTAGAGGGACTTTCTGGATGCCATGTTGTTTTTGCAGAGCCCTGGAGGTGCCAGTAAACTGGAATTCCCTAAGAAGTGACCCCATTTTGTAGGGGCAATTTTAGGGTCTCTGCAAATGAGACATGGCGTCCAAAAACCAACAATCTAAATCTGCGCTCCAAAAGCACATAGTTCTCCTTCACATCTGTGCCCTGCTGTGTGCCCAAATGGCAGTTTATGCCCACATATATGACACTATTGTACACAGTATAACGTACTTAACAATACCATATGTGGATATAAACTGCTGTGTGGGCACAGCCGGGCACAGAAGGGAAGGAGCGCTATTTTGGTTTTTGGAGCAGCACAGTTTGGTTTTTGGACACCATGACACTTTTGCAGAGCCCATGAATTGCCAGTAAAGTAGAATCCGCAGACATGTCACCCCATTTTGGAAACTACACCCTTCAAGGGATTTATCAAGTGGTGTAGCGAGCATTATTAACCCTTAAGTGTTGCATTCTTTTAATTTCCAGAAATGAATGATAATGAAAAGTTAAAAATAAAATTTTTCCAGAGATTCGCCATTTCAGTGCCCGATATGTTGTGCCCAGCTTATGTCTGCACAGACACACACTCCAAAAACTGTGCATAACAGCTTTTGGAGCGTTTGCCTCTGTTACAAGCCGGGCACAACATATTACGCACTGAAATTGCGTATTCCTGAAAAAATTGTCATTTTCACCTTTCACCATCCGCTGACTATTCATTTATGGATAATAAATTATAGCAACACTTGGGGGTTAGAAATGGTCACTGTAGCCCTGGATAAATTCCTTCAGGGGTGTAGTTTCCAAAATGGGGTCACATGTCAGGGGACTCCACTTTAGTGGCATTTCAGCTCTGCAAAAGTGCAATGGTGTCCAAAAACCAAACCATCCAAGTCTGTGCTCTAAAAACCAAATAGTGCTCCTTCCCTTCTGTGCCCGGCTGTGCCCAAACAGCAGTTTATACCCACATGTAACATTAAGTACGTTATCCTGGGTACACCAGTGTCATACATGTGGGCATAAACTGCAGTTTGGGCACACAGCAGGGGGCAGATGTGAAGGAGCGCTATGTGGCTTTTGGAGTGCAGATTCAGATGTTTGGTATCTGGACACCATGTCATGTTTGCAGAGCCTGTAAGGTACCATAAAAGTGGATTCCTCACAGGAGTGACCCCATTTTGAAAAGTGCACCCCTCAAAGAATTTATCAAGGGGTGTAGTGAACATTAGTATCCCAGGCGTGAATACACAGTGGATGCGGAAAAGTGAATATGTAAGTTGTGCAGAGTACATTGGGAACACCAAATTCCCTACTATTTCCCCAGTAGTTCCGATTATTGGGGGGGTCCCTCTGGGGGTCTCTTCTGGTTAATTTTCCCTCGTAACCTCTAAATCTGGGGTGTACCCTAATATACGCTCGCACAGCTTATAGATTCCCTTCCTGCCGCAGCCAGTTTTATTATAATGATTTGGCGATTTTTGGGGTTTTTGTCTTCATATTGTACAAGCTATATATTCTTTATTTCTCTGGTGATGTAACCATATGAGGGCTTGTTTTTTGCGGTATGAGATGTATTTTTTAATTACATCATCTTTGGGTCCCTACAACTTATTGAATAAATTTTATTAACTCTTTTTTTGGTGGATTAAAAAAACCCATCAATTCTGGCATTGTGTTTTACCTTTTAAATTTTTCACCATGCAGCATAAAGCATAAGTAACATGTTACCTTTATTCTACGCGTTGGTACGATTTATATGTTTTTTTATGTGATACTAATTTTGCAGAACAAAAACCCATTTGGGGACATAAATGAATTGTTTTTGCATCATCATCTTCTGAGATAACAAAATCACAGAGGATGTATATCCATTCCCCTACAGGCATACAGTACAGACCAAAAGTTTGGACACACCTTCTCATTCCAAGAGTTTTCTGTATTTTCCTGACTATAAAAATTGTAGATTCACACTGAAGGCATCAAAACTATGAATTAACACATGTGGAATTATATACTTAACAAAAAAGCGTGAAACAACTGAAAATATGTCTTATATTCTAGGTTCTTCAAAGTAGCCACCTTTTGCTTTGATTACTGCTTTGCACACTCTTGGCATTCTCTTGATGAGCTTCAAGAGGTAGTCACCTGAAATGGTCTTCCAACAGTCTTGAAGGAGTTCCCAGAGATGCTTAGCACTTGTTGGCCCTTTTGCCTTCACTCTGCGGTCCAGCTCACCCCAAACCATCTTGATTGGGTTCAGGTCTGGTGACTGTGGAGACCAGATCATCTGGCGTAGCACCCCATCACTCTCCTTCTTGGTCAAATAGCCCTTACACAGTCTGGAAGTGTGTTTGGGGTCATTGTCCTGTTGAAAAATAAATGATGGTCCAACTAAACGCAAACCGGATGGAATAGCATGCCGCTGCAAGATGCTGTGGTAACCATGCTGGTTCAGTATTCCTTCAATTTTGAATAAATCCCCAATAGTGTCACCAGCAAAGTACCCCCACACCATCACACCACCTCCTCCATTCTTCACGGTGGGAACAGGCATGTAGAGTCCATTCGTTCACCTTTTCTGCGTCGCACAAAGACACGGTGGTTGGAACCAAAGATCTCAAATTTGGACTCATCAGACCAAAACACAGATTTCCACAGGTCTAATGTCCATTCCTTGTGTTCTTTAGCCCAAACAAGTCTCTTCTGCTTCTTGCCTGTCCTTAGCAGTGGTTTCCTAGCAGCTATTTTACCATGAAGGCCTGCTGCACACAGTCTCCTCTTAACAGTTGTTGTAGAGATGTGTCTGCTGCTAGAACTCTGTGTGGCATTGACCTGGTCTCTAATCTGAGCTGCTGTTAACCTGCGATTTCTGAGGCTGGTGACTCTGATGAACTTATCCTCCGCAGCAGAGGTGACTCTTGGTCTTCCTTTCCTGGAGAGGTCCTCATGTGAGCCAGTTTCTTTGTAGCGCTTGATGGTTTTGGCCACTGCACTTGGGGACACTTTCAAAGTTTTCCCAATTTTTCGGACCCACTGACCTTCATTTCTTAAAGTAATGATGACCACTCGTTTTTCTTTACTTAGCTGCTTTTTTCTTGCCATAATACAAATTCTAACACTCCATTCAGTAGGACTATCAGCTGTGTATCCACCTGACTTCTGAACAACACAGCTGATGGTCCCAACCCCATTTATAAGGCAAGAAATCCCACTTATTAAACCTGACAGGGCACACCTGTGAAGTGAAAACCATTTCAGGTGACTACCTCTTGAAGCTCATCAAGAGAATGCCAAGAGTGTGCAAAGCAGTAATCAAAGCAAAAGGTGGCTACTTTGAAGAACCTAGAATATAAGACATATTTTCACTTGTTTCACACTTTTTTGTTAAGTATATAATTCCACATGTGTTAATTCATAGTGTTGATGCCTTCAGTGTGAATCTACAATTTTTATAGTCATGAAAATACAGAAAACTTTTGGAATGAGAAGGTGTGTCCAAACTTTTGGTCTGTACTGTATATGTCACAGAATTGGAGTGGAATTCAAAAAATAATAATATAATAAAACTTAACATTTATTATAATCTAATAAAAGTGGACAAGCCACTAATTATGTGAGTGTCTAAAAATATATATGGTACTGTGATGATGATCACTGGAAACTCATAAATAGAACAAATCTGATTCCAGCCCAATACTCGCATTCCATATAGATAACCCAAAGCTATAATTAACACATCAGCTGAATGTCTTCTGTCAGAGCAGTATGTGCAATTCCAAGATCACCTAGGGTGATATACAAACAGCAGTGCTGAGAGTCATTTGTCCCAGCACCACTTAATAAGCTAATGCCTGGTGTCAGTGCAGTAATGCAGCTCCAAAATCACCTCTAATAAACGTGGGCAAGCCACTGTTTATGTGAGTGTCTAAAAAATATATGGTATTGTGATGACGATCACTGGAAACTCATAAACAGAACAAATCTGATTCCAGCCCAATACTCACATCCCATATAGATTTCCCAAAGCTATAATTAACACATCAGCTGAATGAAGCTCTTAGCTTTTAAATGGCACTGGGATCTATTGTTCTCAGGGCTGTTGTTTGCCTAGCAGTTTAGAGCTTGCAAATTGGTGCTGTGATTAATTACTCTTAACGCTTTGTTTGTATAGCAGCTTAGGTGATTTTGGAGCTGCACCTCTGCTCTGACACCAGGCATTACCATGTGGTGGCATAGTGATTCAAAATAGAACAACCTATCTCCATGAGGCCTATAACATTCTATCCGATAAAAACTATTATACACTCTTACCATCGGATCCTTCCAACAAGTATCTATTAGATTACAACTCACTAATTTCCAATGCCTTTTGTAATGGCATAATCAGTAAAAATGAGAGGGATTTTCTTACCATTACCCACCCATCAATAGCATTATTCTAGCATTTGCCTAAAATTCATAAGCATCCCACTAACCCTCCCGGCTGTCCAATAATTTCAGGCATTCAATCCCTTACTTTCCATTTATCAGAATTCAACGACATACACCTACAGAGTTATGTTTGTAAACTGTCCACTCATCTTAAGGACTCAGCCAATGTTATAAGAGATTTGTTAAACATAACATGGAAATCCACCTATATTTGGGCTACTTTAGATGTTGCTTCGCTATATAGCAATATCCCCCATGCCACTGGTATTGCTGCTATTTCAACAGTTTTGACAAATGATTCTACTATGCCTGACCAACAGAGAGAATTTTTACTCAATGGTATTGAATTCATATTGAAACATAATGTTTTTGAATTTGATGGAAAAATCTACCTCCAAAATAGGGGGACGGCTATGGGGACCAACTTTGCTCCCAGCTATGCCAATCTTTATATGGGGAGTTTTGAGGATGAATTTATCCACAAAAATAAAAAGATTGGTCACAGCATATTATTTATTTTAAGAGATTTATTGACGATTTGCTATTCATATGGGACGGCTCTCCAAATGAGTTTGTTAATTTCACCCAATATTTAAACAACAACAACTGGGGACTAAAATTCTTGGGGAAAACAGAACCCGTTGAAATAGAATTTTTGTACCTAATTCTGGTGGGTTCCACTGAGGGCATCACTACTCGGACATTTTTAAAAAAAGTAGATTGCAACAGCCTTCTCGATTTCAGTAGTGAACACTACTACAAATGGAAACACAATGTACCGTATGGGCAATTAGATGGAATTGTACCAGTGATGAAGATTACATCCTCCAAAGTAATATTCTAAAAGAGAGGTTTATGGAAAAAAATTATCCACAAGGAATAGTGAAGGCAGCCGAAATTAGAGCCAGCAAACTATCCCAGGCCCAATGCCTAGCCCCTAGGAACAAAAATAAAGTAAAATCCAATGATGCTTTTAAAAGTAACTTCATCACGACTTATAATGGTGCTCATAATAATATTCGCACCATATTACAGAAACACTGGCATATACTTAAAAATGACCATTATCTCAAAAAAAGCCTACCAACTCGACCTGGAATTACATTTAGGCGTGCTAAAACATTGAAAAATCTGATTGCCCCTAGTCGCCTACGTGATAATTCCAATACTATACAACTCCGAAACACAGATTCCTCGGGAATTTCAGTAGGCAGCTATAAATGCGGACACAAGAAGTGTAAGTGTTGTCTTAATATAACACACAATACAACTTCAATCACTAGCAATACCACCAATGAAACATTTCAACTCTTACACAGATTGGACTGCTCTACCTCCTATGTAATTTACTTATTGGAGTGCCCATGTGGCCTTCAATACATAGGAAGAACTACAATGTGCCTACGTGAGAGAATCAACAAGCACCGTTCAAATGTAACTAATGGCTTCCAAAAGCATAGTGTGCCCCGTCATGCCTCTCTCAAACATAAGAATGATTTTAAAGACTTTATGATAACCCCAATTGATCATGTTAATACAAAAAATTCCAGCAGATTCAACACTTTGAAACAGAGAGAGATGTTCTGGATATTTAAAATGAAAACCTTGGCCCCTGAAGGGCTCAATGAAGCCTTGGAAGATATAACCGGATTCTAGCAGTGTTAAATATTTTATAAATCGGAGCACACTTAATATGTTGAACTCTATAAGATATAATTCTTGTGGTTCCGTATACTAATATTTAGTCTATTCTATATATATATATTTTTTTTTTCCCCCTCATTTAAGCACTCTTGGGGCAACATAACAATACCCTTTTATATGGATGTATTTATGGATTCCTTTTATATGGATGTGTATTGTATACAGTGCTAATATTACTGTCCATTCATTATGTATTTATTCTATAGCTAATGTCATATAAGGAAAACATAGTAACTCCCTATCTCTTCATATATCTGTGAGAGCCTCTCATTTTCATTATTTTTCCACCAATTAAATCAATCTATTAATCCATTTGAAACATATTTTATATTAGTCCCCTATCATTCCTAAACTTAAATATCCATTTGGTGTAGGAATTTTTGAATAACGAGCAATTTCACCGCTCATTTCATAAGTTCGTAACATGAAGCAAATGGGCATTCTCGTATATACCCTTCGAGCATGCCAAGTATGCCTTTTGAAGCCATCTACACCTTGGTCTCAATGAATACGCGTGCATTGGCGTTTTAGCGCATGCGCAATGCAAACTTTAGAACGCTATTTATATGCTAATGCCATGGCACTTCAAACTTGAACAGTTCTGGTGAGATCTAAAACTCCTCTTGGAGGGAGGTAAGTTTATGCTAATTCTGTACTATTTACTTGACAGAGGCACATCATAGTATTCCTTTGTTACCTTAAGCAATCAATCATTATATAGCAATGTTACTTTATGCAATTAACCTGCCTATTGAGCTTATGACTATCAAAAGATGTTTATTCTATAGCATTAATCCACTGTTTAAACTTATTTGCTTGAATTTTTGCTAATGCTAATGGATTCTTTGGAACTATTGAGCACTAATTCTTATTTATATTCATTCATTTATTTAGTTATTTATTTATATATTTTTTATATATTAAGTCATACTTGTTGCATATTCCCACAATGACTTTTAATACTAATATTTTTTCTTTTTCTTTTTTCTTTTTTTTTTTAAATTTTTTATCATACATTTTCGATTGGTATTTATGATATTTATGGATTTTAATGTTGTTTGATGTTTTATTGTAGTGTGATACACTTGAAAAAGGGACTTGCTGGTCCCGAAACGTATTGTGTGTGCTTACTGTACCATACCTTGGGAAATAAATCATTTTTTGCTAATACTCTTTGGATCTGCGCAGTCCGTGTATAGTGGTCCAAATAACTCCATTGTCCTCTCACCTCCTGCGGCTGTTACACAGTGACATCAGTGATCCTATATCCACCTTTTAAATACTCTTGAAGTTGGTTGTGTTATCAAACACAACCTAAAAAGGTGAGGAGCAAATTGTTTCTACCTTTTCTTCCTTCATTCTAAATGATAATGCACTATGCACTGCTCGGTGCTTTTTTCTTCTGTTTGTGTGCACAAGCATACATGTGTCTTGCAGTCTATACAGGAAGTCAGCCTTTTCAGACGCAGAGGCTGACTTCCGGAGGTCCCGGCAGTATCAACCAGGTACTGGGGGCTCCAGGCAGCCTGGGGTCACTGGCCAGACCCCGAGCTGCAGATTATAGATATCGACACCCCCCGAACTCGCAGCGTCATTTTTGACTATGGCATCCAAGGGGTTAAAACCACCGATCAGAGCCCAGCTCTTTATGGAGCAGGGTGTTAGCTGTCAGTTACAGCTAACACCCGGTTGCGATGCCGCTCAGATAGTGAGCGGGCGACCGCCCTCGAGCGTACTATTACACCCTGTTGCGTGAAGCAGGACGTAATAATATGTCCAATGTCGTTAAGGGGTTAAAAAATTTGCACACGCTGCATTACTGTATACATGAGTTTGAGTAGCAACCAAAAGTAAATGCTCAAGAAGCAAATATTTGTGTATCTGTGTATTGATGAACAAAGCAGAAAAAAATTAACATTAAATAACACAACAAGTTTATTTTTAGATTAGCGCAGGCTGTTAGATTGTATATTGGATGAAAAATATATTTTCCAAAAGTATATTCTTTTTAGATTTGCACAGAGGGAATCTTGCGCAGGGGGAATCTCAGTGCTTTGCTGTTAGAACAGCAGTTCTAAATAATTCTTGCCCAATAAAACCCTTACAAAAGATTAGCAGCACCCTTACAGCAGCACAGATATGCTCCCTCACTCCTATATGATTCTTAAAGCTGACTAAATTCTCCTCCTATCCCTAACTATTGCTTGCAATTGTAAATTTTTCAGAACTGAGTGCTCTGTACAGTGAGATGAAACACAGGCCCTACACTATATCCACCATTACTGTTTCAATTTACAGCACCTTTACATTTGCAGTATAGTGTGTATGACATCAGCACTGTAAGGTTTCCACCTGCAATTTTCTATTGACTAAGAGGCTGTCAGCTGATGTCTCAAACATGAGGTTGTGACCATTTTAGTTAGTCTGAGACAAATCGCCATTAGTTTGGTTTAGTTAAAAACTGAATAATTTGGAATATTCGGGTCGAACCCGGTTCATGACAAATTGGTTTGCCCATCTCTAGCATGAAGCAAAGGAATCGCTGGTTCACTGTGCTTTTAGACCCTTGCAATAAAACCAAATGGTGGGATTTTTTTCCTGTCTTCCAGGGGAAGGCAAAATTGGCTTATTATCAGGATATAAACTGAATACACTGCTTGCTGCAGCTTTTAGTGAGATCTCAGCCAGTGCAATCCACATGCCTCTGTCTGTTCCTATTCTTCCTCCACTGCCTCTTTTAGTGCCATAGCTACAAACAGCAGAAGGAAAATCAGCAGCACCAGCAGCAGCCAGTACAGTATCTGGAACCTGATGAAACAGAAATATTATATTTCACAGTGCCAAAGGGACACACAGACGGTAACTGACGCTTACTGATGACACAACCGAGTACCGGTGTACCTAAACTGTAACCTTGACCCCATGTAATTATAGGCCAACAAATCAAACCAGTAGCAAGAGTTGGACCAGTTTGCCATTAGGTTTTGTTTTATCCAGCCTCAAATGTAATGATTGAGTGGGTGTTCCTTGCTCTAGGTGGTGCTGTAATCTACATGGACCAAACTTTCCACCATGGATGCATTGATCCATGAGGATATTTTTACACACCTCTGCTGTTTCGAATGAATAGATATTCCACTACATCTGGTTCCCTTCTTCTTGTTTCAATTACTATTCTGCTGATGTAGCCTGCTACAGCTACACAGCCAGGCATTATCTACTGTGGCCTGGCCAATCACAATCTATTTTATACTGTACAGCCACTGTTGTTGCCCCAAAAACCACCACCTCTATCAGTCAGCCAGACATATCCTGCAGCCTGGTCAGTCATTTTCTATTATTTCATAATGTCTTTGTCACAGTGTTGCCATAATAAAAACAAAATAAAAATGCCCACCAAAAGCATCCCATGCCATTGCTTCTTTCAATGCCAGCATCATGTTGGTGCGGCATCTTCTCCCATGTATCATTTTTGTCTGACACTGACAGCCTGCTATGAATTTTCTTCAAATTCTGGAAGTTATCACTCCTCCAATACCATGTTGGTGGTACATCTACTCCCACAGAGAGGAAATTGTTGGAATTTTTTTAAAAAACAATTCTTCCCTTTTCAAATGGCACACACTGACAAACTGCCACAATTTTTTCTTCAAATTCTATAATTGTGAGTTCTTCAACACCATGTTGGTGCGGTATCAGCTTCCACAAAGGGATAATTTTTGGTGCGTTTTTTTTTTTTCTCAAAAGCCACTTCACTTTACAATTGGCACACGGCTGGTCTGAAACAAATTTTTCTTCAAACTCTATATTTGTTACTTTCTACTGCCATACTGTTGGCATTTATTTATTTATTATGCTTACTTATATAGCGCCATCATATTCTGCAGCGCTTTACAGACATTGACAATTAATACATTTTTCTTCAAAACAATAAATCTTCTGCACATACAGTTCTCAAAATAGGCTACTTTTTACAATATAACCGCCATGTGGGTGTGAAAAAGCAGGGACAGGCATCTTGCCCCAAGATGGGCTATTTTTTGGAGTGCTTTAATTAAAAAAAAAATATTAAAAAAAAAAGTGATAGCACAGTGCATGGTTAAACAAGCAGTTTGTATCCACTGCCTGCTATCTGTTTCCCATTGGACATACATATTACTGTCAATGTCAAGGATCAGGATCTTACACAAAATATATCTGCTCACTGTATACCAATTTTGTGGGGTATCTGTATACCTTACTCACCACACATGCACATACAATTATAGAGAGGGGAACTCTGCTTCCACAATCCCTCCCAAATCACCTATTTCCTAAGCTACACAGGAGTGAAGCAACCTTCTACAATCACATACACACAAATAGCTGCTGCCACTCACCACTTATGATAAACGAGATGCCAATATACCCAAACAATGCACAAATAGGAAACAAAAGGGTAACAAGCACATACAAAAATGTAAAATAAAATGGGAATAAAGTACAGACCTGTTATTGAATCTGTTGGTAGATGAATGAAGGTCATGTATCACCTTACAATTATGGACCCTCAGCTTTGATCACTTCCTTCAACCTCCCACCTATGATGTCATAATTTTGTACTTTGTTCAAAATGTACAGCTTTTACCAGCAATGCACCCAGATGACCTGGAGTCGCAATGTCTGCTACACTCAGAACACCTGACTTGATAATTAGCTTAACCACAATTGAATTAGCACCTTGGACTACTGTACATAAGAAACTCTGAGACCAATCTCCTAACTACACCCATGAATGAAAAACCCAATAACTATAAGAAGATTCATAAATAGATGCCTAACTCATCACACAGTATGATGTGTTTGCCTTTGAGAGTTAGAAATGTGCACAATCAAGTCCTAGGAACCCCAACAGTATCATACACTATGTTTTAAACAAATTTAAACAAACTTTGTAACAATTTTTTTACCCTAAATGATTAATTGGACGGAAACATCCATACCTGAAATGAAACAAATCTTCAGAGGAATCATATGCGTGGATAAATAATAAATAAATATAATAACAATACTACAGTTTTCAATGTTTGCAAACATGTTCTAAGATTTGTTTTTTGTTTTTTTCATTTTCTTGTTAAATAGGATATTATATAATGTTCTATTTGCCTCTTGTTTTCTCTATTTCTATTATAATCAGTAATGTTTGTAACTACTGTTAAGAATAATAATCGTATGATTGTGTATGATCATACTGTATCTAAATTACATAGTTTTGTATACAAAGGTATTATTTTTAAGATAAAGAACTAATGGTGTGAATGGAATCTGGGACACTTTACAATCTATAGTGAAATGAGCAGATCCCCCCAAATACACACATTTCAGCTTGTCATGCCAGAGAACTTTTATGGGGATTAATAATTATAATGAGTTACTGTTCTCAGGGCCTTGAAAGGAGTATTTTCTCTAGTGTCTTGTAAGAGCTCTGTTGATCTTGTGATTGGCTAGAGTTTGTGAAACCAAGCACTGAAGCAGATTGTCCGCTAAGGGGTGAATTCCCCAAGTTCCTCTTTAGATTTCAAATTCAATTTAGCTGTTGTAAAGAATATCATTTAATGATTTCAACATGTAACAATTTTCAAAAAAATATTTGTTCCCAGTTGTTAAGTGTGTTTTCCTGATTGTTTGTACCTTAAATGAATAGAAAAAAAGTTATTATTCCCTGTAAACTTTGCTTTTGTGGTCAGCACAATGATATTTTGAAATTGATCTATTTTTAAGGATATTCGCAATATTTCAAGATACTTAAGAAGCTTCTGGAATTGTGAGAACTATCAAGAAGTTTCTAGAACTGCCCAGAATTATCTAGAACTTTCTAGGACTGTACAGAATTGTAGGTAGCTGTATAACTACAGTTATATAGGGCCACTATAGCCCTTCCTGAGAGACGGAGAGACTGGATCTAATTGATTGGGATTGCATAGTAAGTGGGCAATGGCCATCACAGACAAAGGGGAATTGACCTAGACAGACAGGTGTGAATTCAATATCTATTCAGATTCTGATAATGACAGTATTCACACTTCACCCCACACCCATTACAGGAGGAGCTTAGGAATGTAAATGTATATATTGTGTGTTACTCTGGTACCGGGTGATCAATCTTGCTCTGCTGAATCCTCAGTACACTCTTGAACTTTAATACTGCATGGAATAAAGACCATTTTTATCAAGTTTGGAGAGACATCCTTTTTCCTTACAGTTCACAGCAACTTAGTCAATCTAGATGGCATCAAGAGGTTGCATACATCCAGCAGACGCATTTTGCTACGTATGTGGCCAGTTTATAAAGACAAGAGCGAAAAAGTACTCTGTGGAAGCATCTGCTAAGATGTGTGAGGCCTACAAAGCATACTTCGGCATGCCTGTTGGAGACCAAGACAAACCATGGGCTCCTCATTTCACATGTGCACTGCAAGAAAACTCTTGAAGGTAAGTGGATAAATGCTACTCTCTTAAATAGCAGATTAACTGTGTTAATATTGTAAATATCACTAGTCATTAGTGTGAAATAGGCCTAAATCAAATTCTCAATCCAAATATTATTTTGTTTGCTTATAGGTTGGTACAGGGGAGAGAAGAGAGCCATGTATTTTGCTATCCCAAGAATTTGGCGTGAACCAACTGATCACTCAACAAATTGCTACTTCTGCATGGTGGACCCTTCCAAACGTCGCACTGGCAAAAATGCACCGCCTGTAACGTATCCTGACATTCCGTCATCTATTGCCCCAGTACCACACTGCCCTGAACTTCCTGTACCAACACCTCCAGACAGAGCTACACCACCTTCAAAAGAAAGCAGAAGGTCAGACATCGAGGAAGACGTTGAAGATCACGATTTCTCTTCATATGCAGATGAGGAGCGGAAGTCATACTACCCTAACCAAAAAGACCTCAACGATCTGATCAGAGACCTTGGTCTCACCAAGTCCAACGCTGAGCTTCTGACATCAAGGCTCAAGCAATGGAACTTATTAGATGAAAGCGTCCAAGTCACAGATCAGAGGAAGCGTCACCAAGCTTTTTCCATCTTCTTCAGTCGTCAAGATGGACTGTGCTTCTGCAACAATGTGGCCGGTCTATTCGAGGCTATAGGTATCACCTGTAACCCGAATGAGTGGCGCCTCTTCATAGACAGCTCATGCAAGAGCCTCAAAGCCGTGCTGCTTCACAATGGGAACAAGTATCCGTCTCTTCCTGTAGCTCACTCGGTGCACCTGAAAGAGGAATACACCAGTGTCAAGATGTGGCTAGGTGCCTTGAAGTATGATGAGTACGGCTGGGAAGTTATCGGAGATTTCAAAATGGTGTTATTCCTGATGGGCCTCCAAGGTGGTTTTACTAAGTATCCTTGCTTTATTTGCCTTTGGGACAGCCGGGATACTGAAGCGCACTACCACAGGCGGGACTGGCCTCAGCAGACAGAGTTCACTGTGGGAAAGAACAATGTAAAGTGGGAGCCACTGGTGGACCCACGCAAGGTGCTGATGCCACCACTACACATCAAGTTGGGGCTCATAAAACAATTTGTCAGGGCTCTAGATAAGGAGTCGAGAGCTTTCAATTACCTCCAAGATCTTTTACCTAAGCTGTCTGAAGCAAAGACCAAAGCTGGTGTCTTTGTCGGACCACAAATCAAAAAGATCATAGAGTGCAGTGAATTTCCCAAGAAGCTGAATAGGAAGGAGAGAGCAGATTGGAACAGTTTTGTCGCAGTGGTTCGCGGCTTCCTAGGCAATCATAAAGATGAAAACTATGTACAACTGGTTCAGACTCTGATAAAGAACTATGCTGCAATGGGCTGCAGGATGTCACTCAAAATCCATATCCTTGATGCTCATCTTGATAAGTTCAAAGAGAACATGGGAGCTTATTCAGAGGAGCAAGGCGAGCGCTTTCACCAGGACATTATGAACTTTGAACGCCGTTACCAAGGACAATATAACGAAAACATGATGGGCGACTATATTTGGGGATTGATTCGTGAAACTGATTTGCAGTATAGTCGTAAATCTCGGAAAACCGCACACTTCTGAACAGTTTTTGGTAATCTGTGTAAATTTGCAATGCATATAGTGTTCTTAGTCTGACTGTATAAATGAGAAGATGCAAAATCGTCTGTTTCTATAGTAAAAATGCATAATTTTCGTTGCCGTGGTCACAAAAGCGAAGTTTATGATGAATGTAAGCAATTTTTAATTTGTTTTAGACATAAGCAATTGGAATATAACATTTAAAAGCTGGGAACAAAATTTGTGTTACATAGTGGAAATTATGGTGGAAAATAAGTATTTGGTCAATAACAAAAGTTAATCTCAATACTTTGTTATATATCCTTTGTTGGCAATGACAGAGGTCAAACGTTTTCTGTAAGTCTTCATAAGGTAATGAGTGGAGGACAGAGGATCCTCTTAAAGAAGAAGTTACAGGTCTGTGAGAGCCAGAAATCTTGATTGTTTGTAGGTGACCAAATACTTATTTTCCACCATAATTTACAAATAAATTCTTAAAAAATAAGACAATGTGATTTTCTAGATATGTTTTCTCATTTTATCTCTCATAGTTGAGGTCTACCTATGATGTCAATTACAGGCCTCTCTCATCTTTTTAAGAACTTGCACAATTGGTGGCTGACTAAATATTTTTTCCCCACTCTATATGGATGACTCTCCTCTGCTACCTACTTCTGTATTTACTTTCAACCTAGTCCCTCTCTTCTGGAAATATGTGAGGTATAGTAACTACTATGAGTGTACAGCTTTGTATCTCAATACAGAGTCTTCATATGTGTATGTTTCTGCAGTGGATATGGGTATGTATTATTGTTGGGTGAATCTCGTCAGACTCCAAAGTATAATAGGATTAGGCCCAAAGTAGGTGTAAAAATAAAAAAAAACATTTACATCCACCTTCCCTCACCTTTTTTTTTTTCACCCCGAGCACGTGACATCCCAGAAGAGTGCTAGAAGATTGAAGGTCTGAAATGACCCCAGAGTATAATAATTTCATGTACAGTTCTATCCGAATAAGTTTGGACTGAAATGGAGGATCACTATATATGATACATATATTTTATTACTTAGTATGCATTCTTATAAATGTAGTGAGCATACCTATGTCTGACCCTGCGTTCATGAAGCATGTGTGTGTACAGTATATACTGTCATTTGTTTTTTAGAGAGAAAGTTAAAATAGAGACAGTACTTGGTTATTTTAGTTATTTTTAATGTTATTAAACCTTTTAATTAATGGTGCTTCGAGCCATAGTATATGCTAATGTAGTCTTGTCTATGCCCATTCACTTGATGATTCTGTATTATTTAGATGTATTGGTTAAGTTAGTGGTTTTATGTCATGCTTAATGGAGTAATCCTGAAATAATGTGTAAGTAATAATCATGCAATGTAATATGTTCATTTTTTACATATTGAATGTGCATGTTGAGTGATCCAAAGCTGATCTCACACATTCCTAATATGCAAACAACTCAAATAGTTTTTTTTAAAAATATATTTGTTTCACAATTAGGGCCAATAACTTCTGGTATTTTTAACTTTCATTTGTTAGCTAGCATGCTATGCTTTATTCCACTATAGATTGTTACTGCTTAATAAAACTAGATTTTTATTTTTCTAAATATGTGTTTAGAATAAGCACAAATATCTTATGGAAATGGTAATTGTTTATCATTCGCTTTTCTTTTCTGGTCAAAGAAAATAATTATTTTTTTTGATTACTTTTCACTGGCACAGTGTATCTAAGTGGTCTGTGTAGTTTGTTATAAATTGAAAATTTCACACAGGTAATGAAGAGTTATGGTGTTAGCTCCCATGTGTAAAACTCCAATTCCATTTGAAGAGGTTAATGCGTTCCAAATTAGTTATAATGTGTCATGGACAGCAAGGTGGCTGATTATGCAAAATGTACATAGTATTTGTATATTATTTGATTCATGTCTTAAGTTGCCTTTAAATTCCCCATTATATAGCATACTTTATAATGTAATAAAGTTTCCCTCATTCCTAGAGCTGTCTGTTTAGTACTGAATATTCTTTTTGTAATATATACTGTATATTTTTACTCCTTATTCTTATTTATTTCAATGAATAGTTTTTAATTTCTGCTAATGAATACCCCAAAACCAAGCACCATACATTTTAACCCCTTAACGACCCAGGGCATAATAGTACGTCCTGAGTCGCATGACGATGTATGGAGCGCGCTCAGGAGCTGAGCGCGCTCCATACTCCACGGGTGCCGGCTGTATAATACAGCCAGGACCCGCCGCTAACAGCAGCGAACGGTGCCTGCACCGTTCGCGGCTGTTAACCCTTTAGATGCCGCAGTCAAACGGGACCGCGGCGTCTAAATTGCGCAGCCGCCATTTTTCCTTGATCGCCGCCCCCCAGAACGTCATCGTAGGGCGGTGATTAGATGCCATGACAGCCGGGAGCCTATTGAAGGCTCCCAGGCCTGTCATTACATTACAGCTATTACGCGATGCCAGAGGCATCGTCTAATAGCAATGAAGGCATTTTGCTATTCACTACGATACAGTAGTATCGCAGTGAATAGTATCAGCGATCAGACCCCCTAGGTTTCAAGGTCCCTAGGGAGTCTGATCATACAAGTAAAAGTTGAAAAAAAAAAAAGTTTTTAAAAAAGTATGAAAAAAATAAAAAAAAGACACAAAAGTTCAAATCACCCCCCTTTCCCTAGATCAGATATATAAAAGTAAATAAACAAAAGTAAACATAAACACATTAGGTGTCCCCCTGCTCCAAAATGCGTGAACTATTAAAATATTAAAATATTTATCCCATACGGTGAACGGCGTAGCGGGGAAAAAAAAATCAAAATGGCCAAATAGCGTTTTTTTCCTATAAAAAAATTGAATAAAAAGTAATCAAACCATCAGATCTTTCCCCAAATAGTATCAATAAAAACGTCATGTTGTCCCGCATAAAAATACGTCTTACCCAGCTCCATACATGTAAATATGAAAAAGTTACAGTGACAGAATATGGCGACACAAAATTTTTTTTTCTATTTAGCAAAGTTTTTAATTTTTTAAAAGGTATCAAAACATTACAAATACTATATAAATTTGGTATCGTCGTGTTTGTACTGACCCGCACAAAACAGGTAACATGTCATTTTTACCACACAGTGAATGCTGTAAAAATTAAACCCATATGAATTTGGCGCAAATGCAGTTTTTCTCCAATTGCACCTCATTCTGAATTTTTTTCCAGCTTCCCAGTACATTGCATAGCATCATGGTACCATTACAAAGTACAATTTGTTTCGCAAACAATAAGCCATCATGTGACTCTGTGAATTGAAAAATGAAAAAGTTATGGCTCTTGGAATGTGGGGAGGGAAAAATGAAAATGCAAAAACAAAAAATGGCCCAGTCATTAAGGGGTTAAAGTTCTTCTAGAGAGAGATGATTTGAAATTCATGGGGATGATATAGAATCAAGATCTCTGTATTTTCTTGCAGTATGCTTTGTTTTTCCATATGAACATCATTTTACTTGATATAAAAAAGGAAAGAGAAGGACAGGGCAGGATAAATCAGATGTCAATAGAGGCCATGGATAGAGGTGTCGGTAACACCGAGATAACAGGAAAAGTGATGTTAATGGACAGTTGACATTCAAAGAGTTCTTTTTCATTGAGATTAAATTTCAGCAGAGGGACAGTATTACATAAAAGACAGCTAGAAAGCAATTAGACTCATTAGCCATAAGAAGCAGGAATTGCAGGGTTGGATTTCATAAACGCAGAAATACTGAAAAGCAAGACTCCTGTCATCAATGAAATAAATAAAGAGATAAAAAAGAAATTAAATGCTAAAATAATGCATTTATGAATAATTTTAAAACAATATTTTTTAATTTGTTTAATATGTCAAGATTTTTTTTAGGTACTCAACTTCACATCCTTCTTGGAGATAAGTTCCCTGATTTTTGACAATATAATTGTTTATATCTGTGAGCACAAATATCAATATTCTAATTCTTGTTATGTCTGATGCAAGTAAGGCCAGGTTCACATCTGTGTTCTGGTTTCCGTTCGGGGAGTCCACTTGGGGACCCCTCGAACAGAAACCTATATGCATAAAAAAGCAGTTTACCTGGAAAATTTGTGGACCCCATAGACTATAATGTGGTTTCCGCTCGATTTCCGCATGAAGCAAGCGGAGAGAAAAGTCCTGCAAGCAGCACTTTCCCATATTCCCACTGCGGAAACAATTTTGCAAAAAAACGCGACGTTTTACAGTACCTGAAAAATTCTCGCTAATCCCATCCACACATTGCAGAAAAAAATCTGCAGGAAAAAACGCATTTTTGAAAATCTCAGTACTTCAGTTATACCTGAGAAAACACTGGCATTTTCCCTATAGGTATAATAATGGCAGAAAGCCCACAGAGAAAAACTCAATGAAAATGAAATGGAAAAACTCGATGGAAAAAACATGATACGTTTCCACTGCATTTTTTTCAGCAGTGTTTTTTAGTTGTGTTTTGCTACGTGGGGGCTTAGCCCAAAGAAGTGTTCCAGGACAATGTTATTGATTACCTAACCTTGGGTGTAGCACTGGGTGGTACGGTGACTGAACTTACCTCTCCCTGCTCTGTCTGCTACACTGCCTTTTTCTGGGTTGCAGCCAGGTCCTGTCTCTACCTTTAGGTCTTGTCACATCTTCAAGTATACATTGAAATTTTTAAGTTAATGGAAGCAGCACTGTGCAAACTTTAAAAAGTCATTTGTAGTGTAGATAGTAAAGTAGTAAAAAAAACAGGGTATGTATGAGCGCTACTTAATTAGCCAGACATGTGTTAAAATGAAACTTCTTTATTGGATCACAATGTTACTCCACAAGGTGGCGATACAAAGTATGGCAACGCGTTTCGACGTCTTAACTGACGTCTTCATCAGGCCAACTAGATAAGAATCAAATAAAACAATAGTATAATGTATAATAAATAATATAAGATATAATAAAAACATTGTTGTACATAAGAAACAATCTACATGTATATACATAGACATACACAAACACATGTATGCATGTATGTACACACATATCCCTGCACACATATAAATGTACACATATGGTGGCAATCAACAAATGGTTAATGTATAAATAAGTAAAATGAAAAGTGAATGGATTGGTATAAGAACAAATATGGGTTAGATAAATATGGAAAATAGTTATAGTTAATGAGAAAGAGGAGATGGGGGATATATATGGTACCAAGATTAGATGATTAGGTAGGTAATAATAGAATAGGGGGATATATATGAATACGTCTAGGAAATAATGGTAATGAATGAAAAAAAAAAAAAAAAAGGGGGGGGGAGGGATATGGTTGTGACATACAATAGATGGGTGAGTAGTCAGTAAATCTGGTTGTTTATAAAAGATGGTGGAGTGTGAGAGTGTATCTAATTGATACAGTAAATAATTAGGATAGGGATGGGATAGTTGATAAAAAATGGAGTGAAGGATAGTTGATGAAAAAATGGATAATAAGCAGGTAATGAATGTATATATATAGATACATGGATGATTAGATGAATGAGCAATAAATAAATAATTCAATGGATAAATCATGGGTACATGAGCATATAAATGGAACATCAGGTAAATAGATATGTAATGATAGTCCTAATAATTGATTGTAAATGTTTTTAGGGCTAAATGAGGAATATACTTAAAGTAGACTAAATAGTGGATATAATGTTTGTAGAAGCAACTACTGATTTGATATATACAGAGTTGATGTAAAAAATAAATAGATAAATGTGACCTTAAAAGCATATAATGAATAACTAAATGGATATGGAGATGAAGGTTTAGACTTACCACGCTAGATCATGGAGCAGGCACAAAGTGTGCCCCTCTCATGATACTAGCGCTTTAAATAAGGGCTTGATTAGTGCAGTTGGCATTGAAAGAAAAAAAAAAAAAAAAAAGAATCTCACAAAATGAGAGATCTGTTTCTTCAACTGGAGGATTTCCTCAAAATAGAAACAACACATTACCTAGACTATAAGTTTCTTCAAATATACGATGAAGAGAAAATTCTACCTAAAGGCTTAAAATGGTCTATCAAATGTCCATTTCCCAATGATCCACTATTTAACCAGGAATGGGGCTCAATTCTACATGTCTGCTCTGAGAACCTCCTTCGGTGCCTCACTTCTAAAAGACAATCGCTTTACCAAGAAGCAACTTTAATCATCCAAGACATTTCAACCCAATTAGGAACCTATGAAAGATATCCAGACTTCTCTAATCGGATAAACAGCATCAACCAAAGGATCCACATTCTTGAAGTAGAAATTACAAAGAAAAAAGGTCAAAAACTAAAACGAGACCGTATACAATGAGATGATCCTACAATAGACAATATGGACGATTCTAGTCTACAATTAGAGAATGTGTCATCTGTTTTACCCGTTTCTATCCAAGACATCACATCTAGGAGTCGTACAACCATACGTACTCCTATACCTAGAAGTAGAGTAAGACCCTCTTCCAAACCAAAACCCCCCAATTCTCACCATGGGAAAACTAGGACTTTCAATAGAACTAAAGTAACTAACTCTCAGACTTTCACCCTTAATACTATTTCTCCCCAACTAACGTCGACATCCATTTTACCATCCATATTACCTACCATTGACAACAATATACATCCACCTTACCAGCTGACTTACCTTCAGCATCACATTCCAATTACTGTATAAATCCACCTCTTCCAATAAGCTCTCTGCTTACCACCACACCATCATCAATTCCTACCAACCCATCCAGTTCCTCCAAAACCGATTACATCCAACTGTCCTCTCAGTCCTATTACCCTAGGCCCTATACCCCACTTGGCATTCAAAGCCACCGAACTTGAAACCCGGTTGTCCTTGCTACCCTCCCCAAGTCTGCCTCTCAATCTATCTCAACTAACCACTCATGATGATCCACCCTCACCAATACCACTAACCACCCATGATGATCCACCCTCGCCAACACCATCCTCTACCATACAACCAGGTCCCAACCTTATGGCCATTAACACCACTGGGACTAGGGACACCAACCTCCGTCCCTCTCTGGGCTCCCTCACTACCTTCTCCTTCAATTTTTCCATTGACTCTTTTTTAGCCCTTCCTTCCCAACTAACAATGCCTCCCATTCCCCCTCATCCTCATGTACAAGAATCCATCACCACCCTTCTGCCTCCAATCACAAGTTCCACCACTATCACCCAATTCTTCCAAACCAGCCGTCGAGTTTGCACAAAAACAAAAAGAGAAACAGACCCAGAGGATGTCGAGGTGGAAGGAACAAATAAAAATCCAAAAAGGAGAAACTTCCTACCGACCTAAGTATTTATACCCCCTCTGAAAACAAAATCTTCAACCTATCCAGTCACATACTTAATCTGGACGAGACTAAACTACTCAGCAAAGGTCTGGCGTTCTGCCCTACATCTCAACCTAATGGGTTCCAGTTGTTTCTGGACCTCAATAGATTCATTAGACAACTAACCCTAACTAGACATTTTTCTATCATTGAAAATCCAATACACCCTCAATCTACCACTCTTACCACTAACTCTACGCCTGTACCTATCCCAGTTGATGTACATCCCTTGTCCAACTTTAATCTAACATACCACAGAGGTCCAGCTATTGAAACATTTTTTTCTTTGGTTAATGAAGATTTTCATAAACTCAACACTACTCGTAAAACCCCAGACAACTTATCCTTAGCAGAATTTAAAGCCCTGAAAAACCTCAAAGAAAATACCAACATTATAATACGTCCTGCCGATAAGGGAGGTGGCATAGTACTACAAAACCGCGAGGATTATATTCTAGAAGCTAATCGCCTCTTGAAGGATAAAGAGTTTTATGAACAACTCGACACCAACCCACTACCTACATATATTTCTGAATATAGAACCCTTATTAACTCAGCCACCAGCAATGGCCTTCTAACTAAGAAAGAAAAGAAGTTCCTACAAGTCATGGAACCTCCCTTACCCTTTTTCTACCACCTTCCCAAAATTCACAAATCACTTACCAACCCACCTGGCCGCCTTATAATTTCAGGCATTGGATCTCTCACCAGTAACCTTTCACACTTTATTGATTTACATCTCCAAAAACTGGTCCTTGACCTTCCTTCGTATCTTAAAGATTCAACCCAACTAATTAACCATCTAAAAACCTTAAATGATGGAAATGCTACCAAAACCAATTGGGCCCTCCTAACAGCAGATGGATCGGCCCTATACTCCAATATAGCCCATCCCCATGGTCTAGCAGCAATCAATCATTTCCTTGCCAATAATTCCTCAATGCCTCCAACACAAAGAGGATTCATTTTACATGGGATCCAATTCATACTTGAACATAACATCTTTTCATTTCAAAACAACATTTTCCGTCAAACAAAGGGCTGCGCCATGGGCACGAGGTTTGCGCCATCCTACGCAAATCTGTTCATGGGTTTATTTGAGAGAACATACATCCAAACCCCAGGTGAGAACAATAAACATATAATATTCTATAAAAGATATATTGATGACTTGTTTTTTGTTTGGGACGGTGATGAATTATCAGCCTCAAATTTCATCACATCTCTAAACAATAATGAAATGGGAATATCATTCACCCATCATTACTCTCAGACCAGTATTGAATTTTTAGATCTCCTGATCTCTAAAACCATAGATAATACATTTTCCACTGAAACATACTTTAAATCTGTGGATGTCAATAGTTATTTGGACTACTGCAGTGTTCACTACATTCCCTGGCTTAACAATATACCATTTAGCCAACTAAAAAGAATTAGAAAAAATTGTGATGACAATGACACCTTCAGAACCCAGTCCAAAATATTAAAACCCAGATTCATGGATAAACATTATCCAAAATCTGTAGTACAAAATGCGATTAAGAGAACCTCTGAATTATCACAGGCTTCATGTTTAATAGAGAAACAAAAACAGGATCCTTCAACCCTTCCCATCAAACACAGGTCTAGTTTTACAACCACATACAACTCTAGTCATAAACTAATAAAATCTATCATAACCCAGCACTGGGATATTCTTCTGAGTGATTGCTATCTTCAGCAACAACTTCCCAAACGACCCACAATTACTTTCAGAAGAGCCACTACCCTGCGGAATCTTTTAGCCCCCAGCCGAATCCATATGGAAAAGAATAAAACAGATAACTCTTTATCACTAAAAAAAGGAGTTTTCAGATGCGGACACCCACGATGTGCTTGCTGTAGTAATATTAAACACCAACAAACCTTCATTACATCCAAAACTACTAACGAAAGTTTCCCCATTAATTCATTTTTAAATTGTAATACCAATTATGTTATTTATGTGTTAGAATGCCCTTGTAACCTTCAATATGTTGGTCGCACCATCCAACCTTTGCACTTACGCATTAACAACCACCGATCAAATGTTACCAAGGGATTCAAAAAACATAACCTTTCCCTACACTGTTCTCTCAAACACCAAAAAGATTTCAAACATATTTCCATCATCCCCATTGAACACATCCCTAATACTGCTCCCAACCGTTTTTTACAACTCCGCCAACGTGAATCTTTTTGGATTTACAAACTTAATACACTCATGCCCCATGGTCTTAATGACACTGTAGAATCCATTTTTTTAAAAAAACATGTACCTTTTTTTTTTTTTTTTTTTCTTTCAATGCCACCTGCACTAATCAAGCCCTTATTTAAAGCGCTAGTATCATGAGAGGGGCACACTTTGTGCCTGCTCCATGATCTAGCGTGGTAATTCTAAACCTTCATCTCCATATCCATTTAGTTATTCATTATATGCTTTTAAGGTCACATTTATCTATTTATTTTTTACATCAACTCTGTATATATCAAATCAGTAGTTGCTTCTACAAACATTATATCCACTATTTAGTCTACTTTAAGTATATTCCTCATTTAGCCCTAAAAACATTTACAATCAATTATTAGGACTATCATTACATATCTATTTACCTGATGTTCCATTTATATGCTCATGTACCCATGATTTATCCATTGAATTATTTATTTATTGCTCATTCATCTAATCATCCATGTATCTATATACAGTCATATGAAAAAGTTTGGGCACCCCTATTAATCTTAATCATTTTTAGTTCTAAATATTTGGGTGTTTGCAACAGCCATTTCAATTTGATATATCTAATAACTGATGGACACAGTAATCTTTCAGGATTGAAATGAGGTTTATTGTACTAACAGAAAATGTGCAATATGCATTAAACCAAAATTTGACCGGTGCAAAAGTATGGGCACCTCAACAGAAAAGTGACATTAATATTTAGTAGATCCTCCTTTTGCAAAAATAACAGCCTCTAGTCGCTTCCTGTAGCTTTTAATCAGTTCCTGGATCCTGGATGAAGGTATTTTTGACCATTCCTCTTTACAAAACAATTCCAGTTCAGTTAAGTTTGATGGTCGCCGAGCATGGACAGCCCGCTTCAAATTATCCCACAGATGTTCAATGATATTCAGGTCTGGGGACTGGGATGGCCATTCCAGAACATTGTAATTGTTCCTCTGCATGAATGCCTGAGTAGATTTGGAGCTGTGTTTTGGATCATTGTCTTGCTGAAATATCCATCCCCGGCGTAACTTCAAATTCGTCACTGATTCTTGTACATTATTCTCAAGAATCTGCTGATACTGAGTTGAATCCATGCGGCCCTCAACTTTAACAAGATTCCCGGTGCCGGCATTGGCCACACAGCCCCAAAGCATGATGGAACCTCCACCAAATTTTACAGTGGGTAGCAAGTGTTTTTCTTGGAATGCTGTGTTTTTTTGACGCCATGCATAACGCCTTTTTGTATGACCAAACAACTCAATCTTTGTTTCATCAGTCCACAGGACCTTCTTCCAAAATGAAGCTGGCTTGTCCAAATGTGCTTTTGCATACCTCAGGCGACTCTGTTTGTGGCGTGCTTTCAGAAACGGCTTCTTTCGCATCACTCTCCCATACAGCTTCTCCTTGTGCAAAGTGTGCTGTATTGTTGACCGATGCACAGTGACACCATCTGCAGCAAGATGATGCTGCAGCTCTTTGGAGGTGGTCTGTGGATTGTCCTTGACTGTTCTCACCATTCTTCTTCTCTGCCTTTCTGATATTTTTCTTGGCCTGCCACTTCTGGGCTTAACAAGAACTGTCCCTGTGGTCTTCCATTTCCTTACTATGTTCCTCACAGTGGAAACTGACAGGTTAAATCTCTGAGACAACTTTTTGTATCCTTCCCCTGAACAACTATGTTGAACAATCTTTGTTTTCAGATCATTTGAGAGTTGTTTTGAGGAGCCCATGATGCCACTCTTCAGAGGAGATTCAAATAGGAGAACAACTTGCAATTGGCCACCTTAAATACCTTTTCTCATGATTGGATACACCTGGCTATGAAGTTCAAAGCTCAGTGAGATTACAAAACCAATTTTGTGCTTCAGTAAGTCAGTAAAAAGTAGTTAGGAGTATTCAAATCAATAAAATGATAAGGGTATCCAAATTTTTGCACCGGTCAAATTTTGGTTTAATGCATATTGCACATTTTCTGTTAGTACAATAAACCTCATTTCAATCCTGAAATATTACTGTGTCCATCAGTTATTAGATATATCAAATTGAAATGGATGTTGCAAACACCCAAATATTTAGAACTAAAAATTATTAAGATTAATAGGGGTGCCCAAACTTTTTCATATGACTGTATATACATTCATTACCTGCTTATTATCCATTTTTTCATCAACTATCCTTCACTCCATTTTTTATCAACTATCCCATCCCTATCCTAATTATTTACTGTATCAATTAGATACACTCTCACACTCCACCATCTTTTATAAACAACCAGATTTACTGACTACTCACCCATCTATTGTATGTCACAACCATATCCCTCCCCCCCCTTTTTTTTTTTTTTTCATTCATTACCATTATTTCCTAGACGTATTCATATATATCCCCTATTCTATTATTACCTACCTAATCATCTAATCTTGGTACCATATATATCCCCCATCTCCTCTTTCTCATTAACTATAACTATTTTCCATATTTATCTAACCCATATTTGTTCTTATACCAATCCATTCACTTTTCATTTTACTTATTTATACATTAACCATTTGTTGATTGCCACCATATGTGTACATTTATATGTGTGCAGGGATATGTGTGTACATACATGCATACATGTGTTTGTGTATGTCTATGTATATACATGTAGATTGTTTCTTATGTACAACAATGTTTTTATTATATCTTATATTATTTATTATACATTATACTATTGTTTTATTTGATTCTTATCTAGTTGGCCTGATGAAGACGTCAGTTAAGACGTCGAAACGCGTTGCCATACTTTGTATCGCCACCTTGTGGAGTAACATTGTGATCCAATAAAGAAGTTTCATTTTAACACATGTCTGGCTAATTAAGTAGCGCTCATACATACCCTGTTTTTTTACTACTTTACTATTTGCACTACCACTGTCTTACAGACAGGTGGTCCCAGGGGGAGCAGCAACTTGCCAGACTCTTTCTCTCTTTTTACCATATTTAATCCCGAGGCATTACTATCCAGGTCCCCACAGGACCACCAGAGGCGCCAGTGTGGTAATAAAACCTTTTTCTTTTCATTATTTATTTGTAGTGTAGCGAACATTTTATCCATTATTATGTTTTAAGAAAAAGATGATAATATTTATATTTGCATTTCAATGTATACATACATTTTTAGTGTTTGCAACACTAAAACATAATAATATCAAATATATAAGTCATAAAATAGTAATACTAAAGTTTTTAAAAATAAATATTTCCACATAAATCAGCACTGAGAAATTTTAAAGCGAGGTCATTCATGACAAAAAGGATTTAATTTGATTTGACTGTAAGATAAAACTTAGTATAGCTGAATGATCCCAAGTGGTATCTTCTGCTTTACATTTCCTATTGCTTGATCCTCTGGGATTAACCTTTCTTGCCATTTCAGTGACAATTTGAAACCATCAACTGAAAAAGATGACTAAACTGGTGCATTATTTTGTCATTGAGTATCAGTCAAATAGTTTATTTAATCAATAGCCAATTCATGCTCAAACTATCCTAAGTAAATGTATCTACTGCATTTTAACAAGTATTGATGAGTGGAGACAGATTGGATAATATGTGACCTGCATTCTGGTATCATATATTGCTACGATTTTCAGTACATTTTTTTCTTTAATTAAAAGGTAAAGGCACATGCCGCAGAACCTGCAGCTGCTAGTGTTTTCACTTACATGATATCATTAGTACTAATTTGCTTTTTACCACTTGCATGGTTTTGCAGCTGGTAACAAGCTAACGAGCACCTTCATAAATGCATTGCTGTTAACAAGTTAACTAGGACTAATTAATTGATCTAAGTCTAACTACAGGCAGACCCACCCTGCTTGTGGCCAGGGCTGCAGTATGCATTTTTACTAGAAATGAGAGAATTGATTCAGAACAAATGGAATTCATTATAAATTTCCAAAAAAAATTGGATTTCTGTGACTCTGAAACTTTTAAGATTCGCCACACATAAATCGCTCAAAATGGTGGCTGGCATTTTACAGATCAGAAGAAGACAGAGAAAAAGGATCACATGACCTCTGGTGGGATCTTGTTGGGCTTCTGTTAGGATCTCAGATGCAGGTACAGGGTCCAGAGTATTCACAATAGAGGGAAGCAGCAGAACTGAATCTAACAACCGCTAGCAGAAAAACCGTTACCAAAGTGCAACATACCCAGTATGAGCCAAAGCCAATCTCAGGACGTTTTCACCAGAGCTCCTGGTGGTGGAGATGGACTTGGCAATCCCAGACCGGAGTTCAGTACACAGAGGAATGTGCAACAAATTAATTAACCGCAAGCAGAAGACAGAGAGCAGAATCGCAAGCAACTCATCAGATGCAAAGTAAACAACAGAGCTGGGTCAGCAGCAGAGATGGCAGCGAAGTACAGGAGTGAGTGACAGAAGGAGAGATCGTGGTACGTAGCCAGAGTCAAAATGCAAGAGAGGGTAAGTTCAGCAGAGTCCCAATCCAAAAGAGAAATTCAGGTACACAGTCCGAAGGTCAGAGCCAGAGAAACACACCTAGCAATCAGGAGCAGGAAGCAACAGGTATGGGAGCCAAAACCAGGGTGAAACCAATAGCCAGCATGGAAGAGAGCAATGAAGGGGATTGTAAAGACCCAGACCGACACATAAATTAAAGCACAATTTCTTAAAGAGGAATTCGTCTCTGTGGACCCGGCAGACTTAGAGGAGCCACAACAAACATAACAACCCTAACAGCTTCCCCATAATGCCAGACAGTCCTCCTTCTAGCACAATCATCTAAATGTCCAAACAAAGACTGCACAGCCGTAAATGAGGTTGCCAGTCCAGGGTATAAGCTAAACCTCAAAGTATCCAAACAAATTAGACTACACTCCAAAGGTGAATAGTAAAAAAATGTGAGGGTTTATTGCCCCATACAAGCAACCTTTCAGCTCAATACACTTGAGCCTTTTTCAAGCAGTGAATGGTATACAAAGGTGAGTATATTTGGTGAACAAACCATATCTGATATCAATTAACAATCATATAATCAAGTGAAAAAATACATATCAATCAGACACTCGGTGACAAAGTACAATGGTGCTATAGAAGGTTACTATGTTACTATGTATCAATAAAGTGTATAATTTGCATAGATACAATATACTTAAAAAGGTTCTCCAGGAAAAATCTATATTTTAAACCTAAGGCCCCCATGCCCCCCCTCCAACTTTCTAAATAACATTAATTAGCAATTTTTCTTAGTTTTGCTGTAATATACTGTATGTATTTACATATATTACATTTTTTGCCTTTCTGTTACAGGGTCTTGGTCTAATCAATATCCACACCCACAACGTCACTGTAAAGAACACGCCCCCCCTCCCCCCAGTCCCATTATACTCACCATTTGTCCTGTAGATATCCAGATCCGGGGACGTCATTGCTGGAAGGCCGCCTCTTCTTTGCGTGTGCCGACACATGCAATGAAGAGGCGGCCTTCCAGCGATGGATCTGGATATCCACAGAAGAATTGAATTGGTGAGTATAATGCGCCTGGGGGGCGGGGTCACAAAGACGAGGTGCTGGCAGGAGGTGATGTACCGGGTCTGGAGCTAAAAAGAAAGCAAAGGTAAGTCTAATGGGGCTGGAGGACAGGTCAAAGAGGAGGTGCCGGCCAGTGCAAGTCACAAAGAGGAGGTGCCAGCCTACACCTCAGTAGAGCAGTCGTCAGGCAATCCTACCGGCATGCAGCGCCGTATAATATGGACTGCACATGCAGTAACTAATTTATTCAGTCCAGCATCTAAACCATCTCAGATTACACACATAGGCGCACAAGTGCATTAAGCACTATGAAGACCCGATCACCATTTTTATCTAGAGAAAAAGGTCTGGCGGACTATTAAACAGCTAAAAATGCTGCTGGGACCAAAACATAGTAGTCTAAACTATTAAAAGGCACCAGGTAAAGATTGTAGTAAGCAACTGGGTAGTATGAATGGTCACATAAATAAATTTAATAAAAGTGTCACCCTCCATAATGATGTGCAGTAACTGAAACCTGTAGTCTGAATAGGGACATAGTCATATGACTCCAGAGTCTAATAGAATTACATAACTAAATGGAAAAGAAGTAAACTGACAGGGACCATCACCCCCTATAGGGGGCGAATGTCTCCATCAGAAAAGAGTGCACAAGCACTCTTGATCTGGTACTAAACCAATGCACTATATATGTGCTACACCTCCTTTTTTATACAATGATTCAGCACTCTATCCTGAGCCTCAAATGTGGGAAGTACATCAATATGCCCCTCAGAAACATTAATTTTGTTCAATGGCCAAACCATAGTGCTGTATTTGCAACATCTCCTTTTTGAGTATAGCATGACCCACATATGACAAGTGAACAATGGACCAAAATATATGATCAATATTGAATAATAAAGATTACATGATTGGTCTGGCATGGTTATAGAAGTTAGACAGGACGGACAATCAAAATATACAGTATACAAAACATTTATTTATTAAAAAAACAAATACAGAATAAAATACAAATTTAATATAAATACATAACAAAATACAAATAAAATACAAATTTATTAAAATACATCTGGATTCCTTTAAGGTTTTCTGTGTCTTTAAGGAAAAATATTCACTTTGTGTGTATCTAAAAAGAAGAAAAACACATTAGTTGCATAATAACAGAATCAACAAAAGTAATAATAACCATCCTCAGTATACCACACAAGGGTGCCAAAGAAATCCACAAAGGTCCAAAGGGCAAGGTAATCCCTCAAAATATATCTACAATATACCTGTTGTAGTGAATTCAACATTGAGGCCCTTGTGTCTATCCATAGTAACTTCCTGAGTTTCAACAGTTTGGTTCTATCTCATCTCAGTTTCATTGGAGGAATATGAGCTATAATCCAAAAAACGGAGTTGCCTCCATATGTTTTGCCACTGTAAAGTGTTTTGGGACAGGCAGATCTAGCTTCTTTTTCCTAATCAGAGTATCAGTGCTGGTTGAATCTCGTCTTGAGATCCAAAGTTGCCTCTCCTACATACAGAAGATGGCAAGGACATAGGACCCCATTTATAACTAATAGTCCCCCTCCCTGTTATAAATAATAGTTCCCCTTTATTTATAAAGAAGGGAACTATTATTTATAAGGGGGAACTACTATTCATGGGGACTATTATTAATACAGGGGAACTATTACTTATAAGGAGCGGAACTATTATTTATAAGGGAGAACTATTATGAAGGGGAAACTTATTTTTAAGGAGGGCTTTTTTAAGGGGGAACTATTGTTTAAAGGGAAAACTTTTATTTTTAAGGGGGCTATTATTTATAATATTTCAACATTATAATAATATCCCCCCCTTATAAATAATAGTTCCTCCCTTATAATAACCCTCCTTAAAAATAATAGTTCCTCCACTATAGATAATACCCCCTTATAAATAAGATGTCCATTTTTAGAAGTGGCCCCTCAGCAGTAATTGCCCCTTTGTCTTTAAAAACAAAAAACAATAAATCTTAAACTCACCTTACCCCGATCCCACGATGAGTAGAGCAGCTACCATCTTATCCTGTTGTTGCACTCAGGTGCAGGTTCGGGCCCGGCGCAGGTAACGAGAAGCAGTGACCTCATCAGCTGTACCTGATCGTCCTGCACAGTCATCACTGTAAGTCTTCTATGACAGAGAAAGGACTTTACAGCTCCCTGATCTATCATAGGCTTCAACTGTATCGGCGTGCATAGAACGCCAATACAGTTGTGAGTGGAGCTTTCCCAGGCAGAAAGTCTTGTGCCCAGATCCGCAACCATAGGGCCCGGTGCAAGTGCACTGTTTGCTCTATGGTTAAAGCGGCCCTGGCTGCAGGTCATGATTACGCATTTAGGCTATATAAGCTGCTTACAGTAGCACAAGCAACATGTTTCCTGGCACTGTCCTGTTGCAAAAGGGCTCATGGGACCTTTGGACCGAAACAAACCAAATGTAATGCTGAACTGTTAGTGTACTTTTAAAAGACTAGAAGGGCTCTACTACCATGCATTATGCCACCACATTCCATAATTCCAGGTGTAAGACTGGTGTGACGTTCTCTTGGGAAGACCACTTCATGGCGTTGCCCACATGGTCTCCAGAACAATCTCCAGCTATAATTGCATGTGATACAAAAGTGGAATTCATCTTTTTTGTTGAGATTACACTTTGGAGAAATGGCTGTATCACTGGTTTCACAACCAGTGGTACAGCCTCCATTGCTGTCTTGCCGTAGCGATCTGATCTGTCAGACTGACAAACTAAGGTCTCTCAGTTAAAAGATGCTGTCCTTCTTGGTTTGTGACAAGTGGCGATAACTGACATGTCCACAAACAGGAGGCATTGCACAATTGCCAACACCATTTGAGATCCTTAGCTTGAATTGGGAATTGTGAAAACTTTTTTAGTAAAAAGATTTTAGCAAAGTCCTAAAATTATGTATAAATATAATGTTATTTATAAATATTAAGGCATAATGTAAACTATCAAATACAGGATAAATATATGTAGGTTGTAGCATCAATTCTGTTTATATGTACTTTTCTTAATGGGGTAGTATGATGAAAGAAGCCCCCCTTGTGTATGCATCACTAGTGAATTATATTGTTCGTGTATATATCATCAGTGAATATGAGTGTTTATGCATGTATCATCAGTATATTACATTGCTATGTGTGTATACAAGTAATGTAAGGGGGGTCAGAGTTAGTGGTTGTGGTTTGTATTATGGGTGCGTGGACTGTGTTGGGGTGTGATTTATGCTCAATTCTCAGCCTGAGTGAAGAGTGAGTGAATAATTGAGTGAGTGGAGTGAATTGACCACTGACAGCCACGCCCATGTCCCGTGATAGGACGGTCCATATGTAACAAATTGGTGGAAGCGGTAGGATAATTTTTTTTATTTTTTTTATTAATAGAGCATTAAGTGCCAAGATTAATGCTTGGTTTGACCCTTGCATAGAGAACACCAGTTCTGCACAAACTACCACAGTGCTTATTTTTGAGACATACAAACAGTTTCGCTTTCCCGTTTTTTTTTTTCTTTATTTGGCCAAGGCTGCTATCAGATATGACAACCTTATACATAAGGCAGGGCAAGGAGGCTCTCATCCATCTCTGTGAGCAGAGAGACATCAAAACAGGACCAAAGATGTGTTGATTTCTGCACTGATGGAACAGGACTTTGCACAACATCCTAAAGCACTGGAGCAAGAAACCATTGCCACTCCAGAAAGTTCAGCACTTGACACTGTCCCAGAGGTAACTTCTCTTGGGGGGACGACCAGCCCTAGTCCTCTGGGGACAATTAACTTTTCTTTGCAAATGGCCTTACAACAGCTGGACCTTGGTGACTCTAACATGCATCTACAGCTAATCTTCCAGTACCAACAGGCTTGAGAGGGGCTGCAGGGCATCAGGCAGAATGTCAGTCTGAGAGAGAGGCTGCAGAACATCAGGCTACTACTCCAGAACATCAGGCTAAGAGAGTTCCAGCTAGAGGTGGCCTCACCTGGAGATCTTCCCTGTTATGGAGAAGGGTTGGGATTTGGGCATTTTTCTGCGAGGGTCTGAAAATCCTGCTGGCAATGCCATCTGCCCTGTGAGCAGTGGGCACAGTATTTAACTCCAGGGTTAAAAGGCAAAGCTCTATAAGTTTTTGCCACCTGAGCTGGATGGGGATTATGACTCTATTAAGCAGACCCTAATCAAGAAGTATACAGTGACCTAACTCCAGAAGAGTACCATTAAAAGTTCTGAAATCTACAGATCCAACAGGCAGCTATGGCAGATTTTGTGGTCAGCTTGTGGACTACCTACGGCAATGGATCAGGGGTGTTTCTGGGCCTTGAGAATCTTACGATCAAAGACCAGTTCCTTCACATTTGTCCTCTGGATGCACGGAAGACCAGGAGCCTAAAACAGCAGATCAAACTGCGCAGATTGCAGATTCCTACAATGCCAACAGGTTGCCAGAAGCCAAGGGTGGAACATCAATACAGAGGTAGCCAAGCTGGAAGGAGAAACAAGCAAGGCAAACCACAGCTCAGGGATTTGCACAAATGTTTTGGGTATAACAAAGTGGGCCGTACTTGCCCAGAGAGAGGGGCAAGGTTCACATCTACCCAACCAGTAGTGATGCTCTTTTCTAGTAGACAACATATCTTGCAGCACCACATGCATACTGTGAGGGTGGGAGGTAAAGTCACTCAGGGATTAAGAGACTCAGGTACAAGTTATTTTGGGGTCCGGCCAGAAATGATAGATGATGAGAACATTAGAAAGACTCTGCATATGACAGGGGTAGCTTGATGCCATCCAGGAGTAACTGTCACCAAGGCTGAAGTGGACTGGGGTGCTAGTAGTGGGATCAGGGAGATGGGAGTGTCAAATGGTGTTGATGTGGTGTTGGGCAATTATTTGAGGAAAATGATTTGTGTATATGTGTCCAATGTATCACCATCATCCACACAATTACATGAGGGAATGGGCATAGACCTGACGGGACAGTGTGTCTGAGAGGGAGGACAGGGTGACAGGAGTAAGGTTAACCCTGTGCCAGAACCAGACATGTCCCAAGATGAGGAGCTAAGGGGGAATTGAACAATCCCCTGAGAATCTCCCACCTAGTGGAGTCTCTGGACCTATACCTCAAGGCCCTGTGATTCTGAGTGTGGATCCAGTACTCCGGAAGAGGACCCAGAGCAGGGAGTAGGTAGCCAGGTGTCAAGAGCTCAGAGTCTAAGTCTTAGGATTGTCTCCACTCAGACTGGGAAGGGAGATAGTACCTGGAGCGGTTCAGGTACCAGAACCAGGGCTGGGGGAGAAGACTGGAACCTATATTATAGCAGGGTTCCCATAGAGGCCCATAGCCAATGCTGCATTGGGGGGAATCCAGTTAGCTTCCCAGGGGAATGGCCTGGTAGAGGTGCTTTAGCTTCCCTCCAGTGGGGTAACTAGGAATGGCTGGGCCCCAAGGCGAACATTTGACATGGGCCCCCCCCCCCGAACCACCGCCCCCAACCTTCCTCTGCACAAACCACATTCCTGTGCACAATATTTTTTTTTAAACTTGTTTTATTGAAAAGAGTACAACAAGTTAACAAGCACAAATAGAAAGTACAAGCAAAATAGTATAGGTACAAATCTAATACAAAGTAGCTTGTCTCTCAAGTCGATGAGAAACTAGGTAAAAAAGACTAACAAAGTCAAAACAGTGCTGCGAAGTCCAGTACGTGAACATAAGAATCATACATCAGCAAATAATCCAGAAGAGAGTCTAAGCAGGGGAGCTAATAGGAAGATGGCAAGTAATCCAACCTGTAAAGGGCGAGAGCATGCAACAATACCACAAGTACAATTGCAGATAGAATTAAACATCCAGGGAGGGTCTCAGGCAATATTCCCGCTCAGCCATATCCTCCATTTAGATAGTAGGTGCAGCAAGTGCCATACGGAAGGATGGGGCTGAGTATAAAATCACTGGCAAATCACACCAGGGACCCATACTTTCCGAAATTTGTTAGGGCAGCCCCTTCCTTTAGACACCATTCTATTTAAAGGAGGATCGAATTAACTAATTTCCTCCATATCGACAAAGAAGGTGGTCGAGGAGCCATCCAGCGTAAGACGATGGCTTTCCTGGCCAAGAATAGGGACTCCCACAAAAATATATGAGAATGGTGTGGCCAGAGTTCCTTATACCAGATACCAAATAAGTAGATTTCAGGAGTGAGTGGAACAGGGGCACTTAATACCTCAGACACTAGACCCACAACCTTCCGTCCATAATCCTTTAATAACCGGACAATCCCAAATCATGTGCCAAAAATCAGAGAAAGTAGCTGAGCATCGTAGACACCCAGGGCACTGTAAGCGCCCCATATTATGCAAGCAAGCAGGAGTCAGGTAGCTTTGGTGAGGTATATATACAGGTGCATCTCAATTAATTAGAATATCTTTGAAACATTTATTTATTTCAGTAATTAAATTAAAAAAGTGACCTCCTATATTTTCTACATTCTTTACACACAGAGTGTTCTATTTCAAGTGTTTTGTAAATGTTGATTCTGTAAATGTTGATTATGGATTACAGGTAATGAAAACTCAAATCTAAGAAAATTAGAATATTGTGAAAAAGTTCAGTATTGTAAATTCAGTGTGTCACCTGTCAAGGTTTCCTAAGCCTTTAAATGGTCCCTCAGTCTGGTTCAGTAGAACACACAATCATGGAAGACTGCTGATTATGATTAGATTAGATTAGATTAGAATTTTTATATATTATTACTTTTGTCAGATTCAAGTTATTTCTATAACCATTGTGGGTTTTTCTTTCATTAAATGAGGGGTACCAACAATTTTGTCCACGTGTGTATATTCCTACTGTGGGCAAGAGGGAGCTCATATATGCTTTCCAGGGGGACCATATCTCCAGAAATCAGAACCTGGAGTGATTCTCCCAGTGGACCAGCTCCTCCACTCTGCAACTCTCAGAGACATTTTCCCTCCAATGATTAATCCTTGATACAGTATATCATTCTACTTACGGGGATAAGCAATTTCGCCGCTTAGAGGAGAAGATTGGGCAAACTGGATTTCCTTGAGGTGAAAGAGGGGTGAGGCCTCCAAAGGAGAATATGCTGGGAGAATAGGGTACTTTAAAGGAGCACACTTTATCTATTTCTTCAAGTACCTGTCTCCAGTATACTGAAATTTTAGGGCACATCCACCAAATGTGGAGGATTCACACCACTTATGAATCAAGGAAGTCATTATTTTGTTACCCTTGTCCCTGTGGGCATATTATTTAAATCGGGAGTGCTGTAAGAGTTTGGGAGATTGGATGCTTATAAGATCTTTAACTTGGTAGTGGAGGGAAGAAAGCTCTGCTAAAGCCGATTCAGCTGTAGAGCGTTTGTGTACAGTTTCCAATATGGACATACAGGTAAACAGGGGGTTTAATTGTGCCATTGTGCCTTATGGGCTTCCCATAAAATGGGAGTGGGGGATAGCTCAGTCTGGTTTATAGAGAAATAATCGGAGAGTACTGAAGTTATTTTTGACTTCTGCTTAGGGTCTGAAAGAAGTGCATTATTTAGCCTCCAGCTCCATTCACCTTTCAGGATATGATAAAGGTGTAGGGCGACTAAGATCGGGGCATGGTCTGTTAAAACAATGACCTATATCAGCGGATAATACCATGGGCGTGTATTTCTGAGACAGAAACACATAATCGAGTCTATGGTAAGACCTGTGAGCCGCAGAATAAAAGGTATAATCTTTGTCCTGTAAATGCAACAAGCGCCACACATCCATCAGATGTAAATTAGCTAGGGACTTATTAATCATGAATAAATCCTTGAAGAACAGTTGGTTGGAACACGTCGAATCCAGTAGTGGACACAGAGAGACAGTAAGGTCACCCCCAACTATGAGAGTCCATTCGGTAAAGGCAGATAGCTCAGAAAGCGTGTCCACAATCCATCTGGACTATCCAATATTAGGAGCCTATAGATTAGCGATAGTCCACATCTCCAGTCCAGTCTGCCCTTGACAAAAGATAACGGCCAGGTCCGCATTCTCAGAAATAACTTAAAAAGAAATGGATTTGCTAAACGCAATGACAACACCTCTAGCTGCTTTAGAATATGGAGCGTGACACCAGATGGCGATGTCTCTAGTAGGAAGATGAGGGATTTCTCTGTGTTCTCTTGAATTAAACAGATAGTAGCATGTTGTGCTTAAGTACTTGGAGGACCTGTCTGCTTTTTTGTGGTACGTTAAGTCCCCTAGCATTATATTAAATCACCACTAATTCTGCCATTTTAGTGGACAGGGAAGGTAGCAATAAGAAAACAATTCGTATATTCTATGACGAGAATGGCTAAAGGTACTTGAGTGATATGGGGTCATATGAGATAGGGCAGATGGTTGTGATAATGGAAGTCACGATGGTATATTTAGTTGTGGAATGTGAAGTAGCCAGAGCACCAAGTTCAAGTCAGGAGGTTTACGGACGGTGATCTGTTTGCCTCCGATATTAACTGCTAGGCCAAAGGTGTAAAGCCATTGGAAAATCACCTTGTGATCCCTCAGAATGTCAAGCAGTGGCTTTAGCACAAGCCTCTTGGCCAGTGTTGCTGGGGATAAGTCCTGGAACAGGGATTTCTCAGCAGATTCGTAGGTAAGTGAGCCATGATCTCATGCGACTTTAAGAAGGTCTGCAGCATCAGGGTATCATAGCAGACCACAAATTATGTCTCTCGTGGGTTCGAGGGCCTCGGCTTAGATCTCAAAGCCCTGTGTATGCACTATATCTGGATCGTTGTGGCCCTGTCAGCATCTAGGAAGATTGTGAAAATGTCTCTACCCACCTGAGGTAAGGCTTCGTGGGCAAAAGACTCAGGTACTCCCCACAGCCTAATATTTTTCCTGTGGCTCCTCTTTTCTTGGTCTTCAGGTCGTAATAAGGCAGTGAGTACATAATTTTGCACATTTTCGAGCATGTCCATTTTAGAGTTAAGGAACCGTAAATCTGATTTAATGTGTGATAGTTCGCAGACAATCAGTGTGAGTGCCTGGTACAAGACTTTCTTAATAAAGGCGCATGAGCTTGTGGTTGCCCGCCTCCTGTATCCAAGTACTCCCAGGTGCTTTCCGGATCTGTGAGCCCCGCATCACTGCCATCAGAGCCATTTTGCCTCATCACATTGGGCGCCATTTTGTGAATAAGGCCAGAGACTTTTTATTAGTGAACATGCAAACCTGTTCCTATTCCCTGGCTAAGCCTGCCTTGCTTCGCTCTCAACCTGTGAGTGCTTGTGCAACTGATGGTACTCTTATAACTACGCCTGGTGCTATACAACATGCAGACTGTATTGCCTGCTTACTTTGCATATATTTCGCCCCCAAAGATTACTCCCTCTGTTAGGTTGCAAATTCTGGTCATACCATCACCACGGTGAGTGCTGAGACTACACATCCACCAGGGAGACTCCTCACCTTCTGCTTAGCTACCTTTCCACCCTCGGTTCAACTGGCAGTGACCACATTGTGGTGTCTCACTGTAACCAGGCACCACTCTTTACTTCTTGACACTACCTGGGCCTGTCATGTAACCCAGCGCCTGTGAGTCACACCTGACGCTACGTTATGGCCTGAAGTTACTATGCCTAACTAAATCTGGTGACCTGTTTGCCTACAGCGGCTCACTGCATTCCTGACCCCGTCATGCTGTCTGTAAACTTTGTGCCCTTGGATCTATTCTCCATCACCTTATTTACTGCTGAAGAGAGTGCTGGATAACTCACGCCTTCTACTCTACATTCCAAATGACTAAGTAAAAGTCTGCTTCCACCGGGATTCCTTGGAAGCTGAGTTCTTTGGTATCAAAATAGAACTGCAAATTTAAATGTTTAGTCTATAGATCATATTATTTAATAATAGCAGTAATGCAGTTTTATCTCTGTTCTTTATATGCCCTGGTGCTGCTGCATTTTTTGTAATTATTATACTACCACAGTAGCTTGCACCTGTTCACATTGGGATGTGCTGACTGAATTCTTTGTAGATATATTATGAGAGGGGTGTGGTTCCCTCTAGTTGGGCTTGCACTCCCTTCAATTGCACAGGTTTATTTAATGGGAAGAGAGGATGTCGATTAGTTTCCCATTTGCCAAAGACCATTTTGAATAGAATATGTTCTAACTTGTTTTTTGTTTATTTCAGGTTTGTTCTTGTTGCTCACAGCTCATGTATGCATTTGTCAATTTGGGGTGTCTGTAGTTCCTGGCCTTTCTCTCCACTATGCTGGCGTGGTTCCTATTTGTTTAGAAGGCCAATCCCGCCTTTGATATGGTGCTCCACATCTCCTCCCTAAATGTCCAGGGACTGAATAGCTATGGACAGAGGTCAGACAATTAAAATGTGATATCTTAATGCTATTGGAGACTCATTATTATTTGGAAAAGAGCTTTACTAACTTCACACATATCTATAAGGCCTCTATAAGGAGTTCTCATAGCCATGAAAGACTCTGTAGCTTTTACCTATGACTCTTCCCTCATAGATAACCAAGACCGTTACCTGGGTCTTAACTGCACCATAAACAATGTTAATTACACTTTAGTTATGGTCTACAAACCCAACAAGTCCCAAAGGTCTTATTGGGCTTCTATTCTACCCATGATCCAGTCCTTTGCTAAAGGAATCTTAATTATCGGTGGGTATTTTAACTGTCTAATTGACAATACTTGGACTCCTCCAACCCACAATGGAAATCTCCTATTCTTACCTCTTCCCTAGCTGATTATGGTTTGTATGATTTGTGGAAGTGCTAGCATGGTGCGAGCGGGACTACAGTTTTTTTCTCCTCTCCATATTTTACGTATTCTAGGATTGACTTTTTTCTGACATCACATGAACTGACCATGCTTTGCTTTCACAATGGCACCTAAACCACTTTATTTCAGACCATCCCTCATACAGGGACAAACGGAAGGAACTTGCTGGGTTTTTTCATTTCAATGCTCCCTCATCTGCAGATCCATAAGGCATTCATGTGAGATGTCCTCATCCAAGCATGCTCCAGGGATAATAAACAGAAGTCCAAGGATATAAACTCCCTGCTCTATACTATTTCATCATTCGCAGCCAAGAACAAACTCCGTCCTACTCCTACAGTGTGCAACGAAATTAGGGAACACATGATATAATTGCAAGGCCTACTGGCCTAACAGCAAGACTTTACTTAAGAAATTTCAATATCAGGTGTATATCCATAGTAACTGCGTTTTTTTTTTGTTTTTTGTTTTTAAATAGGCTGTTACCTGCTGGAACTTTTTTTATTAATGTAGAAAATATAAATATACACATACATACATAACTTTGTAAAATCATATACAGTGGGGAAAAAAAGTATTTAGTCAGCCACCAATTGTGCAAGTTCTCCCACTTAAAAAGATGAGATAGGTCTGTAATTGTCATCATAGGTAGACCTCAACTATGAGAGACAAAATGAGAAAACATATCCAGAAAATCACATTGTCTGATTCTTAAAGAATTTATTTGCAAATTATGGTGGAAAATAAGTATTTGGTCAATAACAAAAGTTCATCTCAATACTTTGTTATATATCCTTTGTTGGCAATGACAGAGATCAAACGTTTTCTGTAAGACTTCACAAGGTTGGTACACACTGTTGCTGGTATGTTGGCCCATTCCTCCATGTAGATCTCCTCTAGAGCAGTGATGTTTTGGTGCTGTCGCTGGGCAACATGGACTTTCAACTCCCTCCAAAGGTTTTCTATGGGGTTGAGATCTGGAGACTGGCTAGGCCACTCCAGGACCTTGAAATGCTTCTTACAAAGCCACTCCTTCATTGCCCTGGCGGTGTGCTTAGGATCATTGTCATGCTGAAAGACCCAGCCACGTTTCATCTTCAATGCCCTTGCTGATGGAAGGAGGTTTGCGCTCAAAATCTCACGATACATGGCCCCATTAATTTTTTGACATACATGGATTAGTCATCCTGGTCCCTTTGCAGAGAAACAGCCCCAAAGCATAATGTTGCCACCCCCATGCTTCACAGTAGGTATGGTGTTCTTTGGATGCAACTCAGCATTCACCCTCCTCCAAACACGACGAGTTGTGTTTCTACCAAACAGTTATACTTTGGTTTCATCTGACCATATGACATTCTCCCAATACTCTTCTGGAACATCCAAATGCTCTCTAGCAAACTTCAGATGGGCCCAGATATGTACTGGCTTAAGCATGGGGATACGTCTGGTACTGCAGGATCTGAGTCCCTGGCGGCATAGTGTGTTACTGACGGTAGCCTTTGTTACGTTAGTCCCAGCTTTCTGCAGGTCATTCACTAGATTCCCCCTGTGTGGTTTTGGGATTTTTGCTCACCGTTCTTGTGATCATTTTGACCTCACGGGGTGAGATCTTGCGTGGAGCCCCTGATCGAGGGAGATTATCAGGGGTCTTGTATGACTTCCATTTTCTAATTATTGCTCCCACAGTTGATTTCTTCACACCAAGCTGGTTGCCTATTGCAGATTCAGTCTTCCCAGCCTGATGCTGGTCTACAATTTTGTTTCTGGTGTCCTTGCACAACTCTTTGGTCTTCACCATAGTGGAGTTTGGAGTGTGACTGTTTGAGGTTGAGGACAGGTGTCTTTTATACTGATAACAATTTCAAACAGGTGCCATTACTACAGGTAATGAGTGGAGGACAGAGGAGCCTCTTAAAGAAGAAGTTACAGGTCTGTGAGAGCCAGAAATCTTGTTTGTTTGTAGGTGACCAAATACTTATTTTTCACCATAATTTGCAAAAAAATTCTTAAAAAAATCAGACATGTTTTCTCATTTTGTCTCTCATAGTTGAGGTCTACCTTTGATGTCAATTACAGGCCTCTCATCTTTTTAAGTGGGAGAACTTGCACAATTGGTGGCTGACTAAATACTTTTTTTTCCCCACTGTACATGGGAAAACAAATAGAAAAACAGATGACAACCAGCAAAACCCAGAATACATAGACAACAACTTTGACCAGCTCTCCATCCGCACACCCATTCTTTTTTTTTTTTTTTTTTTTTTTTTTGAGTTGGAAGGGACCTCAAGGGCCATCAAGTCCAACCCCCTGCAAAAGCAGGTTTTCCTAAATCATCCCAGCTATATGTTTATCCAGTTTCCACTTGAAGATTTCCATCGATGAAGAGCTCACCACCTCCCGTGGCAGCCTATTCCACTCCCTCACTACCCTCACTGTCAGAAAGTTTTTCCTAATGTCTAATCTGTATCTCCTTCCCTTTAGTTTCATCCCATTACTTCTTGTACTTCCTTCCGCTAATGAGAAAAGGTTAGATCCCTCTGCACTGTGACTACCTTTCAGATATTTGAAGACCGCTATTAAGTCTCCCCTTAGCCTTCTCTTCTGCAAACTAAACAATCCCAGTTCTTTTAACCGTTCCTCATAGGACATGGTTTGCAGACCTTCCACCATTTTGGTTGCTCTTCTCTGGACTTGTTCCAATATATCGATGTCTTTCTTGAATTGAGGTGCCCAGAACTGTACACAGTATTCCAGGTGGGGTCTGACCAGGGCAGAGTACAGCGGAATAATTACCTCTCTTGATCTAGATTCAATGCTTGTCATAATACATCCCAGAATTTTGTTAGCCTTTTTTGCAACAGCACCGCACTGTTGGCTCATATTGAATTTGTGATCTATTATTATGCCCAAGTCCTTTTCCCCTGTGCTATCACTTAGTTCAATTCCTCCCATACTATATATGCTTTTTACATTTCTGTTATCCAGATGTAGGACTTTGCATTTGTCCCTGTTCAATACCATTCTGTTCGTCTCAGCCCATTGTTCCAGTGTGTCTAAGTCCTTTTGAATACACTCTCTCTCCTCTCTAGTGTTGGCTATTCCTCCTATCTTCGTATCATCTGCAAATTTTATGAGTTCCCCAATAATCCCATCGTCCAGATCATTTATAAAGATATTAAAAAGTACTGGGCCCAGGACAGAGCCCTGCGGCACCCCGCTTTTTACTTTCTTCCAGTTCGATGTATAGCCATTTAGTATTACTCGTTGTGCCCGATCTTTAAGCCAATTGTGAATCCACCTCACTGATTTTTTATCAAAGCCATACTTAATCATTTTTTCAATAAGAATGTTATGTGATACTTTATCAAATGCCTTACTGAAGTCAAGATATACTATGTCCACTGCATTCCCCTGGTCCAACCATTCAGTGATTTTGTTGTAGAAGGAAATCAGGTTAGTCTGACAAGATTTATTGGTCATAAAGCCGTGCTGGCTCTGATTAATTAAAGCCTTCCCATCCAGGTACCGAAGTAAATGTTCCTTAACAATTTGCTCAAAGATTTTTCCTACTATCGAGGTCAGACTTACTGGCCTATAATTTCCTGGATCATCCCTTTTCCCCTTTTTGTAGATGGGGACCACATTTGCTCTTTTCCAATCTAGAGGGACCACTCCTGTTTCCCATGACTTATTGAAGATTATAGCAAGGGGTTCTGTTATTTCCTCTGCTAACTCTTTCAAGACTCTAGGGTGTAAATCATCCGGTCCTGGGGACTTGGTTTCCTTTATCTTGGCTAAATGTTCTCTTACCAAACCTTCGCTTATAGTCAGCTTAGAGTCCTCCTTTCCCTCATCACTATCACCATTAATGTTGATATTTCCATTAGTTTCTTGGGAGAAGACGGATACGAAATATGAATTTAGTAGCTCTACCTGCTGTTCCACCATATTAACTGTTTCACCCTTATCATTCTTCAGGACTCCAATGGTTTCCTTCACTTTTCTTTTACTTTTAACATACCCCCAAAATCCTTTTACCTTACTCTTAACCTCTTTTGCAAGCTTCAATTCATGTTCAGCCTTAGCTCCTTTGATGCTTGTCTTGCAGAGTCTGCAAACTGCTATATACTCTTCCTTAGATATAGTTCCCATCTTCCACTTGTATGTTTCCTTTTTCTTTTTTAGCAGGTTATGTAATTTTTTGGTCATCCATCCTGGTGTTTTTAAGTGCTTCCCATTTTTCTTCCTTCTAGGTATTGTTAGTTCCTGTGCATTAATGATTTCCCTACGGAAGATTTCCCACCCTTCATGTGCATTTTTGTGCTTAAGAATTTTTTGCCATGGGATTCTATTAACCCTTACCTTTAGGCCCCTAAAATCTGCCCTACTAAAATCAAGCCTTGAAGTCTGTGTCTTCTCAGGTCTTCTTTTTCTTACAACCCCAAACTCGAGTATAGCATGATCACTAAATCCCAATGTCCCTGCTACCCTTAGTTCCTTAACCATGTCCTCCTTATTGGTTAAAACTAGGTCCAAAATGGATGTTCCTCTCGTGTTTTCTTCTACTAGCTGGACAATGAAGTTGTCTGCTAGAGAGGATAAAAATTTGATAGAGCCTTTACTCATAGCTGTGTGGGTTTCCCAATGAATGTCTGGGTAATTGAAGTCTCCCATGATAACTATTTCATGTTTCTTTGAAAGCGTGGTCATTTGCTGTGAAAATATCTCATCCATGTCTTCTGTCTGTCCTGGTGGTCTATAATAAACACCTATTATGATGTCCTTATCATTGTTTTTCCCTTGAATTACTACCCAAATATTTTCTAATAAATTATCATTCTGTAAAACTGTAATTTCTGTGGAGATGTGTTCTTTTCTAACATACAATGCAACTCCTCCCCCTCTTTTATTAGTTCTATTCTTTTTGAATAAGTTGTATCCTTCCATCTGTATGTTCCAATCATGCTTATCGTTCCACCAAGTTTCTGTGATACCAATGACATCATAATTTTCCTTCTGTATTATCAGCCCTAATTCTCCCTGTTTGTTTCCCATGCTTTGTGCATTTGTGTAAAAACATTTCAGATTGTACTCTGTTGCTTCCTTTTTTTTACTTTCCTTCTGAGTATCCTGTCTTGGGTCCTCTTTACCACATCTAATAACTTTGTTTAATATGTCCTTTAACTGCATGTTCTTGTCTTCCTTTTTTCTTCCCATCCCCTCCTCTGCTAGTTTAAAGCCCTCCTGATGAATGTAGCATTCATCATCTTTCATCTAATATCCATCCCTAGACTGAACCTACAAGACAAAAAGAGACAAGTATCACTAAAATTTACAAAAAGACCATAATACCCTGAAAAAACAAGAAAATAAAGCCATTAATTGCACCAAGTTAGTAGCATTTGAGAGAGAGATTAAAATTAGCAAAACAATTCAACTAATACCAACCGAATGCTAACTTCCCGCAAGATTATATGTACATATATGTTTTGTTTTTTGTTTTTTTGTTTTTTTTTTAAATAGGCCGTTACCTGCTGGAGTAACCCCAGCAGGAAGCAGGGATCGGTAAGTAAGGCCGGGATCGCCAGGCGCAGTGGCGTAGCTAGCGGGGGGGAAGGAGAGGGGGCGGCTGCCCCGAGCCCACTGACTTTGTGGGGGCCACCCCGGGGTCACCATTAATACATCTTTAACTAGACACCGATCTAGTTAAAACGCTTCCTGCAACTTGGCTGTCTTGTAAACTGCAAGCCACATAAGGCCTGCGGTTTACAAGACAACAAGAACACAGACAGACGTCTGCTTCTCGGCACAGGTGGGCGCGATGACATCACAACATGCACGTGGACAGGGATCGCAGGTAGGTGAGTATAACTTTTTTGTTTTGTTTTAGCTTAGTTGTGGGTATTTTAATAGAATAAGGGGTAGTTAGAAGGGGGAATTATAACTATAAAGGAGGGTGTATTATGAAAATAAGGGAGGGGTCATTTATATAAATGTTATTGGGAGGCATTATGCATGCAGGGGGGAGGTTATTTATATTAGGAGGCATCATTTACAGTATATTAGGAGGCATGAACATAAGGGGGTGGTCATTGATATAAGGGGTCATTAGAGGTGCAGTATTTATGTCAGGGGGAATCAGGGGAATAATATGAGGAGGCAATTTAATTTAATTAAGGTGGCACTTGGGCTTTATTAAAACTAAGGCCCCACGTAACGGGCCACAGGAAAAAAGCACTGCAGAGAAAACCGCGGCAGTAACGCATCATGGTTTTTCCTGCAGCGCTTTTCACAGAAACTCTGCAGAGGTTTCCTCTGCGGACTTTCTGCTCCCATTATACCTATAGGGAAACTGCCAGTGTTTCCGAAAGTATAATTGAAATGCTTCAATTTCCAAAACCGCATTGGTTTTGGAAATTGCAGTATGTCCGCTGCACATATTTTTCCGCAATGTGTGGATGGAATTTGCTAGAATCCCATCTACTTTGCAGGAACTGTAAAATGCTGTTTTTTTTTTTCCCGTGGCGTTTTTGCCACGTGGGACCCCATCCCATCCCCACTTTGTGGTAAAATACACGCAGCAGACACACTACAATTTTCAAAACAGTCGAGGTTTTGGAAATTGCAGCATACCTACAGAACTGCTGGCGGTTTAGATATAAGTTCTCTGCAAACTTTCTGTGCAAAGTGATGCAGGAAGAAACGCGATGCGTCACCACCACGGTTTTTTCCACAGTGCTTTTTTGCTGTGGGACACCACGTGGGGCCCCGGCCTTAAGGAGTTTTCCAGCTCATTTTTATTAAGTATCTATCCTCAGAATAGATCATCAATAAAAGATAAGTGATTCCTCACTGACCAGCTGTATGAAGGGGCCATGGCGTCTATTTATATCATACGCTGTCTGTTTATAGTGACCGTGTGATGTATTTACAGTCTTGTCACATAGTTGTGTATAAGACGAGCCTGTATTACATTCCATGGCTGCTATGAAATGAATGACACTATGTAAACAGAGAAGCGGTCACGGGGCTAACACAGGTATCATGGTTCATTCAAACAGCTTATCCTGGATGTCCAGGGTATTGGAACCCCACTAATTTTTTTTTACCTTTTGTTTACCTTTTAATTAGGAAATGTCTGGGGCATTATTAATAAGGGGCACCATTTAAAGGGGGTACACAAGGCAGTTATTAATTTAAATATGCACTTGGGGGTATTTTTCATTATGGGGGTTATATTATATATTGTATAATTGGGGGTAGCAGTCGGATGGGTGTTCAGGTGAGGACAATGTGAGTCAGGTGCCTGGAAAAGTAAGGAGCCAAAGATGTCTGTGCTACAAACTTTACAGAGACTGGAATAAATTGTCATGGCGGTTCAGATGAAAGAGACGGGGAATATGAACGATTAGTCAGAGACCTCACCTGTAAGTCACTAAATGTTACTGCCCTGTATTCACCTAAATTGTCTACAAAGCTCTGTGTAGAGCCAATGTATACCACTATTAGAGATGAGCCATCGGGGGTTATGGAGCTGTGCTCCAACCGGGGGTTATGGAGCAGGGTGTTAGCTGTCAGTTACAGCTAACACCCGCTCCTGATGCTGTGTGTGGTCGTGAAGGGGTTAAAGGGCTGTGACATCACAGGGCTGGCTGGCTGCTGATTGGATGCACCATTGTGGGTGACCCTGTGTTCCCAGAATTCCTTGCCCCATGTCCTAACGTGCAGCAGCCATTTTATGAAAAAAAGCGATCTGTTAGCATCTGTTATTTCCTGAAATTCGGATCGAATTCCACTTCGTCAACTTCGATTCGCTCATCTCTAACCACTATACAGTCACCATATAGTGATAATAATTGGTATACCTAAGTTGGGGGCCCACTTAAACATGTTTGCCCCCCCCATGCTGTACCCCTTGCTATGCCTCTGACCAAATAGGTCCAAACCGAAACTGTTATTATCTGCTATTATGCTATGTTCGGCCCCTTCACAAAGCATAATATCCCATAGTGGCCCCTTCACACAGTATAATGTCCTACAGTGGCCACTTCACACAGTATAATATATGCAAGGGTCTCTTCAGACCCCAGAGTATGATGATTGGATGCCCAGGGGAGGTAAGCGAACATAATAAACAGTGTTACTTACCTCTCCTGTGCTCCGATGCGACTCCATACTATCTTCGGCCCTCTTTAATGACCTCACCTGGATAAGGCCAGCATTGCAATGGATAATGACGCCGGCGTAACCCATGTCTCTGATGTCATCGAAGAGAGCTGAAGACTGGGCAGGGAGAGATGCTGGAGCTCGGGAGAGGTAAGTAACTTTTTTTATGTTTGTTACCTCCCCTAGGCCTCTGATCATTATACTCGGAGGTCTGAAAAGACCCTTGTATATATTATACTGTGTGAAGTGGCCACTGTAGGACATTATACTGTGTGAAGGGGCCACTATGGGATATTATGCTTTGTGAAGGGGCCGCTATGGGACATTATACCGTGTGGAGGGGCCGCTATGGGACATTATGCTGTTTGGAGGGGCCGCTATGGGACATTATACCATTTGGAGGGGCTACTATGGGACATTATGCCGTGTGGAGGGGCCGCTATGGGACATTATGCCGTGTGGATGCTGTGTGGAGGGACCGCTATGGGACTTTATGCCATGTGGAGGGGCCGCTATGGGACTTTATGCCATGTGGAGGGGCTGCTATGGGACATTATAACTTGTGAAGGGGCTGCTATGGGCAGTGGTGAACCTAGTCTCTTTGCTGCCTGAGGCGGACTATCGAAAGACGCCCCCCCCCCAAAAAAAAAAAAAAATATAAAATTGCATTTACATGCTGTTAGCGTCACACACTGTTATTGTCGTACAATAAACATACACAAACTTATGAAACAGTTTTTAAGAATTCTTCTTCCTGTATTTCTTCAGTATCAGAATTCAACAACACGGCATTAACAATGAAAGTAACTTCACACATCTTCTGCTTGGTGAATGGAGCCCATGTGGCCCCCATTCTCTATAATAGGAGTGCCGCAGATAGCTGAATACTGGACTTCAGGTATCTTCGGCACTCCCATCGAAGTGAATGAGAGCCACACGGGTTCGTCCATCCACCAAGCGACACACCTATATATGGCTGCAGCCAGGCTGGATTCCCACCCAGTGGGGGAAAAAAAAACCAATTCTCACGCTTAGTGGGGGACTCAGCAGACAGACCCCCATCAATCAGGTATTTATCCTTTATCATTTAGGTGAATACAGGGCAGTAACATTTTGTGACTTACAGGTGACGTCTCTTACTAATCGGTCACATTTCCCTTCTCTTCCCTTTGGACTGCCATGACCACTTCTTCCAGCTGTGACTTGTGTCTGTAAAGTTTACAACACAGACATCTTTGGCTACTCACTTTTCCAGGCATCCAACCCACATTGCCCTCACCTACACACCCATCCTGCTGCTATCCCAATTATAAAATACTAGAGGAAGGACCCGGCTTTGCACGGGTATATTTCATTTTTTGTTTGTGTAGTGACCCCATAAGAATTGGCCAGTTTTGCACTTGACATCCAGTATGGCAGTACAGTCTATTTATGGCTGTGTTGCTATGGAAACCTGGTAAATGAAATGTGAACTTATATTGGCTGATACACGTCATATGACTGAATATTAAAGTACCTGCGAACTGCTATTGACTCATACAGGTCATAAATAGCTTGGTTGCTATGGAAACCTGGTGTAAAGCTGTGTGTATATCAAGACTGAAGAACCTGCGATTTTCCATTGGTCTATAAGCATCATGTCATCATGTGTATCTCAGTTTGGATATCAGTGAAAGACCTGCGATTGGTTGTTATGGAATATGAGTGAAAGACCTGCAGGCTTGTATAGACTAATGCTGGTCATTTTTGGGGAATACTGTATCTCAGGAACGGTACGTCCAAGAGAGCTGAGACCCAGTCTCTAATATTCCCGGACACCTGATGTACATGTGTGCCAAATTTGGTGAGGATCGGTCCGAACTGTGGTACCTGTGTAAGCGCCGTAACCGCTTCTCTGTTTACATAGTGTCATCCATCTCATAGCGGCCATGTCATGTAACTACAGCCTCATCCTATACACGTCTATGTGACAAGGCTGGAATTACATCACACGGCCAATATAAACAGACAGCGTGTGATATAAACAGGCACCATAGCCCCTTCATACAGCTGATCAGAAGAGGGGTCCACTGATCTCTTATTGATAATCTGTCCTAAGGATAGAACATCAATAAAAATGAGCTGGAAAGACCCTTTAATAAAGCCCAAGTGCCACCTTAAAGGGGTTTTCCAAAATAACAACTTTTTTAATATGAGGCTGGGGAAGGTGCTCCGGTGTCTCCCAGCGCATTCCAGTCCTGCTGCTCCGGTGTTTTCTTCCCCTCAGCGGTCATGTGTGGTGGGGACTACCGCCAGAAGAGAACACCAGAGTAGCAGAACCAGACTGCCGTGGAAGACATCGTAGCACAAGGGACAGGTGAGTAGGTGTTATTTTTTTAATACAGTATTACATGGTATTATGCCCTGCATCGGCCCCTGCACACGGTATTATGCCCCGCAGCGGCCCCTGCACATGATATTATGCCCTGCAGGGCCCCTGCACATGGTATTATGCCCTGCAGCGGCCCCTGCACACGGTATTATGCTCCATAGTGGCCCCTGCACTCGGTATTAGGCACCACAGTGGCCCCTGCAGACAATATTATGCCCCGCAGTGGCCCCTGCACACGGTATTATGCTCCATAGTGGCCCCTGCACACGGTATTATGTCCCATAGTGGCCCCTGCACTCGGTATTATACTCCATGGTGGCCCCTGCACACGTAATTATGCCCCATAGTGGCTCCTGCACACAGTATTCTGTTCCATAGTAACCCACCCATGAACTATTATTATACTCTGGGGTCTTTATAATGATCAGAGACCCAGTTGGTGACAAACATAAAAACCAGTGTTATTTACCTGGGCTCCGGTGCACTCCCTGCTTTCGGCCCTCTTCAATGTCGCACAGACCAGCGTCGCAACATAATGACGTCGGGCTGGCTCACGTGACACCTGGGACGTCACCAAAGAAGGCCAAAGCCTGCTGGGAGTAACATCAAATCGCTGGAGAGATGAGTAACATTGGTTTTTATGTTTATCACCTCCCCTGGGCCTCCGATTACTCCGGGGTCTGAAAAGACCCCGGAGTATAATAATAATAGTATTTGGCGTCACTTACCGATCTCCGCTGCCGCTCACAGCCGCTTCTGATTCCCCCTTCTGCGTCTGATAGAAGAAGGGGAAGCGGAGGTGGCCACCAGGCGCGGGGATCGATAAATAAATAGGCCGTTACCTGCTGGGGATACTCCAGCACGTTACGGCCTATTTATATATATATAAAAAAAAAGTTATTGTTACCTACCTGCAATCCCATGATGGAGCCACCGCAGCTTCCTCTTCTTGTCTGCGACGTCTGTGTCTCAGCGTAGAAGGTGCAATGATGTCATTGTATGGCGACCTGCGCTGACATGCAGAGTTCTCGTAAAACAGCCTAGGACAGGCCCCGCTCAGCTTTGTCCTGGGCTGGTTTACATTAAATAAATAGTAAAAATGCAGCCACCCAGACAGTGACGGACAGTGCTGCCTGAGGCAGCTGCCTCACTTCGCCTCATTAGCGGTGCACCCCTTGCTATGGGACATTATGCGTGTGAAGGGGCCACTATGGAACATTATGCCATGTGGAGGGGCCGCTATGGGACTTTATGCTATGTGGAGGGGCTGCTATGGGACTTTATGCCATGTGGAGGGGCTGCTAGGGGACATTATACCTTGTGAAGGGGCCGCTATTGGACATTATGCCATGTGAAGGGGCCACTATGGGACATTATTCCATGTGGAGGGGCCGCTATGAGACTTTATGCTGTGTGGAGGAGCTGCTATGGAACTTTATGCTGTGTGCAGGGGCCACTATGGGACATTATACCTTGTGAAGGGGCCACTATGGGACATTATACTGTGTGAAGGGGCCACTGTGGGACATTATAGTGTGTTTAAATGGGGCGTTATACTGTGTGGAGGCCAGGAAAGGTGGCGCTATGCATGGGGAGATCCAAGTCAAAACTATGCTATGGGGCCCAGTCTAGTTATGTTCCTGTATATATTTATTACACCCTGTCTGTGTATACAGTCATATGAAAAAGTTTGGGCACCCCTATTAATCTTAATCATTTTTCATTCTAAATATTTGGGTGTTTGCAACAGCCATTTCAATTTGATATATCTAACAACTGATGGACACAGTAATATTTCAGGATTGAAATGAGGTTTATTGTACTAACAGAAAATGTGCAATATGCATTAAACCAAAATTTGACCGGTGCAAAAATTTGGGTACCTTTATCATTTTATTGATTTGAATACTCCTAACTACTTTTTACTGACTTACTGAAGCACAAAATTGGTTTTGTAACCTCACTGAGCTTTGAACTTCATAGCCAGGTGTATCCAATCATGAGAAAAAGTATTTAAGGTGGCCAATTGCAAGTTGTTCTCCTATTTGAATCTCCTCTGAAGAGTGGCATCATGGGCTCCTCAAAACAACTCTCAAATGATCTGAAAACAAAGATTGTTCAACATAGTTGTTCAGGGGAAGGATACAAAAAGTTGTCTCAGAGATTTAACCTGTCAGTTTCCACTGTGAGGAACATAGTAAGGAAATGGAAGACCACAGGGACAGTTCTTGTTAAGCCCAGAAGTGGCAGGCCAAGAAAAATATCAGAAAGGCAGAGAAGAAGAATGGTGAGAACAGTCAAGGACAATCCACAGACCACCTTCAAAGAGCTGCAGCATCATCTTGCTGCAGATGGTGTCACTGTGCATCGGTCAACAATACAGCACACTTTGCACAAGGAGAAGCTGTATTGGAGAGTGATGCGAAAGAAGCCGTTTCTGAAAGCACGCCACAAACAGAGTCGCCTGAGGTATGCAAAAGCACATTTGGACAAGCCAGCTTCATTTTGGAAGAAGGTCCTGTGGACTGATGAAACAAAGATTGAGTTGTTTGGTCATACAAAAAGGCGTTATGCATGGCGTCAAAAAAACACAGCATTCCAAGAAAAACACTTGCTACCCACTGTAAAATTTGCTGGAGGTTCCATCATGCTTTGGGGCTGTGTGGCCAATGCCGGCACCAGGAATCTTGTTAAAGTTGAGGGTCGCATGGATTCAACTCAGTATCAGCAGATTCTTGAGAATAATGTACAAGAATCAGTGACGAATTTGAAGTTACGCCGGGGATGGATATTTCAGCAAGACAATGATCCAAAACACAGCTCCAAATCTACTCAGGCATTCATGCAGAGGAACAATTACAATGTTCTGGAATGGCCATCCCAGTCCCCAGACCTGAATATCATTGAACATCTGTGGGATAATTTGAAGCGGGCTGTCCATGCTCGGCGACCATCAAACTTAACTGAACTGGAATTGTTTTGTAAAGAGGAATGGTCAAAAATACCTTCATCCAGGATCCAGGAACTGATTAAAAGCTACAGGAAGCGACTAGAGGCTGTTATTTTTGCAAAAGGAGGATCTACTAAATATTAATGTCACTTTTCTGTTGAGGTGCCCATACTTTTGCACCGGTCAAATTTTGGTTTAATGCATAGTGCACATTTTCTGTTAGTACAATAAACCTCATTTCAATCCTGAAATATTACTGTGTCCATCAGTTATTAGATATATCAAATTGAAATGGCTGTTGCAAACACCCAAATATTTAGAACTAAAAATGATTAAGATTAATAGGGGTGCCCAAACTTTTTCATATGACTGTATATGTATTTATGTATTTATCTGTGGGAGCCAACTCAGTTTTTGCATTGAACACTTCCATTAATACAGACGAAAGTGTTCATTGCACTGTTAACAGAATCAGGCCCTGTTCACATGCTGGAATCTGAAGCTGATTTTGCAGCAGATTTCGCCCCCAAATCAGCGGCAGATTATTCCTTCATTCTGCCTCCCATTGAAAACAATTAGTGCAAGACGCTGAAAAAAAAAAGTGTCCTGCTGGATCTTGCCATGGATTCTACAGCTGATTCGGAGGCTGTGGCTTGAGACTCCCCAATGATATCCCTGTATTACAGTACACTCCAGTAGGTCCGCCTCAGCAAAAAAAAAAAAAACACCCAATTTTGGTTGTTTTTTTGCTGCACTGCGCATGGGTTGCTCCAAAAGTGGCCCACTGAGGCTCTGTCTCCCAAGGGCCCACAAAAATCTGGAGCCGGCCCTGACCTTGAGTGCCTGTTTGGCATTTGTTATCCCTTTAAGGTGGCTATATTGACTCTATATTCTCACCCCACTGTTAGAGTGTTGACTTCTGAATTCTTGTCTGAGCTCCTCCATATTCGTAATGAGACCCATCAGGGATGCCCCTTGTCTCTTATCTTCACCCTTGTCATGGAGCCCCTGGAGAAATCTATTAGACTGAACTCAGAAATAATGGGTATTAAGGTTGGAGGAAAACAACATAAAATAGGTCTTTATTGCTTTTTGTTACCCGACCTATTATTACTATTCCAGTTCTCTTCCGTGAAATCAGTACCTACAGTTATTACACCTATTATAAACTTAACCTGTCCAAAAGCACCACCCTCAACGTTTCCCTGCCGAAACCTCTACTCCGTACTCTCCATTCCTCCTTCCCCTTTACGTTGTCCCCAAAGGCGATTAAGTACCTGGATGTACAGCTTCCTAGCAATCTGACACATACTTGCTGAACTTCCTCCCAATTCTGCGTACCATTCAGGCGCATCTTACTCGTTGGGACACCAAAGGCTTCTCCTGGCATTAACCTGCTGAAAATGAATGTTCTCCCCAGACTTCTCTATCTTTTCCAGACTGTCCCCATAATATTACCCAAACGTTTCTTCACTATGGTCCAGAAAACTTTCAATAAGTTTATTTGGGCTTCAAAGCCCCTGAGAGTTGCGAGAAGTACTCTCATTAGGTCCAAACAGGGTGGGGGGCTGACGGTCCCTGATTGCTCCTGTTACTTTCTAGCTGCAGTCACTACACGCATTCTAGACTGGCACCACGCTGCACGCTCTAAACTCTGGGATGCCTTGGAGGGATCTCTGAGCCCGCTCCCTCTCACTGCCCTCCCATGGCTTCATAAGCACTACTGGTCGGAGAACATGAGCCATGTGCTGCCCTATGTCACACGCCAGGTACTTGGATCTTGCCCGACTCTATGGTGCTATGCGGAGACTGTTCCAAAATGATGGCCCTATGACCCCTATCTCAGGCAACCCAGACTTTGCTGCTGCACTTTGCTCCCCTTTTCCCTCCTATACTGTAGGTCAACCTACCTTCAGGTTTCAACAGATAACCTCTTCCTCTTCCCTACTCCCCCGCTCTGAGTTGCTCACTTCTGGTTCAGATCCTGATTCCCATTTTTATGCCACTCTCAAGACATCTCATGACCTCCATAGGGCATTGTTGCCTTTTGAATGCCTATGCCTCTCACCGCAGGTTCCAGCTCATACTGTCTCACTTATCTATGGCATGCTATTGGAAGACTCTGCAGACAGTCTGCCAGCATACACGGGTAGTTGCGAGAGGGAACTGGGGGTCTTGCTCTCACCAGATGTGTGGAATTCTGCTTTCCAGGCATGCTACAAGTTTTTTATATCTTGTAAGGCACAGGAAATTAATTACAAGATCCTCTCTCGATGGTACAGATTCCCATCTGTCCTTCATGAGATCTACCCCTCCACCTCGGATCGATGCTGGAGATGCAACATTGACGATGTACACTCCTGCGCCCCTTTTGGTCAGAAGTCTGTCGAATCATTAAGACGGTCACCAGTGTCGCACTGGACGATGATCCTGCCCCCCTCCTCCTATCCATCTTCCTGCGTAAGATCAAGAAGCCCATCCATAGGCTCCTAGGTTTCCTATTAGTAGCAGCAAGGTCCGTCATCCCAAGATTCTGGAAATCCCCGACACCCCCCTCTCTATTGTCTTGGCTTCAAGAGGTGTCACACATCCGCAGCATGGAAATCTTGCTCGCAGAATTGCAACAGGACGATAGAGCCCACCAACAAACGTGGTTCCTATGGAATCACTTTTATCACTCTGCTGAGTTCCAATCTGCCTTCCCCTCTGTCTCCTTATCCTAATCTTTCTATTTCCTTTAATCTTTTCTCGCTTTTTATTTTTCTGACACGATTTATACAGTGGGGAAAAAAAAGTATTTAGTCAGCCACCAATTGTGCAAGTTCTCCCACTTAAAAAGATGAGAGAGGCCTGTAATTGACATCATAGGTAGACCTCAACTATGAGAGACAAAATGAGAAAACATATCTAGAAAATCACATTGGCTGATTTTTTAAGAATTTATTTGCAAATTATGGTGGAAAATAAGTATATGGTCACCCACAAATAAGTTAGATTTCTGGCTCTCACAGACCTGTAACTTCTTCTTTAAGAGGCTCCTCTGTCCTCCACTTATTTCCTGTAGTAATGGCACCTGTTTGAAATTGTTATCAATATAAAAGACACCTGTCCACAACCTCAAACAGTCACACTCCAAACTCCACTATGGAAGGACACCAGAAACAAAATTGTAGACCTGCACCAGGCTGGGAAGACTGAATCTGCAATAGACAGGCAGCTTGTTGTGAAGAAATCAACTGTGGGAGCAATAATTAGAAAATGGAAGACATACAAGACCACTGATAATCTCCCTCCATCAGGGGCTCCACGCAAGATCTCACCCCGTGGGGTCAAAATGATCACAAGAACGGTGAGGAAAAATCCCAGAACCACATGGGGGGACCTAGTGAATGACCTGCAGAAAGCTGGGACTAACGTAACAAAGGCTACCGTCAGTAATACACTACGCCACCAGGGACTCAGATCCTGCAGTGCCAGACGTGTCCCCCTGCTTAAGCCAGTACATATCCGGGCCCGTCTGAAGTTTGCTAGAGAGCATTTGGATGTTCCAGAAGAGTATTGGGAGAATGTCATATGGTCAGATGAAACTAAAGTATAACTGTTTGGTAGAAACACAACTCGTCGTGTTTGGAGGAGAGTGAATGCTGCGTCGCATCCAAAGAACACCATACCTACTGTGGAGGTGGCAACATCATGCTTTGGGGCTGTTTCTCTGCAAAGGGACCAGGACGACTGATCCATGTACATGATAGAATGAATGGGGCCATGTATCGTGAGATTTTGAGTGCAAACCTCCTTCCATCAGCAAGGGCATTGAAGATGAAATGTGGCTGGGTCTTTCAGCATGACAATGATCCCAAGCACACCGCCAGGGCAACGAAGGAGTAGCTTCGTAAGAGGCATTTCAAGGTCCTGGATTGGCTTAGCCAGTCTCCAGATCTCAACCCCATAGAAAACCTTTGGAGGGAGTTGAACGTCCGTGTTGCCCAGCGACAGCTCCAAAACATCACTGCTCTAGAGAAGATCTGCATGGAGGAAATGGGCCAACATACCAGCAACAGTGTGTGTCAACCTTGTGAAGACTTACAGAAAATGTTTGACCTCTGTCATTGCCAACAAAGGATATATAACAAAGTATTGAGATGAACTTTTGTTATTGACCAAATACTTATTTTCCACAATAATTTGCAAAATAAAATCTTTAAAAATGTGATTTTCTGGATTTATTTTCTCATTTTGTCTCTCATAGTTGAGGTCTACCTATGATGTCAATTGCAGGCCTCTCTCATCTTTTTAAGTGGGAGAACTTGCACAATTGGTGGCTGACTAAATACTTTTTTTTCCCCACTGTAGCCATTTGAGGTGACCCTCCTCACCCTCATTTTCACTTCACACAGCCCCATACTCTATACACAATGAGAAAATGAGAAGCAGGGGACAGCTCTCAATAGAGACGCAAGGGCAAGAGTGAAAAAATGAAGGTTTTCACAGAAAGGAGACATTTGTTATTGAAAATTATTTTAAATTAAAGTACAGTCATGGCCAAAAGTTTTGAGAATGACACAAATATTATATTTTCACATGATCTGCTGCCCTCTGGTTTTTGTGTGTTTGTCAGATGTTTTTCTCACATACAGAAATATAATTGCATTCATATTATGAGTAACAGAAGCTTATATTGACAGTTAGAATGAGTTAATGCAGCAAGTCAATATTTGCAGTGTTGACCCTTCTTCTTCAGGACCTCTGCAATTCTCCCTGGCATGCTCTCAATCAACTTCTGGACCAAATCCTGACTGATAGCAGTCCATTCTTGCAGAATCAATGCTTTAATTTTGTCTGAATTTGTTGGTTTTTGTTTGTCCACCCGTCTCTTGATGATTGACCACAAGTTCTCAATGGGATTAAGATCTGGGGAGTTTCCAGGCAATGGACCCAAAATCTCTATGTTTTGTTCCCTGAGCCATTTAGTTATCACCTTTGCTTTATGGCAAGGTGCTCCATCATGCTGGAAAAGGCATTGTTGAGCGCCAAACTGCTCTTGGACGGTTGGGAGAAGTTGCTCTTGGAGGACATTCTGGTACCATTCTTTATTCATGGCTGTGTTTTTAGGCAAGACTGTGAGAGAGCCGATTCCCTTGGCTGAGAAGCAACCCCACACATGAATGGTTTCAGGATGCTTTACAGTTGGCATGAGACAAGACTGGTGGTAGCGCTCACCTCTTTTTCTCCGAATAAGCTGTTTTCCAGATGTTCCAAACAATCGAAAAGGGGATTCATCAGAGAAAATGACTTTACCCCAGTCCTCAGCAGTCCACTCCCTGTACCTTTTGCAGAATATCAGTCTGTCCCTGATGTTTTTTCTGGAGAGAAGTGGCTTCTTTGCTGCCCTCCTTGAGACCAGGCCTTGCTCCAAGAGTCTCCGCCTCACAGTGCGTGCAGATGCACTCACACCTGCCTGCTGCCATTCCTCAGCAAGCTCTGCACTGCTGGTAGCCCGATCCCGCAGCTGAAACACTTTTAAGAGACGGTCCTGCCGCTTGCTGGTCTTTCTTGGGCGCCCTGGAGCCTTTTTGGCACCAATGGAACCTCTCTCCTTGAAGTTCTTGATGATGTGATAGATTGTTGACTGAGGTGCAATCTTTCTAGCTGCAATACTCTTCCCAGTTAGGCCATTTTTGTGCAGTGCAATGATGACTGCATGTGTTTCTTTAGAGATAACCATGGTTAACAGAAGAGAAACAATGATGGCAAGCACCAGCCTCCTTTTAAAGTGTCCAGTGGTGTCATTCTTACTTAATCATGACAGATTGATCTCCAGCCCTGTCCTCATCAACACCCACACCTGTGTTAATGGAGCAATCACTGAAACGATGTTAGGTGGTCCTTTTAAGGCAGGGCTGCAATGATGTTGAAATGTGTTTTGGGGGATAAAGTTCATTTTCTAGGCAAATATTGACTTTGCAAGTAATTGCTGTTAAGCTGATCACTCTTTATAACATTCTGGAGTATATGCAAATTGCCATTAGAAAAACTGAAGCAGTAGACTTTGTAAAAATTAATATTTGTATCATTCTCAAAACTTTTGGCCATGACTGTACATTACAAAATTTATTAATGATACGAATGTTGCCAGAAAACCAAAAGTTTTCCGAAAGTTTAGTTATTCTTTAAACCCACTTGTTATTCTATCTTAGCATAAGGCTAGGTTTGGATATGAGGATATATATTTGCTGCCAACAATTAGGCTAAACTGGCTAATGCTTGGGTGGAAACCTAGGCAGACCTAGGCCAGTTCATTCTGGTACAACAACACTTGATCACTTGTTTCTAACCCTTGTTGGGTTTTCTGGAAAGTTAGTGTATACTGTAGGTCAAGGGAAATGAATTGTTTAGTAATATAGTTAATCTGTTACAGGAGAAACTAACTGTCCCACTACAATATATGTGCTGAGATGCACTGTTTGTATAGTCAGCAGAATAGTGAATGTATATTTAGCTGACTTTAATGCAGTCTGTAACAAAAGATGTGGGAAAGATGACTATAGTGTTGGAATACTTTTATTAGATTGCTTTCCTTTTTGCATTTCACCAAATACAAATAAAAATGGGTTAAAAAAGGGTGAGTAAATAAAGTAGAAGTCTTCTCAATATTGGGGGGAGGTGGCTTTTACTAAGGGAATTCTGTAGAGAACAATTATCCTGATTTAGATGACTTCATCTAAATCAATATCAATTTATGTCTCAAAGCACAAAGTACAGTGCTCTCTTGAAGAAAAAGGAAAGTACTGACTTAATCAATAAAGTCCTGTGTGCTACATTTGTTTCTGTTTTGTGCTGGTGTGGTTTTTACAAGAATATGTAGAAAAAAATAAACCTGTTAAATTGAATACTGGCTTTTCTTGCATTAAATAATTGTATTGCAATTTGCAGGCAAATGACAGTTTTTTGCAATTGTGCACATTTTATTGCTAAAAATGGCTTCTCTTAAAAAAAAAATAGCCTTCATTGTCTTATATAGTGTTGAGTGAAATATCTTGTCATTAAAGGCTAAAACACTATGGGTCAAAAAAAAAAAATAATCCCTTACCACATTGTTATAACCTAGCCTGTAGAATAACATGTACACGTCTAACTATAATATGATTAGAGATGAGCGAATTGAAGCTGATGAAGTGGAATTCGATCCGAATTTCAGGAAATCTTCGATTCGCATTGATTTCGGATTTCCTCACGCTTCGATGTATTGAATCGCCCATTTCTGATTGGGGGTTCTAACCTCTTGAATGCCGTGGTCAAACATGACCACGACATCGAAGGGGTTCCGCCATGCTGGAGACCCCAGAGTATAATAATAGCACCAGCTCTGGGGGAAGGGGGAGGATTGCAGCAGCGATATCTGATCGCTGCTTCAATGGGGGGGAAGGATTGAAGTAGCGATATCTAATCACTGTTTCAATGGGGGAAGGATTGAAGCAGCAATATCGGCTGACACCCGCAAAACAGGGTGCGCACAAAGTTTCTGTATGCGCACCATACTTCTGCCGTGGTTTGCGGGAGGTCCTTCCCAGCAGCGCCTTACTATTAGTGCGAATGTCGGGAAGGGGTTAACACGATTTTGCTGCAAATTAATTCAGATCGAATCGAATTGTTTTTGAAACTTCGGAGAATCGTTCGAATCGAATTTTTGCAGAGTTCACTCATCTCTAAATAGGATATATTTTATAATGTTACATTCCATTTTGTTTGCAATTATTTTCTAGTCATTTTTGTTTAATGTTTGCCACCCCTGAGTGCCCTTTAGTACTACATACTTCCCCCTTTTTTAATTATTAATGATAAGTTTTTATTCAAGTTTTACAAATTACGTACAACAGTACAAAATATAAACGAGGAACAGTTGTTAACATGAAGGGAATGAATTGAATAGGATAGTCCACCAGTTGTTCGCCATGCAGGTCAGATATAGACAATAAGATGGACTTCGATTATCATACGGTATAAGTTGTGCTCGTTGAGTCACAATATACCCAAAATGTAACAAAATATGAACAGTCACAGCAATATATCCATAGAAACATAGAAACTATAGTTGAGATAAGGGATAAAGGAGGGTAAGGAGTAACAAAACAAAAACAAATGGTGCCTAAATCTGTAAAATAAATTCAATAATGGTGGCAGGTCCATGGCATGAATAGAAATATGGGGGCTTTAGAACACCTAGCCTGATATAGGTAAATTATGTCATTTAAGAGGGGCCAAGGAAACCTTTCCCAAGGGTCCAGTAATAGTATTCTACTTTATCTAGGACTAAGAAAAAGAAGAAGCTGCAAATGCCATAATTACCACAGTCTTAAATGAAGAAGTTTTCCCTTTTTTGAGTGTGTAAAAACAGGTACCTCTTATGTGTCGTGGAGTGGATTTGAACTCGTTTTTTGCCATTAACCCACACAAAGTTAGTAATGATGGACTGGAGTTTGTAAGAAAGGATCTAGCTAAGGGAATTGTGAGAGTCCAGAATAAGTACAGAATAATAAGCATAATCATCCTCTTAACAATAGATATGTGTCCTATCCAGGAGGAAAAAAACATGAGAATACAAGTTTAACATTTGGGGGATCGAGGTGAGAAGTGAATAATAATTATGGGAGTAGAACAGGTTGCTGTAACTGGTTAGAGACATATAATGTATGGCCTGAGTGAACACTTAAGTAAAAAAAAAAAAAAAAAAAAAGAAAAAGTTATCTTTTATTATATACCATTAAAAACAAGGTATCTTGCCAATTTTTCAATGCATATCAGGCTTTTCCCACATCCAAATTCATTGAACATTCACTCACCCTCTGGATGATATTGTCAAAGCCATCTAGGGTGCTTATTGCCAAAGTGTTCACTTGTATTTGCAGTATGGGAATTAATTTGCTGCCACAACTAAACATATATAAGTACACCTCCCAGTATATTTCAGGGAGGAAATATGGGTAATCTGAATATTTCCGCTATAAGCGTAGATATAAACAATTTCCTCTATAACTAGTATGGTCTTGAATTCTAAATAAGTGATTACCTATATGACCTTATGACCTGTCACGCCTCCTCCCATATAAGTAAATGTCCACATTATGGGTTCATCAGAGGTATGTATGTAATAATTCTAGAAATATAAGGAATATCATAGTGGGTATGGAGCTCCTGCTAAAATTTCTAGCATAACAGCATTACCTATCTCCTATATTTTCTCAGATTCTAGGGACATAGGGGATAGGGAGTCCCTATTCAATTCTAGCATAGAATTCTATGTCCTCTATCATTCCCCTTTTCAATATCCCCTTACTAAATAAAATTAGAAAGCAGCTTGGTAGCTGGCACTGATTACGGCCCCCTAGTTAGAGAAACACCCTAGTTTGGAATGGCATTTTTATTCCACTGATAGGGGAAAATGGATTGAATAATTTTCCTATTCCTAGTGTTAAGGCCTGAATTAAAGAGCTGATATTTAGTGTCATTAGACTTATAATAAGAGACTTTTCCACACTCTATATTCTATTCTGGATCTCGGGAAGGAAAATGAGCAAATCTGTTGGGGAAAATATCATATAATCAGAGTATAGTCCTATTTTATGCTGAGATAAATCAGTAGTGATACAAAATATTGGAATTACATTGGACTGACTCTGCAAGGGTCTCCATAACTTTAGCAAAAATCAAGGGGGTAAGGAGCACCCTTGCAAATACCGTTTGTGATTGGGACAGGGATAGATGAGAACCCCGATGAGAGGATCCTAGCAAACGGTAAAGTGTATAAAGCTAATATAGCATTTTGAATGAATCCCTAAAACCCAAAAGCAGATAAAATGCCCTCCAGGTATCTCCAATGGCCCCAGTGAAATGCCTTCTCCCCATCCAAAGCAATGAGCAGAGTGTTCCAATTCTAGAAATCGCCAAAGCCCATCTGGTGCCTGATGGCCTACCACAAAGCCTAATAATTATCTTGGGCATCAGCCTTCAGCAATATGGTACCTAAACTTTTCGCATATATTTTAAGGTTCATATTTAGTAATGAAATCGGCTGGAAATTAGGAGGGGTGGTGAGAGGTTTACCAGGCTTTGGGAGCATAACGATTGTGGCGACTAACATTTATGGGGGAAAGTTGCCCTGCACTGCTGCTTTGTTGTAGACCGCTTGTAGAGTGGGTGCCAGCAGAGAGAGGAAGTGTTTATAGTAACTGTTTGTAAATCCATCCAGGCCTGGGGATTTGCAAAGTTTAAGGGAGCACACAGCTATCTGTATTTTTTTCCAGAAGCTAAGCTAAGCTTCCAGAAAGGTAGATTTAGTTTAGATTGAAAATTGCTAATCTCTTGAGGAGATGATTGATGTATACTCTTGTCCCCTAAATTATAGAGAGCATGGTAGTATTCACAAAACAGTGCACTAATGTGATTAGGATGAGTTACTTTGCTGCCCTGACTATTCACAAAATAGCATATCTGCACAGCATATTCCCTATCTCTTCAGTTGCTTGGCCAAGAGGGCTCCTGATTTAGTACTATGCTTATAGTAGTAGTCCTTTAAGCAAGGGAAAATGTGCTCATATTTAGAGGAGAGAGTAAGTTGCAGTTACCTGGGTGCTCCACGCAACTTTTCTGTCACTGAGGGGGTCACCAGAGGCTTATTCAGATATTCGAAATGATGGATGGTAGCCGGCTATCTGCTTTCCTCCTATTCCTGGGAATGTTTCAAAGGCGAAACTGTCTGAATACACATTCCTCTCATAAATACTTTGTGAGCATTCCAAAATATAAAAGGCTTGTCAACTGAGTTGAAGTTAATTGTAAATTAGTCACAGAGATGTTGTTGCAATTGGCCTGCATAAGGCGGGGAGTGTATGATATGGCCATTTAGTTGCTCGTTGCTAAAGGGAGGAGTTATAGAAAAGTCTTACAAGGTAATTGTGATAGGAGCATTGTCTGACCATCTGATGTTACTGATAGAGGAGCAAGACAGATGTGACAATTCTTCCCTATCAAGGAGAAGTAGATCTATCCTGGTGTATACTACATGGGATGTGTAAAATAATTAGTAATCATATTCACATCCATGCGTGCATCTCCAGGCATTGTATAGATCAGCCTTATGAATAGCCCCAAACAGGTGGTATACAGGGACGTAACTACCGGGGGAATTTTTTTTTTTTTTTTTAAATAGGCCGTTACCTGCTGGAGTAACCCCAGCAGGTAATGGGCCCTGTTTACTTACCAATCCCTTGCTCCTGCTCACGGTAGCCTGCGCTTCCCATTCTGCGGAGGCGGAGGTGACTGTAAGCAGGGGCAGGGGATCGGTAAGTGAGGCTGCAGGCTGCGAACCCCACAAACACTGCTATCATTATACTGGGGGTTTTTTTTTTTCAGACCCCGAGTATAATGATCGGAGGGCCAGGGGAGGTGAGGGAACATAAAAAACACTGTTACTTTCCTCTCCTATGCTCAGCAGGCTTTGGGCCTGATTGGTGACGTTACATGGGTCGGGCCTGCATCATTATGCGTCGCAACGCCAGCTCAGCTCATGCGAGATCTGGTTCAACATTGGAGATGGCCAAAGTAGTAGCGCGGAGTTCGCCTGAGCCAGGGAGAGGTAGATAACTTTTTTTTTTTTTGTTTGTATCCTCCCCTGGGTCTCTGATCATTATACTCTGGGCCTTGGGGCCCAGCCATTCCTAGTTACGCCACTGATGGTATATATTTCTTGTGGAGTTAGATGTATCCAATGATGGATAAAGGACATTATTAATAGCTATTTAATAATAATAATAATAATAATAATAATAATAATAATAATAGTCCTTTAATAGTCCCACAATGGGGAAATTCAGTGTGTTACAGCAGCAAAGATAAGCAGATACAAATACAAATACAACATGTACAGGAATGTTCCAAGGTGAGAGGCATTACATTAATAGCAGACAGACAGATAGGAAGTAGCAGGATTCCTTGACTTATAATTTGAATCTTTTTATGTATTCATACCCCAACTAAAAATGGCACCTCACCTTGCCTGCAAAACAGGTGCAAGACCTGCAGGCACGTCCACACCGCTGATAGTGTACCTATCCCACAGTCACAACAAGTGCACAGAATTAGGGGGACATTTTCCTGCAAGTCTTCCAATGTGGTGTATCTCATAATGTGGGTGCAATGTCCCACCACAGGCCTCTATGTGGGGGAAACAGGGCAGAGACTCAGTCAGCGCATGAACTCACACAGATTCACCATTAATAACAGTAGAACAGATCTCCCAGTGTCTGCACATTTCTCTGGAGAAGACCACTCTGTTGAAGATTTGCGGGTTGTGGTTTTAATGGGACATTTTAAGACGCAGAGGGAGAGAAAGGGAATGGGAATATAAGTTAATGCAAAAATTTCAAACTCTGCAATTTGGACTTAATATTCATGCCAGTTTCACTATGTATGAACTGTGAGGGTCACAAATCACCACCATAGCAAACAGATAACAGCAATAATTGCTGATCCCTCCGTCACGCCCCACAAGTTTCCAGATTGTTTATTTCCCAACCTGTTGTAAATAACTTCTCTACTTATATTGCAATTTGTTTTTATTTTTAAAGATTCTAAGATCCTTTGAAGGTCCATGTATTTTGTGTATAAAAAGTCAGTGAATTTTCAGTTTCTTGTATAACACCATATACAAGAGAACTAGTACTCTCGAAAGCTTACCATCAAATATATTCATTAGCCTCTAAAAGATATCGCCTGATTTCTTCACTCTTCCACTTCATAGGGCAGTTAACACACCAAGTACAACAAGTAATAAGGAACCCAAGCAAAACATAAAAACAAATGACCTTGTCAGTGTGGATCTAAGTGACTTTGAAAAAAAAAAAACTAGAATCTTAAATCTACAAGCATGATGCAGTAATTATGCTGCAAAGCATGGAATCAGGGGGAAAAGACATCAGAGCGTTGCTCAAGTTAACATACAGATATACTGTACCTGCAAATACAATTAGGTAATAGATACCAGTTAGGTTTGGGACCAATCTGATTGAACCTGGTGATTTTGTTTCTTTGGAGAGCACTGAGAAGGTGGCTTTGGATTCAGATTCCACTGTTTCAGAAGAGTCAAGGCATTATGGGAAAAGGAGCTGGAAAGCTCATGCGCCCTCTGTTGGATGTAACAGATCCTCAATTTGCTTTTGACTCACTGAGTCTTGAGACTCTCCTTGATTAGAGCACCAGTGAAGGAGTGTAGAGTTTTGAATTGCCTTTTGCCCTCTACTAAGCATCTATTTATCACAAGGCATTATGATGCTCTCCTCAAGGAGAGAGATTCCCGTCCCTGAGCCACTCATTGCCTCCCACAAAGCCAGCCAGTTCACTCTGCTCTGCACTGAGGGACAAAAATCCCGAAACGGCACTGTACGCAGATGAGTGAAATTGACTTGACTAAAATCCCATTTGCTGTTTCAAGACTCAGTGAGTCAAAAGCAAATTGAGGATCTGTTACATCCAACAGAGGGCACATGAGCTTCCCAGCTCCTTTTCCCATAATGCCTTGTGATATGTAGATGCTTAGTAGAGAGCAAAAGGCAATTCAAAGCTCTACACACCTTCACTGGTGCTCTCCTCAAGGAGAGAGATTCCCGTCTCAGAAGAGTCAAGTCATGGGCAAGAGAAGTGATGGTGTATTTGCTGCCATCTGGTGAAGATGAAAGTAGTGATGTTAGGCTGGAGCTAATGTCAATATTGGAGAGTTGTAGCCGTCAGATCTGGGAACAAGGCAAAATAAGAGTAAAAATTTGGGAGCTTGCATCTGTCTATGGTTTAATTGAATATATTGTTTGATGTGATAGAAATGCATCAACAATAAGACATCTCTGGAAGCAGAATCAGGACAGCCTTTCCCTTTGGCAAACTATGAGCCCTGTTAATGGTCAAATCTAGAGGAGATAAGTCAGGAAGTAAGGATCTAAACTGTTTATATAGATAAGATATCAACTCTGATTGACTAACTTCCTCCGGAATACCTCTCACTTTACTGTTGTTGCAGCTGCAGCAATCCTCTTGATCAATCAGGTTGTCTTTTATCTACTTGACTTCTTCTTCAAGTTGTGGGCATGTACCAGCTCATTATGTGCAGAGGCATACTCCCCATTTTATTTTTTAAATGATCTGTGCTTGCCCCCAGATCACTAATGTTAGACTGTAGCTGATGGGTGACTTTGTTTAGTAAATTGGATATGTTGGCTTGAAGGGTGTGGAGCATGCCTTTTATCACTGTAGTAGTAAGGGGAACGTTGCCCAAGACCACAGAGATGTCATCAAGTGCAGACGTAGGAAATAATCTCTTTTTGGGCATAGGGCCTTTAATTGTCAGAGAGGTAGGATGGGAAGAGTCAGCTGCCCCTTTGTCCTAATAAGTAGGAGACTCTCTCCTTGGGCAAACTTGAAGTGAGGAATGCATTGTGAGTTCAGTGTCAGCTGGGTATTAGCCTGGGTTTGGGGGGAATTGGAAATATTCCAGGAGCTTTTTGACACCTGTGGATTTTGGATTCCTTTTTCACCATTATAGTTGATAACACAGAAGTAAATAGTTCAAAAGGTAATACATACATGTAGCATGCAGATCATACATGTAATTAGGAGTTACGATTGTAGGCTGAACTTATTGAAATGCCTCATATTACGTTTAGGCTGAGATAGCTATGTGGGGGAGATGACCGAAAACACTGTATCTTGTAACATAAGTCTAAAGTCTGTACTAGGCAATTGGAATTATTGGTTTCTAAACATTTAAAATAAAAGTTAAGAGTCTTCAGTCGTTGATACCTTTCAATGGCTAACTGAAAAGATGATGACAAATAGCAAGCTTTCGAGACTACTTAGGTCTCTTCATCAGGCATATGGTATGGTATGTATACGGTATACACAATATCTGAAGAGTCACATATTTATACACAAAAGGACATAGGAACATAGTGGTAAAAGAGATACGTAATGTACGTTACAATCAACATAAGAAGGTAAGTAAACAGCTAAAGCAGTACATATCAAAGCAGAGCCTCAGAAATGTTTTGGCATAGGGAGATCTGTAGGTCTGATCACAACATAAATTACATGAAAATTCTCTCAGAGATATAGAGGGATCTGGGAGTATACAGTCATATGAAAAAGTTTGGGCACCCCTATTAATCTTAATCATTTTTAGTTCTAAATATTTGGGTGTTTGCAACAGCCATTTCAATTTGATATATCTAATAACTGATGGACACAGTAATATTTCAGGATTGAAATGAGGTTTATTGTACTAACAGAAAATGTGCAATATGCATTAAACCAAAATTTGACCGGTCCAAAAGTATGGGCACCTCAACAGAAAAGTGACATTAATATTTAGTAGATCCTCCTTTTGCAAAAATAACAGCCTCTAGTCGCTTCCTGTAGCTTTTAATCAGTTCCTGGATCCTGGATGAAGGTATTTTTGACCATTCCTCTTTACAAAACAATTCCAGTTCAGTTAAGTTTGATGGTCGCCGAGCATGGACAGCCCGCTTCAAATTATCCCACAGATGTTCAATGATATTCAGGTCTGGGGACTGGGATGGCCATTCCAGAACATTGTAATTGTTCCTCTGCATGAATGCCTGAGTAGATTTGGAGCTGTGTTTTGGATCATTGTCTTGCTGAAATATCCATCCCCGGCGTAACTTCAAATTCGTCACTGATTCTTGTACATTATTCTCAAGAATCTGCTGATACTGAGTTGAATCCATGCGACCCTCAACTTTAACAAGATTCCTGGTGCCGGCATTGGCCACACAGCCCCAAAGCATGATGGAACCTCCAGCAAATTTTACAGTGGGTAGCAAGTGTTTTTCTTGGAATGCTGTGTTTTTTTGACGCCATGCATAACGCCTTTTTGTATGACCAAACAACTCAATCTTTGTTTCATCAGTCCACAGGACCTTCTTCCAAAATGAAGCTGGCTTGTCCAAATGTGCTTTTGCATACCTCAGGCGACTCTGTTTGTGGCGTGCTTTCAGAAACGGCTTCTTTCGCATCACTCTCCCATACAGCTTCTCCTTGTGCAAAGTGTGCTGTATTGTTGACCGATGCACAGTGACACCATCTGCAGCAAGATGATGCTGCAGCTCTTTGAAGGTGGTCTGTGGATTGTCCTTGACTGTTCTCACCATTCTTCTTCTCTGCCTTTCTGATATTTTTCTTGGCCTGCCACTTCAGGGCTTAACAAGAACTGTCCCTGTGGTCTTCCATTTCCTTACTATGTTCCTCACAGTGGAAACTGACAGGTTAAATCTCTGAGACAACTTTTTGTATCCTTCCCCTGAACAACTATGTTGAACAATCTTTGTTTTCAGATAATTTGAGAGTTGTTTTGAGGAGCCCATGATGCCACTCTTCAGAGGAGATTCAAATAGGAGAACAACTTGCAATTGGCCACCTTAAATACCTTTTCTCATGATTGGATACACCTGGCTATGAAGTTCAAAGCTCAGTGAGGTTACAAAACCAATTTGTGCTTCAGTAAGTCAGTAAAAAGTAGTTAGGAGTATTCAAATCAATAAAATGATAAGGGTACCCAAATTTTTGCACCGGTCAAATTTTGGTTTAATGCATATTGCACATTTTCTGTTAGTACAATAAACCTCATTTCAATCCTGAAATATTACTGTGTCCATCAGTTATTAGATATATCAAATTGAAATGGCTGTTGCAAACACCCAAATATTTAGAACTAAAAATGATTAAGATTAATAGGGGTGCCCAAACTTTTTCATATGACTGTATAATCATGACAACCTTTGATGAAGACACCTAAGTAGTCTCGATAGCTTGCTTTTTGTCATTGTCTTTTCAGTTAGCCATTAAAAGGTATCAACTACTGAAATCACAGAAATTGGTCCCAATAAAAGAAAAGAAAACTTAACTTTTATTAAATACTTACTAAAAATCCCTAATAGTGATAACATCGATGAATGTTAACCAAAATAGATTCCCTATCACCACTGGGATCTATTATAGTGAAGACAATTACCCTGTGGTGGGATTGATCACCTGTTTACAACCATAGATTTCTACACTTAATCTGCTTCACAAAAGAAGACTATTGACAGTATAAAATTCCAAACTCCTGTGGTGGGATTATTCATCTATTTATAACTGTGAATATCTTTATTAAAGCTGTTCCCTATGAGCAGACTATTCACTGTATAATTCATTTATCTGTAACCCACAACAGGATGGCTATGATATCAGATAATATAACCTATGCCCCTATTGATTAAACATGTTTTAGAGGATATATATGGTCTTGATAAATCTCAGCTGATGTTATTCTTGAGGAACAGATCACTAGAATTTGCACTCAGGGATTTATAATTCAACCAGGTCCCTGGAAAACATTATCTGTCCACCTTATTAGCCACTGATAGTATCGACGCTGAAAAAAACACCCTCTGTTCATATAAATCATATTCAATATCTCATGTTCCAATTCTCTATGCATTTCACCTCCTAAATTTAGAGGTTCATTAGGAGAGATAGACTAAAGGGTAAAGATGATAAAATAAAAAAGATTGCAGTAAAAACTGCAGTTCCCAGGGCTCTGATGCTGAGCCCCAGTACTATCAACATGACCGACGCTGACTGCTCACTCTATTGTGTCTTATGTAGAGACATGTGAGCATACAGCCACTCCCCCTGGCACGTCCCTACCAATTCGGGCTCTCGTGAACACGCCCCTCTTCCGGCCAATCACAGGAGAGTGTCAGGAGGAGGCGGAGACGTTCCATGCAAACACATCGTAAGAACAGCTGATAGAAGAAACCAAGGTGAACGTTCACACAGGGTAAATATATTACAGGATAAATATAAGTAAATATGGTCCATAAACACAACACAGACAGTCAGAAAGATAGGAGGGCAAACCAGAGTTTAAAAATAAACTGTTATTACATAAAAAATAAACCCACAGGCAAATGCTGATAGCAAGACTGGTGTATACATCTATATATGCAAGGACACATTGATGACAGCATTATTCCCCTGCAGGGCAGAGCACACAGTCTTAAAGAAACTTGTCTCGACACCCTGTTTTCTATATACAGTACACAGAGACCGAATATTACCAGTGCACAAAAAAAAAAATTATTTATTTATTTATTTATTTTTTATAGTCTGATCTCCCTGTAACCCATCTACTAGATTATCAACTGACCAAATGACATATATGCAGAAATGGACCTATCCACCTATAGCCACAACAAATAAAGGAATGCCTCCATTTGAATTTGAAATAAAAGATGTAAAGGAAATAGCATCATTCAATCCCAATGGCTTAAACTAATTAAATCTAAAAATCCATTGGGCTTCTTTGCAGCGGATGAGCCGATCCCAATCACAACCTCGAGGGGATTTGCACACCCTTTCTATACTTTGAAATTTAATAGAGAAAACGTCACCTTGATGATAATCCTGCACATGATTAGCAATTGGGGTATCAGCTTGATGAGAGATGTCATCAATGTGATCTAGAATGCGTCTACACAATTTTCTCTTTGTCTTGCCCACATAGTTAAGTGGGCAAGAACAAGACACAACATATATTACTCCTTCGGTGAGGCAGTTGATAAAATCTCTAATACTGTATTGATGACCCGTGACATATGCTGTTATAATAGAGCCCCTGCCAATATAGGCACAGGCCCGATAGGATCCACACTTATATGTTCCGGGTGGTCGCATTGCCCCCAGCCATGTAGAGGAGGCCCGAGCTGAATTCAAATGGTTATGTGTGATCCTATCTGCCAGATTTCTGCCTCACCGGAATTTAATAGATGGTTTAGCAGTGATCACTTCAGAGATATCAGGGTCTTGCCCTAGAATATCCCAGTACATACGTAATATCTTAAGTACTTCTTCTGATTTATTGTCATATGTACCTATCATGCATATAACCTTTGATGCACAAACACGATGTCTGGGTACTAGTAATGACTCCCTTGGTATGTCCCTCGTCAAATTATGTGACGTTTCCAATAGAGGCCTGGGGTATCCCCTCTCAATAAATCTATCCAATAAGGATTGGCTCTGTAGGTCAAATTCTTGCAAAGACAAACAATTCCTCTGAACCCGGAGGAATTGTCCCTTTGGTATGCCCCTTTTTAATGGTTTTGCTGTACTTTTTCTGTACAGAGTTGTAGACACTGTGTTCTCTTTCATGATAGAGATCATAATGTCCAAAAAAGAAATCTGTCTCTCATGGATCATGGATGTAAAACGAAGGTTCAAACTGTTGTTATTCAGAAAAAAATACAAAATCACGGAAGGCATCAGAGGGGCCTGTCCACACAATTAGTATGTCATCTATGTACCTAATCCAATCTAGAATAAATGGTGTCCACTGTTCACATTGTTCATGAAACACATGACATTCCTCCCACCACCCCAAGAAGATATTTGCATAAGTGGTTGCAGCGGGGCTCCCCATAGCGATGCCCCGCCACTGGTGGTAGAAACGTCCATTGTATAGAAAAAAAATTATGTCAGAACAAATCGCAGTAGTTCCAAGATAAGCCCATTATGGGCTGCCAAATGGGTACCATGGGTCCCCAAGAAGTGCTCCACAGCCCCACACCCAAATCATGAGGGATGGAGCTGTAGAGCGCCTCAACATCCAAACTAGCAAGGGCCGCCCCGATGGAAGACGGATGCCCTCCAAATGTCGAAGAACATCCATAGTGTCTTGGACATATAACAGGAGAGCCAACACAAATGGACGTAATACCCTATCAAGGTACGTGCTGACCCCCTGTGTCAATCCGTCGATGCCCGAGACAATGGGGCATCGACGGGTCATCAGTGAGAGTTCGCCACGACAAATTGATAACCTCTGAAGTGTCTGTTGTTATTGCCTCACTGGTCCTGTGGGTAGTTCCTGGCATCCACGTAGCATGTATTGTGTGATCTGTGGAGTCTGAGATAAAAAACCACTTCCATAATTCTGCACCGTTTATTTTATCCCTCCTTCCTCTACCTCTATTTATAATCATGTTTCTCCCTCTATTTAGACCTGAACCTTTAGGTCTGGTGGCTCTATCTAAGTCAGAGAACTCATAATCTGAGGATGAAAAATCGCTTATCCCTGTATGTTTTGATAAATCTACATAAGCTCGATTTTCTCAAAACTCTTGTAAGTCCCTTTGAAATTGGTGATGTTTCCTTTGTTTGTTTGTGAACTAAAATAATAAATATATATATATATATATATATTTTTTTTTTTTGTGCACTGGTAATATGCAGTCTCTATGTATATCAAAAACAGGGTGTCGAGACAAGTTTCTTTGAGACTGTGTGTTCTGCCCTGCAGGGGAATAATGCTGTCATCAATGTGTCGTTGCATATATAGATGTATACACCAGTCTTGCTATCAGCATTTGCCTGTGGGTTTATTTTTTATGTAATAACAGTTTATTTTTAAACTCTGGTTTGCCCTCCTATCTTTCTGACTGTCTGTGTTGTGTTTATGGACCATATTTACTTATATTTATCCTGTAATATATGTAGGGAACTGCCATTTCTACTAGTATATAATGTATCTGGCTTCTTTGCCCCTGCAGTTTGGCTTCAGAGACCCGAGGCATTTAGTGCAAGTTTTGTTTTGTAAATACAGTGAGTCAGACACATGTGAGGCAGAGCTGCTGGGGGGAGAGATGTGAGCAGAGCTGCTGAGACAGACATGTTATGTCTGGGGGAGTCTAAGAGCCACTTGTTCCTCTTTACTTCACAGTATATAGTTAGGTATGTGTTACCCCCTATATACTCACAGGACCTAGCTAGTAACCGTAGTTAGGGATCCATATATATATACAGTTCAGGGCAGTGATAGGTTAGGCTTCCGAAGGCCAACTAGCTAGTTAGAGGCCCGGTGGCACTAGTAGTTTAGCTGGCAGGTTAAGGACTCAGTGTTAGGGTAGTCAGGCCTGCATCTACTGCCGTCACCGTCGCCCTGTTTGCTGCCTGTGAAGAATCTCACCATCATCATCATCTCCTGATCGGCTGTCTGTCATCTCCTGGAAGAATCCGAGGATCCACAGTCATCCACAGGGGCCCCTGCATCTCTTCTGTTGCCTGGAGGTATTGTGCACTGGACTCTTGCTATATATCTATATATATATACCCGGGTATATAACCTAAGACGGTTGAGGACTTGCTGGTTGTTGTAGTATTGCTGTGTTCTGAGTATATTGTATGTATGTATTATTACCCTGTTGATTCTTATAAAGCTACTGTTATAACCTTATGTGGTATCTGTATGTATTCTTCAGACTGTGAGATTAGTACAGTGATCCTTGTTAAGGCTACTAACTGTACTTCATGGGTAAGTCCCAGGACGAGATCCTCCCTGTAATACAGAGGCTCTATCCTGGGTGGAGGCACTGATATATTTCATATATGTTCCCACTCTTCCCTTCAGCGAAGGCTTCAGGTCCCATTATACACACAGGTCAGCGCCAGAGTCTGTTGCGGGAGGGATAATACTCATACCCCCCCCCCCCCAAATAGGGCTACATTTGGAGGCACTGCTGAGATTTAGAAGTGGGAATAGTCATTGATATGGAGAAGCGATATAGCTCAGAGGGGAACCTCCCACTAGCTACTACATGGGATTACCGACCTCCTGTTCCTCCCCTGGTTCAGGTAAAGGAAGAACCCCGCTCAGCCAGTTACCCCCCCAGTATGGCCGTCGCTAGCAGTTCCTCTAGTGACAGTGCTATTAGCACTTTAGCCAGGCTGACTGAAATGTTAGCTCAGGGCCTGCAGGCCACTCACTACAAGAAACTAAAAGTATTCTCTGGTAATGTCCCAGTACCACAAGGGGAGGAAAACTTTGAGATATGGAAAGAACATACTCTCCAATGCCTGAAGGAATGGTCTTGCTCTGAAGAAGGCAAGCGGCAGCGTATCAGTGAAAGTTTGCGGTCTCCTGCTGCAGAATTGATCCGCTTGTACAGAGACTCTCATGAAGGAGTGAGTGCATTGGACTATATACAAGTACTGTCTGATCACTTTGAGCCATACTATGACCTTGCCCAGATGGTTGCTGATTACCGAATGGTTCGTCAAAAAGAAGGGGAAAATGTCTCTACTTTTATTAACCGTTTACAGCTACTTCTTTCACGTCTGGTGTACCACGCAGCTATATCTACTTCAGAGGTAGACGCTCTGAGAACCAGTCAGTTGGTGAGAGGGTTACAACCTCATCATCCTCTTGCTCAAGTACTCAAGGTCTTACTATCTGATAGAGTCCTTCCATTTCCTGACTTAATGAAGTTAGTGAAGAAACAAGAAGCTGACATTAGTTTTAGTACCCCTAAGAAAGCGAAAAGCATCTCTAAAGAAGATGTTGTTCCTAATTCAAACAAGGACAAACCAGCGGAGCGGTCAGAACTTAGTCCGCCACTCCACCCACTGCCACTCAACGGAGGAAGGATGCTAGAACCTGTTATAAATGTGGTCAGACGGGCCATACTGCCAGACAGTGTACGGAGGACAGTGAGGGATTGGGACACAGTGCTGTCTTCTCTATTCAGAATCAAAGACACCAAAGGAAGGCGGGCCGAGTAAATACCAGAGGCGCTATCGCGGGCTCCAGGTCCGTTGTCAAAGTCACTGTCAATGGTCATGCCGCTCCTGCCCTGTTTGATACAGGATCTCAAGTGACCCTGATTTATCGCTCGTTCTACCAAAAGTATCTGAGGGATATACCTCTTCAGTCTACAGGACAAATGAAATTGTGGGGGCTTAATTCAGGATCATATCCTGTAGATGGCAGCCTACAAGTAGTTATAGCTGTCCCTGAATTAGAAGATCAGAGTGTCGCTCCCATGAAGATTACGGCTCTTGTCTGTCCTGATACAGGGGATTCTTGTGCAGCTCCTGTGATACTTGGCACTAATTGTCCCGCAGTGCATTATGCTTTTCAGAAGTTTCTTGGAAGAGATTGGAACCCTGCAGCTCAGCCGGTGAATATATCTTCTGATCTTAGAGAACTCTGTGATGCCCTGTCTACTGGCTATCGACATGGAATGGTATATCATATCGGTGAGAGAACCGTGGAAGTTCCTGCCGGCGGGGAGAGAGTTCTGAGAGTAGCCTCCAGCATTGCTCCCGATTTGCTTGAAGGGGGGAGTTATGTCCTTATGGAAACCCCTGAAGAAATGATTAACCAGAATGGCTGGATGGTGATCCCAGAGAGAAAGGACTGGAGAAATAAAGTGGAGTTATCTACCTGTGTGACAGTGAGGAACTGTTCACCGCATCCGATTGTAATTGGACCATACCAGAATGTGGCCCACTGCTACCCTGTGCTTGGAGTAAATCCATACGCTGAAGTGTGCAGGATTCAAATCCGAGATGCAATCCCTAATCTCAATCTTGACTTGAGTGATCCACATTTACCAGAGGCCTGGAATCAGCGACTGACACAGAAGTTGTCTGAATTATCGGAAGTGTTCTCCATGGATGATATGGATGTAGGTTGTGCTAAAAGTGCTCAACACACTTTCCGATTGACCGATTCTACTCCCTTTCGGGAGCGACCACGGAGAGTTGCTCCAAAGGATGTTGATGAGTTAAGACAGACTCTACAGCAAATGAAAGGTCAGGGGATCATTGTGGACAGTAAGAGCCCCTATGCCTCACCTATTGTGGTGGTAAGAAAAAAATCTGGAGCAATTCGCCTATGTGTGGATTACAGAACTCTGAACCGGAGAACCTTACCTGATCAGTATACACTGCCGAGAATTGAAGAAGCTCTGGAAGCTCTGAATGGAAACTGTTGGTTCACAGTGCTGGACCTAAGATCGGGATACTATCAAGTCCCAATGGCACCTGAGGATCAGGAAAAGACAGCCTTCATATGCCCCTTGGGTTTCTTTCAGTTCACTCGTATGCCGCAAGGTACAAAAGGTGCGCCAGCAACGTTCCAAAGGTTGATGGAAAGAGTGTTAGGTGATTTAGTGCCCCGGGAATGCCTTGTATATCTTGATGACATTATTGTGTTTGGAAAGACGCTGGAAGAACATGAAGAACGACTCATGAGAGTACTCCATCGCTTAAAAGAAGAGGGGCTGAAGTTGTCGGCTGACAAATGCAAATTTTGTAGATCTTCGGTCACTTATGTAGGTCATATTGTTTCTGCTGAAGGAGTTGCTACCGATCCTGGTAAGATTGAAGCTGTGGTGAATTGGCCCCGACCGCAAAATATTACGGAGTTGCAATCTTTCTTGGGGTTTTGTGGATTCTATCGACGATTTGTGGAAGGATATTCAAAAATTGCTCGAGCCCTCCTCGACCTGTTGAAGAGTGATGCAGGAGATCCGGGAAAGAAGAAAGGGTCTTCCAAAAGCCTTTTTGGCGATAGGTGGACTGCGGATTGTGAAGAAGCATTTAAGTTGTTGAAGAAGAAATTGACAGAAGCTCCCGTTCTGGCTTATGCTGATGCACAGAAGCCATATGTGCTACATGTAGATGCCAGCTTTGAAGGATTAGGTGGCGTGCTGCACCAAGAATACCCGGCCGGGTTACGGCCCATAGCTTTCATAAGTCGAAGTCTTTCTCCCAGCGAGAAAAATTATCCAGTACATAAATTGGAGTTTTTGGCACTCAAGTGGGCCATTGTTGATAAATTACATGACTATTTATACGGAGCCACGTTTGAAGTAAGAACAGACAACAATCCACTGACATACGTTTTGTCAACCGCTAAGCTCGATGCTACAGGACATCGCTGGTTGGCAGCTTTATCCAACTACCAATTCACACTCAAGTATAAATCGGGGCCTAAGAACATTGGGGCAGATGCTCTATCAAGACGGCCTGGATTACCTAGTCCGGAAGTAGTGGATGAATGGGAAGAAGTGCCAAGTCCTGGAGTAGGAGCTTTGTGTGCCATGGCTGCTGTAGTTGAAGACCGAGTAGCCTTTTCTGAAACTCGGCTTATTGACTCTATTGGGGGAGGTCCCGAAGCTGTACCAGACATGTTTGCCTACCCTGCCGCTTTAGGATCCTTTGAGAGTTGTTCTATATCTTCAAAGCGAATGATCTGGAGTCAAAAGACTGATCCTTTAATTGGACCTCTTTATCAAGCAGTGAGTTCTCAAGACAGAGAAATGAAAAAGACATCCCTACCCTCTGAATGCAGTCAACTTCTACGAGATTGGGAGAAGTTTGAAATAGACAATGGCCTACTTTATCGTGTGGTGCTGTATCATGATCACCCTGGAAGGCGCCAACTAGTTATTCCAAGCTGCTTTCAGAAGATGATTTTCCGAAGTCTGCATGATTATCATGGTCATTTGGGACCTGAGAAGACTTATGGCCTAATACAAGACCGATTCTACTGGCCCAAAATGAGAGATACCGTGACTCGTCTGTGTAGGTGCTGTCGCAGATGTTTGCAGAGGAAGACTGTCCCGGTTCGAGCGGCCTTCATGGGACACTTGAAGAGTTCGGGCCCCATGGATCTTGTCTGCATAGACTTCCTTTGTATTGACAACGACTCCAGAGGATTTGGAAATGTATTGGTGATGACTGATCACTTCACACGATATGCTCAAGCCTTTCCGACTAAGGATCAAAAAGCAGTCACTGTTGCAAGAGTGCTTTGGGAAAAGTATTTTATCCATTATGGCTTACCACACCGGTTGCATTCTGATCAAGGCCGGGATTTTGAGAGTAACCTGATCAAAGAGTTACTTCAGTTGTTGAACAGCCGCAAAAGTCGGACGACGCCTTACCATCCAGAGGGAGATGCCCTTCCTGAAAGATTTAACAGGACTTTACTTGATATGCTTGGTACCTTACGAATTGAGGATAAGCGATCCTGGAGTCGAAAAGTGGAGGCTATGGTGCATGCCTATAATAGTACAAGGCACGAGAGCACAGGATATTCACCATACTTTCTGATGTTTGGAAGAGAGCCTAGGCTACCTATTGACATCTTGTTGGGAGTCTCTACCGATGGTATCAGTCATCGAGATCATTACCGATACGTGGCACGTTTGAAAGAAACGCTTAAGAGTGCTTATCAGCTGGCTGAGGAAAATGCGGCCAAAGTGAATGAAGGAAATAAAAGGAGATTTGATCTTCGAGTAAGATACCGAGAATTGAACCCTGGGGACCATGTTCTGCTACGGAATTTGGGAGCATCTGCAAAACATAAGCTGGCTGATCGATGGCGGAGTGAACTCTTTACAGTGGTAGATCGGTTGCCTGGAATACCAGTCTACAAGATAAAAGGACGGGACGGGAGGATCAGGACTTGGCATAGAAATCATTTGTTGCCTGTACCTCAGATTGATGGTATGGATATCTCCAATGATGGCTCGGCCTGCGATTCTCCACAGTCCTTAGCCGATATTCCACCTGACCTTCCTGAAACTCCTGAGAGTGATTGGACTGTGGCTCCTGAAGTTCCTAGATCACCAGTATCTTCTCCTTCAGGGAGACCTATGAACCCTCAAACTCCAGAATTCGTACCTAGATCTGTGTCTACAGATGAGCAGGGATCTAGCTCTCCTACGCCACCAGCACCATCCCCTCCCATGGCAGACAACCCTAGTTTAGGGCCTGGACATGCTAGTTTACCTCAGAGAGAGGTACGGAGAGGAGAGAGAATTAGACACCCTCCACCTATGCTGACATATGATAGTTTGGGGGACCCCAGATTTACTACTCAGCCTCATTTATATCATGCTTGGGTGGGTGCAGTGTCCACTTTGGTCAATATGTTACCAATTTTCGCTCCTGCTGGCATGTATACCTATTAACCTGTTGTGACTCTGTAAATGCAAAAGCAACCATATTGATATTGTCATTGGTAATGTTGACTGTATACTATGACTTTGTATGTCTTTGACGTGACGTAAAGATTTCACCAGAGGGAGAGTGTAGGGAACTGCCATTTCTACTAGTATATAATGTATCTGGCTTCTTTGCCCCTGCAGTTTGGCTTCAGAGACCCCAGGCATTTAGTGCAAGTTTTGTTTTGTAAATACAGTGAGTCAGACACATGTGAGGCAGAGCTGCTGGGGGGAGAGATGTGAGCAGAGCTGCTGAGACAGACATGTTATGTCTGGGGGAGTCTAAGAGCCACTTGTTCCTCTTTACTTCACAGTATATAGTTAGGTATGTGTTACCCCCTATATACTCACAGGACCTAGCTAGTAACCGTAGTTAGGGATCCATATATATATACAGTTCAGGGCAGTGATAGGTTAGGCTTCCGAAGGCCAACTAGCTAGTTAGAGGCCCGGTGGCACTAGTAGTTTAGCTGGCAGGTTAAGGACTCAGTGTTAGGGTAGTCAGGCCTGCATCTACTGCCGTCACCGTCGCCCTGTTTGCTGCCTGTGAAGAATCTCACCATCATCATCATCTCCTGATCGGCTGTCTGTCATCTCCTGGAAGAATCCGAGGATCCACAGTCATCCACAGGGGCCCCTGCATCTCTTCTGTTGCCTGGAGGTATTGTGCACTGGACTCTTGCTATATATCTATATATATATACCCGGGTATATAACCTAAGACGGTTGAGGACTTGCTGGTTGTTGTAGTATTGCTGTGTTCTGAGTATATTGTATGTATGTATTATTACCCTGTTGATTCTTATAAAGCTACTGTTATAACCTTATGTGGTATCTGTATGTATTCTTCAGACTGTGAGATTAGTACAGTGATCCTTGTTAAGGCTACTAACTGTACTTCATGGGTAAGTCCCAGGACGAGATCCTCCCTGTAATACAGAGGCTCTATCCTGGGTGGAGGCACTGATATATTTCATATATGTTCCCACTCTTCCCTTCAGCGAAGGCTTCAGGTCCCATTATACACACAGGTCAGCGCCAGAGTCTGTTGCGGGAGGGATAATACTCATACCCCCCCCCCAATAGGGCTACATATATTTACCCTGTGTGAACGTTCACCTTGGTTTCTTCTATCAGCTGTTCTTACGATGTGTTTGCATGGAACGTCTCCGCCTCCTCCTGACACTCTCCTGTGATTGGCCGGAAGAGGGGCGTGTTCACGAGAGCCCGAATTGGTAGGGACGTGCCAGGGGGAGTGGCTGTATGCTCACATGTCTCTACATAAGACACAATAGAGTGAGCAGTCAGCGTCGGTCATGTTGATAGTACTGGGGCTCAGCATCAGAGCCCTGGGAACTGCAGTTTTTACTGCAATCTTTTTTATTTTATCATCTTTACCCTTTAGTCTATCTCTCCTAATGAACCTCTAAATTTAGGAGGTGAAATGCATAGAGAATTGGAACATGAGATATTGAATATGATTTATATGAACAGAGGGTGTTTTTTTCAGCGTCGATACTATCAGTGGCTAATAAGGAGGACAGATAATGTTTTCCAGGGACCTGGTTGAATTATAAATCCCTGAGTGCAAATTCTAGTGATCTGTTCCTCAAGAATAACATCAGCTGAGATTTATCAAGACCATATATATCCTCTAAAACATGTTTAATCAATAGGGGCATAGGTTATATTATCTGATATCATAGCCATCCTGTTGTGGGTTACAGATAAATGAATTATACAGTGAATAGTCTGCTCATAGGGAACAGCTTTAATAAAGCTATTCACAGTTATAAATAGATGAATAATCCCACCACAGGAGTTTGGAATTTTATACTGTCAATAGTCTGCTTTTGTGAAGCAGATTAAGTGTAGAAATCTATGGTTATAAACAGGTGATCAATCCCACCACAGGGTAATTGTCCTCACTATAATAGATCCCAGTGCTGATAGGGACATGCGTCGATATGATCTCTATTGGGGATTTTTAGTAAGTATTTAATAAAAGTTAAATTTTCTTTTCTTTTCTTGGGACCGATTTCTGTGATTACAATATTGAGACATAGTGGTTTCCTTCACCGTCTGTGATGTGTATCAACTACTGAAGTCTCAATTTTTCTCTTTTTTTATACACTGACAAGCAAAAGGGTAACAATGTTTCAAACTTTTGACTTTCAGGCTGTTGGAGATATGCAACAGCCATCTTCGTCTCTATATTTGCTAGATTGACTGCAGTTCACATTTATGACACTAGATGTAGCTGTTACTAAATGATTATCTGTAGACACTGTACTTTGTTGTTTTTGATGCTGTTGATATACACTTCCTGTATTTTTAGTGTGTGTGTTGAACTAGATCTGTTATTCACCATGCATTCATGTTTCACTAAAGTCTGTTCCTGTTATATACAAATGTCTATCTGGTTTTGACTCTGCCACATCCAGCAATCACACTCTGCAACAGGTTATGGGCCCAGTGATCAAATGAAGCTCCAGTGATCAAATGAAGCTCCAGTAACCGGATAACCAGAAGTGAAGTAGCCCAGGCAGAGCGAAGTCCAGAATGGAAGACAGTGCGGCAGATGCAGAGATCAACATAAGGAAGCTTCCACAGAAACATCTCATGTACACAAGTAAAACTGTTCCTATATAAATAAAGGAGGGAGAATGGCCTGTAGTTCAGAACCTAAACTATCAGCGGCCAAGCTGAACAAAGACAATTATCAGCTATGGAAATTTAAAGTGGAAATGCTATTATCCAGGGATGACTTATGGGAAGTTATCACTACAGAGAGACCACAAGATGATTATCAGGACTGGGACAGGAAAAACAGATGGGCACGGGCCACTATAAGCTTACTAGTAGAAGATGATCAGCTTATTCACATACGCAGTGAGAATACAGCGAAAGGCATGTGGGATGTACTGAAAAGAGTGTATGAGAGATCCAGTTTAAACAGCAAGTTGTTTCTGCTGAGGAAACTCAACAAAATGAGGCTTAGCAGAGAGCAGGACATGCAAGAGCATATAAACACCATGCTGGAATTGATCACACAACTCAGATCAGTTGGTGAGAATATAACAGACAGTCACGCTGCAGCCATTTTATTATGCAGTTTACCTGACACATACACTGCACTGATCAATGCGCTGGAGACACGGCCTGAGACAAATCTGACACGAACATTCGTAAAGACCAGGCTCATAGATGAGTATCAGTGAAGAAAGGAGTTTACACATGATTATACAGAAACTCACTTCTAGACTGCTCTTAAAGCTACAGACACAAGGTCACACAGGAAGGAAACCAGAGTGTGCTTTAGATGCCGCAGACAAGGACACATAAAGAAAGACTGCACTATATGGAAAGCAGAGCAGATGAGGCAGTATCCCTCTTATACTAAACAGAAAGTCAAAGCCACAATTTCTGATTCAAGATAAATTGCAAGGCTGGTGCATTGACACTTGTGCAACCAGTCACACGACAAGTGATAGAAGTTTTTTCACAGAACTTGATCTGAATAACAGAGACTATTTACCTCGCAGATGGGAGTAAAATATGTGCAGAAGGATATGGCAATGGAAGCCTTGTATGCCCCAATGATGCGGGACACAATTTAGTAATACCAGTAATAGATGTAATTTATGTTCCTGATCTAGAAGGAGGACTCTTATCTGTGAAGTGTCTGACAAGCAAAGGACTCACTGTAAAATTCCAAGGTAACAAGTGTTCTATCCTAGACAGCAAGCAGATGATAGCAAGTGCCAAGTTGGATGATCATCTATATCACCTCAACACAGTGAAGGAGCAGGTGAGACTATGCACACATAAGCACAATGACTGTATACACGTGTGGCACAGGCGTTTAGGTCACAGACACCCAGAATGCATACAAGAACTACAAAAGAGGAATCTGACAAAGGATCTAAAAGTATCCCCTTGTTCAGTTATTGTTAAATGTGAATGTTGCATCAAATCCAAAGCTACAAGAGCAACACTTCCTAAAGTAAGTCACAATAGAGCTTCAAGACCTCTTGATCTAGTTCACAGTGATGTATGTGGTCCCCTAAACCCACCTACACCTGGAGGCAACAGGTACATAGTGACTTTCATAGATGACTATTCAAGATACACAGTCACTTACCTAATGCAACACAAGAGTGAAGTTTTTGACAAATTACAGGACTATGTAGTAAGGTCAAGTATCAAGTTTCAGATAAAACCTCTCATACTTCGGAGTGACAATGGAGGTGAATTCACAGGACATAAAATACAAGAGTACTTAAAGCAGAATGGAATAGAGCATCAAAAGACAGTCCCCTACACACCAGATCAAAATGGGGTAGCTAAAAGAAAGAACAGAACTCTGACTGAAATGATCAGATGCATGTTGACAGACTCTGGATTACCACAAAAATATTGGGGTGAAGCAGCAATGACAGCCACTTATTTGCAAAACAGACTCTTTTCTAGAACAATGGAGAAAACTCCATATGAACTGTGGCACAATGAGAAGCCGAGTGTAAAACATCTAAAAGTTTTTGGATGCAAGGCATTCATCTACATTCCAGAAGAAAAACGCACCAAACTTCAAAACAGAGCATTTGAAAGTGTCTTTGTTGGATACAGTGACAATGTTAAGGGTTACAGAATCCTAAATCCTAAAACTGACAAGGTTACCATTAGCAACAGCATAACTTTTGTTGAAGATCTGAGAGACAATGTAATGACAACAGAGGAAGTAAGAACAGAAGAGAAAACTGACACTGATCAGCCAACATCTGTAACATCTGAACAAACAGTTGAAGTGAGCGCAGAATCCATCAGTAATGAAGAACAGACACAACCAAGCTCACACACAGAACCAAGACGCTCGATGAGAGAGAATAAAGGTAAACCTCCTGTACGTCTCTCATACAAGGCAAGCACTGCCAGTTCTAATGAACCTGCAACTTGGGAAGACATATCTCAGCTTTCAGAAGGGGTAGGCAGTAAATGGATAAAGGCTGCAAAGGAAGAGATAAAATCCATGCATGACACTAAAATATGGACACTTACAGAACTACCACCTAGAAGGAAATCCATAGGTTGTAAATGGACTTTCAAAGTAAAATACAATGCAGATGGTACAGTAGAGCGATACAAAGCAAGACTCGTAGCTAAGGAATATTCTCAAAAATATGGAGAGGACTATGATGAGACATTTGCGCCAGTAGTCAAACATGCTACAATAAGAACTTTGCTGACAGTAGCAGCAATAAGGAAAATGCAAGTAAGACACTTTGATGTAAAAACAGCATTTCTACATGGCGAGTTAGCAGAAGATACAGTGGGGAAAAAAAGTATTTAGTCAGCCACCAATTCTGCAAGTTCTCCCACTTAAAAATATGAGAGAGGCCTGTAATTGACATCATAGGTAGACCTGAACTATGAGAGACAAAATGAGAAAACATAACTAGAAAATCACATTGTCTGATTTTTTTAAGAATTTATTTGCAAATTATGGTGGAAAATAAGTATTTGGTCACCTACAAACAAGCAAGATTTCTGGCTCTCACAGACCTGTAACTTCTTCTTTAAGAAGCTCCTCTGTCCTCCACTCATTACCTGTAGTAATGGCGCCTGTTTGAAATTGTTATCAGTATAAAAGACACCTGTCCACAACCTCAAACAGTCACACTCCAAACTCCACTATTGTGGAGACCAAAGAGCTCTGAAAGGACACCAGAAACAAAATTGTAGACCTGCACCAGGCTGGGAAGACTGAATCTGCAATAGGCAAGCAGCTTGGTGTGAAGAAATCAACTGTGGGAGCAATAATTAGAAAATGGAAGACATACAAGACCACTGATAATCTCCCTCCATCAGGGGCTCCATGCAAGATCTCACCCCGTGGGGTCAAGATGGTCACAAGAACGGTGAGCAAAAATCCCAGAACCACACGGGGGGACCTAGTGAATGACCTGCAGAAAGCTGGGACTAACGTAACAAAGGCTACCGTCAGGAACACACCACACCGCCAGGGACTCAGATCCTGCAGTGCCAGACGTGTCCCCCTGCTTAAGTCAGTACATATCCGGGCCCGTCTGAAGATTGCTAGAGAGCAATTGGATGTTCCAGAAGAGTATTGGGAGAATGTCATTTGGTCACATGAAACCAAAGTAGAACTGTTTGGTAGAAACACAACGCATCGTGTTTGGAGGAGAGTGAGTGCTGAGTTGCATCCAAAGAACACCATACCTACTGTGAAGTATGGGGGTGGCAACATCATGCTTTGGGGCTGTTTCTCTGCAAAAGGACCAGGACGACTGATCCGTGTACATGAAAGAATGAATGGGGCCATGTATCGTGAGATTTTGAGTGCAAACCTCCTTCTATCAGAAACGGCATAGAAGATGAAACGTGGCTGGGTCTTTCAGCATGACAATGATCCCAAGCACACTTCCAGGGCAACGAAGGACTGGCTTCGTAAGAAGCATTTCAAGGTCCTGGAGTGGCCTAGCCAGTCTCCAGATCTCAACCCCATAGAAAACCTTTGGAGGGATTTTAAAGCCCGTGTTGCCCAGCGACAGCCCCAAAACATCACTGCTCTAGAGGAGATATGCATGGAGGAAATGGGCCAACATACCAGCAACAGTGTGTGCCAACCTTGTGAAGACTTACAGAAAATGTTTGACCTCTGTCATTGCCAACAAAGGATATATAACAAAGTATTGAGATGAACTTTTGTTATTGACCAAATACTTATTTTCCACCATAATTTGCAAATAAATTCTTAAAAAATCAGACAATGTGATTTTCTGGATTTGTTTTCTCATTTTGTCTCTCATAGTTGAGGTCTACCTATGATGTCAATTACAGGCCTCTCTCATCTTTTTAAGTGGGAGAATTTTCACAATTGGTGGCTGACTAAATACTTTTTATCCCCACTGTATTTACATGGAACAACCACTAGGATTCAGAGATGAGCAAAGGCCAGAACTAGCATGCAAACTACAGAGGAGTATATATGGTCTAAAGCAAGCCGCCAGAGCATGGAATATGAGAATAAATGAAGTGCTTACACATGAGGATTTTCAGAGGAGTAAAGCAGACCCCTGTTTATACACAAAGAAATTGGTAGACAGGTGGATCTATGAACTCATTTATGTGGACGATATTCTGATTTGTTTCAAGCAAGAAGGGGATGAAGGAGAAATACTCCAAACCCTAAATCAGCACTTTGAGACCAAAGATCTCGGCAACGTAAATAATTATCTTGGCATTCAGATTGAGAGAGAGGAAGATGACAGCTTCCTTCTAGACCAAAAGCACTAAATACAAGAGATAATTGAGACATGGATAATTTGGAATGGAAGATGCAAAACCAGTAAAATCTCCCATGGAAACCAACTACCTGAAGAAGGTAGACAGCCAAGATACACCACTACCAACTAACACTCAGTACAGGAAAGCAATAGGGAAATTGCTGTACATTAGTATCGCTACAAGGCCTGACATTGCAGCAGCAGTTGGAATCCTTTGGAGAAAGGCTTCAACACCAAGTCAGATGGACTGGAATGTTGTGGAGCGAGTCATTCGCTATCTTAAAGGGACTTTACACTACAAGCTAAAGTTACCAGCAAGTGACGGAAGCACCCTGACAGGATATGTGGATGCAGATTGGGCCAGAGATACCAGTGACAGAAAATCTACAAGTGGGTACTTGTTTCTTCTATCAGGAGGTGCTATCTGTTGGACTAGTAGAAAGCAACTTTCTGTTACACTATCATCTACTGAAAAAGAGTATGTTGCAGCAGCGCAGGCAAGTCAAGAAGTCATATGTTTGAGACAACTATTAAAAGACTTGGGTCAATCACAGATGAAACTAACGAGAATCTTTGAGGACAATCAAGGATGTCTTTCACTTGCGCAATGGAAAGAGTTAGCTCGAGAACCAAGCACATTGATGTGAAGTTCCACTTTCTGAGGGATCTTCAAGAGAAGGGACTTCTTGAGTTACTTTATTGCCCGACTGAGGATATGACATAAGATATCCTTACCAAGCCCCTGACCGTTGAAAGACACTCAAGGTTTACAAAGAAGATGGGCCTAACAGACTAAGCCTTACCTGTTGAGAAGGGGTGTTGGAGATATGCAACAGCCAGCTTCGTCTCTATATTTGCTGGATTGACTGCAGTTCACATTTATGACACTAGATGTAGCTGTTACTAAATGTTTATCTGTAGACACTCTGTAATTTTGTTGTTTTGATGCTGTTGATATACACTTCCTGTATTTTTAGTGTGTGTGCTTAACTAGAACTGTTATTCACCATGTGGGGTGGACCTTCTCTTACTGCATTCATGTTTCACTAAAGTCTGTTCCTGTTATATGTCTATCTGGTTTTGACTCTGCCACATCCAGCAATCACACTCTGCAACACAGGCTCCATATCTCACCATAATCATCTTGGCTATCTCATACATAAATTTGACTTGCAACTATTTAGCATGTGATTAGTTATGCAGATTCTTATCATGTAACTGCATTGTTATTGCTTTGCTCCTAAAAATCTAAATTTAGATTTTTGTAAATTTTTGTAAATCCATATTTGGCTTTCAATACTGCCTGAATTCTTCTGGCCATGCTCTCAATCAGATTCAAGCATGTCTCGACAGAAATCTGATCCCAGGTCTCTTCTACACATTCTCAATGTCGGTGCATACTGGTGCTCACTTGGATTTGAATACAGCTTTTTCTTCAATTCTACCCACAAGTGTTTGATTGAGGCTTGGGGACTGTGGGGGTCAATCCAGCGCCTCTACTTCATTGTCTTTAAACTATTTCTTCGCTAATCTCGATGTATGCTTCGGGTTGTTGTCCTCTTGGAACACTATGTTGTCCTTTTCATACCCATAGTATTCGAGTGTACAAAGTAACTCGTCTTGTTGGATACTAACATATAGCTCATCATTAAGACCCCCCTGTGATTGCATTGCTACTGTTTTGCTTCTGGTGGTGGAAAATATTTTTCTTCTTGTATATTACAAATTAAAACCTGTTCTCACATTCCCTAGTACCTCAGTGTGTTATTAAGTTGATCCCCAAGCGAAAGATCACTGGTTTAAATCGAGGATCAGCCATGAAGATTTCCCAAGAAAATAGAAACAGCATCATCCAGCTCATCGATAGCAGTCTCTCTGACAAGAAAATTGCCAAACTGCATCATGGGAGTGCCATGACAGTTGGAAGAATATGAAATTAAGTCCATCCATTCAAAACTAAGAGGTGGATGTCCAGCAAACTATTGCAGTCAACAAGTTGGGTCATCACAAGGTCTATCAGTTCTGATGCTGCAAACACAGCAGCGGAGATGGCTCGTATGCTTGATAATGGTGAGATCGCGTCCATGCAAGCACCATGCGACTCTCATTACACTGGCAGTCAGGAATGGTGGCCTGAAAAAAGGTAAAGAAGCCTCAACTTCAATAACATTATAAGAAGCATTGGCTTCAGTTTGAAAAAAGGTATGAAAAGTGGACAGTAAAAACTTGTAAATGGGTGATTTGGAGCGATGCAATTAAAGGCCATAAACTGGGCTGTGATAGGATCTGGAAGATACAAGCAAAAAGGGGGCTAATGGATAGAGAATTTGAAGGAACTGTCAAGTTTGGTGGAGGAAGCCTGATGATATGGGGTTGTTTCACAGCCAAAGGCATTGGTCTCAGTGCTGATGGTGGTCTCAATGCTGAGCTATATGTAAGTATTCTTCAAGAGGAGTTACTTTGTACACTTGAGAATTATGGGTATGAAAAGGACAACATATTGTTCCAGCAGGACATTGACCCAAAGCATATGTTGAGATTAGCAAAGAAATGGTTTAATGAAAATGAAGTAGAGGTGCTGGATTGACCCCCACAGTCCCCAGACCTCAACCCAATCGAACACCTTTTTGAAGAAAAAGGTATTTTTGTACCCAAGTGAGTTGACCAGTAAGCACCAACATTGGGAACATGTAGAAGAGACCTGGTCTCAGATTTCTGTTGAGACATCCTTGAATATGATCGAAAGCATGGTGAGAAGAATTCAGGCAGTCTTGAAAGCCAAAGGTGGATTTACAAAATAATAACAAAATAATATAAAATTAAATCTAGATTTTTTTAGGAGCAAAGCAGTAACAATGCAGTTACATGACAAAAATCTGCATAACTAATCATATACTAAATAGTTGCAAGTCAAATTTATGTATGAGATAGCCAAGATGATTTTCTATTGAATGATGATAATCTCAAATTCAAATAGTAGTGTATGGTGAGATATGGAGCCTGAAAGTCAAAAGTTCAAAATATTGTTACCCTTTTGCTCCTCATTGTATTTATTGGCTAATATGTTTGTATGTTCAACCTTTGAAAAAAGCGGGTGATTGTCATAAAAAGCTAACAACTCTCTCTCTCATCTCATTCCATATTTGACCTTTTTAATATTTGGAAACCATAGTTTTAGATCTTAAGATGAATCCAACCAAAATCCCCTGGTTCGTATTATACACAGAAAGCTCAAAAAAGTTCACCTGAAATACAAAACAGCAAAGTTTGCATGCCTATGCATGTAGTTTTCCTGAAATAGACTTCAAAATGTATTTTCATATGTAGCAATTCCCAGTTGCAAGCACACACAGCTAAATTGACAAAAGGGAAGTTTACAAATGTCTACAAATTCACATGAACGAAATATTCCAATGGTATAAACAAAATATAATATATAGTGTATGTGTTAGTATACAGATTTATATAGTTCATAAATATCACATATTTATTTACAAATTATTTATAACTAGCAGAAAGACCCAGCTTCGCATGGGTATATTTCATTTCTTTGTTTGTGTAGTGGTCCCATAAGAATTGGCACTATTTTGTATGTCGGTTGTGTGTAGTTTAAATACGTTTCAATTTATAAGCATGCGGATATCGAGTATGGTAGTCCAGTATAAGTGCAGTCTATTTATGGCTGTGTTGCTATGGAAACCTGGTAAATTCAATGTGAAGTTATATTGGCTGATACACGTCATACAACTGAATATTTAAGGAGCTGCGAACTGCTATTGACTAATGCAGGTCATAAATAGCTTGGTTGCTATGGAAACCTGGTGCAAAGCTGTGTGTATGTCAAGACTGAAGAACCTGCGAGTTTCCATTGGTCCATAAGTGTCATGTGATCATGTGTATCTCAGTTTGGATATCAGTGAAAAACCTGCGATTGGTTGTTATGGAAACCTGGAGTAAAGCTGTGTATGTGACCTTGTGTAACAGTGTCATCCACAGTGCCCTGCCCCTTTGACCCTTTCTATGCCAACCACCTATTTATACATCCTCCCAGGGTGGCACTTCTGTAGCCAAGGACGTATCTAATACGTCCTTACTACTAATGCCGATATTTCAGGATTGGTTAGGGCTACAATATGATTTTGGATTCATTTTAAAGATGACAATCTTCGTGATAGCCCTTACGGATCCTGAGCAATTCACTGTTGAAAACGCTATTCAGCATTGAGATCCCATTGCAGTTCTCAATTTACGACAGCGTTTCTAACAACGATTCAATCCGAATCTGTAAGGGCTATCATGAAGATATTCTCAGAGAGATTCTCATCTTTAAAATGAATCCAAAATCATATTGATAGCCCTAACCAATCCTGAGATATAGAGCTCTAAAGTGTCTCCTCCCCCCCTCTCCTAGGAGAGGAGCTGCAGACTGAACAGACGATGATAAATCATCATCATTATCTGTGCATCACCTGTATGTGACCCCCAGGGGGGTAGAAGGGATTTCTGTCCATGTTATCCCCTCTCCTATCAATCAGAGAACATACTATACTTTTGCTTTATGATTGTCACATAGAGGGATAATGTAATACCCCTCTGAGCCTTATTAGAGGGGTATTCTTATATAATACCCCTCTGAACATAACATAACCAGGAAGTTATTGGTGCTGTGACCCAGATGTTTACCATCGTCCAGGTCACAGCGCCAAAAGAGTTACACCAAACACTTACACAACACATACACAGTCATCAATAAAGTTTACATTTGACCCTGTCCATACCTGATCTTTATAGAGTAAAATACGTTGACCGCCTGTGTAGTGATATCCGTTACATGCTAAAATAATAGCAATAACGTTATTACTATATTACTAGAGATGAACATATAAATTGCTACAATTTTTATAGGGGGATAGAAAATTCTATTCTTATGTAAGCTCCTATTTAATTTGCATGCACAAAATTGGTTGGCGCATTTCTGCGATTTTGGCGTTTCTTTTTGGTATCACAGTCAAAGTTTGGTAGGTGCAGTATAGATTTTTAACATATTAGTGAATAACAGCAAAATCTTGCTTGTCTTCTGTATTAGTAGTTTTGAGAGTACGAACAGTTGTTGTAGTTGATGTTTGCGGTACATATAGTATACATATATACATTGTGTACACTTTAATCTATTTTATATGTGTTTTGCGTGTGAATGTAAGATTGAATAGAAGTTTTAGGTGAAAATATATTTTTAGTGCATTTTTTTTTTTTTAATTATTTGTGTTTGTCACAGAGTTACATGAAGGTGGACATGGTTATTGATAACCCATTGAGATACATGTAATCTTCAGGTTGTCTACTTTCAAGAAATATATAGGGTTTAGGGGTTCACTTGCTTTTCATGAAGTGTAATCCCTACATTTTATAGGATGATACTTTTCACGAAGTGTAATCCCTACATTTTATAGGATGATACTTTTTAAAAATTTCCAGCTTCAAAGCAAATTTTTGTTCTTTCCAGTTCTGGTGATTTTAAGAAGACATGTGCATGCAGGTTTAGGCCTTTAGTGATGTGAATGAACTCTGCACATGTTGAACACTTATTTTTAGGGTGTTTGGTGCATATAACTTTTTGTTTGGTTTCCACTTTTAGCAAATAATATACATTTAATTAGCATTTTTTTTTTATAAAATATACATTTTAAATCAATATTGTATGAAGGTGCCTATTCGTATACAGTACCATGTGGCATTTTGACAATGCTGCAGGTGTCTACTTTAAGAAAATATATAGGAGGTATGGGGGGGGGGGGGGTTAGTATGATTTTTTTTTAATGTTGCAATTTAGGTTTTATTTGTCCATCTGAAAAATGTGAAAATTGCTTCGGCAACCAGTGGTGCAAAATTTCCAGAGACTCCTGGCAGTGAAAGGGTTAAAGCTGACCTACAGCAGTGAAGAAAAATGGCTGGGTTGTTTTGGAATCCTGGAGTAAAACTGTGTGTATGTGACCTTGCGTAACAGTGTCATCCACAGCGCCCTGTGCCTTTAAAGCTGACCTACAGCAGTGAAGACAAATCGCTGGGTTGTTATGGAAATGTGGAGTCTAAGTGCCTGAGAGTTTCTATTGGCTGATAAGGGATATGTGACCATGTGTATGGCAGTTGGAATATGAGTGAAAGACTTGCAGGTTTCTATTGGCTAATGCAGGTCATTTTTTGGGAATACTGTATCTCAGGAACGGTACATCCTAGAGAGCTGAGACCCAGTCTAAAATCTTCCCGGACACCTGATCTACCTGTGTGCCACATTTGGTGAAGATTGGTCTAGTCGTTTGGTCGCGCATAAAGAACAGACAGAAACTCATTTATATATTTATATATTATATTTATATATATATATATACAATACAGACCAAAAGTTTGGACAGACCTTCTCATTCCAAGAGTTTTCTGTATTTTCATGACTATAAAAATTGTAGATTCACACTGAAGGCATCAAAACTATGAATTAACACATGTGGAATTATATACTTAACAAAAAAGTGTGAAACAAGTGAAAATATGTCTTATATTCTAGGTTCTTCAAAGTAGCCACCTTTTGCTTTGATTACTGCTTTGCACACTCTTGGCATTCTCTTGATGAGCTTCAAGAGGTAGTCACCTGAAATGGTTTTCACTTCACAGGTGTGCCCTGTCAGGTTTAATAAGTGGGATTTCTTGCCTTATAAATGGGGTTGGGACCATCAAGTTGTGTTGTTCAGAAGTCAGGTGGATACACAGCTGATAGTCCAACTGAATGAAGTGTTAGAATTTGTATTATGGCAAGAAAAAAGCAGCTAAGTAAAGAAAAATGAGTGGCCATCATTACTTTAAGAAATGAAGGTCAGTCAGTCCGAAAAATTGGGAAAACTTTGAAAGTGTCCCCAAGCGCAGTGGCCAAAACCATCAAGCGCTACAAAGAAACTGGCTCACATGAGGACCGCATGAACTAATGGACTCTACATGCCTGGTTCCCACCGTGAAGCATGGAGGAGGAGGTGTGATGGTGTGGGGGTGCTTTGCTGGTGACACTGTTGGGGATTTATTCAAAATTGAAGGAATACTGAACCAGCATGGTTACCACAGCATCTTGCAGCGGCATGCTATTCCATCCAGTTTGCGTTTAGTTGGACCATCATTTATTTTTCAACAGGACAATGACCCCAAACACACCTCCAGACTGTGTAAGGGCTATTTGACCAAGAAGGAGAGTGATGGGGTGCTACGCCAGATGACCTGGCCTCCACAGTCACCAGACCTGAACCCAATCGAGATGGTTTGGGGTGAGCTGGACCGCAGAGTGAAGGCAAAAGGGCCAACAAGTGCTAAGCATCTCTGGAAACTCCTTCAAGACTGTTGGAAGACCATTTCAGGTGACTACCTCTTGAAGCTCATCAAGAGAATGCCAAGAGTGTGCAACACAACTTGATGGTCCCAACCCCATTTATAAGGCAAGAAATCCCACTTATTAAACCTGACAGGGCACACCTGTGAAGTGAAAACCATTTCAGGTGACTACCTCTTGAAGCTCATCAAGAGAATGCCAAGAGTGTGCAAAGCAGTAATCAAAGCAAAAGGTGGCTACTTTGAAGAATCTAGAATATAAGACATATTTTCAGTTGTTTCACACTTTTTTGTTAAGTATATAATTCCACATGTGTTAATTCATAGTTTTGATGCCTTCAGTGTGAATCTACAATTTTTATAGTCATGATAATACAGAAAACTCTTGGAATGAGAAGGTGTGTCCAAACTTTTGGTCTGTACTGTAATATATATATAAGAGAAATAGAAATGCTTTTGTGCTGAAAATAAAAAGACACAGAGGGGGATTCATACACCTGTAGGTTGTGTTCACACAGTTTTAGTCTTAGTTGAGAGCTATATCTAAACTTTTTTGTAAAGCACTTAAAACTTAACTACTTCCGGACCGCTGTATACACCGCTATGGGCGCCGCCATCTTGCGGCTCCCCTCTGACCGGACCCAGATCAGTTCTATAGTAACATGCAGGAGGCTGTATTCCTCCTGCATCTGGGTTATTATGACCTTATGGGGACACAATGTTAAAAAAAAAAAAAAAAAAAATTAATAGAAAAGTAAAAAAAAAATAATTAAAAAAAGAAATAAAAAAATACGCCAATAACACACCCTTATTAAAGGTGATAGCCCCACCCCTGAAGACACCATACAAAATAAAAATTACCGTAATGGAGAGTAAAAACTATTTTAAAAAGTTTTTTAGTAGCACTTTGTGTTATTGAATAAAAAAAAAAAATGAAAAGTGAAAAACAGACCCGTTTTCCCTCCTCTTTTGTTTATATTTTCCCGGATATAAAAAAAAATGAAAACATATGCAAAAATAAAAACAACATAAAAATAAAGCCCTATGTGTCACTGAAAAAAGACGCAGAAATTAGTTAAATAATGCAAATGATAAAAATGTTACAGCCCTCAAAACCGCACATACAAAAAACCTGAAAATGTCTGGTCTGGAAGGATGGGGGGGGGGGTAAAGCATCTGGTATGGAAGTGATTAAACAAAAGATTTTCAAGAAATGTTTTTAAATTGGATTAGAAATCCAACACCTCTGCCCCCAGAAACGTGTCATTTGAAACAGAGAAAAACAGTTACAGTACCCACCTGAGTCTTGAAGCATAGGGGGCCAAAGGATTCTCTACAACATATGGAGACATTATTATAGATGGTACATGGTAAGTGGGGTCTCATTACATATTTTGCATTGGGGTCCAGGAAATTCAATTTACATCTCTAACCATGCTCCAATCCTTCTTCAATAGCTAAACCCAAGAAACCCACATACCTGTTGGAGATACATGTCATGAAGAGGATCATTGACTCATCTCTACTGGACATGGCCCCAAATTTGAATAATCTGGTCACAGATAATGTACTTCATAGATGATATTACTGGTTTTCACATACATTTGAACATATTATTCTCCTCAATGCTTAGCAGTTTTAGATAGGTTATATAACTTCCACTATTCCTGATTTGCAGATTTTCTTGAACCTTACAGTTGCAGGCTAAAAGATTATGGTAAAGTTATGTTGTAGTTTGATTTTTGTTTCAACATTTCCCTTTGTATTATGGTAGGTAGGGTCATGCTTTTGGTGCTGAAAAAAGTTTGAAATGGATCTGGCTGTTAGGCAGGGTTCACTACCATTGGATTCCGCTATGAAGATGTCCGTTAGCAAAAAAAAAAAATACGGACACCTATCAGAACAGACACTAACTAATGTCAATGTGTCCATTTTTTTTAACTGATCCAATTAATGGATCAGTTAAAAAACGGACACATTAGCATCAGTTAGTGTCTGTTTTTTAACACTGTCCGTTTTTTTTTTTTGTTTTTGTTTTGTTTCTGCTTTCTGAGCATGTGCAGAAACAAAACGGACATAAAATAACAGTATGGCTATCAGTTACTGTCCGTTATAAGTCCGTTATCCATAGACTTCAATGTTAAAAAAATAACGGACACTTGCTGTCCGTCAAGAATCCGTTTTTCCAAATGGACAAAAATGTCCTGCATGTGGGATTTTTTTTGTCCGCGGAAAAGAAACGACGGATTGTGTGTAAACGGACACAAATGGACACAATATAAAAACCCATTGAAATGAATGGAAATTTTAACGGATTTCTGATGGTTCAGCTAGTGTCCGATGCTAAAATCTTGTAACGGACAATAGCTATGGACACTACTGATGGTCATCAATGGTAGTGTGAACGCCCCCTTACACAAAATCTAGATGCATATTTCATATTTCATCTTAAGTTAATCACAAATTGTTTCCAAACGAATATTTATTTAAAGCTTTTAAGTCATTGTCACTTGAAACAAGTACATAATTGCTGATGTAGTTTGCCTTTGAATTCAGTCTGGTACATGAGCACTTCAGCTGATTGCTTATTTGATATACTTTGTAATATAGCATTCCTGTTTTGCATTTTTGCAAGGCTGACAACTATACAACAACAAAAACAACATTCCCACCCAGGGTACTGAAAGCACAAGCATATCATTTCTCTGGGAGCTTCCTTGTATTCTTTTTAAGTTGCAAGTCTTTGATGAGAGAGAAGTCTTAGGAGGAAAGCCTTAAAAAAAGACTCCACTTGCAATGTAGTAAAGAATAAATTATTGCAAGGACATTAAAAGTGTTTCGTTTCCTTCAGCGTACACATGCATTTTGTAGCATGTCCTCTGTCTCTCAGTGAAACCATTGATCCACAGCTTTCATAATGAACTCTAATAACAACTCTATTACTGCCAGCCTCCTGATTGGTGTAGACTGCCACAAAATTAGCTACAAAGGAGCCAGCTTGTCAATATTAATTCCGCCACAGAGATTACTTGTTATGGGAGAACAAAAGGTGTTCTGGCTTGAGCCGAACAACTTAACTCCTTGTCTCATAAAATTTAAGCTGCTATTGATCGCCTTCTTGTATTGTGCTGAAGGATTAAAATAAACACACTCTCCCTTTCTCTCTCCTTCGCTCTTTCATTTACAAGCACAAATGCAGGCATGCAGACAGAAGTACGTTCAATCATTCTGCTGCCTTCTCCTCCTCCCAATCTACTTTTCACTAAGAATCATTCAGCAACATGAAGCAAATTAAATCAATGAATTCATCCCAGCAGATGGGTGCTTTAACAGTCAGTTAGCCTTTAGATAATTGAGGCGTTGACTCTGGATCATAAAATGGATGGCTCGTTTGTACATTTTACTGAAATAGATCACTGAGGTTAAATAAATGAAATCCCATTTGTCAGGCAGTAATAAATGGTCTTCCTTTCTGCAAACAGCTCTGTTTGGCCTAATAAATACAGCGATGTTACAGTGCTCCTCCCTTGATAGGGTTATGGCTTAATGAAATGGTCTTTCCACTGCTTGTTTTTGCCTCCTCCTGCACCGTGTGATAAGTAGCAAACCAACGAAGCTTGTAATTACAATCTTACAGAAACCCGGCCAATCTGTATATAAATCTCACCATCCAATTACAAGATGTAATAATTTTGCAGTCAAGCTGGTAATGAGGTCTAATACTCATGCATGTGATAATCCCCCCTGGATGCTGAGTCTATCAGATGTTAGCTTTGTAATTATACTGGCAGAAAATCATTATTTCATGTTCAGCAGAAAAATGAGGTTGGTAGGAAGTTAATTTTCTCTATGCTCTGTGAAGCATAGACAAAATTTTAATGATTTAATCATTATGGTTATCCCTTTTGCAATTGACCCACGTTACTTGTGCAGAAACACTGGCACATTTAAAAGTCTCTGTTACCAGATAAAGCTTGCCAGGTATGCATTGCTTTAATGTAATAATAACCGTATACAATTAAACTATTAACCTGGGTGATAGTAGAGGAAAAAAAAAAACACATCTTTTATGCGTTCATTACTTATACATAGCATACACGATGAGCCTGTCCAGGAGAGATACCGGCAAATGAATCATTTAAAGTATTTTAATTACAATGCAGTGTTATGATTAGTACAGACTTCTAGCACATTGCACATTGATTGCTTTACAAAGGAACTGTGTGTTTGATGTTCAAATTAGTAGAATGAACAACCTGTATATGTGATGATGCCAGAATACATTTAGAATATTTCTACTAATTACAATGAAGGGATTGCCTCAGATAACAGTTTCACATTGTGTCAATATCTGTGTAGTAACACTCTTTTTATTTATTCATGAAGGACATATCAGGGCAGTGCTAAAATAAAATATTGTCCACACATCTGCACAGGGCATATATTAAACATTAAATTCAACCTAAAACACAATTACAGCAAAGACAGGGCACTAGGAAAATATGTTTCTTAAATTATATTGGAACAAAGTCCCAAGGCAATTGGATTTTCCTTTGAGAGTTTTAAATACACATTGATAAGAAGAGAATATACAATGTCCCAGTGTTCTAAGATTCCACTGATCATACTTAGTTCAATGGTCCAGTGTGTGACATCATCTTTTGGCTTGTTCTGGGCTATTTACTTTTCAGGAACCAGTGGAGCGGAATTGGGAGCAAGAAAACTCATCGAATGGTCACAGCTGACACCTGCAAACACCAATGAGTAAGGAGTGGAAAAGTCTCTCAGTAAGCGTCTTCAATGTCTATCATGGCTATGTGCAGTATGTAGTTTTTTCCTCATCCATCTTGTTTTCTTTCACTCTAGTCATTTGTTTTGACATTGAAAGCCAATTTCCCATAGTCCTTCTGCTCCGTCTGTCTAAAATAAAATGTCTCATTGACTTTTGATCTCTTTAGATGCCTAATCGGGAAAAAATAGAGAAAATGTGCTGTTGTAGTTAAATGCTGTCAACAATATTAGTGAGTATGTTGGCTTTAATTCTTTAAGCAAAGAATAGACACAGTTTAGAATGCAGAATAGGTTTAACATATAAAATCTGGCTAAAACATGCAGCAATAACAATTAAATTGTAGCTTTGCTCAAATTTAGAATGATGGATCCTTCAACATTTTCATTTGCAACTTTTAGGCCGGGGCTGCATGTTTCGAACACTCATCATTTTGGCTGCAGCTGTAATGCCACAGCAAAAAACACCGTGTTTTACAGTACCTGAAAAGTGGAAGGGATTATGGATAGTCCAATCCACACATTGCAGAAAAAAATCTTCAGCTGAAAAGCTATGATTTCAAAAACGCTTACGTTTTTGAAAATGGCAGCATGTGAATTATACCTATAAAAACGCGTTTTCTGTATAGGTATAATAAAGGCAGAAAATCTGCAGAGGAAAACATTGCAGACTTTCTGTGAAAAACGTTGCAGAAAAAAAAATGATGCATTTCCACAGCGGTCTTTTTGCATCATGCTACGTGGGGTCTTAGCCTTAAGGAAAAAAAAAATCTCTAGGCCTATTAAGGGGGGCAAGCCTGTGTCTGTGCTGTGTTGCAGAGGATGTACTCAATACCGTATGTCCCCATTCAGATAGAATGAGTAGTTACATTTGTTGCTCAGGTTGATTAATGGTTTTCAAAGTGGCCGATGGCTGCAGGAAAAGAGGAGCACCTCTGTCTTGTAGAGTGAAATGATCATCATTGGATGGCTACTCAGATAGCAACTTCACTTATATTTAAATATACGGTGGTCTCTATCACATTTTATGTAGTGTTTAGTTTAGAGCACACATTATAAATTTATATTAATAGAACCTGAGAGTTGAGGACATGAAAAGTGCTTCATTGATGGTAGTGTGAAAGAAAGATTAGAGGTACTATTCTATGTTATTATAATTTTAGTTTATACTATTGTAAGGTCAGGGCCCCATGTAGTGTACACACCACGATTTTGCCACGGCAGAAATGCTGTGGCAAAAACTGTCGTGTTTTACAGTACCTGCAAAGTGGATGGGATTCTGGCTAATCCCAACCACACATTGCAGAAAAATATCTCCAATGGACATGCTGCAATGTCAAAAACCGTTGCGTTTTTGTAAATCGCAGCATGTCAGTTTTAACTATGGAAACAATGGTGTTTTCTGTATAGGTATAAATAAAGCAGAAAGTCAGCAGAGGAAAATTCTGCAGACACTCTGTGCAAAGCACTGTGGAAAAAGCTGCAATGTGTCTCTGTTGCGGTTTTTCCCTCAGCGCTTTTTGGCTGCGGCTTGCTACGTGGGACCTTAGCCTAAGTGCATAAAGTGTATAGGTGTATAAATTAATAGACTTACAGTATGTTAATTCATACGAAATATAATCCAATTGATCACAGTTAGAAGCAAATATAAATACATTGATTAAAAATTATTGAGTATGTATTCTTACCATTGAAATGGCTGTATCTCTGGTTTTATAAAACGTTAAAAATGGAGATTCTCAGCTTTCATATGCTTCCAAGATTGCAGCTCTAGCTATAAAAATGAAGATAACATTATTTGAAAACACAGTTGGGAATTTGAACTTTAAATGCATGCTTTCAAGTGATACCAAAACCATTTTACTAGGTTGTATAAAACCAGAGATACAGCCATTTGAATTGACCATCCCCCTTTGGTAAATGCTACATATTTACATACTGCATTAAGTACAAGTGTACGGAATAGACTCTCCCTGGTAATGCTTAGTTAGAGCACAGCTAGTGGGAACTTCACAGCCTTTTTTCTATTAAAAGGAAGTTACATAGGTTAAGTAAGTATAACAAAAATGTTCAATGTTGGACTGGAATGCTTAGGCCCACCAGTATAATTCATTCTGGAGGCCAACTTGCTAAATTAAAATATTACCTGCCTCCATTTTTTTCATTATTTCCTTGCTACCATTCCCTTGCCTTAGACTAGAGGCTCCTTAGCTCTGTGAATAAGATGATTGGTGATTGAAGAGAGGATAGTGGTTGACTTGCCTCTGTGTCTAGATGTAATCTAAGCAACCTAATGCACCTATATATAATAAACTGGGTAGTTTGTTAAATATTCTATATACACTGTAGCTTATTGTTGGTTACAGGTCATTTCTTACCTGCTCCACCTCCTGTTAAACATAACATGAAAAAGTAGGCAATGAGGCCTCATGAATATGACTAATAGAATAATGAACAGTTATGGGTATATTTACATGTTGTTGTTGTTGTTGTTGTTTTTTTTTTATGGACAGTGAATAACTCCTGAAAATCAGATGTGTCCTATTTTTGGTGTTCACAGCATGATGGTCCCAATACAAGTCAGTGGGTCTGTTTAAAACATCTGTTAGAAACTGATCTGCATCCAAGTGATGGCAGTTAAAAACAGATCAGTGGGTTGGATCAGAAAATAGACCAATGAAGTTCATCTGTCTTTCATTAAAAACAAACAAATGTTAAAAAATGGTTACACAGCCAGGAAATGGATGAAACATATGTGACACACAGATGGAAAATGGCCATTAAAAAATGAACCTTTCATATGTTCATATAGCCTAATAATTCAGAAAAGCCAATACATATGGTGCATGTGAGTTATTACATCGAAAGAAGCTAAGATCACAGAGAAGAATGGTTAGATGGGTTCACTAAAACTTAACCTTTATTAAATCAAAAAGATAAAAGATAAACTATGATGAATTGAATGTTCCCACTTCTAGTGTAAGCACCTTCTACACTCAGTAAATGTAGGGGTTGTCAGAGAGGTGTTGAGGTACACATTTAAGAACCACATGTCCACTTGACAAAATTGGTGCCCTCGCCTGTGATTACATACACGTGATATACGTCGCATCACTACATCACGTACATGTAAAAAAGGTGTGTTTCCGCAACGTGGGACCTTAGCCTTTGTTGCATTTTTTTTTAGCCAATTTGTAACAAAAAAAAGCTGTTTTTCCGCAATGTGGGGCTTTAGCCTTTGGTGTTTTACAGTCCCTGCACAGTCCTCTAGCGAATCCTATCCACACAATGCAGAAAAATACGCACAACTTTTTTGGAAAGTGTTTTTTGGAAATCGCAGCATGTCAATTATATCTACGGAAGCGCTATTAGTTTCCCTATAGGTATAATTGAAGCAGTAAGTTCACAGAGGAAATCTCTGCAGACTTTGTGTGAAAAGCGCTGCAGGAAAAACCATGTTGCATTTCCGCTGCAGATTTTCCCACAGCGCTTTTTCACTGTGGCCCGCTACGTGGGGCCTAGGCCTCATTTAGTTTTGTCTGTTTCTAGGTCGGAACCACAAATCTAGTAATTGTGACAATTGGTGTTTTATATAAAGGTTTTATTATATAATTATATCTCAGCATTTCAGCCAGAAGCTGTCAGTTCAATTATTTTCTGACATTTGTAACAATTAGAAAACTTTTCACCACTAAGCCTGCCAGAATTTTTAATTTATGCAACCATTCATCCAATAACTGAATGTAATACTACACTGTTTGATCAGCTTCCAGTTTCTCAATCCACTCTTCTGAATGCAATTAGCTTTAGATTCTCTCATGTGGTTAATTGCTCAACCAACCTTACTTAGAACTCCTCAAACTTGCAATACACCACTACTGACAAAGTTGCATTGTTTTATTTATCATAGACAGGCTATTAATTTGTCTCTATTATTGTGATACTTTGCAGTTTTGATATCTATACTGTACATGGTTGCAGAAAATACCAACTGCACTTTTAATGAGATGATTCATAAATTTACTTAGCATAATCCATGTGTATCTTTAAAAGGTTGATGTCAATTTTATATATGATATTTTAGTACCAATCACTAGCACACAACACTTGCCATTTTTTGTATATCCAATTATATTTGTAATTAGCATAGGACAGAACTAGATTTTCTTGTTGTGTCTACAGTTGGAGTACCTATTATATGAATGCATGCAACTTCCAGCCTACAAAAATCTAATGTGTGGCTGCCTTTAGACTATGTGGGTCAAAAGTGATATGAACAGAGAGCAAGTGATGGTATATTGATATTAAGTATCAAATTTTTGTGTATATTATACAATTCACTTAACAAAAGAATAACAGCAAAATAGTATTTGTTAAACGCACACATGTACTCCAAATGTAGCTACAATAAGAAAATCTAGCCCTGCATCTTTGGACAGTTTGGGCAACAAACATCCAGCGATCAGACATGTAGCTGTTTATGGCTGACAAACGGCAGATAGGTCATAAAGGATATTTTTAGGCAGCTGTCGACAAAAAAGTACCTATTTTTGGCTTGATAGATGCCTTTTGGCCCATTATCAACCACTTTGCACAGATTCATTGCTTCTTTTTTTTATCAAATAAACTGCCTCCCTGACAGGTTTAGGCTACATTCACACGATCAAGGTACAAAATGGCTGTAAAAAATTCCATTTTTCACAGCCATCTTGCACTTGAGTAGCCCCCTTTTCACAGACCACCCAAACATTTGCGTGTCTGTGAAATTGGACAAAAAGAGGACATAACCTATATTTTGATGGTCCATTACAATGGACCATCAAAATAACAGTCATGTGACACAGCCTCTATTCACTTGAATTGAATGTAATGCTGCCGTGTGATGTCCGTTTGAATATAGTTTTAGTTATTAATGTTGATGATGGGATCGTTCATACAATCAATTATGACGGCCGTCCGAAATCTCATGTGTACAGCAAGCCAAAGTAAAAAAAAATAAAAAATCAGATTCACTTAAAGGTAGATTACATTTTACAATCCTTGTACTTATACATCAATCATAAAGCCTTGACATATGTTGCCGCCAGTCATATGTTGCCCTCTGTCTCATAATAAAAAAGTCCAGGCCACAAGGCCAGACTGCTGAGTAGCAACATACTGATTTAGTTCTTACAAGCAGAAGATTCTTATCTTTTTTTATGCTACTATACTTTTTGAAAGAGTTTTTTATAGTTAAAAATAGAGGTGTTTAAAAAATTTATGAAAATATTAAAAGGACTTATACTTCTGCTTCCTCTTGGATTCACTTCTGGCTTTGACTCAAACTGCATTACAAACTGCAGTGGCATTTTTCCAAAAAAATGTGTGTGAAACCAGACTTAGTCTAAGGTCACATGGGTTACAGGGAAATTTTGTAGCATGTTTCCCTGAAGGTCACCATGGCAAAAGCCACCCAAAATCAGATGATTTTATTGAAAAGCAGCATAATTCACTTTCCAAACTAAAAGTGCAAGCCACTCTGAGCTGTGGCTTATAGTTACAGTATGTGGATAAGATTTAGTTTATCTTCTCAAGTGCTGCTATTACAGATCACATCAGGCTAGTTGCAGGAGATTCTGTGGCTGCTCTCTGTCTATGATCACACTTGGGGATCCTCAGTCAGTTTTCATTGTATAAAATAACAACAAGCAGAGTGCAGAAGCTAAGATGTGCCATCGTGCATCAAAAAAAAAACACGCCAAATTGAGGTGCATTTTTGGCCATGTCCTAGGTGTAGCCAATGTATAAGGGTGGGTTCACACCTGCGCTTCAGTCCGTCCATTGCCAATCCGAGTGAAAATCTTCGGGATTGGCATCGGATACAGACAGGTCAGCAACGCATTGGTTAAAAACCCATTCATTTGAATGGGTTTTTAAAGCAATGCGAGGGTGTCCGATTGCACCCTCTACGCTGCGAATCCTTTTTTTTTCGTCGGAAACAAAGTCGGACAGGCAGGACTTCATGTCCGACGAAAAAAAATGGCTTCACAGCGCAGAGGGTGCAAATGAATGGGTTTTTAACCAATGCGTCGCTGACCTGTCTGTATCCGATGCCAATCCCGTTCGCCGAGATTTTCACTCGGATTGGCAACGGACAGACTGAAGCGCAGGTGTGAACCCACCCTTAATCTGTTAACATGAATCAATGATCCCCAGCACTCCAAAGTGATTTTTGCTTTAAATTAGATGCATTAAAATCAACTTTTGAACTAATGGCACGTCTGAATAGCCTGTAAAAAGGCTATTCTACTTCTACCTTCCATTCTCTTCTTCCCCCCACTGTTTCTGTAAAAATCCATTTATTGCGATATGCAAATTACGCTCATAGAGCACACTGGGCGTTCCCCCTGAGCTCTGAGCACCCGTCACGTCATAATCTGTCACCACCCCTTAGTTAGTTCTGTTCACACCCCTCTTCATGTTCTTCTGATCTTCTGCCTTGCATAAGGCAACCGACGCTGCGCTATACGCCAACTGCGCATGCTCAGAACCATTTTGCAGTGGTCTGTTACACGCTTGTGTAACAAACCATCGCAAAATGGCGCTTTTCAAAGGCTATTCCAATGTGCCATTAGTTCAAAAGGTGATTTTCTAATGATAGACTCCCTTTAAGTGAAAGCAATCCATATGACTTAGGCTGTGACGTTTTGGTCCATCACAGATCTTTATCAGACATACATAACAAAATACATAAACATAAATATCAGGTATATATAGGATATACTGTATATGAAAATACAGAGTTTCATATTAACAGACAAGAACCACAATCCGGGGTTTACAGAATGAATGTTCAAACAACTGTATTCTAAATTAGCCAGACAGTTGATAGAACTCCAGATGAAGTTAAAAAAATCCTTAACTATTATGCTTGCTTATATAGCACCATCTTATTCCGCAGCGCTTTACAGACATTGACAGTCACTGTCCCATATAGGGCTCATAATCTATATTCCCTACCAGTATGTCTTTTGGAGTGTGGGAGGAAACCAGAGTACGCGGAGGAAACGCACGCGAACACGGGGAGAACATACAAACTCCTTGCAGATGTTGTCCTTGGTGGGATTTGAACCCAAGACTCCAGCACTGCAAGGCTGCAGTCCTAACCACTGAGCCACCGTGCTGCTTTTGTAATAGTTGTATCCTCTATTTATAAGCAATGCTATGGTAACTATTGTAAAAATATGCAAAACAGGTGAAGTCAACTATATAGGGTACTTGTTATGTAAATTGCTGACAAGTGGAGACATTGATGCAATGTCCTGTCCCAAAGGTATTCAATTGCAGAGTATAAGTGATGCAAAAACCAGGGCCCAGGTTTCTGAACAAAAAATATCTGTGCTGCGAATGGACTAAAACATTTGTTTACCGGAGACCCACAATAATGCTGCACGCTAATAGTGTGAAAGTAGGGGATAAGAAGATCCCAATAGGGTGTGTAGGAGGCGGAACATATGTGTGTATCACTCAGAAAGAACATGTTGTTCGGCTATGTGGCCAAAGAGCAAGATGATTTTGGCATGTGTAATAAATGAATATTGGGATATGTTTAATATTGCAAAAGTTTGGATATGTAAACCAGATAAAAAATATAGGGAAATGGCAAGAAAAGAACAAAACAATATCAAGAGGAAATAAAAAGTGTATTTATGTATAAGATGGAGATATACATGTAGGAAAAATGTGTGTATGTTGATGTGATGTCAGCCATAGGACAATGAGAAAGAAAAAGGAATGGGAGAAGATAAAAGGGAGAACAACAAGAGGGGAGTGGAGGGGAGGGGAGAGGAGAGTTTATATTGAAGGGAAAGAAAGAGAAAAATCAAGAAAAACATAAAAACATTTAATAAGAGGGGAGGAGAATAAGGATGAGACCAATGATTGGTGACCATATTATATTAGCGTATCTGTATCTGAGATAAAAGGTTTTTAGAATTGGCATTCCGGAAATTAGGAACATAAAAAACAAATATGCTAATGTGACAAAATTGCAAAAATTACAAAAATTAAAAAAGATATTTTACAGTGAAAAATTTACTATAAAATCATAATATAACTCACAGGTAATGCTTGGAAAATAATTCACATGAAGAAACTTTGTATCTCAAAGTCACTAATTAGTCGTTTAGGTTCTAACATTTGGAGGCGGCGTCCAATACGTGTCTCTCATTTTTAGTCGTTGGATACGAACTATCCCACGTCTTAAGGGATTTCTTCAAGAACTTGGAATTTGAACTGTAATAATTGGTGGCCAGCCTATGAAAGAGGAACGGTATTTATGGATTTATGCTTTGAGATCTGGTCCCTAATTGGTTGTGTGGTCTCACCTATATATAATAGATACTTCACCACCTATATAACAAAAGAGGAATTGCAAGTTATCTTTGATTTCAATGGCCTGGCCAGTATGAAGGTGGTAGACTAAGCAGGCCATTTTGCACATTATTTCATTGGGGGCATTGTAGGCACAGAAACGTGCCTCATCTCTTGGTATAAAAAAATGTCTATTGTGGTACCTTAATATTCTGCTCTATCTTTGGGCATTTTTCACAGTGTGGTTTATTTTACCCCCAAAGGAGGTTAAAATAATGTTAAATGGTGTTGTTGATGTATGTGGATATAACATTTATGTCTTGTATGATGATGCGATATAACTTTTCCACATTTGAGGGTATTTACCCCAATTATTAGTGTGAGATAACATTTTAAGGAGATTTAGATGTGTAATAAACTTCTCTTATTTAATGTTTAAAGCAAGCTTTAGTACTTTAGTACAATTAATCATACCCATCACATCACCTCAGTAAATTGTATATAATCTTGCTTTTAATTTTTTTTTTTTTTTTTTTTTAATGGAAGCAAGATTGCAGGTTTATATTCTGAATAGTAAGCTTTTATGGGACATGTTCCTATTAACTGTCATTTAAATGATGTCAATCAAAGCTGTTTGCATCTGGTACTGATGCCACATGAAATGTATTTATTGATACTTTCAGTCACACATGAAAAGTTTTGCAGATGGTGTCTTGTCATTAATTTATTTATTTATTTTCCTATTTAATTATATATGTATTTTACTTTTCTCACTCATGGCCTCTCCTCCCACTTTGATTTTTTTAAATAGATTTAATCAATGGCATGTTAAACACTGGGGGTTCTTTTATGCATTCGCTGTTAGGACAAGCAAAGCACCACTGTAGATCACAAGAATAAACAACTCAGCCTTATTCAATTACAATGCCTTGGCTGGGTTTTTATCTGCTGGTGACATCATTTCAATCAAAATGTAAAATAATACAATCCAATAGATGCAAGAAGGAGAGATAGGACACAGACTGCTGCACTTAGTCATTTAATAAAAAGAAAAAAAAAAAACAGAGAAAAGAAAGAAGAGATGCTCTCTATGACAGCCTTCTAAGACTGCTATTTCCAAAATTCTATTACCTTGTGTAATAGTATTCAAAAGAATTGAATGCAGAAAATTGTCTATTACTTTTTATTAGTGAGAGGTATGTGGGATACTGCTTTTCCTTTTTTTTCAACCTGCTTTGTTCATTTAATTAATGAAAACATTATATTCTTTATTTCTGCTTGACTGAATGTGTTTTTATGCTGTATTTGGCCTATATTTTTACTTGAAGAATAGTGAACACACTTAATTTTTTTTTTTTACAGACGGTGCAAACGTTTTAGGCAGGTGTGGAGAAATATGCTGCAAATTAAGAATGCTTTCAAAAATAGAAATGTTAATAGTTTAGTTTTGTAAAATAACAAAATGCTAAATTAATGAACAAAAAGAGAAATGTAAATCAGATCTATGTTTGGTGTGATCACTATCTGGAGTCCTGGAAATGACACAGAGCCCTGATCTCAGCATCATTGAGTCTGTCTAAGATTACATGAAGAGGTAAAAGGATCTGAGCAAGCCTACATCCACATAAGATCAGTTGTGGTCAGTTCTCTGTTATGTTTGAATCAGCTTCCCTTCTGAGTTCAATAAAGAAGTTTAGCATTATAGTAGTTTAGCAATAACTTGACAGATGACATGTTTGATAAATGTGGCCAAAACTCTGTTTTTAACAATAAAGATGTATTATAGGCCCAATTATTGAAGAGGGTCTGGCACCAAGGATAAAATACTAAATTATATACTTTGTTTGGCGCTGTACCCCTGAACAATTTAGTGTTTGTTTTATTTTAACCACTTCAGTACCGGGCCAATTTCTGGTTCAGGGCCAGACACATTTTCGGGTTTTTTGTATGTGCGGTTTTGAGGGCTATAACATTTTTATAATTTGCGTTATTCAACTAATTTCTGTGTCTTTTTTCAGTAACACATGGGGCTTTATTTTTATGCTGTCTTTATTTTTGCATGTTTTTAATTTTTTTTTTTTTATATATCTGGGAAAATATAAACAAAAGTGTAGGGAAAGCGTGTCTGATTTTCCGTTTTAATATTTTTTTTTATTTAATAGTACAAAGTGGTAATAAAAAACTTAAGGCCGAGGCCGGAAAAAATTGCGGCGTTTTACAGTCAGAGCAGTTGCAGGAGGAATACAGCCTCCTGCCCATAACTACAGAGCTGATCTGGGTCCTGTAGGACCCAGCAGCTCTAACATCCTCTGGTCCCAGCAGATCACATAACTGCCGGGTCAGTGGGGAGCAACATCATGGCAGCTCCCATAGCTGTGTATACAGCGCTCATGGGCCCCTAGAAGGTTATATGTGAATTAATTTTGAATCTCCAAGTGAGCGGTATTTTCTTGCATTTCTCTGACTCAATAAAAGGTTACAGTCCACCTGGAGAATCAGAGTAAATTCACATATAACCTTTCAGGAGCCATATTTTTTGAGAAGATGGTAGGATTTTAAAAAATCAAACTCTTTAAGGCTGAAGCCCCACGTTGCAAAAGCACAGTGTTTTTACCGCTGTGGACAGTGGAAAAACTGCATTTTCAAAAACATCAGCATTTTTTGAAAATCGCAGCATGTCAATTATACGTGTGGAAATGTTGGCGTTTTCCCTATAGGTATAATATGGGCAGAAAGTGCACAGAGAAAACTGAGTGAAATCACAATGAAAAAGTGCTGCGGAAAAAAACGTGATGCGCTTCAGCAGCATTTTTTTCTGCATCTTTTTTTTTTTTTGCTGAGTTTCGCTACATGAGGCCTTAGAACATGGTAACTTTCCATTTATTTTAGGATTACTTTAGTATATAGTCTTTAGTTATTTAAAATCTTTATATGATCAGTGAAATATACTTCTTTTCACTGTGAATATCTACTGTATAAAAAATAATGTACATGGATTGAGTTATAGTAATCCGCTTCCAGTTGTGTGTGCAGTATCTGTATAGACAGTTTGTGCATATAGCATTACAGTTTTTTATAAGAGTAAAATTCTAAGTGACGAGGGTGCTTAAAAATGGAATACATCACTAAAAAGTGCGGTATAAAGTTTTGGTACCAGTCAAACTGATCTTGATGTTCATATTATTCAATCTGTAGTATGACAAAAGATAGAAGACATATATTTGTCCAAAAATTAAACAAGAATAGGAAAGTAGCTACAAGAGGTGCAAAGCTAGCAGTTGGCACCAGGCCATGAAGCCTGATCAGACCCAAAAGCCTCTCAATAAAATTGAAGACACAAGTATTACATATAACACGTGGTAAGTAGGAGGCCTATTAGAGATTTTGCACTGGGGTCCACTGGCTTTGAGTTACACCTTAGCACAGAAACAATATACAAGAACAATTTTACTACTTACTTCTTTTTTTGTCACCACAGAGTACATTATTGTAGGCAGAACTTGCCTCCATTTTTTTCAAAAAACCTGAGGGAAAATCCATGAAAAGTTTAATCTGGCAGTGGCCAAAAACATAATGCAAAATGCTTCTTCAACCAACAGTTATCGCTCTTCATTTACCCATAAACTATAAAACAATATTCAAGTATTATAACATAAAATAGGAAAGCAGCACAACCTATAAATGCAATACCCGTATCTAATATAATTTCATATTACATATTCCATGGACAGTGATTTTTCAGTGACTGCAAAAGAAAATAGTAGGTGTAGCTAAACTGATAAATCTGCTTTAAAATACAATATTCTGGATGTGATGCTGACCTGAACCAGAGACATTTTCAGGTTTTTTATTTTTTTTTTTGGATAGTTAAATGATTTTCAACAACACATGGATTGTACATCCATCTTATGTGTATAGGGCCCTTCCAACTTTCCCCTGGTGGCAGATGTCAGGGGAGATAAGAGTCAGGCGGTCAGATTTCAACTACAAGATTCTTTTGTTCTTAGGAAGATAAACCATTGCTGAATTTCCTGCCTCCCAGTTCACTACAAATACTCAATTTAACTAAGCTAAGCATGCATGTTTAAGGGGAACATGTTTTTAGACAAGATAGCTATCAGTTTATAGTTAATCACACACAGCACATGACGCACTGGGGAGAAAGTGGGACCCACCAGCACTATGACTGTGTCTTGAAGATGGTCTAAAAAATTGCTCTTTAATTTTAATACTCATGTAATTCTCATAATATAAATATTGTAATACTCATGATATCAATATATAAACAATCCAATATGTATTTTTTTCATGCATAGCTTACAGAAGTTTGATTAAATATAGTTACAGAAAACACAGAAATACATTTTTATTTGAATTCATATAGTGCATTTATTCATTTATGCTAAAACATGAATTTTATGCATTAAGCTTTCTATCAAAATAACATCTAATTGTTAATGTGAATTACAGAAGAAATAAAGCTTGATAAAGCAAAGTTAGCTTAAGAACCAGACAAATCTGTCAGTTACCCCCACTCCAAAACTTCACTTCCTATCACTTGAGATACTGAAACATATATTTAGTAAACTCTATAAAGACATCTTGATTAAGATGTCTGTGGATTCACCCACTCTCAGGCAGTAAATTGCCTAATCTCTGTTTAGCAAGGTGATTTTACCTTGTAAACAGCCAGAGGGCTTACAAGTTTAGAAGATAGTCATCCTTCAAAATGATATACTCAGTCCTCCTAGATTGCGTTGTCTAATATAATTTAATTTCAGATTTTGGATCTAAGTAGGCCTCAGGCTGTTGCTTCTGTCCCCTCGCACTTAGCAATTCAGGTAATTTTAATTGAGTTGGTCTAACTCTCTCCTGCCTTAACAGAGAAACACTGCAAATTGCATTGAGTATAGCTTACTATTGATTATTGCTCTTGGCTACTTGCAACATCATATTTAATGAAACCTGAGTGTCTAATCCAGAGGTTTCAGGAAAAGAACAATATATAGAGAGATGCTGGTATACAATTATTGAGATATTCCATGTGGAATGTGTGAAATGAGTCCTACAGATTGAAAGAAAACAACACATTGTGTTGAATGGACTTCATTAAAATACAAATAATAAAACAAAGTTTACAATTGCATGTTTTATATTTACAGTATTGAGCAACCTATGGTTTGTTGATTTTAGAATCTGTCATTTCATTAATAGTATGACTTAAGCAACACTGTTGAGGCCTCTTAGCTGACTGCAAACTGATGTAGCATGTAGATAATATTATCACCCATGTTACCCTAGAAAGTTCATCTTGGATGAAGAAAACAAACCTCGAAGACATTAATTTTTTTTTCCAAGAAAAAAGCTGACCGTAGCCACTAACAATCTGTCCCTTCTTGCACAATCATTAGAAAATATAACAATTGGCCATAGTCAAAGTTTGTGCAGAACTTCAGAGGAACTTAATTTCTAACAAATGAGCACTATGAAACTGTTTTTAGAATCACAAAATGGTAAGAAGATAACCTTTTGTTTCCCAGCAGAATATAGTGACTCCTTCATTTTTTATAGAGACCCCTTTTTAACAAGTGTCCATTCTCATTTATAAAAATAATGAGAAATATCCAACATGATAGGTCAAATGTAAATAGATTATCTGTCAGTAAGTGGTTTCTTGAATGAAAGAATGTAACCAATACATGGCCAACAGTCAAGGTGATTAGTCAAAATCACTCTTTTCATGCTTCATGTCTATAGCCAGATTTTCATCACCACTAGGGCTAAATTCTAAAGCATAAGTAACATGTTTTACTATAGTGTATGAACAGAAAAATCCACTACTTTCATACAAAAAAAAAATTCAAATGATATGTCCTAGCCACTACACAGTATTATAATATTATAATATTATTAATATATATATATTAATATATAGTAGATATCTTATTTAGCGCATACACAGCTTATTTACTGTGGCACTGTGGGATGCATATTATACTGTATGGAGAATATTACTGTATATTGTGTGGGGTTGCTGTCTGGTGCCTCTAAGGGGGTGTTCACACTACCGTTGGTGACCGTCAGTAGTGTCCGTTGCTATTGTCCGTTACAAGATTTTAGCATTGGACGCTAGCTGAACCGTCAGAAATCAGAAAACCGTTAAAATTTCCATTCATTTCAATGGGTTTTTATATTGTGTCTGTTTGTGTCCGTTTACACCCAATCCATCAGAAATTCATTTTTTTTCCGTGGACAAAAAATCCTACATGCAGGACTTTTTTGTCCGTTATTTTTTTAACATTGAAGTCTATGGGTAACGGACTTATAATGGACAGTAACTGATAGCCATCAGTTACTGTCCATTATTTTATGTCCGGTTTTTTTCTGTGCATGCTCAGAAAGCAGAAACAAAAAACAAAAAAAAATGGAAAGTGTTAAAAAAAAGGACACTAACTGATGCTAATGTGTCCGTTTTTTTTAACTGATCCATTAATTGGAAAACTGTGGGGAAACTATGGAGGCCTCAGGGGAGCGTTTTATATTGGGGAGTATTATATAGCATGTGGAGCATTATACTGTGGGGGGGGGGCTCAAAATTCCTGCTGGCAGCCCTGTGTGCTATGTGTGTATCACAGCTCCCTCACTATAATCTTGCACATACGTGTAGTGCTCCATGGCCATGTCATTCCCCATACAGTACTGTGCATGAACTGGCCATGGAGTTATTGGGGCCTGCACAGTACTATAGGGGCTGACTATACTGAGAACATACTCAGTAACACCAGATAGTCAGCACATATCCTTCAGTGAAGGAGCCGTGGTGTAAGCTATTAGCAGGAAGCTGTCGGGTGGGGCACCAGAACAAGTTCCTCTGGTGGGCCTAAAGCCCTTCAGTCCGACACTGTATAACAGAGAACTATTATATATAAGGGTGGGTTACTATATATAATTGAGAAACCTAAATATGAGGGGGCTATTATAAGGGGGAACTATTATTTATACGACGGGCTATTATTTATAAGGGGAGAACTATTATATATAAGGCATCCATTGTAAGGGGGAGCTATTATTTATACAGTAAGAGGGGAACTATTTATAAGGGGGGTATAATTGTTAAGTGGGCTTATTTATAAAGGGGGCTATTAGTGATAATGGGGACTATTAGCTATAAGGGTAACTATTATTTATGAGGGGGCTATTATTAATAAGGGAGCAGTATTATTTTTACGGGGTGACTGCTACTGATAAGTGGGAGTATTACTGATACAGGGCACTATTTATCATTTATAAGGGAGTTATTACTGATAAAGGTGTAATATTATTTATAAGAAGGCGCTATAATAACTGAAAACTGGGTGAAAAAATCTATTAGGCGGTATAAAGGTGCTCATTTGAATTGCGTGTGGTAAAATGGTGCTTGTTGTTACTTTTTTGTTGGCAGAAAGGAGGCATTATTATAGGGGTTGCCACTGCAAGACGATGGTGTTGTTTGCATATCAGCATTTGGGGCCCCGCTTTTAATTTTGCCCAGGGCCCCACTTTGTCCAAAACCGGCCCTATCTGTAATACTCCACCACAGCCCTGTTCTAGTGGCAAAAATCAGAGAAACCTTCAAATATCCTTTTAATGCCACAATCAATGCTGATTTCTGTGTTTAAAGCGAGAGACTTACAGTGGAGGGAGACCCTCCTTTAATTGCATCCTAGGGAATCTGTGTGATGCAATTAAGGCCCACAGTATTCCAAACTGGCACAGATACTGCACTATAACTAAGTTCTTAGTGCTTCATATTGAATTTCCATGGTCAAGCAGCTTCATACAATCCTAGATTCCCCTTGCACAATGTTATGCATCAGATGGTTAAGTGTAATCCACAACACCACTAGATTCTGTATTTGGAAAAATATGAATAATGATCACTTTTGAGGATCATAATAACTTTTTACTTTCTGATATTCTGATGGGTAAATATCCAAATCGATGTCCAGAGACTACAACCTTCTGGAATGCATAGTGCCTACTGTAAAATTTGGTGGAAAATAATAGTTGGTGCCTGTATTATTAGAGTTTATACTATGCTTATATCCAGTGAATAATATTGTTGATACTACAGCATATAAAGGCACTTTAGACAAATACAGTCATATGAAAAAGTTTGGGCACCCCTATTAATCTTAATCATTTTTAGTTCTAAATATTTGGGTGTTTGCAACAGCCATTTCAATTTGATATATCTAATAACTGATGGACACAGTAATATTTCAGGATTGAAATGGGGTTTATTGTACTAACAGAAAATGTGCAATATGCATTAAACCAAAATTTGACCGGTGCAAAAATTTGGGTACCCTTATCATTTTATTGATTTGAATACTCCTAACTACTTTTTACTGACTTACTGAAGCACAAAATTGGTTTTGTAACCTCACTGAACTTTGAACTTCATAGCCAGGTGTATCCAATCATGAGAAAAGGTATTTAAGGTGGCCAATTGCAAGTTGTTCTCCTATTTGAATCTCCTCTGAAGAGTGGCCACTCTTCAGAGGAGATTCAAATAGGAGAACAACTTGCAATTGGGCTCCTCAAAACAACTCTCAAATGATCTGAAAACAAAGATTGTTCAAAATAGTTGTTCAGGGGAAGGATACAAAAAGTTGTCTCAGAGATTTAACCTGTCAGTTTCCACTGTGAGGAACATAGTAAGGAAATGGAAGACCACAGGGACAGTTCTTGTTAAGCCCAGAAGTGGCAGGCCAAGAAAAATATCAGAAAGGCAGAGAAGAAGAATGGTGAGAACAGTCAAGGACAATCCACAGATCACCTCCAAAGAGCTGCAGCATCATCTTTCTGCAGATGGTGTCACTGTGCATCGGTCAACAATACAGCACACTTTGCACAAGGAGAAGCTGTATGGGAGAGTGATGCGAAAGAATCCGTTTCTGAAAGCACGCCACAAACAGAGTCGGCTCAGGTATGCAAAAGCACATTTAGACAAGCCAGCTTCATTTTGGAAGAAGGTCCTGTGGACTGATGAAACAAAGATTGAGTTGTTTGGTCATACAGAAAGGCGTTATGCATGGCGTCAAAAAAACACAGCATTCCAAGAAAAACACTTGCTACCCACTGTAAAATTTGGTGGAGGTTCCATCATGCTTTGGGGCTGTGTGGCCAGTGCCGGCACCGGGAATCTTGTTAAAGTTGAGGGTCGCATGGATTCAACTCAGTATCAGCAGATTCTTGAGAATAATGTACAAGAATCAGTGACGAATTTGAAGTTACGCCGGGGATGGATATTTCAGCAAGACAATGATCCAAAACACAGCTCCAAATCTACTCAGGCATTCATGCAGAGGAACAATTACAATGTTCTGGAATGGCCATCCCAGTCCCCAGACCTGAATATCATTGAACATCTGTGGGATAATTTGAAGCGGGCTGTCCATGCTCGGCAACCATCAAACTTAACTGAACTGGAATTGTTTTGTAAAGAGGAATGGTCAAAAATACCTTCATCCAGGATCCAGGAACTGATTAAAAGCTACAGGAAGCGACTAGAGGCTGTTATTTTTGCAAAAGGAGGATCTACTAAATATTAATGTCACTTTTCTGTTGAGGTGCCCATACTTTTGCACCGGTCAAATTTTGGTTTAATGCATATTGCACATTTTCTGTTAGTACAATAAACCTCATTTCAATCCTGAAATATTACTGTGTCCATCAGTTATTAGATATATCAAATTGAAATGGCTGTTGCAAACACCCAAATATTTAGAACTAAAAATGATTAAGATTAATAGGGGTGCCCAAACTTTTTCATATGACTGTATATGTTTCCAACTTTGTGGCAACAGGTGGGAGATGACCCTTTACTGTCCCAGCATTACTGTGCTTAAAGTTAAGTCCTTAAAGGCATGTTGGATGAGTTTTCCTGCCTAGATCCCATCAACAATCTTTGCTATAAAACTTGACTGTTTGGGAGCCAGGCTGTCTCATCGTAAGTACTTTATTGGCTGAATGGGCACAAATTCCCACAAGTACACTTCAGATTTTTATGGACACGTCCTAGAAGAGTGGATGCTGTTAAAGTAGTATAGTGTACTTATTTTTGGCCATATATTACAGTACATGGGTACCCTATACATATGTGTTTCAAGGTGAAATTTGCCATGTACATCTTTTTATAAAGAAGGATAACTTGAGTTGAGTTTTCATCAAAAGTTAAAATATTTACAGGGTCTTCCTGAGCAAACTGTCCTCAGGCTGTGAAACCCTTCATACATGGTGTTCAAACAGTTTTTATGCAGCTATTAGCCCCATTATGGCTGCAGCGCATTATACATTTGTCTCTGAGGCAAGGTACATGTACCGTAAGGAGTAGTTCATCCCCCCTCCCCCTATCCATTACTACTACTACTGGTTCATTAATATGTACAGTGCTGGCCAAAAGTATTGGCACCCCTGCAATTCTGTCAGATAATACTCAATTTCTTCCAGAAAATGATTGCAATCACAAATGCTTTGGTAATAATATCACAAGGCATTATGGGAAAGGAGCTGGGGAGCTCATGCGCCCTCTATTGGATGTAACAGATCCTCAATTTGCTTTTGACTCACCGAGCCTTGAGATAGCAAAAGGGATCTTAGCCAAGCCAATTTCACTTATCTACATACAGCGCTGTTTCCGGATTGTTGTCCTTCATCAGTACAGAGCAAAGTGAATTGGCTGGCTTAGTGGGAGGCAATGAGTGGGTTAGGGACAAGAATCTCTCACATTGAGGAGAGCACCAGTGAAGGTGTGTAGAGATTTTAATTGCCTTTTGCCCTCTACTTAGCATCTACATATCACAAGGCATTATGGGAAAGGAGCTGGGGAGCTCATGCGCCCTCTATTGGATGTAACAGATCCTCAATTTGCTTTTGACTCACCGAGCCTTGAGATAGCAAAAGGGATCTTAGCCAAGCCAATTTCACTTATCTGCATACAGCGCTGTTTCCGGATTGTTGTCCTTCATCAGTACAGAGCTAAGTGAATTGGCTGGCTTAGTGGGAGGCAATGAGTGGGTTAGCGACAAGAATCTCTCACATTGAGGAGAGCACCAGTGAAGGTGTGTAGAGATTTTAATTGCCTTTTGCCCTCTACTTAGCATCTACATATCACAAGGCATTATGGGAAAGGAGCTGGGGAGCTCACGCGCCCTCTATTGGATGTAACAGATCCTCAATTTGCTTTTGACTCACCGAGCCTTGAGATAGCAAAAGGGATCTTAGCCAAGCCAATTTCACTTATCTGCATACAGCGCTGTTTCCGGATTGTTGTCCTTCATCAGTACAAAGCAAAGTGAATTGGCTGGCTTAGTGGGAGGCAATGAGTGGGTTAGGGACAAGAATCTCTCACATTGAGGAGAGCACCAGTGAAGGTGTGTAGAGATTTTAATTGCCTTTTGCCCTCTACTTAGCATCTATATCTTCATTTAATTTGTCGTCAATGGAAAACCACAAAAAGAATTGTCAAAAAGCCAAATTGGATATAATTCCACACCAAACATAAAAAAGGGGGTGGACAAAAGTATTGGCACCCTTTGAAAAATCATGTGATGCTTCTCTAATTTGTGTAATTAACAGCACCTGTTACTTACCTGTGGCACATAACAGGTGGTGGCAATAACTAAATCACACTTGCAGCCAGTTGAAATCGATTAAAGTTGACTCAACCTCTGTCCTGTGTCCTTGTGTGTACCACATTGAGCATGGAGAAAAGAAAGAAGACCAAAGAACTGTCTGAGGATTTGAGAAGCAAAATTTTGAGGAAGCATGAGCAATCTCAAGGCTACAAGTCCATCTCCAAAGACCTGAATGTTCCTATGTCTACCGTGCGCAGTGTCATCGAGAAGTTTAAAGCCCATGGCACTGTGGCTAACCTCCCTAGATGTGGACGGAAAAGAAAAATTGATGAGAGATTTCAACGAAAGATTGTGCGGATGGTGGCTAAAGAACCTCGACTAACATCCAAACAAGTTCTAGCTGCCCTGCAGTCCGAGGGTACAACAGTGTCAACCCGTACTATCCGTCGGCGTCTGAATGAAAAGGGACTCTATGGTAGGATACCCAGGAAGACCCCACTTCTGACCCAGAGACATAAAAAAGCCAGGCTGGAGTTTGCCAAAACTTACCTGAGAAAGCCAAAAACTTTTTGGAAGAATGTTCTCTGGTCAGATGAGACAAAAGTAGAGCTTTTTGGGAAAAGGCATCAACATAGAGTTTACAGGAAAAAAAAAGAGGCCTTCAAAGAAAAGAACACGGTCCCTACAGTCAAACATGACGGAGGTTCGCTGATGTTTTGGGGTTGCTTTGCTGCCTCTGGCACTGGACTGCTTGACTGTGTGCATGGCATTATGAAGTCTGAAGACTACCAACAAATTTTGCAACATAATGTAGGGCCCAGTGTGAGAAAGCTGGGTCTCCCTCAGAGGTCATGGGTCTTCCAGCAGGACAATGACCCAAAACACACTTCAAAAAGCATTAGAAAATGGTTTGAGAGAAAGCACTGGAGACTTCTAAAGTGGCCAGCAATGAGTCCAGACCTGAATCCCATAGAACACCTGTGGAGAGATCTCAAAATGGCAGTTTGGAGAAGGCACCCTTCAAATCTCAGGGACCTGGAGAAATTTGCCAAAGAAGAATGGTCTAAAATTCCAGCAGAGCATTGTAAGAAACTCATTGATGGTTACCGGAAGCGGTTGTTAGCAGTTATTTTGTCTAAAGGTTGTGCTACCAAGTATTAGGCTGAGGGTGCCAATACTTTTGTCCAGCCCATTTTTGGAGTTTTGTGTAAAATGATCAATGATTTGACTTTTTTTTTTCATTCTCTTTTGTGTTTTTTCATTGCAAGCAAAATAAATGAAGATATTATTATCAAAGCATTTGTGATTGCAATCATTTTCTGGAAGAAATTGAGTATTATCTGACAGAATTGCAGGGGTGCCAATACTTTTGGCCAGCACTGTAATTCTGCCAGTGTAATTTTTTTTTGTAAAGTAGCAAACAAATAGCTGACAAAAGCCCAAATGAACATAATATAGGAGATCCAGGGACTCTGCATTGCCATTACAGGGCATGATACAGCTAAAAGGCTCCCTAACACAGGAAAATATGAGCACAGTAAGGAAAGCTGCATGCTGTCTGTGGCTAATATCTCATCAGCAAAAAATTTTAACAGGTTAAAGAGGTATTCCCACAACAACCATCATATTACATCTAAATGTAAGTTACAAAATATCACCTATTGAAAGCAATTAGCAAAAGTGTATGTGTCACTAGAAAAAGCACAATGAAATACCCCTATCTCTAGCACTTTTTGAGCACTGTTGTCAATGGATACAAACTGCAGACAATCTTCATTCAGGCATGCCCAGTTTGTTTCTTTCACTTTCCTATAGCTGCTTATTAGATCAGGGCTACCTCTGCGGACTTTCTGTGAAAAGCTCTGCGGGAAAAACTGTGATGAGTTGCCGCCGCAGTTTTTCCTGCAGTAAAATTTTTTACTGTGGGATGCTACGTGGGGCCTTAGCCTTAAGCAAATAATTAAGCTTTTTATTGAAAACCGCTTGTTCACCATAATTATATAACAGGCTAATTGAGGCACAGTCAAATAATATAATGGTGGTGGGTGGATAAGAATAGAGACTGACATTTTTGTTTAATTTCTAAAAACCTAGCAGCACAATTTTTTTTGTACATAATTTATTCAAAATCATTAAAATGGTCAGTTGCAGTTTTTTTCCTATTTTGTAGAGCAGCTTTTAGTGGTGGAAGGAGCACTGGTGAGATAGATATGGATATAGTACAGAGTAATTAGCATTGTCAGGACTGTAACTGTTCAGATATTTTGCATATTTTGAGGTTGCCATAATATACTTAAAAATTATTTTTCTGGAATTAAGAAAATGACTTACATATATTAACACAATAATAAAAGAGGTGGGACAATTATGTTTTCCTGCCTTCATCCCCACCTTCCTTTTTATCTGTCTCTGTTTAAAAAAAAAAAAAAAAAAAAAAAACAAGCTAAGAGTTTTTATAATTCATCTCTGGTCTGACAGATGAGTTCTGCTAGAGAATATTAGAAAATGTCTCAAATCTCATATATATGCTAATGGTATGCTGAAACTGGTTGAAGGTATGCTGGAGTTTTAATCTGTCTTGACCAGTGTGGAAAGTGGAGGAGACAAGTCATTGCACTCGACAATTTATGATCAAACAACTGAATTGCAAAAGAAGAAGGACATGCAGAAAGGGAGAGTAATTTTCTGATTTAACAGCGTTGTTACTACAAATAAAGAAATCTTGATTTTGACTGCTCTCGACATTAAATGAGTTTTCTGTGCCCCTGATCTAAATTTTTCATTTCCAGATTTGTATAATGTGCCCTGCTTAGATACAAGTGACAGATAAAGAAACAATTGGTTATGAAAATCAAGTGTTTATAATGAAGCCATCTTCTGTTTATTAAATAAACACATGTACCGCAGATGATTTCTGGGGAGAATGGTTTGATAATTCTTCATTGTGTTCCATTTATTACAAGTGTTTTTCTCTGCTTCTGCAAGTCGAAAGTAATAGTATTTAACAATCAAACAGGATTACATAGAACTATATTAGATTTCAGAATCACATATGAATATTTCATTTTCAGTAATTTCATTTACATATCAAGCATCAAAACAAGTTATTTTATCATTAACAGGTCAAAATGTTCACAACTGAGTTGCTACAAATTTATATTATGCAGAAATGTATCACTAAATGTAGTAAAAATAGATGCAAGTAAAACAATTAAATATTTAAAAACAATAAGATACCATAGACTAGAGATGAGCGAAGTATTCAAAAATTCGATTCGGCAACTTCCCTGAATTTCGCAATATGATTCTATACGATCCGAATTAAATCGCGGCAAATTGCGTACCAAAAACAGCTATTTATTGGCTGCAGAGAGTTGTGGTGAGTGGCAAAATGGCGGAACCCCATGGATGCCGCGGTCATGTTTGACTGCTGCATCCAAGTTGTTAAAACCCTGGATTGGTTATGGAGTAGGGTGTAAGCTGTCAGTAACAGCTAACACCCTGCTCCATAACCGATCGGGGGGATTTAACACCTTGGATGCAGCGGTCAAACATGCCGTGTGCGTTTGCGAAGGGGTTAAAGGGATGTGACATCACAGGGCTGGCTGCTGATTGGCTGCACGCATGGCATTGTGGTTGATCCCGCATTCCCAGGGTTCCTTGCCGCATGCAGAGCAGCCTTTTTGAACTAAATGCAAATCGTTACCATGAAGGGTGAGGAAATTCGGATTCGATGCAAATTGAATATTTCCTGAAATTCGGATCGAATTCCACTTCTGCAGCTATGATTCACTCATCTCTACCATAGACGATAGCTACTGATCCTACTCTGCAATGTATATATTAAATTGATAATTGATATACCAAAATTGTACTTTCTGCCTCTGCCTCTTTAAGATAAAGACAACAGCTCTTTATTTGAAATTTAGATGCAAAGAGCAATAACTTATTTTAGGAGTAGAAACAACAGACTCATTAAAAGGGTTGTCCATTTTAAGCAAAGCAATTTTAATGTATGTATAATGATAAGTTATACAAATTTCCAATATACTGTCTGTTTCAACTTCTCACAGATTCCTAGATGCCTGCTTGTTGTCATTTTTTGTTTACTTCCACTGGATACAAATAAATCCATGGTCATGTGATGGACACATAAGTGCGCAGTTTATTTTAGTCACAGGTCATTAATCAGACATCTGTCTTATTCGGCCCCCTTAAGTTAATACTTTGTAGCGCCACCTTTTTCTGCGATTACAGCTGCAAGTCGCTTGGGGTATGTCTCTATCAGTTTTGCATATCGAGAGACTAAAATTCTTGCCCATTTTTCCTTGGAAAACAGCTGGGCCATTATTAGACACACTTTTAAGCCCCAGTGAGCAAAAGAATATGCAGGTATGCGTGGAAACCTCCTGAGGAAGCTTTTTAGCGAAACGCGTTGAGGTGCGTTTCCACGTATACCTGCATATTCTTTTGCTCACTGGGGCTTAAAAGTGTGTCTAATAATGGCCACAGGTAATTATTACCATGGTGTATTCATTTATTGGTTTATTTGATATGCTTTCCATACATTGTTATTTCATCTATTTATGATATTTATTATATTCAAACTATATATCTAAGCAGTATATGGATAGTATTTTTGCATTTCCATATGTACTTTTGATACATTTTTGATATCTTCTTGTCTATGTGGTATTCAATCACTACCTGATTGGGTCAAAATCTTTATCCAGACATTTTTTATGTATGGTCTGCAAACTTTTTTGTATGGTATATTGACTATATAACTTGGGTCATTATTTATATACATCCATCTTTATATATTTCCTTTTGAGACTCTCTTTGTGATGCATATGTCCTGTGCTATGTCCTAGTTTCTTTTGTCTGTGACACCTATATTAATTTTATATTTTATATGTGCTATTTATTGCATTTTTCATTAATAAATATATATTTTATATATATTTTTGAGACTTTTTTGTTTTTCTCTGGACTTTGACTTGGCCATTCTAACACCTGGATACGTTTATTTGTGAACCATTCCATTGTAGATTTTGCTTTATGTTTGGGATCATTGTCTTGTTGATAGATAAATCTCCGTCCCAGTCTCAGGTCTTTTGCAGACTCCAACAGGTTTTCTTCCAGAGTGGTCCTGTATTTGGCTCCATCCATCTTTCCATCAATTTTAACCATCTTCCTGTCCCTGCTGAAGAAAAGCAGGCCCAAACCATGATGCTGCCATCACCATGTTTGACAGTGGGAATGGTGTGTTCAGGGTGTTGAGCTGTGTTGCTTTTACGCCAGACATATCATTTTGCATTGTGGCCAAAAAGTTCGATTTTGTTTCATCTGACCAGAGCACCTTCTTCCACATGTTTGGTGTGTCTCCCAGGTGGCTTGTGGCAAACTTTAAACGAGACTTTTTATAGATATCTTTGAGAAATGGCTTTCTTCTTGCCACTCTTCAATAAAGGCCAGATTTGTACAGTGCACAGTGCAGCTGTAGATCTCTGCAGTTCATCCAGAGTGATCATGGGCCTCTTGGCTGCATCTCTGATCAGTCTTCTCCTTGTTTGAGATGAAAGTTTAGAGGGACGGACGGGTCTTGGTAGATTTGCAGTGGTCTGATATTCCTTCCATTTCAATATGATCGCTTGCACAGTACTCCTTGGGATGTTTAAAGATTGGGAAATATTTTTGTATCCAAATCCAGCTTTAAACTTCTCCACAACAGTATCACGGACATGCCTGGTGTGTTCCTTGGTCTTCATGATGCTCTCTGCGCTTTAAACAGAACCCTGAGACTATCACAGAGTAGGTGCATTTATACGGAGACTTGATTACACATAGGTGGATTATATTTATCATCATCAGTCATTTAGGACAACATTGGATCATTCAGAGATCCTCACTGAACTTCTGGAGTGAGTTTGCTGCACTGAAAGTAAAGGGGCCAAATAATATTGCATGCCCCACTTTTCAGTTTTTTATTTTTTACAAAAGTTTAAAATAACCAATAAATTTCGTTCCACTTCACAATTGTGTCCCACTTGTTGTTGATTCTTCACCAAAAAATTAAAATTTTATATCTTTATGTTTGAAGCCTGAAATGTGGCAAAAGGTTGAAAAGTTCAAGGGTGCCGAATACTTTCGCAAGGCACTGTATGTCTCTGGGCAACCCCTTTAAGGCTATGGCACATGGTAGTTAGAATCTCATGTGGACTTTCTATGAAAAGCGCTGCGGAAAAAAAATGCAATGCGTTTCTGCCATGGTCTTTTCCACAGCACTTTTTGGCAGCAAGTCACTGTGTGGAGCCTTGCCTAAACTGCAAGCACCTAAACACTGCTAAGGATGCAACAAAAATACTCAAAAAATTAATTCTGCAACTCTGGAAAAATATCTTGGTGCCTTATGCTATTCTTTAACCCCTTAAGGACACAGCCCAAAAGTGCGTTAAGGACCAGGCCTTGTTTTTCAAAACTGACATGTGTCACTTTATGTGGCAAGAACTTTGAGACGCTTTAACTTACACAAGTGATTTTGAGATTGTTTTCTCATGACACATTGTACTTCATGTTAGTGGTAAACACTAATCAATATTTTTGTATTTATTTATAAAAAAAAAAATAGGATATTTGATGGAAATTTGGAAAAAAAAAATCGCAATTTTCAAAATGTGAAATTCTCTGCTTTTCAGACAGATAGTCATACCACCCAAATACATTAATAAATATTATCTACCATATCTCTGCTTTTTATTGACATAATCTTTTAATCGTCTTTTAATTTATTTTGGATGTTAGAAGGCTTACAAGTGTAACAGCAATTTTCCAGATTTACAAGAAAATTTCCAAAACTAATTTTTTAGGGACCACTTCAGTTCTGAAGGGGATTATGAAGGCCTATATATTAGAAACCCCCCATAAATCACCCCATTTTCAAAACTGCACCCCTGAAATAATTCAAAACAGCATTTGGGAAGTTTGTTAACCCTTTAAGCATTTCAGAAGAATTAAAACAATATCGAGGTGAAATTTAGACATTTCATTTTTTTCCACTAATCCCTTCATTTAGCCCTAAATTTAACACATTCACAAATGGTTAAAGGAGAAAATGCATCTCACAGTTTATTATACAATTTCTCCAGAGCACAGCAATACCCCACATGTGGGTGTAAACTGATGTTTGGGCACACGACAGTGCACAGAAGGGAAGGAGCGACACTGGACGTTTGAAAAGCAGATTTTGCTGGAATAGTTTTCAGGTGCCATGTCTCATTTGCAAAGCCACTAGAGTACCAAAACAATGGAAACCCCCTAAAAGTAACCCCATTTTGACCCCACAACTGTTTCATGGATTTTACTAACATTGGGATGTATAAATGAAAAATTACTAAAATGTCACTTTATCCCCAAAGTTTTCATTTTCACAAGGGGTTAAAAGAGAAAAAACACTCTACAGTTTGTTAAACAATTGCTCCTGAACACAGAAATGCCCCATATGTGGTCGTAATCGTTGATTGTAATGTCAATCTGTATTCCCTTAGTCCAAACAGCAGCACAATATGGGGTATCTCTGCCCCTGTGTGTTGTTTAGGACAGGTGGAACCTTTAATTAGCACCAAAAAGGTGCCTCCTACTAGCCCTATAAGAGGGCACAAGAGACCTCCCTCCACTGTGTAAATTATAAAGTAACAGGAAACAAGCTTCTAGGGAGGGAAGCCTTGTGCTGCTGTCTGGACTAAGGGAATACAGATTGACATTACAATCAACGATTCCCCTTACGTCCGACAGCAGCACAATATGGGGAGATAGCAAGTAATTCCCCTAGGGAGGGTTTCCTCGCCTTACAACGTCAAGAACTGACTGACCAAAGGCAGTTGTCTGGAAACTGCGGATGTCCAATGATAATGTTTAACAAAAGGTCAACTGAGATGACTATGATGCAGCCGCACAAATCTGGTCCAATGGTAAGGACCGATACTCAGCCAAAGAAGTCGACAACCCAGGTCGAGTGGCCGTAGAAAGACTGGAGGGAATAACTCCTGAATAAGAAAGGAAGACTTAATTGTCTCCTTGATCCATGTGGATAGAGTAGGCTTGGAAGCCTTGAGGCCTCTGTTTTTACCCTGCATATCAATTAGTAGGCTTTCGGCCTTCTTAAGCAGTTGAGTGTGGAATAGGTAAATCCACAGACACCTTACCACATCTAAGGTGTTGAGCTTTTCTTCCTCCTCAGAGGTTGGAGAGGGGAAAAACACAGGTAACGAAATTAGCTGATTGCTATTATAGTATGAGGGGACCTTAGGGATAAACCCAGGCAAACCTAAGGTGCACCCTATCTGCAAAAACAAAATGTACGGTTCTCTAGAAGAGAGGGCCTGGAGTACCCCTACTCTTTGGCAGATATAATAGCCAACAAAAAAGTGGTTTTGTAGGCTAAATATTTTATCTCCGTAGTCTCCAAGGGTCCAAATGGAGGACCGCACAGGCCTGTAATGACTACCGCAAGGTCCCACTGGGGATGATACTGAGGGCTTTAGCCTCATTGCCCCTTTAAGGAACCTTGCAACCAGAGGATCCTGAGACAGACGTCTGTTCAAATGAGTGGAGAGGGCCGCAATCTGCACTTTCAAAGTGGCAGGGGCAAGGCCCTTATCCAAACCGTCCTGAAGAAAATATCAGCCGTTGAAGGTTGTAGATTATTAATACCCTTCTTGGAGCACCACTCCATGAAAATCTTGGCTGTCCTCTGGTAGTTCTTATTGGTAGATTCTGCTCTTGCAGAATAAAGGGTCTTCAGGACGGCCTCTGACAGTCCTCTATCCTGCTTTAGGGACTGCTTAACCTCCAGGCTGTCAGGTTGAATCTCCAGAGATCCTGGCACTTCAGAGATCCTTGGGAAACCAGGTTCTGGATGGGGGGAAGCCTCCAATATATCCCTCGACTCATCTCCATGAGTTGGGAAAAACCAAGCTCTTTTTGGCCAGAATGGAATGATGGCTATCACAGAGACTTGGTCCTGTCTGATTTTCATTAATACCTTTGGTATTATTGGAATTAGAGGGAAGATGTATGCCAGCCTGGACCTCCAAGGGATGGACAGGGCATCCACTGCCAAGGGATTGTCCTCCTGGTAAAGGGAACAGAACTTCTCCACCTTGGCGTTGAGTCGGGTTGCCATGAGGTCTATTTCTGGAAGACCCCTGTTCAGGGTAATCTGATGAAAGACTTCTGGATTGAGTGACCATTCTCCTGATACGGTATAACCCCGACTCAACCGATCCGCTACTATGTTCAGGGAGCCCTTGATGTGAACTGCGGATAAATGGGTTAGATTTTTCTCTGCCCATGTAAATATCAGATCTGCCTCCCTAAGGAGGGTTGGTGATCTGGTGCCTCCCTGTCTGTTCACATACAGCACTGTGGTCATGTTGTCTGACCAGATTTTGACTGCTCTTCCCCTGGGAAGAGGCAAGCAATAGAGTAAGGCACGATATATGGCTCTGAGCTCCTTCCAGTTGGACGAGGTCCTTTTTTCAGGAGCGCTCTAGACTCCCTTTATGGAGTTTTCGTCCAATGGGCTCCCCATCCCGAGAGGGATGCATCTGTAGTCAACAGGGTCCAAGAAGGTTGGACCATGGACCTTCCGTCTTTCAGGTGCAACCACCACTTGAGGGAAAAAGACGGGTCCTGGGGGAGAGTCGAATCTTCTTGCTGAATGTAAGAAGGGAGCGATCCCAAGCCTCTAGTAACTCCTTCTGGAGGGGACGTAAGTGCCACAAGGCCCATGGGACTGCCTCCACTGAGGAAGACATCAAGCCCAGGATCTTCATCAATGTTCTGATGGAGGCTATCGGCTTTTTGAAGAGGTGCCGGACTGCCGCAACCAGCTTCTCCTTCCTTGCTGGTGTCAAGGAGATTTGCAGGCGGACTGAATCTAGGAAGTAGTTTTCTCAGAGGAACTTCCTTCGAGTTGAAGAGATCGTTTTTGACTTCTCCCAATTTATAAGCCATCACAGACTCTGAAGGCTGTCTGTAGGTACTGGAGCAGAACAGACTCTGACTGGGCCTTTATCAACCAGTCGTCTAAATAAGGCACCAAGAATATCCCCTGAAGCCTGAGGGTGGCCGTTATGGGGGCCACTACCTTTGTAAAGGTGTGGGAAGCAGAGGAGATCCCGAAGGGTAGTGCTGTGAATTGAAAGTGCTTCCTGTGGCCGGAAACTACTACGGCAATCCTTAGAAAAAAAAACTTCTGTGTGGAGGTAAATAGAAATATGCAAATAGGCGTCTTTTATATCCAAAGTCACAAAAAACATCGCCTTAGAGGAGAAAGGTGGTGACAGACTTTATGATTTTCCTATGGAAGCGCTTCTTTTTGATGAAGCGGTTGAGGTACCTTAAGTCTATGATCATTCTCCACTTGTCTGCCGGTTTTGGCATCAGGAAGACGGGAGAATAGACACTGGATCCTTCTTCTAGAGAAGGGACTTCCACCAGGGCTCCCTTGTGAATGTACTCTCAGATGAAGCATTCCAGGGAGGGTGCGAGTTAACACAAACCGATCCTGAGGAGGACGGAGGAACTTGATTGCATAACCTCTTTGGATTACCTACCGGACCCATGGGTCTCGAATTTTTTCCTGCCCGCAGTTGAGAAAGTCGGAGACACGACCTCCGACAGGAATCTCGGCCACAGGAAAACTGCTTCTGATGTCAAAAGCTAGGCTTGACTTTTTTATCATCAGACTTCGGAATCTCCGGCCGGCGCCTCTAGAGGAATAACTAGAGCCTCTCTGGACTGCCTTCCACGACGAGGCGGATAGCCTCTACCACGGTCAGAGCCAGACCTACCTCTGAAGGCCTGGGGTAAAGTTTTACCCTTCTTGTCGGCCAAGCCCTCTAGGATCTCGTCTAGGGCACAGCCAAAGACTCTACCCGGCTCAAAGGGTAATGCGCACAAATTATACTTTGAGGGGAACCCAGCTCTCCAAGGTTTTAACCATAGAGGTCTTCCTGCTGCAGTGTTCTTGGTAAGTGCCAGGGATTTGGCCGCCAGCCTTAATTGATGGTGGGAGGCTTCTGTTAAATATTCAGTTGCTAGGGAAACTGAGCCTAGAAACCCTAGCAGCTCGTCTCTGGAGACTCCAGAGTCGGTCACTTTCGAGGTGGACCATTTCAGTACATAATTTGGCTGACACTTCACAGGACGCAACCGCCACAGCGGTCTTGGGCGAGGCAGCTGAATAAGCCTTCTTGAAGGTATTGCCTGCCATGGCGTCGTGCAGATTTGCTCCATCATCTGATGGTACCTTAGTGCGGCAGGACAGTTTAGCCACTGCCATATCCACCTTGGGAGGAAGACCCCATTGATCCCATTGAGCAACTGGGAATAAAGCGCTGAACCTCCTAGGAACCACAAGAGGTTTTTCAGGACTTCTCCACTCTGAGGACATAAATTTTTGTAATGTCTGGTCCACTTGGAAGACCCTAGGCCCTCTATAGGTGGACGCGGAGGCTTCCCCCGTCAACATCACGATCCTTAGACCGGATGGACTTCAGCAGCCGGCTTAATTTTTCAAGTGGAAGCACGGCCTGCTGGGATCTTCAGTGGAATCGTCAGATGAGAGTGTCTCGTCCACTATCTGATAATCTTCATCAGAGATCCGTAAGGAAGATTGTGTCTTAATCTGCGGTCTCTTGGCAATCTGGGCGATGGAAGAACGAATCTCCTTTAAGAGACTCCTCATATAGTCCTTTACCCAAGTAACAACCTCTTATAGAAGGTACTTCCGGCGGAGGTCCGCGACACTGGTGACAGCGGGTAAAATCATAGCCGTCAGGTAAAGGGGTATTGCAATCCAAACACATTAGGTGTTTCAAGTTTAGAGGAATTTTTCCTCCTAATCGCATTGCCATTACGTGATGCAGAAGATGACATCTGAAACATCAAACAGCCACGTGACACTGAAACAGGGAAGATCGGCAAGCATCGCATAAAAACCCAAGGGGTACCTCTTTTTTTTTTTTTTTTTTTTTGAATCGGTCACTTGAAGAGAGAAAAAAAACCGTCAGAAAAAAACCCAGCCACCGCAACCCGCAGCAGAGGAGCTAGAAACTACTCACTCAACAAATAAAGGACAGCATTCAGACCTTTTAAATGTAATCCAGCAGCGAGGGGAGGAAGCCAACAAAGAAACATTTATACAGCACCAAAACAAGTCAAACGCCATAATGGAACATAGAGGAGCATAAGCCTAAGCCAGAGGCTCAAAATACAAGCAGCAAAAATCAATTCTATATTTTGCCTTTAAATTTTAAATTTCCAAACTTACTGCACTTTTTCCGAGAAAACCGGAAGTAGGGCGCGGTGGTGCGCAAAGGCTTCCTTCCCCTGGGAACACGGGACCGGAGAAAAGTTCCGGCCGAGGAGGTTCCCCGCTTACTTCCGGGATCGCGCTGCCTGCAGATGGATGCCGGATAACGCTGCGCTGCGGTGCGAAGGCCCGAAGGACCGGAAGTTTTTTCTTTGGGACCGAGATACCCCAAAAAGGTAAGCCAGGAGTAAATAAAACCCCTAGTAACGGGAGGTCACAAGAGACCTCCGTCCACCTGTTCCACACAGGACAGAAAAAAACACAGTGGAGGGAGGTCTCTTGTGCCCTCTTATAGGGCTAGTAGGAGGCACCTTTTTGGTGCTAATTAAAGGTTCCACCTGTCCTAAACAACACACAGGGGCAGAGATACCCCATATTGTGCTGCTGTCGGACGTAAGGGGAATCTGCTGTTTGGGTACATGGTGGGGCTCGGAATGGAAAGAGCGTTATTTGGTTTTGGAGGGCAGATTTTGCTGGAATAGTTTTCAGGTGCCATGTTGCATTTGCAGAGCCCCCAAAGTAACAATACAGTGGAAACCTCCAAAAAGTGACCCCATTTTGGAAACTACACCCCTCACAGAACATGTCAAAGGGTATAGTGAACATTATGACCCTACAGCTGTTTCACAGATTTTATTAACTTTGGGACATGAAAATGAAAAATGACTTTTTTTTTTCACTAAAACATCAATTTAGCCCCAAATTTTTCATTTTCAGAAGAGGGGAAAGGAGAAAAAGCTCCCCAAAGTTTGTTACATAATTTCTCCTGAACACAGAAATGCCCCATATGTGGTTGTAATCTGCTGTTTGGGTACATGGTGGAGCTCAGAATGGAAAGAGAGTTATTCGGCTTTTGGAGGGCAAATTTTGCTGGAATAGTTTTCGGGTGCCATGTCATATTTGCAGACACCCTAAAGTACCAGTACAATGGAAACCCCCAAAAGTGACCCCATTTTGGAAACTACACCCCTCATAGAATTTATCTAGGGGTATGGTGAGCATTTTGACCTCACAGCTGTTTCACAGATTTTATTAACATTGGGACATAAAAATTAAAAATGACTTTTTTTTTCCAATAAACCGTCCATTTAGCGACATATTTTAAATTTTTGCAAATGGTTAAAGAAGAAAAAACACCCTACAGTTTATTACACAACTTCTGAACACAGAAATGCCCCATATGTGATTATAATCTGCTGTATGGGAACATGGTGGGGCTCAGGATGGAAAGAGCGCTATTTGGCTTTAAGAGGGCAGATTTTGCTGGAATAGTTTTTAGGTGCCATGTCGCATTTGCAGAGCCCCTAAAGTACCAATACAATGAAAACCCCTCAAAAGTGACCCTATTTTAGAAACTACACGCCTCAAGGAATGTATCAAGTGGTATTATCATTTTGAGTCTAAAAATGCTTCCCAAAAATTAATGTACAAAGTGAAAATTTTAGTTTTTGAAGAAATATCCAATTTCAGTGCCTAATACGTTGCGCCACTTTGTGGCATCAGAGACGTGCACTTCTAAAACTATTAAGTGGACTATCCCGGGGACAAAAAAATTATATATGTGGGTGTAAACTGCTGAAATAATTCAAAACAGCATTTGGGAAGTTTGTTAACCCTTTAAGCATTTCAGAAGAATTAAAACGATATCGAGGTGAAATTTAGACATTTCATTTTTTTCCACTAATCCCTTCATTTAGCCCTAAATTTAACACATTCACAAATGGTTAAAGGAGAAAATGCATCTCACAGTTTATTATACAATTTCTCCAGAGCACAGCAATACCCCACATGTGGGTGTAAACTGATGTTTGGGCACACGACAGTGCACAGAAGGGAAGGAGCGACACTGGACGTTTGAAAAGCAGATTTTGCTGGAATAGTTTTCAGGTGCCATGTCTCATTTGCAAAGCCACTAGAGTACCAAAACAATGGAAACCCCCTAAAAGTGACCCCATTTTGGAAACTACACCCCTCACAGAATTCATCAAGGGGTATAGTGAGCATTTTGACCCCACAGCTGTTTCACAGATTTTACTAACATGGGGATGTATAAATGAAAAATTACTAAAACGTCACTTTATCCCCAAAGTTTTCATTTTCACAAGGGGTTAAAGGAGAAAAAGGACCCCATAGTTTGTTATATAATTTCTCCTGAACACATCAATACCCCATATGTGGTCGTAAACTGCTGAATGGGTACATGGTGGAGCCCAGAATGGAAAGAGCACTATTTAGCTTTTGGAGGGCAGATTTTGCTGAAATAGTTTTCGGGTGCCATGTCGCATTTGCAGAGCCCCTAAAGTACCAATACAATGGAAACTCCCAAAAGTGACCCCATTTTGGAAACTACACCCCTCATAGAATTTATCTAGGGGTATGGTGAGCATTTTGACCTCACAGCTCTTTCACAGATTTTATTAACATTGGGACGTAAAAATGAAAAATTACTTTTTTTTCCCCAATAAACCGTCCATTTAGCGACATATTTTTAATTTTTGCAAGTGGTTAAAGAAGAAAAAGCACCCCAAAGTTTGTTACACAATTTCTTCTGAACACAGAAATGCCCCATAATGTGGTTGTAATCTGCTGTATGGGAACATAGTGCCATGTCGCATTTGCAGAGCCCCTAAAGTACCAATACAATGGAAACCCCTCAAAAGTGACCCCATTTTAGAAACTACACCCTCAAGGAATGTATCAAGTGGTATTATCATTTTGAACCTAAAAATGCTTCCCAAAAATTAATGTACAAAGTGAAAATTGAAGTTTTTGAAGAAATATCCAATTTCAGAATACGTTGCGGCCACTATGTGGCATCAGAGACATGCACTCCTAAAACTATTAAGTGGGCTATCCCAGGGGAAAAAAAATTAAATATGTGGGTGTAAACTGCTGCTTGGGAACACAGCAGGGAAGGAGCACTTTGTTTTTTTAGCTTTTGGAGTACAGATTTAGAGGGACTTTCTGGACGCCATGTTGTTTTTGCAGAGCCCTGAAGGTGCCAGGAAACTGGAACCCCCCAAGAAGTGCCCCCATTTTGTAGGGTCAATTTTAGGGTCTCTGCAAATGTGACATGGCGTCCAAAAACCAACAATCTAAATCTGCGCTCCAAAAGTACATAGTGCTCCTTTACATCTGCACCCTGCTCTGTGCCCAAATGGCAGTTTATGCCCACATGTATGACACTGGTGTACTCAGGATAATGTACTTAGCAACACCATATGTGGGTATAAACTGCTGTTTTGGAACAGCCGGGCACAGAAGGGAAGGAGCGCTATTTTGGTTTTTAGAGCACAGTTTGGTTTTTGGACACCATGCCACTTTTGCAGAGCCCAAGAATTGCCAGTAACGTGGAATCCGCAGACATGTGACCCCATTTTGGAAACTACACCCTTCAAGGGATTTATCAAGTGGTGTAGTGAGCATTATTAACCCTTAAGTGTTGCATTCTTTTAATTTCCAGAAATGAATGCGCAGATGATAATGAAAAGTTAAAAATAAAATTTTTCCAGAGATACGCCATTTCAGTGCCCGATATGTTGTGCCCAGCTTATGTCTGCACAGACACACACTCCAAAAACTGTTAAGCGGGCATCCCGGGCACAACAGCTTTTGGAGCGTTCATCTCTGATACAAGCCGGGCACAACATATTACACACTGAAATGATGTATTCCTGAAAAATTGTCATTTTCACCTTTCACAATCAGCTGTGTATTCATTTATGGATAATAAATTATAGCAACACTTGGGGGTTAAAAATGTTCACTGTACCCCTGGATAAATTCCTTCAGGAGTGTAGTTTCCAAAATGGGATCTCAAGTCAGGAGATTACACTTTACTGGTGTTTCAGCTCTGCAAAAGTGCAATGGCGTCCAAAAACCAAACCGTCCAAGCCTGTGCTCCAATAACCAAATAGCGAACCTTCCATTTTGTGCCCAGCTGTGTCCATACAGCAGTTAATACCCACATATGACATTAAGTATGTTACCCTGGGTAAACCAGTGTCATACATGTGGGCATAAACTGCAGTTTGGGCACACAGCAGGGCGCAGAAAGGAAGGAGCACTATGTGGCTTTTGGAGTGCAGATTCAGATGTTTGGGATCTGGACGCCATGTCATGTTTGCAGAGCCTGTAAGGTACCATAACAGTGGATTCCCCAAAGGAGTGACCCCATTTTGAAAACTGCACCCCTCAAAGAATTTATCAAGGGGTGTAGTGAGCATTAGTATCCCAGACGTGAATACACAGTGGATGGGGAAAAGTGAATAGGTAAGCTTTGCGGAGTGCATTGGGAACACCAAATTCCCTACTATTTCCACAGTAGTTCCTATTATTGGGGAGGTCACTCTGGGAGTCACTTCTGGTTTATTTTCCCTCATAAGCTCTAAATATGGTTTGTCTCCTGATATACGCTCGCACACCTTATACATTCCCTTCCTGACGCAGCCAGTTATGTTCTAATGATTTGGCGATTTTTGGGGTTTTTGTCTTCACATTGTACGAGCTATATTTTCTTTATTTTTCTGGTGATGTAGCCATATAAGGGCTTGTTGTTTGCGGGGTGAGATGTATTTTGTAACGACATCATCTTTGGGCGCTTATAACTTATTGAATAAATTTTATTAACTCTTTCTTGTTGGATTAAAAAAAAAACCCATCAATTCTGGCACTGCGTTTTACCATTTAAATTTTTCACCATGCAGTAGAAAGCATAAGTAACATATTACCTTTATTCTATGGGTCGGTACGATTACGGCGATACCTAATTTATATTGTTTTTTTATGCGATACTAATTTTACAGAACAAAAACCCATTTAGGGACATAAATTAATTGTTTTTGCATCACCATCTTCTGAGATGAGTAACATTTTTATTTTGAGGTTTACAGGGTTGGTTGAGGGCTTATTTTTTGCGGGACAACCTGTGCTTTTTATTGATACTGTTTTGGGGTACATATGACTTTTTGATAACTTTTTATGGCATATTTTGTAAGGTGAGATAGCGAAAAATCATTACTTTTGGCGAGTTTTTTCTGGGGTTTTTTCCCGACGTTCACCGTGTGCATTAAATATTGTTTCAGTTTTATTGTGCAGGTTGTTCTGGACGTGGCAATACCAAATATGCATTGTTTTTATTAATTTTTAGTTTTTTTTTTTATATAATTAATTTTATATAGGAAAAGGGAATTTTTGGGGCTTTATTCTTTTATTAATTTTTTTCAAATACTTTATTTTATTTTTTTCATGTGTCCCATTAGGACACCTGAACCAGCAATGCTTTGATTGCTGGCTCAGCACTATAGACTGCAAGACACGAGCATACAAGTGTCTTGCAGTCTATACAGAAAGTGAAGCTATGCAGATGCATAGCACTCACTTCCGCAGGTCTCGGCAGGATCAACCAGGTAGTGGGGTCTCCAGGCAGCCTGGGGTCACTGGACAGACGCCGGGCTGCAGATTATAGATATCGGCACCCCCCGATCTCGCACGACGGGGGTGCCGAGGGGAGCGGCAATATGACGCAACCCCTTGGATGCCGCGGTCATGTTTGACCGCAGCATCCAAGTGGTTAAAACCTCCGATCGGAACTCAGTTACGACCGGGGGATGTGGAGCAGTGTGTTAGCTGTCAGATACAGCTAACACCCGGTTCCGATGCTGCCCGCTCAGATAGTGAGCGGGCGGCCACCCTAGGGCGTAGTATTACGCCCTGTTGCACGACGTACCAAGCGCACAGGACGTAATAGTATGTCCAATGTCGTTAAGGGGTTAATTTAATTAATATTGATTAAGTATCGCTCATCAGGAAATAACATCATGAAATGGTTAAAGCATTGTTGACATCTACATTGATTTTAGGCTAAGGCCTCATGTAGCGAAATGCAGATAAAAATACTGCGGAAAAAACTGCAGCTTAAAAGTGTTGCATTTTGTCCACAGTGTTTTTCATTGACATATTGCTGCATTTTTTTTTCCCTATTAAATATATAAGGAGAATGCTCTTGATTCTGTAACTAAAACTAACATGCTGCATTTTTGAAAACGCAGCTTTCCTACAGCTTTTTTTCCACAATGTATGGATGAGATTAAACTAAATTTTATTCACTTTGCTGGCAGAGTAAAATGCAGTATTTTTTCCCATTGCATTTCCGCAGTAGCTAAAAACAGTGTTTTCCCAACATGGGTCCTTAGCCTTGCAGTACATTTCAAGTTCCAGCCATCTCTGAGATATTTAATCACTTCCGGACCGCCCATTGGGTATATACATCCGGAAGGTGGTTGCCTTGTTCTGCAAGGACGTACCGATGTAGCAGGCCAAATTAACCCCCTCCCAGATTAAGTCCAGGTATAGTTTGGCCCAGGCCAGAGTATACCCCGGGGATTAACTGTCCTAGGCCAAACTATACCCCGAGGTGTAAAATATTCTAGGCCAAACTGTACCCTTCCAGGCCAGAATATACCCCTCTAACGTGGAACTGGGTATAGTCTGGCCCAGGCCACAGTATACCCCTGGGGATAAACTTTATACCTGGGGGTGTAAAATGGCCTAGGCCAGACTATATACCTCCAGACCATAATGTCATCACTTCACTGGTTTTCTCACTCTGTCTCTAATTTCTTGAAAAGTGTGCAGATCTTTTTTTTATCATATCAGACACACAGCTGCTTCCTCTTGTTGGAAAATACAGTACAGTGCTTACATTGAGCTGAGTATATAGCGTGGTCCCATCATTGCATAGTAACTTTTTATGTTCTGTCACCTTCTGTCTCTATCTCTCTTCCCTCATAGTTTGTAAGCGTTTACGGGCAGGGAGCTCTATCCCACTGTGCCAGTTGGTCACTGTTAGTATTGGATTTGTTTTGTATATTTTGTGTACAGTATGTAAACCTTCAAATGTACAGCACCATGACATTAATGGTACTATATAAATAAATAAATAAATAATAATAATAATAATAATAATAATGTATGTGTCTCTCTGCTCTCTATGACACCAAAGTTTTTCCAATTTTGACAACCATGGAAGACCAACTGTATGACCAGCTTTTGAGATTCTACATTGCAACACAACAAAAGTGCCCCCAGTGGATCTACGATCTACCTCCAGAGAAACGTGTAAATGCCAAGTCCCAGTTCAGACAAACAGCTAAGACATATCGAGTAGACGGAGGGATTCTTTACCATGGGGAAAATGAGGTTCTCACTAAAAGCCGACAGCCAAATATCCTGAAGGCCTGTCATGACTACCCAATTTCTGGTGGCCATTTTGTTAGAGATAAAACATTAGACAAAATCTCTGACCGTTATTACTGGAAGGGAATGAAGAATGACGTTCACCAACATGTCAAAGCCTGTCAAAAATGTTTTGTCATAAATCCCTAAATCAGTATACCAGTGTCTGGAAAAGTATGGAGCTTAGTCGGGATTGATATGATTGGTCTTCTTCAGGAAACATCAAATCACAACAAATATATAGTTGCTGCCACTGATCATTTCTCCAAGTGGACTGAAACAACAGCTGTTCCAGATAAGAGTGCCAAGTCAGTAGCAATTTTTTTTGTACTCTGTTATTTGCCGCCTTGGCTGTTTGGACACTCTTATTAGTGACCAGGGCTGAGAGTTTGTGAACTTGATCATTGACAACAGATCACCAAACAGATCACCACATTTCATCTGCCTACCACCCACAAAAATATGGCTAGCGGGAACGTGACAAATTGAACACTCAAAGAATCTCTTAGTAAGCTTGTCAGTGACCAAGGAAACAACTGGGATCAGTTCATCCCTGGAGTTCTGTTTGCCTATCACACATCTATGCATGCCTCAACCAAGTGCACTGCATTTGAGGTCATGTATGGACGGAAGGCCAAGCTTCCTATGGACCTCAATCCCTCAGAAAATGACACTGTGGACCCTATGCCCATTTCAGATGATGCCAACCCTGATGTGCTAAATACACTGACTACCATTCTTAAAAAGCTCCACCCAACCGTCAGTACTAACATCCACTCTGCCCAGGAACACCAGAAGCGAGCTTTTGATCGCCGACACAACAGCAAAGAAATCACTGCAGGTACTATCATTTATATCAAGAATCAGCGCCATATTCAATGGATGGGTTCAAAGATGGAACCACGCTGGATTGGACCCTACTTAATTGTGGAATCCTTGACCAAGGTATGAGTAAAACTTAAGAACAATAAGACTGGCAAGATACTGAGAAACACCTACCACACCAGAAACCTTAAGATTTACCAGGATGAAGAGACTTCTCCACCACCCCAGTCCCATGATGATTTTCCCAGTGACTCTGCCACACAGAAACACGAGCAAACTAAGACTTTCAACCCACTACCAAGTTCAGGAAGGAAGTATCTTAGCACCAATCTTGGCCTTACGTTTGCTAGGGTTGTACAGTATGGCTGCACAAGGGACCTTGGACAACCACGGCGTACACAAAACTAAAGGTGATGGGAACTGATACTTCCGAGCCATCAGCTACATCCTGACAGGAACAGAGGACAATCACTGCCTTCTCAGAGATAAAGTCATCTACCACATGAAAACCCACTTGACAAAAATACTACAGGACTACTTGAACCAAAATGTGAATGAATATGGAACATCTCTGGAAAGTCTCATGATGGAGTCTGGGCAACTGATGCAGAGATCATGGCCACAAGCTAATCTGTTGAGTTGCAACATCATCATCTACACGAATGTCAGTGACTCCAAGAATTGATTGACATATCCCGCAAGCTTCAATGTGCAGTCAACAACAGAACATGTAGTTTATCTGGAAAATAAGCATGATCATTTTAATGTTGATATCAGTGTTTACCTTTAGGCATGTATATTGTAGCAAGGACTTGCTAATGTAAAGGTCCCAATACACAGGACGAGTATTAGGCGATTTGTTGTCCAGGATAGTTGTCCCTTGCATTGAGCGATAAGTGACTTATCGCTAATGAGAAATCGATAAAAAAATAAATAAATGTACATACTCACTGCCCAGCATGTCCTGGCCCTCCTCTATCCCTCCTCCAGGTTTCCGCCATTTCTTGCTTCTCTGACTGCAACTTTTGAATTTTGCGCTGTCTCCTATCCCCGCGGGTCCTCCAGGTCACCTGATCAGTGTATGACACGTCATGCGCTGATCAGGTGACCCATAAACATTCAGCCGATAATCACCCCATGTAAAGCCACCTTTATAAGTTGAAGGTTCAAGACATTATGACTTTTATTATGTACAGTCAAGTTTTTCTGGTTGAAGTAATAAAAGTCTATTTGTTTAGAGTTTTAAGAATTAAGTCAGTGACCTTTCTAAATTAACTTACCAGATAAAGCTGAATCCCCAATAAAATGTTTAAAAATTAAGTAATTCTTGTGTATATCACTCAGTGCTACTGATGGGGGTATAATATGGCTTGGGGGGTAAGAATTGGCCTAGGCTAATTTATACCCCGGAGTATAATCTAGCCAGGCCACTTTAAACCCAGGTATAATCTGGACTGAGGGTATACTCTGACCTATTACATCGGTATGTCCAAGCAGATTTCATCAGCTGCACGAAATCGTGCAGCCGCTGAAATGGAGAGCCAGCTGTAACTTCAGCCGGCGCTCCCAGAGAGAAGGCAGGGAAGGTTTATTACCTTCCCTGCCTTCCTGATCGCTGTGTATACACTGCTATGGGCGCCGCCATGATGCAGCTCTCCTCTGACCCGGTGGTCATGTGATCCACCGGGATCAGCGTGTGTTAGAACTGATGGGTCCTACAGGACCTAGATCAGCTCTATAGTAATGGGCAGGAGCTGGATTCCTCCTGCAACTGGGGCTATATGTATCAACCCCAGTTACAGGAGAAATCAGCCTCCCCCCCAAAAAAAAAGTGATCAGATGTCCCCAAAGGTCTATTATGACCTTATGGGGACACAATGTAAAAAAAAAAAAAAAATAAGAAAAAATAGAAAGAATAAAAAAAAGAAAAAAAAAGTAAATAAAATAATTAAAAAATAAATAAAATAATATGTCAATAACATGCCCTTATTAAAGGTTATAGCCCCACCCCTGACGACACGATACAAAATAAAAATTACCATAACGGAGAGTAAAAACTATTTTAAAAAGTTTTTAGGTAGCACTTTGTGTTATTAAATAAAAAAAAAATAAATAAAAAAGAGAAAAATGAAAAACAGACACGTTTTTCCTCCTCTTTTGTTTATATTTTCCCGGATATAAAAAAAATTAAAACACATGCAAAAATAAAAATAACATCACCGAAAAAAGACGCAGAAATTAGATGAATAATGCAAATGATAAAAATGTTATAGCCCTCAAAACCACACATACAAAAAACCTGAAAATTTGTTTGGTCCTGAACCAGAAATTGACCCGGTACTGAAGTAGTTAAAAAAAAAATTTAAACCATGCCCTTAAGGGGCCACTAAACCCAGACTCCAAAAAAAGAATAAATAGTTCCCGATCTGACACTGCACAACATCTCCACACTTGTCTTATTCTTTTTGTCTGATATCACAATTAAAAAACATGAAAAATAAATTAGAAAAGCAGTGTCTTTTTCTCTAGGGCAGCAGCCATGTTTTCTCCCACTTTCCCTCTTCCAATCTGATGCTAGGTCACATTTGCCAGGAGGAGGAGAGAGATGGGTTTAGACATACTTTTTGTCAATATAGTGAGTGTGGCTATTTTTTTTGTAAGGACTCCCCTAAGTAACTCACAGTATGAAATAAATGTTCCGGCAATAGTATCAATAATACCTACAGTAGTAATAATGGTGTCATCAGTAGTGTACGCAGTACCTCAATAACTCAATAACAACAGTACAGCCAAGGGCGGCTTCATAGGGAAAGTCACCCAACATTCTCAAACTGCTGAATCTTAAATTTGTGTAATGTGACAGCTTGGGGGAATTACACTCAAAATGGCGGCTTGTCCTGGTCCGGACAGCGGTGGTTCATGGTACTGGGCGCCGGAAAGATAGCTTTCAGACCGTCCAAGCGTAAAATAAAACGTGGCTTTATTCAGCTTAACTGCAACACAGCAAAACAACAAAAAACATGCCACAGTTAGGGCCTAACTCACTCCTTGAGCCCCTAACTGTCCTGACTGTTGCTCAACTCCAGCAACCCTCCTCTGTGGACGCCAGCCCTTCTGGGACAAAGCCTATCTCTCTGTCCTTAGCTGGTCCACTTGAGCAGCCGGACTAATGCTCCACTCAGCAAAAGCCCCCTGTGGCCCCAGCCCCTCTGACACAGACCGTCTATCTGTGCCGCTGGTCCACCACCTCCTGCTCCATGCAGGATACTCCAGACTTCTGGAGTTACACGCCACCCACTCAAAGGTGTGGCTGAAGGCCTTTTCAGGGCTGGGCCTGGGTCGCTCAACAGCGCCCTCTGGCTCACATACCTACAGTAGTTATGCTTTGAAAATTCCCTCTTTCCTATATTCCTACAATATTATGCATATTTACCTTTTAGAAGCTTTGAAAAGCTGGGTAATAACCAATGGATGAGTATTCTGAATAAAAGACAGGTATGTAGTATCCTCACTATTGTCCTGATACTATATGTTTGTACACTAAATAGTATGGCATACCATGCCATGTTTTCTTTTCAATGTCCTCAGGAAATATGGGTAGCATACTGCGTAATGTTGAATAATAAATAAAGTAATAAAAGTAAATCTCCATCCTCACTCTATAGCTTGCCAGATTTGACTTTCAGACTTCTGGGAAAACTGGGTAACATAGCATGTGGAGCTGTAACAGGGAATACTTAATACAATATTTTGCTCAACAAATATACCTCCTTGCACTATAATCAAACCATAGTTTGACAAAATTTGCCTTCCAGGGTTCTGGGAAAGCTGTGTAACTTACCATTCATAGAGATAAATCCCAATCCTTGCTACATAACTGTGCTATATCATGTTATATTTACATTTCAGGATCCTGGGAAAGGTGGGTAACTTACCAGCTGATGAAGTAATAGGGACTGCTGAATACTAAATATGCTTAAATAAATCCCCTTGCTTTTTCTCATATCATGTCATAGATGCCAGATTTTGCCTTTCTGAATTCTGGGAAAGCTGATTAGCATAACATATGTAGATGTTATGGGGAATACTGAATATTAAATTTAAATAAATCCCACTACTTTTTACATAATTGTTACATGTGTTGCTAGCAGGGGCGTAACTATCGGTGTAGGAGCGGTAGCGGCTGCCACAGGGCCCGGGACATTAGGGGCCCCGGAGCCCTGTGGCAGATGCTACCGCGAACCCCACGAACCAGTAATGATCGCGGTCGCAGGAGGTGCGACCATGAACGGACCCGGCAGGTTACGGAGCCCGCTGCTAGCTGGAGATGGCCGGGCCCCGGACCATTATGATAGCGGTCAGGGAAAGCCTGGTTCCCCGACCGCTATACATACTGTTATTGGAAAGGAGTCCTGGCATATTGCAGGCCCCTTTAAAATAGATGGCAGCCCAGGGGAGGTGACTGAAAATAATAAACACATATTCTCACCTCTCCTGGGCGCAGCGTTCTCTCCGGCGCTCCTCCGTCATGACTGAGGCCTGTGATTAGGCCCCAACGGTCACATGGGGGCGCGGCCGCGTTATGACGTCAGTGCGCCCCCATGTGACCGCTGAGGCCCAATCACAGGCCTCAGCAGCGACGTCGGAAGAGGGCCTGAAGACGCTGAAGACAGCAGGATGGAGCGAGGATGCCAAGGAAAGGTAAGGCAAGGTGAGTATAAATGTTTGTTATTTTTAATCACCTTCCCTGGGCCTCCAATTATTATACTCTGGGGTCTGAGGAGACCCTCAGATGTCAAATGTTCGCCTTGGGGCCCAGCCATTCCTAGTTACGCCACTGGTTGCTAGGTTGACCTTTCAGGGTCCGGAGAAAGCTTGGTTACATAACAAATAATGCTGCAATAGGGACTGCTGTGTACTAAATATATCTAAATAATTCCTCTGTAGCTCTGTAATTGTTCCATAACTTTCTATACATACCTTTCAGTGTCACAGGAAAGCTGGATAGCATGCAATGTGAGCTGCAATAGAGACTACTGAATCCAAATGTACCTAAATAAACCTCCCTCATTGCTCTATAACTGAGTCATGCCATGCCAGATTTGCTTTTCAGGGTCCCATGAAAGTTGGGTAACATGCCAGCCTGTGCTCTAATATTGACTGCTGAAGCAAAATCTACATACATAAATGCCTCTCTGTGTGTTCAAGTTCTAACAAAGGTAGCTAGTTTTTCTTAAAGGAATCTAGGAAAGCTGGGTGATTTGCACATAGTAGATGAAAACAAGAAACGTAATCCTCAGCACTAACTGGTATAATACATACCCTGGAAATGCACTCTTTCCATTACAATGACACTCTGTTCTAACATTATATTGAGTGGGAGCTAAGACCCACCCTTTTAATGCTAAGACCCACCACATCCCAAACATTCTGTGATGACATGCTCGTGCTTCTAGCTGGTGTTCATGGAGGCAGGAAGCACAGTCTACCTGCTGTATGTCTGCAAGATGTCTGCTAAACTGATCAGAGTAACAGTTCTGTGGTTAATCCTGCAGACAGACCTATAATTACAACCTATTTACAACCCATCTGATTATTTATTTCTTAATGCTATATATATATATATATATTACACATTTGATTTGAAGTGGTTCATTCAGTAGAGCATGCATGTTTTAAATGGTGAGAAGGGGGTGAGTCACTGACTGATAACTCATGTGGTGACTTATCTCTCTGAAGAACAAAGGGTCCGACATGTTGAAATTTGACATGTCCAATTCATTCTTCCAATCACACTGTACAAGCACTTGTCATACATTTCATACAAATTCCTTTCCTTTCTTTCCCTTACTTTCACTATCACGAAAGGGTATTGAGGTTTGTATGTTTAAATGAATCAAAGAACTGAGAAAACAAATTAGATTGTTAGCTGGTCTGTCTAAAGTCTAATGTGTATGGTCACCTTCAGACAAGTTTAAGAAAGACTAGTAATAATTACATCTAAAATATCCTATTGACTTTCATTTCAGAGGAAAATAACACATCTCAATACATGTTTCTCCCATATGAAGGGAGAGGGAGCTTCATATGAAATGAATGGTATATTGATGTTTGTTATATTTGTTATAATATTCTGGGCAGAGAGTGCTTCCATTTGTGTTCCGACTTATGACATCATCCTCTGATCAATGGAAGTCCAACGGCCAATCTTAAGAATGAAAGAACCACTAAATAAAGCTTTGTTGCAGTTCTCTGCAAAGTCAGTGGCATAGAAAAGTTGCAAGTGAAGTAAACAAATCCTAGCAATACTCCATCAATGTATGATATGAGTAACCATATTTTAAGAGATATGTCTGATTAGGTATAGCTAAAATCGTGAACAATATTGAAATATTTAAAATATAGTTGTAGTGATTCCAATCCACATTATATATCTGTTGTGTAGGCTAAAGGAAGAATTAAAATATTGATCTGGACATGAGGACTAGTTTAATGATATACTATACAGTTATCATAAAATGAACGAGACTTTAATATGATCTCATAAATTTTGTCACAGTATCATAATTCTCTTCAATTTGGCTTTAAAATATATATCAGAAATAGATGAAATTATTGTGACATGTCCATACTGATTATTGCTTAGCTCATATTTCATATTATATGTAAATTATTTTCATCATATATTAGTCAATGCCTCTATCAAATTGTATGCTGATCTAAGCCAATAAAGTTATCATGTAATTATCATTAACTTGTATTCAATTATTAATCCTTTCCTCAAGGGCTGTCAGTCTACTAAGTATCTCATCTAAATGAGGAGGCTGGGATCGTCAGTAAGGGGAAAGGTAATCATTGCCAGCATGAATAATTGAAGTTTAATAATTTTAACTGCAGTTAGAAATCATTTCCCACACTTGTTACATGACCGAAGTGCCTGCAGCTCAAAAGTTGATCGGTTCTCTTTCTTGTTCATCAAACTCTATATAAAAAGGGAGTCTAAGGCACTGAATATTTTAAGATGACACAAAAGTGATAGTGATTATTAAAAATATGACAACCTTTTCTTTAAAACAACACAGAAACTCAGAATAATTAGATTGTATTTATTAAGTTAGTGTCTGCTTATTAAATTCATAAACATTTAAGTGCAAGATCATCAGTCTTCTTACTAAATTCACCTTTCTTGTTGCAGTCTCCTTTGCTCTGTGAACAGCCTTTAGTGTTTAATGTAATGGATTCAAAATCATACTGAATGCATCCCTTTCATGGCAATATTTTGATAGTATCAGTTGTTATAAACTTGAAGAGTCAACTGTATTCCAAAGGCACCCTAATAGTTTGACATCTGGTCACTGTGCAGGTCATTTGAATACACACTGAACGTATTGCCATGTCTGTGAAACCAGCTTGGAATAATATGTATGTTGAGGGACACAATAGAAGGTACTGCACAAAGCATCATCCAAATTAAATCCAGCTCTGATTGTGGCCATAATAGAATGCATACTCAACAATAAAACTCAAGTAGCCAGAAGCCCCTAAATAGTGTTTAAATAGTGTGTTACTGTGATACTGTGATACTGTGTGCTAAGAAAACAGGCAGAAACATTTGCCTACAACCTCTCAGTGTCAAACTGATAGGCAACAATTCTTTGAAACATAGCTACTAGTTCACTAGAAGGACTAAAGAATTGCAAGAATTGTCCTAGTCAATGGTGATCAGATGTGCACCCCAGTATGCAAATCTCTGTATGGCAGAACTGGAAGGAGCATTCTTATCAACATGCACCACCAAACCTATGATTTACCTTCGTTATATCGATGATATCCTTGTCATCTGGACTGCAGGTGAGGAGGCCCTATTTCAATTCCATAATGACTTCAATGACTTTCACCCTACCATCAACCTTAAACGTAGCTACTCCGAGAGTGAAATCCACTTTCTGGACACCACAATATACGTTAAAGACCACTGGCTACTCACATCAATATACCACAAACCCACAGACAGAACGGCCTACCTGAGAAACAACAGCTTCCATCTCATGCACACAAGACAATCTATTATTTACAGCCAGGCTATACGATACAATCTTATTTGCTCCGAAAAAGCAGACCTGGACAAGCACCTTCTGGATCTAAGGATGAAATTTCTCTGATTGGGATACAAACCAAAAGTGACGGACAACCAATTAAACAAAGTAGCAGCCATTAACAGAGACAGTCTGCTCACATACTCTGAAAGAAGCCCAAGTGCCCCTAGTTGTCACCTACAACCCACAGCTGGAGATCCTACAAGGATTGCCAAGGAGCTCCAACCTGTGCTACATAGGGACAACAGACTCAAAGACATATTTCTAGTCCCCCCTCTCCTTTCCTTTCGACAACCACCAAACCTGAGGTGTATTATTGTCCGGAGTGCCCTGAAGGCCCCAACTGAAAATGGCACCTCACCTTGCCTGCAAAACAAGTGCATGATCTGCAAGCACATCCACACCGCTGACAGTGTACCTGTCCCACAGTCACAACAGGTGCACAGAATTAGGGGGACATTTTCCTGCAGGTCTTCCAATGTGGTGTATCTCATAATGTGTGTGCAATGTCCCACTACAGGCCTCTATGTGGGGGAAACAGGGCAGAGACTTAGTCAGCGGATGAACTCACACAGATTCAACATTAACAACAGCAGAACAGATCTCCCAGTGGCCGCACATTTCTCCAGAGAAGACCACTCTATTGAAGATCTGCGGGTTGTGGTTTTTATGGGACATTTTAAGACGCAGAGGGAGAGAAAGGAATGTGAATTTAAGTTAATGCAAAATTTTAAAACTCTGCAATTTGGACATAATATCCATGCCAGTTTCATGTCACACTATGTATGAACTGTGAGAGTCACAAATCACCACCTAATAGCAAACAGATAACAGCAAGAATTACTGATCCCTGCGTCATGCCCCACAAATTTCCTGACCTGTTGTAAATAACTTCTCTACGTATATTGGGCATTTTGTTATTCCAAGATCCTTTGAAGATCCATGTCATGTATGTGTATAAATAGTGTGAATTTTCAGTTTCTTGTATTACATCATGTCTGAAGAAGAGAGCTAGCACTCTCGAAAGCTTACTATCAAATATACTCAGTTAGCCTCTAAAAGGTATCGCCTGATTTCTTCACTCTTCCACTACTTTCTATGGCTAACACGGTACTACATTATACTACTAAGAATTGTCCTAATCATCCAGTAAACACAATGCATTATATTTACCCCAAAATGGTTCCAAAAATCAATAAACTTATCCTGAAATGATGAGAAAAAAAATATAAGAAAAAAGTTAAGCTATATGTACCTTAAAATGGGGGCAATAAAAACTACAACTGATTCAGTGAAATAAACCTTAAGGCTAAGGCCCCACATTGTGGAAACACAGCTTTTTTTGTTGCAAATTCTGCTGCGTTTTTTTGAGCTAACGCCAGCAGTGGAGCAGAAGGTAGAAGTATAAGTACTTCCTATATATTTCTCATTCCTTTTGTAGCCATTCTTGGCTTTGGCTCAAAAAAAACAGCAAAATCTGCAACAAAAAAAGCTTCTGATGATAATGTCATAATTTTCACCTCTCAAACTGCTTACAATGATAGGAACTATTGAAAAAGACTTATTTTTATACATGCAATACAGGTAAAATAACTGTATGTAAATTACACTTTTATACTATTTCATACAATTTTCAAATGATCGAAAATATCAAAGAGAAAGTCACAGAGTGAAGTGACATTCTTATTTCATTCATATGTATGAGAGCAAACCTGGTACAAATTTGAATTTGGTGTCTCCAAAATTTCAGAATCAAGTGAATCCAAAACATTTTAGATTTGTTTTGAATGAATCACACACCATAGCAACATTACTATTGGCCAGTGAGAGTGACTGATCTAAATCAGCCTATGACAACTGTAAGCTGATTACAGATTGTCTTTATTATGCCATTTGAATCAGCCAATGGCAGCTGTTACTGTTTTCTGTCTTGAAAAACCTTTAAAAAAAGCGTGTGACAGTGGCACAGTGGCAAGTGGCAACAGAAGTTGAAGAAAAAAAACAGTTGAAAAGGGAAGGAAATTGACTTATTAAAACAAGTTGCCAAAAATTATCCCTTTATGGAAATAAATGCCACAGCAAGGGTGGCACACTGTCAATGTGCTTGGCTTGCCTATTAGAAAATCTGGAATGTCATTGGAAATTGAAAGGATTCTTTGATCATGAGAACAGCACTTTGGAGTCAGAAGAGAACCTAGATTATCCTGCCAGATTTCCCTTTATGGGAACAAATGCCACATCAACATAGCATTGGAAGGGTGAAAATTCATGGCCCATTGTCAATGTGCTTGGCCTGCCAGCTAATAAACTGGAATATATTCTCTGATGAGAACAACATTATCCTTTTATGGCAGCAAATGCTACAGCAATATAGTATTGGAGAAATTACAATTTCAAGAAACACTAAAAAGGGTCAGCTTCCTTCCTGGATGTACCTGACCATATAAACATCATATCGTCAATATACCTCTTTGTAGAAAAAAATTGACCTATATATTTAGAATAATGGGCCTTGTTGTGACTTGCTGATGAACACAATAAGCATGATTACACTATAGATAATTATCGATATCGGACCATTGATGAATTATGTAGGAAACATGTAGAGTCTAATGCTCTTGTCCTCTGGCATCTCCAAGTAGGGTGGCAGCCTATGTGGTGTGGCATTTCTAGGAGAAGGACTCCCAATACAGTATCCTGGGAGTGTGTTTATCCCATTTAAAGTGCCACTGCATTATAATCTATTAACACCCTTATTCCCCACTCCCGCCCCCCATGGCGAGTTCAGGAGTGCTGATTTGTATTTTCAGCAGCCTGAGGTCACTGGTCAGAGCCTGCATACCTGGTTAAACCTGCCTCAATGATAGGAAGTCAGCCTAGGCATCTGCATAGACTGATTTCCTTTATACACTGCAATACACATGTATACTACTGAATCAGTGATCAAAGCAGTAGTTCCCTAGTGGGACCTAAACAAAAAGTAAAAAAAAAGTTTAAAAAATAAATAAAATGTGTTAAAAAAATTAATAAATGAATAAAGACCCAAAAATGCCCCTTTCCCATATAAAATTAATTATATTAAAAAAATCTAAAAATGAGTAAAAACAATACACATTTGGTATAGTGACGTCTGTAACAACCCATACAATAAAAATTAAACTTTATTCAACCTACACAGTGAATTTCGTAAAAAAAAAAAAAAATACACAAAATATAATATAAAAAGTGATCAAAAAGTCATATGTTTTCCAAAACAGTATCAATAAAAAGCACAGCTTGCCCTGCAAATAATAAGCCCTCAACCAACTCTGTCAACCGAAAACTATAAATAAGGTATCGCCGCAATCGTACCAACCCATAGAATAAAGCTAGCATGTTACTTATGCTGTATGCTGCACGGAAGAAAACTTTATTAGCACCCAAAAATGGTGTTATTACAAAAAGCATCTCATACCACAAAAACAAGCCCTATGGCTACATCCACCAGAAAAAATAAAAAAAATATACAGTATATAGCTTGCACAATGCAACCCCAAAAATCATCAAATTATTATAACAAAACTGGCTGTGGCAGGAAGGTAATGTATAAGCTGTGCAAGCATATATCAGGCTACACCCTAGATTTAGAGCTTATGAGTGAAAAGAAACCAGAAGTGACCCCCACACTGACCCCCCAATCATGGGGGCTACTGGGAAAATAGTAGGGAATTTGTTGTTTCCAATGTACTCTGAACAGCTTCAATATTCACTTTTCACCATTCGCTGTGCATTCACATCTGGGAAACTAATGCTCACTACACCCCTTGATAAATATTTTGAGGGATACAGCTTTCAAAATGGGGTCACTCCCTAGGGAATTCCACTTTACTGGTAAAATAGAGGCTCTGCAAACATAACATGACGTGCAGATACCACAAGCTGGGTGCGACATATCGGGCACTGAAATGGTAACCCTCTGGAAAAAATTTTATTTTCACTTTTCATTATCAACTACTCATTCATTTCTGGAAATTAAATTAATGAAATAGTCAAGTGTTAAAAATGCTCAATACACTGCTTGGTAAATCCCTTGAGCAGACTGCAGATGTGAGGGAGCGTTATGTGCTTTTGGAGCAAAGATTTGGATTGTTAGTTTTTGGATATCATATCATGTTTGCAGAGACCCTAAAATTGCCCCTACAAAATGGGGTCATTTCTAATGTAATTCCAATTTACTGGCACCTCTATGGCTCTGCAAAAACAACATGGTTTCCAAAAAGTCCCTATAAATTTATACTCTAACAACTAAAAATCACAGTGCTCCTGCTGTGTGCTCAAACAGTAGTTTACAGCCACATATACAACTTTTTTGTATCCAGGATAACCCCCTTAATAGTTTTAGTAGTGCATGTCTCTGATGACACAAATTCGGCACAATGTATTGGGCACTAAAATGGCATATTTCTTTAAAAAGTAAAATTTTCACTTTGTACATTAATTTTTGAGAAGTACTTTTAGGCTCAAAATGATAATACCCCTTGAGAAATTCATTATAATGGTACTTTAGGGGCTCTGCAAATGTGACATGGCACCTGAAAACTAATCCAGCAAAATCTTCTGTCCAAAATCCAAAGAGCGCTCTTTCCATCCGAGCCCCGCCATGCACCCATACAACATTTTATGACCACATATGGGGTATTGCCATGTTCAGGAGAAATTGCATAACAAACTGTGGGGTGCTTTTTCTTCTTTAACCCCTTGTAAAATTTGGAGCAAAACTGTTCATTTGAAACAAAATAGTTTTTAAATTTTTACGTCCAAAATGCTATTAAAATCTGTGAAATAGCTGTGGGGGTCTAAATATTCACTATGCACCTTGATACATTCTATGAGGGGTGCAGTTTCCAAAATGGGGTAACTTTTGGGGGGGTTCTATTGTACTGGTACTTTAGGGACTCTGCAAATATGACATGGTACCCGAAAACTGTTAAAGCAAAATCTGCCCTCCAAAAGCCAAATAGTGCTCTTCCCATTCTGAGCCCCACCATGTACCCATACAGCAGTTTATGACCACATATGGGGTATTGCCGTTTTCAGGAGATATTGTTTAATGAACTTTGGGGAGCTTTTTCTGTTTTATCCTCTTGTGAAAATGAACAATTTTGAGTTAAATTGATGGTTTATTGGTAATAAGTAATTTTTCATTTTATGACCCAATGTTAATAAAAATCAGTGAAACAGCTGTGGGGTCAAAATGCGTTCTATACCCTTTTATAAATTTGATAAAATATAGTAGGAAAAAGCAGGACAGCGGCAATCACATCTGGATAAAATACCTCTTTATTTGAATAAGTCACAGGCAGGTTATAGCTGTGGACTTACAAGCAATGGGCCGTTTCGTGCTACTGCACTTCTACAGGCTTGACAGCTGACACACCCCATGGAGCATCATCATATAGTGACGCCTACTCCATGGGTGTGTCAGTCAACACCAATAGCCATCAGGATAGATCTTGGAGAGAGCGCACAGGTGCCGAATACCAGCCATCACTGCTACACTCAGTTAAAAAGCATAATAAAAACATAATGGCACTTTCAAGTACTGCAACAATCAAAAAAAAAGGAATTCATCATGTACCACTCGGGTTAAGGAGCGGAAGAAAGAAAAAATGGACATTACTAAATGTGGCTATCTATAGACCAACAACAACAAAAAAAAAAAAACTACAAAAAAAACAAACAAACCACAACTTGCGTTATAAAAACGCACTCATTTCTATTCTATCGTTTAGTCCTATTGGACCTAAAGCCTGAGTCCTCAGAATCGATATTCTTTCTCTTCTTAATAGTTCCTGATGTCGATCCCCTCCTACATAGCCAATCTTAACCTCTTCAATACCCGCAAAATGCAGGACTCCTGCATCCCCTCCCTGGCCTTCTTTAATATGTTGGATCAAACGTGGACAACCATGTCCTGTATTAATGGACTTTACATGCTCCCTGAATCTTATATGCAGGTTTCTTATTGTTTTACCAATATAGAACCTTTGGCAGGGGCAGAAAATGACATAAACTAAGAATTTAGTTTTACAGTTTAAGAATTGGTTGACTACCCAATGGGTATTCCCCATAAAAAGGTTTCTACTCCTCAAATTCTGGTTACAATAATTGCAATGACCACATGCAAAATTTCCTTTGGGTAAATCTCTCTCTAACCAATTCTTACTTCTGTCTCTCTCTGAGAATCTACCACGTACCAATTTATTTTTCAAAGTTGGACTTTTTCTAAAAGTAACTATAGGGCGTGTTGGAAGAATCTTAGCTAGATCCGGGTCCCTATGAATAGTATGCCAGTTGTTAAAAATGGCTGTACGTATAACATCTGCTTTTGAGCTATATTGGAAAGAAAAAACAGCCAAATTCTGATCCTTTTCTTCTCTTTTAGTACTTCTCTTAAACAATAATTCTTTTTGTGTGAATGATGACGCCCTATATCTAGACTCCTTGAGTATCTTCCTGGGGTATCCCCTTTGTTACAGTCTCCTCTCAAGATCATCCGCCTGCTGCTGAAAAGTGGCTTCGTTACTATTTATGCGTTTAAGATGCAAAAATTGTCCATATGGCACTGCTGTTTTAGTATGCTTTGGATGAATACTATCAAAATGCAATAAAGCATTGGCGGCTGTAGGTTTTCTATAGCCTTTTGTGACAATATTGCCACTCTCCAGCAACACTGTGACATCCAAGAAGTCTAAGTGGTTCTCGCCAAAAACAGAGGTGAATTTCATATTCATTCTGTTCCTTTCATTTAAATATTGAACAAAATCATTGAATTCCAATGATGACCCTGCCCAAACAATGAACATGTTATCGATATATCTAAATAACCTTACTATATACTTCAAAAATGGGTTAGATATAGTAAAAATGTAAAGTTTTTCAAACTCCGCTAGAAAAATATTTGCCAGGGTATATGCTACCAGCGTACCTATGGCGGTACCTGTCTTTTGAAGATACCAAGCATCCCCAAATTTAAATACATTATGTCTTAATATAAACAATAAAGCATCTCGATCAAACATTTTATAGGTGTCACTCTTCCCAGCAGAATCCATAATGTGTAGAACCGCCTCAACCCCTAACTCGTGTGGAATTCGGGTATATAAGTTAACTACATGAATTAAGGCCAATTTATAATTTTCTTGCCATTCGATCTCTTTTAAGGCACATAGGAAATGATTGGTATCTTTCAAGTATGTGGGTATCTCACGCAAAAGAGGACGTAACGAGGTACTGTGATAGGGGTTCGGTGAGTGACTCAATCCCTGCCACTATGGGGCGACCAGGAGGGTTAGTCAATGACTTATGAACTTTTGGCAAAAAATACCAGTAAGGTATTCTTTGGAGTGAGGGGGAAGAGTCGTTCTGCCATTCTCTTAGATAATATTCCCTTCTCCACTCCCACCCTGAAAAGGGTAATGTGGCAGAGAATTTCTTGGTGGGATCAGTATCAAGACGTTGATAGGTATCCCTATCATCCAATTGACGATGAGCTTCTTCTAAATAATATTGTTTGGTCATCAAAACCACATTACTCCCCCTTGTCGGCTGGTTTCACCACGACATCATCCAATGAAATGAGCCAATCAAGGGCAGCTAATTCTTTTGGTGGTAAGTTATGTTTCATAGGGGCATAAATTAAAGCCCTAACTTCTTTTAATACCTGATTTTGGAAGATGTCGAGGGTGCTTCCAGCCGGCAAGGGGGGACAAAAGATGGAACTAATTCTACCATTAAACCCCTCCACAGGAATGATGTCACTACCCAGATGGCCCAGATTTATTCTCATCCTCTGTCAAAAAACTGGTTAGTATATTAATGCCTTCTAAATCAGAATTAGAAAACTCGGAATCTACAAAAAATCCCAAGGGACCCACAACACTAGGTATTTTTCCTTCTTTCACTATCTTTTCTGTATGAGGGACATTACTGTAATACTTTTTCAAATTTAATTTAATTTAATTATGGCCTTAAACAAGTCTACTTCAAAATCAACCATATTGAATTCGTTTGTCAGCCCAAAACTGAGTCCCCTATTTAGGAGAGAAATACAGCTATCATCTAATTTATATGAAGTAAGGTTAATGATTTTAGTCTCTAGAGAGTCATCTGGGTTTGAGAAGTCGTCCGGATTATCAATTAGCGCCATGTGAATTGCTTCCTCTTCCGGCCTCTGCTGCTATTTCTTCCACCTCTATCGGCCCCTTTGAGTGCATTTCCTAAAGGGGCTGGCTCTCTTGTTTGAGATCTCGTACGTAGATTGGCTATGTAGGAGGGGATCAACATCAGGAGCTATTAAGACAAGAAAGTAGATGGATTCTGAGGACTCAGGCTTTAGGTCCAGTAGAACTAAACGATAGAATAGAAATGAGTACGTTTTTATAACGCAAGTTGTGGTTTTTTTTTTTTGTTTTTTTTGTTGTTGTTGTTGCTCAATAGATAGCCACATTCAGTAATGTCCATTTTTTCCTTTCTTCCGCTCCTTAACCCGAGTGGTACATGATGAATTTCTTTTTTTTGATTGTTGCAGCACTTGAAAGTGCCATTATGTTATTATGCTTTTTAACTTTTTTATTATTAACTTTTTAATACAGTATATATGAAAATTTTAAAGCAGCATAGCAAAAAAAATATATATAGCAAATATTTTGGGTATTATGTCACAGTTTTATATTATTTTTATAAGCTGTTATTATTTCCTGGAATTTGCACTTGAATTGTCCCTAATTCTAATTGCCAAAATGAATACTGCATAATCTGAGCTATTTGCTAAAAAATGTAGTCATAGAGTCATCAATTCTTTTTGGCCATTAGAGCAGAAACAGATCTTATTTACTCTATTACACCATTTTATAGTTACTGTATATTATTCTAAAATGGTTACTTTAGCAGAGAAAATTATATTTCGATCATTAAGAAAATTAAAGAGCTTGAAAAAAAAAAAAGCATGGTGAGAAAGTATCAATCCCGGCAAATGCAGAATGGACTAAACAGTAGGACTAAAATATGGAGCTCAATGAGATGCTGTGTGTCAAATACATGTAAAGTGTGTTCATATGCCATGTTGTCAGTTGTTGCTGTGGCTATGATTTATTATGTCTTGACCTTCAACTCAGGTCTCAATCTTATGTCAATGTCAAAATGAAGATGGAAAAAAGTCTTCTCATTGTGACAGTGTGGAATTTCGCAATAATTATATTAACTGCTTAAAGGGGTATTCCCATGAACATAATCATATCTATATTTGTAGATAATTAAAAATTAAACATTTTTGCAAATATAAGTAGTTAAAAATTCTGCAGAGTTTTAAAGATTTTTTCTATCTTAGTGGTGACATCTGTTGTCTTAATTGGTTGCCAATGGATACGACCACAAATGCAGAAACTTTCTATGGTCTGGGAATTGTCAGGAACCCAGCCATGATTTTCTTATTGTAGCTGGGTTATCAGGCAGGGACACTACATGTATCAGAAGATATCCTGGCCACAATAAGGAAATCATAGCTGATTTTCTGAAGTTAGAAAGATCCTGCATTCATGGTTGTATCCACTGGCAACCGATCAAAACACCAACTTGTGAGCACAAGATATTTAGAGAAAATCTTTAAAACTCTGCAAAATGTTTATTCCCCTTACGTCCGACAGCAGTACAATATGGGGTATCTCTGCCCCTGTGTGTTGTTTAGGACAGTGGAAACTTTAATTAGCCCCAAATTTAAGGTGCCTCCTACTGGCCCTATAAGAGGGCACCTGAGACCTCCCTCCACTGTGTGTTTTTCTGTCCTGTGTGGGACAGGTGGACGGAGGTCTCTGGTGACCTCCCATTGCTAGGGGTTTTTTCCTAAAGCTCCTGGTTTACTTTTTGGGGGTACCTCGGTCCTTTCTGACGTTCCAAAGATCCTCCGGTCCCTCGGGCCTTTTCCGCTCCGCAGCGCAGCGTTACCCGGCTCATCGCTCTGCAGGCAGCGCGATCCTGGAAGTAAGCGGGGAACCTCTTCGGCCGGAACCTTTTCTTCGGTCCCGTATTCCCCGGGGAAGGAAGCCTTTGCGCACCACCGCGGCCTCCTTCCGGTTTTCTCGGAAAAGTGCGGTAAGTTTGAAAATTGAAATTTTAAAGGCAAAATATAGAACTATTTTTTGCTGCTTGTATTTGGAGCCTCTGGCTCAGGCTTATGCTCCTCTATGTTCCATTATGGCATTTGACCTCGTTTGGCGCTGTATGAATGTGTCTTTGTTTGGCTCCTCCCCTCGCTGCTGGATTACATTTAAAAGGGCTTCAGTCCTTTACTTGGTGAGCTCGTGGTTACTAGCTCCTCTGCTTCGGTTGGCGGTGTCTGGTTTTTCCTGACTGGATCTTTTTTTCTCTTCAAGTGACCGATTTAAAGTAAGGTACCCCTTGGTTTTTTTCTTCTTGTGTGATGCTTGGCAATCTTCCATTCTACATTGTCATATGGCTTTTGATGTTTCAGATGTCATCTTCTGCATCAGGTAACGGCGATGGGCTGAGGAGGAAAAAGTCCCCTAAACGTAAACACCTAATGTGTTTGGATTGCAATACTCCTTTACCTGATGGCTATGATTTTACCCGCTGTCGCCAATGCCGCGGACCTCCGTCAGAAGAACCTTCTATAAGAGAGGTTGTCACTTGGGTTAAGAACTATATGGAGGAGTCTCTTAAGGAGATCCGTTCTTCCATCGCCCAGATTGCCAAGAGACCGCGGGTTGAGACACAGTCTTCCCTACGCATCGCTGACGAAGATTATCAGATAGTGAACGAGACACTCTCATCTGACGATTGCACTGAAGATTCCAGCAGACCGTGCTTCCCACTCGAAAAACTAAGCCGGCTGCTGAAGTCCATCCGGTCTAAGGATCGTGATGTTGACGGGGGAAGCCTCCACGTCCACCTATAGAGGGCCTAGGGTCTTCCAAGTGGACGAGACATTACAAAGATTAATGTCTTCAGAGTGGAAATGTCCTGAAAAACCTCTTGTGGTTTCTAGGAGGTTCAAGGCTTTATTCCCAGTTGCTCAATGGGATCAATGGGGTCCTCCTCCCAAGGTGGATATGGCGGTGGCCAAACTGTCCCGCCGCACTATGGTACCATCAGATGATGGATCAAATTTGCACGACGCCATGGACAGGAGCATCGACAATACCCTCAAGAAGGCGTATTCAGTTGCCTCGGCCCAGACCGCTGTGGCGGTTACGTCTTGTGAAGTGTCAGCCAAATTACGCACTGACCTGGTCCACCTCGAGAGGGACATCGACTCTGGAGTCTCCAGAGACGAGCTGCTCGGGTTTCTAGGCTCGGTTTCCCTGGCAGCTGAATATTTAGCGGAAGCCTCCCACAAACAATTAAGGCTGGCGGCCAAATCCCTGGCACTTACCACTGCAGCAAGAAGACCTCTATGGTTAAAACCCTGGAGAGCTGATTTCCCTTCAAAATATAATTTGTGCGCATTACCCTTTGAGCCAGGTAGAGTCTTTGGCAGTGCCCTAGACGAGATCCTGGAGGGCTTGGCCGATAGGAAGGGTAAAACTTTACCCCAGGCCTTTAGAGGTAGATCTGACTCTGGCCGTAGTAGAGGCTATCCGCCTCGTCGTGGACGGCAGTCCCAAAGAGGCTCTAGATATTCCTCTAGAGGCGCCGTCCGGAGATTCCCGAAGTCTGATGATAAAAAGGAGAAGCCTAGCTTTTGACATCAGGAGCAGTCTTCCTGTGGCCGAGATTCCTGTCGGGGGTCGTCTCTCCCATTTTTTCAACTGCTGGCAGGAAAAAATTCGAGACCCATGGGTCCTGCAGGTAATCCAAAAAGGATATGCAATCGAGTTCCTCCATCCTCCACAGGATTGGTTTGTTTTAACTCGCAGCATCCCTACAATGCAGCAGACTACATTGGAATGCTCCATCCGAGAGTACATTCACAAGGGAGCCCTGGAGGAAGTCCCTTCTCTAGAAGAAGGATCCGGTGTCTATTCTCCCGTCTTCCTGGTACCAAAACCGGCAGACAAGTGAAGAATGATCATAGACTTAAGGTACCTCAACCGCTTCATCAAAAAGAAGCACTTTCGTATGGAAACCATAAAGTCTGTCACCACCTTTCTCCTCCAAGGCGATGTTTTCGTGACTTTGGATCTAAAAGACGCCTATTTGCATATTCCTATTTATCCTCCACACAGGAGGTTTCTAAGGATTGCCGTAGTAGTTTCCGGCCACAGGAAGCATTTTCAATTCACAGCACTACCCTTCGGGATCTCCTCTGCTCCCCACACCTTTACAAAGGTAGTGGCTCCTATAGCGGCCGCCCTCAGACTTCAGGGGATATTCGTGGTGCCTTATCTAGACGACTGGTTGATAAAAGCCCAGTCAGAGTCTGTTCTGCTCCAGCATCTACAGACAGCCGTGTCCCTGTTTCAGAGTCTGGGATGGCTTATAAACTGGGAGAAGTCGGTAACGATCCCTTCAACCCAAAGGAAGTTCCTCGGCTACTTCCTGGATTGAGTCCGCCTGCAGGTCTCCTTGACACCAGCAAGGAAGGAGAAACTGGTCGGTGCAGTTCGGCACCTCTTCAAAAAGCCGATAGCCTCCATCAGAATATTGATGAAGATCCTGGGCTTGATGTCTTCCTCAGTGGAGGCAGTCCCATGGGCTTTGTGGCACTTACGTCCCCTCCAGAAGGAATTACTAGAGGCTTGGGATCGCTCCCTTCTTACACTCAGCAAGAAGATTCGACTCTCCCCCAGGACCCGTCTTTCCCTCAAGTGGTGGTTGCACCTGAAAGACGGAAGGTCCACGGTCCAACCTTCTTGGACCCTGTTGACTACAGATGCATCTCTCTCGGGATGGGGAGCCCATTTGGACGAAGACTCCATAAAGGGAGTCTGGAGCGCTCCAGAAAGAAGGACCTCGTCCAACTGGAAGGAGCTCAGAGCTGTATATCGTGCTTTACTCCATTTCTCGCCTCTTCTCAAGGGAAGAGCAGTCAAAATCCGGTCAAACAACATGACCACAGTGCTGTACGTGAACAGACAGGGAGGCACCAGATCACCAACCCTCCTGAGGGAGGCAGATCTGATATTTACATGGGCAGAGAAAAATCTAACCCATTTATCCGCAGTTCACATCAAGGGCTCCCTGAACATAGTAGCGGATCGGTTGAGTTGGGGTCATGCCGTATCAGGAAAATGGTCACTCAATCCAGAAGTCTTTCATCAGATTACCCTGAAGTGGGGTCTTCCAGAAATAGACCTCATGGCAACCCGACTCAACGCCAAGGTGGAGACGTTCTGTTCCCTTTACCAGGAGGACAATCCCTTGGCAGTGGATGCCCTGTCCATCCCTTGGAGGTCCAGGCTGGCATACATTTTCCCTCCAATTCCAATAATACCGAAGGTATTGATGAAAATCAGACAGGACCAAGTCTCTGTGATAGCCATCATTCCATTCTGGCCAAAAAGAGCTTGGTTTTCCCAACTCATGGAGATGAGTCGAGGGATATATTGGAGGCTTCCCCCCATCCAGAACCTGGTTTCCCAAGGATCTCTGAAGTGCCAGGATCTCTGGAGATTCAACCTGACAGCCTGGAGGTTGAGCAGTCCCTACAACAGGATAGAGGACTGTCAGAGGCCGTCCTGAAGACCCTTTATTCTGCAAGAGCAGACTCTACCAATAAGAACTACCAGAGGACAGCCAAGATTTTCATGGAGTGGTGCTCCAAGAAGGGTATTAATAATCTACAACCTTCAACGGCATATTTTAAATTTTCTTCAGGACGGTTTGGATAAGGGCCTTGCCCCTGCCACTTTGAAAGTGCAGATTGAGGCCCTCTCCGCTCATTTGAACAGATGTCTGTCTCAGGATCCTCTGGTTGCAAGGTTCCTTAAAGGGGCAATGAGGCTAAAGCCCTCAGTATCATCTCCAGTTCCCCAGTGGGACCTTGCGGTAGTCCTTACAGGCCTGTGCGGTCCTCCATTTGAACCCTTGGAGACTACGGAGCTAAAATATTTAGCCTACAAAACCGCTTTTTTTTTGTTGGCTATTACATCTGCCAAAAGAGTAGGGGATCTCCAGGCTCTCTCTTCTAGAGAACCGTACATTTTGTTTTTTGCAGATAGGGTGCACATTAGATTTTTGCCTGGGTTTAACCCTAAGGTCCCCTCATGCTATAATAGCAATCAGCTAATTTCGCTACCATTGTTTTTCCCCACTCCAACCTCTGAGGAGGAAGAAAAGCTCCGCACCTTAGATGTGGTAAGGTGTCTGCGGATTTACCTATCCCGCACTCAACCGTTTAGAAAGGCCGAAAACCTACTAATTAATATGCAGGGTAAAAACAAAGGCCTCAAGGCTTCCAAGCCTACTCTATCCACATGGATCAAGGAGACAATTAAGTCTTCCTTCCTTATTGAGGAGTTACTCCCTCCAGTTTTTTCTACGGCCCACTCGACCAGGGCTGTGTCGACTTCTTGGGCTGAGTACCGGGTCCTTACCTTTGGACCAGATTTGTGCGGCTGCATCATGGTCATCTCAGTTGACCTTTGTTAAACATTATCGTTTAGACGTCCGCAGTTCCCAGACAACTGCCTTTGGTCAGACAGTCCTTGACGTTGTAAGGCGAGGAAAGCCTCCCTAGGGGAATTACTTGCTATCTCCCCATATTGTGCTGCTGTCGGACGTAAGGGGAATCGTTGATTGTAATGTCAATCTGTATTCCCTTAGTCCAGACAGCAGCACAAGGCTTCCCTCCCTAGAAGCTTGTTTCCTTTTACTTTATAATTTACACAGTGGAGGGAGGTCTCAGGTGCCCTCTTATAGGGCCAGTAGGAGGCACCTTAAATTTGGTGCTAATTAAAGGTTCCACTGTCCTAAACAACACACAGGGGCAGAGATACCGCATATTGTGCTGCTGTCTGGACTAAGGGAATACAGATTGACATTACAATCAACGAATTACTTATATTTGCAAAAATGTTTAACTTTTAATCATTTATAAATTCAAAAATGGTTATGTTTGTGGGAATACCCCTTTAATGATCAAAACATTTTTGGTCTCAAAAAAATGAAAGCATTTTTCTTGCACTTGTTTTTTCTCATACATTTTTAATTTTTTTTTTTTTTTTACCCTTACAGAATGCAGCCATTTTTAAATTTTATCATTTAATTTAATTTTAAGTTTTCATTTAATAATGAAAGCCATAATTTTTTCAGTTTTCCATTTACAGTTGCATGAGGGCTTTTTTTTTTTTTTTTTATTGTACTTCAGAACCTTTTAATGTTCTATACAATGTAGTGGGAAGTTGGAAAAAAAAATCAAAATAGAGTGAAATTGAAAAAATTTAGTACTGTTTCTTATAGGTTTTGTTTTTACAGCTTTTACTGTGCAGTAAAAATGACATGTTAGCTTCATTCTTCAGATTAGTATGATCAGTGATACCAGATTTAGTTACTAGATATAGTTTTTTTAATGTTTTCACCTTTACAAAAATTCAAAATTTGAAAGCAAAAAAAAATCCTTGAGTTGCCATATTCTGACATCCATATTGCATAGGGCAATTCCCCTATGTAACTAGCTACATAACTATGGCAGGCCTGGGACTCCTCAGAAGGTTCCCGGTTGCCATAGTAACAGAATGGATCCTGCAATTGCGCCACAGATGAAGTCCCCCGTTAAGATTTTTTTTTTTTTTTATAAAGTGAAAGTAACCACCCAGATGCTGTGGTCGCACTTGACCTCAGCAACTGAGTGGTTAAATGCCTGTGATCAGAGATGACTCTGATCATGGACACTGGTACTGGGTCACTGCTATTTGAAACAGCAGAGAACTGGCGTCTACTGCACCTGTTCTGCTTCTGAGCGGGCCCCATAGTTAGTCAAGTGTACCAGGATGTTCATGTACATCCGAGTGCACATAGGGAATTAGGCTGTGTAGCTGTTTGTGATGTGAATCCTATATCCTTTAACAATCCTTTTTGGGCAAATATATAAATATATGTTGCCATTAAAATATGTTATATTTTTCATCATACAACACAAATGGAAACTATTCCTTTATTACTAGTGAACATGCTGCTTGTTTTTAGGGCTATTGTATCTGTCATGGTTGATGTATAGGAGGGGCAGTGACATTTCACCTTTAAAGATTCAATGAAGTTTTGACAACTAAAGTATATTACTAACTTTCATCATTTTAAACCTCAAAACTTTTCTGTAGATCACAACTTACAAAACAGTGTATTAACATATTGGTTTGTTTAAGCTTCCTTTGGTTGATCAAATCAATATATTGGTTTGGCTTTCTGGGAAGAAATAAGTACAGCTGAAATGATCTTGTTTTTATTATCTCTTCGCCGGTTTTGCAGAAGTCAAGAAAACACATCCAGCCTAAATACTGTATGCACCCTGTACAGTATGGTGGATAAGCTCCTGGAAAGAATATGTTAATTGGAAATTATGTGCTTACTTCTAACACAGACATTTGTGAAATACAGCACATTCACCTGCTCCAACTCTGCATACTTCAATAGGTGCCAAACCACCAATTTTGGCACAGTTGGATTTTTTTTTCTCTAACTCCCACCATTCCTGAGAAATACTTGTAGTTAGTTTCAACACAAAATATGGTAATTAGGCTCTCTACTGTCAGGTGGGCGGTCCTAGGCTGGAGCATGCAGAATGTGGCAACTCACCTGACAGTAAAAAACAAATTAGCATATTTAATGCTGAAAGTAAGTGCTTGATTAGTCAGGAATGTTGGGGGTTAGACAAATAATTCCAACTTTCCTGGAATCAGTGGAGTGGTACCAATTGAAGGATGCAAAGAGTTGGAGTTGGTGGATGTAGTGAAAGGTCCTCTTTAAAGTACAATGTGCATGTTTTGTGTTTGTATTTTGTGAGGCAACATTACATACTAGCAACATTGCTTCAAAGCTCCAAACATATTTATTTTGATAACTTCTTGAAATAAGCTCTAAGCTTGCTCATTTGAGTAAATGCACATCTGCGTTCGGCTTCCGTTCGGGAAGTCTGCTTTGGGAACCCCCATCCCCAACGGAAACCTATTTGCATAGAAAAGTGGTTTACGTAAGGAAACCTGCGGACCCCATAGACTATAATGGGGTCTGTGTGGTTTCCGCTTGGTTTCTGCATGAAACATGCGGAGAGGAAAGTGATGCTTGCAGCACTTTTCTCTCCGCTTCCTTCGTGCAGAAACCGAGCGGAAACCATACGAACCCCATTATAGTTTATGGGGTCCACAGGTTTCCTTAGGTAAACCACTTTTCTATGCGGACTCCTGGCAGGGAAACCGAACGCAGATGTGAACTGGCCCTCAGCCACATTAGTGTTAATACTTTGTATATTGACAACAGTGTCATCCTTACATAAGTGAGTTAATTTTGTATATCATTTTCATTGGTCAGCAATAGTATTAGCTAAATGGCCCCGTGAAAAACTCATATAAAGCATTGCAAAAGCATGTGTATTATCTTTCTGGACATTTTTTTATGTTAGACTATACATGATCTTTGAAAGTATGGTTTCATTAGCCTTTGAAACAGTTCATGCAACAAAATGCCTTAACATTTGTGCTCTTACCCTAATTTGCATCCTTCCTACATTACCCAAAAAGAAAAAAAAATTGACTCAATCTGTATGTGAAATGATAATTATGGAACAGATTCTAAGATGACATATTAATTCTATTGAATGGCACCAAAGACCAATTCTCTGAATTTGTACGGCTGTTAAACATTAATGAGATAGGTTTATTTTTTACATCGGACATACCGGATGTATCTATTACCTTTCTTGACCTCGTGATTTGGAAATCTTTTGAGGGAAATTGAGCACTACTATCTACAGGAAGGAGACAGCGAAAAACTGTTTCCTTTGTTTATGCACAAAGTGAACCTTTTTATCAGATTACCAGAGTGCTTCTCTTAACCTAACACATAAACTCTATCAGAGGGGCAATCCTGGTGAGGTGCAGCTTAGTGCCCACCAGCTCGCGGTGGCATCCGACCGGAATGACCTAAAATCAAGACCAAGGTCAGGTAGTGATGAAACTTGAATTATTGTACCTATGATAGAGCCCATTGGGAAGTTATGAACGTGTTGTTGCAATACTCGAACATTCTGCATTCGGATCCAGATGTGGGCCCATTGTTGAAAGCCAGACCCTCAATTACATAAAGAAGAGGGCAAAGTTTTAAAGATATCTTGGTCCACAGCCACTTGAAACCTCTTCTACAATTTGATTGATAAACCAGTAGTGTGAATTTATACTTACTTGTCTTATGATTTCCAATGTTAACTACATGCTATCAGTGTGACTTGTGTTAAACAGCTCAGCTGTTCTGTTCATGTAAACATAGAGGGGTCTGCTGTCTCTATGGACCGCACCATTGGATAAAGGCTGTGCATATGCAGTTCGTCTAGTATACCTTCATCCAACCTCCTGTGACATAACGTCTTCCGATTGGACTGACATAACAAGAGGGGCATTCATTAGGGCTCACGCCCTCACAGCCGTGTATTAATGTTGAGGGGGGAGCGGGGATACTAACATTGCTCTCATTTTAGGGGCTTTGAAAACTGACCAATTATCTACTTGTACTCACCTTTGATGAAATGCTTCTCATACTTTAGAATAGAAATGCGTTAGCTGGTTACATTTGGATGCTTTGACCCTTTTGGTTTTGCATTCCATTACTACCTCTCAACAACTGAGGTTGTTGTTATTTGGGAGGTACGAGTGTTTTCGTTTCAATTGGTAGGATTACTGCCTGATTTGTCAGCATCACAATTATTAAATTATTAAATTATTCCCCATAATCCTGTGGGTAGACTTCCAGGTGTTAATCTAATAGCCTCAAACAGGGGTCACATATCCACCACCTGTTCTCTATAATATCTAGCTTTGTGACTGCTCCCTGGGGAAATTCTAATACACGGTGAATTGTCATATTAGTATCTATCTTTGTTGTTTGTCCTTGTGAGATTTTTGCTGATGTTTTTCGGTTTCGATATTATCTTTTAATATATAAACAATAAAGAATTATTTAACAACTTTACTTTAGGCAGTGACTCTCCAACAAATTGATATACTCATTAGGGCACAAAACATTCTATCTCATATTGATATTCTATTTCTAACATTACATACTGGCAACATTCCTGCCAATATTCCTATGTTCGAAGCTCTGAACATATTTATTTTAATGACTTCTTGGAATAAGCTTTAAGCTTGCTCATGTGAGTAAATACAATTAAACCACATTAGTGTTAATACTTTGTATATTGACAAGTGTGCCACCCTAACATAAGTGAATTAATTTTGTATGACATCATTATCATTGGTCAGCAATAGTATTAGCTAAATGGTCCTGTGAAAAGCTCATGTAAAGCATTGCAAAAGCATGTGTATTATCTCAGTGAGTTTCTGGACATAATTTTATCTTAAACTATACATGATCTTTGCAATTATGTTTTCATTAGCCTTTGAAACAGTTCATATAACGAAAGGTCTTAACATTTGTGCTCTTACCCTAATTCTAATCCTTCCTACATCACCCAAAAAGAAAAAAAAAATTGACTCAATCTGTATGTAAAATGACATGCTGACAGGAAATTATTACACGTCATTACACTTCTTAAAACACAATTTACCCAGCCTTTGCAAATTATTCTCCAGTGAGGGTGAGGGGGTAATGGAAACTGTCTATTCCACTTACGGTTGTCACTCTTAGTTTAGCCTATACAATGAATGAACAATTTATGTTTTCTCTTCTGTGTCTCTGTTCTCTCTCTATCTGCCATTACATCTATCCTTGTAGCCTTATCTATCTATCTATCTATCTATCTATCTATCTATCTATCTATCTCTATTTCTTATAATATATTTAATGGCATGTGTATACATGAGCACTTGCTGTGAATGCAAATGTATTTAGATCTCATAAGATTTAGATATTGAGATTGGTTTTTCATGGCTTGGTATGTATTTTTTTTTTCTTTTTTCCATAAAAAATGACAGTAAATCATAAATAACATACCACGGTATTTACTCATATAATAATAGTTGTGTCTCAGTATTAAGATATATATAAACATTGAAACAGCAGCAGTGAATGGATGATAACTGCTAGGGGTTGTGGTTGAATGAAATAGTGGTCCTAAATGTATGGTGATGCTTCGTTCAGTTCTATGTGGCTAATAAAGAAGATCATTGTTTAGCTATATTTGGCAGTTATATTGAGTTCAATGGAGTAGAAGTGCCTATGCATGATTGCTGCTCTATTCAACCATTCTTGGCAGCAGTTTGCCGCTGGGGGGAACTGGGAACTTGGAAATCACATTCTGGCGATCAGTGGGTGTTCCAGTAGTCAGACCCCCGCAAATCTAGCAGTTATTACATATCTAGTGGATATGTGATAATCCAATATTATCAGTGTACTGCTTTAACATGGTTAGAGTCACTTACACAAGCCAGATTGATAAATTCTGTATAGTATGCATAATCAAACATATTACCTGGAAATTTTACAGTAGTATTGATTGTGTATTAACAATGATTACGTTGCTCTTCAAATTACAATAGCTTAGCCATCCTTCTCCATTAGACTTTGATTCTATGGAATTCTCTATTTCCCTAATGCACTAAAACAAGTATCAATCAGAAAATACTTAACATTAAGAAAATATTGGGGTTGCACTGCCTGTCAGTCATAATTATAATATAAAGCACATTAATTTATTAGATCATTGGAAAAATTTATTTTAGCTGTCTTAAAATATATATATATTTTATGGGGGCATGGCCAGTGACACATGAAGGAAGAAGCTTGCTCCAGTGCAATTTGGGATATTAGCAGCACTTATCAACATACAGTGGATACGGAAAGTATTCAGACCCCTTTTCATTTAATTTCTCATTAATGTACACTCAGCACCCCATCTTCTTCCAGGATATCGCTTTACTTGGCCGCATTCATCTTTCCTTCAATTGCAACCAGTTGTCCTGTCCCTGCAGCTGAAAAACACCTCCATAGCATGATGCTGCCACCACCATTTTTCATTGTTGGGATTGTATTGGGCAGGTGATGAACAGTGCCTGGTTTTCTCCACACATACCACTTAGAATTGATGCCAAAAAGTTCAATCTTTGTCTCATCAAACAAGAGAATCTTATTTCTCATAGTCTGGGAGTCCTTCATGTGTTTTTTGGCAAACTCTATGCGGGCTTTCATATGTCTTGCACTGAGGAGAGGCTTCCTTCGGGCCACTCTGCCATAAAGCCCCGACTGGTGGAGGGCTGCAGTGATATTTGACTTTGTGGAACTTTCTCCCATCTCCCTACTGCATCTCTGGAGCTCAGCCACAGTGATCTTTGGGTTCTTCTTTACCTCTCTGACCAAGGCTCTTCTCCCACGATTGCTCAGTTTGGCTGGACTAAGGTCTAGGAAGAATTCTGGTCATCACAAACTTCTTCCATTTAAGGATTATGGAGGCCACTGTGCTCTTAGGAACCTTGAGTGCTGCAGAAATTCTTTTGTAACATTGGCCAGATCTGTGCCTTGCCACAATTTTGTCTCTGAGCTCCTTGGGCAGTTCCTTTGACCTCATGATTCTCATTTGATCTGACATGCACTGTGAGCTGTGAGGTCTTATATAGACAGGTGTGTGCCTTTCCTAATCAAGTCCAATCAGTTTAATTAAACACATCTGGACTCCAATGAAGGAATAGAACCATCTCGAGGAGGATTTGAAGGAAATGGACAGCATGTGAGTTAAATATGAGTGTCACAGCAAAGGGTCTGAATACTTATGACCATGTGATATTTCAGTTTTTCTTTTTTATTAAATTTGCAAAAATATCTAAATTTCTGTTTTTTTCTGTTAAGATGGGGTGCTGAGTGTACATTAATGAGAAATAAAATGAACTTTTTTGCTTTTATCAAATGGCTGCAATGAAACAGTGAAAAATTTAAATGGGTCTGAATACTTTCTGTACCCACTGTAAGAGAGCCCTAAAAACCTGCCCAAAATGTTTCCTGAGGTTCCCACAACTACTAGGAGCAAAATGGTGTGTGACAAACCTAAGCAGAGCCCACTTAAGCTGACCAGCAACTGAAAACTGCAAGCATGGATGGAAGATGGAAGATGACACTTCTACCTCTAGCAGAGCTATCTCACAGCATTCACCAGTAGTAAGTGATGCCCCATCAGATCCTCTTCTTCTGTTAACCCTCTTTTGCTAGTAGTCTAACATTGCATACATCATTAATTCTCCCAGCTATGCCAATCTTCCATGATATCTGTATAAGGACACCTTCATTACTACCCACCAAGGGCATAACTAGGTAATATGGGGCCTCATAGAAAGCTTTGGACATCCCCCCCAGGCTTCCACATGGTATAATACCCCCTGTACTAGCCAACACACTGTATATTGCCCCTTTATTAGCCCTATGCAACATATTGCCTCCTTTATTGGCCCCATACAATATACTGCCCCCATGAAGGGTCCCCATACAGTACGGGCCCTTGTAATAGGCCCTCCTACATCAAGAGTGCATGTTACACACTTCCATACAATAAGGCCCCCCATGCAGTAAAGTCCCCTGTTACAGGCCCCCAGGCAGTAGGTGCTCCTATTACAGGCCCCCATACCATAAGGGTTCATGTTACAGGCCCCCATACAATGACTACCACATCTCTACAATTAGCTATTTAGACTGATCCTCAGCACTTTTAATCCCTTGGCACTGCATTGGACGAGTCTAAGCATGCAACCCAATCTACCACTATGAGAGTGCTACTTGCAGATTTTAAAGCATCTCTAGAAAAAGATCTCTGGAAACTATCCAGTGGTAAGTTAGCATATTGGGAGATTTTGCAATTCACATTAAAAAAAATTGCAGAGTTCAAAGTTTCCCATAATGAGCTAGTTGATATTGCTAATACCATGGAGTAGGAAATGAACACAGTTAAGTTAAAACTCACAGACATAGAGCCTCCAAGCACAGGGAGATCAGGGGGATCCTGAGATTTATTACAATTGAGGACTTTCAGACTTTCTCACTGATTTCTTTGCCACTGTATTGTCTGAGGCTGTACATACAGATCTGACTATTGATTGAGCACATAGATTTCCTAATCCCAGGTCTCTATCTGCTACTATTCAGAGAGATGTTATAGCAAGAATGCAATCTTCCATACCAAATAGACATCACATACAGACCTTCCTAGCACATGATGTGGGTGCAGCTGTCAGGGGTTAATACACTCGCTCAATTTTTCACTCACCCTTCACTTAGACTACAAAATGAGCATAAATCACACCCCAACAAAGTCCATGCACCCCAAAATCATGCTTCCACCACTACTGACTTTGGGCTCAGCAGAAACCCCATTCACATATGCATGCATCTCTCCAACAGTCAGACGCAAACACACTTTAAAAAGATAATGGATTCATAAAACCCAAAGTACCATTAAATCTAATGATTTAGTACCCAAAGAATTCAGTGCTGATATATACAGTCATATGAAAAAGTTTGGGCACCCCTATTAATCTTAATCATTTTTAGTTCTAAATATTTGGGTGTTTGCAACAGCCATTTCAATTTGATATATCTAATAACTGATGGACACAGTAATATTTCGGGATTGAAATGAGGTTTATTGTACTAACAGATAATGTGCAATATACATTAAACCAAAATTTGACCGGTGCAAAAGTATGGGCACCTCAACAGAAAAGTGACATTAATATTTAGTAGATCCTCCTTTTGCAAAAATAACAGCCTCTAGTCGCTTCCTGTAGCTTTTAATCAGTTCCTGGATCCTGGATGAAGGTATTTTTGACCATTCCTCTTTACAAAACAATTCCAGTTCAGTTAAGTTTGATGGTTGCCGAGCATGGACAGCCCGCTTCAAATTATCCCACAGATGTTCAATGATATTCAGGTCTGGGGACTGGGATGGCCATTCCAGAACATTGTAATTGTTCCTCTGCATGAATGCCTGAGTAGATTTGGAGCTGTGTTTTGGATCATTGTCTTGCTGAAATATCCATCCCCGGCGTAACTTCAAATTCGTCACTGATTCTTGTACATTATTCTCAAGAATCTGCTGATACTGAGTTGAATCCATGCGACCCTCAACTTTAACAAGATTCCCGGTGCCGGCATTGGCCACACAGCCCCAAAGCATGATGGAACCTCCACCAAATTTTATAGTGGGTAGCAAGTGTTTTTCTTGGAATGCTGTGTTTTTTTGACGCCATGCATAACGCCTTTTTGTATGACCAAACAACTCAATCTTTGTTTCATCAGTCCACAGGACATTCTTCCAAAATGAAGCTGGCTTGTTCAAATGTGATTTTGCATACCTCAGGCGACTCTGTTTGTGGCGTGCTTTCAGAAACGGCTTCTTTCGCATCACTCTCCCATACAGCTTCTCCTTGTGCAAAGTGTGCTGTATTGTTGACCGATGCACAGTGACACCATCTGCAGCAAGATGATGCTGCAGCTCTTTGAAGGTGGTCTGTGGATTGTCCTTGACTGTTCTCACCATTCTTCTTCTCTGCCTTTCTGATATTTTTCTTGGCCTGCCACTTCTGGGCTTAACAAGAACTGTCCCTGTGGTCTTCCATTTCCTTACTATGTTCCTCACAGTGGAAACTGACAGGTTAAATCTCTGAGACAACTTTTTGTATCCTTCCCCTGAACAACTATGTTGAACAATCTTTGTTTTCAGATCATTTGAGAGTTGTTTTGAGGAGCCCATGATGCCACTCTTCAGAGGAGATTCAAATAGGAGAACAACTTGCAATTGGCCACCTTAAATACCTTTTCTCATGATTGGATACACCTGGCTATGAAGTTCAAAGCTCAGTGAGGTTACAAAACCAATTTTGTGCTTCAGTAAGTCAGTAAAAAGTAGTTAGGAGTATTCAAATCAATAAAATGATAAGGGTACCCAAATTTTTGCACCGGTCAAATTTTGGTTTAATGCATATTGCACATTTTCTGCTAGTACAATAAACCTCATTTCAATCCTGAAATATTACTGTGTCCATCAGTTATTAGATATATCAAATTGAAATGGCTGTTGCAAACACCCAAATATTTAGAACTAAAAATGATTAAGATTAATAGGGGTGCCCAAACTTTTTCATATGACTGTATAAAAAGGAAGCAAACAAGATGACAATTAAAGTAAACTGTTTTTATAAATGAAAGGAAAAAAACAGAAAAACCTGATAACTTTTTTATTTCCATTGAGCTCACAGTCTTTTGAAATGTGAAGCTCCTGGCTTGTGCTTAACCACACCCCTTCAATGGTACCCCCACATGAGTTAAATCATCCTCATCTGTTGATGGCTTCCTATTTTCCTCCAGTATGGCTTTTGAGACAAGGCCATCAGCTAATTTAGACAATTCTGGTTCCCTGTCTAAACCATCTCAGATTATGAATGGTTCCCAGCAGGGCTGCCTTCTCTCACCTTTAATTTTTGCCCTTGTAATGGAGCCCTTTGTCCAGAAGATAAAGACCCCTCCACTTATCTTAGGTATACCAATCAGACCTATAGAACATTGTATTGGCCTTTTTGCAGATGTAATCTTGAGCATGTTTTCACCTGCTGCTTCTACCCCCCCCCCTTGTCAAAAGTTCTAACAGCCTATTTCAGATTCTTCAAAATTATATGTCTAGATTTATTAATTTGCCAATATTGTTGATTGGTCGGATTGCAACTATTAAAATGGTACTGCTACCAAAGATCATATACTACTTTATGTAATCTACCGATACAAGTGCCTGAATATCTTCTTACACGTATACAATCCCTCCTTGAAAAACTGGTGAGTACATGACATGCCTAAACAAGGGGTAGAAATGGATCAAGTGTGATAGAGATTCCTAATATGAAATACTTTCTTTAGTCCATACAACTAAGATGGCTCCTGCCTTCCACTCTCCAACTGTTTTGCCAGCGTCTGGTCATCGAACATCATAGCTCAGCATAGCCAAACATATTGCCTATTAGGTTTTTAGACACTTCTATGGAGACTCTCCAAGTTAATATCCCCAATTACAATTATAGTACTTGAATTATTCGAACATTAGTTCATATGATGGATCAGTGTTTTCTCCTTTATGTCTCTTCAGAGTAAATACTCTATATCTCCTAGATATTTTAATAAGTATTTTCAACTCTAACATTTGACCTCATCCTTGTACTGTATGTCACAATTTCTCCCTTTAAATCACTTTATGAAGTCTTTATCTCTAATAAAGAACGTATGATTAAAGTTAAATCTACAGCATACCTAGCAATTACCTCACAATTTAGGACCAGATAGGAGCATGACATATCTTGGACATTCAGAGACATACAGTGCCTTACGAAAGTATTCGGCCACCTTGAACTTTTCAACCTTTTGCCACATTTCAGGCTTCAAACATAAAGATATTAAAAAAATTTTGGTGAAGAATCAACAAGTGGGACACAATTGTGAAGTGGAACAAAATTTATTGGTTATTTTAAACTTTTGTAAAAAATAAAAAACTGAAAAGTGGGGTGTGAAATATTATTTGGCCCCTTTACTTTCAGTGCAGCAAACTCACTCCAGAAGTTCAGTGAGGATCTCTGAATGATCCAATGTTGTCCTAAATGACTGATGATGATAAATATAATCCACCTATGTGTAATCAAGTCTCCGTATAAATGCACCTGCTCTGTGATAGTCTCAGGGTTCTGTTTAAAGCACAGAGAGCATCATGAAGACCAAGGAACACACCAGGCAGGTCCGTGATACTGTTGTGGAGAAGTTTAAAGCCGGATTTGGATACAAAAAGATTTCCCAAACTTTAAACATCCCAAGGAGCACTGTGCAAGTGATCATATTGAAATGGAAGGAGTATCAGACCACTGCAAATCTACCAAGACCCGGCCGTCCCTCTAAACTTTCATCTCAAACAAGGAGAAGACTGATCAGAGATGCAGCCAAGAGGCCCATGATCACTCTGGATGAACTGCAGAGATCTACAGCTGAGGTGGGAGAGTCTGTCCATAGGACAACAATCAGTCGTACACTGCACAAATCTGGCCTTTATGGAAGAGTGGCAAGAAGAAAGCCATTTCTCAAAGATATCCATAAAAAGTCTCGTTTAAAGTTTGCCACAAGCTACCTGGGAGACACACCAAACATGTGGAAGAAGGTGCTCTGGTCAGATGAAACCAAAATCGAACTTTTTGGCCACAGTGCAAAACGATATGTTTGGCGTAAAAGCAACACAGCTCATCACCCTGAACACACCATCCCCACTGTAAAACATGGTGGTGGCAGCATCATGGTTTGGGCCTGCTTTTCTTCAGCAGGGACAGGGAAGATGGTTAAAATTAATGGGAAGATGGATGGAGCCAAATACAGGACCATTCTGGAAGAAAACCTGTTGGAGTCTGCAAAAGACCTGAGACTGGGACGGAGATTTATCTTCCAACAAGACAATGATCCCAAACATAAAGCAAAATCTACAATGGAATGGTTCACAAATAAACGTATCCAGGTAATAGAATGGCCAAGTCAAAGTCCAGACCTGAATCCAATTGAGAATCTGTGGAAAGAGCTGAAAACTGCTGTTCACAAACGCTCTCCGTCCAACCTCACTGAGCTCGAGCTGTTTTCCAAGGAAGAATGGACAAGAATTTCAGTCTCTCGATGTGCAAAACTGATAGAGACATACCCCAAGTGACTTGCAGCTGTAATCGCAGCAAAAGGTGGCGCTACAAAGTATTAACTTAAGGGGGCCAAATAATTAGGCACGCCTCACTTTTCAGTTTTTTTATTTTTTACAAAAGTTTAAAATATCCAATAAATTTCGTTCCACTTCACGATTGTGTCCCACTTGTTGATTCTTCACCAAAAAATTAAAATTTTATATCCTTATGTTTGAAGCCTGAAATGTGGCAAAAGGTTGAAAAGTTCAAGGGGGCCGAATACTTTCTCAAGGCACTGTATAATGGCAACACACATAGTTTAGCTCACCAAACCTCTACATGTGTTAATCACTTGGAGGTTTCATGAAAACTCCTCTGTATGTGGTATCTCACCCCATAGTGCATATCTAAATATTTCCAGGTTCTTTAAATGTCTGTTGGAGATGTCATCAACAGGTGGGAACTTTAATGCATGTCTGGTGGTATTATACACTTATTATTACACCACTATAGAATCATGTGTATGCCACACTTAAGATGATTTTAAAATCTAAAGTTCCATGGGGTTCACATGTGGCTTTATTATCTTTGGGACTGGAGACACTCTCTCTGTCTCAGACCTAGTTATAGGTGCCCATTATCAGGGTATGGGGCTCACACCACGATATATAAATGCATTGTTTAGCAATTCTGTGGGGTATACGTACACCTTACTTACCAGCTACACACACCTTTGACTCTAGATGCAATCATAATAGGAAATTCCGTTTCCAAACTCCCTTACAGCTCATCTCTCATACTAGGCTACACAGGAGTGAAACAACCTTTTACATTTATGCATCCACACAAAGGTGCCACCACTCGCCACTTTTCGGTAGGAGAAGACACCAGTATACCTTGGGTAACAAAGATGAGTGATATTCACTCTTTTTGAAATTGGAGGCATCTTAGAGGCAAAGCACAATGTTATTAAATATTAGATTTAATATACATAAAAGATACTGTGCATTAACAATAAAAAGATGGACTAAAAATACATATAAACAAGGTGAAATAAAAGGGGATTAAAAGTACGGATCTGGTTTTAAGTCTGAGACAGAATTCACATCAGCTCCAAGGAACCTGACAACAGGGTTCTGTGCCACATGGTTTTTTATACACCTTTAGCTCACCTCATTTCCTATAACTCCCACTTCTGCTGTTATACTTTTTCCTTTTGTTCCTTTTTCATCAGCAAGTTCCCACATGATCCACTGTGGCAATGTCTGTATGGTGAAATGGTTTAGATTGTCCATAATTGAATTATCTCCTGGGACTGGTTATCTCTCTGGATTTCCTGGATTGCACACAAATTGCAAAGGCTGAGCTGACACATTGAAGCAAACTTCTCAGCGACACTGAGCACAACAGTTAAAACACATAATTTGTACAGTATGATATGTACATATTTCATCACACCCATGTTCTTACATGTTCATGTATAGCCCAATAGTGGAAATATTCTGATATTACTACCAAATCTGAAATCCTAAACACAGTTCATCAGAACTATGTTACAGAGTATATTATTGTTAACCAAGTGGGCTGATTGTTGAACTTTAAAAATTGATGGTCCAGTTGGTAATTATTTTCAAATGCTAACATACAGTGGCATGCAAAGGTTTGGACACCCCTGGTCAAAATGACTGTTATTGTGAACAGTTAACCAATTTATTTTTTGGAAAAAAAAATTATTTTCATATTTTACATTTTTAAAATAACAAAAAATTTAAATGACCCAATGCAAAAGTTTGGGCACCCTGCATGGTTAGAACCTAGTAGCACCCCCTTTGGAAAGTATCAGCTTGTAAACACTTTTTGTAGCCAGCCAAGAGTCTTTCAATTCTTGTTTGAGGGATTTGCATGCACTGCTCTTTTGAGGTCTAGCCACAGATTTTCAATGATGTTCAGATCAGGGGACAGTGAGGGCCATGGTAAAACCTTCAACTTGCGCCTTTTTAGGTAGTCTATGGTGGATTTTGACATGTGTTTAGGATCATTATCTATTTGTAGAAGCCATCTTCTTTTCAGCTTTATTACAGATGGTGTAATGTTTGCTTCAAGAATTTGCTGAAATTTCATTGAATCCATTTTTCCCTCTACCTGTGAAATATTTCCTGTGCCATTGGCTGCAACACAACCCCAAAGCATGATTGATCCACCCCCATGCTTAAAGGGGTTGCCCAGGCAAAAATGGAAAACCTGTTTAAGTTCTAAATAGACTGGGGGCAGCGAAAAAAAATTTTAAAAAATTCATACTCACCTTTCTCGGCACGTGCTAACGTGTGGCAGAAGTCCCAGCCACGTGTGACCACTGAGGCCAATCACTACCTGCAACATCACGGGTTTCTTCCTGAGGCCTGCTGAGGCGGTCACATGCCAATCAGCGACTTCAGCGGAAGGGATCTGTGATGACACAGCCAGTGAACAGTTTCACTTTGAGAAGACGCAGGAGCAGAAGAACTGGAACATGCCGGAGCATTGGGTATTATTTTTTTTTTCACCTCCCCCGGTTGTCTAGGCATAAAAAAAAATGCCTGGACAACCTATTTAATGGTTGGCGAGATGTTACATAGTAGATGAGGTTGGATGAAGACATCAGTCCATCAAGTTCAACCTACAACCCTACAGTCCCCTACAGTGTTGATCCAGAGGAAGGCAAAAAAACCCATGAAGCTTATGCCAATTGCCCCATTTCATGGGAAAAATTTCTTCCCGACTCCAATCTGGCAATCAGTATAAAACCCTGGATCAATGTGCCCTTAAAATCTAAAACCCATAACCCATAATGTTGTTCTGTTCGAGAAAGACATCCAGGCCCTCTTTGAACTTGTTCAATGAATCCACCATCACCACTTCAGAGAGTTCCATAGCCTTGTTGTTCTTACTGGAAAGAATCCTCTTCTATGTTGCTGGTGAAACTTTCTCTCCTCCAGTCGTAGAGGATGTTCATTCCCAGAAATTCTGTGCCCTTTTTTCTCCAAACCTACCTTTGATCATTGTGGCCAAAGAGTTCTATTTTAACCTCATCAGTCACAGGACTTGTTTCCAAAATGCATCAGACTTGTTTAGATGTTCTTTTGCAAACTTCTGATGCTGAATTTTATGGTGAGGACGTAGGAGAGGTTGTCTTCTGAAAGGCCATATTTGTGCAGGTATCGCTGAACAATAGAACAATGTACCACAACTCCAGAGTCTGATAAATGTTCCTGAAGGTCTTTTCAGTCAAGCGGGAATTATGATTTGCCACTCTGACAATCCTATGAGCAGCTGTCTCTGAAATTTTTCTTGGTCTTCCAGACTTTATCTTGACCTCCCCCGTTCTTGTTAACTGCCATTTCTTACATTTTGAGCTGAGGAAAGGGCAACTAGAAAATGCTTTGTTATCTTCTTATAGCCTTCTCCTATTTTGTGGGCCTCTACCATTTTCATTTTCACAGTGCTAGGCAGCTGCTTAGAAGAACCTCTGGCTGCTGTTTTTGGCACAAGGTTAGAGGTGGCTCGGTATTTATAAAGCTGTAAAATTTGCATCACTTGACCTTTTCTTACAATGATAATGAACAAGCCATAATCCTAACTGGCTAACTAAGGTCTGAGACCTTGGTCAAAGTTACCTGAGCACACAAATCTTTCCAATCTTTTGCAAGGTACTCCTTTCCCTTTTTTACTCTAAAATTGTACTCAAACATAATAATACACTGATATTGCTTAAAATTATAGATAAGTGTGTTTCATCTTCAACTTGCTTAAATGTTCACAATAACAATCATTTTGACCAGGGGTGTCCAAAGTTTTGCATGCCACTGTATTTACAGTTCTTTGATTATCCTTTATAGAAGCACTAATCCTCCGTGCTACCTTGGGTTCCCCCATTTTGCATTCAAGCAGGGTCAACAGCGTAGCAAGGACTAGTTTTTTATCGGTTGTTTTTGTTCCTTCTCAGTTTTAGCTTAACTTAGGTTGTTACCTATTTCTCTACATGTTCATTGCTGTCATACCATAAGCTTACAGGTCGCCCTTCTCCACTCACTATATTTCTTATGACAAATTATATATTTAGAGTTGCTGTAGTTCTAGTGAATTGTCCTATTTAGATTGGTATTCATTGCGTAGTATATTTAGAATATGTTTCTTCAGCTCTGTGGACCAGTAGTGACCTCCATCCTTGTTGATGGGCAAGAGCTTGTTCAATTGTGATTGGAAAAACTAATTTTATAGCCTTATCTGTTTACCCTTTGGTATATTATTGTATATTTGCTACAAGATTCTTGATACTATGTGTGTTTTTTTTTTGGCAATTTGCAGTGTGCATGTGTTTTTTTATGGAAAATTAAAACTTTAATTAAATATACAGATATATATATATATATGTGGCATCCCAGAGCTGGCTATGGCTGGGCTGAGGGTGATCTCTGTGCATTGTATTATTTCCTGTTGCTTCATAGCCTGTGTGACATAGCAGGGGGTCCTGAGTCTCACACAACACAGCGCCACCTAGTGAGCCTCACACATGCATTACACCTCCCATAGGATTGAATAGTAACCAAATGTCCAATGGGAGGACATCGCCTGGGAAAAGGGGAGGAGTCAGCTGATCACTGGGTCCCCATGGTAACACCCCTGCAGGAAGGTCCTGCGTGTGAGGAGTTAGAAGTGTGGAGTGTTAGGAGGAGGAGGTGAGGAGATAAGTGTGATGTCCTGTGAAGAAAGCAGTGAGTTTAGTGCAGGAATCTCAAGTCCTAGACAGGCCCAGGAAGGTTGGAGAGCTGACATACTCCAGCTATTCAGAAGATCCTGTCCCCTGTCTGCCTAGCCATCGCCCTGAAGGAAGTCAAGCATCATTATCTTGTCAGCATGAGACTGTGGAGAGAACATTCTGGAACACGTGCTCCATAGCAAGTATCACAGGATCCAGGGGCCAAGGCCAGACCTGTGGAATATCCTGCCACCCTGACTATTGCACCCCGAAACTCTGAGCTATCAGGACCACATAACGTGAGTGGGGAATATTATGTACTAGTATCATGGTGGGCATCCTCCTATGTGCCAAATAGGAGCCCAGACGCACCTTAGGGCTGTAACACTGAAGTATAAGGGGCTAGGAACACCTTTCATCAAGTCTACCCTGCACCCCAGGACTTTGCTGTGTCACCAGGCGTACCCCGTTGTTTTGTGTTGAAGAAACTGTTTAAGCATTTGTGCCTCCACACCCATGGAAGTAAAAGTTCAACTTTACAACCGTTTCTGTGTCTGACTCTGCACCGACAACATCAGGGCGCCCCAAACACCACCAGTCGGCACAGTATAGGGGAAGCGCCCCGGGGGGAACAATCACCACCAACATTTGTGCAGCCCCCTCATCACCGGTACCAGTGGTGGTAACGTGGGACAGCACCAGCGCTGCGCCCTCGTGCCCAGAGACCGTGACAAGTCTGCGCTGTTTGCACCCCGCAATCCCAACTGCAGCGTTACCTTCCATCTGGTCACCGCAAGAAAAACTGGCGTCACGAACAGGATACGGGTGTGTGCCATTTTGAGAAAGTCGCCACGAAAAGTGCGCCAAATTGTCTCCAGAGCATCGGTCTTTATTGTGGACTTTGCTAAGATCAAGTTTATTCCCTGAGAGTGCTTGCCACAAAGAGGGGGGAGCCCTATACCCCTGAAGTAAGCCCTAAAGACTGTCCTCTCAGTGTGTTACAGCCCTGGAAGAGTTAAAACGCCCAGGACTTGTTTGCTGCGCCACATCGCTGTGTAAGAACGCCCACAAAGGGTTAACTGTACCTTGCAAAAGTGCGGGAGATTTTTAGCACTGCCCATGAAGCCAGGAGACCCATCTGCCGCCATCTTAGGAGAGCCCAGAATGCTGAGCGCAATGCTCCAGCGCACCCATACAAGAAAGTGAAAGGCGAATGTGCCGGCACCATTTCTGACTCTCCGGTGCCGCATCACCGTCCCTGTTGTGCACCGCTGATCTCTGGTCCACGCTGCAGTTGCTGTCAGTGAGTACTGTGCCTCCCTGTCCTTGTCTTCAGTCCTCCCACGGCCCCAGCGAGTGTTTTCCGTGTACAGTGTCCGTGGGGAGTGCCACCATTAAAGAGGGGGAGCACACCGTCAGCCTGCATCACAGTGACTCTGTTAATAGCTACAACATTCTTAAAGGGACAGCATTCCAAGTTGTAGTCTCCATTCCCTGCCAGCAAGCAGTTGAGTTTCTTAAAGAGACGGCGACCTAATTTCAGTCATACCTGCAAACAACATGACTGAGCAAAGTGACATTGTGCCATCTGTTTCTAGTGATCCAGCAGTGCCCATGGCGAGCAGCCTACCATTCTCCATGCCATTTTACCCTGGCGCACCATGGCTGCCATGCTACAAAGGGGAGGCGCATTCCCTCAGGGACTTTCGTGAGAAGATGCTGTCTCTCTTCCAGTTCTATCCTCTGAATACAGAACAGCAGATACAGATCCTGCTGGGCCAGCTTGAGGGTGCTGCAGCTAGGGAGGTCAAATCCTGGCCTGCCTCTGACAAAAGAACCCCTGGGCAAATTCTGGACAAACTCCAGGTGAACTTTGACGTGCGATCTGTCTCCGAGGTAAAGATGCGCTTCTTTTCCAGACGACAACTACCTGGTGAGACCCTGCGGGACTATGCTTTATCCCTCCAAGAGGCGTTCAGAGCTGTGGTGCAAGTGGATCCACGTGAGAATGTGGACTCTGATAAAATCTTGCTTGACCGCTTCATAGAAGGGGCGGGTACCACATTGCTCCAGAGTCAGTTGCGAATGCTTGCTGCACAACATCCCAGCATCACGTTTGCTGACTTCAAGGTCCTTGCCATCCAGGTCTTGGGACAGGAGCAGCCCCAGCCGAGCCCAGTCATCTGTGCTCCCTCACCTGGACCCTCAACAAGCATTGCTCCAGTTGCCCTGCCACTACCTCTGGGTACCTCACCTGCTGCCCAAACTGCGCAGACTACACCAGCAGACTCCAGAGATGACCTTCTGGCCCGAGTGGATCATCTGACCCGTGCCATGGAACAGATCACCGTCCGTCTAGATCGTCTGACCCAGCCGTCTTCATCGTCCAGTGATCCTTTGCGAAGTCTCAACATCTCACCTGAGTCGCCACCCAGACGTCCGTCTTCAGTGAAACCTCCGCAGAGTGAGAGGCCATACTGTACCTATTGCCATAGATATGGACACAACAGGCCTCAGTGTTTTCAGTTAAACGGGCCACCCCCGAGGCAGCGGGCCGCCCCTCGGGAGGAAAGAAGAAGGGCCCAGGTGAATCTTCAGTGCCATTGTCACGCTTCGTCTCAGCCTGCCCACACATCACAATCCGGGTGAACGGCGTCCCTCTGACAGCGTTGGTGGACACTGGATCTCAGGTAACAACCCTGCGCAAGCAGGTGTTCCTTGAACATTGGGACTTAGGTGTGTTGAATAGAACACCTGACACATGGATAAATCTGTGTGCCAGCAATGGACAGCCCATACCACGGCAGGGTTATTGGGAACCCACTATCCAGATTGGGGACTTGAAACTGCCTAGACAGGGTGTAATTGTCACTGATGTAGAGGATGATAGGTTTGCAGTTGTAATATTAGGCATGAATGTTTTACGCCATTGCTTTGCAGAAGTGTTGGATGCCTTGCATGCCTCTCTCCTTACAGCTTCTCCCAGTGACCAGCAGACCATTCAGCGGGCCATTCGTGTACTCAATGCCCAGCACAAGTTCGCCAACAAACAAGGTGAAATTGGTCGAGTCCGGATCCAAGATACCCGTCCAGTAACCCTACAGCCTGGAACAGAAACTATGGTGTGGTGCCGTGCCCGTCCGGGCATAGAAAATCAGGACTACGAGGCCTTGCTACAACCCATACAGGTAGATGGCCAACCACTTGTCATGGCTGCCCGCAGCCTTGTCACAGTTTCCAATGGACGTGTTCCTGTCCGCTTAGTCAACTTGGGCGATGCTCCCGTGAACCTCCACAAGTTCCATTCTGTGGCCCTGCTACACCGGTTAGCACCAGAAGACATTCTCTCTGGTGATTCTACCGCCACACAGCGTTCCACCCAAGCTGCTGAGAACATTCAGAATGGAGCCACGAAGTCCTGGTGGGATGAATTGAACGTGGGAGACGCCAATACCCCTATAGAGCACATCAATGGGGTTCGCAATGTGGCCAAGCGTTACCAACAGGCATTCAGCAAACACCCATTGGACTTTGGTAAGACCACGACCATACAACATCGCATTCTGACTGGCGACCACCATCCAATCAGGGAGGGTCACCGTCCAATACCACCAGCGATGTACCAACCGGTGAAAAAGTTGATCCAAGAGATGCGAGATGCTGATGTCATCCGGGAGAGTAACAGCCCCTGGGCAGCCCCGCTAGTCCTTGTCAAGAAGAAAGACGGAACCCTACGATTTTGTGTGGACTATCGTAAACTCAACAACGTCACGCACAAAGACGCATACCCATTGCCGCGGATTGAGGAATCTCTAACGGCTTTGGGATCAGCTACCTGTTTCTCGACCCTGGACTTAACCAGTGGATACTGGCAAGTCCCTATGGCGCCTGAAGATCGTGAAAAGACTGCGTTTACGACCCCGATGGGACTCTTTGAATTCAATAGTATGCCATTTGGGCTATGTAATGCCCCAGCCACATTCCAAAGGCTTATGGAGAGGTGCCTCGGCCATGAGAATTTCCAGAGTGTGCTACTTTACCTGGACGATGTTATTGTATTCTCCCGGACATACCAAGAACACCTTCGTCACCTGTCCGAGGTATTCAAGGTACTTATACAGCACGGCCTAAAGTTGAAGCCCTCCAAGTGCTACCTGTTGAAACCCCAAGTTCACTACCTTGGGCATGTCGTGAGCGCACAAGGCGTCCAACCTGATCCTGAAAAGATCACTGCAGTCCAGAACTGGCGAAGACCAACTACCGTCAAAGAAGTCCGAAGCTTCCTTGGATTCGCAGGTTACTACCGGCGTTTCATACCACACTTCGCCCAAGTAGCCGAGCCTCTGAACGAGTTGTTGCGCGGTTGTCCCAGAGAAAACTACAACCGAAAGCTTCCGGTAGACTGGACAGCGCGTCAAGAGGAAGCCTTTCAAGCGCTTAAAGCACTTCTGACGCAACCACCAATTCTAGCCTATCCCAACTACAGTCAGCCATTCCGCTTGTACACAGATGCAAGTCACCAAGGTTTGGGTGCAGTGTTGTCCCAGGTTCAGGACAACAAAGAGCGAGTCATCGCCTACGCCAGCAGGAGTCTGAGAGGCGCGGAGAAGAACGACCAGAACTATAGTTCTTTCAAACTCGAACTTCTGGCGCTTGTCTGGGCCGTGACAGAGAAGTTTAAAGACTACCTGGCTGCCACACCCTTTACCGTGTACACAGATAACAATCCGTTGGCGCATCTGGACACTGCTCGACTGGGAGCCCTTGAACAACGGTGGGCCTCAAGACTCGCGAATTACAAGTTCTCTGTCAAGTATCGCAGTGGCAAGTCCAACGCTAACGCTGATGCACTCTCAAGGTTGCCTGTGGGAGAAGAACCACCCCGAGAAGACATCTGGGAAGAGGTGGAGATGCCACCATTCTACAACAAGTTTGCCCAACAGGTTGCTATTGGTGTCCCTGTAGAAGGAGAATCTCTGGCGAAAACAGCTGCCGAATCCCTCCAGGAGCCATCTCTGTGGAAAACGTTCCAAGAAGAGAACAGAGTTTTAGGAGAATTGTCAGATTTCCTGCTTACAGGAAGAATACCAACCCGTGTAAAGAGAGGTCTTCATGACGTGGAATTAAAACGCCTTTGGCGACAGAGGAAGCGCCTGTTTGTCCAACGAGGTCTTCTACTTAGAAACACTCTTGATCCTGTCACAGGTGAAAGGCTTCATCAGATCCTCGTACCAAGAAGAGACGCACAGATGATACTTGAGGCGCATCATGACAGATCCGGTCACTTCGGGGTACAAAAGACCGAAGCTACCATCCGTCGTCGCTTCTATTGGGTTGGGATGAGGAGTGACATTGAGAGTTGGTGCCGAGAGTGTCCCGCCTGTAGTATCACCAAGGAAGGTCGAAGAGATCAGAAGGCCCCTCTACATCCAATTAAGACTCAAAAGCCGTGTGAAATTGTTGCTTTGGACCATGTGAAGTTGGGTCCCACACGTTCCGGCTACAGCTACGCTCTGACAATGGTGGATCATTACTCCAAGTTCCTTGTCATCGTGCCTGTCAGAGATCTTACAGCAAGAACTACGGCTGAGACCTTCTACGCAGAGTTTGTCCGCCATTACGGTTGTCCTGAGCATATCCTCACCGACCGTGGATCGGCGTTTGAATCCCAATTGTTCCGTGAGCTGTGTCAGTTCCAAGACTGCAAGAAGTTGCGAACCACAGCGTATCACCCTCAAGGGAATGGTATGTGCGAGAAGGCAAATCAAGTGATCATCGGCATGCTAAGAAAAGCCGCAGTTACACCTGGTGTTGAGTGGCCTGAGCGTATCAAGGACTTGGCCTATATTTACAACAACACACCCCAAACATCTACGGGATACGCACCATTTTATCTAATGTTTGGAAGACAAGGCCAACTTCCTTCAGACTTAACCCTTGGTGTGAAGGTCCCTGACATCATCAATCCACTACCCATAACAGACTGGGTTGTTGAACACCGCCGACGTATGGAGGAAGCTAAAGAGATAGTTGAAACGCGCATGGATGAGGTTCGTAGGAGACAACAGGAGGATTACAACCGTCACGCCCATGCAGCGCCCCTGAAAGTTGGCGACCGTGTATGGTTAAGGAATAACCATCGGAATGGGAAATTGGATCCATTCTGGGAGAAAGAACCATACAGTGTTATCTCCATACCATATCCTGAATCCGACGTGTATGAGATCTCTAAACCTGGGAGACAGCCCCAAGTAGTACACCGAAACCGTCTGAAGCTGTGCCTTAAAGAAGGACTACCCACAGAGGTTCCCCCAGCTGAGACAACGAGTACAGAGATCTTGTCACCTTCTGAAGTGAAAGAGAGACCCCCAACGTTAACTGAGCTTATGTGGGCGCCTAAACTACTACCATTTAGCTGTTATCCACCAATTGCTCTAGTGCAAGAGAACCCTTCGACAGATGATTTAATCGATTTCAGTGACTCTGTTCCTGATTCAAATCTCGTTCCACTTAGGCGTTCTGAGCGTACCACAAAAGGCATACCTCCAACACGCTATAGTGATGCCATGGCTGTCCTTGGGTAAAAGAGGTTAACTGTCTCTGCTTCAGGATATATGTTATTCCTGCTCTGATTACATTAATGTTTTTCCTGTGTGTATATACAGTATATATATAATATCTTGCCATTTAATATAGTATTTACATTTATATGCAACAATCCAAGCCATAGTGCCTGGCTCACCGAGCCAAGGAAGTTCTGTTACCCCATTGCGGTATGGACATTCGTGCTAGAGTGCCTACTCTTCCTTACAGAATGGACTATTTATTGTTTCTCAGAGAGACTCTCATGATAATGGACACTCACGAAATTTGTGCCAGAGAGCCTCTGGACCCATTTGCACTACTGTTGTTTCTATATGGACTGTCTGATGGTACCGCCAAAAGGTTCCATAAGTCTGAGTTTAATTATCTCTCCGTTACCCTTCAGACTTCTCATGGACATTCCAGGACTATGCCGGGAGGTCTTACCTCAAGTTTCTAGGTATTATATTTTTCTAAACTGTTAGTGACATTTGCACTTTATTCGTATTTATTAACGTTATGTTACATTTCTCACCTTCACCCCAGCCCGTCGCCGAGGTCGGCTCAGTGAAAGAGGGGGAGTATGTGGCATCCCAGAGCTGGCTATGGCTGGGCTGAGGGTGATCTCTGTGCATTGTATTATTTCCTGTTGCTTCATAGCCTGTGTGACATAGCAGGGGGTCCTGAGTCTCACACAACACAGCGCCACCTAGTGAGCCTCACACATGCATTACACCTCCCATAGGATTGAATAGTAACCAAATGTCCAATGGGAGGACATCGCCTGGGAAAAGGGGAGGAGTCAGCTGATCACTGGGTCCCCATGGTAACACCCCTGCAGGAAGGTCCTGCGTGTGAGGAGTTAGAAGTGTGGAGTGTTAGGAGGAGGAGGTGAGGAGATAAGTGTGATGTCCTGTGAAGAAAGCAGTGAGTTTAGTGCAGGAATCTCAAGTCCTAGACAGGCCCAGGAAGGTTGGAGAGCTGACATACTCCAGCTATTCAGAAGATCCTGTCCCCTGTCTGCCTAGCCATCGCCCTGAAGGAAGTCAAGCATCATTATCTTGTCAGCATGAGACTGTGGAGAGAACATTCTGGAACACGTGCTCCATAGCAAGTATCACAGGATCCAGGGGCCAAGGCCAGACCTGTGGAATATCCTGCCACCCTGACTATTGCACCCCGAAACTCTGAGCTATCAGGACCACATAACGTGAGTGGGGAATATTATGTACTAGTATCATGGTGGGCATCCTCCTATGTGCCAAATAGGAGCCCAGACGCACCTTAGGGCTGTAACACTGAAGTATAAGGGGCTAGGAACACCTTTCATCAAGTCTACCCTGCACCCCAGGACTTTGCTGTGTCACCAGGCGTACCCCGTTGTTTTGTGTTGAAGAAACTGTTTAAGCATTTGTGCCTCCACACCCATGGAAGTAAAAGTTCAACTTTACAACCGTTTCTGTGTCTGACTCTGCACCGACAACATCAGGGCGCCCCAAACACCACCAGTCGGCACAGTATAGGGGAAGCGCCCCGGGGGAACAATCACCACCAACATTTGTGCAGCCCCCCTCATCACCGGTACCAGTGGTGGTAACGTGGGACAGCACCAGCGCTGCGCCCTCGTGCCCAGAGACCGTGACAAGTCTGCGCTGTTTGCACCCCGCAATCCCAACTGCAGCGTTACCTTCCATCTGGTCACCGCATATATATATATATATCCAAACTACATTTATTTCCATAAAGTGACATATATACAGTTACTCAGTTTTGTGTATCTGGGTAGATGCATGGATCAGCAAAAACCATTTTGCTGATTCACATGTCATGCAGGCTATTTGTTTACCTTGTAAGCTTTTCCCTTTTCACTGTTGGACAGTATTAAAACACCATCTGTCTTTTTATTAGAATGATGAAAAAATTATTTGAACAACCCAATCTATAAGTGAATAGGTTTATTTAACGCAAGAGGATAAAGAACAGTTTGGAAATAATAAGGCGTCCCTTTCCTTAACATCTTACTTGCTCAGATTGTGTGCTTTCATGCATTCTTCTGCCAAATTCATTCTGCCTCAAAATGAGAAGGATGATGAATTATCTGGCTACCTAGGGGAGGGAGAGAAATCCTTAGCATGGTTCTGGGAATTTGTTAAGTACTTCTGTGGAGCTTCAACCTCATAATCGCTCACAGCAAGTTGGCCTTTATGCCTTATAAAGTGGGATGATGATTAATGATCTTTTAAGAGGACAAGGCAGGCCAAAAGACTCACATGGTAGACTACTGATACGTGAATACTATTTGTAGAAGAATAACATGTTTCTGTTAAAAGAGTATACCGGTTGTTATTAACCCATTGTTAAATTGTCACAGTTATTTTAAATGAGGTTGTTTACAGCTAAGTACAAAGCTCATATTAGCCTGTCCTAAATTAGCATAAAACAACGTATAGTATACTATATCATATATTACTTATTTAGAAGAAAATGAAGTGAGATCACTAATATAGATGTAAAGTTATGCCTAAGACAGTTAAACCAGTCTCATTTATATTGAGCGTGTCTTTTGTATATCATCTTTAAAATCTACAAAAAATATCCACAGCATTAATCTAATCAAGAAATATGGGTCTAAAACCTTTTCAATATACTTACTGTACCTTATCAATTCCATCAGTACCATTTGCTTGCCTATGGTCTGCATGCCCCTCACCTGCATTGTAACAAATGACATCCATGGCACTTTCTGTATCATCACTACGGACAACAAATCACCATGCCTGGTAATGATTGGCAATCATTATACAGTGGGTATGGAAAGTATTCAGACCCCTTTAAATTTTTCACTCTTTGTTTCATTGCAGCCATTTGCTAAAAGCAAAAAATGTACACTCAGCACCCCATCTTGACAGAAAAAAAACAGAAATGTAGATAATTTTGCAAATTTAATAAAAAAGAAAAACTGAAATATCACATGGTCATAAGTATTCAGACCCTTTGCTGTGACACTCATATTTAACTCACATGTTGTCCATTTCCTTCTGATCCTTTTTGGGATGGTCCTACTCCTTCATTGGAGTCCAGATGTGTTTAATTAAACTGATTGGACTTGATTAGGAAAGGCACACACCTGTCTATATAAGACCTCACAGCTCACAGTGCATGTCAGATCAAATGAGAATCATGAGGTCAAAGGAACTGCCCAAGGAGCTCAGAGGCAGAATTGTGGCAAGGCACAGATCTGGCCAATGTTGCAAAAGAATTTCTGCAGCACTCAAGGTTCCTAAGAGACACAATGGCCTCCATAATACTTAAATGGAAGAAGTTTGGGACGACCAGAACTCTTCCTAGATCTGGCCGTCCAGATAAACTGAGCAATTGTGGGAGAAGAGCCTTGGTGAGAGAGATAAAGAAAAACCCAAAGATCACAGTGGCTGAGCTCCAGAGATGCAGTAGGGAGATGGGAGAAAATTCCACAAAGTCAGCTATCACTGCAGCCCTCCACCAGTCGGGGCTTTATGGCAGAGTGGCCCGAAGGAAGCCTCTCCTCAGTGCAAGACATATGAAAGCCCGCATAGAGTTTGCCAAAAAACACATGAAGGACTATGAGAAATAAGATTCTCTGGTCTGATGAGACGAAGATTGAACTTTTTGGCATTAATTCTAAGTGGTATGTGTGGAGAAAACCAGGCTTAGAAAATTGGCTATTGTTTTTTTTTTTTTTTTTTTGTCATGGATCCGTGAATTTTGGATTTTTTATGCCATTTTATCTTAATCTGGATTAAAAGTTAAATTTTATATATCCTTTGATGCTGGATTTTTATTCAAGCCTTCCTTATCTGCTATTTATTCCTACAAGTCCTGAGATTTTTCCTGTGCATCAGCTTTCAAGTCTACAAGCTGTTCTACAAGCTGTTCATTCAAGTGGTGAGCGGTGAGAATTTTCTTTTTTCTTTATTCATTTCTGAATACTTATGACCATGTGATATTTAAGTTTTTCTTTTTTAATAAATTTGCAAAAATATCTACATTTCTGTTTTTTCTGTCAATATGGTGTGCTGAGTGTACATTAATGAGAAATAAATTGAACTTTTTTCTTTCTAGCAAATGGCTGCAATGAAACAAAGAGTGAAAAATTTAAAGGGGTCTGAATACTTTCCGTACCCACTGTATGTGTCATCTCTATGGACAGCATGTTATTACTAGTGATGAGCAAACCAGTTCATAACAACCCAATTCAAAGCCTAATTCCGAAAGGTTTGGATTTCCAGCTAAACTAAAACCTTTACGATTTGTTACAGGTGAACAAGCTCCACTTGATGTTGGCATGTCTGGAGGACTCCTATGTCCACCTATGACTCTAATGAATTTTCCCTAGGGTGGCCAACTATACAAAGCTGCCCTAAGAAACGTTACTTCCTAGTGCTTCTTCTACCTGTGCTTTAACCTCCTTTATATACCTTACTATAATGCTGCCCCTTTGTGGGGCCCTGAACCATATTCACTATATTGTTTTGTACATCAGTTTAACCCCTTGGCATTGCAGACAGTTTTGGACTTTATGACAGCCCCATTTTTCAAATATGACATGTTTCACTTTATTTGGTAATAACTTTGGAACGCTTTAACTTTTCCAGGTGATTTTGAGAAAGTTTTTTTGTGACACATTGTACTTCGTGTTTGTTGTAAATTTGGGTCAATATGTTTTGTGTTTATTTATGAAAAAATAGGAAATTTGGTGAAAATTTTGAAAAATATGCAATTTTCAAAGTTTGAAATTATTCTCTTTTCATATAGAGAGTCATACCACTCAAATTAGTTAAAAAACATAATTTACCATATCTCTGGTTTATGTTGACATCAAATTTTAAACGTTCATTTAATTTTTTTGGACGTTATAAGGCTTACAGTCTAACAGCAATTTTCAAGAGGATTTACAAAACAAATTTTTTAAGGTACTAATTCAGTTCCAAAGGGACTTTGAAAGGTCTTTGTATTAGAAACCCCCACAAATCACCCCATTTTCAAAACTGCACCACCAAAACAATTCAAGGCAGCATTTGAGAAGTTTGTTAACCCTTTAAGCACTTCACAAGAATTAAAACAAAATAAAGGTGAAAAATATACATTTCAATTTTTTTCAATACTATGTTCATTTAACACTAAAATTTGCACATTCACAAGGGGTTAAAGGAGAAAATGCATCCCACAGTTTGTTGTACAATTTCTCTAAAGCACAAAAAATACCACATGTATTGATGTAACCTGCTGTTTGGGCACACAACAGAATACATAAAGGGAATGAGCAACATTGAGCTTTCGGAGGGCAGATTTTACTTGAATCGTTTTCAGGTGCCATGTTGCATTTGTAGAGCACATGAGGTACCAGAACAATAAAACCCCCATTAAATTACCCCATTTAAGAAAATACACCCCTCAAGGAATTTTCAAGGGGTATAATGAGCACTTTGACATCACAGCTGTTTCACAGTATTTACTAACATTGGTACATGAAAAGGAAAAATTGCTCTCTTTCCAGTAAAATGTCTCTTTAGACCCAAATTTCTCATTTTCACAAGGGGTTAAGAGAGAAAAAAGCACCCGACAGTTCATTACACAATTTCTCCTGAACGTAGCAGTACCCCATATGTGGTCGTAAACTGTTGTATGGGTACATGGCAGACCTTTGAACAGAGAGAGCGCTATTTGGCTGATGTAGGGCAGATTTTGATGGAATTGTTTTCAGGTACCATGTCGTATTTGCAGAGCCCCTGAGGTGCCAGAAAAGTGGAAACCCCTGAAATGTGGCCCCATAAGGAATTTATCAAGGGGTATAGTGAGCATTTTGACCCTACAGATGTTACAGAAGAGGGCTTTGAAAATAGATGATGAAATTGTGAAGGATCATAATGAACGCTTTATAATTTTATACTTTTATATCTGTTTTATATTTTCATATCTGCTTAAGGTGTATTGTTTGTAAAAAACATTGTTATCCTTAAAGCTGAATATTAGATGTGGTTGTTTATGCTTGAAACTGAGTGTAATGTAATGTTACACTACCAGATAGTGTCTGCATACTAAAGTATAATCCTTTGTATCCAAGAAGACATGTTCTTGGCTTGCTGCCAGAAAACAGGTCCCTGGATCACAGCGCAAGACAGGAGATGGCTGACTGCTTATATCTTTTATCTATGCAATCAAGATATACTACACCAGGGGTCAGCAACCTTCGGCACTCCAGCTGCTGTGAAACTACAACTCCCAACATGCTACAGTCACTTCCATGGGAGTTCCAAGAACAGCAGAGCAAGTATGCATGCTGGGAGTTGTAGTTTTACAACATCTGGCGTGCCGAAGGTTGCCTACCCCTGTACTACACCAATTAGGATTGAACATGAGGACTTACGTTGCTATGTTAACCCTTTCCTATTTTTGCTGCTATATAAACTTATGTTGCCTTAATAAAGTATGTTATTGTGCGTTCCTGTACTTGGCTAAGAATGAGGGTTTATACCAACTCTGTGTCTGGTGTCAATGCCTCCCCGCTAACACTTAGCTCATATCAATTAGGGCAACGACAGTTACCTGGGGAACCTTGTCATTTGGCCCACAAAGGGTAACATGACCTAATCAAATGGCGCATCAATGTAGGGCTACACTCGAGGGGACGAGAGACCACCCTGGCCGACGCCAAGCCCACCTAGATGACCCTGGACCGTCTAAATTCGGTCATCTGATCACCTCCATTGAAACACAGTAAGTCTGCTGATTCTCTGAATCTGTAGCTTATCTGTGTATTAGACGGTCTTGTGTGAGTTTGGGGATGCTTTGTCGGCCCTTGTGGCCCGTCCGAGCAAGTATCCCTGCTGTTTAGTCCCAAGAACCCGGTTTATTTGTAAGTTGCAACCGGCTAACTGTCTGTTGGTTATTTCGACTGTGCATGATTAACGGAGGAAATCCAAACGAACACATATTGGTGTATGTGTTATAATATGCGCGGGCATGCGGGGTGCGTCGTGCGCTGATAAGTTGTGTGATAAGTCGTACCATTTGTGTACGCGGGCACGGGGGCGCATCGTGCACTTATAAGTCGTGTGATAAGTCGCAATATTTTGTGCAACTCATATAGTTACAGAGACCAGTAATTTCTCCTTATCTCACGCACTGATAAGTCGTGAGATAAGACGCTATATTTATTTGCCCTACCTGAAACCCCACAGGACTGTTCTCAGGGGGTTTTGGGGTAGTGGTGGTGCTGGTCTCTGGGAGTGCCTGGCTGTGTCTCAGGGGTAGGCACAGATACTCGGATCTCAGACATTGTGAGTGTTCAGTCTTCACTGTAGGAACCCCGTAATGCGATAGAAAGCTTACGGTCTATGTTTAAGTCTAAGGAGCATGTCACAGAGGGACATGAGAACCCTCGTGATTTAGTTGCGAGGAGATACGGAAAACAGCATATAGGGAATATGAAAAGTTTGATGGAAGTGTGTAATATGCCTAAGAAGGGGAGATTGCAGTCAGCCCAATGGGCAGCTGCCAGTAAGGAGAATAAAGGCGTTTTGGAGGATAAAGGAATGTTATGAAGCGCACAAGCGTGGTTTAGAGTTGCCTGTGCTATAGCCAAAGAAGGATTTATAGAAGTTGAATGTAATGATAAAAAAAGACAACAGTTGTGGGTTTATGTATATTAAACAAAGGGGACCACCGCCACCCTATAATGGCGGCGATCCTTTTTTTATGCCTTTTGTAAGGATAATGTAATGTTCCACAGGGTTTCAACTTTTAGTTGGAATCCAGTGAAGAAAATTTTAAAGTTTTGCAGTTTGCCCTTAAGGTAACCTGAAGTACAATTCAGGGGTTCTGAACACCTGTGGTAATTACAAAAGGTGTGGTTTTGTCATGAAAAATATCTGAAAATTGTACTACATGCTTTATATGACATATTTAGTGATGTGTAAGCTGGCACAAAGCCATTATTTTCCTATAAGGATACCCACAATCACTGTGAACAAAAATGTAGACTGGATCAACTATATCTATTACAACCAACAGAAGTTTGTTGATAAGTCCAAGTACAAAGGGGGGTGATCTACAAGGGGTCACTCGTCTCGAATTGGTGAAGAAATCCCCTACCCTTTTCCTGTCATGGTTTAGAGTAAGCCTATAGGCCCCTAGGGACTTAGGGAAAGTATAACAATGTTTTTAGGGGCGACTGTGAAGGATCATAATGAACTTTTTATAATTTTATACTTTATTATCTGTTTTATATTTTCATATCTACTTAAGGTGTATTGTGTGTAAAAAACATTGTTATCCTTAAAGCTGAATATTAGATGTGGTTGTTTATGCTTGAAACTGAGTGTAATATAATGTTACACTACCAGATAGTGTGTGCATACCAAAGTGGGAATCCTTTGTGTCCAAGAAGACATGTGCTTGGCTTGCTGCCAGAAGACAGGTCCCTGGATCACAGCGCAAGACAGGAGATGGCTGACCATATACGGAACTGCTTATATCTGTTATCTATGCATTCAAGATATACTACACCAATTAGGATTGAACATGAGGACTTACGTTGCTATGTTAACCCTTTTCTATACTTGTTGCTATATGAACTTATGTTGCCTTAATAAAATATATCAGTGTGCGTTCCTGTACTTGGCTAAGAAAGAGGGTTTATACCAACTCTGTGTCTGGTGTCAATGCCTCGCCGCTAACACTTAGCTCATATCAATTAGGACAATGACAGTTACCTGGGGAACCTTGTCATCTGGCCTACAAAGGGTAACATGACCTCATCAAAATTTTTCATTTAAAATGTTGTTTTAACCCCAGACTACTGGAAGTCCAGGTGTTTCATTTGTACTGTGGCTTCAAAAAAAAAAAAAAAAAAAAAAAAAACACCCGCTATTATACCCATCTGAAAGCTGCCAAAAACTGGGATTTTATATTGTGACATTAAATGGGTGACAATGTATTATCTGACTGATGGAACTTTTATGCCTGTCAGAAATGTTTTATACTTTTATCTCTAGTAATAATTGATATTGCTATTATTTTAGCGTGTAATGATATCGCTAGAGAGGCGGTCGGCATATTTTACTCTGCAAAGATCAGGCATGGACAGGACAGGGACAGTAAAAAAATGTAAACCTTATTGATGACTTTGTGTATGTATTGTGTAAGTGTTTGGTGCAACTCTTTTGGCACTGTGACCTGGATGATGGTAAACATCTGGGTCACAGCAACAATAACTTCCTAGTTATGTTATGTTCAGAGGGATATTACATAAGAATACCCCTGTGATTAGGCTCAGAGGGGTATTACATTATGCCTCTATATGACAATCATAGAGCAAAAGTATAGTATGCTCTCTGATTGATAGGAGAGGGGATAACATCAAGTTATGCACAGACAATAATTTATCTTTGTCTCTGCAGTCTGCAGCCTTGTTCCTTCCCCCTCCTTCCTCTTTCATGCAGCTGGCTAAGATGGCTGGAGGGGGGTGGAGACTTTAGAACCCCATATCTCAGGATCCGTTAGGGCTATGAAGATGACCTTGGATTCATTTTAAAGATGAGATTCTCCTCCTTAAAATGTCATAACTGACAGTGGCCTGGAACAGGGAGATCGGAGTATCAGCTGTATAAAACAGCTGATACTCCGATCTGGCCTGCGAGGAACTTGTCGCAGCCTCCATTGCCAGCAATCACCATTCACAGAGGGAAGCAAGACAGCAGGAGAGAAAAGAGGTGAGTATTCATTTTTTTTTAAAATTGTCTCAGGATCCATTAGGGCAATGAAGATGACCTTGGATTCATTTTAAAATGGTCCCTGCACACGGTATTATGTCCCATAGTGGTCCCTGCATGCGGTATTATGTCCCATAGCCATCCCTGCACACAATATTATGTCCCATAGTGGTCCCTGCACATGGTATTATGTCCCATAGTGGTCTCTGCACACGGTATTATGTCCCATAATGGTCCCTGCACACAGTATAATATCCTAACTTTTATAATATTCCAATTTGTGCCACTCACTAGCTATTATTATACTGTGGGGTCTCTTCAGATCCCTGAGTATAATAAGTGCAGGGTCAAGAGAGGTGACAAACATAAAAAACAATGTCACTCACCTTTCCTGCGCTCCGCAGTAGCTCTGATCTCTTTGGGTGCTTCTGCCTGTAGTCAGCGACTGCTGATTGAGTCTCAGGGGTCACGTCGCGTCATTATGCGTAATGACGCCAGACGCAGACTTGACACCTGAGCCCCTGTCAGCTGACTTCAGGCAGAAGCGCCTGCAAAGCACAGAGCCACCGCGGAGTGCAGGGAAGGTGAGTGACATTGTTTTTAATGTTTGATCACCTCCCCGGGGGCTCTGCTTATTATACTCGGGGGTCTGAAGAGACCCCACAGTATAATAATAAGCAGTTTCGTTTCGGCTGTGTTTGGTCCAATCGAAATTGCTAGGTGAGGACTCCACTGCCCGTGCCAGGTAAGTAAGCCTTGCGTGCCACTCTTGGCATGCGTGCCAGGGGTTGCCGACCTGTATCATATAACATAGTGTATAGCACTGTCAGGACTCTAAGACATGTTTGGCTGAGTGGCAGCAATGGTAGTAGCTGTGGTAACATGAGTAGTAGTACGTCATGGAATGATATGATGCAGGCTGCAGGTCTGTGTGGTGGCTGTGGTGGTAGCTCTGACAACATAAGTGGCTGTACATCATGGAATGATATGATGGACCGGACTGCAGGACACGTCAAGTTGAGTGGTGGCAGTTGTGGTAGCAGGCAGCATCAGCAGTACAGTAATTCCATATTGTCACAGTTATCTACTGGAATATAGATGCACTCTAGGTATGACTGTACCTACTGGTGCAGTCGGTGTGTATCAGTTGCCTGTTGTGGCTCCAGTTGGTACTGTGAGCTAAAAAAATTCTGGTTTATCATGCTCCAGGTACTGTGGCGGTTGCTGATGCTTTTACTCCTGATTCTTATAGCTGTGGCACTGGGAGAGGAGGAGGAGTGTTGAGTGAGGTTGATGGGAGCAGGCTAAGGCCAACTGGGTACGCGTGCTACAACTGGCAGTTGCAGTGGTCTCCCTAAATGTTGCAGAAAGATGTCTACACAATTGCAATTTTTTATCCTTTGGGAGGCAGAGAAGAATTCCCCCATTTTGACTTTATAGCAAAATTCTAAGAGCACTTTCATCTAGTACTAATCCCCCCTTTGATGCTAATCATACGCTTGTCCCTGTGTAAGCAAAAATCTGTGTGCAAAGATCCAGGGGTCTTCCATGGTTGGTGTTCTTGGCAAGTATGGTTTTCGCCATCATCATCATCATCTTGAAAGAAGTAAGAATGAGCCGCCTACCCTGGCTGTGCTTGTGAAAAATCAAGGGCCTCCTCTGCATCCATAGCAGAGTCTTCCTTCTCCTCCTCCTCTTCCAGTCTTATTGTCCCAGTTCCTCTACCATAATGACTAGAAATGAGCAATTCGAAGCTGACAAAGTGGAATTCGATCTGAATTTCAGGAAATCTTCAATTTACATCGATTCCGGATTTCCTCATGCTTTGATGCATCAAATCGCACATTTCCGATCGGGGGTCATGTTTGACCGCGGCATCCAAGGGGTTCTGCCATGCTACCTGTCCCTCTCGGCACCCCCGTGGTGATTAAAAATAAAAAAATGCTGATACTCACCTGTCCTGGGCTCACCTGTCCTGACGTCCCCACGTAACCGCTGAGACCCAATCACAGGTCCCAGCAGTGATGTTCGGGAAGCAGGACTTCATTCGGAAGGAAGAAGAGGAGCAATGAGGACGGTCTGACAGCTGGGTTCCCATGAGAGGTGAGGTTAAGGTGAGTATAAGTGTTTGTAATTTTTAATCACTTCCCCTGGGCCTCTGATTATTATACTCTGGGGCCTTAGGAGACCCCAAAGTATAATAATAGCACCAGCTCTAAGAAGAAGGGGGGATTGAAGCAGCGATATCTGATCGCTGCTTCAATAGGATGGGGGGAGGGACAGAGATGTGGCAGACCCGGGGTCACTGGTCAGACCCCGGGCTGCCGAATAGGAGCAACGGCACCCCTGAAAACGTCGCCGGCGGGGGCGATCGGGACTCAAATATATAATAAGACCCCTGAAATGCTGTGGTCATGTTTGACGCAGCATCTAAGGGGTTAATACCCGCGATCGGAGCTCAGCTCCGACCGCGGGTGTTAGAGGACAGTGTCAGACGTTACATACGGCTGATACCCGCAAAACAGGGTGGGCACACATTTTCTGTGAGTGCACCATACTTCTGCCGTGTTTGCGGGAAGTCCTTCCTGGCAGCGCCTTACTATTAGAGCAGATGTTGGGAAGAGGTTAACGCGATTCGCTACAAATTGTTTTGGAAACAACATTTTTCTAATCAAATTGTTTTCGAAACGTCGGAGAATCGGTCAAATCGAATTTTTGCTAAATTCACACATCTCTAATAATGACCCTGACCCAAATCCTCACCCTCCTCCATCAATCTAGGGTGAAGACATTGACTAAGAGGTGGAAACTGTTCCTCCTCTTCCATCCCTCATTGCATAGGATCACATTGCTGATGCTGCAGTTTTTGCTGCTAACAAATATAGTGATCTTTTCATACGGCTTGAGAAGACAGAAACACTTTCCTCATGAGCCTCCAATGATGTATCTTGAAGTAACATATTGTCCTTAACATCATCATCATCTTTAACAGTCTTATGATGCTCACAAAGACATTTAAGGTGGATTTCCACTGAGTTGGTATATTGAAGATAAGGCGGTCCAAAGTCACACCGTTTTGTCACTGCAAATCAGGTATCACTGCAAATCAGGGTGTTTTTGCAACATTAGATTGGCTGAAATACACAGAGATTTTTCTGGTCATGAGGAGCACCTCTTTTAAGCCACTATATAGGTTAATAAAGTAACAATCCACCAGATTAAGCACATGCACCATAAAGGGACAATGTATTACTTGACCTAACTGCATTACAGCAACAATATTGGTGCTCTATTGTTGTTGGCAATGCTGCCAAGTTGGGGAAAAACCATCCAGCGGGATACTTGCTGCAGGATATAATGAAGCAGCTCCTCTGCTGCATGACTCCTCTGATCCAGGCTCATTCATTGTAAAACTGCATGGTAGCCCTTCATCTTACATCCAATAAATGAGGGAGGAGGAAGCAATGCCTCGCCCTGGTCAAGATGGTGGTGACAAATGGTCTAGATAGGAGGATCCAGAGGAGGTGGATGGGCCTGCTCAAATGGGATGGAACTAGCACATGACAGTGTTGCCTTCAATGGCAGAATGCAGTAATCATTTACCTCCTTCTGCTGCTCACACGAATGCTCCAACATATGCAAGGTAGAATTCCACCAAGTTGGAACGTCGTAGATAAGAAGGTGCAAATGCAGACCATTTTGTTGTAGCAAGTTCAGCAGGGTATTTTTAGCCACACAAGAATGCCTGCATTGCGCAGACACTTTTCTGGCCATGAGCAGAACCTTCTTCAAACCACTATGCATGTTAATAAAGCAGCACACCACCAAATTTGTACCATATGGGGACAATGTGCTATATGACCCTACTGCAATGCAACAACAATATTGGCACTATTGTCACTGGTAAAACATCCCAGTTGTAGTTGATGAGGATCCATCCAGTGGGATACTTACTGCAGGACACAGCAGAGCAGATCTTCTGCTGTGTGTATTCTCTAATCCAGGTTCATTAGCTGTCAAACTACATGGCAGAACTTCCTGTTACACCCATGAAACAGGGGAAGAGGAATGCAAACAATGCCTTGCCCTGATGAAGAAGAGGCTGGTCCAGAGAGGAGAATCCAGAGGAGGCGAATGGGTACTACATGGTTTTGGATTTAGGCCTGCACAGATGGTAGAACTAATATCTGGCCTTGCTGTGATTCTGGACTGTGGCTGCTGCTGCTCAAAACATTGGCCCTTCCTAGAGAAATAATGGCAGTTAGGTATCCTCATTCAAGGTTGAGCGCATGCCTTGAGTTGACCAAACACAGTGGAATCCACTAACTGGTTCAACAGCAACTGCACTGTCTGTAACTTGGACATGGTTAAGTAGCAGAATCACTTGAACCCCTGGATGTTTGAAAAGCAGATTTTGCTGGAATAGTTTTCAGGTGCTATGTCTTATTTGCAGAGCCCCTAGAGTACAAATGCAATGGAAACCCCCAAAAAGTGAGCCCATTTTGGAAACCACACTCCTGACAGAATTTATCAAGAGGTATAGTGAGCATTTTGACCCCACAGCCATTTCACAGATTTTATTATCATTGGCATGTGTAAATGAAAAATTACTAAAACGTCACTTTATCCTCAAAGTTTTACTTTTCACAAGGAGTTAAAGGAGAAAAAGCACCCCAAAGTTTGTTAAACAATTGCTCCTGAACACGGCAATACCCCATATGTTGTCATAGTCTTCTGTATGGGTATATGATGGGGCTCGAAATGGAAAGAGTGCTATTTGGCTTTTGGAGGACAGATTTTGCTGGAATAGTTTTCAGGTGCCATGTCACATTTACAGAGCCCCTAGAGTACCAATACAGTGGAAACTCACAAAAAGCGACACACATTTTGGAAACTGCACCCCTCACAGAACATATCAAGGGGTATAGTGGTCATTTTGACCCTACAGCTGTTTCACAGATTCCCCTTACGTCCGACAGCAGCACAATATGGGGTATCTCTGCCCCTGTGTGTTGTTTAGGACAGTGGAACCTTTAATTAGCACCAAATTTAAGGTGCCTCCTACTAGCCCTATAAGAGGGCACCTGAGACCTCCCTCCACTGTGTTTTTTTCTGTCCTGTGTGGGACAGGTGGACGGAGGTCTCTGGTGACCTCCCGTTGCTAGGGGTTTTTTTCCCTAAAAAAGCTCCTGGCTTACCTTTTGGGGGTACCTCAGTCCTTTCCTACGTTCCTAAGATCCTCCGGTCCTTCGGGCCTTTTTCCGCCCCGCAGCGCAGCGTTACCCGGCTCATCGCTCTGCAGGCAGCGCGATCCCGGAAGTATGCGGGGAACCTCTTCGGCCGGAACCTTTTTTTCGGTCCCGTGTTCCCCGGGGAAGGAAGCCTTTGCGCACCACCGCGGCCTACTTCCGGTTTTCTCGGAAAAGTGCGGTAAGTTTGAAAATTGGAATTTTAATGGCAAAATATAGATTTGTTTTTTGCTGCTTGTATGTGGAGCCTCTGGCTTAGGCTTATGCTCCTCTATGTTCCATTATGGCATTTGACCTTGTTTGGCGCTGTATGAATATTTTCTTTCTTTGGCTCCTCCCCTCGCTGCTGTATTACATTTAAAAGGGCTTCAGTCCTTTACTGGGTGAGCTCGTGGTTACTAGCTCCTCTGCTGCGGTTTGCGGTGTCTGGGTTTTTCCTGACGGGATCTTTTTTTCAAGTGACCGATTTAAAAAAGTAAGGTACCCCTTGGTTTTTTTCTTCTTGTAAGCGATGCTTGGCAATCTTCTATTCTACATTGTCATGTGGCTTTTGATGTTTCAGATGTCATCTTCTGCATCAGGTAATGGCGATGGGCTTAGGAGGAAAAAGTCCTCTAAACGTAAACACCTAATGTGTTTGGATTGCAATACCCCTTTACCTGACGGCTATGATTTTACCCGCTGTCGCCAATGCCGCGGACCTCCGTCAGAAGAACCTTCTATAAGAGAGGTTGTCACCTGGGTAAAGGACTATATGGAGGAAAAAAAAAAAAAAGGAGTCTCTTAAGGAGATCCGTTCTTCCATCGCCCAGATTGCCAAGAAACCGCGGGTTGAGACACAGTCCTCCCTACGCATCGCTGACGAAGATTATCAGATAGTGGACGAGACACTCTCATCTGACGATTCCACTGAAGATTCCAGCAGGCCGTGCTTCCCACTCGAAAAATTAAGCCGGCTGCTGAAGTCCATCCGGTCTAAGGATCGTGATGTTGACGGGGGAAGCCTCCACGTCCACCTATAGAGGGCCTAGGGTCTTCCAAGTGGACAAGACATTACAAAGATTAATGTCTTCAGAGTGGAAATGTCCTGAAAAACCTCTTGTGGTTTCTAGGAGGTTCAAGGCTTTATTCCCAGTTGCTCAATGGGATCAATGGGGTCCTCCTCCCAAGGTGGATATGGCGGTGGCCAAACTGTCCCGCCGCACTATGGTACCATCAGATGATGGATCAAATTTGCACGACGCCATGGACAGGCGCATCGACAATACCCTCAAGAAGGCGTATTCAGCTGCCCCGGCCCAGACCGCTGTGGCGGTTGCGTCTTGTGAAGTGTCAGCCAAATTACGCACTGACCTGGTTCATCTCGAGAGGGACATCGATTCTGGAGTCTCCAGAGATGAGCTGCTAGGGTTTCTAGGCTCGGTTTCCCTGGCAGCTGAATATTTAGCGGAGGCCTCCCACCATCAATTAAGGCTGGCGGCCAAATCTCTGGCACTTACCACTGCAGCAAGAAGACCTCTATGGTTAAAACCCTGGAGAGCTGATTTCCCCTCAAAATATAATTTGTGCGCATTACCCTTTGAGCCAGGTAGAGTCTTTGGCAGTGCCCTAGACGAGATCCTGGAGGGCTTGGCTGATAGGAAGGGTAAAACTTTACCCCAGGCCTTTAGAGGTAGATCTAATTCTGGCCGTGATAGAGGCTATCCGCCTCGTCGTGGACGGCAGTCCCAAAGAGGCTCAAGATATTCCTCTAGAGGCGCCGTCCGGAGATTCCCGAAGTCTGATGATAAAAAGGAGAAGCCTAGCTTTTGACATCAGGAGCAGTCTTCCTGTGGCCGAGATTCCTGTCGGGGGTCGTCTCCCCCATTTTTTCAACTGCTGGCAGGAAAAAATTCAAGACCCATGGGTCCTGCAGGTAATCCAAAAAGGATATGCAATCGAGTTCCTCCATCCTCCTCAGGATCGGTTTGTGTTAACTCGCAGCCTGCCTATAATGCAGCAGACTACATTGGAATGCTCCATCCGAGAGTACATTCACAAGGGAGCCCTGGAGGAAGTCCCTTCTCTAGAAGAAGGATCCCGTGTCTATTCTCCCGTCTTCCTGGTACCAAAACCAGCAGACAAGTGGAGAATGGTCATAGACTTAAGGTACCTCAACCGCTTCATCAAAAAGAAGCACTTCCGTATGGAAACCATAAAGTCTGTCACCACTTTTCTCCTCCAAGGCGATGTTTTCGTGACTTTGGATCTAAAAGACGCCTATTTGCATATTCCTATTTATCCTCCACACAGAAGGTTTCTAAGGATTGCCGTAGTAGTTTCCGGCCACACGAAGCATTTTCAGTTCACAGCACTACCCTTCGGGATCTCCTCTGCTCCCCACACCTTTACAAAGGTAGTGGCTCCTATAGGGGCCGCCCTCAGACTTCAGGGGATATTCGTGGTGCCTTATCTAGACGACTGGTTGATAAAAGCCCAGTCAGAGTCTGTTCTGCTCCAGCATCTACAGACAGCCGTGTCCCTGTTTCAGAGTCTGGGATGGCTTATAAACTGGGAGAAGTCGGTAACGATCCCTTCAACCCGAAGGAAGTTCCTCGGCTTCTTCCTGGATTCAGTCCGCCTGCAGGTCTCCTTGACACCAGCAAGGAAGGAGAAACTGGTCGGTGCAGTCCGGCACCTCTTCAAAAAGCCGATAGCCTCTATCAGAACATTGATGAAGATCCTGGGCTTGATGTCTTCCTCAGTGGAGGCAGTCCCATGGGCTTTGTGGCACTTATGTCCCCTCCAGAAGGAGTTACTAGGGGCTTGGGATCGCTCCCTTCTTACACTCAGCAAGAAGATTCGACTCTCCCCCAGGACCCGTCTTTCCCTCAAGTGGTGGTTGCACCTGAAAGACGGAAGGTCCACGGTCCAACCTTCTTGGACCCTGTTGACTACAGATGCATCCCTCTCGGGATGGGGAGCCCATTTGGACGAAAACTCCATAAAGGGAGTCTGGAGCGCTCCAGAAAGAAGGACCTCGTCCAACTGGAAGGAGCTCAGAGCTGTATATCGTGCCTTACTCCATTTCTCGCCTCTTCTCAAGGGAAGAGCAGTCAAAATCCGGTCAGACAACATGACCACAGTGCTGTACGTGAACAGACAGGGAGGCACCAGATCACCAACCCTCCTCAGGGAGGCAGATCTGATATTTACATGGGCAGAGAAAAATCTAACCCATTTATCCGCAGTTCACATCAAGGGCTCCCTGAACATAGTAGCGGATCGGTTGAGTCGGGGTCATGCTGTATCAGGAGAATGGTCACTCAATCCAGAAGTCTTTCATCAGATTACCCTGAAGTGGGGTCTTCCAGAAATAGACCTCATGGCAACCCGAGTCAACGCCAAGGTGGAGACGTTCTGTTCCCTTTACCAGGAGGACAATCCCTTGGCAGTGGATGCCCTGTCCATCCCTTGGAGGTCCAGGCTGGCATACATCTTCCCTCCAATTCCAATAATACCGAAGGTATTGATGAAAATCAGACAGGACCAAGTCTCTGTGATAGCCATCATTCCATTCTGGCCAAAAAGAGCTTGGTTTTCCCAACTCATGGAGATGAGTCGAGGGATATATTGGAGGCTTCCCCCCATCCAGAACCTGGTTTCCCAAGGATCTCTGAAGTGCCAGGATCTCTGGAGATTCAACCTGACAGCCTGGAGGTTGAGCAGTCCCTACAGCAGGATAGAGGACTGTCAGAGGCCGTCCTGAAGACCCTTTCTTCTGCAAGAGCAGACTCTACCAATAAGAACTACCAGAGGACAGCCAAGATTTTCATGGAGTGGTGCTCCAAGAAGGGTATTAATAATTTACAACCTTCAACGGCTGATATTTTAAATTTTCTTCAGGACGGTTTGGATAAGGGCCTTGCCCCTGCCACTTTGAAAGTGCAGATTGCGGCCCTCTCCGCTCATTTGAACAGACGTCTGTCTCAGGATCCTCTGGTTGCAAGGTTCCTTAAAGGGGCAATGAGGCTAAAGCCCTCAGTATCATCTCCAGTTCCCCAGTGGGACCTTGCGGTGGTCCTTACAGGCCTGTGCGATCCTCCATTTGAACCCTTGGAGACTACGGAGCTAAAATATTTGGCATACAAAACCGTTTTTTTGTTGGCTATTACATCTGCCAAAAGAGTAGGGGAACTCCAGGCTCTCTCTTCTAGAGAACCGTACATTTTGTTTTTTGCAGATAGGGTGCACCTTAGATTTTTGCCTGGGTTTAACACTAAGGTCCCCTCATGCTATAATAGCAATCAGCTAATTTCGCTACCAGTGTTTTTCCCCACTCCAACCTCTGAGGAGGAAGAAAAGCTCCACACCTTAGATGTGGTAAGGTGTCTGCGGATTTACCTATCCCGCACTCAACCGTTTAGGAAGGCCGAAAACCTACTAATTAATATGCAGGGTAAAAACAAAGGCCTCAAGGCTTCCAAACCTACTCTATCCACATGGATCAAGGAGACAATTAGGTCTTCCTTCCTTATTCAGGAGTTACTCTCTCCAGTTTTTTCTACGGCCCACTCAACCAGGGCTGTGTCGACTTCTTGGGCTGAGTACCGGTCCTTACCTTTGGACCAGATTTGTGCGGCTGCATCATGGTCATCCCAGTTGACCTTTGTCAAACATTATCGTTTAGACGTCCGCAGTTCCCAGACAACTGCCTTTGGTCAGACAGTCCTTGACGTTGTAAGGCGAGGAAACCCTCCCTAGGGGAATTACTTGCTATCTCCCCATATTGTGCTGCTGTCGGACGTAAGGGGAATCGTTGATTGTAATGTCAATCTGTATTCCCTTAGTCCAGACAGCAGCACAAGGCTTCCCTCCCTAGAAGCTTGTTTCCTTTTACTTTATAATTTACACAGTGGAGGGAGGTCTCAGGTGCCCTCTTATAGGGCTAGTAGGAGGCACCTTAAATTTGGTGCTAATTAAAGGTTCCACTGTCCTAAACAACACACAGGGGCAGAGATACCCCATATTGTGCTGCTGTCTGGACTAAGGGAATACAGATTGACATTACAATCAACGATTTTATTAACATTGGGACATGAGAATGAAAAGTTACTTTTTCTCCTACAAACCATCAATTTAGCCCCAAATTTTTCATTTTAACAAGAGGATAAAGGAGAAAAAGCTCCCCAAAGTTCATTACACAATTTCTCATGAACAAGGAATATCCCTCATCTGGTTGTAAACAGCTGTATGGGTACATGGCGGTGCTCAGATTGGAAAGAGCACTATTTGGCTTTTGGAGGACAGATTGTGCTGGAATAGTTTTTGGGTACCATGTCGCATTTGCAGAGCCCCTAAAGTACCAGTACAATGGAAACTCCCAAAAAGTTACTTCATTTTGGAAACTACACCTCTAATAGAATTTATTAAGTAGTATGGTGAGCATTTTGACCTCAGAGCTAAAAATGAAAAATTACTTTTTTTTTCCAATAAACATTCCATTTAGCACCATATTTTTAATCTTTGCAAGGAGTTAAAGAAGAAAAAAAACACTCCACAGTCTGTTACACAATTTCTCCTGAACACAGAAATGCCCCATATGTGGTCGTAAACTGCTGTATGGGTACATGGTGGGGTTCAGAATGGAAAGAGTGGTATTTGGCTTTTGGAGGGCAGATTTTGCTGGAATGGTTTTCAGGTGCCATGTCACATTTGCAGTTTCCCCAATGGAAACCCCTCAAAAGTGACCCCATTTTAGAAACTACACCCCTCAAGGAATTTCTCAAGGGATACTATCATTTTGAGCCAAAGGGTGCTTCCCAAAAATTAATGTACAAAGTCAAAATTTAAATTTTTAAAGATATATGCATTTTCAGTGCCCAATATGTTGCGTCCACTTTGTGTCATCAAAGACATACACTCCTAAAACTATTAAGTGGGCTATTCCTTGGTCCAAAAACCAACAATCTAAATCTTCACTCCAAAAGCAGTTTATGCTCACATGTATGACACTGTTGTGAAGTGGAACGAAATTTATTGGTTATTTTAAACTTTTGTAAAAATAAAAAACTGAAAAGTGTGGCGTGCAATATTATTCGGCCCCCTTAAGTTAATACTTTGTAGCGCCACCTTTTGCTGCGATTACAGCAGCAAGTCGCTTGAGGTATGTCTCTATCAGTTTTGCACATCGAGAGACTGAAATTCTTGCCCATTCTTCCTTGGAAAACAGCTCGAGCTCAGTGAGGTTGGATGGAGAGCGTTTGTGAACAGCAGTTTTCAGCTCTTTCCACAGATTCTCAATTGGATTCAGGTCTGGACTTTGACTTGGCCGTTCTAACACCTGGATACATTTATTTGTGAACCATTCCAATGTAGATTTTGCTTTATGTTTGGGATCATTGTCTTGTTGGAAGATAAATCTCCGTCCCAGTCTCAGGTCTTTTGCAGACTCCAACAGATTTTCTTCCAGAATGGTCCTGTATTTGGCTCCATCCATCTTCCCATCAGTTTTAACCATCTTCCCTGTCCCTGCTGAAGAAAAGCAGGCCCAAACCATGATGCTGCCACCACCATGTTTGACAGTGGGGATGGTGTGTTCAGGGTGATGAGCTGTGTTGCTTATATGCCAAACATATCGTTTTGCATTGTGGCCAAAAAGTTCGATTTTGGTTTCATCTGACCAGAACACCTTCTTCCACATGTTTGGTGTGTCTCCCAGGTGGCTTGTGGCAAACTTTAAACGAGACTTTTTATGGATATCTTTGAGAAATGGCTTTCTTCTTGCCACTCTTCCATAAAGGCCAGATTTGTGCAGTGTACGACTGATTGTTGTCCTATGGACAGATTCTCCCACCTCAGCTGTAGATCTCTGCAGTTCATCCAGAGTGATCATGGGCCTCTTGGCTGCATCTCTGATCAGTCTTCTCCTTGTTTGAGATGAAAGTTTAGAGGGACGGTCGGGTTTTGGTAGATTTGCAGTGGTCTGATACTCCTTCCATTTCAATATGATCGCTTGCACAGTGCTCCTAGGGATGTTTAAAGTTTGGGAAATCTTTTTGTATCCAAATCCGGCTTTAAACTTCTCCACAACAGTATCACGGACCTGCCTGGTGTGTTCCTTGGTCTTCATGATGCTCTCTGTGCTTTAAACAGAACCCTGAGACTATCACAGAGCAGGTGCATTTATACGGAGACTTGATTACACACAGGTGGATTATATTTATCATCATCAGTCATTTAGGACAACATTGGATCATTCAGAGATCCTCACTGAACTTCTGGAGTGAGTTTGCTGCACTGAAAGTAAAGGGGCCGAATAATATTGCATGCCCCACTTTTCAGTTTTTTATTTTTTACAAAAGTTTAAAATAACCAATAAATTTCATTCCACTTCACAATTGTGTCCCACTTGTTGTTGATTCTTCACCAAAAAATTAAAATTTTATATCTTTATGTTTGAAGCCTGAAATGTGGCAAAAGGTTGAAAAGTTCAAGGGGGCTGAATACTTTCGCAAGGCACTGTATACCTGGAAAAATTGCCATGTTCACCTTTCAACATCAGCTGCGTATTAATTTCTGGAAAATAAATTATAGCAACACTTGTGGGTTAAAAATGCTCACTGTACCCCTGGATAAATTCCTTCAATGGTCACATGTCATGGGATTCCACTTTACTGGCATTTCAGGGCCCTGCAAAAGTGTCATGAATTCCAAACTGTCTAAATCTGTGTGCCAAAAACCAGACCTGGCTCCAGGTTTGTGTGGGGCCCTTGGGTGACAGAGCCCCAGTGGGCCCTTTTTGGAGTAACTCCGAAATTGAAATTGGGTGTTTTTTGCTGAGGTAGACCTACTGGAGTGGACTGTAATACAATCCATTCCATACAAGTAGATAGAACCTGTTTAGACATCGGAAAGTAAAGAGGAATTTGAGGCGGACATCTGCCTCGGATTCTTCTTTATTTTCTGCCCCCGTCTCACGGTGCAGAGTATCACTATTCTGTTGCAGCTTCCACCGTTGATTAGGCCCAAATGAATGAGTCTAACCAGTGCGGAATCTCCAGCTGCGGCCTCCAAATCAGCTGCAGAACCTGCGGCAAGATCCAGCAGGACATTTTTTTTTTTCCAGTTTCCTGCTCCAATTAGTTTCAATAGGAGGCACAATGAGGGAGGAATCTGCTGCTGATTTAGGGACGAAATCCGTTGCAAAATCAGTGCCAAATTCCACCATGTGAACAGGGCCTGATACTGTCAATAGTGCCATTCCACAGTGGCCCCCACACAGTATCATATGCTCCACAGTGGCCCCCACACAGTATTATATGCTCCACAGTGGCCCCCACGCAGTATCATATGCTCCACAGTGGCCCTCACACAGTATCATATGCTCCACAGTGCCCCCACACAGTATCATATGCTCCACAGTAGCCCCCACACAGTATCCACCTGTAGATCATGAAGCTTCTTTTTTCCTGTAGCTGAAAAATCAGAGGAAAAAAAATCTGCTACTCACTCTCAATGAAATTAATGGAAAAGTTGTGACGCATTTTTTGAGGTGGATTTTGAGACAGATTCTGCCTCAAAATCCACCTGCAAAAACTCAGTGTGAACATACTGTACCATAAGGGTGCATTGCTCACATAGTGTCAGCAGCATACAGCCAAAAATCTGCCTGGATTCTGCAGCCAATGATCGCAGAATTATACTATAATCATACATTGTGTGATTATTGGTCGCCACATGTGGCTACGGCTATATAAATATACACCCTGAACAGTTTGTATGCCCCTCATGGCTTCCTGCTGCTTTGGACACCGGTACTTGTGCTGGTGTTTTTATTCTTCCTAACTGGGTTCATACCATGAATGATCCCCTGCAGCCCAGGATTGAGGAGTCAGTAGGTCAAACCACCAATCCTGACTCCTCTATGTTTGTAACTCCCTCCTTCATAAATAGCTCACAGCATTCACCCTCATGTTAAAAACATGATGGAAGCTTTCTTCTGTCCTTTCTTCTGTCCTCTCTTCTGTCCTTTCTTCTGTCATGTTTCTTTACTTTTGTAACAGAAGAAAAAGCCTTTCATGCATCCCTCAGAAAAGCTTTTGTTAAGAGGGTGAATGTAGATGACACCAGATGGAAGGGCTCCGCCTGCATCAGTTGTTAATATCCCCTGAGAAGGGGTTGGAGGTGTACCAACAAAGGGGAGCTGGGGAGCTGAGAAAGGGGAGAGGGCGCACCAGCAGCAGCAGCGGAAGGCACTGAGAGGACTGTAAGGAGACATAACACTGGCAGTATAAAATGGTGATGAAGATGCAGCCAGTCAGTGCCTCACTCACTTCTCACCTCACAGCAGGGCAGCTCTGAACAGTCAGTGAGTACTCTCCCTCACACTCCTGAGGCTGTGTGCTATAGCATACCTCCCAACTTTCAAAGGACAGAAAGAGGGACAAAACATGCGGCGAGCTATGTGCACCACAGCAAATTTAGCTCCACCCACTTATACGTTGACTCCACCCATTCTAATTTATTTTTCCATGTGCCCCCACACAGTATAATGCTCCTACAGTCACCCTAACATTATATGCCCCCACATTATGTTCCCCTCCAATTGCCCCACAGTATTAAGTCCCTCTCCTCGTGACCCAGTTTAAACTGGCAGAAACTAGAGGGGGACAATAAACTGGGGCAGCTGGAGGGTGACATTAAACAGTGGGGGTAGTTGGAGGGGGACATTAAACTGTGGGCAACTAGAGGCAGACATGTCCCCCTCCAGCTACCTCCCACGGTTTAATGTCCTCCTCCAGTTGCCAACAGTTTAATGTCACCCTCCATCTGCCCCCCCCAGTTTAATGTCCCCCCTCCATCTGCCCCCAGTTTAATGGCCCCATTTATATGCGACCAGTTTAATTGCCCCCTTAATCTGCCTTCAGTTTAATTGCCCATTTATCTTCCCCCAGTTTAACTGTTCCCTACATCTGCATTCAGTTTAACTGCCCCCTACATCTGCCTTCAGTTTAACTGCCCCCTACATCTGCCCCCAGTTCCCCCCTCACACATGCTGTCTCTTCTCTCCTCATCTTTGATCACTCTCTGTTCCCAGCTTTCTATGTAGCATTACACTATCCCGTAGTATCCAGACTAGCTCCGTCCACACAAGAGGCTGATCACATGGTCATGACGTCAAAGGTCCTTTAGCCCACTAGGATTTAGCATCTACCATTTAGCCTTTACCCTACCCTAATAAAGTTTATTAACAGCAAAACAGTTCAGGGGAATAGCGGGACAAACTGTAAGCTATCCAGGACAGCAGTGAACAATCGGGACTGTCCCGCCAGATGTGGGACAGTTGGGAGCTATGCTATAGTCACTTTTTCAGTTTCCAGTGCCACCATATAAACTTTACACCATTTTACAGCCTGTAGCAGCTATTCACAGTCATATTACTGTCACATGACACAGGCTTCTTCTCATCTCATCATGACTGATTCTTCTCACAGATTCTTCTTAGGGGGGTGGGACAGATACCTGGGAGGGTGGGGCCAGATACTGAGGGGGGAAGGGCTAACAGCGCAAGCAAACACTGAAGAGAGGTATGTCCCGGGAAGTCATAGCAGCCCATGCAGACAGTTTTAATTGCATACTCGCGTCTTGCAATTAATACTGTCTGCGTGGTGAAAGAGGCAAAGTGTAACAGTCAGCACTGTTTGTCAGGTGCTGACGCCTGCCCTACCAAAAACCACACTCCTTCCCTTCTGTGCCTGGTTGTGCCAAAACAGCAGTTTATACCTACATATCAAATTAAGTACATTAAGTACATTAAGTACGCAGCCAGTTGAGTTCTAATGATTTGCGGATTTTTGGGGGTTTTGTCTTCATATTGTTCAAGCTATATTTGTTTTCTTTTTCTGGTGATGTAGCCATATGAGGGCTTGTTTTTTGTGGTATGAGATGCATTCTGTAATGATACAATTTTTAGATGCGTATAACTTATTGACTAAATTTTATTAACTCTTTCTTTTTAAATTCAGGCATAGCTTTTTACCTTTTAGTTTTTTTGCCGTGCAGAGTACAGCATAAGTAACCTTTACCTTTATTCTGCGGGTCGGTACGATTACGGCGATACCTAATTTGTATTGTATTTTAATGCATTACTAACTTTGCAGAACAAAAACCCATTTGGGGGCATAAATCAATTACTTTTGCATCGCCATCTTCTGAGATGCGTAACATTTTTTATTTTTTAGTTTTTTGAGGGCTTATTTTTTTGCGGGACAACCTGTGCTGTTTATTATTACTGTTTTGGGGTACATATGTCTTTTTGATCAGTTTTTATAGCATTTTTTGTATGGCCAGATGGCAAAAAATCATTATTTCCAGCATGTTTTTTTTTTTCCAATGTTCACCGTGCAGGTTAAATAATGTTTCAGTTTTGTTGATACAGACACAGTGATACCAAATATGTATTGTTTTTATTAAGTTTTATTGAGCATCATTGTAAGGCGCTGAAACATACCGTCTGGAAAAGGTACCCTTCAAATCCGAGACAACTGGAGCTGTTTGCTCATGAGGAGTGGGCCAAAATACCTGTTGAGAGGTGCAGAGGTCTCATTGACAGTTACAGGAATCGTCTGATTGCAGTGATTGCCTCAAAAGGTTGTGCAACAAAATATTAAGTTAAGGGTACCATCATTTCTGTCCAGGCCTGTTTCATGAGTTTTCTTTTTAAAAAAAAATTCTGTTGAAGCATGGTTGAAAAGCAATGTCTGACTTTCATTTGTTCATTTTCATAGAATTTTTATATATTATTACTTTTGTCAGATTCAAGTTATTTCTGTGACCATTGTGAGTTTTTCTTTCATTAAATAAGGGGTACCAACAATTTTGTCCACGTGTGTATTTATTTTTTTAATACACTTCACTTTTTTTTTTTTTTTTTTTTACTGTTTTGTATTGTCCACTAGGGGATCTGAACCAGCAATACTCTGATCACTGGTTCAGTACTATACATGTGTATACACGTGTATTGCAGTGTATAGAGGAAGTCAGCCTATGCAGACATATAGGCTGACTTTCTCCCATCAGTGGTAGGATAAAGCTGGTATTTGGGTCCCTGATAGCTAACACCTGCTCCCGATGCTACCCGCTCAGATAGTGAGTGGGCGGCCAACCACGGACATAATTGTATGCTCATTTGCATTAAGGCCCAGGCGGTCAGGACGTACTATTATGTCCTTGGTCGTTAAGGGCTAAATTGATTTTAAAATAAAAGTAAGAGAAGAAATTGTTATTAACATTTAATTATTATTATTGTCATTAAACATTTAATTTAAATTAACTAAACTCTAAATTTGACTGAGTTCACTTGGTGCGTTTTTTCTCATTCAGGCTAAGGCCCCATGCAGTAAATTGCTGTGGAAAAGACTGTAGCAGAAACGCATTGTGTTTTTTTTTCCATAGCGTTTTTCATAGAAAGTCAGCAGAGTTTTCCTCTGCGGAATTTCTGCCCCTATTATATCTATACTGAAAACGCCAGCATTTCTGTAGATATAATTGACATGCTGTGATTCTTTTTCTGCAATGTGTGGATCAGATTAGCCAGAATCCCATGCACTTTGCAGGTAATGTAAAATGCAGCGCAAAATGCATCATAAAATGAGTTTGCATGCATTTTTGAGAAGAAAAACACTGTGTAAGCCTAAATGTATATAATTCCTATTTAATAAGTTATAAATCTTGAAATCAATGTATATACAGAGTTAAAATATTCTGTATTCTGTGTATACTGATTTATTTTTTGTTTTTCTTTTCCTTTGTAATAGTAATAACAGAAAAGAAATTACCATTTTAGGTTAAAGCCCCACGAAGCATGTCCGCTGCGTGTATTTTATCACAATATGTGGATGGGATTAGCTAGTTTTTTTTCTGCAGCATTTATGCCACGTGGGCCCTCAGCCTTAGGCTTCATTCACATGATGGTGAATAATGGCCATGTGACATCTGTGTTTTTTCATCGGACGTCACACAGCCATGGTTGTTCACATAAAATGGAGATTATGTTCTATTTTTGGCTGTTTTCACAGATCACTCCATACACTCAGATGTATGGGGATCTGTGAAAATGGGTGCCCCTTAGGTGCTAGAGGGTTTTGCACCTAGGTCATATGAATATAGCCTTAAGTTGTTTAAGATTCTGATAGTGTGATGCCACACAGTTTTCCAAACATAATTAAAGCCTTATTTACACTCTGCGTGTGCGTGCGGATATGTGAGGTCCATTCTATTCACAGACAGGACTCCACTCTGCTCATTTGGTTGATCCACTTTTTATGGATGCATCACATCAATGAAAGTTTGTGAGTCCATAAAAAAAAACAAATGACATGTGTGTGTCAACAAAAAAGTTGATCTTCATTTTACAGACATGAAAAATATATCAACCTTGGACAGAACAGCACCTGTAAATGAGCAGAATTCAGACATGTGAATGAGGCCTTAGTAATGAGAAATAGCCTGGAATTAATCTGTGTTTCACTTATTATAAGGCTACATACCCACAACAGTATAAAAAACAAAAATTAAAAATGAATTAAACTGTCAGTTTTTAATGTCTGTTTTATAGCTGTGGGTTCATTATTTCTCATTAGTTTTCTGGCCATGTGTGGCCATTTTGCATCAGTTTGCAAAATGAATGAACTTCACTGTTCTATTTTTTTTTTACCCAACCCACTTATCCATTTAAGGTCATCAAACAAATGCAAAGCAATATTGACAGATGTTAAAAACAGACCCATTTACTTCTATTGGTCCATCTGTGAAATCTGACAAAAATAGAATGCTCTATTTTTTATCAGTTCATTAAAAGAATCTTTTTTAAAAAAAAAAAAAAGTATACGTGTATATCCCTATTAACTCCCATCTGTTTTTCACATTTGTGTGTCTTAGTGAAAGCACAGAACTGCAACAGAACAGTTATACCTGCATTCAGAACACTGTGTTGCATCACCCATAAAATGTAGGCAAGGGTAAAAATGATGAGTAATTCACATCAGGCCACCTAAAAAGAATACTTGTTTTTTTAATAAGGAAATATAATTATGAGTTTATTAAATGGGTTTTCCGGGACTAAGAAAATGTGACTAAACGCAGGAAATACTTGTTATATGAATGAACAAACGCAACAGAGTGCCTTTATGTGTGTTTTTACCAATCTGCATATTTTCAGGCTCATGCAGTGCTTCCTGGTTTACACTTCCTGGTTGTGGAAGTGCCAGTTATTTTAAAAACAGCCATTCTAAGCATATTCCCACTGCACCTCCTAGCAGTTTTTAATCCACATCCAGTACACCCTCCTCACATCCTCGTTCCTCACCCAGTACATCACATACTTGTTTTTTAACCTTTTTTTTTTAACATGTATTTTTAAAAACCATGCTTTTTTTTTTAGATTATTAGGCAAAAACATGTATGTCATCACAACACTGATCTGATCTGATGATCAAGCATTCATATCTATTGCAGGGGAGAGAAAGTTCTTCGCTCTCCCTATGCATCTATGATGCTGCTAGCCTGTCAATGTCCATTAGTCACCTGCCCCATTCACAGATGAATGCAAGGGAGAGGCTTAGAATTAAAAAAAAAACAAATAAAGCAGAAGCCAGCTTTTCAGATGATCAGGACCATTCCTCATCTCTTTCTGGTTGCTATGGCAGTCAATAAAGTTTACACAAATGTCGCTATCATCAGTAATGACATCATGTTCATGGTTGGAATTGTTAACATCGAAAGTCATGTTTAGAATGGAACATGATCAGGATGGCACATAACCAAGACCAGTAAGGAAGTGGTTGTAACATTTGTTTTCTGCACAAATAATTCTCACAAACCCCTAGTGTTATATAGTTTGGTTTTTTTTTCTAGTTCTGCAGTTTTCATTATTTTGTGTTCATTTTGGTCCATTTAATAATAATTATCTGTTCTCTTGATATTTTGACTTATAAACTGTATGCAGTATGTATGAATGATTAATTACCTTAATTAATCTAATTAATTAATTAGTGTTTATAGCTATCTGGTATGGCGCTCAGTCATTTAGACCTCAAAATTTTAAATTCTTGAAAACATCCATGGTGTTTATACAGCTATTAAGTAATTATTTGAACTAAATCGAAATGCTTACATTTCTAGTCTCAATTATCTTTATAAAATGTATTTTATAAATGTATTCAATTTATATATGTCACATCTTGACCTTGTTTATGTCTAATTGTGTTTAAACCAGAAAGAGTCAACATTCATCTTGTGAATTTGTGTCATCTTGTGAATTTGGATCATAACCTTCCACAGTTAGTCTGCTGGCGCTATCCTCTCTGGAAAATAAGTAAATGTGGCATCAGCAGCTGTAAGGATCTAGTTACAGGCTTTTAATCAATTAAATAATCAATAAAAAACAGTAAGCAGCTATTCTCTGAGACTTTAAAACCTTAAATCGGCAATGTTTTAACCTGTAATTACACTGCTGGTAGATTGTTGGGCTTTACTTGCTCAGGCTCTATATGTGTACAATAAATTGTTGTTACTAGCAAAATCACACTGTATTGACTGCAAACTATGTATTTTCCTAAATGAGCATGTGTAGGACGCAGCACGTTTCCTTCAGTATACAGATATTTGTCAGTAGAAACAATACCTTCATTGTGATTGTAAAAGAAATAAATACCAATGAAGGTGGAATTTAAATTATTTCAAGATTTATATGATTATCATATATTGGACAAATATATAATGACACATAATTGTTGGAATTTTTTTAAACTGGTCAAGTATGAAACCTCTGAAAACTTGAATATTTAATTGTATTTTTTTCACAAGTAAGGTAAGTAAGAAACTTATCAAATAGGAATTTATATTTTTATGGTGCAACTTTTGAAGAGGTCAGGGGTCAGTTAAACATGCTGTGCAATGAAGTTTTCTTTAGGCTAAGTACCCACGTTGCAGAACGCAGCGATAAAATAAAACTGCAGTGGAAACTCATCACATTTTTGAAAATGCAGCTTTTCCACAGCATTTTTTTTCTGCAATGTGTGGAAGGGATTACCCAGAATCTCATTCACTTTGTAGGTACTGTAAAACGCTGCATTTTGATGTGGTGTTTCTGCCACAGCAAAAACGCTGCATTTCTCCAACGTGGGTCTTTAGGTTAAGGCTGTGTTTACATGGTGTGCTTTTGCTACTAAAATCTCCCCCAAAAACATTGATGTTTATATATATATAATAAATCAATGTGTTCGGCATTTTAAAATGCTTAGAAAAACTGCAAAAAATGTTACACAATTGTTACAGAAACAGAGACATTGGGTACAATTTATAATGAGGGGATATTTGTATGACAATTTTCTGACTTGGCTTATTTTTTACTAGTGTCTTTTTTTGCAACACATTTATCAAAAAGTGTCACAGAATGGTTTTAAAATTTGTTGCAATTCTCTAGGTGGCCAAGTTAGAAGTTGAGTATGTTTGTGAAATAAAAATAAAACTAGTGAATAACCATAATAAATTTGGCATAGTACGGTATTCTTCCTACAGCTTTTAATTATAATACTGTACAATGAAAGCTTGCATTTCTTTCAAACGGGTTTGTCCTTCACTAGAAACAATAGAAGCTAGTTTGCTATAAGTTAAAAAAAATAGCTGAATTTGCACAATTTTCAACAATACATGCTGACACTTTCATTAACTGACAGTGCTCATCATCTTTCTAAATGTGAAGCATGTTTCATGGTTGTGCAGGTTGCATAATCTGTTTAATGCCCTCATTTTCTGCTTCAGTGAAGTCACAGGCACAGAGAAATAAGAAAATGAAACCCTAAAGAAAGTTACATTTTAGCTACAATTCTATCATTGACTTTTTTTTTTTTTTGGCATTAACATTCAAAGATAGACATTACATTACAAATTCTGTTTAATAAAAATGTTTTAGAAATCAAGATAGAATCCCTTACATTGCATTATAGAAGCTATACCGTCGCATTAAGCAGGTTTAGATTGAAGTATGCACATGTTTGATAATCACAGAACAATGGTTTCACCGATTGAGCAGCTAGATGAGAATAGAATGGATCTTGTATGGTTGTAATAACCTTTCCACGCTCTTCTGATCCTGCGTCTACAATTCAGCACTGGCCTAAGTTTGCCTCAACATTAAAAATACTGATACATTATTTTGTATTAACGGCTAAGAAAACTTTTCTTAAATAGTCTAAGAAAATGTATAATCCTAGCTTCAACATCATAAAAAACATGCATAAAATAATAAACTGAATTGTCCCTAGACTTTTGCTCTGCTTAATGAAGAGGTCCTTGCAGGCGTATCTTGAGGATCCTGGGTCTCAATGCAAAATCTGTAATGGGGCCTGCATTTACCATGTGCTATGCTTAATACAGTGGTTTCTTATATTAAAGAAATAAAGAGGATATATAAAGAGTATTTCAGTCCCTCCAAGCTTCAGGGACGGGCAGTGATTGCTACCTCTGCACTCCCTATAGCTACGCACCTGGGTCCTTGTGCTCCAAGAGCTTGCAAATGTAATTTTCTCTTAAACCCAAAAATGTATCACTTCTGTGACATGTCTTTCCTTCTGACAGTATGAGGTATATCTGAAAATCCCCTAACACCCCCTAGCATTTTCCGAAACTCTACAGAACTTCTATATAACGTCAAGTAATGCAGTGGGGGAGATTCATCAAGCAAAATGTGATAGAATTCTGGCATAATTTGTACCAAAGAACTTTCTAACATGCTGTTCTCCACATCTATCAAGTATTTTAGACACACTTAAGACAAGTAGTAAAGCGTCTCCACCTCTCGTCAAAGTGACAGGTGCTCCGCCCCTTATGTAGCCCTGCCCCTTTTGATGGTTTACCCCGCCCACATCCAACCACGCCCACATCTGGCCCCGCCCACATCCGGTAGTGATCCTATATCAGCCGACCCCGCCCACATCCGGTCCTACTACATCCAGCACCGCCCACATCCGGGACTACTACATCCGGCCGCATCCCTACCACATCCGGCCCCTCCCCACATCCTGTCCTACTACATCCGTCCGCATCCCTACCACATCCGGCCCCTCCCCACATCCTGTCCTACTACATCTGTCCGCATCCCTACCGCATCCGGCCCCGCCCCACATCCGGACCTACTACATCCGGCCGCATCCCTACCGCATCCGGCCCCGCCCCACATTCGTTCCTACTACAGCCGGCCGCATCCCTACCACAACCGCTCACGCCCCTATCACAGACTGCCCCCCCAATCACCCCACTGTATCATAAACCAGGCATCACGCTGATTTATGATACAGATTAATCCGACCATGCATTCAGGGAACCCCATACAGATTAATCCACCCATGCATTCAGGCAACCCCATACAGATTAATCCGCCCATTCATTCAGGCAACCCCATACAGCTTAATCCGCCCGTGTATACAGGCAGCCGCACACTCTATTATACGTCGGTTATTGCAGAGTTCGCTAAAAAATCACTAACCTTTTCCTTTTTTTGCTACGCCGGATGCTGTATGTTATATTACAGCGGGTGTATCGCCCCATAGGCATATCGTGCGGCGATTAGAATGAAACGCGGACTGATTGCACTTGCTACTGTGTGTAAAAAAGCCCAGCAATATGTGATTGTGAGACTAGCAACAGGTCCTGCAGGCAGAACGCTTGAATGTCTTGTGACAATGTGACAACACACACACATTCCACAACCCCCACCCCGCCCCCACCCCCCTGGCCATACACACATGTCCACACCCCCAAAGCCATTCACACTGATCCCACTAGGTAGTAGAGTTGGTGTGTTATACAAATTGAGCACAAACACAAAATGCAAAGTTTAACAAGTTTATTCAAACGATAAAACAACGTACAGAAATTTGACAATTGGCCCCCAGAAAGTCTACCTTTTTCACAATGGAACAAGAAACCTGCTTGTTTACCTATTTACCTATTTAGACAATAGAGCAATAACTCTGATTGTTTTTTTTTGCTGTTGAGGATTGATCTAATCACACACACATGCATGAAACCTGATTATTTACCTATCCCACTGTGGAACAATAACATGGTTGTGATCTAAGCAACCTTCTAAGACTTAGATGTTTTCATTTAATTACATTTCCAGGAAACAACAATGGGGCTATTCACTTTCTAATTCAGACAGCAATAATGGTGCACTTCCTAAATAGCTAAGCATTCATTTAAAACAGAGGGTCCTGTATAACACATTATACAACACAATGAGGTTTGCAAATTTAATGAAAAATACACCATGAAGAACAACTGTCCTTAAAATCTGGCAAGGAATTTTTTATAAATAATTCAACTAAGTTATCATTATCCTCATATTTTTTATTAAAGAAATCTAAAACATTCTTATAAGAGACTCCACGCGATAGGTTGCATAAGAAGAAGAGTGTGTACGCTCCACAAACAGAACTGTTCATGGCTTGTAATTGCCTATTTTGATAGATATAACTCTCACAATTCCTCTTTATAAATTGAATAAAGGATCGCGGGTACATTTCAAAAGTGGGTGATAAACTGTAAGAGTCAAAGAAAATAGCATTCTTATCATACAGTATAATTAACACCCAATGTCGGCCCCGTTCACGCGAATCATCTGTATTCACAATAAATGCGCTAGGCCTCTGTAGTACCGGTTCGCTTGGTAGAAAATCGCACGGAAATACACCAGCGAATATGCGGCGCATATACGGATCAGATTTAGCGAGAATTATAAGTTGTAGATTATTCATTTCTCAATCTAGGAGTTCGCTTTAGCTAAAAGTCACACACCAGTTCTCTTCTATTGTTAATCTCCACTATATTTGTATTTATAGAGTAAACTATCATATTCACTGTGTGAGGTGTTGGCAGAGCAAAGCATACCTCCGCTCTAAGAGTCCCAGTTTTAATGAGTGAAAAATGTCCTCCTGGTTCTTGATCCGGTGACAAATCAAATGCAAAAAATGTGTAACCGTTCATAAATTCGTCTCTGTCTATGGCTAACCCACTATCGGCTCTTTGCTTTCCTGCTATATGCAGAATGGCTGAGTACTCCCTCACTGCAGATTCTGTTTCAAAATTCGGTTGAAACGGTCTAGCTGGAATTTGTTGTCCATCCAGATATAGTTACGCCTGATTCACATTATAGTGGTGGAAACATAGCGGATTACGATTGTATGACCCGCTAAAGGCTTCATTTTCAACAAAGCCTATTATTACAGTTTTAGGGAGCTGCCCCAGAAACAGATCTTCCTGATTTGTAATTCGCGTTCCAGCTGAATTAATAGCTTTTACAACTTCGGCGACCGATGAATAAAAGCCTGATTTTATGCGGTATTCAGTTAGCACTTCGCCTTTTTTACCTAAGAAGAAGGAGCCTTCTTGCGATCCGACGGCATACCAGCTATACGGATACTGGATTTCGGTCATAGCGACCTCATAAGGACCGATCAAATGAACGGCTTTTGCTAGCTTTGTTGTGTAAATACCTATTGAATTTTCAAGGTAAATTTCGGATGAAGCATTACAAGGTAGCGTTATAAAAAAGGACCCAGATTCCATGGCTTATATAGACGTTAGTTGCTCTTCAGCGATCCAGCTATTAAATTTTGCGGGGTAGCCGAGCCACTTTACGAAAAAATGAGTTTTACCCCTCACACGTCTTTTTCTTAGTATGGTTTCAATTCTGTATATACGGTCAGTATCGGCCGAGATCTTCTGCAACTCTTCTTTGTAAAACGAATCTTGCTCTGTTCGAGACAGCTTTGAGAAGACCTGAGACTCCGTTTCTCAGACCCCCAGAGATCTCATTTCCAGGCCAGACCGGTCTGAGAAGAAGTGGTAATTCATTATGACTACACATGGTCGGTGGGGGTCTGAATGAAATGTGTAAACGTAAACAGTCACTTTTTAAAAAGTTGAAGTCTGTAAAAAGGGCTGTGAAAACGTTGACGGTCTCTAAGAGACCTTTAGCCACCAGGAAGCGCAGAAGGGTTAACAGCGCAGAAGCATCTGCCACAACGCATCCACCAGCGATGCAACAATATGAACAAAACTATGACGATCCCTTAGAAGGTCCTAGTGGTGTGGGTTTGAGTGACAGAGTACACACACCAGAGGGTGCTGCTGGTACCATTAACCCGCGTACTACCCATAAACGTACACGGATGACAGGACCAGACAATTCTGAACAGGACACTGGCAGACCAATATCACCATCAACAGACAGTGTAGTTCAGCCCGCAGATATCCCTGTGATACTAGACCATCAGTTCCACCACGAGAGAAATCTAATTGGGTTTAACGGTGTTGAGTATATCGATCACTTTAGGTTTACAAATTTAGAACGAATCGACTCGTTTGTAGCTGCTCTGGAGGGTGTGAATGCGGCCATTCAGTCTTTACTGGACAGAGTCCTCAGAGATATTAACCCTGGTGATTTTGTTCAATTAAGACTCGAAGGCGATTCTGCCTTAGACGCTATTTACTCTACAAAGCAGGCGCGAGAAGTCTTTAACGCAGAGACGTTTCTCAATGCGGTTGCGTCCGCTCTCCAGAGTAACGCCGAAGTCCTCTCTTCGCAGCAGCTCAAACTTGTTGTTATTGTCATTAGAAATCGACGTGGCGGTGTGAAACGTCGTTTGAAATCCACCGTTTACAGTAAGATTATACAACAAAAAAAAGAGATGGTTGTATGACTTTAATAATGACGACTCTAATTTGTGTCTTGCTGCCAGTTTATGCGCTCTGATAGCTGATGGTGATGTTGACGATGCTAGTTTATTGTTGCGGGCTAGGAAGATACACGCTGATTTGGGTATTCCTGATAATGAGTTGGTCAGTTTCAGCGATATAGATGCTTTTGAGAACCACCTTGACATTGTCATTAAGGTCTGGTACCACAGCCGTGGCGATTGGCGCTATTTTGATACTGGGAAAGTACCTATGGGAAAAATTGTTTATATTCTGTATCATGATGGTCATTATTACGGTATCAAAAATGTGAAGGGTTTTATCGGAGAGACATACTTCTGTGAAAAGTGTAGTTCAGTGTTTCACCACAAAAACAATCACTCGTGTCAATATTTCTGCAGGGCTTGTCAAAGAGACAATTGTGTTGAAAGTGTTGGTCAGCAGCCTAGGTGCGCCTCATGTCGCGTGTACTGTCGTTCGAGCGCTTGTTTAGATCAGCATAAAGTGTTGGCTAGAGATAACCCTGAGTTTTGTAGACTTAAAACGTTTTGTGATCGTTGTTGCCGCTTTGTGTACAATAGTGAGGAAGAGCACAAGTGTAATGGTTTGCGTTGCAGCGTTTGCGGTGCACCCATGTATAAATTTGATGATCATCTTTGCTATATGCAACCTTACAAAGTAAAGAAAGAGACCGATCTATATGTTTTTTATGACTTTGAATGCATGCAGGAGACAGGTACGCACGTACCCAATTACATTTACGCCACAACATTGTACGGTGCTAACTCATGGGAGTTTGAGGGCAAAACCTGCACGCGTGAGTTTGTTAGCTTCTTTACCAGCAGTAAATTTGCAGAGTATAGATAGCTTGATAGCTCATAATGCCGGTAGGTATGACGCTTACTTTATTGTTAAGGAATTGATTAAGGAAAAGCTACGCGTAAAAATGATCACTCAGGGTGGGCGACTCTTGTGTGTGACGCTGCCTGACTTGAAATTAAGGTTCATAGACTCCCTTAACTTCCTGCCAATGAAATTAAGTCGCTTACCAGAAGCGTTAGGATTCTCTGGTTCAAAGGGTTATTTCCCCCATTTCTTCAACACAGAAGAAAATCAAAACTATGTGGGGCCCTTGCCTGGTGTTGAGTATTACGGTGTTGAATATATGATGCCTAGTGACAAAAAGGATTTCTTGGAGTGGTATGAGATGCAGAAAAGGTGCACTTTTGATTTTAAGACAGAGTTAAAATTGCACTGTAAGCAGGACGTTGATGTTTTGAGACAGGCCTGTGAGCATTACAGAGAGCGTGTGATGAGATGACTAGCAAAAAGGTGAAAAAATACTGTAAGCGGAAAAAGAGAAATGTTGCAACTATCCAAAGCATCGATCCTTTTCAACATATCACTCTGGCATCTGTATGTATGGCTATGTATAGATTTAAGTTTCTCCCTGAAAATACCATAGCCATTTTACCAGCCGACAACTACCACAAAACTAAAAAACGCTACTCATCACCCGCTATCCAGTGGCTCATGTATGTAGCACACACTGAAAACATTGACATTCAACACGCTTTGAGAGGCGGTGAAAAACAAGTTGGGAAATATTTTCTAGATGGATACGCCAGAGTTAATGGGGAACACATAGCGTATGAGTTTCAGGGTTGCTTTTACCACGGTTGCCCCATCTGCTATAACGAAAATGACACCAACAGCATTACAAACACCAACTACGGGCAGCTGTACCACACATTCTTCGTTAAAAAAAAAACTTTCTACAGAGCTGCGGATACGTAGTACGTGTGCTTTGGGAACATGAGTGGAATGAAATGGTAGAGAAAGATTCTAGTCTTCAAGCGTTCCTCCTTAACATGCGCTTCCCAACCCCGCTAGAACCTCGTGATGCGCTTTATGGCGGTAGGACTAACGCCATAAAGCTCTATCACAAACAGGCTGAAGGGGAAACTATACATTACTACGATTTCACCAGTCTGTATCCTTTTGTCAACAAAACAAAAACGTATCTGATAGGGCACCCTGACATCATTTATGACAATTTTGGCTACATAAAAAATTACTTTGGTATTGCCAGTGTTAAGGTTTATCCACCGAGAGACTTGTTTTTCCCGGTCCTACCGGTGAAAATGAACGGTAAATTAATGTTTCCCCTTTGCAACACATGCGCAGCAAATTCCATGTTGGATGTCTGTACGCATAACGATGAACAACGCTCTTTGACAGGTACTTGGTGTACGATAGAATTAGAGGTAGCTTTGGAAAAAGGGTACAAGATCGCCGAGATCTATGAGGTGTGGCATTTTCACGACACGACGGACAAACTGTTTGCGCCCTACATTGAACTTCATCTTAGGGACAAGCAGGAGGCATCGGGTTATCCGAGCTGGTGTACGGATTCTGATAAGAAAAGAGCATACATCGATGCCTTTCTTGAAAAAGAGGGTGTACAATTAGACCCCGAAAATGTCGAGGTGAACCCCGCAAAAAGGCAGATCTCCAAACTTTTCTTAAATTCATTATGGGGAAAGTTTGCGCAGAGATCTAATTTACCGTGCACCAGCATCGTGAATGACCCTGATGAGCTCTTTAGCTATGTCTTTCTCCCATACTATGATGTTTCTGAGCTAAATTTTATTGATGATGAAACCGCAACAGTCAATTGGAAATACGCAAAAGGGCACCACACGATCAACAAAAACACAAACATTTTTATAGCGTGTTTTACAACAGCCTACGCCAGACTAGAGCTGTACTCCCTTCTGGACAGACTGCAGGAAAGGTGCCTTTACCACGACACGGATTCTGTCATTTTTGTTCATCGTGAAGGTGACTGGCTGCCCCCTTTAGGCGATTATCTAGGTGAATTAACCAGCGAAATACCAGATAACACACACATCACAGAATTTGTATCTACGGGACCAAAATCCTACGGATACAAACTGAATACCGGTAAGACGGTTTTGAAAGTTAAGGGGATCACGCTAAACGTTGCTAATGCGCGGGATGTTAACTTTGACAGCCTAAAGGATCTAGTTTTGGATTACATACACAACCGTAATCTTGAAACCCAGAAATTTATATCTGTGGAGCAGCCCTGTTTTGTTAGAAATAAGTAGTTGTGCAGATTGAAACAAGGCTGCTGCGCAAAAGGCAGCGGTGTGTATACACAAAGAGACGTCTGCAAGACGATTTTACAACACTACCTTTCGGCATCTAATATAGTTTTGACACAGTTACACAATATTTTTTTCAGGTGCGTTAGTTGCTCTTTTTAAGAAGCTCCTGGATCCTGTTTTTGAAAGACGACCGTCGTACGATTTTACAGCGAGGTCAATCGTATTTTAATACCATGGACACCCGCTTACAACACCCTTTTTCATGCATTTTGGCTGGTCCGTCCAACTCTGGAAAGAGTTATTTTGTTAGAAAACTACTAGAAAATACTGACACGCATTTATCACACAAACCCGATAATATTGTTTGGTTTTATGCTTGTTGGCAAAAACTTTATGACGAACTCTCTCTACGCTTTCCACACATCAGGTTTATTGAAGGCCTACTGCATACGTTTGTAGATGATGAGTTATTCCCACCCGACAAGGTAAATTTGACCATTGTTGATGATCTTATGGATACTGCTAGTGTAAACAGCTAACTTGAAAAGGCATTCACCAAGTATGTGCATCATAGAAATCTAAGTATATTGTATCTGGTGCAGAACATATTTTGTCAGGGTAAAAAGAGTAGAACGATTAATTTAAACACCAAGTACATGGTTCTCTTTAATAATCCTCGTGATAAATTGCAAATTCTAACATTAGCGAGACAAATGTATCCTGGAAAAACACATTTCTTCTTGGAAGCATTTGAGGACACTACACGGGAGCCTTATGGGCACCTGTTAGTAGATTTAAGGGCTAATACCCCTGAGAACCTTCGTTTAAGGTCTGGTTTCTTACCACCGGCTCTACCCGCTGTGTATATTCTGAAGAAAAATAGTTTTAAAAAGTGAGATTTGGAGGGTTAAGCGTATTCTAGGACTCTTACATAGCAGTGACAAGATGTCGGAGAGATTACGACGTAATTGGGCTCTCTTAAAATCGCTTGTTAAAGCAACACCTTCTGCCAGAAAATCTATTTTGCACCATGCGAGCAATGATTTAATAGCAGCCATAGGCGAAGTCGCCTTAAATATCCTAAAAGGGCGAATTCCGCTAAAGGAACGCCATAAAAAGATACTAAAGAAGTGGCGTAAAGCTATAAGGAGGATGTGTGATAAAACAATCCCCATAAAGAAAAAGAAGCGTTTAGTGAACCAGACCAGTGGATTCATAGGTCCTCTGTTGGGATTTGCAATTCCGTTAATAACAAGTTTGTTTTTTAACAAATAATGGATTATGCGGAGAAAATGTACTTGGTGCCCAAACACGAGCTAACCAGGCTAAGCCATGTCTTTACACAGCCGACAGGCCTGAGACAGAGCGTAATACAACGCAAGGATAATGAAATTAGCGGTATTTTACACAACCCTGACTTGCCGGATGATGTGAAAATTAAAAGATACACAGATATAATGCAAAGATACTTGATTCTTGCTAAACAGGAGGCTAAAGAGCTAGCGACTTTAAACCTTGTTAACCAATCTGAACCTGGTCATCAACAATTGCCAAATACATCCGCTGATAAAAGCGATTCCAGCCTTGAAATTGTAACACATGTCAACCCCCGTTTTAAGAAAAATGCTGAACTTTTGTTAAGTAGGATGAAGCAGAACGCTGGAGTTACAACGTGGAATGATAAAGGCGAATTTATTTACAAGGGTGATGTTATTCCAGGGTCTAATATGCTGGACCTTGTACGAAATGCCACACAGAGTCACAGACTCACAAGAAACAAAAGCCCTCCGGGGTGGGATGCATTTATGCATGCCATGGCTGACATAAACATGCCGTCTACTGTTGTGGGTAATTCATCTACTAGAGAGATTCTGGATGGTTTAAAAATTAACCTGCTTGAGGCATCTGTAAATGTCACCCCTAAGCGCAGTCTCCTGACCAAAACCTCCACACCTACGGGTATACCACATAGTAGCCTGCTTCCTAAGAGAAGACCCCAACCTCTGCTACAGTCTTCTTGGTTAACCTTGTAAATAGCTATCCGAATATGTGTATATTATTAATGTATTGTAATGTATTGTAATGTATTTAAACCTCTTTGTCAATTTATACAACCGTGTTGTAACATTGTCAAATTTCTGTACGTTGTTTTATCGTTTGAATAAACTTGTTAAACTTTGCATTTTGTGTTTGTGCTCATTTTGTATAACACACCAACTCTACTACCTAGTGGGATCAGTGTGAATGGCTTTGGGGGTGTGGACATGTGTGTATGGCCAGGGGGGTGGGGGCGGGGTGGGGGTTGTGGAATGTGTGTGTGTTGTCACATTGTCACAAGACATTCAAGCGTTCTGCCTGCAGGACCTGTTGCTAGTCTCACAATCACATATTGCTGGGCTTTTTTACACACAGTAGCAAGTGCAATCAGTCCGCGTTTCATTCTAATCGCCGCACGATATGCCTATGGGGCGATACACCCGCTGTAATATAACATACAGCATCCGGCGTAGCAAAAAAAGGAAAAGGTTAGTGATTTTTTAGCGAACTCTGCAATAACCGACGTATAATAGAGTGTGCGGCTGCCTGTATACACGGGCGGATTAAGCTGTATGGGGTTGCCTGAATGAATGGGCGGATTAATCTGTATGGGGTTGCCTGAATGCATGGGTGGATTAATCTGTATGGGGTTGCCTGAATGCATGGTCGGATTAATCTGTATCATAAATCAGCGTGATGCCTGGTTTATGATACAGTGGGGTGATTGGGGGGGCAGTCTGTGATAGGGGCGTGAGCGGTTGTGGTAGGGATGCGGCCGGCTGTAGTAGGAACGAATGTGGGGCGGGGCCGGATGCGGTAGGGATGCGGCCGGATGTAGTAGGTCCGGATGTGGGGCGGGGCCGGATGCGGTAGGGATGCGGACGGATGTAGTAGGACAGGATGTGGGGAGGGGCCGGATGTGGTAGGGATGCGGACGGATGTAGTAAGACAGGATGTGGGGAGGGGCCGGATGTGGTAGGGATGCAGCCGGATGTAGTAGTCCCGGATGTGGGCGGTGCTGGATGTAGTAGGACTGGATGTGGGCGGGGTCGGCTGATATAGGATCACTACCGGATGTGGGCGGGGCCGGAGGTGAGTGTGGTCGGATGTGGGCGGGGTAAACCCTCTAAAGGGGCGGGGCTACATTGGGGCGGAGCACCTGTCACTTTGACGAGAGGTGGAGACGCTTTACTACTAAGACACGTTTATAACTTGTTTGAAAAGGGGGCATCGCCTATGTGTAATAGGCATGGCTTATGTTGAGACACAATTCCAAAAATGCACCAAATTTTTTTTAAGTCATTCACTAAGTGGTGTACTCTTACACTAGACAGTCTAACAGTCCACTAGATTTATAAACAATGTCAGAAAATTTGATAAATCTGGTGCAGTTTAGAACTGTCTAGCCTAAATTTGCACTAAAACTAAAACTTTGTTTAAAACTTAGGCACTATTAGTAAATCTTCCCCACTGTGGGAAGTCTTATAGCCGAAAGTATGTGTGGCAGATTTTTCAAAAATATTTCTGCAGCTTTCTGGTTTATCTGAACAGAGTATACATAAAGTCATGCTGCAGAAAATACCCCATTCAGATGAATGCAGTAGTATTAATCTTCAGTCACAAATTTCTCAACAAATTTGCCTATGTGAATTCACCCTTACAGAAAAATCCACTGAATCTAAATGCAAAAATATTTAGTAAGTGCTATGCTGTCTTAGGCTAAGGCCCCATGTAGCAAACCACAACTAAAAAATACATTCTGTTTTCAATTAGTTGTTGCTGTGTTTTTCTCTGTTGTTTTTCTTCCCTTATTAAAGTGGTTTTCCAGGATAAATCTATATTTTAAACATAAGGCCCCCATGCTCCCCCTCCAACTTTGTAAATAACATTTATTAACAATTTTTCTTAGTTTTACTGTAATATATGTAGGTTTTGTGGCAACATCGGTATCTGCACACCAGTTGAAAGGACACTCCCCTGAACCGCATTATACCGCATTATACCATTTCTCCTGCGGATATCCAGACGCTGGGACATCATCGCTGGAAGGCTGCTTCTTCATTACATGTGCCGCCCACCCACGCATGGGCAATACAGTGAGCGGCTGGCACACGTCACAAAGAGGAGGTGCTGGCAGCCGATGATGTCCCGGGTCCAGAGCTGAGAGAAAGCAAAGGTAAGTGTAAAGGGACTGAGGGGTGGGTCAAAGAGGAGGGCGGCGGGGAATCCTGCAGGTATGTAGCACCATATAATATGGACTGCTCATGCATGCATATTATACTGTGTGGGCGTGCCACTGTTGGGCATTATGCTGTGCAGGGGCCATTGTGGAGCATATTATACTGTGTGGGAGCCACTGTGGAGCATATTATACTGTGTGGGGGCCACTGTAAAGCATTATACTGTGTGGTGGCCACTGTAAAGCATTATACTGTGCAGGAGCTACTGTGGAGCATGTTATACTGTGCAGGGGCCACTGTGGAGCATTTTCCTGTGCGATAGCCTCTGTGAAGCATTAACCTGTGTGGGGGCCACTGTAGAGCATATTATATTGTGGGGGCTATGGAGGAGCATATTATACTGTGTGGGGGCCATTGTGGAGCATATTATATTGTGCAGGGGCCACTGTGGAGCATTATCCTGTGTGGGGGCCACTGTGGAGCATATTATACAGTGTGGGGGCCACTCTGAAGCATTATACTATGTTGTGGCCACTGTGGAGCATTATCTTGTGTGAAGGCTATTGTGGATCATATTATATAGTGTCAGGGCCACTGTGGAGCATATTATAATCTGTGGAGGCCAGTGTGGAGCATATTATACTGTGCAAGGGCCCACTGTGGAGCATTATATGTCATGTGGAGCTTTATATTTTGGGGCTCAAAATTCCTTCTGGCAGCCCTGGCTGATGGGCCCTAGGCCCTTCAGTCCGACACTGTATATATGAGAAAGAGAGAGACATACATTTCTAACAATCATAAAGATATACATATATATATATATATATATATATATATATATGTGTGTGTGTGTGTGTGTCTGTGTGTGTGTGTGTGTGTGTGTACAGTGGGGAAAATAAGTATTTTGAAAGTTTTCCCACCTGCAAAGAATGGAGAGGTCTGTAATTTTATCTGTAATCCTGTTCTGTGCCTTCCCTGTGTCTTGCTGACTCACTCCCCCTCCCTTTCTCACTCACTCATCCCTCCCTCTCTCACTCATTTCACCTCCCTTTTTCCCTAGCTAGCCAGCCCACAACACCCTCAGCAGCCATCTTTAGACTCCTATTTCTCACTCACTCAATAACCTTCTCTTTTGGCTGTAATATTGTAATCACCTCCGTATATCATCATTACAGTCACACAGAAAAAAACTTCAGGACAACAACTCCTTCTTCATGATTTTTTTTTTTGCATATATATATATATATATATATATATATATATATATATATATACAGTGGGGAAAAAAAGTATATAGTCAGACACCAATTGTGCAAGTTCTCCCACTTAAAAAGATGAGAGAGGCCTGTAATTGACATCATAGGTAGACCTTAACTATGAGAGACAAAATGAGGAAGCATATCCAGAAAATCACATTGCCTGATTTTTAAAGAATTTATTTGCAAATTAATGGTGGAAAATAAGTATTTGGTCAATAGCAAAAGTTCATCTCAATACTTTGTTATATATCCTTTGTTGGCAATGACAGAGGTCAAACGTTTTCTGTAAGTCTTCACAAGGTTGGCACACACTGTTGCTGGTATGTTGGCCCTTTCCTCCATACAGATCTCCTCTAGAGCAGTGATGTTTTGGGGCTGTCGCTGGGCAACACGGATATTCAACTCCCTCCAAAGGTTTTCTATGGGGTTGAGATCTGGAGACTGGCTAGGCCACTCCAGGACCTTGAAATGCTTATTATGAAGCCACTCCTTTGTTGCCCTGGCGGTGTGCTTGGGATCATTGTCATGCTGAAAGACCCAGTCACGTTTCAACTTCAACGCCCTTGCTGATGGAAGGAGGTTTGCACTCAAAATCTCACAATGCATGGCCCCATTCATTCTTTCATGTACACGGATCAGTCCTGTTCCCTTTCCAGAGAAATAGCCTCAAAGCATGATGTTGCCACCCCCATGCTTCACAGTAGGTATGGTGTTCTTTGGATGCAACTCAGCATTCACTCTCCTCCAAACACGACGAGTTGTGTTTCTACCAAACAGTTCTACTTTGGTTTCATCTGACCATATGACATTTTGGCAATACTCTTCTAGAACATCCAAATGCTCTCTAGCAAACTTCAGACAGGCACGGATATGTATTTCTTCTTACCAAGCTGCTTGCCTATTGCAGATTCAGTCTTCCCAGCCTGGTGCACATTGTTTCTGGTGTCCTTCCACAGCTCTTTGGTCTTCACCATAGTGGAGTTGGAGTGTGACTGTTTGAGGTTGTGGACAGGTGTCTTTTATACTGATAACAATGTCAAACAGGTGCTATTACTACAGGTAATGAGTGGAGGACAGAGGAGCCTCTTAAAGAAGAAGTTACAGGTCTGTGAGCGCTAGAAATCTTGCTTGTTCGTAGGTGACCAAATACTTATTTTCCACCATAATTTGCAAATAAATTCTTAAAAAAATCAGACAATGTGATTTTCTAGATATGTTTTCTCATTTTGTCTCTCATAGTTGAGGTCTACTTAGTTGAGGCCCCTCTCATCTTTTTAAGTGGGAGAACTTGCACAATTGGTGGCTGACTAAATACTTTTTTTTCCCCACTGTATATCTATACACACACACACACACACACATACACACACATACAGTGGTTTGCAAGTATTCATACCCCTTGAACTTTTTCACATTTAGTCACCTTACAACCACAAACTTAGATGTATTTTATTGAGATTTTAAGTGACAGACCAACATTTTAATCTAATAAAAATCTGAAAAGTGTAATGTGCAAAAGTATTCAGCCCTCCCTATATCAATACTTTGTAGAGCCAACTTTCGCTGCAATTACAGCTGCAAGGCTTTTGGGATATGTCTCTACCAGCTTTGCGCATCTAGAGTCTAAGATTTTTGCCCATTATTCTTTGCAAAAATAGCTGAAGCTCAGCCAGATTGGATGGATTAATTACCAGTAATTCTTTATTTCCAATTTCATAGTTTCTTTCAGGAGGTGACCACAGGCAGGAGAAAAAAGCACAAGGATGAAGCAATTGTTTATCCCCAACTCTTTGGGCCAATACTGCTCCTACTGCTGAATCTGAAGCATCCACTTCAAATATAAATGGGAGGTCTGGATTAGGATGGACTGAAATAGGAGCAGAAGTAAAAAGTGTCTTTGAGTGGGTAAATGCTTCGTCTGCACTTGTAGACCATTTAAAAGGAATTCCTTTCTGAGTTAATTGTGTTTTTGGACTAATAACCTTTGAGAAATTCCTAATAAACTTGCGGTAGAAGTTTGCAAAGCCAACAAATCTTTGGACCTCCTTGACATTCTTGGGAGAAGGCCAGTCTAAAATAGCTTGGATTTTGCTGGGGTCCATGCATAATCCATCTGTAGAAATGATGTACCCCAAAAACTGAATTTCTGTCTTCAAATTCACACTTTTCCAGTTTAATATATAGTTGGTTTTCTCTTAAACGGCTCAAAACCATGGTAACCTGCTCACAATGTTCTTCAAGGTTCTCAGAGTATATTAATATGTCATCCAAATACGCCACTACAAATTGATCCAGCAGATCTCAGAATACATCATTGATAAAATGTTGACATATCACTGGGGCATTGCAAAGTCCAAGTGGCATGGCAAGGGATTCAAAATGCCCATAATGTGTTCGAAATGCTGTCTTCTACTCATCCCTGGGTCGTATACGGACAAGATTGTATGCCCCTCGTAGATCCAACTTGGTAAAGACCTTTGCTGACCATAATCACTCGAGTAATTCTGGAATAAGCGGAAGAGGGTAACAATTTTTGACGGTTATTTGGTTTAGTTCTCTATAGTCAATACAAGGACGTAATGTGCTGTCTTTCTTTGGTACGAAAAATATAGATGCTCCTGCTGGAGAAGTGGAATGCCGTATAAATCCTTTTACCAGATTTTCCTTGATGTACTCATCTAGGAACTTCAATTCCATCTCTGCAAGTGGATAGATGCGTCCGTAAGGTATGGATGCACCTGGTAAAAGTTTAATAGGACAATCATAAGAGCGATGAGGAGGTAGCTGGTCAGCATTCCTTTTGTCACACACATCTTTAAATTCCTCATACAATTCAGGTAATTCTACAGAGTTAGCAATAGGTCTTTCAGTAACTCCCAACTGGGAGGGAATTGACAGCTTCAGTTGACAATTTTGTTGACAATATTCAGAAGTAAAAGTTACATTTCCTGACTTCCAGTCTACTGAAGGATTATGGACGCTGAGCGATGGTATGCCCAAAATTACTGGAAATTTTGGTGAAGAGATTAACTGGAAAAACATCTCCTGATGACAAGGATCAATCAATACTTCCAGTTCGGTAGTTTCATGAGTTACAGGACCAGAATTTAAAGGTGACCCATCAACGGTCACTAATTCAACTGGTGAAGATCTTGGACTGTGCTCAATATGATTATCAAAAGAAAACTTAATGTCCATAAAATTCCCAGCTGCACCGGAATCCAACATTGCTGTAGTGGACAACTTGCAAGATCCATATGAAGGTGAAATGAGGTTGGTTAGAAGTCATATTATCAGGACATGGTGTGGTGGAAAACAGAGGCTGTGTCACCAGACTAAGCGAAGCACAGTGGGGACAAGACTTCGAATTCGATCTAATTTCAGTTGCAGCAACTGCCCGTTGAGGTTTATCTGGGCAGTCAAGAATATAATGTCCAGGTTGTCCACAATAAAAACATAGTTTTTCAGCAAGGTGACAATGTTTTTCAGCAGTCGAAATTGGTCCCCGGATAGCATCCACTTGCATAGGTTCTGGAGCCGATCTTGTTTGAGAAGGTGTCTGCAACTTTGGGAGAAAACGACCCTCTGGTAAATTGGAGAAGATGCCCGGATCATAATAGCCCCGTCTTTCTTGTTTCCTTTCCAGAAGTCTTTGGTCATAACGGATGCATAATCGTATACACTCCTCAAGATCAGCTGGAAGTTCTATTTTAACAAGTTCATCTTTAACTGATTCAGAAAGTCCTCCATAGAATTGCCATTTTAATTCCAGGAAACATCAGAAGCCCAGCGCCGAAACTCTGCAGCATACTCTGCAACAGAGCAACTTCCCTGGTGAAGATCACGCAAGGCCCTCTCAGCAGTGGCGCAACGGTTGGGGGTCATCAAATACTAGGTTCATTGCTGCAAGAAAGTCCTCCAAATCATCCAAAATGACATGATCCTGTTCTAAATAGGGTGAGGCCAATGCTTGTGCATCATCTATTAGCAGGACAATGATGAACACAACTTTAGACCTATCAGTAGGGAACTGAGAGGAAGGTGTAGAAAAAAAATCATCCGCAATGATTAAGAAATCCTCGGTACAAATGTCTCTTTCCTCCAAATTTTTCAGGTAGTGGAATCCGATAAACTTGAGGAGTGGCACCAACAGCAGCAGAATTTGCATGCAATTCATGTACGTGCCCTTCCAATTCAGTGACTTGAGTTTTCACTTCATTTAATTGACTTTGAAGGTTGTACACAAGGTTATGCAATTCCGAGATCTGGAACGCATGCTGTGACAAGGCAGACTCCTCCCCTCCGGCCTCCATGTTGAGCCTGATTATTATGTAATGGTGTTAGTTATCTGATCTGGAGTCCAATTGGTGAGGCAATGGCACAGTACTTAAACAGTAATACATGACGAGTTAAATAGCAGGAATAATACCTCAGAAGTAAGAATCTACCATGGTCAGACGTATGCAGGAGTCGGTACACAGGAAAAGTGGATCAATCGTAGTCAGATGTATGCAGGAGTCGGTACACAGGAGCAGAAGATCAATCGTAGTCAGATGTATGCAGGAGTCGGTAAATAGGAGCAGTGGATCAATCATAGTCAGACGTATGCAGGAATCGGTACACAGGAGCAGAAGCGTAGTGGTGAGGATCAGGGCAAACAGGAAGCAAACAGCCAGAATAATCAGGCACAGGATGGAGTAAGCTATGGGTTTATATAGTGATAGCTATACTGTGATTGGCCACAGAGCAGGTGAGATCCATAAGCTAATCACTCTAATAGAAAGGACAAGGCTCAGCCAAGTAAACAACAAACAGGCTTCTACAATGGCATAATGGTCAAGGCTTCAGAACATGGCTGGGAAGTCAAGGGTACAAGACCCAGTGAGCTCAATTCCTGACATATAGGTTTTGAGCATAAACTTGAAGTAGAGGAAGCCTGCAGGTATATGTGATTTTCTTCACAGACGTTCAGCACACCTAGAGCACTGTTGAAGAAAACGCATCTGTGGCGTGTGCCAGGGTTGATGCCTCCTGTGTCGAAGTTTTAAAGTGGAGTGGGAAGACGCCTCATCCAGTGCATTTTTAAGGGTTTTATTACAGTGACTGGTGGCTTGATTGGGATAGGAGAGTGAAGACTGTAGAGTGTCTGAGAGGTGCTGAGTGATAATAGCATGTAGATTCCTATATGTATGATGGGTAGGTGTATCCTGTGAAGGAGATAAAGTACTGATTGTGAGAGACAGAAGGTTATGATCAGAGATGGGCAGACAGTGGCATAACTAGGAATGACTGGGCCCCAAGGCAAACATTTGGCATGGCCCCCACGACAACTGCCCCCCCCGCACAAACCGCATTTCTATGCACACTATTATACCCCATAGTGGCCCCTACACACACTATTATGCCCCATAGTGGCCCCTGCACACACTATTATGCCCCATAGCGGTCCCTGCTTCTTTTCAGACCCCAGAGTATAATGATCGGAGACCCAGGGTAGGATACAAACATAAAAAACAATGTTACTTACCTCTCCCGGGCCCGCCGCTCCAGACCAGATGTCACATGAGCCAGGCCTGCGTCGCGACGCATAATGACGTAGTCCTGGCAAACATGACGTCTGGGACGTCACCAAACAGACCCGAAGCCTGCTGGAGCGCAGGAGAGGTAAGTAACAATGTTTTCTATATTCCCTCACCTCCCCTGGGCCTCCGATCATTATACTTTGGGGTCTTTTCAGACCCCGGAATATAATGATAGTAGTGTTTGTGGGGTTCACAGCCTGCGGCCTTACTTACCGATCCCGCTCCTGCTCACAGCCGCCTCCGCTTCCGCAGAAGGGGAAGCACAGGTGGCCGTGAGCAGGAGCGGGGATTGGTAAGTAAATAGGACCCATTGGATGCTGTGGTTAGTTAGTCTAGCAGGTAACAGCCTATTAAAAAAAAGTAAGTAACAGCGTTTTCTATGTTCCCTTACCTCCCCTGTGCCACCGATCACTATACTTTGGGGTCTGAAAAGACCCCGGAATTTAATGATAGCAGTGTTTGTGGGGTTCACGGCCCATGGCCTTACTTACTGATCCTCGCTCCTGCTCACAGCCGCCTCCGTTTCCGCAGAAGGGGAAGCACAGGCGGCCGTGAGCAGGAGCGGGGATCGGTAAGTAAATAGGGCCCGTTGCCTGCTGGGGTTAGTCCAGCAGGTAACGGCCCTATTAAAAAAAAAGAAAAAAGCCCTGTGGCAGCCACTACCACTGCTGCCCCAGTATTTACGCTACTGGGGGAAGAGAAGAGTTAGTAAATTTAGGAATTGCAAGGAGTCGGAGGAAGACAAGATCAGTCATGTTGCCATCTTCGTGTGTGGTAGAAGAGGAAAGTTGTGAAAGACCAAAAGAAGTGGTTATTGAGAGAAACTGTGAGGCAGCTGGGTAGGCTGGGGTGTCAATGGGGATATTAAAGTCACCCATGATGAGTGTAGGAATTTCACAGGATAAAAAGAGGGGAAGCCAGGTGGACGGTAGATCATCGCTACACGTAAGGCGAGTGGGTGGAAAAGTCTGATGGTGTGGACCTCAAATGTGGGGAAGGTGAGTGACGGTACTGGGGAAAAGACCTGAAAAGTGCACTGTGGTGATAGAAGTATGTCTACCCCTCCACCCTGCCCGTTGTCAGGCCTAGAAGTATGTGAGAAGTGTAGGCCACCATGAGACAGAGTAGTAGAGGAGGTAGTATCAGACTGCTGGATATAGATTTCAGTGATAACTAGAAGGGTAGGAGATTTACTAAGGAATATGTCATTAATATATTCTAGTTTGTGAAACACTGAGCAGGCGTTCCAGAGAGAACAGTTAAAAGGGACAGGAGAAAGATAAGGAGAGGGAATATGGTAAATATTGATGAGGTTAGTGGGGCTTCTATGTGTACAGGAAGAGGAGAAGTTAGTGAAAGAAGGTGGGTCAGGGTTAGGAGAGATGTCCCCTGCAACTAGTAGGAGCAAAGTAGCCAGAGACAGAAGGTGGTTCAGAGACTTATGGGAGCACTTCTAGTTAGTTTCACTTCTAAAAGAAGTATAGGGATTGGGGTGGTTAAAGAGAGAGAAAAGTGTGTGAGAGCTGTACATGGGAAAAGGAAGAAGAGAAGGACTGATGTGGATAGTGTGCACTGGTAGTAAAGATGGAGGGGAGGTCTGCAGGAAGACAATTTCTAAGACAGTGATAGTGCAGTTTTATGATACCATGTGTAGAATGCAAGCATTTGGTGCAATTTTATCCTGTGTTTGTATACTGTATTTCTGAAGTATTCCAGATTTCTTTCTGCATTGCCGCAATATTTCACGGGAGGCAGGGACTGTTAAAATTATAAATATCTATAATGCTAGATGTCTCACAGCTGAGACTTAGTTATATGAACAAGCACTAAAGCTATATTCACATAAAATTGATAATTTGATAAAGGTCATCACACAACTTCATCAAATTCACTGTATGTGAATGGGAGCTATTCATATGATCAATTTTTAGGTCATGTCCTATTTTTACCTGTTTTCACAGATCCCGCAAAACACTCAAATGTATGAGGGATCCTTGAAAATAGGTGCCCCTTGAATGTAAAGCAGCATTTTTCATAGCCATTTGTACCACAGTTGTGTGAATGTTTTGGTCATTAGATGTTATTACACTTTCCACCAGTTTACTGCACTGAAATTGCAACAATTTGTATAACTTTTTCAAAAGCTAGATTTGATAATTCTGTTGTCAGATAGCTAGACAAGCTAACCATGCCCACGTTCCACTCTCTTTTCATAAGTGGAGTGAGTGGTGTAAAAATCAAAATGTCACAAAATGTTTGTGCAGATAAGCTGAAAAATTTACAAATCCCTATTTTTCTGACTTTTTGCAGCAGATTTGTGCAGAGCTTGATACAATCCCATGTGAGTATATCAAAGGATATTGGTAGTAAATAAGAGTTATTATAAAGTTGATTCAATTAATCTAGTCTAATATTCCTTCTTTAGCCTAAGGAAAGCTCTAATGTTATAGATTCCTGCCATATCATATTTCCTTAAAGGACTGTTTTTATATTTTCTAAATAAAATGATGGCAAATATGGCATATTTTAAACATGAATATTACATGTAATAACATTCACTTTCAACAACAGGTTTATTATGGTTTCAGTGGTAAATACAAAGCACATAAAATGCACTGTCAATTAAGGATCACTTTCAATTTCCTTTTCTTTCTGTTTCTTAACCATGCCAATATATATTTCACCATCCTACCTTGTCTCAAGGAAGATTGATGATGCATGTCATATTCAATATGAAGACATTTAAATGGAAATCATATATCCATGGTTGCATCAAATTGCTTTCCTGCAAACAATACAGGATAAGGGTTCATTTGTGCGTTTGTGATCGGCCTCCTGGTAATTATAGGAATACTTTATTACAAGATGTTATTACATTTATTTCTTTAATATTGTTAATAATTTTGATATTTTAATAAAAAATCCTGTGATCTGTTTTTAGAACACAAAGTTCATAGACATATATATAGTGCATCTTACAGTTTTAAAGGGAGTCTATCACCACGGATGAGCATATACAAGAAAATACCCTGCTAGATAGGTTATGTTCACCTGAATGCAGTATATTTTTTCACTTGCTAATACGTTCCTCTGTGGCAAAGATTAGTTTATAAATTTGTTTATGGAAATGAGGAGTCTATATCACATCTTCAATGCTCCAGAGCACTCCTGCCCACTGTGTTCTGATTGGCCTCTTTGCTGCTGCTGCTGCTGCTCTTTGCTGCTGCTATGCAAGAGTGACAGGGCCAGGCAGAGATGCCTAGCACTGTATTCTTGTGGTCTCACTGTGATTTGCAATATTGCTTGTGCACAGTACACCCACTCCAGCCTGAAGTGTAATGAGCGGTTCTGCAAATGGAGGCCTGATTGGAAAGTGAATAAAATCTCTGACCTTTGACCTTTTCAAAGACTATCTTTAATGTAATCCTTCATGGTTTGACTTTCCAGACCAGAAAGATTGTATAACCGACCCTTAGAAAGCTTAGAGTTAGGGAGAAGATCTACAGTCATGGCCAAAAGTTTTGAGAATGACACAAATATTATATTTTCACATGATCTGCTGCCCTCTGGTTTTTATGTGTGTTTGTCAGATGTTTTTATCACATACAGAAATATAATTGCATTCATATTATGAGTAACAGAAGCTTATATAGACAGTTAGAATGAGTTAATGCAGCAAGTCAATATTTGCAGTGTTGACCCTTCTTCTTCAGGACCTCTGCAATTTGGCATGCTCTCAATCAACTTCCGGACCAAATCCTGACTGATAGCAGTCCATTCTTGCAGAATCAATGCTTTAATTTTGTCTGAATTTGTTGGTTTTTGTTTGTCCACCCGTCTCTTGATGATTGACCACAAGTTCTCAATGGGATTAAGATCTGGGGAGCTTCCAGGCCATGGACCCAAAATCTCTATGTTTTGTTCCCTGAGCCATTTAGTTATCACCTTTGCTTTATGGCAAGGTGCTCCATCATGCTGGAAAAGGCATTGTTGAGTGCCAAACTGCTCTTGGACGGTTGGGAGAAGTTGCTCTTGGAGGACATTCTGGTACCATTCTTTATTCATGGCTGTGTTTTTAGGCAAGACTGTGAGAGAGCCGATTCTCTTGGCTGAGAAGCAACCCCACACATAAATGGTTTCAGGATGCTTTACAGTTGGCATGAGACAAGACTGGTGGTAGCACTCACCTCTTCTTCTCCGAATAAGCTGTTTTCCAGATGTTCCAAACAATCGAAAAGGGGATTCATCAGAGAAAATGACTTTATCCCAGTCCTCAGCAGTCCACTCCCTGTACCTTTTGCAGAATATCAGTCTGTCCCTGATGTTTTTTCTGGAGAGAAGTGGCTTCTTTGCTGCCCTCCTTGAGACTAGGCCTTGCTCCAAGAGTCTCCGCCTCACAGTGCGTGCAGATGCACTCACACCTGCCTGCTGCCATTCCTCAGCAAGTTCTGCACTGCTGGTAGCCCGATCCCGCAGCTGAAACACTTTTAAGAGACGGTCCTGCCGCTTGCTGGTCTTTCTTGGGCGCCCTGGAGCCTTTTTGGCACCAATGGAACCTCTCTCCTTGAAGTTCTTGATGATGTGATAGATTGTTGACTGAGGTGCAATCTTTCTAGCTGCAATACTCTTCCCAGTTAGGCCATTTTTGTGCAGTGCAATGATGACTGCACGTGTTTCTTTAGAGATAACCATGGTTAACAGAAGAGAAACAATGATGACAAGCACCAGCCTCCTTTTAAAGTGTCCAGTGGTGTCATTCTTACTTAATCATGACAGATTGATCTCCAGCCCTGTCCTCATCAACACCCACACCTGTGTTAATGGAGCAATCACTGAAACGATGTTAGGTGGTCCTTTTAAGGCAGGGCTGCAATGATGTTGAAATGTGTTTTGGGGGATAAAGTTCATTTTCTAGGCAAATATTGACTTTGCAAGTAATTGCTGTTAAGCTGATCACTCTTTATAACATTCTGGAGTATATGCAAATTGCCATTAGAAAAACTGAAGCAGTAGACTTTGTAAAAATTTTTATTTGTATCATTCTCAAAACTTTTGGCCATAACTGTACAGCGGAATCATATGATCGGTGAGGCAAAAGTGAATCAGTCCCAGACTCAGACAGAGATGGAGAAACAGAAACCATGGTCAGAGATATTCAAGATCTAAAATATTCAGAATTCCATTTAACCACATCCTCACCGGCTCCAATCAATAATAGGATTATGAATCGGTTATGAAATCCCAAAACTAAATCTGTAGGTACATAAATGGAAATGGACTCTGAGTGTATAATTCCTGAATGAACCAACTACCTTCTAAACTCCTAACATTAATCCTCAGCTAGATGATGACCTTGGAAGAAGGAAAGCAGATTGGGTTTAGCCACAGTTGTAGGATCAGGTTCATCATAGAGTAGTCCCTGGGCTGTAAAAAACTGTCCACAGAAAACAATTCTGGAGTGTTGGGTTTGTGAAGGGAAATGTGCAAATAAATGTATACAATTTAATATCATACATAAGATTATAAGGTATTCCAAATATGGTGGGTAGCTGGGATGTAAAACAATGAATATAAAGTTCCTATCAAGGTGAATATATCAACTCACTTCACCTGGATAAAACAAGTATGCCCACCACACCTCACATTCTTGTGAGATTCTTGTGCTCACCCAGGAGGGATGAATATGGGTGTGGACAGGAGTCACGAAACCTACAGTAACAACATAGCAGTGTTTAATATCGCAGGTGTTGTTTTGGGATGTGAAGAGGTGTGATGAAAAACCCAATAAAATACCCAACTCATCATTATCAGTAGAGATGGGTGAATCGTTTCGTAATGAACCTGTATTCGACCCGAAAATTCCAAACTGTTCGGTTTTTAACAAAACTGAAAAAAATGGCCGTGCTACAAGAAAATAGTAGGTGCGACGTCTTTGACCAGGAAATACAGAACAGACACGAATTCAATGACTCAGACACTCAGTCAATAGACAGCAGTAAGTGCACCTTAAAGTGTTGATGTCATATGGAGTATAAAAGCTTGGGCACTTATTTATTATGCTTACTTGTGTAGCGGCATCATATTCCACAGTGCTTTACAGTCATTGACAGTCACTGTCCCATATAGGGCTCACAATCTACATTCCCTATCAGTATGTCTTTGGAGTGTGAGAGGAAACCAGAGTACCAGGAGGAAACCCAAGCAAAAACAGGAAGACCATACAAACTCCTTGCAGATGTTGTCCCTGGCAGGATTCGAACCCAGGACTCCAGCGCTGCAAGGCTGCAGTGCTAACTACTGAGTAGCCTTAAGTTGAGCTAATGGTGGACATACAAATAGATCCGTTATCCAGCTCTCTGCGTCATAGGTTATAGCACAGTTCAGAAAAAGCTATAGGAATTCTACCAATAGTTAGAGGAAGAATTTAGAAAATCAAATAATTGCACAGGACATATTAGTACTAGAATTCAATAAAAATAGGATAGGTTCATAGACATAGTAGTGCTAGTGAGTGAATAGGTGAATCTGTGCTTCTTTTGCTGCAGTGCTTACACAGACAGTTAACACGTTCATTGCCAATAATCTAGTTTTGTCTGACACTTTTGCGATAGAGCAATTTCATCTCTATATATTTTCTTTAAATATACATTTTTACTGACAAGACAATCCTACTAGTGAAAAATGTTTTTTGGGGCAAGAGTTAACATTTCATTAAACACATATTACTCTTGTAACAGCAAAGTGCTACTGATTTTGCCTGCACAAATCTTTATAAAACAATAACTGTATTATACAGTGGGGAAAAAAAGTATTTAGTCAGCCACCACTTAAAAAGATGAGAGAGGCCTGTAATTGATGAGAGACAACATGAGAAAACTTATCAAGAAAATCACATTGACTTTTTAAGAATTTATTTGCAAATTATGGTGGAAAATAAGTATTTGGTCACCTACAAACAAGTAAGATTTCTGGCTCTCACAGACCTGTAACTTCTTCTTTAAGAGGCTCCTCTGTCCTCCACTCATTACCTGTAGTAATGGCACCTGTTTCAAATTGTTATCAGTATAAAAGACACCTGTCCACAACCTCAAATAGTCACACTCCAAACTCCACTATGGTGAAGACTAGAGATGAGCGAATTTCTCAAAAGTTCGATTCGGCACTTCTATTCGAAGTTCCAAAAAATTTGCTTCGATCCAAATTACTTTGCGGCGAATATCGCTAAAAAACACCTATTTCCTAGCTTCAGAGAGCCTGTATAGTGGTGTAGAACACTGCCTTGCAGTAACATGCATAGGGAGCCTACTGTGGTAGTCAAACAATATTGTGAGTCCGAATGAAACTCACATGACAGGCGTCGCTCGTAGAATCGATGCACACTTCACTTATTTGGACAGTTACGGGGCCAAAACTATCCAACTAACTCAAGTTTGAACCCAGCCTTACAGGTCCATGTTAGTGCCAGGTAGAAAGAACTGTACAGAGGCCCAAGATCCTACTGTAGAGTGAAAGAGTGCACTCCTTTTACACCCTCGTTTGCAGATTCCACATAGATGTCTAGAGTGGCAAGGCGACATAATGTGGAGTTGACAGCAGCATGAGGATACCATACAAACACCCAGTGTAAGCGGCATTAGGAGGGCATGCAGTGACCCAGTGGCTGTGGCATGAGGAGGGCATAAAGTTGTAAGATGGGGAAACAGCCCTCATGTTATGAGTGTACCTGTTTCTGTAGATAAGTTTATTTTTTTTATAGACTGACATTTGTTTGTTTGACCACAAGAGGCCACTGTTACCTCAGAAATGGGAAGGACTGTAATTCTGTAATTCCCTGGAGTAGTGACGTGGAGACCCTGTTCTGCAGAGGTGGTACGAAAAGGAGCAGAGTGTGTGTGGCAGCCATCTTAGGAGTGTGCTTTTGAGCTTTTAGAAGAAGAAGGACTGAAGCTAGAGGAAAAAGATTCCTAAGGGATCAGAGATATTACAAGGGGGTGCTGAAGCAGAGACTGTTCCAGGGTTTGTTCAGACAGCATCCTAAGTTGAAGATTGCTATCAAGGACCCGGCTGAGAAGTGGCCCTGTCAGTGAGATCGCATGTTTTCTGGATGAGCCCCACTTCCAGCTGCTCCAGACCAAGGCGAAAAGGTACACAGCAAAGCTAGATCAGTAAGAGACATATTCGTGCACGCATCGCATTACAATGTTTTGCTTGGGACTGAGTAAGGGACTGTAGTTAGAATAGTTAGGCAGACTCATCTTCACAGGCCACACTACTGGTGAATTAACTACCTATTCGGTAGTAGGGACTAAGACTCAGAGAGTTCTATAGAATTGTAACTCCCAGAGAGGAGCTTCTGAGGAAGTCTAGAAGCGACTTCTTATATATTGTCACATTTCTTTGGCTTACAAGCTGACCTACTATTATATTTACTCGGTTGTACTTTGTTTGTGGGGAATAGGGGTATGTTGATAAGTTTGTAAGCTCTTGTGTTATACCGCCGGTGCCCCTATCACACTCACTGAATTGTTCCTGTGACTAGGGTGATAAAAAGGTAACAAGCGGCTGGTTAGTTGCAGCCTGCAGATAGGTAAGAGCTTGGAGTGTTTTGGAGCTGCACATGAGAGCGCACCGCGCTGTACAACAGCAGGGCCTCAGCTTCCTGGCTGAGTGTATGTAAATAATTGGAAGTGTTTTTTTGGTAAAGAGGTGTTACTACACAAAGTAAAATCGTGCTTTTTTACTAAATTGATTTGAAGTCGCTTCCTTTGTTCGTGACTTCGCTGTATGTTGGGGAGCCCACCCCTGTACACGGCTTACACAGTGACCCAGTGGCAGCGGTATGAGGAATACACATAGTGACCCAGTGGGAAGCAACATGAGTGACCCAGTTCCTCCCCTGTGTGACTTTGTTCGCCCAGGCAAACGAGGTGTAGAACAGCGTGACACCACTGTGCCTTGCACATGTGGTACACTGGAGGAGCATACACCTTATTTAAAGGTGTTTATTAGTGTGGAAACCCATAAGGAGGACCATATTTGCCATTTTGTTCCCAGTATAAAGTTGCAGGCCATTTATCAATACAGTATTGTCAATAATTCAATAATTCGGAGCCACAAATCTCTGCCTTTATCACACTTTTGATATAGGTGTTCATTAGTGGGGAAAGAAATAAGGGGCATATTTGCCATTCTCTTCAAAGTAGAAAATAACAGGCCTTTTGCCCATTGCAATTACGTTTTTTCATTGAACAGTATGTCAGACAGAGAAGCGAGAGGCCATGCTCAGGGGAGGGCCGCAGGCCTAAATGTTTCTGACGCAGGCACAGGTCACAGCAGAGTAAGGGGGCGTGGCAGCAGAGTGGGCATGGGTCAGTTACAGAGGCCTGAGCTCCCAGTGTCAAGTAGCAGTCGTGTCTTGACCAGCAACCCAACGGTTGTAGACTGGTTGACTCGGTCATCCAATTCATCTTAAGTCACATCAGACACCCCCCAGTCAAGAGTCGGTGGGTTCGTCAGACACAACCCTTAGTTGGCATGGCCCGGCAGCAGGCCCTGTGCCCTCACCTGTCCTCAACTTGCCTCTGTCCTTTTCTGTTCCCTCAGCTAAAGAAGTACTCTATGCTGTGGGCTCAGATTCACTGTACAGTGAGGAGGAGGTATTATTATTGTTTATTTATATACCACCATTATACCATGGTGCTTTACATTTGAGGATTTACATACGGTACACAAGATATACAAAACAGATAATACTAACAGTGACCAACTGACACAGTGGGATACAGGACGCTGCCCGCAAAGGCTTACAATCTATGAGGGAAGAGGGATAGAGACAGAGGTGGGGGTAGAGGCTGTTCAGGTAGTGGTATGGAGACAGTAGCGTTATTGGGGGTTGTAGGCCTTCCTGAATAGGTGAGTCTTCAGGGCCTTCTTGAAACTTGTGATTGTGGGGGTCAGTCTTATGTGTCTTGGTAATGAGTTCCAGAGTATGGGGGATGCACGGGAGAAGTCTTGGAGACGGTTGTGTCAAGAGCAGATAAGAGCAGAGTGGAGTAGGAGGTCTTTGGAGGATCAGAGGTTACGTGTGGGCAGGTAGCAGGAGATTAGGTCGGAGATATATGGAGGGGACAGGTTGTGAATGGCTTTGTATGTCAGCGTTATTAATTTGAACTCTATTCGCTGGGCAACGGATAGCCAGTGAAGGGATTGGCAGTGGGGAGCAGCCGATGAAGAACAGGGGAGAGGTGTATTAAACGAGCGGCGCAATTTAAGGTGGACTGGAGGGGGCGAAAGCATTTGCTGGGAGGCCATGGAGAAGGGTGTTACAGTAGTCTAAGCGAGAGACTATGAGGGTGTGGACTAGCATCTTTGTAGTTTCTGGGGTGAGGAAGGAGCGGATTCGATGGATGTTCTTGAGTTGGAGGCAGCAGGAGGTGTTGAGGATTTGGATGTGCGGTTTGAAGGAGAAGTCAGAGTCCAAGGTTATCCCAAGGCAGCGGACCCATAGGGCAGTCAGCAGCTACTGCTCAGCTAAGATCTGGAGGAGACATCCGCTGTTTCCTCCGGTAGGCGGGCAAGTAGTGATGAGGAGAGTGGCATGGCAGCTGGTGTTGAGGAGGACATCAGTGAACTGCAGACTGTAGTGGATAACGATGTAGCCAATGGTAATTGGGAGGGGCTTCATCGTCATCAGGAGAAGAGGGTTGCAGCTTGTGCATGAGGCAGTGGGGAAGTCAGCAGGGTGGCAGCAGTGGGAGCTTGGGAGCTTGGAGCCTGGAAAGCAGTGGTGCATGGGTTCACAGAGGCAGTGGCGGTAGCAGTCAGTTAGCCCGTAGTGTTGGGGGTAAAATCACCTACTCGGCGGTGTGGCAGTTTTTTGTAAAGCCGCTGGGAGAGGTCAACATGACCATATGTTCAATCTGTGGGCAGAAGGTGAAGCGTGGCCAGGGTGCCAATGTTGGCTCCACAGTCCTGCGTAAACATATGCAGCGTCACCATAAAGTGGCCTGGGAGAGCTGTGGCTCCAATGTGGTGGTCCAGCCTGCCGCAGCAACCGCTGCAGCACTCAGAGGCACGCATGCCATTTCAGGCAGTCAAGGCTCCACCACCACAGCCAAAGGAAGCTGTGTGTCCTTCCCATCATCTGCTGGTCGTGATGCTCATGCTCCTCCTCCTAGTCAGTCATTGCGTCAGCAATCCATCACAGAAGCGATTTCGAAGAGACAACAGTATGCGTGCACTCATCCAACAGTGCAGAAGCTGAACGTGGTCTTGTCCAAGTTGCTGGTGCTGCAGTCACTCCCTTTCCAAGTGGTGGACTCTGCACCTCTCAGAGAACTCATGGCTTGTGCTGAGCCGAGGTGGAGAGTCCCAAGCTGTCATTTCTTTGCCAAAAAGGCAGCCCTGCACAAATATGTAGAAGAGAAGGTGGGCCAGTCCTTGAGAATGTCGGTGTCTGTCAAAGTTCACAGTAGTATGATGTTGTACCATGTGTATAAAAATCTGTTAATTTTCAGTTCTTGTATCACACCATGTCTGATGAAGGGAGCGAGCACTCCTGAAAGCTTACTTATAAATATACTCAGTTAGCCTCTAAAAGGTATCGCCTGATTTCTTCACTCTGCCAAAGTTCACGGCAGTGCCGACATGTGGAGCTGTAACTACGATCAAGGACAATATATGTTATTTACAGCCCACTGGGTTAATGTGGTGCCTGCCCAGACACACCAGCAACTTGGACAGGTGACGCAGCTTCTGCCTCCACGTTCTCATGCCATTGGTCCTCCAACAATGTCAGCCTCATCCTCCACTGCAGAGACAATTCACAATGCTTCTCCAGCATACCACATGTGCTGGGCACAGTGGTGTCATGCTGTTCTACACCTTGTTTGCCTGAGCGAACGAAGTCACACAGGGGAGGAACTGCTCTGTGTCCTTCCTCAAGAAATCAAATCCTGGCTTTCTCCGCGACACCTCAAAATCGGAACCATGGTGACCGACAACGGGAAGAACATGGTGTCGACGCTTCGTCAAGGAGGGCTAAGCCATGCGCCCTGCATGGCACACGTGTCCAATCTGGTTGTCAAACGTTTCCTTAAGTGTTCCACCCATCTGCAAGACATCCTAAAATGACAAGGAAACTTTGCATGCACTTCAGCCACTCGTACACTGCCAAGCACACCCTTCTTGAGCTACAGCGGCAGAACGGCCTTGCACAACATAGGCTGATATGTGATGTTTCCACCCGTTGGAATTCCACCCTCCATATGTTGGATCGACTATATGAACAGAGAAAAGCCATAAACGATTTCTTTATGATCCAAACGGACAGAGATACTCCCCTGTGTACAGTTGTGCTAAAAAGTTTACATACCCCGGCAGATTTTTTTTTTGTTTTTTGGCCTTTTTTCAGAGAATATGAATGACAACACTAAAGCTTTTTCTCCACTCATGGTTACTGGTTGATTGAAGCCATTTATTGTCAGACTTCTGTGTTTTCTCTTTTTAGATCATAATTACAACCAAAAACATCAAAATGACCCTGTTCAAAAGTTCCCATACCCCAGTTCTTAATACCGTGTATTACCCCCTCTAACATCAATAACAGCTTGAAGTCTTTTGTGGTAGTTGTGGATGAGGCTCTTTATTTTCTCAGATGGTAAAACTACCCATTCTTCTTGGCAAAAAGTCTACAGTTCCTGTAAATTCCTGGGCTATCTTGCATGTACTGCGCGCTTGAGATCTCCCCAGAGTGGTTCAATAATATTGAGGTCAGGAGACTGAGATGGCCACTCCAGAACCTTCACTTTCTTCTGCTGTAGCCAATGACAGGTCGACTTGGCCTTGTGTTTTGGATCGTTGTCATGTTGGAACGTCCAAATACAGTCATGGCCAAAAGTTTTGAGAATGACACAAATATTATATTTTCACATGATCTGCTGCCCTCTGGTTTTTATGTGTGTTTGTCAGATGTTTTTATCACATACAGAAATATAATTGCATTCATATTATGAGTAACAGAAGCTTATATTGACAGTTAGAATGAGTTAATGCAGCAAGTCAATATTTGCAGTGTTGACCCTTCTTCTTCAGGACCTCTGCAATTCTCCCTGGCATGCTCTCAATCAACTTCCGGACCAAATCCTGACTGATAGCAGTCCATTCTTGCAGAATCAATGCTTTAATTTTGTCTGAATTTGTTGGGTTTTTTTTGTCCACCCGTCTCTTGATGATTGACCACAAGTTCTCAATGGGATTAAGATCTGGGGAGTTTCCAGGCCATGGACCTTAAATCTCTATGTTTTGTTCCCTGAGCCATTTAGTTATCACCTTTGCTTTATGGCAAGGTGCTCCATCATGCTGGAAAAGGCATTGTTGAGTGTCAAACTGCTCTTGGACGGTTGGGAGAAGTTGCTCTTGGAGGACATTCTGGTACCATTCTTTATTCATGGCTGTGTTTTTAGGCAAGACTGTGAGAGAGCCGATTCCCTTGGCTGAGAAGCAACCCCACACATGAATGGTTTCAGGATGCTTTACAGTTGGCATGAGACAAGACTGGTGGTAGCGCTCACCTCTTCTTCTCCGAATAAGCTGTTTTCCAGATGTTCCAAACAATCGAAAAGGGGATTCATCAGAGAAAATGACTTTACCCCAGTCCTCAGCAGTCCACTCCCTGTACCTTTTGCAGAATATCAGTCTGTCCCTGATGTTTTTTCTGGAGAGAAGTGGCTTCTTTGCTGCCCTCCTTGAGACCAGGCCTTGCTCCAAGAGTCTCCGCCTCACAGTGCGTGCAGATGCACTCACACCTGCCTGCTGCCATTCCTCAGCAAGCTCTGCACTGCTGGTAGCCCGATCCCGCAGCTGAAACACTTTTAAGAGACGGTCCTGCCGCTTGCTGGTCTTTCTTGGGCGCCCTGGAGCCTTTTTGGCACCAATGGAACCTCTCTCCTTGAAGTTCTTGATGATGCGATAGATTGTTGACTGAGGTGCAATCTTTCTAGCTGCAATACTCTTCCCAGTTAGGCCATTTTTGTGCAGTGCAATGATGACTGCACGTGTTTCTTTAGAGATAACCATGGTTAACAGAAGAGAAACAATGATGGCAAGCACCAGCCTCCTTTTAAAGTGTCCAGTGGTGTCATTCTTACTTAATCATGACAGATTGGTCTCCAGCCCTGTCCTCATCAACACCCACACCTGTGTTAATGGAGCAATCACTGAAACGATGTTAGGTGGTCCTTTTAAGGCAGGGCTGCAATGATGTTGAAATGTGTTTTGGGGGATAAAGTTCATTTTCTAGGCAAATATTGACTTTGCAAGTAATTGCTGTTACGCTGATCACTATTTATAACATTCTGGAGTATATGCAAATTGCCATTAGAAAAACTGAAGCAGCAGACTTTGTAAAAATTAATATTTGTATCATTCTCAAAACTTTTGGCCATGACTGTACGTTCCATGTGCAGCTTCCTGGCTGATGAGTGCAAATTTGCCTCCAGTATTTGCTGATAACGTGCTGCATTATCTTTCCTTCAACTTTGACCAAGTTTCCTGTGCCTTTAGCACAACTGTAACTTTAACATTAGCCAGTGGCAGCTCATGCGCAACACCTGCCGTTTGCTCGTTCCCTTTGAGGAGGACACTTTGTTAGTCAGTTGCCAAAACTACTGGATGAACATCGTCATTCCACTGATTCACATCCTGGAAAAGATGCTTTTCAATCTGGCTGGTCAGGGGACTGGAGATGTGGCGACTGCATCTCAAGGCCACATGAGCCCTGTGGGGGCTGAACTGGAGGAGGAGGATGAGGAGGACATTGGAGCACAAACAATGTGTAGCCAAATGGGTGGAGAGGAGGAACAGGAGCAACCAGAACAGCCAGAGGGAGATGAGGATGATGAGACAGATGATCCAGACACACCGTTGGCAGTATGCAGTGGAGATGAATGTAGCAAGTCCCTCGGGGTCACTTGCGCAAATGGTCCGAAGCATGCTGACTTCCTTGCGCAGTGAAAGCCAAATTGTCACCATTTAGCAGAGGGACGACTACTGGCTCTCCACCATGTTAGACCCTCGCTACCGGGGAAAAATGGGGGCCTTTTTTACACCCGCTGAGAGAGAGGACAAACTGAACTACTATAGAGATATCCTATGTAGTAAGTTGGCTGCTGCCTATCTGTGCCTTCGTCCATCCTCTCGCATGTCTGACCGGGGGGGCCCTGAGAGCTCAACTTGCACTGGCATGGCAGCTGTGGGAGGGGGTGGGGGTGCGGGTGGCAGGAGCATCATCGGCTCCATCAGCATAATGGGAACAAAATGGCTAATATGGTCCTCCTCATGGGTTTAGACACTAATACTGTAAAAACCTTTAAATAAGTGATAATAACAGCTAAGAATTATTGAATTATTATTGACAATACTGTTTTAATAATTGCCTGCAACTTTATACTGGTAACAAAATGGCAAATATGGTCCTCCTTATGGGTTTAGACACTAATAAACACCTTTAAATAAGTGATAACCGCTAAGAATTATTGAATTATTGAATTTTTATTGACAATAATGTTTTAAAATATTGCCTGCAACTTTATACTGGTAACAAAATGGCGAATATGGTCTTTTTTATGTGTTTTGACACTAAAAAAGACCTTTAAATAAGTGATAACCGCTAAGGATTATTGAATTATTGAATTAATATTGACAATACTGTATTGAAAAATGGCCTGCAACTTTATACTGGTAACAAAATGGCGTTTTGACACTAATAAACACCTTTAAATAAGTGATAACCACTAACAATTATTGAATTATTGAATTTTTATTGACAATACTCTTTTTAAATATTGCCTGCAACTTTATACTGGTAACAAAATGGTGAATATGGTCGTTATGTCTTTCCCCACATTAAAGCAGTTTATTACAAATAAGTGCAGATATTATTGGATGATAATTCAGTTTTCTTTAGCACAATAGTACTGAATAATGTTATGCCTTGGAAGAACAGTGAATAAGCCCCTTATAATAAATGCCTTTAAAAAGACTTTTTTTACAGAAGCGTGCAGTATGGCTTTGGCACAATAGTACTGAAAAATGTTATGCCTTGTAAGAACAGTGAATAAGCCCCTTATAATAAAGGTCTTTAAAAAGGCTTCTTTTACAGATGTGTGCAGATATTAGTGTATGATATTTCACTTTTTTTTTTGCTGTATTGCACTGCAAAAGGCTTGTTGTATTCCACCTTGATTACACAGATATGAGTAATGAGCAGCAGTATAATGGCAATGTGAATTATGCTGCAAATTCTTGCTGTTAATGACCCTGCAACCACCCCAAATTCTTCTCTCAATTCCTCCCTATGCTTTCCCTACAGTTGTAACGCTCAGCCTCTTTCCCTGAACTTCTATATGTTTTCTAAGTCTTTCCCTAGCTCCTGCCGACGCTGTCCCTACAGTAAGAGCAATATGGCATGACTGTACCTAAAATGGCCGAGGGTTTTTATAGGGCTGTGACATCACAGGTCCTGCTGGCTGCTGATTAGCTGCATGCTTTCCATTGTGACTGAATCTGCAATAGCAGCTTGGTGTGAAGAAATCAACTGTGGGAGCAATAATTAGAAAATGGAAGACATACAAGACCACTGATAATTTCCCTCGATCAGGGGCTCCACGCAAGATCTCATCTCATGGGGTCAAAATGATCACAAGAACGGTGAGCAAAAATCCCAGAACCACACGGTGGGACCTAGTGAATTACCTGCAGAAATCTGAGACTAATGTAACAAAGGCTACCATCAGTAGCACACTATGCCGCCAGGGACTCAGATCCTGCAGTGCCAGATGTGTCCCCCTGCTTAAGCCAGTACATATCCGTGCCCATCTGAAGTTTGCTAGAGAGCAATTGGATGTTCTAGAAGAGTAGTGGGAGAATGTCATATGGTCAGATGAAACCAAAGTAGAGCTGTTTGGTAGAAACACAACTCACTGTGTTTGGAGGAGAGTGAATGCTGAGTTGCATCCAAAGAACACCATACCTACTGTGAAGCATGGGGGTGGCAACATCATACTTTGGGGCTATTTCTCTTCAAAGGGACCAGAGTGACTGATCCATGTACATGAAAGAATGAATGGGGCCATGTATCGTGAGATTTTGAGTGCAAACCTTCTTCCATCAACAAGGGCATTGAAGATGAAACGTGGCTGGGTCTATCAGCATGACAATGATCCCAAGCACACCGCCAGGGCCACAAAGGAGTGGCTTCGTAAGAAGCATTTCAAGGTCCTGGAGTGGCCTAGCCAGTCTCCAGATCTCAACGCCATAGAAAACCTTTGGAGGGAGTTGAAAGTCCATGTTGCCCAGCGACAGCCCCAAAACATCACTGCTCTAGAGGAGATCTGCATGGAGGAATGGGCCAACATACCAGCAACAGTGTGTGCCAACTTTGTGAAGACTTACAGAAAACGTTTGACCTCTGTCATTGCCAACAAAGGATATATAACAAAGTATTGAGATGAACTTTTGTTATTGACCAAATACTTATTTTCCACCATAATTTGCAAATAAATTCTTTAAAAATGAGACAATGTGATATTCTGGATTTGTTTTCTTATTTTGTCTCTCATAGTTGAGGTCTACCTATGATGTCAATTACAGACCTCTCTCATCTTTGGCAGAACTTGCACAATTGGTGGCTGACTAAATACTTTTTTTCCCCACTGTATACAAGTGGTTTCTTGTTGTTCACCACTATCACATAGTAATGCATCCTCACTAATGCAAAAACTGAATCTCCATTATTTCACTGTTTTTTTCTTGATGTGTTAACCCAATATACAATCTAGCCTGTACTAATCTTAAAAAAAATAAAAAAGATTTTATAATTTCACAGTTTTTTTTTTTGTTCTTGTGACTGACCATACACAGTGTGATGAAATATTGTTGTTAATCTGAACTAAATATCTTAAGCGTTTCTCTGTATGTGTATTTATTAAATTATAGCAACAATAGAGAACATGGTAAACAGCCTATCAAACAAAATAAAGGCACAAGGTGATAAAAGGATGGCAATAAATGTCAAAGACAGCATCATATATCCAAAAGAAACATACAAATACAGGGGGAAAGCAAGGAGAAAATAAAAACATAATAACCAACAAGGGGAGAAGAGAGGGAGAAGTAGCGCTACAATGTACATGGGCAATGAAAATGATGGCTAAGGAGTCGAGTTAGGAGAAGGGTGGAGGGAATGAGAACTCAATCCAATCTTATGACTAAAGCTGGAGACAGTATGGAAGGCGTGGAATATGAGACCTGTGGACTCAAGGTGCCCAGACTTTATCAAAGATGGGGCAGGTATAGTGGAATTAATAGTGTGATTAATCTTCTCATGAAGTTTAATGGTATAAACCCATCTCATAACCTCAGCCATTGAGAGAAAGGATTTTCTCCAATTGGAGACAATGTGAATCTGAACGGCTAATAAAATATATTGGAGTAACTTAAATTGGGCTTATTTCAAAGCAGAGGGCTTAAGATTGAGGAGAAATATGGGGGCCTGAAATGGGAAAGACTGTCCAAAAAGCTGTTGCGCTATGGATAGTGAGCCAATAGCGTCGGGCATGATGGCAGGACCACCACACATGGATGGTAGTGCCTAAGGCATTACAACCACTGAATCAAAGGGGCGAAATGGTTGGAAAAAAATTATGTAGTCGTTGAGGGACCAAATATGTCCTAAGAAGTAGTTTTAAAAAGGACTCCATGATGGTGACCTGCCAACTGTCTTTGCTAATCAATGTACAGCCGTCAACCCATTGGGCTGGAGTCAGGGTAGTATCAAGGTCTTGCTCCCAGGCCGTCATAAAGTCAAACTTACTGTCAGGGGATGGGGCGTTTAACATGCCATATATAAATAAATGGGAACCCTTATCTAAAGAAGCATAATCTCTCGAAGCAAGTGGGAGAGACTGCAGGATTGAGTGGGATGAGAGAAATGGAATACCTGTGCAGTTTGAAATGCCTCTGAGGGAGGCGGGGAGAATGTGCTAGTAAATTAGTCTTTGGGGAAGACCTGCCGGTTGCAGAGGAAGTCGTTAAGACAGAGAAACCGGGCGTGTCTCCATCAAACACCTAAGGTGAAGGGCCAGGGGGAAAAAGAGGGTTATAGAATATTGGTATTAGAGGTGAGATTGGGTTTTGCAATCCATACTTCACCACAACTGTAACATGTAGTCAGTCACTTTACCAGCGACCGAAAGAGTGTGGGCCATGGACCGGGGGGCCAACAATAGGAATTGTAAGGAGGTCGGGCCACCAATGCAGATTCCAATGTTACTCATTCGTGTTCACTATGGATAGCTCTGAGTTGGGAAAGCCGGATGGCTATATAATATCTATAAAGATATGGAACCGAAAGTCCACCGAATCTTTTATGAAAATACATCACACGTCGGCGTATACACGGCCTTTTGTATGCCCAAATAAAGTTAAATATCTCAGTTTATAGGGTAATTAGGGAAGCAGAGGACACTGGATTTGGGAGGGTGCGGAAAAAGTACAGAATGCGGGGTAGGGTAACAATTTTGACCGAGTGGACACGTCCTATCCAAGAAAGGGTGGGGCAATGCGAGGCAACCAGGTCTTTTAGGAGCTTCAGTATTAATATGGAGTAATACCATTTAAAATGTGCATCTAAGGAGTTGCAAAGGTTAACACTTAGGAAAGGTATTTATCTCTAGTCTGAAAGCTATTCTGAAATCAAAGTTCAGGGAGATCAGCTTAGCAGTGGCAGAAGGGACGTTACAGTGCATGATTTCTGATTTAGATGTATTAAGTTTAAGACCTAACAGTCTCACGAACTGGGAGAGTGTATTAATTAAATTTGGGAGACTAAGATGTTGGTAATGGTTAACAGCATATTGTCAGCAAAAAAGCTGGATTTATATTCACGGCCTCTGATCTGCACACCCTGAATATAAGGGTGTGAACGGCAAGCAATAACCAGGGGCTCAATGACTAGGGAAAATAGAGCAGGGAATAGAGGGCAGCCTTGACTGGTGCCGCAAATGTGAAAGGGCTTGGGTGACTCAGGAGGGAGCTTCAGATATACGATAGGGTCGTAGTAGAAAGCATGAAGGGCTCTCTGAAAATGATTGGTGATGCCCATGAAACTTAGTATATCCTGGATGCACCTGGACCATGTTCTATCAAAGGCCTTTTCAATGTCAAGGGCCAGGAGGGGAGATGGGATATGGTGACTATTTTCCCAATGGACAATATTACAGAGCTTTTGTACATAATCAGAAGCCTGTCACCTGGGACAAAACCAACTTGGTCAGGGTGAACAAGGGATGGCAAGGATAGAGGAAAACAACTTTAAATCAATATTTAGGAGGGAAATAGGTCTATGGTCTAAGCTGTGGTAGTGGCATCCTTCCGGGGTTTGGGGATAACTGTAATGGATGCACAAAGCCTGGGAGGAGGAGATAGAGGCTAAGACAGTGGAGAAACGAAGTAATTTCTGATGTACTAGCCATGGCATGGGATGAGTAAAGTTTCTCATAAAATTGGTGGAAGTGAGTATATATATAGAATTAGGGTTAGAGGTCAGAGTACAGCTTGGTTCTCGTATCTAGTAAATGGCATTCTGCTTCTGACAAGCTTTCAATTTAGAGGCCAATAGCTTATCAGGTTTATTAGCATATTTATAATAAGGAGAATGATTCGAGTGCACTGCCTTTTCAGTCCGATGTGTCAGGATGGCGTCAAGCTGCAATTTAACATCTCTAATACATTTTGCGAGAAAGCGACTGGGCTCAAGCTGGTTGGCCGTTTCGAGTTTCAAAAGTTAATATTCTAAGTCCGATTGAGCTTTAGTCTTCTCCCATTTCAATCTAGATACATCTGCTATAAGGGAACCTCTAATTGTGGCCTTATTGGCCGCCCAGTTTGTAGTTGGACCAGTGTCTGAAGCAATGTTATGCACAAAGAAAGTATTAAGGGCATCCGTAGTTTTCCTCAGAATACCATTCAGTCGCCAGTTAGGCCATGGGGTAGTGGACGGCTTAAACACAATGTCAATCATAACAAAGTCATGGTCTGACCAGGCACAAGGGACATGGCAAGCACAGGTGAGATTGGGGAGCAGGGAGGTGGGTCGATAAATCATCTCATATCTAGTGTAGTGATGATGACCCAGGGAGAAATACTCCAGGCATCCGCAACATTCAGAGTCTGCAAGGCAGAATGTACCTCTCCTTTAGCCTTGGAGGAATGTTTACCCGCTGTCGGGGAGGATCAGTCAAGGACAGCATTGAGACCAATTGGCCTAAGAGACTGTAAAGTCCATGAAAGAAAGCTATAGGGGAATCAGTAGAGGCATAGGAGTTAGCAAGTCATACAGTATTTGTTGCCCATAGAGTTTGCAATGAAGAATCATATAGCGTCCCTGGGGGTTAGTTATCACATCAACAACCTGTAGGGGTACAGAGGATTGCCACACCTCTGCTCTTAGACTGGTTCGGTGCCTGGCCTAAAAGGCTGTAACAGGAGTGAAAATATTTGGGAAATGAGGTAGGGGTGAAGTGAGATTCCTGTATATACAAAATGTCAGGTTTCACCTTTTCGTATTGGAGGAACATCTCTCAGTGTCTCTGTGGTGAGTGAAATCTCTGTACATTACGTGAGATAATCTTACACATAATAAAAATGAAAGATAAAGCTAAACAATATATGCAAATAAAGGACTGCACAGGTTAAGTAATAAAAAGTGATATTAGGCGGAATCTTAGAGCATTGATGAATACAATAGACATAGGAGTAGCGCTGCAGGGAAAAAGGAACATGAACATGAGATAACCATAACAATAAACTCAGAAGCAGGGTGCACACTCCAGGGAGAGGTAGAGTGCAGCACACCCTGGGGTGCCAAAGGCCACCACGGTCAACCCCCAAATAGTAGTTAAGTAAGCATCTAAGGTCAGGAATCTGAAAAAGAGAAAACAATTAAATCCAGGGGCCACCCTGGACCTTAGGCAAAAAGTCAATATCAGGAACACCTACAACATGAACAAAGTGTATTCTATGAGCGAGCTAGGCTCAGCAGGATAACGCCGGAGGTTTCCCTATAGATATAATTAGAGATGAGCGAATCAAAGCTGCAGAAGTGGAATTTGATCTGAATTTCAGGAAATATTTGATTCGTATCAAATCCAAATTTCCTCATGCTTCGTGGTAACAATTCGCATTTAGTTCAAAATGGCTGCTGTACATATTAGGACATGGGGGAAGGAACTCTGGGAACACGGGATCACCCACAATGCCATGCGTGCAGCCAATCAGCAGCCAGCTCTGTGATGTCACATCCCTTTAACCCCTTCGCGAGCGCACACGGCATGTTTGACCACTGCATCCAAGGTGTTAAATCCCATGATCGGTTATGGAGCAGGATGTTAGCTGTAATTTAATTCGGATCGAATAGAATCGTATCGCGAAATTCGGCGAAGTTGCCGAATCATATTTTTGAATACTTCGTTCATCTCTAGATATAATTGAAGCAGAAAGTACGCAGAGAAAACCTCTGCAAACTTTATGTAAAAAATGCTGTGGGAAGAACCACGATGCGTTGCCGTCGTGGTTTTTCCCGCAACACTTTTTGCTGTAGAACGCCACGTGAGGCCTCAAAGAGTGTTTTCTAGGAGTTCCCAAGAATAACAATAAAGCTCCTGCAGCTGTGATCTGACCTAAGTAAAATTTCTTTAATATATAAATAAAAGAAACATTCTTTTCCCCTTCACATACTCCTCTACAGGAAGTATAAAAAAATTATAATAGTGCAAATTTTTTTGGAGGCAGATGTTTCTGGGTTTTATATGATTGTTTTGTCTAGATTTACCTTATTTTATTTCATAAGTAATAATAAAAGTTATATTTTAAATATGCAATTGATGAGACCTATCGAACAACACAAAAACTATATGTAAAAGATAGAAGATAGTGTACTTAGGGAGTTCACTTCTACTTTAGTATACATGAAGTGGTTATATAGTTCATTTAAGGCCCGGTTCACATCTGCGTTCGGGTTCCCATTCGGGGAGTCTGCATAAAAAAGAGGTTTACCTGGGAAACCCATGGACCCCATAGACTATAATGGAAATATGCGGAGAGAAAAGTGGGCCTTTTCTTGGATAAGTAAGTCTGGAGAAAGGTGCAAGCCACAGTTGACACATAGAGAAGCAATTATGAACAAGGACAATATATGACTTTCACGATCCACTGGACCAATGTTTTGAGCAGCATCAGCCACAAATACAGTAAAGCCAGGTGCTAGTTTGGCCAGGCACCGCATATATTAAGGACTATGCCAGGGACTGCATGGGGGAATTTGAAACATTATCTGTGGTGACCTTCCTTTCCCCCTCCTCTTCTGCGGGCGCAGGATTATCCCCGGTGTTTTTCTGTGCAGGTGGACTCTCCCATGTATTGTGGTTTCCCCCCTTCTGGAAGCAGGGAGGCCTGTAGTTGGTACGGCCTGGCCCCTTATAGGTTGTATGCAGGCAGTCCCCGGCCTCTTTCTGGCTACCTGCAATCGTTTGTGCATGTGTTCACTGTTGTTAGGGGTTAAGTCCCCCCGGGATGGATGTCACCGTAATCCTAATTAAGTAAAGAACAGGTATCGAGCTCGGGAAACAAACGTACAGACACACCCAGGTATCTAGTAAGAATGGTTTCGTTTATTGCATAGTTCATACAGTATTTAAGACAAGCTGGCTACACAATAATCATGTGACCAATGTACATATTTGGTCCTTCCGGTTCCGCTACTAGGCAGATTTACACAGTTTCTCATAACATTCCCTTATCTTTCCTGAGAACAGCAAAACTCTTGAGTGCCGTCCCAGACTTAGTGTCTGCTTCCTATCTCTAAACTATGCAGGCTATCTGCAGACTATTTCACTCTCTGTATATACAGTGTATAGGATATAGTAGATATAGGAGCAAGGTATGGCCGACAAGAGCGCTTTAGTAGCAGCCTTACGGGCTGGCTGGTCAGTGGAGGGGGAAGCCTTCCTGCCCCGCCTGCTTGCCAGCGTGCGACAGAAGGCTTCCTCTTCAGAGACATTGGTGTCTCTTCCTGCGGGTCGGCGTATGGCTTGGCGCTCCAGGCCTCCGGAGCACCTGAGCAAAGGCGCGCCCGCTGCTACGTCAGAGCCACAGCCCCGCCTTATCCAGCGCAACGGTCACAGGGGCCATTTTGTCATCTACCGACACAGAGTTAGCATCTTTAGGAACAAGGAGTCTGCTACAGCTCCAGCACCGGCAGTCATGACCCCTCCGCTGGTGGCCTCAGATATTCCTCCGGTGCTTGCGGCCCTGGGGGCAGCCGGAGTCCCAGTTGGTGACATGTCATTGTCCTCCTCGGCGTCCCCCCTCCCCCCCTCCCAGGCTATGATACAGCTCACTGAGGTCTGGCAGGGCACGGCAGCATGCATGCAAGAGGCAGGAACCTGAATTGCCGCAGGAGCGGTCATCGTTTCCCGTAACGTTTCCCGTAAAGTTTCCCGGGACTCCAGTGGTCACACCTGTTCTCACTTCTCCTGGTGAGTTTAATTTTGCCGGTGCATGGGGTCCGGAGGGTGCTAAGGCTGAGTTGCTACTGACCCTTAAGGCGTTGATGACTCGAGAAGGCTGGTAAAAAAAGACATCCTTGAAGGGTGCGGACCTCCAAAAGGAAGTTTTTTTTCTGTGGGTTCAGTCCTTTGGGGGCTCATTTGGATGAGGACACTAGGAATAAGATCGGCAACAATCAATATTTGGATATCTGGTCCCTGGTTTCAGTTGACCAACACACGGTCGACAAGGAACTCAGGGTGATTACAGAGTGTACAGTGGACCGACGTCTACGAGTGGCTAAGACCTTTGGGAACTGGTGTCAGGCATTTGCCGTACTGGGTTGCGTCTTGGGTGTTTTGAGCTTTTCGTGTATTTTACACCATCTTTTGAGCATATAAATCACATGGCGGCAGTGCCTGGTGGCGGTACGACGAGGAATTTCATCGCCGCTTAGCCTTGCAGCTGGACATTGGGTGGGAAGTGAAAGCTACTGATGTATAGATTAGATTGATGATGTAACAGAAGGCGCTGCCCTTTCCTCGGGGCCGCCGGACCTGGAGCCTCCGGCTCTGGGACGGTGGCCGTTCATCGCCCAGGGATCCTGCTGGCTCTTCAATGAGGGCCACTGCTGGTTCTATGGGTTATGTAAGTTAAAACATAAATGTTCTTCCTGCGGGGTCCCACGCTGCAGTTAGGTGCAACAAGTCACCTAAGCCCGCAGGTAAACAGCCGGGAGATGGGAAGAACGTCGGTGAGCATGCAAGTGATGGCGCCGAGGCTCGATAGTTACCCAGTAATGGCGGCTGGCATCCCAGTTACGTTTTGGATTCTCTTTTGGGTTTTCTATTCCGTTTTTGTTTAGTTGGGAGGCGGTTAGTTCGGACAATCTGAAATCGGCCAGGGAACACCCAGATGTTTTACAGGAAAAGATTGCGAAAGAGGTAGAATTGGGTCGAATAAGGGGCCCTTTTCTGCGCCCCCCATTCCCCATTTTAAGGGTTTCTCGTTCCCAAAAAAGAACCGGGCAAGTTCCATTTGATTCACCACTTGTCTTATCCTAAGGGGGATTCGGTGAGCGATGGGATTCGGTCGTTTCATATGTGTTTTTTGATGGTGCGGTTGCTTTGGTCTGGCAGGCTGGGTACGGTGCACTCCTGGCGAAAATTGACATTGAGTTGGCTTTTCGCCTGCTGCCAGTCCATCCGGATTGCCATCATTTTCTGGGTTGCATGGTTGATGGGTTTTATTATTTCGATGCGTGTCTGCCGATGGGCTGTTCCATTTCATGCCACTTCTTTGAGATGTTCAGCTCCTTTTTAGAGTAGGGTTACGTTCAATTACCCACTATCTTGATGATTTTTTGTTTGTGGCTCCAGCCGGTGGGGATCATTGAGTGTTTTTGTTGCGCACGTTTCGTGTTTTGATGGGGAAATTTGGGGTTTCATTGTCAGAGAAGACAGAGGGCCCTACCATTTGTCTTTCCTTCTTGGGTATTGAATTTGACTTACCTACAAGCTGCAGAAGTTGGGGCATTTGATTAAGGGTTTTCTGGGGGTTTCGAAGGTCACCTTGCGCCAGATGCAGTTGTTACTTGGACTTCTGGTTTTTGCTTGCAGGGTCATGCCGATGGGTTGAGTTTTTTCACGTAGGTTGTCCTTGTCCATTAAAGGGGTTAAGCATCTGCAGCAACGGATATGTATAACAAATCTGTTGCGGGCGTATTTACGAGTTTGGGAAACGTTTTTGGGCACGTATAACGGTAGAACTTGTTGGCAATCGGATGACGTGTCCAATTCGGTGGTATCGTTGTTCACGGACGCTGCGTGGTTTTCGGGAAGCAATGTTGTGCTGAGAGTTGGCTGGAGATTTGGCAGTCCAGTGGGCTTTGTCGCAACCTAACTCTTCTGGAACTGTTTCCAATTGTGGTGGTGGTTGAGGTATGGGGCGAGCAGTTCCGGAACTGGAAGGTGTCTTTTTGGACTTATAATATGAGTGTGGTTCATTGTATAAACAACTTGACCTCTGCTTCCCTTCCAGTTCTTTCATTGTTACGGCACTTGGTGCTCCAGTGCCTAGAATATAACATATGGTTCAGGGCTCAGCATGTTCTGGGTGTGGAGAATGTGGTAACTGATGCTCTGTCCCATTTTCATTGGCAGTTCAGAAACCTTTTACCTGGAGCTTCTCAGGAGGATGTGTCTTGCCCGTCTCTCCTGTGGGAATTGGTGACGAATGAGTGATACAGTCATTGGTTGCCCCCTCCACGTGGTCCGGACATGGTAAGGCGTGGGCCAACTGGTTGAGGGTGGCCGGGGGGATAAAGTTGGATTGGGGTGACCCCTTTTCATTATTGCAGGCAACTTTAGTGTACATGGGTGACTTACGCTAGGAGGGGTTGACGGCGGTTGTGGCCCAGCGGCGCTTGGCCGGGGTGGGTTTCCACTTGCGATTGGCAGAGGTGGAAGATGTTACCTGTCGGTTCATGGTTCGGCAGGCCCTTAAGGGCTGGTGGAAGGAATATGTTCGGAGGGAATGTCGTAGACCGGTCATGCACACTTTGCTCTTACATTTATTGGAAGTTGCTGGGGTGGTTTGCACTTCTTCGGGCGAGGTGGCCCTGCGAGGGAGTGCATTTTGCCTTGCATTTTTTGGAGCTCTTCGAATTGGTGAGCTTTGTGCACCATCCAGGAACAAATTGGGGGGTTTGTTGCGGGATGACGTTTGGTTGACTAATGGGGTTGTGAAGGTGCGGGTTCGATGGTCAAAAGTGGATGTTCGGGGCAGAGGCTCATAGCTCACGTTACTATCAGCTGGGGATTTGGGTTGTCCAGTGGAGGTGGTGGGACGATACCTGGTGGTTTGGGTTGAGGCGCCTTGTTTTTTGGTGCACCAGGACGGTTTACCGGTGATGCACTATCAATTTCTGGCTGTGTTTCGGTGTTGCTTGCATGAGTTGGGTTTACCTCGGGCTGATTTGGGGACTCAATCATTTCATATAGGGGCAGATAGGGAGGCATCGAGGGTCGGTTAGTCCGAGGAAGCGGTCAAGCGTATCGGTCGGTGGAGGTCGGCTTGCTATGCGAGTTACATACGGCCTGAGCTTGTTCTGTAATTGTTGTTCTCTTTTTGCAGGTCGCAGCCCCCGGTCGAGTGCGTCTTAGGCCATTCCTATGTGTTTTGGGCAGCTCAACGGGCCGAGTGCAGACCGGGTGGGAAGAATCTTGGGTTCCAGAGTATAGAAGTGGTCTGGAGGGGAGTCCGTGGAATGCCCCTGTTATATTAGTTCTCCACGCCGGGGGAAAAGATTTATGTTTTGTATGTATGGTGGAGCTGCTGGCAGTTATGCGGTCTGATCTCAACAGGATTCCAGGTTTCTTTTCTGAAATAGTGGTTGTGTAGTCTGAGATGGTGTCCCACCCCACGTGGCAAGGAACACGCAACACTGATGCAGTGGAGCATGCAAGATTAGCCGTGAATGCCAGGATGGCGCGTTTTGTGAGGTCCAGAGGTGGTGTGGTAGTGCGTCACCATCAACTTGAAGGAGACAATGCCCGCCTCTTGCGTCCAGACGGGGTTCATTTAAATGAAATTGGAATGGACATATTTTTAGCAGAGTTACAACATTGCGTAGAGCAAGCTCTTTTTCTTTTGGGTGGGGGTCAGGGTATGGTGTAGGGATACACCTTAGCCTCCATGGCAGTGGTCCAAAGTAGATAAGGGGCCAACAGGGAGTTTGACAGGCCCCCCGGAAGTTGGGGCCAGGCCCACCTCTCCTGTTCAGGAATTAAGTTGTTTTGAGTTTCATTCAACCATGTTTGATGAAGAAAAATTAAAGCTGTGGCCGTTACATGCCCAGATAAAGAGAACAATGTGTCTTGGTCTTTATTGGGTAGTTATTAAAAGGGGGAACAAAACCAAAGGGCTAAGTTATACATCCATGCAGTCCATCCTCAATTGTGCAGGCCCAGTTCTAACACCATGCAAGGTCTATCTGCCTCCTTTGAATCCTCCTCGCTGGACAATTTCCTACCACCATCCTCATTAGGGTCATCCATTGTTTCCAATTCTCTGCCTCCTACTACTCCACCCTTGTTTCATGGGTGGAAAGTGCTGCCAAGAGGTTTTGCATTTAATGAGTCTGATTAAGAGGAGCACACAGCAGAGGAGCTGCTTCACTATATCCTGCAGCAAGAATCCTGCTGGATGGCTCCTTGCCAACTGGGCAGCGTTGCCAGCAACAATGGCACCAATATTGTTGCTACGCTGCGGTAAGGATGAATAACACATTATCCCTATATGGTATGGGTGATTCGACCACTTTAATAACCTGTATGGTGGTTTAAACCATTCCCGCCGGTGACATTTTTCAATTTTCATTTTTGACTCCCACCTTCCAAACTCCAAAACTTTTTTTACTTTTCCATTCACAGAGCCATATTAGGGTTTAATGTTTGTAGGACAAATTGTTCTTCATAATGGTACCATTTATTATTCTGTACCATGTACTGGGAAGCTGGAAAAAAATTCAGAATTGGGTGGAATTGGAGAAAAAGTGCTTTTGTGTGACTTTATTGCGGGCTTCCTTTTTACGGCGTGCACTCTGCAGCCACAATAACATGTCAACTGTATTCTATGTTTCAGTACGATTTCGGAGATACCAAATTTGTATAGTTTTATTTACATTTTAACCCCTTAACAAAAATCCAAAACTTTGCAAAAATCTTTTCTTAAATTCGCCATATTCTGAAACCCTTAACTTTTTTATATTTCTGTTTACGGGAATGCATAGGGTATCTTTTTTTGAGGGGCCAGGTGTCCTTTTATTTATACCATTTTGGGGATGTCTATTGTTCAAATTTTTATCAGAGGTAAAACAGTGAAAAAACGGCAGTTCGGCACTTTTGATTTTTCAGCTTGCAGCACCAATCAGAGCCAAAACAGGCAACTGACACCCACCGGCCGCAACAGCAGGTATCTAGAGCGCACCTATATAGTTGTGCTAAAAAGTTTACATACCCCGGCAGATTTTTTGTTTTTTTGGCCTTTTTTAAGAATATGAATGATAACACAAAAACTTTTTCTACACTCATGGTTACTGGTTGGTTGAAGCCATTCATTGTCAAACTTCTGTGTTTTCTCTTTTTAAATCATAATGACAACCAAAAACATCAAAATAACCCTGTTCAAAAGTTCACATACCCCAGTTCTTAATACCGTGTATTTCCCCCTCTAACATCAATGACAGCTTGAAGTCTTTTGTGGTAGTTGTGGATGAGTCTCTTTATTTTCTCAGATGGTAAAACTGCCCATTCTTCTTGGAAAAAAAGTCTCCAGTTCCTGTAAATTCCTGGGTTGTCTTGCATGTACTGCACGCTTGAAATCTCCCCATAGTGGCTGAATAATATTGAGGTCAGGAGACTGAGATGGCCACTCCAGAAGCTTCACTTTCTTCTGCTGTAGCCAATGACAGGTCGACTTGGCCTTGTGTTTTGGATCGTTGTCATGTTGGAACGTCCAAGTACGTCCCATGCGCAGCTTCCTGGCTGATGAGTGCAAATTTGCCTCCAATATTTGCTGATAACGTGCTGCTTTCATCTTTCCTTCAATTTTGACCAAGTTTCCTGTGCCTTTGAAGCTCACACATCCCCCACATCATCAGTGATCCACCTCCGTGCTTTACAGTAGGAATGGTGTTCCTTTCATCACAGGCCTTGTTGACACCGCTCCAAATGTAGCGTATACGGTTGTGGCCAAAAAGTTCGATTTTTGTCTCATCACTCCAAATTACCTTGTTCCAGAAGTTTTGAAGCTTGTCTCTGTGCTGTTTGGCATATTGAAGGTGAGATTCTTTGTGGCATTTGCACAGTAATGGCTTTCTTCTGGCAACTCGACCATACAGCCCATTTTTCTTCACGTTCCTCCTTATTGTGCATCTTGAAACAGCCACACCAATAGTTTTCAGAGAGTCCTGTATTTCAGCTGATGTTATGTGTGGGTTTTTCTTTGCATCCCGAACAATTTTCTGGGAAGTTGTGACCGAAATTTTGGTTGGTCAACCTGACCGTGGTTTGGTTTCTGGTCATGTTATCAGACCAAAATCACCAGGGTATGTGAACTTTTGAACAGGGTCATTTTGATGTTTTTGGTTGTCTTTATGATTTAAAAAGAGAAAACACAGAAGTTTGACAACCAACCACTAACCATGAGTGTAGAAAAAGTGTGTTATCATTCATATTCTCTGAAAAAAAAAACAAAAAACCCAAAAATCTGCTGGGGTATGTAAACTTTTTAGCACAACTGTAGTCCAGAAGATAACTCTGAACCTATGGAATTCTGGGCCAATAGGTTATAGCAGTGGAAGAAGCTAGCCTAGTTTGCCATGGGAGTTTTATCTTGTCTGGCCTCAAGTGTTATATCCAAGGGGGTGTAAACAGAATGGAACTGTCACAGGTAGCATGGAAAAAAAAGATTTTCAAACACCACCTACTGCTAGACAGCTACCACCACTGCCACCACTCAGGCAGACATGTCCTGTGGCATGGTCAATCAAATTACACTGTTACACTGTCACACATGTTGACACAGCTGTCTAGTGCCTACCAACACTGCGACCTCTCAACCAGACATGTCCTGTGACCAGGTTCATTATATTAGTCTCTTCCTCTCTGCCACAGATGTTGTCACAGCTTCCTAGTGCCTACAACTAGAGATGAGCGAATGGAAGCTGCAGAAGTGGAATTTGATCCGAATTTCAGGAAATCTTCAATTCGCCACGATTCCGGATTTCCTCACGCTTCGATGCATTGAATCGCATTTTTTTATAATGGCCGCCACACATGTTAGGACAAGGGGGAAGGGACTCTGGGAGCGCGGGATCACCCACAATGCCAAGTGTGCAGCTAATCATCAGCCAGCAGGACCTGTGATGTCACAGCCTTATAAAAACCCTCAGTCTTTTTAATTACAGTCATTCCACATCGCTCTTACTGTAGGGACAGATGTCGGCAGGAGCTAGGGAAAGACTTAGAAAACATATAGAAGTTCAGGGAAAGAGGCTGAGCCTTAGAACTGTAGGAAAAGGATAGGGAGGAATTAAGAGAAAAATTTGGGGTGGTTGCAGGGTCTTTTACAGCAAGAATTTGCAGCATAAAACACATTGCAGCACTCACTGCCATTATACTGCTGCTCATTATTCATATCTGTGTCTTCAAGGTGGAACACAACAAGCCTTTTGCAGTGCAGTACAGCAAAAAACTGTGAATTATCATACACTAATATCTGCACGCAATGGTGAACCTAGCCTCTTTGCTGCCTGAGGTGGACTATAAAAAGGCCCCCCCCCCAAAAAAAAAAAATATAAAATTGAATTTACATGCTGTTAGCGTCACACGCTGCTATCGTCGTACAATAAACATGCTCAAAGGGATAAAACAGTTTCTAAGAATTCTTCTTCCTGTATTACTTCAGTGTCAGATCAACAGCACGGCATTAACAATGAAAGTAACTTCACACATCTTCTGCTTGGAGGATAGACAAGCCTACGTGGCCCCCATTCTCTATAATAGGAGCGCCACAGATAGCGGAGTAATTCGGCTATTTTTGGCACTCCCATCAAAGTTGAATGAGAGCCACGCGGGTTCGTCCATCCACCAAGCGACATACCTATATTCAGCCTGGCTGCGGTCTGGCTGTATTCCCACCCAGTGGGGAGAAAGAACCCAATTCTTAGGCTCAGTGGGGGTCTCAGCACACAGGCCCCCATCACTCAGGTATATATCCTCATTTAGGTGAATACAGTGCAGTAACATTTTGTGACTTACAGGTGACGTCTCTGACTAATCAGGCACATTTCCCTTCTTTTCCCTCTGGACCGTCATGGCCACTTCTTCCTGCTGTGACTTGTCTCTGTAAAGTTTGCAACACAGACATCTTTATCTCCTCACTTTTCAAGGCATCCAACCCACATTGTCCTCACCTACACAAAGCCCCCATCCTGCTGCTACCCCCAATTATAAAATGTATGACAGAACCCCCCCATAATGAATAATACCCCCAAGTGCTTCTTTATATTAATAATGTCCGTGTGTATCCTGTATAAATAGTGCCCCTTATCAATGCCCCATAGGTTTCCTAATTATTTTCCAGGTCATTAATAAAATAATCAATGGGGCTCAAAAACCTAGGACCCCCACTGATCAGCTGTTTGAATGAAATGTAGTATCTGTGTAAGCGCTGTGACCACTTCTCTGTTTACATAGTGTCATTCATCTCATAGCGGCCATGTAATGTAACTACAGCCTCGTCTTATACACGTCTATGTGACAAGGCTGTATTAAAAGGTATTATGCCCCACAGCGGCCCCTACACATGGTATTATGCCCCACAGCGGCCCCTGCATATGGTATTATGTTCCGCAGCGGCCCCTGCACACAGTATTATGCCCCGCAGCTGTCCCTGCACATGGTATTATGCCCCGCAGTGGCCCCTGCACACGGTATTATGCCCCGTAGCGGCCCCTGCACACGGTATTATGCCCCACAGCGGCCCCTGCACACGGTATTATGCCTCGCAGCGGCCCCTGCTCACGGTATTATGCTCCATAGTGGCCCCTGCACATGTTATTATGCTCCATAGTTGCCTCTGCACACGGTATTATGCTCCAAAGTGGCCCCTGCACATTGTATTATGCCCCACAGTGGCCCCTGCACACGGTATTATGCTTCATAGTAGCCCCTGCACACGGTATTATGCCCCATAGTGACCCACTCATGAGCTATTATTATACTCTGGGGTCTTTTCAGATCCCAGAGAATAATGATCGAAGACCCAGGTGGTGATAAACATAAAATCAGTGTTACTTACCTGCTTTTGGCCTTCTTCAATGTCGCACAGATCGGCGTCACCACATAATGATGTCGGCCTGGCTCACGTGACACCTGGGACGTCACCAAAGAAGGCCAAAGCCTGCTAGGAGTAACATTGGATTGCTGGAGAGGTGAGTAACATTGGTTTTTATGTTTATCATCTCCTCTGGGTCTCCGATTATTATACTTTTTTCAGACCCTGGAGTATAATAATAGTAGTATTTGAGGCCCACGGCCTTACTTACCATCCCCGCTGCCACTCACAGCCGCTTCTGCGTCCCATAGCAGAAGGGGAAGCGGAGGCGGCCACAAACAGCAGCGGGGATAAGTAAATAGGCCGTTACCTTCCGGGGTTACTCGAGCAGGTAACGATAACGGTCTATTTATATATTAGAAAAAACTTATCCTCACCGACCTGTGATGCCTTGATGGAGCCGCCGCCTTCTCTTCTTGTCCACGCATAGGACGTCTGCGTGTCAGCGTAGGAAGGGCGATGACGTTATTGTATCGCCGCCTGCGTTGACATGCAGAGGTCTCGTAAACCAGCCCAGGACAGGCCCCGCTCAGCTTTGTATTTTTTAAAGCGGCCTGTCTTGGGCTGGTTTACATTGTATAGACAATAAAAAATGTCGCTCCCCAGACAGTGACGGACACTGCCGCCTGAGGTGGCCGCCTCACTTCGCCTCATTAGCGGTGCACCCCTGTCTGCACGTATCTGTAAAAATAGTCTTTTTAAAAGCGTTTATTATAAGGGGCTTATTCACTGTTCTTGCAAAGCATAACATTATTCAGTACTATTGTGCCAAAGAAAACTGAATTGTCATCCAATAATATCTGCACTTATTTGTAATAAACGCCTTTAATGTGGGGAACGACCATATTCACCATTTTGTTACCAGTATAAAGTTGCAAGCCATTTTTAAAAACAGTATTGTGAATAATAATTCAATAATTCTTAGCGGTTATCATCACTTATTTAAAGGTGTTTATTAGTGTGTAAACCCATAAGGAGGACCATATTCGCCATTTTGTTACCAGTATAAAGTTGCTGGCCATTTAGCAATAGTATTGTCAATAATTCAATAATTCTGAGCCACAAATCTCTGCCTTTATCACATTTTTTTTATTAGTGTTCATTAGTGGGTGAAGAAATAAGGGGCATATTTGCCATTCTCTTCAAAGTAGAAAATAACAGGCCTTTTTGCCCTTTACAATTAAGTTTTTTCATCGAACAGTATGTCAGACAGAGGAGCGAGAGGCTATGCACAAGGGAGGGCCGCAGGCCTAAATATTTCTGGCGCAGGCACAGGTCGCAGCAGAGTAAGGGGGCATAGCAGCAGGGGTCAGTTACAGAGGCCTGAGCTCCCAGTGTCAAGTAGCGGTCGTGTCTTAACCAGCAACCCAACGGTTGTAGACTGGTTGACTCGGTCATCCAATTCATCCCATGTCACATCAGACACCCCCAGCCAAGAGTCGGTGAGTTCGTCAGACACAACCCTTAGTTGAAATGACCTGCCAGCAGGCCCTGTGCCCTCACCTGTCCTCAACCTGCCTCTGTCCTTTTCTGTTCCCTCAGCTAGAGAAGTACTCTATGCTGTTGCCTCAGATCCACTGTACAGTGAGGAGGAGGTACTAGAGGACAGTCAGCAGCTACTGCTCAGCCAAGATGTGGAGGAGACATCCGCCATTTCTTGAGGTAAGCGGGCAAGTAGTGATGAGGAGAGTGGCATGGGAGCTGGTGCTGAGGAGGACATCAATGATCTGCAAACAGTAGTGGATGACAATGTAGCCGATCGTACTTGGGAGCCGGGTGATGAAGGGGCCTCATCGTCATCAGAAGAAGAGGGTTGCAACTTGCGCATGAGGCAGTGGGGGAGTCAGCAGAGTGGCAGCAGTGTGAGGTCGGGAGCTAAACGTGCCCGGGGTAGACCACCCGCTTCGCAGCAGCCTACGTGCTTGGAAAGCAATGGTTCAGGGGTTCACAGAGGCAGTGGCGGTAGCAGTCAGTTATTGCGGAGTGTTTGGGGTAAAATCACCTACTCGGTGGTGTGGCAGTTTTTTGTAAAGCCACAGGGGGAGGTGAACATGGCCATATATTCAATCTGTGGGCAGAAGGTAAAGCGTGGCCAGGGTGCTAATGTTAGCACCACAGCCCTATGCCAACATATGCAGCATCACCATAAAGTGGCCTGGGAGAGCCATGGCTCCAATGTGGTGGTCCAGCCTGCCACAGCAACCGCTACAGCAGCCAGTGGCATGCACCCCATTTCAGGCAGTCAAGGCTCTACCACCTCAGCTGAAGGAAGCTGTGTGTCCTTCCCATCATCTGCTAGTCGTGATGCTCCTGCTCCTCCTCCTCCTCCGAGTCAGTTATTGCGTCAGTAATCGATCACAGAATCTAATCTATATCTATATCTGGTGCTGCAGTCACTTCCTTTCCACTTGGTGGACTCTGCACCTTTCAGAGAACTGATGGCTTGCGCTGAGCCGAGGTGGAGAGTCCCAAGCTATCATTTTTTGCTAAGAAGGCAGTACCAGCCCTACACAAATATGTAGAAGAGAAGGTGGGCCAGTCCTTGAACTTGTCGGTGTCTGCCAAAGTTCACGGCAGCGCCGACGTGTGCAGCTGTAACTATGGTCAAGGACAATATATGTCATTTACAGCCCACTGGGTTAATGTGGTGCCTGCCCAGACACACCAGCAACTTGGACATGTGATGCAGCTTCAGCCTCCAGGTTCTCACGCCATTGGTCCTGCAACAATGTCCACCTCATCCTCCACTGTCTCCTCAGCCTCCACTGCAGGGACAATTCACAGTGCTCCTCCAGCATAACACATGTGCTGGACACAGTGGTGTCACGCTGTTCTACACCTCATTTGCCTGGGCGAACAAAGTCACACAGGGGAGGAACTGCTCCGTGTCCTCAATCAAGAAATTGAATCCTGGCTTTCTCCAAAAGAACTTAAAATCGGAACAATGGTGACCGACAACAGGAAGAACATGGTGTCGGCGCTGCGTCAAGGAGGACTGAGCCATGCACCCTGCATGGTGCATGTGTTCAATCTGGTTGTCAAGCATTTCCTTAAGTGTTTCACCCATCTGCAAGACATCCTAAAAATGTCAAGGAAACTTTGCATGCACTTCAGCCACTCGTACACCGCCAAGCACACCCTCCTTGAGCTGCAGCGGCAGAACGGATTTGCACAACATAGTCTGATATGCGATGTTTCCACCCATTGGAATTCAACCCTCCATATGTTGGATCGACTGTATGAACAGAGAAAAGCCATAAACGATTTCTTGATGATCCAAATGGACAGAGGTACTCCCCTGTGTAACTTTAACGTTAGCCAGTGGCAGCTCATGCGTGACACTTGCTGTTTGCTAGTTCCCTTTGAGGAGGCCACATTGTTAGTCAGTCGCCAGGACTATGGAATGAACAACGTCATTCCACTGATTCACATCCTGAAAAAGATGCTTTTCAATCTGGATGGTCAGGGGACTGGAGATGTGGCGTCTACATCTCAAGGCCACATGAGCCCTCTGGGGGCTGAACTGGAGGAAGAGGAGGATGAGGAGGACATTGGAGTACAAACAATGTGTAGCAAAATGGGTGGAGAGGAGGAGCAGGAGCAACCAGAACAGTCAGAGGGAAATGAGGAGGATGAGGCAGATGACCTAGACACACCGTGGCAGTATGCAGTGGAGATGGATGCAGGAAGTCCCTCGGAGTCACTTACGCAAATGGCCCAATGCATGCTGACTTCCTTGCGCAATGACAGCCGAATAGTCACCATTTCGCAGAGGGATAACTACTGGCTCTCCACCATGTCAGACCCTCGCTACCGGGGAAAAATGGGGGCCTTTTTTACACCTGCTGAGAGGGGGACAAATTGAACTACTATAAAGACATGCTATATAGCAAGTTGGCCGCTGTTCAGCAGCAGCCTGAGTATAGAGTCGCTGATGAGAATCTTTCTTCAGCCGCATAGTGAAGAAGCTGTTCATCAGCAACTAGACACAGAGCAGTACTTGAACCAGCAGGTGGTGGCATACTTAGAGTACAGCCTGCTACCCGTCATCGAAGATCCGCTGGACTACTGGGCAGCCAAACTGGATTTGTGGCCACAACTGGCCGATTTTGCCCTGGAAAAGCTGTCCTACCCGGCCAGTAGTGTTGCATCAGAGCGGGTGTTTAGTGCAGCGGGGGCCATAGTTACCCCAAGGAGAACTCGTCTGTCCACCCAAAATTTGGAGAGACTGACCTTTGTGAAGATTAATCAGGCATGGATTAGCCAGGATTTCCACCTCCTCACTCTGCCACTGGTTCATTGTATGGCCTCCTAAGGCTGTTGCTACCTACACATTATATCACCTTGCCACTCTGTGGCCTACTCACGCTGCTGCCACCTCCTCACTCTGCCACTGGTTCACTGTATGGCCTCCTAAGGCTGTTGCTATCTACACAATATATCACCTTGCCACTCTGTGGACTACTAACGCTGCTGCTACCTCCACTTCTGCCACTGGGTCACTGTATGCCTTCCTCATGCCACAGCCACTACTGGGTCACTGTATGTTCTGCTAATGCCACTGCCACTGGGTCACTGTATGGCCTTCTCATGCTGCTGCCACCTCCACATTATGTCGCCTTGCCACTCTGTAGACATATATGTGGAATCGACAGACGATGGTGTAAAAGGACTGTGCTCTTTCACTCTACAGTAGGATGTTGGGCCTCTGCATGGTTCTTTCTACCTGGCACTAACATGGACCTGTAAGGCTGGGTTCACACTTGAGTTAGTTGGTCAGTTTTGGTCCTGTAACTGTCCAAATAAGTGAAGTGTTCAGTGGTTCTAAGAGCGATGCCTGTCTGACTCAATACTGACTCGCAGTATTGTTTGACTACCACAGTAGGTTCCCTATGTGTGATACTGCAAGGCACAGTGTTCTACACCACTATACAGGCTCTCTAAAGCTAGGAAATAGGTGTTTTTTAGCTATATTCTCCGCAAATTAATTTGGATCGAAGCAAATTTTTTTGGAACTTCGAATCGAACTTTTCAGAAATTCGCTCATCTCTACCTACCACCACTGCCACCACTCATGCAGACATGTTCTACAGCCTAGTCCATTATATTATGCCCTGCTGCAATGCCACACATCCTGCCCCAGGTGCTTAGTGTCTACTGGTACTGTTACCACTCAGACAGACATGTCCTGCAGCCTGGTTTATCATATTATGCTCTGCTGCCCTGCTACACATATTGCCACAGCTGCCTAGTACCTACCACCACTGCCACCACTCAGCCAGTCATGTTCTGTGGCCTGATCCATCATATTATGCCCTACTGCACCGTCCAGGATCGGCATTGGGGGAACAGATTGGGAAAATGCCTAAGGTCCCCATCCCCAAAGGGGCCCACCGGGATCTGAATCATCAGGCTTTTCAGCCTGATGACATGAATCCCGGGAGCTCCACAGCTGATACTGTTTAATCCTATGACAGAACAGGGAACTGAAAAGTCCCTGTACTGCCATAGAGGACCGACAGTAACTCACAGGACGTCTCGGTGCAGTTGGTGTGATGATGTCACTGATTTGCACCACCTGTGACAATCCTAGAGGTAGAGATTTCAGCTGCCTCATTCATCGTGAAAGCACAGTAAGGTAAGTAAAAGATTTATTGTTTTCTTGAAAGGGAAAAGGACTACCTGATAAGGGGGCAAACTATTATTTGTAGAGGGGGGCTATTATTTATATTGGGGGAACTATTAAATATAAGGGGGGGCTATTGTAAGGGTGAACTATTATTTATAAGGTGTAACTGTTATATATAAGGGGGCTAGTATATATAAGGGGAAATTATTATTTATAAAGGAGGTTATTATAAGAGATAAGCTATTATATGTAAGGTGGGGGCTATGGTATATACAGTTATGCTAAAAAGTTTACATACCCCAGCAGATTTTTTTGTTTTTTTGGCCTTTTTTCAGAGAATATGAATGATAACACAAAAACTTTTTCTCCACTCATGGTTACTGATTGGTTGAAGCCATTTATTGTCAAACTTCTGTATTTTCTCTTTTGAAATCATAATGACAACCAAAAACATCAAAATGACCCTGTTCAAAAGTTCACATACCCTGGTGATTTTGACCTGATAACATGCCAGAAGTTGACACAAAGGGGTTTGAATGGCTACTAAAGGTAACATCCTCATCTGTGACCTGTTTGCTTGTAATCAGTGTGTGTGCATAAAAGCTGAGTGAGTTTCTGGGATCCAGACAGACTGTTGCATCTTTCCTCCAGCCACTGATCTTTCTGGATTGTGAGTCATGGGGAAAGCAAAAGAATTGTCCACGTATCTACGGGAAAAGGTAGTTGAACTGTACAAAACAGGAAAGCAATACAAAAAGATATCCAAGGAATTGATAAGGCCAGTCAGCAGTGTTCAAACTGTGATTAACAAATGGAAGCTCAGGGGCTCTGTAAAAACCAAGCCACAGTCAGGTAGACCAACCAAAATTTCGGCCACAACTGCCCAGAAAATTGTTCGGGATGCAAAGAAAAACACTTAATATCAGCTGAAATACAGGACTCTCTGAAAACTATCGGTGTGGCTGTTTCAAGATGCACAATAAGGAGGAACTTGAAGAAAAATGGGTTGCATGGTCAAGTTGCCAGAAGAAAGCCATTACTGTGCAAATGAAACAAAGAATCTCGCCTTCAATACGCCAAACAGCACAGAGACAAGCCTCAAATCTTCTGGAACAAGGTAATTTGGAGTGATGAGACAAAAATCAAACTTTTTGGCCACAACCATAAACGTTATATTTGGAGAGGTGTCACCAAGGCCTATGATGAAAGGAACACCATTCCTACTGTAAAGCACAGAGGTAGATCACTGATGATGTGGGGATGTGTGAGCTTCAAAGGCACAGGAAGGCAAGGAAAGATGAAAGTAGCACATTATCAGCAAATACTGAAGGCAAATTTGCACTCATCAGCCAGGAAGCTGCACATGGGACGTATTTGGATGTTCCAACATGACAACGATCCAAAACACAAGGCCAAGTTGACCTGTCATTGGCTACAGTAGAAGAAAGTGAAGGTTCTGGAGTGGCCATCTCAGTCTCTTGACCTCAATATCATTCAGCCACTATGGGGAGATTTCAAGCGTGCAGTACATGCAAGACAGCCCAGGAATTTACAGGAACTGGAGACTTTTTTCCAAGAAGAAGAATGGGCAGTTTTACCATCTGATAAAATAAAGAGCCTCATCTACAACTACCACAAAAGACTTCAAGCTGTCATTGATGTTAGAGGGGGTAATACACAGTATTAAGAACTGGGAGACGGGGACTTTTGAACAGGGTCTTTTTGATGTTTTTGGTTGTAATTATGATTTAAAAAGAGAAAACACAGAAGTTTGACAATAAATTGCTTCAACCATGAGTGGAGAAAAAGTTTTTGTGTTATCATTCATATTATCTGGAAAAAGGCCAAAAAAACAAAAAATCTGCCGGGGTATGTAAACTTTTTGGCATAACTGTAATTGTTCCACCTTATATTATATACTAGTAGAATACCCGCGGCTTCGCTCACGGAAAATATGTTAAACTGTTGGTTATGCTAGCTAAAGTAAAATTTTCAGTGTCACACTAAAACTGAGATTTTCAGAGTGCTACAGTAAATATTTTTTTCCACTTGAAATTTTTCTTATTATTTTCACATTTTACTTATTTGTCGTAACATTGATGTGAACAACAACTTTTTCTTTTATTTTAACATTTTTATTGATTTTACATATTCAATACATATTATGTATTCCCTTACGTCCCACAGCAGCACAATATGGGTATTCCTGCCCCTGTGTGCTGGTAGGACAGGTGGAACTGTAATTAGCATAATTTATGCATTACTACTATAAAAGGGCAAAGAGACCTCCCCCCCTTGTATTTTTTTCTGTCCTGTGTGGTGAGACAGGTGGAGGGAGGTCTTTTTTTCCTCCCATGTTTTGTTCTTCCCCTAAAGTTTGTTAACTTCCTTTGGGTATCATCTTTACACCTCTCTTCTCTTCTGTGGAAAAGAAGGGATGTTTTTATTTAGGCAGCTTTTTTGTGCTAGCCAAGCTTTCAACCTTCGCTCTGAAAGGTTGATTTCAGTAGTTCATGCAGCTGTTGTTACATGCTGCATGTTCAAAGGCCGGTATGCAGGCCACTTGTGCAGCCTTGTGGTGGAGCATTGCCATTTCACTTACCTTTTTTTGTGCCTAGCCAAGCTTGCAACCTTTGCTTTGAAGGTTGATTTCAGTAGTACATACAGCGGTGGTTGCATGCTGCATGTTTAAAGTCCTGTAGTGCAGGCCACTTGTGCGGCCTTGATGTGGGGCATTACCGTTTCACTTACCTTACAAGTTCCGCCTCTAGGGGTCTAGGGCCTTCCAAGTGGAACGGGTCACTGGAAAGACTCATGCTTGCAGAATGGAATCATCCGGAAAGAGCTCCTATATATTCCAGAAGATTTAGAACCTTGTTCTCTATTCCAGAGGCTCAACTGGATCGGTGGGGCCTCACACCTAAAGTGGACATGGCAGTGCTCAAGTTGTCCAGTCCTACGGTGGTCCCAGTGGATGATGGTTCTAACCTCCAGGACCCCATGGATAGATGCATAGAAAGGTTTATTCTCTGCCCTCCGGTCAGATTTCCATGGCTATTGCCTCTAATGAAGTCTCAAGCAAATTACGTGCTGACATCGACTCTGGAGTCTCCAGAAACGATCTCCTAGCTTTTTTTTTAGTTCAGTTTCCTTGTTGGTAGATTATTTAGCCGAAGCCTCCCAACACCATTTAAGGCTTGCGGCCAAATCTTTGGCCCTTTCTACGGAAGCTAGAAGGCCGCTATGGTTAAAACCCTGGAGAGCGGATAATGCCTCCAAATTCAGACTTTGTTCTCTACCCTTTGAGCTGGGTAAGCTTTGGCAGAAAGACGGAATGTCCACGGTCCAACCTCGTTGGACCCTGTTGACTACCGATGCATCCCTCTTGGGATGGGGAACCCACCTGTATGAGAAGACCATACAAGGAGTTTGGAGCAGTCTAGAAGAAAAAACATCTTCCAATTGGAAGGAGCTCAAAGCAGTGTACCTGGCACTACTTCATTTTTTCTCCTCTCCTCGGAGGGAGACCTCAAGGTTCAGTCAGACAGCATGACGACTGTAATGTACCTGAACAGGGAGGCACCAGGTCATTGTCTCTCCTCAGAGAGACTGATCTGATTTTTACCTGGGCAGAAAAAAAATCTGACCCACTTATCCGCAGTTCACATCAAAGGTTCCTTGTCGTATCAGGAGAATGGTCTCTCAATCCAGATGTATTCCATCAGATTACCCTGAAGTGGTGTCTCCCAGAAGTAGACCTCATGGCGACCAGACTCAACGCCAAGGTAGAGACGTTCTGCTCACTGTATAGGGAGGACCATCCCTTGGCAGTGAATGCCCTGTACATCTCTTGGAGGTCCAGGCTGGCAGACATTTTCCCTCCACTTTCCATGATACCAAAGTATTGATGAAAGTCAGACAGGACCAAGTCTCTGTGATAGCCATCATACCATTCTGGCCAAAAAGGACTTGGTATTGCCCAGCTCATGTTCATGAGTCGAGGGACATATTGGAGGCTTCCCCCACCCAGAACCTGGTTTCCCAAGGAACTTAGAAGCACCAGGATTTGAGGAGATTCAACCTGACAGGCTGGAGGTTGACCAGTCCCTAGGGAGATTTAGTGGACTGTCAGAAGCCTTCTGTTTAGGCAGACGTTTGTCCCAAGATTCCAATATTGTTGTGTTCCTTAGGGGCGCTACCAGACTTAGACCGGTGGTCTCAGCTCCGGTTCCCCAGTGGGATCTCTCAACTGTTCTTTCAGGTCCTTGTGGTCCTCCTTTTGAACCTTTGGAGGATGTAGATCTTAAATTTCTTGCCTTTAAAACCACCTTTTCTATTAACCATCACTTCAGCCAAAAGGGTGAGTATGCATCAGGCTTTCTCTTCCAAGGAACCTTATATATCCTTTTTTTTTTGCAGATAGGGTCCAACTTAGGTTTCTTCCTGGGTTTAACCCTAAGGTGCTTTTCCGCACCAATTTCAATCAATTAATTTCTTTTCCTGTGTTCTTTCCTTCCCCTTCCTCTGAACAGGAGAAAAAACTGCACACACTAGATGTTGTGAGGTGTCTCCAGATTTACCTCTTGTGCACACGGTCCTTTAGGAGAACGAGAATCTCCTTGTCAACATGTATGGTAGAGACAAAGGTCTCAAGCCTTCCAAGCCTACCTTGTCTAAGTGGATCAAGGAGGCAATAAAAGTCTCTTTTTTTGCTCAGGGGTTAGCTCCACACGAATTTTGTACAGCCCATTCAACCAGGGCTGTACCAACCTCTTGGGCTGAGAACTGGGCCTTACCTCTGGATCAGATCTGTGCAGCTGCTTCTTGGTCATCTCACCTAACCTTTATAAAACATTATCATCTAGATGTTCGGAGTTCTGTGGTGACTGCCTTTGGTCAGTCAGTCCTAAGTGTTGTAGAGCAGGGAAACCCTCCCTAAGGGAATTACTTGCTATATCCCCATATTGTGCTGCTGTGGGACGTAAGGGAATCGTTGATTATAATGTTAATCTGTTTTCCCTTAGTCCCAACAGCAGCACAAGCTTCCCTCCCTACAGTTGGAAATTTTTTTACTTTATAACTTACACATAACTTAACTTACCTCTTATAGGGTAACGTAGTAATGCATAAATTATGCTAATTAAAAGTTCCGCCTGTCCTACCAGCACACAGGGGCAGGAATACCCATATTGTGCTGCTGTTGGGACTAAGGGAAAACAGATTAACATTATAATAAACAAGTACAGTATAAACTATTACAACTATTTTTTGAGCTATTTTTTATCAAAAATTAAAATTTATGCACCGTACACAAACATATAAAACATTTACACCCAATTCACGACATAGTGCAACCCTTCCCCCCTCCCTCCAGTGTAATCTATAAGTAGTTCACGGACAAAAGAGTAAAATTGGTTTACAGTTAAACAACTATCTATTGTAGTGCTTTTTGGTAAACAATGTTTCTGGTTTTACCTTCAGGTGCATATATGAAAAGATTTTTGGGGTTACCCACTCTAGAGCAAGCAACGTACAACTGTCCATGTGAAAAACACGAGCTCTCCAAATTAATGCCGGCTACTTTAAGTGATTGACCTTGTGCTTTGTACAGTATATAGTCATAGCAAATGCAAGTCGGATTGGAACTGCAGATGTTTAAAATTGCATGTCTGCATGAACTGCATGTCGCTTGGTAGCAAAGGAATACGCGGAATGAAAACATTTGCTCCCTTAGACTTTGCCATAAGAATAGTGGCTTCAATAACATTGGGCATGAGACTTTTAATGCACAATCTTGTGCTGTTACACATTTTTGGTGGGTCAAGGTTCCGAAACAAAATTATTGTGGCTCCTATTTTTAAAGTGAGCTTATGCGGTGACATTCCAGAAGGCTCCAAAGAATTCAGGAACTCCAATGGATACATTATGTCTTGTTCACTCTCTATGACTGAATCAATGGACATATATGTGGTCTCTAGACCAGGTAGCCCTCCCTGAATTAGTAGATTTATGGAGCTGACACTATCATTTTTAGGCGCTAGGATTGCACATTCACAAAGCTACTGATGGTTGTTAAAATTGTTCCAAATATCAGGGAAAACTTAGTCAATAAGTTCCATTACCAAAGATGTAATTTCACAAAAATGTTTCGGAAAGGAAATGAGACCAGTAGTGGAATCAGTAGGGAATATGTCATTTCCAAGGCATAGTAGCTGGTGTGTAAATTTGTCCGCAGTTGTATTTCCCATCAAATGAACCCGCATATTAGTAGTAAGAGTTTGTTTCTGAGCATGTATCCACAGATAAGAAGATTTTAGACAGGCATTCAGCTCATCCGCTGGTGTTGCTCCCTTAAGAACAGGTAACGTATGGCAGAAGTCCCCTGCAAAAATTACAATTCCCCCCATTAAACAATTGGTTCCCCACAGATCTTTCAAGGTGCGATCAAGGGCCTCAACCACTTTCTTATGCGCCATGGTACATTCATCCCAAACAATTACTTTGCAAGTTTGTAATACCTTAGCTTTCTCAGAGCCCTTAGTGATATTATAGACAGGAGTTTCTGACAGCGCTATATTAAAGGGCAATCCTAGTGCTGAATGCGCCGTGCGCCCTCCATCTATAAGGGTGGCCGCAATCCCAGATGATGCAACAGCCAATGTAATGTCATTGTTTGAGCGAATTTCTGCAAGCAGCAAATTAATTAAATATGTTTTACCAGTACCTCCTGGTGCATCTAGGAAAAATAGTCCCCAATTTCCACTGGAAATCTGACCCATAATTGCCATATAGGCCGATCTTTGGTCATCAACCAAAATAGGCTTATTTAATATGACAAATTCTTTGCATTTTTCCAAATCATAGCTTTTTTCTTGCAGATTATCTCTGTTCATAATATCAAAGTCTGGTCATTTTGGTGCTGGTAAACCTAATTCTATTAGAGTTTTACTATTGATAGATATGCACCTTTCTTCTAACATCAAGAGGGCTTTGTTGAATATGTCAGCAGTGAAATTTAAGTCTAAGTCTGGATTAACTCTCCTTTGCACTCTAAGAATATCTTCACTAAGATATTCTTTGTATTTGTCCCAAAGCACGCAGGAATTGGAAGGTGCGCAGGTTGTAATTGTTATAGTGAAGTTTGACGCTGCTCTCCATCAACTATTTTCAAATCTGTGAAAGAAGTTGGCCCACGGACAGTGTGAAGCAGTAATCAGAGGTAGTAACACTCTGCGTTGTTTGGATGCACTGTATACACACATCCAAGAGCATCACTGGAACGTCCGTCCCATCCTGGGACGTTTGCACCTTGTTTCCTATTGCAAAATACTTTTCTCGATTTATTCCATGTATAATATTTTGGAACATCTGAATATAATAAAGTCCTTGCAAATGGATCTGCTTGACATAGGGGAAAGAAAGCTGTCAATGTTGTATTGGGTGGTCGAGCAGCTCTTTCCTCTGCATTCTTGGGAGTAAAATAAACTTGATGTCCATTTTCAAGATGGACACTGAGATGAACTACAGTTGGATGTCTTTCATGGATGGGAAAATTTAGTAATTGCCACACGGCTTCATTACTACTTATATACCTTCCCATCTGATACAGCATAATCTCATCAGATGTACATTTTGGATTCTCTAGCTGGAAAACTGCCATATCACTGCCCTTGTTAACATATTTGCAAATGTATTTAATTGACTTAACAGAGTTACAATATTCTACATTAATGTGTGCATCAAACATTTTTGAAAGCAGTGGATAGCAAGATACAACCTATCGATTATCTATTTCAAGATCTGTGTTTTGGTTAACCCATTTTAATCTGATTGTCGCAGTATATCCTCCCTGTTCAGGTTTCCGTCTTCTGTAAAGAGGATAACCAACATCTCCTGTTTGTGTTTCTACAATCAAGTTGCGAGGATACTTTTTAGTACATTTTCCTTCCTTCATACATGGCGATCTTTGGTTAAGTGGCCCACATGGCCCATGGATCATATTTTTAGAAATAGTTTCAAAAAGTACCGGATCCTCTTCTGGATTTGGAAGCTCAGCAGAAATAACACTGTCAATTTGGTCAGGGCGTATCTTATCCTTTAGCCATATCAGTAAATGAGCATGTGGAAGACCTCTTTTTTACCACTCAATTGAATATATCCAACACTGACTTTCACCAAAAATGTAACACTTTGTAATTACGTCCATGAGCTTGATCAGTTTTTGTTTAAAAACTCTTGCTATTAAATCATGTTGATTAGAGGGGCCCTGACCATTCAGAAGCTCTTCCTTTATCTCTGGCCAAGTTGGATTACATGTAACTGTAATAAACAAATCAGGACGACCATATATCCGAACATATGTCATGGCGTCCTGAGCATACTCATGCATATGTCTGGGACTTCCAGTAAATGTAGCTGGTAAAATAAACATACACCCAATGTCAGCCACGTTGCCATCATTAGCAACAATGTGTTTCTGCAATACGTTGAAGATTGTCGCTTCATCGCTGAATAATTATATCTCAGCTTTGAAATTCCTGTCCAACCAGTACAATAGCTACTTCGTTAACAGTGGGAGAATTAAATCACCTTTCATGCTCACCAAATGGCGTCTTGTCTGCTCTTATTACAACTTGATATTCATCATGTGGCATTCTTTCTAAGGCTGTTTTGAAAAGGTTTACTAACTGATTGTGCTGATGGAAAAATCTTTGCAAATTCAACACAATCTCTTTTCTTGTCTCAAGTATAGCTTCACAATATCTATCAGCTTGCATTTGTTCATCTCCCAAAAAATAAATTTGCAAAAACTTTGGATCTTCATTTGCTACAGGAAGCATTGAACTGATTTTGTGATATATTTGGCTCTGGACTTTAAAAGTTGGCATAAATCCTGCTACCTGGAGTCCAGCTGTCGTTCCAAAGGATGTCATCTGGAAAGATGAATTGTATCTCCTAAAATTTGACTGTTATAGATAAGAAGGCTATAATATATAAGGGGGCTATTATAAGGGGGAGACTTACATATAAGGGGGCTATTATTTATAATAGAGGAACTATTTTATATAAGGTGCACTATTACAAGAGAGGAATTATATATAATGGGGTGCTGTTATATATATAAGGGGGCTGTTATACATAAGGGGGCTATTATAAGGGGGGAGACTGTTATATATAAGGCGAACTATTACAAGGGGGAACCATTATATACAGTATAAGGGGGCTATTATGGGAGAGGAACTATTATATATAAGGGGACTATTATAAGGGGAAAATTGTTATATATAAGGAAGGTTATTATAAGAAAAGAACTATTATATATAAGGTGGACTGTTATAAGGGGGAGACTGTTATATATAATGGGCTATTATGTATAAAGGAGGAACAATTATATATAAGGGGGGGTCTGTTTAATATAAACGAGAAACTTTTATTTATAAGGGGGCTATTATTTATAATGGGGAGACTATTATATATAAGGGGGCTATTATGAAGAAGTCATATATCAGGAGTCTATTATTTGTAGGGGAGGAAACTTAAATATAAGGGGGCTATTATAAGCAGAAATTATTATATATAAGAAGTGCTATTATAAGAGGGAAACTTATAAGGCGTGCTATTATTTATCAGGGAGGAACTATTTATAAAAGGCCTAGAATAAAAGGGGAAATTATTATATGTATGAAGCAGCTATTATAATGGGCGAGCTTTAATTTATAAGAGGGAACCTTTATAAGGGGGTATTGTTAAAGAGGCTATTATTTATAAGGGGAGTATTATTGTTAAGAGGGCTATTATTTCAAATGTGGACTACTATTTACAAAGGGAACTATTATTTATGAGAGGGATGTTACTAATAAGGAGGACCATTTATAAGGGAGCACTATTATTTAAGGGGCATTGCACAATGAATAACCATATGAGGACTTGGACCTTTGCAGTACTTTTTATTGTGTTTTCGCTAGGAACTATTGTGTCTGGAGATCCTGTATTCAGCCAGGATTCTATTGTCTACTCCAGGGAGGAAATAGTGCAGCTTAGGGACACAGCAGGGCTGAATGCTACTAGACCAGACATCCCTCAGGAAATAAGGAAGAAAAAGAGAAGAGGTTGCAGACCTGGAGCCCTTCGTAGGGCTAGGAGGAGATGCTATAGACCTGTTCTCCCCTCCATCATTATGGGCAATGTGAGATCTCTTGCGAATAAGATGGATGAACTGGCGGCGCTGACCAGGCATCATCAGGAATTTCAAAGAGTGCAGCATGATGCTGTTTACAGAGATTTGGCTTACCGAAGTTACTCCGGACACTCTTGTCTCCTTGAATGGTTTTAAACTCCTTCAGGTGGACAGGACAAGGGAGAGCGGTAAGAGAAAAGGAGGAGGGCTGGCAATATTTGTGAATGATAGATGGTGTAATTCTAGGCACATTGTGATTAAGTAGAAAACTTGCTGTAAGGACAACTATTAGCATGAGACCTTTTTATTTACCGAGGGAACTATTGCATGTCATAGTGATAGCTGCATATGTCCTTGCCTCTGTGAAAGCTAAAGCTGCCTGTGAGGTCCTACAAGCCCCGGTGAGCCAGTTGCAGTCGTGACACCCCCAGGCCCTCCTTCTTGTGTCTGGAGATTTCAACCATGTCTCTCCATCATCCACACTGCCCAGTTTCACACAGTATGTAACCTGCCACACAAGAGACAACAAAACATTGGACTTGTTCTTTGCCAATGCGAGGGAGGTATATAGCTCATCAGCCCTACCACCCCTGGGAAGATCGGATCACAACCTAGTGCATCTTCGACCTGTGTACAAGCCATTTGTACGTAGAGAACCAGCTGTCACTCACACAGTGAGGATATGGTCCGAGGAGAGTGATGAGGCTCTGAGGGATTATTTTGACATAACTGCATGGGAAGAGCTGTAGGAGGACATGGAAAGTCTCACACACTGCATAACGGACTACATTAATTTTTGTGTGGACAACACGGTACCCACAAAAGTGGTGAGGTTCTTCTTTAACAACAAACCATGGATTAACCCTGATATAAAAGCTCTTCTCAAGGAGAAAAAGATGGTATTTAGGTCAGGAGACAAGGAAAGACTGAGGGATGTGCAAAAGGAGCTGAGGCATCAAATCCGGGAGGGGAAAGCCAATTATAAGAGAAAGAAGGAATGGCATGCAAAAACATTAGTGTAGTCTGGAAAGGTCTTAAGTCAATATCTGGACACAGACAGCCTGTCTCCAAGGTAGAAAGAGATACAAAGTGGCTTAATGAGCTAATTCTATTCTTCAATAGATCTGATCACACACCAGCTCCTCCCACTCCAGCATGTCATTCAATCCCCTCTCCCACACTGACTTTACCTCCTGCTGTTAGTTCTCACCTCAAGAACAATAAATCTAGCAATCAGTCATCTGGCTACAGTCTGATCTTCACACATGCCCAGGTGAGAAAGGAATGCAGAAGGATCAAGGTGGGGAAGGCCGTAGGGCCAGATGGCAACAGTGCCAGGCTACTTAAAACTTACGGGGACCAGCTGTGTGGTATTATTACATATATGTTCAATATGAGCCTGAAGCTGGGAATGGCACCACAACTGTGGAAATCATCTTGTGTGGTACCAATTCCAAAAATATCTCATCCAATGGACCTTAATGGCTACAGACCTGTAGCATTGACATCCCACTTGATGAAGGTCTTAGAGAGATAGGTTCTCACACATCTCCACCCTCTACTGAGCTCGGCTATGGATCCTCTCAAGTTTGCTTATCAAGTGGGCATCCACCTTCTACACAGAGCTCTTTCTCACCTGGAGAAACCAGGAAACCCTGTGAGAATAATGTTCTTTGATTTCTCCAGTGCTTTTAAAACAATACAGCCAGGGCTACTGAGAGACAAGCTGGCCCTTATTGGAGTGGGCCACCACCTCTCCAACTGGATCTTAGACTACCTCACAAACCGACCTCAGGATTTGAGACCCCGGGAGTGTGTGTCAGACACCATGATCTATAATACTGGGGCACCTCAAGGTAGAGTTCTTGCCCCTTTCCTCTTCACACTGTACACTGCAGATTTTAGGTGCAACTCATCTAGCTGCTACTTACAGAAGTATTCTGATTGACTCTGCAATAGTAGGCCTCATCACAGAAGAAGATGACAGGGAGTACTGAGAATTGAACCGGGATTTTGTAGATTGGTGCCAGCGGAACCACCTTAGGATTAAAGCTGGGAAGACCAAGGAGATGGTGGTGGACTTTCGCAAACGCAGATATCCTCCAAAACCAGTGGACATCGAAGAGACGGGCATTGAGATAGTCAACACCTATAAGTGCTTGGATGTGCTCCTCAATAATAAGCTGGACTGGACAGATCACTTGGATGCACTGTACAGAAAAGGCCACAGCAGGCTCTACCTGCTTAGGAGGCTGTGAACCTTTGGAGTCCAGGGGGCACTTCTTAGGGCCTTTTTCAACTCTGTATTCACTGACTATAAACGATAAATCGTCTTCTCATTCATAAATAAATTCACAGAAACTTCACTTTTATTAACCACAAAGGTAAATATAACGACCTAAACTCCATTTCCAGAAAACAAAATATATAAGGATAAGGTTATCCCAATCTCCACTGCTTGGTGGGGGTCTAACCCATTCAATTGCCTGGAATCTCAAGCCTGCAAAAAATGACGTGCTACCAGTGTGTCCCGTTTATTCAGTATGTCACACACGTGATCTCTAATCCTCCTCCTCAGCTGCCTCTGTGTCTTACCCACATAATTGTAGGGACAGGGACAACTCAGGAGGTAGACAGGTAGACCACGCCCATCGTTGAACAGTTAACCAAATCCTTACATTTGTAGGAAACCCCAAGGACACATTGGTAAATGTCCTATTCTGATCAACAAAGCTGCACGCCGTGCATGCACCACATTTAAAGGTACTCCCTGGTCTTGACCTAGATAACCAAGTAGATGAGCTGAACTTTGAGGCAAATAGCTATGAACCAATCGATCCCTAAGATTTTTACCTCTTCTATAAGTTATCAGAGGCCTGGCACCAACTTCCTTTTCCAAGTCATGATCTGCCTGCAAGATTCACCAGTGTCTCCTTAGGACATCCCGTACCCTCCGTTCTTGGATGTCAAAGGTACCAATAACCCTAATCTGTTGTGTATTTTGTTCCCTATACCGTGGTACCAAAAGAGTACTCCTCTCTGTATTCACTGTTCGCTGATAGGCTTTCTGGATAATACCTTTTGGGAAGCCTCTCTGTAGGAGACGTCTCGATAGGTCCTTGAATCAGCCATCTTCTTTGGAGCGGCCTGCTGGGGGAGTAGCATATCAACCAGGGATAGGAAAAGACTCGACAAGCTGATTAGAAGGGCCAGCTCTATCCTGGGGAGCCCCCTGGACCCTGTGCAGGTAGTGGGTGACAGAAGGATACTGTCCGTAGTGAGGTCCATGCTGGAGAATAACTCCCATCCCATTCATAAGGCCGTGATAGATGTTAAGTTGTGATATCGCTTCTACTACTTTTTTACCCTTACCTTTTCATCTGTACCTACTGTCTCTGCAATGCCTCTACCTTGGAGCTTTTGTATTTGTATATTGTATTATCTATGCTGCTGTAACACACTGAATTTCCCCATGGTGGGATTATTAAAGGATTATTTTATTTTATTTATGAGGGGGGTATAACTGATAAAGGGGAACTATTACTGATACAGACTTTGTTGGTAAATCAGAATTTGGGGCCCCACTTTTAATTTTACCCAGGGCTATAGTTTTTCTAAAACCACTTGCAGCCTCTAGTTAGTTCTCAATTACATATACAGGTGCATCTCAATAAATTAGAATATTTTTGAAACGTTCATTAATTTCAGTGATTCAGTAATTCAATTCATAATCAGCAGTCTTCCATGATTGTGTGTCCTATGGAACCAGACTGAGGGACCATTTAAAGGCTTAGGAAACCTTGGCAGGTGACACACTGAATTTACAATACTGAACTTTTTTACAATATTCTAATTTTCTTAGATTTTGGTTTTCATTACCTGTAATCCATAATCAACATTTGCAGAAATAAAACACTTGAAATAGAATATGCTGTGTGTAAATAATCTAGAAAATATAGGAGGTCACTTTTTTAATTTAATTACTGAAAGAAATAAACATTTCAAACATATTCTAATTTATTGAGATGCACCTGTAGGTCTGTGACTTGCACATGTTTATGGATGTGTCGAAAATATGTGCTATATAGGTCTATGTGTTCATGGATGCAGGAGTCTCTATGTGCACTGGAACCAGAACACACTTCATTTAATCCTTTTGAGTGGAAAGCTGATGGGAATTTGTATGTTTGGTACATTAGTGGGATATACAGTGCCTTGCGAAAGTATTCGGCCCCCTTGAACTTTTCAACCTTTTGCCACATTTCAGGCTTTAAACATAAGGATATAAAATTTAAATTTTTTGGTGAAGAATCAACAACAAATGGGACACAATTGTGAAGTGGAACGAAATTTATTGTTTTTTTTAAACTTTTGTAACAAATAAAAAACTGAAAAGTGGGGCGTGCAATATTATTCAGCCCCTTTACTTTCAGTGCAGCAAATGCACTCCAGAAGTTCAGTGAGGATTTCTGAATGATCCAATGTTGTCCTAAATGACTGATGATGATAAATATAATCCACCTGTGTGTAATCAAGTCTCTGTATAAATGCACCTGCTCTGTGAGAGTCTCAGGGTTCTGTTTAAAGCGCAGAGAGCATCATGAAGACCAAGGAACACACCAGGCAGGTCCGTGATACTGTTGTGGAGAAGTTTAAAGCCAGATTTGGATACAAAAAGATTTCCCAAACTTTAAACATCCCAAGGAGCACTGTGCAAGTGATCATATTGAAATGGAAGGAGTATCAGACCACTGCAAATCTACCAAGACCCGGCCATCCCTCTAAACTTTCATCTCAAACAAGGAGAAGACTGATCAGAGATGCAGCCAAGAGGCCCATGATCACTCTGGATGAACTGCAGAAATCTACAGCTGAGGTGGGAGAGTCTGTCCATAGGACAACAATCATTCGTACACTGCACAAATCTGGCCTTTATGGAAGAGTTGCTAGAAGAAAGCCATTTCTCAAAGATATCCATAAAAAGTCTCGTTTAAAGTTTGCCACAAGCCACCTGGGAGACACACCAAACATGTGGAAGAAGGTGCTGTGGTCAGATGAAACCAAAATTGAACTTTTTGGCCACAATGCAAAACGATATGTTTGGTGTAAAAGCAACACAGCTCAACACCCTGAACACACCATAACCACTGTCAAACATGGTGGTGGCAGCATTATGGATTGGGCCTGCTTTTCTTCAGAAGGGACAGGGAAGATGGTTAAAATTGATGGGAAGATGAATGGAGCCAAATACAGGACCATTCTGGAAGAAAACCTGTTGGAGTCTGCAAAAGACCTGAGACTGGGACGGAGATTTATCTTCCAACAAGACAATGATCCCAAACATAAAGCAAAATCTACAATGGAATGGTTCACAAATAAATGTATCCAGGTGTTAGAATGGCCAAGTCAAAGTCCAGACCTGAATCCAATTGAGAATCTGTGGAAAGAGCTAAAAACTGCTGTTCACAAACGCTCTCCGTCCAACCTCACTGAGCTCGAGCTGTTTTCCAAGGAAGAATGGGCAAGAATTGAAGTCTCTCAATGTGCAAAACTGATAGAGACATACCCCAAGCGACTTGCAGCTGTAATCGCAGCAAAAGGTTGGCGCTACAAAGTAGAGACTTAAGGGGGCCGAATAATTTGGCACGCCCCACTTTTCAGTTTTTTATTTTTTACAAAAATTTAAAATATCCAATAAATTTCGTTTCACTTTACGATTGTGTCCCACTTGTTGTTGATTCTTCACCAAAAAATTAAAATTTTATATCCTTATGTTTGAAGCCTGAAATGTGGCAAAAGGTTGAAAAGTTCAAGGGGGCCGAATACTTTCGCAAGGCACTGTATATGTTTGATGAGTAAAGTGTGTAAGGATCCTTAGGGACAGGTAAGGTATCCTCAAATTATGTTAAGGTAGTTGCCACCTGAGTCTTAATGGTTTGGTTTCTAAAGAATGAATTGATTGTCAGATACAGAGAACGTGGTGGCGATGCCCCTTCCCACAATTCAAATTTGATTTTGAGACGACCCTTCATACTCTGGTTTTCCAACTTGCCATGGTAAAGAATTTCAGGGGGAGTCGATACAGTAGAAAATAATAAAACTTCACTTTTATTTCTTATATAAATCAAATCATATTGGAAGAACGAGACTCACTAGTGCTATCAAGTGCTACCATGTGATTAGTGATTAGTGAAAAAATGAGGAATGAGATCACATAAATTGCATATATAGTGTGCACTGTTGTACTTGCTGCTTATAAATGCCCAAAGCAGATTTTAATCCTGCTATTCTAATTTCTAATGACCCTAATAGCGATAGTAACATGAGTCATATAGCCTATTAGCTAATAACATCAGTGTCATTTAAAGAAGGTGTATAGAGGGTAGCTAAAGTAAACAGAAGGGGGGGGGGTTATTTAGTATTCACCAGTAGTCCGCATACCGCTTCCCATAAAAACTGAGACAGCGTCTTCTCTGCCTGAGATATAGATATCCTCTGGTGCCTCAATTAAAGCCTCAAATGCATATAGACACACAGTCAGTTGAACTGTGTGTCACCTGGCAAAGAGGATTGACCAGATGCACTCCACTGGCAGGTAATAGCGGAATACGCACTCAATAGGTCAATGTTATCAACACCCCACAACCTCCCAGCACCCTCTCCACATACACCTCTAACTGACACCTATAGCGCACATTTAAGTGTCTCTCCCTGAGTGACAAAGAGTTAAAATAAAAAAATGCCTACGCATTTCATCAGTCATTGCTGGATCATCAGGGGACTACATCAATATAACCTCTCAGTTTGAGTGAAATAGCATTGGTGTCGGAGTGTTGAAACAAACTTCCTTAAAACGAGACCAAACCCTGCCCATAGTGTGTGTCACGTGACGTCACGTCCAATCATCATGCGGGGAGGCGGAGCCATAGCCGATGCTCCTCCCCTTACACTATTCGTCATCTGAAGCGCTCCTCCCAGGGGCAGGGAAGCTGTCAATATCGTTATGGAAACATAGATGTGTGTCTCCAATGTTTACATTGTGCTTTCATCCCTTCCGATCCCAGATACAGGCAAGTGGAGCAGCAACATAGATATCATGCTATCAGGGAATTTATTAATGTGCATTATCTAGTACTATTCTTAAACAGGTAAAATGGTTAATCTACATCGTGCCAGCATCTCTCAGTCTCACATTACAGATAAATACTGAGACACAGCAGATACCACACTAGGGGGATACAGTACATCGATAAAGGTATACAGTGCCTATAGTCACCTCTACAGTAGAGGATTATATCCTAACTTAATTTACGAATATCAAGGTGCTATTTAAGTTACATGTCCTCATGAGACAGCATCCGCTGTCTTCATAGAAGCCATAGCTCATAGGTCACCATGATGATAATAAAGTAGAGATCACTCTGCATATATCTACATAGTGTCTGTATCATACTATGTTCAATGCTTAGTGAATTGCCCATATATAAAATACGATGTTCCCTCACTCTCCCAGGGGAACTGACTATCACGGAAATGAAAGAGGAATAGATCAGAGAGTTCAAATTATGTCTTCAGATTTAGGGTATGTACCATACTAAATATAATGAATACACTCAAAAGAAAAGTATATCAGGAAGAGGGATGCATCTTTGTTCCCTCACCCCTAAAGACGTATTCCATGTGGACAGTATCACAAAAAGTACACCCTGAGTATAGAGTCCTTGGTTCCAAAATATTATAAAAATGGAGCAAAGGACAAACATTCATTAATCCCTCCCGGGGATATTGATTTAAAACGGTGAATCCATCTGCATTCATGTTGCAACAGAAGTCTATCCCAATTACCACCCCTTCCTGGGGGTCGGATCAGTTGCAATCCTATACACATGTTTGGCTATTGGTGTGTCCCGATTGCTAAGAATGTCATCGTAGTGCTCCCTTATCCTTACCCTAAATTCAAGTTTAGTTTTGTCTATGTAATCTTTTGGCATTGTGCTAGATAAATTACACCTTCACTACGACAGTTGATAAAGTCGTTAATTTGACAGATCTCATCAGTTACTGTACATATTGCTGTTTTAGTTTTTTGTACCTGTCCACATGCGATACAATTACCACATCTGAAAGTGCCATTAGGCTTCTGACGAAGCCAATTTCCATTGGTTTAGGGGCAGCATAATGACTCCTAACCATCCTGTCCTTTAGACTCTTCCCACGTCTATAGGTAATCTGGGGGGTGGACCCTAAAACCTCTTTCAGATCGGCATCCTGAAGTAATATCCCCCAATATTTACCAAGTATTTCTCTAATCTCGTGGTGTGCATTATCAAAGGTTCCAACAATCCTAGTCACATTATCAAGTTTTGTACTCTGATTGTGTCCCTTCGGGACCAGGAGTTCTTTTCGGTCACAAGTCATAGTGTGTTGGAAAGCTCCCCTTAGTGTGTTATCTGGGTATCCACGATCCCTAAATCTGCCTCCCTATAGACATGGGAGGCACTCATTGCCAATGAAGGAGAGATGTTCCCGTCCCTAAGCCACTCATTGCCTCCCACAAAGCCGGCCAGTTCACTTTGCTTTGCGCTGATGAGGGACAAAAATCCCGAAACGGCGCTGTATGCAGATAAGTGAAATTGGCTTGGCTAAAATCCCATTTGCTGTCTCAAGACTCAGTGAGTCAAAAGCAAGTTGAGGATCTGTTACATCCAACAGAGAGCGCATGAGCTTCCCAGCTTCTTTTCCCATAATGCCTTGTGATATGTAGATGCTTAGTAGAGGGTAAAAGGCAATTCAAAACTCTACACACCTTCACTGGTGCTCTCCTGAAGGAGAGATGTTCCCGTCCCTAAGCCACTCGTTGCCTCCCACAAAGCCAGCCAGTTCACTTTGCTCTGCGCTGATGAGAGACAAAAATCCCGAAACGGCTCTGTATGCAGATAAGTGAAATTGGCTTGACTAAAATCCCATTTGCTGTCTCAAGACTCAGTGAGTCAAAAGCAAGTTGAGGATCTGTTACATCCAACAGAGGGCGCATGAGCTTCTCAGTTTTTATGGGAAGTGGTATGAGGACTATTGGTGAATACTAAATAACCCCCCTCTGTTTACTTTAGCTACTCTCTATACACCTTCTTTAAATGACACTGATGCTATTAGCTAATAGGCTATATGACTCATATTACTATCGCTATTAGGGTCATTAGAAATTAGAATAGCAGGATTAATATCTGCTTTGGGCATTTATAAGCAGCAAGTACAACAGTGCACACTATACATGCAATTTATGTGATCTCATCCCTCATTTTTTCACTAATCACATGGTAGCACTTGATAGCACTAGTGAGTCTCGTTCTTCCAATACGATTTTATTTATATAAGAAATAAAAGTGAAGTTTTATTATTTTCTACTCTATCAACTCCCCCTGAAATTTAGATACACAAATCTTGATAGAGCTTTAGGCAGGGCTTGAACTCTGTGCACCAAGACTAACTGGTCTTTAACATTGCCTTGGTAAAGACCCTGGTTTTCTGGCTATGGAGACTTCGCTGGTAACCTGTTCTTCAATACAAGTAAAGCTTCTGGTGAAACACTGGTGCCTCTGTGACTAGTTGGAAGATACCACTCTATGTTGACCACACATCTGATTAAAAGTGGTGCTGCATGTGATGAAACAGTGGACTGTTGTTTAAAGACAGGCGTTTCCTGAGACTAAGCAGTGGATGAGTCATTATAATCCTATATGTTGGTATGACAAACAGGGATAGGCCGCAGTAAGAACTGCTGACACAGCATCAAGGCAAAGAAAAGACTCATACCTTGGCAAAGAGCTTCAACACAGATACAAGAAGAAGAAAATAAGATCAGATAAAAGAAGAATAAAACATTTCCTGTGGGCAGAGAATATTGACATACAGTGATTGGTAGGAAAGTGTCTCTAAGGAGATTGGTGATGTCTTGGGACCTAAATCTCTGCTCCTGTCTCCCTGTAGCAGCAGGAACTGATTCCCAGTTAACCCTATCTTCCCCTCCTACTCCCTCTGTTCTTTTTTCTCCTACCCCTGAAGGCCTCCCTTGCTGCTGTCCCCCTCTTTTATATCTAACCCTCTAATCTCATGTCCTCTTACAGTGGGGAAAAAAAAGTATTTTTTCACCAATTATACAAGTTCTCCCACTTAAAAAGATGACAGAGGCCTGTAATTGTCATCATAGGTAGACCTCAACTATGAGAAACAAAATGAGAAAACATATCTAGAAAATCACATTGTCTGATTTTGTAAGAATTTATTTGCAAATTATGGTGGAAAATAAGTATTTGGTCACCTACAAACAAGCAAGATTTCTGGCTCTCACAGACCTGTAACTTCTTCTTTAAGAGGCTCCTCTGTTCTCCAGTCATTACCTGTAGTAATGGCGCCTGTTTGACATTGTTATCAGTATAAAAGACACCTGTCCACAACCTCAAACAGTCACACTCCAAACTCCACTATGGTGAAGACCAAAGAGCTGTGGAAGGACACCAGAAATAAAATTGTAGACCTGCACCAGGCTGGGAAGACTGAATCTGCAATAGGCAAGCAACTTGGTGTGAGGAAATCAACTGTGGGAGCAATAATTAGAAAATGGAAGACATACAAGACCACTGATAATCTCCCTCGATCAGGGGCTCCACACAAGATCTCACCCTGTGGGGTCAAAATGATCACAAAAATGGTGAGCAAAAATCCCAGAACCACACGGGGGGACCTAGTGAATGACCTGCAGAAAGCTGGGACTAACGTAACAAAGGCTACCGTCAGTAACACACTACGCCGCCAGGGACTCAGATCCTGCAGTGCCAGACATGTCCCCCTGCTTAAGCGAGTACATATCTGGGCCCGTCTGAAGTTTGCTAGAGAGCATTTGGATGTTCCAGAAGAGTATTGGGAGAATGTCATATGGTCAGATGAAACCAAAGTAGAACTGTTTGGTAGAAACACAACTCGTCATGTTTGGAGGAGAGTGAATACTGAGTTGCATTCAAAGAACACCATACCTACACCATCTCAACCCCATAGAAAACCTTTGGAGGGAGTTGAAAGTCCGTGTTGTTTAGTGACAGCCCCAAAACATCACTGCTCTAGAGGAGATCTGCATAGAGGAATGGGCCAACATACCAGCAGTGTGTGCCAACTTTGTGAAGACTTACAATAAACGTTTGACCTCTGTCATTGTCAACAAAGGATATATAACAAAGTATTGAGATGAACTTTTGTTATTGACCAAATGCTTATTTTCCGCCATAATTTACAAATAAATTCTTTAAAAATCAGACAATGTGATTTTCTGGATTTGTTTTCTCATTTTGTCTCTCATAGTTGAGGTCTACCTATGATGTCAATTACAGGCCTCTCTCATCTTTTTAAGTGTGAGAACTTGCACAATTGGTGGCTGACTAAAGACTTTTTTCCCCCACTGTAAGTATATGGATAGCTAATTGTTAGGTGGGTCAAAGGGTTGTGTGTGAGTGTATGTACAGTATCCACAGTGTTGTGGGTGGGTTTAATGTACCCTTTGAGGTAACTGGGTTTCTGTATTCTTGAAATTGTATTGTGAATTTGTATTTACTGTGTTCTGCTTTATACATAGAAGAATGTCAATTCTGTATATCATATTGTGTAGCTATGTTTACTTTGTACTGTCTTATACTTAGCACTAAGTGTATTAGTGTTAGGTAATAAACATAGTTTATTATCCTACATTAAGTATACATTGTCAAATTGTGGGAGGTAATAGAAATAAGCATTAATATAAGAGAAAAGGAGATATAAAAGGAATGATTAATATCAGTTATTGATATTGTGATTAGATGTTAATAACCGATATTTATTCTTCCTTAACAGGGTTCCTTGGGAACAGCAGAAGCAAATAAAACTTGAGATTGTGATCTCTCCTGCTGTTGAACCCTCTCAACCAAAGCCATCAGAGCCAGCTGTGAAGCCAGATTGACTTGTGTTGAATTTGAGGCCCAAGTTATTATCACAGAAACTGGTACAAGAAAGAAGCTCTCCGGAAAATTAAGCCAAACCAGAACCCACAATACCTTACAACAAACAGGAGAGTGAACGTCCAAGCCAATAGTCAGTCTGTGAGGTAATGACAGAGCCAAAATCGGAAGACAACTGGATATCCCGTAACAAGCCAGAGGTCGGTTTCCAGGTGTTAACATCAAAGCCAAAATCAGAAGACAACATTTTTCCAGTAGCAAGCCAAAGGTCCAATAAAGCAACTCGGTACACACAATCAGATATGAAAGCCACACTAGGTACAAAAAATTAACAACCACCTGGATGAGTAGGAAGAGGATCTAAATATATCCCCTCAGTTGCTAATTGGATAATTCTAAGAGATCTCTGAACACTGCAGAAGCAGTCAGTATGGTAACCTTAAAGCAACAATCACTAAACTGAGATTCTGGACATTACTAATGTTTGTCATAAATTGTGTTCATTTTTTTTTAGTTTTCCCTTTTTTAGTTTTCTTCTTTTTCTCCCTTTCTTTCCTTTTTTATGGTTAGTACTGGTGCATTAGTTTGGTGTAACCATCTGATGATGTTGCCTTCACTTGTTATTTGCCATCATGGTTGACTTCGGTGGTATGCATGGTATAGAGTCAACATATTCTGCAGTGCTTTACAAACATTGTCAGTCACTGTCGTAGGCACACATTCTAAATATGGTTACTATTCGGTGACTGCTGGTTGGTAGCTTTGCATCCCACTTTTTGGTAAGGGTGTGTGTTGAGACCTCTTTAACCTACACAACCTGGAGTGTAATGATGTTATATTCAGAATTTGATACACGTGGGTATTAATTATCCATATAAAGGGGGATATGAAGATTTGAGGTACCCAAAGTTATCCTGTACACATTCTCAGCCCTTTCTTCATACAGATACTCATACTATATGACACCCCATTATATCTTGTTATTTGATAGCCTCATCATGATAGCTTCAGCACCTGGGATGCATGGAAGATGGCTGTAACGTTGTGACCCTTATTTTATGGATAGCAATACCTTTAGAACTATAGCTTACAGCTCGCCTTTATACTATTTTTTACATCATATTTATCATTAGATTATAGTACACATAGTATAGATATTAGTATAGGTCTTTCTCTACATGGTGCACCACTGCATTATGAAGTACTATGTAATGATATGTTGCATTGCAGCATTATACTACCTTAGAAATAATATCATTAACCTTCGTCAGGCTGCATAATTTTACAACATTAACAGGCTGCATAGGAATAGGTACAATTGTACCTACTCAGCCGGACGAGGGTTAATATAAAGTTTACCTTCATTTAGCACTGTGTTACATAGGACTTGCAGAGAAGTCAACTTTGTTAATGGCTGTAAGGGAATTGCTAGGAGCAATTCCTCAGTAGCTGCTGATGAACCCTGGGGGGAGGGGCACGACAAGACAGCCCTAAGTTGAACCCCACCACTCTCCCTGCCTACTTGCCTGAACTGTCTTAGGCGACAGCCAGCAACTGGGTGGCAATCCCTTCTTGAGATACGTGATAACACAGAATGCAGGACCACATTATATTGTGTGTATGTGTAGTGTACATATGTATGTATGTATATTACTAAAACATATATGAAATTACAGAGGAGAGCTCAAAATCTATTTAAAGATTCTCTACTACATTTATTCTCAATAGGAGGGTTTTCTCATAGCAAACAACAACATTGTATGCTTACTACTGAAGTGTAGTAAGATTAAAACCTCACCATAATAGTAATGAAATCAGTGGCTCAAGCAGTAGGGTGGCTGTTCTGCTCAAAACCAGGCTCACACATAATTAAAAAAAAAAAATACATAGAATAAATCTTTAAGATGATGTCACACTGCAGTGAATACTAGTGAGTGTAAGTGAATATTAACAAGGTGTGGAGCCCTGAAAACTAGGAGACTCCCAGGAAAGCTGGGTGAGTTGATATGTCTGGAGCAGTGCTTTCCATATCTCTCTCTCTCTCTCTCTATCTATATATATATATATATATATATATATATATATATATAAATGAGTTTCTGTCTGTCTGTCTGTTCTTTATGCGCGACCAAATGACTGGACTGATCTTCACCAAATTTGGCACACAAGTACATCAGGTGTCAGAGAATGTTTTAGACTGGGTCTCAGCTCTCTAGGTTGTACCATTCCTGAGATACAGTATTCCCAAAAAATGATCTGCATTAGCCAATACAAGCCTGTAAGTTTTTCACTCATATTCCAACTGCCATACACATGGTCACATGTCCCTTTTCAGCCAATAGAAGCTCGCAGGCACTTAGTCTCCACATGCACGCAACTTTACTCCAGGTTTCCATAACAACCCAGCCATTTTTTTTTTTCACTGCTGTAGGTCGGCTTTAAAGGGGCAGAGCACTGTGGATCACACTGTCACACAAGATCACATACACAAAGAAACACCAGGTTTCCATAGCAACAACCTATTTATGACCTCTATTAGTCAGTAGCAGTTCTCAGGTCTTTAAATATTAGTTCGCAGGTCCTTAAACATTCAGTCATATGACGTGTATCAGCCAATATAAGTTCACATTTAATTTACCAGGTTTCCATAAGGTCAGTTTTAAAGGGGCAGGGCGCTGTGGATGACACTGTTACACAAGGTCACATACACACAGCTTTACTCCAGGTTTCCATAACAACCGATCGCAGGTTTTTCATTGATATCCAAACTGAGATACACATGATCACATGACGCTTATGGACCAATGGAAACTCGCAGGTTCTTCAGTCTTCACATACACACACCTTTACACCAGGTCTCCATAGCAACCAAACAATTCTTATGGGGCCACTACACAAAAAAAAAAAAAGAAATATACCCGTGTGAAGCCAGGTCCTTCTACTAAAATATATATATATATATATATATATATATATATATATATATATATATACACAGTGCCTTGCGAAAGTATTCGGCCCCCTTGAACTTTTCAACCTTTTGCCACATTTCAGGCTTCAAACATAAGGATATAAAATTTTAATTTTTTGGTGAAGAATCAACAACAAGTGGGACACAATTGTGAAGTGGAACAAAATTTATTGGATATTTTAAGCTTTTGTAAAAAATAAAAAACTGAAAAGTGGGGCGTGCCAAATTATTCGGCCCCCTTAAGTTAATACTTTGTAGCGCCACCTTTTGCTGCAATTACAGCTTCATGTCGCTTGGAGTATGTCTCTATCAGTTTTGCACATTGAGAGACTGAAATTCTTGCCCATTCTTCCTTGGTAAAAAGCTCGAGCTCAGTGAGGTTGGATGGAGAGCATTTGTGAACAGCAGTTTTCAGTTTTCAGATTCTCGATTGGATTCAGGTCTGGAATTTGACTTGGCCATTCTAACACCTGGATACTTTTATTTGTGAACCATTCCATTGTAGATTTTGCTTTATGTTTGGGATCATTGTCTTGTTGGAAGATAAATCTCTGTCCAGTCTCAGGTCTTTTGCAGACTCCAACAGGTTTTCTTCCAGAATGGTCCTGTATTTGGCTCCATCCATCTTCCCATCAGTTTTAACCATCTTCCCTGTCCCTGCTGAAGAAAAGCAGGCCCAAACCATGATGCTGCCATCACCATGTTTGACAGTGAGGATGGTGTGTTCAGGGTGATGAGCTGTGTTGCTTTTACACCAAACATATCATTTTGCATTGTGGCCAAAAAGTTCGATTTTGGTTTCATCTGGCCACAGCACCTTCTTCCACATGTTTGGTGTGTCTCCCAGGTGGCTTGTGGCAAACTTTAAACGAGTCTTTTTATGGATATCTTTGAGAAATGGCTTTCTTCTTGCCACTCTTCCATAAAGGCCAGATTTGTGCAGTGTACGACTGATTGTTGTCCTATGAACAGATTCTCCCACCTCAGCTGTAAATCTCTGCAGTTCATCCAGAGTGATCATGGGCCTCTTGGCTGCATCTCTGATCAGTCTTCTCCTTGTCTGAGATGAAAGTTTAGAGGGACGGCCGGGTCTTGGTAGATTTGCAGTGGTCTGATACTCCTTCCATTTCAATATGATCACTTGCACAGTGCTCCTTGGGATGTTTAAAGTTTGGGAAATCTTTTTGTATCCAAATCCAGCTTTAAACTTCTCCACAACAGTATCACGGACCTGCCTGGTGTGTTCCTTGGTCTTCATGATGCTCTCTGTGCTTTAAACAGAACCCTGAGACTCTCACAGAGCAGGTGCATTTATATGGAGACTTGATTACACACAGGTGGATTATATTTATCATCATCAGTCATTTAGGACAAGATTGTATCATTCAGAGATCCTCACTGAACTTCTGGAGTGAGTTTGCTGCACTGAAAGTAAAGGGGCCGAATAATATTGCACGCCCCACTTTTCAGTGTTTTATTTTTTACAAAAGTTTAAAAAAAACCAATAAATTTCGTTCCACTTCACAACTGTGTCCCACTTGTTGATTCTTCACCAAAAAAAATTTAAATTTGATATCCTTATGTTTGAAGCCTGAAATGTGTCAAAAGGTTGAAAAGTTCAAGGGGGCCGAATACTTTCGCAAGGCACTGTATATATATATATATATATATATATATATATATATATATATATAATTTGACCTACACAAGGTCATTATAACCTATCATCAGCAGGGAAAAAAGCAAAAAAGTGTGCCTTTCAATGTGCAATTTAGGTGTCACTGTGAAGTAAATATATTTGTATGAGTCTGTAAAGCTGTGATACCTTATTTTAAAAAGGTTATTTCAACCCAAAGAAATAACTGTGTTTCTAATTGAATTAACTGGTGTGAGATTGCTAGGTCTGCATCTACCTGTTATGGGTGGATTAATCAAGGGCAAGGAATGAAAATGAATTATTACATATAATAATAGCCTTACGGAACAATCCGATACAGTATGAACGCATAATAAAGTCTTCACAGCAGTTTTTGCTTGCAGATTTTAAAACAGCCACCTTTTCATTCATTAGTTTATGAGAACAAAGAGGAAAAGATGAAGTCTTAATTCTCATTTTTGCATAAACACAGGAATGCTGACATTGTATTAATGTAATCGTTTTTACCTTTGTTAGATGCCATGTAAAATTAATTACGCAGTAAGGGACAAAGAAGTATTTGATTTCTCTGTGAACTCTTTTGTTGTAAAACCCATGATAATGGGAATGTTTCCTGAAGCACAAGGGTATTTTGCTTACATACACCATACACTATCTAATTACCAGCCATTTTAAGTATTCACCTTTTAACTCTTGGAAATAAAATTTCATAACAAGGCTAGTAGAAATACTTCTCAGGTGTCCCACTATCCAAATGTCTTTGTTTTGTATTTTTTATATGTTCTCATTTTTGCAGTGGCCATGTGGCCCACACAGTCATCCAGTACTCTGCCTTGCATATTATAAGCTGCTTTAAAAATACTTATCATGGGAAACATATGTTTTAATGAGTCATGAGCAATCATAAGTGAGGATAACCAAAAAATTGGTGGGTATCATTATTGCTGAATTGTCAACTAATGTTCCTAGGTAAGCCTAAATATATTGAATGTTGCGGCTCTTCAGAGAATCTTATATGATATAGTATGACACACTAGATGTTTTACATGAAGGTGATTCCTGATCGTGGAGAAGACAGTAGCATAAAATAAAGTATTTTACAATATATGAAATAGAGCATTCCGATGACACTAGTTCTGCGGCAGTACTATAGCTGGCACTTTTAATGAACACCACTTTGAAGGGGTTGTCTAGCAACTCCTCTAATGCTGTTTTATGAATATGGAATATATAAATAGGTCCTCATTAGGGAAAAGGGGACCTGCTCTAGCTGCACCTTTTGAAATTTAGCTCCCTATAGATCAATGCCTGATTATCTGAAAAACTAGTGGCATAATCTTTGAATAAAGACAAGGCAGAATATCATTCGCAGACAGCTGTTACAAGGTTATTTCCTCTCATCAATGCAAAGCAGAATACTGGCTAGCTGGGTGAGTGGAAGAGAGATTCTGGCTTGTTCCCCTTTTCCACTAAGGAGGACTTATTTGCATATTCCTTTCCAAAATTTCAATAAAAAAAAAATCCTTTCCCAAAATTCTTAGCAGGGCATGCACAGTCTAATAATTCCCTTGGATTGGTGAGAAAGGTCATTACCAATATATTGTTAAATATTTAATATATAATTGATAGTAGTATGATGAAAAATAGTAGTTAGATTGCATTAGCAATTGAGGACTGACACCCTTGTATTATATATTCCCATGGAAGTAATAAAAAAGAAATGGTAGAATAATGTGGGGATTATGTCTAAAGAGACGTGGAATAAGGTAAATCGGATAATGGGTTAAATTATTCTATGGCTGTTGGTCTCTCCCAGGCAAGGTTATGGTGTTGAAGTGCTGAACATTGTTGCATGAACAGATTATACTGAACAACAAATTTTTACAAAAGTTTTGCTTCCTTGAAAATTTCAGTTGATTATGATAAACCGATTCAAGCTAAGCAGAAATATAATTTTGGATAGTCTGTATCACGTAGAAATTTTGAGAAACATGAGATTAAGTGTTAGTGATTATAAAGCATGTAAATGTTACCAGCAGCATTAGTTCAAATGTCAAATTAGTACTCAATGTCTGGTGTATCTCGTATTAGTATCCAGCAATAGTCAGCTAGCATTGATGGATTCCAGTAGCCTTGATGACGCTTTTCCATCATGGCAATATCCTGGTGAAACCTTTGCCATGTTCATCACTGACTGCACCAATATTTGCAGGGAAAAAATCCAAATGAGAATTCAGAAAATGAATTTTCAATGACATGTTGCACTTCATCGCTTTATAAGCTTCAAGAAGGTTGTCAACCAATTCGATGTAGTTTGGTGCTCGATAGTTGCCAAGGAAATTCTCTGAAATATCCTTGAAAGATTTCCAAGCAATTTTCTCAGGCCCCACCAGAAGCTCTTCGAAGTGCTTGTCATTCATGATGTTTCGGATTTGTGGGCCAACTATAATGCCTTCCTTAATCTTGGCATCTGTTATTCCTGGGAACATTTGTCTCAAATAACGAAAACCTTCTGCTTCCTTGTTCATTGCTTTCATAAAATTTTTCATCAGGTCATCTTTGAAGTCTTGAAGCCAGTAACTGCAATTGCTTTTGACAAACATAATTCCCAGACCAACTCATTCAGTTCTGGCTGTGTTATAAGATGAGGCTCACCAGACATATATTGCTCAAAGTCTGAATCAGCGTCGTTCGCCATCTCTGACCTATGGACTGCAACATCTTCATCGGTTGCCTCCTCTAGACTCCATGTCTCTGGTGGCTTTGGTTTTGGAAAAGTGTCATCATGTGGCACTGGTCTCATAGCTGAGGGCAGATTTGGATATTCAATGCATTTTTTATTCTTAGCAAAGAAACCAGAGACATTGGTTAGACAGAAGTAACAGTCAGTCACGTGATCCTTCGGTTCCCGCCATATCATTGGGACAGCAAACGGCATTGACTTGCGAGAACCTCTCAGCCAACCTCTAAGATCAATATCACATCTTGCACAACAGATGTGAGGAACCCAGGATTTGTCTTGATCACCAATCTTGCATCCAAAGTACAGCTCACAGGCTTTCATGATAAGAGCTGTCATTGTGCGTCTTTGAGGCTTAAGCATGTACTCAACACAAATGTAACAGAAGGTATTGTGACTGTTCAGACACTGATGAGACATTTTAGCTATATAGATCATACTGGAGTAGTTTATAGCTGCTTAGATTTGAAATAACTTGCAGAATCTTTGCAAGCAGATATTACAGCAACCAGACATGTCTAGACATGCAGGGCCATTTTAACACATTGGTGGGCCCAATGCAAAAGTTTCATAAGTGCCCCCCCCCCCCCATCACCTCCCGCTATTATACCCATCTGAAAGCTGCCAAAATCTGGGATTTTATATGGTGACATTCAATGGGCGAAAATGTGTTATCTGACTGATGGAAATTTCCGCCGGTCATAAATGTTTTATACGTTCATCGCTAGTGATAATCATTATTGCTATTATTTTAGCGTGTAACGGATATCACTAGACTGCGTATTTTACTCTATAAAGATCAGGTAAGGACAGGACAGGAACAGTGAAAAAATGTAAACTTTATTGATGAGTTTGTGTATGTGTTGTGTAAGTGTTTGGTGTGACTCTTTTGGTGCTGCGACCTGGACAATGGTAAACGTCTGGGTCACAGCGCCAATAAACTTCTGGGTTATGTTCAGAGGGGTACTACATAAGAATACCCCTGTGATTAGACTTAGAGGGGTATTACATTATCCCTCTATGTGACAGTATAGTATGCTCTCTGATAGATAGGAGAGGGGATAACATGGACAGAAGTCCTCGCTACCTCCCCTGTGGTCACATCCAGGTTATGCACAGAAAATGATGAGTTATCATTGTCTGTGCAGTCTGCAGCTCCTCTCCTCCCCCCCTCCTTCCATATTCATGCATTCATTTAAGATGCTGTCTGAGGCAGGAGGAGGGGTGGACACTTTAGAGCCCCATATCTCAGGATCTGTTAGGGCTATGAAGATCACCCTGGATTCATTTTAAAGGTGAGAATCTCATCTTAAAATTATACCAGGAACATCATGATAGTTCTTACAGATTTGGAGCAATTCACTGTTAAAAACACTGTCGGGAATTGAGATCTGCATTGGAATCTCAATGCCAAACTTCGTTTTCATCACTCCGGATTTGTGAGGGCTTTCAAGATGACCCTGTTATCATTTTCATTTTATCATTTATCATTTTATCTCCTACCACACAAAAATAATAAAAAAACACTAACACTCAACTCTCCTTGCACCCCTGATTTCTGGGCCCAGAGTCTTCAAGGAGCTGTAGGCGCGATGGAAGTGTAAGTCATTACATCAAGCCTGCAGCTCCCGGGGAAGAATAATGAAGCAGGGAGCGCAGAGTGCATATCTTTGTATGTAACTAGGGCAGCCCAGAACGGCGGGACAGCGTACACAGGACTGTCCTGCTGTCCCAATGGGGCCCCCGCTACCATAGGGCCTGGTGCAAGTGCACCATTGGCCCTATGGTTGAAGCAGCCCTCTAGACATGTGTAGGTGTGCCTAGTCTGTAGCAATTCCACTGAAGTTTTGCAACTTCAATGAAATGCAAGTAATTCATGCCTTTGCTTGCCTATAAATTACATAACAGCACAGCACATATATTGTGGATAATACTTGAACAGTCTGAAAATATGAAAAAAAATTGCTAAAACAGAAGATTTCTGAAAAACGGTATGTGACTCAGCTCAAATTACATAAGAAACACTCAAAAGTGTTCAGGAAGCAAAATCTTCGTTGTTCAGTGTTATTTATGAGTACTCAACTATTTTGTTTATCTTATAGGACTCAGGTTAATAATGTGGATATTTTTTGTGGCTTCATCACTTTGAGTTTGTGTGTTAACCCTCTCTTCCCTTGTTGGGAGGAGGAGGGAAAATGCACCCCCAGCAGTTGGATTAAATTTATTAATTTAGAAACTGACATAGCAGGCTGGGGATTTCCCCAAGGAGAATTGTGCTACAAAGCTTTTGCTGGAATTTAGGACTGACAGGTCCATTGAATAAAGTATTGGTTCTTGTAAATTTAGAGAATAACCCAGGAGTATGAATTGAAGGTGGGATGGAGTATCTGTTACTCATGCTATCAGGAATCTCAAAATCCGATTTCCTGCTTACAGCTGTCACTTTAATGTTGCCATGACCACTAGTCAAGCTTTGCACTGGTCTGCTCAGCCTTAAGATGCAGACCCAATCAGAACCCTGTTTCATCTTCCAATCTAGGGCTAAGTCATTTGCCTGTGATTGTTTTCTGCATTTGGGCTATTGGTTTTCCTGTGACTACTCCTTGTTACGGCTGATCCCCTGTGCTGATTTCTGGCTTGCTCCTTTGCTTCTGATCTGGATACTATTGTGACCTCCTGGATTTCACTACAGCTTGAATTCTTACTCTTATCTGTTAATGTTTTTGGCAGCTCCTGGAAGTGGCTACACCACCATGTCACGTCTCTAAATCATGTGTGTCATCCAGGCGACTCCTTCCATCTGGCCCCTTTCTCTGTTCCTGGTGTCTTGGGAGCAGTAGGCCTGATGTAGTGACGTCTCTTATATCACACCTATTGGTCCCTGAAGCCTCTGGGAGCAAAGACAGAAGTGAACAACAGGGGAACAGGAAAGGTGAGTATTAGTTTTTTTTTCTTTGTTTGATTATACTGAGGGCACCAGGAGGAGACAATATGTATACTGTGGGGCAAACTGGAGGGGGACTGTACACTGTGGTACCAACTGGAGGTTGACTGGAGAAGGACATGAAAGTATGAGGGCAACTGGAGGGGGACATGAAACTGGGGAAACTGGAGAGGGACATAACACTGTGGGAGCAACTGGAGGGGAACATTATACTGTGTACACTCCAGGAGAGAGACTTTATACTGTGGGGGCAACAGGAGGGGGACATTATACTGTTAGGATAGCTTGAGGGGGGCATTATACTGTAAAGGCAACTGGAGTAAGACATTATAATATAATATAATGTCTGAAGGGCCACTGGGGGTACAGGTTAATTAATGTCTTAGAGGACATTGGGGGGGGCAGGTTAATGTCTGATGGGCCACAGTGGGACAGGCTAATGTTTTATGGGCCACGGGGGGGGGGGGCCATTATATGTGGCCACTGCAGATATATTTCCCTGGTTTTCTTTCATATGTGTTTTAGGATTCATGGATTATAGTTGCAGGAATGACTCAGGAGACAGCAGTTGTAGTTTAACAGCAGAATGTGCTATATACATGGAAGCACATAACAATATTACATGCAAACGTTGCAAAACATTTTAGCAGTGTTCATTGGGATCCTGCAAGAGTAAAACGTGATTGCTATTACTGTATGTCCAAGTGTCTGGTAAAAAGTAATAAAGATATATTTAAAAAAGCAGCAATATCAGGCCAAACAGGTCAAAATCAGAGGTTAGGTCCACGAACACACAGAGAAACACTGCAACAGTTTTATGCACACAGCATAAAATTGTTAATTCTTGGGCTCATCAGAGGAAAAGATTCTGAGGGTCTACTGTTAATATATATATGTACAGTTATTAGAGTCAAAAAAAAGAAGTTCACGCTCACAGATTAAGTTATATGTATAGTTTAATAAATGTGAGAATTTGTGGATATATATATAGTTTAATGAATGTGGGAATTTGTGGGAAGGTTTTTTTTTTTTTTAACAAACTCATGTTATGTGCAAAAAATGTTGTCACTTTTCACTATTTGACATAGCAAATCTCCCATCTCTGCTTTGTTTGCCTATATGCATGAATAATTTTCCCAGTATTTGCTTGTAATGCGACTATAGAAAGGGAGAATTACCACAGCACAATCCCTTGTTGTCGTTTATCAGAATTCCGTTGGTTGGAGCTGGCTTACAACAGTGTAAAGACATCAGTGGCATGTGTTATAATATATTGGTCATTGTACTCTGGGAGAATGCACAAAAAAAAAGATCATTGTTCTACCAGGGAGCAATTCATTGGGTTTTTCCCAGAGACTCTTGGGTCAAATTTTTATAGGGTTTTTTGATTTTCAAATTCTCTTTTTTCCCCTCTCACTCTCTTTCCTTTCTGTGAGTCATAGTGTCCAAACTTGTCTACATTTACTTCCCATGTTTTGTGCATGGTAGATGTCCTTTAAAAAGAGTATCTCAAATAAGTCTTTATTCTTGTTTTGTTGGCTCTTATTCTGTGTTTTCATGAACTCTGGCCCTGGCCATGGCAACTGCGAGAAAAATGTTAACATTGATTGACAGGATTAAAAAAGCCTCCATCCCTATCCGCATTTCAAACACTTTGAGAACAATGGTGTTTGCTGTGATTGAATTAATGAGATATCGTGGACTGTCAAAAGAGCACACATACTTTACATAAACCTGATTATCTTTGCATGGCAGAGACTAAAAAAAGAAGGGCGCAGAGGTTTGGCTTTCAGTCATACCTCCAAAGGAGCCATCAAAGTGTAGACCTTGGCTCACAGAGTGATGTGCTCACTCAGCTGGCCAAACCTCCCTCCCTTTCCACAAACTGTGTAAGAGACAGCCAATGTTGTCCTAAGCTTCATTTGTCTGTATAAACTGTTAATGTTGAATGTATTTCTGTGATTCTGTTCCTTTAAGACAGCAGCCATTGTAATTGTGACATGATGCTGGAGTGACTCCCCCCTTTTATGTCAGCTTGCCTGTTCTGCAGACAGAATGTGAGCAGAGAAGCAGGAAGTGACGAGACAGAGAGCAGCAGCCATCTTAGCAAGTGTTGTATTGAACTGGTGTGGAGATTTTTCTGTACAGCTAAGCTGTATCTTGGTCCAGAGACAAACAGAGTGTAAAGAGACAACAGGACTAGTGAGTCCACGTGGAAAGGAACTGTGCTCAGTGGCTGATCAGTGAGACTGACATTGTGACTGTGTATATGGATACCACAGATAGAGACTCGCAGTGCTGTTGATGTACTGGACAGCACCTGCTAAACCCCGGCTTACATCCCAGCTCAGTGTATGGATTCGGCAGGACTGTCAGTGTGCTGAGTGGAATCTGCTGTTGGATTACATTGCATTCATTGGGTTTCCCTGTTAAAGAGGACTTCGTTTCTCCCAAGATCCTGATAACCGTGAGGAGAGGACGTTTCGCTATAAAAGAAAGGAACGACTTTGGGCCCCACCGCGCGCTTCTACAGACTGTAAGCGGTCCACCTGGACCACTGGGGAAAAGGGGGTGCACCCAAATGTGAAGTCAGGGTCAGTTAGGGATAGTTTTGAGTATATTGTTCATTCAGTGTCCATACTGCAGAAGTGGACAGAGTAAAAGTAGAAACCATTGCAGAATTTGCCTTGAAATTGTTCATGCTATATTGTATATTTTGCTTGTCTTTAGCCCTGTCATTTTACCTTTAACTAGCCTTTATTAACTTATAGTAAATATATATTTTTTTCTTTGAACTACCGCGTGTGCGTTCATTTCTGGTTGCGGAGTCCAAACCACCTGCCTTGCTCTCGGTTCACAAATTGGCGTAGTCGGCAGGATCCGCTTACCAGAATGGACGGTGACGCACCCGTTCGGGAGAATGGTGCTGGAGGAAGAATGCCAGCAGGGGCTATAATGAGTCAGTTAGCTAAATTTGATGGCAATAATATGTCAGTGAGTATGTGGGTGGAACAGATACGAATGATACAGCGAATGTACCAGACCGCACCAGAAGTACTAGTAGAGCTAGCAATATTGACATTACAAGGGGATGCTAAGACCACGGTGATACTGAGGCCATTTGAACAAAGGCAGACATTTGAGCAAGTAGTCCAGATTCTAGAAACCATTTATGGAGAAACTGCATTGCTGGGGTCTCTGCAGGCTCGGTTCTTCCAGAGGGTACAACAGGAGAATGAAAGCCTTCCCCAATATGCAAATGCCCTACAAGAACTGCTCCGAGATATTCAAAGGAAGGAAAGAGGGGGCTCGCCAGCCTTCTGTAACCCTGATCGGACTCTCCGTGACCAGTTTGTCCTGGGGATACGTGACGGCAGTTTAACTGTGACTATGCAGGATTTTATACGACGAGAGACTGATGCTAAATTCCATGATGTACAGGTAGAGGCCATCTCCCGTGCCAATAGTATGGTCCCGAGGCCGCAGACCGCAGTTGGAGTTACTTTGTCACAGGGGGCTAGTTCTGGCTCAGAGACAGTAGAAAAGGGGACGGTTAAAGAAATTCTCACAGTAATGCAGAAACTGCAAGAGCAAATGGAACACTTGCACACCCGTTGTGATGAACATTCTATGAAAATTGCAGACTTCCAGAAAACTGGAGGTGAAAGGGTGAGCCGTCCATACCCAGAAAATCAGAATCACCCACCACCCCGCTGGAGGGGTGAGGATAGGACCTACCGAAGGGGTCCAAATCATTTAGTGCAGTGCTCAGGAGAAATCGAAGGGGCTTACCGAAGGGGCCCAAACAGATGGCCAGAACGACGGGAGATACGCTGCTGGGAGTGTGGACGGATGGGCCACTTTGCTGCTAGATGTCCAGAGCAGCGACAAACTTATGAGAGACCGCCGTTAAACTGAAGTCCCCTGCTGCTGAAGGGCGTGTAGTAGGGGAGACTGACAAGGAGACTATGTGGGGAGAATGCCCTGATGATGACCTGATCGCTGCAAGTCCTGTCATACAGGTGGAAATGGAGGGTATTCCGGTTACCGGGATGATTGACACGGGTTCCCAAGTAACGACCTTGAGTAGAGACTGTTATGAACGGTACTTCCGGCAACATGTGAAATATGATCCCCATACATTCGTACGAGTGGTCGCAGCTAACCAGTTACCAGTTCCGGTCGTGGGAGTGGCCTGGATGAATGTCCGGGTATGTGGCCAAGATCTAGGTAGGAAAGGCATTGTGTTGGTACAGGAGTCACATGAAGTAAAGGTCCCTGTCATTTTGGGGATGAATGTGTTAAAAGAATTAGATCAGATCCTCTTTGAAAAGAAAGGTCACGGTTATTGGAAAGAAACCACCACCCATCGGCCTACTCAAACAGCTTTCCAGCGGCTGATCCGGACATGTGGCTTACAGAAAAGTTCGGATGCGCAGCGTCCTCTGGCTCGAATTTCAGTTCCTTTGCATACAAAAGTTACACTGCCACCCAGTCGGGAGACAATAGTGTCTATGCCCGTAGGCACCTGTCGGAAACTAGAGGGCATAGCTGTGTTGGTAGAACCACTGCAGGCAGCCGAAGGAGGTGTTGATCCGCTAGTGGCCCGTTCCTTGGCAATAGTTCGCAATGGAAGAGTACCACTTCGATGTGTAAACACTCAGGACCAGAGTGTGGACCTGACCCCAGGGAGGCTGCTGGCTAACATCTATGTGACTCCGGAGGAAGTAAGGAAAGTAACTCCAATGCAGCTGAAGCCGACTGAAAGGGATGAGTGGACCGTAACTGTGTCCATGGGAGAAGATGAGGAACCCACCTCTGAATGGAATGGCCGTGCAATTCGAGAACAGATGAAGATGGATGCAAGTTCATGTTCTCTGGAATGTGTGCAGAAGGTAGATGAGCTGTTGTGGGAGAACCAAGCCACCTTTGCACGGTATGCTGAAGATTTTGGATGTACCACAGGGATCTACCATGAGATTCCCACAGGAGACACCCCTCCAATTAGAGAGCGCTACCGACAAATTCCTCCACAGTTGTATCAGGAAGTGAAAGAACTGTTAGCTAAGATGCTACAGGGTGGGATCATCCAAGAAAGCCAGAGTCCCTGGGCGGCTCCTGTGGTGTTAGTAAGAAAAAAAGATGGGTCCATCCGATTTTGCGTAGACTATCGGAAGTTAAACGCTTGCACCGTACGAGATTCCTACCCCTTGCCACGGATTGAGGAGTCCCTCTCAGCGCTAGGGAGAGCCCGGTACTTCTCCTCACTAGATCTGGCTAGTGGGTATTGGCAGGTGCCGATGGCCACAAAAGACAAGGAGAAGACGGCATTCATCTTGCCCATGGGACTATACGAATTTAACCGGATGCCCTTCGGGTTGACAAATGCACCCGGAACGTTTCAGCGGTTGATGGAGAAATGTCTCGGTGACTTCAACTTTGAGTTCACTCTCATCTACTTGGATGACATTATAGTGTATTCTGCGACCTTTGAAGACCATCTCCACCAGTTGGGGCAAGTATTTCGAAGATTGCGGGAACATGGGCTCAAATTGAAACCCAGTAAATGTCGGTTGTTCCAATCTGAAATTGATTACTTGGGTCACCGCGTATCAGGAGAAGGGGTGAGACCATCAAGAGACAAGATAGCGGCTGTTCAAGATTGGCCAATACCGACTACCCTGCGAGAAGTGAGGGCGTTCCTTGGAGTAGCCGGTTACTATCGACGGTTTATTAAGGATTTCGCCAAGGTAGCAGCACCACTTAATGCTCTCCTACGAGGCACATCCGGTGGTCCAAAGAACCGGTCCGTGAAGTGGGGACCTGAACAGGAACAAGCCTTCCAGGCATTAAAGGATGCACTGACAACAGCCCCAATCTTGGCATATGCTGATTACCACTTGCCGTTCCAGCTGTATACGGATGCAAGCCTGTATGGTCTTGGAGCAGTGCTTTCCCAGCTTCAGGATGGCCAGGAGAGGGTCATAGCGTACGGCAGCCGGTCTTTGAGAGATTCTGAAAGAAACCCCGAGAATTATAGTTCATTTAAGTTGGAGCTGTTGGCACTGGTATGGGCCATGACCGAGAAATTCTCTGAATATTTGACCGGTGCTGAAGTTTTAGTACTGACTGACAACAACCCACTAGCTCACCTGGAAAATGCCAAGCTCGGGGCGTTAGAGCAGAGGTGGATAGCCCGAATGACTAAGTTCAATTACCGCATTAAGTATCGGTCCAAGACAGAGAACCAGAATGCTGACGGGCTTTCTAGGGTAACCGCCCAGACCCCCACAGAAGACGTGGATCATGAGTTGGAGCATGTGGAGGTGCCCGATTTCAGCAGATTTTCACAGGCCTTGACCGCCACTAATCAGTTTGAGATGGAGGGGACTGAAATGGCTCCTTTCTTTGGTCCCTCACGACAGGAATGGGCACAGATACAACAGACCCATGAGGGGCTGGCACAGATGATCAAGTGTGTTGAGAAAGGCCAGAAGCCCTGTAGAGAGGAAAGAGAACGACTGACACGTGAGATATTATCTGTTCTGAGTCAGTGGGAAAAGTTGGAGATGAAAAATGGAGTGCTATGCCGAAAGGTCTATTTACCTTCTGAGATCGACATTCGATACCAAATTGTGGTGCCTAGTGAACTGGCTCGCTCCTTGGCAGTTGAGGCTCATAATAAGAATGGACATTTTGGTCATGAGAAGACCTTTCGTTGGTTACAGCGACTGATTTACTGCCCTGGTCTTCGTCAAATGGTCGAAGAAGTATGCCGCAGCTGTCGAACTTGTGAGATCCATAAGGCAATAGAACAGAGAGCTCCCCTGCAAACCATCGTGACCCAGGAACCTTTAGAAATCGTCATGATAGACTATCTAATGGTGGGCCCATCCAATAGCGGACACCAGTATTGCCTCGTAATGGTGGATCACTTCACCAAATTTGCGGTGGTAACCGCCACCAAGGACCAGACAGCTGAGTCAGCAGCTCGTGCTCTGTGCCAAGATTTCATTCGAGTATATGGGTGCCCTAAACGCATCCACTCCGACCAGGGTGCCTGCTTTGAGGGACACGTAATGAAAGAAGTTCAACGTATCTACGGGATAAAGAAGTCGCACACGACTCCATACCACCCTCAGGGAAATGGGGCCTGTGAAAGATTCAACAGAACTCTGCTACAGATGCTGCGGACTCTGGAGGAAGACAAGAAGTTACAGTGGCCTCAGTTCTTGTCTGAAATGGTGTGGGCCTATAACAATCAGGTCCATTCTACAACGGGGTACTCTCCTTATACACTTCTCTTTGGGCGGTCTGGGCGAAGTATAGGAGAATTACAGTTGAATGATGTGGATGGGTTCCCTCCGAGGGATCCAACCTCTTGGGTGCGGGCGCACCGGCAGAGACTTGAGACGATCCATCGATTGGTGCGGCAGCGCCTGCAAGAACATCCCCATCCTGATAAGACCCCAGTGCAAGAAGCACCATTGCAACCAGGCGACCTGGTGCTAGTTCGTGTTAAGAAACCCCAAGGGAAATTGGAAAGCCGATGGGAGGCTTTGCCGTATCGTGTTGTTGGCCGCAAGTATGCGAATGGGCCAGTGTACCAGGTCCAGAAAGAAGGAACTGATTGTGTTCGAGTACTTCACCGAAATATGTTGCGCCTGTGTCATTCTGAAGGGACAAATCATGATGGGCTTGCCAATGTGAATGAGCTCCCACAGTCAGAGAATGGAGGTGCGGAATGGGCCTCCGACGAGGAGGATGATTGTTGGCCGATCCCTGCTCCTGGGGATGTTCCACCTGTGACTACTGTATCTCCGGCCTGTGCCCCCTCTGGTGCGGAATCCGCTGGTCCTTCTCAGCCCATAGCTGCAGCACCCCATAATATACCACCGGTCCTCAGACGGACCACTAGGCCAAATGCTGGTATTCCCCCTGTTCGGTATGCGCAGGATGAGTTTGTTTGGCCTGCCATACATCGGTATACTACCACCCTGTGCATAAAAGTACAACCCTCTGGATATACAGTCATAGGCAGGGACTGCCAATCTTAAAGTGGGGGGAATATGTAAGAGACAGCCAATGTTGTCCTAAGCTTCATTTGTCTGTATAAACTGTTAATGTTGAATGTATTTCTGTGATTCTGTTCCTTTAAGACAGCAGCCATTGTAATTGTGACATGATGCTGGAGTGACTCCCCCCCCTTTTATGTCAGCTTGCCTGTTCTGCAGACAGAATGTGAGCAGAGAAGCAGGAAGTGACGAGACAGAGAGCAGCAGCCATCTTAGCAAGTGTTGTATTGAACTGGTGTGGAGATTTTTCTGTACAGCTAAGCTGTATCTTGGTCCAGAGACAAACAGAGTGTAAAGAGACAACAGGACTAGTGAGTCCACGTGGAAAGGAACTGTGCTCAGTGGCTGATCAGTGAGACTGACATTGTGACTGTGTATATGGATACCACAGATAGAGACTCGCAGTGCTGTTGATGTACTGGACAGCACCTGCTAAACCCCGGCTTACATCCCAGCTCAGTGTATGGATTCGGCAGGACTGTCAGTGTGCTGAGTGGAATCTGCTGTTGGATTACATTGCATTCATTGGGTTTCCCTGTTAAAGAGGACTTCGTTTCTCCCAAGATCCTGATAACCGTGAGGAGAGGACGTTTCGCTATAAAAGAAAGGAACGACTTTGGGCCCCACCGCGCGCTTCTACAGACTGTAAGCGGTCCACCTGGACCACTGGGGAAAAGGGGGTGCACCCAAATGTGAAGTCAGGGTCAGTTAGGGATAGTTTTGAGTATATTGTTCATTCAGTGTCCATACTGCAGAAGTGGACAGAGTAAAAGTAGAAACCATTGCAGAATTTGCCTTGAAATTGTTCATGCTATATTGTATATTTTGCTTGTCTTTAGCCCTGTCATTTTACCTTTAACTAGCCTTTATTAACTTATAGTAAATATATATTTTTTTCTTGAACTACCGCGTGTGCGTTCATTTCTGGTTGCGGAGTCCAAACCACCTGCCTTGCTCTCGGTTCACAACTGCATGGCAGTGCTTAGCATACATCAGCCATGGCTTTTAACAAGTCTATTCAAGAAACCAGGCTTGGAACAACACTCTTTTCATAACTTAGCACCTCTTTGCTGATTCTTTTTCAGTAATTCATTGTCTAAATTGAACTGAGCATACACTGAATTGAAAAGTTGCCTTTCAATCATCCCAAGTTACCATATGTATCAAGCAAAAGGCTATTATGAAATCACTTTCCTTCAAAATGTTCTGTCAATTATAACATTACATCTATCTATCTATCTATCTATCTATCTATCTATCTATCTATCTATCTATCTATCATCTCAAGTATGGTGCACAACCATTTTCTCAATCTTACATATAAATTATTGTATGATAGCATAGCATTATGCCTATGTCAGGTTATTAAATATTAAAACCTTATTGATTTCACTGCTACCACCTTAAAATACCTCATTTCTTTTCAGACTCTATTCACATATTGCTGTAATATGGTGATTCCTGTAACACAAAAAAAATCTGCATTTTTGCCATGATTTTGTGAAAACTACAGCAAATGCTGAGAAATAACAGCAACGTCATAGCGAACTCTGTATAAAAGTCTTTTGTATGTATTTTCCAAATGAGCAACTAAGTAGAAACAATTAATCAAATAAAGCCTTCATATACCCTATTTTATGTAAGGATGCTTTGACACAGCCTTACTATGCAAACATTTTAGCACAATGCCAAGGCATATTGTAGGTTTACTGAACTTGACTTAGCTAGATCACCTTAAGATTCTAGTGTAGCTTAAGAGCTTTATAACATGCAAAAATGCAGCCATACCAAAACCACATGAATGTAAGCTAACATGACCATAGTTTTGATTCAAAATTGCTGATCAAAGTACAGACACAAGAATTTTTATGGACCCATACACACAGCGGCAGATTTTGCGGCTGTGGTCCAAGCCGTAGTGAAGAATATGGAGCAGGTCTTATACCTGTCCGTATTTGTGGCTTGGTCCATTCAATTCAATGTATGGGTCAGTGAAAAGCACAGATGACACATGGATACCAATCTGTTTGTCATCCATGCCATTTTTACTGACCCGTGTACTGCACACAGTTGTATGCAGCAGACCTAAGACAATTAGATCTGTAAGATGTGTTTTTGGAGAGTTTTTTGTTGTTATTTTTTGGTTTGGTTTTTTGGAATCCCAATTTGGTACATTTTATGGAGGGGAAAATGCATCAAGAATGAACTGGCCTGGCAAATAAAAAAAAGTATTGTATGCACAGTGACAAGCTTTTACATAGAATGATAACTCTGAATACTTTCCAGAATTGCAGTGATTGATATGCAAAACAGTGTCAAGACATATTTTCTTTTATAATGTAATAAAAAGAATTACATGTTGACCTTCAGAAAATAATATTAATTTATAGTTGCCATTAAATAATTTTCTTACACCATACACCACATTTCACAAATCTTAAAAGCAATGCTTGGTTTTTATAAAGGAGTGAGAAGAGTTAATATGTGCACTACATAAACTGCAATTTCTCAATCAGCCCTATTGCAGCCTGAGGTCAACTTTGCTCATAAACTGAAGACAAATATTTCTCTTTCTACAAGCAGAATCCTCATTTTCATCACAGACCAGTGTACGTTAGATTATTACATAATATTAAATATTAATTAAACTATTGGATAACTGTATACTGCATATAATCTTTAATGGATATAAATCGGTTCTTTTAAAATTAAACAAAATAACATAGTACTTATTTCATGATTGTATTGTACAGTATCAATATTCAGAATTATATTTCATATCCAGACTATACTGGTTTTTAAGAAAGTAATGTTTACTATGTTGCTTTCTTGGACTGCAAGAATGATGGTGGTCAACGCATCTGTACTAGAGAGAATATTTAGAGGAAAACAGGAAGAAAGGTACGTTATAATTCAAATAAATATCTATAATCTGCTGATATGTCTTTCAATATTGATTTCTACCACTAGATTTGTCAATATGCAGCTGTAGGTGCACAAGAAGCCCACACCCCGTGTGTTCCATTTACATAAAGAATAACTTTATTTCTGCAAATTAACATATTACAGAACTACAGGAAAATTATGTTTCAAAAACTTACATCACTAAAAGTAGTGATGTTGCAGGCTCAGAGCCAATGAATACACTCTACACAGGCATATTGTCACAAGCATTTACTGAGGTAGATGTTTGGCATTGATTGTCTGGAGAAGAAAAGGAGAGCACTACCATAAGTCCAATGTCATTCTAACAATAAAGCATCCTGTAACCATTCATGTGTGGCATTACCTTTCATCTAAGGGAACAGGCTTAGTCACAATTTTGCCTAAGAACACTGCCATTAATAAAGAATGGCATCTAAAGATCCTTTAAGCGGTACTTCCCCCAGCCATCCAGGAGCAGTTTGGTGATAAACAATGTTTTTTTTCCAACATGACAGAGAACCAATGTCACAAAGTGAAAGTGACAACTAAGTGGCTCGGTGAACAAAAATTTTGGGTCCATGGCCAGATTTCAATCCCGTTGAGAACCTTCAGGCATTCCTCAAAAAGTGGGTGGACAGCAAAAAAGACAGAAATTGTGGTAAACTCCAAGCACTGCTTAGGCAAGAATAGGTTGCCATCAGTCAATATTTAGCCCAGAAGCTGAGACTCTGAGACTGAATGTCCCTGCTTCATCAGAGGCAGCAGAGTTTCCAACAGAGTGCTGTATTTTCCTCCTGGTATTGCAGTTCCTGTCACACAGATAACATGAAGGAGCTCCCAGTTCAGCCTCCCTAACTATATACATCTAGTCTCATAGATTATTTAGGCTAGGTTCACATCTGGGCATGGGTCTCGTCGGTTGTCCACCGGATTCAGTATAAAAACATTGAAAATATAGGACACTCCTTAGCTGGGATGCTGTGTTGATGCATCATGGGATTGATAACAAAGCAATGAGAAAGAGATGATAGAGTGATCAGGAGGTGAGACATTGGGAATGCAGGAATATAAGAACAATATACATGAAAGAAGGCTGGAGAGTGACAGACAATCAAGAGATGGGTGCATGGATGGAAGAAAAAGAGTTTTGTTGGGGTGCTTCTTTAAAGGCTATGTTCATCTTTGGAACCATTTTTTTGAAATTATCTCAGTACCTTCAAAATTAAAAATATAGAAACTTTCCTATAGCTCTTAATTTCCAGTGACTTATAGTTTTGTATCCACAGTTTTAAAAGCAGTTATACAACTTCATGTTAACAGACAATGAATAGACTGTATAGTCTAATCCTGTAGACATATTTTGTTCCATTTTTTCTCTATACAGGTAGTCCTCGGGTTACGACGGTCTCGAGTTACGTCGTTTTGTGGTTACGACGCCTTATTCCGACTTACGTGCAGCGGCGGAAGAATACAGTACGGTACTGTACTGTACTCTTTGGCATTGTTCTCTTTGTTTGTTACAGTACAGTACGTACGTACTGTTTTTTTATTACAGTACACTGTTTATTACTGTTACAGTACTTACAGTACAGTATTTCATTATTAAACGTACTGCACAATATTTTACTGTACCTATGTGTTTATTGATAATTATATAGAGTACTGTGTTAGGATAGGCTAAGTGTTTACAGTACAGTACTGTTATTATGGTACAGTACTGTATGAACGTATGGTCTGACTTATGACGAAATTCGGTTTACGCCGCCGCGTAAGAACGGATCAACGTCGTAAGTCGAGGACTACCTGTACTATGCTATTGTACATTTGGTAGGTTACTCCTCAGTCTGAGGGGCGTTTGACTTTACAGGGTTTGTTTGTGTTGTGTTACCATGTAGAATCTGTAAATGAACTGTGGAAAAAAAGGATAGGGAATTTTTAATTACAACCTAAGGCTAAGGGCCCACATAGCAGGCCGCGGCCAAAAAACACTGCGGGAAAAAACTGCGGCAGCAACGCATCGCAATTTTTCCCTCAGCACTTTTCACAGAAAGTACGCAGAGTTTCCTCTGTGGACTTTCTGCTTCCATTATACCTATATGGAAATCACCTGCTTTTCCGTAGGTATAATTGACATACTGTGAGTTGCAAAAACGCAAGCGTTTTTAAATCGCAGCGTTTCCGCTGCAGATTATTTTCCGCAATGTTTGGATGGGATTAGACAAAGGTTTTGGAAATCGCAGCATGTCCTCTGTGCGTATTTATCTGCAAGGTGTGGATGGGATTCCGCCTTGCAGTGACTGTGGGGCCTTTCTCCACGCCTTTCAAAAGCCATAACTTTTTAATCTTCTGTTCATAGAGCTATATGATGACTTAATTTTTGCAGGACAACTGGTAATCTGAATGGGGTAGACTTGGAAAAAAACTGCATTTACATCATGTTCTTATGGATATTATTTTTACAGCATTCACTGTACAACCAAAATAACATGTTACCTATATCCTGTGGGTAGTCACAATTATGGCAATACCAAATTTATATAGTTTTTTTATGTTTAACATCTTTCAAAAACATTCTAAACTTTGAAACTAAACATTTTCTAGTAGTTTTGGCATTTTCAGATACCAAATTATTTTTTTAAAATGTATTTTTATATCTGATCTAAGTTTTAAGTTGTGTGACATTCGACCTATGTGTTTCTTTTACCACCAAAGTGGGTTCAAAGGCCCAGTCCCTGTGTTGCATGTAACTTCAGACTTCAATTCAGAACCTGAAACTGAAACTCTTTGTCCTGTATGCACAAAAATTACCATTCCCCTATATTGAAGATTAATTGGGGTCGATAACACAGCAACGGTAGTCATTTCAGCTCTTTTTATTTTGGATGTATCTGGGGAAAGGGGGGTGATTTGAACTTTTAGTGTTTTTTTTTTTTCTTTTCCCCCTTGTGAAATAGTGCCTCTGTTACTGAGATATCACTGCTTTGTCAATGTGAAAATGAGTTCTTTGGAGTAATGAGGATGTTGCCTCTTATCTTTTCAGAGCAATGACAACCCTCTTATTGCTCCAAATTTGTAGACATAAAAGTAAAACTACTGTTTTTTATTACCTATTTACACAAACCACATTTTTGCATTCCACATGTTTGTAATATGATAACTGGATGGGAGTTGAGTCACTTCCCTGCCACAAGATGGGGAGCAATATCCCACTGAGAGACGTTTGTTTCATGGCTACAAAATGACATCCCTTTGGTAGCCTGTATTGGTAAATTCTTTTGTAGCTTTTTATTTTTTTATCATAGGCTGGGACCAGTTCATCCTAAAGCAAGCTTGTCACCCTTTTGTAGGACAGGAGAGTGACATGAGGATGATCTGTGGAAATGATGAAATGGAGACTAGGAGATATGACAGAAGACCTGTGCTACACTTTGTGAGAGGTCACTTTTAGAAAGAGAGAGCTTTCTGGAGAATAGGTTTTTTTTTTTTTTTTTTTTTTTTTGCGGTATGAAGGGAAATTGTGCTGAATTTTTCTGACTGCTATTCACACTATTATATGTTGCCCTATCTGACAGTAGGTTTCTTGGAAACCAATCACAATACATCTTTTATTTTTTGTTTTTGTTAGCAAAATAAACAAATTAATTATGTATATAAGTACTTGTATACCAAATGATTTACATTTTTTAAACCGTAAAGGGCTTGAATATGCTTTAGCAGACATAGATATATGTAAGGTCACACAATAGTACTTCTACATTGCAAATAAGTGAAATGCATTCTTCCGTATGATCATAAAAAGCTTTAAATGCGTTAATATTTCTGTGCGCATTAGAAAGACAATTGAGGCACTTGGTTGTAAAAAGTAATTTCAATGTAAAACCCACAGTCTATTATTGATTGCAGTAAATAAATAAAAAAACACTTCTGACTTTTATTGTTGTAGAGAGTAATTATAATTCACAAGCCTAGACCTTTTTTGTGCCACTGAATGCTTCATTTGTGGTTTCCATGAGCAGATACATTAACTTCTTTCAGTTTATTTCATTAGAATGCTATTACTCATTGAGGACTGATCAATACATCATCTATACAGCATCTTGAATGTGGCTGTCTGGATCCATTGTGGACTTGCTGATAATGACTTTTTTATTCAAGCTTCCATGTAGGAACAAGGAGATAAAGAAAAGGAAGGAGAATTATAGTATGTGCTCATGAAAGTATTTCAAAGTGTATAAGCTTGTTTAAGAATAAGAGAATATGAACAGCAGCATGGCTAGTAGTTCTATAGGAAAATCAGGAGGGAAAGAAAATGTCTTAAACATTATGCAAAACAAGTTCACTTTTATAAAGCTGCTTTTGAAATGAGTCATCTCTGTGGGGATTAAATTGCCCTACAGGTTTTTTAATCCTGATGCTTGCCTCAATAAATGAATCGTTTTTCCCTGTCGATATCTATTTGTATAACAACATTGCTTATTGCCTTTTTTCATTTAAGGAAACATTTAAAATTATATAGAGAAAAAAATTAATTGACTTTTACAAGATTATCTTGGCAAATATTCAAATGTATTTTAGGCTAAGGCCCCACGTAGCGGGCCACAGCAAATAAGCGCTGCGAGAAAAACAGCGGCGGAAACACATCGCGGTTTTTCCCTTAGCGCTTTTCACAGAAAGTCTGCAGAGGTTTCCTCTGTGAAACTTCTGCTTCCATTATACCTATAGGGAAACGTTTCCATAGATATAATTTATATGCTTTGATTTCCAAAACCCATCTTTATTATTAGAGGAGTTTATTTTTTTTTACATTCTTTATTTATATAAAAAACAAGAACAAGTACAACGAACCATACAAAGACGTCCACCACCGGTAAATAAACTGTATAATATACATAAACAATCAACATATTAAGGTGGGAGACATCAGAAATGATAAGCTTATAGAGAAGTATATGCATAAACAGAGGGAGGGAATAGAGGACAGAGGAAATAGAGGAGGGAGGGAATGGAGGAGGGGTAAAGCCATGAGGGCGAGATAAGGAGGAGAGACGAGAAGAGAAGAGAAGAGAAGAGAAAAGAAGAGAAGAGAGTGACGGAGAAGAAGAAAGAAAGGGAAGGGGGTTAAGGAGAAACAAAAGAGAAAAAAAAGGGGGAGAGTCCCAGCAACCCCGCCACCGGAAGCAGCGTTCACAGATTACAATATATCTCATGAACCCTGGAAGAGGATCTACAGCGTCCAGGCGGTAATGAAGGATTCATGCGTGTTCCTGAGACATGCAGTGAGATCCTCCATGCTTTGGATATCCTCCACTTTACAGATCCAATAATGGAGCAAAGGTGGAGCAGAGAACTTCCATGCAGGCCCTAGCGTCATTGACCAGATGCTTCAGAGAAGATTTGCGATAGGTGCAGAGGGAGAAGTCAGAGAGGTGGAGCAGGTAGAAGGGGGGAGTAACCTGGTAGACTTTACAAATGATCTGGTTAACCCCGTCGCAGAAGTTCTTCAGCCTGGGACACTCTCAGAAAATGTGCAATAGCATCCCCTCCTCCATACCCACCTTTATTTTCTCTTCACTTCACACAGCTCTTTCTCCTCTTCCTCCTCCACAAAGAAAATGAACGGCAGTGGGCATCTCTCAATAGAGAAGCAAGGAAAGAGTGAAAAAAATGCAGGATTTCACAGAAACAAGACAGAATTTGTTAATTAAGTATCTTCATCACAAAAATACGCCCAGAAAATCTTAAGATGTCCAAAAGTTTTGTTTTACTTTAAGAACAGATGTTCCAAGAAGCATTAGCTCATATCAAGGATGGCTCCTGCATACACCCCCATACAGTCTGCATTTATAGGCACTGAGTGATGTGCTTCACTCTAGAATCTTTTTTGCTGTATTCCCTCAATTGTTGCGCAATCCTTTGCATGATTAAAGGGGCCAATTATTAGGATTTCCGATAATTGGTTAGACAACAGGACCATTGAAAAGGACCTTATGTGGCAAAGGGGATGAGGCCAACTAGGGCTGGACCCACTCTCTCTAATGCATTGCAACAGATTTTCTGAATTTTATGGTGGCTTGCCTTCTCCTTTCTTTATGTCTATCAGTATTTTGTATTATATTATTTTAAACATTCTTAGTTGAGACTCAACAAATAGGATCTAATAGGTAGCACTCAGGGGCGTAGCTAGTGTGGGGGGCAGGTGGGGCGGCAGTAAATGCATTCATTCAAGTTACACATTCAACTGCATTGGCGCCTGCAGGACACCGATGCAGTTGAATGAATGGTGGAGGATTATTAAATAACTTGTAAGGCGATGGAGAGCCTAGAGACATCTGTGTCCTGTGGCAGACCGACACAACAACGTCATTGTAGTGTGCGCTCCATGCCAGGATGCAGACATCTTTCTGTAGTCCTGGCACCTTGTGGGCTGCAGGCCTGATGTGGCTTGCAGTCTACCATGCATAAAAGGATCGGAGGTAGGTGAGTATAACTTTTTATATTTTTTTTGATTGTTTGTTTTACAGAGTTTGGGGCATTTTAAAACAAGGTACATTATGAATTTTTGGGGTTAATACAATATAAGGTTGTATTGAGGGAAATATTTATATCAGGGGTATGACTTTGAGGGCATTAAGGGGTTTAATACAGGAGGCAAAATTTATAAGAGGGCAACTGAGGGCAAAAACAATGTAAGGAGTAATAATATAGGGGCATTGGGACAGGGATCATCCAGGAAATAAAGTTTACCAGCACATTCCCAGTATTACCATTATTAATAATATACACCTGATCCCCCAGAGCCTGGTTTACTACATTTCTTGTTCCTTTGACTGCCTTGCAGAAACTCTGATTCTCATTGATGTTACTGACTCGGGCCTCAGGTCCAAGAGTGGAGCGTCAGTTGTGGAGACAGAGGAATGAGAATTTTGTCCTCCCCAGTTGCCCTACACAAATGTAGTAGATAGGGGACTGGGGTGTATATTAGTAATAAAGCTTAAAGGGGTTGTCCAGGATAACAAAACATACTGGGGAGGTGAGTATGGGTTTTTTGTTCTTTTTTCACATTGCCAAAAATGGGTTATTATAGACAACCCCTTTAACCAGTGCAGGGTATTCACCAGTAAGCTTTCTTATTGTCTGGATAACCCTTTTAATACAAAGGAGTTTTTAAGAGGCATTATTATTTCATTGGGGCATTAAGGTGCAATATTTGTATAAGAGGGCATCAGGTGGAGGATTAATAATAGGGTAATTGGGTAATATTACATTTTGCAGCACTCGGACCTTATTGATTTAAGGGGGTCAATGGGGCATTATTAATTAACCCCTTACCACTGGAAGAATTTTTCAATTTTCATTTTTGACTTTCACCTTCCAATCCCCATAACTTTTTTATTTTTCTGTTCTCAGAGCCATATTAAGGCTTAATGTTTGCGGGACAAATTTTTCTCCATGATGCTACCATTTATTATTCTGTACAATGTACTGGGAAGCTGGAAAAAAATTCAGAATGGGATGTATTTGAAGAAAAAGTGCATTTGTGTGACTTTCTTACGGGCTTTGTTTTTACGGTGTTCACTCTGCAGCCAGAATGACATGTCATCTGTATACCAATTTGACATGGTTTTATTTACATTTTAAGCCCGTACCAAAAATCTAATGCCATATTCTAACACCCACAGCACGTCTTTTTTTGTGGGTCCAGGTGTACTTTTTAATTATGCCAATTTGGGGAATTGCTATTGCTTTTTATTCAAATTTTTATCAGACGTGAAACAGTGAAAAAACAGCGGTTTGGCACTTTTGATTACCATATGGGAAAAATATCAGTTTTTGTTTTTTACTATTTTATTAGCCCTAGAAGACTTGAATCTGCAATCATTTGACTGCAAGTCAGATAGACTGCAATACAACTGTATTGCAGTCTATGGGAGATTCACTACATAGCTATTGAGGCTGGTCATAATGCAATGACAAGCCTGGGAGCCTTCATAAGGCTCCCGGCTGTCAGACGAACAGGTCGGATCCCGTGATTTCGCCATGCGGGAGCCAGCCTGCAATGAGAAAGATACAGGGCCGTTGGGGATCGGTCCCAGAGGCCATTTTTTTATTTGAGGGGGGAGGTCCTGGCCTGTAATGCCCACAATAAGAGTGTAGAATACAGCAGAGACCCGGATGCTATGGCGGCCGTGCTGCAGCAGAGTGGCCACCATCTTTAAAGACCCGGCATCCACCGTACTATTATGGCGGATGTCAAGAAGGGGTTAAGGTACATTATTATTTGAGGGGACACCTAGGAGCATTATTAAATTAAAAAGACACACAGGGTGTTACTTATTTCCAGGGGAGTTTTATATGATATATTTTATATTTGGTACCCCCAGCTGGATAGGGACTTTGTCTAGGTAAGGAAAATGTGAATTGGGTGCCTGGAAAAGTGAGGAACTAAAGATGTCAAAAGGAGCCAAAGGAATCACATATGGATAAAGGAAAGGTATCGGGATAAATGTTAATACCCTATTGATTAAAGGGAAGGATAATGCATGCGCCACTCTGACTTAACATGGAATAATTTTCTTCAAGGCCCTAAGAAGTTATTAGCCTAAAACAACTTTAAAAAAAAAGAATTCCTTGCATTTACATAAGCATTTAATTTATTTTATTATAAAAAATCATCTCATCCTTTTTGAAGCTGATAACATGACCATAGATAACATTGTGAAATAATAAACTTGGTATCTGATTATACTGTAGGCACTGTGTATATGAGTGTCTACACAATATATGTCTGTGTATTATTATTCATATAGTTAAACCAAACTCCATTTAACTCTAAAATAGAATGTCCACTTTGGTATTAAAATCTGATTTCAATCACTGCATCCACCCATTTTTTATAGGATATATGTGCAATATAATTCAGAATCTCTACAAGTTCATGGATGTTGAAGATAAGTCAGTTGTACTATATGCTTTAGGTAATGGCTAAATTTTAATTAATCACCTTTAACCTTGTCTTTTGTAGTCTTTACAAGACTAGAATAGTGTTAATAGTTTAATGACAGAACTGCAGAAACCACAACAGTCATGGAATTGTCAAACGTGACCTTGACATTATGTATAATAATCTGTTTTGCTCTTTAGCTGATGTTTTAGTAGATGCGACTAAAATGCTGTCAGATTAGATCTAGAGCACACTATTCAAGTAAGTGCAGATGTTTGAATTTGAAACAGACAATAGTTTTTATTTTTTATGTGCTTCCTTAAGGTAAGATGAGTTCGCTTTTAAAGGATAATGCCAAGATACACTTGTGTTAATGTACATGATTATCAATTATTATCAATTATTATCAATCTTACATGTTTAACAAAAGGCTCTTTTTCAAATATTCTTACTACATTTTACAAAAACTTCCCCTTCTAGTGTAACAGGAGTTATGCTCCTTTCAACATACACACGTGAACAAAATTGTTGGTACCCCTCGTTTAATGAAAGAAAAACAAACAATGGTCACAGAGATAATTTGACTCTGACAAAAGTAATAATATATAAAAATTCAATGAAAATGAACAAATGAAAGTCAGACATTGCTTTTCAACTATGCTTCAACAGAATTTTTAAAAAAAGAAAACTCATGAAACAGGCTTGGACAGAAATGATGGTACCCTTAACTTAATATTTAGTTGTACAACCTTTTGAGGCAATCACTGCAATCAAACAATTCCTGTAATTGACAATGAGACTACTGCACCTCTCAACAGGTATTTTGGCCCACTCCTCATGAGCAAACTTCTCCAGTTGTCTCGGGTTTGAAGGGTGCCTTTTCCAGACGGCATGTTTCAGCTCCTTCCAAAGATGCTCAGTAGGATTTAGGTCAGGGCTTATAGAAGACCACTTCAGAATAGTCCAATGTTTTCCTCTTAGCCATTCTTGGGTGTTTTTAGCTGTGTGTTTTGGGTCATTATCCTGTTGCAAGATCCATGACCTGCGACTGAGACCAAGCTTTCGGACTCTGAGCAGCACATTTCTCTCTAGAATCCCTTGATAGTCTTGAGATTTCATTATACCCTGCATAGATTCAAGACACCCTGTGCCAGATGCAGCAAAGCAGCCCCAGAACATAACAGAGCCTCCTCCATGTTTCACAGTAGGGACAGTGTTCTTTACAAGATATGCTTCATTTTTCCATCTGTGAACATAGAGTTGATGTGCCTTGCCAAAAATTTTGATTTTTGTCTCATCTGTCCATAGGACATTCTCCCAGAAGCTTTGTGGCTTGTCAACATGGAATTTGGCAAATTACTTTTGTCAGATTCAAGTTATTTCTGTGACCATTGTGGGTTTTTCTTTCATTAAACGAGGGGTACCAACAATTTTGTCCACATGTGTAGTTCTATTAGAAACTGGCATAGATTTCCATTATAACTCACGCCAGAAAACTGGCGTGAGTTATAATAAATCTGTGCAGAATGTCATGGGCAAGACATGCATTGAGGTTTGGACGCATGTTTGGCCCAAAAAAGGGACTTGTTTTCTGGTGTAGAAGGAATTATACATTTCCCCAGTGACTCCAATGTTTCCCTATCCTCTCAGCTTTTCAATGAACCTATAAGGCTTTGGCCACAACTCCCATCGGGTGTACAAAAGATTGCTGTGTCGCCCTGCGACTCCTTCACTCTTGTTAGTAAATTAAGTTGCATTGTGTCCCTGAAGGTGCCATGACCATCACCCTTGGGGTCGCACTACGACTCCATTCACTAACATGAGTGATGGAGTGACAGGGCGACATGGCGATCTTTGGTCATGAGGCAGGAGTTGTGTCCAAAGTTGCCATGTGGCCCTAGCCTAAAGGCACCAAACACTAGCTCTGCCTCCTGGAGGGAACAAGTTTTTATCGCCTTTACAGTTCCCCTGCTCATCAGTGACTGTGTATATAGGGTTTTTGGGGAGGGAGAGCACAGCAGAGCAATGGGTTTGGCTATAAACCTCCTCCTTTGCCCGGACGGTGAGCAGCAGTGAGTTACCTTGGCAGCCCTGTCCTCCAAAGCCAGCAATGTGAATGCTTCTTCAGCTCTTCTTCCATGCACCATGAATGTTGTGTCTATGGTGGTCAGGGTGGACGAGAATGAGAGCAGCATCACCTCCTGCCCTGACATCTCTGCCGAACTCACTCTATGACTACTTTCACGTTCACTTTTCTGCCACTTGCTGTGGCCAACCAGACAAAAAAAATGCTACAGGGAACATGTTTTGATACAGCACTCTCTGGTGTCACAACTGAGGTAGCTTGCACAAGAACAGATCCCATAGAAAACTATGGGGTCTGTTCAAGCATCACTTTCCATCTGTCTTGTGTGCATCACACTGGTGGGAAACTTACACTAACAACATATGTGAATGCACCCCAGTTAGTACTCAGAAGTCCCTATTTCTATTATATTCAGAATTATAGCTCCATATGCAATGTTATGCAGCTTTCCCAAAAGTCTGAAAGACAAATCTGGCAGGCTCGGGACCAAAGAGAATTATTTATATATTTATATTATATTATATTACTTCATTTATTAATTAGCAGTCCCTAATATAGTATTAATTGGTATGCCAGGACCCTGAAAAGCAAATTTGGCATGGTATGCCATACCATTTAGTATATATAGTGGGGAAAAAAAAGTATTTAGTCAGCCACCAATTGTGCAAGTTCTCCCACTTAAAAAGATGAGAGAGGCCTGTAATTTACATCATAGGTAGACCTCAACTATGAGAGACAAAATGAGAAAACATATTGTATCTAGAAAACCACATTGTCTGATTTTTTTAAGAATTTATTTACAAATTATGGTGGAAAATAAGTATTTGGTCACCTAGAAACAAGCAACAAGCAAGATTTCTGGCTCTCACAGACCTGTAACTTCTTCTTTAAGAAGCTCCTCTGTCCTCCACTCATTACCTGTAGTAATGGCTCCTGTTTGAAATTGTTATCAGTATAAAAGACACCTGTCCACAACCTCAAACAGTCACACTCCAAACTCCACTATAGTGAAGACCAAAGAGCTGTGGAAGGACACCAGAAACAAAATTGTAGACCTGCACCAGGCTGGGAAGACTGAATCTGCAATAGGCAAGCAGCTTGGTGTGAAGAATTCAACAGTGGGAGCAATAATTAGAAAATGGAAGACATACAAGACCACTGATAATCTCCCTCAATCAGGGGCTCCACGCAAGATCTCACTCCTTGGGGTCAAAATGATCACAAGAACGGTGAGCAAAAATCCCAGAACCACACGGGGGGACCTAGTGAATGACCTACAGAAAGCTGGGACTAACGTAACAAAGGCTACCGTCAGTAACACACTACACCTAAAGGGACTCAGATCCTGCAGTGCCAGACGTGTACCCCTGCTTAAGCCAGTACATATCCGGGCCCATCTGAAGTTTGCTAGAGAGCATTTGGATGCTCCAGAAGAGTATTGGGAGACTGTCATATGGTCAGATGAAACCAAAGTAGAACTGTTTGGTAGAAACACAACTTGTGTTTGGAGGAGAGTGAATGCTGAGTTGCATCCAAAGAACACCATACCTACTGTGAGGCATGGGGGGTGGCAACATCATGCTTTGGGGCTGTTTCTCTGCAAAGGGACCATGACGACTGATCCGTGTACATGAAAGAATGAATGGGGCCATGTATTGTGAGATTTCGAGTGCAAATCTCCTTCCATCAGCAAGGGCATTGAAGATGAAACGTGCCTGGGTCTTTCAGCATGACAATGGTCCCAAGCACACCGCCAGGGCAACGAAGGAGTGGCTTCATAAGAAGAATTTCAAGGTCCTGGAGTGGCCTAGCCAGTCTCCATATTTCAACCCCATGGAAAACCTTTGGAGGGAGTTGAAAGTCCATGTTGCCCAGCGACAGCCCCAAAACATCACTGCTCTAGAGGAGATCTACATGGAGGAATGGGCCAACATACCAGCAACAGTGTGTGCCAACCTTGTGAAGACTTACAGAAAACGTTTGACCTCTGTCATTGCGAACAAAGGATATATAACAAAGTATTGTGATTAACTTTTGTTATTGACCAAATATTTATTTTCCACCATAATTTGCAGATAAATTCTTTAAAAATCAGACAATGTGATTTTCTGGTTGTGTTTTCTCATTTTGTCTGTCATAGTAGAGGTCTACCTATGATGTCAATTACAGGCCTCTCTCAAATTTTTAAGTGGGAGAACTTGCACAATTGGTGGCTGACTAAATACTTTTTTCTCCACTGTAGAAACATATATATTATAGACCAAGGCTGACCACAGCCTAAGGACTTCCTTGTAAATTAGCTATACCTCAGGTATGGTGCACATCACATACAGATTGCCTCATACAGGTTGCCTATATAGATCAGAAATGATGCAGCACTTGCCGCATTTCTTCCTGTTTGCATACAGCACACTCCTTCCACCCATTTGAATAACTGCAACCAGTCAGATCAAGTGTTCATACAAAAAGTATGTGGCACACATAACAATGGCCAGGAGCATACATAGCATTCATTGGACTCCATAAGTCAGAATCCCCCCTTCCAAAAAATAAATAAATAAAAACAAAAAAGGCAGCGTAAAAAAGGAGTGGTTGTAGGAGTTATGTATTATCTCTTGATATTTTTAAGTAAATGTGTTTGAAGAATAAAGAAGAAGAAAAAACTGTACCAAAAAATCCTGGCAGGCAACATTTAAATACACAAGACATTACTATTCCCCACATATACACAACCCTCCTTTCCCAAGAAGGTCACTGGCATAAAGTATGTTATTGGTTTGAAAAAAATTAGGCAAGTGGCATATGTCACAGTACATCTTATTAACTGTCTGGTCGCAGTGTTTTCCAGTATAACATTGTCCAGAGTATTACATGGACTTTGCGGTCTTGCTTTTCTTCTATAGTGCATCAGGTTGCCAATGCCATCTCTATCCCATCTTCTGAAGTTGCTTCATAGTCCAGTACTGATGCTTGTGTGAACACTATGTGAACACTGTTGGAGCTGCCGCTGGTAGACATGAGTAAGCATTGGGCTCCTTCACTCGTCTATTATTACATAGGCCACATTATGACATTTTTCTAACATAACCAGAATTATCTGTTTCAGTCATTTCTGCACAGTAGCTTTTTTGTGTGATTGTATCAGATGTCACAACCCAGTTGTATTAAAGTGAGGCCAGACCGAAGGCAAAGCATGGAAGGGGAGACCTGCATGACAGGAGCAGGCGACAGTGCACGGCAGGACGGCACTCACAGCGATCTTGCTGGGGGGCAGAGCTTCACGGAGGCCCTGGCCAGGGGGTCTGATGTGGCTGACAGAGTGGATTCGCAAGGAGTACCATCCGCAGGAGGACAGGATCAGGATACTTCGGCCGCTGGGTCCACAGCACCCTGGCGCCAAGGTGAGGTTTCCTTTCCTTTCCTTTGCTAGCTGTTCCTGGGGGGGGTAGTCTAGGGGGACATCCTGGGGAGCTAGGCAGGGGGTTGGTGACATTTATGGGGGCCCTAGCGGACGTGGTCAGGGGAGTCGGTAGTGGAGGAGGGGGGTCGCCGTCCCCAGCGCTGGAGTGGGGGGTGTCGAGTTCGCAGGTGACGTCGGTTTCGGAGTCGTCTTTGACGGCGGGGGTATCAGTGTCAGTTCAAACTCAGAGTGAGGAGAAAGACACACCGCAGCTGGACGATGTGGCAAAAGGGGAGGTTTATGCCCTTTGGGGGCCCATTTGAAGCAGGAGGTTAGAGAGCGTATTTGGAAAGGCGAGTATGTGGATATATTTTCCCTCTTGCCGTTGGAGCGTTTTAATTTAGACAGGCCTAGGAAGGAGGAAAAGAAGGAGGAGGAGGAGAAGAGGCGGTATAGGCTCATTCCGTTGACATTTGCTAATTGGCTTCAAGCATTCACCATTTTAACAAGCGTGATAGGGGAGAAGGCGCCGGATAATTGTTCGGCGCTGTTCTGTTATCTAGATGCGATCGGAGAGGCGTACAGGGTATACGGGGGCCAGCGGAAGGTGGTGCGGTCCAGCATACGCTGGGACCATAAAGACATCGGGTTATGGCTCAGGATTATGGCCCAGGCGTGGTCGGGGTCGTCCTTTCCAGTGGGGACCGGGGGCTCCAAGTCTTCGGGGCGCTCCGTCGCCGCACAGAAGGGACTCTGTTTTTCGTTCAATGAAGGGGGGGGTGCAAGTTCAGCTCAAAATGTAAATTTAAGCATGAGTGTTCCTCTTGCGGGGGCTCTCATGGGGCCAACAATTGTTTCCGATCCAAGCCGAAGGGTTCAGAGGGGGCTGGGAAAGGGGGCAACTCCAGTTTGGCTGGAAAGGATGGTGCTGTTTCTAAGTAGATACCCAGATGGGGCGGCGGTGGCCTTATTGACAGAGGGTTTTAGAGAGGGATTTAGAATTCCGTTTGTTGAAGGGGTGGTTTCGGGAGTAGGAAGGAATTTGCGTTCGGCACGGGAACATCCGGAGGTGGTCTCAGAAAAGCTGAGGAAGGAGGTTGAGTTGGGCCGTATGGCGGGCCCCTTTTCGGAGCCTCCCCTGCCGAATTTGAGGGTTTCGCCTTTGGGGGTTGTGCCGAAGAAAGAGCCGAACAAGTTTCGGCTGATTCATCACTTGTCGTTCCCTGAGGGATCTTCGGTGAACGATGGGATCGACCCGGAGTTGTGTGCGGTGCAATACACTTCGTTCGATGATGCGATTTTTTGGGTCCGCCGTTTTGGGCAAGGGGCATTGTTGGCAAAAACGGACATCAAGGCGGCGTTCCGCTTGCTCCCGATGCATCCGGATAGCCTGCATTTGCTGGGTTGTTTTTGGGAGGGTAAATTTTTTATGGATTGTTGCCTGCCGATGGGTTGTTCTCTGTCATGCTCTTATTTTGAGAAATTTAGTTCATTTCTGGAATGGGCGGTTAAGGATGTTTCGGGTTGTGGCTCGGTCATTCAATACTTGGATGACTTCCTTTGTATCGGGCCAGGGGATTCTTCCGTTTGTTCGGTTTTGTTGCATTCAATGGAGCGCGTGGCGGTGGAATTTGGGGTTCCTCTAGCGCGGGACAAGACGGAGGGTCCGGTGACGGTTATTAGTTTTTTAGGCATTACGATTGATACGGTCCGCATGGAGTGTCGTCTTCTGGAGGACAAGCTGTGCGGGCTGCGGGCGGAAGTTCAGAGAGCGTGGCTAAAAAAGCTGCGATTGCGGGAATTGCAGTCTCTTTTAGGCAAATTGAATTTTGCGTGCCGGATTATCCCGATGGGGAGGGTGTTCTCTCGTCGCTTAGTGGCGGCAACGGCCGGGGTGTCAATTCCGTCCCATTTTATTCGGTTGGGGGGCGAGTTGCGGGGGGGATTTACAGGTTTGGGATTCCTTTTTAGAGCAGTACAAAGGGCGTTCCCTGTGGATGGGTGAGGTTGTCAATGCGGTGGATTGGGAATTGTTTACTGACGCGGCGGGGAGCGTGGGGTTTGGGGCTTATTTTAAAGGGAGTTGGTGCGTGGGATCATGGCCGGCAGATTGGGTGGTGGAGGGGCTGGTTAGAAATCTGGCGTTACTGGAAATATTCCCCATTCTAGTTTCGGTGATAGTGTGGGCGGAATTCTTCTGAAACAAAAAAGTGGTTCAGGCGATCAATAGGTTGTCGGCCTCGTCACCTCCAGTGGTTAGGGTATTGCAGTGTTTAGTTTTGGAATGTTTGAAACTGAATGCGTGTATTGTAGCAGTACATGTTCCGGGAGTTCAGAATGATGTTGCCGACGCCCTATCTCGTTTACAGTGGGAACGTTTCCGATGATTGGTGCCGGAAGCGGACGAGGTCGGAGTGATGTGGCAGAGGGAGTTGTGGACCATGCCGGTCGGGCGGCTGAGAAATTGATTCGAGCCTCATTGGTGGATGGTACTTGGGCTACGTATGTGAGGGCTTGGGAGCAGTGGGAGGAGTGGTTGGGCTTTTTGGGAGTGGATTCCGGGGATTTAGAAATGCCGCTGTTATTGTTTGTGGGGCATTGTAGGGAGGCGGGGTGGTCAGTGTCCTGGTTAAATAGTTGTTTGGCGGGTTTGACTTTTGGTTTTAAGAGTAGCGGCGTGCAGGACTTTACTAAGTCATTTTTAGTTCATCAGGCAGTGAAAGGGTGGCGCCGGTTCAAGACAGCTAGTGACTTGCGCCGGCCGGTGTCATTTTCTCTGTTAATGGAGTTGGGCACGGCATTGACATCGGTGGGGTCGTTTCCATGGGAGGTTCTTTTGTTTCGGGCAGAATTCTCGTTTTTTTGGGGCCCTCTGGGTGGGGGAATTGGTTAGTGGATCCAGGAATCGCCCTGGGGGGTTGCTATGGGAGGACGGATTTGTACGAGGATAGGGTGGAATTCCGGCTGAGGCGCTCAAAGACAGACCAGGAAGGAAGGGGTTGTAGGGTGCGCTTGTTTCCGGTGTCCGGGTGCGGGATGTGTCCGGTTCACTGCTTAGCGAATTATTTATCGGACAGGGGGAGGGTGGCGGGCCCCCTTCTGGTCCATGAGGATGGCTCATTTTTGTCACGTTTCCAATTCGTGGGGGTGTTCTGGCAGTGCTTGCGATTTTTGGGTGTGGGAGGGGAACAGTTTAGTGGGCACTCATTCCGTTTTGGGGCAGCAACAGAGGCTGCCAGGAGGGGTTTGGGGGATGAGGTCACACGGTGTATCAGAAGATGGGAATCAGTGCGGTTCCGGTCTTATATCCGCCCTGGAGGGTTGGGTTTGGCGGATTGAGCGGGTTTGTGGGGGGTAGGAGGTAATATGCGGAGGGACCGGTGGGGAGTTCTGTGGAGGTGGTGTTTTTGTTGATTTATATTCTTTCATTGTTCGGTGTTTTGCAGGTGCCGGTCCTTGCCTAGTGTGGCTGATGGGCCAATCATTTGTGTTTTGGGGAGCCTTGCGGGCGGCGGAGCGTCCAGACGGGCGGCAGCTGGGATTTGCAAGGGAGGAGGCGATGCTGAGATGGCTTGGGTTAAGAGGTATGGTGTGGGGAAGGGTTCTCCCGGAGTTTCACCGATATGCGAGACTCGATAGACCTCCGAACGTGTTGATACTACATGTCGGAGGGAACAATTTGGGTGTTCACCCTTTTAGGGAATTAATTAATGATATAAAGTTTGATTTATTGAGGTTATGGGCAATGTTTCCGGGGCTGGTGACGGTGTGGTCGGACATGGTGCCGAGGAAGGTATGGAGGGGGGCCCGATCAGTGGAGTGGGTGAACAAGGCCCGTATTAAGGTAAACAGGGCCATTGGCAGGTTTATGGCACAAAATGGAGCGGTTTCGGTACGTCATACCGAGTTGGAGTCTGGGGAAGGAGCATTTTGGAGGAGGGACGGGGTTCATTTGAACGCCATTGGCATAGATATGTGGTGTTTGGGACTGCAGCAGGGCATTGAGACGGCTCTGCGGGTGTGGCGGGACGCCCGCTGATAAGGTGTCATCGGCGTTCGTCATGGCGGTGGGGGTCCTCGAGGCTGGGATATCAGAAATGGTTGTGGTGGGGAGGGCCCCGCGGTAGGGGCTGGACTCCCCAGACCATTTGGGCTATGGCTGGATTCGTTATGGTTTAAGGGATATTAAGGGCTTTATGGCCTTAAGGAAAAGTTAGCACCGAGGAGATGAATTAAATAGGTGCCCCTGAGCTGGTGTGGAGCGGCTAGGGGTAACAGCTGGTGCACACGGATTATGGAGGAAAATTTGGGATTTGGGCCTTGAGGACCTCCGTCGTCGGGTCGGGTTATTTACAGTGTTTTGGTTGGATTGTTGGTTGGTTGCACTTTATAATGGTTATTTATGTTATTTATTTTAAATTAATAAAATGGCTGCTGTGGCCAATTTAATCCAACCGCGGTGTGAAGTGTTTATTTCAGGTACAATTGCGGAAGAAGAAGCAGGCGTGACTTGGCAATACCCTGGTCATGAGCCTTGGGCACCTATGACCCTATTGCTGGTTTACTGGTTGTCCTGTATCTCTTTCAGTAGATACTAATCACTGCATTCTAGGAACATTAACAAGACCTGCCATTTTGGAGATGCTCTTATGCAACTGTTCTGACAGTCACTTACCCATTTATGAAGCTTGAAACACATCAATTTCAAGTATTGGTTGTTCATCCACTGCCTAATATATCCCACCTCTCGATATTGCCATTCTCATGAAAACATTAGCATAAGGCTAAGGCCACACGTTGCTAAAAAACTGCTTTTTCATTGCAGGTTTTGCTGCATCTTTTTTTAAGCTAAAGTCAAGAATGGTTTGAAAAGCTAGTGGAAATATAAAGTAAGCACTTATACTTTTCCCTTCTGCTAAATTCATACCTGGCTGTGGCTCAAAAAAATTCTGCAGCAAAAAAAAGGTATTTTCGCAACATGTGGCCTCAGCCTAATTCTCTTTGCCTTCTTTTAATGTTATTTCTGATTATTTTATAAAAATGGTGGTCAGGAATACCAGTTCTGGGTTATGATTATAGAATTTTATTTAATGGGGATAAAAATAATAGCTAGTAATGCAGGGAAACGTGCTATCAAAAACTACAAGACTCTTGCTGTAAATGGTATTTGTTACTGACAGTAACAGGGATGAATTAATATTATACATATGATTAGTTTAAACACAAAAATATTTACAAAACTGAATAATATAATTTCATATTAAATTATACACTGGCACTGCAGGATTTCTACTGAAAATATATTGTATTTTATTTATATTCTTTTATCTGTTTAAAATTAATCAAGTAAAAATATAAGTTCAACTTCACAAATGTACACTTCCTTCCAGTTTCTATTTTCATGAAAATGAAAGGAACCAAGTTGAAAGCTATATTCAAATACATAACCTCCAGCTTCTTTACTCACCTGGAGAGCTTCCCTACCCACAATGCACTAAGTGGATGATTAAAAAGAAATGGGGGCTTAACTGAGGGGTAAGCATCGTGTCCCCTGAGCTCCACAGAGCACTGAACCATGCAGCTACAGCTGTCCTCCAAACAAGGCCGACATTCTTTATTTATTTGTCATGAAATATTTATAGGTGTTATGAAAGGTTTAAAATAATGTGTCTGTGTCTTTTCTCTCTCTTTCCTCTTGCCCTCGCACACTGTTTTCTAATGCATAAATAATTCTGGCCTGTGGACAGCAGGACAGCACATTCGGTGGGATGTATCCGCTGTATCACATTCTTTCTGCCTCAGAGAAAATTTCATTCCTAGTAATTTTCTACACTTACACAATCTGCGTTGAAAGTAAATAATTGATGTATGAATTTAGGACTAAACTCCAACACAATATGACTTTATGTCAAGGGTTACTCCCAGAAGATTTCAGCTAAATCATTTCACAAAATGGGTTCTTTCAGTAGAAAAAAAAATGTTTGAAATAATTTTAATGGAAAGATGGGACCTCTCTGTAGCATCTTTTTGATGAGGTCTTTTTTTGCATGGCTGGAAATAAAACCAGGCAATCTACCCATTATGAGATTGGAAATGTTTCATTTTTGATCATAAATGGATTTTTTAGCCAGATGTTTTCTTTTCTTTTTTTTTTAATTCTTGTTTGATTATGATATTACATTTTGCATGTGATAGGGTGTCCTCTGCTTTTCATCCTAGTATGTTTCCAAGAAAGTACAATTGTGGTTAAAATTGATTCATTTTTGTATTGAAAGCAAATTAGCCAATAAATACTATAAAACAATGGCTTACACTGTTTTCTTAGTCATCAATTTAAATATTTTAAATGATTCACTGATGTTAATCAGTAATGTATAGATGGTAATAATAATAATAATAATAATAATAATAATAATAATAATAATAATAATAACAATAACATATACTAATAATTATTCATAATAAATCATTAACAATAATTTAACACTTATATTTTGCTTAAATTTAAAATATGCCTTTTTCTTTTCGACAGGGAAATACAGCATACAAAATATTTTCACAGCTTAAAGGGGTAGTCTAAGACCTTGCAACGTTGGATGCTGGTGACCTACCAACCATCAGTATCCGATTTGTTGGGGTCTGAGAGAAGCAGCTCTGATCCTCACATAATAGATGCAATGTTGCAGTTCTGTCAACTCTATAGTGGCACTGTAGCTGTGTACCTATTACTAAAATAGGTGCAGAGCTGCTTTTGGCTCCATCCAACACTATAGCTTTTAGCACTTGTTGGCAGTGGAGTCTGTGCAAGGTCTGGGAGTTGGACTCCTACCAGAGGATGTATCCTTTGGTTGGGAGCCTAGAAATCTCCTTTATGGCTTATTTTGCATATCAGGAAGTGGCAATTTTCTATTTTTTTTTCATCTCTGCATTTCACAAGCCATAACTTTTTATTTTTAATTTATATAGCCATATGAGGGCTTGTTTTTCGTGGGACAGCTTGTAGTTTTCATTCACACCATTTTTTACTCATAAGACTTTATAATCACTTTGTATTGCATTTTTTGAAAGGAAAAAATAAAGAGGTATTTCCACAACAATGTTATTTCATATAAAGGTACTTTGCAAAATATCATTGTCACCTTTTGAAAGTAATTAGCCAAATTGTATATGTCACTAGATAAAGCCCAATGAAGTCCCCATTTCTGAACTGGCTGTCTGACTTCATCACGGCGCTGGTCCTAGCCCAAGATGGCGCCAACGCTACTCTCCTTTACTCACATAAGCGCGCTGCTGACAGTTTAATAGCGGAGCCCACAACCGCTCACAACGGGCTATTACAGCATCTGACCCCTCCACATCTGAGCTCCTCTGGGGACAGCAATGACTCCCATGAGAGTCCTTCAAGTGGCACAGCTTATACACAGCAGGCACATAAGAGGGGCCTCCAACCCCCCTCAGCGCCCACCATGGCTGCAGCATGCCACCCTGATTCTTCACCTGCTTCAGCAGCCTCACAAGCAAGATGATACCCCTACACAAAGCTCTGTAAAGCAGAGGATGAGATGGGACACCACCCTCTGTTTTTGTTTTGAGTCCTGTCTGGGGGCCTCCACAGAAGAACCCCAACCTTACGACTCTGATGTACTCCAGGCGATCCCTGCGGGTACTCAGTCTGCTTCTGAGTCCTTTTTGAAAGCTATAATGTTTGCTCTGTATCAATCTATCCAGAAAGATATCACAAAAGCTATTACAACTGTCTCCTCCACAGTTGACTCCCTTGGCGATAGACTTAACCATGTTGAAAACAAAATGGGCGAATTTGCTTCAGCACATAATACTATTGTGGATGCTCATAATGACCTTGAAGAAGAATTGGCAGCAGTTAAGCTTAAACTCGTCGACATGGAAGACAGGATTAGATGGAATAACGTCAAGTTCCGTGGAATACCGGAGTTAGTCGCCGCCAGGGATTTGATTCCTTTTCTGCAACAACTGATTAAAGCTATTCTGCCTCACTGCTCCAACGCAGACTTGATTATTGACAAGGCTCATCATCTACCAAAGCCAAAAGGCATGCCCGATCATATTCCCAGAGACACTCTTGCTTGTATACATTTCTATAATGTCAAGGATCGTCTCATGTTGGAATCACGGAAAAGACCATCTCTACCTGAACCGTTTTAATACAGTTCAACTTTTTGCTGATCTCTCCTAGGCTACTATTGCCGCCTGGAAAAATTTAGCTCCAATAACAGCAGTATGACGGCAACACAATGTTCCATATAAATGGTGGATTTCCTACCAAGATTATCGTCAGCAGAAATGGTGTAACTCACACTTTCAGCACCTATGACACTGGGAAAACTCTGTTCCTGCAGTGGAGCCTACCAACACCTGCACCCGACGTCCAGAGACTGTCAGCAACTATGTCCTCCAAACTATCCTCCATGGAAGACCAGGACCTCAGCTGAGTGAACCTCATTGCAATGAATGCACTGTGAGCCACCCATTGTGCGTTGCGTGTTTCTACTTCTTGGCAGACTTTCCCCCAAGTTTGCGCAGTATTACAATGCCCGGTCACATAAGACTCTTTCTAATTCTTGTTGAACAGTTTAACATGTGCGAATTACTTAGTTCTGTTTCTAACCGGTTCTTTCCCCTTAGGCCTAACAGGGCAGAAAGCCCCACGCAGCGGACCCGAAGGGGTAGTGGAGGGGGCACATGACAGTAAATTGGATGAGGAGCTAGACATTTTATGGGGAGTTTAAGAGGTCAGTGTAAGGATAGGAGGTGGGGAATAGTTACAGTTTATATAAAGGGGGGGTGAGGGGACACACACACTCAGAACAGGAGCTGTGACAATAAAGTTGTCCCGCCCGCCCTCCCTTAATTTATTTTTGTTATGGTGGCATACATAGGAGGGGTCTTTGGAGGCTTAAGTGGAAAATTTAAGGGGTAGGATGACATGGTGGATGCTGGTTGAGAAACCAGGCTGGTTTTTATATGTCCTGCGGTCAAGGTACCCAGGATGGAGATACCCTCCGATGTTGGTGCCCCTGGGCCAGGTGGATAAAGGCTGGTGGTAAAATTCAGAGGTTTGGGGACGTGGTCTGGAATTGGTGCCTTCAGGGACCCCTCCTTCTAGGTGAAACTGGTGGTATAGCTGGGAACAGGTATTTATATAGTTATAGGTCCATGAAGGTAGTTTTTATATATGTCGAAATGTGCATGTTATTTAAATGTTAATTATGCAATATTTATGGTTATGTGGTTCTAAGTTATCTTTTATTTTTTTTAAAAAGTGAAGTGTTTAATAAATGCTGCTGTGGCCTTTACTTCCAACCTTGGTGTCCGTGTGTTTATTGGGTCACAAGAAAAGTTAATGGGGGTTGGAAGGGTAGGCTTCAGCTCAAGCTAGACTATTTTACTAGTCATGTTCTAGGAAGTGCTGTTGTATGTGTGCTTACCTGCCACTATGTGTCATTGATCCTATGCTTTATTGAAGGGTGTTAATGTTTTATCACTTAATGTACGGGGCTTAAAAAGTTCCTTCAAACATTCACAGTTGTGGAGAGAGGCTCTCAGATCTAAGATGGATGCACTTTGTGCACAGGAAACGCATTTCAATGACCCTCGGCCACCGAGGTTTTCCCACAAGTTATTTCCTCACATCTATTATTCAAATGTTGCAAAGAAGGCAACCTCATAGCAGTTAAAAATACTGTGTCCTTTCAGCTGCTACATGTTCTTACCGATCATAAGTGTGGCATCCCCGAGCTGGCTATGGCTGGGCTGAGGGTGATCTCTGTGCATTGTATTATTTCCTGTTGCTTCATAGCCTGTGTGACATAGCAGGGGGTCCTGAGTGTCACACACCACAGCGCCACCTAGTGAGCCTTGCACATGCATTACACCTCCCATAGGATTGAATAGTAACCAAATGTCCAATGGGAGGACATCGCCTGGGAAAAGGGGAGGAGTCAGCTGATCACTGGGTCCCCATGGTAACACCCCTGCAGGAAGGTCCTGCGTGTGAGGAGTTAGAAGTGTGGAGTGTTAGGAGGAGGAGGTGAGGAGATAAGTGTGATGTCCTGTGAAGAAAGCAGTGAGTTTAGTGCAGGAACCTCAAGTCCTAGACAGGCCCAGGAAGGTTGGAGAGCTGACATACTCCAGCTATTCAGAAGATCCTGTCCCCTGTCTGCCTAGCCATCGCCCTGAAGGAAGTCAAGCATCATTATCTTGTCAGCATGAGACTGTGGAGAGAACATTCTGGAACACGTGCTCCATAGCAAGTATCACAGGATCCAGGGGCCAAGGCCAGACCTGTGGAATATCCTGCCACCCTGACTATTGTACCCCGAAACTCTGAGCTATCAGGACCACATAACGTGAGTGGGGAATATTATGTGCTAGTATCATGGTGGGCATCCTCCTATGAGCCAAATAGGAGCCCAGACGCACCTTAGGGCTGTAACACTGAAGTATAAGGGGCTAGGAACACCTTTTATCAAGTCTACCCTGCACCCCAGGACTTTGCTGTGTCACCAGGCGTACCCCGTTATTGTGTACTCAGACTAAGCATTTGTGCCTCCACACCCATGGAAGTAAAAGTTCAACTTTACAACCGTTTCTGTGTCTGACTCTGCACCGACAACATCAGGGCGCCCCAAACATCACCAGTCGGCACAGTATAGGGGAAGCGCCCCGGGGGAACAATCACCACCAACATTTGTGCAGCCCCCTCATCACCGGTACCAGTGGTGGTAACGTGGGACAGCACCAGCGCTGCGCCCTCGTGCCCAGAGACCGTGACAAGTCTGCGCTGTTTGCACCCCCGCAATCCCAACTGCAGCGTTACCTTCCATCTGGTCACCGCATAAGGGTCACTATTTAGCTCTAACTTGTTTGATATATAACTGTGCATTTACTATATTGAACTTGTATTACCCTAACTCATCTCAAATCTCCTTTCTAAACTCGGTACTGAGGAAAGTTAAGAAGCATTCACAAGGTCAGTTCCTCTTGTGCAACGATGAAACTCCTTAGCTACTTCGCAACTCTGGAGCGGCAACATAAAGACACTCCCAACCCTACTCTATTGACCGCCTAAAGAAGGCTGGAAAACTTGAGTACTCACTTATTGGTAGAATTTGAGAAACACTCCAAGAGATTAAAGGCCTCTTCATATAACAAAGCAAGTAATTTGATGGCTCAGAGAGTTAAGGCAGCTAGAATTGTCTAAAATGCCATTTTTACTCTCTAAATGCAAAAACTACTCTCTGATGCAAAACTATTTCATCCACAGCATATTGCTGATGAATTAAACAAATTTTACCAAGACCTGTACAATTTGAAGGACGACCTGGACACCCCACAGCCCCCGTATTAGCCAATTTCTAAATTCCCTGCATCTGCCCTCCATTACTCCAACACAGCTCCAGTCCTTGAATGTTTCTATATCTCCCCAGGAGGTGGTTAGGGCGATTGATGGTTTGAAGCTTAATAAATCTCCTGGCCCATAGGGGTGTTCCTGGGAATACTACAAACTGTTTAAATCGATAATTCTTACACACCTGACCGCAGTTTTTAATCTGGCTATATTGACAGGTAGATTTCCCCTTGAGATGCTTTCTGCAACGATAGTGGCTCTTCCTAAACCAGGCAAAGACCCCTCCCTTCCAATTATCGGCCCATATCGCTGTTGAATGCAGACGTCATATTGTTTGCCAAGGTGCTTGCATATAGATTATTTGATATTATGCCCACATTAATTGGCGGTGATCAGGTCGGATTCACCAAAGGGAGACAGGCCCCGGACGGCACAAGACGTGTGATAGCGCTGGTCGTGGTTGCCCGGGCCCATTGGGCGCCTTATCTGTTCCTCTCTCTGGACGTGGAGAAGGCATTCAACAGGGTACATTGGGGATACGTTTTTGAAGTCTTGCGCAAGTTTGGCTATTCAGGTCCCATCTCCACTGCAATTTCTGCAGTTTACTCTGGTCTGTCTGCGCGGGTGCTAGTAAATGAGGTACTGTCATGTTCTTTCCCAATTACGAACGGTACAAGACAGGAGTGTCCCGTGTCCCCCCTAATATTCTCTTTAGTGATGGAGCCACTGGTAGAGATCATTAGGTCACATCCTGATGTTAATCCTCCCTAGAATACTATACTACTTAAGAACACTGGTGATCACAATACCTAGATCAGTCTTCCGTGACTTTCAGAGACAGATGAAGTGTGGCCTACCATAGAGGTACATTTTTCCCAGATAAGGGGCTGGGAAGGTTTCCTATTATCATTGGGAACTGTAATACAATTGCCACCTTCTACTCCACCAGCTGTGTTGGACACCATTGAGGCTTGGTGTGCAATGTGCTCTATTCAGGACCAAACAATCCCCAGGGTCGCCTTAAACTTACCCATCACAGTTCTTCCTCACTCAATTCCTTTTTTGACCCTTAAAATATAGAGCAGATGTGGAGTCTGATATATTTCAGATCTCTACCTAAATGACAATATTATACCCTTTGTCATCCACTACCAAAACTCTATATCATACCCTGAACCTAGATTGTACTTTTCAGAAAACTAAACATATGCTTCACACTGTGCCTCACACTGGGAACAGTATATTAAGTTGCTTTTACGTTGGTACTACCCTCCCCTCCATCTAGCTAAGTTTTTCCCCACATGTTCTTCTAGTTGTTGGAGAGGTTGCGGCGAAATGGGTTCGTTATTCCATATCTTTTGGCACTGCCCAATAATTTAACCCTTCTGGGCATCTGTTTTCTCACTGCTTAATAGATTGTGTGGTGACGTGGTAAGTTCCACACCTGCGATGGTGTTACTACTGCTTGGCATCCATTCAATACTACACAAATACAGAACCATTATTTGCCAGATATTGGGGGCTGCCCGCTTACTTATTGCGCACAGATGGAAATCAGTTTCTTGCCTGACACTGTCGGAATTAATCTCTACTGTAATATCGAATTGCCAATTTGAGCAGATCTAAGCCTGTGGTTGTGGTAACTCGAAAAAGTTTAGGACTAATGAGATATGGCTTGCAGCATTTACCCCCTGAATGCTTGCGGCATTCTCTTCAAAGAAAATGCTATAGATGGTTGGTGGCAGGTGGGCCTGTGCATATGCATATATATGTGACTAACTGGTTCTATTGTTTTCACTGGGATAGATATTTCCTTAGGCCTTGTTCTATCTCGCCATTTGTTTTAATTTCCCCTCCATCGTTCATGGCTATTACTAGTGGAATACTCCCACGAATGATCTCACTACTGATAAGGAACATATGTTTATGACCGGTTTTGAATACCATTGCTATTTTATTTTGCATGTATGCATGTTTACACTGTAATCAACCCATGTTTCCTGTATCCTTTCTGTATATGTGGATTGTGTTGTCATGACTGAATTCCTGTGTTACCTATACTGTATCTTAATATTGTTTTATGTTCAAATACTTAATAAAAATTTATTGACATAAAAAGCTGACCGAGGTGCAATTTTGCCAGGGATCGCTGGCCCCTGGAGCGAGATCTGGGGCCGGCGTTTCATTGCTATGACAGCTGGGAACCTATTGAAGGCTTAGCATTATAATGCATTGCATTAGTGATCAAACCCCCTGGGGTTCAAGATCCCTAGGGGTCTAATAAATGCAATAAATTTTTTTAAAAAAAGTAAAAAAAAAAAACATAAAAAAAACAATAAAAGCTCAAATCACCCCCCCTTTCCCTAGAATACATATAAAAATTACAAATTACTGTGAAACACATAAACATTAGTTACCCCTGTGACCAGTCTATAAGCTTATATCTTTTTCCTGTACGGTGAATGCCATAGTGGAGAAAAAAAAATCAAAAGTGCTGAACCGACGTCTATTCGATGTTTCATCTCTGACAAAAATTTTAAGAAAAAGTGATCAAAGCAATAGACATTCCCCAAAATGGCATAACTAGAAAATAAACCTGGGCCTGAAAATAAAAACACCCTATGCATCTCCGTACAGAGAAATATGAAAAAAGTTTGGTTGTCAGAATATGGCGACTTTTAGAATATAATTTTTTTTTGTAAAGTTTTTGATTTTTAAGGGGTTAAAATGTAAATAAAACTATATAAATTTGGTATCCCCGGAATTGTATCCAGAGCCGGCATTAGGGGGGGGGGCAAACTGGGCAATTGCCCAGGGCTCCCGTCCCCAAAGGAGCTTTTAGCCTGATGACTTGAATCTCGGAAGCTCCACTTCTGTATCAGCGTGCTATGCTGTGCACACCGATACTATTTAATTCTATGACAGAAGCAGGGAAAAGTCCTTGCTCTCGCCATAGAGGACCGCTAGTAACTCACAGGACATCGTGGCGCAGATGGCGTGATGACATCACTGCATCGCACCACCTGTGCCTCTACTACAGGGAGAGTCCTCGACTGCTCCGCTCATCGTGGGAGCGCGGTAAGGTAAGTAAAAGATTTATTGTTTTCTGGTAAGGGAAAGGGCAAACTATTATTTATAGCGGGGGCTATTAAATATAAGGGGGGGGCTATTGTATGTTGATGTTATACATAAGGGGGAACTGTTATATATAAGAGGGTTATTATAAGAGATGACATAAATATAAGGGGGAGTTATTGTATATAATTCTTCCCCCCTTATATTAGCTCCCTTATATATAATAGTTCCTCCCTTATACAGTGGGGAAAAAAGTATTTAGTCAGCCACCAATTGTGCAAGTTCTCCCACTTAAAAAGATGAGAGAGACCTGTAATTGACATCGTAGGTAGACCTCAACTATGAGAAACAAAATGAGAAAACATACTGTATCTAGAAAATCATATTGTCTGATTTTTAAAGAATTTATTTGCAAATTATGGTGGAAAATAAGTATTTGGCCACCTACAAAAAAGCAAGATTTCTGGCTCTCACAGACCTGTAACTTCTTCTTTAAGAGGCTCCTCTGTCCTCCACTCATTACCTGTAGTAATGGCTCCTGTTTGAAATTGTTATCAGTATAAAAGACACCTGTCCACAACCTCAAACAGTCACACTCCAAACTCCTCTATGGTGAGGACCAAAGAGGTGTGGAAGGACACCAGAAACAAAATTGTAGACCTGCACCAGGCTGGGAAGACTGAATCTGCAATAGGCAAGCAGCTTGATGTGAAGAAATCAACTGTGGGAGCAATAATTAGAAAATGGAAGACATACAAGACCACTGATAATCTCCCTCAATCAGGGGCTCCACGCAAGATCTTACACCGTGGGGTCAAAATGATCACAAGAATGGTGAGCAAAAATCCCAGAACCACATGGGGGGACCTAGTGAATGACCTGCAGAAAGCTGGGACTAACGTAACAAAGGCTACTGTCAGTAACACACTACGCCGCCAGGGACTCAGATACTGCAGTACCAGACGTGTCGCCCTGCTTAAGCCAGTACATATCCGGGCCTGTCTGAAGTTTGCTAGAGAGCATTTGGATGTTCCAGAAGAGTATTGGGAGAATGTCATATGACCAGATGAAACCAAAGTAGAACTGTTTGGTAGAAACACATGTAGCCCTATTTGGGGGGGGGGGTATGAGTATTATCCCTCCCGCAACAGACTCTGGCGCTGACCTGTGTGTATAATGGGACCTGAAGCCTTCGCTGAAGGGAAGAGTGGGAACATATATGAAATATATCAGTGCCTCCACCCAGGATAGAGCCTCTGTATTACAGGGAGGATCTCTTCCTGGGACTTACCCATGAAGTACAGTTAGTAGCCTTAACAAGGATTACTGTACTAATCTCACAGTCTGAAGAATACATACAGATACCACATAAGGTTATAACAATAGCTTTATAAGAATCAACAGGGTAATAATACATACATACAATATACTCAGAACACAGCAATACTACAACAACCAGCAAGTCCTCAACCGTCTTAGGTTATATACCCGGGTATATATATAGATATATAGCAAGAGTCCAGTGCACAATACCTCCAGGCAACAGAAGAGATGCAGGGGCCCCTGTGGATGACTGTGGATCCTCGGATTCTTCCAGGAGATGACAGACAGCCGATCAGGAGATGATGATGATGATGGTGAGATTCTTCACAGGCAGCAAACAGGGCGACGGTGACGGCAGTAGATGCAGGCCTGACTACCCTAACACTGAGTCCTTAACCTGCCAGCTAAACTACTAGTGCCACCGGGCCTCTAACTAGCTAGTTGGCCTTCGGAAGCCTAACCTATCACTGCCCTGAACTATATATATATATGTGGATCCCTAACTACGGTTACTAGCTAGGTCCTGTGAGTATATAGGGGGTAACACATACCTAACTATATACTGTGAAGTAAAGAGGAACAAGTGGCTCTTAGACTCCCCCAGACATAACATGTCTGTCCCAGCAGCTCTGCTCACATCTCTCCCCCCAGCAGCTCTGCCTCACATGTCTCTGACTCACTTTTTAAAAAAAAAAAAAAAATAAAAAAAAAATGGGGGGTTTGAAAAAAAAAAAAGGGGGGGGAAAAAAAAGATAAATTTTTTATTAATAGAAATGGGGGTGTTCTACACACAAATCGTCTTGTTTTGGGGGGGGTGAGTGTTGGGTTGCTTCCAAAGAAAACCAAACCTACTTGGGAGGGGGGGGGTGGGGTTTTTTTGCTTTGGGGCTGTTTCTCTGCAAAGGGACCATGACGACTGATCCGTGTACATGAAAGAATGAGTGGGGCCATGTATCGTGAAAATTTGAGTGCAAACCTCCTTGCATCAGCAAGGGCATTGGAGATGAAACGTGGCTGGGTCTTTCAGCATGGCAATGATCCCAAGCACACCACCAGGGCAAAGAAGGAGTGGCTTCGTAAGAAGCATTTCAAGGTCCTGGAGTGGCCTAGCTAGTCTCCAGATCTCAACCCCATAGAAATACTTTGGAGGGAGTTGAAAGTCAGTGTTGCCCAGCAACAGCCCCAAAACATCACTGTTTTAGAGGAGATCCGCATGGAAGAATGGGCCAACAGACCAGCAACAGTGTGTGCCTACCTCGTGAAGACTTACAGAAAACGTTTGACCTCTGTCATTGCCAACAAAGGATATATAACAAAGTATTGAGATGAACTTTTGTTATTGACCAAATACTTATTTTCCACCATAATTTGCAGATAAATACTTTACTAATCAGACAATGTGATTTTCTGGACTTGTTTTCTCATTTTCTCTCTCATAGTGGAAGTCTACCTATGATGTTAATTACATGCCTTTTTAAGTGGGAGAACTTGCACAATTGGTTCTGACTAAATACTTTTTCCCCCACTGTAACAGCACCTTTATAAATAATAGTTCCCCCTTATAATAGCCCCTATTATAAATAATAGTATAATAGTACCCCCCTTATAATAGCGCCCTTAAAAGGGGAGAACTATTACAAATGATTGGGGCTATTATAAGGTTGAAACTATTATAAATAAGGGAGGAACTATTATTTATAAGGTGGAAGGAACTGTTATATATAAGATGGATATTATAAGCGATGACATATTATATATAAGGGGGGACTATTTTATCTAAGGGGGACTATTTTATATAAGGGGGCTATTATAAGGGGGGACTATTTTATATAAGGGGGCTATTATTAAAGGAACTATTATACAACCCCAATTCCAATGAAGTTGGAACATTGTGTAAAACATAAATAAAAACAGAATATTATGATTTGCAAATCCTTTATCCTTTTCAACCTATATTCAATTGAATACACTACAAAACAAGATATTTAATGTTCAAACGGATAAACTTTATTTGTTTTTTGCAAATATTCACTCATTTTGAATTTTATCCCTGCAACACATTCCAAAAAAGCTGGGACAGGGGCAACAAAAGAGTGGGAAAGTTGAGGAATACTCAAAAACACCTAATTGGAGCATTCCAGAGGTAAACAGGTTAATTGGAGACAGGTGAGTGTCATCATTGGGTATAAAGGGAGCATCCCCGAAAGGCTCAGTCCTTCACAAGCAAGGATGGGGCGAGGTTCACTACTTTGTGAACATCTGCATCATCAGTAGTCCAACAGTTTAAGAACAACATTTCTCAACGTACAATTGTAAGGAATTTAGGGATTTTATCATCTACAGTCCATAATATCATGAAAAGATTCAGAGAATCTGGACAAATCTCTGCAAGTAAGCGGCAAGACCGAAAACCAACATTGAATGCCCATGACCATCGATCCCTTCAGCGGCCCTGCATTAAAAACCAACACCATTCTGTAACGGATATGATCACATAGGCTCAGGAACACTTCAGAAAACCATTGTCAGTGAACACAGTTCATCGCTACATCTACAAGTGCAAGTTAAAACTCTACCATGCAAAGCGAAAGCCATATATCAACAACACCCAGAACACAGCGGCTTCTCTGGGCCCGAGCTCATCTGAGAGGGACTGATACAAAGTGGAAAGGTGTCCAGTGGTCTGACCAGTCCACATTTCAAATTGTTTTTGGAAATCATAGACGTCGTGTCTAGAGATGAGCGAATTTCTCAAAAGTTCGATTCGGCACTTCTATTTGAAGTTCCAAAAAAATTTGCTTAGATCCGAATTACTTCACAGTGAATATCGCTAAAAAACACCTATTTCCTAGCCTCAGAGAGCCTGTATAGTGGAGCAGAACACTGTGCCTTGCAGTAACACGCATAGGGAGCCTACTGTGGTAGTTAAACAATACTGTAAGTCCAAATGACACGCACATGACAGGCATCCCTCTTAGAATCGATGCACATTTCACTTATTTGGAGAGTTACGGGGCCAAAACTGTCCAACTAACTCAAGTGTGAACCCAGCCTTAAACGTCCATGTTATTGCCAGGTAGAAAGAACTGTGCAGAGGCCCATCATCCTACTGTAGAGTGAAAGAGTGCACTCCTTTTACAGCCTCGTTTGCAGATTCCACATAGATGTCTACAGAGTGGCAAGGCGACATAATGTGGAGTTGGCAGCAGCATGAGGATACCATACAGTGACCCAGTGGAAGCGGCATTAGGAAGACATACAGTGACCCAGCAGTGGCAGCGGCATGAGGAGGGCATACAGTGACCCAGTGGCTGCGACATGGAGAGGGCATACAGTGACCCAGTGACAGCGGCATGAGGAGTACACAGAGTGACCCAGTGGGAAGAAGCATGAGGAGGACATACAGTGACCCAGTTCCTCCCGTGTGACTTTGTTCGCCCAGGCAAACGAGGTGTAGAACAGCGTGACACCGCTGTGCCCTGCACATGTGGTATACTGGAGGAGCATACACCTTATTTAAAGGTGTTTATTAGTGTGGAAACCCATAAGGAGGACCATATTTGCCATTTTGTTCCCAGTATAAAGTTGCAGGCCATTTATCAATACAGTATTGTCAATAATTCAATAATTTGGAGCCACAAATCTCTGCCTTTATCACGCTTTTGTTATAAGTGTTCATTAGTGGGGAAAGAAATAAGGGGCATATTTGCCATTCTCTTCAAAGTAGAAAATAACAGGCCTTTTTGCCCTTTGCAATTATGTTTTTTCATCGAACAGTATGTCAGACAGAGAAGCGAGAGGCCATGCACAGGGGAGGGACGCAGGCCTAAATGTTTCTGACGCAGGCACAGGTCACAGCAGAGTAAGGTGGTGTGGCAGCAGGGGTCAGGTACAGAGGCCTGAGCTCCCAATGTCAAGTAGCGGTCGTATCTTGACCAGCAACCCAACGGTTGTAGACTCTTTGACTCGGTCATCCAGTTCATCCCAAGTCACATCAGACACCCCCAGCCAAGAGTCGGTGGGTTCGCCAGACACAACCCTTAGTTGGCATGGTCCGGCAGCAGGCCCTGTGCCTTCACCTGTCCTCAACTTGCCTCTGTCCTTTTCTGTTCCCTTAGCTAGAGAAGTACTGTATACTGTGGGTTCAGATCCACTGTACAATGAGGAGGAGGTATTATTATTTTTATTTATTATTATTGTTTATTTATATAGCACCATTAATTCCATGGTGCTTTACATTTGAGGATTTACATATGGTACACAAGATATACAAAACAGATAATACTAACAGTGACCAACTGGCACAGTGGGATACAGGGCCCTGCCCGCAAGGGCTTACAATCTATGAGGGAAGAGGGATAGATTCAGAAGGTGGGGGTAGAGGCTGTACAGGTGGTGGTATGGAGACAGTAGCATTATTGGGGGTTGTAGGCCTTCCTGAATTGGTGAGTCTTCAGGGCCTTCTTGAAGCTTGTGATTGTGGGGGTCAGTCTTATTTGTCTTGGTAATGAGTTCCAGAGAATGGGGGATGCATGAGAGAAGTTTTGGAGACGGTTGTGTAAAGAGCAGATAAGAGCAGAGCGGAGTAGGAGGTCTTTGGAGGATCGGAGGTTACGTGTGGGCAGGTAGCGGGTGATTAGGTCGGAGATATATGGAGGGTACAGATTGTGTATTGCTTTGTATGTCAGCGTTAGTAATTTGAACTCTATTTACTGGGCAACGGGTAGCCAGTGAAGGGATTGGCAAAGGGGAGCGGCCGATGAAGAACGGGATGAGAGGTGTATTAAGCAAGCAGCGCAATTTAAGGTGGACTGGAGGGGGGCGAGAGTATTTGCTGGGAGACCATGGAGAAGGGTGTTACAGTAGTCTAAGCGGAAGATTATGAGGGCGTGGACTAGCATCTTTTTAGTTTCTGGGGTGAGGAAGGAGCGGATTTGATGGATGTTCTTGAGTTGGAGGCGGCAGGAGGTGTTGAGGGTTTGGATGTGCGGCTTGAAGGATAGGTCAGAGTCCAAGATTATCCCAAGGCAGCTGACCCATGGGACAGTCAGCAGCTACTGCTCAGCTAAGATCTGGAGGAGACATCCACTGCTTTCTCTGGTAGACGGACAAGTAGTGATGAGGAGAGTGGCATGGGAACTGGTGTTGAGGAGGACATCAGTGAACTCCAGACTGTAGTGGATGACGATGTAGCCAATAATTGGGAGGGGCTTCATCGTCATCTGGAGAAGAGGGTTGCAGCTTGCGTATGAGGCAGCGGGGGAGGCATCAGGGTGGCAGCAGTGGGAGGTCGGGAGCTAAACGTGCCCGGGGTAAACTACCCGCTTCGCAGCAGTCTACCTGCCTGGGAAGCAGTGGCGCAGGGGTTCATGGAGGAGTGACAGTAGCAGTCAGTTAGCCTGGAGTGTTGGAGGTAAAATCACCTACTCGGCAGAGTGGAAGTTTTTTGTAAGGCCGCCGGGGGAGGTCAACATGGCCATATGTTCAATCTGTGGGCAGAAGGTGAAGCGTTGCCAGGGTCATCATAAAGTGGCCTGGGAGAGCTGTGGCTTCAATGTGGTGGTCCAGCCTGCCGCAGCAACCGCTACAGCACCCAGAGGCACGCACGCCGTTTCAGGCAGTCAAGGCTCCACCACTTCAGCCAAAGGAAGCTGTGTGTCCTTCCTATCATCTGCTGGTCATGATGCTCCTGCTCCTCCTCCTCCTCCTAGTCAGTCATTGCATCAGCAATCCATCACAGAAGCGATTTCGAAGAGACAACAGTATGTGTGCACTCATCCAACAGTTCAGAAGCTGAATGTGGTCCTGTCCAAGTTGCTGGTGCTGCAGGCACCCCCTTTCCAAGTGGTGGACTCTGCACCTTTCAGAGAACTCATTGCTTGGGCTGAGCCGAGGTGGAGAGTCCCAAGCTGTCATTTCTTTGCCAAAAAGGCAGTACCAGCCCTGCACAAATATGTAGAAGAGAAGGTAGGCCAGTCCTTGAGCCTGCCAAAGTTCACGGCAGCGCCGACACGTGGAGCTGTAACTACGGTCAAGGACAATATATGTCATTTACAGCCCGCTGGGTTAATGTGGTACCTGCCCAGACACACCAGAAACTTGGACAGGTGACGCAGCTTCAGCCTCCACGTTCTCACGCCGTTGGTCCTGCAACAATGTCAGCCTATTCCTCCACTGTCTCCTCAGCCTCCACTGCAGGGACAATTCACAGTGCTCCTCCATCATACCACATGTGCAGGGCACAGTGGGGTCACACTGTTCTACACCTCATTTGCCTGGGCGAACGAAGTCACACAGTGGAGGAACTGCTCTGTGTCCTTCCTCAAGAAATCGAATCCTGGCTTTCTCCGCGACACCTCAAAATCGGAACCATGGTGACCAACAACGGGAAGAACATGGTGTCGACGCTTCATCAAGGAGGACTGAGCCATACACCCTGCATGGCACACGTGTTCAATCTGGTTGTCAAGCGTTTCCTTAAATGTTCCACCCATCTGCAAGACATCCTAAAAATGTTAAGGAAACTTTGCATGCACTTCAGCCACTCGTACACCACCATGCCACAACATAGGCTGATATGCGATGTTTCCACCCGTTGGAATTCCACCCTCCATATGTTGGATGGACTACAGTGTAAAAAAAAGAAAAGCCATAAACGATTTCTTTAGGATCCAAGTAGACAGAGGTACTCCCCTGTGTAAAGTTGTGCTAAAAAGTTTACATACCCTGGCAATTTTTTTTGGTTTTTTGGCCTTTTTTCAGAGAATATGAATGATAATACAAAAACTTTTTCTCCACTCATGGTTATCCTGTAGCCTGTATAAATAGTGCCCCATATTAATAATGCCCCAGGTGTTACCTAATTAAAAGGTTTTCCAGGTCATTAATAAACTAATCAGTGGGGCTCAAAAACCCAGGACCCCTACTGATCAGCTGTTTGAATGAACTGTGGTACCTGTGTAACCGCCATGATCGCTTCGCTGTTTACACAGTGTCATTCATCTCATAGCGGCCATGTAATGTAGCTACAGCCTCATCCTATACACGACTATGTGACAAGGCTGTAATTACATCACACAGTCACTATAAACAGACAGTGTATGATATAAACAGACGCCTTAGCCCCCCATACAACTGATCGGAGGCAGGGTCCACTGATCTCTTATTGATAATCTGTTTTATTGTTTTATAGAACATCAATAAAAATGAGCTGGGAAGAGCCTGTAATAAAGCCCAAGTGCCACCTTAAACGAGTTGTCCAGGATATCCACTTTTTTAATATGAGACTGGGGAAGGTGCTCCGGTGTCTTCCAGCGCGTTCCAGTCCTGCTCCTCCGGTGTTTTCTTCCGCACAGCACTGTGATTTCAGTGACCTCGGCAGTCATGTGCGGTGGGGACTTCTGCCAGAAGAAAACACCAGAGCAGCAGAACCAGACTGGTGGGAGACATTGGAGCACAAGGGACAGGTGAGTAGTTGTTTTTTTTAAATACAGTATTATACGGTATTATGGCCCATAGCGGCCCCTGCACACAGTATTACATGGTATTATGCCCCGCAGTGGCCCCTGCACACGGTATTATCCCCTCACCAGCCCCTATACACAGTATTATGCCCCACAGCGGCCCCTACACACAGTATTATGCCCCGCAGCAGCCCCTGTACACGGTATTATGCCCTGCAGCGGCCCCTGCACACAATATTATGCCTCATAGTGGTCTCTGCACACAGTATTATGCTCCATAGTGGCCCCTGAACACGGTAATATGCTCCATAGTGGCCTCTGCACTCGATATTATGCTCCATAGTGGCCTCTTCACACGATATTATGCTCCATAGTGGCCCCTGCACTCGGTATTATGCCCCATAGTGGCCCCGTCACACAGTATTATGCCCCACAGCGGCCCCTGCACATGGTATTATGCTCCATAGTGGCCCCTGCACTCGGTATTATGCTCCATAGTGGCCCCTGCACACAGTATTATGCTCCATAGTGGCCCCTGCACTCGGTATTATACTCCATAGTGGCCCATGCACACAGTATTATGCTCCATAGTGGCCCCTGCACTCAGTATTATACTCCATAGTGGCCCCTGCACACAGTATTCTGCTCCATAGTGACCCACCCATGAACTATTATTATACTCTGGGGTCTTTTCAGACCTCAGAGTATAATGATCGGAGACTCAGGTGCTGACAAACATAAAAACTAGTGTTACTTACCTGGGCTCCAGTGCACTCCCTGCTTTCGGCCCTCTTCAATGTCACACAGACCGGAGTCGCCACATAATGACGTCGGCCTGGCTCACGTGACGCCTGAGACGTCACCAAAGAAGGCCAAAGCCGGCTGGAAGTAACATCCGATCGCTGGAGAGGTGAGTAACATTGGTTTTTATGTTTATCACCTCCCCTGGGTCCCTTATACTCCGGGGTCTTTTCAAACCCCAGAGTATAATAATAGTAGTATTTGGCCTCACTTACCGATCCCCGCGGCCGCTCACAGCCGCTTCTGATTCTCCCTTCTGCGTCCGATAGCAGAAAGAGAAGCAGGGGCGGACACAACAGGCGCGGGGATCGATAAGTAAATAAGCCGTTACCTGCCGGGGTTATTTCAGTAGCTAACGGACTATTTATATATAAAAAAAAAAGTTATCCGCACCTACCTGTGATGCCTTGATGGAGCTGCCGCCTCCTCTTCTTCACTCGTGTCCGCGTCTCAGCGTAGGAGGTGCGATGACGTCATTGTATTGCCGCCTGCGCTGAGATGCGGAGATCTCGTAAACCAGCCCAGGACAGGTATCGCGCTGTAATAAATAAATAGTAAAAATGCCACCCCCCAGACAGTGACGGACAGTGCCGCCTGAGGCGGCCGCCTCACTTCGCCTCATTAGCGGTGTGCCCCTGACAATACTGTATTGAAAGATGGCCTGCAACTTTATACTGGTAACAAAATGGCAAATATGGTCCTTTTTATGTATTTTGACACTAAAAAAGACCTTTAAATAAGTGATAACCGCTAAGAATTATTGAATTTTATTGACAATACTGTTTTAAAATATTGCCTGCAACTTTATACTGGTAACAAAATGGCAAATATGGTCCTTTTTATGTGTTTTGACACTAATAAAGACCTTTAAATAAGTGATAACCGCTAAGAATTTTAGAATTATTGAATTAATATTGACAATACTGTATTGAAAAATGGCCTGCAACTTTATACTGGTAACAAAGTGGCGAATTCTGCACCTCCTTTAGAGGCTTTTAGGGCTACACAGGTCTTTCACTTCCTATATTCCCTCACCCCACTTAATCCAGAAATTTCCCCCACTTCTTTTAAGAGACTATGCCTGTATAGAGCAGCAGATAGAGACTCCCTCTCTTTTATTTACGGTTTGTTGCACATCCATTAGCAAAGTCAGTTGGCAGGTCGCTCTGATGGAACATACACAGCTTCTATTCAACAGTATCACCCCTCTGTTTAAGGGATTGAAATGCCTTAGCACTACTCGCCATATCTGGTGGTGCTACCAACATGCCCGTTGCTTCTGTTTGGCTATCCACAAGCTGGCGCACAGACTTTTTGGACAGACGTTCCCATTATCTGCTCCAATTTTTCTCTTAAAGAGGTTGTCCAGGATAAATATTGATATATAAATATATTCTAATTAGGCCAGGGGAGGTGAAAAAAACAAAACAAAACAAAAAAAACATACTCACCTGTCCCCAATGCTCCATTCTCCTCCCAGGATAATCTGGTCCGGTCCGGTCAGCTGCCTTCTTGCTGATGAGTTTCTCGCCAGCTGTGACGTCCCAGTTCCCTTCCACTAAGGCCAATCAGAGGCCTCAGTGGCCTCAGGAAGGGAACGAGGGACGTCACAGGTGACCTCTCTTTGACCGATGCTATGCTCCGAGTTGATTCCATAATGCTCCATAAAAAAATTAATGCCTGATACTCGTCCACTCTTTGATAAAGTATGGACGCCCTGGATTAATAGGTCCAATGTCCCAGGCTTCCCATATTGTCTCTATTTATAACCACGTTATAGATCCTCATTGGGTGCTCACCTTCCTCCCCTTGGGCAGGGTCCTCCTTCTATTTCTCACCTAGCTCTTTGTATTATGGTGCTACTAATCCCCTTTCTCTCCCCTCCCCCTCTCTATGTTAAATGTTGGTTACTGAATTTTATATCTTTCTACCATATTTTTTGTTATATAGACGTACTACTTTTGGACTTATCATTGTTTCCTCCTTCCACATTTTCTGCATTACTTTTGTGATTGTTTTCATAATTACTACTGTTCTGTATTTTTTACAATTTTTCAAATATCTTTGAAACTGAAAATAAAATGGAGATTCTACTAACTGTACATTCATAATAAAAGAAAAATAATGTAATGGAGTGACAAAGTAGAGTTCAACTAATAGTTTAGCGGTTTTCTGACGAAGACAACTTCTGTCCACATTTCCTGTTAGGGCACATGGACATAACAGAATAAAGTTGTTTTTGCAGTGGGGTGCACTCACCGCTGCTGGAGAGGTAGAGCCACTGTGAGATGCAACTGCTAGTGGAGCTTGTGAGTGAAGCACCCCAGCGCCATCTTGGGTGGTTGAGCTGTACTCTGCCGCCAGGAAGAACTTAGTTAATTTCACTGGACTTTTCTTGGTATTGCGGTGTGCCACTATTAGGCCAAACACTTAGAAGCTGCCTTTTCACACAGCTACCTCCATGCGCCGCTATCCATGCCCCCTCCCAGCACCTTGTATGTTTTATCTGTGTGCATTTGAAGTGCCAGCATCCCCCCCCTCATAAATCATAGGTGTTTGTGTGGGTGCTCTATTAGCATTTTGCACTTGTGCTTTCTCTTTCATATACTGCAAGGGCCTGTCTGCATCCTACACAGAGCCATGTTTTATCTGGTATTGAGTAAGTGTGGCCTTTTTTTTCTCTGATATGTTTTTTTGTAAGGCCTAAGCTGGCAGAAGTGATGCGATTTGCTGATAACTTTGGGGGGGGCTCTGAATCAGAGTTAATATTACCCAAGGATCTCTCAGGAAAATTAACTTTGTCTTAATCTCTATCGAATTTCTGCAGGCCAATATCCAAGTGAAAGAGGACATATCTATAGGATGGGTAAAAAGAAAAAAGTCAATTTTGTAGTAGATTTAATTGTGTGGGGCTCAGAGTCTTGGATGAAATGTTTATAACTAATGAAGAAATATATGTATCCCTACCTAGGATCTCGTTGACATCATGGATGTTGTGTGAGGTGGTACTCCGGTTACTCCTCCGTATTTACCTCTTCTTCCTCATCCCCGTTTTTGCCCTAAAAAAGAAGACGTAGAATGACCCTATGGATATGATTAGAGGTGAGCGAATTTCTCAAAAGTTCAATTCTGCAGTTCGATTCTAAGTTCCAAAAAATTTGCTTCGATCCGAATTAATTTGCGGCAAATATCGCTAAAAAACAGCTATTTCCTGGCTTCAGAGAGCCTGTATAGCGGTGTAAAACACTGTGCCTTGCATTAACACGCATAGGGAGCCTACTGTGGTAGTGAAACAATACTGTGAGTCAGTATGACACGCACATGACAGGCGTCGCTCTTAGAACCACTGCACACTTCACTTATTTGGCCAGTTACGGGGCCAAAACTGACCAATTAACTCAAGTATGAACTCAGCCTTACAGGTCCATGTTAGTGCCAGGTAGAAAGAACCATGCAGAGGCCCAACATCCTACTGTAGAGTGAAAGAGTGCACTCCTTTTACACCCTTGTCTGCCGATTCCACATAGATGTCTACAGAGTGGCAAGGCAACATAATGTGGAGGTGGCAGCAGCATGAAGAGGCCATACAGTGACCCAGTTGCAGCAGAATGAGGAGGACATACAGTGACCAATTGGCAGCAATATGAGGAGGACATACAGGGACCCAGTCGCAGTGGCATGAGGAGAACACAGAGTGACCCAGTGGAAGTGGCAAGAGGAGGCCATACAGTGACCCGGTGGCACCAGTATGAGGAGGACATACAGTAACCCAGTGGCAACAGTATGAGGAGGCCATACAGTGACCCAGTGGCAGCAACATGAGGAGGCCATACAGTGACCTGGTGGCAGTGGCATAAGAAGGGCATACAGTGACTCAGTAGCAGCGGCATGAGGAGTACACAGAGTGACCCAGTGGAATCAGCATGAGGGGCAGCATGGTGGCTCAGTGGTTAGCACTGCAGCCTTGCAGCACTGGAGTCCTGGGTTCGAATCTTGCCAAGGATAACATCTGCAAGGAGTTTGTATGTTCTTCCTGTGTTTGCGTGGGTTTCCTCCCACACTCCAAAGACATACTGATAGGGAATGTAGATTGTGAGCCCTATATGGGACAGTGACTGTCAATGTCTGTAAAGCGCTGCGGAATATGATGGTGCTATATAAGTAACCATAATAAATAAATAAATAAGCCCATACAGTGACCTGGTGGCAGCAGAATGAGGAGGACGTACAGTGACCCAGTGGCAGCAGTATGAGGAGGCCATACAGTGACACAGTGGCAGCAACATGAGGAGGCCATATAGTGACCCAGTGGTAGTGGCATGAGGAGGATATACTGACCCAGTGGCAGCGGCATGAGGAGGTCATACAGTGACCTGGTGGCAGCAGCATGAGGAGGCCATACAGTGATCCATTGGCAGCAGAATGAGGAGGACATAGTGACCAAGTGGCAGCAGTGTGAGGAGGCCATACAGTGGCAGTGGCATGAGGAGGGCATACAGTGACCTGGTGGCAGCAGCATGAGGAGAACATACAGTGACCCAGTGGCAGAGGTGGATGTGTCAGCAGCCTTAGTAAGCCATACAGTCACCCTGTGTCAGAAAGACCCAGTGGAAGCAGCATGAGGATGATATACAGTGACATTGTGGAGGTGTCAGCAGCCTTAGTAGGCCATACAGTGGCAGAGTGAGGAGGTGGCAGCTGCAGGAGGAGGCCATACAGTCACCTAGTGGCAGAGTGCGGAGGTGGCAGCAGAGTGAGTAGGCCACAGAGTGGCAAGGTGATATAATGTGTAGGTAGCAACAGCCTTAGGAGGCCATACAGTGGCAGAGTGAGGAGGTGGTAGCAGGGTGAATAGGCCATACAATTACGCAGGGCTGTGGTGCCAACATTGGCACCCTGGCCACGCTTCAACTTCTGCTCACAGATTGAACATGTACCCATTATCACTTCCCCAGCGGCTTAACAAAAAACTGCCACACCGGCAAGTAGGTGATTTTACCCCCAACACTCCGCAGTAACTGACTGCTACAAATTATTATTGACAATACTGTATTGATAAATGGCCAGTAACTTTATACTGGGAACAAAATGGAGAATATGGGCCTCCTTATGGGTTTAGACACTAATGAACACCTTTAAATAAGTGATGATAAACGCTAAGAATTATTGAATTATTATTTACAATATTGTTTTTAAAAATGGCCTGCAACTTTATACTGGTAACAAAATGGCGAATATGGTCCTCCTTATGGGTTTTGACACTAATAAACACCTTTAAATAAGTGATAACCACTAAGAATTATTGAATTATTGAATTTTATTGACAATACTGTATTGATAAATGGCCTGCAACTTTATACTGGGAACAAAATGGTGAATATGTTCCTCCTTATGGGTTTCCACACTAATAAACACCTTTAAATATGTGATTACCAATAAGAATTATTGAATTATTGACAATACTGTATTGATAAATGGCCAGCAACTTTATACTAGGAACAAAATGGTGAATATGGTCGTTATGTCTTTCCCCATGTTAAAGGCATTTATTACAGATAAGTGTAGATATTAGTGGATGATAATTCAGTTTTCTTTGGCACAGTAGTACTGACAAATTGCTTGTAATGTTATGCTTTGGAAGAACAGTGAATAAGCCCCTTATAATAAATGCCTTTAAAAAGGCGTTTTTTACAGATACGTGCAGATATTAGTGGCTGAATATTCACTGTTTTTTGCTGTACTGCACTGCAAAAGGCTTGTTGTGCTCCACCTTGAAGACACAGGTATGAGTAATTAGCAGCAGTATAACGGTAGTGAGTGCTGCAATGTGTATTAAAATTCTTGCTGTAAATGACCCTGCAACCACCCCAAATTCTTCTCTCAATTCCACCCTATACTTTCCCTACAGTTCTAAGGTTCTTTCCCTGAACTTCTATCTGTTTTCTAAGTCTTTCCGTAGTTCCTGCTGACGTCTGTCTCTACAGTAAGAGCGATGTGAAATGACTGTACCTAAAATGGCTAATGAAGGAACTACCGCACACTGCTTTGATATAGTAGATGCAAAAGTATATTTATTATACAAAGTTCCAAAAGTTCACAATGTTTGTATCACAAAGTGTTACAACAGTATCCAAACACAAAGCATGTGGTGTATCACAGATGTCCAGGATATATTTTGGTAGTGATTTGCAATGATAGAGAAAGAATTGCGACAGTATGTGGACGTTTCAGCCAGCCTTGGCCTTTTTCAAAGTCACAGTAAGGAAACAAGGAAAATTAAAGTGAGAGGTTCTGTGCAGCACCAGAAGGCAACATGTATGAGATTGTACAAGCTGCGGACCATTAGGGCTCATCTGCCATATTATCATTGATTGGATTCATAAAAAATATTTTGTATCCTTTAATTTGACTTACACCAAATTTTCACATTTAGAGTCCCTCTTTTTCTTCTCTTTTTCTTCTGTTTCCTCCATCTTATTACAGCTTACTTTTCCCACATCCCTTTTCTCTATTCTGTCTACTTTTAACTTTCTCCCTTTATTCTGTTAATTTCCCCTTCTCTATTATCTCCATTTAAGTTTGTCCCTTCACAGTCTCCTTTCCACTATCTCAACACACTGCCCCACTTCCTGACGGGTTCCATGCCCTGGTGCATCTTGCATTACTAGAGCTGGGATCACCACTGCTGTACACACGTGTGGGAGAGGCACATGTTTTAAATGTATCGTTCATGTTTCTATTTAAACCTAGCATACACAGCAGTGCTGAGGACTTTCTTTCATATCCATTCGGTAAGGTGGACTTCCAATGGTCCTACACTATTAATAATTGTTTTACTATGTGATTACCTGTGTTGTCATTAGGTGCTGTTACCTTCCATCTCTTTAATATCATATATTATACACTATTCTATCCCTTACTACTAGCCTTATCTTCTATATTATGGACTGCATTCTTTGCAACTTATTGACCAGGACATACTAATATATACTATATATTAGATATGAGATATTTGATATCTGTCACATATATCATATGTGAATTAATAATGGTGTCACACTCAAGATTCACAGAGATGGGTGCATGTAGTTGGGGTGCTAACCCAAGTTGACATGTAGAAAAAAACTACTGCACAATGCTTGTGATTTCTGGTGCAATAAGACTTTTATTAACAAGTCAGGTTCTTGTGATATTCACAGTGAAGTGACAGTATCAAGTGTCACTAAAATGCAAACCTGAATATAAGTGAGATTACAAAATATACACAACAAAAACCTGATATATATATATATATATATATATATATATATATTAATGAAACCAGCATAGTATGATGTCAAATGTTTATAAAGATATACATATAATCATATAATACTGTATATTCATCTAGATGGTAGAAATATTATAAGGGGTGGTATAAGGTATACAGCTATAACCAAATATGATCAAATGGATAAAGAGAAAACACTAAATATATATACAGTGGGTATGGAAAGTATTCAGACCCCTTTAAATTTTTCACTCTTTGTTTCATTGCAGCCATTTGCTAAAAGCAAAAAATTTCATTTTATTTCTCATTAATGTACCCTCAGCACTGAAATGTAGATATTGTTGCAAATTTATTAAAAAAGAAAAACTGAAATATCACATGGTCATAAGTATTCAGACCCTTTGCTCAGTATTGAGTAGAAGCACCCTTTGAGCTAATATAGCCATGAGTCTTCTTGGGAATGATGCAACAAGTTTTTCACATCTGGATTTGTGGATCCTCTGCCATTCTTCCTTGCAGATCCTCTCCAGTTCCGTCAGGTTGGATGGTGAACGTTGGTGGACAGCCATTTTCAGGTCTCTCCAGAGATGCTCAATTGGGTTGAGGTCAGGGCTCTGGCTGGGCCAGTCAAGAATGGTCACAGAGTTGTTCCGAAGCCACTCCTTTGTTATTTTAGCTGTGTGCTTAGGGTCATTGTCTTGTTGGAAGGTGAACCTTCGGCCCAGTCTGAGGTCCAGAACTCTCTGGAAGAGGTTTTCTTCCAGGATCTCTCTGAACTTACCCGCATTCATCTTTCCTTCAATTGCAACCAGTCGTCCTGTCCCTGCAGCTGAAAAACACCCCCATAGCATGATACTGCTACCACCATGTTTCACTGTTGGGATTGTGTTGGGCAGGTGATGAGCAGTGCCTGGTTTTCTCCACACATACCGCTTAGAATTAACGCCAAAAAGTTCAATCTTCGTCTCACCAGACCAGAGAATCTTATTTCTCATAGTCTTGGAGTCCTTCATGTGTTTTTTGGAAAACTCTATGCGGGCTTTCATATGTCTTGCACTGAGGAGAGGCTTCCTTCGGGCCACTCTGCCATAAAGCCCCGACTGGTGGAGGGCTGCAGTGATATTTGACTTTGTGGAACTTTCTCCCATTTCCCTACTACTTCTCTGGAGCTCAGCCACAGTGATCTTTGGGTTCTTCTTTGCTTCTCTCACCAAGTCTCTTCTCCCACGATTGCTCAGTTTGGCTGGACAGCCAGGTCTAGGAAGAGTTCTGGTCGTCCCAAACTTCTTCCATTTAAGGATTATGGAGGCCTCTGTGCTCTTAGGAACCTTGAGTGCTGCAGAAATTCTTTTGTAACCTTGGCCAGATCTATGCCTTGCCACAATTCTGTCTCTGAGCTCCTTGGGCAGTTCCTTTGACCTCATGATTCTCATTTGCTCTGACATGCACTGTGAGCTGTGAGGTCTTATATAGACAGGTGTGTGCCTTTTCTAATCAAGTCCAATCAGTTTAATTAAATACAGCTGGACTCCAATGAAGGAGTAGAACCATCTCAAGGAGGATCAGAAGGAAATGAACAGCATGTGAGTTAAACATCAGTGTCACAGCAAAGGGTCTGAATACTTATGACCATGTGATATTTCAGTTTTTCTTTTTAATAAATTTGCAAAAATATCTACATTTCTGTTGTTTTTCTGTCAAGATGGGGTGCTGAGTGTACATTAATGAGAAATAAAATGAACTTTTTTGCTTTTAGCAAATGGCTACAATGAAACAAAGAGTGAAACATTTAAAGGGGTCTGAATACTTTCAGGCATCAAATAGGGAGTAACAATACACAGGGGTAAGAAACGAGCAAAGTCAACAAGCATTCTCAATTGGATTCAGGTCTGGACTTTGACTTGGCCATTCTAACACCTGGATACATTTATTTGTGAACCATTCCACTGTAGATTTTGCTTTATGTTTGGGATCATTGTTTTGTTGGAAGATAAATCTCCGTCCCAGTCTCAGGTCTTTTGCAGACTCCAACAGGTTTTCTTCCAGAATGGTCCTGTATTTGGCTCCATCCATCTTCCCATCAATTTTAACCATCTTCCCTGTCCCTGCTGAAGCAAAGCAGGCCCAAACCATGATGCTGCCATCACCATGTTTGACAGTGGGGATGGTGTGTTCAGGGTGATGAGCTGTGTCGCTTTTATGCCAAACATATCGTTTTGCATTGTGGCCAAGCAGTTCGATTTTGGTTTCATCTGACCAGAGCACCTTCTTCCACATGTTTGGTGTGTCTCCCAGGTGGCTTGTGGCAAACTTTAAACAAGACTTTTTATGGATATCTTTGAGAAATGGCTTTCTTCTTGCCACTCTTCCATAAAGGCCAGATTTGTGCAGTGTACGACTGATTGTTGTCCTATGGACAGACTCTCCCACCTCAGCTGTAGATCTCTGCAGTTCATCCAGAGTGATCATGGGCCTCTTGGCTGCATCTCTGATCAGTCTTCTCCTTGTTTGAGATGAAAGTTTAGAGGGACGGCCGGGTCTTGGTAGATTTGCAGTGGTCTGATACTCCTTCCATTTCAATATGATCGCTTGCACAGTGCTCCTTGGGATGTTTAAAGTTTGGGAAATCTTTTTGTATCCAAATCCGGCTTTAAACTTCTCCACAACAATATCACAGACCTGCCTGGTGTGTTCCTTGGTCTTCATGATGCTCTCAGTGCTTTAAACAGAACCCTGAGACTATTACAGAGAAGGTGCATTTATACGGAGACTTGATTACACACAGGTGGATTATATTTATCATCATCAGTCATTTAGGACAACATTGGATCATTCAGAGATCCTCACTGAACTTCTGGAGTGAGTTTGCTGCACTGAAAGTAAAGGGGCCGAATAATATTGCATGCCTCACTTTTCAATTTTTATTTTTTACAAAAGTTTAAGATAACCAATAAATTTCGTTCCACTTCACAATTGTGTCCCACTTGTTGATTCTTCACCAAAAAATTTAAATTTTATATCCTCATGTTTGAAGCCTGAAATGTGGCAAAAGGTTGAAAAGTTCAAGGGGGCCAAATACTTTCGCAAGGCACTGTATCACTGCAGAAATACCATAAAGGCGGCCTACCGACTTTGACAATTTTAAAATAACATGGAGGAAGAGAAAGATGAAGGAATTAAAATAGCACTTCCCACAAGTAGGAGAAGTAGAAGGCATATGTAAAAGTGCACACTGCACCAGGTAGTAATGATGTGTGTAGGTGACAGCTCCTTGCTGGTATAGGAAGGCTGACAGGGAGGTCACATGGTGCAACGTGGTTGTTAATAAAAATCTTATAGCACCCGCAATCCCAAGGACTGTGCAGCAATTTTTTTTCTACATATATTATACGGTTGACTTGCCTCTATGCTATTTACTATTATGCATTGTATGTATTGCCAAACCGTATATAACACATATTAACAGTTAACATGCTTAATTTGCTACTTTTCTGACTAGTTTATATAGTATACTAGCAGAAGGACCCGGCTTCGCACGGGTATATTTAATTTTTTGTTTGTGTAGTGACCCCATAAGAATTGGCCAGTTTTGCACTTCACATCCAATATGGCAGTCCAGTATAGGTACAGTCTATTTATGGCTGTGTTGCTATGGAAATCTGGTAAATGAAATGTGAACTTATATTGGCTAATACATGTCATATGACTGAATATTTAAAGACTTGCAAACTGCTATTGACTCATACAGGTCATAAATAGCTTGGTTGCTATGGAAACCTGGTGTAAAGCTGTGTGTATGTCAAGACTGAAGAATCTGTGATTTTCCATTGGTCCATAAGCATCATGTGATCATGTGTATCTCAGTTTGTATATCAGTGAAAGACCTGCGATCGGTTGTTATGGAAAACCTGGAGTAAAGCTGTGTGTATGTGACCTTGTGTAACAGTGTCATCCACAGAGCCTTGCCCCTTTAAAACTGACCTTATGGAAACCTGGTAAATGCCTTGACAATGCCTTGACAATGCTTTGTCAGATTGGAGATGGGCTTGGGTCTGCTGGGTTGCTTCAGCAGCTCGCTGTTGTCTGTGACATATCTTGTTAGATTAGAGACAGGCTTGGGTCTGCTGAGAGTTTTCATTAGCTCGAGCAGCAGCCATGCATTTTGCTGCAGGGGGCATGAGTAGTTTAAAAACGTTTCAATTTATAAGAATGCTGAAATCCAGTATGGCAGTCCAGTCAGTGGCGTAAATACCGGGGCAGCAGTGGTAGCGGCTGCCACAGGGCTCGGGACATTAGGGGTCCCGGCGGGCCCTTGATGTTTTTTTTTTTTTTTTTTTTGAAGGCCGTTACCTGCTGGTGTAACACCAGCAGGTAACGGGCCCTATTTACTTACCGATCCCCGCTCCTGCTCATCACCTTCTACAGAGGTGGCTTTGAGCAGGAGTAAGGCCTGCGGGCCGTGAACCCCACAAACACTGCTATCATTATACTCTGGGGTCTTTTCAGCAGGCTTCGGGCCTCCTTGGTGACGTCCCAGACATCGGTGGGCCAGTCCGACGTCATTATGCGTTGCGATGCATGCCTGGCTCACGTGACATCTGGTCCAACATTGAAGAGGTAGCGGGGAGTGCGCATAATACTATATGAAGGGGCCACTATGATACTGTGTGCAGGGGCCACTATGGGGCAGAATACTGTGTGCAGGAATGCAGTTTGTGCGGGGGGGGGCGGTTGCCGAGGGTGGTCCCATGTCAAATGTTCACCTTGGGGCCCAGCCATTCCTAGTTACGCCACTGAGTCCAGTATAGGTACAGTCTATTTATGGCTGTGTTGTTATGGAAACCTGGTAAATTAAATGTAAACTTATATTGGCTGATACACGTCATATGACTGAATATTTAAGGACCTGCGAACTGCTATTGACTAATACAGGTCATAAATAGCTTGGTTGCTATGGAAACCTGTGTGCCTGAGGAGAGTAAGTGCCTGCGAGCTCTTATTGGCTGATAAGGGACATGTGACCGTGTGTATGGCAGTTGGAATATGAGTGAAATACTTGCAGGCTTGTATTAGCTAATGTTGGTCATTTTTTGGGAATACTATATCTCAGGAACGGTACGTCCAAGAGAGCTGAGACCCAGTCTATAATATTCCCGGACACCTGATGTACATGTGTGCCAAATTTGGTGAGCATCGGTCCAGTCATTTGGTCACGCGTAAAGAACAGACAGACAGACAGACAGACAGACAGAAACTCATTTTTATATATATAAGAGATTAAAATGACTGGACTAGTTGATCTTTAATGTCCTATCAGATCTTATAATATACAATACATGCTTTGCCTTTTCACTCCAGTTGGGAATTACTTGAACCATATGACACTGTAAATATCGTATATATTTCATATATTTTTCTATACACTAATACTTTGGTATATGTATATTTCATGTAGACTCTGATGAAGATCTAAGGACCAAAACATCTGTCAATGCTAATCTTTTTTCTACTTGAATTTACTGTGAATACTCACCTCCTGCTTGTTAACCACTTCCATACCAGATGCTTTACCCCCCTTCCAGACCAGCCACATTTTCAAGTTTTAGCCATGTTCCAGTTTAACTGCAAATTGTTTTACTATCACTGTGTCAACCTACATGTATTTGGTCTCCTTTTTCTCGGAACATAATGGGCTTTCACATTTTATAACAAAATAAGCTATATACAGTACATACCAAAAGTTTGGACACACCTTCTCATTCCAAGAGTTTTCTGTATTTTCATGACTATAAAAATTGTAGATTCACACTGAAGGCATCAAAACTATGAATTAACAAATGTGGAATTATATACTTAACAAAAAAGTGTGAAACAACTGAAAATATGTCATATTCTAAGTTCTTCAAAGTAGCCACCTTTTGCTTTGATTACTGTTTTGCACACTCTTGGCATTCTCTTGATGAGCTTCAAGAGGTAGTCACCTGAATTGGTCTTCCAACAGTCTTGAAGGAGTTCCCAGAGATGCTTAGCACTTGTTGGCCCTTTTGCCTTCACTCTGCGGTCCAGCTCACCCCAAACCATCTCGATTGGGTTCAGGTCTGGTGACTGTGGAGGCCAGGTCATCTGGCGTAGCACCCCATCACTCTCCTTCCTGGTCAAATAGCCCTTACACAGTCTGGAGGTGTGTTTGGGGTCATTGTCCTGTTGAAAAATAAATGATGGTCCAACTAAACGCAAACCGGATGGAATAGCATGCCACTGCAAGATGCTGTGGTAACCATGCTGGTTCAGTATTCCTTCAATTTTGAATAAATCCCCAACAGTGTACCAGCAAAGCACCCCCACACCATCACACCTCCTCCTCCATGCTTCACGGTGGGAACCAGGCATGTAGAGTCCATTCGTTCACCTTTTCTGTGTTGGAAGACACGGTGGTTGGAACCAAAGATCTCAAATTTGGACTCATCAGACCAAAGCACAGATTTCCACAGGTCTAATGTCCATTCCTTGTGTTCTTTAGCCCAAACAAGTCTCTTCTGCTTGTTGCCTGTCCTTAGCAGTGGTTTCCTAGCAGCTATTTTACCATGAAGGCCTGCTGCACACAGTCTCCTCTTAACAGTTGTTGTAGAGATGAGTCTGCTGCTAGAACTCTGTGTGGCATTGACCTGGTCTCTAATCTGAGCTGCTGTTAAACTGCGATTTCTGAGGCTGGTGACTCGGATTAACTTATCCTCCGCAGCAGAGGTGACTCTTGGTCTTCCTTTCCTGGGTCGGTCCTCATGTGAGCCAGTTTCTTTGTAGCGCTTGATGGTTTTGGCCACTGCACTTGGGGACACTTTCAAAGTTTTCCCAATTTTTCGGACTGACTGACATTCATTTCTAAAAGTAATGATGGCGACTCGTTTTTCTTTACTTAGTTGCTTTTTTCTTGCCATAATACAAATTCTAATACTCCATTCAGTAGGACTATCAGCTGTGTATCCACCTGACTTCTGAACAACACAACTGATGGTCCCAACCCCATTTATAAGGCAAGAAATCCCACTTATTAATCCTGACAGGGCACACCTGTGAAGTGAAAACCATTTCAGGTGACTACCTCTTGAAACTCATCAAGAGAATGCCAAGATTGTGCAAAGCAGTAATCAAAGCAAAAGGTGGCTACTTTGAAGAACCTAGAATATAAGACATATTTTCAGTTGTTTCACACTTTTTTGTTAAGTATATAATTCCACATGTGTTAATTCATAGTTTTGATGCCTTCAGTGTGAATCTACAATTTTTATAGTCATGAAAATACAGAAAACTCTTGGAATGAGAAGGTGTGTCCAAACTTTTGGTCTGTACTGTATTTTACTTTTTTTAAAAAATATAGAGCAAAAAGGGCAAAAAAAGTTTTAAGAAAATGCTTTTTCCTACATTTATACACATGATAACCTCAAAAAAATTAATTGTAATAAATATGTATATATTCAACAATATATTTTCTTATTTCTGCTGTTTGTATAGATAATAATAATAATAATATAATAATAATAATAATAGTCCTTTAATAGTCCCACAATGGGGAAATTCAGTGTGTTACAGCAGCAAAGATAAGATAAGATAAGCAGATACAAATACAAATACAACATGTACAGGAATGTTCCAAGGTGAGAGGCATTACATTAATAGCAGACAGACAGATAGGACGTAGCAGAAGGGGGGGGGGGGGGGGATTTAACAGGCAGAGAGATATTTCAGTTCTCTGTGTGTAATGATCTCCGCTTAGGTCGGTGTTGGTTGTACAGCCTAACCGCGGTGGGGAGGAAAGACTTCCGATAGCGCTCCTTCTCACACCTAGGGTGCAGCAGTCGGTCACTGACAGTACTGCTCAGCGCGATCACAGTCTCATGCATGGGATGGGACTTCTTCTTCTGCATGGAGCTCACCACGGACAGTATCCTTCTGTCACCCACCACCTGCACTGGGTCCAGTGGGCTCCCCAGGACAGAGCTGGCCTTTCTAATCAGCTTGTCAAGTTTATTTCTGTCCCTGGTTGATATACTGCTCCCCCCAGCAGGCCACTCCAAAGAAGATGGCTGATGCCACTACCGAGTTGAAGAAAGTTCTAAGAAGTGCCCCCTGGATTCCAAAGGCTCTCAGTTTCCTAAGCAGGTAGAGCCTGCTGTGGCCCTTCCTGTACAGGGCCTCCATATGATCTGCCCAGTCCAGCTTATTATTAAAGAGCAAACCCAGGTACTTATAGGTGTTCACAATCTCGATGCCCGTCCCCAGGATGTCCACTGGTTTAGGAGGGCTTCTGCCTTTGCGGAAGTCCACCACCATCTCCTTGGTCTTCCCCGCGTTAATCTTCAGGTGGTTCCGGTGGCACCAGTCCACAAAATCCTGGTTCAGTTCTCTGTACTCCCTGTCATCATCATCTGTGATGAGACCCACTATTGCAGAGTCGTCAGAATACTTCTGTAGGTAGCAGCTGGATGAGTTGCACCTAAAATCTGCAGTGTACAGTGTGAAGAGGAAAGGGGCGAGAACCGTACCCTGAGGTGCCCCCGTATTACAGATCATGGTACCTGACACACAGTCTTGGGCTCTCACGTATTGAGGTCGATTTGTGAGGTAGTCTAGGATCCAGTTGGAGAGGTGGTGGTCCACTCCAGCAAGGCCCAGCTTGTCCCTCAATAACCTGGGCTGTATGGTGTTAAAAGCACTGGAGAAGTCAAAGAACATTATTCTCACTGTGTTCCCTGGTTTCTCCAGGTGAGACAGAGCCCTGTGCAGAAGATGGATGATGGCATCATCTACCCCAATGCCCGGCCGATAAGCAAACTGGAGGGGGTCCATAGCGGGGCTCACTAGAGGGCGGAGATGTGTGAGAACCAATCTCTCCAAGATCTTCATCAGGTGGGATGTCAGTGCTACAGGTCTGTAGTCGTTGAGGTCCATAGGGTGGGGTTTCTTTGGAACTGGTACCACACAAGAAGATTTCCATAATTCAGGGACTATTTCCTGCCTCAGGCTCATATTATACATATATGTAATTATACCACACAGCTGGTCCCCACAAGTCTTAATTAGCCTTGCACTGATGTCATCTGGCCCTGCGGCTTTCCTCGCCTTGATCTTTTTCATCTCCTTCCTCACCTGGGCCCGTGTGAAGGTCAGACTGTGGCCACATTTGAGTATTTTTTCCATTATGTGGGCCGACAGCAGAGCCTGCAATGAATGGTGTTCAAACTGGCTTTTGAAGGCCACTGGTGAGTGCTACTTGAGAAACACACCTGATAACATATTTAGCAACTGACACCGTTTTCATAGATACCAAATGTAGGTGCATTCCTTACTTGCTAGACCTACAGCAGAGCCTGCAATGAATGGTGTGCAAACTGGCTTCCGGAGGCCAAATTTTCTATAGCTGGTTCGCTGACACCATACTATCAGCTCCTGTGAAGGCCCAAAACAGTATGAACCCCCCCCCCCCCCCAGATTGCTTGTAAATAATGAAGGCATTGTACATTGCCAGTTGTAGCAGGTAGAGGGACACTTTTTTTATACCAGATCAGATATGGCCTAAGCATCTGGTTATTTAAGTCAACTGCACCCATAAATTTATTGTAGTCCAGCACACACACTGTTTTTTCTGCCTGCATGTTTCTCTGTGTAACTGCTACACTATGTTTTGATGAGGGGTGTACACCTCTGCAAAAAATTTGTTGAAATGATTAATGAGAGGCCTTAGTTTATATAGCCTGTCTTTACACCTTCCAACTTGTGTGGGACAAAGGGCATTTTCGTTGAAATGTAAAAATCTCAATAAAGCTTCATAGCGAGTTCTGGCCATACGGCAGAAAATACTGGCATGTGGTGAATGGGGTTGGTAGACCAGTACGCCTTTAGTTCTGATTTCTTTGTAAGTCCCATACGGTCAGGGTTAAAAACTGTTTTATTTCTGGCACAGCTGTAGGTTTCCAGTATTTGGGTCTGGCATAGCAGGAGGATGGATTTTTCGCCAGATACTGTTCTGCATATAAGTTTGTTTGGAGCACTATATCCTCCAGTAGTTGCTCAGTTATAAAAAGGGCCAAAATTTTCTGTTGGCACATTTACACCAGCTTGTGCCATAAAGGGAGGTATAGCAGGTGCGTATGTTGCAGAACTTGACCACACTGGGTAGATTATTTCCAATGGGGCACTTTGCATAGGAGCCTGGGGTGTTTGGTCCTGCTGTCTGTGCAAACTCTCCATGGTGATTTCAGTAGCTGCGCTTACTTGGCTGGTAGAAGGCCCTGGCATGTGTGTGCTAGTGCTAGCTGTACTCTCCTCGCTGCTGCCAACACATCTCTGCTGTCTTCTCTGTAATTTTTTGGCACTTCCTGCAGAAGTGTCATCATCTAAATAACTGTCTGAACTTGCAGTTAAGGTATCACTGCCTTCAACAGGTACATATTTAGAGCCTGAACTTTCCACACTACTCTCCTCATCAGAGGAACAAAGCATAGCATAAGCCTCCTCAGCAGTATATAATCTCTGTGACATGTTGTCTGATGCTGACAACCTGACAAGTAAATATAATGTCCTATAAATTAATAATAATCACTACAATGTCTATAAGATCACTAACTTTATAGAAGACAACCAATAAACTCTCTACAAAATCTATAACTAAAGTAGACTGCCTGAGTCACACAAGCATTTTAGGGTGCAGATACATGCAGCGGCTCTGACCGTACGCCAGATAGCCAGTAACAAGTTGTAGACAATAATCAATACATTTCTTCCCTATACTATGTGCCTCCAGAGCCACGGCATGTCTGCACCCTAAAAGTATGACAATAATCTTCATGTATATAGCACAAAAAAAATCTGCTTTAATATGACAAATATATTTTAAAGTGCAGATACATGCAGCGGCTCTGACCACACACCAGAAGGCCAGTAACAAGTTGTAGACAATAATCAATACATTTCTTCCCTATACTATGTGCATCCAGAGCCACTGTATGTCTGCACCCTAAAAGTATGACAATAACCTTCATGTATATAGCACAAAAAAATCTGCTTTTATATGACAAATGTATTTTAGGCTGCAGATACATGCAGGCTCTGAAAGATAAAAAAGATAGATAGATAGATAGATAGATAGATAGATAAAAAATAGAGATAGAGGAGGGAGTGTGTGTAGGTGTAGTGATTTTACTTACCAATCTCCCTCTCTGTTAGAGTCTGACGAGAGGGAGATTAGTAGCCACTTTTTATATTTTTATCATTTACTAAATAAACTTTATGTAAGCACTGTGACAGGCTGTCACAGTGCTCACATGCCCCAGAGACCACTATGCATAATCAGGGTGGTCTCTGGGCAAAACTCCATGATCATAGATGTCTTCTGACAGCTGACCACGGAGTATTGCTGGGGGTGGAGGCAGAAGTGCCGATCTCCCTCTCTGAAAGGCTAAGGAGAGAGAGATCGGCGTTCAGCCAATGAAGTTTGTCACTATGTGACAGACGTCATTGTGATCGCTGTGACCTTGTGTTACAGTGATCACATGCCCGGAAACCACACAGGCTGATCTCCAGGCAAAGCTCTGAGGTCTCTGCTGTCTACATATTGGTACGTCCTTGCAGAACAAGGCAACCACCTTCCGGACGTATATAGTCTATGGGCGGTCCGGAAGTGGTTAAACCACATGGTTGTTGATGATAATGTGAGGTGCACAGTGCCAAAGATGCACACCACTATCCAGCAACTCCATACCAACAGCAAAAATATCAGGTTAAATAACCATGAGGTATTAGTCAATATTTTGGGCCAAATACACAACCTTGCAAACCATCGTCAAGGTTCCTCATGCCATTGTGAGTTCCTAACCAAAAATCATAAACATATTGCTAAAAAAGGACATACTATAATATACCCAATACCTGATGAAGCATGTTTCTGTGTAGGATGCAGACCGGCCCTTGCAGTATACAGTGGGGAAAAAAAAGTATTTAGTCTGCCACTAATTGTGCAAGTTCTCCCACTTAAAAAGATGAGAGAGGCCTGTAATTGACATCATAGGTAGACCTCAACTATGAGAGACAAAATGAGAAAACAAATCCAGAAAATCACATTGTCTGATGGTCGAAAATAAGTATTTGGTCACCTACAAACAAGCAAGATTTCTGGCTCTCACAGACCTGTAACTTCTTTAAGAGGCTTCTCTGTCCTCCACTCATTACCTGTAGTAATGGCACATGTTTGAAATTGTTATCAGTATAAAAGACACCTGTCTACAACCTCAAACAGTTACACTCCAAACTCCACTATGGTGAAGACCAAAGAGCTGTGGAAGGACACCAGAAACAAAATTGTAGACCTGGGAAGACTGAATCTGCAATAGGCAAGCAGCTTGGTGTGAAGAAATCAACTGTGGGAGCAATAATTAGAAAATGGAAGACATACAAGACCACTGATAATCTCCTTCCATCAGGGGCTCCACGCAAGATCTCAACCCGTTAGGTCAAAATGATTACAAGAACGGTGAGAAAAAAATCCCAGAACCACATGGGGGGACCTAGTGAATGACCTGCAGAAAGCTGGGACTAACGTAACAAAGGCTACCATCAGTAACACACTACGCCTAAAGGGACTCAGATCCTGCAGTGTCAGATGTGTCCCCCTGCTTAAGCCAGTACATGTCCGGGCCCGTCTGAAGTTTGCTAGAGAGCATTTAGATGTGCCAGAAGAGTATTGGGAGAATGTCATATGGTCAGATGAAACCATAGAACTGTTTGGTAGAAACACAACTCGTTGTGTTTGGAGGAGAGTGAATGCTGAGTTGCATCCAAAGAATACCATAGCTACTTTGAAGCATGGGGATGGCAACATCATGCTTTGGGGCTTTTTCTCTGCAAAGGGACCAAGATGGCTGATCCGTGTACATGAATGAATGAATGAATGAATGAATGGGGCCATGTATCATGAGATTTTGAGTGCAAACCTCCTTCCATCAGCAAGGGCATTGAAGATGAAACGTGGCTGGGTCTTTCAGCATGACAATGATCCCAAGCACACCGCCAGTGCAACGAAGGAGTGGCTTTGTAAGAAGCATTTCAAGGTCCTGGAGTGGCCTAGCTAGTCTCCAGATCTCAACCCCATAGAAAACCTTTGGAGGGAGTTGAAAGTCCGTGTTGCCCAGCGACAGCCCCAAAACATCACTGCTCTAGAGGAGATCTGCATGGAGGAATGGGCCAACATACCAGCAACAGTGTGTGCCAACCTTGTGAAGACTTACAGAAAACGTTTGACCTCTGTCATTGCCAACAAAGGATATATAACAAAGTACTGAGATGAACTTTTGTTATTGACCAAATACTTATTTTCCACCATAATTTGTAAATAAATTCTTGAAAAATCAGACAATGTGATTTTCTGGATTTGTTTTCTCATTTTGTCTCTCATAGTTGAGGTCTACCTATGATGTCAATTACAGGCCTCTCTCATCTTTTTAAGTGGAATAACTTGCACAATTGGTGGCTGACTAAATACTTTTTTTTCCCCACTGTATGATAGAAAAAGAAAGCGTGCAAAATACTAATAGAGCAGCCACACACACAACTACTCTATGAGGGTGCTGGTACTGGTCTAATAGTGTGGGGCATGACCAACAGACTGGCGTTGTGCACCTCACATTATCATGTGATTATCACCTTGTATGTTTTTTTATTTTTTTTATAACTTAAATTTTATTGATTTTATTTTTATCGAGACACATAAGCATGTGTAATATCAGAATACAAAATATATATATGATAATAAAATTAAAACATTGTCTACCATCAAAAACAGATACAAAGCATCACATATACTGAGACTACACCAGCTATCCCAGAACATACAATATTTGAGAAGTGCTACAATTAGCATAAAAGTGGGGGAAAGAGGAGAGTGAATCTCAAGGTTTTGCTGCAAACGTTATCCATTTTTTCCCACTTGCTGAGGAAAGTTGGAACTTTGCCTCCTTTCCTAGTTATTAGCTGTTCCATTGTAAAAATAAAATTGAGTTTATTCACTAGTTCAGGGATAGTAGGGGATGACATGTCCTTCCAGCGAACATAAATGAAACTCTAGCAACAGTCAGTGTGTGGGCCATAACAGTTCTGACGTCGGCATGTAAGGTCAGGGACAAAAGTGCAACCTCTGGACGTCAAAGGAATTGGATTTGCAAAATAGTAGCTAAGAGGGAATGCACCTGTCATCAGAAATCCACAATACCTGGGAACTCCCACCAGATATGCATAAGAGTTCCAACCTCCGTAGAGCACCTCCAACAAATCTTGGAAACTGTAGGATAAATCAAAGAAAGCCTGTAGGTCCACCAGCAGAACAGGAGTTTACAAGATGGGTTATACAATGTAAGGTGGAGGTGGGCATGGAAAAGGCACATTTCCACTGTTCCAAAGAAAAGTAACGCCCCAGATCTTTTTTCCATTTGACCTCAAATGTCATCTCTCCCTTGGTTAAACATTAAAAAATGTTTCATAGGAGGTAGGTGGAGAAGGGCCATCCAATTGCAGGTATGACAGAAGATGCCTCAGTTTCAGGTATTTATAAAAATCCCTGGGTGGAATCAGAAATTTAGCGGAGAAAACATCAAAGGGAAACAATGTAGAATTATCACTCATATACCCTAGTGTACTGATCCCTGCCAATACCCAATTTCGAAGATCAATACCTAAGATTAATAGTTAACTGCTGGTAGATGGGGGCAAAGTTAAAGTTATGCCTAAGTATGGAACATCGCCATCTGCTCATTTAAAGGGAAAACGATTTTGAAGTCTTGTGAGAGATATCAATATCCAGTATTAAACGCTTCAAAGGTTTAACCCATAGTAGTTAACATGAATGTGTTGATAAGGGAAACCACATTTGCCTCAGGGGATGTGAGGCAAATGAACACATCGTCAGCAAAAAAAAACCTATACGATGCTCAGAATTCCCAACTGCTATTCATTTAATTACAGATGATAACCTAATGCTTTGGATGAAAGTCTCCATTACAAGTGAAAAAATAATTGGAGGCAGGGGCCACCCTTGTCTTGTTCTGTTGGTAATTGGAAAGGATTTAGATAAAGCTCCAGATGTAAATACTCTCGCTGAAGGGGTAGTGTATACCGCCATAATGGATGCCGGGGGAAACCCAAGGGCGACAAGGACCTCCCCTAACTAACCCCAGTGAACCTGGTCGAAAAAACTTTTCTGCATCCAAGGAGAAGAGCAGAGAAGGCGTGCTGTGGCCAATATTAGCAAATTAAAAAACCGTCTCATACCATCAGATATACAAATACCTTTTACAAATCCAACCTGATCGTTATTGACAATAGTGGGAATAACTTCAGCCAATATTGAAGCCAATATCCTAGAATAAACCTTAATATCAGTATTTAATAATGAAATAGGTCGGTAATTGGTAGGGGCGTCAGGCAACTTTCCTGGCTTAGGAAAAATGACTACATTTCAGTCGGGAAGGACCTTCTAGCTGAGGCTTCATTACAAACATGGGCCATGTAAGGGTCTAGTAGCCTACCATGCATGCTATAAAATACAGTCTTCAGACCATCTGGTCCAAGTGACTTACTTATGAGTTTAAGAGAGGAGAATGCATCCTCCACCTCTTGCGTCAAAAAGGAAGAAGTAGGATTGTGCCTTATCTTCAGTGATGGTTGGAAGATTAAGTTTGGAAGGAAAGGCCTGAACATTGGGTTGGCAATGTTCTACTGTTGAGGCATCTGATTGCAGATTGTAAAGACCAGTATAGTTAGTAGCAAAACAATCTGTAATACCCTGTGGATCCAAAACTATGGAGCCATCGAGATTGTCTAAGTAAGATACTCTAGACTTCCCTTATGGAACTTGACTTGTCTAGCCAAAAGAGACCCTGGCCTATTGCTATGCCAGTAATAATTGAGTTTTGATCATATTGAAAGGAGTTAAGTTGATGTAACTTGTTGTGTAGTCGTGAAATTTCCTAGTGGTGGAAAACGAAACCTTATTTTGTGGAGGTCGGCTAGTTCAGTATGAGTAGCTAGTCTCTACTTTTTGGCTGAAGATGACAATTGAATAAAATGTCCTCTCATAGTGGCCTTAAGAACACCAAAAAGTAGAACTAGTAACTTCTCAGGGTTCTGTAGAACATAGTTATTTAATCTCCATGGTAATATAGGGAGGTGATTATATTGCTTTTTCACTAACATAAATATAGGGGTGTGGTCAGACCACAGAATAGCAAGGATGGAGGTTTTGTCAATTCTTGGAATAAGAGATTTACAAATCAATTAATAATCAATTCTGGTACAAATCTGGTGCGATGAGAATAAAAAGTAGGATATCATATGAATTGTGGGCGTTACCTAATGAGAACAGAGGTGTCAGAGGGGAGTCTACTGAATGCCACTGCACAGAATTAAAATTCTCTTTGATGATCAAGGAGTCTTTCCTGACCCATTGTATGGTGGTAAGTGAGACAGGAACCTTACCTGAACAGTGTTATGGGAGTATAGGGAAACAATGGTATAGTCAATATTATTGATTTGACAGGTCAATATGTCAAATCATCCCTCTCCATCCATAACGCGGTCATATAACATAAAGGCTACAGAAGATTTGATAGCTATAGAAACACCACTTTTTTGTGGGGAGCCAGTGCTAAGAAGACGCAAGGGTATTTTTTTTTTTTTTTATAAATTCTTTATTTTAGAAGTTATACAGAAATAGCAACAAACAAAGATGGCGTGAGCCAAACAAGTGCCTGACCTCAAGGATCAAGGCATATATCAACATCCATACATAATAACATGGTAACATGAAATAGATATATTAGAACATCAGCTTCTGCTGATCATAGCAGTTGTCAGGGGAAAAAAGGGACAGAGGGGGGGAAGGAAGCAGGAGGGATGGGAAGAGAGAGGGAGAGGAAGAAAGACAAGGAGGGGACAAATGTGGGGACCAAGAATTGACACACAAATGACGAACAAACAAAGAGACAAGGACCCCGACCCCTCCATATCGGCTGCGTAAACCTTCAATCAAGGTCTACCCGTCAGATCTTTATAGGCCTGGGATCCCTGAAAGAGAATCCACGGCGTCCAGGCCGCCATAAAGGATTCCCTCGTATCACAAAGGGATGCTGTGAGATCCTCCATGTACTGAATATCCTCCACTTTGCGAACCCAGTGGAGGAGGGAGGGGGGATTAGATGATTTCCATAGCGCTGGGATACACGCCCTAGCGGCATTGATCATGTGCCGTAGGGAGGACTTGCGGTAGGTACGCAGGGGGCAGTCCGAAAGGTGTAGGAGAAAGAAGGCTGGCGTGTTAGGAATGGAAGTTTGGAATATCTGACCTAGCACCCTATGTACTCCCTCCTAAAAGTCTCTCAATATCGAGCACTCCCAGAAAATATGTAAAAGTGTCCCCTCCTCCGAGCCACAGTGCCAACAAGCGGGAGAAAAGGACGGGAAGAGTCTGTGTAGTTTAGACGGAACATGGTACCGTCTAGTCAGGATTTTATATCCCGCCTCCTGATATCTGCTAGCCATCGAACTCTTGTGGGTAAACTCAAAAATTCTGGAGCACTGTTGGTCAGAGAAGGTCATGGCCAGATCAGCCTCCCATCTGGCTAAGTAGGAAGGTCTGCGGCCCGGAGGAGGGGACACCTGGAGCAAATAGAAATCAGAAAGGGAGTGTCTTAGCAGGCCCCTTCCCATGCAAGTCTCCTCAAACCTCGTGGGCTGTCTGTCATAGCCCGGGGAGTTAGGTAATGAAGAGAGAAAGTGTGTAAGTTGAAAGACACGCCTTTCGCCTAGGTCCTAAGTACTTGATAGCTATTCTCGACCATCTGAAGGGGAAGGAGGTCTCCAGAGAGGACTGAATCCCCTGCGGAAGCGAAACATTGAGGGCCTCAGATTTCTGAAAATTAATTTTAAAGTTAGTAAGATGACAGAACTTGCTAAATTCAAACATTAGGGGGGAGGGATTTGGCCTCATCCTGCAAGAAGGAGAGGAGATCATCTGCATATGCTGCAATTTTCAGGACTCTACTGCCTACCCTTAGGCCACCTATGTCCGGGTTAGATCTGACCTTTCTAAGCAAAGGTTCTAGAGTTAAGACAAAGATTAGGGGAGAGAGGGGACACCCCTGACACGTGCCATTCCCTATTGGAAAGGGAGATGAAATAGTTCCGTTAACTCTCGTAGAGGCTGATGGATTGAAATACAAGGAAGCAATCCAGGATCTCATAATCGGGCCAAGCCCCACATGATCCAGGACCTCAAATAGATAAGACCAGCTCACTCTATCAAATGCTTTTTCAGCATCAGTAGAGAGGAGACAAAGTGGGAGGTCATGGGTTTTGGCGTAGTGTATGGCGTTAATTACCTTTACTGTATTGTCCACGTGTGGGGATAAAACCTACTTGATCGGACTGTACTAGGTCAGGCAATAGAGGGGCCAGTCTGGAGGCTATCACCTTAGAAAAGATTTTTAAGTCAACATTAAGGAGTGATATTGGTCTATAACTGGCACACATCGCAGGGTCTTTACCCTCCTTATGTATGACCGCTATATGAGCCCTAATCATGTCCGGGGGGAGAGTCGCACCTGCCGACAGAGAATTTAAGGCACGCACTAGGGGGCCCAACAACTCTAACGAGTATTTTTTATAGTAGGAGGCTGGGAAGCCATCGGGACCCGGGGCCTTACTAGGTTGCATTGTCTGAAGCGCCTGAGCTAATTCCTCCTTAGTTATAGGTGAGTCAAGAACAGTTTGGGCCTCCGCCGGGAGTTTAGGCATTCCGGAGTCTGCTATATACTGTTTCAGAGCAGAGGCCAGGGAGGGGCCATTCGACTCTGGGGGACATGACGGTAGGTTGTAGAGGGTACGATAAAACCCAGCGAACTCTTCTGCAATACGGTGTGGGTCAGTATGGCACCTTCCCGTCGAATCAGTGATCGAGGGGATATAGTTGCGTGTCTTTTGTTCCCTAAGGGACCTGGCAAGCGTGCGGCTACATCTATTTCCAAATTCATAGAAATGGCGCCGTCCTCTAGCCAAGAGATATTTTGTATGTATATCTAGGCGTTCTCGTAATTTTTTACGAGCTACTAAAAGGGCTGACTTGGTATCTATGGCGTGAGTACGCTTGTGGGTCTGCTCGAGGGAAACCACGTTGGCAATCAGCACGGCTATCTCTCGAGACCTCTCCTTTTTGATGCGGGACCCATGCTGTACCAGCAACCCCCTAACCACACATTTGTGAGCAGTCCATAGTGTCAGGGGAGACACTTCCGCTGTATCATTCTCCTGGAAGTAATTAGCCAGGGCAGAGGAGACAGCCTGAGATGTGGGGATGTCCTGGAGCAGTGATTCATTGAGACGCCATTGCCAGGCTCAGGGCCTCGTGGCGGGGGATGTCAGGACAGCATGGACCATCGCATGGTCCGCAAAAGTGATAGGGTCAATCTCAGCTCCGTTTATTAAAGGAACGTCTGCGTGTCTAATGAAGAAATAATCCAATCTCGAGTAAACATCTCTAGCATGTGAATAAAAGGTATAGTCTCTCGCGTCAGGGTGGACCATGCGCCACAGTTCTATCAACTGATGAGAAAAAAACAGTTGACGGATACGTTGGAGGACCTGCTTAGGTATGTAGGACGAGCCTCTGGAGATATCTACCGAAGGGTCCAGGGCTACATTGAAATCTCCTCCCACTAAAAGAGTTCCCCCCCGCAAAATCGGCCAGTTTAGCCAGAATGCCTTCTAAGGCGGCCGCCTGGTTAGAGTTGGGGAAGTAGACATTGGCTTGAGTAAACAAAGAGCCTGCTAATTCCCCCTTTACAAACAAGAATCTACCAGAATCATCACGCAAGGCTGCCTTATACTTCCAGGGAACAGAACGTGCGATAAGAATGCTCACCCCCCTGGACTTGGACTCCGGAAAACAGCTATGGTATACGTCTGGGTATCTTGGGGAGGAAAAGGTAGGGACCGCCCCCTCCCGAAAGTGAGTCTCCTGGATAAAGGCCACCTGGACCCTCCTACTCCAAAGAAGGCGGAGAAGGGATGATCTCTTCTCGGGAGTGTTGAGACCGTTAGCGTTGATGGAGGAGAACACCAGAGAGTCCATGGCGAAGGGCCGGGGTCCTGCAAGGGGAAGAGACAAAAACAAACAGACAATGCACACAAGACTCACAGAGAGGAAAGGAGAGAGAAAAAAAAAAGGGGGGGGGGAAGGGGGGATAAAGCGAGGGAAAGAGGGAGCACAAAGGAAGGGACCAAAAAAAAAAAAAAAAAAAAAAAAACAAGAAATACCACAAATTAATTACACTCAAGGCTACACCAAGAGCGGTAAACACAAAACAGTGGGATAACCCACTTAGGCAAGTCTCAGGAGCACACCGCAGTATACGCCCAGAGAGCTGCTAAGCTAAAAACTCAAATCTAGTTGCCACCCTTTCCCCGAGCATTAGAATGGAAAATGTAACCAAGACCTTTCTACTAAGGGTGGAGAGAAAAGGGGGGCTGAACCCTTATAAAATAGTAATCCCAGCAGATCAAACGGGGGGGTGACCCCCTATGAGGGTAGGTCTTACAACTGGGTAGGGGGAGCCAAGGCACAAGAAGCTCAACAGCTAAGGAAGGGAGGTGAGAAAGTACTTTTAGATTAAAGTCTCTAGCCGTCCTCTGTTGTATGGAGAACCCTTATACACCCCCGAAGAGGAGATAAGACTAGAGACCCGCAAGGTGCCCCCTCTCGCCTAAAGCACATCACGGAACCTACCAGTCATTAACCAATATGTGAGTTAAAGGGGAACACCCTAGAAAAATACATCACATTTTTGTATTGAGAACCCTTATACACCCCCCAAGAGGAGATAAAACTAGAGACCCGCAAGGTGCCCCCTCTCGCCTAAAGCACACCAAGGGGCCTACCATTCGTTAACCAATATGTGAGTTAAAGGGGAACATCCTAGAAAAATACATCACATTTCAAGTAGACCTCCGCCAGACACCCTCCCCTCGAGGTCGTCTCCAAGACAGGGCAGAGGAAGGCGGGCGCCCCCACGGAGGCACAGGTGGCAGTGGGTAGACCAGCCAGTCAGGGAGGGAGAGCTCAGGCAGATCCAGAAACTTCTCCAGCAAAGTCTCTTGTTCCGGAGAGTGAAGTGCAAAGGTAGCTCCGTTGCGACGGATTTGGACATGGAAAGGGTGACCCCATTTATATGTGGCCCCAGAGTCCAGGATGGCTTGTAGGGTTGGTTTAAGGATTCTGTGCATGGCTAGGGTACGTCGGGAAACATCTGGTAATAGATGCACCTGGGTGTCCATAAATGGGACCGGGCCACCACGCCAGGCCTCTTGAAGAATATCTTCCTTTTCCCTGAAGAAATGGACTCTGCAAAGAACATCCCTGGGCTCCGTGGTGTCCCTACGCCTAGGGCCCAACACCCGATGGACTCTGTCAATGGTGATCTCCGAATCCGGAGGACGAGACAGGACTGTGTTAAAAATCAAGGTCACGGCAGAATGGAGCTCCGAGGGGGGAAGACTTTCAGGGATACCCCTCAGTTTGACATTATTATACCTCTATTTTCTTGATCATCGACCTGAAGAAGGATGGATCTGTTGAGGTCTCTTTGCGTAGACTGGAAATTTTCTACGGCAGTGAGGCGCTGATCCAGCGAAGCCGCCTGCTGTTGTTGAGTAGAGACTTGTGTAGATAGAGTCTGTAGTTCCATTTTAAACTCAGACATGATTTTCTCTTGTTTTTCCTCAACTCTGCGGACCATGGCTTCCAAGTCCAATTTAGTAGGCATATTGCTAAGAAGGTTCCAGATGTCCGATAGTTTAGGACGCTTTCGGCGGTGGGAGGGTGAGGCTGCATCCCTCCCAGAGAAGTCAGATAAGTCAGAGGAAGCTGGAGAGTGAGGGGCTATCAGGGTGCCAGAGAGGTCAGGTTTCAGACCCTCACGTTGGTCTAAGGCACCAGGGGCCATGGGCCCCGTCCATGGGTCTGTTTCGTTATGGGATGCTCTAGTTGCTCCTGTTGCCAGCGGGATACCGCCAGGAGAGGGCCTGGCCATATGTGGATCCATTTTTAGAGGAACATCTGGGGTCTCTGCAGGATGTATTATATTCTGAGAGGTCATAGGCTGATAGGGTAGTGACCCTGAATGTATTATAGAAGGCATGAGAGAGTGAGGCTGTAAACTTGCACCAGATCCAGCTGGGCCAGGTATTCCATTAAAAGAGGGAGGCTGCAGGAGCTCAGGGGTTAACAGTTCCTCAGTGAGAGGTGAGGATTGAAGCGTGGGGACACTGCTGGGGCCGCCATTTTGGGAGCGGGGGGGGAGGGGGGACCGGTACCTGCCGGGTGATCGCTGAAACTTCCTCCGTTGGCGGCTGGGACGGCAGCGGAGAGGAGAGCTGCGTGTCAAGCTTCTCCTGTGAGCCTGGAAGGTCCGCTGGACTTTGAGGAAGCGCTGCTAGCGGCGCAGAGGAAGTGGAAGCGCGCGCCGGCACCATTTTGGCTCCCTCCGCCTGGAGGGAGGAAGGTGTGGAGAGCAGATAACGGGCAATGTGCGGCTCCGTTAGAGAGGAGGAGGTCCCCCTGCATCCTGGTCGCTTAACCATTGCAGGTGAGCCGTTCAGAGTCGCTTTTGGGTTAATTTTTCCCTTTAAGTGGTGGTAAGTAACGCTCGGGATCCGGGAGCTCTGCAGGAGTGCGTCTTCACGGTAGTATGTCCAGGCCACGCCCCCGACACAAGGGTATTGTCTATTCTTAAGTCTAAAAAGGTCTTCTTCCTTAAGCTGGGTTTCTTGGATATACAGAATATCAGCATGCAGCCAAGCATAGATAGAGCATAGATCTTTTGTAGGGGGAATTTAATCCCTTAAGATTTAGGGAAACAATGTTAAACACCATCACTACAGCATTGCGGATAGCGAAGTGCTGGTCTGACAGTGTACATGTAAATTAGCAAAGCAAATATCACCACAAATAACAGTGCTAATGGAGGCAAAGCAGTGGAACGTACAACATTCCATAAACGTATGGAGGAACAACACAAAAATATAACTGGAGGTAGTGCACCTAGGGATGAGAGATCATAATGTCCTAGAGGGGTCGGAAATCAACAACTGAGGATATGCTTGGGCTAGGGCCTATTTGACTCATAGAGCCTGCAGGCAGGGTTAGTATCAACACAAAAGAACATCTAAACTTCCCGTCTCAGCCGAGAAGTGGCTGAATACCTGGCAATGTAGACAAAGGAGAAAGTCCACATAGAGGACGATATGTCCCTGAGATGAAGACTGTACAGTCATTAACTTCAAATGTTGTGGCGCTTGTGCTAGGCCACAGTTGTCCACTCCTCCTGTAGATATTTAGGGGAATCTGTTTCAACTGATCTTGTAACTGATCTTTCAATGGAACTTATTCTCATATTCTCTGTTTTACCATCTATTGAAGCCTATTCTAACATTTTATCTAGCCTTATTCTTAAATTATGGTTCATATCAGTCTGTAGTTTTCTCAATTCCATGTGTCCTTATCTGTACTAGTGTTAGTCTTTTAATCCTCACTAATTTTATGGTACTTTCTGGCCTGTGCTAGTTTATTTGTATCTACATAGCTCAGTCTCCTCATATGTCACAGTTTGTGAATTAATTGTTTAATGACCTAAATTAGACCTAGTTGTGAAGCCCAGATTCCCTATAAATGTAGGCACAGATTATGGGGGGAAGCATTTTCAATGCAGTGGGACATTCTTAATGCAGAATCAGTCATCATCCAAAGTGCATCATCAGAACAAGTGCATTTAAACTTGGCACTTAGGGAAGAAGACAGGTAAGCTATGAAAGTACTCCAATTAAACTTACACACAAAAAAAACCAAGCTTTTGCACATGGTATCAAAGATCTACATTAACACTTGCTGTCTTAACAATTGCTCTCATTCAAAACTACTCTCCATCTATACCACCAGTGCACACTATCCACATCAGTTCCTTTCTTCTTCCTTTTCACATGTACAGCTCTCACACACTTTTTACTCCTAATCCCTGGCCCAATTTTTTCACTAACTTTACCTCTCCCTACACACATAGAAGTTCCAAGAACCTCATCAATAGTTGCAATTTTCCCTTTCCTTATCCTTCTCCTGTCCCTTTCAGCTGTTCTCTCTGGAACATCTGATCAGTTTATATCAAACTAGAATATATTAACCCTTTCCCGACATCCGCCGTAATGGCACAGCGGATGTTGGGTATTTAAATATGGAGCTGAGCGGCTGCCATAGCTGCTGGGCACTGATCGCGAGCTTTAACTCCCAGGCACCTCGGTCAAAGCTGACCAAGGCACCATTTTGCAGCGATACCTGGGTGCTGCCATTTTGCCAGAGATTCCCGGCACCTGGAGCAATATCCAGGGCTGACATCCCTTTGGCATGACAGCCGGGAGCCTATTGGAGGCTCCCAGGCTTGTTTGCCATTCATTGCAGTGTGTTAGTGTAATGTAATTCAGTGTATTAGTGATCAGAACCTCGTAGGAGGTCTAATAAATGAAAAAAAAAAAAATAAAAAAAATAAAAAAAAATATATATATATATATATATATATATATATATATATATACACACAGTATATACACTACCGTTCAAAAGTTTGGGGTCACCCAGACAATTTTGTGTTTTCCATGAAAACTCACACTTTTATTTAACAAATGAGTTGCAAAATGAATAGAAAATATAGTCAAGACATTGACAAGGTTAGAAATAATGATTTTTATTTTAAATAATAATTTTCTCCTTCAAACTTTGCTTTCGTCAAAGAATGCTCCATTTGCAGCAATTACAGCATTGCAGACCTTTGGCATTCTAGCTGTTAATTTGCTGAGGTAATCTGGAGAAATTTCACCCCATGCTTCCAGAAGCCCCTCCCACAAGTTGGATTGGCTTGATGAGTACTTTTTGCGTACCATACGGTCAACCTGCTCCCACAACAGCTTAATGGGGTTGAGATCTGGTGACTGCGCTGGCCACTCCATTACAGATAGCATACCAGCTGCCTGCTTCTTCCCTAAATAGTTCTTGCATAATTTGGAGGTGTGCTTTGGGTCATTGTCCTCTTGTAGGATGAAATTGGCTCCAATCAAGCGCAGTCCACAGGGTATGGCATGGCGTTGCAAAATGGAGTGATATCCTTCCTTATTCAAAATCCCTTTTACCTTGTACAAATCTTCCACTTTACCAGCACCAAAGCAACCCCAGACCATCACATTACTTCCACCATGCTTGACAGATGGCGTCAGGCACTCTTCCAGCATCTTTTCAGTAGTTCTGCGTCTCACAAATGTTCTTCTGTGTGATCCAAACACCTCAAATTTCGATTCATCCGTCCATAACACTTTTTTCCAATCTTCCGCTGTCCAATGTCTGTGTTCTTTTGCCCATATTAATCTTTTCCTTTTATTAGCCAGTCTCAGATATGGATTTTTCTTGGCCACTCTGCCCTGAAGGCCAGCATCCCTGAGTCGCCTCTTCACTGTAGACTTTGACACTGGCGTTTTGCGGGTACTATTTAATGAAGCTGCCAGTTGAGGACCTGTGAGACGTCGATTTCTCAAACTAGAGACTCTAATGTACTTGTCTTGTTGCTCAGTTGTGCAGCGGGGCCTCCCACTTCTTTTTCTACTCTGGTTAGAGCCTGTTTGTGCTGTCCTCTGAAGGGAGTAGTACACACCGTTGTAGGAAATCTTCAGTTTCTTGGCAATTTCTCGCATGGAATAGCCTTCATTTCTAAGAACAAGAATAGACTGTCGAGTTTCACATGAAAGTTTTCTTTTTCTGGCCATTTTGAGAGTTTAATCGAATCAACAAATCTAATGCTCCAGATTCTCAACTAGCTCAAATGAAGGTCAGTTTTATAGTTTCTCTAAGCAGCAAAACTGTTTTCAGCTGTGTTAACATACTTTCACAAGGGTTTTCATGGGTTTTCTAAACATCCATTAGCCTTCTTACACAGTTAGCAAACACAATGTACCATTAGAACACTGGAGTGATGGTTGCTGGAAATGGGCCTCTATACACCTATGTAGATATTGCATTAAAAACCAGACGTTTGCAGCTAGAATAGTCATTTACCACATTAACAATGTATAGAGTGTATTTCTGATTCATTTAATGTTATCTTCATTGAAAAAACTTTCGAAACTTTATATATATATATATATATATATATAACAGTACAGAGCAAAAGTTTGGACACACCGTCTCATTCCAAGAGTTTTCTGTATTTTCATGACTATAAAAATTGTAGATTCACACTGAAGGCATCAAAACTATGAATTAACACATGTAGAATTATATACTTAACAAAAAAGTGTGAAACAACTGAAAATATGTCTTCTATTCTAGGTTCTTCAAAGTAGCCACCTTTTGCTTTGATTACTGCTTTGCACACTCTTGGCATTCTCTTGATGAGCTTCAAGAGGTAGTCACCTGAAATGGTCTTCCAACAGTCTTGAATTAGTTCCCAGAGATGCTTAGCACTTGTTGGTCCTTTTGCCTTCACTCTGCGGTCCAGCTCACCCCAAACCATCTCGATTGGGTTCAGGTCTGGTGACTGTGGAGGCCAGGTCATCTGGCGTAGCACCCCATTACTCTCCTTCTTGGTCAAATAGCCCTTACACAGTCTGGAGGTGTGTTTGGGGTCATTGTCCTGTTGAAAAAAAAATGATGGTCCAACTAAACGCAAACCGGATGGAATAGCATGCCACTGCGAGATGCTGTGGTAACCATGCTGGTTCAGTATTCCTTCAATTTTGAATAAATCCCCAACAGTGTCACCAGCAAAGCACCCCCACACCATCACACCTCCTCCTCCATGCTTCACGGTGGGAACCAGGCATGTAGAGTCCATTCGTTCACCTTTTCTGCGTCGCACAAAAACACGGTGGTTGGAACCAAAGATCTCAAATTTGGACTCATCAGACCAAAGCACAGATTTCCACAGGTCTAATGTTCATTCCTTGTGTTCTTTAGCTCAAATAAGTCTCTTCTGCTTGTTGCCTGTCCTTAGCAGTGGTTTCCTAGCAGCTAATTTACCATGAAGGCCTGCTGCACACAGTCTCCTCTTAACAGTTGTTGTAGTGATGTGTCTGCTGCTAGAACTCTGTGTGGCACTGACCTGGTCTCTAATCTGAGCCTCTGTTAACCTGCGATTTCTGAGGCTGGTGACTCGGATGAACTTATCCTCCACAGCAGAGGTGACTCTTGGTCTTCCTTTCCTGGGGCGGTCCTCATGTGAGCCAGTTTCTTTGTAGCGCTTGATGGTTTTGGCCACTGCACTTGGGGACACTTTCAAAGTTTTCCCAATTTTTCGGACTGACTGACCTTCATTTCTTAAAGTAATGATGGCCACTCGTTTTTCTTTACTTAGCTGCTTTTTTCTTGCCATAATACAAATTCTAACACTCCATTCAGTAGGACTATCAGCTGTGTATCCACCTGACTTCTGAACAACACAACTGATGGTCCCAACCCCATTTATAAGGCAAGAAATCCCACTTATTAAACCTGACAGGACATACCTGTGAAGTGAAAACCATTTCAGGTGACTACCTCTTGAAGCTCATCAAGAGAATGCCAAGAGTGTGCAAAGCAGTATTCAAAGCAAAAGGTGGCTACTTTGAAAAACCTATAATATAAGACATATTTTCAGTTGTTTCACACTTTTTTGTTAAGCATATAATTCCACATGTGTTAATTCATAGTTTTGAAGCCTTCAGTGTGAATCTACAATTTTTATAGTCATGAAAATACAGAAAACTCTTGGAATGAGAAGGTGTGTCCAAACATTTGGTCTGTACTGTATATATATATATATATATATATATATATATATATATATACAGTGGGGAAAAAAAAGTATTTAGTCAGCCACCAATTGTGCAAGTTCTCCCACTTAAAAAGATGAGAGTCCTGTAATTGACATCATAGGTAGACCTCAACTATGAGAGACAAAATGAGAAAACAAATCCAGAAAATCACATTGTCTGATTTTTAAAGAATTTATTTGCAAATTATGGTCGAAATAAGTATTTGGTCACCTAAAAACAAGCAAGATTTCTGGCTCTCACAGACCTGTAACTTCTTCTTTAAGAGGCTTCTCTGTCCTCCACTCATTACCTGTAGTAATGGCACATGTTTGAAATTGTTATCAGTATAAAAGACACCTGTCTACAACCTCAAACAGTCACACTCCAAACTCCACTATGGTGAAGACCAAAGAGCTGTGGAAGGACACCAGAAACAAAATTGTAGACCTGGGAAGACTGAATCTGCAATAGACAAGCAGCTTGGTGTGAAGAAATCAACTGTGGGAGCAATAATTAGAAAATGGAAGACATACAAGACCACTGATAATCTCCCTCCATCACGGGCTCCATGCAAGATCTCACGCCGTGGGGTCAAAATGATCACAAGAATGGTTACAAAAATCCCAGAACCACATGGGGGGACCTAGTGAATGACCTGCAGAAAGCTGGGACTAATGTAACAAAGTCTACCAAGAGTAACACACTACGCCGCCAGGGACTCAGATCCTGCAGTGCCAGACATGTCCCCCTGCTTAAACCAGTACATATCCCAGAAGAGTATTGGGAGAATGTCATATGGTCAGATGAAACCAAAGTAGAACTGTTTGGTAGAAACACAACTCGTCGTGTTTGGCGGAGAGTGAATGCTGAGTTGCATCCAAAGAACACCATACCTACTGGGGCTGTACAGGGACCAGGACGACTGATCCATGTACATGAAAGAATGAATGGGGCCATGTATCATGAGATTTTGAGTGCAAACCTCCTTCCATCAGCAAGGGGATTGAAGATGAAACATGGCTGGGTCTTTCAGCGTGACAATGATCCCAAGCACACTGCCAGGGCAATGAAGGAGTGGCTTCGTAAGAAGCATTTCAAGGTCCTGGAGTGGCCTAGCCAGTCTTCAGATCTCAATCCCATAGAAAACCTTTGGAGGGAGTTGAAAGTTCGTGTTGCCCAGCGACAGCCTCAAAACATCACTGCTCTAGAGGAGATCTGCATGGAGGAATGGGGCAACATACCAGCAACAGTGTGTGCCAACCTTGTGAAAACTTACAGAAAACGTTTGACCTCTGTCATTGCCAGAAATGGATATATAACAAAGTATTGAGATGAACTTTTGTTATTGACCAAATACTTATTTTCCACCATAATTTGCAAAAAAATTCTTTAAAAATCAGACAATGTGATTTTCTGGATTTTGTTTTCTCATTTTGTCTCTCATAGTTGAGGTCTACCTATGATGCCTCTCTCATCTTTTTAAGTGGGATAACTTGCACAATTAGTGGCTGACTAAATACTTTTTTTTCTCCACTGTACAGTATATATATATATATATATATATATATTAAAAATTCAAATCACACCAATTCCCTAGAACACATATAAAAGTACTTAAATGCTGTGAAACACATACACATTAGTTATCCCTGTGTCTGAAAATGCCCTGTCTACAAACCTATACAAATATTTTTCTTGTACTTATAGTTTTGGTAAATCTGGTAAAAATTTGAATAAATAGTGATCAAAGCAATAGACAGTCCCTAAAATGGTATAACTAAAATGTACACCAGGCCCTGCAAAAAAAGACAACCTATGCATCCCCATACATGGAAATATAAAAAAGTAATGGGTGTCAGAATATGGCGACTTTAAGAAAAAAAAATTTATTTGCAAAATTTTAGATCTTTAAGGGGTTAAAATGTAAATAAAACTATATAACTATATAAATAAAACTTCAACCCTAAGCAAAACATCAGATATGAGAGATACAAGTTCAGGATTGCTAAACAGCTTCCAGAAGAATCCATGGACACATATGTCACACGCTTAAGGGAACTGGCACAGGGGTGTGCATTTACTGATGTTGATGATGAAATTATAACGCAAATCATTGTATCTTGCACATCATCCACTATAAGACGCAAAGCGTTGCAGCAGGATTACTCTCTACATGACCTTCTCAAAATGGCCCGTGCCATAGAAATAGCAGATCATCAGGCCACTGTGATGGAAAAGGGGGATGACATCCAGGTGCATAACCTCAAACATAAAGCTACTGCAGACACTTCAACCCAGAAACAAAGGAAATGTTACCGGTGTGGGAAAGACTTTCCTCATGTAAATAAATGTCCAGCGTTAGGACAAACCTGCAGCAAATGCGGTAAAGAGAACCATTTTGCAACAGTGTGCAGATCAGTACTTACCAAACCTCATTACAGTCCAGCAAAACAGGCTAATGTAAAAGCCATACATCAGACTGCAGAGGAGACATCTACCACAAGTGAGGACTATGTTTACATTACTTCTACACCAAAATCCATGCAGTCTCCAAGTGTTACAATCAATGTTCTCAAAACTGATATTATTTTCACCATCGATACTGGGGCATCAGTGAACATTATAGACAGCGATACATATAAGAAATTGAAGATACAGCCCGTCTTGGAAACTGTTCAGACCAAAATCTTTTCATATGGATCTCAGACCCCATTACCAACTGTGGGAAAATTTGAAGCCGAAATCAGCTACAAGGGTAAGACACAGAAAACAAGTTTTTACATCTTAAAGGGCTCTGGAGGCTGCCTTCTCAGCTACCATACTGCCCTAAATCTGGGTCTCATTCAGATCGTCCATACAATAACTGATCCAGCTGACAAGGATGTACAAACTATGATTAATGAATTTTCCTCTTTGTTCAGTGGACTTGGAAAACTGAAGGACTTTCAAGCACATCTTCATGTGGATGAAAATGTTCGTCCAGTCGCACAATCTCACAGGCGCATTCCATTTCATCTGAGAAAGAAGGTGGAAAAAGAACTTCAATCTTTGGAAGATGATGATATTATTGAGACTGTTACAGGCCCCACTCCATGGGTCTCTCCAATTGTTGTTGTTCCAAAACCCAAAAATCATGACCAGGTGAGACTTTGTGTGGACATGCGCCTGCCAAATGCAGCTATTCAGAGAGAAAGACACATCTCTCCCATAATACATGATATTATTCATCTACTAAATGGAGCAACTATCTTTTCGAAGCTGGACCTTAATAAAGGTTACCATCAGCTAGAACTGAGTCCAGAGTCCAGATACCTAACAACATTTTCCACACATTTAGGCCTCAGGCGGTACAAACGGTTGACATTTGGTGTGTGTTCAGCTGCAGAAATTTTTCAGGATGCTATAAGAAGTGTAATCCATATTCCCAATGCTTTCAATTACAGTGATGACATTCTAGTTTATGGTAAAACCCAAGCTGAACACAATAGTGCATTACATGAGGTCTTTCAATGCTTAGCATCTCAGGGACTCACTCTAAACAAAGACAAGTGTGAATTTAACAAAACGTCCTTGGAGTTTTATGGTCACATCTTTTCAGCAGCAGGAGTACAGCCTGATCCCAAAAAGGTACAGGTGATAAAAATGGCCTCCGTTCCTCAGAATGTCAGTGAAGTTCGCTCCTTTCTTGGAATGTCCAGTTACTGTGCTAGATATATCCAGAACTTCTCCACCATTAGTGCACCACTGAGGGAACTCACGAAACAGGGCTGTGAATTCAAGTGGTCCCCAGAGTGTCAAACCTCTTTTGATGCAATTAAAAGTGAACTGTGCTCCACAACTACCATGGCTTACTTTGATCCCACTTTACGCACTGAATTGATTGTGGATGCAAGTCCGGTGGGACTGGGGGCTATTCTAACACAATACTTACCCAATAATCCAGACCCTTCCATCATTGCATATGCCAGCAGAGCATTAACGAATACTGAAAAAAAATACTCTCAGCCTGAAAAGGAGAGCCTAGCTGTTGTCTGGGGATGTGAACACTTTCATCTCTTTCTCTATGGAGCTCCATTCACCATAGTCACAGACCATCAAGCACTTCTCATCATCTTTGGAAACCCCAGAGCCAAGATGCCAGCTAGAATTGAACGGTGGGGTCTGCGACTTCAAGATTACAATTACACAATCGTTCATAGGCCTGGAAAATACAGTAATCCAGCTGACTACATATCCAGACATCCCACAGAAGAAGACGATCAAATTCTACATCAGGCAACTGAACAGTACATCAACTTTGTTGCAGTTCATGCAGTGCCAAAAGCACTTTCAGCTGATCAATTTGTGACGGCAACTGCAAATGACAAGACGCTTTGTGCTTTAATACAAATTATCCGGAATGGAAAATGGCATGAAATCCAGAAAACAAAATTTCCAGATCTTGACATCAACATTAGGGAACTGAAATCGTTCTCAAGTGTCAGAAATGAACTATCAGTCACTGAGAATCACCTAATTCTGCGAGGAACCAAACTGGTGGTTCCAAAGGCCTTGCGTCCCAAAGTACTACAGATTGCTCATGAAGGTCATTTGGGAATTGTGGGTACAAAAAAAAACTTCTCAGAGAAAAAGTGTGGTTCCCAAATATGGATTATTTAGTAGAACACACAGTAAAACACTGCAATACTTGCCAGCTTGTGACTCCTGCAGCGAACCCTGAACCCCTACAAATGTCTCCTCTACCAACGGCTGTCTGGGAGGAAGTAGCGGTTGATATCTATGGGCCACTACCTAATGGACAGTACATCCTAGTGGCAATTGATGAATATTCCAGATATCCTACAATTGCATTTATTTCGTCAACTTCAGCAACCAGTGTCATACCGGAGTTGGATACTATTTTCTCAGCATATGGTATTCCACAAATAGTCAAAACAGATAATGGACCTCCATTTAATGGACATACATTTGTACAATTTTCTGAATACCTTGGGTTCACTCACAGGAAGATAACACCTTGCTGGCCACAAGCAAATGGAATTGTGGAAAGATTTATGCGCACCTTAGGGAAGAGAGTCAAAGCAACCGCTCTGGAGCTGATACCACTGAAGCAGGCCCTGAACAAATTCCTACACAACTACAGAAGTACGCCGCACTCAACAACTAATGCTGCTCCTGCTCATCTACTGTTCAACCGAACTCCTCGCATACGCATTCCTGATGTGGCTACTCATGCACTGCCAGCTGAGTCAACTGTTAGACCAACAGACTTACACAACAAGCACAAAATGAAACATTATGCGGACAAGAGAAGACGTGCGGAGCCATCTGCTATTCGGACGGGTGATAAAGTTGTTGTTCGTCGAAAGCCAAACAATAAGACATGTCCAGTGTATGATCCAGCAGGCTATCATGTAACAGCCAAGAAAGGAAGCATGGTCACAGCTGAGCGGGATGGACACTCCATAACCAGGAATGCCTCACATTTCAAAATAATACCAGACAATGACTTTGATGAACTCTCTCAGACTGACGGAGCTGCTGTTGATAGTGGCAACTCTCAACAGGATATAGCCAGCCCATCGGTAAGCAGTGATCCGGGCCATTCTAGACGGTATCCTACCAGAGAAAGAAGAGCCCCATCTAGACTCATTGAGGAGGTTTAGCCAGGATCCTGGAACTTTGATCAGATTATATATATATATGATTGTGAACTATGTTTTCATGTTCATGTTTTTTTTTTGTTTTGTTGTTGTATTTCACCATAACTGTTCAAATGTCAAATGGGGTTTTTTTTAAAAAAAAAAAAAAAAACACAGGGGGGTGATGTAACATACAGCAAGCATTTCTGCCTCTTTAAGAGGAGGGCACAGGATACAGGAATCAGTAAGTGGCACTGCTTGCTGGAGGCTAGTGTGTTGTATATCAGAGTGTGGAGATATGAATAAAAGAAGATGCTGTTGGATTTTATCCCTGAGTTCTAATGTTTCCTGAAGACATTACAGTGCATTAATCTTTTTAATTAGTTTTTACTCTACTTTTGCGAGCCAAGATTAACAAATATAGCAATTTCTGTGTATTTTTATGACGTGTACTATGCAGGTTAAATGATAAGTTAAAATATTAGTATGGTTTGCTTCGGATGCGGTGATACCAAAGTGTAGGCTTGTTTATTATTTTACTTTTTAACACAACGGGGCACATTTATCAATCAAAGTCCGACACTTTTCTGTCTACATTTGCACCAAAATTCATAGTGCAAAGCATTTATGACATATTTATGAACAGTTCAAATGATGAACTGATGAAAAAAATCTGCAGCGGAAAATCACAGCATATCTATACTGCCTACGGAAACGCTGATGTTTTCCATATAGGTATAATAAGGGCAGAAAGTGTGTTTTGCCGTGTTTTATTACATGGGGCCTAAAACAACCATTTACTCAATTTAATAGGTGGTTAAAAAATGAGGGAACTTTTATTTCTGTCACCTATGAAGAACCAAACCCCTGGCCTCCTTCGTTCTGTAAACCCCAATATTCCAAACATGTGGTGGAGATGACTTTTTTCTTTTTTATGCTTACTTGTATAGCACCATCATATTCCGCAGCGCTTTACAGACATTGTCAGTCACTATCCCATATAGGGCTCACATTCTACATTTTCCTATCAGTATATCTTTGGAGTGTAGGAGGAAACCCACACAAACACAGGGAGAACATACAAACTCCTTGCAGATGTTGTCCATGGCAGGATTTGAACCCAGGACTCCAAACTTGGCTTCATTGGGACTCTTTTCTACATTTTCTGAGACTGCCCTCTTATAGTTCCATATTGGAAGAAGGTTTAGACTCTTGTCTCAGTGAAGATCTAGCCTAACAGTAGACTAGTAATCTACAGGAAATAACTTTAAACTCTGTCCTCTTTATCTCTTTAAAGCCAGCGGGATAAAGGCAAATGGTGGCTGCATTATATAAACCATTTAAAGGGAAGGAAGAAATCAATATTGCACACAACCTATAAACAGCACATAAAAAAACAAAACAGACATTTAGAAGGCCCGCGGTAGGAAGAATCCCCACAGTCTGGTGCACAGAGCCCCCCAAGATCCACTACATTGTGGCATATGTCAGGTCTGCAAAAAGGTTTACTATATTTCATAAGCCAATGAACTCTAGTGACTTCTATCGCATGTTGCAAAGGAGTCAATGAGATGTCATTGGTTGGTTTACTCAATAAGAGGAGGCAAACCTGGACCATGGTGGACAAGTATGAAAATGTAACTATTTATGTTATTTTTTCAGATCTACAAATTCAACTACATTGGATTGTATAAATACAGTAATTCTACAGCAAGGATAGGGGTGTCTCTGATGCATGTGTATCCTTTCCTCCCTCCCACAAAGAACTCTGTTGGGCAGCCTGCAAGGAAAGAGGCAGTGTGCCTGGATGGCAACTCCCATAAGGTTTTTCAGGCAAGTGGTTCATGGGCTGCTTTGGGTGCCACCAGGTGAGTGCCATATCGCAGATTGTCCCAGTGTAACTTAACTATTAGTAATTCCAAAATGTCTCAGCCATTTTACAAAATTGTAATCTGGGCCACAATTCAAAGCCTTATCCACCACAAACTCTCAATACTCCAATTCCACACATATGTTCATAGGGGGCTCCAGTAAGCCCCCATATGCTTTTACCTGGACCCAAATCACAATGCTGGCGTACCGGGGGACATACGTAGCTAGAGTGGACACCTGTGGTATACAGATCCTACATCCATTGATGTACTTCCTAAATGGAATGACACTCCAGGCCTAGCCAGTGGTCCTTAAGCCTCCCTGAAAAAAGCAATTAATTTGACAATACACTGATAGAGTCTAGGATAAGTCCAGCTACTAGGCTAAATGTCCTAACAAGGACAGTGGGGAGGTCGTGGTGACCAGGATATTAGTAAGTTCCCAACGTGTTTCCTCCAAAGGATTTATCAGGGTAAGTAAAAAGAAAAGACCCATCATATGGCCTGGTCGTCTGACTAGAGGTGTGGCCCTGCAGGACTTACTCCAAAAATGGGAGAAGGAGAAAGAGGATGGACCCCAGCAGATGTGGAACTCAAGCCAGGAGGAGGCAGCAATAGGGGTGATGAGGCAATGAGCCTCTGCAGCATCAAGGGAGGCCCCTTGACCAGTGGTGTGATGCAATAATCTGTAATTTTATGGATGCCAAGTCTATTTGCCAGGACCTACATTTTGGTCCTGCAGGGATAAGAGGTCACTACGGTGGATTCTGGTGCTGTCTGGCCCCTAGTGGTCGAAGGAAAGTTACCTAGACCCAGTACCAAGGACAGGTTAATGCCTCATTTGATAGGAATCACCTATTGGTGGCAGAAGGACTGGCGGAGGCAACTTCTGAAACACAAGAACAAGAGGACTCACCGCCATTGTGGCTACAAAACACCCCTGAAAGATACCCCACCTGGGAAACCCCAGAGGACCTGCATGGGGAGGCCAAGGCTTTCTGTGGTCTATGAACCACTCACCTAGTTGTCTCTCATGGAGCACTGACAATCCATACCACCCCTCTTGCAGGTCATTTTGCCTCCTCATCTCAAGCTAACCAGACCTTGCATGCAGATCTTCAAGCAGCAACTCTAGCAAGCTGCATGGGCCCTACCTCTCCAAGTATGGGAACAGGTCCTTAAAGGGGTATTCCCATGAACATAACCATATCTATATTTGTAGGTATGTAAAAGTTAAACATTTTTGCAAATATAAGAAGTTAAAAATATTGCAGAGTTTTAAACATTTTCTTTAACTATATTAGTGGTGACATTTGTTGTCCTGATCGGTTCCCAATGGATACAACCACAAATGCAGAAACTTTCTATGGTCTGGGACTTGTCAGGAACCCAGCCATGATTTTCTTACTGTAGCTGGGTTATCAGGCAGAGACACTACATGTATCAGAAGATATCCCGGCCACAATAAGGAAATCATTGCTGATTTTCTGAATGTAGAGTGGTCCTGCACTCATGGTCATATCCACTGGCAACCGATCAAGACAACAACTTGTGACCACAAGATATTTAGAGAAAATCTTCAAAACTCTGCAAAATGTTTAATTACTTATATTTGCAAAAATGTTTAACTTTTAATTATCTACAAATGTAAAAATGGTTATGTTCATGGGAATACCCCTTTAAATAGCAGACTCCTTCCATGGGAAGCATGGACAATCCTTGTTGTCAGTGGTTTGCACTGTTGGAGAGGAACAACAATTTCTCACAACTGTGTTCCGCCTATAGAGGATAACGCTGTTGCATTATCCGGCTTTCAGAAACTTCCCACCAGCACCATCCAAAGTGACATGTATTATATCACACAGTGCAAGTCATATGTAACCACAATTCAATATGCAATACAACCTACATAACATAATTACTAAAATAGTACCAACCCAAAAGAGAACATTAGCATATTTATTTTGAAATTCCTATGCCTATAACCCTATGCATTTTTCTATAGAATTATATTTTTATATAGATAAAAATATGGATATACCCAGTCACATTAGTATAAATATGGTCATGTTTAAAGAAAAGTTCCTATGCTTATGTTTATTTTTGTTAAAAAAAAAAAATTCTTAAGTGAAATTCTTATATGGTGTGTTATAACATGCAAAGCTTCCTATATATGTAAGCTTGGACTCCGCACTGTTTAATGCAGACACCCCCGCACAATCAGTTAAGGTGGCAATTTTTATAGCTATTCATAAAATGCTTATTGATGTTGGCTGTAGCAATAACTTTTGAAAATTAAATCCAGATGGAAGCACGTGTAAACTGACATTTTAAAGCCAGCTAATAGCAAAGCATGCAGGTTTAGTTCACATTTTTCCACATAGTTATGAATACTTGAATGCAGGTGCAGTAGAGAGTAATGCTTCTGTTCCATTAACTGATATTCACTAGAGAAAGATTGGTGCATGCCACATTCCTCTCTGTGTGCACAGAGAATTTCAAGAAACCAAGTTTCCTAATAATTACACAATCAAGATCAAAAAATGTTCCTTATAAGTTAAACTAGTTTTCTAAGATTATTGTTCAAATAAAATTTAGATCCAGTCATGAGGTAGAGTTATGAGACAAAGGTACTTTGAAGGTGTCTAATAAAATAACTGGTGTAAAGGGGGCCACACATTGTTCGTGGGTATGCTTCTTTGGAATATATGGACAGATTTTTAGGAGGCAAAACTTATTGGTCTTTGGCTATCCTCCATTTATTGTTGACATGCTTATTTGCTGAAACTCAACCTTGAAAGATATTCTAAGGACAACCTCTTTTTATGTTTTCCAATAATAGTTTGAATATATTAATTACAATAGTTTAATAGTTGATGGTAAGTCAGGAATTGACTCAGTAGAAAGTAACTGGATGTGGGTTAGAGATCTGGATACTGGGTTGAGATAACGGTTTCTCAACCCAATATATAGATTCTTAAATCTAATGCCAGATATCTCCAACTTCTGTACCTCTGTGTTCTAGCCTCTCCTACTATATGAGGGCTGAATAATAAGTCCTAGGATGCCCTATCTAACCTGAGGGGATGCATGGTTCAAACTATGAGGTTCTGGATAACCAACTTCTCCTCAAAACTGGCACTTTCTCTCACTCTCCAATCTGTAGGTTGACAGCAGTATTTCTTCACTGTCTCAGGGCTGCAGCAGTGTTAAGGATAGGCAATACTTCTCTCTAGTAGGAACCTCCACACACATCCATTCTCTCTAGTGACCGATACAGACTGTCATGAAGTAACTTAAAGTCTTCCCCTTACCCTGGCCAACTATGACTCTTCCAAAATGAGGAGTGTACCTCCATCCTAAGTGGAACAACCCTTACACAGAGGGAAAAACTTATGGAAGCTTGCAACTATATACATTGTAGTGGCACAGACACAATAGAATAGGCAATATAAGTGCTAAATAAATTAAATGTGGTGTCCACTGGGATGCTACAATTATCTGGGTGGTTGACTGCTAGATATTCAATGCGCAAGTGAAAGATACACTCCCATTTGTAAGATCTATGTGAACCCTAACAGTCTAACCTACCCTAACAGAAAGGATTGAAAAATACCACCAGAATTATTAATGGGAAATCCTCTTTTCATTCAGATTCATGATTTGGTGAATCATTCATGCAGAAAAGGTTCAGCAATTTATGCTGTACAAGCTCCCTTTACCTTCTTACTTTTCTACAATAGTCACCATGCATTTTTTCAGAAGTTTGTCTCGATATTTACACTTTTGGCTTGTAATGTTTTAAGTAACTATTAAATTTTTGATATTTGAAAAATTAATATTACCCATTGCAATCATTAAACACCTTACATGTTAAAGTGTGCATTGTACAAATGGAATATGATTATTTGGTGTAGACACAGACAACTGTTTTTTGAAAATTCAGTTACAAAAAAAAACAAAGTACACCTTCTTTTGAAAATGTTCTGACATGAAAAAAAACTCTCTGACAGTCTGCATAAGGTTTTTGTGCTAATATTGCTGTTTGTTTTTTTCCAAACGTGGCACCATGCATTATGGCCAAATTCTCCTCTTTAGTCTCATTCATTTTGAGTGAACCGGCAAAAATGTCCGTCATAGTGAAATATCAGGAAGAAGCAGAGAGGAGGATTGCATGAATACCCAGGCAGGCATTTGCCAATATCATAAAACAGCCTGATGTGGACATTATGTAGAGATAAAAGTAGGGGAAGAGCAAAGACAGATCTCAGGCTTCCCAGTCAGCAAAGGGATAGTAGAAAAAAAAAGACAAAAATTGATGAAATACAGATATAGGAGAGCAGGATAGATTAGAAAGATTTAAATTAAATTAGATATATGGGGAGATAAGCACTGTGTAAAAAAAAATAAGTGACTGACTGGCAATTTCTATAATATCGCACAACAGCAGTACACTATTTTTTACATACAGTCTGACTGAAGTCACCCTTTGAGTGCTAAATCCCTTTTTGTTAACAATGTTTTACATTATTCCCTGTAATGTACTGTGACAGTTCTTGCTAAGTGTCATTTATTATGTGTGCTGTATTGTCAACAGTGGTATTTTGCAGTGTACATACAATATTCAGTATCACAACACACCACAATAGACAGCTACAGTGCTCAGAAAGGAACTCACTCCTTAGTACAAATAAAAAAAGGTTGAGGCACTAAATTTGTAGTTATGTTGCTGTTTAAAGACTTATTAAAATGCAAGCAATAACAAATGTGTAAAATTTCAGTCCTCAATGGACTTTTATCAGACAGTTGGATTGCAAAGGAAAACAATTTCTTCTATTTTCTCCAGGAATCCAATTCAGTTTGATGAATATAAATTGAGGATCCAAACGTTACGTTTGTTATTATTTGGATTGCATTTCAATAAATCTTTAAATTGCAACATAACTACAATATTTCTATCTATTATTTCATACTGTATGACCGACATTCACAGTCATCCTTTGAGTGGCAAATCACTTTTTGTTGACCATTTTTGCTTTATTCCCTGTGGTGTATTGCAACAGTACTTTCTAAGCTGCTTTCATTATCAGGCCCTTTGAGGAGGCCACCAAACTGACAGTAGGAACGACTGCTGCATCCCTTTTATTTATACTATGTATAAATAGTATGTGTACATACTATTTATATATATATATTGTGGGGAAGGTAGCTTGGTAGCAGCACAGGTACGGAGTCAAACAGTCAGAGACAGGGACACAAAGCCCTGGTGCAACAGGTTTATTTAAAAAAAAAAAATGGCAAAAAAAAAAAAAACCTTATGTCAGGTAAAACAGGCAAAGTAAAACACAGCCTTAACTTCAGGCAAATAAGAAAACAAAATCCTGCTCGTCTGAGCTTCTAACTGAACAGAAATAATCCTAGCTATACGTGTGGCTTGCTCCAGACACATGAACAAAACAAAATAGCAACACGGCACAGGTCTCACCAGACTCTCAGCTCCAGACAGACCCAGGCACCTCCACTCTCTTCCAGGGTCTGCCCTGAAGTGCAGGTTCTGTAGGCTTTTATGGGCCAGTAATGAGGCCTATGACTTACACCTGGGCTGAGGCCTACTCAAAACCCGCCCTGGACAAGACGTATATTAAAAACCGGAGGCTAATATAGCGAGACCCCAGTACTCTGCCTGTCACCGTCTCACAATATATATATATATTTATTTATTTATTTATAGATATACACATACAGAAAACACACTCATGCAACAAAGGGTGTAAGAATAATAGCCTCCTCATCTTGATCACTGCCCTTCCCTGAAGCTGTAATGCTTGTGCCCTGTGTTCGTTGACATACTGCCCTACTTTTAGCAGTCCTAGCTAAATGGCTACCTCTATGTTCTTTTCCTGCTCCTGTCTCTTTAAGCATTAGTTTTGCACCTGCTTTACTTCCACCCACCTGTATGTCTGCATCTATATAAGGCAACATGCATATGACCATGTTCCTGTCACTGAGCCATGAATAACCGGCACGGACGGCACATGGATGACATTGATGTGCAGCCAGTGCCTCCACAGCCCCATTCGCTAAAGTCAGTTAGCACTGAACTGTGAAAATACTTGGTTGTGTGTATAGAGCCCTAGAGATTAATGGGTCAGTGTGTCATGAAAAATACACTGTGCGTTGTTGTGTGCATGAGGCTTTAGGCCCGGTTCATATCTGCGTTTGGATACCGAGCGTAAACCACACGGACCCCATTATAGTCTATGGGGTCCACGGGTTTCCCAGGTAAACCGCTTTTTTATGCGTATAGGTTTCCATTCGGGGGGGGGGGGGTCCCTGAGCAGACTCCCTGAACGGAAACCCAAACGCAGATGTGAACTGGGCCTTAGTTCCTGTCTTTTAGTCCCAATCACGCTGAGCAATGTGTTGTGTTTATTCCATGCATGCATTCTGTTTTATTCTAGTTTCTGTATGTCCTGTTTGGTAATTCTGTGTTTTATTTGTGTGCACGCATGTTGCTCAGTTTTTTCAAACTTATCTACCCTGTTTTTATGCTTTTTCCTGTCATGTCTGAATTTATCTGTGTGGCCGTGTGCCTCGTGATGCCTGTGGTCATGTCCCTCTTGCTACTAGTGACCAGATGCCTCCTGCTAATTTGGCCATGTGCCACCTGCTACCTGTGTTCAGCTCCGGTGTTAAGGGGGGGGGGGGGCAAACTGGGCAATTGCCCGGGGAGCTCCACTGCTGTATCGGCGTGCTGTGCACGCTGATACTGTTTAATTCTATTAGTATAATGTTGTACCGTGTTAGTCATAGAAAGTAGTGGTATTACACCATGTCTGAAGAAGAGAGCTAGCACTCTCGAAAGCTTACTTATCAAATATACTCAGCCTCTAAAAGGTATCACCTGATTTCTTCACTCTTCCACTGTTTAATTCTTTGACAGGAGCAGGGAATTGCTCTCACCATAGAGGACCGCTAGTAATGCATAGGACATTGCTGTGCAGGTGACATGATGATGTCAGTGCATCGCGCCAACTCTGCCACTATTACAGGGAGTGACTCCGGCTGCTCCACTCATTGTGGGAGCGCAGTAAGGTAAGTAAAAGATTTATTTTTTTCTGGTAAGTGAAAGGAATTACCCGCTATGGGGGCAAACTATTATTTATAGTGGGGGCTATTAAATGTAAGGGGGGCTATTGTAAGGGTGAAGTATTATTTATAAAGGGAAACTGTTAAATATAAGGGGGTTATGACATATTACAGTAGGGAAAAAAAGTATTTAGTCAGCCACCAATTGTGCAAGTTCTCCCACTTAAAAAGATGAGAGAGGCCTGTAATTGACATCATAGGTAGACCTCAACTATGAGAGACAAAATGAGAAAACATATCTAGAAAATCACATTTTCTGATCTTTTAAGAATTTATTTGCAAATTATGGTGGAAAATAAGTATTTGGTCACCTATAAACAAGCAAGTTTTCAAGCTCTCACAGACCTGTAACTTCTTCTTTAAGAGTCTCCTCTATCCTCCACTCATTGCCTGTAGTAATGGCACCTGTTTGACATTGTTATCAGTATAAAAGACACCTGTCCACAACCTCAAACAGTCACACTCCAAACTCCACTATGGTGAAGACCAAAGAGCTGTGGAAGGACACCAGAAACAAAACTGTAGACCTGCACCAGGCTGGAAAGACTGAATCTGCAATAGGCAAGCAGCTTGGTGTGAAGAAATCAACTGTGGGAGCAATAATTAGAAAATGGAAGACCTACATGACCACTGATAATCTCCCTCGATCAGGAGCTCCACGCAAGATCTCACCCCGTGGGGACAAAATGCTCACAAGAACGGTGAGCAAAAATACCAAAACCACACGGGGGGACCTAGTGAATGACCTGCAGAAAGCTCGGACTAACGTAACAAAGGCAACCGTCAGTAACACACTACACCACCAGGGACTCAGATCCTGCAATGCTAGACGTGTCCCCCTGCTTAAGCCAGTACATATCCGGGCCCATCTGAAGTTTGCTATAGAGCATTTGGATGTTCCAGAAGAGTATTGGGAGAATGTCATATGGTCAGATGAAACCAAAGTAGAACTGTTTGGTAGAAACACAATTTGTCATGTTTGGAGGAGAGTGAATGCTGAGTTGCATCCAAAGAACACCATACCTACTGTGACGCATGGGGGTGGCAACATCATGCTTTGGGGCTGCTTCACTGCAAAGCAACCAGGACGACTGATCCATGTACATGAAAGAATGAATGGGGCCATGTATCGTGAGATTTTGAGTGCAAACCTCCTTCCATCAGCAAGGGCATTGAAGATGAAACATGGCTGGGTCTTTCAGCATGACAATGATCCCAAGCACACCGCCAAGGAAACAAAGGAGTGGCTTCGTAAGAAGCATTTCAAGGTCCTGAAGTGGCCTAACCAGTCTCCAGATCTCAACCCCATAGAAAACCTTTGGAGGGAGTTGAAAGTTTGTGTTGCCCAGCGACGGCCCCAAAACATCACTGCTCTAGAGGAGATCTGCATGGAGGAATGGGCCAACATACCAGCAACAGTGTGTGCCAACCTTGTGAAAACTTACAGAAAACGTTTGACCTCTGTCATTGCCAGAAATGGATATATAACAAAGTATTGAGATGAACTTTTGTTATTGACCAAATACTTATTTTCCACCATAATTTGCAAATAAATTCTTTAAAAATCAGACAATGTGATTTTCTGGATTTGTTTTCTCATTTTGTCTCTCATAGTTGAGGTCTACCTATGATGTCAATTACAAGCCTTTCTCATCTTTTTAAATTGCAGAACTTGCACAATTGGTAGCTGACTAAATAATTTTTTTCCCAACTGTATATATAAGGGGGAGCTACAGTATGTAATTGTCCCCCCCCCTTATATTAGTCCCCTTATGTATTATTGTTCCTCCCTTATGACAGCACCTTTATAAATAATAGTTCTCCCTTATAATAGTATAATAGTACCCCCCTTATAATAGCCCCCTTGAAAGGGGAGAACTATTACATATAAGTGGGGCTATTATAAGGTTGAAACTATTATAAATAAGGGAGGAATTATTATATTTATAAGGGGGCTATTATAATGGGGAGACATATATAAGGTGGTTATTATATGAGATGACATATTATATATAAGGAGGACTATTTTATATAAGGGGCTATTATAAGAGGTGACTATTTTATATAAGGGGGCTATTATTAGAGGAACTGTTATATATAAAGGGGTTATTATAAGAGAAAAACTAATATATAAGGGGGTTATTATAAGAGGAATTATTATATAAGGGGAGCTATTATAAGGAGACTCTTATATATAAGGGCACTATTATAAGGGGAACTATTATATATAAGGGGGGTGCTATAAGGAGGAGACTATTATATATGAGGGGGCTATTATAAGGGGAAGACTTTTAAATACTGTATAAGGGGACTAGTATTTATAATGGATGAACTATTATAAGAGAGAAATTATTATATATAAGGAGCGCTATTAAATATAAGTGGGCTATTATAAGGGGGAACAATTATATATAAGGGGGCTGATGTAAGGGGGAGACATATATAAGGGGGGTATTATTTATAATGGAGGAATTATTATATATAAGGAGCACTATTATAAGAGAGGAATTATTATATATAAGGAGCACTATTATAAGGTGGGACCGTTATATATATAAGGGGGGCTACTATAGGAGAGGAATTATTATATATAAGGAGCGCTATTATAAGAGAGGAATTATATATAGGGGCTATTACAAGGGGGGACTGTTATATATAAGGGGGGCTATTATAGGTAAGGAACTATTATATATAAGGGACTATTATAAGGGGGAACTATTATATATAAGGCTGGCTGTTATAAGGGGAAGACTGTTATATATAAGGGGCTATTATGTATAAGGGATGAAACTATTATATAAGGAGATGTCTTTTATATATAAACGGGGAACTGTTATTCATAAGGGGTGACTATTATATATAAGGGGGCTATTATAGGAGTGGAACTATTATATATAAGGTGGATTGTTATAAGAGGGCTATTATGTAGAAGGGATGAACTATTTATAAGGGGGCTATTATAAGAGGAAATTATTATATCTAAGGCAGGCTGTTATTTATAAGGAAATAACTATTTATAATAGGTCTATAATAAGGGGGACATTATATGGACGGCTGTTATAATGTGGTCTTTTTTATTTATAAAAGGGTATTGTTAAAGGGGCTATTTTTAAGGGGAACTATATTTATAAGAGGGCTAATATTAATAATGTGGACTATTATTTATATGGTGAACTATTATTTATGAGGGGGGCTATTACTGATAAGGGGGAACTATTATTGATATGGGTCACTGTTTATAAGAAGGGACTATTATTTTTAAGGAGGTGCTATAATAACTGATGAGGGGGTGTGCGAAAATCTATTAGGCGGTACAAAGGTGGTTATTTGAATTGTGTGTGAGCCTAAGAGGGGGTGGTTGTTATTGTTTTGGGGGCAGAAAGGGGGCATTATTAAAGGGTCTTCCACTGGAAATATGGTGTTGTTGGTATATCAGAATTTGGGGCCCCGCTTTTAATTTTGCCTGGGGCAACAGTTTGTCTAAAACCGGCCCTGCCTGTGTTTGTCCAGTTTTTATTGTCAGTACATATTATGTGTTCTTATCCTGCTTTTGTGGGGCACCACACCACAGTTCCTTCCAGCTTTGTCAGCTGCTACCAAACCGGGACAACCTTAGGAGGTAGAGGTCTGGCAGACTCCCACCAGCAATGACCAGGTCTCGATGTGGGGTTTAAAGGGTGAGAGTGGAGTCTACTGGGATAATGCCCTTAGAGGAAGCCCCAAGGCAAACTAGTTTGGTGCATTGGTTCCACAATCCACTGCCCTTAACAATGCAACTGGGACTGGAACTCTAAGACTTGAAGAGGAAGAGTAGACAGACTTTGTTGTGGATATAGAGAGGGTGCAAATACTTCACAGTCAGAGACTCAGAGGACAAGGCTGACCTTTATTTATATGGAGATGATAATAATAATGATGACAACACTGGCCAAGACCAACAATGGCAGACCTCTGGATCCCTGCATACACTTGCAAGCATGGCAGGCTGCATACTTCATTGCTTACATTATAACAGCGTGTACCAAATGAATGACTACTGGATCATTGTACTTTTAGATCCTTGGTATAAAGCCAAAATGGGTAAACTTTTTCCTGCTTCCCAAAGGGATTTAAAATTTGTGTATTATCAGGTTAAGCTTATCTGTATACCCAGCTTGCTGCAGCTTTTAGGTAAACAACTGCCAGTGCCAGCTGCATGTCTGCCCAGGGATCCCCTGCCCACTTCTAGTTTACCCTCAGAAATCTACTGAATCTGTAGTGCCATGGTTTCAATAAGAAAGGAAAAATCAAATGATACAGCATCTGGAACATGATGAACCAAAATTATTTTACTTTGCGTGGCCAACCAAAACCACAGCAGTTGACACCCACTGGCTGCACAAGTACAGTCGTACCTAAACTGTTCATTTACTTTGGCAGATAACCTTAATCCCATGGACTTTGGCGCAGTTTGCCATGGGTATTGGCTGAGAGTGAGTTCAGTGCTGTTGGTGGCATTGTAACACAACAGTCCACTACAAGTGTGGAAAAAATTACCTTTGTATGGATCCATGAGAATTTTCACACACCTCTGGCCAATGAATATATTTGTCACTGTATCTGTCTCCTGTATCATGTTGTGTTAACTATAATACTGATGCTGCCTGCTACTCCTACACATCATCTCCTGTAACCTGGTCCATAACATCATATTCCATACTGTACTGATATTACCTACCAGAACCACCACCCTTCCCTCCCACAAAAAAAAGCCATTGCTTTTTCCAATATCAACTTCATGTTGGTGCCATATATGCTCCCATAAAGGAAACAGTCTGACACACATTTTTCTTCAAATTCAGTAGTAATTAGTTTTCTTCAAAATAAAAAACCTATCATATTTGCAGGTTCCTAAAATTGAATCATTTTTGGAGTGCTTGTAAATCCATTTGTATCCTCTGCCTACAATATGTTTTCCCCTAGACATACTTGTTACTGTCACTTTAACATAACTGTTGACTGTGTTTACCTTAGAGGGTTAAGAATGTGTTAGATAATGTCCTAAGGGTTCTAACAGTGACATGAACATGTTTTAACACAATTTAAACTCCAATTCAGAACAAATCTGCTCAGATTATGGAACTAAACCAATTAAACCTGAAGTGAAACTTCAGAGGTTCACCCATCTCTGCTGAAGGTCAAGCAATCAAGGGCTTTTGATTGGCCGCACTTGGCTGCTACTTCCTCTCAATTTCCATGGAAGCATTTTGGCAAAGTTTTTGTTAAATAAATAATAAAACAGTGAATGTGTCATGTGTTGCTGTTCATTTAACTTTAAGACCTTATAAGAACTAGATGTCTTTTTTATTATGTTCAATATGTAAAATCTTATAATTCAAAGAGGATGTACTTTGTTTTTAAACAAGTCTGTAGGTAGTTATTATCACCAATATTCTTAGATGCTTACCTTGTATCAATTCCTTTTTAGTACTAATGTTTATTCTTTATTTTAACTTTTAACCTGCATTTACACCATTATTTTTATGTCTGTTTTTTTCTCAGCAGTTTGACACAGTAGTACAGTTGATTTGCAGCAAAAAAAGTTATATGAGCATTTTTCAACCAGTAAAAACTGTAAATAAAAAGATTCCCTAAAGACTACTTCCTCTGATGCTTGATAAAGCTTGTCAAAAGAGATTTTCAAAACACAATTACATTTTATTTTATTCATCTATATTTCTTTTAACAAAAAGAAAAAAAAATGCTAATAGTAAATCAAATGTTGACATTTTCATCCAGTTCTTGCAGCACTGCTTCAACTCTTAGCAAGCAGAAATAAAAATGACCGAAGGAGTTGTCAGTCTGGATTGAGCTTCCAGAGCAATGATATCTTCTTTTTCTCTAACTTGTTTCAGAGAAAGATTTAAGAAAATAAAAAACACTGTGCTGGAGGGTGAGCCCTGCTCCAAGCATACCCCTCCTGTCTCTTACAAGCGCCTTATCTTTATTATGCCACTGATGTGTTGCAGCCCCCCCACACTGCAATAACAATCCTCTGTAGTTCCACTTGCTGAAACGAGCTGCCAATCTATAATGTTCCTAGCGATGATTAATCTGATAAATAATAAATATATCAATCTACTCTATCAGACAAGGACAAATTCTCACCAGCGGGGAGGCACAAAGCACCTCTTATAGCTGCCTATAGTGCAGAATTAATTATTTAATGTTTAATTCTTGGGGAAATGAGAAAGTTCTGATTAATGTTGTCCAGTGTCATTTCTCGCTTGTTTGATATGTGTCACATAATTTTTCCTTGGCAATAGCTCAGAAGAAGCCAGAGGCTACTGTCATCAGTATCAGCCACTGAAATTTTAAAGATTAAATTAAACTATATTTTAGAATAATATTTCCTTTTAAAAATAGCTAACTTTATGATTGAATACAATGCTGAGTTCCAAGGAAAGATACAAAGTTTTCAGTAATGGACAAAGGAACAACATTTTTAATTGCTGGCTGTCATGTAAAAATGTATTCAATTATTTTAAGAACATATTTATTTTTTATTATTTTATAATGATTCTTCTCTTATAATCCTTAAGGACTTTAGAAACTTATTATAACATGATTAAAGAATTATTTTTATTAACGATTTCCATGGAATATCAACAGGATATGCCATAATTACTATACACAGGTGCAGGTCCTAAATCCACTAAAGTCTAAGGAAGTTACTATATGGAAAGAGCTGAGCCAAGCATCACTTGGCCTTTTTATAACTCCAATAGACGTTAACCTGTTGCCGACAAAGGATGAGACTGCTCGTCCTAAATTGTGGGTACTTGTTGCATTTGGATGAGCATTCTCATCTATGGGGGTGGCACGCACGCAGGTGTAAGCTGTTTCATGTCAGCTTGTTATCTGTAAAACATGGGATCGGAGCATAGCAATCATCACTGTGACATCTAAGGGGTTTCACTAGCAACTGGATCAGGCCCTGTGCTACCTCCGAGGGGCAGCAATGTCTCTTCAGCAGGGGTTCTGTTCTGTTGCCCCGGGTCTGCCATCTCCTATTCAGACCTGGCTATCAATTATCAATTAGAGTGTATAATACTGAACCAATGATCAGAATATGGCTGGTTCAATTCCCCTATTGGGACAAAAGATGTAAAAAAGTATTTAAAAATATAAAAAATGTCCCCTTTCCCATATATAATATAAATCCCATGTCCCATGTAACATCCTGTACAATAAAACTAAAACATTAGTTAACTTGCAAGGTGGATATTATAAAAAACCCCAATATATAATAAATATATAGCCCAAAATGGTACCAATAAAAAGCGTACTGATCCATAGAATAAAGCGAACATGTTATTTATGCTGTATAATGAATGGCAAACAATTTAAGGCTAGGTTCACATCTGTGCTTGCTCACCGTTCAGGCATTCCATCCCCCATTCCACTTGAAAAATGCAGAGAGAAAAGTCCTGCAAGCATTATAGTCTATGAGGTCCGAGCGCAGGTGTGAATCTGGTGTAAAATGTTAAAAGGCAAATTTAAGTGGTGACATTAAAAAAAAGCATGTCACCCCAGAAAAAAACAAGCCCTCATATGGCTACCTCATCAGAAAAAAAAAAAAAAATTATAGCTTGTACAATGCGGCAACAAAATACCCCAAAAACATCTTTAGGGTAAAATTGGCTGCGTCAGGAAGGAAAATATGTAAGCTCAGCGAGCTTACATCAGGGTACACCCCAGGTTTATTGTGAGGGAAAAACACCAGAAGTGACTCCCCTCCCCCATTGTGATCAGCCAATCATAGGAGCTACTGCAAAATAGTGTGAAATTTGGTGTACTCCGCACAGGTTAAATATTCTTTTTTTACCATCCTCTGTGCATTCAGATTTGGAAAAATACAATTCCCCTTGATAAATTCTTTGAGGTGAGCAGTTGTCAAAAGGGGGTTAGTTTCTGGGGAATGCCACTTTACCAGCACTTCAGAGGCTCTGCAAATATAATATAGTGTCTAAACAAAGGCAATATATCTAAATCTTCCCTCTATAAGCCAAACACAGTGCTTCTTCCCATATGCATCCTGCAGTGTGCCGAAATACAAGTTTATGCAAATGTATATATAACACTGTTGCACCCACGATACCCCACTTAACAATGTCATATGCGGGTATTGACTGCTCATTGGGCACACAGCAGGGTGCAGAAGGGAACCAGTACTATTTGATTTTTGAAGCACAGATTTGAACGGTTTGGTTTTTGAATGCCACTTTTGCAGAGCACCTGAAATGCCAGTAAAGTGGGATCCCTTACATGTAACCCCATTTTGGAAACTGAATCCCGCAAGGAATTTATCCAGGGGTGTAGTGAGCAGTTTTACCTTCACCCCAAGTGAAAAGTCATATGCACATTTATTTTTGGAAAATAAATTAATGCAACACGCAAGGCTTGATAAACTCCTTGAGGGGTGTAGTTTTCAAAACTTTTCTTGGGAAATTCTACATTAATGGCACCTCCAGGGCTTTGCAAAAGTGACAGGGAGCCCAAAAACCAGTCCCCCTAAATCTACACTTCAAAAGCCAATAAGTGTGATGCTCCTTTCCTTCTAAGCCTGTGGTGTCCCCAAACAACACTTTACTGGAATAACCTGCTTAAAATTTTAGGAGCGCATAGAAGTACAACATATAGTGTACTAATATGGCATATTTCTTTAAAAATTAAAAATCTCACTTGCACATTAAATTTTGGTTAGCAATCTTAGGCTCAAAATTCTCACTATACCCCTTGATAAATGACTTGAGTGAAGTTTCCAAAATGGGGTCATAGTTTGGGAGTCAGTTTTTTAAGATGGAAACGCGAACGCTAGTGTTACCCTAGTGTTAGAGCCTCTGCAATCCCAATGAATTAAAATTGACCAAATCCTTTAAATGTGCATGGTGCTCTTTCACTTCTAAACCCTACTTCACCATACCAATTTTACTGTTTATTGTAATCTGAATAATGGTTAGCAAGATTTTACATTTACTTCAGGGCAGAGTCTGTTATATGTATGTTCTGCTGGAGCAAGAGTTCCAGGATGACTATCGCTGTGGCAGATGTGAGAATGTTGCCCATCTAGCTCAAATTATATATCTGGAAGAGAAAAATGCAACACTGAGGGCGAATGACAATCCTTAAAGGAGCATGGTGCTCAAATTATGCAATCACTGGATTAGATATGGAGGTTGGAGGGACATCAGGAAGACCAGGCAAGGAGCTAGGTGAATACAGATAACAGCAGTGGAAGGGGATCCAAGAAAAGGAAGGGCCACTCCTGTTTCTGTTCATCCAAACAAAGTTGCAAAGTTGGGGATGATGTGATGATATCAGTGTCAGGGAGAGCAGTATCCACTAGGGCAGTCATTTCTCACATCTGGGAGGACAGTCCAACTAGTAGTTGGGGAAGGGACGGTAGTGCAGGTAGGCCAAGGAAATCAGTGGTTATAGGAGACTCTATAATCAGAATAGAATAATTTGTCACCAGGACCAACTCAGCCGAATGATTTGCTGTCTCCCTGGTGCCAGGGTTCAGCATGTGGTGGAATAGATGGACAAATTGCTGGGAGGGGGCTTGGGAAGACCCAGCTGTCGTGGCCCATGTGGGTACCAATGACAGAATAAATGGTACGTGGAAGCTCCTTAAGAATAAGAACTGGGGGCGTGGCCTGGACGCGCATGGAGTAGGTCGCGTGCAGGACCTTCTCCGCTCCACCACTTGCAGCTGAGACCCGTGGACCCTTCAGAATAGTACTCATGGGCAAGCGCTTACGGAGGAGGGTGGCCCCAGGCACTCCAGCGCCTGTGGAGAGGTCTGGGAGAGCCACCCTGGACGGCTTCCTCACTCAGCAGCCTTCTCTGCCGGGCCAGGCTGCTGCGGGGCGGCCATCTTGGATTCCCTCCGCTCTTCAGGCACAGGGGTGGCAGCGCAGCCTTTCTCCTCCCGCGCTCCCCCTGTCAGCCAGCGGAGCACTGCTCCAGCAGACATCCCTGTCGGCGCCTGGGCAGCCCAGAGCTTCTCCAGCACGAGTGCTCCCACAGTCTCCTCACCCTGGGATGTCCCAGGAACTACACTTTGCTTCACCAGCACTTCTGGCAGAGCGGCATGAGAGGACCCCGGATGTCTCCAGCTCTCCAAGGGGCTCTGAGTTCAGTGGCTCTGCTCCCTCCCACACCGCTGATGAGTTACAGCCTGTGGCCACAGAGCTGGTCTCTGTGGCCCCCCACCTACTATCTTCCCCCATCGCCCCTCCCCTCCATAGCTCAGGGGGGGGATGGCGCGGTGGAAGGCGCTGGCGTAGGGGCTCCTCCGCCCCACACTCCCAAGGATTATGGCTCCCCACCCCCAGTCCTGTACCCCCAGAGCTGCCTCCCAGGTCCATCTTCAGCACCGCCACCTTTGGTGGACCTCCTTCCTCAGCTACCTACTAAACAAGACCTTAAAAGTATGGTTGCGGAAATCACAGCATCCTTCCGATCTGAAATTGCTACCCTCCGCACTGATTTACACTCTATTGCTAATTGAATGGATACGCTGGAGAATGACCATGACACTACCAGGGACTATGTTGCCTCGCTGCATGATACTACCGCTAACCAGGGATCAGCTATACGGGACATGTAACGTCACTTAGAGGATCTTGACAACAGGGGTCGGCGCAACAATATACGCGTCAAGGGACTCCCGGAGGCTGACCAATCTGAGGATCTGCCTGCTCTGCTGGAGGCTGTCTTCAACACTATACTGCAGGAGCCCCCGTCCCACAAAATTAAGTTTGACAGGGCACATCGAGCCCTTCGACCCAGAGGATCCTCCGCTGCACCCCGTGATGTCATCTGCTGCCTCCACGACTTCACCCTTAAAGAGGCTATAATGAGCAAGGTGCGCAAACTCAAAGACTTTGAATTTGAGGGAGCTCAACTACAACTTTATCAGGACCTTTCGCTAATCACCCTCCAGAAACGCCGCCATCTCCGACCCCTCCTCCAGATCCTTCAGGAACACCAAATTCCTTACCGGTGGGGTTATCCGTTTGCTCTCATTGCACGTAGGGATGGTCGCTCCGCTACGCTTCGCTCCCCCTTCCCCTTGCCGGATTTAACAGACTGGGAGCTAATCCCTCCACCCCCTCCCCCACCACCGGTTTGGCATCGACTGGAGCCCAGACGACGTCATGCACCCTCCGCGACGGCGACCGCTCGGAGGCCCCGACTGGAGACTGGTTCCTGAGGAGGATGCTCCTCCTTGAGACGTTTTTTTTTTTTTCCGGTAGTGCTTTGAAAACTGCAAGCCTTAGCGTTATGTTTGCTTCTCTTTTTCCTTTTCTAGGTCTACGGGTCTCATCTATTATGCTTATTATTGGATTGTTTTAGCGGAGTGGGGTGGGATGGGGTTTTCGGTGACTCCCCTTCCATCCTTCTTTTTACTGGTGGTTGGGGATCTGCCGCCTCCCCTCCGACCTCTTGTCCACGCTCTCCCCCCTAAGGGGATACTTGGACTGTGCGGCCATTGATCCTGGTTGGACCTCTGGCTGTCCTCACTGGTCCCCAGGCGAGTGACTTAGCCTCGCCCACAAAGTATTGTTTAATTGTTATACTTCTTACTTTGTCATTTATGTTGTCTTTTGCCTCCCCCCCCCCTTTCCACCCTCCCTCCCTGATCTAGAGACCTTGCCTCGACTTTGGGTTCCTGTTTGTGGATCGCCCTTCTGCCTCTTCGAGGGAAACCTGCCAGCGTCATGTGAGATGGGTGAGCTTATTACAATCCGCCACTGTCCTCCAATCCTGAGTCCCAATGGTTAGGTGCGTGACAATTAATGTCAAGGGCCTGGGTTCCAACACTAAAAGGCGCCATGTCCTTAGAGAACTCTGCTCCTTATGAGCGGATGTGGCGTTTCTTCAGGAGACTCATTTTGACCGCTCCGGTACCTTTGCCTTCGCTAAGCACTACTTTCCCATAGCTTTTTCGGCCTTCCACGATCGACGCAGAGCTGGGGTGGCTATCTTTCTTTCCCGTTCCTGCCCAATTACAGTGACGACCTCCCACATAGACCCAGGGGGCTGATTTGTTATTCTGGAAGGGCTCCTTCATGGTGCCCCGATTGTTTTATGCAATGTCTATGCCCCTAACTCAGCGCAGATCCCATTCTTGCGTCGGGTATTCTCCCCGCCTGCGCGCTCTCCCGGCATCAGCTTGGCTTGTGGGGGGAGACTTTAACATGGTCTTCTCTGAACGAGCGGACCCATTGGCGTTACCCCAGGGCCCAACCCCCCATAGGATGGCTCAGCTTGCACAGGAGTTCCGTAAGCTGATCCGCGCCCATTCTTTGTACGACCTTTGGCGAGTGGACAACCCTACTGCACGCTCTTACACCTTCTTCTCTCACCCTCATAACACTCACACCCGCATTGATTATTTCTTTGGTAATGCTCCCGCCCTTCGTTTGCTCAGGGACACGAACATTGGCTCTCTCACCTGGTCTGACCATGCCCCAGTTGTGGTTACTCTATCTACGACCCCAGTGCCTACTCGCCAATGTCATTGGCGTCTTAACGAAACATTGCTCAAATCACCGACCTCCCTTGAGATCCTGCGCATACACTTGATGGATTATTTCAGGGACAACTTAGGTTCGGTAAACTCTCTTGCCATTCTCTGGGAAGCCCATAAGGCGGTCATGAGAGGACATTGTATCGCATTGGCTTCTAGGCTTAAAAGGGACAGACAGGCCCAGGAACAGCTTCTCCAAGCTCGTATTCGGTCCCTTATGACAACTTTGGCAGCACATCCATCCCTGGGGGTTCTTCGCCGTTTGGTTTTGGCACGGGCTGACCTCCGTGATTTGGAGACCCACCATGTGGAATGACTTCTCCTTTATACTCGCCAGAGGTTCTTTGAACGAGGTAATAAGTCTCACACCCTCCTGGCAAGAACCCTCAGGGATCATCAGGCCTCCTCCACACCACACTCTGTCCGTGACTCCACGGGTACCCTTCAACACCACCCTGACGCTCTGGCGCTGGCGTTCCTCTCTTACTATTCTAAGCTGTATAACTTACCCCCCCCCCCCCCGCGAGCACTACCCCCTGGGGATGACTCAGCACTGCTAGAAGACTATTTAAAGGATTGTTGTCTCCCACGCCTGCCTCCTGAGGCCTTGACTTCCCTAAACACTCCCATCACCAGGGAGGAACTAGAGGGGGTCCTGAGGGACCTCCCAAATGGGAAGGCCCCGGGCCCAGATGGGTTCACTTACAATTATTATAAGGTTTTCCAGGGTGAACTTTCTGCTCATCCATTGTCCCTCTTCAATTCCTTCCTCTTAGGCTCCCCCATACCCCCGACTATGCTCTCCTCACTGCTCACATTGGTCCCTAAACCGGGTAAGGACTTGCAGGACTGTGCTAATTATCGACCGATTGCTTTGCTGAACGCGGACCTGAAACTCTTTACCAAACTCCTAGCCAATAGGTTAAATGCTTGGCTCCCTCTGCTTGTCCATAAGGACCAGGTGGGATTCATCCCCTGTCGTCAGGGTGGTGACAACACCAGGAGGACTGTGGATTTGGTGGAGGTGGCCAATCATTATTCTACCCCGGCCCTTCTCGAGTCTGGACGCTGAAAAGGCTTTCGACCGCATAGATTGGTCATTTATGCATGCTACGCTTAAGGCGTTCAGGCTCACGGGACCTTTCCTCACAGCTATCCAGGCCCTCTACTCCCTACCCACAGCAGCAATCAAGCTTCCCCATGCATCCTCGCCCTTCTTCCCTATTCGAAATGGCACTAGGCAGGGTTGCCCCCTGTCTCCCATCATATTTGCCCTCTGCATTGAACCGCTGGCAGCCAAGATTAGGCGAGACCCTAATATCAAGGGGATCATGGTCCAGGATAAGGAATTTAAGGTCTCTCTTTTCGCAGATGATGTACTCCTCACTCTCACCTCCCCTCATACTACCCTTCCAAACTTGTTGCGCTTGCTGGAGACCTATAGCGATCTCTCAGGATACAAGGTGAACCCTGCAAAGACTGAGGCACTCCCACTCAACATTCCACAGGACCTTCTCCTTCTCCTCCGCAGTAATTACGATTTCCAGTGGCGGGAGTCCTCTATCCGCTACCTGGGAGTCCATATATCCACCTCCTACGCGACCCTCTATTCGGCAAACTACCCGCGGTTGTTTCGTGAGTTAAGAGCCCTATTGGACAAATGGCAACCCTTACCCATCTCCCTTTTAGGGAGAATTGCCGCAGTCAAGATGACTCTCCTTCCGAAGCTACTGTATTTTTTCGAGACACTCCCGGTTGCGATTCCTCGGGGAGAATTACGGAACCTGCAGAAAGCTATTTTTCAGTTTATCTGGCAGGCAAAACCACACCGAATACCCAGATCTGTTATGCTGGTGGATAGGGGGTCTGGGGGTATGACCGTCCCACATCTGCTACATTACTATTGGGTGTCCCACTTGCGCCATATCCCACTTTGGGCGGCTATGCCAGCATATACTAGATGGGTGCAGATAGAGAAGCTCTGGCTGGCTCCCATGCATCCTAACGCGCTTCTGTGGGTTGGCTCTCCCCCCGCTCCCCCTGCCTCGTACCTGCTGGGCCCTATTCGGTTTACTAGATCTATTTGGTCTGCCTGTCGTACTAGATTCTCCCTGATGTCCCAGCACTCATCTATGGTCTCCATACTATACAACCCCCTTCTCCCGGAAAGCCTGACCTCTGCCATGACTAAGGTGTGGTCTAAAGCTGGTCTTTACCGGATTGCGGACATGGTTGATCCTGGAACCTTGGAACTCAGGTCCTTTGCCTACCTTATAGCTAACCAAAACCTGCCAGGTTCTGAATGGTTCCATTATTTACAGGTGGTTCACTTTGTTCACTCCCTCCATGGGTCCCTTAAAGTGTCACTGCCCACCGCTTTTGAAAAGATTTGCCGTGCAGGTACATCCACTAGGGGCCTTATATCCTCTATTTACCAACTTCTTACCTCACAAACTACAGGCTCCCCAGTTACCCATCGCTATATGCTTAAATGGGAGGAGGCGGTGGGTAGACCCATCTCCCAGGAACAGTGGCGGATTGTATGGTCTCGGGCCCAGAAATCATCTCAGTGCATTACATTTCGGGAAGCGCAGTATAAGTTGTTGATGCATTGGTATCATACCCCGGCTCTCCTCCATGCTTTAAACCCATTGGTTCCCCCATGGTGCTGGCGCTGTGGAGCTGCGGTGGGTACCCTGCACCACATCTTTTGGACGTGCCCTCTCATCCTAGGTTTCTGGAGGGAGGTCAGGACTTTGACGACTGCTCTCTTTTTGCAAGAGGTCCCTCTTGACCCTCTGGTCTATCTCCTGAACCTTCCCCCCAGGCACCTGAGCAATAAGTCATCCAGGCTTTTCTTGCACCTTTGTACTGCAGCTAAAATTCTCATAGCTAGAAACTGGAAGAAAGTGAGTCCCCCATCTGGTCTTGAACTTGTGGCTAGAGTGAAGGATGTGAGGAGTCTTGAATGCCTGACCGCGGGCCTAAACAACTCACAGGAGGCCTTTGGGGCTATCTGGGCGCCCTGGGATATGTATTGTACATCACAGGGTCTCTGATCTCTAGTCCTCTTCTCCCCTCCCCCTCCTTTCCTCTGGTTCTACCCTTGTCTTCTTAATCCCTTCATCCCTCCCCTCCCTTCTTTACTGTCTAATTTGAATGCATATTGCTTAAGGGAGAAGAGGCGGATAGCCTCTACCTACCTCATTGTTTTCTGCTTGTTTGATCTTTTTTCTCTTTATACCTTGTTAATGAAAAATTTTTTTCAATAAAAATTACAGTTAAATAAAAAAAAAAAAGAATAAGAACTAGAGAACTAGGATTCAAGCTGAAGGGAAGGACCTCCACGGTTATATTCTCTGGAATACTGTCTGTACCATGCGCTACACAGAAAAGGCAACAGGAGCTTATGGAGTTAAATGAATGGCTCAAGTCTTGGTGTAATAAAGATAGGTTTGGGTACCTAGATCACTGGGCTGACATTTAATTGGAGTACAAGCTGTTTGTCAGAGATGACTTGTACCTGAATGGAAGGGGGTCTGCTGTGCTGGGGGAGAGAATTCTAACAGGAGGTGGCAGAGAATTTAAATTAGGAATCAGGTGGGAGGGCCAGGAAGATATAGAGGTAGATAGGTCAGAGAGAGGACAGGCTGTAGTGGTGGGTGGAGAAGTGGATTGTAGTGGGAGGATTAGAACAGTTGATAGAGAGATCCATTTATTACAATTGAACAGTATAGAAAAGAAAAATAAAATGAAAATAAATGTGTGAACATGGATGGCAAGTGAAAATGCCAGAAGCCTAGCAGGCAAACTGGGGAAGCTTGAGGCGCTGGTCCAGGAGGAACATACTGATGTAGTTGGTGTAGCTGAGACGTGGCTAGATTCCTCACATGACTGGGCTGTTAACATTGTTGGTTTTACACTGCTTTGCAAAGACAGAGCTAAAAGGAAGGGAGGTGGAGTGTGTATATATGTCAGAAGTGGCATGAAAGTGAGTGTGAAGGAGGCAAATGTGAGTGAAGATTGTGAGGATGTGGAATCCTTGTGGGTGGGATTGCATAAGGATGGAGCCAAAAATAAAATACTTCATTATATAGACCCACCAACATAACTGAGGAGTTAGAGGATCAGTTATATAAGCAAATTGAGTGGGAGGTACTGTGGCCTTGATTGATGGCTACCCGGATATTGACTGGAGTCATGGTTCTGCATCGTCTGCAAAGGGGAGGAAATTGCAGGACAATTTTATGGTCCAGCTTGTAAGAGATCCAACCAGAGCGCATGCTCTTCTGGATCTGATCTCTAATGATACAGGACTTGTTGGAAATGTCACTGTTGGCAAAAACCTTGGTAATAGTGACCATAATCTAATCTCATTACACATAAATTGTAAAAAAGAAACAAAGTTGGGAGGGAAAAACCCTTCAATTTTAAAAAGACCAACTTTTCAAGGTTAAGGGCGGTACTTCAAGACATAGACTGGGAGCAGCTATTGTCAAGTAGTGATACAGAGGTTAAGAGGGAAACTTTTAAATCCATGTTGTAAGTAAGTATATAGCAAAATGTTTACCCATGGGGAACAAGTATAAACCCCCATGGCTTACAGCTACAGTTAAAAGCGTGATAAACAATAAAACAAGGGCAGTTAAAAAAAAATATAACTCCGAGGGTTCAACTGTAGCCTTTGAGAATTGCAAAGCACTCAATAAAATCTGTAAAAGGAAAATAAAATCATCTAAAATACATAATGAAAGACAGGTGGCTAAAGAAAGCAAAACTAACCCCAAAAAATTATATAAAGAGAACCTTTCTCCACCTGTACCAATTCAAGCTCTTAGCATCCATGTATAGGAACCACACCACTAATTTCAGCACAGTTGGAATTTTCTCTCTAGCTCCCACCATTCCTGAGCAACAAGCACAATTGGTTTTGGTACCTGATGTACTATTTCAGCTCTGTAATGTCAGAACAGCAGTGTCTGGCAGGGGGGCATAATTCAGAGTTCCAATCAGAGGCAGCCAGTGCCAGAATGCCGAATCACACCCCTTGCATGCTCCTGTCTGACACCGCCCTTCTGACATACGTCATGAGCCTAAATAGCAGGCACCAAAAATAGCAGCATTGATTGCTCAGGAACAGTGGAGGCTAAAGAAAAAATTCCAACTGTGCCAGAATTAGTGGAGTAGCAGCTATTAAATGATGTAAGGAGGTGGTGAAAGGCCCTCGTTAAATATATAAATGAAAAAAACGAAGGTCATAAATGGTAGGTCCCCTAAATAATGGTAATGGAGAGTTGGTCACCAAGGACTATAGATGGGCAAACCCCTCAAGATTTGTTTAGAAATCACAGATGGTGCAACTAGGATCCTACAGAATAACAACAGATCACAGAAGAGGATTTCCTCAAAAAATACAGATAAAAATAAAATATAACCTTTATTATTACAACATAAAAAAGGGGACAAGGCGCGTGAATACAAAGATGAAGTGGCAGTGGTCCCGCTATCATCTATCCCTATGCTGTGACAGTATGATGTCACAGTACAGGGATAGTAAAAAAAAAAAATTGGTGACAGTGGGTGAATAAAAAAAAAAAGTCATAGTGGAGCTACCGCTGCTTTGGCTGGCAGTGGCCCCACTATGTATAAACACTTTTGCTTTTGAATTTAGCGCCAAAGTACCTGCTCAATTGCTAAATTCAAATGAGCCAATCACAGGAGAGCCTCTGCCACTTTTTTATTCAATAGCAACAGTAGCTCTTCTGTGATAGCAGTGATGGTCCCACTATTATCTATCCCTGTGCTGTGACACTATGATGTCACAGCACGAGGATAGTATAAAAAATTGGTGCTAGTGGGTAAAAAAATAATTTTTTACTCATTGCCACCAATTTTTTTTTACAGGGATTGATAATAGCAGGAGCACTGCAGCTATTATCAGCAGTGGTCCCACTTCCACAGAAGAGCCATTCAATAGCGACAGCGGCTCTCCTGTGATTAGCCCATTTGAATTTATCCCCAATGCACTTGCTATGGCGCTAAATTCAAATGGGCCAATCACAGGACAGCTGTTGCCGCTATTGAATTCAATAGTGGCAACGGCTAAATTCAAATGGTCCAAGTGTCTGTGCATAGCAGGGCCACTGCTGGCAATAGCAGCTGCAGTTTTGCTATGATTTTCCTGTTTTTCACACACTGCCGTTAATTTTTTTATTTACTAGTGGTCCCACTATCATCTTCTCACAGCGGGCATTTTAGTTAGTCCGAGACAAATCCCTAATTATTCTGTTTCCGTAAAAAACAAAAAATTTGAAATATTCAAGTTGAACCTAGTTAATTCTAAATTGATTCGCTCATCTCTACTGGGGACCAAAAAAAAAAGCTAAATACTAAATACTAAATGGGTTCTTTAGCTCTGTATATACAGAAGAACAGAGAGTAGTTGATGTAGCTGTCACCAATGCTAGTAATACATCATCCCATTTACTAAACTGGATAAAGATAGAAATGGACCAAGCCAAGTTAAATAAATTAAGCATGAGCAAGACTACGGGTCCAGATGGATTACACCCACAAGTACTTAAAGAACTCAGTCCAGTGTGCTGTACCCCTATTCATTTTTAGGGATTCTCTAGTTACTGGAACAGTGCCAAGTGACTGGCACAAGACAAATGTGGTGCCTGTTTTCAAAAATGGCTCTAGCTCTACCCCAGGTAATTACAGACTGGTGAGTTTAGCATACATTATGGGGAAACTATTTGAGGGGCTCTTAAGTGACTATATACAGGAGTATGTTACTGTATATAATATTCTAAGTGACAGACAGTATGGTTTTGCTAAGGACAGAAGTTGTCAGACTAACCTGATTTGTTTTTATAAAGAAGAGAGTACAAATCTGGACAGAGGGGAGGCTGTGGATGTAGTGTCCCTGGACTTTGCAAAGACGTTTGAAACTGTCCCTTACAGACGTTTAACCCCTTCACGCATTCTCACGTACATGTACAGTACAGACCAAAAGTTTGGACACACCTTATCATTCTAAGAGTTTTCTGTATTTTCATGACTATAAAAATTGTAGATTCACACTGAAGGCATCAAAACTATGAATTAACACATGTGGAATTATATACTTAACAAAAAAGTGTGAAACAACTGAAAATATGTTTTATATTCTAGGTTCTTCAAAGTAGCCACCTTTTGCTTTGATTACTGCTTTGCACACTCTTGGCATTCTCTTGATGAGCTTCAAGAGGTAGTCACCTGAAATGGTCTTCCAACAGTCTTGAAGGAGTTCCCAGAGATGCCCTTACACAGTCTGGAGATGTGTTTGGGGTCATTGTCCTGTTGAAAAATAAATCATGGTCCAACTAAACGCAAACCGGATGGAATAGCATGCCGCTGCAAGATGCTGTGGTAACCATGCTGGTTCAGTATTCCTTCAATTTTGAATAAATACCCAACAGTGTCACCAGCAAAGCACCCCCACACCATCACACCTCCTCCTCCATGCTTCACGGTGGGAACCAGGCATGTAGAGTCCATTTGTTCACCTTTTCTGCGTCGCACAAAGACACGGTGGTTGGAACCAAAGATCTCAAATTTGGACTCATCAGACCAATACACAGATTTCCACAGGTCTAATGTCCATTCCATGTGTTCTTTAGCCCAAACAAGTCTCTTCTGATTGTTGCCTGTCCTTAGCAGTGGTTTCCTAGCAGCTATTTTACCATGAAGGCCTGCTGCACACAGTCTCCTCTTAACAGTTGTTGTAGAGATGTGTCTGCTGCTAGAACTCTGTGTGGCATTGACCTGGTCTCTAATCTGAGCTGCTGTTAACCTGCGATTTCTGAGGCTGGTGACTCTGATGAACTTATCCTTCGCAGCAGAGGTGACTCTTGGTCTTCCTTTCCTGGAGAGGTCCTCATGTGAGCCAGTTTCTTTGTAGCGCTTGATGGTTTTGGCCACTGCACTTGGGGACACTTTCAAAGTTTTCCCAATTTTTCGGACTGACTGACCTTCATTTCTTAAAGTAATGATGGCCACTCATTTTTCTTTACTTAGCTGCTTTTTTCTTGCCATAATACAAATTCTAACACTCCATTCAGTAGGACTATCAGCTGTGTATCCACCTGACTTCTGAACAACACAACTGATGGTCCCAACCCCATTTATAAGGCAAGAAATCCCACTTACTAAACCTGACAGGACATACCTGTGAAGTGAAAACCATTTCAGGTGACTACCTCTTGAAGCTCATCAAGAGAATGCCAAGAGTGTGCAAAGCAGTAATCAAAGCAAAAGGTGGCTACTTTGAAAAACCTAGAATATAAAACATATTTTCAGTTGTTTCACACTTTTTTGTAAAGTATATAATTCCACATGTGTTAATTCATAGTTTTGATGCCTTCAGTGTGAATCTACAATTTTTATAGTCATGAAAATACAGAAAACTCTTGGAATGAGAAGGTGTGTCCAAACTTTTGGTCTGTACTGTACGTGGGAGAATGTGGTTAGTTACCGCATCCCCACGTACAGGTACGTGATGGTGATCGAGAGGGCTCAGAAGCAGAGCCCGTGCGATCACCATGGGAGCCCGGCTGTATTTGACAGCCAGGCTCCCGCTGCAACAGCGGGGACCAGTGATAACACCGATCCCCGCTGTTTAACCCTTAAGATGCCGTGGTCAATAGCGACCGCGGCATTTTAAGTGTTTGCTAGCGGCATTGAGTGCCGCGGGCGGCATCGGGAGAGGTTGTTAGCTGTAACTGACAGCTAACACCCTGCTCCTTAACCGCCGATCGGCGCTCAACGCCGATCGGGGTTTTTAACCCCTTGGATGCCGCGGTCAAACATGACCGCGGCATTCAAGGGGTTCCGCCATCTTGCGGGCGGTATCGGAACCGGGTGTTAGCTGTAACTGACAGCTAACACCCTACTCCATAACCCCCAGTCGGAACTCAGTTCCGATCGGAGGTTTTAACCCCTTGGATGCCGCGGTCAAACATGACCGCGGCATTCAAGGGGTTCCGCCATCTTGCCGCCCCCCCAGCACCCCCTGCGGCGAGATCGGGGGGTGCCGATATCTATAATCTGCAGCCTGGGGTCTGCCAAGTGACCCCAGGCTGCCTGGAGACCCCACTACCTGGTTGATCCTGCCGAGACCTGCGGAAGTCAGCACTGTGTTTCCATAGCGCTGACTTCCTGTATAGACTGCAAGACACTTACATGCTTGTGTCTTGCAATCTATAGTACTGAGCTCTGGCTCAGGTGTCCTAATGGGACACATGAAAAAGTAAAAAAAGTATGTGAAAAAAATTTATAAAAGAATAAAGCCCCAAAAATTCCCTTTTCCTATATAAAATTAATTATATAAAAAATAAACCTAAAAATTAATAAAAACAATACATATTTGGTATTGCCGCGTCCGTAACAACCTGTACAATAAAACTGAAACCATATTTAATGTACACGGTGAACATCGGGGAAAAAAAAACCGCAAAAAGTAATTTGGGGCTAAATTGACGGTTTATTGGAAAAAAAGTAATTTTTCATTTTAATGTCCCAATGTTAATAAAATTTGTGAAACAGCTGTAGGGTCAAAATGCTCACTATACCCCTTGATATTTTTTGTGAGGGGTGTAGTTTTCAAAATGGGGTCACTTTTAGGGGGCTTCCACTGTATTGGTACTTTGGGGGCTCTGCAAATGCGACATGGTACCTGAAAACTATTCCACCAAAATCTGCCTTCCAAAAGCCAAATAGCGCTCTTTCCATTCTGAGCCCTGCCATGTACCCATACAGCAGATTACGACCACATATGGGGTATTGCCGTGTTCAGGAGCAATTGTTTTGCAAACTGCGGGGTGCTTTTTCTCCTTTAACCCCTTGTGAAAATGAAAACTTTGGGGATAAAGTGACATTTTAGTAATGTTTCATTTATACATCCCAGTGTTAGCAAAATCTGTGAAATGGCAGTAAGGTCAAAATGCTCACTATATCCCTTGATGAATTCTGTGAGGGGTGTAGTTTCCAAAATCAGGTCACTTTTTGGGGTTTTCCTTTGTATTGGTACTCTAGGGGCTTTGCAAATGAGACATGGCACCTGAAAACTATTCCAGGAAAATCTGCTTTTCAGATGCCCAGTGTCACTCCTTCCCTTCCGTGCACTGCCATTCGCCCAAACATCAGTTTACACTCACTTGTGGGGCATTTCCGTGCTTGGGAGAAATTGCATAACAAACTGTGAGATGCATTTTCTCCTTTAACCCTTTGTGAATGTGTTAATTTTAGGGCTAAATTAAGGAATTAGTGGGAAAAAATTAATTGTCTAAATTTCACCTCCATATTGTTTTAATTCCAGTGAAATGCTTAAAGGGTTAACAAACTTCCCAAATGTTATTTTGAATTATTTGAGGGGTGCAGTTTTGAAAATGGGGTCATTTATGGGGGTTTCTAATATATAGGTCATTATAATCCTCTTCAGAACTGAAGTGGTCCCTAAAAAATTAGTTTGGGAAATTTTCTTGTAAATCTGCAAAATCGCTGTTACACTTGTAAGCCTTCTAACATCCAAAATAAATTACAGGACGATTAAAAGATGATGCCGATATATAGCAGAGATATGGTAGATAATATGTATTAATGTATTTGGGTGGTATGACTATCTGTCTGAAAAGCAGAGCATTTCACATTTTGAAAATTGCGATTTTTTTCCAAATTTCCATCAAATTTCCTATTTTTTTTATAAATAAATACAAAAATATTCATTAGTGTTTACCACTAACATGAAGTACAATGTGTCACGAGAAAACAGTCTCAAAATCACTTGTGTAAGTTAAGTCGTCTCAAAGTTATTGCCATATAAAGTGACACATGTAAGTTTTGAAAAATGAGGCCTGGTCCTTAACGCACTTTTGGGCTCGGTCCTGAAGGGGTTAATGCATAAAATCAGGTCCATTGGCTTGGAAAATATAATTTGTAATTGAATTGAAAAATGGTTAAAGGATCAAATCCAGAGAGTTGTAGTCAATGACTGCAGCTCAGACTGGTCCTCCGGTATAAGTGGTGTACCTCAGGGTTCAGTGCTGGGTCCACTGTTATTTAACTTATTTATTAATTACATAGATGATGGGATTAATAGCGCTGTCTCTATTTTTGCAGATGACAACAAGCTATGTAGTACAATGCAGACTATGGAGGATGTACGTAGGTTACATGCAGACTTGGAACAGACTGAGTGTTTGGGCATCCACATGACATATGAGATTCAATATGGATCAATGTAAAGTTATGGATCTGGATAAAAATAATCCACATGCAACATATGTCCTAGGAGTAAAGTCACTGGTAGAGGACCTGGGTGTACTTGTATATCATAGGTTAAATTACAGCATGCAATGTCAATCAGCTGCTTTTAAGACCAGCAGGATATTGTCATGTATTAAAAGGGGTATGGACTTGCAGGACAGGGATGTAATATTACCACTATATAAATCATTGATGCGGCCCCATCTGGAATATGCAGTTCAGTTCTGGGCACCAATTCATTGAAAGGATGTCGTAGACTTGGAAAAGGTTCAGTGGAAGGCCACAAAATTGATAAGGGGCATGGAGTACCTCAGTTATGAGGAGAGATTAAGGCTAAGGCCCAACGTTATGGAAACACAGCATTTATTGGTGCAGATTTTACTGTGGTTTTTCGAGTGGCTTGAAAAGGAATGGAAAATGAAAAGGAAGTACTTAGTTGTTTCCCTTCTGTTAAATCCACTCCTGTCTTTGGCTCAAAAAAACGCAAAATCTGCAGCAAAAAATGCTGCCTTTCAGCAACATGGGGCCGTAGCCTAAAAGAGTTAAATGTGTTTAGTCTGGAGAAGAAGCATTTAAGGAGAGGTATGATAAACCTATATAAATATATAAATGGCCCATACAATAAATATGAGGAAAAGTTGTTCCATGTAAAATCCCCTGAAAAGACAAAGGGGCACTCCTTCTGTCTGGAGAAATAAAGGTTTAAAGCCTTAGTTTCATTTTTAATGCAAAATATCATTGATGCTTCTGGTAATGTTAGAATTTTTATTTCCTTTAGTCATGCCCTTTCCCATCCACTGGTTTAACTTGATGGATATATGTCTTTTTGCAACCATACTAACTATGTAATAACTGGAGAGCTGACTTTTCACAGTACCACAAGCATGGCATGACAAATGGGCATAAAACATACCCAGTAGCAATTCTTCCTTTCTGCTGCCATGTGCCCAAACAGCAGTTTTCCATGATGAAATTGCTTAACAAATGATGTGATGCATTTTCTCCTTTAACCCCTCATGAAAATATACATTTTAGAGCTAATAAGGGTATTAAAAAATCAAATGTCTAGATTTCACTTCTATATTGTTTTAATCCTTGTGAAACACTTAAAGGGTTAACAAAGTTCCCAAATTATTTTAGGGGTGCAGTATTGAGATTGGGGTGATTTATGAGGGGTTTCCAATATACTGCATAGGCCTTCAGAACTAAAGTGGTCCCTTAAAATGGGTTTGGGAAACTCTCTTGAAAATTTGGGAAATGGCTGTTACACTTGTAAGCTTTCTAACATCCAAAATAATTTGAAGGCTGATTAAAAGTTGATGCTAATATAAAGCAGATATATGGTAGATAAGATTTATTAAGTAATTTGGGTGGTGTAAGCATGTCACATTTTGAAAATTGCAAATATTTCCAAGTTTCCACCAAATTTCATACTTTTTCATAAATGAATATTGATGTCACGAATAACCATTCTCAAAATTGTATAAGTTAAAGCAACTAAAAGTTATTGCCACATAAAGTGATTCATGTCACGTTTGAAAAATGAAGCAGTGTCCTTATTGTGTTTTTTTGATGTGTCCTTAAGGGGTTAATGGAAAGCAAGGCCATCTCTCCATGTACAGTGGCTTGCAAATTTTTTCACATTTTATCACCTTACAACCACAAACTTAAATGTATTTTATTGAGATTTTAAGTAATAAACCAACAAAGTAGCACATAATTGTGAAGTGGAAGGAAAATGATACATGGATTTCAAAATTTTAATCAAATAAAAATCTGAAAAGTGTAATGTGCAAAATTATTCAGCCCCTTGTACTCTGATACCCTAAATAAAATACAGTTCAATCAATTGCCTTAAATTTAGTTAATAGATTCCAGCTGTGTTTAATTTAGTCTCAGTATAAATACACCTGTTCTGTGAAGTGGTTTGTTAGAGAACACTAGTGAGCAAACAGCATCATGAAGACCAAGGAACTCACCAGACGGGTTAGAGATAAAATTGTGGAGAAGTTTAAAGCTGGGTTAGGTTATAAAAACATATCCCAAGATTTGAGCAGCCCAAGGAGCACTGTTCAATCCATCATCCAAAAATGGAAAAAATATTCTACAACTGCAAACCTAGCAAGACATGGCCGTCCACCTAAACTGACAGATCAAGCAAGGAGGGCACTGGTCAGTGAAGCAGCCAAGAGGCCCATGGTCACTCTGGAGGAGCTGCAGAAATCCACAGTTCAGGTGGGAGAATCTGCCCACAGGACAACTATAAGTCGTGCACTCCACAAATCTGGCCTTTATGGAAGAGTGGCAAGAAGAAAACCATTGTTGAAAGAAAGACATAAGAAGTGCCATTTGCAGTTTGCCACAAGCCATATAGGGGACACAGCAAACATGTGGAAGAACGTGCTCTGGTCAGATGAGACCAAAGTTGAACTTGTACAGCACACTTTTCAGATTTTTATTTGATTCAAATTTTGAAAACCATTTATCATTTTTGTTCCACTTCACAATTAACTACTACTTTGTGTTGGACTATCACTTAAAATTTCAATAAAATACATTTAAGTTTGTGGTTGTAAGGTGACAAAATGTGTAAAAGGTCAAGGGGGATGAATACTTTTGCAAGCCACTGTATATGGCAAGGTATTCATTGCAATCAATATGCTAGCATATTCAATAGTATAAATACACAATTGCATACATTTGGCTGTATGTTCATCGGGACTAGACATAAACAAACAAAAAAATAGCATTGTGTAAATCTATCAACCCAGGATAACCGTACAGGAAGCTGGACTGTCACGGTGACCTTATAGGCACCAGAAGTCCCAGGAGAGGTGCACAGGGTAATAGGGAAGTCAGTTAGATGTGATGCTAGTTGGAGTAAGGAGACACCAGCAGGTCCCTGGGCAGAGATGGTGAGTGGGTGTCAGTATTCCTCTACAACTAGGAGCTGGAGCCCATGGAATAGCTGTAAGGAAGACAATGTCCAGGCCAGGATCAGTTGAACTTCTCACTGCTTTATTGGAACAGGCATCTGCTGGTTCACATGTCCTGTAGTGGTGAGCTGTGGCAAAGTGGCTTGTAGCTGGCTGAAACCTCACCATGAATTAGCAGAGAGTCTTAAATGTCTGCATTTCCAGCTTCTGGTCCACTGCAGAAGTTCAATTAACTTGTAGAGGTAGGTGCAGGCTGTCAGGGTTGTAGTTCTGCTCAGCCTGATGTAATCATGTCCTCTTAGTAATGCAGGGCGCTGTAATACAGCTTCTCTCCTCTGCTGCTGCTGTGGCTCTTCCTCACAACACACAGTATCTAGACCACAAAATGGCTACTGCCACACAAATACTTGCTTCTTCTTCCCTGGCTGTATGCTTACAGAATTCTACTTCCTCTCTCTGCTATGACTATTTCCTGTTCCAGCTACAGATCCTCCCAGTATACTATGTGGTGCTAAATTTAACCTTATAGGGACCACAACTCACCAGGACAAGTGATACCAGAAAACAATAGCTTGAAAACATTTCACAACTGAGTACAGTATGAACATGACAACATATACTAACAATCATAACATGAAAGGCACTTTTATGGACACTGTGTTTCGGTATGATTATGGGGATACCAAATTTATATGGTTTTATTGACATTTTAACCCCTTAACAAAAATCCAAAACTGTGCAAAAATATATATTTTTTAAAAGTCGCCATATTCTGACACCCGTAACTTTTTTATACTTCCATGTATGAGGATGCATAGGATGTCTTTTTTTGCAGGGCCAGGTGTACTTTTTATTTATACCATTATAGGGAATTGATATTGCTTTGGTCACTTTTTATTCAAATTTTTATCAGAGCCAAAACAGCGAAAAAACGGCGGTTTGGCACTTTTGATTTTTTTTTTCCAGCTACGGCATTTACCATATGGGAAAAATATTTCTACAGATTTGTAGACCAGGCATTTTTGGACACAGGGATACCTAATGTGTATGTGTTTCACAGTATTTAACTACTTTTATATGTGTTCTAGGGAAAGGGGGGTGATTTGAACTTTTAATATTTTTTATATTTTTTTATATTTTTATTTTATTTTTTATTTTGCATTTATTAGACCCCCTAGGGGGTCTTGAACCCCAGGGGGTCTGATCACTAATGTAATGCATTACAATGCTAATGCATTGCAATGCATTGCAAAAAAAAGGCGCTTCTATTGCAGGCTACATAAATTAGCCTGCTATAGAAGTTAATAAAAGACAGGCATGGGAGCCTTCACAAGGCTCCCGGCTGTCATAGCAACGGGACACCGGCCATGGAACTTGCTCCGTGTGCCGGAAATCCCCGGGAAAATGGCGGCGACCGCGCGCCTCCAGTAAAATGGCGGCTCGGTCAAAGCTGAGTACTGTCAGAGGGGGCATTCCTTCCACCTAGTGATGACGCTGAGCTGTAAGGAATGCCTCCCCAGTACAGAACTATGGACGAGCACAGTCAGGGAGGGCGTTCCTCACAGTGCAGCTAGACTTTCAGGAATGCCCTTCTAACAGTGAACGGTGAAATTTAGACTTCCCGATATCTCCAGCCCCGGGGCACATAACGGGAAACCCGATAGTGTGCTGAATTCAGCGCGCTATGAGCTTTCTAGCGGTATGTAAAACCGCATATACTGTACATGAGGACGTGTAAGGTCCTCTTTAATGCCACCTGGATAAAGGAGGTTAATGATATAACTGAGATTGAGAAATCTATAAAAAAAATGTTATTGTGTTAATTTTTTAAATACAATGGGGAAAAAAATATTTAGTCAGCCACCAATTGTGCAAGTTCTCCCACTTAAAAAGATGAGAGAGGCCTGTAATTGACATCATAGGTAGACCTCAACTATGAGAGATAAAATGAGAAAACAAATCCAGAAAATCACATTGTCTGATTTTTCAAGAATTTATTTACAAATTATGGTGGAAAATAAGTATTTGGTCAATAACAAAAGTCCATCTCAATACTTTGTTATATATCCTTTGTTGGCAATGAGGTCAAATGTTTTCTGTAAGTCTTCACAAGGCTGGCTCACACTGTTGCTGGAATGTTGGCCCATTCCTCCATGCAGATCTCCTCTAGAGCAGTGATATTTTGGGGCTGTCGTTGGGCAACATGGACTTTCAACTCCCTCCAAAGGTTTTCTATGGGGTTGTGATCTGGAGACTGGCTAGGCCACTCCAGGACCTTGAAATGCTTCTTATGAAGCCACTCCTTCGTTGCCCTGGAAGTTTGCTTGGGATCATTGTCATGCTGAAAGACCCAGCCACGTTTCATCTTCAATGCCCTTGCTGATGGAAGTTTGCACTCAAAATCTCACATTACATGGCCCCATTCATTCTTTCAAGTACACGGACCAGTCATCCTGGTCCCTTTGCAGAAAAAAACAGCCCCAAAGCATGATGTTGCCACCCCCATGCTTCACAGTAGGTATGGTGCTCTTTGGATGAAAATCAGCATTCACTCTCCTCCAAACAAGACGAGTTGTGTTTCTACCAAACAGTTCTACTTTGGTTTCTTCTGACCATATGACATTCTCCCAATACTCTTCTGGAACATCCAAATGCTGTCTAGCAAACTTCAGACTGGCCCAGATATGTACTGGCTTAAGCGGGGGGGGGGGGGGGGGCATCTGGCACTGCAGGATCTGAGTCACTGGCAGCGTAGTGTGTTACTGATGGTAGCCTTTGTTACGTTAGTCCCAGCTTTCTGAAGGTCATTCACTAGGTCCCCCCGTGTGGTTCTGGGATTTTTGCTCACCGTTCTTGTGATAATTTTGTCCCCACGGGGTGAGATCTTGCGTGGAGCCCCTGATGGAGGGAGATTATCAGTGGTCTTGTATGTCTTCCATTTTCTAATTATTGCTTCCACAGTTGATTTCTTCACACCAAGCTGCTTGCCTATTGCAGATTCAGTCTTCCCAGCCTGGTGCAGGTCTACAATTTTGTTTCTGGTGTCCTTCCACAGCTCTTTGGTCTTCACCATAGTGGAGTTTGGAGTGTGACTGTTTGAGGTTGTGGACAGGTGTCTTTTATACTGATAACAATTTCAAACAGGTGCCATTACTACAGGTAATGAGTGGAGGACAGAGGAGCCTCTTAAAGAAGAAGTTACAGGTCTGTGAGAGCCAGAAATCTTGCTTGTTTGTAGGTGACCAATACTTATTTTCCACCATAATTTGCAAAAAAATTCTTAAAAAATCAGACAATGTGATTTTCTAGATATGTTTTCTCATTTTTCCTCTCAAAGTTGAGGTCTACCTATGATGTCAATTACAGGCCTCTCTCATCTTTTTAAGTGGGAGAACAATTGGTGGATGACTAAATACTTTTTTTCCCCCACTGTATATAAATGTAGACACTGCATCACCATTGATTGTTTGGAATGCCTTTAAGACTTACTTTTGAGGCTTCCTGATCAAAAAAGTTTCAGGTTGTAAAAAAAACTTGTTGAAGGAGGAATTATTATTGGCTGAAGCTTATAAAGTAAATGTAAAGAAAATGAGTTTATTGAGGATTTACCTGAAATTAATGAAGCCAGGGATAACTACAGTGCTGGCCAAAAGTATTGGCACCCCTGCAATTCTGTCAGATAATACTCAATTTCTTCCAGAAAATGATTGCAATCACAAATGCTTTGGTAATATCATCTTCATTTAATTTGTCTTCAATGGAAAACCACAAAAAGAATTGTCAAAAAGCCAAATTGGATATAATTCCACACCAAACATAAAAAAGGGGGTGGACAAAAGAATTGGCACCCTTTGAAAAATCAGGTGATGCTTCTCTAATTTGTGTAATTAACAGCACCTGTTACTTACCTGTGGCACATAACAGGTGGTGGCAATAACTAAATCACACTTGCAGCCAGTTGAAATGGATTAAAGTTGACTCAACCTCTGTCCTGTGTCCTTGTGTGTACCACATTGAGCATGGAGAAAAGAAAGAAGACCAAAGAACTGTCTGAGGACTTGAGAAGCAAAATTGTGAGGAAGCATGAGCAATCTCAAGGCTACAAGTCCATCTCCAAAGACCTGAATGTTTCTGTGTCTACCGTGCACAGTGTCATCAAGAAGTTTAAAGCCCATGGCACTGTGGCTAACCTCCCTAGATGTGGACGGAAAAGAAAAATTGACGAGAGATTTCAACGAAAGATTGTGCGGATGGTGGCTAAAGAACCTCGACTAACATCCAAACAAGTTCTAGCTGCCCTGCAGTCCGACAGTACAACAGTGTCAACCCGTACTATCCGTCGGCGTCTGAATGAAAAGGGACTCTATGGTAGGATACCCAGGACCCCACTTCTGACCCAGAGACATAAAAAAGCCAGGCTGGAGTTTGCCAAAACTTACCTGAGAAAGCCAAAAACTTTTTGGAAGAATGTTCTCTGGTCAGATGAGACAAAAGTAGAGCTTTTTGGGAAAAGGCATCAACATAGAGTTTAAAGGAAAAAAAAAGAGGCCTTCAAAGAAAAGAACATAGTCCCTACAGTCAAACATGGCGGAGGTTCCCTGATGTTTTGGGGTTGCTTTGCTGCCTCTGGCACTGGACTGCTTGACCGTGTGCATGGCATTATGAAATCTGAAGACTACCAACAAATTTTGCAGCATAATGTAGGGCCCAGTGTGAGAAAGTTGGGTCTCCCTCAGGGGTCATGGGTCTTCCAGCAGGACAATGACCCAAAACACACTTCAAAAAGCACTAGAAAATGGTTTGAGAGAAAGCACTGGAGACTTCTAAAGTGGCCAGCAATGAGTCCAGACCTGAATCCCATAGAACACCTGTGGAGAGATCTCAAAATGGAAGTTTGGAGAAGGCACCCTTCAAATCTCAGGGACCTGGAGAAATTTGCCAAAGAAGAATGGTCTAAAATTCCAGCAGAGCATTGTAAGAAACTCATTGATGGTTACCAGAAGCGGTTGTTCGCAGTTATTTTGTCTAAAGGTTGTGCTACCAAGTATTAGGCTGAGGGTGCCAATACTCTTGTCCGGCTCATTTTTGGAGTTTTGTGTAAAATGATCAATGATTTGACTTTTTTTTCATTCTCTTTTGTGTTTTTTCATTGCAAGCAAAATAAATGAAGATATTATTACCAAAGCATTTGTGATTGCAATCATTTTCTGGAAGAAATTGAGTATTATCTGACAGAATTGCAGGGGTGCCAATACTTTTGGCCAGCACTGTATCTATTGAATTTAAAAAAAAAAAAGCACAAAGAGATACATTTATTTAAAATCAAGAGGTTTTTATGCAAGGGGAAAGAGTAGGTAAAATACTTACAAACATGTCCAATATTCAAAAAAGGCGAGATGGTGTATATGCAATTACAGATAACAGGGGTAAAATACAAACTGATAGCAGTGTGATTGTTGAGGAATTTAGGAAACAATATGAAATGCTATTTACTACAAATTGTGGCAAGAAGACATGTATAATTAAAGAGCTGCTTTCAAGTTTGTCAAGGTTATCATTGGAGGCTGTATCAGTTTTGGAGGCTTCTCTATCACTTGAAGAATTAAATCAAGCATTAGATGACTGGTCAGTGGGGAGAATGCCAGGGATGGATGGTCTTTCATTGCAGGTAAATATTAAGTTTAGAGATATTGTCATACCTAGGTTATTTGATGTTTTGAGATTTGCAAATGGGCAAGGTAAACTTTCTAGTTCTATGGATGAAGCATTAATTGTTGATATATTAAAACCAGGCAAGGAAGAGTTTAGTTTTCTCTGCTAAATAGCGACACAAAAATCTTTGTAAATAGATTGAATAAGGTTATGGGGGAGATTGTACATAGCGATCAGTAAGGATTCTGTCCAATGATATCCACCACTGATAACTGAAGACATTTATTTGCTAAGTTGCAATTTTTTTGTCTGGACGTGATAGAGTTGTTCTTTCAGTCAATGCTGCCAAAGCTTTTGACAGCAACAGGTGGCAGTATATCTGGACAGTGTTGTATTGATTTGGATTCGGTCTACGTTATATAAATTGGGTTAAAATGCTATATCGAAATTCTTCTGTAAAAATTTTGGATAACAACGATGTGCCAGAGATTAAGTTATCTCAAGGAACTAGACAGGGTTCTCTCTTGTCTCCCATACTCTTTACTGTGGTTGTAGAACCATTGGCAGTGTTTATTGGACAAGACCGATGATAATTGGCTTTGAGTTTGGAAGGATGTTTGAAAAACTGTCATTGTTTGCAGATGATATATTGATATCTGTCTAATTTGATGTTGACAGTTCCTTGAATATTTAACAAGTTGAAGAAATTTGGAGCTATATCCGGCTTAAAAATTAACAAAAAGAAGTCAGCATGGCTTCCTTTGAGGTGTATTAGTTTGGATATGGAAATTGGTGTTTCAGTTTTGAGCAAATTTGAATATCTGGGGATAGTAATATCCAAAAATCTAAAGGATTATTTGAAATTAAATGTGGATCCTTTTAGATATATATGAGGGATCTGGAGGAAACCTAATTTTCTCTTTAGGGCTAGAATCAATATTGTAAAGATGCATGTGTTACCCAAATTCCTATTCATTGTTATTATGCTTACTTATATAGCTTAATCATACTCCACAGCACTTTACAGTCATTGTACCATATAGGGCTCATAATCTACATTCTCTATCAGTATGTCTTTGGAGTGTGGGAGGAAACTGGAGTGCCCGGGGGAAACCCATGCAAACACAGGGAGAACATACAAACTCCTTGCAGATGCTGTCCCTGGCAGGACAGCCAGTCCTTGAACCCAGGACTCCAGTGCTGCAATACTAGCCATTGAGCCACTGTGCCACCCAACATTCTCAAAAATTTCCCTATCTGGATTAGTATGGAAAAAAAAATGGATACTATTACAGAATATCCGAATTTATATGGACTGCAAAAAAAGCTTGTATCAAACTTTTGATTTTACAAGCTTAGCAGTCGGAGGGAGGCTTATCCTTGCCCAATTTTTTTCTCTATTTTATTTCAGCCCAGTTAAAGTATCTTAAAATGTCTGATGCATATATCATTTTTGAGATTATGTGGGGCTGGTTTAATGAGAAGTTTGATTCCATATTTCAACTATTGGAATATGGATAGTTAGATGTGCTTAAATATAAGAAACTATCATTATGTTTGTTGATGCATAAACTTTGGGTACTTAGTATGCAAATGCAAAAATTAAACACATCTTTATCTATGACAGCTATGTGGGAAAGTAGATACCTCATATCAGTGAGTGATTTGGACTTTGGATTACCTAATAAGAGGTTTATAGTGTTATCAAATTTTGGATGAAGGGATAGTTAAAAACCTTCTACCCATTAAACTGAAATGGCATGAGGATTTGGGAGGGTTTACGGATCAACAATTGGTTTAAATTCGTGGCCAAACCTTCTCTTTTTTTTTTTATTCAAAATTGTATTACAATTTTAATGTTTGTTACATACAGAGAAGGTAACCCAAAAACAGTATAAGGCAGGACATACAATAAACAAATCGTATAACAAGCATGGAAGAAGATAGATATTGTAAGATGGCAATGGAATATTTTGAGATGATGATTCGTCTATCACTGCGGTCAGGTATCCGACTGGGGAGAGTAAGGACACGAACTTATGATATTGTGTCAAACAACACGACAGTTAGAGACACATGACTATCCGTGGTGCACGCAATATAAAGAATTATGTGTGTGTGGGGGTGGTGTTAAAGTTAGTAGGGAAACGGCAAAAGGGAAAAGTGGGAGATGGAACGGTGAGGAAGATGAGGGGGCAAACTTTCTCTTTAACCCTAAGTTTGGGTTTTATACAGACACAATTTTTTTATTTTTCATCGTACCTGTAAGACCCCAAGATTTCTCCATAGAATTAAATATAGGGAAGACGATTTATGTCCAAGTGAGTGATGATGCTGATTTGGTCCATATTTTACCTTTATAGATTTTGGGATCATGTGATCGAAGATATGAACAAGGTATATTTATTGAATTTTTTTCCCGAAAATATATTATTTTAGTTTAATACCAAAACCAACAAAACTGAATATAAAGCTTTTATATTTGGCTTGTATACTGATTGCTAAAAAAAAAAAAATGATCATCACATTGTGTTCCCACTTTGAAGGAATGGAGAGATTTTGTGGTAAAAATTTTATTATTTCAAAAATATGAAATTTTGAAATAGGACAAATCGTCCCAATTTCATAAACAAGGGAAATTTACATTGGAAAATATGTCACCCGAACAAAAATCTTTATTTAATTTTTAATTACTTGCTTGGCCATAATGACCATTGTTAAATTTGGAGGAAAAAGGAAGAAGATTGCAAGCCTGAGAACATCATTCCAACTGTGAAACACGGGGGTGGAAGCATCATGTTGTGGGGTTGTTTTGATACAGGAGGGACTGGTGCACTTCACAAAATAGATGGCATCATGAGGAAAGAACATTATGTAGCAATACTGAAGCAACATCTCAAGACATCAGCCAGGAAGTTAAAGCTTGGGCGCAAATGGGTCTTTCAAATGGACAATGACCCAAAGCATACTGCCAAACTGGTTACAAAGTGGCTTAAGGATAACAAACTCAATGTTTTGAGGTGGCCATCTCAAAGCCCTGATCTCAATCCTATTGAAAATTTATGGGCAAAGCTGAAAAGGCAGGTGCAAGCAAGGTGACCTACAAACATAGCTCAGTTACACCAGTTCTGTCAGGAGGAATGGGCCCAAATTCCTACCAACTATTGTGAGAAGCTTGTGGAAGGATATCCAAAACATTTGATCCAAGTAATACAGTTCAAAGGCAATGGTACCAAATACAAATGAAATGTACAGTGGGGAAAAAAAGTATTTAGTCAGCCACCAATTGTGCAAGTTCTCCCACTTAAAAAGATGAGAGAGGCCTGTAATTGACATCATAGGTAGACCTCAACTATGAGAGACAAAATGAGAAAACAAATCCAGAAAATCACATTGTCTGATTTTTTAAGAATTTATTTGCTATTTATGGTGGAAAATAAGTATTTGGTCACCTACAAACAAGCAAGATTTCTGGTTCTCACAGACCTGTAACTTCTTTTTTAAGAGGCTCCTCTGTCCTGCACTCATTACCTGTACTAATGGCACCTGTTTGAAATTGTTATCAGTATAAAAGACACCTGTCCACAACCTCAAACAGTCTTTTTGATTGAACAAAAACTCTTTATTGGCAACACATCTTATTTCCACAAGGAATAACAAGGGGTTGGCGACGCAGAGTTACAAATCCACAATCAATGACTAAGAGTCATCCTTAAGGGATGCGGCGCAGCATACGGCGGGAAATGCATTTTATTCCTACCTAGCATGCTGCACTACAAACCTACTCTAACATTGGTCAAAACATAAAGCATAGAACTGTGACAAACAGAAGGGGGAAGGGGGGGGAGGTCACAGGCCCGAAGCTTTATTTAAGACCACAACACACGAGGGGGCAGGACAGGTAAAATACAGGCAATGATACACTCCCTATACTACCACTACTTCCTACCCTACATAGCATACATTTCTGAAAACAAGGTTAGACAAAAAGCATACAGTACATGTGATGGGAGGGGGAGAGGAGAGAGGGGAAAGGGTAGGGGGTAATCACAAGGCCCGAAGCTTTATTGAATAACACAACACACATGGGGGGGAGAGGGGAGGGGAGAATGCCGCCGCCGCCGATGGTGGTGGATCAGTCCTCTTCCTCCTCTTCGCCGTCCAAGCTATCCAAGATGGAATAGTCCCGTTGCAGACTGTGGATAAGCCTGCAACAATCCTGGAAGGAGATGCTCTCCCTCCGCAAAACCAGTCTTTTCCTGGCGAACCAGATGGCATCCTTGAAGCAGTTCACAAGGCGCCAGGCTGCCTGGATGTCAGTCTCTGCGTGAGTCCCCTGGAAAAGTCCATACATCACCGCGTGGTAAGTCAGACCCCTCCTGGGGACGCAGTCTTCGAATTCTTCCTCCAGCTCATCCAACAGACCCTGAGCGAACGGGCACTCCCAAAAGATGTGCAGAGATGTTTCCTCCTTGTAGGGGCACCGCGGGCAATAACTCGTCCGGATCAGGTTGCGGGCGTGCATGAATGACCTCGTTGGAAGACCTCCTCCGACAGCCATCCACGACAGGTCCTTGTGTCCGTTGGTCAGCGAGTTTGAAGAGATGTTTTCCCAAACGACCTCCGCTGTACTCGCTGGCAGAGCTGGCACCTCCTCCAACGAATCCCTCGCTCGGATGAGCTTGTGGATCGTTTTCGGTTTCCAGAGATCCGGCTTCAGACCCTCCAGTTGGAACTCCCTCACGAATCTGGTCACGTCTGCGTAGAACCACGGGACGGTCCAGTTGTAAGGGACAGAGCTGTCCCACTTCTTCCAGCCGAGCTCTCTCCAGAGGGGGAGCAGGAACAAACGGGACATGGTCTTCCCCGTGGATCCGTTAGCTGTCCTCAGGGTTCTGCGGACACAATCACAAACAAAAGCAACCCTTAGTAAAGTCGGAATATCTGGGATATTCTTACCTCCCCTTCAGATGGCTCTTGTACATGCGTGTCCGCTTCACCCGATCCATCTTGGAGCCCCAGATGAAGTGGAAGACGGTCCTGGTGATGGCCCTCGACATCGTTGCCAGCGGCGGCCATGCCTGTGCCGTGAACAGGAGTACAGGCAAGATCACGTTCCTCAGGACCAGCGCCCTCCCTTCGATAGTAAGGTTCCGGAGACTCCACAGGCCAATCCTCTGGTTGACCTTCTTCAGACGTTCGTCCCAGGACTTCAGGGCTGCGCCCTCCTTCCCGAACCAGACTCCCAGGATCTTGATGAAGTCCGGTTTAACTGTGAAAGGAAAGACAGCAGGGGAGGCCAGATGCCACGCCCCGAAGAGCATGGCCTCTGACTTTCCGCAGTTGACTTTTGCCCCCGAAGCCTGGCCGAAGCGCTCGCAGGTCCGGACGAGTGTTGACACCGACGCCTCATCAGTGCAGAAGACAGTCACATCATCCATGTACAAGGAGCACTTCACTTCGTATCCACCTGGACCCGGTGCAGTGATTCCTCTGATCTCTCGATTCTGCCGGATAGACTCCGCGAAGAGCTCTATAACGCAAACAAAAAGGAGAGGTGACAGAGGACAGCCTTGTCTGACTCCAGAGCTAACAGGAAAGGAGTCAGTCTTCCAGCCATTCACCATCACCGAGCTGTGAATATCAAAATACATCAGGCTGACATAACGACAGAACATCTTACCCATACCAAGTTGGCGGCGTGCCTTGGCCATGAAGGTGTGAGAGACACGATCAAAGGCCTTCTCCTGATACAGGCTGATCAGGGCCACATGTGCACGGTGGTCTCCGATGTAGTGCAATGTGTCTCTCACCATGGCCAAGCTGTCCGCGATCCTACGACCTGGAATCCTACAAGTTTAGTCCGGATGGATGATCGTGCCGACGACAGCCTTCAGTCTCGTAGCCAGAATCTTCGCCAGGATCTTGTAGTCCACGTTGAGAAGAGTGATGGGTCGCCAATTCTTCAGCTCGCATCGTTCTCCCTTCCGCTTGTACAGGATCGTGACCAGTCCCTCCCGCAGTGACGGCGGCATGGTACCCTCCGCTATCATTTCCTCATAGAGATCTTTCAGATCCGAACAGATCAGGTCCCCCAGAGCTACGTATAGCTCGGCCGGGAGACCGTCACTGCCCGGAGTCCTTCCGACCCTAAAGGATTTAACAGCAGTGAGCACTTCCGCCGCCGTCTTTGGGGCATCGAGCGTAGCAGCACCTGTAGGATCAAGCTTGTTAGTGATACCTGACAGGAGCTCCTCTTCTGCGTCTTCATCGGTGGGCTTCAGGGAGTAGAGGTCGCGGTAGTAGTCGTGGACGACTCCCATCACTTCCGTCTTCCCCCGTCTGATGTTTCCGTCTGCATCCTTCATCTCTGTAACAGGCGTGTGTCCTGAGTGGAGCTTCTTGAAAAAGAAAGAATTACACTTCTCACCTTTCTCCAGCTGCTCCACCTTGGAACGGAAGATGGCCTGCCGTGATTCCTCCTCAAAGTGCCTCTTGAGGCCCCTCTTGGTTTCCTCCAGCATGCCCCTGATGTCCCAGCCACAATGCTCGAGATCTTGAAGGGAACGAAGCTCGCGCTGCATCTCCTTCAGGTCACTCTTGCGCCGGGCCACCTGCTGACGGCCTCTCGCCTGTAAGAAACAACGGATGTTGACTTTCACATATTCCCACCAATCCGACAACCTGTTGAAAGAAAACTTGTCATTACGAAGAAGCAGGTAAACATCCCTAAGTTCCGCTAGCAGTTCCACATTTTCCAGCAGGGAGCAATTCAATTTCCAGGACCCCGAGCCCGGTGCGAAACCGTTCCCCAGCGTCCCTTCAAAGAGAATGCCCCTGTGGTCAGTGAAAAAGCAAGGGACCATAGAGTGTCTTACCTGGGCTACCGACCGAGAGATGAACACAAAGTCAATCCTAGAACGAGATGAGCCATCCGGGCGACACCAAGTGTGGTTCACTGATGCCGGCCCCATGGAACCCACCGCGTCCTTCAGAGAGGCCTCGGTTACCATCTTGATCAGCAGTTTAGATGTCTTGTCCAGCTTCGCTGATGTTGAGGAGCTTCTCCCGTTGCCCTCCACAGGACAGTTGAAATCCCCAGCCAGAACCACTGCCCTGGTGGTGGCGAGCTGAGTGCGCAGGATCTGGAAAAGTTCCATACGCTCGTGCTTCTGAGGAGATGCGTACACGTTGATGAGCCTAATGGGCTCCCCTGCCCAGGTCCCGTCTATGACCATAAGACGGCCACAGACGAGCTCCCGGTAGGTTTCAAGCGTGAAGGCATTACCTCGGATGAGCACGGCGATACCTGCGGACTTGCAGTCGCCACCACCGGACCAGTAGGACGGACCGTGGCTCCACTCCCTGCAGAGGTGGCTGTAAGACCTAAGAGAAGGGAGAGAACATTCCTGCAACAAAATGACATTAGCGTTCTTCAACGTATCCACGAAGGACAGGACCGTCTGACGTCTAGTCTTGTCTTTGATGCTCCTCACGTTGATGGTAAGAATGTTGATTCCCGCCATTTGTAAAGAGAAAAAAAGAAAGATTAAACCCTTCAAGACAGTGACTGTCTACTTACCACCCCCCCGTTCGGAGGGGGTTCTTCCAAGGATCCCGCAGGCATCAGGTCCCGCAGGGTCTCGTTGATCTCACTCAGGGCGTTCGAAGGCACAGACGTGTCCATCTCTCCCAACTCCAACTCGCTGAGATTCAGGACCTCATGGATGTCGATGGGGGTTGGGTCCGCCACCAGGTGTTCCACCATCTCCTCCAGCTCCTGGTGCCTGGCGAGGGCCTCCTCAGGGGTGTCTTCGGGGGTCTCTACCGGGGCCTCGACCGCTATCCTCTTCTCGGAATTCTCGTTGGAACAAGACTCCTCGCTCAGCCTCCTCTTCCGGTGTCCGCCATCTGAAACGAGAGAAAGGGGAGAGGGGAGGGGGGGAACTCCTCCAGAGAGGGGACCACAGCAGCTGGAGGAAGGACGGTTAGTGCTGCTGGGGCTGGCGTGGCTGGGGGCGTGGGCTGGGGCAGGGCTGGGCGAGGGGGGGCAGGGGTGGCCACTGAGGAAATGGGGGGAAGGAGTGGGAGCTCCTCAGTGGGGGGGACGGTGAGGGGAGGGGGGGGTGGGGATTTTGCCCCCTTACCTGTTCCAGGTGGCTGGCTGGCCGGCTTGGTCTGTTGCTGCTGCTGGGCCTTCTTGGGGGGCTGCTGCTGCGGCTTCTTGGGGGGCTGTTGCTTCCCGGTCGGCTGCTGCTGCTGCTTCCCAGATGGCTTCGGCTGCGGCTTCTTCTTGTCTTGGGGCTTGGGCTGTGGTGTCTTCTTGGCCAGGGTGGCTGGCGCCGTGGCCGTGAAATCCGCCGCTACCTTCGCCCACGATCTCTTGGGACATCCCTTGTAGTTGTGGTCTGCCTCCCCACAGAGGTTGCAGGTCTTCCTCCGCGGGCAGTCCTTGGACTCGTGCCCCACCGTCCGACAGTTCCGACATGCCTCCTCTTTGCAGTCCTTGCCAACATGCCCGGCCTTGCCACACCTCCGGCAGAGTTTTGGCATGTCCGAGTAGTTGATCAGGCCGTAAGAGTTCCCAAGCGAAAAGGTCGGGGGCAGATGCTGGAGGCCGTCTGGACTGAAGGGGTCCCTATGGAGCCTCACGACGACAGACCACTTGGCTATCCAAAAGCCGAGACTGTTCAGTATCTTGGAGGGTTCCTTGATGACCGTACAGTAACGACCTAGGAAAGTGGCCACGTCGCTTCCTGGGGTATGCGGATATCTCATTGAGACCGTTATCCGCCTCTCGTTGTGCTGGACAGGACAGCTGCCCACGAACCTGCTGAGAGGGGACCTCGGACTCGCCGATCTAACCGCGTCCCAATATCTCCGACAGATATCCACAGTGGCAAAGGTCACGAAGAAGATCCCTGTGATGAAGGAGTGGATGGCCAAGGTCTCAGCCTTGGTGAAGCCCTGGTCCAGCACCATCATTTGACAGAAGGCCTTCTCTGTCAAGTGGGGTGCTTTTCCATCTACCTCTTTCAACTTTAGGGTCACCGTCTGCCTCATCCAAGGCTCCAGGTTTGGAGGACCTTGGGTGGGCTTCTGGATTACCTGGCTGGAAGGGGTATCAGAAGCAGCGGCCCCAGAGATGGATGCTGAAGCCTGGACCGCCTTGGCTGATCCCATGGTTCCCTTCTTCTTCACGATGGCTCCTCCCGTTGCCATTACCACCGTTGGATTCTCTCGAGCTGTCCCACGAAGCCGGGCAAGAATGCAGTCCTGAGTTCTCCTCTGCTCCCACAGGATCGATTCCTCTCCCGAAACTCCATTTTCTTCCTAGAAGACAAAGCAGAATTTTGTCTTTCTTTGGCAACTTGCTCCTCCGGCCCGCAAGCGTAGATCTGTCTTATGCTTAAGATCTAATACTCGGTTTCTTTCCCGGAATATCGGATATGGGTGTCCGAGCAGATCTGTTTTCCGGTTCCCCACTTATGAAAAATAAAATTCAATAAGCGGTTTGTCCCAGAATTTTTTCGGATTGGATGTCCGAACAGATCTTATTCCAGTTCCCCTCGTATCAGATATTAAACTGATAAGAACAGATACTACACTTGATCTTAGCCAAAAGGCCGAGAAGCTTTACTTCTGAACACTTGACCTTAGCCACAACCTCAAACAGTCACACTCCAAACTCCACTATGGTGGAAGGACACCAGAAACAAAATTGTACACCTGCACCAGGCTGGGAAGACTGAATCTGCAATAGGCAAGCAGCTTGGTGTGAAGAAATGAACTGTGGGAGCAATAATTAGAAAATGGAAGACATACAAGACCACTGATAATCTCCCTTGATCAGGGGCTTCACGCAAGATCTCACCCCGTGTTGTCAAAAGAATCACAAGAACGGTGAGCAAAAATCCCAGAACCACACGGAGGTACCTAGTGAATGACCTGCAGAAATCTGGGACTAACATAACAAAGGCTACCATCAGTAACACTCTACACCGCCAGGGACTCAGATCCTGCAGTGCCAGACGTGTCCCCCTGCTTAAGCCAGTACATATCCAGGCCCGTCTGAAGTTTGCTAGAAAGCATTTGGATGTCCCAGAAGAGTATTGGGAGAATGTCATATGGTCAGATGAAACCAAAGTAGAACTGTTAGAAACACAACTCGTCGTGTTTGGAGGAGAGTGAATGCTGAGTTGCATCCAAAGAACACCATACCTACTGTGAAGCATGGGGGGGCAACATCATGCTTTGGGGCTGTTTCTCTGCAAAGGGACCAGGATGACTGATCCATGTACATGAAAGAATGAATGGGGCCATGTATCGTGAGATTTTGAGTGCAAACCTCCTTCCATCAGCAAGGGCACTGAAGATGAAACGTGGCTGGGTCTTTTAGCATGACAATGATCCCAAGCACACCGCCAGGGCAATGAAGGAGTGGCTTCGTAAGAAGCATTTCAAGGTCCTGGAGTGGCCTAGCTAGTCTCCAGATCTCAACCCCATAGAAAACCTTTGGAGGGAGTTGAAAGTCCGTGTTGCCCAGTAACAGCCCCAAAACATCACTGCTCTAGAGGAGTTCTGCATTGAGGAAAGGGCCAACATACCAGCAACAGTGTGAGCCAACCTTGTGAAGACTTACAGAAAACGTTTGACCTCTGTCATTGCCAACAAAGGATATATAACAAAGTATTGAGATGAACTTTTGTTATTGACCAAATACTTATTTTCCACCATAATTTGCAAATAAATTCTTTAAAAATCAGACAATGTGATTTTCTAGATATGTTTTCTCATTTTGTCTCTCATAGTTGAGGTCTACCTATGATGTCAGTTACAGGCCTCTCTCATCTTTTTAAGTGGGAGAACTTGCACAATTGGTGGCTGACTAAATACTTTTTTCCCCACTGTATATAAACTTTTGACTTTGCAGAAAGTTATAAAAATGCCTTAAAAAAATCTCTTTCTCTCATTATTCTGGCATTTGGCAAATATAAATAAATTTGGTAATCCTACTTGACCTAAAAGGGGAAAGGTTTATTCTGATTTCATGTCAGATAGTGAGAAAAACATGCATATGTGTCTTTTTATATAGTGTATGTAAACTTCTGGTTTCAACTGTAATTGTGAAGAGGAATGAAAATGATACATGGTTTTCAAAATTTTAATCAAATAAAAATCTGAAAAGTGCAAAAGTATTGAGCCCCCCTATATCATTACTTTGTAGAGCCACCTTGCACTGCAATTCCAGCTGCAAGTCTTTTGGGGTATGTCTCTAACAGTTTTGCACAACTAGAAACTGAGATTTTTGCCTATTCTTCTTTGCAAAATAGCTCAAACTCAACCAGATTGGAAGGAGAGCATCTGTGAACAGCAATTTTCATGTCTTGCCAAAGATGCTCAATGGGATTTAGGTCTGGACTTTGTATGTTTAGGGTTATTGTCTTGCTGGAAGGTAAGTCTCCTTGCCAGTCTCAAGTCTTTTGCAGCCTCCAACAGGTTTTCTTCCAGGATTGCCCTTTATTTAGCTCCATCCATCTTTCATCAACTCTGACCAGCCTCCCTGTCCCTGCTGAAGAAAAGCATCCCCACAGCATGATGCTGCCACCACCATGTTTCACAGTGGGGATTGTGTGTTTAGGGTGATGAGCAGTGTTACTTTTTTGCCATACATAGCGCTTTGCATTTAGGCCAAAAAGTTCAACTTTGGTCTCATCTGACCAGAGCACCTTCTTCCACATGTTTTTTGTGTCACCTATATAGCTTGTGGCAAACTGCAAACGGCACTTCTTATGTCTTTCTTTCAACAATGGTTTTCTTCTTACCACTCTTCCATAAAGGCCAGATTGTGGAGTACACGGCTTATAGTGTCCTCTGGACAGATTCTCCCACCTGAGTTGTGGATTTCTGCAGCTCCCCCAGAGTGACCATGGGCCTCTTGGGTGCTTCTCAGACTAGTGCTCTCCTTGCTTTATCTGTTAGTTTAGGTGGACGGCCATATCTTAGTAGGTTTGCAGTTGTAGAATACTTTTTCAATTTTTGGATGATAGATTGAACAGTGCTCCTTGGGATGCTCAAAGCTTGGGATATTATTTTATAACTTAACCATGCTTTAACATTCTCCACAACTTTATCTCTGACCTGTCTGGTGAGTTCCTTGGTCTTCATGATGCTGTATGTTCACTAGTGTTCTCTAACAAACCACTGAAGCCTTCACAGAACAGGTGTATTTATGCTGAGACTAAATTACGCACAGCTGGACTCTGAATTATTAACTAATTAATTAACTTCTGAGGGCAATTGATTGCCCTGGATTTTATTTAGGGTATCAGAGTACAGGGGACTGGATACGTTTGCACGTCACACTTTTCAAATTTTTATTTGATTAAAATTTTGAAAACCATGTATCATTTTCATTCCACTTCACAATTATGTGTTACTTTGTGTTGGTCTATCACTTAAAATCTCAATAAAATACATTTAAGTTTGTGGTTTTAAGGTGACAAAATGTGAAAACGTTCAAGGGGTATGAATACATTTGCAAGACACTGTATATCACATGACCTGAGTTAAAAAATAGTTAATCCAAAAACTCTCCTGCATAGCAGGATGTACAGAGATAGAATCCTTAATCACTGCAGTGCAATTAACACAACTCCGACAAGGGTAGCAACTCAATGGAGGTATTGCCATGTATGTTTGACTCATCTTTCTTTGAGATCCTACATCTAATTTAACAAATTTATACCTCAAACTAGGAGACCTCTGAGACGAGAAAAGTGAAATTCTGTGTAAGTAGAATTCTGAAATACTGGTGACACAAAGTCCCAACATAAACCAATGTTTACGGAAATTCTTAGCTATGGCCTTATTTTCTTCATTATACGTGCTATACAATTTAACTTTATTAGTCACAGTGATTAAATCATCCCTGGTTACATTAGCAGTACGCCGACATTGTGATTTAAGTGTATAACAAGGGTAACCCCTAGACTCAAATTTGTCACTCATTTTATCAAGTGCTACTTTTAACGCATCTGTATTGCTGGTTATCATGAACTGACTAATGGGAAGACTACTCATCATTTTCTTGGGATAATGATGACAGATTCTCACCATCAGATTGGACCAACACATCCAAAAATTGGATCTCTTGTTCCGATTTAACAAGTGAAAATTCAATAGTTGAATCTATCATATTTAGGAATGAGTGCAAGGTCAATAATTCCTCCTCACTACCTGCCCAAATAAGAAAAATATTATCTGTGTATAGTCACCACTTCAACACACGTTGAAAGTGGTGATATTCATAGACATAAGACTACTCTAACTTATGCATGTAGAGATTGGCATATGGGCACCACATTTGAGCCCATGGGCACCACATTTGAGCCCATAAACATAGTAATCATCTCAAAACCAAAAGTAGTTTCTAGTGAGGACTACCTCTAATAGCGCCGATAAAAAAAATACTGATATTTCTATTTATATACTGAATGTCTCAATAAAATTCTCGCCGCTCCTAGCCCTCTGCTATGGTCAATAGATGTATATAACTTCACAACATCAAAAGATGCCATAATAATCCTTATGTTTTGGAAAATCTACCTCATTTTGTTTTAAAGAAGTCACCTGTGTCCCTAACATAAGAGGCTGTTTCAATAGAGAATACTCTCAATATTCTATCTAAGAAAATGGCAATGTGACTAAAAATAGATTCAGTGGATCCATTAATGACTTGTCACTATGTACATGTTCCTTCAAAGCTACTTGTACATATTGGAATCTATGTATTTAAATTACCAATATCCTGTCTAACTGCAGTAGTGCTTCTATTACAGGTAGGGTACTAGGTGGTACAAAATCACCTTTATTATAAAGATCAAACTCCCTTAAACTCAGTTCTGACATTTTCACTTTAGACTTCATATGTCTTTCTGCAAACCAACATTTCAATTTAATGGCTTTAAAAAACTTAAACGAGGTCTGTCTCCAATCTAAACCAATTAATAGAAGAGGTAAAACAAAATGAAAGTCCCTTATTTAATAGAAATAATTGTGAATCAATTAATTATTTAATGAGATGTTTGCATTATGGTTTCCTTTTCAGGATTGCACTGCTTGTCACCAGAGGCGTGTTGGGAACTTATATTTCCGTTGTCATCATGATCACTGTCTCCTGGTACATTTCTTGCCAGAGTTATTGTACCTGGGGTAACCACTAAAAAAAAAAAAAAAAAATTACTCCTCTGGAGAAGATCTCCATCGATTAGGAACTGTGTATTGTCCCTTGTTTGTGCATCACCCTGATTCAAATCAGTATTCCAGTCATATATATTCCCTTTAATATAATCCTCTGCATCATAATGATGTTTCCTTCTTTTTATATTATCTTGTTCTGTTCTGAACTTTTTTGTCAATGTAGTAATTCCTGACTTAAATTTCTTAAAGTCCTAATTAGACATTAATTAACTCAACTTAGAGTCTATTGTTTCAATATTCTTATTGACCACAATGACTTCTTATTAAACATATTCAATATTCAATAAAATCATATCTAATGTGTATCTATTAGATAGTTGCTGAAGCCGTGTGCAAAGCATTATGCAAGAATAATTAGGTCGACGATGAGAGCGAATACCTCTGGGAATCCTCTTTACTTTATAATATTCCCCCAACATAGTTAAATGAAGTTGTAGTGTGACCATTTGCCTTGATTCATCCTCCTTCTTTCTCCACACATCGGTTATGGAAGGTATACTCAGGAAATCGTCCTCTCCTTCAAGTCCACCCAGTATTTATTGTTCCTTTAATAATAACAAATACTTAACTTGCAGGCCCTTATTGTTTAATTTTGACCTTTTAAAATAAATATACATATTGGATCTTATATAGATCCTTAGTATATTGGCTTGTTATTTGATATTTTTTCACTATGGTGGCTAGAACTGTTGTCCATAACTAAGATGGTCATTATATACAGACATAGCAATATGGCATATGTGCAGGCTGCTAGAATTATTTGGTGAAGATGGCTGTCAGTGTGCATTTGCTGAAATTGTATTGCATATGCACATTTATTATCCATAGTTTAAGTATGACACAGATGGGTCATAAAATGGAACCTGTCACCATGAAAATGCTGTGTAATCTGCAGGCAGCATGTTATGGATATGAACAGATTGATATATAATTTTGTAGGAAAAGGCATAGTATAAGAAAAGGAACCAGGACTTCACTCACATATATCATCTTTGACATCCCGTGTCCTTTCCTTAGGCCACTGAGGTCAGTCACGTGCGGCGAGAACTTGCCCCTGGGAGCAGCTGGACCAGACCATGGTGGGAGATACCAGAACACCGGGGACAGTATGGGTTTTTATATTTTGGTTGATATGTTTTGTTTTCAATTATGAAAAAATAGGAAATTTCGTGATAATTTGGAAAAATGCCAATGGAGGAAACTGGAGGATGAAAGAAGTAGTTGTGGTGGTGATGTCACAGGTAGGTCAAAGATACTTGACCGACCCCACCGGCACATCTCCCAGGCTGGACACTGACGAGGGGGCTTGCATGGTACCTGATGGTGGTTGTTCTCCCGACACACTTCCACTTCCTCTCTTACCCTGAACCATGTGGTGGTGTTTTGAAGGGCCTTAATGGTAAGTGCAGGAATGACTCAAGAGGCAGTGGTGCAATTGAACCAAGATATAACTTTACTGTGAGAACTTGTAACACAAAACTCATGCAGCTTCCCAATGGGAGTTGTAGTTTCCACTGTAATGACTATTCCCGGACTTGAGATGAGGGATGCCCAAGATAAGATGGTGGCATGGTGCCTTTCTCCTCTCCAAATAACATATAAGTCTCTGCCTCTACCACTATGGCTATGGGGGCTGAATTCTATGAAGTCCCAGTGGCCCACATAACTGGAGATAAAAGGGTCCTGGCTGGTGGGTTCTGTGAACCATGACTTTCTCCAAGTTTTCCTGTCTCAGGTTATATAAGTCTGCTGTAGGGCTGATGATTAGGGTTGAGCGAACCCGAACTTTACCAAACTTCGTAGGTTCGGGTACCCAAACCTGAACCCAAACATCAGCTCTAAAGTTCGGGTTCGGCTCATCCCTAAAGCTGGTTGTTTGACTGCTGAGCAGCCAATCAACCAGCTTTAAGCCCACAGACATCACAGACATGCCCAGTATGGCTGTGATTGGCCAGGCGGGACAAGTGACCCTTCTGTATAAGAAATAAAGGGGAACAGCACCGAGCCAGACCTCGTGTAATACCGTTTGTGAAGGTGATAAATAATAAGGCAATAAAATGCTCACTCACTTTATTTAGTGATAATGTCACAACAACTTATAAGCATATAAAGTTAGTCTCCACTAGTAGGGATGCAGCTGGATCATCATCGCCAGGGCATCAAAACACAGGATACATAGGACCAAATCCCATCCAACAGGAAGTGATTAGATGATCAGCGCTTACTCAGATGTGGTCAGATAAATCTTCTTTATTAGTGCCAGAAAAACACACAACGTTTCGAGGCTTTATGGCCCCTTTTTCAAGTGTAAAATTGGACATCAACATGACATACATTAACTTATCTTTATAAAGACACTGGCAGAAGGCTGGGGCATACCTACTGGGTGTGTCCCCGCATGTGCCATTGATGTGGACAAGAAACACAACAGGGAATATAAAAACACATTTTCATGCTTTCTAAAACTTTTAAAACATCAGCAAGAGAGAAGGTATAGTGAGAAGAAAGTATAAATAAATTATACAGTGGGTTAAAAGTTTATTCAATGTGTTAGGCGTCCTTGTTGTTTTAAGTGCGCATACTCTGTATATTTGCGCTGAGATAGAGATTGAAATTCCCCTGCACGGACTGCGCCATCTACGCAGGCGCAGTAAAGGCCACCGCTAAATGAATAGAGAGATAAGTGCGTCTGCGCGAACACTCAACACGCGCAGGCGCACCAGACGACGTCACGTGAATCAGCACGTCTGCACGTAGGAAACTTAACCGCGCAGGCGCATTAGCCATGGATTCAGAAGTGCCCAATGCGCCCAATGCGCAATGAAATGCCCACCGGCTATGCTACGGGCCAGCCGGTTAATTGTGAGGAGAGAAATTGCCAATTGAGGTAAAAATGTGATAGAATCAAAAGCATGATAGTTAGGTGACAATAAATGATAAATAATAATGATAGATAGTAATACTAAATAATTACTGGTGTTGAAATTCATCAGTAAAGTCAAAGAGTACAATTAAAAGGATTAAGGATTAGTAATAATATTATCAATCAAATCAAAAGATGGAAGAATAAATATATAAGGAACTAATACATACATCATATTAATACACATATTGAATAATAGTAATAATCATAATATACATGATAGTTAATAGATATGCAGAGCACGTGTTAAAAAATAGAATAGAATAAATAAATATAGAAACTAATGGATACACATATTGAATAATAGTGGAGATAGTTTTAATAAACATACATGCTAATTAGAGATGAGTGAATCGATTCTGCAGAAGTGGAATTCGATCCGAATTTCAGGAAATCTTTGATTCGCCACGATTCCGGATTTCCTCACGCTTCGATGCATTGAATCGCATTTTTTTAAAAAATGTTTTAAAATGGCCGCTGCACGTTAGGACAAGGGGGAAGGGACTTTGGGAGCGCGGGATCACCCACAATGCCAAGCGTGCAGCTAATCAGCAGCCAGCAGGACCTGTGATGTCACAGCCCTATAAAAACCCTCGGCCATTTTAGGTACAGTCATTCCACATCGCTCTTACTGTAGGGACAGATATCGGCAGCAGCTAGGGAAAGACTTAGAAAGCATATAGACGTTCAGGGAAAGAGTCTGAGCCTTAGAGCTGTAGGGAAAGCATAGGGAAGAATTGAGAGAAGAATTTGGGGTGGTTGCAGGCTCATTTACAGCAAGAATTTGCAGCATAATTCACATTGCAGCACTCACTGCCATTATACTGCTGCTCATTACTCATATCTGTGTATTCAAGGTGGAACACAACAAGCCTTTTGCAGTGCAGTACAGCAATAAAAAAGTGAAATATCATACACTAATATCTGCACGCATCTGTAAAAGAAGCCTTTTTAAAGGCATTTATTATAAGGAGCTTATTCACTGTTTTTCCAAGGCATAACATTTTTCAGTACTATTGTGCCAAAGAAAACTGAATTATCATCCAATAATATCTGCACTTATCTGTAATAAACGCCTTTAACGTGGGGAAAGACATAACGACCATATTCGCCATTTTGTTACCAGTATAAAGTTGCAGGCCATTTTTCAATACAGTATTGTCAATAATAATTCAATAATTCTTAGCAGTTATCACTTATTTAAAGGTGTTCATTAGTGTCTAAAACCATAAAAAGGACCATATTCGCCATTTTGTTACCAGTATAAAGTTGCAGACCATTTTTAAAACAGTATTGTCAATAATAATAATAATACATTTTATTTATATAATACATTTTATTTATATAGCGCCAACATATTCCGCAGCACTGTACAATTTGTAGGGTTCAAGTACAGACATAAAAGATACATTACAAAGAAATAGTCAATTCACACACTGGGACTGAGGGCCCTGCTCGCAAGAGCTTACAATCTATGAGGTAGAGGGGGTGACACAAGAGGTAGCATTGCTTATACAATGGTAATTCTGTAATAGAGGTTACTGTCATTACACATATATAAAGCTGTATGAGCCGTCACCAGTCGTGTCCTTTCACATGCAGATAGTGCCTGGACATATAAAGTTAGTCTGATTCGGCATCATATCCTGTGAGGTAATGTTGTAGCATAAACAGAGGAGGGTACGTTTTAGGGATTCTAACTACAGAAGGGTTTACATTAGGACTTGTGATAGGCCTTTCTGAAAAGATATGTCTTTAGTTTACGCTTGAAGCTGTGGAAATTGGGGGTTAATCTGATAGTCTGGGATAGAGCATTCCAGAGAAGTGGTGCAACTTGGGAGAAGTCTTGTATACGAGCGTGGGAAGTTCTGATAATAGAGGATATTAGTCTTAGGTCATTGAGTGAACGGAGAGTACGGGTTGGGCGATAGACAGAGATGAGGGAGGAAATGTAGGGAGGTGCAGCATTATGGAGAACCTTGTGAATGAGGGTGATAAGTTTATATTGTATTCTGTATTGAATAGGCAGCCAATGTAGTGACCGGCACAGACCAGAGGCATCGCTGTAGTGTCTAGACTGATAGATGAGCCTGGCCGCCGCATTCAGAATAGATTGTAGAGGGGAGAGTTTAGTAAGGGGAAGACCGATTAGTAAGGAGTTACAGTAGTCAAGGCGAGAGTGAATCAGGGCAACAATAAGTGTCTTTAGTGTATCTGTGGTAAGGAAAGGGCGGATTCTGGAGATGTTTTTGAGGTGGAGATGACAAGAGCGTGCGAGTGATTGGATATGGGGGGTGAAGGAAAGGTCTGAGTCAAACAAAACCCCGAGGCAGGGGGCATACTGCCTAGGAGTTATGGTAAGGCCAGAGACTGCAATGGAGATATCAGGGACAGATCTATTAGATGGTGGAAATAGCAGTAGTTCAGTCTTTGAGAGATTCAGCTTCAGATAGAGCGAAGACATGATATTTGAGACAGTAGAGAGACAGTCACTGGTGTTCTGTATTAGTGCAGGGGTAATGTCACGGGATGACGTATATAATTGGGTGTCATCAGCATAAAGATGGTACCGGAAGCCAAATCTAGTGATGGTTTGTCCAATGGGGGCTGTGTAGAGGGAAAAGAGCAGGGGACCTAGGACCGAGCCCTGAGGAACCCCAACGGCAAGGGGAAGAGGGGAAGAAACAGAGCCTGCAAATGATACACAGAAAGTGTGGTCAGAGAGATAAGAGGAGAACCAGGAGAGAGCGGTGTCTGTGATGCCGACAGAGCGGAGCATAGTGAGAAGTAGTTGATGGTCAACAGTGTCAAATGCTGCTGAGAGATCTAGAAGAATAAGAAGAGAGTAGTCAATAATTGTCAATAATAATAGTTGTCAATAATAATTCAATAATTCTTAGCAGTTATCACTTATTTAAAGGTGTTTATTAGTATCTAAACCCATAAGGAGAACGATGTTCACCATTTTATTCCCATTATGCTGATGGAGCCGATACTGCTCCTGCCACCCCCTCCCACAGCTGCCATGCCAGTGCAAGTTGAGCTCTCAGGGCCCACCCCGGTCAGACATGCAAGAGGATGGAAGATGGTGCAGATAGGCAGCGGCCAACTTACTACATAGGATATCTCTAGACTAGTTCAGTTTGTCCTCCCTCTCAGCGGGTGTAAAAAAGGCCCCCATTTTTCCCCGTTAGCGAGGGTCTAACATGGTGGAGAGCCAGTAATCATCCCTCTGCTGAATGGTGACAATTTGGCTGTCACTGCGCAAGGAAGTCAGCATGCATCGGGCCATTTGCGCAAGTGACTCTGAGGGACTCCCTGCATCCATCTCCACTGCAAACTGCCAACTGTGTGTTTGGATCATCTGCCTCATCATCCTCATCTCTCTCTGGCTGTTCTGGTTGCTCCTGTTCCTACTCTCCACCCATTTATCTACACATTGTTTGTGCTCCAATGTCCTCCTCATCCTCCTTCTCCAGTTCAGCCCCCACAGGGCTCATGTGGCCTTGAGATGTAGACGCCACATCTCCAGTCCCCTAACCAGCCAGATTGAAAAGCATCTTTTCCAGGATGTGAATCAGTGGAATGACGTTCTTCCCGTAGTCCTGGTGACTGACTAACAAAGTGTCCTCCTCAAAGGGAATGAGCATACAGCAGATTTCGTGCATGAGCTGCCACTGGCTAATGTTAAAGTTACAGTTGTGCTAAAGGCACAGGAAACTTGGTCAAAGTTGAAGGAAAGATGAATGCAGCACGTTATCAGCAAATACTGGAGGCAAATTTGCACTGATCAGCCAGGAATCTGTGCATGGGACGTACTTGGACGTTCCAACATAACAACGATCCAAAACACAAGGCCAAGTTGACCTGTCATTGGCTACAGCAGAAGAAAGTGAAGGTTCTGGGGTGGCTGTCTCCTGACCTCAATATCATTGAGCCACTATGGGGAGATCTCAAATGCTCAGTACATGCAAGACAGCCCAGGAATTTACAGGAACTGGAGACTTTTTGCCAAGAAGAATGGGCAGTTTTACCATCTGAGAAAATAAAGAGCCTCATCCACAACTACCACAAAAGACTTCAAGCTGTCATTGATGTTAGAGGGGGCAATACATGGTATTAAGAACTGGGGTATGTGAACTTTTGAACAGGGTCATTTTGATGTTTTTGGTTTTCATTATCACTTAAAAAGAGAAAACACAGAAGTTTGACAATAAATGGCTTCAATCAACCACTAACCATGAGTGGAGAAAAAGTTTTTGTGTTATCATTCATATTCTCTGAAAAAAGGCCAAAAAAACAAAAAATCTTCCAGGGTATGTAAACTTTTTAGCAGAACTGTACCCAGGGGAGTACCTCTGTCCGCTTGGTTCATAAAGAAATCTTTTATGGTTTTTCTCTGTTCATATAGTTGATCCAACATATGGAGGGTGGAATTCCAACGGGTGGGAAATATCGCACATCAGCCTATGTTGTCGGAAGCCGTTCTGCCGCTGCAGCTCAAGAAGGGTGTGCTTGGCGGTGTACGAGTGGCTGAAGTGCATGCAAAGTTTCCTTGACATTTTTAGGATGTCTTGCAGATGGGTGGAACACTTAAGGAAACACTTGACAACCAGATTGAACACGTGCGCCATGCAGGGCGCATGGCTCAGCCCCTCCTCGACGCAGGGCCGACACCACGTTCTTCCCGTTGTCGTTCACCATGGTTCCGATTTTGAGGTGTCGCGGAGAAAGCCAGGATTCCATTTCTTGAGGAAGGACACAGAGCAGTTCCTCCCCTGTGTGACTTTGTTCGCCCAGGCAAATGAGGTGTAGAATAGCATGACACCGCTGTGCCCTGCACGTGTGGTATTCTGGAGATGCACTGTGAATTGTCCCTGCAGTGGAGGCTGAGGAGACAGTGGAGGATGAGGCTGACATTGTTGCAGGACCAATGGCGTGAGAACATGGAGGCTGAAGCTGTGTCACCTGTCCAAGTTTCTGGTGTGTCTGGGCAGGCACCACATTAACCCAGTGGGCCGTAAATTACATATATTGTCCTTGACCGTAGTTACAGCTCCACATATCGGTGCTACCGTGAACTTGGGCAGACACCGACAGGCTCAAGGACTAGCCCACCATCTCTTCTACATATTTGTGCAGGGCTGGTACTGACTTTTTGGCAAAGAAATTACAGCTTGGGACTCTCCACCTTGGCTCAGCAAAAGCCATGAGTTCTTTGAAAGGTGCAGAGTCCACCACTTGGAAAGGGAGTGACTGCAGCACCAGCAACTTGGACAGGAGCACGTTCAGCTTCTGCACTGTTGGATGAATGCATGCATACTGTTGTCTCTTTGAAATTGCTTCTGTGATGGATTGCTGACTCAGTGACTGACTAGGAGGAGGAGCATGGGCATCATGACCAGCTGATAATGGGAAGGACACACAGCTTCATTGGGTTGAGGTGGTGGAGCCTTGACTGCCTGAAATGGCGTGCATGCCTCTGGGTGCTGCAGCAGTTGCTGCAGCAGACTGACCCACCACATTGGAGCCACAGCTCTCCCAGGCCACTTTATGGTGATGCTGCATATGTTGACGCAGGACTGTGGTGCCAACATTGGCACCCTGGCCACGCTTCACCTTCTGCCCACAGATTGAATATATGGCCATGTTGACCTCCCCCGGCGGCTTTACAAAAAACTGCCACACCGCCGAGTAGGTGATTTTACCCCCAACACTCCGGGCTAACTGACTGCTACTGCCACTGCCTCTGTGAACCCCTGCACCACTGCTTTCGAGGCAGGTAGGCTGCTGCGAAGCGGGTGGTCTACTCTGGGCACGTTTAGCTTCCGACCTCCCACTGCTGCCACCCTGCTGATTCCCTCACTGCCTCATGTGCAAGCTGCAACCTCTTCTCTTGATGACAATGAAGCCCCCTCCCAATTACGATCGGCTACATTGTCTTCCACTACAGTCTGCAGTTCACTGATGTCCTCCTCAACACCAGCTCCCATGCCACTCTCCTCATCACTACTTGCCCACCTACCAGAGGAAGCAGCGGATGTCTCCCCCAGATCTTAGCTGAGCAGTAACTGCTGACTTTCCGTGGGTCCGCTGCCTTGGGATAACCTTGGACTCTGACCTATCCTTCAAGCCGCACATCCAAACCCTCAACACCTCCTGCCGCCTCCAACTCAAGAACATCCATCAAATCTGCTCCTTCCTCACCCCAGAAACTACAAAGATGCTAGTCCACGCCCTCATAATCTCCTGCTTAGACTACTGTAACACCCTTCTCCATGGCCTCCCAGCAAGTACTCTCGCCCCCCTCCAGTCCACCTTAAATTGCGCCGCTCACTTAAAAAACCTCTCCCCCCGTTCTTCATCGGCCGCTCCCTTCTGCCAATCCCTTCACTGGTTACCCGTTGCCCATCGAATAGAGTTCAAATTACTAACGCTGACATACAAAGCCATCCACAACCTGTCCCCTCCATATATCTCCGACCTAATCTCCCGCTACCTGCTCACAAGTAATCTCCAATCCTCCAAAGACCTCCTACTCCGCTCTGCTCTTATCCGCTCTTCACATAACCGTCTCTAAGACTTCTCTCGTGCATCCCCCATACTCTGGAGCTCATTACCAAGACACATCAGACTGACCCCCACAATCACAAGCTTCAAGAAGGCCCTGAAGACTCACCTATTCAGGAAGGCCTACAACCCCCAATAACACTACTGTCTCCATACTACCACCTGAACAGCCTGTACCCCCAACTTCTGTCTCTATCCCTCTTCCCTCATAGATTGTAAGCCCTTGCGGGCAGGGCCCTGTATCCCACTGTGCCAGTTGGTCACTGTTAGCATTATCTGTTTTGTATATCTTGCGTACCATATGTAAATCCTCAAATGTAAAGCACCATGGTATAATGGTACTATATAAATAACCAATAATAATAATAAATAAAAATAATAATACCTCCTCTTCACTGTACAGTAGATCTGAGCCCACAGCATAGAGTACTTCTCTAGCTGAGGAAACAGAAAAGGACAGAGGCAAGTTGAGGACAGGTGAGGGCACAGGACCTGCTGCCGGGCCATGCCAACTAATCGTTGTGTCTGACGAATCCACCGACTCTTGGCTGGGGGTGTCTGATGTGACTTGGGATGAACTGGATGACCGAGTCAACCAGTCTACAACCGTTGGGTTGCTGGTCAAGACACAACCGCTACTTGACACTGGGAGCTCAGGCCTCTGTAACTGACCCCTGCTGCCCCGCCCCCTTACTCTGTGCTAAAGATATTATAATTTATTGAGATGCACCTGTATAATAACAACAATTTTTGTGTGAATAGCGATTGGTGGCATAGAATCTTGTATAAAATTACATAAAGTTTTTAACATGATCGTTTTAAATAAATAAGAGAATGCATGTTAAAGGGAATCTGTCAGAGTGATTTAAGACATTAAACCACCAACAGGCCCTTATGGACTGGGTGTTTAGTGTCCCAAATTACTCTATAAAACCATCTATGCCCTCAATAAAAAAATAAAAAAGTTTTATATTCACCCTAGAGCTGTACTCCTCGTGCCAGCATAGTTCTTCACTGAAGCCAGAGGAGTACACCTCAGCTTCAGTGTGTATTCCCTCTGGCACTTGTGCAGTGAAGCATGGGTGTACGGCTACCTGAAGAACTGTGCAGTCTGTGGGAGCACCAAAGATGAGTCTGATAAGATTCATCGGACATGTCTTTAGATAAATATAAAGGTTTATTTATTTTTTAAATGCAGACACAGATGGATTTAAAACAGGGTGATTTGGGACACTAAACCCCCACTCTATAAGGACTGTGGGCTGTTTAGTGTTCCAAATTGACCTGAGAGGTTCCCTTTAAAATAAAGCATAAATTTAGCATTTGAGAAGGCACATACTCAAATATGTGTCAGTGCTAAAGTATGTAAATTTAGTTACTGGTCTAGTTCAGAACCATTAAAGCAGGCCTGTAATTGACGTCATAGGTAGAAGTCAACTATGAGAGACAAAATGAGAAAACAAATCCAGAAAATCACATTGTCTGATTTTTAAAGAATTTATTTGCAAATTATGGTGGAAAATAAGTATATGGTCAATAACAAAAGTTCATCTCAATACTTTGTTATATATTCTTTGTTGGCAATGACAGAGGTCAGACATTTTCTGTAAGTCTTCACAAGGTTAAAGGGAATTCACAAGGTTGACACACACTGTTGCTGGTATGTTGGCCCATTCCTCCATGCAGATCTCCTCTAGAGCAGTGATGTTTTGGGGCTGTCACTGGGCAACACGGACTTTCAACTCCCTCCAAAGTTTTTCTATGGGATTGAGATCTGGAGAATGGCTAGGCCACTCCAGGACCTTGAAATGCTTCTTACGAAGCCACTCCTTCGTTGCCCTGGTGGTGTGCTTGGGATCATTGTTATGCTGAAAGACCCAGCCACGTTTCATCTTCAATGCCCTTGCTGATGGAAGGAGGTTTGCACTCAAAATCTCACGATACATGGCCCCATTCATTCTTTCATGTACACGGATCAGTCATCCTAGTCCCTTTGCAGAGATACAGCCCCAAACAGGGTCGGACTGACCCACCGGGGAACCGGTGAATCCCCGGGTGGGCCCCGAGCCCCGACTATTAGTACTCATTTTGCCAATGCAAAGGTCAAAGGTCTGATCGGGACGGTCAGGGGCCCGACCGTTTCCTGACCATCCCGATCGGGCCCCTGACCAATGGACAGTGGCGTAACGATCGTGGTCGGGGAAGGTCTGGTTCCCCGACCGCTATACCTTTTGGATCCTATTGTATCCATTGCATCCATTAGATGCCAGCCCAGGGGAAGTGGCAAAAAAAAAAAAAATTACTCACCTGGCTGTCCTGGACTCAGCATCGTCACCGGCACTTTTCCGGCTTCACTGCAGGGGCCTGTGATTAGGCTCCAGCGGTGACATGGAGCGCGCCAGCGTAATGACATCATCGCGCCCCACGTGACCGCTGAGGTGCAATCACAGGCCCCAGCAGTGATGTCTGGGGCACAGGTTGTGGAGACCAAGGAAGATGGGAAAGACAGCAGGACGGAGCGAGGATGCCCCGGAGAGGTAAGACAAGGTGAGTATAAGTGTTTGTTATTTTTAATCACTTCTTCTGGGCCTCTACTTATTATATTCTGGGGTCTGAGGAGACCCCAGAGTATAATAATAGCACCGGCTTTGGGGGTGGGGGAGGGCACTGTGGAGCACCTAATAGTGTGTGGGGGTTACTTTGGGCATATAATACAGTGTGGAGGCCACTGTGGGCATATAATACTGTGTGGGGGCCACTGTGGGCATTTAATACTATATGGGGGCCACTGTGGGCATATAATACTGTGTGGGTCACTGAGGAGCATATAATTCTCTGTTGGGGCCACTGCGGAGCATATAATGCTGTGTGGGGCCATTGTGGGCATATAATACTGTGTGGGGGCCACTGTGAGTACAGTGTGGGGGCAACTGTGGGCATATAATACTGTGTGGGGGCCACTGTGGGCATATAATACTGTGTGGGCCACTGAGGAGCATATAATGCTGTGTTGGGGCCACTGCGGAGCATATAATGCTGTGTGGGGCCATTGTGGGCACATAATACTGTGTGGGTGCCATCGAGGAGCATATAATCCTGCGTGGGGGCCATTGAGGAGCATATAATGCTGTGTTGGGGCCACTGTGGAGCATATAATGCTGTGTGGGGCCATTGTAGGCATATAATACTGTGTGGGGGCCATTGAGGAGCATATAATGCTGTGTGGGGGCCACTGTGGAGCATATAATGCTGTGTTGGGGCCACTGCAGAGCATATTATACTGTCCCAGTATTGTTTACATGCCGGGTGCTGCGCTGCTCATTCACCATGTTCTTGATAACTGTGGTTGTGGGTACTAAAGCTGTATCTCTTTCAAGTATCTGAGATATAGCTGCAGCACCTATAACCGTCACTATCAAGAACACTGACGTACTGACGCTGTGCGTGACGACGGGTTTCTGCATAGGAGCCCAGACCAGCAGTGTGATAGTTAAGTACAATTTAACCACGCAAACAAAAAAAGAACTTTTCCCCCTATTTTGCCCCCAAATCTTTCAACTTCACTGACCACTCTGATAACTACAACCCCTAACAACTCCAGATGCTCTGGGTCTGTTTATAGTTGTAATTCCTCCCCAACCCAGCTAATTTCCCACTGTATTGTTATACTGGTGCCTGCTCTTGGGTTCCAGCATAACAATCTCTAAGTCGCCGAAACTCCAATACTGCTATAGTGGACACCAGTGAAGGGGCCACTGTATGGGCATACAGTGGCCCCTTCAATAATCCCCCCCCTCTGTACAGTGGCCCCTTCACTGGTCCCCTATACTGTATGGGGACCATTGATGGGGTCATTGGGGGGCAGTGATGGAGGCCAATAGCCTGGGGGACATTAAAGGGGTTGTGCAGAATAACATTTTTTTTTTTAATTACATTTGGGCAGGTAAAGAAAAAAACAAAAAACTTTCTCCCCTGTCCCCGGTGTCTCCCAGCACGGTTCGGCCTGCAGCTCTGTTTTCTTCCAGCGCAAGTTCCCCCTGCATGTGACTACCTGTGACATCACATGACCCCTGAAGCCAATCAGCGGCCTAAAGGAAGGGACTTGGGACGTCACAGCCAGTAAGGACTTCCCAAAAGAAGACAGCGGAGTAGCAGGACCGGACCGTGCTGGGACCTGTTGACACCGGAGCACCGGGGACAGGTGAGTATGTTTTTGTTTTTTATTTTTTTGGGGGGGGGGAAATTAACCTCTCCCGGACTAATTAGAAAAAAGACAAAAATTATACTGGACAACCTCTTTAAAGAGTGGTGCATTAGGGGGTATATTAAAGGGGTTGTCCAGGCATAATTTGTTATGGTTTATCCTCAGGATAGGCTATAAATACCTGATCTGTACAGGGCTGACCCCGGACCAATCAGCTGTACGGAGCCACTTCTGGCGCCCGTCCTGTACACAATACGGGCCCAGAAGCAGAAAGCTCTGTCCACTGTGTATTAGACGGGCACCTTCACTGCAACTCAGCACTTATTGAAGTCAGTAGGAGCTAAGCTGCAGTGAAGGCACCGGGAGACTAAATAGCGGATGGATCTTTCTTCTTCCGGCCCTGTGTTGTGTACAGAATGGGTGACGGAAGTGGCTCCGAACAGATGATAGGGCCGTGTGTCAACCCCATACTGATCAGGTATTTATGGCCTATCCTGACCATAGGCCATAAAAAAGATTAACCCCGGACAACCCCTTTAATATGCCCCACACAGTTTAATGCCCCCCCCACAGGATGTTAGCCCCCATCACTGTCCCCACACAATATAATGACCCCATCACTGTTCCCCATACAGTATGGGGGACCAGTGAAGAGGCCACTATCTGGGGGGACCAGTGAATTGGCCATAAAAAAAATTTGGCCCAGACAACCCCTTACAAGAGGTTGTCCATAAAGTAGAGCAACCACTGTGGCGGCTACCAGGGAGGTGTAAAAATAAAAAAAAAAAATTCAAAAAAGCATACTCCCCTGTCCCCAGCATCCCATTGTTCCCTGCCTGTGTCTGTTCGGTCTCATGGTGGCGCCTCATTTCTGGAAATCCTGTACCTAATTGGTCTTAGCGGTCACATGAGGTGCAGGACTCCCAGCAAGGAGTCGCCGGCACGAGACTGAATGGACACTGGCAGCGGACAACGGAGCGCCGGGGACAGGTGAGTATGCTTTTTTATTTATTTTTTATTTTACACCCCCTGCAAGAGACATGGGTTGCTCCAATTCCTGGACAACCTCTTCAAAGGATTTATCCATCTTTTTAATATTGATGGCCTGTCCTTAGGATAGGCCAGCAATATTACATCTGCGATGATAGGACAGCCAGGACCTCTGCAGATCAGCTTTTCCAGGACAGTGCGGTTACAGTAACAATTCTAGGAGCCATGCTGTTCACTTGCCATACAGGGTGTAGCAGTGGGTTTAGGTAGTGCAGTGGTGCACATGGTATGGCGGGTGAGCAACATGGCTCCCAACATGTTATTACCTTTAGCCGCCCTGTCTTGGTACCACTGATCTGCAGGGGTCCTGATGGTGGGCCCCTAGAAACAATTCCACTGGTGGGCCCTAGACATCCCTGTCCGACACTGGCCCCAAAGCATGATGTTGCCTCCCCCATGCTTCACAGTAGGTATGGTGTTCTTTGGATGCAACTCAGCATTCACTCTCCTGCAAACACGATGAGTTGTGTTTCTACCAAACAGTTCTACTTTGGTTTCATCTGACCATATGACATTCTCCCAATACTCTTCTGGAACATCCAAATGCTCTCTAGCAAACTTCAGACGGGCCCGGATATGTACAGGCTTAAGCAGGGGACACGTCTGGAACTGCAGGATCTGAGTCTCTGGTGGCATAGTGTGTTACTGATGGTAGCCTTTGTTACGTTAGTCCCAGCATTCTGCAGGTCATTCACTAGGTCCCCCCGTGTGGTTCTGGGATTTTTGCTCACCGTTCTTGTGATCATTTTGACCCCACGGGGTGAGATCTTGCGTGGAGCCCCTGATGGAGGGAGATTATCAGTGGTCTTGTATGTCTTCCATTTTCTAATTATTGCTCCCACAGTTGATTTCTTCACACCAAGCTGCTTGCCTATTGCAGATTCAGTCTTCCCAGCCTGGTGCAGGTGTACAATTTTGTTTCTGGTGTCCTTCCATAGTGGAGTTTGGAGTGTGACTGTTTGAGGTTGTGGACAGGTGTCTTTTATACTGATAGTAATGTCAAACAGGTGCCATTACTACAGGTAATGAGTGGAGGACAGAGGATCGTCTTAAAGAAGAAGTTACAGGTCTGTGAGAGCCAGAAATCTTGCTTGTTTGTAGGTGACCACATACTTATTTTCCACCATAATTTGCAAATAAATTCTTAAAAAATCAGACAATGTGATTTTCTGGATTTGTTTTCTCATGTTGTCTCTCATAGTTGAGGTCTACCTATGATGTCAATTACAGGCCTCTCTCATCTTTTTAAGTGGGAGAACTTGCACAATTGGTAGCTGACTAAATACTTTTTTTCCCCACTGTATGACCCATTTGACATAAAACATGAACCACCCAGGTAAGTTCTTAATAATATAGAAGATCACCCGCAGCTATCATCTAATTCATATTTTTTTCATACAAAACTTACATATGTCTTTTGTAATTTGAATTCCCTGGGAGTCCTCAGGGTGTCTTTATATGATTATATAAACAAAAATAAATATATGCCTTTCAGTGTTCCAGTGCCTTTTTGTCAGAAGGGTTAATTTGAAAAATAAAAGGTGCAAGGCAGAATTCATGCGGAGAATGACAGAACATTTTGTCCAGCACAGCTTTGGCTGGTTGTTACAAGCGTCAGGACATTACATGCTACAAAAGCTGGATTGGCAGTATCATCAATCACCTGCATGACAGTCAACTTCAGTTTGTTTGTTCCACTCTGCATAATAAGTGATTGGATCAGGTTTAATTAGATATTGGGTAATCAATCATTGCCAACAAGGCAAAACAGCGTGGGATCTAGCTGCCGGAAGAAGGAAAAAAATAAAGGGTTTCTTGTCATCTATATTGGGAGTAATATGGTATCAACGTATGGTGATATAAGATGAATATATGTAGATATTTATAAGTTGGCAGTATTCCATCATACACATATAAAGTATTAGTTCATATGTCTTAAACTGCTTTATATGTGTGAATGTGTGTGCCCATCCTCATCTTTATGTGAAATGCATTAAAGACTTAAGACTCTATATTTTCATGATACATATTAATACATTATCACAATATGGTAACAAAACCCTCGACAGGCTGAAATGCACATGACAACCACTGGGTGGCCAGATATAGACAGATACAGCTGAAACAACTAACAAAGCGTCATAAAGAAATTTTTTCTTGACTTTACAAACATGTCATTTTAGACTTCCCCCACCGGGGGAAGCAATGGAATTCTATTGTATATAGGGCCTAACAATTGCCGCAGGTCTGCCATCTTAGTACTCCTGTTAAAGAGACAGCGCTTAATAGGAGGTCTAGAAACATGTTGGTAAATAATACATATACATTCATATTTATTGCTGAATATTATACTGTTAATGAAATTAAATTGTGGCCTAATTAATAAATTACTAATTGAACCAAATTTGATGAATCTTATACAGTACAGACCAAAAGTTTGGACACACCTTCTCTTTCCAAGAGTTTTCTGTATTTTCATGACTATAAAAATTGTAGATTCACACTGAAGGCATCAAAACTATGAATTAACACATGTGGAATTATATACTTAACCAAAAATTGTGAAACAACTGAAAATATGTCTTATATTCTAGGTTCTTCAAAGTAGCCAAATTTTGCTTTGATTACTGCTTTGCACACTCTTGGCATTCTCTTGATGAGCTTCAAGAGGTAATCACCTGAAATAGTTTTCACTTCACAGGTGTGCCCTGTCAGGTTTAATAAGTGGGATTTCTTGCCTTATAAATGGGGTTGGGACCATCAGTTGTGTTGTTCAGAAGTCAGGTGGATACACAGCTGATAGTCCTACTGAATGGAGTGTTAGAATTTGTATTATGGCAAGAAAAAAGCAGCTAAGTAAAGAAAAACGAGTGGCCATCATTACTTTAAGAAATGAAGGTCAGTCAGTCCAAAAAATTGGGAAAACTTTGAAAGTGTCCCCAAGTGCAGTGGCCAAAACCATCAACTGGCTTACATGACGACCGCCCCAGGAAAGGAAGACCAAGAGTCACCTCTGCTGCGGAGGATAAGTTCATCCAAGTCACCAGCCTCAGAAATCGCAGGTTAACAGCAGCTCAGATTAGAGACCAGGTCAATGCCACATAGAGCTCTAGCAGCAGACACATCTCTACAACAACTGTTAAGAGGAGACTGTGTGCAGCAGGCCTTCATGGTAAAATAGCTGCTAGGAAACCACTGCTAAGGACAGGCAACAAGCAGAAGAGACTTGTTTGGGCTAAAGAACACAAGGAATGGACATTAGACCTGTGAAAATCTATGCTTTGGTCTGATGAGTTCAAATTTGAGATCTTTGGTTCCAACCACCGTGTCTTTGTGCGACGCAGAAAAGGTGAACAAATGGACTCTACATGCCTGGTTCCCACCGTGAAGCATGGAGGAGGAGGTGTGATGGTGTGGGGGTGCTTTGCTGGTGACACTGTTGGGGATTTATTCAAAATTGAAGGAATACTGAACCAGCATGGTTACCACAGCATCTTGCAGCGGCATGCTATTCCATCTGGTTTGCGTTTAGTTGGACCATCATTTATTTTTCAACAGGACAATGACCCCAAACACACCTCCAGACTGTGTAAGGGCTATTTGACCAAGAAGGAGAGTGATGGGGTGCTACACCAGATGACCTGGCCTCCACAGTCACCAGACCTTATGGTTTGGGGTGAGCTGGACCGCAGAGTGAAGGCAAAAGGGCCAACAAGTGCTAAGCATCTCTGGGAACTAATTCAAGACTGTTGGAAGACCATTTCAGGTGACTACCGCTTGAAGCTCATCAAGAGAATGCCAAGAGTGTGCAAAGCAGTAATCAAAGCAAAAGGTGGCTACTTTGAAGAACCTAGAATATAAGACATATTTTCAGTTGTTTGACACTTTTTTGTTAAGTATATAATTCCACATGTGTTAATTCATAGTTTTGATGCCTTCAGTGTGAATCTACAATTTTTATAGTCATGAAAATACAGAAAACTCTTGGAATGAGAAGGTGTGTCCAAACTTTTGGTCTGTACTGTATATTTCATCCTCTGATTTATATTCACTGTCATAGATGAAGATATAAATATCTCTGTACATTCGTCTTCTGTAGCTGATCATCTTGTCTAGCTACTAAAAAGGAGAAGTGGAAATACATCAAGATACATTTTATATTAAAATGATCTAATAGTCATGTGCGCTAATATGAAAACCATCTCTCTACCATATACATAACTATAGTCTGTAAAAGGTGGGGCCTCAGGATTGAACTATAAATAAACACATGTCAGGGGCTATGCTTTGAGACAGCATTTCCATTGACCTGTGTGTCAATGTTTTGCTCTCTCCCTGGTCAGCCAGTGAATCTCCCTAGGCCAGAGGGAGAGAAATTTACTAACCCTGCATTCACACGGCTGAGTTTCAGCTGTGAATCTAACCAACACACAGACTGAATTTCACAGCTGAAAATCAATCATGTGAGTGCAGGGTAACCATAATTACAGACCCACAGACAAAGTACCCAAGATTTTGGGACTCATCAAATTCTGCAACAATACTAACTATTGAGGTGAAGTACCCTAAGAGAACTTGGGAAAAAAAAAATATAACAAAATAAACATATTTTAAAAACACATAGAGGTTCCACATTTTGTATGCTTTTTTATGTAAAATAAAAAAAACATGTTATCACTGCATCTATAATGCCCCAAACTATTAAAGGGTTATGCCACTAAAATTATTTATCCCCACTTCATAGGATGTAATAATGTGCTAATTGGTGGGGGTCCCACTGATCCTGAGAATGGGGGTCTTTTACCTCTATTGTAAATAGAGAAGTGGATGATAAATGTGCACCCCTGCTCCTTTCACGTCAAAAGGAGAGCCAGAAATACCTAAACTACAGTGCTCAGCTATGTGACATTATCGCTGCAGGATATACATTTGTTATACTTTGTGACATTGCCTACTGTTCCTCCTCAGTTCCTTTAAATGCTTTCAATCTCTTTTGTTGACTCATCACAGGCCTCCTTTTATTTGAATGAAATTGAATTATTCTTATAAAGGTGATGACATTATAAACATTTCTTTTTGCTTTTTCTCTTATTTGTAAAGGGGTTGTCCATTATCATAACACATAATATAACATTCTTAAATAATTTAAATCCAATGAACATATTTGTGATTTCTATATGAAAAAATTGCCAATCACAATGATACAAGCTAGAACTGTAACTGGGTGTGAACTTTTGTTACCAAACCAGCAGCCGGAGTAGATTACACACTGTTACAAGTTTATAACATCTGCCAACTATTGTTTGATCAGGGATAAAATATGCCGAGGTGACAACATCTTGCTGCCCTGCATTTCAGGGACCTTCATTAAAAATTCAAGACTTCTTGTACAGGCCCAGAAGGTCCCGTTGTTTTCTCAAGATACAAGGGAGAGACACAACTTCACAAGATGTCAAGAACAATATCCATTCATGTTTAGTATTCAGATCCACTGAGTAATCTTTTCTTTTACATTTGATTTACAATAAAGGATTGGGGTTCATTTAATTGGGACAACAATAAAACTGGGATAAAGAGCACTGTCCTGCTATGATTATGACATTATGACGGAAATAAGAGACAGCTGGGAAGAATTGTGAAGAGTTGTGAAGAATGAAAATATTTAGTTCAGTTTTCTTTCTGCTTGTTTGTTTTTGCCTTTAATAATATATTGATGTGAGCAGCTTGGTCATGCCAAACAAATTTTGTACATAAAAAACCAACTGTCGGAATGCAACACATCAATCTGGCAAAGTGCACTCAGGTAGAATACCTCTTGGGGAGTTTTCCCTGGCAGCCATATTGTTTAGAGGAAAGGGACAACTCCATCTGACGAATCTCATAAATGTTTATTAAACAGTGCTTCTGCCATCCTAAAATAGCAGCTGTGCTGACTAACAGTATATTCAGTAATTGACTTTTCAATTATAGTGTTTTTGCATGAAGTACAGAAATTGATCACTGAAGATTTAGTATGAGAATAAGAATTATTATATAATTAATATGTTCCCATGTAAGACGAAATATTTGTTACAAATGGGAAGATTTTATTCTCTTTGTTTTTCTTTATTAAGTCTTATTATTACTTGTCTTATAAGGTTTGATTCATATACAATGGCCTAGATTTACTATTATGGCTATGACTAGACACTGGCTTAAACATGGCACATCTTTGGAGCACTATGGTGCATCTTTGGTGCAGTACAGGGCATTTTAGCTAGAAATGTGGGTGTGGATTCTCAGAAAAAGCAGGTGCATCTTAAATGAGCCATGATATGCCAAGATTGTGTTGTAAACTTCTGTCTCAAAGTGAGCCAACTAAAAGGCGATATAAGTTTAGACTAGACAATTTAAAGAAACTCCAGATTTATCATCCAGAGTCAGTCACTGTGATAAATTTGGTGCATTTTCAGACTGCCTGTCTAAAGCTGGCCAAACACATTAAATTTTAGAATGCCATCGCTTATCTGAAACAATGTTCCAATACAACTGATTGTGGTTTTGATAAACTTTACTTGTCAGTTGCATGGGACAAACGTTCGAAGCTTTATGCACAAAAGAACGATTGTTCCCAAATGTTCCCAGATGAGTGAACCTATCAAGATTTGGTTCGTTTCGGGTGGCTCTGGTTCCAGATTCAGGTCAGGTCGAACAAGTTCACTATGAGCCATAATTTAAATTGGCTTAAAGCATAGTGTATAACATTGTGGGCTCCTAGGAATCTATCTATCCAATTTCTAGCTCTCTATGGCGAACACAGCCGAAGTTATGTTAAAGTGACATTTATGACTATGGACAAACAGATTAAGGTAAGTATTTGATACAAGCTTCAAATTTAACCATACACTGTACTGCCACTTGATTTTACTTGCATTTCAACATTTAAAATGCTCCACACTGTGATGAACCGACCCTCAGTTTTATATCTTTCTTGGAAGTGTGTTTTTACTTGCTCATGTCAGTCCTTCCCCCATTTGTTGGAATGTGGTGCTTAAGTGAGGTTACGCTGCTGGACGCTATGCCTCACTGGTTTTTATCCCTGGCCAGATGGCGATGGAGGATAGTGGTCCGGTGACCTTAACTTCACCCACCCCTCCCCGCACCTAGGAAGGCACCCATCTTTCCTTCTAACCGGCACAGATTCCTCTTTTCGTGTGGAGAGGGCTGGCTGAGGGGGAGGTGAAGGGTGGGGCTGAAAAGGGTCTGACACTGAGGTGGGTGAGTTTTTTTCTTTGTCTTTGTGTGGAAGCTGGAAGCGGTACAGCTAAGAGATAGCTGTGATCAGGAATCTTCCTGAGGTCTGGTATTACTCTATATTTTATTTCCATTTTTGTTTTAAGTGCGGTATCATCGCTCTTTTGCTTGTATGTTTATGCTTGATCATATTAATATTGTATATTTCTGTATATGCTATTAATTAGTACCGACCCACTTGGGTTATTAAATATATAAAATTTATACCGCTTGTTTTATTCTATCCTATGAACTCGGTCTGCTCATGGGTTGTGAGTGGAAGTTTAGAAGAGTGATCGCGGGTACGCCAAGAGGCTTGGCAAGGCGATATTCTTCACAGTGGTGGCAGCGTTGTGGGATCTTAGGATAACAGTGTGTGGGTGTGGTATCACTCAGACACTGAGGATTGTGGCAATCTTATGGAACGAGCGCGGTATGAAATCAAGCTTAAAATACGGTGAAAGTTTGGTACAGTACTGTTCCCTCCCTTCTTCTTTTTTCTGTCCTATCTTTTATTTGGCAAAGGCTTCTAGTGGATGTCTTGGACTCTGAGAAGTGGAACCAGGGGACGTCAGCAACTGACTGATACAAACGCTGAGCAGATGGCTGATATGGAAGGTGCTGCAGCTGGGCAGGATGAGGAGCAAAGTCCTGAGGGGCTGGCACAAGAAAACATCACCATGCCAGACGGTTCAGCAGGTGCCCGGACCCCAGAGGTAACTGTGCCTGGAGGGACCAGTAGCCCCAGTTCTGTGGGGGTAAGGGACTTATACTTGCAAATGGCCTTACAGCAGATAGACGCCAGTGACTATAGCACCCGTCTGCAGGTGATTCACCAGTACCAAGCTGCTGCTGCTGCAGAGCACCGGGCGGAGAGAGAGGCCGCTGCTGCAGAGCGTCGGGCTGATAGAGAGGCTGAGCGAGAGGCCCGTGAATGCCAGGCGGAGAGCGAGCATCAGCTTGACCTAAAAACATGGAACTTCCCCGGCAGGTGCAACCTTCTCCGTCACAAACTCCAGGAGCCCAAGCACTAAAGATCCGATCTGAGGACTTTCCAATCTTGGAAGATAATGGGGACTTGGACTCGTTCTTTCGGGGATTTGAGAGGGCGTGTAAGCAGCATCATATTCCCCAGGCAGAATGGGCCCATTACCTGTCTCCCCGGATGCAGAGGAAAGGCCTGGATGTTTCCACGAGCTTACCAGAGGACGCGGACTATGAGACCCTCAAAGCGGCGCTGATCCGGAGATACCGGCTCACACCAGAGGTGTACCGCAAAAAGTTCCGGAATATACAGCGGGGTCCCACAGAGAGCTATGCGGATGTCCTGCACCACTTACAGGCTACATTCTGGCAGTGGATCAAAGGACTTACTGTCACCACGTTTGAGGGACTTGGGGATCTTATGATAAAGGAACAATTTCTCCAGGTGTGCCCTCTGGAGGTCCGCCAGTTTGTGTGTGATCGGAAACCCAAGACAGCAGACAAGGCTGCAGAGATTGCTGACAACTATGTGTCCACCAGGGAGCAAGGGACCAAGAGAGGAGCCACACTGCAGAGACCCTCAAGCTGGAAGGAGGGGCAAAGCTGGAGTTCATAACAGCCTGCGGTCTCCAAGTGGGGTAAGACAAACTCTGTCCCGGGTGCCCCCTCTACTTCCGCTGTCCCAAGAACTCTGGGCGCCCCGGGGACCACCTCCAAGTCCCAAGGAGAGGCCCGGCGGTGTCATGCCTGTAACCAGCCAGGACATTTCAAGGCGGAGTGCCCCAACCGCTCTAAGAACCCCCCCTGTTTCCCCAGCCACGGCAGTTGGCTCATCTGTATACTTGGTGGGGAGGGAGGGGTTGCAATCCGATGCCAACCGTCAACAGGTCATTGTGGGGGGTAAAGTGGTCATGGGATTTCGGGACACTGGGGCAGATGTTACTCTGGTGCAACCTGACTTGGTCCCTGCGGACAGTATTATCCCTGGAAAAACTCTGACCCTGAGGGGTATTGGACAAGAACGCTTAACTGTGCCCATGGCTTGCGTCCATTTGGACTGGGGTGCGGGAAAAGGAATGCGTGATGTGGGGCTAATGTCTGATCTGCCTGCCAATGTACTATTGGGAACAGATTTTGGGCCCTTGGTGTCCCAATATGGGGTGGGAGTAGCCCCACCTCGCTGTGACAAAATGTCTGTACTGAAGGATGATTTTAATGTGGTGTTGAAGCCTGTCACACAGACACAGGCAGAGGGAGGGGTCAGCATTTTGTTTCCCCCTGCTGTGTGCCCAACTAAAGGAATCAGTGAGCATGTGAATGAGGGACTGCGGAATGTTAGCCTGGCTGTAGCCCCGCCCACATCTGCGGGTGGTGATAGCCCCCTCAGTGTGACCCAGGCTGAGCCATTCACCCATGCAGTTCACTGTGAATCAATGAATGAATGCAATGTCACTGTAATTGCTAATGCTTGCCTTGCAGATTTCCAGGGTAGCTCTTCTGAGATGCTGGGGGCAACCCCAACTGATGACAATGTGCCAGGTGGTCAGGTAGATCACGGGGCTCTCAGGGCCGATCCGGATGAGGAACGGACTGCTGGTGTTGCGGTGGTAACCCGCAGCCAGAGTGCTAGAGGGGTGGAAGGCGCTCCGACCCCTGAGCCGTTCCCTCTGTCACCCTGAGATGGCACTGAGACCACCATGACTAGCCTCCCCACACTGGAGCCGGAGGAGTCCGGCGGGTATATGACATGCACATCTCTTCTGTCTGGTTCCAGTCAGGAGTTCAGGGACGCTGTCCAAGCTGACCGCAGTCTGGATGCATTGAAGGAGCGCGCTGATCAACCTCCCTTGGAGTCGGACAAGGACCGCGTGTACTGGGAGCAAGGGAGGTTGTACTGGGAAACGATCCCCACCAAGGGAAAAGAAAGTTGGCTCAGGGAGAAACATTTGGTGGTACCCCAACCCTATCGGGTGGAGTTGTTGCGGATTGCTCATGATATTCCACTGGCAGGCCACCTGGGGATCGCTAAGACCAAGGCTCGCCTTAGCCACTTATTCTACTGGCCTAAAATGGGGACAGATGTAGCTAAATACTGCCGTTCATGTGACACTTGTCAGAGGATGGGCAAGGCGGGGCAAGGCTCAAAAGCCCCAATGATACTTATGCCCATCATAACCGAACCTTTCCAGCGGGTGGATGTGGATCTCATTGGACCCCTGTCCATTCCCAGTAGCACCGGGAAACGTTTCATATTAATGGTAGTAGACTATGCTACTAGGTACCCGGAAGCTGTCGCTCTGTCTTCCCCCCAGGCTGATGTAGTGGCCAAGGCTCTGGTAGGCATCTTCTCCCGTGTTGGATTTCCCAGAGAGATGTTCACAGACCAAGGTACCCAGTTCATGTCTGCCTTGATGCAAGGCCTGTGTAAGGTAACAGAGGTGCAACATCTGGTGTCCAGCCCGTATCACCCACAGACCAATGGCCTGTGTGAACGGTTCAATGGCACCCTGAAGCAGATGCTCAGGATGTTAGTCGAGTCCCACGGGCGTGACTGGGAGCCTTATCTCCCGCACCTGCTGTTCGCTTACCGGGAGGTGCCTCAAGCCTCAACGGGGTTCTCCCCCTTTGAGCTCTTGTACGGGAGACGTGTACGTGGGCCCCTAACTCTTGTGAAAGAGTCCTGGGAAGGAGAAACAGCCATCCAAGGTGTGCCAGTCGTGAAGTATGTTCTGCGATTCCGTGACCAAATGCAGGCTATGGCGCAGCTAGTGCATGATAACATGGTCCAGGCTCAGGCCGACCAGAAGCGCTGGTATGATCAGAATGCCCGTGAGAGAACATACCAGCCGGGGCAGAAAGTATGGGTCCTAGTCCCTGAGCCCCACGACAAGCTTCAGGCGAAATGGACCAGTCCATACGTCGTGCACCAGCAGGTCAACAGCGTCAGCTACCTGGTCACTGTTGATCCAGGCCAGAACAGGCATAAGGTCTTCCATGTCAACATGATGAAGGATCATCATGACCGGGAAGCTAGTGTCTTTCCGGTGTGCAGTCTGCTAGAGGAGGGGGAAGAAGAAGACCTTGTTGACTTGCTTGCTCATTTTCAGGAGGATGGGTCCAACAAGAAGGCACAGGTGAACCCCCTGCTGGCTGAGGCCCAGCTGTCCCAGCTGGATGAAGTTTTGCACTCCCTACCTGGTCTGTTCTCCGCGAAGCCCGGGAGAACTGACCAGGCCATTCACCATGTGGATACCGGGAATCATGCCCCTATCCGGCGGTCACCATATCGCGTCTCCTCGGAGGTACAGGTCCAGATGCGCAAGGAGATTGACGAGATGCTGGAACTGGGGGCGATTCAGCCCTCTCACAGTGTATGGGCTTCACCTGTGGTTCTTGTGCCCAAAAAGGACCGGACCACCCGGTTCTGTGTAGACTACAGGGAACTTAATGTGGTTACAGTCGACGACGCGTACCCCATGCCGCGCATCGACGACCTGCTTGACTGATTAGGTAAGGCCCAGTACTTGTCCATCATGGACTTGAGTCGGGGATACTGGCAGATCCCCCTGTCCCCTCAGGCACAGGAGCGATCGGCCTTTATCACCCCTTTCGGACTGTACGAGTCCACTGTCATGCCATTCGGCATGAAGAATGCCCCTGCCACTTTCCAGCGGATGGTCAACTCCCTACTGACGGGATGCGAAGGGTTTGCCACTGAGTACCTGGATGACATTGCCGTCTTCAGCTCCACTTGGGAGGAACACCTACAGCACCTGGCGCAGGTGCTGGGGCGGATCCACAGTGCGGGCTTGACCATCAAACCGGAAAAACGTCAGCTGGGCATGCACGAGGTCCAATACCTGGGACACCGGGTAGGTGGGGGAACCCTGAAACCAGAACCTGAAAAGCTGGATGTAATCACGTCCTGGCCAATCCCCTGGACCAAGCGACAGGTGATGTCTTTCCTGGGTACGGCAGGGTACTATAGGAAGTTCGTACCGAACTATAGTGCTCTGGCTGCCCCCTTGACGGACCTCACCAAGAAGAAGTTGCCGAAAACTGTCCAGTGGACGGATGCTTGCGAGTGCTCCTTCCAGGCCCTGAAAGTGGCCCTGGCGAACGCACCTGTACTTCAGGCGTACGATGAGTCACGTCCGCTTGTGCTACAGACAGAGGCCAGCACCTACGGACTTGGTGCCGTACTGAGCCAGCTTGACTCAGCGGGGCAAGAGCACCCGGTGCAGTACCTCAGCCGAAAGCTTCTGCCGCGGGAGGTGGCCTACACCACAGTGGAGAAGGAATGCCTAGCAATTGTTTGGGCCTTGCAGCATCTGCAGCCTTACTTGTATGGGCGCCACTTCACCGTGGTGATGGATCACAACCCTCTGATCTGGATCAAACGTGTTGCAGGTCAGAATGGACGGTTGTTACGTTGGAGCCTGGTGCTGCAGCAATACAACTATGACATCCGGCACAAGCCTGGTCAGGCCCATGGCAATGCCGATGGCCTGTCCTGGCGGGGTGAGACTGCGGAGGTGCGGGTGGAAGAGGAACAGAGGCTCCTCCTTCCCCCCGACACGCTCTAGAAGGGGGAGGTGTGATTAACCGACCCTCAGTTTTATATCTTTCTTGGAAGTGTGTTTTTACTTGCTCATGTCAGTCCTTCCCCCACTTGTTGGAATGTGGTGCTTCAGTGAGGTTACGCTGCTGGACGCTATGCCTCACTGGTTTTTATCCCTGGCCAGATGGCGATGGAGGATAGTGGTCTGGTGACCATAACTTCACCCACCCCCTCCCCGCACCTAGGAAGGCACCCATCTTTCCTTCTAACCGGCACAGATTCCTCTTTTCGTGAGGAGAGGACTGGCTGGGGGGGAGGTGAAGGGTGGGGCTGAAAAGGGTCTGACACTGAGGTGGGTGAGTTTTTTTCTTTGTCTTTGTGTGGAAGCTGGAAGCGGTACAGCTAAGAGATAGCTGTGATCAGGAATCTTCCTGAGGTCTGGTATTACTCTATATATTATTCCCATTTTTGTTTTATGTGCGGTATCATAGCTCTTTTGCTTGTATGTTTATGCTTGATCATATTAATATTGTATATTTCTGTATATGCTATTAATTAGTACTGACCCACTTGGGTTATTAAATATATCAAATTTATACCGCTCGTTTTATTCTATCCTATGAACTCGGTCTGCTCTTGGGTTGTGAGTGGAAGTTTAGAAGAGTGATCGCGGGTATGCCAAGAGGCTTGGCAAGGCGATATTCTTCACACACACATTACCTTTTTTTGGGAGGGGGGAGTGCTTGCTCATGTTTTTTAGACATATATGGTGGTTTATTGCAAAAAGCAATGTTTTGTTTTAGAAAAATTAGCCCAATTTAATGACTTCATCCAGTTGCCAGGTCTTATCTGCAAAAGAATCATCATTGCCAATGTCATGGTCTTCCCTGAATTTTTCTGACACATCATGGCCATGGGATTCCTGCACAACCTCATAATTTCCACTTCCAGATTTCCCCCTAGTTCCCCTACCAGAATGACTACCAGTAATAGCACCACACCCTTGCCACAATTAACTGCACTACCACCGTCATGTCTTCCTCCTCTACTTCCAAACAATGCTAACTGTATTCATTTAGTTCATCAAAAAAGAAGGAAAACTGCTCTGACTAGCAGTGGTGAACCTAGTCTATTTGCTGCCTGACTATAGAAAGACTCCACCCACCCCCCAAAAAAAAAAAATTGAGTTTCCATGCTAATAGCTTCACATGCTGTTATTATCGCACAATATACACAATACACAAAGTTATAAAACAGTTTTTAAGAATTCTTCTTCTTGTATTACTTCAGTATCAGATCAACAACACGGTATTAACAATGACAATAACTTCCCACATCTTCTGCTTGGTGGATGGACGAGCCCACGTGGCCCCCATTCTCTATAATAGGAGCACCATAGATAGCTGAGTACTATACTTCGGCTATCTTTGGCACTCCCATTGAAGTGAATGAGAGCCACACGGGTTCGTCCATCCACCAAGTGACACACCTATATACAGTACCAACCAAAAGTTTGGACACACCTCATTTCAAGAGTTTTCTGTATTTTCATGACTATAAACATTGTAGATTCACACTGAAGGCATCAAAACTATGAATTAACACATGTGGAATTATATACTTCACAAAAAAGTGTGAAGCAACTGAAAATATGTGTTATATTCTAGGTTCTTCAAAGTAGCCACCTTTTGCTTTGATTACTGCTTTGCACACTCTTGGCATTCTCTTGATGAGCTTCAAGAGGTAGTCACCTGAAATGGTCTTCCAACAGTCTTGAATTAGTTCCCAGAGATGCTTAGCACTTGTTGGCCCTTTTGCCTTCACTCTGCGGTCCAGCTCACCCCAAACCATCTCGATTGGGCTCAGGTCTGGTGACTGTGGAGGCCAGGACATCTAGCGTAGCACCCCATCACTCTCCTTCTTGGTCAAATAGCCCTTACACAGTCAAGAGGTGTGTTTGGGGTCATTGTCCTGTTGAAAAATAAATGGTGGTCCAACTAAACGCAAACCGGATGGAATAGCATGCCGCTGCAAGATGCTGTGGTAACCATGCTGGTTCAGTATTCCTTCAATTTTGAATAAATCCCCAACAGTGTGACCAGCAAAGCACCCCCACACCATCACACCTCCTCCTCCATGCTTCACGGTGGGAACCAGGCATGTAGAGTCCATTCGTTCACCTTTTCTGCGTCGCACAAAGACACGGTGGTTGGAACCAAAGATCTCAAATTTGGACTCATCAGACCAAAGCACAGATTTCCACAGGTCTAATGTCCATTCCTTGTGTTCTTTAGCCCAAACAAGTCTCTTCTGCTTGTTGCCTGTCCTTAGCAGTGGTTTCCTAGCAGCTATTTTACCATGAAGGCCTGCTGCACACAGTCTCCTCTTAACAGTTGTTGTAGAGATGTGTCTGCTGCTAGAACTCTGTGTGGCATTGACCTGGTCTCTAATCTGAGCTGATGTTAACCTGCGATTTCTGAGGCTGGTGACTCGGATGAACTTATCCTCCGCAGCAAAGGTGACTCTTGGTCTTTCCTGGGGCGGTCCTCATGTGAGCCAGTTTCTTTGTAGCGCTTGATGGTTTTGGCCACTGCACTTGGGCACACTTTCAAAGTTTTTCCAATTTTTCAGACGACTGACCTTCATTTCTTAAAGTAATGATGGCCACTCGTTTTTCTTTACTTAGCTGCTTTTTTCTTGCCATAATACAAATTCTAACACTCCATTCAGTAGGACTATCAGCTGTGTATCCACCTGACTTCTGAACAACACAACTGATGGTCCCAACCCCATTTATAAGGCAAGAAATCCCACTTATTAAACCTGACAGGGCACACCTGTGAAGTGAAAACCATTTCAGGTGACTACCTCTTGAAGCTCATCAAGAGTGTGCAAAGCAGTAATCAAAGCAAAAGGTGGCTACTTTGAAAAACCTAGAATATAAGACATATTTTCAGTTGTTTCACACTTTTTTGTTAAGTATATAATTCCACAAGTGTTAATTCATAGTTTTGATGCCTTCAGTGTGAATCTACAATTTTTATAGTCATGAAAATACAGAAAACTCTTGGAATGAGAAGGTGTGTCCAAACTTTTGGTCTGTACTGTATATTGCTGTGGTCAGGCTGGATTCTCACCCAGTGGGGGGAAAAAACCTAATTCTCAGGCTCAATGGGGGACTCAGTAGGCAGACCCCATCAATCAGGTATTTATCCTCTATCATTTAGGTGAATACAGGGCAATAACATTTTGTGACTTACAGGTGACGTCTCTGACTAATCCTTCACATTTCCCTTCTCTTCCCTTTGGACCGCCATGACCACTTCTTCCAGCTGTGACTTGTCTCTGTAAAGTTTGCAACACAGACATCTTTGGCTCCTCACTTTTCCAGGCATCCAACCCACATTGTCCTCACCTGCACACCCATCCTGCTGCTACCCTAATTATAAAATATATGATATAACCCCCCATAATGAATAATACTCCCAAGTGCATCTTTATATAAATAATGTCCGTGTGTACCCTGTAGAAATAGTGCCCCTTATTAATAATGCCCCAGGTGTTAACTAATTAAAAGGTTTTCCAGGTCATTAATAAACTAATCAGTGGGGCTCAAAAACCCAGGACCCCTACTGATCAGCTGTCTGAATGGTACCTGTGTAAGCGCCATGACCTGCTTCTCTGTTTACATTGTGTCATTCATCTCATAGCGGCCATGTAATGTAACTACAGCCTCGTCCTACACACATCCATGTGACACTGCTGTAATTACATCATACAGTCACTATAAACAGACAGTGTGTGATATATACAGATGCCATAGCCCCTGTTTATAGCGCCCTATTTACACACACACTATAATGTTCCACAGCAGCCCCTGCATACAGTATTATGGCCTGCAGCGGCTCCTGCACACAGTATTATGCACTATAGTGGCACCTGCACACTGTATTATGTCTCGCAGTGGCCACTGTATACGGTATTATGTTCCACAGCAACCCCTGCACACAGTATTATGCTCCCTAGAGGCCCCTGCACATGGTATTATGCCCCATATTGGCCCTTGCACACGGTATTATGCTACATATTTGCCCCTGCACACGATATTATGCTCCATAGTGGCCCCTGCACTGGTATTATGCTCCATAGTGGCCCCTGCAGCTGGTATTATGCTCCACAGTGGCCCCTGCACACTGTATTATGCCCCATAGTGGCCCCTGCACACGGTATTATGCTCTATAGCGGCCCCTGCACATGGTATTATGCTCCATAGTGGCCCTTGCACTCAGCATTATGCTCCATAGTGGCCCCTGCACTGGTATTATGCTTGACAGTGGCCCCTGCACACGGTATTATGCCCCATAGTGGCCCTTGCACACGGTATTATGCTACATATTGGCCCCTGCACACGATATTATGCTCCCTAGTGGCCCCTGCACTGGTATTATGCTCCATAGTGGCCCCTGCACATGGTATTATGCCCCATAGTGGCCCACCCCTGAACTATTATTATACTCTGGGGTCTTTTCAGACCCCAGAGTATAATGATCGGAGACCCAGGTGAGGTGACAAACATAAAAACCAGTGTTACTTACCTATCCTGGACACCGGTGCACTCCCTGCAGCTTTCGGCCCTGTTTAATTGCACACACACATCACGTGATCAGGCCGGCAATGCAACCTGATGACGTCAACAGAAGGCCCAAGCCTGCTCGGAGTAACATCGGATCGCAGGAGAGGTAAGTAGCATTGGTTTTTAAGTTCCCTCACCTCCCCTGGGTCTTCGATTATTATACTCTAAGTTCTGAAAAGACCCCAGAGTATAATAATAGTAGTATTTGAGGCCCGCGGCCTCACTTACCGAAGCCCGCGGCTGCTTACAGCGGCTTACAGCGGCATCCACTTCCCCTTCTGCGTCCCATAGCAGAAGGGGAAGCGGAGGCGGCTGCGAGCAGACGTGGGGTAGGTAAATAATTAGGCTGTTACCTGCTGGGGTTACTCCAGCAGGTTACGGCCTAGTTATATATATATATATTTAAAAAAAAAAAAGGTAATCCGCACCTACCTGCAATCCCTTGATGGAGCTGCCGCCTCCAATTTTTGTCTGCGATGTCTGCGTCTCAGCGTAGGAGGCGCGATGTCATTGTATCGCCACCTGCGCTGACATGCAGAGGTCTCGTAAACCAGCCCAGGACAGGCCCTGCGCAGCCTTGTACATTAAATAAATACTAAAAATGCCGCCTACCAGGCACTTCGCCTCATTAGCGGAGCACCCCTGCTGACTAATAGAAATGGATTTCTTAGCAGGAGACACATGACTATCAGGGATCTGTGTCAGTGAAGAAGATGAAGGGAACACACAGAAGCCTCACTCAAAATCACCTCACTCTTAGATGAACTATCCTTCTGTGACTGTGGTGAGTGTATTAAGTAATCTAAAACTTAATTTTCAAGAAGTACTACAATCCTGCGGCTACTGGCAGTGCCACCAAAACCAAAAGTAGTGTTGCTGTTGCCACCTATATTCTTATTGTTAGTAATTGCACACATGTTTTTTCATCTCCTTCCTTTTTCCTGTCCCATGCCTTATCTTTTCCAGTCAATTTATTTCATACTGCTTATTTATAATAGTGACTGACAACAATTCTGAATTTCAAGAAAACTAGCAACACACTAAAAGCACTAAAAGGATGACCTGGTCGATGACTATTGGACTAGAACTGTGTCAGTCAGCATATTTTTTTTTTTTTCAAGTTACAATAGTGGCAGTTTGTATGTATATTAGGTAACCAAAAATGAAAAAACCCTTAACAAACTGAGATTTTTTTTTCAGATTATCAGGCTTTGTCACATTGTTGGGTGACCAAAAAACCCCCAATGACCTTAAATAACGGAGACTTGCGTCAGGCTCTGGTGAATGTTTGGGTAGCCTTAGTCCTATCTTCTAGCGCAGTGTCACATTTAGGTAGCTTGTTTAATTGCTCTCTGGTATCTCTGGTCAGTTTCTGCATTATAGGTAATTACAACCCTTTAAATAATGGATTTTTTTTTCTTTCCATATTAGCGCAGGATGTGAGTCTGTATTTTGGGTGAGCAACAAAAAAACACTTAAGAAAGGAATATTTTTTCAGATAAACAGAGTGACAGAGTATGCTAATCAGAGATTTTTTTTTTTTTAGATTAGTGCAGGTGGAATCAACATTTGTATGTATTTAATGAAAACAAACTAAATTCTTGTGCAAAAACCCTTAAAATATTTTTCACTAAAATGACTGTCAGTAAAAACTGTTTAAACACTCTGTAGACATGAAATTGCTTTACTTCACAACAGATTTAGACAAAATTAGATTATTTGGCAATGAAAGGGTTAACTGTCCTTTGTCTCTATTACTGAAGGCTGCTGCTGTCAGGCTTACAACAGCACAGATATGCTCCATCACTTTATCTTATCTAACATTTATATCACAAATCTACAAGTGCTTGATTAAATTTTAATAAACTCTCCTATTCCTAAGATTCTCTATCTCTATTGCAAATTGTAATTTTTTTTCTCTCTGTATCATGCAGTGAGACAAATAACATCCATTTGTACATCCACCATCACTGCAATAACTTGTATTCACGTCCACATCACCTTACATAGTGTATATGATATCAGCACTGTAAGGTGTTCACCTACCACTGACTATTTGCTGAGAGGCTTTCAGCTGATGTTAGTTGGCATGAAAACACCACAGTGACTCACAAGACATATGTCTCTTCTGTATTTTACCTGTGTAATACATGTGGTGGCAGCCATTTTAGTTTATCCAAAGCAAATTTCCATTTGTTTGGTTTTGTCAAAACACAAATAATTTGTAATATTCAGGTCGAACCCAGTTCGTGATAAATTGTTTTGCCCATCTCTATTCAAAATCTGCCAATTTGTATGGCCATCTTAAGGGCTTAAGGTGAACTGCAGACATGTGAGGTCCGCAACAATCATAGACTGCATGTGGACCCATTTATTTTAATGAATACATGCAGGCCTCTGTTCCTCTCCACAGCCAATGGAGGCATGCTTTATTTTGGCCTCTTTTGCGGACTACAGAGCTCTATTAAAGTCTATACGTCCTTCAAAATCATGAACAGCACACGAATGCTGTATGCTTTTCACAGACCCACAGACATTCAAAAGTATATTAAATAATTTTTTTCAAAAAAGTTGTTTTGTTTTTCATGTACATGACTGACAGATCAACCATGCACAGCACACCAACCGCAAATTAGCACAGTGTGGTGCTATCCGCAAATATCAGGAGGCCTAAGTTTACACTGTCTAACTATTAGTAAATCTTAGCTAAGTTTTTTAAAATAATTTTCACTCGTTTTTATTGGCATTTCTTTAGTTCACAAATGTGGCAGCCAGAGTGTTTACACACAGAGTGTTCTATTTCAAGTGTTTTATTTCTGTAAATGTTGATTATGGATTACAGGTAATGAAAACCCAAATCTAAGAAAATTTGAATATTGTAAAAAAAGTTCAGTATTGTAAATTCAGTGTGTCACCTGCCAAGGTTTCCTAAGCCTTTAAATGGTCCCTCAGTCTGGTTCAGTAGGACACACAATCATGAAAGATGCTGATTATGAATTGTATTACTGAAATGAATGAACATTTCAAAGATATTCTAATTTATTCAGATGCACCTGTATATATATATATATATATATATATATTGGATGATTTCTACATCCAAGAAATCATACTATAACGTTTTCCTTTTAAAGGAGTCAATAAGGTTTGTATTTGTATAGACTGCTGTATTTTAATGCCATTTTCTGATACATTTAACCATTTGCAGGTCCTCTGTTCCAGTGCTGACTGTCTGGTCAGCACTGTTACCTGTTCTTGGAGCCCTTCACTGTCCTCACCAGTAGCCTCTACACTAATGGCACAACACTCCTGAGGCCTTATGTCACATGCTGTTGCGCAGGTCTCATACAAATCTTAGCTGAGGCAAGTAACTAACTGCAGTACTGGGCTGAACACATAGAGAATGTCACAAGAAGACATTACCAAGGACCATCAACAGTGCTGAAAGAGTTGCCAAGGCTGGAACATAAGCATTCTAAGTGGAAAATTAGTTGTTTTTTTTATTTACACTATTTGCAGCCTAGATAAAAATCATTTTTTTACTTGAGTCAGACACCCTCTTGAAGTTTGAATAATTTGTTTTCTTTCTTTTTTGGGGAGATTAGGGGTAGCAATAATAGCATATTTTAGGAACTGCTCTGTGTAATATACATTAAATAACAAATTTATTTTCCAAGATTACAGCAGCACTATGCATAACATATATATTTTGGATTATTTGCTACTTATGCACAAATTAGTCATAGGGAAATGTTTCTTTAATAATTTAATCTTGGCGCCCATTTTTCAAAATTCTCTTTTTGTCTGTCAGTATACACATATTGGGGCAGATTTATTAAGACTGATATTTCAAATGCCACTCTTTATAAATGCTGAAACAGCCACAGGGTCGACTCTTCAACCTCTTCCTAAATCAGGCACACTCCTCTCCGTCAGAATGGAGAACTACTTCGGGTGAGAGTTATAATGAATATGTCCGGCAAAGGTGTTGCCAACCGCCTTAATGTTCTGCGAGGTGCAGAACAGGGGCTGTGGCACTCATTTGGCACAACAAATGTACGCCACAATATCACTGATTGATAAATTCCCCCCCAATGCATCTAAACATGCTGATGTAATAATAGAGCAATCCCCTCCACTTGGATGCCATCAATACTAAACACCACTGCTATGGTTAGATACAAGGCTACAATAAAAGCAATAGCAATCAATCGGCTGATAACTGCAAGCAGTAGAGACAGCTATCTACAACCAGCACACCTCTGTGAGCCAAAACAGACTCCCAGACGCCTTCATTAGAGCTCTGCGCAAGGGGAGATGGACTTTGCTGGATCTGGGGATCTGAATTGTCACCAAACAGATAAATGTACTAACAGTAAATGCACTGCTGCAAAAACAAACACAAGGACCACTAAAACTTACAAAGTGGTGTGGACAGAAGAGAAGTCATGCAGCAGGGTCAAAGCCAGGAAAAATGAATAAACAGAGACAGGAGACAAAAGCGATATCTGAGAAACTAGCCAAAAGGTCAAATATCGTCACAACAGAATCAGTAAGCAAAAGAGGAATCCAGGGAGCAAGCCAGAGGTCAGTAATCAAACAGGTATTCACAGACAAGATGAGAGCCAAACTAGGAAGCAAATGGTTTAGTTGGCACCTGCATGAATAAAGGAGTGGCTTATAAAGGCCTCTTCAGATGCTGATATGTCAAGGCATGGAAGTATTCAAGTGAAAAGTTTCCCTAAGTTGTCACGGCAACCTTAAAGAAGCAGCAGCTTAAGAGGCACTTCTGACAACCACAGTATCTAGCAGGATATATTGTCAGGATTAGCAAGTATTAACTTTCCCAAACTCCCCTTAGTGTGTTACTATATTGTAGTGTGGGAAGGGGTTTAAAAAGATCACCATCTGGAAATGATACTACAATCATCCTTTTTTTAATATAACTCTGTCTTGAAGTGTACTTTCAAAGTGTACCTTGATCACTTATCAGGCTGAACTACTTTTTATATAGAAGTCTATGGAAAAGGGAGGAATTGGCCTCTGGAAATGCACGCAAATATCTGCTGTTGCTAAACTCCACTAAAATGTGTATAAGAGAGTTCTTGTTACACTGGTTTCTTTCAAAATAAGACTGTACCTCTGCAAAGAATGAGACAATAAATCAATGAACCAATCTTCTCCCCCTCCTCTCTCCATAGACTTCTGCGTGTGAGGTTGAGTATGGAGTTGAGGCAGATTATATACAAATAAAGAATCAGATGAAAGGTGAAGTGAAGGAGAGCATTGTGAAAATTCTAGAAGGGATCATATATCTGTAATAGGATAAAATTTCTTACGTTTACACATACTATTCATTAATGAAAAGTAATTTTATAATTGGAGGTACGTTTTAAGTCTTAAAGATGTAATTGTACTAAAGCAGTCATTGAAAGATAAATATGTTTTTGAAAATACAATGTACTGTAATATATTTTGCCATTAATATTCTTTATTACTTAATGGAATTTAAGTATATTTCATTTATTCAAATATAAGCCCACTGCTTATTCAGCCATAACTCATGCATTTCCTAGCTTTAAATATATAGCACAATGTTATGGATCTATCAGCCCTGCCGGTGACAAATGTGTGTACAGAGTAAGTGCATTAGTGCTGCATCCAGCATTGTCAATAATGCATGCTCACTAGCATTTAATTATTATGAAAACATCTGTTGATGTAAAGTTTATTTTCTGAAGGGAATAAGGAAGTAAAGCATTAGCGACTAAATTAACCACATTCAGTCTGCAATGTAAAGAGCCTACAGGGAAACCTTAGTCACTTAGGGCTTAAACAGTTTGCTAAGACTGGATAAATTCATGCTACTGACTCATTTACAAAGGTATTTGAAGTTATCATTACTCTGTATGGCAAAAATGGGTTTGAGATTTTAAGATAATTTTGAGTGTTTGCTATAAATCTTAAAACTTAACACTCACCTAGAAATGTGTCAAATGAAGTATACGTATATTACTGATTTAGCATAAATTTCAGTATGGAGAAGTGCATTAAAGCTGGGCAGCTCAGCAATTCAGTACCCGTATGCCATACTCATGCGAAAAAGAAACAGAGAAGGCACCTCCTAGCGTGATACCACTATTACATATATACATAGTTAGTACATGGAAAAAAGACATATGTCATCACGTTCAACCACGGGATGGGAAATTCTATAAGCATCAATGCTATTTTTCTCTAAAAAGTAATTCTTTTTTGAAGATGTCAGCAGTGACTGCCGTGACCTTCTTCTATGGTAGGCTATTCCACAGATTCACAGTCTTTACAGTGAAGGCAAGAGGGTCAGGAAACTTTGAATGTAATTAATTTATTTAGATGTAAGCTTACTGCTCCTCAAAGGGAGGTTTTAAGTAAAGGTTTATCCTTTTATCCTACAGGAAAATGTGATTATTTTACATTAGTTAAAGATTTAGAACTTTTTGCTAGAAAATAACTTTTCAAAATACATTTGGGTAAGCAACGCATTTTATACAGAAGTTGAGAGACAAGCATTGATTGATCTGCAAGCACTTGGGGATGAACAGATTAATAATAAAGATTCCCATCTGTCTATGCATCTGTGACGCTGTCCCCCATGGGGTTTTTTGCCTTCCTCTGGATCAACACTATAGGGGACTTTAGGGTTATAGGATGGACTTGATGGACTGATGTCTTCATCCAACCGCATCTACTAAAAATTGTGTCCGTCAGTCTAGATATTTGTCAAATCAGTTAAATAGGTAAAAATACCTACAAAAAGGTTCTAGTATGGGGAATACCTCTAATTGGTGCTATTCACAGAGACTGGCTATTAGACAATTAAAAGACATGAAAGGGGGGCATGGCCTGGCTATGGAGAAGTGAGGTCGCATATTCCTCAGCTCCTTCCCTGGCTTACCTGAGCCGACGCTGAATCCGCTGACCAAAGCTTCTCCTGCACCGCGGACTATGGGCAAATCCTGGCGGGTCCCACCGAGGTCCTCATCCACTTCCCCGAGGGTCCCTACGGGGCCCACAATTGACAGATTCCTCCGGGGCCTGGGCACTCCTGGATCACAGCCGGCTCCTTCCAAGATGGCGTTCAACACCGCCGCTTCATCAAGCGGCCCTCCCGCGTGCGCACAGCCGGCACTCCTTGCTGTTCCAGCCGCCGTGACGGCCCTGCCCCCACCAGCGATCAGGGCTTGCTCCCCTAGCCCACCGGGGATGTGGTCAATGAGGGAGTCTGGGCTACGCTCGGCTCCCGTTTCACCGGTGTCGGCGGTGGCTTCTGAGCGGGACTGGCCGTCCCTGCCGCCGTCTCCTGTGCCCTCCATGTCACAGCGCTCCCCGGAGGCGACCAGCATGATGCAGCCTTTTCCCCCAGGGGCCTCCAGGAGGTGAGAAGACCCCCACCCTGCCCTGGCCTGTGGCTTCCTCTACCCCTTCCACGGCCCTGTGCTCTACAATGAAGGCTCCTCTGTTTGCTCCCCCTGGCAACGGGTTACAGCTGGACTCATACTCCTGGCACTTCCTCTACCGGTAGTCTCTGCCCAGCACCTGCCACAGTACCGCTGAACTTGCTATCTGCCACGGCAGCTCCATACCTACCTCGGGCATCCCATGTCCCTCTGATATCTCCTCCTGTCATGGCCTCCACCTCTGCTGGTCAGAGCACGGGGACCCCACTGGGACTGTTCCTCCTTCATTCTGCATTCCATCCTCTTCTATCGCCTCCTCCGACACCCTGGTCGAACTACGCCAACTGAATGCCTATCTCCGTGCCATCCCTACAAAGTCTGACATGGAGGAATATGTGGCATGCCTGGAGCAGTCATACAAATCTGAGCTGTCCGCTGTCTGTTCTACTGTAATCAATCACTGGAGGGGAGAGTGGATACCCTGGAGGCCTCTTCCACCTCGCTTTCTACCCAGTTATCCACCCACGACTCTATATTGCTGTCTCACTCTCACCAGTTGCACCATCTGACCGATCTCTTGGACGACCTTGAGAACAGGAACAGACGGAAGAATATCAGGGTGCGGGGCCTTCCTGAAGTCATTGAATCCCAGCAACTGGATGCTACTCTACGCACTATTTTCAACTCCCTCTTGGGGGTCCCTCCTGACTCTCCGCTTGAGTTGGACCGGGCGAATCGTTCTCTGGGCCCCCGCCCTCTGGACTCTGCCAATCCTAGAGACATCATTTGCCGGGTACATAGGTACCAGCTTAAAGAGGCCATCATGCGGAAGGCCAGGGATGCCCGCCAAGTCGAGTTTCAGGATGCTCCTATCAACTTACTCCCAGATCTGTCCAGACTCACCCTTGCCAGGCGGTGTGCTCTGAAGCCTCTTCTGGACCTTCTGATTCATCACCAGATCCCGTACTCCTGGGAGTTTCCTTTCCGACTGCAGGTCCAGCGGGATGGCCGCTCTATTTCCCTAACTCGTCCTGCCTTCACAGCTGCCCTTGCACTCCGGTGCAGATTTCAGAGTGGCCATCGTTACCTGGCGCCCCAGAACCAGCACAACCCGCGCGGTCCCAGCGCCACCCCAGACGCTGCCGACTTGACCGTGCCTTCACGACTACGGCTCAGCAATGGGACCATCAAGCCTCCCCAACTTGAACGCTGAACTGCTTCCCTTGCACACCTAGGGGTTTTCGTCCGCCCCCTGCGGGGACGTGAAGTACCGTTATCGTCCCTCTATCTCTATCCTCCCCACTTTTTCTTTCTCCCCCCTCTCTTTTCTTCTCTTCCCTTTCTTCTTGCCCACTTCCTTTTTCTTTCTCCTTTACTCTGTTTTGTTCCCCTTTCTCCTATGCCTTGGTCTATCTAACTTATTTACATTGTTTATTTTGGTCAGCATATTTTTGTTGTTACAGTTACCTCTATAGTGGCGTGGCCCGGGTACCCGGAGGGGGGAGCGGCTCCTTCCTGGAAAGCTCGTTCCACACTGGGGTCTCCGTGCTACTGTGTAGCACTTGTTTAGGTATTGTTTGCCTTTTTTCCCCCTGTTTTGGTGGTGGCTCATTCCACCACCTTACTGCATAGTCAGTTGTATTCTGTTTTTGTTTCTGTGTCAGATTGTGTCGGATTGCGTTAGTTTTTCCCTTTCCTAAGTGTGTGTTCCCTTTGTGTCCCCCCCTTCCCTCCCCCTTTCCAGCCATGTCTAGTTTGAATATTTGTACCTTGAATGCAAGAGGACTTAACGTCCCACAAAAACGCAGCCAGATCTTGTACCAACTTCACAAAAAATGTTCTCATATCCTTATTTTACAGGAGACTCATTTTAAGGAAGGTCATGTTCCGGATATCCGCAACCGCCATTTCCCCGTTTGGTTCCACAGCGTCAATCCGGCCGCCAAGTCCAAGGGAGTATCTATTGCTCTGCATAGGTCTCTGCAGCACGAGGTAATGGACACTCTGATTGACCCCGAGGGTAGATTTGTCTTTCTCAAACTGCGCATCGCGGGTACGGTCCTCACCATAGCGGGTTGCTACCTCCCTAATCAGGGACAACTGCGGTACTGTAGGGTCCTAGTCGGCAAACTTTCTGACTTTGGCGAGGGGGTCATGATCCTCGGGGGTGACTTTAACTTCGTATTGGACCCCATGACTGACTCTACCCCTCCCCGCCCTCCCCACTCCCAGTCCCACCTGTGTAGCCTTAAGACTGCTCTTCATAACTCCCAGCTGATTGACGCGTGGCGCATCCTACATCCCAATGAGCGAGACTATACGTACCACTCCCCCGTGCACAACTCCTATAGCCGCATCGGCTTTTTCTTGATCAGTCACCACGCCCTTTCTTGGGCCCCTACCGGACAGATTGGTTCTGCTCTTTGGTTGGACCATTCGCCTGTATTCCTATCAATGGAGGTTCCGGGACTCGTGCGCCATCCCCTCACCTGGCGTCTGAATGACAGCCTTTTAAAAGACACCACTTGCCGAGCGGACGTCGGCGCTGCAATCAGGAATTTTGGTATTGATCACGCTCAGGACTCGACATTACTTCCTCTACAGTGGGAGGTGCTAAAATGTGTGGTCCGGGGCGTCCTGATTAAACATGGTGCATGTCTTAAAAAAGAGCGGGCGGCGTGGGTCTCCTCGCAGCGAGCCAAGATTCATTCCCTTGAAGTGCAACATAAACTTTCCTGCTCTCATGTGGATTTCACGGAGCTACTCAATGCTAGAGAGGAGCTTTGAGCCCACTTAGACGAGATGTCCATGATCTTCCGTGACCGTGTCCGGAAACATTACTATGAGTTTGTGGATAAGTGTAGCCATTCCCTCGCGCGTTGCCTACATCCTCGCAATACCCCCACGTACATCCCCCGGATTAGTAAAAGCCCTGGGCGATCGATCCATAACCCAGTGGACATCAAGGAGGCATTTCGTTCCTTTTACCACGACCTCTATAACATTCGTGGACAATATGCCGATCTTGCCCCGGACTCTCTTAGTGAGAAAATCTGGGAGTATGTTGTCGTGACCTCTCTTCCCACTATCGCTCCCTCGGATAGAGCGCTTCTTGAGGACCCTTTTTCCGAAGAGGAGGTCTCCCTCTCCATTCAATCTTCCCCCTCGGGCAAATCTCCCCCATGGGTTTACCCCCAGATTATACAAGTCCTTCCGAGACCTCCTTTCTCCAATGATGGCCCGTGTCTTTAATAGTATCGATGACACCACTCAGTTTGCCTCCCAATCCCTATTGGCCCTCATTACGGTTCTCCCCAAACCTGGAAAAGAGCCGTCCTGCTGTGCCAGTTATCACCCGATTTCCCTGCTCAACATTGACATCAAATTATTTGCCAAATTGCTGGCTAATCGTCTGTCACCTTTAATGCCGGACCTGATTCACACTGATCAGGTTGACTTTATTTCAGGCCACGAGGCCAGGGACAATGTTTGCAAGACGCTCATGGCGATCTCTGCAGCCCGCACTACCAATGTCCCTATGTGCTTGCTCTCTGTGGACGCTGAAAAAGCGTTCGACCGTGGTCACTGGGGCTTCCTGCGGGCCACACTCCAACAAGTTGGAGTCGGCCGGGGGTTCCCAGGTAAGGTGCTTTCTCTTTATCCTCGCATTTCCTCAAGACTTGGAACTCCATAAGTGCAGGTGGCCGCATAGCCAGGGTCCTGGGCCCCCTCAGCCCTCTGTTGCGAAATCCAATGTTCCCCCCAGCTTGCTCCGCAGACAAATTCCTTTGCTGGCTGGCCAGGGACAACGTTCGCCTACATCAGGTCACAGACAGCGCTTCCCTTCCCTCTCTGGCACAGTTGCAAGCTTCCCATCCCAATCTCCGTTTGTCTTGGTTAGAATATGGCCAGCTCACTGCCTTCATCCGTAAGTTCTCCCTGCTTCCCAAACTCTCATCTTCTCTAACCGACCTGGAATTTGCCCTTTCCCGGACTGACACCACTCCGCGTGCCCTCTCTGTTCTTTATGGTATCCTCCTCCAGGACACTACACCCGGGCCCCCCTCCTACATTGGACTCTGGGAATCTGACCTTGGCACCTGCCTCTCCACTGCCGACTGGGGTAAGTCCTTCCTGTACATGCATAAACTCCCGTTGCCCTGCGGTGTACAGGAAAAGAACTACAAAATACTGACCCGCTGGTACCGCTGTCCTGACCTCTTGCATAGGATCTATCCTAGTGTTTCTGACGGTGTTGGCGCCGTGGGTCCGAAAGAGGCACCTTGTATCATATTTGGTGGGAATGCACTGCCCTCAAGCCCTTTTGGGATGCCGTCTTTACGCTTTATGCTAAAGTGAGTGGCAGATCTGTTACACCTTCGCCCCAGCTTGCACTTCTCTCCATCATACCAGGGAGGGTCTCAGCTGTTAAGAAGGACCTCTTGCGACATTTCCTCATGGCCACCAAAAGAGTCATTCCCACGCATTGGCGCGGTACTGCCGCGCCTACCCTGGTGGAGTTTCTTCAGGAGTTTCTCCTTATCAGGAGAATGGAGGCTCTGGTGGCCGAGGACCCGCCCGACCCCTCTAAATTTGAGTCCCTCTGGCGGCCGTGGGTGATGTTCCAGGAATCCTCGGAGTTCTCCTCTTTCTTTTCTTGATGTGGGGTTGCTTTGCTCCTTTGTTGGTGCAGTGACCGGCTGCTCTCCATAACCAAATTTTCCCTTCCATTCCTCCCCCCTCCCTACCCCCCTTGCCCCAGTGTGTCCCCTCTGTCCTAGTCGTGTCTGTGGTTATGTGTGTCCCGTACACCGTGTACTCCCTATGACCCCCCTCCCTTTCAACGTTTGTCTTAATTTACTGTTAGGTGGGTGGTCCTGTGGTAGCTCTCTACAGTTGGAATTTTGTTCTTCCAGCCATCATCCACCTACTATTACAGTTATATTAGTTGCCACTGTGTAATTCACTGTCGATTTCCTTATTGTGTGCCTCGCCAGCCCTTCACCTAATCCTTTACTACTGTGCCTTATATATGAACAGGGTGGCTTGGGTGACCTCCCTGTCTTAATTGATACTGATGCTATGGCATTGTACCCCTTTCCCCTTTTTTTTTTCTTCTGTTCTTATTGCAAAACTCTAATAAACTTGATTAAACATAAAAGACATGAAAGATGTGGTAATAAAACCAGCTGAAAAGGGGGGAAATTTAGTGATTGTCCGGCACTGATGTATGAGGTAGAAGTTTTTCCCCAATTGAATATGACACAGTGCTATCAACACCTTCTTGGTGATCCGGCTGACCAATTCAAATTTGAATTGGAGTCAATTCTTCTTGATGCAGTGTCTGAGTGAATTATTCCTCAGAAATTGATGCAAGGTCTGACAGAGGAGTTCCCTGTGATCCCTTGTCTTAGGGATTAGTGGGTTAAGTGAACTGATTTGTAAACTAGTTGGCCTATATCTTCAAAAATGTGTGGATACTCTTTCCTTGTTTATTAGGGATGCAACAGATATGCTATGTCAACTATGTCTTGAGGAAGACATGCTGTTGGTCATGTGCAACGTGGAGTCTTTATACCATGACCACATAGCATTGAAGCATGAAGCATTGAAGCATTGAAGTTCTTTTTGGAGACATCTAATTTGGATATGGATCTTTATTGAAGTTTGTGCTAATACACAACAATTTTATCTTTAAGGACTGCCTCTTCCTACAGCTCCAGGGCACAACATTGGGAGCTGTGAAGAAAGAGGTCATTTCAAATACACTTGTCTTCAAAGTTGTTCTGTCATGGTCTAGGTATATAGATGACATATTGTTCATTTGGCAGGGCTCCACGTTGGACCTCAAGAGTTTGGTAAATAAACACAATCTGAATTACCTTAATATTAAATTTACCTGAACATACAGTAAAACTAGGATTAGATTAGGTTAGGTTAGATTAGATTCTTAGATTAGGGTTGGGTATTTATTGATTATTGGTGTAGATGTGTTATAACTGGTAGTATCTTCCACTGTGCTGTTATTTCTATAACCAGTGGCATTGCAGTTCACCCATTTTCATGTTACAGGTTCATGTGGGTTATTGTATTTTATTTTCCCTTGTGCATCCACTTTATTGTTGCATGTATGATTTATTAATTAAATAATAATGTGTCTTTTTGGTTTATAGTGAAGAAGCCTTGTAGGCTCTTCAGATTAAACCGATTAAACCTTTTTTTTCTCCAGACGGAGGTAGTGCACTCTTGTCTTTTGCAGGGAATTAACATGGAACACACAAAAAGGGTTTTCCTCACCAATATCATCCTATAAACCACATAAATAACTAGACCAAACAAAAAAAAAGGTTTATAGAGACTCCGTATATAGAAAAATAATCCAATTTATTGTTTAAAATATAATACAGTGGGGAAAAAAAGTATTTAGTCACCCACTAATTCTGCAAGTTCTCCCATTAAAAAAGAGAGGCCTGTAATTGACATCATAGGTAGACCTCAACTATGAGAGACAAAATGAGAAAACATATCTAGAAAATCACATTGTCTGATTTTTAACCTTTGTCCGGCTGAGTAGGTACAATTGTAACTATTCCGTTTTAAAATTGCAATAACTTTTTTTCGAAAAGCCGTAGAGGGCTGAAATTTCGTGACATCTCTGCAGTTTTGGTCCAGAATATATTGGCCAAATTTCAATAAAATATCTCCACCCCCTTCCGAGATAAGGGGTCGAGATATTTTTGCATCCATAACAAGCTGCATAGGTACAAATGTACCTTCATATATTTTGAATGAAGATAATGCAAGGAAAAAAGAATAATATTTTTTTTAATGATAATGCTATTTTATTATTATAAACAAGTAAAAAAAACTGTTCATTTACATTATAAAAGAAAATGTAAGAAACTTTTTTTATTGATTTTCTTCGCAAGTAATGCATGTTGTCTTTGCTACCGAGTGTTCATCGCAAATGGGTTTCACACAAACCACACAAGACTTTCTAGTCTTACGTTGTTTTCGCCTCAGGTCTCGGCAGACATAGCAACTACCAACAACAGGGGAGGGTCCACGACTACCATGAGGTATTTGAGGGCCAGCTGCTGCTTGCGATGCTACCAGAATGCATCGTCCAAGCACCATTTCTACTGCACCTCGAAGAAAATGGTTTCTCATCATCATTCGGTTTGTACTACGATCTTCAATTGCAGGCATACACAGCTGATTTGCGAGATCTTTCAGGAACTTTCTTCGTTGATCCTTTGTCCTGAAGCTTGGATTGTGTTCTCTGTAGATGATGTAGGATGCTAACCCAGTGACGTCAATCATATTGTAGAAAAATGCCAGAGGCCAACATAATGTTCGTCATTTCACAGTGTACTCTCCCAACATTTTATCCATAACATCAACTCCGCCTTTTGCTGCACGTATAAGAGGCAGAGCAGCAACATTCCACATTTCCTCCAGATTCTCTTTGTTGTCTCTCTGCACACCAGCAGCAATCAGTATGCCCAAAAATGCATGGAGTTCAGTTTCAGTAAATTGCTTGAATGTTTTTAGTGGTGGCCGTTCAGAAGAATCAGGAAAACGTTGTACCAGTTCGTAGTTGTAAGCATCACAAACTCTCTTGGCCTTTCGATTCGTTTCTCGTAATATGATTTCACACATCTCGGGAGTCATGATTGACTTGAATAGCTCTTTTGCTGTATACAGGTTGCTGATTGCTGCAGGGCCACCTCTTTGTCGTAGGACATTACGAGATTTTGTTTGTGCATTTGGCAGTGGATCACTACACCATTGAGTTTTATCCTTAGCAGTCCAAATGCCGCCTGCACTTTGAGGCACAGACTCATCCTCAACACTTTCGTCTGAGTCGTATTCTTTTTCCTGCTCTATGACCATTTCTTGTTCAATGTCTGAATTTTCTTCAGTAACATCCACTTGTGGTACATAGTTTTCATCATCAGATTCAGATTCTTCTAGCATTCGCATTATTTCGTCAGACGTAAATCTGTAAATATGAAAAAATGAAAAATAAATAATTTTCTGAAATACTACACAATACTACATTATTGGCTTTTCACAAAATGATACTAACCTGCGAACACGTTTTCTTGGATTATGGCGGAAACTAGATCCAGCATCACTATCACTCATGATGACTTGGTAGATGAATTTTGGCTTCGTAATTTAGTTCAGTAACACGTGGCAAGTAGAATGAAACTCGATTCTAATGTGCAGATAAAAAAGTAAATTATTTCTAGTGATAATTATTTATAAATGTAATTTATATATTATGTAAACCGTATACGGTTTCAGAATTTTCATTCCATCTTCGACTGTTTTTTCGACCAATAGGAAAATTGTAACAGAGCCACCATCTTTATTTTGTGCTGAATATAAGTAAAACATCGTAAAACAATATGTAGATACTAATTATTATCCATTTTTCATATAAAAATCATACCTATAGTGATAAGTTTCATACAAAATATATGTAGGTACAATTGTACCTCTGCAGCCTGTTAACGTTGTAAAATTATGCAGCCTGACGAAGGTTAAAGAATTTATTTGCAAATTATGGTGGAAAATAAGTATTTGGTCAATAACAAAAGTTCATCTCAATACTTTCTTATATATCCTTTGTTGGCAATGATAGAGGTCAAATGTTTTCTGTAAGACTTCACAAGGTTGGCTCACACTGTTGCTGGTATGTTGGCCCATTTCTCCATGCAAATCTCCTCTACAGCAGTGATATTTTGGGGCTGTCATTGGGTAACACGGACTTTCAACTCCCTCCAATGGTTTTCTATGGGGACGAGATCTGGAGACTGGCTAGGCCACTCCAGAACCTTGAACTGCTTCTTACGAAGCCACTCCTTCGTTGCACTGGCGGTGTGCTTGGGATCACTGTCCTGCTGAAAGACCCAGCCACGTTTCATCTTCAATGCCTTTGCTGATGGAAGGAGGTTTGCAATCAAAATCTCACAATACATGGCCCCATTCATTCTTTCATGTACATGGATCAGTCGTCCTGGTCCCTTTGCAGAGAAACAGCCCCAAAGCATGATGTTGCCACCCCCATGCTTCACAGTAGGTATGGTGTTCTTTGGATGCAACTCAGCATTCACTCTCCTCCAAAAACGACCAGTTGTGTTTCTACCAAACAGTTCTACTTTGGTTTCATCTGACCATATGACATTCTCCCAATACTCTTCTGGAACATCCAAATGCTCTCTAGCAAACTTCAGACGGGCCCGGATATGTACTGGCTTAAGCAGGGGGACACGTCTGGCACTGCAGGACCTGAGTCCCTGGCATCGTAGTGTGTTACTGACGGTAGCCTTTGTTACGTTAGTCCCAGCTTTCTGCAGGTCATTCACTAGGTCTCCCCGTGTGGCTCTGGGATTTTTCCTCACTGTTCTTGTGATCATTTTGACCCCACAAGGTGAGATCTTGCGTGGAGCCCCTGATTGAGGGAGATTATCAGTGGTCTTGTATGGCTTCCATTTTCTAATTATTGCTCCCACAGTTGATTTCTTCACATCAAGCTGCTTGCCTTTTGCAGATTCAGTCTTCCCAGCCTGGTGCAGGTCTACAATTTTGTTTCTGGTGTCCTTCCACAGCTCTTTGGTCTTCACCATAGTGGAGTTTGGAATGTGACTGTTTGAGGTTGCGGACAGGTGTCTTTTATACTGATAGAAATTTCAAATAGGTGCCATTACTACAGGTAATGAGTGGAGGACAGAGGAGCCTCTTAAAGAAGAAGTTACAGGTCTGTGAGAGCCAGAAATCTTGCTTGTTTGTAGGTGATGATGTCAATTACAGTCCTCTCTCATCTTTTTAAGTGGGAGAATTTGCACAATTGGTGGCTGACTAAATACTTTTTTTTTCCTCACTGTAAACATACACACATAAACACGTGGACAAAATTGTTGGTACCCCTCGTTTAATGAAAGAAAAACCCACAATGGTCACAGAAATAACTTGAATCTGACAAAAGTAATAATATATAAAAATTCTATGAAAATGAACAAATGAAAGTCAGACATTGCTTTTCAACCATGCTTCAACAGAATTTTTGAAAAAAGAAAACGCATGAAACTGGCCTGGACAGAAATGATGGCACCCCTGAAAATAATGTGACCTAAGGGACATGTTAAATCAACTTGTGTCCACTAATTAGCATCACAGGTGTCTACAATCTTGTAATCAGTCAGTGGCCTGTATATAGGGCTACAGATACTCACTGTGCTGTTTGGTGACATGGTGAGTACCACACTCAACATGGACCAGAGGAAGCCAAGGAAAGAGTTTTCTCAGAAGCTTAGAAAGAAAATTATAGACAAGCATGTTAAAGGTAAAGGTTATAAGACCATCTCCAAGCAGCTTGATGTTCCTGTGACTACAGTTGCACATATTATTCAGAACTTTAAGATCCATGGGACTGTAGCCAACCTCTCTGGACGTAGCCGCAGGAGGAAAATTGATGACAAATCAAAGAGAAGGATAATATGAATGGTAACAAAAGAGCCCAGAAAAACTTCTAAAGAGATTAAAGATGAACTTCAAGCTCAAGGAACATCAGTGTCAGATTGCACCATCCGTCGTTGTTTGAGCCAAAGTAGACTTCATGGGAGACGACCAAGGAGGACACCATTGTTGAAAACAAATCATAAAAAAGCCAGACTGGAATTTTCAAAACTACATGTTGACAAGCCACAAAGCTTCTGGGAGAATGTCCTATGGACAGATGAGACAACATTTTTGGCAAGGCACATCAGCTCTATGTTCACAGATGGAAAAATGAAGCATATCTTGAAAAGAACACTGTCCCTACTGTGAAACATGGATGAGGCTCTGTTATGTTCTGGGGCTGCTTTGCTGCATCTGGCACAGGGTGTCTTGAATCTGTGTAGGGTACAATGAAATCTCAAGACTATCAAGGGATTCTAGAGAGAAATGTGCTGCCCAGTGTCAGAAAGCTTGGTCTCAGTCGCAGGTCATGGGTCTTGCAACAGGATAATGACCCAAAACACACAGCTAAAAACACTCAAGAATGGCTAAGAGGAAAACATTGGATTATTCTGAAGTGGCCTTCTATGAGTCCTGACCTAAATTCTATTGAGCATCTTTGGAAGGAGCTGAAACATGCTGTCTGGAAAAGGCACCCTTCAAACCTGAGACAACTGGAGCAGTTTGCTCATGAGGAGTGGGCCAAGATACATGTTGAGAGGTGCAGAAGTCTCATTGACAGTTACAGGAATCGTTTGCAGTGATTGCCTCAAAAGGTTGTGCAACAAAATATTAAGTTAAGGGTACCATCATTTCTGTCCAGGCCTATTTCATGAGTTTTCTTTTTAAAAAATTCTGTTGAAGCATGGTTGAAAAGCAATGTCTGACTTTCATTTGTTCCTTTTCATTGAATTTTTATATATTATTACTTTTGTCAGATTCAAGTTATTTTAGTGACCATTGTGGGTTTTTCTTTCATTAAACGAGGGGTGCCAACAATTTTGTCCACATGTGTATATAGATTATCTAAGGGAATGTGCAAACAAGCATGCAGATGGAATATAGCAAGTACTGTACAAAACCCCCCAAGGGAACATTAATCCTGCAGTACAATAAGTCATATGAAAATAGCATGACCAATAAATAGAAGGCAGATGCACAGAATTACAGTATATAACAATGGCTCCCAGAACTGGTAATACAAGAAAGACTCTGTTAAGTTAAATACTTGAAATGTACATGAGATTGTTATCCCAAAATATCTGCATCTTAAATATCACCAGGGACATATGGGCCAGAGTTGCATATAATAAACAACTCACTAGTAATGAAACATGGTACACAAAATACTATGAAAGACCAATAAGACTAGATGTGTATAAGTAGATAGATCAAATATCATGCATCTACATAACAGTCGCCATAGTTAAAAAGATTATGTAAGTCCACCAGGAAAATGCAGACACCTATCTAGTTAAAACGTGTCCCGCAACTTAACAGTATTGTAAACCGCAAGCCAATACAGGCTTGCGGTTTACAAGACGCCGAGACTACAGACAGATGTTCTGCTTCTCAGCACAGGCAGCGCGATGACGTCACAACATCGCGCTGCCTGCGCTCAGACACAGACGTCCTTTGCGTGGACAGGGAGGAAGCGGCGGCGACTCCATTCATCAGCATCGCAAGGAGGTGAGTATGACTTTTTTTTTGTGGGTATATTAATAGTATAAGGGGTGGTTAGGAGGGGGATATATAACTATAAAGGAAGGATTCATTAGGGGGCATTATGACAATGGGGGGTTCATTTGTATAAGGGTTATTGGGGGGTATTATGAATACAAGGGGGGAGGTTATTTATTTAAGGGGCCATTAGGGAGCATCATTTATATTAGGAGGCATTATGAACATAAGGGGGTGGTCATTGATATAAGGGGTCATTAGAGGTGCAGTATTTATGTCAGGGGGAATCAGGGGCATAATATGAGGCTCAATTAATTTAATGAAAGTGGCACTTGGGCTTTATTAAGACTAAGGCCCCATGTACTGAGCTGCAGCAAAAAAAGCGCTGGAAGAGAAACCATGGCGGTAACATTGTGGTTTTTCCCGCAGCGCTTTTCACAGAAGGTCTACAGAGGTTTCCCCTGTGGACTTTCTGTTTTCAATACACCTATATGGAAACCGCCAATGTTTCCATAGGCATAATTGACATGCTGCAATTTCCAAAACTGCACTGGTTTTGGAAATCGCAGTGCGTCTGCTGCACGTATTTTTCCGCAATGTGTGGATGGGATTTGCTGGAATGCCACGTTTTTTTTCTGTGGGTTTTCACACCCATCCCATCCCGGCTTTGCAGTAAAATATGCGCAGCGGACACACTGTGATTTCCAAAACAGTCGCAGTTTTGGAAATCACAGCATGTCAATTATACCTACGGAAGCGCCAGCAGTTTTGCTATAGATATAATTGAAGCAGAAAGTCCACAGAGGAAACCTCTACGAACTTTCTGTGCAAAGTGCTGCAGCTCTTTTTTGCTGCAGGATGCCACGTGGGGCCTTAGCCTTAAGGCGTTTTCCAGCTCATTTTTATTGATGGTCTATCCTCAGAATTAAACATCAATAAGAGATAAGTGATTCCCCACTGACCAGCTGTATTAAGGGGCTATGGCGCCTGTTTATATCACACGCTGTCTATTTATAGTGACCGTGTGATGTCATTCCAGCCTTGTCACATAGACTTGGATAGGACGAGGCTGTAGTTACATTACATGGCCGCTATGAAAAGAATGACGCTATGTAAACAGAGAAGGGGTCACGGTGCTTACACAGGTAGCACAGTTCATTCAAACAGCTGATCCTGGGGGTCCCGGGTATTGGTTTTCCCTTGTTTTTTTGTTTTTTTTTCCCTTTTCAATTAGGAAACACCTGGGGCATTATTAATAAGGGGAGCTATTTAAAGGGGGTCCACAGGGAAGTTATTAATTTAAAGATGCACTTGTGGGTATTATTCATTATGGGGGGGTATATTATATATTTTATAATTGGGGGTAGTAGCAGGATGGGTGTGCAGGTGAGGATAATGTGGGTTGGGTGGCTGGAAAAGTAAGGAGCCAAAGATGTCTGTGTTGCAAATTTACAGAGACTGGAAGAAGTGGTCATGGCCGTCCGGATGAAAGAGATGGGGAATGTGAACGATTAGTCAGAGACGTCACCGGTAAGTCACAAAATGTTAATGCCCTGTATTAACCTAAATTGTCTGCAGAGCCCTGTGTAGAGCTGCTATAACCCACTATACGCTCACTGTATACTGATAGTATCGGTATACAAACATGTCCAAGTTGGGGGCCCTCTGGTCAGGAGGCAACGTTATGGGGTAGATAGGGGATATATATGATAGAACTAAGTATGTTTGCCTGTGACTATGACGCTATACAATCATATCACAGATAGAGGAGGATCCGGACCAAAGTGTGCGATGACGTCACCAAGTATGCGTAACGTGATGACATCATCATGCAATACTAGGGGAAATACAAAAGATAAAGAAAGGAGACAGAGTATAAGGCGCGTGCGCATCATAAAGAACCAAGTGAAAAAAATTTGAGTGTGTATGATATTGCCCCAAACAATGTGTAAAAGGAACACATCAAGAGAGGCCTATGAACAACATAGAAACCACCAATGCCACTATATAGTAAGTGAATAAACATCATATAACATACATGTACATCAAATATTCAGCAAATTGCCCAAAGTGAGGGCTAATATACAGTATGTTATACAAATTTTTTTTTTAAATGTATAAATATATATATGTGAAAATACAATATGAAAAAAAATATTATTGTATTATAAACAAAGTGCTACAACATCTTCCAACGTGTAATAATATCCTCCCGATGTTCAAAGGTCACGAACTATAGAAGAATCCAGATGATACAAAAAAGAAAGGCCACAGGATAAACCAACCTAGAACAAATAAATAAATTAATAACAAAAACACACAAATAAAAATGAAAATAAAATTTGCGCAATACTAAATAAAGGGTTTGAAGCTCATAGCCTCATTGAGGGCAGTCGGAGATACTGTATTAAGTTTCACTATCCAACGGGTTTCTTTTCTTAAGAGAGCACGACGGACATCACCACCCCTAATACCCAAATGGACCCTATCAATCTCTCTAATCTGTACAGTAATCCCCGTGGATCACATGTGTAAGGGAATTGCCAGTTGAGCAATTCCCCAGTGCTGCTGCAGAACCCTGGGGGGAGGGGCACAATAAGACAGTGGACCCTAAGCTGAAAACCCCCCACTGTCCCTGGCTACCTTGCCTGATCTGTCCTAGGCGACAGACTGCAACCAGTCAACAGTCCCTTCATAATATAGGTGACAACAAAGAACGCAGACAGGACAAACAACAACAAAGGGAGGTCAGCTAGCCAAGGGGTCGGTAACAGTTGAGCAATGCAGTACAAAATCACAATCCAAAAGAATAGGAACACAGGTAACAAAACAACACGGAGTAAAGGCAGGTACGCAGAAGCAATAGCAAGCGCTAATGTGACTGTGAGCAAAGAATAAATAGGAAGGAAAAACACACCCCAGACTTGATAGGACGATAGGCTGTCAATCACACAGGTAAGACTAAAATTAATTATTAGTGGAGCAGAGGAAAACCAAGGTGAAGGAGACCAGTGTGGCAGAAAATCAATTACATAATCTAGGACAGTGTTCAGACTGAGCAACAAGACTCTTAAACAAGGAATCAAACTGAGCACACCTCCTGCGCCACCGCGTGCGGGCGGAGGGTTGTGCAGAGACCTGAATAGGCAGAGACGTTACAATAGGTTGAAGTATTTCAAATTCACGAACATTGGCTGCTGCCACGATCCTCCTGGCATGTTCCAGGACCCGTACTCTAATTGATCTACTAGTCATACCGATGTAGATGAGGCCACACCGGCACGTGGCGAAATAAATCTGCCTCTGTACTGCACAAAATATGGTGTACAATTTTGTACTGTCGATTACCACTTGAGTTCCAAAATTCAGAACTCCGCACCATGTATTTACAGGCAGTACAATGTCCACAATTGAAGGTACCCCATGTAGGTCCCCGACCACTGAAAATAAATTTTGGGACTCCTAGTCAGTAGATCACTAAAACCATGCCAAACCATGGTCAGTCAAAAGAACATTCCAGTGCTTTTGTATGATATCCCGTACACCCCTCCATTGGTAGCTAAAAGAGGTAATAAACCTCACATCCTGTTCATTGTTTTTATATTTGCTGGCTTTACTTACCAATAGGGTGTCTCTTGGGGCATCCTTCGCTCTCTAGTACCCACGTTGGATATCCCTCATTTTGTAGCCACAGTTTAGAACCCTAGTTGTAAGCTTGGTCCTCAAACTTATTGTCATTGTAGCAAATTTGTTTCATTGTCAAAAATTGTCCAATCGGTATAGCTTGTTTAACTTTAGGATAATGAGAAGAGGCAGCATGAAGTAGGGAATTGGTTGAAGTGCATTTCCTAAAGACATCTGTCACTATTTTCCGATGTTCATCACACTCCACTATGAAGTCAAGGAATTTGACACTGTTGTGACTAATATGAGAAGTAAAACGAATATTTAGATCGTTCTGGTTAAGAGTGGATAGGAATGTATCAAGTTGCAACGTGGAGCCCTGCCAGACGAATAAAATGTCATCTATATAGCGAGACCACATCAGGACCCCCCTCACATCCGAGAGTATGTTGGACCACCTCCCACTCCCATAGCCCCAGGAACAAATTAGCATATGAGAGCACACAAGTCGCCCCCATCGCTGTGCCCTGGAGCTGCAGGAAAGGGCAGTCCATAAATATAAAGAAATTGTGTGTCAGAATAAATTCTAACAATTCCATAATAAATGTAATCAAGTCGGAATCCAAATCAGTATTCCGTAAAAAATACTCAGATGATTCAATTATCGAAAAACCTCCTTCTCGTACATTTACATGGAACAGCTTTTCCCTATATTTCTTGTATGGGCCATTTATAAATTTAAATAGGTTTGTCATGTTTTCCCTTAAACGCCTCTTCTCCAAACTAAACACATTTAACTCCTTTAACCCCTTAAGGACACTTGCAAAAACCGCCTTATGGATATGGCCCCATCAAAACTGATATGTCACTTTATTTGGCAACTTAGTGCTTTAACTTAGCCAAGTGATTTTGAGATTCCTTTTTCATGGCACATTGTACTTCCTGCTAGTGGTAATCAATATTTTGATATAGGAAATTTGATGGAAATTTGGAACAATTGGCAATTGTCAAATGTGAAATGCTCTGCTTTTCAGAGAGTCATACCACCTAAATATGTTAATAAATATTATCTATTGTATCTCTGATTTATGTTGGCATCATCTTTTAATCGTCCTTTAATTTATTTTCAACATTAGAAAGCTTACAAGTCTAACAGCGATTTTTCAAGATTACAAGAAAATTTCCTAAACCCATTTAGCATGGAAATACCCCACATGTGGATGTAAACTTCTGTTTGGGTGCACAGTAGCACACCAAGGGGAAGGAGCGCCAATGGACGTTTGAAAAGTAGATTTTGCTGGAATAGTTTTCAGGTGTCATGCCCCTCTAGTAGCAGTACAGTACAGTGGAAACTCCCCAAAGTGACCCCATTTTGAAAACCATACCCATCAAAGAATTTATCAAGGAGTGAAACTGTTTTACATATTTTATTATGAAAATAAAAAATTACTAAAATGTCATTAGGGATTGAATGTGAAAAAGCACACCAAAGTTCATTACCCAATTTCTCCTGAGCAAAGAAATACTATTCTACATCGCTTGGTGTCGTCTGCAAAAATAGAGACAGTGCTATTAATCTCATCTTCTATATCATCTATATATTTAAAACTCAAAATCTGTAGTAGCTCGCTCTATACAAATCCACAGTTCTCGCCCGATTTGGGTGAAATTTGGCACGCCCCCTCTCCACCCACAGGAGCAGAATACTGCGCACATTACATCTCGCTAGTGTCCCCCCGTCATGAGATTGGGGCCCCCAAAGTTAGGCCCTATACATATAATGGGGAAATGTGAAATCTGTAGTAGCCCGCTCTATACAAATCCACAGTTCTCGCCCGATTTGGGTGATATTTGGCAAGCCCCCTCTCCACCCACAGGAGCAGAATACTGCATACGTTAAATCTTGCTAGCGTCCCCCAGTCATCAGATTGGGGCCCCAAAGTTAGGCCCTATACATATAATGGAGAAATGTGAAGATGAAAGTGACAGTGCTGAGGTGAAAACAACAGTTGTGACTGACTGACTGAGACGGATTATAGCGACGACGCCAAAGAGTCGCTACTAAAGGAGCCGCACCACCACCAATACAACACATAAATATTTCACAAACACCATACAAACATCACACAGACAGCACACATACACCAACCCACAATCACAACACCACACAAATGCCACAACACACCACACAAACACCAGACCACGCTAGACACACACAACACAAACACCACCCCACAAATACCACAACACCACTCCATAAATACAACATGCACACCACACACACACACACATATGAACGCAAGGACCAGGCACGCACGCAAACACACTGAGATGGATGCACCCTATGCACACGGACGAACAGAGCACATGCACACTCACACACACCTACCGCATGCATGGACACTTGCACTGCGCACGGACAAACACATGGATCACATGTGCACACACACGCATACATATACACGGACAACACACGTGCATGCACACACGCATACATACACATGGATCACACGCGTGCACACACACACACATACTCGCACGCACTGACAAAACACGTCTGGTATCCTTACTGGCTGCTTGCACACTACAGTATTTTTCATGGGCCTCCAGGCCATGGATTTGGCGGTTCCATAGACTTTTTTGTGCACAAACCTGTGAATCTTGCAGGCTCCATAGAATGTTTATGGAGCTGTAGAATCCACGACCCGGAGACCCGTGAAAAATACTGTAGTGTGCAAGCAGCCTTACTGAGCAGCAATATTGGTCAGGCGAAAACTGCCTCATAGTAAGATTGTCATTATTGCTTATTATTCAGGGAACTTTCATCACTGAAGCTGCTGAGGTAAAGTGAAAGCTGAGCTCTAATTGGTTGCTTTGGGCAACTACACAAGTCTGCCTGTGAGGCGGTTTTTATTACTGAGATGTGAGCTCCTTCAGATCATAGTAATACTGTGTGAGGACTGCTCTGTATTTACTATTCATCATATTACATCTCTTATCAGTGTCAGGTGAAGACTAAAGGGTCAGAATACTAAGGACTGTTTTTTAAAATGGCGCTCAAAAAACGACCAGCTATTGGGCAAGTTCATCCAAAAACTAAGAACACAAAATTGTGTCAAAGAGCTGAAACAAGTGAACAATGCGACTCATGGCTTGAAAAGAAACGGATGAGACAGGCTAAATGTAAGGCAGCTGAGACATCAGGGCAACGGGACTGTCGTCTTCACAAGAATAGGATAAGGCAGGCTGAAGCAAGGAATATGGAAACATCTTAACAAAAGGATGAACATTCTGAATATGACCAATTACGACATATGCAACGTGTGCAAAGATGTAGGCAGGCTGATTTGTGTTTGGAAGCATTTCACTACAACCCAATTCAAGACTATAGGTCACATCAGAAAGTCATAATTGGCAAAATGGACACAATATGCAAACATTGTCAAGCAAAGAAGTTTAACTTGGAATCGCCTAGTGTGTGCTCCTCAAATGGCAAAGTCAGTTTGCCACTTTAGATCTACCTCCTGAACCACTTCTTTCATACATGTCAGGAACAACTCTCGAGTCAAAGCATTTTCTGCAAAATATTAGGAGATACGATTCATCTTTCCAGATGACATCCTTTGGTACGACAGCTGGACTCCAGGAATCAGGATTTATACCAACTTTTAAAGTCCAGGGCCAAATACATCACAAAATCGGTTCAATGTTTCCTGTAGCAAATGAAGATTCAAATTTTTACAAATTTATTTTTGGGCAGATGAACAAATGCAAGCTGATAGATGTTGTGAAGCTATACTTGAGACAAAAAAAGAGATTGTGTTGAATTTGCAAAGATTTTTCCATCAGCACAATCAGTTAGTAAACCTTTTCAAAACAGCCTTAGAAAGAATGAAACATGATGAATATCAAGTTGTAATAAAAGCGTTTGGTGAGCATGAAAGGAGATTTAATTTTCCCACTGTTAACGAAGTAGCTATTGTACTGGTTGCACAGGACTTTCAAAGCCGAGATATAATTATTCAGCAACGAAGCGACAATCTTCAACGTATTGCAGAAACACATAGATCAAATGATGCTCTGCAATATCCGATAATATTTTGGAATGGCCAAGATGGCTATCACTTTAATCTAACATAGACTGATCCCAAGACTTCTAGGCCAACCAATGAAAAAATGTCAGCTATGGACTTTTATGCCTACCAAATAATGATCAGACATGGGTCTTCTAACCACATTTTACAATGTAGGCAACTTTTTCATCAATTTATAGTTGATATGTATGCCAAGGTGGAAAGTGAGCGTCTTTTGTACATTCGATTGAACCAACAAAAACTTAGAGTGGATGAATACATTCATTTAAGGGATGCTGTTGCTAATGATGGCAATGTGGCTGACATTGGACATATGTTTATTTTACCGGCTACATTTACTGGAAGTTCCAGACATATGCATGAGTATACTCAGGACGCCATGACATATGTTCGGACATATCGTCGTCCTAATTTGTTTATTACAGTTAAATGTAATCCAACTTGGCCAGATATAAAGGAAGAGCTTCTGAATGGTCAAGGCCCCTCTGATCAACATGATTTAATAGCAAGGGTTTTTCAACAAAAACTGATCAAGCTCATGGACATAATTACAAAGTGTTACATTTTTGGTGAACGTGTTGGATGTATTCAATTGAGTGGCAAAAAAGAGGTCTTCCACATGCTCATTTACTGATATGGCTAAAGGATAAGATACGCCCTGATCAAATTGACAGTGTTATTTCAGCTGAGCTTCCAAATCCAGAAGAGGGTCGGTACTTTTTGAAACTATTTCTAAAAATATGATCCATGGGCCATGTGGGCCACTGAACCCAAGATCGCCATGTATGAAGGAAGGAAAATGTACTAAAAAGTATCCTCGCAACTTGATTGTAGAAACACAAACAGAAGATGATGGTTATCCTCTTTACAGAAGACGAAAACCTGAACAGGGAGGATATACTGCAACAATCAGATTAAAACGGGTTAAACAAAACTCAGATCTTGAAATAGATAATCGATGGGTTGTACCTTACTCTCCACTGCTTTCAAAAATGTTTGATGCACACTTTAATGTAGAATATTGTAACTCTGTTAAGTCAATTAAATACATTTGCAAATATGCTAACAAGGGCAGTGATATGGCAGTTTTCCAGCTAGAGAATCCAAAATGTACATCTGATGAGATTATGCTGTATCAGATGGGAAGGTATATAAGTAGTAATGAAGCCGTGTGCCGATTACTAAATTTTCCCATCCATGAAAGACATCCGACTGTAGTTCATCTCAGTGTCCATCTTGAAAATGGATGAGTTTATTTTACTCCCAAGAATGCAGAGGAAAGAGCTGCTCGACCACCCAATACAACATAGACTGCTTTCTTTATCCTATGTTAAAAAGATCCATTTGCAAGGACTTTATTATATTCAGATGTTCCAAAATATTATACATGGAATAAATCGAGAAAAGCATTTTGCAATAGGAAACAAGATGCAAACGTCCCAGGATGGGACGGACGTTCCAGTGATGCTCTTGGATGTGTGTATACAATGCATCCAAACAACGCAGAGTCTTACTACCTCCGGTTACTGCTTCACAGTGTCCGTGGGCCAACTTCTTTCACAGATTTGAAAATAGTTGATGGAGAGAAGTGTCAAACTTACAAGGAAGCATGACAAAAGCGTGGTCTGATCGAAGACGATCAACACTGGGACATGACATTGCAGGAATCATCTGTCACTCGCTTTCCACCTCAACTAAGAGACCTGTTCGCTATAATAATTACAACCTGCGCACCTTCCAAACCCTGCACGCTTTGGGACAAATACAAAGAATATCTTAGTGAAGATATTCTTAGAGTGCAAAGGAGAGTTAATCCAGACTTAGACTTAAATTTCACTGCTGACATATTCAACAAAGCCCTCTTGATGTCAGAAGATAGGTGCATATCTATCAATAGTAAAACTCTAATAGAATTAGGTTTACTAGCACCAAACTGACCAGACTTTCATATTAAACAGAGATATTCTGCAAGAAAAAAGCTATGATTTGGAAAAATGTAAAGAATTTGTCATATTAAATATGCCTCTTTTGGTTGATGACCAAAGATCGGCCTATATGGCAATTATGGGTCAGATTTCCAGTGGAAATGGGGGACTATTTTTCCTAGATGCACCAGGAGGTACTGGTAAAACATTTTTAATTAATTTGCTGCTTGCAGAAATTCGCTCAAACAATGACATTGCCTTGGCTGTTGCATCATCTGGGATTGCGGCCACTCTTTTAGATGGAGGGTGCATGGCTCATTCAGCACTAGGATTGCCCTTTAACCCCTTCAGGTCTGAGCCCAAAAGTGCGTTAAAGACCAGGCCTCATTTTTCAAAACTGACATATGTCACTTTATATGGCAATAACTTTAAGACGCTTTAACTTGCACAAGTGATTTTGAGACTGTTTTTTCGTGAGACATTGTACTTCATGTTAGTGGTAAACATTGATCAATATTTTTGTATTTATTTATAAAAAAATAGGAAATTTGATGGAAATTTGGAAAAAAAATCGTAATTTTCAAAATGTGAAATGCTCTGCTTTTCAAACAGATAGTCATACCACCCAAATAAGTTAATAAATATTATCTTTTTTTTATATGTCCCACTAGGACACCTGAATCGCTGATTCAGCACTATAGACTGCAATACACGTGTATTGCAGTCTATACAGGAATTCAGCCTATGTAGACATAGGTTGATTTCCAGAGGTCCCGGCAGGATCAATCAGGTAGTGGGGGCTTCAGGCAGCCTGGGATCACTGGCCAGACCCCGAGCTGCATATTATAGATATCGGCACCCCCCCGATCTCGCCGCGGGGGGTGCCGAGGGAGGCAACATGGCGGAACCCCTTGGATGCCGCGGTCATGTTTGACCGCAGCATCCAAGGGGTTAAAAACCCGATCAGAGGTTAAGGAGCAGGGTGTTAGCTGTCAGTTACAGCTGACACCCTCTCCCTATGCCCTCCGCGGCAGTCAGTGCCGCTAGCAAACACTTAAAGTGCCGCAGTCGCTATTGACCGCGGCATCTTAAGGGTTAAACAGCGGGGATCGGTGTTATCACTGGTCCCCACTGTTGCAGCAGGAGCCTGGCTGTCAAATACAGCCGGGCTCCCGTGGTGATCGCATGGGCTCTGCTTCTGAGCCCGCTCAATCACCGTCACGTACCTGTACGTGGGGATGCGGTAACTAACCACATTCTCGTACGTACATGTACGTGAGAATGCGTGAAGGGGTTAATATAGCGCTATCAGAAACTCCTGTCTGTAAAATCACTAAGGGCTCTGGGAAAGCTAAGGTATTACAAACTTGCAAAATAATTGTTTGGAATGAATGCGCACAAGAAAGCGGTCGTGGCCCTTGATCGCACCTTGAAAGATCTGCGGGGAACCAATTGTTTAATGGGGGGAATTGTTGTTGTTGTAATTTTTGCAGGTGATTTCTTGCAGACGTTACCTGTTCTTAAGGGAGCAACACCAGCGGATGAGCTGAATGCCTAATCTTCTTATCTGTGGATACATGTTCAGAAGCAACCTCTTACTACTAATATGTGGGTTGATTTGATGGGAAATACAACTGCGGACAAATTTACACACCAGCTACTATGCCTTGAAAATGACAGGTTCCCTACTGATTCCATTACTGGTCTCATTTCCTTTCCGGAACATTTTTGTGAAATTACATCTTCGGTAATGGAACTTATTGACCAAGTTTTCCCTGATATTTGGAACAATTTTAACAACCATCAGTGGCTTTGTGAACGTGCAATCCTAGTGCCTAAAAATGATAGTGTCAGCTTCATAAATCTACTAATTCAGGGAAGGCTGCCTGGTCTAGCGACCACATACATGTCCATTGATTCAGTCATGGAGAGTGAACAACCCGTAATGTATCCATTGGAGTTCCTGAATTCTTTGAAACCTCCTGGAATGCCACCGCATAAGCTCACTTTAAAAATTGGAGCCACAATAATTTTGCTTCGGAACCTTGACCCATCCAAAAATGTGTAATGGCACAAGATTGTGCATTAAAAGTCCCATGCCCATTATTATTGAAACCACTATTCTTATGGGAAACTCTAAGGGAGCAAATGTTTTCATTCCATGTATTCCTTTGCTACCAAGCAACATGCAGTTCATGCAGACATGCAATTTTAAACGTCTGCAGTTCCCAATCCGACTTGCATTTGCTATGACTATAAACAAAGCACAAGGTCAATCACTTAAAGTAGCCGGCATTAATTTGGAGAGCCCATGTTTTTCACATGGACAGTTGTACATTGCTTGCTCTAGAGTGGGTAACCCCAAAAATCTTTTCATATATGCACCTGAAGATAAAACCAGAAACATTGTTTACCAAAAAGCACTACAATAGATAGTTGTTTAACTGTAAACCAATTTTACTCTTTTGTCCGTGAACTACTTATAGATTACACGGGAGGGAGGGGGGAAGGGTTGCACTATGTTGATAATTGGGTGTAAATGTTTTATATGTTTGCGTACGGTGCATAAATTTTAATTTTTGATAAAAAAAAAGTTCAAAAAATAGTTGTAATAGTTTATACTACATAATATGTATTGAATATGTAAAATCAATAAAAATGTTGAAATAAAAAAAAAAAGTTGTTGTTCACATCAATGTTATGATAAATAAGTAAAATGCGAAAATAATAAGAAAAATTTCTAGTGGAAAAAAAAGATTTACTGTAGCACTCTGAACATGTCAATTTCAGTGTGACACTGAAAATTTTACTTTAGCTAGCATAACCAACAATTTAACATATTTTCCGCGAGCGAAGCTGCAGGTATTCTACTAGTTAATAAATATAAATAAATAAATAAATAAATAACAGTGGACCCAGAATTGAACCCTGGGGTACACCACTTATAACAGAGGACCAGTATGAGCTGCAGTCATTGACCACAACTTCCTGGATACTATCCTTTAACCTGTTTTCAATCCAATTACAAACTATATTTTCCAAGCCAATGGACCTGATTTTACCCATTAAATGTATATGAGGGACAGTGTCAAACACCTTTTCAAAGTCTAGGAACACTATATCCACAGCCTCCCCTCTGTCTAGACTTCTACTCACCTCTTCATAAAAACAAATCTGGTTAGTCTGACAACTTCTGTCCTTAGTAAAACCACACTGTCTGTCACTTATATTATTATGTACAGTCCCATACTCCTGTATAAAGTCGCTTAAGAGCTCCTCAAAAAGTTTCCCCACAATTACAGATTCACAGTCTGTAATTACCTAGGGAATACCTAGAGCCCTTTTTGAAAATAGGCACCACATTTGCCTTGCGCCAGTCCCTTGGTAATGTACCAGTCACTAGAGAATCCTTAAAAATTAAGAATAGGAACACAGCAATGACTGGATTCTTTATGTACTCCTGGGTGTAATTCATCCAGACCCGGAGCCTTGCTCATGTTTCTTTTGTTTTGCTTGGCTTGGACCATTTCTATATTTATCCAGTTTAGTGGATTGGTTGATGTATTACTGCCATATCGAGCAGCTCAATTGGAGGGAATTGGAGGATGGGAGTAGTAGTGGTGGTGGTGATGTCACGAGTAGGCCAGAGCAACTCAATCAATTCCTCCAGTTCACCTCCCAGGCCTCGATACTAGCAAGGGGGAACTGTGTGGTACCTGATGGCGGTGGTAGTTTTCTCCTGGGGCGCTGGAGAGGGGTCCTCTTTTACCCTGAGCCATGTGATGGTGTTCAGAAGGGCCCTGATGGTAACCGCAGTAATAACTCATGAGGCAGTAGTGCAGTTGAACCAAGATGTAAGTTTACCGTGATAACATGTAACCATATAACTCATGCAGCTTCCCAATGGGAGTTGTAGTTTCCACTGTGGTGGATATTCTCAGACTTGGAATGCAGGATGCCCAGGATACAATGGTGGTATGGTGCCTTGCTCACTCCAAATATATAAAAGTTTTTGCCACACCCAGTATCCTCCAGCATTTGCCACTCTTTTCCCTGTATGAGGCTGGCAGCAATTGTTCCCTGTCTCAGGGCTGTATATGGTTGCTGGAGGAAAGTTTTAAAGTTCTTTCCTCAGGGGCTGCAGAGATTGCACAGCAGGTGTCTTTTGGTTGATGGCACAAACAAAAACAATATATACAACACAGTGGCACCAATAAAATAAAATGAAATAAAATAAAGCATTTTAAGCAGTGTTCACGGGGATGCTGCAATTCCCAACTGTTTTAACCTGAGCCACCATGAACGTATATGAAAGTCCAAGGGGTGGAATTGTGGTGCAGCAAGACAAAGCTAAAACAAAGGGGTCAACAAGACAATATACAGTGGGGAAAAAAAGTATTTAGTCAGGCACCAATTTTTCAAGTTCTCCCACTTAAAAAGATGAGAGAGGCCTGTAATTGACATAATAGGTAGACCTCAACTATGAGAGACAAAATGAGAAAACAAATCCAGAAAATCACATTGTCTGATTTTTAAAGAATTTATTTGCAAATTATGGTGGAAAATAAGTATTTGGTCAATAACAAACGTTCATCTCAATACTTTGTTTTATATCATTTGTTGGCAATGACAGAGGTCAAACGTTTTCTGTAAGTCTTCACAAGGTTGGCACACACTGTTGCTGGTATATTGGCCCATTCCTCCATACAGATCTCCTCTAGAGTAGTGATGTTTTGGGGCTGTCGCTGGGCAACACGGACTTTCAACTCCCTCCAAAAGTTTTCTATGGGGTTGAGATCTGGAGACTGGCTAGGCCACTCCAGGACCTTGAAATGCTTCTTACAAAGCCACTCCTTCATTGCACTGGTGGAGTGCTTGGGATCATTGTCATACTGAAAGAACCAGCCATGTTTCATCATCAGTGCTCTTGCTGATGGAAGGAGGTTTGCACTCAAAATCTTACGATACATGGCCCCATTCATTCTTTCATGTACACGGATCAGTCGTCCTGGTCCCTTTGCAGAGAAACAGCCCCAAAGCATGATGTTGCCACCCCCATGCTTCACAGTAGGTATGGTGTTCTTTGGATGCAACTCAACATTCACTCTCCTCCAAACACGACGAGTTGTGTTTCTACCAAACAGTTCTACTTTGGTTTCATCTGACCATATGACATTCTCCCAATACTCTTCTGGAACATCCAAATGCTCTCTAGCAACCTTCAGACGGGCCCAGATATGTACTTGCTTAAGCAGGGGGACACTTCTGGCACTGCAGGATCTGAGTCCCTGGCGGCGTAGTATGTTACTGACAGTAACCTTTGTTACGTTAGTCCCAGGTTTCTGCAGGTCATTCATTAGGTCCCCCTGTGTGGTTCTGGGATTTTTCCTCACTGTTCTTGTGATCATTTTGACCCCACGGGGTGAGATCTTGCGTGGAGCCCGTGATCGAGGGAGATTATCAGTGGTCTTGTATGTCTTCCATTTTCTAATTATTGCTCCCACAGTTGATTTCTTCACACCAAGCTGCTTGCCTATTGCAGATTCAGTCTTCCCAGCCTAGTGCAGGTCTACAATTTTGTTTCTGGTGTCCTACCACAGGTCTTTGCTCTTCACCATAGTGGAGTTTGGAGTGTGACTGTTTGAGGTTGTAGACAGGTGTCTTTTATACTGATAACAATTTCAAACAGGTGCCATTAGTACAGGTAATGAGTGGAGGACAGAGGAGCCTCTTAAAGAAGAAGTTACAGGTCTATGAGAGCCAGAAATCTTGCTAGTTTGTAGGTGACCAAATACTTACTTTCCAGCATAATTTGCAAATAAATTCTTAAAAAATCAGACAATGTGATTTTCTAGATATGTTTTCTCATTTTGTCTCTCATAGTTGAGGTCTACCTACGATGTCAATTACACATTTTTTTAAGTGGGAGAACTTGCACAATTGGTGGCTGACTAAATATTTTTTTTCACCACTGTATATACAAAACAGTGGCACAAGCACAATAAAATAAAACATTTTAAGCAGTGTCCACTCGGATGCTGCCTTACCAGCAGTGGTGTACATCAACTAGTTCCTGGTCTGCTGCATACACAGAGCTATATAGACCAACTCTCTTTTAGTATTATTTAGGTGACCTACCTGTTCTGACCTTGTTTTTTTTTGCATTTTGTATTTTTTGGGGTTAGTTTTTCTTTCCTTAAGCACCTGCCTTTCATTATGTATTTTAGCTGGTTTTTGTTTTTACAGATTTTATTAAGTGCTTTGTAATTCTCAAAGGTTATAGCTGACCCTTTGGATTTATATTTTTTAAATGCCCGTTTTTTATTATTTATTGCTCTTTTAACCATAGCTCTAAGCCATGGGAGCGGGGGGTAATTAAAGATGTTTATACATGTTCCCTATGGGTATACATATTGCTATGTACAGTGGCTTGCAAAAGTATTTATACCCCTTGAACTTTTTCACATTTTGTCACCTTGCAGCCACAAACTTAAATGTATTTTATTGAGCTTTTAAGTGATAGACCAACACAAAGTAGCACATAATTGTGAAGTGGAACGAAAATGATACATGGTTTTCAAAATTTTAATCAAATAAAAATCTGAAAAGTGTGATGTGCAAAAGTATTCAGCCCCCCTATATCAATACTTTGTTGATCCACCTTTCACTGCAATTACTGCTGCAAGTCTTTTGGGGTATGTCTCTACCAGAGACTGAGATTTTTGCCCATTGCAAAATAGCTCAAGCTCAGTCAGATATTCTTTGATCTAAACCATTCCACTCTAGCTCTAGCTGTAAGTTTAGGGTCATTGTCTTGCTGTAAAGTGAATCTCCTTCCCAGTCTCAAGTCTTTTGCAGCCTCCAACAGGTTTTCTTCCAGGATTGCCCTGAATTTAGCTCCATCCATCTTCCCATCAACTCTGACCAGCTTCCCTGTCCCTGCTGAATGAAAGTGTGTTCTGGGTGATGAGCAGTGTTACTTTTCCTCCACACATAGCACTTTGCATTTAGGCCAAAAAGCTCAACTTTGGTCTCATCTGACCAAAACACCTTCCAAATGTTTGCTGTGTCCCCTATATGGCTTTTGGCAAACTGCAAATGGTACTTCTTATGTCTTTCTTTCAATAATGGTTTTCTTCTTGACACTCTTCCATAAAGGCCAGATTTGTGGCGTGCACAACTTATAGTTGTCCTGTGGACAGATTCTGCCATCTGAGCTGTGGATTTCTGCAGCTCCTCCAGAGTGACCATGGGCCTCTTGGCTGCTTCACTGACCAGTGCTCTCCTTGCTTGATCTGTCAGTTTAGGTGGACAGCCATGTCTTGGTAGGTTTGCAGCTGTAGAATACTTTTTCCATTTTGGGATGATGGATTGAACAGTGCTCCTTGGGATGCTGAAAACTTCTCCACAACTTTATCTCTGACCTGTCTGGTGAGTTCCTTGGTCTTTATGATTCTGTTTGTTCACTAGTGTTCTCTAACAAACCACTGAGGCCTTCACAGAACAGGTGTGCTCATACTGAGACTAAATTACACACAGCTGGACTCTATTAACTAATTAAGTGACTTCTGAAGGCAATTAATTGCACTGGATTTTATTTAGGGGTATCAGAGTACAGGGGGCTGAGTACTTTTGCAAATCACACTTGTTAGATTTTTTATTTGATTAAAATTTTGAAAACCATGTATCATTTTCATTCCACTTAACAATTATGTGCTACTTTGTGTTGGTCTATCACTTAAAATCTCAATAAAATACATTTAAGTTTGTGGTTGTAAGGTAACAAAATGTGAACAAGTTCAAGGGGTAGGAATACTTTTGAAAGACACTATAAATGCTCAATGTAGATTTAAATGTCTCCCACTTAACCTCTGAATCACTATTTGACAATAGCTGCTCCCAGTCTATATCCTGAAGTGCAGCCCTTAACCTGGGAAAATCGCCCTTTTTAAAATTAAGGGATTTTGCCCTCCCAACCTTTGTTTGTTTTTACAATTTAAGTGAAATCTGATTAGATTATGGATTACCAAGGTTTTCACCAAAAAAATGAATACTCACCGAACCACGTTCCCACGGACCTGCAGGCTCCGACTGTAATGTCTGCGGCTAGGCGCTCAATGTCTGCGGCAGGGAAGCGCAATATCAGTCGAAAGCTGAATAATGGAGCACGGCGCTGATAGCTCCACTATTGTATTCAACCTCTATCTGTGTCCTAAGGGCACAGATAGAGTTGAAATCACTGCCTGCCGCCCGGAACAGCGGGGCGCCAACCGAAATGTGGGACTGTCCCGCTGATCCAGGACGGATGAGGGGACCCCTGCAACCATCGCCTTAAGTGTTGCATTCTGGTCTTCTAGATCTCTAATTTGGGCTTCCAGATGGGCAACATGCTCACATCTGCCACAGAGATATTCACTCTGGAACTCTTGCTCCAGTTGTGATTTCAGTGAATGGTGATTCAGTTGTGCATAATAAAACACTTAAGAATTTTTTTTTTCCAGATTAACAGCAATGTTCTGTCACAATACACTCTGTCACACTGTGTTTTTGGTCACTATAGCAGAAAAAACAACCCATGAAATAACAAGATTTTTTTTTTCAGATTAGTGCAGGCTAGACTGTATGTTGGGTGAACAGCACACCAAAAGAAACACTTAAATAACGGATTCTTATTTTAGATTAGCGGAGGCTGCACTACTGTGTATATATACTGTTGAGCAAAAGGGTAACAATGTTTTGAACTTTTAACTTTCTGGCTCTATATCCCAAAATTCATTATAGCTTTGAACGTGCGACTACCATCATTTTATAGACAATCATCTTGGCTATTTCATACACAAATTTGACTTGTAACTATTTAGCATATGATTAGTTATGCACATTCTTGTCATGTAACTGCATTGTTACTGCTTTGCTCCTAAAGATCTAAATTTTAATTTTTATTATTTTGTTAGTGTTTTGTCAATCCACCTTTGTCTTTATCCTTCTGGGCATGGTCTCGATCAGATTCAAGCATGTCTCGACCGAAATCTGATCCCGGGTGTAACGTCCTTGCCTGTCCGGGCTTTGGCGCCGTCCTCCGGGCGCATGGAGGCATGCCCGGTTCTAATTCTTTCCTTGGGTTTTTCTTGTATTGTCTGAACACTGTCCTATTCCCTCACCTCCTTAATTGATTTTCCACCACGCCCTTTTCCTTCACCTTGCTCTCCCCCTGCTCCAAGTTAACTTTAGTCCTGCCTTTGTGATTGACAGCCTGTCCTCCTATCAAGTCTGGGGCGGGTTCTTTCTCCCTATTTATTGTTTGCTCACTTTCCCATTGGCGCCTGCTATTGCATTTTGCTTACTGGCTATACTCCTTGTTCCTTGTTACCTGCTCTTCTGATTTTCTGACCACTAGCTTTCCTTTGACTATTCTCTTGGATTTTGATTCTGTACTGCATTGCTCGATTGTTACCGACCCCTTGGCTAGCTGACCTCCCTTTGTTGTTTGTGCGTCCTGTCTGCGTTCTGTGTTGTCACTTATTCAGAGTAGGGACCGGCTCCAAGTTGTTCCTGTCATTAGGACAGTGAGACATGTAGGTAGGGACAGGGTCTGGGTCAACTTTAGGGCTCACTGTCTCTGTATTCCCTTCCTCTCAGGTTTTTGCAGCAGCACTGGAGAATTGCTCAACTGGCAATTCCCTTACACCGGGTCTCTTCTACTTGTTCCCAGTGTTGGTGCATACTGGTTGACTCACTTGGGTACAAATACAGCTTTTTCTTCAACTGTACCCATAAGTGTTTAATTGAGTTAAGGTCTGGGGCCAATCCAGTACCTCTGCTTTATTGTAATTGAACCATTGCTAATCTCGACGTATGCTTTGGACCTTTGCATTCCCATAGTACTCAAGTGTACAAGGTAACTCGCTTTGTAGGTTACTCACATATACATCAGCATTGAGACCACCATTGATCCTGGTCAAGTATCCAACTCCTTTGGCTGTGAAACAACCCCATATCATCAGGCTTCCTCCACCAAACAGTTCCTTCTATTTCTCGATCCATTAGCCCCTTTTTCTTTGTTTCTTCCAGACCCATTTGCACCCATCAGAGCCCAGTCTATTGACTTTCGTCTCATCACTCCAAATCACCCATTTCCAATATTCTACTGTCCACTTTTCATGCTTTTTTTCAAACTCGAGCTGATGCTTCTTAAGACGATATTGAAGTCGAGGCTTCTTCAGCTTTTTTTCGGGCCCCTATTGCAGACTTGTGTAATGCGCGTCGCACTTTGCTTGCATGGACATCTATGATCTCACTATTATGAAGCATGCAAGCCACCTCCACTGCCACCTTTGTTGCTCCAGAACAGATAAACCTTGTGATAAGCAAACTTGTTGACTTCAATATTTTGCCTGGACGTCAATCTTTTGACTTTTGAATGGATGGAAAGACTTAATTTCGTATTCTTCCAACTATCATGGCACTCACATGATGCAGGCAATTTTCTTGGTTGAGAGACTGTTATCGATGGGCAGGATGATGCTGTTTCTATTTTCTAGGTCAATCTTCGTCATGGCTGATCCTCGATTTGAACCAGTGACCTTTTGCTTGGGACTCAATCTAATAACACACTGAACTATTAGATAATGTGAGAACAGGTTGTACTTTGTAGTATACACAAAGAAAAAGGTTTTTCCACCACCACAAGCAAAACAGTAATAATGCAGTTACATGACAAGAATCTGCATATCTGATCATATGCTAAATAGTTGAAAGTCAAATTTATGTATTAGATATAGCCAAGATGATTGTCAATAAAATGATGGTAGTTTGACGTTCGAAGTGGATGGTGAGATATGGAGCTTGAAAGTCAAAAGTTCAAAATATTGTTACCCTTTTGCTCATCAGTGTATGTGCAGTTTCACAAAGAAAATAAAACGCTTAAGAAATGAATATCTTTTCAGATTAACAACAACATTCTCTCACACTGTGTATGTATTTGGTCACCTAAGCAGAAAAAAAACAACCTATGAAATTACAAGATTTTTTTTTCAGATCAGCACAGGCTAGATCATATATTGGGTGAACAACAACAAAGCACCTATATATAATAGTTATTGATGGAGATGGATTTATTTGCATGTCCACCATTACAGTTAGCACCAGCTTTTATAGTCCATATGATAGCAGCACTGTAACATCTACCTACCACTGTCTATTGGCTGAGAGGCTGTCAGGTGGTGTTACAACATTATAGACAGTGTTGGCGTTATATAAACATTTCTCCTCTGTATTTCCTGGTCAAACACATGACCATTTTCTCATAGCACGTGCATTTTTGTTCATCTGAACCGAATTGTTGTTTGTTTGGATTTGTTAAAAATCAAAAAAATCTGGAATATTCAAGATGAACTCCTCTAGTGATGAAGCAGCTCACTCATCTCTAATCATGAACTCCTACTTTACTGGCAGTGGTAACCAGTTTATCCAAGTTCTTTTCTATTTATAGTTCTAAATTACTTAGAACTGGATGCAACATTTCTCAATGATCAACATTGAGTTCAACTTGCCATTATTTACTGTATAAAGATTGACAGCTTGCGTAGATTGTTCTGTAGTATTTTACAACTAAGCTGAGTATTCTGCATAATTTTATGTCTAAAAAATACTGACACTTAACATTCTGTTCTGATGCTGGTGCTATGCACAACACAGGGTTGGAAGCCAATTACTCTGGTATCTGTATAGTGGCCAGGTGCTAATATGTTCCATTGACTTCAATAGGATCTGACATGGAGTAACGGAACCCAGCCACTATACAGGGCACGGAGCCAAATGCTTCTGGCCCCATGTATGCGCATCAGAAGTGGACCCATAAAGCTGATCAGTGTGGGGGTCATCTCTCAGCACCCCACTGTTAAGGTATTTATGGTGAATCCTAGGATAGGCCATAAAATATACAACCCTTTTAAGTTGTATTTGATTTTTTTTTTTCCATTTATCCATGCTGGTTAAATATTGTAATATTTTTATGCTATAAATTTGTAGTTCATCAAACGACTTTGGGTTTATTGACTACAATAAATAAACAATAACATAAGTGCCATACAATAATTTATAGTTACTCTCCTTTTTGTTACACTTTCATTCCAAATTATTGACCAGAGCAAATATGCTGTTAGTACATTTGCAAATCATGAGGCTATACATTGGATTTAAACTCTACTGATATTAATAAGCTTATATATTTTAAAACCAATAAGTTCACAATTAATAAAACAACCTTAGAAAAATGTTTTTAAGCAGCTTTTATTGACACATTAACTACTGTATAATAAAGATACACATTTTTTTCACATGCTGATAAAAGGGACTCAGAGAGCCAGGAGATGGTGCTGTGTAGTAGTGTAAACACCAAAGCTAAATGTGTAATATTTATTTTAATCGCTGTGTCTTTGGGCATTTCTAAAGTCATATTTAATGTATTTTCAGATAGCAAAATAATTTAAAATAACATAATAAAATAATGACAGTGCTTTAAAGTTATGTATTATTTAATTAAATGATTATAAAACAAAAAAAGACAGTAGATAGGTAATCAATAGAAAATATTTATTTTGTGAAAGATGTTTTATACTACAATTCATAGTGACAGTGCATAGTAATAAGTGCAGAACTATGTAGCCAATTGCACATGTTTCGTCGCCATTTTGCAGTGGTCTCGTGTAAGAAGAGGAGTGAAGAGGAGGAGACGCGTCAGGAGCAGAAGAGAGAGGCGTCGCTGGAAACCTATGATGAGCCAATGCTTTGAGCGCAGAGTGAATGCCCCCTGTGCTTTCTGAAGACTAATTTGCATAATGAAGAAAGAAGACAAAACTCAAAAACGGCGGTGCCGACCTGAAAAATAAAGCTAGGAGAAGAATAGCCTTTCTAAAGGCTATTCCGACATGCTTTTAGGTAAAAATCGATTTTTTTAATGATAGAATCCCTTTAAGTACAAAAGTACTGTAGGCTGATTTTACTTTAATACCTTAGTGACCAATATGTTTTGGCCGTCAAATAACTAAATTTATTCTCTGGGTTGATGTGATCATGTTAATACCAAATTTATGTTTTTTGTTTTTAAAAAAAAGCTTTACTATTTTTGCAAAGTAAAATTCCTTTTTCTATTTGAATCCACCTTTTTATACATAAGGCTCCTCCCGTACAGGGTAGCGCACATTCAAGCGGTGGGACAAACATCAGTGCAGGAGACAGCAACCAATCCGACCACTAGACAGAGACAACGCCCCCTGAATTACGTAGGGCGGGACCCAGATTGTGAGTGTCGAAAAGACTCCGCCCCTCCTCCATACGTCATCCAGCCGCACCCCCTCTATGCCTGCCCCAAAGGCGGAACCACTGCGGAGGCAGGCAAGCGCAGGTCGAATGGAACTAAACCAAGATCACGTACCAGAAAAAGGTAACGCGATAATACAATATGCTACGGGAGGAGAATTGGTTACCAAGTTACCAGGGATGCCCAAACCGACGTCCCAGTGGGCACAGATAAATCACAGATAAAATAAAAATACTCAGCAAGCAGGTATACAGAACAAAAAGAAATCTCAAGGTAGTTTCCAAGACCTGCCTTGTGGGAAGGCCTAACATTTTTACTGATGTCATTTTGAGGAACATAACACTTTAGTCGCTTTTATATAATGCTTTGTCTGTGGCCAACCGACGAAAATGGCAATTATTGTGGCATTTTTATTTAGATTTTTTTTTTAACACCATTCAATTTGCAAGAAACACAACATAACAGTTGTATTGCTCAATATCTGTGTTATGTTTTTATTTACTTTTTTACAAAACATTTAGCAAAGGGCAAATTAATGTTTTATTATGATTATTCTGATAAAATGTAATTTGATTATTATTACACTGTTTTGCAGTCCCACTATGGGGATTGTGATATTTTGATCTCTGACATAATACATTGCACTGCTTATGCATTGCAATGTATTGCGCTGTCAGCAGTGGTGAACCTAGCCTCTTTGCTTCCTGAGGCGGATTATAGAAAGATGCCCCCCCCACCCAAAAAAAAAAAATAGCGTTTACATGCTACTAGCTCCACACGCTGTTATCGTCGCACATTATACACAAAGTTATAAAACAGTTTTTAAGAATTATTCTTCCTATATTACTTCAGTATCAGATCAACAACACGGCATTAACAATGACAATAACTTCACACATCATCTGCTTGGTGGTTGGACGAGCCCACGTGGCCCCTATTCTCTATAATAGGAGCCCAGCAGGTAGCTGAGTGCTGTACTTTGGCAATCTTTGGCATTCCCATTGAAGTGAATAAGAGCCACGCGGGTTCGTCCATCCACCAAGCGACATGCCTATATTCAGCCTGGCTGCGGTCAGGCTGAATTCCAATCCAGTGGGGGGAAAAAACCCAGTTCTCAGGCTCAGTGGGGGTCTCAGCATAAAGACCCCCATCAATCAGGTACAGTGGAGAAAAAAAAGTATTTAGTCAGCCACCAATTGTGCAAGTTCTCCAACTTAAAAATATGAGCAAGGCCTGTAATTGACATCATAGGTAGACCTCAACTACGAGAGACAATATGAGAAAACATATCTAGAAAATCACATTGTCTGATTTTTTAAGAGTTTGTTTGAAAATTATGGTGGAAAATAAGTATTTGGTCATCTACAAACAAGCAAGATTTCTGGCACTCACAGACCTGTAACTTCTTCTTTAAGAGGCTCCTCTGTCCTCCACTCATTACCTGTAGTAACGGCACCTGTTTGAAATTGTTATCAGTATAAAAGACACCTGTCCACAACCTTAAACAGTCACACTCCAAACTCCACTATGGTGAAGACCAAAGAGCTGTGGAAGGACACCAGAAACAAAATTGTAGACCTTCACAAGGCTGGGAAGACTGAATCTGCAATAGGCAAGCAGCTTGGTGTGAAGAAATCAACTGTGGGAGCAATAATTAGAAAATGCAAGACATACAAGACCACTGATAATCTCCCTTGATCAGGGGCTCCACGCAAGATTTCACCCCGTGGGGTCAAAATGATCACAAGAACGGTGAGCAAAAATCCCAGAACCACACGGGGGGACCTAGTGAATGACCTGCAGAAAGCTGGGACTAACGTAACAAAGGCTACCGTCAGTAACACACTACGCCGCCAGGGACTCAGATCCTGCAGTGCCAGAAGTGTCCCCCTGCTTAAGCCAGTACATATCCGGGCCCATCTGAAGGTTGCTAGAGAGCATTTGGATGTTCCAGAAGAGTATTGGGAGAATGTCATATGGTCAGATGAAACCAAAGTAGAACTGTTTGGTAGAAACACAACTCGTCGTGTTTGGAGGAGAGTGAATGCTGAGTTGCATCCAAAGAACACCATACCTACTGTGGAGGTGGCAACATCATGCTTTGGGGCTGTTTCTCTGCAAAGGGACCAGGACGACTGATCCGTGTACATGAAAGAATGAATGGGGCCATGTATCGTGAGATTTTGAGTGCAAACCTCCTTCCATCAGCAAGGGCATTGAAGATGAAATGTGGCTGGGTCTTTCAGCATGACAATGATCCCAAGAACACCGCCAGGGCAACGAAGGAGTGGCTTCATAAGAAGCATTTCAAGGTCCTGGAGACGCGTAGCCAGTCTCCAGATCTCAACCCCATAGAAAACCTTTGAAGGGAGTTGAAAGTCTGTGTTGCCCAGCGACAGCCCCAAAACATCACTGCTCTAGAGGAGATCTGCATGGAGAAATGGGCCAACATACCAGCAACAGTGTGTGCCAACCTCGTGAAGACTTACAGAAAACGTTTGACCTCTGTCATTGCCAACAAAGGATATATAACAAAGTATTGAGATGAACTTTTGTTATTGACCAAATACTTATTTTCCACCATAATTTGCAAATAAATTCTTTAAAAATCAGACAATGTGATTTTCTGGATTTGTTTTCTCATTTTGTCTCTCATAGTTGAGGTCTACCTATTATGTCAATTACAGGCCTCTCTCATCTTTTTAAGTGGGAGAACTTACACAATTGGTGGCTGACTAAATACTTTTTTTCACCACTGTATTTATCCTCTATCATTTAGGTGAATACAGGGCAGTAACATTTTGTGACTTACAGCTGATGTCTCTGACTAATCCTTCACATTTCCCTTCTCTTCCCTTTGGACTGACATGACCACTTCTTCCAGCTGGGACTTGTCTCTGTAAAGTTTGCAACACAGATATCTTTGGCTCCTCAGTTTTCCAGGTATCCAACCCACATTGTCCTCAACTGCACACCCATCCTGCTGCTACCACCAATTATAACCCTTAACGACCAATGACGTACCTGTACGTTATTGGTGACATGGGGATGTATGGAGAGGGCTCAGGAGCTGAGCTCTCTCCATACAGGGCAGATGCTGGCTGTGTAATACTGCCAGGACCCACCGCTAACAGCAGCGATCAGTGACTTCACCGATCGCTGCTGTTAACCCTTTAGACGCCGCAGTCAAACGGGACCGTGGCGTCTAAACTACGCAGGCACCACCGCCACCGCCATTTTTCATCGATCGCTGCCCTCCTGAACGTCATCAGAGGCCGGCGATCGGTTGCCATGACAGCCGGGAGCCTATTGCACGCTGCCAGAGGCAGCGTGTAATAGAGAGGTAGGCATTTTGCTATTCACTGCGATACAGTAGTATTTCAGTGAATAGTATGAGCAATAAGACCCCCTAGGTTTCAAGGTCCCTAGGAGGTCTGATCATAAAAGTAAAAGAAGAAAATTTTTTTTTTAAAAGTATAAAAAAATATATAAAAAACACAAAAGTTCAAATCACCCCCCTTTCCCTAGATCAGATATAAAAGTAAATAAAGAAAAGTAAACATAAACACATTAGGTATCCCCACGCTTCAAAATGCCCGAACTATTAAAATATTTAAATATTTATCCCATACAGTGAACAACGTAGCGGCGAAAAAAAATCAAAATAGCCAAATAGCGTTTTCTTCAACATTTTGCCTCCTATAAAAAATTGAATAAAAAGTGAGCAAACCATCAGATATTTCCCCAAATGATATCAGTAAAAACGTCATCTTGTCCCGCATAAAAAGACGCCTTACCCAGCATCACACATGTAAATATGAAAAAGTTACAGGTGTCACAATATGGCGACACAAATTTTTTTTTTCTATTTTGCTAAGTTTTTCATTTCTTAAAAGGTATCAAAACATTGCAAATACTACATAAATTTGGTATCGCCAAGTTTGTACTGACCCACAGAATACAGGTAGCATGTCATTTTTACCACACAGTGAACGCCATAAAAATTAAACCCATATGAAGTTGGCGCAAATGCATTTTTTCTCCAATTGCACCTCATTCTGAAATTTTTTCCAGCTTCCCAGTACATTGCACAGCATATTGAATGGTGCCATTGCAAAGCACAATTTGTTTCGCAAACAATAAGCCATCATGTGAGTCTGTGAACTGAAAAATGAAAAAAGTTATGGCTCTTGGAATGTGGGGAGGGAAAAACGAAAATGCAAAAACGAAAAATGACTCTGTCCTTAAGGGGTTAAAATATATGATATAACCTCTCCATAATAAATAATACTCCCAAGTGCATCTTTATATTAATAATGTCCGTGTGTACCCTGTATAAATAGTGCCCCTTATTAATAATGCCCCAGGTGTTAACTAATTAAAAGGTTTTCCAGGTCATTAATAAACTAATCAGTGGGGCTCAAAAACCCAGGACCCCTACTGATCAGCTGTTTGAATGGTACCTGTGTAAGCGCCGTCACCGCTTCTCTGTTTACATAGTGTCATTCATCTCATAGCAGCCATGTAATGTAACTACAGCCTCGCCTTATATATGTCTATGTGACAAGGCTGTAAATACATCACACGGTCACACTATATAACACTATAAACAGACAGCGTGTGATATAAACAGTCGACATAGTTTATTGCCCCATTTACACACACTATAATGTTCCACAGCAGCCCCTGCACACAGTATTACACAGTATTATGGCCAGCAGCAGCCCCTGCACACGATATTATGTTTCACAGCGACTGCTTCACAGGGTATTATGCCCCTCAGCGGACCGTACACACGGTATTATGCTCCACAGTGGCCCCTGCACTGGTATTATTCTCCACAGTGGCCCCTGCACATGGTGTTATGCTCCACAGTGGCCCCTGCACACGGTATTATGCTCCACAGTGGCCCCTGCACTGGTATTATTCTCCACAGTGGCCCCTGCACATGGTGTTATGCTCCACAGTGGCCCCTGCACACGGTATTATGCTCCACAGTGGCCCCTGCACACGGTATTATGCTCCACAGTGGCCCCTGCAAACGGTATCATGGCCCACAGCGGCCTTTGCACACAGAATTATGGCCATAGTGGCCCCTGCACATAGAATTATGGCCATAGTGGACCCTGCACACGGTATTATGATCCACAGTGGCCCGTGCTCACAGTATTATGCTGCACAGTGGCCCCTGCACACGGTATTATGGCCTGCAGAGGCCCCTGCACACAGGAAGTGCTGATTTGAGTAAACTGGTTTGGTCTGAAAAAGCAGTGAGCCAGCTGCTGCTTGTGTGGCCTGGAAGATATGTGAGATGGAGGTGACAGGACTGGTGAATTGTGGCAGTTGCTATGATGTGGTATGGAGGATTATGCTAGGCATCAAAGCCTGGATGTGCTGGATGAGTTGTTTTCAAACTCTTTTTCACTGAATTTTTTTCGATGAACAAAGATAATACGTTAGTTCTACAAGATATGATCGACTCTGTCAAAGGCCTTCTTGCCGTCAGTGCTGAGAAGGTCCAACGGCGTTCGTGTCTGTTTTGCTGTATGACCCTACAGATGTTATCCTTACCGTGACAACCAGTTACAAACCCAGTTTGTTCAGGGTTAAGGAGCATAGTTGCAACTCTAGCTGCTAAAGTTTTAGCCCACCAATTTAAGTCAATAAAGAGATGGGTTGGTAGCAGAGGCGTAGCTAGCGGGGGCAGAGGGGGCGGCTGCCCTTGGCCCACTGACTTTTTGGGGCCCACCCCGGGGCCGCCATTAATATAGCCTTTATTTCTAACTAGATTGGTGTCTGCAGACACGATCTAGTTAAAACGCTTCCTGCAACTTAACAGTATTGTAAACCGCAAGCCAATACAGACCTGCGGTTTACAAGATGCTGAGACCACAGACGGATGTCTGCTTCTCTGCACTCAGACACAGACGTCCTGTGCGTGAACAGGGAGGAAGCGGCGGTTCCATTCATCAGAATCGCAGGTAGGTGAGTATGACTTTTTTTGTGGGTATATTAATAGCATAGCTCCCAGTGGGGGAGTCCCGCATAGCTTACAGTTTGTCCCGCTATGCCCCTGAAGTGTTTTGCTGTTAAACTTTATTAGGGTAGTGTAAAGGGTAGATGCTAAATCCTAGTGGGTAAAGGACCTTTGATGACGTCAGGACCATGTGATCACACTTGTGTGGGCGGTGCTATTCTGGATACTGCGGGACAGACTGTGATGTTACACAGAAAGCTGGGAACAGAGAGTGATCGAAGAGACAGAGACATAGCATGTGTGAGCAAGAGGGGGGAATTGGGGGCAGATGTAGGGGCCAGTTAAACTGAAGGCAGATAAAGGGGGCAATTAAACTGCTGGCAGATAAAGGGGGACATTAAGCTGGTGGTAGATGAAGGGGGCAATTAAACTGGGGGCAGATGAAGGGGGGCATTAAGCTGGTGACAGATAAAGGGTGACATTAAGATGGTGGCAGATAAAGGGGGACATTAATCTGGGGGCAACTGGAGGAGGACATTAAACCGTGGGGGGTAGCTGGAGGGGGACATGTCTGCCTCTAGTTGCCCCCAGTTTAATGACCCCCTCCAACTACCCCCACTGTTTAATGTCACCCTCCAACTGCCCCATAGTTTAATGTCACCCTCCAACTGCCCCAGTTTAATGACCCCCTCTAGTTTCCGCCAGTTTAAACTGGGGCACGAGGAGAGGGACTTAATACTGTGGGGCAATTGAAGGAGAACATTATAATGTGGGGGCATATAATGTTAGGGTTACTGTAAGAGCATTGTACTGTGTGGGGGCACATGGGAAAATAGATGAGAATGGGCGGAGTCAATGTAGAAGTGGGTGGAGCTAAATATACCACGGCGCGCATAGCACGCCGTATATTTTGTCCCTCTTTCTGTCCTTTGAAAGTTGGAAGGTATGTAAGGGGTGGTTTGGAGAGGGAAATATAACTATAAAGGGAGGATTCATTAGGGGGCATTATGATGATGGGGGGTCATTAATATAAGGGTTATTGGGGGGCATTATGACAATGGGGGGTCATTTATATAAGGGTTATTAGGGGGTATTATGAATACAAGGGAGGAGGTTATTTATATAAGGGGCCATTAGGGGCATCATTTATATTAGGAGGCATTATGAACATAAGGGGGTGGTCATTTATATAATGGGTCATTAGGGATGCAGTATTTATGTCAGGGGGAATCAGGGGCATAATATGAGGGGGCAGTTCATTTAATTAAAGTGGCACTTTAAAGTGGCTTTATTAAGGCTAAGGCCCCACATACTGGGCTGCAGCAAAAAAAAGCGCTGCAGGAAAAACCGCGGCAGAAACATTGTGGTTTTTCCCGCAGCGCTTTTCACAGAAGGTCCGCAGAGGTTTCCCCTGTGGACTTTCTGTTTTTAATACACCTATACAGAAACTGCCAGTGTTTCCATAGGTATAATTGACATGCTGCAATTTCCAAAACCGCAACGGTTTTGGAAATTGCAGTGTGTCTGCTGCACATATCTTTCCGCAATGTGTGGATGGGATTTGCTAAAATGCCACGGTTTTTTTCTGTGGGTTTTCGCCACATGGGGCCCCCATCCCATCCCCACTTTGCAGTAAAATATGCACAGCGGATACGCTGCGATTTCCAAAACAGTCGCAGTCACAGTCACAGTAGCATGTCAATTATACCTACAGAAACGCCAGCGGTTTCCATATAGATACAGTACAGACCAAAAGTTTGGACACACCTTCTCATTCCAAGAGTTTTCTGTATTTTCATCAAGAGAATGCCAAGAGTGTGCAAAGCAGTAATCAAAGCAAAAGGTGGCTACATTGAAGGACCTAGAATATAAGACATATTTTCAGTTTTTTCACACTTTTTTGTTAAGTATATAATTCCACATGTGTTAATTCATAGTTTTGATGCCTTCAGTGTGAATCTACAATTTTTATAGTCATGAAAATACAGAAAACTCTTGGAATAAAAAGGTGTGTCCAAACTTTTGGTCTGTACTGTATAATTGAAGCAGAAAGTCCGCAGAGGAAACCTTACACGCTCACTGTATGCTCATAGGGGACACGTTCGCCCCCCTGTGCTGAACCCCTAGCTACTCCTCTGGTTGGTAGGTTTTGCTCCTCTTGGGTTCTTTGCACTCCTTATGAAGTACTGGTATATGAGCCTCTAGTGACTGTTTGGGCAAGGGGGAACCTTGGAGAAAGGATTACATAGACTCGTGAATCAGGACAAGAGGATATCCTATCTTGTAATACCCTATGATAAGTCCGTCTAGGACCAGACTTTTTCAATTCGCTATTCATGTAATGACTTTTCCAAGTTACTTTGTAGTAAAAGGTCGCACAAGGCCTTCAATATCATCCTTGGTTAGTCTGGGCATGCTAGATCTGAAATTTTTTCCTTTGTACGAGGGGTTGAGAGACCTTGGTCAGATGGCAAACTATACAGGTCATAATAAAGTGGTGAAATGCATTCCACTTCTGAGGTGACAGCAGTGGCATAGCTAGCGGGGACGCAGAGGGGGCAACTGCTCAGGGCCCACTGACTCTGTTGGGGCCCACTATAGGGCCGTAGCTGCATAGCAATTTCAATTATATCGGCGTCTGCAAAACACCAATACCACCATGCAATATCACCTGCAGTCTCCAATAGAATTGGATATTGGACAAGCCCTTAATTGGACAAGCCCAGGAAACTTTTGAAACTACAGAAACTTCCCAGGTTGACACAGTAATCTTAAAGGTATAGCAGCTGAATTGAGAATACTGACAGCAAGTCTGCTGAATGACCTGCAAACATCATTGAGTCCTAATGTTCTTTATTCTAGTACTACAATTATAATGATTGTTAATGCTTAAAAATAAGGCTTTGTTTGGTAAAAAGAGTATTATTACTTCTCTGTCACATACCCAAACTGCTGGATCACAATTACTGTATGTACTTATGGGACAGCATAAAAGGAAGCTCAAAATGGTTTATCCACAGGTCCCAAGTGAAATATGGAGGCAGTTTAGGGTTACCAGGGCTGGACATAAAACTGAGGCCAAAAGGAGAAGGTTTAAAATGTTTGTCTCTTCTATTATTATGAGTCTATCTCCTTATATTCAAATAGAGGGATCTTTCCATTATAGTGGAGGTAGCCAAGGTGAAGTAGTGTTGTAAATGTTTTAGAATTAAAGGGGATTAATTGCTGTGACTGCTCCTTACCAATCACAGCATCATACACTGTATAGTGGCTGTGCTCGGTATTGCAGCTCAGCCCCATTCATTTGAATAATGAATTTGAATGGGGCTGAGCTGCAGCATGGCCATGTGACCAAATCCTCATTAAACATAGCTAATTATGGTTGTTGGATTTTTTATTTAGTCATGATGACCCTGATTAGGGCAGAATACTCTTTGTGACAGTGTCTCTTTAAATTAATTAGGCCATAATAATAATAATAATACATCTTGACTCAGGATCTGAGATAGAAAAAAACTTCTTATTTGAGAAGACAGCTCTGTTCAAAATGTGACCACAATGTCTAATCACTATAGACACAAAGATGTGTCATCACACTAGAATGGCAAATACTGAGGCAGAAAAAATATATTTATACATTTTTTTTACAGATTACTGTGTAATGTTTAAAGCATAAGTAAATTTTATTTATTTTTTAGAAATTTATAGTGTGGGTGAAAGGAACTCATTTTGCAATATACTTTACTAAAAAAAAAGGTCCCATAACTAGAGTCTTCAACTATTCCTCCTGTCTTAACATCTTATCTGAATGATTTTGTTGTGTAATCTGTACACACACAACATCAATTTACAATTGAGGGTGGGTTCACACTTGCATCGGCACTCCGTCCTCCACGATTCCGACCTAAATGTCGGAAAACAGGATAGGGACTGGATAGGGAAAGTTTTGCGACGCTTTGCTTAAAAACCCATTCACTTCTATGGGTTTTTAAAGCAATGTGCGGGTGTGCTCTTACACCCTCTGCGCCGCAAAGCCCGTTTTTTTCGTCGGAAACAAAGTCGGACATGCAGGACTCTGTGTCCAACGAAAAAAAACGGGGATGGTGTGTTCAGAGTGATGACCAGTGTTACTTTTTCACCACACATAGCGCTTTGCATTTAGGCCAAAAAGTTCAACTTTGGTCTCATCAGACCAGAGCACCTTTTTCCACGTTTGCTGTGTCCCCTATATGGCTTGTTGGCAAACTGCAAACGGCACTTCTTATGTCTTTCTTTCAACAATGGTTTTCTTCTTGCCACTATTCCATAAAGGCCAGATTGTGGAGTGTACGACTTATAGTTGTCCTGTGGACAGATTCTCCCACCTGAGCTGTGGATTTCTGCAGCTCCTCCAGAGTGACCATGGGCCTCTTGGCTGTTTTTCTAACCAGTGCTTTCCTTGCTCGATCTGTCAATTTAGGTGGATGTCCATGTCTTGGTAGGTTTGCAGTTGTAGAATACCTTTTCCATTTTTGGATGATGGATTGAACAGTGCTCCTTGGGATGCTCAAACCTTGGGATATGTTTTTATAACCTAATCCTGCTTTAAACTTCTCCACAACTTTATCTCTGACCTGTCTGGTGAGTTCCTTGGTCTTCATGATGCTGTTTGTTCATAAGTGTTCTCTATCAAACCACTGAGGCCGCAGGTCTATTTATACTGAGACTAAATAACACACAAGTGGACTCTATTAACTTATTTAGTGACTGAATACTTTTGCACATCACGCTTTTCAGATTTTTATTTGATTAAAATTTTGAAAACTATGTATCATTTTCGTTCCACTTCACAATTATGTGCTACTTTATGTTGGTCTATGACTTAAAATCTCAATAAAATACATTTAAGTTTGTGGTTGTAAGGGGACAAAATGTGAAAAAGTTCAAGGGGTATGAATACTTTTGTAAGCCACTGTGTTAGATACTAAAGATATTAGATTTGTTGTGACTATAACCACTGTTAAGTGTCTTATCATGGAGCATACAATGTTTGTAAACTGTTTGCAGTATTTATAACTATGTGGGAAAAACAAAAAGGATGTAATAGCATAGTAATGAAAATCAAATATAAATTTAGAAAAATATGACATTGCATTCATTGCAAATAAATTAACCGTGACCATATCTATGAAAATAATATGTACAATCTATTGTTCTTATATTAAAAGTTCTAATCAGCTCCTTGCATTTGCAGACAATAACCCCCTACTTTTCTTGTCATGTACAAAACTTCTTTCTGGTCTTGGTGGTATTGCATGTATATGTTTTCAGTATGTTTTATTCATTCATGTTGGTTTGTCTGCTTCTGGTCTGATGCTTTAATTAAAACCACTGGACAAATTAAAATTTAATAATACTGTTAGTAAAATTGATGCATCCAAATCCATTGAGGATATAAATACACATTTCATTAGCATTTTAAATACAATCTAATGTTCACATATTGATAAATACACATTTTTAAAATGTACAGTACAGACCAAAAGTTTGGACACACCTTCTCATTCCAAGAGTTTTCATGACTATAAAAATTGTAGATTCACACTGAAGGCATCAAAACTATAAATTAACACATGAGGAATTATATACTTAACAAAAAAGTGTGAAACAACTGAAAATATGTCTTATATTCTAGGTTCTTCAAAGTAGCCACCTTTTGCTTTGATTACTGTTTTGCACACTCTTGGCATTCTCTTGATGAGATTCAAGAGGTAGTCACCTGAAATGGTCTTCCAACAGTCTTGAAGGAGTTCCCAGAGATGTTTAGCACTTGTTGGCCCTTTTGCCTTCATTCTGCGGTCCAGCTCACCCCAAACCATCTCGATTGGGTTCAGGTCTGGTGACTGTGGAGGCCAGGTCATCTGGCGTAGCACCCCATCACTCTCCTTCTTGGTCAAATAGCCCTTACACAGTCTGGAGGTGTGTTTGGGGTCACTGTCCTGTTGAAAAATAAATGATGGTCCAACTAAACGCAAACCGGATGGAATAGCATGCCGCTGCAAGATGCTGTGGTAACCATGCTGGTTCAGTATTCCTTCAATTTTCAATAAATCCCCAACAGTGTCACCAGCAAAGCACCCCCACACCATCACACCTCCTCCTCCATGCTTCAGGGTGGGAACCAGGCATGTAGAGTCCATTCGTTCACCTTTTCTGCGTCGCACAAAGACACAGTTGTTGGAACCAAAGATCTCAAATTTGGACTCATCAGACCAAAGCCCAGATTTCCACAGGTCTAATGTCCATTCCTTGTGTTCTTTAGCCCAAACAAGTCTTTTGTGCTTGTTGCCTGTCCTTAGCAGTGGTTTCCTAGCAGCTATTTTACCATAAAGGCCTGCTGCACACAGTCTCCTCTTAACAGTTGTTGTAGAGATATGTCTGCTGCTAGAACTCTGTGTGGCATTGACCTGATCTCTAATCTGAGCTGCTGTTAACCTACGATTTCTGAGGCTGGTGACTCGGATTAACTTATACTCCGCAGCAGAGGTGACTCTTGGTCTTCCTTTCCTGGCGCGGTCCTCATGTGAGCCAGTTTCTTTGTAGCGCTTGATGGTTTTGGCCACTGCACTTGGGGACACTTTCAAAGTTTTACCAATTTTTCGGACTGACTGACCTTCATTTCTTAAAGTAATGGTGGCCACTCGTTTTTCTTTACTTAGCTGCTTTTTTCTTGCCATAATACAAATTCTAACACTCCATTCAGTAGGACTATCAGCTGTGTATCCACCTGACTTCTGAACAACACAACTGATGGTCCCAACTCCATTTATAAGGAAAGAAATCCCACTTATTAAACCTGACAGGGCACACCTGTGAAGTGAAAACCATTTCAGGTGATTACCTCTTGAAGCTCATCAAGAGAATGCCAAGAGTGTGCAAAGCAGTAATCAAAGCAAAAGGTGGCTACTTTGAAGAACCTAGAATATAAGACATATTTTCGGTTGTTTCACACTTTTTTGTTAAGTATATAATTCCACATGTGTTAATTCATAGTTTTGATGCCTTCAGTGTGAATCTACAATTTTTATAGTCATGAAAATACAGAAAACTCTTGGAATGAGAAGGTGTATCCAAACTTTTGGTCTGTACTGTACATGCAGGTACAGCATTGCAGTGGACACTGCTATAATTGTCTTGTTTAATTTTATCATGTTATGTGCAGCTGTGTTTTTATATATGTACACATGTGGCCAAAATTGTTGGTACCTCTCATTTAATGAAAGGAAAACCCACAATGGTCACAGAAATAACTTGAATCTGACAAAAGTAATAATATATAAATATTCTATGAAAATGAACAAATGAAAGTCAGACATTGCTTTTCAACCATGCTTCAACAGAATTTAAAAAAAAAAAAAAACTCATGAAACAGGCCTGGACAGAAATGAGGGTACCCTTAACTTAATATTTTGTTGCACAACCTTTTGAGGCAACCACTGCAATCAAACGATTCCTATAACTGTCAATGAGACTTCTGCACCTCTCAACAGGTATTTTGGCCCACTCCTCATGAGCAAACTGCTATAGTTGTCTCAGGTTTGAAGGGTGCCTTTTCCAGACGGCATGTTTCAGCTCCTTCCAAAGATGCTCAATAGGATTTAGGTCAGGGCTCATAGAAGGACACTTCAGAATAGTCCAATGTTTTCCTCTTAGCCATTCTTGGGTGTTTTAAGCTGTGTGTTTTGGGTCATTATCCTGTTGCAAGACCCATGACCTGCGACTGAGACCTAGCTTTCTGACTCTGGGCAGCACATTTCTCTCTAGAATCCCTTGATAGTCTTGAGATTTCATTGTACCCTGCACAGATTCAAGACACACTGTGCCAGATACAGTAAAGCAGCCCCAGAACATAACAGAGCCTTTTCCATGTTTCACAGTAGGGACAGTGTTCTTTTCAAGATATGCTTCATTTTTCCGTCTGTGAACATAGAGCTGATTTGCCTTGCCAAAAATTTCGATTTTTGTCCCATCTGTCCATAGGACATTCTCCCAGAAGCTTTGTGGCTTGTCAACATGTAATTTGGCAAATTCTAGTCTATCAGATTCAAGTTATTTCTGTGACCATTGTGGGTTTTTCTTTCATTAAACGAGGGGTACCAACAATTTTGTCCACGTGTGTATACATTGTATGTTTTGAAGCTTCCCTATGTTTGTTTTTTCTTTTCAGGAGCATTCCACTGTGGAGGGGTATACCTCTGCCTTGTAGGGGAATGTGGACCAGTCAAATCATTTTTTGGCTGGGGCAAGGAGAGGGGACTCTGAGTCCCCAGAACAGTCTGTCTAGCTGAGCCCTGAGAGAGGTAAGATTGCTAAGAGAGACCATTGCAGCCCTTGAGGGAAGGGCTTCCAGGACTTAGGAACAATTCAGGAGACCTATTAGTAACCTACAAAAGGGAACCTCTGACTGCCCTGTATAGAACCCTGGGTTAAGCTTCTATGGTCTGGTCCCCATTAAAGAAAAATAAGTGAGGGCTAGAGATAGATGAACCTCTCAAGATTGGTTCCTTTTTGGGTTTGGGTGGTTTGGTTCCAAGATTTGTTGTAGGTCACACAAGTTTGGCACAAAACACAGCTTAAAACATAATGGATGACACAGTCAGGGCTCCTAGGAAACTATCTATTCAATTAAAGCTCTCGAAGGCAAACACAGCCAAAGTTATTTCAAAGTAAAAATGACATGTATGCCTATGGAAAAGCTGTTGGTAGTCAGTGGATACAAATTCCTAGTTTAACTATACACTGCACTGTTACTCGCTTTTACAAATTTTATCATTTATAATACTCCAAAAATTATGCTTTTTTGGGGGAAAGGTGCTTGCCCATGGTTTTCAGACACACATGGCGGTTATATTACAAAAGGCAAAGGTTTTATAGATAAAAAATAGACCGTTTTGATGTAAGTGTTACAGGCCTGTTAAATGGGACACACATTTGTGGCTTTGTGCTTTGTTGAAAAGTGATAAAGAAGAAGTGGCTCTCCAAAACATAAAGCCATAAAAATGAACCCTTCTTTGGAGCAGATGTGAACTCAAAATGGTGCCATTGGCATATTTTTTAAACTTTTTCAATATAACTTTGAAATGCAAACACTGTGCCACCAACAATCTGGTGTAGTGCAATCTGATGGACCAGGCTGCATGTCTGACTGTGTGATAGCTCTGGTGGTAGCTGTGGCAATATGAGTGGCAGTATGGCATGGAATAATGTGATGGACCAGGCCGCATGACATGTCTGGCTGAGTGGTGGCAGCAGTAGTAGCTGTGGCAACATCAATGGCAATACAGCATTGAATAATATGATGGATCAGGCTGCAGGACATGTCTGACTGTGTGGTGGCAACATGAGTGGCAGTACCTCATGGAATAATGTGAGATGCGTCCTGCTGTATAGGAGTAGCAGGCAGCATCAGCAGTACAGTAAATGGAAAAGTAATTTTTTCCATGCTGGTTGTGGACAGTTAAGTGATTCTAGGTGTTACAACGTCACCGGCAGCACTAAAAACCCTCTTGGCCATATGACTGTACTTGGGTGTGGGTGTAAGATACCTGTCGTGGATCTGATTGGCATTGAGATACTGCTGCTTTTACTCCTGCTACTTCTAGCAGTGGTACTGGCAGAGGAGGTGGAGCGCTGGCTGAGTGAGGTACACTGGGAGCGGGTAGAGGTCACCTGGGCAAGTGTGTGACTGGCACTTGCAGTGGTAGCCCTAAAAACTGTGGCAAGCTGGGTATACAGCCTATCCTAATGATATTCAAATTTTGCTGACCTTTGGGAGGCAGAGAAGAATTCCCCCATATTGGCTTTATGGCAAGCATCTAAGAACACTGCAATCCAGTACTCATCCCTCTGCGTGATGTTAATAATACACTTGCCACTGTGTAAGCAGTGGAGCATACAGCCTTTCATGCTTGCAAGTGTGTGCAGGAACCCAGGGGCTTGCCATGGTTGGTCCTTTTGGCCAGCATGGTTGTTGTTATTACCATCATCTTGAAAGAAATAAGGGTCAGCTTCCTCCTCTTTCTGTGACATATCAATGGCCCCCTCTGCATCCAAAGGAGAGTCTTCATCTTCTTCCAGTCTAGAGGTCCCAGTTCCTCAACCATAATGACCTTGACCTTCATCCTCCTCTAGTTCCCCTTGCATCAACCCAAGGTGATGATGCTAAGAGGTGAAAGCTGTTCTTCCTCTTCCATTCATAGCTGCATGAGTGTAAGTGTTTCCTGTAAGATACATAATAAAGGGATGACATTGCTGATGCTGCAGTTGTCCCTGCTGACAAATTCGGTGGACTCTTGAAAGAGTTTCAGAAGCTGACACGCATCCCTCATGATCCTCCAATGATGGATCTGGAAATAACACATTGTCCCTATATCTGCTGCATGCAATAATTGTTCACCGCCTTCTGATGCTCACTTCCATGCTCCAGTATGTTAAGGTGGAGTTCCACCTACTCGGAATGTTGCAGATAAAGTGGTGCAAAAGCAGATCGTTTTGTTGCTCCAAGTTGAGCAGGGTGTTTTTAGACATATAAGAACAGCTGAAATGTGCAGACACTTTTTTTGCCATGACCATAAGCCACCATACATGCTAATAAAGTGGCGCTCCACCAGATTCAGCACATGTGTCCTACAGGGACAATGCATTATTCTACCCAACTGCAGCACAGCAACAATATTAACCCCTTCCCGCCAGTGAAATTTTTTCGATTTTCATTTTTGACTCCCCACCTTGCAAACCCCATAACTTTTTTATGTTTCCATTCACAAAGCCATATTAGGGCTTAATGTTTGTGGAACAAATTGTTCTTCGTATTGGTACCATTTATTATTCTGTACAATGTACTGGGAAGCTGGAAAAAAATTCAGAATTGGGTGGAATTGGAGAAAAAGTGCATTTGTGCGACTTTGTTACGGTGTTCATTTTTACGAGGTTCACTTTGCAGACAAAATGACATGTCATCTATATTCTATGTTTTGGTGCGATTCTAGGGATAACAAATTTATATAGTTTTATTTACATTTTAAGCACTTAACAAAGATCTAAAACTTTGCAAAAAAGTCATATTCTGACACCCATAATTTCCGTGTACAGGGATGGATAGGGCGTCTTTTTTTGCGGGGTCAGGTGTACTGTTTATTTTTACCATTTTAGGGAATATCTATTGCTTTGATCACTTTTATTCAATTTTTTTTAAAAAGCGAAAAAACGACAGTTCGGCACTTTTGATTTTTTTTTTTCCCGCTACGGCGTTCACCATACAGGAAGAATATTTTATAGGTTTGGAGACCAGACATTTTTGTACACAGGGATACCTAATGTGCATGTGTTTCAAAATATTTAGGTACTTTTGTATGTGTTCTAGGGAAATGAATTGAATTTTTAAAATATATTTAATATTAAATATAGTCGCCATATTTAAATTCTCAACATCCCCCATACTATTTAAATATGGTGACCACTTATGAGCTGAGCAGCCACGATAGCCACCAGGTCTCTTCTGTATTAAACAGGGGAGACCAGACGCTAATGCCAGTAATCAATGCCCACTCTGATCATGGGCATTAAGGCCCTTGGTATCTCGGTCCCTATTTTCCTGCCGGCGCATGGACACCACCATTTTGGAGAAGATCCCTGGCCCTCAGAACGAGATCTGGGGATGGTGATCCATTGCCATGATAGCTGGGAGTCTAATGAAGGCTCTATGCAGTCTGTAATAGGAGTGCCACAATTTTGCATTGCAATGCACTGTATTAGTGATTAGACCACTTGGGTTCAAGACCCCTGGGAGGGGGGTCTAATAATTACAATATAAAAATAATAAAAATCCAAATTACCCCCCTTCACTAGAACACATATAAAAGTAAAAAAAAAAAGTAAAACACATACTCATTATGTATCCCTTTGTCCAAAAACAACCGGTCTACAAACTTATAAAAATATTTTTCACATACAGTGAACACCGTAGCGGTAAAATAAATCAAAAGAGCATTTTTTTGCAGTTTTGCCTCCCATAAAAATTTGGATTAAAAGCAATAAAAGCAATAGACATTCCCCAAATTGGTATGAATAAAAGTACATCTGGCCCTGCAAAAAAAGACACCTTATGCATCCCCTTAAACAGAAATATAAAAAAGTTACAGGTGTCAGAATATGGCGACTCCAAGAAAAGTTTTGTAATCTTTTAAGGATTTTTTTTTTCCAGCTTCCCAGTACATTGTACAGAATACTAAATGGTACCATTATAAAGTAAAATTTGTCCCGCAAACATTAAGCCCTCATATGGCTCTGTAAATGGAAGAAAAAAAAAGTTATTGGGTTTGGAAGGCGGGGAGTCAAAAACAAAAATCAAAAATCAAAAATGTCTGTGGTGGGAATGGGGTTAATCACTCTGTAGACAGATGAAACTGCTGTACTGCATAACAGATTTAGACAAAATTATATTATTTGGCAATGAAAGGGTTAACTGTCCTTTGTCTCTAGTACTGCAGGCTGCTGCTATCAGGCTCACAACAGCACAGATATGATCTCTCACTCCCTATCTATGATTTCTATCACTAATCTGTCTGTAATTGTTTACATTTGACTAAGATTGTTTCTATTCCTAAGATTCTCTAAAAAAGTAGTACAGAGCAGCACCAAAACAAAAACCTGACACGGTCAGAGGGTGCAAATCCCAAATGATCAGACATATGATCACATGTAGATAACATAACAGATAGGCAGCACTCCAAAATATAAATAAAAAAAAAATGGTGAGGATTTATTCCACAGCAACGTTTCAGTACCAAAGTGTAGGACCTTTCTCAAGCAGTAACATAGTGCAATGTGCAATCTTTTATAGTGAGAAACAGATCACTTTTGTAATTAATATCAATCAAATACATCATTAATATAAATATAGCAATATACAATAATACACACATGTGCAAAACACATCAAGTGAAAATATGCAAAAAAGTTACAAAATTCCAAATTGAATAATATATCAATATATCATATGTAATCAATACATTAAAAACATATGAAAAAACACAGTGCATAAATTATCAATAATAAAAACACAAGTGCAGCTCGTGTAAAGTGATTAGGAAACCGCTTTTGAGAATTAAAAAACACACATGTTGTGTATAAACACATGCTAATGGATCAAAGACTCACCCCTTATAGTTAAAACCGCCATTGTCCGCAGTATAGCGTGTATAGCTGGGGTCGGCAACCCCTGGCACGCGTGTCAGGCAGCCCGAGTCCTCACCCAGCAGATTCGATCGGACCAAACACGGCCGAAACGAAACTGCTATTATTATACTGTGGGGTCTCTTTAGACCCCGAGTATAATAAGCGGAGACTCAGGAGAAGTGATAAAACATGAAAAACAATGATACTCACCTTGCTCCCTGCGCTCCACGGCGGCTGTGAGATCAGCAGGCACTTCTGACAGCTGACAGGGCCTCAGAGGTCACGTCTGCGTCTGACGTCATTACGCATAATTACGCGACGTGACCCCAGAGACTCAATCTGTGGTCGCTGACTACAGGCAGAAGCGCCGAAGAGAACAGAGCGGCTGCAGAGCGTGGAATGGTGAGTACATTTTTTTTTTTATGTTTGTCATCTCTGAAGAGAACTATGGGACCTAATACCATGTGCAGGGACCACCATGTGACATAATAACGTGTGCAGGAAACGCTTTGTGACATAATACCATGTGCAGGGACCGCTATGGGACCTAATACCGTGTGCAGGGACCACTATGGGACCTAATACCGTGTGCAGGGGCCGCTATGGGACCTAATACCGTGTGCAGGGTTCACTATGTGACATAATACGGTGTGCAGGGGCCACTATGTGACATAATACTGTGTGCAGAGGCTGTTATGGGATATAATACCTTGTGCAGGGGCCGCTATGGTACATAATACCGTGTGCAGGGGCCGCTATGGGACATTATTCTGTATAACGGTGTGTTTTCTGCATTAAGGATGTGTTTTTGCACAGAAAACACAGGCATTTTTTTTTTTTTTGTGCAAAAATGCACCATGTGAACGTAGTTTTACATTGAAGTAAAAGTTCCAGTGGCCTAAGAGAATATCTGCACCCAGATACATAGTGTGTCACCACCCTGAGGGTGCTGCCATACGGTGCTCCTGGACACATTTACCACTAATTGGGGGCTGCATATGGACTTTCATTGCTTCTAATCGGAAAGTAAAGGTGCGTCCCAGGAAATAGCAGTAAACGCATGTGTCCTAAAGCATCTGGTGACAGCACTTCTGCGTTATGGTTTGTGGTGTATAACTTTAGTTTAGCGGTCATCAGACTTACAATTATTGACCGGCACTCCGAGTACCTCATCTTTGATTTTTTAATTAAAATCGGCACGCCGAAAAAATAAGGTTGCCTGCCCCTGGTGTATAGGAATGAGGAAGTAGGAGTGGCCAGAAACATCAAGCGCACATAAGTGCACATCCACAGTAAATAAAGAAATAGACGGAGTACTGGCAGAAAACTGTCAGCTTCCTATTTGCGCAAAGCGAAACTACGCACATGCGCATTAAAAAAGACTATAGCTCTGGATATAAAATATACAACTTTGAGCTTAATTATACAGCTTTAGACTTGCCTCTGGGATCTATTGATGAACATTATTCCATTCAGATGCTATTGAGGTATATGGATTATATGTCCTATTTAACTCTAAAGTTGTATAATTAAGCTCAAAGTTGTATATTTTATATCCAGCGCTATAGTCTTTTTAACGCGCATGCGTGTAGTTTCGCTTTGCGCAAGTAGGATGCTGACAGTTTTCTGCCAGTACTCCTTCTATCTCTTTATTTACTGCGCATGCGCACTTATGTGCGCTTGATAGTTCCGGCCACTCCTACTTCCTCATTCCTATACACTCTATACTGCGGATAACGGCGGTTTTAACTATAAGGGGTGAGTCTTTGATCCATTAGCATGTGTTTATACACAACATGTGTGTTTTTTAATTCTCAAAAGCGGTTTCTTAATCACTTTACACGAGGTGCACTTGTGTTATTATTGATGATTTATGCACTGTTTTTTCATATGTTTTTAATGTATTGGTTACATATGATATATATTATTCAATTTGGAATTTTGTAACTTTTTTGCATATTTTCACTTGATGTGTTTTGCACATGTGTGTATTATTGTATATTGCTATAGTTATATTAATAATGTATTTGATATTAATTACAAAAGTGATCTGTTTCTCACTATAAAAGATTGCATATTGCACTATGTTACTGCTTGAGAAAGGTCCTACACTTCGGGTTTGAAACGTTGCTGTGGAATAAATCCTCACCATTTTTTTGATTTACATTTTGGAGTGCTGCCTATCTGTTGTGTTGCCTAAGATTCTCTAGCTATATTGCAATTTGTAAGCTTTTCAGTACTCAGTGCTCTCTGTATTATGCAGTGATATGAAAAAAATATCCTTCCCTACATCCACCAACACTGCAATGCCGTGTGTTCATGCCCACAGCACCTTAAATAGTGTATATGACATCAGTACTGTAAGGTGTCCACCTACCACTGACTATTAACTAAGAACCTCTCAGCTGATGTCAGATGGTGGCAGAAAGTCACAGTGACTCACAAGACACTGGTCTCTTCTGTGTATTTCCTGGGCAATACATGTGGTGGCAGGTATTTTAGCTCGTCCAAGATGAATTGCCTTTTGTTAGGTTTCACTACAAACTGAACAATTTGAAATATTTGGGTTAAACCCTGTTCATAAATAATCAGTTCTCCCATCTCTAGTGAGGACCAATTGCCACGCTCACTGGTAGACCAATGGAACAGGGCAGCAAAAGAGAAGGGGTCAGAGATTGGGGGAAAACCGACAGATATATCCACTCACTGTATACCAATTCTGGGGGTTATCCAAACACCCTACTCATGCACACACACATTTGACCAAGTGCAATCATAAAAGGGGTACTACACTTCCAGTACACCTGTCACACAAGACAACTCATGAGCGAAGCACCTTTTTATACTCTTACATCCACACAAAGATTCCACCACTCGCCACTTACAGTAGGCAAGACACCAGTATGCCCAGACCATGCACACCTAGCACACAAAACACGGTTAGCGGTATTCACTCTTCGGAAATGGGGGAAGCTTAAATCAAAGGACAATATTATTAAATTTTAGATTTAATATACATAATAAAAGGTACAGTACATTACTAAAAAAAGACAAATATATGCAAACAATATAAAATAAAAAGGGAATAATTTTACAGACCTGGTCTTAAGTCTAGGACAGACTGCATCCCAGCAATAAGGAATCTGACAATCTGACACAGGGAACTCTGACACACAGCTTTTTATGGATCTCTAACCCCCCCCCCCCCCCACCCGCTACGTCTTGCAACCTCCCCCTGTGATGTCATAATATTTCTTGATCAACATATAGACTTTTGATCAGCAAATCCTTGTCTGGTCCATTGCCACAATGTCTGCCATGGTCAGGAACCATGGCTGGCTAATTAAATGACAACTAATTGCTTTATCACCTGCAGACTGTTTTTTCCTCATTCTCCGGATATGGATGAGTTCCAAAATCCACTACACTACAATTTGGGGCATTAGGGCTATGCCAGTGCCTAGAAATTACTAACCTAGCAGCCATAAAAAAATGTCTCAGGAGGCTTCACTTTACACCAGATATAGAACCAGGTATAATGGACAGCAGGGCCAATTGGGGTATTGCGACACCCCACCGTCACTAACCCAGGAGTTGAACACCTGGTCCCAAAAGTGACAAATCTCAGAACAGACCCACCACACATGCAGAAGGGTCCCAACCTCAGTTTCACAGTGCCAGCTGTCCGACACAGCCAGATAAATATTATGAAGGAGGTCTGAGCAATACAGAGTAACACCAGCTTGTGAGACAGGACAAAGGAATTATCCAACTGCAGATTGCATTGATACAAAGGTTGCGCAAGAGCCCTATTGAGGACATGATGCATCCAAACATCTGTAGAAATCTGCATGCCAATAGACCCACAGCAGAAACATCGAATTAGTAAATAGAGGGATAAGAGGTCCTGGTATTGTCTTCTGAACCACAGCGTTCCAAATGGATAAAAAATGTAAAGAAACTAGGGAGGGGTCTAGATGTCTTGGCCAATAGGGGGCTGGGATCCATGGTAGGGACAGTAAGTGCACCAAAAGCAACTTGGCTACAAATGTGATCCACTGTTTTTCGGTGCCACAAAAGTTCCAATTGAACCACATGAGACGTGGTGGTTGGAAACGCAAAGCCTGGAACATGTATAAGAGCCTGGAGGATGATGTCCATTTAATGTGATCGAACCAGGACAATTGCAAAGCAGTATAATTGTGCAGACCAGAAACGACGGACTCCAGCAAATGGAGATAATTCAAATGATATAGATGGGTGAGGTCGGAGGGGTCCTGCATCCCTAAGTATTGAGTGAAGTGATTTGCCAATGGAAGGGGAATTGGTGAAACAGGGATGCGACTTCTGAAGCAGGCAGCATGATATTCAAGGTCTCAGTTTAAGATAAGTTCACTTTAAATTTACTCAAATGACCAAACTGTTGAAATTCCTTTAAGTTTGAGAGAAATGATATATGGGGTGACATGTAGCAAGAGGTCATAGAGGCCTGTCTTCAACTGCAGAGTATGAATTTGAAGAACGTGTACTTCGGAGTATCCTCGGAAGTGTAACCACCAGGTTGTTATGAGCAAACACAGTTATAACTTGGACAGGCCAAATTAGTTGCAGAAACCAGGTACAACTGAGAACTATGGTCAGAGAACCCTGAGCACTCTACGCCCCACAACTGAGCCAAGTCAAGCTTCCAGACGTATTCACCAGAGCCCCTAGTGGTGGCAATGGACTTGGCAGATTTCTTCAGCCAGAATTAGCAGCAGGTGAGGAGACCCCGGTCACACGGCGCACCACAGGTAACAGCTGACCCAGGAGACAAGGACCACTCACTAGAATTTGTGCTGGAGTTCACTGAAGGTCTGGAAATGTCCGTAGAAGCAGGAAGTAGCTTCAGACGACAGACAAGATGGCAAAGTGAATATTGTGGTCATCGGTCCGGTCAGTAACGAGAGGTCAACGCAGTAAAGGAGGATCAGGCAGAAGAATAGTCGACAGTCCAGTTGGCAATGTGAAATCGGCGTGGTATAAAGTCAGAATCAGCAGAGAGAAGTCTAGGAGGCAAGCGGGGTTTGTAACAGAGAGGAGCGTAGAGGCAGAATCGGCAGGCAGAGACGAGGTCAGATAATGGGGCCAGGAGTCAGATACAAAAACACGAGCAGGTATAGGAACAAACAGCTTAACCACCAGAGAACTGAATAGCCAGTGATGAAAGTGGACTAATAAAGACTAATTAAGACAAACAAGCAGATCTTAAAGGGAAACACACAATAATACTGCACGTGTTAGAAAAAGACTGGCAATCTCACAGTCGCGACTGTAGAGGTTCCAGATCTATTTCTAACACAGGTGTTCCATGAGGAGTACATATAGGAGTGTGGAATGTGGAAACCTCTTTATGGTACTGTTGCAGACTGGGAATGGTGCAGACAATACTCCATTGACTCATTCCTGCGCCGAAGGGTCACTGTAAAGGGAAAAGATCTTCCTTATAATGCCAGTCCCAAAGCCTGCCTGACTAAACATGGCCTGCAAGAAGCCCCACTGCACATGAGGAGGACTGTAGTCCCTGGTTCTGGAAAAGACCAACAATGTCTTGTTAACATTGTCCCTTCCTCTCCTCTAAGGAGCTCATCTGATCTATATGGATCAGTGTGGGAATCACTGGAGATAATTAGCCAATAATTTAGAGAACAGGGTTATGTCTACGTTAATGAATGAGATTGGGTGATAACTCACGCATTGGAGGGTTTTTTTTTTCCAGGGGAAATTGTTATGAGAGTTGACTGGCAGTTTTAGTGATGATAGGGACAAGCAGCTCTCTTAAGCACTTGTAGAACCAAGGTGTAAGCCTTCTGGTTTTGGGAAATTGCCTGTGTGGTCGATTTAATGGCCAAAGCAACTACTTTCTCAGAAAAAGATTAATCTAAAGAGAATTTGGTGTCAGCAGAGATCGTGGGGAAGGAAGTCTCTCTAACATAGTCTTATATTTTGGCCTGAAGTGCCTCAGGGGCCATGTCCGTGAATTGGCCGCATATATTATAGAAGTCATTGTAATAGGTCAGGAAAGAATCAGCGGTATCAATGGGCTTGGCCTCTGTTAACCTGAAGATGGGATATATTTGTATGTCCTTACATGGATGTAGATGCTGGGCATGTTGCAGAGTGCGATTGCTGGATGTGGCAGAGTCAAAAACCAGATAGACAGTTGTATATAACAGGAACAAAACTTTAGTGAAACATGAGTGCAGTAAGAGAAGATCACCTCACATGGTGAATAACAGATCCAGTTCAGCACACACAATAACAAAACAGGGTGTATCTATCAACCAGCGTCAAAACAACAAAAGTACAGAGTGTCTACAGATAAACATTCAGTAACAGCTACATCTAGTGTCATAAATGTGAACTGCAGTCAATCCAGCAAATATAGAGACGAAGCTGGCTGTTATATATCTCCAACACCCCTTCTCAACAGCTAAGGCTTAGTCTGTTAGGCCCATCTTCTTTGTAAGCCTCGAGTGTCTTTCAGCGGTCAGGAGCTTGGTAAGGATATCTGCTGTCGTATCCTCAGTCGGGCAATAAAGTAACTCAAGAAGTCCCTGCTCTTGAAGATCCCTCAGAAAGTGGTACGTCACATCAATATGCTTGGTTCTCGAACTAACTCTTTCCATCTGCGCAAGGGCAAGACATCCTTGATTGTCCTCAAAGATTCTCATTGATTTCATCTGTGATTGACCCAAGTCTTTTAATAGTTGTCTCAACCATATGACTTCTTGACTTGCCTGTGCTGCTGCAACATTCTCTTTTTCAGTAGATGATAGTGTAACAGATAGTTGCTTTCTACTAGTCCAACAGATAACACCTCCTGATAGAAGAAACAGGTACCCACTTGTAGATTTTCTGTCACTGGTATCTCCGGTCCAATTGGCATCCACATATCCTGTCAGGGTGCTTGCGTCACTTGCTGGTAACTTTAGCTGGTAGTGTAAAGTCCCTTTAAGATAGTGAATGACTCGCTTCACAGCATTCCAGTCCATCTGACTTGGTGTTGAAGTCTTTCTACATAGGATTCCAACTGCTGCTGCAATGTCAGGACTTGTAGCGGTGCTAATGTACAGCAATTTTCCTAGTGCTTTCCTGTACTGCGTGTTAGTTGGTAGTGGCGTATCTTGGCTTTCTATCTTCTTCAGGTAGTTGGTTTTCATAGGAGATTTTACTGGTTTTGCATCTTCCATTCCAAATGTCTCAATTATTTCTTGTATTTTGTGCTTTTGGTTCAGAAAGAAGCTGCCATCTTCCTCTCTCTCAATCTTAATGCTAAGATAATTATTTACGTTGCCGAGATCTTTGGTATCAAAGTGCTGATTTAGGGTTTGGAGTATTTCTCCTTCATCCCCTTCTTGTTTGAAACAAATCAGAATATCGTCCACATAAATGAGTACATAGATCCACCTGTCTGCCAATTTCTTTGTGTATAAACAGGGGTCTGCTTTACTCCTCTGAAAGTCCTCATGTGTAAGCACTTCATTTATTCTCATATTCCATGCTCTGGCGGCTTGCTTTAGACCATATATACTCCTCTGTAGTTTGCATACTAGGTCTGGCCTTTGCTCATCTTTGAATCCTGGTGGTTGTTCCATGTAGATATCTTCTGCTAACTGGCCATGTAGAAACGCTGTTTTTACATCAAAGTGTCTTACTTGCATAGCAGCTACTGTCAGCAAAGTTCTTATTGTAGCATGTTTGACTACTGGCGCAAATGTCTCATCATAGTCCTCTCCATATTTTTGAGAATATCCCTTGGCTACGAGTCTTGCTTTGTATTGCTCCACTGTACCATCTGCATGTTCCATGTTTTAGTGTCATGCATGGATTTTATCTCTTCCTTTGCAGCCTTTATCCATTTACTGGCTTACCCTTATGAAAGCTGAGATATGTCTTCCCAAGTTGCAGGTTCATTAGAACTGGTAGTGCTTGCCTTGTATGAGAGACGTACAGGAGGTTTACCTTTATTTTCTCTTATCGAGCGTCTTGGTTCTGTGTGTGAGCTTGGTTGTGGCTATTCTTCATTACTGATGGAGTCTGCGCTCACTTCAACTGTTTATTCAGAAGTTACAGATGTTGGCTGATCAGTGTCAGTTTTCTCTTCTGTTCTTACTTCCTCTGTTGTCATTACATTGTCTCTCAGATCTTCAACAAAAGTTATGCTGTTGCTAATGGTAACCTTGTCAGTTTTGGGATTTAGGATTCTGTAACCCTTAACATTGTCACTGTATCCAACAAAGACGCCTTCAAATGCTCTGTTTCATTATTTATTTATTAAGCTTACGTATATAGCACCATCATATTCCGCAGCGCTTTACATACATTGACAGTCACTGTCCCATATAGGGCTCACAATCTACATTCCCTATCAGTATGTCTTTGGAGTGTGGGAGGAAACCGGAGTACCCGGAGGAAACCCACGCAAACACGGGGAGAACATACAAACTCATTGCAGATGTTGCCCTTGGCGGGATTCGAACCCAGGACTCCAGCGCTGCAAGACTGCAGTGCTAACCACTGAGCCACCGTGCTGCCCATGTTTTGTGTGTTTTTCTTCTGGAATGTAGATGAACGCCTTGCATCCAAAAACTCTTAGATGTTTTACACTCGGCTACTCATTGTGCCACAGTTCATATGGAGTTTTCGCCATTGTTCTAGAAAAGAGTCTGTTTTGCAAATAATTGGCTGTCATTGCTGCTTCACCCCAATATTTTTGTGGTAATCCAGAGTCTGTCAGCATGCATCTGATCATTTCAGTCAGAGTTCTGTTCTTTCTTTCAGCTACCCCATTTTGCTCTGGTGTGTAGGGGACTGTCTTTTGATGCTTTATTCAATTCTGCTTTAAGTACTCTTGTATTTTATGTCCTGTGAATTCACCTCCATTGTCACTCCGAAGTATGAGAGGTTTTCTCTGAAACTTGTTACTTGCCCTTATTACATAGTCCTGTAATTTGTCAAAAACTTCACTCTTGTGTTGCATTAGGTACAGTAAGTGACTGTGTATCTTGAATAGTCATCTATGAAAGTCACTACGTACCTGTTGCCTCCAGTTGTAGGTGGGTTTAGGGGACCACATACATCACTGTGAACTAGATCAATAGGTCTTGAAGCTCTATTGTGACTTACTTTCAGAAATGTTTCTCTTGTAGCTTTGGATTTGATGCAACATTCACATTTAACAATAACTGAACAAGGGGATAATGTTAGATCCTTTGTCAGATTCCTCTTTTTTAGTTCCTGTATGCATTCTGGGTGTCTGTGTCCTAAACGCCTGTGCCACACATGTATACAGTCATTGTGCTTATGTGTGCATAGTCTCACCTGCTCCTTCACTGTGTTGAGGTGATATAGATGATCATCCAACTTGGCACTTGTTATCATCTGCTTGCCGTCTAGGATAGAACACTTGTCACCTTGGAATTTTACAGTAAGTCCTTTGCTTGTCAGACGCTTAACAGATAAGAGTCCTCCTTCTAGATCAGGAACATACAGTACATCTTTTACTGGTATTGCTAAATTGTTTCCTACATCATTGGGGCATACAAGTGTTCCATTCCCATATCCTTCTGCACATATTTTACTCCCATCTACGAGGTAAATAGTCTCTTTGTTATTCAGATCAAGTTCTCTGAAAAAACTTCTATAACTTGTCATGTGACTGGTTGCACCAGAGTCAATGCACCAGCCTTGCAATTTATGGTTGCCTGTCAATTTAAAAGTGGTATTCCACGTCCCTTCACTTGAATCAGAAATTGTGGCTTTCACTTTCTGTTTAGTATAAGAGGGATGCTGCTCATCTGCTCTGCTTTCCATATAGTGCAGTCTTTCTTTATGTGTCCTTGTCTGTGGCATCTAAAGCACACTCTGGTTTCCTTCCTGTGTGACCTTGTTTCTGTAGCTTTAAGAACAGTCCTGGACTGAGTTTCTGTATAATCATGTGTAAACTCCTTTTTTCGCTGATACTCATCTATGAGCCTGGTCTTTATGAATGTTAGTGTCAGATCTGTCTCAGGCCGTGTCTCCAGCGCATTGATCAGTGCAGTGTATGTGTTAGGTAAACTGCATAATAAAATGGCTGCAGCATGACTGTCTGTTATATTCTCACCGACTTATCTGAGTTGTGTGATCACTCCAAGCATGGCATTTATATGATCCTGCATGTCCTGCTCTCTACTAAGCCTCATTTTGTAGAGTTCCCTCAGCAGAAACAACTTGCTGTTTAAACTGGATCTCTCATGCAGTCTTTTCAGTACATCCCACATGCCTTTCGCTGTATTCTCACTGCGTATGTGAATAAGCTGATCATCTTCTACTAGTAAGCTTATAGTGGCCCGTGCCCATCTGTTTTTCCTGTCCCAGTCCTGATAATCATCTTGTGGTCTCTCTGTAGTGATAACTTCCCACAAGTCATCCCTGGATAATAGCATTTCCACTTTAAATTTCCATAGCTGATAATTGTCATTGTTCAGCTTGGCCACTGATAGTTTAGGTTCTGAACTACAGGCCATTCTCCCTGCTTTATATATATATATATATATATATATATATATATATATATATATATATATATATATATATATATATATATATATAAGGAACAGTCTTACTTCTATACAGGAGATGTCTCTGTGGAAGTTTCCTTATATCGATCTCTGCATCTGTCGCACTGTCTTCCTTTCTGGACTTCACTCTGCCTGGGCCGCTTCTGTTTACTGGGGTTTATCCGGTTACTGAGACTTCATTTGATCACTGGAGCTTCATTTGATCACTGGAGCTTCATTTGATCACTGGAGATTCATTTGATCACTGGACCCATAACCTGTTGCAGGGTGCGATTGCTGGATGTGGCAGAGTCAAAAACCAGATAGACAGTTGTATATAACAAGAACAAAACTTTAGTGAAACATGAGTGCAGTAAGAGAAGATCACCTCACATGGTGAATAACAGATCCAGTTCAGCACACACAATAACAAAACAGGGTGTGTCTATCAACCAGCGTCAAAACAACAAAAGTACAGAGTGTCTACAGATAAACATTCGGTAACAGCTACATCTAGTGTCATAAATGTGAACTGCAGTCAATCCAGCAAATATAGAGATGAAGCTGGCTGTTGTATGTCTCCAACAGGGAAAGCATTTGTTGGAAGGCTCATAGTAGTGGAGGTTTCTAGCATGGAGGGAAATCTAATCTAAAAATTAGTTCAGATCCTCCCTGGAATTTAAATGCTTTTTTAGAGTAGGTTGATCACATTTGTTTTTCAGTTATAAAGTTCCAAGGAGTGAATTTTCACTAGGCGGTTAGCAACCCATTCATTTCTTTTGGAGCCATGAGACATGTTTTATGAATACCCCTCTAATAACACTTTTGTTTCCTTCTCATCGCAGTGGATTGGGATCTATCGCATAATGGGTCTAGAACACCCGAATAGTGGAGTTGATATCATCCTTACAGACAGAATCTCTCAACAGATTATTATTCATTCTCCAAGTGAACGGATGTGTGGTCAAACCTGAGATTTCCAAGATCAGGAACATTGGGACATGATCCAATCATAATGCCGACACAATTGGGGCCGAAGGGGTCCAGGTCAGGGCATGCTCACTAGTCAGAAAAAATTTGACTAAAGGATCAGTGAGCCAGGGAGTAGTAGGTGTAATCACTGTCACGGGTGTGTAGGACTGGCCAGAGCTGGTGCAACAATTGTTTGTCTAGTACAAGATTGAATTTGGCACTTAAGATGACCACTCCCTCAATGAAATCTGAGAGATTACGCTATAGTCCCTTACAACAAGTGATTTGGCTATGGATTGGGAGGTAACAGCCCGCCACTGTAACAATGGTGCCCTCAATTCACAGTTTCAGGAAAACAAACCTGCCCTCATGGTTGCTGGTTGCCATCATAGGCAACCATGAGGCATTAGTCAATTTATGTGTATTTGAAGTGCTGGCATCCACCTCCCTCATTGATTGTTGATATGTGAGTGGATGTTTCGTTAGCATGTTGCACCTGTGCTTTTTCTATCATATCTTGTAATGGTGGTCTGCTTGCATCCTGCACAGCCATGTATCATCTGGTATCGGGTAAGTGTGGCCTTTTTTTTTGTGGTATGTTTTTTTAATTTTTTTGGTTCTCGCAATGCATGAGAAAGCTTGACATTAGTTTATGAGCTTGAATATTTAGGCCAAAATATTGACTACTACATGGTTGTCTAATCTTTTTTGCAGGATGTGGCCATGCCCTTTATTTTTTCAGGGTGATGTTACTGTTGAGGTGCATGTATTAAGGTGCTGGGCAGCCCATCTCATCTAATAGTGTGGGTCATGACCAGTGGCGTAACTAGGAATGGCTGGGCCCCAAGGCAAACATTTGACATGCCGGGAACCTCCCCCCCACATAAACCGCATTCCCCTCATTCCTGCACACTCTATTATGCCCCATAGTGGCCCCTGCACACAGTATTATGCCCCATAGTGGCCCCTGCACACAGTATTATGCCCCATAGTGGCCCCTGCACACAGTATTATGCCCCATTGTGGACCACCCATGAACAATTATTATACTCTGGGGTCTTTTCAAACCACTCTTGAGGAGTTTTGAAACGCACCTATGGAACTGAGCATAATGAAGAAAATTGATATGAATCCCTGGGGTCAATTGTTGTAGGCACTGATGACTAATAGGTTTTTCTTGAGACACCAGGTCACTGAGTGTAAGGTGCCGTAATCTGTGCCAGAAGTCTCCAGCTTCAACCCGCTGGGCCAAGAGCAAGGATGGTACCAGGCTCACCGGCATGATAGGTGAGAGAAGAGGAGAGAGAACTTCTCTACATTAATGCCACACCTCACATGGGCCCCGGAGAAGAATGTCAAATACCTGTTTTATAACCACCTTCATGTCCAGTAACCACAAATGTTGAGAGGGTTGGTCCACAATGAGTTTCTGCCATATTCTTTATCATGTGGTATCTCACGGGTTGGCCATATGACATCCATCTGGACAACTGAATGGCTCTATAATACAGTAACATGTCTGGTAAAGCGACGTCTCCTTTCGACTTTCCTTTAATCATGAGCTGGTAGGCTAAATGGGGAGGCTTATTTCTCCAGAGAAAGGTGGTAAAGAGGCTACCTGAGAGATTGGAAGAAGGCTTTCAGGAGATAAATAGGTAGCATCCAGTGGTGAACCTAGCCTCTTTGCTGCCTGAGGCAGACTATAGAAAGACGCCCCCCCCCCCAAAAAAAAAAAAATTGAGTTTCCATGCTATTAGCTTCACACGCTGTTATCGTCGCACAATATACACAAAGTTATAAAACAGTTTTTAAAGAGGACCTTTCACGTCCTCATGTATATGCTGTTTTACATACCGCTAATTCAGCGCACTGCCGGCTTTCCCGGTATGTGCCCCGGGGCTGGAGATATCAGCGGTCTTGGTTTCACAGTTTACCGTCAGAAGGGCGTTCCTGACAGTCTAACTGGGCTGTGAGGAAGGCCCCTTTGACAGTACAGTGCTATAGGCGAGTACAGAGAGAGGGGGCGTTCCTTACAGCCTTGCGATGACGCTGAGCCATGAGGAACGCCCCCCCAGTACAAGTCTATGAACGAGAACTGTCAGGGAGGGCGTTCCTCACAGCGCAGCTAGACTGTCTGGAACGCCCTTCTGACGGTAAACCGTGAAACTAAGACCCCCGATATCTCCAGCCCCGTGGCATATAACGGGAAAGCTGGCAGTGCGCTGAATTCAGCGCGCTGTTGGCTTTCTAGCGGTATGTAAAACCGCATATACATGAGGACGTGAATTCTTCTTCCTGCATTACTTCAGTATCAGATCAACAACATGGTATTAACAATGAAACTAACTTCACACATCTTCTACTTGGTGGATGGACGAGCCCACGTGGCCCCCAATCTCTATAATAGGAGCCCCGCAGATAGCAGAGTACTGTACTTCGGCTATCTGTGGCACTCCCATTGAAGTGAATGAGAGCCACGCGGGTTCGTCCATCCACCAAGTGACACACCTACATTCAGCCTGGCTGCGGTCAGGCTGAATTCCCCACCCAGTGGGGGAAAAAAACCAATTCTCAGGCTCAGTGAGGGTCTCAGCAGACAGACCCCATCAATCAGGTATTTATCCTCTATCATTTAGGTTGAATACAGGGCAGTAACATTTTGTGACTTACAGGTGATGTCTCTGACTAATCCTTCACATTTCCCTTCTCTTCCCTTTGGGCCTCCATGACCACTTCTTCCAGCTGTGGCTTGTCTCTGTAAAGTTTGCAACACAGACATCTCTGGCTCCTCACTTTTCCAGGCACCCGACCCACATTGTCCTCACCTACACAAAGCCCCCATCCTGCTGCTACCCCAATTATAAAATATATAATATAACCCCCCATAATGAATAATACTCCCAAGGGCATCTTTATATTAATAATGTCCGTGTGTACCCTGTATAAATAGTGCCCCTTATTAATAATGCCCAAGGTGTTCACTAATTAAAAGGTTTTCTAGGTCATTAATAAACTAATCAGTGGGGCTCAAAAATCCAGGACCCCTACTGATCAGCTGCTTGAATGGTACCTGTGTAAGCGCCGTGACCAATTCTCTGTTTACATAGTGTCATTCATCTCATAGTGGCCATGTAATGTAACTACAGCCTCGTCCTATACACGTCCATGTGACAAGACTGTAATTACATGATACAGTCACTATAAACAGACAGCATATGATATAAACAGGTGCCATAACCCCTGTTTATAGTGCCCCACTTACACACACTATAATGTTCCACAGCAGCCCCTGCACACTGTATTATGCCTTGCAGCGACCCCTGCACACGGTATTATGCTCCATAGTGGCCCCTGCACACTGTATTATGCCTCGCAGCGGCCCCTGCACACGGTATTATGCTCCATAGTGGCCCCTGCACACGGTATTATGCTCTATAGTGGCCCCTGCATACGGTATTATGCCCCGCAGTGGCCACCGCACACGGTATTATGTTCCACAGCAACCCCTGCTCACTGTATTATGCTCCCTAGTGTCCCCTGCACATGGTATTATGCTCCATATTGGCCCCTGCACACAGTATTATGCTCCATAGTGGCCCCTGCACACAGTATTATGCCCCATAGTGGCTCCTGCACACGGTATTATGCTCCATAGTGGCCCCTGAACTGGTATTATGCTCCACAGTGGCCCCTGCACATGGGTATTATTCCCCATAGTGGCCCCTGCACATGGTATTATGCTCCATAGTGGCCCTTGCACTCGGTATTATGCTCCATAGTGTCCCCTGCACTGGTATTATTCTCCACAGTGGCCCCTGCACACGGTATTATGCTCCATAGTGGCCCCTGCACACTGTATTATGCCTCGCAGCGGCCCCTGCACACGGTATTATGCTCCATAGTGGCCCCTACATATGGTATTATGCCCCACAGTGGCCACTGCACACGGTCTTATGTTCCACAGCAACCCCTGCTCACAGTATTATGCTCCCTAGTGTCCCCTGCACACGGTATTATGCTCCATATTGGCCCCTGCACACCGTATTATGCTCCACAGTGGCCCCTGCACATGGGTATTATTCCCCATAGTGGCCCCTGCACATGGTATTATGCTCCATAGTGGCCCTTGCACTCGGTATTATGCTCCATAGTGTCCCCTGCACTGGTATTATTCTCCACAGTGGCCCCTGCGCACAGTATTATGCTCCATAGCGGCCCTTGCACTCGGTATTATGCTCCATAGTGGCCCCTGCACTGGTATTATTCTCCACAGTGGCCCCTGCACATGGTATTATGCTTCATAGTGGCCCCTGCACGCTGTATTATGCCTCGCAGCGGCCCCTGCACATGGTATTATGCTCCATAGTGGCCCCTATATACGGTATCATGCCCCGCAGTGGCCACTGCACACGGTATTATGTTCCACAGCAACCCCTGCTCACAGTATTATGCTCCCTAGTGTCCCCTGCACACAGTATTATGCTCCATATTGGCCCCTGAACACAGTATTATGCTCCATAGTGGCCCCTGCACATGGTATTATGCTCCACAGTGGCCCCTGCACATGGGTATTATTCCCCATAGTGGCCCCTGAACACGGTATAATGTTCCATAGTGGCACCTGCACACGGTATTATGCTCAATAGTGGCCCCTGCACTGGTATTATGCTCCACAGTGGCCCCTGCACATGGGTATTATTCCCCATAGTGGCCCCTGCACACGGTATTATGTTCCATAGCGGCCCCTGCACACAGTATTATGCTCTATAGTGGCCCCTGCACTCGGTATTATGCTCCATAGTGGCCCCTGCACTGGTATTATGCTCCACAGTGGCCCCTACACATGGTATTATGCCCCATAGTGGCCCACCCATGAACTATTATTATACTCTGGGGTCTTTTCAAACCGGTGCACCCTGTTAAATGCCTTTTCGGCATCAACACCTAGCAAAACTAAAGGGGATGTAGTTATAGCATGGAGGAGGTGTGTGGTATTGTCCTTCCCCTCTCTCCCCTTGACAAAGCCTGCCTGCTCCTCACTCAGAAGGTCCGGGATACAGTTCCTCAATCTAGGAGCAAGTAGCTTAGCCCAGATCTTCAATAACAAACGCGGCATCTTAGGTATTTCTCAGCGAAAGTGAAAGCCACGGGCGGCATCAGGAGCGGGTGTTAGCTGTAACTGAGCTCTGATGGGGGGTTGTAAACCCTTGGATGCATGCTCAAACATGACCACGGCATCCAAGGGGTTCTGCCATGCAAAATGTCCCCCTTGGCACCCCCTGCAGTGAGATCGGGGGTACCCATATGTATCTTCTGCAGCCTGGGGTCTGGCCAGTGACCCCAGGCTGCCTGGAGCCCACAGTACGTGGTTGATCCTGCCAAGTGATGAGGAAGTCAGACTATGCGTCTGCATAGGCTAACTTCCTCTATAGACTGCAATACATGTGTATTGCAGTCTATAGTGCTGAACCAGCGACCAGTGCATCACTGGTTCAGGTCCCCTACTGGGATATCACTATAAAATAAAAAAAAGAAGTTAAAAAAAAATAGTGAACTGTATGAAAATAAATAAATAAATAAATTAATTAATTAATTAATCAAGCAAAGAAATAATGATTTTTCGTCATCTCACCTTAAAAAAATGCTATAAAAAGTGATCAAAAAGTCATATGTACCCAAAACAGTACCAATAAAAAGCACAGATCATCCTGCAAAAAATAAGCCCTCAACCAACTCTGGCAACCGAAAAAAAAAAATTGCTACACATCTCAGAAGATGGAGATGCAAAAATAATTGAGTTCTTTCCTCAAATGGTTTTTAGTTCTGAAAAATTGGTAACGCATAAAAAAACAATATAAATGAGGTATCGCCGTAATTGCACCAACCCGCAGAATAAAGGTAACATGTTACTTATGCTGTATGCTGCATGGAAAAAATATAAAAGGTAAAAATCAATACCAGTATTGCTGGGGTTTTATTTTAATCCACCTAGAAAGAGTTAACAAAATTTATTCTATAAGTTATAAGAACCCAAAATGTTGTCATTACAAAATACATCTCATACCACAAACAACAAGCCCTCATATGGCGAAACCACAAGAAAAATAAAAAAAAATATAGCTTGTACAATGTGAGGACAAAAACCCCAAAAATCGCCAAATCATTAAAACAAAACTGGATACGCTAGGAAGGGAATGTATAAACTGTGCTAGCGTATATCAGGGCACACCCAAAATTTAGAGCTTCCAAGGGAAAAGACACCAGAAGTGACCCCCAGAGTGACTCCCCCCCCAATCATAGGAGCTACTGGAGATATAGTAGGGAATTTGGTGTTCCCAATGTACTTCGCATAGCTTACATATTCACTTTTCACCATCCGCTGTGCATTCATGTCTGGGATAGTAATGCTCACTACACCCCTTGATAAATTCTTTGAGGGGTGTTGTTTTCAAAATGGGGTCATACCCTAGGGGATTCCACTTTACTGGTACTTTAGAGGCTCTGCAAACACGACATGATGTCCAGATGTCAAACATCTAAATATACTCTTCAAAAGCCACATAGCGCTCCATCTCTTCTGCGCTCTGCTGTGTGCCCAAACTGCAGTTTATACCAACATGTAGGACACTGGTGTACCCAGGATAATGTACTTAATGTCATATGTGGTATGGGCACAGAAGGGAAGGAGCGCTATTTTGGTTTTTGGAGCACAGATTTAGACGGTTTGGTTTTTGGACACCATTACACTTTTGTAGAACCCTGAAATGCCAGTAAAGTAGAATTCCCTGACATGTGACTGCATTTTGGAAACTACAACCCTGATGGAATATATCCAGGGGTACAGTGAGTATTTTTAACACCCAAGTGTTGTATTCATTTTCAAGAAATGAATACGCAGCTGATGGTGAAAGGTGAAAATGATGATTTTTCCAGGAATACATAATTTCATTGCATAATATGTTGTGCCCGGTTTGTATCAGAGATGAATGCTGCAGAAGTTGTTGTGCCCGGGATACCCGATTAACAGTTTTGTAGTGTGTGTCTCTGCTGACAGAAGCTGAGCACAACATATCGGGCACTGAAATGGCGTATCTATGGAAAAATCGCAATTTTCACTTTTCATTATCAGCTGCGCATTCTTTCTGGAAATTAAATGAATGCAACGCTCAAGGGTTAAAAATGTTCGCTACTCCACTTGATAAATCCCTGGAGGGGTGTACTTTCCAAAGTGGGGATATTTGTCTGCAGGTTCTACTTTACAGCCATGCAAAAGTGGCATGACGTCCAAAAACCAAACTGTGCTCCAAAAACCAAAATAGCGCTCCTTCCCTTCTGTGCCCGGCTGTTCCCAAACAGCAGTTTATACCCACACATGACATTGTTAAGTATGTTATCTTGGGTACATCAGTGTCATACATGTGGGCATAAACTGCCGCTTGGTCACACAGGAGGGTGCAGATGTGAAGTAGCCCTATGTGTTTTGGACCACTGATTTAGATTGTTGGTTTTTGGACGCCATGTCACTTTTGTAGAGACTCTAAAAATGCCCCAACAAAATGGGGTCACTTCTTGGGGAATTCCAATTTACTGGCACCTCCAGGGCTCTGCAAAAACAACATGGCGTCCAGAAAATCCCTCTAAATCTGTACTCCAAAAGCTAATAAGTACACTGCTCCTTCCCTTCTGAGCCCTGCTGTGTGCCCAAGCAGCAGTTTACACCCACATATACAACTTCTTTCTATCTGGGACAGCTCACTTAATAGTTTTAGTAGTGTACAGTGGGGAAAAAAAGTATTTAGTCTGCCACCAATTGTGCAAGTTCTCCCACTTAAAAAGATGAGAGGCCTGTAATTGACATCAAAGGTAGACCTCAACTATGAGAGACAAAATGAGAAAACATATCTAGAAAATCACATTGTCTGATTTTTTAAGAATTTATTTGCAAATTATGGTGGAAAATAAGTATTTGTTCAACTACAAACAAGCAAGATTTCTAGCTCTCACAGACCTGTAACTTCATCTTTAAGAGGCTCCTCTGTCCTCCACTCATTACCTGTAGTAATGGCACCTGTTTGACATTGTTATCAGTATAAAAGACACCTGTCCACAACCTCAAACAGTCACACTCCAAACTCCACTATGGTGAAGACCAAAGAGCTGTGCAAGGACAACCGAAACAAGATTGTAGACCTGCACCAGGCTGGGAAGACTGAATCTGCAATTGGCAAGCAGCTTGGTGTGAAGAAATCAACTGTGGGAGCAATAATTAGAAAATGGAAGACATACAAGACCACTGATAATCTCCCTTGATCAGGGGCTCCACGCAATATCTCACCCTGTGGGGTCAAAATGATCACAAGAACGGTGAGCAAAAATCCCAGAACCACACGGGGGGACCTAGTGAATGACCTGCAGAAAGCTGGGACTAATGTAACAAAGGCTAACGTCAGTAACACACTACGCAGCCAGGGACTCAGATCCTGCAGTGCCAGATGTGTCCCTCTGCTTAAGCCAATACATATTTGGGCCCGTCTGAAGTTTGCTAGAGAGCATTTGGATGTTCCAGAAGAGTATTGGGAGAATGTCATATGGTCAGATGAAACCAAAGTAGAACTGTTTGGTAGAAACACAACTCGTCGTGTTTGGAGGAGAGTGAATGCTGAGTTGCATCCAAAGAACACCATACCTACTGTGGAGGTGGCAACATCATGCTTTGGGGCTGTTTCTCTGCAAAGGGACCAGGACGACTGATCCGTGTACATGAAAGAATGAATGGGGCCATGTATCGTGAGATTTTGAGTGCAAACCTCCTTCCATCAGCAAGGGCATTGAAGATGAAATGTGGCTGGGTCTTTCAGCATGACAATGATCCCAAGCACACCGCCAGGGCAACGAAGAACTGGCTTTGTAAGAAGCGTTTCAAGGTCCTGGAGTGGCCTAGCCAGTCTCCAGATCTCAACCCCATAGAAAACCTTTGGAGGGAGTTGAAAGTCCGTGTTGCCCAGCGACAGCCCCAAAACAAAACTGCAGTAGAGGAAATCTGCATGTAGGAATGGGCCAACAAACCAGTAACAGTGTGTGCCAACCTTGTGAAGAATTACAGAAAACGTTTGACCTCTGTCATTGCCAAGAAAGGATATATAACAAAGTATTGAGATGAACTTTTGTTATTGACCAAATACTTATTTTCCACCATAATTTGCAAATAAATTCTTAAAAAATCAGATAATGTGATTTTCTAGATATGTTTTCTCATTTTGTCTCTCATAGTTGAGGTCTACCTATGATGTCAATTACAGGCCTCACTCATCTTTTTAAGTGGGAGAACTTGCACAATTGGTGGCTGACTAAATACTTTTTTTCCCCACTGTATGTCTCTAATGGCACAAGCTGGATGCAACGTATTGGGCACTGAAATGGCATATTTCTTTAAAAATTTCAATTTTCACTTTATACATTAATTTTCGGGAAGCACTCTTGATAAATTCCTTGAGGGGTGTAGTTTCTAAAATGGGAACACTTTTTTGGGGTTTCCATTGTATTGGTACTTTAGGGACTCTGTACATGCGACATGGCACATGAAAACTATTCCAGCAAAATCTGCCCTCCAAAAGCCAAATAGCGCTATTTCCATTCCGAGCCCCACCATGTACCCATACAGCAGTTTATAACCACATATGGGGTATTGCCGTGTTCAGAAGAAATTGTGTAACAAACTGGGGGGTGATTTTTCTCCTTTAACCCCTTGTGAAAATAAAAAAATTGGAACTAAATTGACAGTTTATTGGAAAAAAAAGTCATTTTTAATTTTCAAGTCCCAATGTTAATAAAATCTGTGAAACAGCTGTAGGTTCAAACTGCTCATTATATCCCTTGATATGTTCTGTTAGGGATGTAGTTTCCAAAATGGGGGTCACTTTTAAAGGTTTTATGTAAAAATAAGCGTCCTGCTCAATCTTGCCATGGATTCCATGGCTGATTCAGCTGTCCACCTTAAATTCCATATCCATTTCCATTGTGGGAACCAACCCAAACTCTGCAAATTCACAGTCCAGTCATAGTCCTAGGCATGAAAAGTCTCAAAGTAGAATTTTGCAACTATGGGCGCTCCTGTAATCAGCGACCGCCGAGTGGGTCTCAGGGGTCACGTCCCGTCATTATGCGTAATGACGTCGGACGTGACCCCTGAAGCCCTGTCAGCGGTCTCTTACATCAGGCAGAAGCGCCCGAAGAGCACAGAGAAGCTGCGGATCCAGGTAAGGTGAGTTAACATTATTTTTTATGTTTGATCACCTCCCCGGGGGGCTCCGCTTATTATACTTGGGGGTCTGAAGAGACCCCACAGTATAATAATATCAGTTTCGTTTCGGCTGTGTTTGGTTTGATCGAAACTGCTGGGTGAGGACTCGAGTCGCCGTGCCAGGGAAATAAGCCTCGCGTGCCACTCTTGGCACTCGTGCCGGGGGTTGCTGACCCCTGCTGTAGGCAATGCCCATAGATCATGTCATTGCTATGTATCATATGAGTGATCCACATTTTTCAATTGTTGCAAAACCACAAACCATAGTTTTCAAACTTGTTGCACTCTTTAATAAACTACCATAGAAGTGAAATCTGTATGCCGGTAGTTGTAGTTTCACATCAGCTGTAGAACAAAGGTTGATTATCCCTGCTGTAAGCATGGCACAGTATGGTTGCCGTGTCATTGTGGCTTGTATGTCCCTGTGTATACTGATCTTAGCAATGTAGTTCATGTTTTTCATATCAGTATGACCTGTACATCTATAATCGTAATCATGTCATCTATTCACAGTCCGGTTTCTACATTATTGTGTCTTGTATGTCTAATACATAGCTTAAAAATAGTTATGTCACACAATAACCACAATGCTACATAAATAAATGCTGATATGACTTACATTGGATATAACTTGACCTTTTCATCAATTTTCTTTTTGCTTTACAGACATTTTAATTTGACCACCTACATCACATTGTCCAGCCTACTTTACCGTATTCTTTGATCAGGACATAGTGCTCCAATCCCCTTTTGTGCTGTGAACAAAAGCAAAGAAGACTTCTATAACACAAGTGAAAAAAACATGCTTTTCCAATGGTTTCTAGAGCATGCTGCTGGCCGAGTTCGCCATTCTATGAATTTTTTAAATAAATATTTTTTCTAAAGCTTGTTGGTGCTTTTGTAGAACACTGTTTATCTGTATACTTTTATATTTATTATGTTATGTCTACTATTATTTACTACTTTAAACATATTTTTTATATTTTCATTATTTAAAAAAAATTAAAATAAAAAAATTTAGTATTACAACATCTGCTTGTCCTTTTTATATGCATATTCTATATGATACTGGTTGTTGCAGTTGTGAATAAGCTCAATAGACAGCGCAACAGTGTGAACCGAGAGCAAGGCAGGTGGTTTGGACTCCGCAACCAGAAATGAACGCACACGCGGTAGTTCAAGAAAAAAAAAAATATATTTACTATAAGTTAATAAAGGCTAGTTAAAGGTAAAATGACATGGGTAAAGACAAGCAAAATATACAATATAGCATGAACAATTTCAAGGCAAATTCTGCAATGGTTTCTACTTTTACTCTGTCCACTTCTGCAGTATGGACACTGAATGAACAATATACTCAAAACTATCCCTAACTGACCCTGACTTCACATTTGGGTGCACCCCCTTTTCCCCAGTGGTCCAGGTGGACCGCTTACAGGCCGTAGAAGCGCGCGGTGGGGCCCAAAGTCGGTCCTTTCTTTTATAGTGAAGCGTCCTCCCCTCACGGTTATCAGGATCTTGGGAGAAATGAAGTCCTCTTTAACAGGGAAACCAAATGAATGCAATGTAATCCAACAGCAGATTCCACTCAGCACACTGACAGTCCTGCCAAATCCATACACTGAGCTGGGATGTAAGCCGGGGTTTAGCAGTTACTGTCCAGTACGTCAACAGCACTGCGAGTCTCTATATGTGGTATCCATATACACAGTCACAATGTCAGTCTCACTGATCAGCCACTGAGCACAGTTCCTTTCACGTGGACTCACTAGTCCTGTTGTCTCTTTACACTCTGTTTGTCTCTGGACCAAGATACAGCTTAGCTGTACAGAAAAATCTCCACACCAGTTCAATACAACATAGACACCTGTCTTCTCTCTTGCCAAGATGGCTGCTGCTCTCTGTCTCGTCACTTCCTGCTTCTCTGCTCACACTCTGTCTGCAGAACAGGCAGGCTGACATAAAAGGTGGGGGTCTCACTCCAGCATCATGTCACAATTACAATGGCTGCTGTCTTAAAGGAACAGAATCACAGAAATACATTCAACATTAACAATTTATACAGACAAATGAAGCTTAGGACAACATTGGCTGTCTCTTACAACAGGACCCATCCCTTCAATGTCAGGCATGGAATTTATAGTTACATGTAATATAATACATTAGATTGGTTCATACTCAGACTGCCTCACAGGGGCACCTTTGAATTCCCCAATGGGTCCCTGATCTGGTGGGGCTAGTAGGCCCCTAGTCCCTCCAACCCTGCATGAGTGGTGCATGCCATAATACAATCTCTGCACTAAGTACAGGTAGGGTAGGCAGCATACAGCATCTCACATAGTTGATGTGCCCATATAATAAACGGTAGAAAATTTTAGAAACTATCCAGTTTATTACATATATCGCACTCACTGAATTGTTCCTGTGACTAGGGTGATAAAAAGGTAACAAGTGGCTGGTTAGTTGCAGTCTGCAGATAGGTAAAAGCTTGGAGTATATTGGAGGCGCATATGAGAGGGCACCGCGCTGTACAACACCAGGGCCTTAGCTTCCTGGCTGAGTGTATGTAAATAGTTGGGAGTGTTTTTTTTTGGTAAAGAGGTGTTTCTGCACAAAGTAAAATCTTGTTTTTTACTAAATTGATTTGGAGTCGCTTCCTTTGTTCGTGACTTCGCTGTATCCTGGGGAGCCCACCCCGGTACACGGCTTACAACTGAAAAAAATGGGAGGCAGGTAATATTTGCATTTAGCGAGTGGGCCTCCAGAATGAATTCTACTGGTGTGCACTAGGTACCACAATCCGATACTGGATTGGTTATATGATGTCTTATCCGGACATAAACAGAATTTTCCCAAAAAATTAAATTATATATTTTACAATGTGCTTTTGGCGCAATTTTACATTTACACAATTTGAATTGACAGTATTTTACATTTTTTACATATACGCCTTATGCTTCTGTCTATTTTACATCGCATTTTACATTAGAATCTTGTCTAGGGCAGATAACACAGTCTACACCTCCTGCTGCATATAGAGTGACATTATCTTATCTCCACAACCCCTCATATCTCCCTCAACAGTTCAGTTCCCAGGTACAGTGTCTCCATGTTCCCCCCCATTACCTTCTTGTGAATAGGGTCAAGACACACCTCAATGTCAGGCATGAGTTGTAGACACAGTTGTTACATGTAATATGTGCACAAAAAATGTTTTATTTTGTATATATGTGGCATCCCAGAGCTGGCTATGGCTGGGCTGAGGGTGATCTCTGTGCATTGTATTATTTCCTGTTGCTTCATAGCCTGTGTGACATAGCAGGGGGTCCTGAGTCTCACACAACACAGCGCCACCTAGTGAGCCTCACACATGCATTACACCTCCCATAGGATTGAATAGTATCCAAATGTCCAATGGGAGGACATCGCCTGGGAAAAGGGGAGGAGTCAGCTGATCACTGGGTCCCCATGGTAACACCCCTGCAGGAAGGTCCTGCGTGTGAGGAGTTAGAAGTGTGGAGTGTTAGGAGGAGGAGGTGAGGAGATAAGTGTGATGTCCTGTGAAGAAAGCAGTGAGTTTAGTGCAGGAATCTCAAGTCCTAGACAGGCCCAGGAAGGTTGGAGAGCTGACATACTCCAGCTATTCAGAAGATCCTGTCCCCTGTCTGCCTAGCCATCGCCCTGAAGGAAGTCAAGCATCATTATCTTGTCAGCATGAGACTGTGGAGAGAACATTCTGGAACACGTGCTCCATAGCCAGTATCACAGGATCCAGGGGCCAAGGCCAGACCTGTGGAATATCCTGCCACCCTGACTATTGCACCCCGAAACTCTGAGCTATCAGGACCACATAACGTGAGTGGGGAATATTATGTACTAGTATCATGGTGGGCATCCTCCTATGAGCCAAATAGGAGCCCAGACGCACCTTAGGGCTGTAACACTGAAGTATAAGGGGCTAGGAACACCTTTCATCAAGTCTACCCTGCACCCCAGGACTTTGCTGTGTCACCAGGCGTACCCCATTGTTTTGTATTGAGTAAACTGTTTAAGCATTTGTGCCTCCACACCCATGGAAGTAAAAGTTCAACTTTACAACCGTTTCTGTGTCTGACTCTGCACCGACAACATCAGGGCGCCCCAAACACCACCAGTCGGCACAGTATAGGGGAAGCGCCCCGGGGGAACAATCACCACCAACATTTGTGCAGCCCCCTCATCACCGGTACCAGTGGTGGTAACGTGGGACAGCACCAGCGCTGCGCCCTCGTGCCCAGAGACCGTGACAAGTCTGCGCTGTTTGCACCCCGCAATCCCAACTGCAGCGTTACCTTCCATCTGGTCACCGCACACCCATATACCGTTAGCAGTGTTGTGTGATTTCTGGGTTTCTCTGGGAGCTCCTGGCATCTTCTGCATTTGTTTACATAGTGTAGCTTCCTGCTGTGTAGCTTCCTGTGTACTTTCCACACTACCTTCCTCTCACTGCCCCCCTCCTCTCTCACTCCGTTACACCCCCTACCTGTTGCAGCGTTACCTTCCATCTGGTCACCGCAAGAAAAACTGGCGTCACGAACAGGATACGGGTGTGTGCCATTTTGAGAAAGTCGCCACGAAAAGTGCGCCAAATTGTCTCCAGAGCATCGGTCTTTATTGTGGACTTTGCTAAGATCAAGTTTATTCCCTGAGAGTGCTTGCAACAAAGAGGGGGAGCCCTATACCCCTGAAGTAAGCCATAAAGACTGTCCTCTCAGTGTGTTACAGCCCTGGAAGAGTTAAAACGCCCAGGACTTGTTTGCTGCGCCACATCGCTGTGTAAGAACGCCCACAATGGGTTAACTGTACCTTGCAAAAGTGCGGGAGATTTTTAGCACTGCCCATGAGGCCAGGAGACCCATCTGCCACCATCTTAGGAGAGCCCAGAATGCTGAGCGCAATGCTCCAGCGCACCCATACAAGAAAGTGAAAGGCGAACGTGCCGGCGCCATTTCTGACTCTCCAGTGCCGCATCACCGTCCCTGCTGTGCACCGCTGATCTCTGGTCCACGCTGCAGTTGCTGTCAGTGAGTACTGTGCCTCCCTGTCCTTGTCTTCAGTCCTCCCACGGCCCCAGCGAGTGTTTTCCGTGTACAGTGTCCGTGGGGAGTGCCACCATTAAAGAGGGGGAGCACACCGTCAGCCTGCATCACAGTGACTCTGTTAATAGCTACAGCATTCTTAAAGGGACAGCATTCCAAGTTGTAGTCTCCATTCCCTGCCAGCAAGCAGTTGAGTTTCTTAAAGAGACGGCGACCTAATTTCAGTCATACCTGCAAACAACATGACTGAGCAAAGTGACATTGTGCCATCTGTTTCTAGTGATCCAGCAGTGCCCATGGCGAGCAGCCTACCATTCTCCATGCCATTTTACCCTGGCGCACCATGGCTGCCGCGCTACAAAGGGGAGGCGCATACCCTCAGGGACTTTCGTGAGAAGATGCTGTCTCTCTTCCAGTTCTATCCTCTGAATACAGAACAGCAGATTCAGATCCTGCTGGGCCAGCTTGAGGGTGCTGCAGCTAGGGAGGTCAAATCCTGGCCTGCCTCTGACAAAAGAACCCCTGGGCAAATTCTGGACAAACTCCAGGTGAACTTTGACGTGCGATCTGTCTCCGAGGTAAAGATGCGCTTCTTTTCCAGACGACCACTACCTGGTGAGACCCTGCGGGACTATGCTTTATCCCTCCAAGAGGCGTTCAGAGCTGTGGTGCAAGTGGATCCACGTGAGAATGTGGACTCTGATAAAATCTTGCTTGACCGCTTCATAGAAGGGGCGGGTACCACATTGCTCCAGAGTCAGTTGCGAATGCTTGCTGCACAACATCCCAGCATCACGTTTGCTGACTTCAAGGCCCTTGCCATCCAGGTCTTGAGACAGGAGCAGCCCCAGCCGAGCCCAGTCATCTGTGCTCCCTCACCTGGACCCTCAACAAGCATCGCTCCAGTTGTCCTGTCACTACCTCTGGGTACCTCACCTGCTGCCCAAACTGCGCAGACTACACCAGCAGACTCCAGAGATGACCTTCTGGCCCGAGTGGATCATCTGACCCGTGCCATGGAACAGATCACCGTCCGTCTAGATCGTCTGACCCAGCCGTCTTCATCGTCCAGTGATCCTTTGCGAAGTCTCAACATCTCACCTGAGTCGCCACCCAGACGTCCGTCTTCAGTGAAACCTCCGCAGAGTGAGAGGCCATACTGTACCTATTGCAATAGATATGGACACACCAGGCCTCAGTGTTTCCAGTTAAACGGACCACCCCCGAGGCAGCGGGCCGCCCCTCGGGAGGAAAGAAGAAGGGCCCAGGTGAATCTTCAGTGCCATTGTCACGCTTCGTCTCAGCCTGCCCACACATCACAATCCGGGTGAACGGCGTCCCTCTGACAGCGTTGGTGGACACTGGATCTCAGGTAACAACCCTGCGCAAGCAGGTGTTCCTTGAACATTGGGACTTAGGTATGTTGAATAGAACACCTGACACATGGATAAATCTGTGTGCCAGCAATGGACAGCCCATACCACAGCAGGGTTATTGGGAACCCACTATCCAGATTGGGGACTTGAAACTGCCTAGACAGGGTGTAATTGTCACTGATGTAGAGGATGATAGGTTTGCAGTTGTAATATTAGGCATGAATGTTTTACGCCATTGCTTTGCAGAAGTGTTGGATGCCTTGCATGCCTCTCTCCTTACAGCTTCTCCCAGTGACCAGCAGACCATTCAGCGGGCCATTCGTGTACTCAATGCCCAGCACAAGTTCGCCAACAAACAAGGTGAAATTGGTCGAGTCCGGATCCAAGATACCCGTCCAGTAACCCTACAGCCTGGAACAGAAACTATGGTGTGGTGCCGTGCCCGTCCGGGCATAGAAAATCAGGACTACGAGGCCTTGCTACAACCCATACAGGTAGATGGCCAACCACTTGTGATGGCTGCCCGCAGCCTTGTCACAGTTTCCAATGGACGTGTTCCTGTCCGCTTAGTCAACTTGGGCGATGCTCCCGTGAACCTCCACAAGTTCCACTCTGTGGCCCTGCTACACCGGTTAGCACCAGAAGACATTCTCTCTGGTGATTCTACCGCCACACAGCATTCCACCCAAGCTGCTGAGAACATTCAGAATGGAGCCACGAAGTCCTGGTGGGATGAATTGAACGTGGGAGATGCCAATACCCCTATAGAGCACATCAATGGGGTTCGCAATGTGGCCAAGCGTTACCAACAGGCATTCAGCAAACACCCATTGGACTTTGGTAAGACCACGACCATACAACATCGCATTCTGACTGGCAACCACCATCCAATCAAGGAGCGTCACCGTCCAATACCACCCGCGATGTACCAACCGGTGAAAAAGTTGATCCAAGAGATGCGAGATGCTGATGTCATCCGGGAGAGTAACAGCCCCTGGGCAGCCCCGCTAGTCCTTGTCAAGAAGAAAGACGGAACCCTACGATTTTGTGTGGACTATCGTAAACTCAACAACGTCACGCACAAAGACGCATACCCATTGCCACGGATTGAGGAATCTCTAACGGCTTTGGGATCAGCTACCTGTTTCTCGACCCTGGACTTAACCAGTGGATAATGGCAAGTCCCTATGGCGCCTGAAGATCGTGAAAAGACTGCGTTTACGACCCCGATGGGACTCTTTGAATTCAATAGTATGCCATTTGGGCTATGTAATGCCCCAGCCACATTCCAACGGCTTATGGAGAGGTGCCTCGGCCATGAGAATTTCCAGAGTGTGCTACTGTACCTGGACGATGTTATTGTATTCTCCCGGACATACCAAGAACACCTTCGTCACCTGTCCGAGGTATTCAAGGTACTTATACAGCACGGCCTAAAGTTGAAGCCCTCCAAGTGCTACCTGTTGAAACCCCAAGTTCACTACCTTGGGCATGTCGTGAGCGCACAAGGCGTCCAACCTGATCCTGAAAAGATCACTGCAGTCCAGAACTGGCGAAGACCAACTACCGTCAAAGAAGTCCGAAGCTTCCTTGGATTCGCAGGTTACTACCGGCGTTTCATACCACACTTCGCCCAAGTAGCCGAGCCTCTGAACGAGTTGTTGCGCGGTTGTCCCAGAGAAAACTACAACCGAAAGCTTCCGGTAGACTGGACAGCGCGTCAAGAGGAAGCCTTTCAAGCGCTTAAAGCACTTCTGACGCAACAACCAATTCTAGCCTATCCCGACTACAGTAAGCCATTCCGCTTGTACACAGATGCAAGTCACCAAGGTTTGGGTGCAGCGTTGTCCCAGGTTCAGGACAACAAAGAGCGAGTCATCGCCTACGCCAGCAGGAGTCTGAGAGGCGCGGAGAAGAACGACCAGAACTATAGTTCTTTCAAACTCGAACTTCTGGCGCTTGTCTGGGCCGTGACAGAGAAGTTTAAAGACTACCTGGCTGCCATACCCTTTACCGTGTACACAGATAACAATCCGTTGGCGCATCTGGACACTGCTCGACTGGGAGCCCTTGAACAACGGTGGGCCTCAAGACTCGTGAATTACAAGTTCTCTGTCAAGTATCGCAGTGGCAAGTCCAACGCTAACGCTGATGCACTCTCAAGGTTGCCTGTGGGAGAAGAACCACCCCGAGAAGACATCTGGGAAGAGGTGGAGATGCCACCATTCTACAAGTTTGCCCAACAGGTTGCTATTGGTGTCCCTGTAGAAGGAGAATCTCTGGCGAAAACAGCTGCCGAATCCCTCCAGGAGCCATCTCTGTGGAAAACGTTCCAAGAAGAGAGCAGAGTTTTAGGAGAATTGTCAGATTTCCTTCTTACAGGAAGAATACCAACCCGTGTAAAGAGAGGTCTTCATGACGTGGAATTAAAACGCCTTTGGCGACAGAGGAAGCGCCTGTTTGTCCAACGAGGCCTTCTACATAGAAACACTCTTGATCCTGTCACAGGTGAAAGGCTTCATCAGATCCTCGTACCAAGAAGAGACGCACAGATGATACTTGAGGCGTATCATGACAGATCCGGTCACTTCGGGGTACAAAAGACCGAAGCTACCATCCGTCGTCGCTTCTATTGGGTTGGGATGAGGAGTGACATTGAGAGTTGGTGCCGAGAGTGTCCCGCCTGTTGTATCACCAAGGAAGGTCGAAGAGATCAGAAGGCCCCTCTACATCCAATTAAGACTCAAAAGCCGTGTGAAATTGTTGCTCTGGACCATGTGAAGTTGGGTCCCACACGTTCCGGCTACAGCTACGCTCTGACAATGGTGGATCATTACTCCAAGTTCCTTGTCATCGTGCCTGTCAGAGATCTTACAGCAAGAACTACGGCTGAGACCTTCTACGCAGAGTTTGTCCGCCATTACGGTTGTCCTGAGCATATTCTCACCGACCGTGGATCGGCGTTTGAATCCCAATTGTTCCGTGAGCTGTGTCAGTTCCAAGACTGCAAGAAGTTGCGAACCACAGCGTATCACCCTCAAGGGAATGGTATGTGCGAGAAGGCAAATCAAGTGATCATCGGCATGCTAAGAACAGCCGCAGTTACACCTGGTGTTGAGTGGCCTGAGCGTATCAAGGACTTGGCCTATATTTACAACAACACACCCCAAACATCTACAGGATATGCACCATTTTATCTAATGTTTGGAAGACAAGGTCAACTTCCTTCAGACTTAACCCTTGGTGTGAAGGTCCCTGACACCATCAATCCACTACCCATAACAGACTGGGTTGTTGAACACCGCCGACGTATGGAGGAAGCTAAAGAGATAGTTGAAACGCGCATGGATGAGGTTCGTAGGAGACAACAGGAGGATTACAACCATCGCGCCCATGCAGCGCCCCTGAAAGTTGGCGACCGTGTATGGTTAAGGAATAACCATCGGAATGGGAAATTGGATCCATTCTGGGAGAAAGAACCATACAGTGTCATCTCCATACCATATCCTGAATCCGACGTGTATGAGATCTCTAAACCTGGGAGACAGCCCCAAGTAGTACACCGAAACCGTCTGAAGCTGTGCCTTAAAGAAGGACTACCCACAGAGGTGCCCCCAGCTGAGACGAGTACAGAGATCTTGTCACCTTCTGAAGCGAAAGAGAGACCCCCAACGTTAACTGAGCTTATGTGGGCGCCTAAACTACTACCATTTAGCTGTTATCCACCAATTGCTCTAGTGCAAGAGAACCCTTCGACAGATGATTTAATTGATTTCAGTGACTCTGTTCCTGATTCAAATCTCGTTCCACTTAGGCGTTCTGAGCGTACCACAAAAGGCATACCTCCAACACGCTATAGTGATGCCATGGCTGTCCTTGGGTAAAAGAGGTTAACTATCTCTGCTTCTGTATATATGTTATTCCTGCTCTGATTACATTAATGTTTTTCCTGTGTGTATATACAGTATATATATAATATCTTGCCATGTAATATAGTATTTACATTTATATGCAACAATCCAAGCCATAGTGCCTGGCTCACCGAGCCAAGGAAGTTCTGTTACCCCATTGCGGTATGGACATTCGTGCGAGAGTGCCTACTCTTCCTTACAGAAAGGACTGTTTATTGTTTCTCAGAGAGACTCTCATGATAATGGACACTCACAAAATTTGTGCCAGAGAGCCTCTGGACCCATTTGCACTTTATTCGTATTTATTAACGTTATGTTACATTTCTCACCTTCACCCCAGCCCGTCGCCGAGGTCGGCTCAGTGAAAGAGGGGGAGTATGTGGCATCCCAGAGCTGGCTATGGCTGGGCTGAGGGTGATCTCTGTGCATTGTATTATTTCCTGTTGCTTCATAGCCTGTGTGACATAGCAGGGGGTCCTGAGTCTCACACAACACAGCGCCACCTAGTGAGCCTCACACATGCATTACACCTCCCATAGGATTGAATAGTATCCAAATGTCCAATGGGAGGACATCGCCTGGGAAAAGGGGAGGAGTCAGCTGATCACTGGGTCCCCATGGTAACACCCCTGCAGGAAGGTCCTGCGTGTGAGGAGTTAGAAGTGTGGAGTGTTAGGAGGAGGAGGTGAGGAGATAAGTGTGATGTCCTGTGAAGAAAGCAGTGAGTTTAGTGCAGGAATCTCAAGTCCTAGACAGGCCCAGGAAGGTTGGAGAGCTGACATACTCCAGCTATTCAGAAGATCCTGTCCCCTGTCTGCCTAGCCATCGCCCTGAAGGAAGTCAAGCATCATTATCTTGTCAGCATGAGACTGTGGAGAGAACATTCTGGAACACGTGCTCCATAGCCAGTATCACAGGATCCAGGGGCCAAGGCCAGACCTGTGGAATATCCTGCCACCCTGACTATTGCACCCCGAAACTCTGAGCTATCAGGACCACATAACGTGAGTGGGGAATATTATGTACTAGTATCATGGTGGGCATCCTCCTATGAGCCAAATAGGAGCCCAGACGCACCTTAGGGCTGTAACACTGAAGTATAAGGGGCTAGGAACACCTTTCATCAAGTCTACCCTGCACCCCAGGACTTTGCTGTGTCACCAGGCGTACCCCATTGTTTTGTATTGAGTAAACTGTTTAAGCATTTGTGCCTCCACACCCATGGAAGTAAAAGTTCAACTTTACAACCGTTTCTGTGTCTGACTCTGCACCGACAACATCAGGGCGCCCCAAACACCACCAGTCGGCACAGTATAGGGGAAGCGCCCCGGGGGAACAATCACCACCAACATTTGTGCAGCCCCCTCATCACCGGTACCAGTGGTGGTAACGTGGGACAGCACCAGCGCTGCGCCCTCGTGCCCAGAGACCGTGACAAGTCTGCGCTGTTTGCACCCCGCAATCCCAACTGCAGCGTTACCTTCCATCTGGTCACCGCATATATTGGCAGGGAAATATAAAGACAAGCCACAATATTTACTTATGTTGATGTAATATTTAAAATTACATATTCAAGGCTTGGTTTAATTGAAACATATTATTATTTATTATCTTAAATATAAATCATTTACATATCTAAACGTATAAGAGGTTATATAGTTAAAAAAAAAAACATGAGTTTGGGGGTGTGTGGCCTATGCATCACTGGTGAGCAGTCGCATCCCTGGGGAGCTCTTGCCAGCTTCTTTAGCACACTAAATCCGCAGCCAGGCATCTCTAATGGGCAAAAAACTGCCCAAGAAGACCACCTCGGGGACCCCTGCATCTGGCGATGGTCTCAGCCAGCCGTCCCTTTCCTCCTACCTCCTCCCTGGGCCTACTCCGCTCCGGTCCTCCTCACACTGGCAGCCATCTGGCACCAACGACCGCTTTCCGTTTCAGCCTCCAGGGACACCCAGCGGCGCCCTCCAATGTCCCTGCCTACTCCACGCTCCATGTCAGACCCAGCACAGTCTCGCTGCAGGGAGACAACCAACGCTTCTCCGGACACCTCCTGCCCCACTCTGGCGGCAGTAAATAGTGTGGACCTGACGACACCTTCCTCCATTGAGTCTCTGGTCCCTCCTGCCTCTCTCTCAGCTGTCTCATGACCCAGGGTCCTGGATCCCTCACCATCTCTGCAGGTCAGTTCACAGGCACTGCCTTCCAAAGCTCTGCCTCAGTATGGTCACCTAGCCTCAGATGCTGCTCCACGTGCTCCACCTGTTGCTGCACTTGTGCATGGTGCAGAGCCTCTTCCTGCTCCAGGACCCTCCACACCCCCTATCTTTGCCATGCCATCACGAAGTGCTCCCTCCTCCCCTCTCCACCTGGGGATGCTGATTTTGACCTAGGGGCGACCCCCTCCATGTCCCCCTATGCTGTGCCTGATACTGATGGGGATGTTCCGCCATTGTCATATCACAAGATGGCTGCCATGCAGTTCCTGCTTCCCTCCCGACTCAGTGGGTCCAGCTACTTGCTCAACTACCGACCAGGCAGGACTTCCAGTCTATGGTTGTAGAAGTCACGGGTGCCTTTCACAAATAAATTTCTGCCTTACAGAAAGACTTTCAGCACATTACTACTAGGGTGGAGACTCTGGAGGAGGATCACGATCAAACCCGGACCCATCTTTCCCAGCTTCAGACCTCTGTTCTGTCTCAATGTCATGTTGTGCAGGAGCTATAGCGCCATATAGAGGAGTTGGATAATTGAGGTCGCAGCAATAATATCAGAGTCAAGGGCTTGCCGGAGGCAACCCAGGAGGAGGATCTGCATGGCACTCTAGAGGCAATATTTAACACTATTCTTCAGGAACCCCCTTCACACAAAATCAAGTTGGATCAAGCTCACAGAGCCCTGTGGCCCAAGGGGTCTGGACAGACCCCACACGATGTCATCTGCTATTTTCACGACTTTGCTTTCAAGGAGGCCATCCTTTCCAAAGCCTGCCAACTAAAGGACTTTGACTTTGACGGAGCCAAAATCCAGCTTTACCAGGACCTCTCCTGTCTCACATTGCAGAAACGGCGCCACCTTCACCTTTGCCCTGACTGCACGCTTCAATGGACGCTCTGCCACCCTCCATTCCTATGCTGACCTACACTCCTTCTGTACTACCCTGGACATACCACCTCCAGAGCTGTTGGACTGGGAACTTGCTCCTCCACCGGCACCACTTCCTCCAATCTGGAGCTCCCAGACGACTAAGAAGCGACATCTCCCCTCCCCGGGGACTGCGGCCAGGAGGCAGCGGGTGAACCCTTCACTACCATGATGGTTATGGCACTGAACGTTCCTTGTTTTCTTTCCTCTTGTTTCCCCCCCCCCATATTGCTTAACCTGGCTATGTTAAACAGTGTCTTGTTTCTATGTGCAAGTGTTTCCATTAGTTTACTGTCACTACAGGGTACAGCAGGTAGCTCACCCCCATCACTATTTACTTGTTCCAGTTTCATGGACTCATTCCACTGTCCCTGGTGGTTGTACAACCCCTGCCTGCATTTTATGCCTCCTCCTGCACACATATCCCCTAGGGGGTGTTTCTTGGCTGTGAGCCCCTTTGTTCTCTTTTTACGGGCTCATTCGAATGTTTGGGCTCGGTCCTGATTGGACTGATGCCTTTCTCCCCCGGACAGGAGACCTAGTCCTATCCACTGATGTCCTGTTGTACTGTTTTTAGAATTGCTATGCTTTGTCTTGTCTTTTTGTTTGTCTCCCCCCTCCCTCTCTCTCACCCCTTTTGTTCTTCCCTTACTTCCTAGGTTTGGAAATGGCTGCCTAACTCTCCCTATACGCTGGCTGCTGAAGTGGGACTCTAAGGCCTCTTCTGTGTCCACCTATCCTGATAACTGCTGCTCATGGGTAAGATCTGCCGTACTTATTGCTCCCTTGTTTTTACCCTGTTCTCATGGCTAAGTGCATAACCTTGAATGTGAAGGGCCTGGGCTCTAATTCCAAGCGACATATGGTCTAGAGGGAACTTCGGTCCCTCCGGGCGGACGTACAGTTTCTTCAAGAGACACATTATGACTGTTCAGGTACCTTTAACTTTGCTAAGCACCATTACCCTCACGCTTATTCTGCATACCACGACCGCCGTAAAGCGGGTGTGGCTATTTTACTATCCCGTACCTGCCCCATTACAGTTAGCACTTCTCATCTTGACCCCCAAGGCCGTTATATTATTTGGGAGGGCCACCTTTATGGCCAGCCTATTGTCCTCTGTAACATCTATGCCATAAGATCTTGGGCCGCCTGCAGACTCTCTCTGGTTCGGCCTGGCTGCTTGGCGGGGACTTCAATATGTTTTTTTTCTGAGCATGCAGACAGATTGTCATTACGTGACACTCCAGTCGCGGCTTTCTAGCCTCGCCTCTCCAGAGAGTTCCACCAACTAATTCGCTCCACCTCTCTTTACGACCTGTGTTGCGTTAATAATCCCTCTGCTCACTCCTACACATTCTTCTCACATCCCCACAACACCCACATGAGGATAGACAATTTTTTTTGGTAACGCCCCAATGCTTCATTTGCTTATTGATGCTGACATAGGGCCTATCTCGTGTTCTGATCATGCCCCAGTTATTGTCACCAACTCTCCCACGCCAACCCCAATTAGATGCTGTCACTGGCGCCTTAATGAATCCCTTCCACACTCAGGAACCACTCATTGCCCCACGCATGCCCGCCTGACTGAGTACTTTCAAGACAACAAGGCCTCGGCCCCCTCCGTTTCTACCCTTTGGGAGGCCCATAAGGCCGTTATGCGAGGACATTGTATTGCCCTAGCATCGAGACTGAAAAGGGATAGGGGGGCTAGAGAGATGGCCTTGTGGTCTAAGATAAAATCCCTTAATGATAGCTTGGCGTTACGCCACTCTCTGTCCCTTCTTCATCAGTTGGTCGCTGTCCGAGCTGACCTGCGTGACCTAGCCACACATACCACTCAGCGTCTCCTGCTCTACAGCCACTAACGTTACTATGAACATGGTAATAAGGCCCATACCCTTCTAGCTAAGACTCTGTGGGATTGCCAGGTCTCCTCTTTCCCCGGTGCAATCCGTGGCCCCTTCGGTTCCCTCTTGAACCATCCTGATGATATTGCCACTGCTTTCCAGTCTTATTACACCCGCCTATATAACCTCCCATTACGAACCCACCCCGACCTCCCCCCCACCTCCCAAGGTTTACAGGATTTTCTTGACTCTTGCAGTCTACCCACTCTGTCTCCCTCGGCCCTCAATGCCCTTAATGCCCCTATCACGGATGAGGAGCTCACTGATACTCTAAAATATCTTCCCGAACGGTAAAGCCCCGGGCCCGGACGGCTTCACTTACTTATACTACAAGACCTTTCAATTCCTCCTCATGCTGCACCTGAGAACCCTGTTCAACTCCTTTCTGGATGGTGCCCCCATTCCCCAGTCAATGCTTCACTCCCACATCACTTTAGTCCATAAACCGAATAAAGACCTCCAGGACTGCTGCAATTACCGGGACATAGCCCTCCTCAACTCTGACCTCAAACTCTTCACAAAGCTTCTGGCTACTAGGCTGAATGCTTGGCTCCCCTCTCTTATCCACAAGGACCAGGTGGGTTTCGTCCCTTGCCGCCAGGGAAGTGACAACACCAGAAGGGCTGTGGATTTGATAGATATGGCCAACTGTGCTGTTACCCCTGCCCTTCTCTTGAGCTTGGACGCTGAGAAGGCCTTTGATCACCTGGACTGTTCTTTCATGTTTGCTACTCTTAAGAAATTTGGCTTCTCGGGGGCCTTCTTCTCTGCGGTCTCTGCTCCCTACTCTTCCCCATACCACTTCCTCATCATTCCCCATTTGCAATGGGACTCGACAGGGATGTCCTTTATCCCCCTTCATCTTTGCCCTCTGCATTGAACTCCTAGCTTCTAAAATATGCTCTAATCCTGATTTTACGGGGATTTCTGTGCGTAATCGGAACTTTAAAATCAGCCTCTTTGCTGATGATGTCCTGCTGACTCTCACTAATCCCCATATCTCACTCCCAAACCTCATGTTAACTTTGCGAGTTTATGGTCCCTTCTCTGGCTATAAGGTTATCTTCTCGAAAAAAGAGGCTCTCCCATTAAACATTCCCGACTCTGTCCTCCAACTCTTCCGCCATAACTACAGCTTCCAGTTGAGGAATCGCTCCCTCCGCTATTTGGATATTCAATTATCATCATCCTATTCCACCCTGTACTTGGTCAACTATCCCCGGCTGTTTCATGATCTTTGCTCCCTTCTAGACAAATGGCGTCCTTTGCACATCTCCCTGATAGGGCGCATCACCGCTATTAAAATGACGCTGCTCCCTAAACTCCTCTACTTTTTTGAAACCCTGTCAGTGGCGGTCCTCCGCCTAGAACTGCGTTCTCTCCAAAAGGCTATCTTTCAGTTTATTTGGAATAGGAAGAGGCATTGCATCCCGCACTCGGTTATGTTGGCTGGTAAGGCAGAGGGGGGCTTGACGGTTCCACACTTGCCCCACTATTATTGGGCGGCCCATTTACGATGCATTCCGTTTTGGGCGTCAGCTCGAGCCTACACTAAATGGGCGGAGATAGAAAAGCTCAGGTTGGCTCCTGTCCATCTGAATGCTTTCTTCTGGTCTCGCTTGTCCCCTCTGCCTCCCACCCCTCTATTGGGACCCATTCGCACCACTAGGGCCATATGGATTACCTGCCATAAACTCTTCCCTTTCGCCTCCTGACACTCATCTATGGTTTCTTTCCTTTTTAACCCCTTCCTCCCGGGGGGGGCTGAAGTCTGACATGGTGCACCCATGGAGCGGACTAGGTCTGTTTCATGTGCCTAACCTGATTGGCCCGTCGACCCTGGCGCTCAGGCCCTTTGACTATTTTACTTCTAACCTACACTTGCCATCTACAGAGTGGCTTCATTATCAGCAGATAGCCCACTTCATGACCACTTTGTTTGGGGCCCCGCGGGTGTCCGTCCCTACGCCTTTTGAGAAGATCTGCCGTGCTGGCACCTCTATGAAAGGCCTGATTTTGGTTGTTTATCATATCTGTTCCTCTTCTCCGGAGGGACGTGCACTCCTTGTCCACAGATACATGGTCAAGTGGACAGAGGCTCTAGTTCGGCAGATCTCCCCAGACCAATAGCAAATTATATGGTCCCTTGTGGCTAAGTCATCCACCTGTATTACGTTACGGGAAATTCAGTACAAGTTGCTGATGTTTTGGTATCACACCCAGGTCCTCCTACAGTCTGTTGAAGATGCCTCACTGAAGAGGGCACATTGTAGAACATTTTTTGGAATTGCCCCTTGATACGTCCTTTCTGGGAAGAATTGAAGATATTGACTGATGAGCTCTTCCTCCGGGGTGTCCCACTGGATTGTTTACTTACTTAATTTACCTCCTCGGCACCTCAGTGGGAAGGCTTCTAAACTCTTCCTGCATCTCTGTACTGTAGCGAAAACGCTGGTGGTCCTCCACTGGAAGAGTGTGCAGCCTCCTACTGGTCCTGCCCTTGTGGCCCGTGTCAGAGATGTCCGCAGTCTGGAGTTCCTCACTGCCACGCTCACTAACACAGTGGATGCCTTCCAGTCGGTCTGGTCCCCATGGGACACGTACTGCGTCCTCCATGGCCTCTGATCTCCTCCCTCCTCCCCTTCCCCCTTTTGTGGTCCCCACAACCCTGTGTCTGTTGTTTTTTGGTGTGTTATGTCCTGTTCGTCCCTATTTAGTCTGGTTTTTCTTGGTTGTTCATTTTATGCTGTTACCCCCTGAGGTTGTCCCCCCTTCTTCCCCCCACCTTCCTTTTCAATTACCTTTGTATTCTGTGCACATTATCCTACAGTTTTGTATTTTAAACCTTTGTAAAATCTAATAAAAATTACAGTTTAAAAAAACAAAAAAAAACAAAACATGAGTTTGGATTAGATACGAGTCCATCAAGTACATCCTATAACACAAAAGTGTTGATCCAGAGGAAGTCGAAAAAACCCCATAAGGCTTATGCCAATAGCATCATTTCAGTGGTAAAAATTCCTTCCTGACTCTAATCTGCCAATCAGTATAACATAGTATCCAGTATAACACTGGGTCAACTTGTCCTTACAAAAATAAAGAATTGGAATTTAACAAAAATTATAATGAAAATTAACTGATGCAGTTTTATTTTTCAGTACCAAAGGCAGAAAATCTGGATTGCGGTGTCTGTGACGAGCTGCGGCGTCCGTTCGGGGATCTCGTCCTAGCTGCCCCGGCGGCACGTGTGTCTGCCCATATCCCAGCCCGTATCCCAGACCGCCATGGAGGAGGCCCCCCCCGAATCACGCCTGCAGACGCTGCCGCCGTGTGTTGCTGAGCCGCTCCTTCGTTGAAGGACGCTGACCCTGAGCCCGGGGAGCTCTGCGGCCTAGTGCAGTCCCGGACTGCCCTGCATGCACTGCCCAGTCCGGGTCTCTCTTCCCAGGCACCAACCGCAGCGTAAATGGCCCGCTGTCAGCCGGCTCCTAGGAGATACCACCGACGGTACCGACGGGCTTCTTCATCTGCGAGGGTGACTCCATCGATTTCCTCTAAGCGCTCCGGCTGACGCTGAGGACTGCTTGGAGCCTAGGGCCTACCACCACCCGCCATCTTGGGGCCTTTAGATATTCGACATAAGACCAGGCTTCTATCTGCTACAAGTGGACCCTAAAGTTGTTTTTTATGATATTAGCGGCCTTGGGCGATGCGGATCTTCCACTTGGGTGGTGAGTTAACCCTTGAGAGCCTGCTACTTTCTATTAGGGTCTGTTAGATCTGATTATGACTCCCTAATCCAGCCTGATTGTGCTCTTTCCCGGTGTGGGCCAGCATGCCCTGATAGCCACAACATGGTTAAAATTGGTCAGAATAAGCCAGTAGACTCACGAGCTATACCAAAACACTCAAAGAAGTCCCAAGCAGAAATGGATAAATTTCTTGAGATGCGCACACCGTATAATTTAACAGCAGCAGCAGCAAGACGTTCTCCAGATGCCCCTGATCCTGCAGAGGCGTCTGACGCAGAAAGCGTCATGGATGACGGAAATATATCCGATTCTGCCTCCACCTCCATGGTCACTATTTCCTCCAAGGGACTGCAGAAATTACTTGAGAAAACTTTGCAACCGGTCATGAAAGAACTTGCAGATATTAAACAAGATGTCCGGAGCATTGGTTCCAGAGTTGAGCACCTAGAGGAAACACAGAACTCGCTCCTGGCCCATGGCGAAGCCACTACTTTGGCATTTACGGCTTGCCAGGCCCATTTGAATTCTCTGCACTCCTATCTGGAGGACCAGGACAACAGGGGTAGGCGGAATAATCTGCGTATCAGAGGTGTGCCAGAGAACATCTCGCCCGCTGAAACCATGACCTTCACAAAGAGACTCCTGGAATCAATCTTGGAGGGCGATCTGTCTCCGGATGTCCAACTCGAACGAGCCCATAGGGCTTTGCGCCCGAAACCTAAGGAAGGGGAACCTCCCAGGGATATCGTCTGCAAACTGTTGTCCTTCCCAGTAAAAGAGGCAGTTTTGCAGAAAGCCCGCATAACACCGGATTTCACATATGAAGGGCACGGAATTACATTTTATCAGGATATCTCTCCGGTGACACTGGCCAAAAGACGACATATGAAGTTGCTTACAGACCGTCTTCGGACACTTAGGATACCGTATAAGTGGCTATTTCCCTTCGGGATTTCCTACAACTTCAATGGACGTTTGTATAATATCCAGCACCCAGATGACCTGCTTGCTGCGTGTCCGCCTCTGGAATTGGATCCAGCCACCATTCCATCATGGCTTACTTTCACAGACATTACCTCTTTTCCCGATCTTCCTAAAGTAGAAGCCTGGAAACGTCCGAAATCCAAACACCAGAGGAAGAGGGCACCTGTGGAACAGGACTGAACTATCTCTCGTGATGACATAAGTATTATCTATCCTTTTTACTTTCTGACCCATGACCATGATTCCTTATTTGATATAATGTTTGTTTTTCACGTGTGTTGCCCCGTAGCCGGGGTTGGGCCTAGTTGGCATATAGTACATATATTGTTTGCCTTTATCTCCTAAAAGGGTTTATAAGGCTTTGTTGCCTTAGCGACTCTGTTAACGGCTCTCTGGGTCGACTGCCCTGCTTTACCACCTCCCCACGATACGGCACTGTAGTTCAGTGCATTTTATATAATCATTTACATTTGAATACCTTATTATAGTGATTGTCTTATATATTTATTAATATTTCTCAGCTTATTGTTTATTGTTGTTTATGTCTTGTGTTAAGTTAACGTCATGGAACGTCAAGGGTCTCAACTCTCCCACTAAGCGCTCCCTGGTACTCCATGCTCTTAAACGATCACAATCCTCCATCCTACTCCTCCAAGAGACACATTTCCCTACAGGTAAGGTGCCTAATCTACCCAAAACTCCTTTCTCGACCTGGTTTCACTCGTGCGACGCTACTGAGAAGAAAAATGGAGTTAGTATTGCTTTTAAATCTGACATCCCCTTCTCTTTGGTGGCTCGCTTGAGTGATGATCAGGGTAGATACCTGTTTCTTAAAGGGTACATTGCCAATACCCTAGTCACCATTGGCAATGTACAGTCATGGCCAAAAGTTTTGAGAATGACACAAATATTATATTTTCACATGATCTGCTGCCCTCTGGTTTTTATGTGTGTTTGTCAGATGTTTTTATCACATACAGAAATATAATTGCATTCATATTATGAGTAACAGAAGCTTATACTGACAGTTAGAATGAGTTAATGCAGCAAGTCAATATTTGCAGTGTTGACCCTTCTTCTTCAGGACCTCTGCAATTCTCCCTGGCATGCTCTCAATCAACTTCTGGACCAAATCCTGACTGATAGCAGTCCATTCTTGCAGAATCAATGCTTTAATTTTGTCTGAATTTGTTGGTTTTTGTTTGTCCACCCGTCTCTTGATGATTGACCACAAGTTCTCAATGGGATTAAGATCTGGGGAGTTTCCAGGCCATGGACCCAAAATCTCTATGTTTTGTTCCCTGAGCCATTTAGTTATCACCTTTGCTTTATGGCAAGGTGCTCCATCATGCTGGAAAAGGCATTGTTGAGCGCCAAACTGCTCTTGGACGGTTGGGAGAAGTTGCTCTTGGAGGACATTCTGGTACCATTCTTTATTCATGGCTGTGTTTTTAGGCAAGACTGTGAGAGAGCCGATTCCCTTGGCTGAGAAGCAACCCCACACATGAATGGTTTCAAGATGCTTTACAGTTGGCATGAGACAAGACTGGTGGTAGCGCTCACCTCTTCTTCTCCGAATAAGCTGTTTTCCAGATGTTCCAAACAATCGAAAAGGGGATTCATCAGAGAAAATGACTTTACCCCAGTCCTCAGCAGTCCACTCCCTGTACCTTTTGCAAAATATCAGTCTGTCCCTGATGTTTTTTCTGGAGAGAAGTGGCTTCTTTGCTGCCCTCCTTGAGACCAGGCCTTGCTCCAAGAGTCTTCGCCTCACAGTGCGTGCAGATGCACTCACACCTGCCTGTTGCCATTCCTCAGCAAGCTCTGCACTGCTGGTAGCCCGATCCCGCAGCTGAAACACTTTTAAGAGACGGTCCTGCCGCTTGCTGGTCTTTCTTGGGCGCCCTGGAGCCTTTTTGGCACCAATGGAACCTCTCTCCTTGAAGTTCTTGATGAGGCGATAGATTGTTGACTGAGGTGCAATCTTTCTAGCTGCAATACTCTTCCCAGTTAGGCCATTTTTGTGCAGTGCAATGACTGCACATGTTTCTTTAGAGATAACCATGGTTAACAGAAGAGAAACAATGATGGCAAGCACCAGCCTCCTTTTAAAGTGTCCAGTGGTGTCATTCTTACTTAATCATGACAGATTGATCTCCAGCCCTGTCCTCATCAACACCCACACCTGTGTTAATGGAGCAATCACTGAAACGATGTTAGGTGGTCCTTTTAAGGCAGGGCTGCAATGATGTTGAAATGTGTTTTGGGGGATAAAGTTCATTTTCTAGGCAAATATTGACTTTGCAAGTAATTGCTGTTAAGCTGATCACTCTTTATAACATTCTGGAGTATATGCAAATTGCCATTAGAAAAACTGAAGCAGTAGACTTTGTAAAAATTAATATTTGTATCATTCTCAAAACTTTTGGCCATGACTGTATACGCACCAAATGTTAGGCAAATTTCATGGCTACTCGATACCCTAGATAGATTTTCTATGTTCGCAGAGGGTCTTGTCGTGTTGGGTGGTGATATTAACATTGCCCTTCAGCCCCTCCAGGACTCCTCCACTGGCACATCTTCGCATAGTTTCGCTGCCCTTAGTAAACTTGCCAAGCATCTCTCCTCCATGCATCTTGTAGATGTATGGAGGGCCTTTAACCCTGACAGTAAGGACTATACGTTTTATTCTAACCCACATAAATCGTACCAGCGTCTGAACTACATCTTCCTGCTCCAGAACCAGATAACTTTATCCTCTTCTCCCACCATTGGCCCTATTACTATCTCTGACCACGCCCCCATCACTGTACTAATACAAATTTCATCCCTCCCACCCTGTAGCTATGACTGGAGACTTAATGAGACTCTGCTCTGCTCCTACGACTCTCGTCAGGCTGTTTCTAAAGCACTCACTGACTATTTCAATGAAAACACTACATCTGACGTACAGCCTTGTGTTATTTGGGAGGCCCACAAATCCGTGATCAGAGGGGTACTCATTAGTCTCAGTTCTCAAGTTAAGAAAAAAACGTACTAAAGAAATTGATGACTTACTTGCTCGAATTGCAATCTTGGAAAGTCAACATAAGCGAGCTGCGGCTCAGGGGGCTCTTTCAGAACTGATCTTGTGCAGAGAACGACTTAAAGACTGCCTGAACCTAAAAACCTAAATCTGTCATCCTCCCATAAGTACTATATGCATGGTAACAAGGGTGGGAAACTGATGGCATATTTAGTTAAAAAACGACGCAACCAAAGCTTTGTAGCGGAGATTACTTCCCGGTCAGGCTCTAGACTAAAAGACACCCCAGACATAGCTTCTGAATTTTGTGCATTCTATCAGAAACTGTATAACCTTAGACCTGCTGAGACCCCTTTTGAGCTACAAGACCGCTCTACTAAAATCCGGTCCTTTTTGCAATCTCTCTCCCTCCCATCGCTTACTTCCCAACAACAAGATGCCCTTACGACTCCTTTTACACTGTCAGAACTACAGTCTGCACTAGCCGACACCCCTCTGGGGAAAGCTCCTAGCCCTGACGGCCTCCCAGCCTTTTATTACAAACACTTTAGCTCTATTCTTCTCCCCCATTTTCTCCAGGTGTGTAACTCTGTAGATGAAGCCCACTACTTCCCCCCCCCAAGCCTTGGAAGCCCATATTTCTATCATTGCTAAGGAAGGCAAGGACCCGACACAATGTGGTAGTTACCGCCCCATCTCCTTGTTAAATGTGGATGTTAAATTATACGCCAAGTTAGTAGCTAACAGATTAAAATAATTTCTACCCTCCCTGGTCCACCCAGAGCAAGTGGGGTTTATAATGGGCAGAGAAGGTAAACATAACACCCAACGAGTGTTCCACTTGATACAACACGCCCAACGTAAGAAGACCCCCTTGGTACTTCTTTCAACAGATGCGGAAAAAGCCTTTGATAGGGTAGATTGGACCTTTATGACAGAGACACTACGGTATTTTGGCATCCCACACATGTTTGTCCAGAAGGTCATGGCTTTGTACTCCAGACCTAGTGCTAAAATTAGAGTCAATGGATGCCTCTCCTCCTCGTTTGATATTAAAAACGATACCAGGCAGGGATGTCCATTATCCCCCTTACACTTTGTTCTGACCATTGAAACATTAATTCAGAGTATCCGACAGGACCCATTGCTGAAAGGTCTGGTTACTGGAGGGATATGTCATAGTACAGCCGCATTTGCAGACGACCTTTTAATAATTCTTACCAACCCAATTGTTGCATTACCCCATATAGATACAATCTTTATGGCCTTTGGTACCTTATCGAATTTTAAAATTAATACCACAAAATCTGAAGCCCTATGTGTCTATTGCCCCCCTCCGGTTAAATCTGACTTACAGGCTACCTCCCCATTCCCACTGAAATATGACTATATTAAGTATTTAGGATTAACTTTAACACCCTCACCCAGACGCTGGTACGATTCTAACTACGGCCCTTTGCTCTCCAACATCAAATCTCTATTAGAATCTTGGCAGGCCCCATATATCTCATGGATGGGTAGAACTAATCTATTGAAAATGATGATTCTACCTAAGATTTTATACTTATTTCAAACCCTCCCTATCCCTCTTCCACTAACATTCTTCTCCTCCCTCCGCAGAATGTTTTCAAAATATGTCTGGCATAACTCTCGCCCTAGGGTGGCATTCCGCACTCTTACTAGACCTAGGAAGTTGGGTGGCATGGGTCTACCAGATATAAAAACATATTATCATGCAGCACAACTGGCAAGGACCATTGATTGGTTTCAGAGTGATAATGCGAGATTATTGTGTGTCAGTGGAGGAAGCCACTATAGACTTCCCCCTTATTGCGATACTATGGCTTCCCCGCCAAACGGCTAAGCAGATCCTCACCTTTAATGTATTAACGTCAGCGGTCTATGACTCATGGCAATGGGTACGGAGACTGCTTCCTATGGCAACAGGTCCTTCCCCTTTCATGTCCGTCCAAGATTTAATTCTATCGGAATCCAAGTTTATAGAATCGGCCCCAAGAGTGCCGAAACATGTTGGGCGATTACCCTACGACTCTATACTGATTGATGGGGCCTTCCCTTCTTATTTTGAGTTCACCCAACACTTCCTCCCTACCCATATCAATTTTCTAATGTACCAATCGATTAAAACACTGTACCTGAGAGCCATGAAGCAGAAACCTGACAATTGCACAACTACATGGCTAGAACAGCTTCTACTCCTGAAGCAAATTACACCAAGACCTTTATCTACTTTCTACTCCAACCTCCTGAGCGAACTAGGGACAGAACTCCCCTCATATGTGCGAAAATGGGAGGTAGACCTTCAAATGTCCCTTACTCCTGGAGAAATATCATCTATGCTCAAGCGATCCACAGGGCCTTCCAGATGTGTGCGCTTGCAGGAGTCAAGCTACAAACTGGTCACCAGATGGTATAGAACGCCTACTGTAGTCCACAAATTCTCTCCGGAGGTATCCCCTTTGTGCTGGCGTTGCCATAAGTCCGCAGGTTCTTACCTGCATATTTGGTGGGAATGCAAAAAAATAGCCCCTTACTGGTCACTAGTTCAGCAGATACTGAACCAGGTTTGTGGATTCACTGTCTCCTGTAGGAATTTTTTTGAATTTATGGCCCACTTCCCCGCCTAGGTCCCACAAGCATCTTTGGCTTCAACTGGTAACTATCGCCAAATCTATGATCCCTTTATACTGGGCATCCGATTCCCCTCCTCCAGTATCTAACTTTCTGCGGAAAGTATCTCAAGTTGCACGGATGGAGGAACTTTCCCACTTAGACCTTCGTACCTACCAGAAGTTTTGCGATATTTGGGCGCCTTGGTATGAGTTCTCTAAAGTCACTACTAAGACACATTTGTGGGAACCTCCCGTTTAACCAAATAATTTACTGAGACCCTTGGCCTTCCACCCTAAGTATTTTTTTTTGTATCTTTTCAATGCTAACGTTCCATTCATCATTGTGTTATTTGTCAATCGTGATATGTAATACGCCAGCTTATCCGATTGTTTATTTATTGATTGTTGTGCCATGCACATTATATGTTACTGTCTATATTCATTGGTGATATTTGAAAATCTAATAAAAAGTTAATTAAGAGAAAATTAACTGATGCAAAGTAGTAGATAGTAAATACATTTACATATAAGAAATGCATAAGAAACATATGAAGTAACAATTTTAATGTACCAAATAAATAATTTAGAAACTTTGCAAATACATGTGTAAAGAATGGCTAATGTACTGATGATTTTGGCTAAAAATCTTACACTGGACAACAAATTTTTACAAAAGTTTTGCTTCCTTGAAAATTGTAGGTGATTATGATAAACCCATTCAAGCTAAGCAGAAATATAATTTCTGATAGTCTGTATCACGTAGAAATTTTGAGAAACATCAGATTAAGTGTTAGTGATTATGAAGCATTTAAATGTTACCAGCAGCAATAGTTCAAATGAACGAAAAGTGTTTTCTGTTGATTTTCTTTTGTACTCAATGTCTGGTGCATTCTGTATTAGTGTCCAACAATAGTCAGCTAGAATTGATGGATTCCAGTAGCCTTGATAACACTTTTCCATCATGGCAATATCCTGAAGAAACTGTTCGTGATGTTCGTCACTGACTGCACCAAGATTTGCTGGGAAAAAATCCAAATGAGAATACAGAAAATGAATTTTCAATGACATGTTGCACTTCATCGCTTTGTAAGCTTCAAGAAGGTTGTCAACCAATTCGATGTAGTTTGGTGCCCGATAGATGCCAATAAAATTCTCTTAAACATTGAAAGATCCTTGAAAGATTTCCAAGCAATTTTCTCAGACCCCACCAGCAGCTCTTTGAAGTGCTTGTCATGATCTGTTGGATTTGTGGACCAACAAAAATGCCTTCCTTAATCTTGGCATCGGTTATTCCTGGGGACATTTGTCTCAAATAAGGAAAACCTTCTGCTTGCTTGTTCATTGCTTTCACAAAATTTTTCATCAGCCAGAGTTTTATGTGAAATGGAGGCAGAAATATCATTGCTGGGTCCACAAGTGCTTTATGTGCAATGTTTTTCTGCCTGGGAGTCAACTGGTTACGGATTGGCCACTTCCTTCTACTGTAATGTGACTGCTTCATTCGCAAATGAAACAGCAGTACTTGGTACAGTGGTGAAAAAAAGTATTTAGTCAGCCATCAATTGTGCAAGTTCTCCCACTTTGAAAAAATGAGAGAGGCCTGTAATTGACATCATAGGTAGACCTCAACTATGAGAGACAAAAGAAGAAAACATATCTAGAAAATCACATTGTCTGATTTTTTAAGAATTTATTTGCAAATTATGGTGGAAAATAAGTATTTGGTCACCTACAAACAAGCAAGATTTCTGGATCTCACAGACCTATAACTTCTTCTTTAAGAGGCTCCTCTGTCCTCCACTCATTACCTGTAATAATGGCACCTGTTTGAAATTGTTATCAGTATAAAAGACACCTGTCCACAATCTCAAACAGTCACACTCCAAACTCCACTATGGTGAAGACCAATGAGCTGTGGAAGAACACCAGAAACAATATTGTAGACCTGTACCAGGCTGGGAAGACTGAATCTGCAATAGGCAAGCAGCTTGGTGTGAAAAAATCAACTGTGGGAGCAATAATTAGAAAATAGAAAACATACAAGACCACTGATAATCTCCCTCGATCAGGGGCTCCCTATGATGTTAATTACAGGCCTCTTTCATCTTTTTAATTGGGAGAACTTGCACAACTGGAGGCTGACTAAATACTTTTTTTCCCCACTGTATATCCGAGCTGAAATCCAAGCAGCAGTGCCACTACTTCTAAATCTCCACAGATGTTCCAGTTTTAGTTGCTGTACTTGATGTGATTCAACAAAAGTTCCATGTTCTCGTATGTTTCTTTCATGTGTGCAGCATAGGCAACAGGTATTGAAGGATGAACATTACCATTGTGTAACAAGACAGCCTTGAGACTTAACACTGATGAGTCAATAAAGAGACGCTACTGAGAGCCATCAATGTCTGTGCAGAAACACAGGTTGTCAACCTGTTCAAAAAACTGTGTTAAGTCATCTTGGCGGCTTCGAAAGACAGAAACTTTTGTACCAGGTGACAACAAATGCCATCCTTGAAGTCTTGAAGCCAGTAACTCTACATTTGCTTTTGACAAACGTAAGTCCTGGACCAAGTCATTCAGTTCTGGCTGTGTTATAAGATGAGGCTCACCAGGCATACATGGCTCAAAGTCTGAATCAGCGTTGTTCCCCATCTCTGACCTATGGACTGCAACATCTTCATCGGCTGCCTCCTCTAGGCTCCATGTGTCTGGTGGCTTTGGTACTGGAAAAGTGTCATCATGTGGCACTGGTCTCATAGCTGAAGGCAGATTGGGATATTCAATGCATTTTTTATTCTTAGCAGAGAAACCAGAGACATTGGTTAGACTGAAGTAACAGTCAGTCACATGATCCTTCGGTTCCTGCCATATTATTGGGACAGAAAATGGCATTGACTTGCGAGAACCTCTCAGCCAACCTCTAAGATCAACAGCACATCTTGCACAACAGATGTGAGGAACCCAGGATTTGGCTTGATCACCAATCTTGCATCCAAAGTACAGCTCATAGGCTTTCATGATAAGAGCTGTCGTGCGTCTTTGAGGTTTAAGCGTGTACTCACCACAAATGTAACAGAAGGTATTGTGACTGTTCAGACACTGACGGGACATTTTAGCTATATCAGATCATACTGGAGTAGTTTATAGCTGCTTAGATATGAAATAACTTGCAGAATATTTGCAAGCAGATATTACAGCCTGTGCAGGCAGCGACCAGGCATGTCTAGACATGTGTAGGTGTGCCTAGTCTATAACAATTCCACTGAAGTCTTTGCTTGCCTATAAATTACATAACACAGCACATATATTGTGGATAATACTTGAACAGCCTGAAAATCTGAAAAAAAAAGATGCTAAAACAGAAGGTTTCTGAAAAATGGTATGTGAAAGAAAAAAATTTGAGGTGATTTTCATGATCAGAAGCTCAAATTACTGTACATAAAAAACACTCAAAAGTGTTCAGGAAGCAAAATCTTCGTTGTCCAGTATTAGAAACTTGTTTCATGCAGTTGAATAAGTGTTTGTCTGGTTTTGGTATTGGTGCAATGTTTTGTGGAAGATCTGGCCGTTTTCACCTCCAGGAGGTATGAAGTTCATTACGTAAAATGCGCAACACATCAAGAATGTCAGATAGGAATTATTTCAAGGTGGGCTCATATAAGGCTTTCACGACCCATACGGTAACGTTTGGTGCCCCACTGGGTCGCCTGAAGCAGTTGCTTGTTTTACCACAGCCTTTGCTCTTTCAACATTTCTGTTATGGTCAAGGGCAGCAAGCTGTGTTCAAGCAATCATTGCATCCATATAAAAATGTATTCTTTTTGGTCTTGAGACAGAAACTATGAAAAATTTCTAGTTCACCAGTATGGCAAAAGTATGTTATTTGGATGAAATCTCTCAGCAGGTTCTTGTTTTCAATAATTTCTGAAAGCATGTTCATGACTGTGAATCAGGGATAAGCCCTTTTGTCCTTTGTAGGGTTTCGTCAGTGAGCTGTGCATAAGAACAAGCTCTGTAATTGTCCTCAGAATCCCACTCATGATCATTTGTCACATGATACAATAGTGATTTTCAATGTATTATCAGTACATTAGCATCTTCTCCACATGTCTGTGCTGCCCACCACATGTGGTTTTTCACAGGCTGTACCCAATTTGACTTCTTCTTTTTGAAGGAGCCAGTACTTTTTTATCCACTGACTTGGACAAATGCCATACATCAAATTGATGAGTGATGTTGGAGTATTTTTCTTTTATAAGCTTTCTAATGGAGACATGTCTGCCTGTTGCAATGACATGAATTGTATCAGGTATTCCACATTGTGCTCAAAACCAATATTTTCAAGTGCAACAGAAGTGAGTGGTGGAATAATTTGTTCAACAGAAAAAGAACAAATCTTATGGCAGGCAAAATCCATCATCGAGTAAACACAATATTTAGTCGAAAATCCAGGGCTATCTGCTGTCCATCCCCTACTAGACTGTCAGATGTTTCCTTCATTTCACTAAAAACGTGTTGTTCAAGTTTCCATTGATGATCTATCGCAGGAAATACCAATGTTTTTTGATTAGTGTAATGGGTTGATTTTCCAATACAAGCACGTTCAAAATTTTGAAAAAATTCCTGAATTTTCAAAGAATTTAAACCACTTAGGATCACCACAGCTGATAGCATAACATTTCCAGCTGACTTTCTTCCTTCTTTGGGTTGACTTTCCCAGAGTTTGAAAGTGTGACCATTTGCGCATTTCACTAAAATGTCAATCATTCTTCCAATATAATGTTTTTTGAAGCTAATGCACAATGTGTCGTCGACTGACAAATAATAAATGAGAGCAGTTTCTTCCTTTGCATGACTGTCACAGTGTTGCACTAATTCTTCATATTCAACTTCTGTTCCATTATCAGCATCACTACTGGTGCTTGAGCTTTGCTCAACTCGTTCTTTACACTGCGACAAATGAAAAGACATGTCACTTGGGTCCTCAACAGTTCAAAAACTTTCAGGTAAATTTTCTTCAAACGGTTCATTAACAGCGGGTCTCTCTCTTTGTGGCACATCATCCTCATGTATAGGTGATAATGGCAAGACTCCCTCAATATTTGAAAATTCTGTAGATACCATTGCTTCATGTTGTGGTTGTTCATGTGACTGGTATGGAGTCCTAACATAATCATGCTCCACAACAACATAAGTGACCGATGTTTGCAGTGATTTTAGAGGAGTGGCGTTGCATGCCATGCATTTCAAGACTTTTGTCAAAATCATTTGTAGCAAAATAGCAATGAGGGTCTTCTGATTCTGGAACAGGAATTACCAATTGTGCTGCTTGAAGTTGTGAAGTTTGTGATGGTGTAGTGTGGCGTGACCTTTTCCTAGGTGAATGATTATCATCCACATCCGAATCTGAACAAATAAAGTTTTGTGGGTAAATAATGGAAACTGTCTCTTCTTGATCAATTTCTTGGCTTGTCACTGTAGAGGGCTTACACATGATTCTGCATTTTTTTCTTTTTTCAATAGTAGGTCTGTGTTAGTTTATGCCTCTGAAAGCAATGAGGTTCTGTATTCATAGCAAATGAGCGCTTGCTATGTATAACTTTGTCAAAATCACTGTGTCTTTTGAATAACACACCAGAGACAAAAACTGAAGTGCTAGTAGAGCTTGTAGTGCTCAGCAATGTTGAATCGGTAGGCTTGTATATTGTAGATGGGCTAGGGCTCACAACAATTGCATGTTGTGTGTTCTTGTGTTTCAAAAACCTTTCTTTTCCTTGTAATAATAGATTGCTGCTGCACAATTGGTAATTTAGACAGTACAGCCAACATTACTCCAGCAACGAAATTGTAATATGAAAGTGACAAGGTTGTTCGTGTAAAAGTCAAACACTTGGAGACTGAGATAGTGTTGGTTGTCACAGTGTTTGTTGTCAAACAAGGAACAGTGCTTACACTGATTGAAATTGAGGAAGACAACCCTGATGAGAAATGACTAGTAAATGGAACATCAGTTGACTGTAGACTTTGTTCTGGCAAGTTGAATTCAGTTGGAAAAATAGTTGGAATTGCATCAGGTGGAAGAGTCCGTGGATCTTCATGGTATGAATAGGAATCAGTTGTAAAATGTAAAGAGCAGATCAGGTATGTATCATGAAGCTTTCCTTCAACCACTTTTTGCACCATCTGTTCAAGGTTGTCACTGCATTGTCCAATTTGATTGAGCCATAAACAAATTCTATCTGGCTGCTTTGGAAAATCATGCAGGCTGATGGAGCAACCGCAAACTAAGCAAGATGGCATTCTGTAAAACAAAATAACATTTTTAGTACAATGTTAGTTCTGAAACTCTATAATTTGGATGTTATAAATTTGTATTGTTGTTAAAAATTGAATTTTGTTTGCTAAAGCAACCTGAAATTAAAAAAAAAAAAAAAAAATATTAAAAAACAGGACAAACAACAACAAAAGGTAAGTCAGCTAGCCAAGGGGTCGGTAACAGTTGAGTAATGCAGTACAGAATCAAAATCAAAGAGAATAGTCAAAGTCAAAGCCAGAGGTCAGGAATAGGCATACAGGTAATAGCAAAAAAGAAGCTAGGCGGCGAAAAAACTTTTCTGCCAGTTGCTTGGTGAGGAGCAGGCAGCAAATATTTCTATCGAACGTATCCATAGGGCCTTGCGCACTGTCCCATCAGCAGGTGAGCCTCCTCGTGATGTCACCTGCACCCTCTTGTGTTACACCCATACTGCTACGTTCTTCCGAGCTGCGAGGACCTGTAAAGATTTGACTCTTGATGGGGACCCTGTCTCGCTATACCAGGACTTAGCTCCTTCTGCGCTGTACAAGAATCGCATTCTTAGACCCTTGACCTCTTACCTGCGTGACAAGAAAGTGCTCTTTCGCTGGCTTGTTCCCTTCATCCTCTCGTTCCTATATGATGGCAAGTGGTGCACCATTAGAGTCCCGGATGACTTACCTGTGGCGTGTTAGCTACTGGGTATTGCACCTATACCTATTCCATCCTGGCTGGCGGTTACAGAGCAGCACCTGGATTTCCCGAAACTGCCAGCTACAGATCAGTGGATGAAGGTGTGGAAGGGGAAACCAACAAGAACTAAGAAAACACCTGCTCACCGACCCTTAGTTCCACATTCACCGTGACTGCAGTCCCAGTCCCTGCCTCACTGGGTTTTCTGGACTAGCAGTACAGTCGCTTAGCTATTCACCACTCACCATGCTGGGCGGTTTGGTTGACATTCGTTTAGTTTTTTGCTTATTTTATCTGTGGTACTCCTCGCGGTTTTGACGATCAGGTGGATCATGCACATGTTGTGGTCCTATCTTTCCTCCGATTCCCTCCCACCCTTAGTATTTTGCAGCTTGTTCATTGGCAATTTGTCGATATACAGTATTTGTTACTTTGTCATTCCCTGATTTGTGTTTTATGTTTTGTCCATGGGTGCTGCACTGCCCCTCCTGGCATCATCGGGTTCCCTTCATTATTGCTGTGCTCCGTCTCTCGCCTTATAAGGATGGCGACACTTAAAATCACTTCTTGGAATGTGCATGGTTTAAACACCCTTCAAAAGAGATCTCAGTTGCTGACACTCCTTAAGAGGTTCGGCTTGGAAATTTGCTTTCTGCAAGAGACGCACTTTAAATCTACATCAGTCCCCAAACTCTCCACTAAATATTTAAAGCATTGGTTCCACAGTTGTAATGCTAAGGCTTTTAAGGGCATCTATATTGCCATTGCTAAATCTGTCCCTTTTGACCCACTGGTGGTTTGTGCCAATCCTGAGGGGCGGTTCATTTTTGTGCAAGGTAGGGTGGGGTACCTGCTGATGTCATTGGGAAGCAAACATATTGGTTATCTCATACATTGAGGGGATCAGAGTGATTCAGGGGGACTTCAATGTCGCTCTTAACCCGACCTTGGATTCCTCTACTGCCACCTCTGTCCACTCCCAGCAGGCGCTTGCTGGCTTACAGAAAGCTCTTCATGACACGGATGTTTTGGACTCCTGGAGGATATTCAATCCATCCTTGAAGGACTATACATACGTATCCACTGTCCACCATTCTTCACATAGGTTGGACTACCTGTTTTTGTCTAAATCACATGTGTGTGCTCTGAAATCAGTAGACATTGGATCATTTATTACTTCGGACCACACACCGGTGTCCATGTTGCTGACCCTCCATACCTTGCCGGCAAGGACTTGGTCATGGAGACTAAACAAAACTTTCATAGATAGACCTTGCCATGTGGCCACTTTGACTACTAAACTCCAATGTTTCTTGGTAGAAAATCCTGCTATTGACACCTCTCATGCTATTACATGGGAAGCGCATAAAGCTTTCATTCGAGGTAAGTTGATAGCCCTTGGGTCGAGGGTCAAGAGGGAACGCATGTCACGTCTTAATGACCTATTGACTAGACTCTATGCACTTAGAGTGCATTTAGAAGTGTTTTGGGGCCCTTGCAGTTCAATCGGACCTCTCAGATCTTCGTACTCAGTTGCGTGACCATCTAAATGTCCGGTATGCCAATAACTGCCAGTATGCCAAGTTCAAATTGATGTCTGTTGGAATAATGTTTATTATTGCCTGTATTGCAAGAACTACTGTTTATATGTTTATAACTGCATAAGCTTCTGTCTCTAGGCATAGTGTTAAGTTGTTAATAAAGCTCTGTTAAAAAAGTGGGGGCTAGAGTAACAAAACCAGGAAGTTCCTCTCTGTTGTTTTTTTTTTTTTGTAGCTACAGCATAGAGCAGAGCACATGGAGCTCACAGACAAGTAGCTGAGATCATAAGTTACAGAATACAGTGTATTATTCTTGTTCCTCAATAAATATCTGTTTACTGTTGAACGCCTGGACAGTCAAAGATTAATCCGCTGCCAACAATGTCCCACAATTAAAAAGCAGAAAGACTCCACCTTCATTAACAAGATTGTTTCTAATCAGGATATTACAGTCACCAGCACGGTGGCTATTGCAGCTCAGTTTCAGGAATACTTTTCAGAATTTATATAATTTGAAGCCAGCCCTAGACCCCTTTGACCCGGCCACTGCGCAGCATATGGATAATTTCCTTCAACATCTCCATCTTCCCACACTGTCTGAGAAGAACAAACTTTCTCTTCTCCAACCAGTTTCCGACCAGGAAGTACAGTCCACCGTTGCTTCCATGCCCTTGGGAAAATATCCAGGCCCAGATGGTCTCCCGGTAGGGTATTACAAGGTGTTTAGCTCCACCCTTCTACCACTTTTAACTGCCTGGTGTGAGGCTACCCGGCTAGGTGGTTCACTCCACCCCAGGCTCTGGAAGTGACTATTACGATTCTGCCAAAAGAAGGTAAAGACTTAACCAAATGTGGCAGCTACAGACCGATATCAGTGCTGAATGCTGATGTGAAGCTGTGGGCGAAGATGCTGGTATCACGTCTCCAGCTCCTTCTCCCATCCCTGATTCACCCAGAACAATATGGCTTTATCCCTGGAAGGGAGGGCAATCATAACTCCTGTAGGGTCATTCAACTGGTACAATATGCACTTAAGCCCATTTGCCGTTGGTTCTTCTCGGCACTGATGCTGAGAAGGCCTGGTTGTTTATGAAGCGTACTCTACCCAGATTTGGAATACCCTCTTCCTTTATTCAAGCTATTTTTTCTCTGTATTCAGGACCTTGAGCCAAAATTAGGGTCAATGGTTCCTTGTCAGAGCCGTTTTCTATTAAGAATGGCACGAGGCAGGGATGCCCCCTTTCGCCCACTCTGTTTATTTTAGTAATGGAGACTCTTTTGCAGGCCATTAGAGACCATCCAGATATCAGTGGTATCATGGTGGGGGAACCACCCATTATAGCGCAGCTTTTGCTGATGACTTGCTCCTCCTTGTAAGACCCTATCCGCACTTTTCCTCAGGTACTACAGCTGTTGGACCAGTTCGGTCAGTTGTCTAATTTTAAAATTAATTATACTAAGTTGGAAACAATGAACATCTCCCTCTCTGACTCTGACCATGTAAGATGGGGAAACAGCCCTCATGTTATGAATGTACCTGTTTCTATAAATAAGTTTATTTTTTTTTATAAACTGACATTTGTTTGTTTGACCTCAAGAGGCCACTGTTATCTCAGAAATGGGAAAGACTGTAATTCTGTAATTCCCTGGAGTAGTGACGTGGAGACCCTGTTCTGAAGAGGTGGAACTAGAAGGAGGAGTAGAGTGTGTGTGGCAGCCATCTTAAGAGTGTGCTTTGAGATTTTAGAAGAAGAAGGACTGGAGAGAAGGATTCCTAAGGGATCATAAATATAGCAAGGTGGTGCTGAAGCAGACACTGTTCCAGGGTTTGTTCAGACAGCATCCTAAGTTGAAGATTGATATCAAGGACCCGGCAGAGAGATGGCCCTGTCAGTGAGATCGCCTGTTTTCTGGATGAGCCCAGCTTCCAGCTGTTCCAGACAAAAGCTAAAGGTACACAACAAACCTGGATCAGTAAGAGAAGTAATTGTGCATGCACTGCATTACATTTTTGGCGCAAATTGCTTGGGACTGAGTAAGGGCTTGTAGTTAGAATAGTTAGGCATTCTCATCTTCACAGGCCACACTACTGGTGAATTAGCTACCTATTCGGTAGTAAGGACTAAGACTCAGAGAGTTCTATAGACATGTAACTCCCAGAGAGGAGCTTCTGAGGAAGTCTAGAAGTGACATCTTATACATTGTCACATTTTTTTGTTTGCAAGGTGACCTACTATTATATTTACTTGGTTGCAATTTGTTTGTAGGGAATAGGGGTATTTTGATAAGTTTGTAAGCTCTTGTGTTATACCGCCGCTGCCCTTATCACACTCACTGAATTTTTCCTGTGACTAGGGTGATAAAAAGGTAACAAGCGGCTGGTTAGTAGCAGCCTGCAGATAGGTAAAAGCTTGGAGTGTTTTGGAGCTGCACATGAGAGGGCACCGCGCTGTACAACACCAGGGTCTCAGCTTACTGGCTGAGTGTATGTTAATAGTTGGGAGTGTTTTTTTTGATAAAGAGGTGTTACTACACAAAGTAAAATCTTGTTTTTACTAAATTGATTTGGAATCGCATCCTTTGTTCGTGACTTCGCTGTTTCCTGGGGAGCCCAACCTGGTACACGGCTTACAACTATTCCATTCTTCAGGCGCAATCCCCGTTTAGCTGGCAACCTTCTAGCATACAATAATTAGGTGTTAAAATAACCAGGGATCCCAACTCCCTTTTCTGAGCTAATTGCCCCCCTCTCCTACGGGAGGTGAGGAGTCACTTATCCTCTCTCTCCATCCCTTATGTTTCTTGGATGGGGAGGAAGATTCAGATGGTTCCTATCTTTATTCCTCAATCCTATTTTAAAGGCATTAAATCACTATTCATTTCCTTTCTTTGGGGTGGTAGAAGAGCAACATTATCCTATGACAGGCTTATTCAGCCCAAACGGTTTGGGGGATTTGGCATGCTGGACATAACTACATACTATAGAGCTGTTCTGCTTAAACTCTGGCTCTGTCTACACATGCTAGGCCAGCAGGCCCTAGATGTATCAGCAGAGTTGTCTTCCCTTGGCCTTCGACCCTTGGGGCCTTGTTCCACATTCTGAGATTTCTTACAAAATTTCTGCTGCATTGGCGAGGGTTTTCAGGGACGGGGACTGTTTGCGTCCGCTGTTGAGCTCACCCCCAGCACTACTACCGGGTGACCTGGCCCCCTTCGTCTTATGTCCTGGCGTGGTGGAGGTGTCGGCGGCCTGGGCACCACTGGATAGTCATCGACTACGGGATCTTTTACAATCAGATGTTATTATGGAACAGGCCGGAAGTGGCCTTCAGGTGGCTGACCTTACGAGGTCTCATACCCAACGAGGTCACATACTGGTTGTCCTCGGGGAATTGGTCTCTGGCAAAAAGTGATCTTGCTACTTTACTGGTCCAAGCTGCTAAATTATTGGTACCACTTAATTGGCTTAAGAAAGAGCCCCGCTTTGTGACCGATTGGGTGACTAAGGTAGATGAGATCGCCCAGCTTGAGGAATTGCATAGTTGGGAACTACGTAAACATCAGTCCTTTGAGACCTTATGGCGATGATGGTTTGACTATAGAAGGAGCTTTAAATTGGCATGAGCCAAAGGGACTTTGTCCCTTCTTTCCTCCATTTTCATTTTTAATTTTCATTTCTGGTTCCCCTCCTTGCCTGCCCCCCACCCTGGTCTCTGATATTTATTTATTTATTTAATTTATATATTTATATATTTAGTTATTTATTTACACCTATGGGGTGTCATAACCGCGCACTATTCATCCCTTCTTTGCTTATTTTGAATTGGTAGGAGAATCTCCCAAAAAATGAGGTGTGGGGACCGTGCTTCACCAAAGATGCTTTATTATACTCAAATACACAACGCGTTTCAGGGAAATCAGATCCCCTTTATCAAGTGTACAAGAGACTAAACATAAAAACAATAAAATAATACACATGTAAAGAGTCAGTAATTGGAATTTAGAACCAGTGAAATTAATGATACCATTCTATGGGATAAAAGAAAAGTATCCCACCAGATAATATTGTCATGGATAGATAGATAGATAAATAATTAAATAAATAAATAAATAAATAAATAAATAGTGATAATGAATGTACTCAAAAAAATAAATAATAAATAAGTAAAGCTAAAAGGCTTATAAAGGTCTCCACATTCACTTCAGCTCTCAAAGCCTACCTCCTTAGGCTGGTAAGTACCAAAAAACATTGGTTTAAACCTTTTTTATGTACAGTACAGACCAAAAGTTTGGACACACCATCTCATTGCAAGAGTTTTCTGTATTTTCATGACTATAAAAATTGTAAATTCACACTGAAGGCATCAAAACTATGAATTGACATGTGGAATTATATACTTAAAAAAGCGTGAAACAACTGAAAATATGTCTTGTATTCTAGGTTCTTCAAAGTACCTACCTTTTGCTTTGATTACTGCTTTGCACACTCTTGGCATTCTCTTGATGAGCTTCAAGAGGTAGTCACCTGAAATGGTTTTCACTTCACAGGTGTGCCCTGTCAGGTTTAATAAGTGGGATTTCTTGCCTTATAAATGGGGTTGGGAACATCAGTTGTGTTGTTCAGAAGTCAGGTGGATATACAGCTGATAGTCCTACTGAATGGAGTGTTAGAATTTGTATTATGGCAAGAAAAAAGCAGCTAAGTAAAGAAAAACGAGTGGCCATCATCACTTTAAGAAATGAAGGTCAGTCAGTCCAAAAAATTGGGAAAACTTTGAAAGTGTCCCCAAGTGCAGTGGCCAAAACCATCAAGCGCTACAAAGAAACTGGCTCACATGAGGACCGACCCAGGAAAGGAAGACCAAGAGTCACCTCTGCTGCGGAGGATAAGTTCATCCGAGTCACCAGCCTCAGAAATCGCAGGTTAACAGCAGCTCAGATTAGAGACCAGGTCAATGCCACACAGAGTTCTAGCAGCAGACACATCTCTACAACAACTGTTAAGAGGAGACTGTGTGCAGCAGGCCTTCATGGTAAAATAGCTGCTAGGAAACCACTGCTAAGGACAAGCAACAAGCAGCAGAGACTTGTTTGGGCTAAAGAACACAAGGAATGGACATTAGACCTGTGGAAATCTGTGCTTTGGTCTGATGAGTCCAAATTTGAGATCTTTGGTTCCAACCACCGTGTCTTTGTGCGACGCAGAAAAGGTGAACGAATGGACTCTACTTGCCTGGTTCCCACCCTGAAGCATGGAGGAGTATGTGTGATGGTGTGGGGGTGCTTTGCTGGTGACACTGTTGGGGATTTATTCAAAATTGAAGGAATACTGAACCAGCATGGTTACCACAGCATCTTGCAGCGGCATGCTATTCCATCTGGTTTGGGTTTAGTTGGACCATCATTTATTTTTCAACAGGACAATGACCCCAAACACACCTCCAGACTGTGTAAGGGCTATTTGACCAAGAAGGAGAGTGATGGGGTGCTACGCCAGATGACCTGGCCTCCACAGTCACCAGACCTGAACCCAATCCAGATGGTTTAAGGGTGAGCTGGACTGCAGAGTGAAGGCAAAAGGGCCAACAAGTGCTAAGCATCTCTGGGAACTCCTTCAAGACTGTTGGAAGACCATTTGAGGTGACTACCTCTTGAAGCTCATCAAGAGAATGCCAAGAGTGTGCAAAGCAGTAATCAAAGCAAAAGGTGGCTACTTTGAAGAACCTAGAATATAAGAAATATTTTCATTTGTTTCACACTTTTTTGTTAAGTATATAATTCCACATGTGTTAATTCTGTACTGTATATTTTTTACTCTTATGTGAATTTTGATTTTATATTGCATTTATTAACCTTTTATCAGGTATATCAGGAGAGAGCGAGGAAGAGACAGAAAACTTGGAGGAAACAGATCCTACTCTCTCTTTAACATTTTCCGGGAATCTATGGTCAATACGGATGGCCAAAGTCATGGCCTGCTCAAGAATAGGGTGATCTGGGTGACCAACCCAGACCTCCTTAACACGGTCACACAGGCCTTGTTTAAAGTGAGCCTTTAGAGCCGACTCACACAAACCTGCAGTTAAACTGCACTTAATGGAATTCTGAGCAGTACTCCTCGGCAGAGAGTTTGTCCTGCCACATGGTGAGGAGTTGCGATTCCGAAAGCCCAGTGTGGTCTGGCTCAGCATAGATAGACCCCAGGGACAAAAATTTTTTTTCGAAGTCAGACCACTCCTCAGCCCCAGGAGGGAGTTTAAGGGCCCAAGCTTGTGGATCCCCCTGTAGGAGAGATATAACTACTCCCACCATTTGGGCCTGGGATGCATGTGGATTAATCCGGAAATACAGGCGACAAGACTCCCGGAAAGTCTCAAATTTTTCTCGGTCCCCCAAGAAACGATCCAGAAGTAGCATCTTAACCCTGAAAGGGGCAGAAATAACTGGGGATGATGCAGCAGCCTAAGTCAGGGTATGAACCTGTTTAGCTAGCTCAACTACTAGGCCTGCCAAACCCTCCATCTTGGCTGCAAGGCCCTGAATAGGATCCATGCTGACCCTGGGGGAAGCAATGGCAGAAGGTTATTTTTGGGCTGGCTATTCTGTAAGGGAATTGCCAGTTGAGCAATTCCTAAGTGCTGCTGCAGAAACCTGGGGGGAGGGGCACAACAAGACAGTGAATTACATAGTCTAGGACAGTGTTTAGACTGAGCAACAAGAACCTTAAGCAAGGAATCAAACTGAACACGCCTCTTTTGCCGCAGCGTGCAAGTGGAGGGTGGCACAGAGACCCGAACAGGCAGAGACGTTACAGCAGCCCCGTGTGCTATGGTTGCATTGTAAGCCGTGTATCGGGGTGGGCTCCCCAGGATACAGCGAAGTCACGAACAAAGGAAAGCGACTCAAACTCAATTTAGTAAAAACAAGATTTTACTTAGCGTAGTAACACCACTTTACCAAAAAGAACACTCCCAACTATATACATACACTCAGCCAGTAAGGTGAGACCCTGGTGTTGTACAGCACGGTGCCCTCTAATGTGTGCCTCCAATATACTCCAAGCTTTTACCTATCTGCAGGCTGCAACTAACCAGCCGCTTGTTACCTTTTTATCACCCTAGTCACAGGAACAATTCAATGAGTGTGATAGGGGCACCGGCGGTATAACACAAGAGCTTACAAACTTATCAAAATATCCCTATTTCCCCCAAACAAAGTACAAACAAGTAAATATAATAGTAGGTCAGCTTGCAAGCCAAAGAAATGTGATAATGTATAAAATGTCACTTCTAGACTTCCTCAGAAGCTCCTCTCTGGGAGTTACAAGTCTATAGAATTCTCTGAGTCTTAGTCCTTACTACCGAATAGGTAGCTAATTCACCAGTAGTGTGGCCTGTGAAGATGAGTATGCCTAACTAGTCTAACTACAGGCCCTTACTCAGTTCCAAGCAATTTGCGCCAAAAATGTAATGTGGTGCATACACGATTACTTCTCTTACTGATCCAGGTTTGTTGTGTACCTTTTAGCCTTGGTCTGGAACAGCTGGAAACAGGGCTCATCCAGAAAACAGGCGATCTCACTGACAGGGCCACTTCTCAGCCGGGTCCTTGATATCAATCTTCAACTTAGGATGCTGTCTGAACAAACCCTGGAACAGTGTCTGCTTCAGCACCACCTTGCTATATTTATGATCCCTTAGGAATCCTTCTCTCCAGTCCTTCTTCTTCTAAAATCTCAAAGCACACTCTTAAGATGGCTGCCACACACACTCTACTCCTCCTTCTAGTTCCACCTCTTCAGAACAGGGTCTCCACGTCACTACTCCAGGGAATTACAGAATTACAGTCTTTCCCATTTCTGAGATAACAGTGGCCTCTTGAGGTCAAACAAACAAATGTCAGTTTATAAAAAAAAAAAAAAAAAAACTTATTTATAGAAACAGGTACATTCATAACATGAGGGCTGTTTCCCCATCTTACAGCATCATTGCTGCCTCATTAAATCTTGCACATATGTGGGGTGCTCCATTGCCTTGTCAATTACCCATACAGTACTGTGCATGAGCTATTAGGGCCTGCACAATACTAGAGAGAATTACAATACATGGAACATACTCTGTAGCAACAAATAGTAAGTAAATATGCAAGATTTCATTGAAGGAACCGTGGAGTAGCTGTTAGCAGAAGCTGTTGGGTGTGTACACCAGAAGAAGTTCCTCTGGTGGGATCTAGGCCCTTCAGTCTGACAATGTGTGGGAGGTTATGAGGCAATCAAAAAAAAATATTTTTTAAATTGTTTTTTTTAAAAAAAAAAAAAAAAAAAAAAAAAGGGGGGAAAAATTTCCCCCCTTTTTTTATTTTTTTTTTTTTTTTTTTTTTTTTTTTTTTTTTTTTTTTTTTTTTTTGGAGCCTTGAAAATTTGATTTGGGACTTAACAGGAGTACTATTTGTGTTTACTTTTATAAAACTAAAGATTGCATGGTAACTATTCATAATGGTCATTGAATCAGTAGGCAAAAGATAGCCACAGTAACCTAATCCCCTGCAGTCTGTCTTATAATTGTATGGGAACTGCCATTTCTACTAGTATATAATGTATCTGGCTTCTTTGCCCCTGCAGTTTGGCTTCAGAGACCCCAGGCATTTAGTGCAAGTTTTGTTTTGTAAATACAGGGGGGCCCCCACCCCGGGGGGGGGGGCGGGGGGGGGGGGGGGGGGGGGGGGGGCGGCGGGGAAGGCCTGTTTTTGCTGGGGGAGTCTAAGAGCCACTTGTTCCTCTTTACTTCACAGTATATAGTTAGGTATGTGTTACCCCCTATATACTCACAGGACCTAGCTAGTAACCGTAGTTAGGGATCCATATATATATATAGTTCAGGGCAGTGATAGGTTAGGCTTCCGAAGGCCAATTAGCTAGTTAGAGGCCCGGTGGCACTAGTAGTTTAGCTGGCAGGTTAAGGACTCAGTGTTAGGGTAGTCAGGCCTGCATCTACTGCCATCACCGTCGCCCTGTTTGCTGCCTGTGAAGAATCTCACCATCATCATCTCCTGATCGGCTGTCTGTCATCTCCTGGAAGAATCCGAGGATCCACAGTCATCCACAGGGGCCCCTGCATCTCTTCTGTTGCCTGGAGGTATTGTGCACTGGACTCTTGCTATATATCTATATATATATACCCGGGTATATAACCTAAGACGGTTGAGGACTTGCTGGTTGTTGTAGTATTGCTGTGTTCTGAGTATATTGTATGTATGTATTATTACCCTGTTGATTCTTATAAAGCTACTGTTATAACCTTATGTGGTATCTGTATGTATTCTTCAGACTGTGAGATTAGTACAGTGATCCTTGTTAAGGCTACTAACTGTACTTCATGGGTAAGTCCCAGGAAGAGATCCTCCCTGTAATACAGAGGCTCTATCCTGGGTGGAGGCACTGATATATTTCATATATGTTCCCACTCTTCCCTTCAGCGAAGGCTTCAGGTCCCATTATACACACAGGTCAGCGCCAGAGTCTGTTGCGGGAGGGATAATACTCATACCCCCCCCCCAAATAGGGCTACATTTGGAGGCACTGCTGAGATTTAGAAGTGGGAATAGTCATTGATATGGAGAAGCGATATAGCTCAGAGGGGAACCTCCCACTAGCTACTACATGGGATTACCGACCTCCTGTTCCTCCCCTGGTTCAGGTAAAGGAAGAACCCCGCTCAGCCAGTTACCCCCCCAGTATGGCCGTCACTAGCAGTTCCTCTAGTGACAGTGCTATTAGCACTTTAGCCAGGCTGACTGAGATGTTAGCTCAGGGCCTGCAGGCCACTCACTACAAGAAACTAAAAGTATTCTCTGGTAATGTCCCAGTACCACAAGGGGAGGAAAACTTTGAGATATGGAAAGAACATACTCTCCAATGCCTGAAGGAATGGTCTTGCTCTGAAGAAGGCAAGCGGCAGCGTATCAGTGAAAGTTTGCGGTCTCCTGCTGCAGAATTGATCCGCTTGTACAGAGACTCTCATGAAGGAGTGAGTGCATTGGACTATATACAAGTACTGTCTGATCACTTTGAGCCACACTATGACCTTGCCCAGATGGTTACTGATTACCGAATGGTTCGTCAAAAAGAAGGGGAAAATGTATCTACTTTTATTAACCGTTTACAGCTACTTCTTTCACGTCTGGTGTACCACGCAGCTATATCTACTTCAGAGGTAGACGCTATGAGAACCAGTCAGTTGGTGAGAGGGTTACAACCTCATCATCCTCTTGCTCAAGTACTCTAGGTCTTACTATCTGATAGAGTCCTTCCATTTCCTGACTTAATGAAGTTAGTGAAGAAACAAGAAGCTGACATTAGTTTTAGTACCCCTAAGAAAGCGAAAAGCATCTCTAAAGAAGATGTTGTTCCTAATTCAAACAAGGACAAACCAGCGGAGCGGTCAGAACTTAGACAGTCCGCCACTACACCCACTGCCACTCAATGGAGGAAGGATGCTAGAACCTGTTATAAATGTGGTCAGACGGGCCATACTGCCAGACAGTGTACGGAGGACAGTGAGGGATTGAGACACAGTGCTGTCTTCTCTATTCAGAATCAAAGACACCAAAGGAAGGCGGGCCGAGTAAATACCAGAGGCGCTATCGCGGGCTCCAGGTCCGTTGTCAAAGTCACTGTCAATGGTCATGCCGCTCCTGCCCTGTTTGATACAGGATCTCAAGTGACCCTGATTTATCGCTCGTTCTACCAAAAGTATCTGAGGGATATACCTCTTCAGTCTACAGGACAAATGAAATTGTGGGGGGCTTAATTCAGGATCATATCCTGTAGATGGCAGCCTACAAGTAGTTATAGCTGTCCCTGAATTAGAAGATCAGAGTGTCGCTCCCATGAAGATTACGGCTCTTGTCTGTCCTGATACAGGGGATTCTTGTGCAGCTCCTGTGATACTTGGCACTAATTGTCCCGCAGTGCATTATGCTTTTCAGAAGTTTCTTGGAAGAGATTGGAACCCTGCAGCTCAGCCGGTGAATATATCTTCTGATCTTAGAGAACTCTGTGATGCCCTGTCTACTGGCTATCGACATGGAATGGTATATCATATCGGTGAGAGAACCGTGGAAGTTCCTGCCGGCGGGGAGAGAATTCTGAGAGTAGCCTCCAGCATTGCTCCCGATTTGCTTGAAGGGGGGAGTTATGTCCTTATGGAAACCCCTGAAGAAATGATTAACCAGAATGGCTGGATGGTGATCCCAGAGAGAAAGGACTGGAGAAATAAAGTGGAGTTATCTACCTGTGTGACAGTGAGGAACTGTTCACCGCATCCGATTGTAATTGGACCATACCAGAATGTGGCCCACTGCTACCCTGTGCTTGGAGTAAATCCATACGCTGAAGTGTGCAGGATTCAAATCCGAGATGCAATCCCTAATCTCAATCTTGACTTGAGTGATCCACATTTACCAGAGGCCTGGAATCAGCGACTGACACAGAAGTTGTCTGAATTATCGGAAGTGTTCTCCATGGATGATATGGATGTAGGTTGTGCTAAAAGTGCTCAACACACTTTCCGATTGACCGATTCTACTCCCTTCCGGGAGCGACCACGGAGAGTTGCTCCAAAGGATGTTGATGAGTTAAGACAGACTCTACAGCAAATGAAAGGTCAGGGGATCATTGTGGACAGTAAGAGCCCCTATGCCTCACCTATTGTGGTGGTAAAAAAAAAATCTGGAGCAATTCGCCTATGTGTGGATTACAGAACTCTGAACCGGAGAACCTTACCTGATCAGTATACACTGCCGAGAATTGAAGAAGCTCTGGAAGCTCTGAATGGAAACTGTTGGTTCACAGTGCTGGACCTAAGATCGGGATACTATCAAGTCCCAATGGCACCTGAGGATCAGGAAAAGACAGCCTTCATATGCCCCTTGGGTTTCTTTCAGTTCACTCGTATGCCGCAAGGTACAAAAGATGCGCCAGCAACGTTCCAAAGGTTGATGGAAAGAGTGTTAGGTGATTTAGTGCCCCGGGAATGCCTTGTATATCTTGATGACATTATTGTGTTTGTAAAGACGCTGGAAGAACATGAAGAACGACTCATGAGAGTACTCCATCACTTAAAAGAAGAGGGGCTGAAGTTGTCGGCTGACAAATGCAAATTTTGTAGATCTTCGGTCACTTATGTAGGTCATATTGTTTCTGCTGAAGGAGTTGCTACCGATCCTGGTAAGACTGAAGCTGTGGTGAATTGGCCCCGACCGCAAAATATTACGGAGTTGCAATCTTTCTTGGGGTTTTGTGGATTCTATCGACGATTTGTGGAAGGATATTCAAAAATTGCTCGAGCCCTCCTCGACCTGTTGAAGAGTGATGCAGGAGATCCGGGAAAGAAGAAAGGGTCTTCCAAAAGCCTTTTTGGCGATAGGTGGACTGCGGATTGTGAAGAAGCATTTAAGTTGTTGAAGAAGAAATTGACAGAAGCTCCCGTTCTGGCTTATGCTGATGCACATAAGCCATATGTGCTACATGTAGATGCCAGCTTTGAAGGATTAGGTGGCGTGCTGCACCAAGAATACCCGGCCGGGTTACGGCCCATAGCTTTCATAAGTCGAAGTCTTTCTCCCAGCGAGAAAAATTATCCAGTACATAAATTGGAGTTTTTGGCGCTCAAGTGGGCCATTGTTGATAAATTACATGACTATTTATACGGAGCCACGTTTGAAGTAAGAACAGACAACAATCCACTGACATACGTTTTGTCAACCGCTAAACTCGATGCTACAGGACATCGCTGGTTGGCAGCTTTATCCAACTACCAATTCACACTCAAGTATAAATCGGGGCCTAAGAACATTGGGGCAGATGCTCTATCAAGATGGCCTGGATTACCTAGTCCAGAAGTAGTGGATGAATGGGAAGAAGTGCCAAGTCCTGGAGTAGGAGCTTTGTGTGCCATGGCTGCTGTAGTTGAAGACCGAGTAGCCTTTTCTGAAACTCGGCTTATTGACTCTATTGGGGGAGGTCCCGAAGCTGTACCAGACATGTTTGCCTACCCTGCCGCTTTAGGATCCTTTGAGAGTTGTTCTATATCTTCAAAGCGAATGATCTGGAGTCAAAAGACTGATCCTTTAATTGGACCTCTTTATCAAGCAGTGAGTTCTCAAGACAGAGAAATGTTAAAGACATCCCTACCCTCTGAATGCAGTCAACTTCTACGAGATTGGGAGAAGTTTGAAATAGACAATGGCCTACTTTATCGTGTGGTGCTGTATCATGATCACCCTGGAAGGCGCCAACTAGTTATTCCAAGCTGCTTTCAGAAGATGATTTTCCGAAGTCTGCATGATTATCATGGTCATTTGGGACCTGAGAAGACTTATGGCCTAATACAAGACCGATTCTACTGGCCCAAAATGAGAGATACCGTGACTCGTCTGTGTAGGTGCTGTCGCAGATGTTTGCAGAGGAAGACTGTCCCGGTTCGAGCGGCCTTCATGGGACACTTGAAGAGTTCGGGCCCCATGGATCTTGTCTGCATAGACTTCCTTTGTATTGACAACGACTCCAGAGGATTTGGAAATGTATTGGTGGTGACTGATCACTTCACACGATATGCTCAAGCCTTTCCGACTAAGGATCAAAAAGCAGTCACTGTTGCAAGAGTGCTTTGGGAAAAGTATTTTATCCATTATGGCTTACCACACCGGTTGCATTCTGATCAAGGCCGGGATTTTGAGAGTAACCTGATCAAAGAGTTACTTCAGTTGTTGAACATCCGCAAAAGTCGGACGACGCCTTACCATCCAGAGGGAGATGCCCTTCCTGAAAGATTTAACAGGACTTTACTTGATATGCTTGGTACCTTACGAATTGAGGATAAGCGATCCTGGAGTAGAAAAGTGGAGGCTATGGTGCATGCCTATAATAGTACAAGGCACGAGAGCACAGGATATTCACCATACTTTCTGATGTTTGGAAGAGAGCCTAGGCTACCTATTGACATCTTGTTGGGAGTCTCTACCGATGGTATCAGTCATCGAGATCATTACCGATACGTGGCACGTTTGAAAGAAACGCTTAAGAGTGCTTATCAGCTGGCTGAGGAAAATGCGGCCAAAGTGAATGAAGGAAATAAAAGGAGATTTGATCTTCGAGTAAGATACCGAGAATTGAACCCTGGGGACCATGTTCTGCTACGGAATTTGGGAGCATCTGCAAAACATAAGCTGGCTGATCGATGGCGGAGTCAACTCTTTACAGTGGTAGATCGGTTGCCTGGAATACCAGTCTACAAGATAAAAGGACGGGACGGGAGGATCAGGACTTGGCATAGAAATCATTTGTTGCCTGTACCTCAGATTGATGGTATGGATATCTCCAATGATGGCTCGGCCTGCGATTCTCCACAGTCCTTAGCCGATATTCCACCTGACCTTCCTGAAACTCCTGAGAGTGATTGGACTGTGGCTCCTGAAGTTCCTAGATCACCAGTATCTTCTCCTTCAGGGAGACCTATGAACCCTCAAACTCCAGAATTCGTACCTAGATCTGTGTCTACAGATGAGCAGGGATCTAGCTCTCCTACGCCACCAGCACCATCCCCTCCCATGGCAGACAACCCTAGTTTAGGGCCTGGACATGCTAGTTTACCTCAGAGAGAGGTACGGAGAGGAGAGAGAATTAGACACCCTCCACCTATGCTGACATATGATAGTTTGGGGGACCCCAGATTTACTACTCAGCCTCATTTATACCATGCTTGGGTGGGTGCAGTGTCCACTTTGGTCAATATGTTACCAATTTTCGCTCCTGCTGGCATGTATACCTATTAACCTGTTGTGACTCTGTAAATGCAAAAGCAACCATATTGATATTGTCATTGGTAATGTTGACTGTATACTATGACTTTGTATGTCTTTGACGTGACGTAAAGATTTCACCAGAGGGAGAGTGTAGGGAACTGCCATTTCTACTAGTATATAATGTATCTGGCTTCTTTGCCCCTGCAGTTTGGCTTCAGAGACCCCAGGCATTTAGTGCAAGTTTTGTTTTGTAAATACAGTGAGTCAGACACATGTGAGGCAGAGCTGCTGGGGGGAGAGATGTGAGCAGAGCTGCTGAGAAAGACATGTTATGTCTGGGGGAGTCTAAGAGCCACTTGTTCCTCTTTACTTCACAGTATATAGTTAGGTATGTGTTACCCCCTATATACTCACAGGACCTAGCTAGTAACCGTAGTTAGGGATCCATATATATATATATATAGTTCAGGGCAGTGATAGGTTAGGCTTCCGAAGGCCAATTAGCTAGTTAGAGGCCCGGTGGCACTAGTAGTTTAGCTGGCAGGTTAAGGACTCAGTGTTAGGGTAGTCAGGCCTGCATCTACTGCCATCACCGTCGCCCTGTTTGCTGCCTGTGAAGAATCTCACCATCATCATCTCCTGATCCCCCCCCCCCTCCCTCCTCCCCCCACACCCCCCGGGCCCCCCCCCCCCCCCCGGGGCCCCCCCCCCCCCTCCCGCGGCCGGGGGTTTTTTGCGCTGGGCTCTTGCTATATATCTATATATATATACCCGGGTATATAACCTAAGACGGTTGAGGACTTGCTGGTTGTTGTAGTATTGCTGTGTTCTGAGTATATTGTATGTATGTATTATTACCCTGTTGATTCTTATAAAGCTACTGTTATAACCTTATGTGGTATCTGTATGTATTCTTCAGACTGTGAGATTAGTACAGTGATCCTTGTTAAGGCTACTAACTGTACTTCATGGGTAAGTCCCAGGAAGAGATCCTCCCTGTAATACAGAGGCTCTATCCTGGGTGGAGGCACTGATATATTTCATATATGTTCCCACTCTTCCCTTCAGCGAAGGCTTCAGGTCCCATTATACACACAGGTCAGCGCCAGAGTCTGTTGCGGGAGGGATAATACTCATACCCCCCCCCCAAATAGGGCTACATAATTATGTCTACAGGTTATGCAGACAGTCAGAGTAAACAATATCTACATAATTAACAATGTCTCCACCGTAGATATAGTAGATAAAATTTTATAGTAGATAAAATTCTATCAAATCCCTCTCTAGATATATGCTGAACTGATAATAAGGTTTCATTGTTGATACTACACCAACTTCTTACTTTTTTTTTGGATTGAGATGAAGAAAAAGAAGATAATTGTTTATGTTGTAGTTCTAATCTAGATGCCTGTTTAGACATCAGTAACATTACAGTAAAATAGTATGCTCATATTAATAATAATTGACACTGTGGGAGGACACAGCAAGTCAAGAAAAGTGACTAGTCCTAAAAATCAACATGTAGACCACTATGCCACCAGGCAAAATTGTTACCAATGTGACCTCTTCACCCCCCCCCCCCCAAAAAAAAAGTAATAATATACTAATTATTGAAAGTTCTGCTGGCCTAAGACAGGGGTAGGCAACCTTTTATGTACAGGGTTTAAATGTAAGTAAAATCTAATTTGACATATAGCTGTAATACAGAGAGGAGATTACCAAAATGTTACAGCTGGTCGATTTTTTTTTTTTTCATTTTCACTGCATGTTTTTTTTATACGGTTCCATTGCAGTTAAATAAAAAAAAAATAAAATAGAATAGTGAAGCATGATGTGCTTTTTTGAGCATTCGAATGCCATAGCACCCAATACACAGTGTTAGGTCCCTTACTGTGTTTATACACACTAATATACTCCTTATTGCAACCAATACACAGTATAATGCTGCATATAGCCCATATACACAGTAAGATGCCCCTTAATGCCGTCCAATAAACACCATAATGTAATACAGTATCCTTATACACAATATAATGCTGCATATAGCCCCTATACGCAGTAAGATGCTCCTTAGTGCCATCCAATACCCAGGATAATGTCACACAGTGTCCTTATGCACAGTATAATAGAGAAAGAGAAATGGAGACGTGGAGGACGGTAGACCTGGAAAAAGTGAAAACGGGAGACCGTGAAAACAGGTAAACCTATACACATTATAATACTCATTATTGCCCCCATACACAGTATGATACCCCTTAGTGCCCTTATACACATCATAATAGAGATAGAAATAAATTGAGACGTGGAGGACAGGTGATGTGTACTATTGGATACGTGTACAACGGGAGACGTGGACGGCAAACGACCAGGAAACCTGGAAAAAGGGAATTCAGGTCAAGCAAAAACAAATTATAATGGTCATTGCTGCCCCTATATACCGTATGAATCCCCTTAGTGTCGTTATACACAATATAATAGAAAGAGATAAATACAGACCTGTAGGCGGTGAGACCTTGTGGACATGAGACGTTGTGGATGGTAGAGCTGGAGCACAGAACAGTGTGAGGATGAGAAAACTGGAGGACAGGAGACCTTAAAAAGAGTAGAACTGGAAAAGGGTATACCTGGACGTGGAGACCTGTGGAAGTGGAAACCTGTGTGCAGCATCTGTGTTCTGTGTTAAATGTAGTTGTTTGCAGCTTTTCCCCTATTGTTTCTCTCCTGCAGTGTTCAAAACTTGCCTTGGTTCAGCCCTGGCCTATCACAGGCCACTGGGCTGGGTTGAGGGAGATTCCGTTGGCCTGAGTTCTGTCTAGTCAGTTCAGTGTCTTCTTGCCCCCAGAAGCTGGACTGAGGCCAACGGTTACCTTCACAGTCTCCAGGAGAAGTATTATCAGCCTATTTATAATTGTGCTGTTATTTATAAGAGAGGAACTATAATATATAAGGGGACTGGCCAGTGACCCCAGGCTGCTAGGAGCCCCCAATAACTGATTGATCCTGCCTCCGATGCAGGAAGTCAGCCTATGTGTCTGCATAGACTGACATCCTCTATAGACTGCAATAAACGTGGTTCAGGTCTCCTAGTGGGACATAAAAAAAAGTTTAAAAAAAAAGTGCAAAAAAAAAAATGTGTTTAAAAAAATTAATAAATGAATAAAGCCCCCAAAATGCCCTTGTCCTATATAAAATAAACTATATAAAGGAAACCCTAAAAATTAATATAAACAATACATATTTGGTATTGCTGCATCTGTAATAATTTGTACAATAAAACATGAAACATTATTTAACCTGCATGAGAAACGTCATGAAAAAAAACAGAAAAAAAAACGCTGGAAATGATTTTTGCCCATCTTGCCTTACAAAAAATGCTATAAATCAAAAAGTCATACACACATGGACAAAATTGTTGGTACCCCTCGTTTAAGGAAAGAAAAACCCACAATGGTCACAGAAATAACTTGAATCTGACAAAAGTAATAATATATAAAAATTCTATGAAAATGAACAAATGAAAGTCAGACATTAAATTTTTTAAAAAAGAAAACTCATGAAACAGGCCTGGACAGAAATTTTGGTAACCTTAACTTAATATTTTGTTGCACAACCTTTTGAGGCAATCACTGCAATCAAATGATTCCTGTAACTGTCAATGAGACTTCTGCACCTCTCAACAGGTATTTTGGCCCACTCCTCATGAACAAACTGCTCCAGTTGTCTCGGGTTTGAAGAGTGCCTTTTCCAGATAGCATGTTTCAGCTCCTTCCAAAGATGCTCAATAGGATTTAGGTCAGGGCTCATAGAAGGCCACTTCAGAATAGTCCAATGTTTTCCTCTTAGCCATTCTTGGGTCTTTTTAGCTGTGTGTTTTGGGTCATTATTCTGTTGCAAGACCCATGACCTGCGACTGAGACCAAGCTTTCTGACACTGGGCAGCACATTTCTCTCTACAATCCCTTGATAGTCTTGAGATTTCATTGTACCCTGCACAGATTCAAGACACTTTGTTCCAGATGTGCAGCAAAGCAGCCCCAGAACATAAGAGAGCCTCCTGCATGTTTCACACTAGGGACAGTGTTCTTTTCAAGATATGCTTCATTTTTCCATCTGTGAACATAGAGCTGATGTGGCTTGCCAAAAATTTTGATTTTTGTCTTATCTGTCCATAAGACATTCTCCCAGAAGCTTTGTGGCTTGTCAACATGTAGTTTGGCAAATTCCAGTCTGGCTTTTTTAAGTTATTTCTGTGACCATTGTGGGTTTGTCTTTCATTAAATGAGAGGTACCAACAATTTTGTCCACGTGTGTACATACCCCAAAACAGTACCAATAAAAAGAACAGGTCGTCTTACAAAAAATAAACCATTAACCAACTCTGTCAACTGAAAAAAAATAAATGTTACGCATCTCTGAAGATGGTGATGATTAACAAATAATTAATTTATGTCCCCAAATGGGTTTTTGTTCTGCAAAATCAGTAACGCATAAAAAAACATTATAAAGTAGGTATCGCTGTAATTGTACTGACCCGCATAATAAAGGTAACGTATATACTGGCGTATAAGACGACTTTTTAACCCCTTAAAATAATGGCTACAGTGGGGGGTTGTCTTATACGCCGGATATACGGGGGCCGCACTGTGTGAGGTGTTTTTTTTCCCCGTCAGCGCGTAGAGAGCCGCTTCCTGGGACCGCCGCGCATGCGCGGCAATCCGCCTCTCACAGTCATTAGAAGAGGCTTAGTATGCGCTGACGGGGCGGCGCGCTGTATGCTAATGCAGCCGCCCCGTCACAGCGGTCGGCGTCACAGAGCTGGGGGTCACAGGCGGCACTTACAGAAGCATGTCGGATCTTCATTAATATCACAGCATGGATGCGAGGGGAAAGCTGGCGGTGCAGTAACGCCAGATTCCCCTCGCATCCATGCTGTGATATTAATGAAGAGCTTAGCTTTACCGTACATGTTTGAAACAACCTTATGTTTATAAGTGACAGTTTTGCTGCTATATACAGTACCTGCATGTCATATGCATTTGAATTAAAATTAACATGTTGAAATCAAAGCAGACTTTTTTTCATTTGGGAGAGGGGTAGTCTTATACAGTGAGTATATACCAAATTCTATATTTTTAGGGCAGAAGTTGGGGGTCGTCTTATACGCCCAGTCGTCTTATACGCCGGCATATACGGTATGTTACTTATGCTGTACGCTGCATGGCAAAAAAAAAAAAAAAAGGTAAAGAGCTATGCCAGAATTGATGTGTTTTATTTTTTTTTTTTTTTTTTTTTTTTAATCCAACAAAAGAGTTAATAAAATTTAGTCAATAAGTTATAGGCACCCAAAAATTATGTCATTTCAAAAAGAATCTAATCCCGCAAAACACAAGCCCTCCACCAGAAAAATAAAAAGAATATAGCTTGCACAATGTGAAGACAAAAACCCCAAAAATCGCAAAATCATTAGGACATAACTGGTTGTGTCAGAAAGGGAATGTGTAAGCTGTGCAAGTGTATATCAGGGTAACCACCAGATTTAGAGCTTACGAGGAAAGAAACCAGAAGTGACCCCCAGAGTGACCCCCCCCCCCCAATCATAGGAGCTACTTGGGAAAATAGTAGGGAATTTGCTGTTCCCAATGTACCCCGCTTACGTATTAACTTTGTACCATCTGCTGTACATTCACGTCTGGGATACTAATGCTCACTACACCCCATAGCTAGTGGGGGGGGCAGAGAGGGCGGCTGCCCCGGGCCCACTGACTCTGTGGGGCCCACCCTGGGGCCACCATTAATACATCTTTTACTTTTAATTGCAGACACCGATCTAGCTAAAACACTTCCTGCAACTTGGCTGTCTTGTAAACTGCAAGCCACATGAGGCCTGCGGTTTACAAGACAACGAGACCACAGACAGAAGTCTGCTGCTCGGCACAGGCGGGCGCGATGACATCACAATCGCAGGATCGCAGGTAGGTGAGTAAAACTTTTTTTGTTTTGTTTTTAGTTTAGTTGTGGGTATTTTAATAGTATAAGGGGTTGTTAGGAGGGGGGATTATAACTATGAGGGACGTGAGGGAGGGAGGCATATAACTCATCAGCCCTACCGCCCCTGGGGAGATCGGATCACAACCTAGTACATCTCCGACCTGTGTACAAGCCACTTGTACGTAGAGAACCAGCTGTCACCCGCACAGTGAGGATATGGTCCGAGGAGAGTGATGAGGCTCTGAGGGATTGTTTTGACACAACCGCATGGGAAGTTTTGCAGGATTCGTATGGAGAAGATATAGAAGGACTCACACACTGCATAACGGACTACATTAATTTTTGTGTGGACAACACAGTACCCACAAAAGTGGTGAGGTGCTTCTCCAACAACAAACCATGGATTAACTCTGATATAAAAACACTACTTAAGGAGAAAAAGATGGCATTCAGGACAAGAGATAAGGAGGGGTTGAGGGAAGTACAAAAGGAGCTGAGACATCAAATCAGGCAAGGAAAAGCCAGTTATAAAGAAAAAAATGGAAAAGCAAATGGAAAGAAAAGACATAAGGGGGGTCTGGGAGGGGCTTAAGTCAATTTCGGGTCATAAACAGATGGTCTGCCAGATTGAGGCAGATGTTAACTGGCTTAATGAACTAAACCTATTCTTCAACAGATTTGATCACACACCAGCTCCTCCCACCCCAGCATGTCCTTCAGCTCCCCTCACCACAATGACTTCACCCCATTCACCCCATGTGGCTACTTCCCAACAGACCAGTAAATCCAGAAATCTGTCTTTATCTGACCACAGTCTGACCTTCACACGGACCCAGGTGAGGAAGGAGATGAAAAAGATCAAGGCGAGGAAAGCCGCAGGGCCAGATGACATCAGTGCAAGGCTAATTAAGACTTGTGGGGACCAGCTGTGTGGTATAATTACATATATGTATAATATGAGCCTGAGGCAGGAAATAGTCCCTGAATTATGGAAATCTTCTTGTGTGGTACCAGTTCCAAAGAAACCTCACCCTATGGACCTCAACGACTACAGACCTGTAGCACTGACATCCCACTTGATGAAGATCTTAGAGAGATTGGTTCTCACACATCTTCGCCCTCTAGTGAGCCCCGCTATGGACCCTCTCCAGTTTGCTTATCGACCGGGCATTGGGGTAGATGATGCCATCATCCACCTTCTGCACAGGGCTCTGTCTCACCTGGAATAATGTTCTTTGATTTCTCCAGTGCTTTTAACACCATACAGCCCAGGTTACTGAGAGACAAGCTGGGCCTTGCTGGAGTGGACCACCACCTCTCCAACTGGATCCTAGACTACCTCACAAATCGACCTCAATACGTGAGAGCCCAAGACTGTGTGTCAGGTACCGTGATCTGTAATACGGGGGCACCTCAGGGTACGGTTCTCGCCCCTTTCCTCTTCACACTGTACACTGCTGATTTTAGGTGCAACTCATCCAGCTGCTACCTACAGAAGTATTCTGACGACTCTGCAATAGTAGGCCTCATCACAGACGATGATGACAGGGAGTACAGAGAACTGAACCGTTTTTTTGTGGACTGGTGCCACCAGAACCACCTGAAGATTAACGCGGGGAAGACCAAGGAGATGGTGGTGGACTTCCGTAAATGCAGATGCCCTCCAAAACCAGTGGACATCCTGGGGACGGGCATCGAGATTGTGAACACCTATAAGTACCTGGGTCTGCTCCTTAACAAAAAGCTGGACTGGGCAGATCATATGGAGGCCCTGTACAGGAAGGGCCACAGCAGGCTCTACCTGCTTAGGAAGCTGAGAGCCTTTGGAATCCGGGGGGAACTTCTTAGGACTTTCTTCAACTCTGTAGTGGCATCAGCCATCTTCTTTGGAGTGGCCTGCTGGGGGAGCAGTATATCAACCAGGGACAGAAATAAACTTGACAAGCTGATTAGAAGGGCCAGCTCTGTCCTGGGGAGCCCCCTGGACCCAGTGCAGGTGGTGGGTGACAGAAGGATACTGTCCGTGGTGAGCTCCATGCGGGAGAATAACTCCCATCCCATGCATGAGACTGTGATTGCGCTGGGCAGTACTGTCAGTGACCGACTGCTCCACCCTAGGTGTGAGAAGGAGCGCTATCGGAAGTCTTTCCTCCCCACCGCGGTTAGGCTGTACAACCAATACCGACCTAAGCGGAGATCATTACATACAGAGAACTGAAATATCTCTCTGCCTGTTAAATCCCCCCCCCCCCCCCCCGCTACGTCCTATCTGTCTGTCTGCTAGTAATGTAATGCCTCTCACCTTGGAACATTCCTGTACATTGTATTTGTATTTGCATCTGCTTATCTTATCTTATCTTTGCTGCTGTAACACACTGAATTTCCCCACTGTGGGACTATTAAAGGACTATTATTATAAGGGAGGAGGCATTATGAACATAAGGGGGGTCATTTATATAAATGTTATTGGGGGCATTATGAATACAAGGAGGTATTTATATTAGGGGGCATCATTTATATTAGGAGGCATTATGAACATAAGGGGGTGGTCATTGATATAAGGGGTCATTACAGGTGCAGTATTTATGTCAGGGGGCAATTAATTTAATAATAATAATATGAAGGGGCAATTAATTTAATTAATGTGGCACTTGGGCTTTATTAAGACCAAGGCTCCACGTAGTGGGCCACAGCAAAAAAGCATTGCAGTGAAAACCGCGACAGTAACACATTGTGGTTTTTCACGTAACACTTTTCAAAGAAGGTCCATAGAGGTTTCCTCTGCAGACTTTCTGCTTCTAATATACCAATAGGTAAACCGCCAGTGTTTCCGTAGGTATAATTGACATGCTGCAATTTCCAAAACAGCAAGGGTTTTGGAAATCGCAGCATGTCCGCTGCACATATTTTTCCGCAATATGTGGATGGGATTTGCAGGAACTGTAAAATGCCGAGTTTTTTCCTGTGGCGTTTTCGCCATGTGGGGCCCCATCCCATCCCCACTTTGCGGTAAAATACGCACAGTGGACACCCTGTGATTTCCAAAGCAGTTGCGGTTTTGGAATTCGCAGCATACCTATGGAAACGCCAGTGGTTTAGATATAATTGAAGCAGAAAGTCCGCAGAGGAAACCTCTGCAAACTTTCTGTGCAAAGCACTACAGAAAGAAACGCGATGCGTCGCCACCGCGGTTTTTCCCACAGCGCTTTTTTGCTGCAGGTCGCCAAGTGGGGCCTTAGCCATAAGCTCATTTTTATTGATGATCTATCCTCAGAATAGATCATCAATAAGAGATAAGTGATTCCCCACTGACTAGCTGTATCAAGGGGCCATGGAGTCTGTTTATATCACATGCTGTCTGTTCATACAGTAATGACTGTGTGATGTAATTCCAGCCTTGTCAAATAGACAAGGCTGTAGTTACATTACATGGCCGCTATGAGATGAATGACACTATGTAAACAGAGAAGGGGCCACAATGCTTACACAGGTACCACTGTCCATTCAAACAGCTGATCCTGGGGGTCCCGGGTATTGGAATCCCACAATTTTTTTTTACCTTTTAATTATTTTAAATTCTGTTAATTATATTAAATTATGTTAATAAAATCTGTGAAATAACTGTGGCATCAAAATGCTCACTATACCTCTTGATATGTTCTGTGAGAGGTGTAACTTCTAAAATGGGGTCACTTTTTGGTGGTTTCCATTGTACTGGTACTTTAGGGGCTCTGCAAATGCGACATGGCACCTGAAAACTATTCTAGCAAAATCTGCCCTCTAAAAGCCAAATAGCTCTCTTTCCATTCCAAGTCCCCCCCCCCCATGTACCCATACAGCATATTACGACCACATTTGGAATATTGCTGCATTCATGAGCAATTGTTTAACAAACTGTGGGGTCAGAGGCGTAGCTAGCGGGGGGGACAGAGGGGCGGCTGCCCCGGGCCCACTGATTTTTTGGGGCCCACCCCGGGGCCGCCATTGATACATCCTTTATTTCTAACTAGATTGGTGTCTGCAGTTACAATGCTTCCTGGTGCTTAACTGTCTTGTAAACCGCAAGCCACTTCAGGCCTGCGGTTTACAAGACCCCGAGACCACAGACCGACGTCTTCTTTTAAGCACAGGCGGCGCGATGTTGAGACGTCATGCGCGTGGACTGGGAGGAAGCGGCGGCTCCGTTCATCATCATCGCAGGTAGGTGAGTATGACTTTTTTTTTGTGGGTATATTAATAGAATAAGGGGTGGTTAGGAGGGAGAAATCTAACTATAAGGGAGGATTCATTAGGGGGCATTATGACGATGGGGGGGTCATTTATATAAGGGTTATTACAGGGTATTATAAATACAAGGGGGGAGGTTATTTATATAAGGGGCCATTAGGGGGCATCATTTATATTAGGAGTCATTATGAACATAAGGGGGTGGTCATTGATATAAGGGGTCATTAGAGGTGCAGTATTTATGTCAGGGGGAATTGGGCATAATATGAGGGTCAATTAATTTAATTAAAGTTGCACTTGCACCTTATTAAGACTAAGGCCCCACGTAGCGGGCTGCAGCAAAAAAAGAGCTGCAGGAAAAACCGTGGCGGTAACGTTGTGGTTTTTCACGCAGTGCTTTTCACAGAAGGTCCGCAGAGGTTTTTCCTGTGGACTTTCTGTTTTCAATACACCTATATGGAAACCGCCAGTGTTTCCATAGGTATAATTGACATGCTGCAATTTCCAAAACCGCAACAGTTTTGCAAATCGCAATGTGTCTGCTGCACGTATTTTTCCGCAGTGTGTGAATGGGATTTGCTAGAATGTTGCGGTTTTTTTCAGTGGGTTTTCGCCACATGGAGCCCTTATCCCTACTTTGCAGTATAATATGCGCAGCGGATAATCTGCGATTTCCAAAACAGTCGGTGTTTTGGAAATCACAGAATGTCAATTATACCTACGGAAATGCTGGCGGTTTCTCTATAGATATAATTGAAGCAGAAAGTCTGCAGAGGAAACCTCTGCTGGAAGAACCGCAATGTATCGCCGCTGTTGTTTTTCCCAGAGCTGTTTTTTGCTGCGGGACGCCACATGGGGCCTTAGCCTTAAGGTGTTTTCCAGCTCATTTTTATTGATGATCTATCCTCAGAATAAAACATCAATAAGAGATAAGTGATTCCCCACTGATCAGATGTATGAAGGTCCCCGGCGCCTGTTTATATCACACGCTGTCTGTTTATAGTGACCGTGTGATGTAATTCCAGCCTTGTCACATAGACGTGTATAGGATGAGGCTGTACAGTAGTTACATTACATGGCCGCTATGAGATAACACTATGTAAACAGAGAAGGGGTCACGGCGCTTACACAGATACCACGGTTCATTCAAACAGTTGTTCCTTGGGGGTCCCGGGTATTGGAACCCAAAAAATTTTTTTTTCCCTTTTTTTTCCTTTTTAATTAAGAAACACCTGGGGCATTATTAATAAGGGGCAAATTATTTAAAGAGGACCTTTCACGTCCTCATGTATATGCGGTTTTACATACCGCTAGAAAGCCAACAGCGCGCTGAATTCAGCACACTGCCGGCTTTCCCGTTATATGCCCCGGGGCTGGAGATATCGGGGGTCTAAATTTCACCGTTCACTGTCAGAATGGCGTTCCTGACTGTTTAGCTGCGCTGTGAGGAACGCCCTCCCTGACTGTGCTCTTCCATAGACTTGCACTAGGGGGGGGGGGGGCGTTCCTCACAGCTCAGCGTCATCACTGGGCTGAGTACACCCCAGTACAATTCTATGGACGGGTACTGTAAGGGAGGGCGTTCCTCACAGTGCAACTAGACAGTCAGGAAAGCCCTTCTGACAGTGAACGGTGAAATTTAGACCCCGATATTTCCAGCCCCGGGACATATAACGGGAAAGCCTGCAGTGTGTTGAATTCAGCGCACTGTCGGCTTTCTAGCTGTATGTAAAACAGCATGAGGACGTGAAAGGTCCTCTTAAAGGGGTGCAAAGGGAAGTTATTAGTTTAAAGATGCACTTGGGGGTATTATTCATTATGGGAGGTTATATTATATATTTTATAATTGGGGTAGAAGCAGGATGGGGGCTTTGTGTAGGTGAGGACAATATGGGTCAGGTGCTTGGAAAAGTGAGGAGCCAAAGATGTCTATGTTGCAAACTTTACAGAGACTGGAAGAAGTGGTCATGGCCGTCCAGATGAAAGAGATGCTGAATGTGAACGATTAGTCAGAGACGTTACTGGTAAGTCACTAAATGCTACTGCCCTGTATTCACCTAAATCGTCTGCACAGCCCTGTGTAGAGCCGCTATATACCACTATACGCTCACCGTATACTGATAGTATCGGTATACAAACATGTCCAAGTAGGGGGCCCACTTAGACATGTTCGCCCCCCCTGTGCTAAACCCCTAGCTACGCCTCTGTGTGGGGTGCTTTTTCACCTTTAGCCCCTTGTGAAAATGAAAACTTTGGGTATAAAGTGACATTTCAGTAATTATTCATTTACATGTTCCAATGTTAATAAAATCTGTGAAAAGGCTGTGGGGTCAAAATGCGCACTATACCCCTTGATGAATTCTGTGAGGGATGTAGTTTCCAAACTGGTGTCACTTTTTGGGGATTTCCATTGTATTGGTACTCTAGGGGCTCTACAAATGAGACATAGCACCTGAAAACTATTCCAGCAAAATATTATTTTCAAATTCTGTGTCGCTCTTTCCCTTCTGTGAGCTGCCGTGTGCCCAAACTTCAGTTTACACCCAAATGTGGGGTATATCTGTGCTCAGGAGAAATTGCATAACAATCCGTGAGATGGATTTTCTCCTTTCACCCTTTGTGAATGTGTTTTAGGGCAAAATGAATGTATTATTGAAAAAAAATTAAATGTCTAAATTTCACCTCGATATTGTTTTAATTACCGTGAAATGCTTAATGAGTTAACAAACTTCCCAAATACAGTTTTGAATTATTTGAAGGGTGCAGTTTTGAAAATGGGGTGATTTATGGGGGTTATTATATAAGCCTTTATAATTTCCTTCAGAAATGAAGTGGTCCCTCAAAAATTAGTTTGGATATTTTCTTGTAAATGTTGAAAATCACTGTTACACGTCTAAGCCTTCTAAGTCCAAAATAAATTAAAGGATGATTGCCGCAACCCAGATGGAGGAGACTGGAGGATGGTAGTAGTAGTGGTGGATGCTGTGCCACCTAGCAGGCCAAACACACTCACCAACTACTCCAGTCCCACTCCTGGGCAGGACAAAGTCGAGGGGGGTCCTTGCAGCACTACCGGATGGTGGTGGTAGTAGTTCTTTCCCCCGGGGCGCTTCCAGTTGGAGAGGGGACCTCTTCTCTCTGAGCCAGTGTGGTGTAGGTCAGATGGGCCCTGATGGTGATGCAGGCACGACACAGGAGTCAGCAGTGCAGGTGAACCAGAAACAGCCTTTATTTGGCAACAGGAACAAAAGGTAATGGCAGCTTCCAAATGGGGGTAGTAGTTCTACAGTTTCCAACCCCAGCCTTGGTTCTAGGAGGGTGCCCAGGGATGATACAGGCTCTGCAGTATAGTTCTCCTCTCATGCATCTCCCCGCTAGGTATCCTGGGGATGGAGTTACAGGGAGTTCTGACAGGGATCTGGTTACCTGTATACTAGGCCTGAGCAAATTCCTCCTGTCAGGGTCCTCTCCTGCTCCTCCTGGCACGGCACCTAAAGTGTCCAAAAGTACTGACAGCACTTCTCCCTTGCTCAGGGCTGTCTTTAGTTGAGCCTGGAGCTAGTGACATCCCTCCTGAGGCTGTGAAGGTGACCGTTGACCCTCAGTCCAGAGGCTGTGGCAGGCAAGCTCTGCACACCTTCTCCAGCTAACTGCACACACTAGACTGAAGACCAACCGTCGCCGGGGAGATGTGATCTCCCTACAACCCTGCCCAGTGGCCTGTGATAGGCCAGGGCTAAACCAAGGCAAGGTTTTGAACACCGCAGACAGGAACAATGCTGAGGGAAAAGCTGCAACAATACATGTAACATAGAACGGGACGTACCAACACAAAACCCAGCGGCACATAGAAAAACAAATTAAAGCAGCAGCCTCTGGGATGCTGCATGATTACAAGATGATGCCATTATAAATCAGAGATATGGTAGATAATATTTATGTATTTGGGTGGTATGACTATCTGTCTGAAAAGCAGAGCATTTCACATTTTGAAAATTGCGATTTTTTTTTTTTTTCAAAATTTTCATCAAATATTCTTTTTTTTTATAAATAAATACAATTATATTGATCAATGTTTACCACTAACATGAAGTACAATGCATCATGAAAAAACATTCTCAAAATCACTTGTGTAAATTAAAGCGTCTCAAAGTTATTGCCATATAAAGTGACACATGTCAGTTTTGAAAAATGTGTCCATAAGGCACTTTTAGAGTGTGTCCTTAAGGGGTTAATATACAGTGCCTTGCGAAAGTATTCGGCCCCCTTGAACTTTTCAACCTTTTGCCATATTTCAGGCTTCAAACATAAAGATATAAAATTTTAATTTTTTGGTGAAGAATCAACAAGTGGGACACAATTGTGAAGTGGAACGAAATTTATTGGTTATTTTAAACTTTTGTAAAAAATAAAAAACTGAAAAGTGGGGTGTGCAATATTATTCGGCCCCTTTACTTTCAGTGCAGCAAACTCAATCCAGAAGTTCAGTGAGGATCTCTGAATGATCCAATGTTGTCCTAAATGACTGATGATGATAAATATAATCCACCTGTGTGTAATCAAGTCTCCATATAAATGCACCTGCTCTGTGATAGTCTCAGGGTGCTGTTTAAAGTGCAGAGAGCATCATGAAGACCAAGGAACACACCAGGCAGGTCCGTGATACTGTTGTGGAGAAGTTTAAAGCTGGATTTGGATACAAAAAGATTTTCCAAACTTTAAACATCCCAAGGAGCACTGTGCAAGCGATCATATTGAAATGGAAGGAGTATCAGACCACTGTAAATCTAAACTTTCATCTCAAACAAGGAGAAGACTGATCAGAGATGCAGCCAAGAGGCCCATGATCACTCTGGATGAACTGCAGAGATCTACAGCTGAGGTGGGAGAGTCTGTCCATAGGACAACAATCAGTCGTACACTGCACAAATCTGGCCTTTATGGAAGAGTGGCAAGAAGAAAGCCATTTCTCAAAGATATCCATAAAAAGTCTCATTTAAAGTTTGCCACAAGCCACCTGGGAGACACACCAAATATGTGGAAGAAGGTGCTCTGGTCAGATGAAACCAAAATCGAACTTTTTGGCCTCAATGCAAAACGATATGTTTGGTGTAAAAGCAACACAGCTCATCACCCTGAACACACCATTCCCACTGTCAAACATGGTGGTGGCAGCATCATGGTTTGGGCCTGCTTTTCTTCAGCAGGGACAGGGAAGATGGTTAAAATTGATGGGAAGATGGATGGAGCCAAATACAGGACCATTCTGGAAGAAAACCTGTTGGAGTCTGCAAAAGACCTGAGACTGGGACGGAGAATCTGTCCTGAATCCAATCGAGAATCTGTGGAAAGAGCTGAAAACTGCTGTTCACAAACGCTCTCCATCCAACCTCACTGAGCTTGAGCTGTTTTCCAAGGAAGAATGGGCAAGAATTTCAGTCTCTCGATGTGCAAAACTGATAGAGACATACCCCAAGCGACTTGCAGCTGTAATTGCAGCAAAAGGTGGCGCTACAAAGTATTAACTTAAAGGGGCCGGATAATATTGCACGCCCCACTTTTCAGTTTTTTATTTTTTACAAGAATTTTAAATAACCAATAAATTTCATTCCACTTCACAATTGCGTCCCACTTGTTGTTGATTCTTCACCAAAAAATTAAAATTTTATATCTTTATGTTTGAAGCCTGAAATGTGGCAAAAGGTTGAAAAGTTCAAGGGGGCCAAATACTTTCGCAAGGCACTGTATGTATATTTTCCATTTCCCTTTATGATATGGTTTGTGATTCCCTTCTTATATATCTCCATTGGAATCTCCATTCCCCTCCCTCCTTCCCCTCTCCATTTGTTTCTTTTTTTTCCTGCCCCTTTATCCCTCTATTTTTTTTTTTTTTTCTCTTCTTATCATGCTGTACCTTATTGCTTTTGTATATGGTCTTTTTTATTTGCTCCCTGTAAGGGGTTTTATATCTTGTATTTGAATGGCATCTTTTTATAACTTCTTTAAAGGGGTTGTCCGGGATAAAATAAAATTAAACCCTAAACTAAACCCCCTCCCCCCGCCTAACTTCTAATTTACTTAGTTTAAAAAAAATCTATAATTACCCAAATCGCCACAGGCACACTTTCTGATAATCCGGTGACGTTCCATTTCCCCGTTTCCAGAAACTGAGCATCACCAATACTACCTCCCCCGCATCATACTTACCTGTTTTCAGTCTTCAGTCTTCAGTCTTTAGTCTTCAGGGCACGAAACATCACTACCTTTGTTTCTGCTGGCGCCTGCACCATAGAGCCAGTGATTCTAGCTCTATTATACAATTACTGGCAGAAGTGAAGAGCTGAAAGATCCTGCCTACCACGCATGCGCAAAAGGTCCACAGAAGAAGAAGCCGGCGGGACAGAAGAAACTCATCTCCAGGACACAGAAGACAGGTAAGTATGATGGGATGGAGGGGGGGCTGAGTTAGTTAGGTAGGTAGGTAGGTAGGGCCAGTAGTCTGTGGGCTAGCTAGGGAAACAGGGAGGGAGTGTGAGAGAGGTAGGGGGAGGGAGAGGGGGGATCTGTGTGCACAGAAATGCATCATGGTAGATGTAGGTTAAGACAACAGGAAGCTACTCGTGTAAACAAATGCAGAAGATGCCAGGAGCTCCCATAGAAACTAAAATACCTTTTTTTAAAAAAAAATAAAATCTGGAAAACCCCTTTATTAAAACCTTTTTTGATACTAAAAGAATAATTAAGGAAGCATACATCAAGGGAGAGAGAATAATTGCCAAGGAAAGTAGAAAATAATCCAAAATTATTCTTCAAGTACATAGACAATAAGTAAGTAAAAACTGACAATCTGGGTGTAATGGTGGAGTAGAATGAGGAAAATGCAGATATATTAAGCCTTCTTCTCTACTTTATTTACATAAGAAAATCCAAAGATCAAATGTATGATTATGGAAATGTAAATTCTCCATTAAATGTTACCTGTTTAACCCAGGAGGAAGTGAGGCACCACCTTAAAAATGCTCAAATAGACAAATTGTCAGGTCCAGATGGCATAAACCCCCAAATTCTGAGGGAATTATGCATAGTGATAGACAGACTCTTATATCTAATATTTAAGGATTCAGTAATAACCGCGTGTTTTCCACAGTATTGGTGCATAGCAAATATGTGGCCAATATTCAAAAAGGGATCTAAAAGTGAACCCGGAAACTATAGGCAAGTAAATTCTACTTCAGTGGGGGGTAAGATATTTGAAGGTTTTCTAAGAGATGCTATCCTGGAGTATCTCAATGAAAATAATCTTATATTGCCCAATAATCATGGGTTTATGAAGAATTGGTCCTGTCAGACTAATCTGATCAGCTTCTATGAAGAGTACAGTTCTAGACTGGACATGGGTAGTGCAGCGAACGTGGTGTATCTGGATCTTTCAAAGGCTTACATAAAAGCTTGGTATATAAAATGAGAATGTTAGGACTGGGGGAAGACATACGTTTTTGGGTTCACAACTGGATCAGTGATAGGAAACAGGGGGTGCTTATTAATGGGAAATACTCATACTCGGTCACAGTCACCAGTGAGTTGCCATAGGGGTCAGTATTGGGTTGTCTCCTTTTTAATATGTTTATTAATGACCTGATAGATGGTTTACAGAGCTTGGTTTCCATATTTGCAATTGATACTAAACTCAAAAATGAGGAGGATAGTAGAATATAACAGAGATCTAGGGAAGTTGGAAGCATGAGCAGAGACTTGGTAAAGTAAGTTTCATGTAGAAAAATGAAAGGATGTTTGGTTGAAGTAATAAAATGTATGATTATGTAGTTAATAGTAAATTACTGGGTAAGACTGCCATTGAAAAAAAATGGGGATTTTGGTGGGCAGTAAACTTACCTATGGTGACCAGTGAAACATACCTGCTGCCAAGCCAAATAAAATTATGGAATGCATCTATACAGTGCTGAGAGACAGGTCCCAGAAACCGAAATGCCTGCACCCACACCAGATAGACTTTGCTGAATTTGGGGTACAAATTATCACCACCAGAAACTGAGAAATAATTTATCCACTAACTGAGATTAAAACCACAACTCACAATTAACTTACAAGATCGATCAAGATCAGGAGGATAAATCAGGAAAGCAAATGTCCATGGCCAATGGTCAGTTCCAGGAGGTCACATCAGAGGCAGAATCAGAAGACTTTCAGATTACGAAAATCAAAGCAAGGGTCAGTTCCAAGAGGTCACGTCAGAGGCAGAATTAGGAGACAAATGGTTTTACAATATAAAACAAGTGTCAGTATAAAGCTATCCAGTCCCAGCTCATGATGTATCTTCAAAAAAATGCAAAGATGCAAAAAAATGCTAGGAAATCTTTAAAAAGTAGCAAGAAAAAAAACAAAGTACATAAGGCTATTTCTAATTTCCTACTAAATAAACTGTAACAAAAGCACTGTGAAAAGTATCTGTAGCAAGGTTGCAAAAGAAAACTATGGTCTTATTCACATGTCTGCATTTTGTAGACATGTGATCGTTGTGATAATCAAGAACTCCATGCAGACCTTAACGGGTGCATGCAGACCTCCATTCTTTTTCCACAGACTGTCTATAAAAAAGAGAGGAGACATGCTCTATTTTCAGACCATAGAACTCCATTAAAGTCTATCCAATCTCATCCATAACTTGGCAGTGAGTGGAGAACCATGTGACTGTACATGTCACGGAGCCATCACTATAGTGTCCCACTGCACTCTGCAAACTAACGCATGTGGTGGAGGAGGCTGAGTGAGGTGTACAGCCACATGGTCCTCCACTCACTACCAAGCTATGGATGAGATTAGTGTGTGCAGGTGCCAGAGGCTGACAAAATGGGGGAGGAGTGATCATCAGGAACGAAACACACAGGACAGAGTTGAGAAATACTGTTTGGGGCACTTAATGAGGCATTAAAATATGTGGGGACAACTGATGGGTTTTATACTCGTGGGGGACACAAATGAAGCATCATACTGTGTGGAAAACTTATACTGGGGCATAATAATGTGTATAGGGGCACTAAGGAGCATTATACTGCATATAGGAGCAATAAGAAGCATTATGCTGTGTATAGGGGGCAATAAGGAGCATAGGGGACACTAAGAGGCATTATACTGTATATAGGGGCAATAAATTACATTATACTGGGTATGAGTGATACAAAGGGGCATTATACTGTATATAGGGGCAATAAGGAACATTGTACTGTGTATAGGGCAAACTAAGGGGCATTATACTGTGTATAGGGGCACTAAATAACATAATACTGTGTACAGGGACTGGGAGATTATATATATATATATATAAATATATATATATATATATATACATACATAATCATGACAGTCTACAAGCATGGCAATATTACTGGTCACATGCATAAAAAAATAAATATATATATAATGCATGCCTGTCTCTAAGTGCAAGCATGCATTATATATTTGCATATATAATGTATGCTTGTACTTAGAGACAGGGCTAGGAGACTAGGCAGACAAGAAGACAGCACAACATTGAAGTTGGGGAGCACAAGGTCAACATCAGGGAGATGAGTGCCAGCAAGTCTCACCTCTACTGATTACTGTAGTTCTCTACAGCAGCTAGCAGTGGTTCTTAAAAAGTGAAGTCTTGGGGGCGCACATCTCGGGAGCACACAAACCCTCCCATAGCAACAGCAGCACTAGAAATCCATAGAGTGTCTCTGCTGTCACTACAGATTCCTCTTAGCAATGAGCCTGTACAGGAGAAGTAATTGTCAAGGAGGCAAACACAGAGAGGGGAAGCACACAGCAGCATAGCAGGCAAAGATTACTGCCATGTAATCAGGGTCGTAATGATCGCGGCCGCAACCAGAAGGGCCCGAAGGGATACAGGGCCCTCAGCCAGCTGAAGATGGCCGGGCCCCAGACCACATGATAGCAGTCGGGGAAAGCCTGGTTTCCTGACCGCTATACATATTGTTAATGGAAAGGGACCCCTTTCCAATAGATTCCTGCCCAGGGGAGGTGACTAAAAATGAGAAATATTTATACTCACCTTTCCTGGGCTTCTGACAGTCCACAGCATTCTCTCTGGGGCTCTTCTGGCCAGTTACTGAGGTAATGATGTAATAACATCAGAGCGCCCCACGTGTCCACTGATGCCTAATCACAGGCCCTAGCAATGATGTCTGGGGCAGGTTACCTCAGTGGCATGCAGAAGAAAACCAAGGAAGATGCTGAAGAGAGCCAGGCTGAGCTTGGATGCCCAGGAGAGGTGAGGCAAGGTGAGTATAAATGTTTATTATTTTTAACCACTTCCTCTGGGCCTCTACTTATTATATTCTGGGGTTTAAGGAGACCCCAGAGTATAATAATAGCACCAAAGTGAAGGAAGAACCTCACAAATATTCTTTGAATTTCATGGAGTTCACCTGAAGTGGCTCTAGGGCGGCTCTTGGGAGCATTTTATACTGTGTGGGAGCCACTGTGGAGCATATAATACTGTGTGTGGTCACTGTGGAGCATATAATACTGTGGGGGGCCACTGTGGAGCATTTAATACTGTATGGGGTCCACTGTGGAGCATATTATACTGTGTAGGGTCACTATTAAGCATATTGTTCTGTGTGTGGGCCACTGTGGAGCATACTATACTGTGTGGGGGCCACTGTGGAGCATATTATACAGTGTAGGGTCACTATTAAGCATATAGTACGGTCTGTGGGCCACTGTAGAGCATATTATACTGTGTGGGGGCCACTGGGGAGCGTATTATATTGTGCAGGAGCCACTGTGGAGCATATAATACTGTGTGTGGTCACTGTGGAGAATATATTACTGTGTGGGGCCACTATGGAGCATTTAATACTGTATGGGGTCCTCTGTGGAGCATATTATACTGTGTAGGGTCACTATTAAGTATATAGTACTGTCTGTGGGCCACTGTGGATCATACTATACTGTGTGGGGCCACTGTGGTGCATATTATACTTTGTGGGGGCCACTGTGGAGCATATAGTATTGTTTGTGGGCCATTGTAGAGCATATTATACCATGTGGGGGCCACTGGGGAGCGTATTATACTGTGTGGGGGCCACTGTGGAGCACATTATACTGTGTAGGGGCCACTGTGAAGCATATTATATGTGTGGGGCTTCTTCACTATTCACATCACATCCCATCTGCTTTGTAGCAGCTGTGCGCTTTTAGTACAGGCTGTAATAACATTGCATGGTGATTATAAAACAGATACTGTGCAATGTAAATAGCGAAGGAGTTACGGCACTCGCAAAAGCACCACAGTAACTTCAAACAGTTGATCAGCAGGGGCCCCAGGTGTTGGACCCCTACTGATCTCATAGATCTCTTAGACTGTTAGGAACCTGTAGATCAGCTGTTTCCCACAGCACGCAGCTCCCAGTATTGTTTACATGCCTGGCACTGCATGGCTCACTCATTGTATTCTTGACAAATGCAGTTGTGAGTACTAATGCTGTATCCCTTTCAAGTATCTGAGATAATGCTGCAGCACCCGTAACTGTCACTATCAAGAATTCACTGTAGGGAGGGAATAAGGGGCCCTGGACAAAAGTTTGCACCGGGGTCCACAAAACTTTAGTTACGCCACTGCAGGTAATAAATGTATATTGAAAAGTTGGTTACCTTCAGAGAGTGCAAGTTTTTGAACTTTACAGGTACACTTTAATGGCAATCATGAAGTCAGATTCAATCTTTAAAAACAAAACAAAACAAACACTGGAAAACGCTTACTTACATTTTGCTGACAAAATACAATCTTATTTTTGGAATACTTAGTCTAGACGCACACGAAAGTGGTGCAAAACGGCTGTGAAAAACAATCAGAAATCTTGCACCCTAGGGGTGGCCGTGATGAGGCCCCAAGTTGTGGAAATGCAGCTTTTTTTGGCTGAAGATTTTGTTGCGGTTTTTGAGCCAAAGCCAAGAATGTCTACAAAAAGAATGGGAAATATATAGGGAAATATATAAGTCTACCTTCTGCTCAATCCACTCTTGGCTTTGGCTCAAAAAAACTCTGCAAAATCTGTAACAAAAAAACTGCATTCCTGCCAGGGCCCCACGTGGCATAAACACCATGCCAAAAAACGTTTTACAGTCCCTGCAACTGGAATGGAATTCTAGTGAAAAATACATTGCAGAAAAATACCTGCAGCAGAAATGATTTCCAAAACCGTTGCATTTTTGGAAATCGCAGCTGTGAACCGAGAGCAAGGCAGGTGGTTTGGACTCCGCAACCAGAAATGAACGCACACGCGGTAGTTCAAGAAAAGAATATATATTTACTATAAGTTAATAAAGGCTATTTGAAGGTAAAATGACAGGGATAAAGACAAGCAAAATATACAATATAGCATGAACAATTTCAAGGCAAATTCTGCAATGGTTTCTACTTTTACTCTGTCCACTTCTGCAGTATGGACACTGAATGAACAATATACTCAAAACTATCCCTAACTGACCCTGACATCACATTTGGGTGCACCCCCTTTTCCCCAGTGGTCCAGGTGGACCGCTTACAGTCCGTAGAAGCGCGCGGTGGGGCCCAAAGTCGTTCCTTTCTTTTATAGTGAAGCGTTCTCTCCTCACTGTTATCAGGATCTTGGGAGAAATGAAGTCCTCTTTAACAGGGAAACCCAATGAATGCAATGTAATCCAACAGCAGGTTCCACTCAGCACACTGACAGTCCTGCCGAATCCATACACTGAGCTGGGATGTAAGCCGGGATTTAGCAGGTGCTGTCCAGTACATCAACAGCACTGCGAGTCTCTATCTGTGGTATCCATATACACAGTCACAATGTCAGTCTCACTGATCAGCCACTGAGCACAGTTCCTTTCACGTGGACTCACTAGTCCTGTTGTCTCTTTACACTCTGTTTGTCTCTGGACCAAGATACAGCTTAGCTGTACAGAAAAATATCCACACCAGTTCAACACAGCACAGACACCTGTCTTCTCTCTTGCCAAGATGGCTGCTGCTCTTGTCTCGTCACTTCCTGCTTCTCTGCTCACACTCTGTCTGCAGAACAGGCAGGCTGACATAAAAGGGGGGGTCTCACTCCAGCATCATGTCACAATTACAATGGCTGCTGTCTTAAAGGAACAGAATCACAGAAATACATTCAACATTAACAATTTATACAGACAAATAAAGCTTAGGACAACATTGGCTGTCTCTTACACAGCATGTCAATTATACCTACAGAAATGCTGGCAGTTTCCCTATAGGTATAATTGAAGGAGAAAGTCCACAGAGAAAACTGTGGATTTTCTGTGAAAAGCGCATCGGGAAAAACCGCTTTCCGTCTCCACTGTGGTTTTTCCTGCAGCACTTTTTCACTGCGGCCTGCAATGTGGGGCCTTAGCATTATTCTGTTTTGGATTTGCAGAAATCCATGTGCATGCTGCAGAAAATAATCTATTCACATGTAGGGAATACATTTTTCAGTGGCAGAAATTTCTGCTACAAAAATACCATGCGTGAACAAAAACTTAGCACCCTTGCACACGACCGTATGAATGGTCAGTGTGCTATCCAGGTTTTCCCCGGATAGCACAATAACCCCTTTCATTTTTATGGGCCCATACACATGACCGTCAATGTCACATGTGTGGGCCGACAGTCCGGGCCACAAAATATGGAACAGGTCCTATTCCTGTCCGATTTTGTGGCCCTGCTTCCGCGGCTCCTTTTCATTGAATGAAAGAGGCTGCGGAAGCACGGCCAGTGCATGGGTGGCACACGGGAGACATCCGTATGTCGCCCACGCACCACCCATGCTGTTAATTCATGGCCACATGTTAGCACACGGTCGTGTGCAACCGGCATTAGGCTCACAGTGTGTGTTTGGTCAGCGATCTGCATCAGTGATTGTGAACAAAAGCCACAAGTGCAGACTGCACAGGGATAAAGTGATTTGCACCTTTTCTGTGTATTTTCAACTCACACCTGTCTTTGGCACACAATCACTGATGCAAATAACCAAATACTGACTGTATAAATAAAGCTTTACGAATATAGAGTATGACATGTCTTATTAGAAAACTGGAAATTTAGAGTAATTAGCTGTGCCATTTACTACTAATAATCCATGTGCACCAAGATGCAGCTCGCAAAGCATCATACAAATGTTATTTTTTTCACAAAATGTTTTCACAGATTTTGTAAACAGTAGTGAACTTTTGAAACTGCGTGAAAGACTATGAATTTGCCATGCGCTTGTACATAGCATTTGACAAAGGGAATATAAAATGTTGTTCTTCTCCTGCTTTAACTCATCTAAATAAAGTTAGTTCAGTTATTTAAGAGAAGGTACAGGAAGGCATCTGTTGCTTTTAACTAAAGTATGATGAATATTAGCATTCTGTATAAATGGTCAAGTTTGTAAATGACATTTTCATTTTATCAGAAATACTTTAATAAACTCAGTGTGACATACTTTACATGGTGATTTTCCCATTGGAGGTAATTGAATATTTTACATGTCAAATTTGACACTAGCAAAACATGAAAAGTGAAACTTGAAGGCATATTCCCAACAGAGTTATATTTAGCATAATCAAAAGTACTATTTGCTTTTATTTAAATACTAGACATTAAACCCCCATTTACATTGAGTGTTCTGTTTCTTTAAGAGTCTCCTTTTTCTGTCTAGAAGGCATAATGCTCAATAATTCATGAGCAGCAAGAATCAGCATATCTTACAGCATATTTGATGTGCCAACAAACAGACTGGAGATTGTTTCATTTCAATTAGCCCTTTTGTTGCCAGCAAAAGACTGACAAACTCATTGAGAAGGGGCCAAGAATATGGCACTTTCGTTTTCAGGTTGTTTTTTCATTTGTTGGTAGATCTCTTATCTCAACCTCTCTCCTTGCTTTGTCATCCTCATAGATGCCCTCTATGTCACTATGCTTAATCCTCCATTGTTTTCCTTGTATTATTTTACTTGAGATCAAGTGACTTTTCTCAAACACAATAATGAGGGTTGGTATTCCTTTTCAGGCCTTTTCTGATCTTCTAAACTAATTGGCTCAGGTGTAAACTAAGCCAGCAGGGCTGTGACTTTGATGTGACACACAAGAGTGGCACACCTGGTTACATCCCTGTTTGTGTGTCAAACACCAGCCGGCCTTGCCTGCTGCTCTAGACTAGCTAATAAAAAACTCTAGTAATCACATTGTATTACAAGGCTCAAATTCACGCTGCTACCTTATTGCATAGTTGTCATTAATTTTGCAAGGTGAACTTGGAATTTGATCTGACTTGATTTTAATAAATATTGGGTCTGCACATAAGTGTGCGATTTTGAGTGACAGGGAGGTGACTGCCAGCTGTTTCTTCTTTACATAAGATTCACCATTTGCTTTGATCAATAATGCTGTTTCAGAAACTCATTCAGAGAAAGATGCAAGTATCTATCTCCTCCACCCCTTTTCCCTGTGGTTTGCTTAAAACGCAGACACAATTATGGAAAGGTCAGTCAACAATAAATAGTACCTCTTGCTGCTTTCTCTGTCACTAGTCACACAAAGTGTGGGGAAATGATAAAGAATCAGTCTTTAAAAAGTTACAGTCTTTAAAAAGCATGATATAAATATAGAATTGGAAAGGAATACATACTTACAAGTTAACTCCAAAAAAAAAAATTGTTGTCCCTTCCTCTAAATAGTAGAAATGTAGATGAAAAGTCCTATTTATTTATGATATTTCAAGCTTTTTTTTTTGCTTCTTCATTCCTAAACATTGGCTTCTTATGGAGTCCATTTATCTGACATTCAAAATTAAAAATATTATGCATGTGAGGCTAGGTTCACGTCTGCCAGATAGAAAAGTTGCATTTAACAGTCATAAAGCACACAAACCTTCTGCACTGACCATACAGGAAATACAAGAAGGAAGTGTGTCACCAATGTGGATGCCCCCAAGGACGATTTTATAAATAGAAAATAAATAGACACAAAATTAAAAAAAGAGCAAACACTTTATTGACTTTACACATTTTCTTTAAGAACATGACAAATTTCTACAATGTATTACTTTGAGATATTCACAAGGTACCTAACATAATAATTTACAGGTGTCACCATTCATCCTAAACTATTTTCTTACTTTTAAGACAACCTTAAGGCTAAGGCCCCACATAGTGAAACGCAACAAAAAAAAAAATGCTGCGGGAAAAAACGCGGAGGAAATGCCTTGCTTTTTTTCCCACAGCGGTTTTAATTGCATTTTCACAGTTTTTCTCTGCTGACTTTCTGTCCCTATTAAACAGTACCTATATGGAAAACTCCAGCGTTTTCACAGGTATAATTGACATACTGCGATTTTCAAAAATGTGGGCGTTTTTGAAAATGCAGCTTTTCCACTGCGGATTTTTTTTCTGCAACGTGTGGATGGGATTAGCCAGAATCCCATTCCCTTTGCAGGTACTGTAAAATGCAGTGTTTTTTTGCAAAACATTGCATTTTCACAATGTGGGGCTTCAGCCTTAAAAGTCTCTAAGGCTAAGGCCCCATGCAGTACCTGCAAAATGAATGGGATTCTGGAAAATCCGCGTTTCTGAAAATCGCAGCATGCCAGTTATACAGCGGAAATGCTGTCTTTTTCCCCATAGGTATAATATAGGTAGAAAGTCCGCAGGGGGTCTTAGCTTAAAACTAGAAGCTAAAAATAGGATTTTGATTTCCATGAATAAGCCATTTTGATACATTCAGTAAGTAAATAGTAAATAGTAAGTAAATTTATTTTTTTCCCTTTATGGTAAACATAGTAGATATACAGTATCTTATTTATTAACTTTATTAACTCTGGGAAGGAATAAAAGAAAAACAAAAATTTTGCCATTGCTTTAACTTTTGCTTAATTCACTGTGTGTGTGGCTTAAATAACCTGATAGTTTTATTCACTTGGTCAATACGATTACATTGATACTAAATTTGTATAGTTTTTATAAGTTTTACTAGTTTTGCAAAGTAAAATTCCATTTTGTAATCATTTTTATTTTATTGTTAACAAAATTGTGAGACAGATTATTTATTGTGGGAAGACCTGACATTTTTATTGATGCCATTTTTGGGAACATAACTCTTTTTCATCGCCATTATAATGCTTTTTCAGTGGCTGACAGACAAAAAAAAAAATGGCATCATTTTTTTACGCCATTCAGCATGTGGATAAAATAATATTACAGTTTTATTGCTCGGGAAATACCCAAAATGTGTGTTATGTTTTTATTTTTTTATTTTTTTATTATTTATTTAACATTTTGGGATGGGGATTAATGTGTTAATGTGTGTATTTTTACAGGCATTCTATTAGGCCATGCTTTTGGCATGACCTAATAGGGATTGGCATAGGCAGCATTATGGCATAGGCCCTGTGGGCCTTCATAGGCCTTTGGCTATGTAAAGGCATGTAAAGGCATCAGACCCCTGCAATTTTATTCACATGGGTTCCAATGCCTCCATGAAAGAGCCCCCTACCATCCAAAACCCCTTAGCGTGGCTGCTATTAACCATGGCATCTAAGGGGTTAAATGCCCAGGATTGGCGGTTTGCCAATCCAGGGTGTTAGGAGAAGGTGCCTGTCTGTGACTATACAGCTGGGCACATGAATCTGAGCTTGCAGGAGAGCCTGAATTATTCCGCTGCAACTGACATAGAAAGTCATTTGCGGCGGAATAAGACCACATATGTCTGTAAGCAATGGGTTAATGGGAATGTGTCACCAATTGTTTAAATCATGTTTTTATGTTAAACATATTTATTGAGAATTTTTGGTGATATTTTTTATTTTTTCAAATTAATAGTTATATTTAAAAAAAAAATAAAAATAAAAAAAAAAAATGCAATTGCAACTTTTACCACTAAACCTAAAACACTCAGTGACTTCCTGTTTCCTATAGAAGGACCATGGGTTTGGTTTGGAGCAAACCCTACTAACTTGTATGGGAAGACCAGCTGTCAGCACTTTGGACATTATGCCAGGAGGAGCAGTGGAGTCCATTGACAGGAGGTGTTGTCCCAGCACCTTCCACAAGGTAACCAGATTCCTGTCAGGACTACCCTGTAGTACAGCCCCCAGTATCTGCTGCTGGAGGAGGCTGAGTAATGGAGTTAGAATTGGAGTGGAGTACGCCACTAGAGCCTTAACATCAGACCAAGGCTGGGGAAGTTGAATACTGGGAAACTACAACCCTCACTTGGAAGTTGCTTTTTTTCATTGTGTGTCCAGCCTAAAAGCAGAGCTGGGGAGAATGGTTGAGTGTACTTGGCCTGTCTGGTGGCACATCATCCGCCACTACTACTCCCATCCTCCAGTTCCCTCCATCTGGGTTGTGGCACTAGTTCTTAGTACATGCGGAGTAGCACTATTTCTGTTCATTATATGACTTGTATTCTGCATTTTAGGCTAAGACCCCACGTTGCGGAAAAACTGTTTGTTTGTTTTTGTTGCAGATTTTGCTTCTTTGAACCAAAGGCAGGAATGAGCAGAAGTGAGAAGTAAAATAGTTTTTTTTTTTTTTTTTTTTTTTATTTAACTTTTTATTAAGTTTTAGAAAAAATATAAAATTACAAATATGTAACAAATATAGACATTAATTTACAGACATGTGTACATATAAGTAGATCTTACAAGAGTCATAGAAGAGCAATACAACTGAAAGTGAATATCAGCCACAATGTAAAGCAGTTCAAGAAGCCAAGATCCTAGTCTCTAGTCTGAATAAAGCCTGCAGGGGTCACGATTATACAGGAGTAACATCAGCAATGAACAAGTCAACTAGAAACAGGAAGAAATAGAAACAACAGAAAAAAAAAAAGAACTAGTGGCTGATGGCTCAGTGAGAGGAGTACATATCGGAGGTCTGCAGTTAAAGGGGTTGAGGGAGGTCTTGAGAAAGGATAGCAAAGGGGGAGTTCAAATTTAGCGTGGGACATAGCTCATGGAGTGCCCGCAAAGTCAGTACATGCAGCCCATTTTGACTGAAAGTTAGCAAGGTAGGTACCCCTGACTGCCAACTTTCTTTCCATAGTGAAGGCTAAGTACATATGCTGTATACTCTATAAGCTGTATGCTCTGCAACAGTTAAAGGGTTTGTCCGGGATGAAAAAAAAAAACTAACCCCTAAACTAAACCCCCTCCCCCCACCTAACTTATAATTTACTTGTGTTAAAAAAAAAATCTATAATTACCCATATGCCTAGGGCGGTCATGTGATAATCCGGTGACGTTCCGTTTCGCCGTTTCTGAAATGGAATGTCACCATTACTCCCCCCTAACCCCATAATACTGACGTATCTTCCTCTCTGCCGGCGCTTGCGCAGACTGAAGGTGCCTGCGACACATGGCTTTAGATGTACTTCCGGTCTGTGTATGCGCTTGCAGAGAGGAAAAGAGTCAACTCCAGTCTGCGCACTGTGAAAGAAAAGGAGGATACGTCTCCCAGAGAGGAAGACAGGTAAGTATGATGTGGTGGGGGGGGTGGGCTGAGTTAGTTTATTGGGAAGGGCTAGTAGTGGGCGGGATAGCTAGGGAGACAGGTAGGGGGTGTAACGGAGTGAGAGAGGAGGGGGGCAGTGAGAGGAAGGTAGTGTGGAAAGTACACAGGAAGCTACACAGCAGGAAGCTACACTATGTAAACAAATGCAGAAGATGCCAGGAGCTCCCAGAGAAACCCAGAAATCACACAACACTGCTAACGGTATATGGGTGTGCGGTGACCAGATGGAAGGTAACGCTGCAGTTGGGATTGCGGGGGTGCAAACAGCGCAGACTTGTCACGGTCTCTGGGCACGAGGGCGCAGCGCTGGTGCTGTCCCACGTTACCACCACTGGTACCGGTGATGAGGGGGCTGCACAAATGTTGGTGGTGATTGTTCCCCCGGGGCGCTTCCCCTATACTGTGCCGACTGGTGGTGTTTGGGGCGCCCTGATGTTGTCGGTGCAGAGTCAGACACAGAAACGGTTGTAAAGTTGAACTTTTACTTCCATGGGTGTGGAGGCACAAATGCCCAAACAGTTTCTTCAATACAAAACAACGGGGTACGCCTGGTGACACAGCAAAGTCCTGGGGTGCAGGGTAGACTTGATAAAAGGTGTTCCTAGCCCTTATACTTCAGTGTTACAGCCCTAAGGTGCGTCTGGGCTCCTATTTGGCCCATAGGAGGATGCCCACCATGATACTAGTACATAATATTCCCCACTCACGTTATGTGGTCCTGATAGCTCAGAGTTTGGGGGTGCAATAGTCAGGGTGGCAGGATATTCCACAGGTCTGGCCTTGGCCCCTGGATCCTGTGATACTTGCTATGGAGCACGTGTTCCAGAATGTTCTCTCCACAGTCTCATGCTGACAAGATAATGATGCTTGACTTCCTTCAGGGCGATGGCTAGGCAGACAGGGGACAGGATCTTCTGAATAGCTGGAGTATGTCAGCTCTCCAATCTTCCTGGGCCTGTCTAGGACTTGAGATTCCTGCACTAAACTCACTGCTTTCTTCACAGGACATCACACTTATCTCCTCACCTCCTCCTCCTAACACTCCACACTTCTAACTCCTCACACGCAGGACCTTCCTGCAGGGGTGTTACCATGGGGACCCAGTGATCAGCTGACTCCTCCCCTTTTCCCAGGCGATGTCCTCCCATTGGACATTTGGTTACTATTCAATCCTATGGGAGGTGTAATGCATGTGTGAGGCTCACTAGGTGGCGCTGTGTTGTGTGAGACTCAGGACCCCCTGCTATGTCACACAGGCTATGAAGCAACAGGAAATAATACAATGCACAGAGATCACCCTCAGCCCAGCCATAGCCAGCTCGGGGATGCCACAGGTGTACTTATTAAACCATTAATAAACAGACTAATTAATTAACAGATCTAATAGACCTTTAAAAAAATAAGATTTTGGAAATTTCAGTGTGTCCTCTGCGTGTATTTTTCTGCAATGCGTGGATGCGATTCGCCACTTTGCAGGGACTGTTAAACAACGCAGCCAAACAGTGACGTTTACACCACGTGGGGCCCTGGCCTTAAAGAGGACCTTTCATGGTTGTATATACTGCTAGAAAGCTGACATTGCGCTGAATTCAGTGCACTGTTGGCTTTCCCAGTATGTGCCCCGGTGGTGGAGATATCAGTGCTGTTAGTTTCAGCACCAATATCTCCCCACTGTCAGAAGGGCGTTCCTCGTAGCTCAGCGTCATTGCTGGGCTGTGAGGAATATACCCCCTGACTGTACTCTAACATAGCTTTGTGCTGCCAGAGGAGGTGTTCCTCACAGCTCAGTAATGATGCTAAAGTAACGGCACCGATATCTCCGCAACTGGGACACATACCAGCGCACTGTCGGCTTTCTAGCAGTATATAAAACTGCACTATCATGAGAACATGAAAGGTCCTCTTTAAGCAGTTTTCCACCCTGCAGGCTCTGTCTATAATTTTCAGTTCTCCCTAAGCTAAGAAAGGAAAGGAGAATCTGCTCATAGAATTCTCTCGCTCTTTCTCATTCTATACTGTCATTTAGTAATTTATAGAGAAGTATAGTCTAGCACTGAAGTGAAAAAAGCACTTGGGATGAAATAGAAACTTCCAAATCAAGTCAAGTAGCTTATATCTGTGTTTCTTCTCTAGCCCCACCTCTCATAGCCGTATAATCTGATAAATTCATGTGCTAGCAAAACAAATTTAGGAGAGATTTCAGAATGAATGTCAGTATAGAAAGGGGGGAGCAGGAAAAGAGTTAGATAAGGGTAAAGAAAGAAGCATTTTCTCTGTCAAGATATATTAGAAAGTTTATTTTATTTACTTGCACTACTGATTTATGAAAATGTTGTTGAAGAGTTAGTGAGCATTTAAGCATCAGGAGTCAGTGCAGCTTGGAAACATCTTTGGTGCATAGCAATGTTATGATGTCACATTATAACTTTGCACTCCGTGACCCAAAAGCCTTGTAAACCAGCTTTCTATACCCAATACCATACTGTAACATGTGAATGTTGGTAGATGTTAAATGTGATTGCAGAACCGTAGCTATGCTCTTTCGTTTTACTATAAATTGGATTGAATGAAATATGTTGGTCATTTGAATAAGATATTAATTCAAATCCCTATTTTTATAGTCCTGGGATTCTGAGTTTTACTTGTAATGCTTTGAAAAATTACACCTCCTGCACTCTTGACATTTTACAGTGGAAGGGAGAATTGTATTCTTAAATCAACATTTAACAAAGTTTTTAATTATTTCATCCTTGGACAAGCCTTGGGAATATAGTTACCTTCTCAATCCACCCTGAGTCCCAGATCATCATTAATAAGTGAACTACAGCTCAATAAATGTTCTTTCAGCACAACAGGAATGGCAATAGAGAGCATAGGTATGAACTCAGAAATCTTAAGACCTCATTGCCGAGGGCAGAACTCTGGAGCAAGTCTGATATGAAATGATGTGCAACTGACAGAGCATGCACTAAAGATTAATTTTAATGACTTAATTAGTTATACTTCAAAGACTGAAATCATTAATCATTTAATTAAATAATTAATAAAATTAATGAATCTAGATAAATAACACACACATGCACACACACACACACACACACACACACACATATATATATATATATATATATATGAAAACACATGGATTATTGCTGCCAATCATAGTTAATATCATATTTTGTACAGTTGTTTAAAAAAAAAGTTTATTTTCTTAATTATTCCATATTCATCACACCTGTAAATGAGCTTATTTTAATTATGTAGGGCAATATATTGTATATACTGACTATCTATTAGTTAAAACAAAAAACCAATGACAATTAAGGTAAATTACATTGATTATCTTATTTCAATAGCACTTATCAAGGTGTGGGATATATAAAGCTGGTCATACACATTTTAGATTTTAGACCGTCATCACTCATCTGAAATGGACTGTGATCATAAGGCCAACTGTCCCAAACACTTGAACAACCACAAATCTTTCAAGTATTAGACTATCCCAAACAATAGCACTTCCTATTATTTCACATGATTTATTATGGTTTTTAGTATGTTTTTTTATTTTTTGTGTTTTTGATTCTTTAATTTTTTTGTAGTGATTTTATTTTTATATTTTTCATTATGTGGTGGAGATATATATGTGTTAGTTTATTTATGGCTTAATCATTTATTATTTATTTATTTATTTATTATTTGCAAAATTATGTTAGTCTTTTTTTGTTCTATATGGTAGTCCTGTAGTACTTATTATATGGAGCTTTTCTGTCCACTAAGTAAAATGCATGCACAGGCTTCCATTAAGGACTTCTTATTTATCTATATTGAGCAGTCGGACGTTGTGGCGTGTACGCATGCGCTGGCAGCGTCTGACTTTTCAGCACCTTGATATGCGTGATTTGGGTCCAGAAGGCTTGACATATGGAGATAGCGTGGTGGGAGTTTACAGACGATCAGGTGTATTCACTTTATTATTATTTCTTATATATACTCTCTTATCTCATTTTTACACTGCCCCCTCCCATTTGTGGTGGCGAAACACACGTCGGGCATTAGCGGTCTCCCCTGGATGTTGGTGCGACCTGTCCCTATAGTTTATTTCTGTGAGATGGCACTTGGTATGTATCCTCGGGTGTAATATTTTTGCTTACTCTTCTATATCATTTATACTGTGCAGTCTCCATTTATTCCTTATGCTTATGTGCAATAACAATTTTTTGGTGGGAGGTTGTTTGCAGTTTATTGTGGGGCAGGGAGTTACAGGTCTGAACTACGGTCTATTTATTTGGAATACATGTGACCTGCCTGATGTCTCCAAAATATGTTTGTGTATATGTACACACGTGGACAAAATTGTTGGTACCCCTTGTTTAATGAAAGAAAAACCCACAATAGTCACAGAAATAACTTGAATCTGACAAAAGTAATAATATATAAAAATTCTATGAAAATGAACAAATGAAAGTCAGACATTGCTTTTCAACCATGCTTCAACACTATTTTTTTTAAAAAGAATACTCATGAAACAGGTCTGGACAGAAATGATGGTACCCCTGAAAATAATGTGACCAAAGGGACATGTTAAATCAAGGTGTGTCCACTAATTAGCATCACAGGGGTCTACAATCTTGTAATCAGTCAGTGGGCCTGTATATAGGGCTACAGATACTCACTGTGCTGCTTGGTGACATGGTGAGTACCACCCTCAACATGGACCAGAGGAAGCGAAAGTAAGAGTTGTCTCAGGAGCTTAGAAAGAAAATTATAGACATGAATGTTAAAGGTAAAGGTTATAAGACCATCTCCAAGCAGCTTGATGTTCCTGTGACTACAGTTGCACATATTATTCAGAAATTTAAGATCCATGGTACTGAAGCCAACCTCCCTCGACGTGGCTGCAGGAGGAAAATTGATGACAAATCAAAGAGAAGGATAATACGAATGGTAACAAAAGAGCCCAGAAAAACTTCTAAAGAGATTAAAGGTGAACTTCAAGCTCAAGGAACATCAGTGTCAGATTGCACCATCCGTCGTTGTTTGAGCCAAAGTAGACTTCATGGGAGACGACCAAGGAGGACACCATTGTTGAAAACAAATCATAAAAAAGCCAGACTGGAATTTGCCAAACTATATGTTGACAAGCCACAAAGATTTCTTGGAGAATGTCCAATGGACAGATGAGACAAAAATCGAAATTTTTGGCAAGGCACATCAGCTCTATGTTCACAGACGGAAAAATGAAGCATATCTTGAAAAGAACACTGTCCCTACTGTGAAACATGGAGGAGGCTCTCTTATGTTCTGGGGCTGCTTTGTTGCATCTGGCAAAGGATGTCTTGAATCTGTGCAGGGTACAATGAAATCTCAAGACTATCAAGGGATTCTAGAGAGAAATGTGCTGCCCAGTGTCAGAAAGCTTGGTCTCAATCGCAGGTCATGGGTCTTGCAACAGGATAATGACCCAAAACACACAGCTAAAAACACCCAAGAATGGCTAAGAGGAAAACATTGGACTATTCTGAAGTGTCCTTCTATGAGCCCTGACCTAAATCTTATTGAGCATCTTTGGAAGGAGCTGAAACATGCCGTCTGGAAAAGGCACCCTTCAAACCCGAGACAACTGGAGCAGTTTGCTCATGAGGAGTGGGCCAAAATACCTGTTGAGAGGTGCAGAAGTCTTATTGACAGTTACAGGAATCGTTTGATTACAGCGATTGCCTCAAAAGGTTGTGCAAAAAAAAAAAAATAAGTTGAGGGTACCATCATTTCTGTCCAGGCCTGTTTCATGAGTCTTCTTTTTTAAAAAATTCTGTTGAAGCATGGTTGAAAAGCAATGTCTGACTTTCATTTGTTCATTTTCATAGAATTTTTATATATTATTACTTTTGCCAGATTCAAGTTATTTCTGTGACCATTATGGGTTTTTCTTTCATTAATCGAGGGGTACCAACAATTTTGTCCGTGTGTATATATATATATATATATATATATGCACATTATATCTTTACCTGCCATTATTGTACATATATGCATTTGGACACTTTGTCTCTATTGGACATGGTGTAATATTATGGTCATTTATGCCTATTTATTTATGTGGCTTCTGTGCTGCTATATATATATATATATATATATTTTTATGCTTACTTATATAGCGCCATCATATTCCGCAGCACTTTACAGACATTGTGGTCACTGTCCCATATAGGGCTCACAGTCTACATTCCCTATCAGTATGTCTTTGGAGTGTGGGAGGAAACCGGAGTACCCGGAGGAAAGCCACGCAAACACAGGGAGAACATACAAACTCCTTGCAGATGTTGTCCTTGGCAGGATTCGAACCCAGGACTTCAACGCTGCAAGGCTGCAGTGCTAACCACTGAGCCACCGTGCTGCATAAAAACGGTTTTTTTTTCAATCAATACTCAGCCAATAACTACCTATATATATTGGACTCAGTTCTCTGCCATCTCCTTTTGTAGTAGGGAGGGTTTTTTGTATCATAGACATTGTTTCAACACTTCTCGTTTTTGTATTCTCTCTGTTCTTTAAAACGATTCATTTGTATATGTGTTTTATATAATAAAATTATGTTTCATTATTACTATTAGGGTTGTTTCAATTATTTGGTGGATTTTTTTTTTTGTAAGTGGGATCCCAGCATTTAAAGTAATTAGAGGAAAACTTTTTCTGTATCCCAAACAGTATCCCAGGAAACTTAACAGATGAAAGAGCCATTTAATACTAATGAAGTGTTGAAAACAGGAAATGACACTTTGTGGGTATGTTAGTAGTAGAGATGAGCAAAATTTTTCAAAGATTCGATTCGGCCGGTTCCCCGAATTTTCCAAAACAATTAGATTCAATCTGAATTAATTTGCGTCGAATCGTGTTGAAAAACAGCTATTTCCTGGCTTCAGAGAGCCTGTATAGTGGTGTAGAACCCTCTGCCTTGCAGTAATACGCATACGGAGTCTACTGTGGTAGTGAAACAATACTGTGAGTCAGTATGACACGCACATGACAGGAATCGCTCTTAGAACCACTGCACACTTCACTTATTTGGCCAGTTACGGGGTCAAAACTGACCAACTCACTCAAGTGTGAACTCAGCCTTACAGGTCAATGTTAGTGCCAGGTAGAACCATGCAGAGGCCCAAGATCCTACTGTAGCATGAAAGAGCGCACTCCTTTTACACCGTCTTCTGCTGATTCCACATAGATGTTGTAGGGATCAGCTCATACGGTGGGGGCAGCAATGACCATGTTCACACACAGCAGGTTTTTCTCAAACGGTGATTGTGCTTTATTTAGCAAAATAAACACAAAACAAACGGTGTCCAAACCAAAGAAAAATACCTAGGCCTGTCCGGCCGCTGGCTAACACTCCGCATACCAGTCTAGACTCATGCAGGTACAAATGGAAATAGCAGCAAAACACACTTGCTTAGTGCCAACTTCACACATTATGAGTGGTGTTGTCCTCACCACCTCCAGCATCTCAGAGCTCCCTTTTATCAGGCTTCCTTCCCAATAAACACAACACAGGAAGGCGCACCTGGGAGTGCCTGGGGTTAGGGAGAAAAACCCGTAGCGGACTAGGGGTGTGGACTGGAGAGCACCCACTACCAAACCTGCCCTCCAGTCCAAAAAAAACCAGCCCATGTAACAATAAACAAAACCCTAGCAGACTATGTGGTATATAGCGGCTCTTCACAGGGCTCTGCAAACAATTTAGGTGAATACAGGGCAGTAACATTTAGTGACTTACCGGTGACGTCTCTGACCAATCCTTCACATTCCCCGTCTCTTTTATCTGGACGGCCATGACCAGTTCTTCCAGTCTCTGTAAAGTTTGCAACACAGACATCTTTGGCTCCTCACCTTTCGAGGCACTCGACCCACATTATCCTCACCTACACAAAGCCCCCATCCTGCTGCTACCCCCAATTATAAAATATATAATATAACCCCCCATAATGAATAATACCCCCAAGTGCATCTTTAAATTAATAACTTTCCTGTGCACCCCCTTTAAATAGTGCCCCTTAAAAAGATCAAGGCGAGGAAAGCCGCAGGGCCAGATGACATCAGTGCAAGGCTAATTAAGACTTGTGGGGACCAGCTGCGTGGTTTAATTACATATATGTATAATATGAGCCTGAGGCAGGAAATAGTCCCTGAATTATGGAAATCTTCTTGTGTGGTACCAGTTCCAAAGAAACCTCACCCTATGGACCTTAACGACTACAGACCTGTAGCACTGACATCCCACTTGATGAAGATCTTAGAGAGATTGGTTCTCACACATCTTCGCCCTCTAGTGAGCCCCGCTATGGACCCTCTCCAGTTTGCTTATCGACCGGGCATTGGGGTAGATGATGCCATCATCCACCTTCTGCACAGGGCTCTGTCTCACCTGGAAAAACCAGGGAACACGGTTAGAATAATGTTCTTTGATTTCTCCAGTGCTTTTAACACCATACAGCCCAAGTTACTGAGAGACAAGCTGGGCCTTGCTGGAGTGGACCACCACCTCTCCAACTGGATCCTAGACTACCTCACAAATCGACCTCAATACGTGAGAGCCCAAGACTGTGTGTCAGGTACCGTGATCTGTAATACGGGGGCACCTCAGGGTACGGTTCTCGCCCCTTTCCTCTTCACACTGTACACTGCTGATTTTAGGTGCAACTCATCCAGCTGCTACCTACAGAAGTATTCTGACGACTCTGCAATAGTAGGCCTCATCACAGACGATGATGACAGGGAGTACAGAGAACTGAACCGTTTTTTTGTGGACTGGTGCCACCCGAACCACCTGAAGATTAACGCGGGGAAGACCAAGGAGATGGTGGTGGACTTCCGTAAAGGCAGATGCCCTCCAAAACCAGTGGACATCCTGGGGACGGGCATCGAGATTGTGAACACCTATAAGTACCTGGGTTTGCTCCTTAATAATAAGCTGGACTGGGCAGATCATATGGAGGCCCTGTACTGGAATGGGCCACAGCAGGCTCTACCTGCTTAGGAAGCTGAGAGCCTTTGGAATCCGGGGGGCACTTCTTAGGACTTTCTTCAACTCTGTAGTGGCATCAGCCATCTTCTTTGGAGTGGCCTGCTGGGGGAGCAGTATATCAACCAGGGACAGAAATAAACTTGACAAGCTGATTAGAAGGGCCAGCTCTGTCCTGGGGAGCCCACTGGACCCAGTGCAGGTGGTGGGTGACAGAAGGATACTGTCCGTGGTGAGCTCCATGCGGGAGAATAACTCCCATCCCATGCATGAGACTGTGATTGCGCTGGGCAGTACTGTCAGTGACCGACTGCTCCACCCTAGGTGTGAGAAGGAGCGCTATCAGAAGTCTTTCCTCCCCACCGTGGTTAGGCTGTACAACCAACACCGACCTAAGCGGAGATCATTACATACAGAGAACTGAAATATCTCTCTGCCTGTAAAATCCCCCCCCTCCTCTGCTACGTCCTATCTGCTATTAATGTAATGCCTCTCACCTTGGAACATTCCTGTACATGTTGTATTTGTATCTGCTTATCTTATCTTATCTTTGCTGCTGTAACACACAGAATTTCCCCATTGTGGGACTATTAAAGGACTATTATTATTATTATTATTATTATTATTATTATTATTATTATTAATAATGCCTCAGATGTTTCCTAATTGAAAAGGGGGAAAAAAAAACAAGGGAAAAAAAAATTATTGGGGTTCCAATACCCAGAACCCCCAGGATCAGCTGTTTGAATGAACCGTGGTACCTGTGTAAGCGCCATGATACCTTCTCTGTTTACATAGTGTCATTTTTTTCATAGCGGCCATGTAATGTAACTACAGCCTAGTCCTATACACATCTATGTGACAAGGTTGGAACAGACAGTGTGTGATATAAACAGGCGCCATAGCCCCTTCATATAGCTGATCAGTGGGGAGTCACTTATCTCTTATTGATGTTTTATTCTGAGGATAGACCATCAATAAAAATGAGCTGGAAAACTCCTTAAGGCTTAGGCTGTGTTCACACGGAGTTTTTGGCAGCAGATTTTGACGCGGAATCCGCCTCAAAATCCGCCTGAAAAAACTCCTCCCATTCATTTCAATGGGAGTCAGTAGCGTTTTTTTTCCACTAGCAGAAAAAAAAAGCAACATGACCTATCTTGCCGCGGATTCCGCCCGCGGTGTCCGCGGCTCGAGCTGCGCTCCTGATTAGGTCCATTCATCTGGGCTTAATCAGGAGCGGTTAGCCGCGACAGAATGCTGATGCACGAAATCGTAATCCCGTCGCAGCTGACCGTGGCGAAAACTCCGGGGGCGGAAAATTTTCCGCCGTGTGAACACAGCCTAAGGCCCCATGTAGCATCCCGCAGCAAAAAACAGCTGCGGGAAAAACCGCGGCGGTGACGCATTGTGGTTTTTCCTGCAGCATTTTGCACAGAAAGTTCACAGAGGTTTCCTCTGCGGACTTTCTGCTTCAATTATATCTATAGGGAAACCGCTGGAGTTTCCGTAGGTATAATCGACATGGTGCGATTTCCAAAACTGCGACTGTTTTAGAAATTGCAGCATTTCCGCTGCGCATATTTTACTGCAAATTCGGGATGGGATGGAGGCCCCATGTGGCGAAAAAAAACCGTGGCATTCTAGCAAATCCCATCCACACATAGCGGAAAAATATGTGCAGCAGATGCACTGCGATTTCCAAAACTGTTGCAGTTTTGGAAATTGCAGCATGTCAATTATACCTATGGAAACACTGGCGGTTTCCATATAGGTGTATTGAAAACAGAAAGTCCACAAGGGAAATCTCTGCAGACCTTCTGTGAAAAGCGCTGCAGGAAAAATCACAATGTTACCGCCATGGTTTGTCCTGCAGCGCTTTTTTTTTGCAGCAGCCCAGTACATGGGGCCTTAGTCTTAATAAAGCCCAAGTGCCACTTTCATTAAATTAATTGACCCTCATATTATGCCCCTGATTCCCCCTGACATAAATACTGCACCTCTAATGGCTCCTTATATTAATGACCACCCCCTTATGTTCATAATGCCTTGTAATATAAATGATGCCCCCTAATGGCCCCTTATATAAATAACATCCCCCCTTGTATTCATAATACCCCGTAATAACCCTTATATAAATGACCCCCCCCATCGTCATAATGCCCCCTAATGAATCCTCCTTTTATAGTTATATTTCCCCCTCCTAACCACCCCTTATACTATTAATATACCAACAAAAAAAAAGTCATACTCACCTGCGATGATGAATGGAGCTACCGGCGCTTCCTCCCTGTCCACGCACAGGACGTCTGTGTCTGAGCGCGGGCGGCGCGATATTGTGACGTCATCGAGCCGCCCCCTGCTGAGAAGGAGAACATCGGTCTGTGGTCTCGGCGTCTTGTAAACCGCAGGCCTGTATTGGCTTGCGGTTTACAAGACAGTTAAGCACCAGGAAGCATTGTAACTAGATTGGTGTCTGCAGACACCGATCTAGTTAGAAATAAAGGATGTATTAATGGCGGCCCTGGGGTGGGCCCCCAAAGACTCATTGGGCCCGGGGCAGCCGTCCCCTCTGCCCCCCCCCCCCCCCGCTAGCTACGCCTCTATTGCTGCTATATGAACTTATGTTGTCTTAATAAAAGTTCAGTGTGCGTCCCTGTATTTGGATAAGAAAGAGGGTTCATACCAGCTCTGTGTCTGGTGTCTATCTCTCACCGCTAGCACTTAGCTCATATCAATTAGGACAACGACAGTTACCTGGGGTACCTGGTCATCTGGCCCACAAAGGGTGTCATGACCTTATCAGTGCCGGAAAAGAGGCTGAGCACAGTAGAGGTGAGTATAAGTATTTATTATTTTAAGTCACCTCCCCTGGGCTAGCATCTATTGGAAAGGGGCCCTGCGACATGTCAGGACCACTTTTCATTTACAAGATGTATAGTGGTCGGGGAACCCTAGCTCCAGGCCCCTACGAACACGATTGTTATGCCACTGGTCATGGTGGCCTACATTTCTCACATACTTCTAGGCCTGACAACATGAAGGTTGAAGGGCTAGGCAGTGCACTTTTCAGGTCATTCCTCCAGTACCCTCATTCACCTTCCTCTTATTTGAGGTCCACACCATCAGACTTTTCCGCCCAATCTCCTTACATGTTGCTGTGCTCTACCTTCCATCTGGCTCATCTTACCAAATTCTGGACTGCTTTGCTTCTTGGCTTCCCCTTTTTCTATCCTGTGAAATTCCTCATAATGGGTGACTTTATCATCCCCATTGACACCCCTGACTCCTCAGCTGCTTCACAGTTTCAAGTCTCAATAACCACTTCTTTTTATCTTTCACAACTTTCCTCTTCCCCCACACATGAAGACGGCAACACAATTAATCTTGTCTTCTCCGACTCCTTGCAATTTCTAAATGTACTAACTCTTCTCTGCCCCTTTCTTTTTTTTAAACTGTAGTTTTTATTAAAGTTTTTTGAAAGAGACACAGATCAAGTACAGAATATTCTTCATAGCAAATCCGTTAAGTACACAAAAAACAGCAACACAGAGACAAGATTTAGGGAGTACATAAGACAAGACAAAGGGAAGGAACAATAAGGAGAAAAACAAAGCAGGGGATCAGATCTCAGAGACCTTGTATGGCAAAGTAGGTATCCCAGTGGGACCAAATTGCTTCGAATGCCTCTACTGTATGGTTAAGGGAGGCGGTCAAGTACTCCAGACTGCGGATGTCCTTCAGTCGGGCTATCAATTCTGAGATCGCTGGAGGAAGAACTTCTCTCCAATGGCGGGCTATGAGTGTTTTGGCTGCAGTACACAAGTAAAGGAATAGCTTAGATGTATTTTTACTGAGACCTTTTGGAAGGAGATTCAGCAGATAAACCATGAGATCCAGGGGTATACCCTGGATGAAAAGAAAGTTAGTCAGATTCCCAACCTCAAACCGGAAAGGGCGGACTAGGGGGCATTTCCAAAAGATATGGAACAATGTTCCTGGTGTTGTTTGGCATCGCCAGCAACTGGAAGGGATAGTGGGGTTTGAGAGTATGCAGTAAAACTGGAGTATGATACCAGTGCATAAGTATTTTGTATTGCGTTTCCCTGAACGTTATACAGGAAGAGGATTTAGCTGCTCGGGACCAAATGACCTGCCACTGGCTGTGCGAGATTGCATGCCCAGGGCTCCAGACCACCGGGTCATATATTTGTGGACCACCGGAGTCTGCCCCCCCTGAGAGGTCAAAAGCCTATAAATATTAGAAATTAGGCCTCTAGTGGAGGTACCTGCCCGACATAGTCGTTCAAGAACTGTAGGGAGGGAGACCCGGGTGGACCCAAACTGGGAGATAACAAAATGAACTATCTGTTGATAGTGGAACCACGCTGAGGTAGGCAAGTACTGTGTGGAGGTGAGGTAGTCGAAGGGCCTGATCTCCAAGGTTGACGGGTCCACGAAGTCAGCTATGTGGAATAGACCCAGCCCGCTCCAGGGCCTGACCATAGCAGCTGTGAGTCCGCTTGGGAGAAGTGGATTATATAAAAAGGAGATCATAGATGAGTGCGGGGAGGCCAATTGAAACAATTTAGAACAGGTGTTCCAGATAGTCCAAGTAAAGCCGATAGGGCCAAGCAGCGGGGGTAGTGGGTAGGGGGGGGAGGAGGACCACAGAAACGCATTGGGATGAACAGGAGCCAACCAAAGCTTCTCTATCTCCACCCATTTCGTATGTGCCTGGGGTGCCGCCCAAAATGGTATATTACGCAAATGAGCAGCCCAGTAATAGTGCAATATGTGTGGAACCCCCAGACTCCCCTCCGACTTACCTGCCAGCATCACCGATCGGGGAATGCGATGGCGTTTGCCATTCCATATAAATTTGAATATTGCTTTTTGTAGGGATCTCAGTTCGGACCTAGGCAGTTATACGGCCTATGAGAGAAATATGGAGTGGGCGCCACTTATCCAGGAGAGAGCGGAGCTCATGAAACAGATGAGGATAATTGGCCGAGTAAAGTGTATGGTATGAAGAGGATAGTTGAACGCCCAGATAACGCAGGGAGCAGTCTCTCCATTGGAAGTCAAAGTTAGACTTGAGCAACTGCAAGGCCTCACTTGAGATATTCAGAGGCAGGGCTTCCGTCTTACCAGGGTTGACCTTATAGCCCGAAAGGTCTCCATAGTCCTTTAAAACACGGAGAAGGTTTGGAAGGGAGGTATGGGGTTTAGTGAGGGTCAACAGGACGTCATCTGCGAACAAGCTAATCTTAAATTCCCTATCTCTTACAAGCACCCCAGAGACATCTGGGGCGGATCTAATTTGGGCCGCCAGGGGTTCAATACACAGTGCGAATATTAGAGGTGACAAGGGGCATCCCTGACGGGTTCCATTACGAATGGATAAGGGAAGGGAGGAAGCATTAGGGAGCTTAACGACTGCAGAGGGGTGAGAATAAAGAGCCCTTATAGCCGTGAGAAAGGCCCCCAAGAACCTGTAGTTTTCAAGGGTGGCTATCATAAATGACCAATCAAGGCGATCAAAGGCCTTCTCAGCGTCCAGACTCAGAAGCAAGGTGGGGGTGGAGTAACGGTTGGCCAAGTCAATCAAGTCCACTGCCCTTCTACTGTAGTGTTATCTCCCCCTTGACGACATGGGACAAATCCCACCTGGTCTTTGTGGATGAGAGACGGAAGCAAAAAGTTAAGTCTGTTTGCCAAGATTTTTGTAAAAAGTTTGAGGTCTGTATTCAGGAGGGTGATGGGACGATAATTAGAACACTCCTGATGGTCCTTATGTGGCTTTGGGACTAGGGAAATGTGAGAGTGCAGCATAGTGTGCGGGATTGGGGCTCCGTCCAAAAAAGAGTTGAAAAGTTGACACATATGAGGGAGGAGATCAGAATGGAAAGTTTTATAATAGGCATAAGTGAACCCATCAGGGCCCGGAGCCTTACCATTAGGCAGACCCTCCAGGACGGCAGTTAACGCCTCGCTCGATATTGGAGCATTAAGCGAAGAGAGAGCCGAGGTCAGGAGGACCGGGAGTCGACACGAGGCTAGGTAAGAATGCAGGTCTGTCTCTGTAGTGGTGGGGTCTCTCCTAGCAGGCGAGGGAAGGTTATACAATGTAGTGTAATAATCCCTAAACAAGGCCGCTATGGCATCAGGGTGGTGTTGCCCTGGGAATCTCGGACAGCATGGGGCGTAGACGAAACCTGACAGTCTCTCAGGGTTTTGGCTAGAAGTGTGTGGGCCTTATTTCCCCGCTCATTGTATTTCTGGCGGCTTTAGAGGAGGAGGCGTCGAGTGGCCTGGGTGGCGAGGTCCCGGAGGTCTGCCCTGGCAGTCACTAATTGACGTAGCAAAGATAACGTGGGTCGCGACGCTAGTCGCTCGGTGAGGGACCTGATCTTACTAGTTAAAGCCTCCTCCCTGACCCTCCGGTCTCTCTTAATATGTGTTCCCAACGCAATACAGTGACCTCTCATTACAGCCTTATGGGCTTCCCCCAGTGTGGACATAGCGGGGACTGAATCAGAATTAACTTGAAAGTATTCTTGGAGGTGAGAACGAAGTTTACCCTGGGTCTCTCGTGAATGGTGGGGGGGGGGGGACCAGCAATAAGCAGATCCAAATAGACAATTGGGGACCAAAAGAAAGTAACATCCGTCGGTCAATGGGGGGGGGAGTCTAACCCGCCCCACCGGCAATGCTAAAACATAAGTATGATGCAAAACAGTTGTGGGACCATAAAAAAACTGCGTATAAATGTAAATAACAATAGTAACAGAACACCCCTAGTGATCATAGTAGACATATCCCTCCCAAGGACTAGGAGGTTCGAGAAAAAAGATACAGTCACGGAGGAGGGGGCTCCACCGTCGATCTTCTGGAAGAAAGTTGCTGGCGTCTAGCTGGGTTCTGGGCCGTCCAGACCGGGGGGAGGTGGTGGTGGTGGAGCAACCAATTCCCAATTCTGCAGATCAGGAGGAGGAATATCCATAGCAGTGCAGAATGGCTCCAGGTCTGCATGGAACCGTAGGGTAGCAGAGCGTCCATTGCGCCTAGCCGTTAAAGAAAAGGGAAATCCCCAGCGATACGGTATCTGTCGGTTGCACAGAAGCTGCAGCAGAGGGCACAGGTATCTCCTTTTCTGTAGCGTAATCCAAGAGAGGTCCTGGTAAAGCAGAATCTTGGCTCCTTCAAATTCAAAGTCTTTAAGACGACGGGCCTTGGAAAAGATAGTTTCTTTTACTGCAAAGTCGTGCACACAGCAAATAACATCGCGTGGAGTGGGGCAAGATCCCTTGGGGCGCAGGGCCCTATGAGCTCTATATAGCTTGATTTTATGTTTAGATGGTTCCTGTAAAATGGAGTTGAAAATCTCCTCCAAGGTAGCATGTAAATCCTCCTCCTGGTTAGCCTCAGGCAGCCCCTTGATTCTAATATTTTTACGTCTGCCCCGGTTATCCAAGTCCTCCAAATGGCGCTGCATGTCATTAACCACCTGACATTGGGAGAGGACAGTGTCCTGGAGGTGAGACACATAAGATCGGGTCTGGTCATGATCATCCTCAAGGGTATCAACCCGGTTTGCAATATGCTGGAGATCTTGCCGCAGGACAGCGATTTCTGTGCGTATCTCTGAACGACATGCGGTTGTGACTTTAGCAACCAAGGAATCAAAGTCCTCTTTTGACAGTAGGTGAGCAAGGTAATCGAGCCATGGTGGAGGATCAGATGAGGCGTTAGAGCAGAGTGTGGCGGAAGTCGGGGTAGCGGGGCAGACGGAGAAGAAGGCTGGGTACGGATAGCAAAGGGGGACAAGGATGGAGTTGCCCCCAGGTCCGCATCCTCATCTCCAAGAAGGGGTGGGGGCTGCTGTGAGGGCGCAAGGCTAAGAGGGTGGGGGCTGCCGGAGAGTTAAATGTTCCTCCACAGGGCCAGGAGGCTGCTCAAGGTCAGGGGATGGCTTGTGGGGTTGAGAGGCAGCTGCTGGGATGGCTCTGTATGGGGGAACCCGCTGACAGAAGTGCCGGTTGGAGCTGCGAGGGGGGGGGGGGGGCAGTCAGCGCTGCGGTGCGAGCAGCCGCCGCGCCTGACTTACCCGGCGGTGAACGGGTCTGCTGGGGCCCTGCACCTGGGCTCTGGAGCTCTGACGCTGGCAGGGCTGGAGGTCTGGCAGGCTGGCCTCTCTGCAGGGTGGATGCCCCTCGTGTCGATAGCGGGGCCATCGCAGCAGACGTAGTGGAGGCGGCCGACGCGGTAGAATAAGATGGCCTCGTGGAGGTCCGCGCTGTGGATGCTGTCGGCTGCAGGAACGCGGACAGGGTAGGCTGGACGAACCTGTCCGCGGACGCACAGTCCCCTGTAGCAGGTGCTCGGGTGTTTTTTTTAGCCATGGGGGCTAGTGGTCCCACTTTAAAATCGGTCAGGCAGGAGCTCCCCTAATGCACGTCTCACCACATCGAGTCCCTAGCCACGCCCCCCTCTGCCCCTTTCTGAACATAACCTTCTGTCTCTCACAATCAGTACTTTCTCTCCTTCACGGGACATAGCAAACCATCATATATATAGGAATCTACATGTTATTAACACTCAGCACCTCTCAGACACTCTACAGTCCTCACTGTCCCGCATCTCTTCACTCTCCTGTCCCAATGTAGCCACCAGTCACTATAATGAAATCCTTCAGTGCACTTGTGGCAACTCCCCCCTCCACTTGAAAATTTTGAAACAGGAGGCAGCAACCATAGCACACGCCACAAATGCATTTTCTTCAGATGTGCTCTAGGTGTGCTGAACTACTGTGGAGAAAATCACGTACACCTGCAGACTTCCTCCACTTCAAGTTTATGCTCAAAACCTATAGCTCTGCCCTTCTTCTTGCCAAACAAGCCTATCTCACTACTCTCATCTCTTCTCTCTGCAGTAACTCTAAAAGAGTCTTTGAAACTTTTCACTCCTTACTCATTTCCATGGTGCAGGCACCATGCACAGACCTCTGTACAGGGGACCTGACCACTTATTTTGATGACAAAATTGCTAAAATCCATAGGAAATAATTGCCCAATCCCCAGGCGGCATTGATCCCCTCACCTACCGCACTTCATCCTGTTTATTCTCATGGACCAGTTACAGAAGAAGTCTCCTGGCTCCTTTCTTCTTCTCGCCCTACTACCTGCAGTAGTGACCCTTTCCCCTCCCACCTTTTCCAGTTTCTGTCACCTGCCATCACTACTTACCTTACTAAAATATTTAACCTCTCTCTTCTGGAATCTTTCCAATTTTTCCGTCCTATTTCAAACATGCTGTCATAACCCCGCTACTGAAGAAATCCTCTCTTGACCCGTCCTGTGCTGTTGACTACTGACCCGTCTCTAACCTTCCCTTCATCTCTAAAATCTTGGAACGCTTGGTCTATCCTCGTTTGATCTGCTATCTTTCCGTTAACTCTCTTCTTGACCCCTTACAATCTAGCTTTCGCACTGTGCACTCTACTGAAACAGCCCTTGCAAAAGTCTCCAATGACCTCCTGAGAGCTAAATCTAATGGTGACTATTCTCTTCTTATTCTTATATATCTCTCAGCAGCATTTTACACTTTTGACCACCAACTCCGCCTCACTATGCTACGCTATATCTGCCTCGCAGACACCGTGCTCTCTTGGTTCTCCTCATATCTCTCAGACCGCACTTTCATGTATCATTTACAGGCTCTGTCTCTTCCCCTCTTCCCTTTGCTGTTGGGGTTCCTCAGGGCTCGGTCCTAGATCTCCTCCTCTTCTTTCTCTACACAGCTCCTATTGGACAAACCATTAGCAGATTTGACTTCCAGAACCATCTCTATGCTGACGACTCCCAACTATATACCTTATCCTGTGACATCACCCCTGCACTAATTCAGAACACCAGTGACTGTCTCTCTGCTGTTTCAAATATCATGAATATTCATAAGTTCGAGGCAGTATGCACTGCACCCCTCAAAGAATTTATCAAGGGGTGTAATGAGCATTAGTATCCCAGACGTGAATGCACACCAGGTGGTGAAACGTGAATACGTAAGCTGTGTGGAGTACTTTAGATACACCAAATTCCCTACTACTTCCCCAGTAGCTCCTATGATTGGGGGGGTCACTTCTGGATTCTTTTCCCTTGTAAGATCTAAATTTGAGGTGTACCCTAATATATGATCGCACAGCTTATACATTCCTTTCCTGCTGCAGCCAGTTACAGTGGAGAAAATAAGTATTTGATACACTGGCGATTTTGCAAGTTTTCCCACCTACAAAGAATGGACAGGTGTAACGTCTCTGCCTGTTCGGGTCTCTGCGCCACCCTCTGCTAGCATGCTGCGGCGAAGGAGGCGTGTTCAGTTTGATTCCTTGCGTAGGTTTCTTGTTGCTCAGTCTGAACACTGTCCTAATACCTTCTGTCTGTAATTGAATTTCTGCCACACCTGTCTCTTGCATCTTTGTTTCTCTCTGCGTCTTTAATACTTAATCTCAGCCTTGCCTGTGTGATTGACAGCCTGTCTACCAATCCAGTCTGGGGCAGGTCTGGGGTGTTAGCCCTCACATGGTCTCTGGTTATTGCTTCTGTGTACCTGCCTTTACTCCGTTCTGTTTTGTTACCTGAATTCCTATTTCTGATCTCTGGCTTTGTCTGTGACTATTATTTTGGATTTTGATTCTGTACTGCATTGCTCGTCTGTTACCGAACCCTTGGCTTGCTGACCTCCCTTTTTGTCGTTTGTTCTGTCTTCGTTCTGTGTTGTCACTTATTCAGTGTAGGGACCAGCTCCGAGTTGTCGGCTGTCACCTAGGACAGTCAGGCAAGAGGCAGGGCCAGTGGGGGGTTTTCAGCTTTAGGGCTCACTGTCTTGTTGCGCCCCTCCCCCCAGAGTTCTCCAGCAGCTACTGGGGAATCACATCTATAGCAATTCCCTTACAACAGGTCTGTAACTTTTATCATAGGTATACTTCAACTGTGAGAGACAGAATCTAAACAAAAAATCCAGGAAATCACATTGTATGATTTTTAAATAATTAATTTTTAATTTATTGAAAATCAGTATTTGATACAATAGAAAAACAGAACTTAATATTTAGTACAGAAACCTTTGTTTGCAATTTGTCAGACGTTTCCTGTAGTTCTTGACCAAGTTTGCACACACTGCAGCAGGGATTTTGGCCCACTCCTCCATACAGATCTTCTCCAGATCTTTCAGGCTTCAGGGCTGTCGCTGAGCTACATTGAGTTTCAGCTCCCTCTATAGCTTTTCCATTGGGGCCAGTGTATCAAATACCTATTTTGCCCACTGTATGTCCCAATGATTTGCAGATTTTTGGGGTTTTTGTCTACACATTGTGCAAGCTGTATTTTTTTTTTCTGTTGCTTTAGCCATATGAGGGCTTTTGTTTTGCAGTATGAGATGCATTTTGTAATGACACCATTTTTGGGTGCCTATAACTTATTAACTAAATTTCTTGGAGGATTAAAAAAACCTATCAATTCTGGCATAGCTTTTTACCTTTTAATTTTTTTTGCCACACAGCGTACAGCATAAGTAACATGTACCTTTACCCCGTGGGTTGGTACGATTAGAATGATACCTAATTTTCATTGTTTTTTACGTGTTACTAATTTTCAGATCAAAAACCCATTTGGGGACATAAATCAATTATCTTTACGTCACCATTTTCTGAGATTTTTATTTTTCAGTTGATAGAATTGGTTGAGGGCTTATTTTTTGCGGGACAATCTGTGGTTTTTATTGGTACTGTTTTGGGGTACATATGACTTTTTGATCACTTTTTATAGCATTTTTCCTGACAGTCACAGTGCGGGTTAAATAATGTTTCAGTTTTGTTGTATGATTTGTTACAGATGCGGAGATACCAAATATGTATTGTTTTTATTATTTTTTAGGGTTTTCTTTTAATTTCTTTTATATATTTTATTTTATATTATACAGTGCCTTGCGAAAGTATTTGGCCCCCTTGAACTTTTCAACCTTTTGCCACATTTCAGGCTTCAAACATAAGGATATAAAATTTTAATTTTTTGGTGAAGAATCAACAACAAGTGGGACACAATTGTGAAGTGGAACGAAATTTATTGGTTATTTTAAATTTTTGTAAAAAATAAAAAGCTGAAAAGTGGGGCGTGCAATATTATTCGGCCCCTTTACTTTCAGTGCAGCAAACTCAATCCAGAAGTTCAGTGAGGATCTCTGAATGATCGAATGTTGTCCTAAATTACTGATGATGATAAATATAATCCACCTGTGTGTAATCAAGTCTCCATATAAATGCACCTGCTCTGTGATAGTCTCAGGGTTCTGTTTAAAGCGCAGAGAGCATCATGAAGACCAAGGAACACACCAGGCAGGTCTGTGATACTGTTGTGGAGAAGTTTAAAGCCGGATTTGGATACAAAAAGATTTCCCAAACTTTAAACATCCCAAGGAGCACTGTGCAAGCAATCATATTGAAATGGAAGGAGTATCAGACCACTGCAAATCTACCAAGACCCGGCCGTCCCTCTAAACTTTCATCTCAAACAAGGAGAAGACTGATCAGAGATGCAGCCAAGAGGCCCATGATCACTCTGGATGAACTGCAGAGATCTACAGTTGAGGTGGGAGAGTCTGTCCATAGGACAACAATCAGTCGTGCACTGCACAAATCTGGCCTTTATGGAAGAGTGGCAAGAAGAAAGCCATTTCTCAAAAATATCCATAAAAAGTCTTGTTTAAAGTTTGCCACAAGCCACCTGGGAGACACACCAAACATGTGGAAGAAGGTGCTCTGGTCAGATGAAAACAAAATCGAACTTTTTGGCCACAATGCAAAACGGTATGTTTGGCGTAAAAGCAACACAGCTCATCACCCTGAACACACCATCCCCACTGTCAAACATAGTGGTGGCAGCATCATGGTTTGGGCCTGCTTTTCTTCATCAGGGACAGGGAAGATGGTTAAAATTGATGGGAAGATGGATGGAGCCAAATACAGGACCATTCTGGAAGAAAACCTGTTGGAGTCTGCAAAACACCTGAGACTGGGACAGAGATTTATCTTCCAACAAGATAATCCCAAACATAAAGCAAAATCTACAATGGAATGGTTCACAAATAAACGTATCCAGGTGTTAGAATGGCCAAGTCAAAGTCCAGACCTGAATCCAATCGAGAATCTGTGGAAAGAGCTGAAAACTGCTGTTCACAAACGCTCTCCATCCAACCTCACTGAGCTCGAGCTTTTTTCCAAGGAAGAATGGGCAAGAATTTCAGTCTCTTGATGTGCAAAACTGATATTGACATACCCCAAGCAACTTGAAGCTGTAATCGCAGCAAAAGGTGGCGCTACAAAGTATTAACTTAAGGGGGCCGAATTATTTGGCATGCCCCACTTTTCAGTTTTCTATTTTTTACAAAAGTTTAAAATATCCAATAAATTTCGTTCCACTTTACGATTGTGTCCCACTTGTTGTTGATTCTTCACCCAAAAATTTAAATTTTATATCCTTATGTTTGAAGCCTGAAATGTGGCAAAAGGTTGAAAAGTTCAAGGGGGCCGAATACTTTCGCAAGGCACTGTATATAAAAATACATATTCATATATTTTTTAATACACTGCATTTTTTGTTTTTCCACTTTTTTTTACATTTTCTACATGTCCCACTAGGGGACCTGTACCAGTGATGCTCTGATCACTGGTTCAGTACTAAACACTGCAATACACTTGTATACATGTGTATTGCAGTGTAAAGAGGAAGTCAGCCTATGCAGATGCATAGGCTGTCTTCATCCCATCAGCGGCAGAATCGACCAGGTATGGGGACTCCTAGCAGCCAGTGGTCACTGGACAAACCCCAGGCTGCAGAAAATACATAGCAGCACACCCCCCGATCTTGCCGCAGGGGGTGCCTATGAGGGTCATCTACATGGCGCAACCCCTGAGCTGAGCTCCGACTGGAGTTAGTGGAGTGGGTGTTAGCCCGTATTATTATGTCCATTTGCGGCAAGTACCAGGTGACCAGGATGTAATAGTATGTTATGTGTCGCTAAGGGATTAATGTGTCTGTGTTCTGATCTGTGAGTATTGGATTTTTGCATTTATTTATATGATTAATTTGATCCGTTTTGTGTATACTATATATATATTGCGTTCTTTTGTTGCTGCAGTCTATTGATGAAGGCTTTTGTTGTTGTTTTTAGGTATGTTTACTAAGATCAGACGTTTGGTAACTGTGATCTAGGATTATACCCCCAACCATGTTAAAAATATTAAAAGTTAAGCGTTATTTTTTAAAATATTCCGATTTTTTTCTTGGGCTGGAAAAATTCTTTAATTTTGTGCACACTACACCTTCAACCAAAGGGCCTCTTTCTGAGCTCTTAATCTCCTGGAACCATAGACATGTAAGTGGGCTGTGTTTGCATTTTCCTTTTTCACTTATTCTTGGTTATACTGTTAGCAGTTAAGTACAGAAAAAATGCAAATTTTAAATATTTAAATATATTTTCATCAGCTGCTAAGAGCCTATTAGAGTAAATATCCTAGGGATAAGTGTAAGATAAAGCAGCTGCCTTGATATAACAGGATAGGATATAAAGATACTTAATATACCATATTGGGACAGTGTGCGCAAAGCCTTAAACCTATTAAGACAGTTAGCTTTAGTAAATATATTTATTCCTTGAATGGGGATTATAATTGCTGATACTTTACATAAAATTGACCAGTGACCTTGACAAAAGCAATTGGTAGATGAGAAAGAGATTGTCCACAAATACTACAATCTAGTTTGCCAAATAATCAACTAAATAGCATCAGCAAGGCAAAACATAAAATATAACTTTTAAAATAACTAAAACCCTGGCAGAGGGTGCCAATTATAGCACTCCAATGGTTCCCAAAATATTGCATGAGAAGCCCATTACTCTTAGCACCGAGAAGGTGTACGACAACAAGTGCGGTCGAACGCCTTCTCGGCGTTGCCAGCATAACTGCCTCCATACCAGAGTTCTATCTAGAACTCTTAACGGTCATTTTTAATCAGGCCCGGGAGACATGTGATATAGGTCTAAAATTCTGGGGGAAATCGGGTGATTTGCCAGGCTTGAACAGAGTGACCACCAACGCCTCTTGGTTTTCCATGGGGCATGACTCAGTCTCAATAGTGTTTTGGATGAAGGAAGTCAATGGGTTCTGTAGGATTGGTAGGACTTTTTTATAGTATTCATTGGTCAGTGTGTCTGGACCCGGTGACTTACGTATGGGTACAGATTTGATAATCCCCATCAGTTTTTGAGATGAAACTATGGCATTTAATAAACTAAGTTGGGTTTCCATTAGGTTTGTGAAGGAGGTATAATGGTAGGGCCGTCCTTTAAATTGTAGAGGCTTTCATTGCAATACCCTTAGGATCATAATTTTTGTGTGATCCTTCCGAGCTATGCAGGATGGGAATTTTCGATTTAGTATGTTTCTGTTTGAGCTTTGAAGCTAGCAGTTTGCTGGATTTATTCAATTGAGAGTAGTAAGTAGCTTTTATGTTCTTCAGGTTTTGTTCATACTTATGTAATAAGCAGACGCTAAGTTGACGGCGCAAGCCGCAAATATAGTAGTGTTGGATGGGGAGGAGATTGTTTATTATTAGTTTCAATATTTTTTATTTTCTGAAGCAGTTGGGTCATCATTGCTGGTCTGTTCTTTTTATCTATATGACCTAGGTGTACAAACATGGCTCTAATAAAGACCTTGTGGGAATTCCATAACATCTCAGGGAGAGACATAGATGGGGAAATAAAGTGAAAAAATTCCCTCAGGTCACTTTCCAAAGCTTCTTTGTATCTTGAATGAGACATTAGATAGTCACTACTTCCCCCTATGTAAGAGGACATTCATATCTCTCGGATAGGGTTAGGGTCACAGCAGCGTGATATGACTAGATTATTTGCAAAATCTCAGACTTCATGGCAAGAGGAATAGTAGATTGTTCAGAAAAAAATAAATCAATGCGGGAATAGCTAGTATGTACATTACAGAAAAAGGTATAGTACATTTCAGTATTGTGATGAATCCCCCAAATGTCAAAAAGGACATACTGCCATAAGACCTGAGAGAAGAAGGAGGAACGTGATGGAAGGCCAGAAGTGGTGTCTATAGAAGGGTCAGGAGCTATGTTAAAGTCTCCCATTAAAAGTAGGCAACCCTGCTTCCTCTTGCCAACAGCCATAAGCAATTTCCCAAAAAAGGAGATCTGGCATTTGTTAGGGGCATAAGCCAACACCAAGGTGTATGTAATATTATTGATAGAACATGCCAGTATTATATAGCGTCCCTTGGGTTCAGAAAATTGAGAAATTAACTGGAATGCCACTTAATCTCTAATACCTATCAACACTCCTCTACTTTTAGAAATGTAATGAGTGTGAAATATGTTAGGATAAGATGGCTGTTTGATCCGAAATGCACAGCAAGAATGTCACAGTTCTGATTCGTAGCCTCTAGTTGAGGTGAGTTCAGGTGAATTCAGGTTCTGTTGAGGTGAGTTCAGGCCTCTGACGTTCATCGATACGATTTTAAGTACCATAATGAGCAGATGTAAATGCTATGAGATACAATAATACAGTAGAAAAATAAAATAAAAATATAGATCTGTCCTCATGCCAACAGCAAGCTTACCCAGTGTACCAAACCTCAGAGAAATGGAAATGTGCAGAATGAAAAACAACAAAAACTGTGTTGATTGGTGAACAAAGGATATTAGTCATCAGATATAGGTCTAGGCAAATTTTTAGTTGGAAGGTCAGTAAATGGAATATTCCATTTATGGAGTAGTGCTTTACCCTCTTCTATGTTTCTGGTGACATGTAAGAGATTGTCATGATTAACCAGTACATGGACTGGAAAGTCCCATTTATACATAATCTTTTGCTGCCGTAGTGCCATGGTGACAGGGGCAAGTTGGCGTCTCAGTTGTAGCGTTGTGGAGAGAGATCACAGAAAATGGTAAGGGTGAAACGGTGCAGGTACACAATCAAATTGTGCAAGGTTAGCAGAATAAGTTCTTTAGTGTGTAAAAAATGTATCCTGGTTAGATCATCGTGAGGCACAGATTCATCAAGTGTGAAGGACTGGGAACCCTATGCGCCCTGTCGATTGTTAATCAGAGTACTGTCTGGTAGTAAGGTATGAATCAGTTTTTGCAGAAAAGCAGACAATTCTTTAGGGGACACAGTCTCTAGAACCCCTTTAAATTTCAAAATATTCCTGCGGGACCACTTTGGCCTTCAGAAAAGTGACGTCCCTCTCTATATCATAGTGCACATCTACAAGTTCATTATATGAAGTGGCTAATTCATCTATCTTAGTCTCAATGGGGGGAGTGCACCCCATTAGTTCTTGAAAAGTCTCAGTCTAATGGCTTCACCATCAGAGACATGTCAGCTTTCAGTGAGCGGCAAAATGCATACAGCATCTGTTTCATGGAGGCCTCAGTTAGCAGGTTATTAGAGATTGGGATTTCAGCAAGAAAATCGGTATTTTGGCCTCATAGGACCCCAGCAATACCACAGCTGGGTTGTTAACATCCACTCTAATCTTCCAAGTGACATAGTTCAGCAGGTTGCAGCAAATTGGTAACCAATTGTACAGTTTGTACAAATTTGGTAAGGCCAGACCCAGTGGTGAACCTAGCCTCTTTGCTGCCTGAGGCGGACTATAGAAAGACGCCCCCCCCCCCCCAAAAAAAAAAAAATATATATATATAAAATTGCGTTTACATGCTACTGGCTTCACACGCTGTTATCGTCGCACAATATACACAATACACAAAGTGATAAAACAGTTTTTAAGAATTCTTCTTCCTGTATTACTTCAGTACAGTTCAGTTACTTCAGATCAACAACACGGCATTAACAATGAAAGTAACTTCACACATCTTCTTGGTGGATGGACGAGCCCACGTGGCCCCCATTCTCTATAATAAGAGACCCCCAGATAGCTGAGTACTGTACTTCAGGTATCTTCGGCACTCCCATTGAAGTGAATGAGAGCCCCGCGGGTTCGTCCATCCACCAAGTGACAAACCTATATATATGGCTGCGGTCAGGCTGAATTCCCACCCAGTGGGGGTAAAAAACCCAATTCTCAGGCTCAGTGGGGGTCTCAGCAGACAGACCCTCATCAATCAGGTATTTATCCTCTATCATTTAGGTGAATACAGGGTAGTAACATTTTGTGACTTACAGGTGACGTCTCTGACTAATCGGTCACATTTCCCTTCTCTTCCCTTTGGACCGCCATGACCACTTCTTCCAGCTGTGACTTGTCTCTGTAAAGTTGGCAACACAGACATCTTTGGCTCCTCACTTTTCCAGGCACCAACCCACATTGTCCTCACCTGCACACCCATCCTGCTGCTACCCCAATTATAAAATATATGATATAACCCCACATAATGAATAATACTCCCAAGTGCATCTTTATATTAATAATGTCCGTGTGTATCCTGTATAAATAGTGACCCTTATTAATAATGCACCATAGGTTTCCTAATTATAAGGTTTTCCAGGTCATTAATAAAATAATCAGTGGGGCTCAAAAACCCAGGACCCATACTGATCACCTGTTTGAATGAACTGTGGTACCTGTGTAAGCGTCGTGACCGCTTCTCTGTTTACATAGTGTCATTCATCTCATAGCGGCCATGTTATGTAACTACAGCCTCGTCCTATACACGTCTATGTGACAAGGCTGTAAGTACATCACACGGTCACCATAGCACCTTCATACAGCTGATCAGAGGAGGGGTCCACTGATCTCTTATTGATAATCTGTCCTAGGGATAGATCATCAATAAAAATGAGCTGGAAAGCCCCTTTCATAAAGCTCAAGTGCCACCTTAGGGCCAACCAAGGGGTTGTCCAGGATAACCACTTTTTTAATATGAGGCTGGGGAAGTTGCTCCGGTGTCTCCCAGCGCGTTACAGTCCTGCTGCTCTGGTGTTTTCTTCCCCACAGCACTGTGATGTCCTGTGTCAGCGACCTCAGCGGTCATGTGAGGTGGGACTTCCACCAGAAGAAAACACCAGAACAGCAGAACCAGACCACGGTATTATGGCCCACAGCGGCCCCTGCACACAGTATTACAAGGTTTTATGCCCCGCAGCGGCCCCTGCACATGGTATTATGCCCTGCAGCAGCCTCTGCACACGGTATTATGCCCCGCAGCAGCCCCTGCACGTGGTATTATGCTCTATAGTTGCCTCTGCACACGGTATTATGCCCCGCAGCGGCCCCTGCACACGGTATTATGCCCCGCAGCGGCCCCTGCACATGGTATTATGCTCCATAGTTGCCCCTGCACACGGTATTATGCTCCATAGTTGCCCCTGCACATGGTATTATGCTCCATAGTGGCCCCTGCGCACAGTATTATGCCCCACAGTGGTCCCTGCACACGGTATTATGCTCCATAGTGGCCCCTGAAAACGGTACTATGTTCCATAGTGGCCCCTGCACACGTCATTATGCTCCATAGTGGCCCCTGCAATCGGTATTATGCTCCCTAGTGGCCCCTGCATTGGTATTATGCTCCATAGTGGCCCCTGAAAACGGTATCATGCTCCATAGTGGCCCCTGCACACGGTATTATGCTCCATAATGGCCCCTGCACATGGTATTATGCTCCATAGTGGCCCCTGCACACGGTATTATGCCCTATAGTGACCCACCCATGAACTATTATTATACTCTGGGGTCTTTTCAAACCCAAGAGTATAATGATTGGAGACCCAGGTGGTGACAAACATAAAACCAGTGTTACTTACCTGGGCTCCGGTGCGCTCCCTGCTTTCGGCCTTCTTCAATGTCGCACAGACCAGCGTCGCGACATAATGACGTTGGGCTGGCTCACCAAAGAAGGCCGAAGCCTGCTGGGAGTAACATCGGATCGCCGGAGAGGTGAGTAACAATGGTTTTTATGTTTATCACCTCCCCTGGGTCTCTGATTATTATACTCCGGGGTCTGAAAAGACCCCAGAGTATAATAATAGTAGTATTTGATGGAGTTCGCGGGCCGTGGCCTCACTTACCATCCCCGCTCCTGCACACAGACGCTTCTGCGTCCCATAGCAGAAGGGGAAGCGGGGGCGGCCACGACCAGCAGCGGGGATCGATAAGTAAATAGGCCATTACGTGCCGGGGATACTCCAGCAGGCAACGGCCTATTTATATATATAAAAAAAATTTATCCTCACCTACCTTCGATGCCTTGATGCAGCCGCCGCCTCCTCTTCTTATCCGCGACGTCTGCATGTCAGCGTAGGAGGCGCGATGACGTCATTGTATCGCCGCCTGCGCTGACATGCAGAGGTCTCGTAAACCAGCCCAGGACAGGTATCGCGCAGCTTTGTTTTTTTTAAGCAGCCTGTCCTGGGCTGGTTTACATTAAATAGACAATAAAAAATGCCACCCCCCAGACAGTGACGGACAGTGCCGCCTGAGGCAGCCGCCTCACTTCGCCTCAATAGCTGTGCGCCCCTGGCCAGACCGCCCTCACTATATGGAACTATAAGAGTAGCTTTTGCCAACCTACGCTCCAGGCCCCTCCACAAGACAGATGTCATAAGCTTATCTAGCCTGAGGAAGTGAGATTTAGGGAGGAATATGGGGACAGCTCTATAGAGGAATAAGAGTTTAGGCAGCAGCACCATTTTAAAAATATTGATGCAGCCGACTAACAACCTGCAGCAATGTCTCCCATGCCTTCAACTTATTAATCACACATTCAATAGTTGGCATGTTGAGCCAGTGAAACTGCCGCACATCCTTATGTATAATTATGCATAAATAGGTCATTTGGTCTACCACAATCACCCTAGATACTGGGGTTATGAGACCGCTATCAATGTCATCAACTGGAAATAGAACAGACTTTGCCCAGTTTACCTGAAGGCCTGAAAAAGTAGTTGAATGTTTGTGAATAGTATCCTAATATTGATGTCGGTAGTTGTACCCCAGCATAAAGCCAGATTGGTCAGTGGTGACAATAAAGAGTATCACCAAGGTCAGGTGTAGAGCCAAGACTTTCGCCAAGATCTTAACATCTAGATTAATAAGCAATTTCATTCTATAAGAGCTACATAGGTCCGGGGTCTTTCCTGCTTTATGTATAACTAGAATAGTGATCTCAAAAAGAGGGCGAGAGAGACTTTATCTCAAGCATATTGACAGATGCTAAGCAGCTTGAAACTAGTCTCTACCATTTGTAATTTGTACCATTCTTTCGGGAGCCCATTGGGCCAGGAGATTTAAAGATGTGGCTTAGCTGTTATGGCTCTCTGGATTTTGGCTTCAGTAATAGGATCATCAAGATCCTGTTGTTAAGATTCAGATGCAAGGTAAGGAATGTACTGGTCTACAAGAGAGCAGCAGCAGAAATGGGCTGACAACTGCGAGCAGTAGAAAATGCTACTTAAATGCAAAAAACTACTGCGAGCCAAGACCGGCCTCAGTTGCCTTCACCAGAGCTCCTTGCAAGAAGAGATGGATTTTCGCTGAATCTGAAGACCGGAATTGTCACCAGAACAGAAAGTGTATGACAAATAAATGCCCTGCAGCAGAAGCCTACACCAAATCCTACACACTACTCACAGGGACAGAGAAAACAGAATGGTCGACAATCACGGGTCAGCAGCTGATGAGGGCAACACAGATCCAAATCACGAGACAAAGACAAATCCGGGAAACAAGCCAATAGTCAGAACTGATCAGGAATGCCAGAACAAAATCGCAAGACAAAAGAGGAATCCAGTTACACAGCAAAAAGTCAGTTATAGGAGCAGTCAAATCAAAGTCAGGCGCTTAGCAGGAGTTAGGAAACTGATAGCCAGCAAAGCTGAGTGATGAGGGAGTGGTTTAAATAGGCCTGCTCAGGAAGCTTCCCTATGTTGTCATGGCAACCTTAAAGCAGCAACCACCAATCCTTCTTTATGTTGACCTGACAACTTTAAAGCATCAACAACAGATGTAACATCCCTGACACCTGTCTGTCTTGAGCAGACAAAGAGGGGAGTGCAATTCCATCTAGATATTCCTCAGAATTGACTAGGTGTACATGTCCCAGGAAAAATAAAGACGGATATAGCCAATTGAGTGTACAGTGGGGAAAAAAAGTATTTAGTCAGCCACCAATTGTGCAAGTTCTCCCACTTAAAAAGATGAGGCCGGCCTGTAATTGTCATCATAGGTAGACCTCAACTATGAGAGACAAAATGAGAAAACAAATCCAGAAAATCACATTGTCTGATTTTTTAAGAATCTATTTACAAATTATGGTGGAAAATAAGTATTTGGTCAATAAAAAAAAGTTCATCTCAGTACTTTGTTCTATATCCTTTGTTGGCAATGACAGAGGTCAAACATTTTCTGTAAGACTTCACAAGGTTGGCACACACTGTTGCTGGTATGTTGGCCCATTCCTCCATGCAGATCTCCTCTAGAGTGATGTTTTGGGGCTGTTGCTGGGCAACATGGACTTTCAACTCCCTCCAAAGGTTTTCTATGGGGTTGAGATCTGGAGACTGGCTAGGCCACTCCAGGACCTTGAAATGCTTCTTACGAAGCCACTCCTTTGTTGCTCTGGTGGTGTGCTTGGGATCATTGTCATGCTGAAAGACCCAGCCACGTTTCATCTTCAATGCCCTTGCTGATGGAAGGAGGTTTGCAATCAAAATCTCACGATACATGGCCCCATTCGTTCTTTCACGTACACGAATCAGTTGTCCAGGTCCCTCTGCAGAGAAACAGCCCCAAAGCATGATGTTGCCACCCCCATGCTACACAGTAGGTATGGTCTTCTTTGGATGCAACTCAGCATTCACTTTCCTCCAAACACCACGAGTTGTGTTTCTACCAAACATTTCTACTTTGGTTTCATCTGACCATATGACATTCTCCCAATACTCTTCTGGAACATCCAAATGCTCTCTAGCAAACTTCAGACAGGCCCGGGTATGTACTGGCTTAAGCAGGGGGACACGTCTGGCACTGCAGGATTCCCTGGCAGCATAGTGTGTTACTGACGGTAGCCTTTGTTATGTTAGTCCCAGCTTTCTGCAGGTCATTCACTAGATTCCCCCGTGTGGTTCTGGGATTTTTGCTCACCGTTCTTGTGATCATTTTGACCCCACGGGGTGAGATCTTGCGTGGAGCCCCTGATCGAGGGAGATTATCAGTGGTCTTGTATGTCTTCCATTTTCTAATTATTGCTCCCACTGTTGATTTCTTCACACCAAGCTGCTTGCCTATTGCAGATTCAGTCTTCCCACCATGGGGCAGGTCTACAATTTTGTTTCTGGTGTCCTTCCACAGCTCTTTGGTCTTCACCATAGTGGAGTTTGGAGTGTGACTGTTTGAGGTTGTGCACAGGTGTCTTTTATACTGATAACAATGTCAAACAGTTGCCATTACTATAGGTAATGAGTGGAGGACAGAGGAGCCTCTTAAAGAAGAAGCTACAGGTCTGTGAGAGCCAGAAATCTTGCTTTTTTGTAGGTGACCAAATACTTATTTGCCAACATAATTTGCAAATAAATTCTTTAAAAATCAGACAATGTGATTTTTTGGATTTGTTTTCTCATTTTGTCTCTAATAGTTGAGGTCTACCTATGATGACAATTACAGGCCGACCTCATCTTTTTAAGTGGGAGAACTTGCACAATTGGTGGCTGACTAAATACTTTTTTTTCCCCACTGTATATATAGTCTGAGACTACCACTACCTCACTAGTCTGTATAGGAGCCGCTAATGTCTGGGGGGTCTTCACTCGCGGCAGGTACACTAATATTTTCCCATTTCTGTCACCCTCCTCAAAAATGGTTTGGTGCTGGGATAGTAATTTCTTTGAAGTATACTCAGTCAGAAAACTGTCTCTGTGCCTCCAACCCCAAATGTGCTCTTTCCTGGCAAGCTCTGGCTCCAGTGAACTATGTGTAAGTCTCTGCTCTTCTCTATGAGTTGCGATAACCCCAATAAGAATTCCCCTCATGTTAGATTTAAATGCCTCCGCCTCTGATGATCTCACTTTGCGCAGCCAATAATATGCCACCTCCAACTGGTGTGGAGCTTGAATCAAGGGGACCTCCAGACACATAGAGCTGTTTCTCAAATGCCTAGATGGTGTAATTACTGGCTGTGACTTGATAACCAACAGTGGAGCATGGTCTAATTATGCCTCTAGGCAGATAATTTGTTCCCTCTATAAAGGGGAGGTGGCAGTGCTGGCGAAAACCAAGTCAATCCTAGACAGTTGTTGGGAAATAACAAGAGAACTGCCTACTCCCCCCATCTTTCAGGTTATAAGGCGTCCAGGGCGGAGGGGAGGAATCTGTCCATAGCTGGGTCCATGATAGCATTGAAATCACCCAGCAACAGAAAGGAAGTCAAGGGTACATGGCGACCTTTACCATCACGTCATGTAAGATATTTCTATGAACTGGTGGAGGAATATATACCACCAATCACAGAATCAAGGCCCCTAAAGAGTGGCATATAGGATAACATACCTTCCCGAGGGCTCCAGAAGAACTACATGCAGCTAGAAAGGGATCAACTTGCATATTAGAACAGAGACTAGGGATAGCATGATTAAAATACACTGCCTGGTAAGTGTGTCCCACCTATGGCCTATTGAGTGACAATATCTTCTGCCCCCTCAGATGTGTCTCCTGCAGGGTAACAGCATCAGAGTTATAAGTCTTAAGGAAATTGAAGACCAGGGAGCATTTTTTTTTGCAGTTGAGCCTTCTAACATTCCCGAAGACTATGGTAAACTTAGCCCTAGTTGCTGTGGTGTCAATCTACAAGACCCTAAGGAGCACCCCACAGCATCACAGTCGCTCAAACACTTACACATGCACACCTGAAACCCAGAAAACCCAGAAAACCCACTTTGACATCCACCCCACCTGAACAGCCAAACTTGTTCAAGCCTGGATCCCCTAAACCTAGAACTGATGTAGAACTAAGCAAGCTAGCAGCTCTCCTACTCTGAAACAAAAAAAACAAACAAAACAGACTATGCTAAGAACCAACTGAGATTCATGGCCTAACTGTATATATTGGCGGTATTATAAACCGAGGAAAAGAAACGTCCACCCTGAAACATTTCAGAAAACAGCAAGAATGATGTTGCTCACACAGTCCTTGAATCATAAGGGTCTGTTCATGTAAAATCTGTCAAGCCATTCAGAGGCCTCCTCCAGGGTGTTGAAAAAATGGGTATGCACTCCATCATGCTATTGAAGTCTGGAAGGGTACAGCATAGCGTATTTGAGTCCCACCTCATGTGTGCTCACTGCAGTGAATTGTCGTAATTTTCTCTGGACCTCTGCTGTGAAACCGGAATTGAGGTCATCTTTCATCCGGGTCTGAAGGAGTCTAACTTGTTGTTGTAGAATTCCAAATTATTATGAGCAGTATATTCTACCTTGCCGAACTTGTGATTGTTGTGGCGTAAGCAATTCAAATCAGATTGTAAGTGATCAATTTTGGCTGTCAGAGTGGTCTGAGTGCCTGCTATCGCTGCCATGATTTTACCAGCCACTGGCGAGTTCATAGAGTCCGCAACAGGTGGTTCACTTTGGTTCATTGCATTCATGCTGATAGCAGTAGGGGTGGTTTGAGGCTTCCCCCGTCCTGCGGTCATACCACCAGGGAGGAGAAACTCCGACCAACAGGACTGTCAGGCACAGATGGATTTGTGACAGTAGAACAGACCTCCAGGAGACAGCAGTGAAGGGCCCAGGAGGTCAGAGTCCCATGTCTAGAAGCAGGCCTTTCCTTTAAATTCAGAAGAAGGGAAATCCGGTGCCTGTGTGTCTAGTCAGTAGCAATGTCATGTAGGTCAGGAGAGGAGGACACTCCACCCAGAAGATAACAGCCAGAGGCAAGTGCACCAGAGGGGGTAAGGAGGCAAAAGAAGTCTGCTCCCTGGGAGGTCAAAAGAAGTCCCCTACTGCAGAGTTGAGAATATTCAGCAAAGGAAGATAGCAGCCAATAATGATGCCTGGCCTCCACTTGCCAAGAGGATCAAGAAGCAGCCCAATATCTCCCTGGAATACACCAGTGGAGCTGAAAAAGGCAGATAGGTATGCAACGGGGGTAAGAAGGCAGATCGAGAGGCGTGGCTAGATGCACTTGCTGGCAGACATCTGTAGTGAAGGTTCCACTCCAGGCCACTGCAAATAGAGGGTTTTATGCACACAAAATGGAAAAAAACAAAGATAAAGAAAGCTTCTAAGAGATCCCTGACACCCCAGAAATCACCCTGCCTATATCCAGCTATTTCCAACCGCTAGTGGAAGGCTCCTTGTCTGTGGATAGTGAAACAGACAAGTTGCGTCCTCCATCTTCCCTGGATATGAGGGTACCACTAAGGCAGCAGATGCCACTGTCTCCCATGAATACTTCAGGAGTATGTCCTATCCTCCTGTCTACCCCTCAGCAACTCAACAGTCAGAAACCACTTTCTGGAGTAGAGTCAGGGGAATCCGACTGAAGCACCAGTCCCCCTGCTAAGAAATCTCTTCCAATCTGCCCCCCCTCCCCCCACAGAAACTGCAGGGACTCTCCACCAAGCTTCATCCTGATGAAAATTCCTCTTCTTATATGGAGCAATCCCAGTCACAAGCATTCAGACCCAACAGATGAAGGTCTCTGGTCCTCTCCAAACCACAGGGTCCTCCATCCTTTTTTACCCCATGCCTACTATCTCCAAAAGAGGTTGCACACACATTGCAAAGTTATCCAGAACTTCAGACTCTTCTTGCACTACTCCCCAGTAAAATGAATATAGACAAACTAGCCACCAACCTGAAGAGAGTCTGGCGTTAAGACCTCAAAGTGGTCAAAAGTAACAACTCCAGTCTTCAAAACGGGCTGGTTGAACTAGAGTTTTTCCAATATTCCATCACCTCAACCATACAAGACCTGCAATGTGCTTCGGCATCTCATTCCTCCCAGCACCACCATCTACACTTAAGTTATGTTGAAAATAGAAATCAGAGAAATAATATCCGAATTAGAGGCCTCCTAGAGGCAGCCTGCACATCTGATCAAGTACCCACCCTCACTGGCATCTTTAACAAATTGTGTGATTGACCCGCTGACACCCATATTAAAATTGATAGGGCGCACATCAAACTTTGCGCCAAGAGTACAGATTCCATAAAAACTAGAGACATCATTTGCAGGGTCCAGTATTATGCTATCAAGGAAGAGATTATGCAAAGGTCCAGACAGCGGAGAACATTGTTCCCTGACCTGTCGTGCCTTACCCCCAGACAGAGAGTTGCCTTGAGACCAACTCCTCGCTGTCCTCCAACACAGTGGAATACCATTGGGGCTTCCCCTTCCCCCTCCAAGTTCATTCTGGAATTGACCTCATCGTTCTGTTGGCTTCTTAAGAACTTCCCACTTTCATTCAAGCACTAAACTTGCCACTACTGCAGCTACCCGGCTGGGAAGTTATTTTCGGTGATACTTCTGCTGCAACCCAGATGGAGGAGACCGGAGGATGGGAGTTGTAGTGGCAGATAATGTGCCACCTTCTAGACCGAGCACACTCAACCAAACACTCCAGCCCCACTCCTGGGCCGGACACCATCAAGGGGGGTCTTGCAGAACTACCTGATGGTGGTGGTAGTAGTTTCCCCCAGGGCATTTCCAGTTGGAGAGGGGACCTCTCCTCTCTGAGCCGGTGTGATGTTGGTCAGAAGGGCCCTGATTGTAAGGCAGGCATAACTAAGGAAGCCAGTAGTGCAGTTGAACCAGGTAACAGTTTTATTCAACAACTGGAACAGAAGTAAATGGTAGCTTCCAAATAGGGGTAGTAGTATAACACTGTCCAATCTCCCAGCCTTGGGTATAGGAGGGTGCCCAGGGATGTTACAGGCTCTATGGCAGGCTTCTCCAACTACTTCTCCTCTCGTGCCTCTCCCAGCTAAGGATACTGGGGATGATGATACAGGGAGACCTCACAGGAATCCGGCTACCTGTAGACTAGGCCTGAACACGTTCCTCCTGTCAGGTTTCTCTCCTGCTCCTCCTGGCACAGCACAGATAATGTCCAATACTCCAGACAGTGGTACTCCCTTCTCCCTTCTCAAATTCCCACTATCCCCTCAAACTTACTTCCTTCAATGTCAAAGGCTTGAACATTCCTGAAAATTGGTTTCATGTCTACACATTCCACAAATCACGAACTCAGATACTGTGCTTACAAGAAACACATTTTCATGCTAATCATATTCCTGCATTAAAAAATCGCTAGTACCCTTCCTGGGCCCAAAGCAGTAAACCTGAAAGGAAAACAAAAGGAGTGGCAATCTTCTTCCACAAAAACCTTTCTCACAAGATTATAGACTCTTACATCAAACCCAATGCCAGGTTCGTATTACTCAAATGTGAAATCCAGAACTCTATATATACCTATGACAATGTCTATGCCCTAAACACGAATCAAACCTTGTTTCTTTTTCACACCCTTTGTAAACTTCAGAACTTTACCCAGGGACATCTCATTCTCTGCGGGGATTTTAATTTAACTAGGAACCCCGTCATCGATTCTTCCACAAGAAAATCATATGTGGTATACAACAAATTGAACAAAGTTCATAAACAACTACATAACATGCAACTCTATGACATATACTGAATCTTACACCCCGAGATCAGGGACTATTCATTTTACTCTCATGCATTTCACTCATACAGCAGACGTAAACATTCTAACCTCCTACCCCAGGTCACCTCCTCCATCATAGGTAATATATGTACCCATGCCCTGATGTCCTGTACGCTTCAGAAATATCCCGTATCTTCAAGCAGTTCTGTTGGAGACTTAACGAGTCTCTTTTGTTGGATGAGTGATGCATGACTGAGTTTAAACAAACCATCGTCCACTTTCAATGACCCAACCTCTCCCTCTAAACAATGGGAAACCCACACATGTATCCTTAGAAAGGTTTTGATAAAATATGGTTCCTGCAGGATAAAAGAAGTGAGTGCTAAATTACAAGATCTGCTATCTAAGGTTGATACCCTAGAAATGCATCATAGATACAATCTTAAGCTCTATACCTTTACTGAACTTACTGTCATACATAATGAGATTGGTACCCTACTTGACAACAAACAGTAACAGCTGCACCACATTGGCGCCAGGGTATTCTATGAGTGGAGTAACAAGTCACATTGATATTTCGAATGTGCACTTCGGGAGCTAAAAGCACAATACTACTTGCGTCCATCAAGCGCTCTGATGGGACAGTTGCCACCTTACTAAGGATATAGCCAAATCTTTTTGTGACTATTATAATTTGCCCTATAACCTCACACCCCACACACTACCAATCCAGCACTGACTCCCCACAAATCTCTAGCCCAATACATCAGAGATACAGCTCTTTCCATTTTACTTCCAGACAAAATCTCCCAATTGGAAGACCCATCTACAGCGGTGGAATTAAATTGCAATCGAGGCTTTCCCATCAGGGAAGAATTCCTGTTCTGATGGTTTCACATCATGATTTTACAAAGTGTTCTGCACAGAAACTTCTCCCCTACTCCTCTCAACTCTCAATGCTCACTAAGTGTCAATACCTTCAACTAACACACTCCTTCTCCAAGATTAGGGAAGAACATCACATCCATAGTCCATTATACCCCTCTTAAATGCTTTTCATTTCCTCCAACCCTCATGCCCAGGTGATCTCTATCATATATACATTACTCTGCACTGTACTCTGCAATCACTCTCCTTACCAACATTCACTAAAAAATGGGAAGAGGAGCTTGGCATTTCTCATTCATTAGCTCAGTGTTTCAATAGTACCATACGTTGTTCTCCATCTCCTGTAGAGCACAAGAAACCAACTACAAGCTCCTCTAGAGCTTGCAGTTGGTATCTACAGAAACTCTCCATTCCATGTTCCCAAATACCTCTGATCCATGCTGGAGATGTGGCCGCCTGAGGGGCATGATGTCACAGATCTGGTGGGGCTGTCAGGTTCTTCACCAATTCTGGTCCATAGTCATTTAGATCATCCAGGAAGTGACTGGTGTTCAACTGGACGATGCCACAGCTACTTTTCTACTTTCATCTTTCCTCACAAACTCAAGAAATGTACCCAACCATTTGTTGGCTTCATGTTAATTGCAGCACTCACAGTTATTCCCAGACTGTGAAAAATTCCCTAGGCTCCCACAATTCATGGAGCATATGAACTCAGGCCAGACTCTACTGACTCACAACAGACCTGGCAGTTGTGCGATATACTTCAGTACAATGCTTTCACCACACTCCTTTATAACCCTTATCCCCCTTGACCCCACTCCCTCACGCATTTCCTCTCCTCCACAAAACACCACACTTACCTACACCTACCTCCTGACTCTGATTTCCCTGTTTTCATCACCTTCCTCCACTTATTGTCATCTACCATTGTGTATCTCCCCCATACTGGTTCCCTAATACTATTTTATTATGTACTCAGCTCTATTCTGTACAGTTTTCTATTATTTAGTTATTCCTGCTATGTTAGGACTTGTTCTAATCTCCTCTGTATATTCTTGTTATGTTTTTGATTGTTTGCTACATGGAAAACCTTCTATAAAGATATAATGTTTTTTTTTTGTTTGTTTGTTTGTTTTTTTTTTAAAAAAAGCAGATCACTCTACACCAGGACAGTCCCCCAGAGTATAATAGTGGTTCATGGGTGACAAACCCCAAAAGTTCCAGGTTCAGGTTGAGACTGAAACTTTTGGAAAATTTGGATCAAATTAAGTTCAATCCAAATCGGTTCGCTCAACCCTACTAGTTACTCGTCCAGCAATGATGTCTTGAAATGTCACATGTGACTGCTGCAGCCAATCACTGGCTGAAGTTTTAACCCGCCACAGTGATTGAGTGCACAAAAGATTAAGTTATAAACATGACAGTTTGTGGCAACTTTTTCTGAAGGACAAAACAGGCCATGACCTAAATGGTTTAAATGTTATGCAAATGATCCCAAAAACCCTAAAAGGTTGAGGCCCCACGTTGCAGAAATGCAGATTTTTTTGTTGTTGTTGCAGATGTGTTCCGAAACGTGTAAGCCATGAAGATGTCTTTTTCTGATTGATGGCGACTCATTTAATTTATTTTTTTGTATGGGAACAATAAAAGTTAAGTTTTAATTATTTAATCAGGAAACTTCTGGATTGCTGGATCTCTATTTGCTTGTTTTTCTACGTATATATTGCTCTTGACCGAAGGGTGGAGACCCGTGCATCGGAGCAGGATCCTGGATCTCTGGATATCCATGGTTATGTGAGTTGGCCTGTGTACGCTCTGTTTTGTTTGAACTTTTCCTGAAGGTAAAAAAGACCATGACCTAAATGGGTTAAAAGTTTTGCAAATGATCCCAAAAACTGTAAAAGGTTGAGGCCCCACGTTGCAGAAATGCAGATTTTTTTTGTTGTTGCAGATTTTGCTGTGTTTTTTTGAGCCAAAGCCAGCAGTGGACTGAGCAGAATGTAGAATTATAAGAGCTTCCTATATATTTCCCATTCCTTTTGTAGACATTTTTGGCTTTGGTTCAAAAAAACACAGCAAAAGCTGAATTTTTGCAATGTGGGCCTCAGCCTAAAAAACACAATAAAAATGACTAGAGCCTAAATACTGTGTGTAGACTGTTTGCGTATGTCAGAGAGTCTACCAACAGCAAAATTGTTTTTAGCTAAGGGCACATGTTGCAAAAAAGCATTTTGGCCACTCAGCAACATATTTATTTAACCCTTTACTGGCGGCGATCCATTATCATGACTAGAGATGAGTGAAGTATTCAAAAATTTGATTCGGTAACTTCGCCGAATTTCACGATATGATTCTATTCGATCTGAATTAAATCAGGGGTTAAAGGCATGTGACATCACAGGGCTGGCTGCTGATTGGCTGCATACATGGCATTGTGGGTGATCCCGCATTCCCAGAGTTCCTTACCACATGTAGAGCAGCCATTTTGAACTAAATGTGAATCGTTACCACAAAGTGTGAGGAAATTCAGATTCGATGTGAATCGAATATTTCCTGAAATTTGGATCGAATTCCACTTCTGCAGCTTCAATTCGCTCATCTCTAATCATAACAGCTGGGAGCCTATTAAAGGCTCCCAGACTTGTCTGGTAAAGACTTCTATTACAGACTGCTCTATGTAGCCTGTAATAGAAGCACCACAATTTTATAATCCATTACAAAAAATAAGTTCACATACGACTCTGAACTGAAAAATAAAATGTTATGGCTTTTGTAAGGCTGGGAGTCAAAAATGAAAATCGAACAATGGCTGTGACACGAAGGGGTTAAAGTGAGGCTATCAACTCCCCCAAGCATATTCAGTTGCTATCATCATGTTAGAGAGCACATAACAGTGATATAAAAAACAAAAAACATTTTTTGAGGTCTTAGGCTAATGAGGCATTTGGTGCACTGGGGGAAGGCCTTTTGATCTGGGAGCATTGCTCTTGCTACTCAGGTAGGTAATGTCAAAACAGTTGAAGGATAAATTCTCACTGCTAACAGGTGTGTCCTTATCTTTTAATGCAATTTTAGCTTTCGTTTTCTCTGTTTTTCTTCTACTTTTCTGTGGTGTTCTCTTTTTTCTGCAACTTTTCTGCAATGTGTGGCCTTAGCCTTTTAAGGAAGTCTATCACTGCCCCATCTACTTTAAACCACTTCCATAGTGCTGTAGATGCTGTTAGCAGAATAAAAAAGATACCTTTCTTATGTTTCAGAGCCCCAGGGATGCATAGAAAAAGCACTTTTATTCTTCATTCAAGTGAGGATCTTGGAGCATAGGGGGATTTTTCTTCTATTACTGAGCACTGCTGAATCATCACTAAACACGCCCATCCTGCATTCATCTTGTCCCCAGGGCAGTGTGAGGATCAACTCACACTGGATCAACTCACACTGCGGAGGGGGACAGAGATTAGCTCCCAATAGTTGGAAAACACTAATATGCCATGACCAATAGTGATTTCACTACCTCAGGTCTCCTGTGATGAGATTGCAGGGTCTTAGGGGTTGACTTGTCAACCAGGAGGCCAATCAATGGCCTGATGACTGCCTTTCCCTATAAGGATAAGTTCACACGGAGGAATTTGCTGCGGATTTGGGGAAGGATTCCACTTCCAAATTAGTGGTATATTCCGTCCAGATTCTGTCTCCCATTGTTTACAAATGGAGGCAGAGAAAGCAGCAGGATGATAAAAAAAAAAAAGCGTTCTTAAGTGCTCAATCTTGCCACAGATTCTGTGGCTCGAGACTTCCTGCTGATTAAGTCCATTCATTTGGGTCTAATCAGCAGCGAAAAGCCGTGACTAAATGCTAAAAGTAAAAGAAAAAAACTTTTACATTTTAAAAATAAATAAATGTTAACAAATAAAATAAACAAACATATTAGGTATCACTGTGTGAATATACAGTAAGTCATACTACCCAAAATTAATTATATTTATCCCATACTGATACTTACAGTACTATAACACAATAAATTAGGAATCTCCAATATAAAATATTATAGCAAAGATCAGATGCTAAATCAATAATGTTTACATATATACCGTTTTTTTCAGACTATAAGATGCACTTTTTTCTCCCAAATTTGAGAGGAAAATGGGGGGTGCGTCTTATAGTCCGAATGCATCGCCCTATCTCCTGCCACTGCTGGCTTCTTGCAGTGGGACTTCCTGTAGCTGCAGGAGTGGGGGAGATGCTGCGGGCCCTGGGCTTGTAGGAGAGGGTGTTCCCGGAGGTGCCAACCCATCCCAGCGTCCGCCGTGCTTTAACGGCGGATGCGGGGTCTGTAAAGATGATGATAATGTACACTGGAGACCTGGAGCTAATGCCCGCGATCAGAGTCCAGTGATCGCAGGCATTACTACCTGTAAGTCCACCCAAACTGCCTCCGGGCCGGGCCGGTGGGTACCTTGTTTGTTGGAGGCCGGCTCCTGTGCAGCAAAATCGCAGGAGCTGTTCTTGTGACAGCCAGGAGCCATGAAGGCTATGAAGGCTACCAGTCCTGTCATAGGAATATTACTATTGCGGCTGGTCTATGACCAGCCTCAATAGTAATATACAGAATCTCCCATAGACTGCAATACAGTTGTATTGCAGTCTATGGGACTTGCAATCAAATGATAGCAGGTTCAAGCCCCCTAGGGGGGCTAATAAAATAGTTACAAAAAAAAGTTTTAAAAAATTATAAAAAAAAAAAAATAAAAAACGAAAAGTTCTAAATCACCCCCTTTCCCTAGAATACATATAAAAGTAGAAAATCACTGTGAAACACATACACAATAGGTATCCCTGTGTCCGAAAATTCCCAGTCCACAAACTTATAGAAATATTTTTCCCATAGGGTGAAAATCATAGTGGGAAAAAGTATCAAAAGTGCCGAACTGTCGTTTATTTCACTGTTTCACCTCTGATTTGAATAAAAAGCAAAGCAATAGACATTCCCCAAAATGGTATAACTAAAAAGTACAACTTCCCGCAAAAAAAAAGACGGCCTATGCTTCCCCGTACAGCTGCAGGGCCACCTGTTAATGTGGCCTTGCAGCTGTTGCAATACTACAACTCCCATATATTAAATATTTTAAAACATTTTTTGCTTCAAAATTTTTTTCCCTATTTTCCTCCCCTAAAATCTAGGTGCGTCTTCTGGTCCGGTGCGTCTTATAGTCCGAAAAATATGGTACAGTGGGGAAAAAAGTATTTAGTCAGCCACCAATTGTGCAAGTTCTCCCACTTAAAAAGATGAGAGGCCTGTAATTGTCATCATAGGTAGACCTCAACTATGAGAGACAAAATGAGAAAACCTATCTAGAAAATCACATTGTCTGATTTTTTTAAGAATTTATTTGTAAATTATGGTGGAAAATAAGTATTTGGTCACCTACAAACAAGCAAGATTTCTGGCTCTTACAGACCTGTAACATCTTCTTTAAGAGGCTCCTCTGTCCTCCACTCATTGCCTGTAGTAATGGCACCTGTTTGACATTGTTATCAGTATAAAAGACACCTGTCCACAACCTCAAACAGTCACACTCCAAACTCTACTATAGTGAAGACCAAAGAGCTGTGGAAGGACACCAGAAACAAAATTGTAGACCTGCACCAGGCTGGGAAGACTGAATCTGCAATAGGCAAGCAGCTTGGTGTGAAGAAATCAACTGTGGGAACAATAATTAGAATTTTTTTTTACATTTTTAACTCGTCCTATAAGGACACCTGAGCCAGCGATGCTCTGATCCTGGCTCAGTATTATAGACTGCAATACACGAGCATACTCTTGTATTGCAGTCTATACAAGAATGTCAGCCGATGTAGACGCATCGGCTGACTTCTTCACATCCCGGCAGGATCAGCCAGGTAGTGGGGGCTTCAGGTACAGAAAATAGACATCGGCAACCCCCGATCTCGCCGCAGGGGTTGCCGGTGGGGGCGGTAACATGGCGGAACCCCTTGGATGCCGCGGTCATGTTTGACCGCGGCATCCAAGGGGTTAAAACCTCCGCTCGGAACTCAGTTCCGACCGGGGGTTATGGAGCAGGGTGTTAGCTGTCAGTTACAGCTAACACCCGATCCCGGTCACAGGGTCTGTGAAGTGCAAGCCGTAAATTTACTATTGGCCAGACTTCAGAGACCACGTCCGCAGGCCGTAAATTTACGGCCGGTGGTCGTCAATCGGTTAAGCATGTGATTAAAATATGGTACAGTGCAGTACATCATGTATGTACACTGCATATTTTAACAGGTCATTTTTGAATAACTAATACCTATATACATTTCATTTATATACAAAATACACCCAAATTCAGTACAACAGCTTCTAATAGATATGTGACACTTGTAAACTATCTCTGAATTCAGAAAATAGGGTGACACTGACAAATGAAAGTAGTCATTGACTTACGTGTCATAGCTAGGTTTCAGTATCAAGTGTTACTTGAAATGAAAAACTGGATTAAAACTGGCAACACAAAGGAAAAACCTGTTCTCTTAGCTAAAACTTTATTATGGCCTATATAAAAAACATTTAGACTAAAGCCACACGTAGCGGGTCGCAGCAAAAAAGTGCTGCGGGAAGAACCGCGGTGGAAACGCATCACAGTTTTTCCCACAGCGCTTTTCACAGAAAGTCTGCAGTTTTTCTCTAGGGACTTTCTGCTTCAATTATACATATTGGGATATTGGGATTGACATGCTTCCAATTGCCAGCATTTCCCAGCATTTATGCCACGTGGGGCCCTGGACTAAAAAGAAACCTGTTCACATATTGCATTTTTATTATTTAGTTTGAGCCACTTAACTTTTCCTACCATTTGTATAGTTCACTTAGACAAAATAAAAACCGATAATATCATGAAGCGTATCCCAGGGTATAATTATCTATAATTGCTCAGGTGCTCAAAATCTATTTTTGTGTCCTGCTGTTGTGACTAAGGTTGTAGGATTTGGTATCACTCATGTCTCCCCAATGCGAGGATCAAAAGATAATTCTTAATTATAATGAATTAAATTGTTTGGTTCAAAAGAGGGAAGAGTGACAGAAAGCCTAAGTGAAAGAGATGCTGAAAGATTATTACAAAAACAAAAGTAATTAGATTACATATTGAAAATACAATAAACAATCATTAAATTACAGTAAGGAGACAGTAAAAAGAATGTGATTAATGACTGTTTATAATCAGAGATGGTGAACCTTATGAAGACAAACTTACCCTCTACAAATGAAAAGTTTATTTTGCAAATTGTTATTCTGTTTGTAATGGATTATTAATGTATGCTCTTGCATTAATTCCTTTACAAAGAACCACTGGACAGTATGTAATGTACCTGTGAAGTCAGCGTTTACAGACAGAGAGCAGACAAGCGCAGATTTGTTAAAATGTCTAAAAGAAAAACTGTCTTACTCTAGATTCACACCTGCGTTCAGGTATCTGTTTTTGGGGTCCGCTTGGGGACCCTAGAACGGAAACCTAATCTGCTTAAAGAATTGGCTACCCTCAGAAACCCGCAGACCCCATAGACTATAATGGGGTCCGCTGGGTTTCCACCTGGTTTCTGCCCGAAAGGGTGGAAAAATGCGGAGAGAGAATCCCTGCTTGCAGGACTTTTCTCTTCGCATTTTTAAAGCGGAATTGGGAACGGAATCCCTGAACGGAAACTGAGCGCTTGTGTGAACCTAGCATAAATTGCCCATAGACACCTATCACATTTTCAGGTGCAGAATAGAAATTTGTGCTGTGATTGGTTGCTATTGGCAACTAAGACAGTTTTGGTTTTAGACACTTAAGGGTGTCACAGTGGTAAATGAAAATCATTTTCCGCCGCTGGAATTTTCGCCGCGGTCTGCCGCGACGGGATGCCGATGCAGTGCATCAGCATTCCGTCGTGGCATCTCGCTCCTGATTAGGCCCAGATGAATGGGCCTTATCAGGAGGGAGTCTCGAGCCACAGACACCACGGACGGAATCCGCGGTAAGATCAAGCAGGATGCTTTCTTTTTTCTGCTACCTGCTGCGATCTCTGCCTCCCATTGAAAACAATGGGAGGCGGATTCCTCCGTGTGAACACACCCTAAAAGAGCTGCCCAAAATAGTACAGCGAATGAAAACTAAATTTAATGTAAATATTTTGAGCGTTTCTATATGTTTAGATTCAAAAGGATTTCAGCTGCCTTCCTCTCTCCTCTACTCTACACTTCCTGGTCTTCAGCTCATTCCAGCATGGAGCGCCTGCTTGTTGTAAAGGACATATGTCATATATAATATAATAATTTTATATAATTATATAATTTTTTAATATTCTTTAGTGACAACCACAGAATATAACATTAATGCCCAATAAATGCAGGTCCTACTTTTGTAAACCTCATCTACCTTGAGAAGAGGGTCCTCTCCACCTCTCTTTTGCCCACTGTGAGTGGAAATATAGTCACATATGTCTGGTTCTCTTTATTCACTTCTACAGGAATTCTGACAATAAGAAAGCAGGCAAGAATTAATGACCCCCTATTCTATATACTGTCATGGCCAAAAGTTTTGAGAATGATACAAATATTAATTTTTACAAAGTCTACTGCTTCAGTTTTTCTAATGGCAATTTGCATATACTCCAGAATGTTATAAAGAGTGATCAGCTTAACAGCAATTACTTGCAAAGTCAATATTTGCCTAGAAAATGAACTTTATCCCCCAAAACACATTTCAACAACATTGCAGCCCTGCCTTAAAAGGACCACCTAACATCGTTTCAGTGATTGCTCCATTAACACAGGTGTGGGTGTTGATGAGGACAGGGCTGGAGATCAATCTGTCATGATTAAGTAAGAATGACACCACTGGACACTTTAAAAGGAGGCTGGTGCTTGCCATCATTGTTTCTCTTCTGTTAACCATGGTTATCTCTAAAGAAACACGTGCAGTCATCATTGCACTGCACAAAAATGGCCTAACTGGGAAGAGTATTGCAGCTAGAAAGATTGCACCTCAGTCAACAATCTATCGCATCATCAAGAACTTCAAGGAGAGAGGTTCCATTGGTGCCAAAAAGGCTCGAGGGCGCCCAAGAAAGACCAGCAAGCGGCAGGACCGTCTCTTAAAAGTGTTTCAGCTGCGGGATCGGGCTTCCAGCAGTGCAGAGCTTGCTGAGGAATGGCAGCAGGCAGGTGTGAGTGCATCTGCACGCACTGTGAGGCGGAGACTCTTGGAGCAAGGCCTGGTCTCAAGGAGGGCAGCAAAGAAGCCACTTCTCTCCAGAAAAAACATCAGGGACAGACTGATATTCTGCAAAAGGTACAGGGAGTGGACTGCTGAGGACTGGGGTAAAGTCATTTTCTCTGATGAATCCCCTTTTCGATTGTTTGGAACATCTGGAAAACAGCTTATTCGGAGAAGAAGAGGTGAGCGCTACCACCAGTCTTGTCTCATGCCAACTGTAAAGCATCCTGAAACCATTCATGTGTGGGGTTGCTTCTCAGCCAAGGGAATCGGCTCTCTCACAGTCTTGCCTAAAAACACAGCCATGAATAAAGAATGGTACCAGAATGTCCTCCAAGAGCAACTTCTCCCACCCGTCCAAGAGCAGTTTGGCGCTCAACAATGCCTTTTCCAGCATGATGGAGCACCTTGCCATAACGCAAAGGTGATAACTAAATGGCTCAGGGAACAAAACATAGAGATTTTGGGTCCATGGCCTGGAAACTCCCCAGATCTTAATTCCATTGAGAACTTGTGGTCAATCATCAAGAGACGGGTGGACAAACAAAAAACAACAAATTCAGACAAAATTAAAGCATTGATTCTGCAAGAATGGACTGCTATCAGTCAGGATTTGGTCCAGAAGTTGATTGAGAGCATGCCAGGGAGAATTGCAGAGGTCCTGAAGAAGAAGGGTAAACACTGCAAATATTGACTTGCTGCATTAACTCATTCTAACTGTCAATATAAGCTTCTGTTACTCATAATATGAATGCAATTATATTTCTGTATGTGATAAAAACATCTGATAAACACACATAAAAACCAGAGGGCAGCAGATCATGTGAAAACATAATATTTGTGTCATTCTCAAAACTTTTGGCCATGACTGTATAGTGAATCTTCAGTCAGAATACGATAGACTTGAACAGGGGTTCTTATTCAACCTTGGGTTCTTGACAAAGGGAGTATGCTATCTTTCAAAATGGGTTGCACTTTGAATCTTTACATTAGCACTTTTTATGTCATGACTTAATAAAGCTTTTTACAGTGAACAAGGATCCTTGCTATCATGTTCTGCCCAGATTATATCCACTCTTGCGCCATCTCCTGATGGTTTACACAGGCAGGAGTTGCTGTTCTAAAAGCCCTCTTCTATACTTGCCCAGGAGTTCTATAGAACCCAAACTTTTTATAATATTCAGAATGAATCAGGTTAATTTCCAATAGGTTCACTCATCTCTAGTGTGTACAGAAATAATAATATTAATAATAATAACAAAAAGAAGAAGTAGAATAATAATAATAATAATAATAATAATAATAATAATAGTCCTTTAATAGTCCCACAATGGGGAAATTCAGTGTGTTACAGCAGCAAAGATAAGCAGATACAAATACAAATACAACATGTACAGGAATGTTCCAAGGTAAGAGGCATTACATTGATAGCCGACAGACAGTTAGGAAGTAGCGGGGGGGGGGGGGGGGGATTTAACAGGCAGAGAGATATTTCAGTTCTCTGTGTGTAATGATCTCCGCTTAGGTCGGTGTTGGTTGTACAGCCTAACCGCGGTGGGGGAGGAAAGACTTCCGATAGCGCTCCTTCTCACACCTAGGGTGGAGCAGTCGGTCACTGACAGTACTGCTCAGCGCGATCACAGTCTCATGCATGGGATGGGACTTCTTCTTCTTCATGGAGCTCACCATGGACAGTATCCTTTTGTCACCCACCACCTGCACTGGGTCCAGTGGGCTCCCCAGGACAGAGCTGGCCCTTCTAATCAGCTTGTCGAGTCTATTCCTATCCCTGGTTGATATACTGCTCCCCCAGCAGGCCACTCCAAAGATGGCTGATGCCACTACCGAGTTGAAGAAAGTTCTAAGAAGTGCCCCCCGGATTCCAAAGGCTCTCAGCTTCCTAAGCAGGTAGAGCCTGCTGTGGCCCATTCCTGTACAGGGCCTCCATATGATCTGCCCAGTCCAGCTTATTATTAAGGAGCAAACCCAGGTACTTATAGGTGTTCACAATCTCGATGCCTGTCCCCAGGATGTCCACTGGTTTAGGAGGGCTTCTGCCTTTACGGAAGTCCACCACCATCTCCTTGGTCTTCCCCGCATTAATCTTCAGGTGGTTCCGGTGGCACCAGTCCACAAAATCCTGGTTCAGTTCTCTGTACTCCCTATCATCATCATCTGTGATGAGACCCACTATTGCAGAGTCGTCAGAATACTTCTGTAGGTAGCAGCTGGATGAGTTGCACCTAAAATCTGCAGTGTACAGTGAGAAGAGGAAAGGGGCGAGAACCGTACCCTGAGGTACCCCCGTATTACAGATCACGGTACCTGACACACAGTCTTGGGCTCTCACATATTGAGGTCGATTTGTGAGGTAGTCTAGGATCCAGTTGGAGAGGTGGTGGTCCACTCCAGCAAGGCCCAGCTTGTCCCTCAATAACCTGGGCTGTATGGTGTTAAAAGCACTGGAGAAGTCAAAGAACATTATTCTCACCGTGTTCCCTGGTTTCTCCAGGTGAGACAGAGCCCTGTGCAGAAGATGGATGATGGCATCATCTACCCCAATGCCCGGCCGATAAGCAAACTGGAGGGGGTCCATAGCGGGGCTCACTAGAGGGCGGAGATGTGTGAGAACCAATCTCTCCAAGATCTTCATCAGGTGGGATGTCAGTGCTACAGGTCTGTAGTCATTGAGGTCCATAGGGTGGGGTTTCTTTGGAACTGGTACCACACAAGAAGATTTCCATAATTCAGGGACTATTTCCTGCCTCAGGCTCATATTATACATATATGTAATTATACCACACAGCTGGTCCCCACAAGTCTTAATTAGCCTTGCACTGATGTCATCTGGCCCTGCGGCTTTCCTCGCCTTGATCTTTTTCATCTCCTTCCTCACCTGGGCCCGTGTAAAGGTCAGACTGTGGTCAGATAAAGACGGATTTCTGGATTTACTGGTCTGTTGGGAAGTGGCCACATGGGGAGAAGTCATTGTGGTGGGGGGAGCTGAAGGACATACTGGGGTGGGAGGAGCTGGTGTGTGATCAAATCTGTTGAAGAATAGGTTTAGTTCATTAAGCCAATTAACATCTGCCTCAATCTGGCAGACAGACTGTTTATGACCCGAAATTGACTTAAGCCCCTCCCAGACCCCCCCTTATGTATTTTCTTTCCATTTGCTTTTCCATTTTTTTCTTTATAACTGGCTTTTCCCTGCCTGATTTGATGCCTCAGCTCCTTTTGTACTTCCCTCAACCCCTCCTTAGAAGAAGAAATCTATAATCCCATGCAAGTTTGCAGCAAATACCACTAGCGTCAAACTGTCCCACCAAAGTGCCATAAAAATCCTTCTGTGGGTTCAGTTTCACACATAATAATGGTCCAGTAGGAATACACACATTTGAAGGGTTTTATAGTCTATTTAACAAAGACTGTTGGAGGGTGGGTCCCCAAAATAATTTTATCTGGTGGGCCTAAAGAACCTCAGTCTGACACTGATCACTGCTATCTCTGAATCGGAACTATTTTTTTTTTTTTACTATTAAATCACAAATCCTTGGAAAATGAACAATAAAGTAACCTGTATATTTTAAACAACACTGTAGCCAATATATTTAGTTTATTATCTGTCAGAATTTTTTTGTTTATTTTTTTTCCTTTTTAAGTCTAGAGTATATCATTAGAATATTCAACAATCTTCTGTCATTCTCAAAATCTTTTTTCCCCATTTATGCATATTCAAATGTTTGGTTTGTATGCCATGTGTGCTCAGTGATCCATTTCCTTTGTCATCTATAGCCTGGCATTTTAGTTATGAATTTTGCTGAAAAAGACTATATGCAGTTAAGAAGCAATAATAAGCACCGAGATAAAAAGAGAGCAGTCTAAAACTTATGCACTAGCAGGAATAATGCAGTGACATGGAATGGAAAATAACTGCTATTTCAACAGAATTTTAATCTGTACAGTTACTGTATTCATTACAGAATTTTCTTTTGTCTATTTTATCATATGTCTGGAAAATGTACATGCTTGGCTGAATTGATGTAACTTTAAGAATACTCACCTGTTCCATTATTTTAGAATAGCTTTTTCACCTCTCATCTTTTCGAGCATCAGCTTTCCATTCTTTTGTAGTGCCATGTGTTTAAAATAGGTCTTCTAGCAGTAGGAGGGAACACCATAGAAATGACTTTCAGGATATGAGATGGCTACAGAGACTAATAAAGTTATTTAATTGCAAAAGCATTTCCTTGATACCAGTTAGCAGTGTGTTTTATATTTTTGTGTTAGCTGTAGCTGTTACTTCTTATTGTAAATGTAATTAGGGAACATCAATGAAAATGGAATGAAGTGTTATATACAGAACATATTTTGTGTGACAAATCAAATGTACATACTCATAGTCCTTTATGGTACTTACATAAAGTATATAAACACATAACATTTGTATGTTGCAGTTTACATACAATGTCAAAACCAGGTGGATCATAAAGGGACTTGTAAAGGACAGGTGCTACTTTCCTTTTTTTCATTCTACTCCTGATTTTGGCTTCAAAAACTTCAGGCAAAAACCTAACCATGGAAACCCTGCCTGAAAGACAGACTATACTCTTCCTATTTTCTCAATCCACTTCTGGTTATAGCTTTAAAAACTGCAAACAAAACCTGAACATGGAAAACCATCCTTAAGAGTTCTTTCATGCTTCCTTAAAAGGTTTTTCAGCAATTTTTCAGGTATTTTATTCGCTATAATGAAACACCTGGATGTCAATAATGAAAAAAACACAATGATATGTAAAACAATGCCATAAAATGCAGTGTACAGTATGTAGAGCATTTCAAATGGTATACGGTTGATTAATCTATAAGATCTGGATTCAGTGTTTTTAACAACATTTTTCTTGAAGTTTATCATATGTTACAATTTATTTTGGAATATAACCATTTTTATTTTGAAGGAAAACACTCCATCTCCAGGTGCTGGGGACTTCAATGGGTTTTTTTTCCCCATGGTGGAGCATCATGCCATGTATTCAAGTCATTGGTTTGTCAAATTTATTAGTTCTTGAATAAGATATATAAAATATGTGCTCTTTCTTTGGTCTGGGACCGAACAGGATCTTCAGGAATTAGTGGGGTGGCTTGAATTCACCTACACATAATAATTGTATTGACAGTATTTACTGTATGTGATAGACACATTTTTGAGTGATGAATTTTTATATTGTGGTTCATGATAAATATTACATAGTGCTGGCCACTGCAGTTAGGTCTTTATATTGGGAGTTATTGTTAAAAGGGGTAAAATATTGTGAACATGTGTTTTTTGGCATGTTTCTTTTTTATCATTATTTATACAATAAATGAATTCATATTATAATTTCTCCTGATCTGAATTTGGTGCATTCTTTTGTTGTTTTTGGCAGTATATTGAATTATATGGATGTCAGGCGCTGGCAATATTGCTTTTCAATTTTTTATGTAATGTTCTTTATGTAATTTGTTTTATTCGCTACCTGGGAGATTTTATGTTGAAATTATTCTATTTTTTATCCAACAACTCTTTTTTTTTGTTTTTCTGTTTTCTTTACTGTGTGCAGTTTGTGTTAAAGCTACTGAAACACTTTAAAACCCTTTTTTGTATTTGCTTTGCACTTAATTGAAGGGAGGGATTATTGTATCTAGGTGATTTAATTAGAAACCAGGGACTCACAAGGCTTACTCACTGAGATTGCCTAAATGAGCCTAAATTAGTGCATCAGGCTGCAATGTTAATTCATTTGAATGATCCGTCAACAACTACCTCATACATTCCCTCCCACCTCCTCCCATGCTGTCTAACATTGAAAAAAAGCAAATGGTGGCAGTTGGAAAAAAATCAATCATAGTGGAGCACTATGATTTATCATTTACACCTCTGCGGACTTTCTGTGAAAAGTGCTGCGGCAGGCTATGTGGGGCCTTAGCCTAAAGGATCGTATCCAGAGAGTTGTGGTCAATGACTGCAGCTCAGACTGGTCCTCTGTTATAAGTGGTGTAACCCAGGGTTTAGTGCAGGGTCCGCTGTTATATAACTCATTTATTAATGACATAGAAGATGTGATTAATAGCACTGTCTCTATTTTTGCAGATGACACCAAGGTGTATGGTACAGTGCAGTCTATGGTGAATGTGCCTAGGTTACAAGCAGACTTGGACAGACCGACTGTTTGAACCTCATTTGCGAAGTGAATGCCCAATGTGGATAAATGTAAAGTTAGGCATCTGGGTAAAAATAATGTTCATGTAACATATTTTCTAGGTGCAGTAAGCCTGGGAGAGTCACTGGTGGACAAGGATCTGGGTGTACTTTGATATTGTCATTTATTAACCCCTTCCCACTGCAGGCATTTTTGGATTTTCGTTTTTGACTCCCCACCTTCCAAACCCCATAATTTTTTTTCTGTTCACAGAGCCATATGAGTGCATAATGTTTGCAGGACAAATTGCTCTTCATCTTGGAACAATTTAACCCCTTCCCGACATCCACCGTAACATCTGGCAGACACCTGGCGCTAATGCCTGCAGCGGTGACCGACGGCGGTGCCTGTGCGCTGCCACTTTGCCGTAGCTCACTGGTGTCCGGAGTGAGCTCAGGGGTCAGACGTCACATTACTATGACAGCTGGGAGCCTTTTGAAGGCTTCCAGGCCTATCTCTCATTAGTTTCTATTGCAGGCTTCTATATGCAGCCTGCAATAAAAGTGTTGTTATTTTGTAACGCATTGCAATGCATTAGCATTGTAATGCATTGCATTAGTGATCAGACCCCCTGGGGTTCAAGACCCCTAGGGGGTCTAATAAATGCAAAAAAAAATTATTAAAAAAAAATGTAAAAAAAAAATATAAAAAAAAAATATATATATTAAAAGTTCAAATCACCCCCTTTCCCTAGAACACATATAAAAGTACTTAAATACTATGAAACACATACACATTAGGTATCCCTGTGTCCAAAAATGCCCGGTATAAAAATCTATAAAAATATTTTTTCCGTATACTACACCAAACTGCTGTTTTTTCACAGTTTTGCGACTGTTAAAAATTTTTATAAAAAGTGATCAAAGCAATAGCAATTCCCCAAAATGGTATAACTGAAAAGTACACCGGGTCTCTGCTGTATGTTATATTTTTCCAAGGATCGGTTGCCATGACAGTCGGAAGCCTATTGAAGGATCCAAGGCTTGTCTGGCATTACCTTGTATGACACGCTTCTTTATGCGGCGTGTCATACAAGTAACAATATTTTTCAATGCATTGCATTAATGATCAGGTTCAAGATCCCTTGGCGGTCTAATAAATACAATATAAAAAATATATATATAAAAAAATAAAAATAACTAAAAATTCAATCAAAATACTGTGAAACACATACATATTAAGTATCCCTGTGTCCGAAAATGCCCAGTCTACAAACTTATAGAAATATTTTTCCCATATGGTGAACACCATAGCAGGGAAAAAAGTTCAAAACTGACATTTTTTTGCTGTTTCTCCTTTGAAAAAAATTTAAATAAAAAGTGATCAAAGCAATAGACATTCACCAAAATGGTATAACTAAAAAGTACATCTGGCCCTGCACTATGCATCCCTCTACATGGAAATATAAAAAAGTTATGGGTGTCAGAATATGGAGACATGCTTGAATCTGATCAAGAACATGCACAGAAGGATTCAGGCAGTGTTGAAAGCCAAAGTTGGATTTGCAAAATAATAAAAATTTAAATTAAATTTTTTAGGAGCAAAATACTAACAATGCAGTTACATGACAAGAATCTGCAAAACTTATAATATGCTAAATAGTTGCAAGTCAGATTTATATATAAGATAGCCAAGATGATTGTCTATAAAATAATTGTAGTCTCGCGGGTGTGGCTTGGCATGGGCGCGAAAGGCAGCAGACCCTGAGAGCTCCGAACTGTGCCCCGTTAATATAGGTCCAGAATTACCATAAAATGGGCAAAACAAGAGTCAAAAAGACCCCAGGGGAGCCCCTTACCTCCCAGTCGCAGGAGGGGACCATCTCCAACTATTTTCTCCCTCTGCTGGAGCAGGAGGGACCCTCCGAAGCCAAGGCAGGTGAAGGAGCGCCGGCGCCATCTTCTCAACAGTGCGTGCGATCCGGCGGGCCAGAGAGCAGTGATGCGCATCCATTACCTACAGCCCGTTGGCTCCCTTCCCCTCCGCTGGCGGAGGGAGCAGCTACACCAACCAGGGAGACTTCCTCCTCACGTTCTCCCACTAGTACTGACAGTGACCCGGCACCCAGCACTTCTCGGGCAGCACCAGCTCCAGAGGTGAGAGCAGCGGTGGTGCGGGCGCTGCTGATCGTTTCCACCCAACCAAGCAACGTTGAACCTAGAGGGGCTGGATGGGGAGCAGTTTCACCTTCACCCTCTAACAGGCCTCATCGCTACAGACCAGACCCACAGACCCCGACCACCGCACTGTCTGATCTATCTTCAGGAGAGGAGGAAGATCCACCTTCCACCTGCAAGAAAAAAGTGAGTTGCCATCAAGCATCTATCGCAAGCCATGTTTCGGAGGAGTCTGTAGTATCTCACCTCCCCCCTCCGGAGGAAGCGGCCATTACGCTACAGGGACATCCAGAACTACAGGCGTTACTCGCTTTAAGCAGAATGGACATGGATAATCTAGCCACAGATCTAAAACGTGCGTGGCGTCATGATCTGCAAGTAGTCAAAACAGATATCTCAGACCTACAAATCAGAGTGGACAATTTGGAGCAGTTCCGATCGTCAGTGACGTCTTCCCTTCAGTCGCTTCAACAGATGTCATCTGCCCATATCACTCACTTCCCATGTAGATGACATAGAGAACCGTAATTGCCGCAATAATATAAGGATCCACTGCGTTCCAGAAACCACCCAGACCGACGACCTAGTGCACTCACGAGCATATTCAATACCATCTTGGGGCGCCACCCCGAGACGCATATAGAAATGGATAGAGCGCATCGGGCCCTCCGACCTCACAGTGCAGACCCAGCGAGACCGAGGGATGTCATATGTAGGATCCACTACTACACTGTGAAGGAGGATATAATGTCCAAAGCCAGAAATCTCAAAAACATTGACTTTAAGGGTGCCCCTCTATCCATTTTTCCGGATCTCTCCAGGCATACTCTACGATAGAGAACGGCACTGAAGCCTCTACTTGCTGTACTTCAAGAACGGGGGATTCCCTATCATTGGGGGTTTCCTTTCGCTCTCCAGGTTTGCAGGCAGGATAAGCTGATCGTTTTGACATCTCCGGAGGAACTTCAGGATTTTCTCCATGCACTTGATCTCCCAATGATCCACCTCCCTGCCTGGGAGCAGATGCTCAGCGACTCAGATCGCCCAGTTCCTTCTACGATGGTCCGAACCGCTGCAATAGATCAGGCAATGACTCCTCCAGAGCCCCAAAGACCTAGGCGTAGACGTCGCCTGGCTACAGAACATGATCAGCCGGCTTGACCCAACTCCTCCCAGGTGAACCTTTCTTGCTGGACTTTATAGTTCGGGGTTGAAATTCAAATGCTCTTCTGCCTATTTTTGTTGAATTTACATTTTTCATTAGAGACCTATTTACTATGTTGCCGCTTCATGTATAATTTGATATAGGGGGCCACATAGTCTCTGGTTATCTGTCATTCCTTGACCTCTTTATTTCTACTTCTTGTTTTGCTGCCTTGGGCCCGGCCTTCTTCGTTCCCACATAGCTAAGGTTCTGCAGTGCGGAACCAAACGGAGACACTTGCTCCTACCCCATAATCCCACTGAGGGTGTCCTGTCTGCCCTCTTTAACCTTAACTTTCTTCCTGCTCCCCGAGGTCCCTGACCCCCAATTTCGGGTTTCACTAACCCATCTCTAACTGCTACTGATCTCGCCCTCTCCTAATCCGCTCTCACCCTTCCTCCCCTCCCCTTCCACTACCTATGGCGGACATTATAATATACTCCTTCAATGTTAAGGGATTGAATGTACCTGAAAAGCGCTCTCAAGTTCTGTATGATGTTCATAAGCGTAGGGTCCAGATTCTCTGTCTACAAGAAAGACATTTTCTTGCTGACCATATGCCCACCATTAAAAACCACTACTTCCCGTTATGGTCTCATAGTAGTAACGCACAGGGTAAAACTAAGGGAGTTGCCACCTTTTTCCACAAAAGCCTCCCAGTAAAAATTATAGATTCCATGGCAGACCAGGACGCTAGGTACATTTATCTCTTATGTGAAATATATGGATCAGTATACACAGTATCTAACCTATATGCACCTAACATTGGCCAGATCCCTTTCCTTGTCTCAGCCCTGAATACCCTCCAATCTTTTGCCATCGGTCATCTCATATTGTGTGGAGACTTCAATCCCCCATTGAACCCTTTACTAGATACCTCTGAAGGTAGGTCCCATATCTCCTACAGTGCCTTAAACAAGTTCCGGAGGCTCTTGCACTCCATGCTGTTGTGCGATGCCTGGCGGGTCCTTCATCCGATCGATAGAGATTTCTCCTACTACTCCTATGCTCATAACACATATAGTAGAATTGACTATATCTTTATATCACACGCTATCTTGCCACAAGTGACCGCAGCCGGGATTGGTACAGCATTCCTCTCTGACCACTCTCCAATCACATGCACTATATGTTTGTTGCCTCCGGGACCTTGCCCACACTCCTGGAGACTGAATGATTCGCTCTTACTTGATGCTTCATGTGTGGCTGACCTCAAACTTACTATCTCTAATTTTGTGACAGACCATGCCCATGACTCCACCTTACCACCGGTTCAATGGGAAGCCTTAAAATGTGTGCTTCGTGGAGTGCTGATGAAACATGGGGCTAGAATTAAGAAGGACTCGGAGCTTAAGTTCCAGTCGCTCCTTCGAGACTTAGCTGCCCTTCAGGCACAACATAAACTATCCCTACAGCAATCTACCCTGGCTGCACTGACGGTTATGCGTCAGGAGATCAAGTCCTTGATGGAACACAAGCAACAGCGACTTTGCCAATTGGGCAGACACTTGTTTTATGAGTGAGGTAACAAGGCGGGTTGTCTACTGGCCCGCGCTGTAAGAGAACGTCAGGCTACCTCTCATGTAATGACCATTAAGAACCCATCGGGAGCCACAACTCACTTAACTGCAGATATTGCTGCGGCGTTCCGAGGATATTATGAGTCCCTTTATAACCTTCCTCAGCCACACACCACCAATCGGACGCCTGACCCCCCCTTACACTCCCTCAATATATTGCGCAAACAGCCCTCCCTTCTCTTAAACCCGAAGAGTCCAGCCTACTGGAGATATCTTTTTCCACCCAGGAGCTAGAGCTGGGGATCTCGGGCTTACCAGGGGGTAAAAGCCCGGGACCGGACGGGCTCAGAGCTCGGTTCTACAAGACTTTACAGCCTGACCTTGCACCCCTTCTACTGAAATCCTTTAACTCTATTTCGCCTGACACTCACTTTCCCCCCCTCCTTTTTGCACGCACATATTACGGTTATGCCCAAGGAGGGTAAGGACCATCCGCTCTGCCCTAGTTATAGACCGATATCCTTGATCAATACTGACGCCAAACTCTATGCCAAACTGATAGCTAATAGACTGAGTCAGTATATGGAAAAATTAGTACATTATGATCAAGTTGGCTTTATCCCACATAGGGAGGCACGGGACAATACGTTGAAGGCCTTCTCGGCGATCCATCATGCAAAGAGTTCACGAATCCCTATGTTGCTTCTCTCTTTGGACGCAGAGAAGGCCTTTGACAGGGTTGATTGGGGCTTCCTGGAGGCTACTCTCTCGCAGATAGGATTGGGACCCAAGATGCTTACCCGTATACACTCCCTTTATAACTCTCCACGGGCACAGGTACGAGTTAACGGTGCACTTTCTACACCTCTTACTATCCACAATGGCACCCACCAAGGTTGTCCTCTCTCACCTATGCTTTATGCCTTGGTTTTGGCACATCTACTTGTAGCAATTAGGGATAACCCAGACATCCAGGGCCTCAGAGTCCGCAATCTACATCTTAAGATCTCAGCATTCGCAGATGATGTCCTACTCTTCATTACTCAGCCGCTCACAACTATTCCGTCTCTCCTCCGAGTAATCAACTCCTACAGTTACTATAGCAACTACAAACTCAACCTGTTCAAATGCACCGACCTTAATGTCTCCCTGCCAGAGTCACAGCTTCCTGGTCTCCGCTCCTCCTTTGCCTTTACATGGTCCCAGAAAGCGATCAAATACTTGGGGGTTCAGCTCCCTAGTAACCTTGCCGATTCCTATACGCTTAATTTCCTTCCGATCCTGCGTACCTTGCAGACGGATCTGAAACGATGGGACACCAAAGGCTTCTCTTGGCTGTAATGCATTAATTTGCTAAAAATGAATGTGCTCCCCAGACTACTCTATCTATTCCAGATAGTCCCTATAATGTTACCCAAACATTTCTTTACAACTATCCAGAAAACATTTACTAAATTCATATGGGCATCCAAGCCACCGAGAATTGCAAGAAGCATCTTGACCAAACCTAAAGAGTGCGGTGGACTGGCGGTACCGGATTGCTCTAACTACTTCTTGGCTGCGGTCACTTCGCATATCTTAGATTGGCATCACTCGGAGCGCTCTAAACTCTGGGTCGCCTTGGAGGGCTCCTTGAGTTCACTTCCTCTTAATGCCCTCCTGTGGCTTAATAAGCGCTACTGGACAGATAGCTCTGCCCATACACTTCCATACGTCAAGCGTCAGGTTCTTGGATCGTGCCAACACTATGGTGCTGTGCGTGGACTGTTCCTAAATAATGGACCCATAACACCTGTCTCGGGCAACCCGGATTTTCCTGCCACGCTCCACTGCTCCTTTTTATCCTATACCAGGGGCCAACCGATCCTTCGATTCCACCAAGTCACGAACACAACATCTCTCCTCTCCCGCCAAGAGCTGACCCCCCCTGGGTCAGACCCTGATTCTGCTGTATCCCATTGGCAATACACCCAGTTATATCATGCCACTCTTAAGATAACGCACCCCTATCTCCATTCCCTCCCTCCCTTCCCCGCCCATGTGCTTCCCGCTTCATAATGTTGTTTGTATTCCTGTTTATATGCAAAAAAATTTAATAAAATCCTTAATGTAAAAAAAAAAAAAAAAATTGTAGTCTCACATTTGAAGCTGTAATGGATGGTGAGATATAGAGCCTGAAAGTCAAAAGTTCAAAACATTGTTACCCTTATCAGTGCTTATACTGCTTATCAGTGTAGGTACCTCCTGATATTATGTGTGAGATTAGTTTTCTGTATTTCTTGAGGGATACCAGCAGGTCTGCATTTAGTAGGGCAGACCATTAATTAGGTGAATTGAGATTTGTAATTTTGAGTTTATGAGGCATTCCACTCATTTCCATTGTGGTATGGCATTGAGGCATAACCACCATATGTGGGCCATAGTTCGGATTCCACCACAATTTCTAAAACAAGAGTCAGAGTATGTAGGGGAAGTTTGGATGATGGAGGCTGGTGTTAAATACCATCTTCTGAGAACTTTGTATGATATCTCTTTGACATTATTCGACTGTGAGACAGAGCTGGTTTTGTCAAAAATGTGTTGCCAGGAGATGTTGGAAGGTAAAGGCCCCAGCTTTCTCTCCCAGGCTTGCATATAAGGAATTGTGCCCAAATAGGTAGTGCCATAAAATTGTTGGTACAATACTGTAGTGAAATGAGGCCCCAGTCTCTTGGAGCATTTAAGCAGGCTGCTTCAAAGAAGGTCATTTCGTAGTTATGGGGGGGTAAAGGTGGGTGGGGTGAGGGTGATGTCTAATTTGAAGGTAGTGGAAATATTTTCATAAAAAGTAATCGATAGGTCTGTCACAGGGTGTCAGACTCCAAAAGGTCGGCTGTCTTTGTATAATTGATTCAGAAAGTGTAGGTTAGCCATACTCCACCAGTGGATGTCTGCATATTGCAGGGCAGGGGGAAATCAGTATTTTGCAAGAATGGTTGCAAAGGGGATGGAGGCATGATTAATGTAAATTAGTTTGAAGTTTTTAGCCATAATGTTAAGTTACATATTATAAGTTAACATACCGGCTACCTGCAGTATATACCTGGGATACCTGGGACTAAATTATAACACAGTGTGCAGTAAATCTCCATGCCTCTATTAGTGGTGGATGTGGGCAATCTGCTTATTATATTTTAAATCTATTGTATATGTATAATGTGGATTTAGAGAAATTTCTCTAAAAAATATTTGATTGCTGTAAAGATTTTAAAGGGGTTATAGGGCTGTATAGTCACTCATTAATTATGCTAATTAAAAAGTGCCGCCTGTCCTGCCAGCACACACTGGCAGAAATACCCCATATTGTGCTGCTGTAGGACGTAAGGGAAACAGGATTTTCCTTAAACCACCAGGATCTTGCAGCATATGGATGAGATTTAACTTCATGCTTCTACTGTTTCAGGTGTTTTTCAAATCCTTAAAGTGAAGACTGTCATGACGTTTCCCATCCCCTGTTTGAACTTGATGAACATATGTCTTTTTTCAACCATACCAACTATGTAACTATGTAAGACTATGGGAAAAATGGCATATAAAATGCTTGTTGCATTTTAAAATGATATATTAAATTTTTTTAATGTATTTTAAAATGCCAGATAGTAAGACTATGTGAAGAAGCCCTTAGCATGCTAAAATGCATTTAAAAAATATGATGCTTTAAATGTTTATACATTCATGTTTTTTACAAGCATTATTGGTTAGATTTCTTTATTTAGTTTTCTTTATTTTTACAGTTTGCACATGCTTTGTATGTTGAAGAGAAGCCTATGGAAAAATTACCATACTATACTTGTATCCTGTAGTGTGAAAAAAAAAAATCCACTGACCCAAAACAAGCAACAAAAACACCAATACAAACTCTGTGTAAGCTTTACAAATTATTGCTATATGTAACATCAGGTCACAATGAATGTTTTTGAAAAAAACATAATGCATTGAAAAATGCCAGGGAAAACTACACTTTGTGTGAATCTTTCTTAATCTTCAGGACACGTTTCCTATTTGTAGTCAGAGCTGATTTGTGATGAACTCACATCATACTTCTGTAGCAGCCATTTTTTATAATAATTGCTTGCCAAGATATTATTATGGGCGTGGAATACAGTATATATTTATATATTTATTTGAAGCTTGAATTAACATACTGTATTTTCTATCATATATAGGAACAACAAGCTTTGTTTTAATATATTATGCCATAAAGCATATTATAAGGGATTGTTTTGTGGTGATCAAAGAAGTGCAGCAAGAATTATGTGGAACTGTGTTTACCCAAATAATTTATGTGACATAAAATACTTTTGTGACAAAAAGACAAATTATAGGACTGATACCTTTATTGGTTAACCAGAATGATTATATTTGTAGGTTTTTGTAGCTCATTTGTCCATTCATCAAGCAAGTATAAACATAATGATTATAGATGGGCGAATTGATTAATTACAAACCAGATTTGACCTGAATATTCCAAAATGTTTGATTTTTGACAAAACGGAATACTTTATGATTTATCTCGAGCGAACTAAAATGGCCACCGCAACATGCATTGTGCAGTAAAATACTCTCCTGGCATTACCTGACAGCCTCTCAGCCAATAATGTGTGGTAAGCAGAGAGTTTACAATGCTGAATTCAGATACAGAATATCAGATGCTGTGGGCAGGAAGAAGAGCCATTTGAGTGATAGTCAAGCTAGGGCACAGACATGTTATTAATCACAGTTTCATCCAAAGTCCTATAGAATCATAGGAGGAGGGGAAGAAGTAAAACTAAGTTTAGTTACATTTAATCAATTGCAGGCACATAGTCAGATAAATCATAGGAGTGCAGGGAGGGAGAATTTCTGCACTCTGCTGTGAGCCCTAGATACTGGACATTTAAACCTTTAACTGCCACTAATCTAATTTTGTTAAATCTTTTTTTTTTAAAAAACAGCAGTTTGATCTGTAACTGCCCACAAGTCAGTCCTGTAGCTTTTAGTGAAAAATCTTTTGTTAAGGATTTTTCTTGAAATTCGGTAAATTATCACTACTTGGTGCTATGTGTGCACCCATAATGGTGTCTTTTATTCTACACAAAAAAATTCTTTATTACTTTTCAACTGACAGGCACACTGATAGTGTGACAAAATTTTTTCCTGAAATTATGTAAACTGTCACTTGGGGCTGCATGTGCTCCCATATTGGTATAACTGACAGCATATTTCAGATTCTTTTCTGGTTCCCTGTTTGCATGATTTTAAAATCCTTTAGATTTCAGAAGATATTCTAGCATTTTCAGCTGGCAGGACCGTCATGAAGTGTGCCTCAAATTTTTCTTGGAATTTTGTAATTGTCACTCCTGGGTGCTGCATTTGCTCTCAAAAAAGAAATAATTTTTGCTGCCTTTTTTATAAAGTCAATGTATCACTGCACTTTTCACAGTGTGCCTCAAATTTTTCTTAAAATATTGTATTTGCCAGTGCCACTTGTGCCACTACTACACTGTCTCTATAATAACAACAAAATAAAACAAGCACCCCACCACTGCTTCTTCCAATACCAACACAATGTTGCTACTGAATTCTACTCCCATAAAGTGATCATTTTTGGTGGCGTTTTTCTTTTTTTCTTTCTAAAAAGCCACTTCTTTATCACTTTTCAACCAGGTACACTACCAGAAATATTTATCCAAATACTTTCTTTAGCTAACAGAAGCAAACAAAAGTTGAACTTACTTGGAGTAGACGCTGAAAAGGCATTTGACAGAGTGGATTGAAGTTCCCTGAAAACTGTCTTGGAAAAATTTGGTCTGCCCCCCGGTCTTCACAGCTGCCATCTTTATGCTCTATGCTCAACCCTACGATTGCATGAAAGTCTATGGCACCTTCTCCTCCTCTTTCAACATCCACAATGACACAAGCCAGGGATGCCCCCTCTCACCAGCCCTCTTTATATTAGAAAAAATCTAGAGAAGAAATGAAGGGGGCACTCACCCAGGCGTTGATTTTTTCATAAAAACGTTGTTAGGGTCTTGCCAGACGTAGCAATACCCTCACACTACTGCAGGAGTCTGGGAGGAAGGACAGAGACAAGTGAGCCCTAATCTCACGCCAGTCACTGTCCCTTCCTATTGCCTCAGTTTACCCTAAACGGTAAAAGGACAACTCGAAGACGAGCCCTATACTGAGTAAAGTGACACACAGAAAAAGACAACAACATAGAAGAATGGTAAACAAACCAGGGGTCACAACCAGAGAAGCAAAAGTGGTACCAAATCGAAATCCAACAGAGTAGTCACAAAGCAAGTCAAAGGTCAGAGATAATAGCAAGGTAAAAATCAAAGGTGCAAAGAAAGCAGGCAAAGTCAGTGCAAAAACCGGCAACTTGCTGTGAAACTGACATCCCGTCAATAGAAAGTCTGGGCCCAGCCCCAGACCTGATAGGTACACAGGCTGTCAATCACACAGGCAAGGAAAAGATTAACTCTATGCGGTCCAGAGAACAATGCTTAGAACACAGGTGTGGCTGGAAATCCATTACACAGCAAGGGAACTAGGATCACGTTCTGACTAAGCATCCAGAATCCTAAGCAAAGAATCAAACTGAGGACGCCTCCTACGCCGCAGCATGTGAGCAGAGGTTGGCGCAGAGACCTGAACAGGCAGAGACATAACAGTACCCCCCCTTTTATGAGGGGCCACCGGACAAACTGGTTTTAGAGGGCTTCAATATTTTCTCTGCCTTAAATTCAATATCTTTTTACACAACCACAGACACTGGTGGGCCAGGCAAATATTTTTTATTCACCTGGTGTTTCCCACTTTTAGCAGCCGAGACAATCTCCTCAGTAACACAATTTAAAGTGTGCAGAGCAGTCATATCAGCAAATACCTGGTTGCCTGAGTGGTTCTTCTGATTACCACTCAGGCACTGAAGCTTTTCCGCTGATCTGCAAGGTCTGATCGAGCAGTCACGGATGAAATTACCGGAAGCACCACAGTACAGGCAGAGGTTGTTCCTGAGACGATGCTCTCGTCGCGCCTTGGCGTCCATAACTCCCAGTTGCATGGGTTCCTCATTAGGAGTCATGGGAGAAATAACAGGTTTTTCAGGAGAGAGAGAGAGGGAGAGACAGAAAACTTGGAAGAAGCAGACCCTATTCTCTCTTTAACATTTTCCCGGATCCTACGGTCAATACGGACAGCCAAAGTCATGGCCTGCTCAAGAGTGGGAGGATCTGGGTGACCAACCCAGACTTCCTTAACAAAGTCACACAGGCCTTGTTTAAAGTGAGCCTTAAGAGCTGACTCACACCAACCTGCAGTCACACTGCACTTGTGGAATTCTGCGCAATATTCCTCGGCAGAGCGTTTGCCTTGCTGCATCAAGAGGAGTTGTGATTCCTCAAGCCCAATGTGGTCTGGCTCAGCATAAATAGACCCAGGGACAAAAAAAATTTTTCAAAGTCTATCCACTCCTCAGCCCCAGGAGGAAGTTTAAGGGCCCAAGCTTGTGGATCCCCCTGTAGAAGGGATATAACAACTTCCACCACTTGGGCCTGGGATGCGTGTGGATTAATCCAGAAATACAGGCGACAAGACTCCCGGAAAGTCTCAAATTTTTCTCGGTCCCCCGAGAAACGGTCGGGGAGTAGCATCTTAACCCTAAAAGGGGCAGAAACAACTGAGGATGCTGCAGCAGCATCAGTAAGGGTCTGTACCTGTTTAGCAAGCTCAGCTACCAGGCCTGCCAAACCTTCCAACTTGGCCACAAGGCCATGAATAGGATCCATGCTGACCCTGGGGGAAGCAATGGCAGAAGGTTATGGGCCGGTTATTCTGTTAGAGTCTTGCCAGATGTAGCAATACCCTCACACTACTGCAGGGGTCTGGGAGGAAGGACAGAGACAAGTGAGCCCTAATCTCACCCCAGCCACTGTCCCTTCCTATTGCTTCAGTTTACCCTAAACGGCAAAAGGACAACTCGAAGATGAGCCCTATACTGAGTAAAGTGACACACAGAAAAAGACAACAACATAGAAGAATGGTAAACAAACCAGGGGTCACAACCGGAGAAGCAAAAGTGGTACCAAATCGAAATCCAAGAGAGTAGTCAAAAGGCAAGTCAAAGGTCAGAGATAATAGCAAGGTAAAAATCAAAGGTGCAAAGAAAGCAGGCAAAGTCAGTGCAAAAACCGGCAACTTGCTGTGAAACTGACATCCCGTATATAGAAAGTCTGGGCCCAGCCCCAGACCTGATAGGTACACAGGCTGTCAATCACACAGGCAAGGAAAAGATTAACTCTATGCGGTCCAGATGAACAATGCTCAGAACCCGGGTGTGGCTGGAAATCCATTACACAACAAGGGAACTAGGACCGCATTCAGACTAAGTATCCAGAATCCTAAGCAAAGAATCAAACTGAGGACGCCTCCTATGCCGCAGCGTGCGAACAGAGGGTGGCGCAGAGACCCGAACAGGCAGAGACATAACAAACATCCTTTTATTCAGTCCTAGATAAAAACATATCCATAGGATTAGATAGGGAGAGAGGAACTGCACATAGAATGGCTGGACAAAATCCATTTTGCGCAGAGCACACTTTTTCAAGCCTCAAGTATGGAGTCCAATCACAGGGTAGAGAGATAATTATATACAGAAATCCCCCAGAGCCACCCCTGGAGACGTGTAGGAGACACCCAATCATGAGGGGAATCTCCTCCACACCTCCAGGGAAGGGCCCACCCCCCAAAGAGGTGGACCTGAAGGAAAACTTCATGCATACACATTTCAAATGCAAGGGGGAAAGGAGGACCTGAAAGAGAACTATCAGACTTTTCCTTTACACAGTCTCTTCACTAAGGAACACTGAATAGCGGATCAGAAAGAGAACTGTGTAATCCTTTTACTATACTTGAGCGGACCAGAAGGGAAACCTCTTTTTCAAATGTATTTTTACTGCTCATATGAATATGTAAAATAGACCAGAGAAAAAACCTTCAGTCTATTATGTTTTAATTCATAATGTATATTTATGTAACTCAATTATTATTTTACTCACTTATTATTTTATTTTTTTGGCACTATTATTCCTTTTAACTCTTTCATAAGTGGACCTCAATATTAAAAATCCCCTGTCAAGTGTAAGTTTCCAAAAGCGGCAGACACCCGTATAGACTTTCAAATTCAGAAGACATCTAAAGGGACACGCTCATATCGTTACGGTCATTTAGACCGAGGGGTCCCAGGGCATTTGTTTTTATAATCCATTTTGCTTTTTTTTGTAGAAGCATTTTTTCCTATCCCCTCTATAAGGAGGTATCAGGACCTGTTCAATTCCAGCAAAAGTCATACAATTAGCGTCACCTTCATGAGACTCATTGATATGTTCAATGAGTCTCGGTGATCCCTCACCTGACCTGATTGACTTGAAATGCTCACAAAATCTCACATACATATGTCTGATCATTTTCCCTATATAACAAAAAAGCCACAAGGGCAGAAAATAGCGTAAACTACAAAATTTGTTTTACATGTTATAAACTGAGAGACTTTATGTTTAACATCTCCAAAAGACAGTGTATTTTTTCTACTATTATATTTACAAAATGCACAATTATTGCATCTAAAGTTACCTGTTGGTGCTCCTTTTCCCAGCCAAGTATCTACATTTTCAGAAAAACGGCTGGACACCAGCGAATCTTTTATTGTTTTACATTTTCTGAAAGTTATCAATGGCTTATTTGATGCTTTAACGGCAAGAGTAGGATCCGCCTCGATAATACCCCAATTTTTATGTATGGCAGTCCGGATCTGATTAGCCATCGGGCTAAATTCGAATGAGAAGTTAAATCTCTCATTGTTCTTAGTTTTCTAACATTTATTTTCCAAAAGATGTTTTCTATCAATACTTTTAGCCCTATCGTATGCCTTTTGTATAACTCTCATAGGATAGTCTCTGGCTATCTGTCTATAGTCTCTGTCTGTCTGTCTGTCTACTATCAATGTAATGCCTCTTACCTTGGAACATTCCTGTACATGTTGTATTTGTATTTGTATCTGCTTATCTTTGCTGCTGTAACACACTGAATTTCCCCATTGTGGGACTATTAAAGGACTATTATTATTATTATTATTATTATTATTATTAATAGACGTTTTTTCAGATCTTCAGCCTGTTGTTCAAAAATTTTTTTCATCATTATTAATCCTCTTGAACCTAAATACTGTCCATAAGGGACAGAATTTTTTACGTGTTGAGGATGGTAACTTTTATAGTGCATTAAAGCATTTGTAGTTGTAGGTTTACAAAAAATTTCTGTTGTTATACCTTTATCTGATTTTTTCACCAACACATCAAGAAATTATCATTAATCATCATTAATCTTTGAAGTAAATTTCATATTCATATAATTTATTTTCAGATATTGGACAAACTCTGTGAACATATCATCCGTTCCAGACCAGAGTATAAATACATTGTCCACATATCTCGGATACAAATAGATATATTTAGCAAAAATGTTTGTGAGGGAAAAAACATATTTTTCTTCAAAATAAGCTAAAAAAATATTTGCATATGTACATGCGACGGGCGTACCCATCACTGTACCATCGATCTGGGCATACCATTTATCGTTGAATATGAAAGTATTATTAGTAAGAACCAATTCAATACCGTTAGCAATAAACTCAATTAATTTTTGTTCTTTTTTGGCGTTTTGTAAAATGTGTGTTATTGCTTCTATACCTTGCTTATGTGGGATTCTGGTGTATAAACTTTCTACATCAATAGAAGACAGTTTTAAGTTGCTTTCACAATTAATGTCATTTATATTCATGAGAAAGTCATTAGTATCCTTAATATAAGAAGGTATAGTAGGTAGCAACGGTTTTAATAGCCATTCCAGATATTATGAAAATGGTTCTGTTACCGATCCAATTCCTGCCACGATTGGTCTACCAGGTGGAACTTTTAATGTTCTGTGGATTTCAGGAAGGAAGTACCATCCTGGTTTTTTAGTGAACTCTATGAGCAATTTCTCGGCTGGTTTTTTAGCTATTACTTCTCTTTCCACATTTGATCTCAGGAAAGTTTTAATTTTGTTAAGAATTACCAAAATGGGATTTTTTTTCTAAGTATTTATAAGTATAAGGATCTGATAGTTGTCTGTTAGCTTTTTTAACATAATATTCTTTGGTCATAATAACAGTGTTGCCACCTTTGTCGGCTTTTTTTATAACATAATCTTTTTGTTGTCTGAGCCACTTTAATGCTCTAAATTCTTTTTCTGTTACATTTGACTTTTCTTTACTATATAGCAAAGCTTTCACATCTTTTACTACTTGTTTAAAAAATAGGTTGATATTCCCACCTGGCTGTAAAGGGGGGTTAAAAGTGGAAGATACGCCGCCCTTAAAAGGTTCCAATGTTTGCGATGTTTCATCTGACCAATCTATTAGATCTCTTTATATTAGTCTTAGAAACTCTCTTGCAGGTGGTTTGTCAACATCTAGCCATACAGGGAATGACCATACACAATAACACTATACATGCTACTGTGTTTGCGGATGACGTTCTCTTTGTCATGACTAACCCTATGGGGGGCCTACCGCCTCTGGTTGAACTGATGGAGGAGTATGGCAGGCTGTTGAATTACAAAGTTAACTTTGACAAATCTGAAATACTCCCCGTTAATCTCTCCGAGATGGAGAAATCTTCCCTGCAACAGTTCACACCCTTCGCATGGGCTAGCTCGCACATCAAATACCTGAGCATTGTTCTCTCGAGAAACGTTGAAAATTTTTATCAAATGAACTTTGTCCTCTTATTGGTGGAATTGAAGTTCCTCCTTAATTCTTATGACAAATTACCATTATACTGGTTTGTGAGGAAGAAACTCGTACAAACTTACGTTCTCCCCAAATTGCTATATCGACTAACTATGCTCCCAATTCACCTCCCCTCTGCCTTCTTCAAGAGTGCTCGCAGCATCTTTTCATCATTTATCTGAAGAAGGAAGACGCCACAACTAGCCTGGTCGCAACTGGTGAAGAAGAGACCAGCTGGAGGAATAGGACTTCCCGATATTCACAAATACTATAATAATGGTCCAGGTACCTACTTACACCTCTGGTGGGATTGCCCTTCGATAGTTCCTTTCTGGTTTCATGTAGAGCGACAAATTAGACTGATCTCTTCTCCGGACTTTGCCTTGTCACCATCCATGATTTTCCTAGCACAGCCTTCACAACATTACAATTTCCAGAAAGATCCCCTTATAACTCACCTGCTGGAGGCGGCGAAGTTGCTTATTCCTCTCCATTGGCTACAAACCTCTCCTCCGGCTACCCAGGAATGGGAAGCCAAAGTACAACAGATCTCTCACTTCAAAGAGTTATTAAGCTGGACTAGGAGATCCCAAGTTCTTTCGGGTCTGGTCTAAGTGGCTAAGTTTGCCCCAACATGAAGGTAATGTGAGAACACAGATTATGTTTGTGAGAGTAGAGCTGAAGCCTTTGTGAAACCTTAATGGAGCTTCTCTCTCTCTCTTTTCCTATTTCTTCCCTTTTTCTTTTCTTTCTTTTTCTTTCTTTCTTTCTTTCTTTCTTTCTTTTTCTTTCTTTCTTTCTTTCTTTCTTTCTATCTTTCTCTCTCTCTCTCTCTCTTTCTTTCTTCCTTTCCTTCATTCTTCCCCCCTCCCCCCACTCCATTCTCTCTCCCCTCTCTTATTGTGTGTTATTTGTGGTTTGTCATTGTAAATGTGTACCCCTTGCATTTGTCAGCAGGAAACATGCTTATAGACAACTTTCATTTTTTTCTCTACTTTGAACATACATGACAAGTCTGTTTTTGCTGATAGTTTGGGACTTGCATATCCTTTATGGCGTTTTCTCTGATACCGTCCTATAGCTTAATATTTTTGAAGTTTGTTATTGGGACTTTTGGTGTTCGCATTCACTGATATCAGTCATTTGTACTTGCTTTTGTATCTGTATTTGTGTATTTTTGTACTTTTGTATTTCTATTTTGTATCTTTGTATATTATAAATTTTTGTATTCTCTGCAATTCCACTCCTCCACTTTGCCATGTAATCACAATTAGCTGTAGGATGTGACTTTTCATAGCCGAGCCGTGGACTTGCAGGTTATTCTTGTGTGTTTGTTTATTGTACTTGTATTTTTGAAATACAAGTCATGGGCTAATTTTTTATATAAAACCACTGCTTTTTGTAATATAACCTTTGCCCTAAAAGGGGTAAAAAGGTAGTTTTTGGGGAAGTTTAAATGTTAAAGTGTGTAAAAAAGTGAGTGGCAGCACAATGTATGCTTAAACTAGGAGTTTGTATCCACTAGTTAAGATTCCTTTTCCCGTAGACATACACATCACTTTCACTTTTTTTTATTAATTTTCTATTTATTTTTCTTTCAAGTGTACAAATTCAGTGAACAATTGCAAGTACAAAGATAGGATATGATACAAAAAAAATGTAAAATTAACTTTGGCTATTTTTGCCTTAGAGAGCTAGAAATTGGATAGTTTGTGTCCTAGGAGCCCTGACAGTGTCATACACTATATTTGAAGCCAATTTAAGTTCTGGTTTGTACCAAATTTATTGGATGCAAGAAAAATTTTTCCACCGAACCATCCAAATCTGAAGCAAAATGAATCTTCAGGGGTTCACCCATCTATAATAATTGATTAAAGACTAAATTATTTAATTTTGTAGCATATAAATCAATAAATCATCATATACAATATATATTAAAAAGCTTGTTTCAACAGGATTCGTTTTAATTATGTACTTACTTGGCAAACATAACTACTGTAAGGGAACTGCTAGAGGAGCTCTTCCCCAGTAGCAGCTGGTGAACCTTGGGGGGAGGGGTATGACAAGACAGTGAGCTCTAAGCTGAACCCCCCCCCCCCCCACTGTCCCTGGCTACTTGCCTGAACTGTCCTAGGTGACAGCCGGCAACTGGGCGGCGATCCCTTCCTGATATAAGGTAACACAGAACGCAGACAGGACAAACAACAAAAGGGAGGTCAGCTAGGTCAGAAGGTCAGAGGTCAGAATCAAAATCCAAGAGAATAGTCAAAATTAAGCCAGAGGTCAGGAATAAGAATACAGGTAACCAAACAGCAAGATTAAATAGCCAGCACACACAAGGCAATAGCAAGCGCCAATGTGAAAGTGAGCAAAAAATAAATTGGAAGGAAGAAGTTGCCCCAGACTTGATAGGAGGATAGGCTGTCAATCACACAGGCATGGCTAAAATTAACTATTAGAGGAGCAGAGGAAACCAAGGTGAAGGAGATGGGTGTGGTGGAAAATCAATTAAGGAAGTGAGGGAATAGGACAGTGTTCAGACAATACAAGAAGAACCCAAAGGAAGGAATCACAGCCGGACCCGCCTCCTGCACTGCAGCATGCGGCCGGATAGTGCAGAAGTTGGAACGGGTGTGGACGTAACAACTACATTCCAGTTTCACTTGACCATCTTTGATTGATTTTCACTATCCTACATATATTTTTAAGTAGCCTGCAAAAATGCTACATTGTGTCTTGTCCACTGAGGGCATATTTAAATAAGCACATGCAGATTTAATTGACTGTTTGTCTTTGAGCTAAGATAAAGCAGAACCGAGTCTCCCAATTCAAATCAACGAGGCCCCAGACATCACATTACACAGTTTACTGGGTCACACCAAAAAACTTAATCAGTAGTAAAACATGTCAAAATTAGTCACTTAAGAATGTAAATAGCCCCAGAAATAGTACTGAGCAGGCCTCCAGCCATCTGCTTTGTTTGTTTGTTCAATTTCTTCACTATAGGCATTGATTTTAACACATTCAACCAGATGATCATTACCTTAAAATAAGCTGAGTCTCCCACAATAGCACATAGCTAGAGATGTCAACAGATTGCCAAGACTGCCATGCCTTCCGGAAAAGGCACAAATCTCAAGACTCAGCAGGGAGAAGCAACAGCAACAGCTGGTGTATTCTACTACCTCAATTCCAGATTTTTGTATTACTATTTTGCTGAACATGCAAGCGAATCTTGTCACACTTTCATTAACAGGAAGTCAGACTGTTGTAATGCATATTTTATTTAATATATGTAATGGGTTTTCTGTGTGTCACTCTAAGAGACATGTTACCATATATACAATAAATATAAATTGAATTTGAATAAACTGACTAGAGTACATTGATATCATGTAGTGTATGTATAGTTTTAAATAAAACATTTCATTTTTCTTGGGCATCTTGTGTGCTGCACCCAACATTTGCCTTTGATCCTTTTTTACTACAAAAGCAAAAAGGGATTACATGTACCATCATAAGATAAACAAAATACACCCCCTTTGAATTCTATGGTTTCACAACGTCATTATGCCAGCACCCCCACATGACTGCTGAGGCCTAATCACAGGCCCCAGAAGTAATCCCTGGGGCGTGTGACCTCAGAGCCCCAAAGAGGATGCAGGGAAGCATCAGAAGCCCAGGAGAGGTGAGTATAAGTGTTAATTTTTTTTTTTTATCAACTCAATGACTCCAACAGTTCTGGGGCTTTAAAACAAACCCTAGTCATCACTCCACCACCATTGTGTGACAGTTGTTATGAGGTGTTTGTGTTTATGAGCAGCACAGTAGAAAACCTCCTTGGCAATGTGTTAACACGCTTGAATACTCCAGACCAGCAAGCTGCCAAAGCTTCAAAACTGGTGAAGTTAAAGTGTACTTAAGTCTATCAAATGTTGAACGCATTATGGCTGCAGCATAATGGGAAGGGGCCCAGTGTTATGTGATGTCTGTACATGCCACTTGCCCTTTCCAGCAGAAGCCTGCACAGGAGAGGTGATAAAAAAAATAAATACTAATACTCACCACTCCTGGGACTCTGATGCTTCCCTGCATCCTCTTTGGGGCTCTGAGGTCACACGCCCCAGGGGACACTGCTGAGGCCTGTGATTAGGCCTCAGATGTCACGTGGGCGTGCTGGCATAATGACGTCAACACATCCCACATGGAGCATGTTGCCTCAGTCTCAGGGAGAAAAGGATGCTGGAGAGAGCCTGAGTGAGGTGAGGGAGGTGAGTATGTAGTGTATGTTATTTTTACTCACCTCCCCTGGGCTTCCACTTATACTCTGTGCTTTGAGGAGCATATTGTACTGTGTGGGGACCATCGTGGAGCATATTATACTGTGTGAGGGCCACTGTGGAGCATATTATACTGTGTGGAGGACACTGTGGAGCATATTATACCTTGTGGGGGCCACTGTAGAGAATATTATACTGTGTGAGGACCCTTTATAACATACAGTATCTGTTTTATAGCAGACAAGTGATATTATTACAGACTGTAATAACATTGCATGGTACTATAAAACAGATCCTGTGAAATGTAAATGGTGAAGGGGTCAGGGCACTCGCAAAAGCACCAGGGTCCCATCAAACAACTGATCAGCATTGGCCCTGGGTATTGGACCCCTACTAAGCTCTTAGATCTCTAAGATTGTTAAGACCCCTCAAATCAGCTGTTTCCCAGAACATGTAGCTCTCAGCATTGTTTACATGCCTGGGCTGCACTGCTCACTCACCGTATTCTTGATAACTGCAGTTGTGGGAACTATAGTTGTATATCTGAGATACCTCTGCAGTAACCATAACTGTTGCTATTAAGAATATGCTGTAGGGAGGATGTAACTTATGCCACTGCATGTAATCCTGTAGTAACTGTAAAACATCAAACAGCTGAGAAAAGCTGAAGTGAATATAATATACAAGATCCAAGGACACTGGATTCCAAATTCAGGTAATTAAAAGAAAAGAAAAATCTGGGTACAATCAAGATCTCATTACTAATACCCTTTGATGAGATATTTTTCTGGCACAAAATAGCCACTATTTTAAAATAAAGTGTATTACATTCTGGTCAAAAATCTAATTCTCTATTAAAGAGGACCTTTCATGTCCTCATGCATATGTGGTTTTTATATACTGTTAGAAAGCTGACAGTCGGTTTTCCCATTATTTGCCCATGGGCTGGGGATATTGATACCGTTAGTTTTTTCCCCACTGTCAGAAGGTCGTTCCTCATAGCTCAGCATCATCGCTGGGATGTAAGGAATGCCACCCTTCCTGACAGTACTGTAACATAGCCCTGTACTGTCAGAGGGAGTGTTCCTTACCGCCCAGCGATGACGCTGAGCTGAGAGGAATGCTACCCCAGTACAAGTCTATGGATGAGTACTATGGGGAGGGGGGCGTTCCTCACAGCTCTGCGATGACATTGAGCTATGAGGAACGCCCTTCTGACAGTGGGGAGATATCGGTGCTGAAACTAACGCACAGATATCTCCAGCCCTGGGGTACATACCGGAAAAGCCGACAGTATGAATTCAGCGCACTGTCGGCTTTCTGGTGGTATATAAAACAGCATATGCATGAGGACATGAAAGGTCCTCTTTAAATGAGACAATATTGTGTACAAAATTAGTGACTGTTTAAATATGGTGGCCACTCAGAAGCAGAGCGGACACCTTAACCACGTGGTCTCACTGTTTCATACAGCGGAGACTCAATGCCACTGATTATCCTGCTTTGCCCCTTTTATTTTCTGAATTATGACCTGAGAGTTACAGAACTTTCATATTCTTGTTTTCTTATTGAAAAATAAATTAAACAATTTAAACAATTGTCTGAAAAGTTTTTGACCCTTTAAATGCTTTATTTATTAGTTGTCTGGATGCGTGTACTTTGAAATTAACAAAATATACAGCTATTTATAAATAATTTCAATGCACGTAAAAGGATATTCCTATTGTAGATATGTATGAAGTATACACTCCCTTATCACATCTTGTGAGATGGCCACCTTCTGCCACAGCTAGGTTCTTCATGGAAAGTTGATTGTGCATGTGTATCATTTCTATGGCAAGCAACAGAAACAGATAAGCTTGCAGCCAAAACTCTTAAATCCCCATACTGATGCAAAAGGTGCCTTACTAGGCATGGTGGGGGTAGGAAATCCACACCTATTTGACATTTATGGCATATGCTGCACATATATAATTAATGGCTATTATGGAATTTACCCTAACTTTTAGGCTCAGGGAGTTAGTACCTAACAGACCTTATTAAAATTGTAGTTTTAGAATTTCATTTCATCAAGCTAAATATTTTCTTAAATATCTATATCCTGTTCTTTAAATACACTTTGAAATCAATCATATTACATCTATTCAATCTATTTATCTATATATTTATCTATCTACGAAACTTTTATGTTGAAATAAAAAATGATTTTGAACAGGCTACATTTTAGATAGCACATTCATATTTTATTGTATAGAGCTACTTTTTTTTCTGGGATCATAGCTACTGTACACTAGAATTGTCGTTGTGGACAGCAGCTGAAGACCTCTCACGGAGGCCAGATGCATATACCATCTCTAGAGGTTCTTTGATTAATTGGGGTGATCCACCCTGCATAACAGGGTCAGCACACACAAGCTTTCATTATTTTCTTCATTTACATCAATTAGAATTATGGTATGCTCGGGGCTACTCCTGACTTCTAAAAACATGATCTACTTCTATGTGATGTTTAAATAGAGCACAAAAAGGGCTATGACATATTTCATTAGCAAATAAAGATCTGTTTCAACTACTAACCATACAAAGATTAATCTTTGAAGGCATTAATTAGACATTAGCATAAATCATTTAAAGTCTGACCAAACAAATTTCAAGCCATCTGCATGCAAAAACAATCCATTCCAAAGCATTTTATTTCAGTGTATAACTTTAAGAGAATGAAGCAGTCATTGAATTAAGGTACTTAAATTATTCAAGGTGCATTATTACCTTATTTTTATAATATTGTACAATCAATATATATTTTACTTACAGCAAGCTGAAATGTATAAATTTTGCCTACAAATACTAAGATGTACAGTTGATATATTGGTCATATTTTTTAAATACAATATATATGGCTCAAATTATTCATTTTAAAGTTTATAAATAGTGTTAATATATTTCAAAGGTGTACAAGAGTATTCAAATATCAAGTCATTAACCCCTTCCCGCCAGTGGCATTTTTCCATTTTTGTTTTTGACTCCCCTCCTTCCAAGCCCCATAACTTTATTTTTCCGTTCATAGAGCCATATGAAGGTTTAATGTTTGCAGGAAAAACTTTTCTTTATAATGGTACTATTTATTATTCTGTACGATATACTGGGAAGCTGTAAAAAAAAAAAAAAAATTCAGAATGGGGTGGAATTTGGAAAAAATTCCATTTGTATGACTTTCTTACGGGCTTTGTTTTTACAGTGATCACTGTGCAGCCAAAATGAAATGACACCTTTATTCTATATTTCGGTAGGATTCTGGGGATACAAAATTTATATAGTTTTATTTACATATTATTCCCTTAACAAAAATCCAAAACTTTGGAAAAAAAATGCTTTTTTTTAAAAGTCGTCATATTCTGACACCCATAACTCTTTTATATATCCGTGTATGGGGATGCATAGCATGTGTCTTTTTTTGCAGGTCCAGGCGTACATTTTAGTTATACCATTTTGGGGAGTGTCTATTGCACTGATTTTTTTTTCATTAAAATTTTTGTCAGAGGTGAAACAACGGCATTTTTTTTTTTCCAACTATGGCATTTATATGTTTATAAGTTTGTAGATCGGGCGTTTTCAAACACAGGGATACTTAATATGTGTTTCACAATATTTATTAACTTTTATATGTATTCTAGGGAAGGGAGGGTGATATGAATTTTAATTTTTTAAAATTTTTTTTTTATATTTTCTTTTTTTTTTTTTTTTTTTTTTTTATATTGCATTTATTAGACCCCCTATTGGTCTTCAACCCCAGGGATCTGATCACTGATGCAATGCATTACAATGTTAATGCATTGTAAAAACAGTAAAATCAATATGGTTGTGTGCATATTTTTCCCATATGGTGAAAAAAAAAAATCAAAAGTACAAAACCGCCGTTTTTTCGATGTTTCATCACTGATACAAAAAACTGTTCCAAAATCCTCCAAAAAAATGTCAGTGTGTCATCTGCAAGCACAAATCTGCAAAAAGACTTGTATGATACCCTACTCTTGTCTGTGCTGCAAATGCAGACAAAAATAGGATAAGTTTCATAATTTGTGGCCCTTGGATATGAATCTAAAAAAAAAATCCAGAAAATCACATTGTATGATTTTTAAATAATTAATTTGCATTTTATTTGATACAATAGAAAAACAGGACTTAATATTTGGTACAGAGACTTTTGTTTGCAATTACAGAGGTCAGATGTTTACTGTATTTCTTGACCAAGTTAGCACACACTGCAGCAGGGATTTTGGCCTACTCCTCCATACAGATCTTCTCCAGATCCTTCAGGTTTTGGGGCTGTTACTGGGTTACATTGAGTTTCAGCTCCCTCCAAAGATTTACGATTGGGTTCTGGAGACTGGCTAGGCCACTCCAGGACCTTGAAATGTTTCTTACGGAAGCCACTCCTCAGTTGCCCTGATTTTAAATTTTGGGTCATTGTCATGCTGGAAGACCCAGACACGAACCATCTTCAATGCTCTTACTGAGGGAAGGGGGTTGTTGTCCAAAATCTCATGATACATGACCCCATCTATCCTCCCTTCAATACAGTACAGTCGTCCTGTCCACTTTGCAGAAAAGCGCACCCAAAGTATGATTTTCCACTTCCATGCTTCATGGTTGGGATGGTGTTCTTGGGGTTGTACTCATTTTTCTTCTTCCTCCAAACACGGCGAGTGGAGTTGATACCAAAAGGTACCACATGACCTTCTCCCATGTCTCATCTGGATCATCCAGATGCTCATTGGCGAACTTCAAACAGGCCTAGATATGTGCTGGCGTGAACAGGGGAACCTTGCATGCCCTGCAGGATTTTAATCCATGATGGTATAGTGTGTTACTAACGGTAATCTTGGAAACTGTGGTCCCAGCTCTCTTCAGGTCATTGACCAGGTCCTCCAGTGTAGTTCTGGGCTGATTCCTCACCTTTCTCAGAATCATTTTTACCCTATCAGGCGAAATCTTGCGTGGAGCCACAAAATGAGGAAGATTGACAGTCATCTTTTGTTTCTTCCATTTTCTAATAATTATGCCAACAGTTGTTGCCTTCTCACAGTTGCTGCTTGCCTATTGTCCTGTAGCCCATCCCAGCCTTGTTCAGGTCTACAATTTTGTCCCTGGTGTCCTTAGACAAGTCTTTGGCCTTGGCCATGGTGGAGAGGTTGGAGTGTGATTGATTGAGTGTGTGGACAGGTGTCTTTTATGTAGGTAATGAGTTCAAACAGGTGCAATTAATACAGGTAATGAGTGCAGAGTAGGAGGGCTTCTTAAAGAAAAACTAACAGGTCTGTGAGAGCCAGAATTCTTACTGGCTAGTAGGTGATCGGAAACGCAGCTTTTTTTGTTGCAGATTTTGTTGCGGTTTTTTGAGCCAAAGCCAAGAATGGCTACAAAAGGAATGGGAAAATTATAGGAAGTTCTTATACTTCTACCTTCTGCTCAATCCACTCCTGGCTTTGGCTAAAAAAAAAACACAACAAAATCTGCAACAAAAAAACTGTGTTCTGCAATGAGGGGCCTAAGCCTAAGGCAGGGTTCATACAGAGTTTATTTAGAACCACATGCAGTTTTTGATTGCAGTAGTGAATAGCTATATGTTTCATTCTGTATGCTAACGGCCATTAAATTGAAAACCTCTGTTTTACCAGCATAGTAGAAATGTGCTACTTATTACTGCAACTAAAATTACATGTAGTTCTTCAGTAAAAAAGCATTGTATAAACTGTGTAAAGCAAGCCTCAAACCAATAAAGCAGTGCTAGATCATGGATATGTGAGCTGTGAGGCGCTCAAGTCTTAGTTAACTTTTTTGCGTTGTGTGACATGCAGCAGTAAAAGTGCATGCATTGTAGATATTATCATAGACTTCACCGATTTAACCCCTTCCCGACATCCGTCGTACTATTACAGTGGAAGTTGGGTCTTCACTGTATTATACTGTGGTGATACCTACGATCGGAGCCTGCTCTGATTGCGAGTATTATCCCATTCATTTATGCCCCCAAAGTAAAAAAAAAAAAGTCCTACTAATGCTGTCCCCACCAGCCTGGTCATCATGGCAGCCGGGAGCCTTACGAAGGGTCCCAGGCCTGTCTTTTCTAAATACCTATTGAGTCTTGCCTGTGGCAGGCCTCAATAAGCATATAGTGATTCACTAATGTACTGTAATACAGTAGTATTGCAGTCTATGAGGCAATCTAAAGATCACAGGTTCTAGCCACCGAGGGGGCTTTAAAAAAAAAAAAAAAAAGGAGTTTTTAAAAATAATTAAAAAAATATAAAAAATTCAAATCACCCTCTTTCCATAGATCTCAAATAAATATAAATAAAGAAAAATAAACATAAACAAATTATGCATCACCTCGTCCGAAAAGGCATGGAGTGGGCTCTGATCATTCATTTATGCCCCCAAAGTAAGAAAAAAAAACTCCTACTGATGCTGTCCCTGCATCACGGCAAGATCGCAGGAGCCGTCCTGTTGTCATGGCAGCAGGGAGCCTTATGAAGGCTCCCAGGCCTGTCTTTACTAAGTGCATATTAAGACTTGCCTGTGGCAGGCCCCAATAGACATATAGTGGTTCACTCAGTCTATAAGACAAGTGAACTATCTAAAGATCACAGGGGCTTAAAAAAAAAAAGGTTTTTAAATAAATTAAAAAAAAATATAAGCATTCAATTCACTCCCTGCTTCTGTAGATCTCAAATAAAGATAATTAAACAAAAATAAGCATAAAAAAATTATGCATCCCCTCATCCGAAAACACCCAGTCTACGAACATATAAAAATATTTTTCTGATCCCATGGCAGGAAAATAAATCAAAATGATCAAATTGCCATTTTTTTGCTATTTCACTTCTCATAAAAAAATTTAATAAAAAGTGAACAAAGCAACAGACATTCACCAAAATGGTATATCTAAAAAGTACATCTGGCCCTGCAGAAAAAAAATGCTCTATGCATCCCCTACACAGAAAAAAGTTCCATGTATTAGAATATGGTGACTCAAAAAAAATTTTTTATTTTGCAAACTTTAGCATTTTTTAAGGGGTTAAAATGTAAAGAAATCTAAATAAATTTGGTATCCCTGGAATCATACCAACTCATAAAATACAGGTGACATGTCATTTTGGCTGCTCAAGTGAACTTCATAAAAACGAAACCTGGATAAAAGTCGCACAAACACAGTTTTTCTCCAATTCCACCCCATTATGAATTTTTATCCAGCTTTCCAGTACATTATATGGAATAATAAATGGTACCATTATGGGGTTAATAAATCAATGAAATCTAATTAAAATTCAACAAAAGATTGAGCATGCTGCAGATTGATTTTAAACTCTTATGCTCCACCTCTTCAGTTCTATTCACACTGCTCCATTTTTAGCTCTACTCCTCTACAAGCATCAAACATGAAAAAATTTGATTGGGTATATTATAAAAAAATAAACAATGAAAAACATCTGTAAGGCTGAGGCCCCACATTTTGGAAATGCAGCTTTTTTTGTTGCAAATTTTGCTGCTGCAAATTATGGTGGAAAATAAGTATTTGGTCAATAACAAAAGTTCATCTCAATACTTTGTTATATATCCTTTGTTTGGCAATGACAGAGGTCAAACGTTTTCTGTAAGTCTTCACAAGGTTGGCACACACTGTTGCTGGTATGTTGGCCCATTCCTCCATGCAGAACTCCTCTAGAGCAGTGATGTTTTGGGGCTGTCACTGGGCAACACGGACTTTCAACTCCCTCCAAAGGTTTTCTATGGGGTTGAGATCTGGAGACTGGATAGGCCACTCCAGGACCTTGAAATGCTTCTTACGAAGCCACTCCTTTGTTGCCCTAGCGGTGTGCTTAAGATCATTGTCATGCTGAAAGACCCAGCCATGTTTCATCTTCAATGCTCTTGCTGATGGAAGGAGGTTTGCACTCAAAATCTCACGATACATGGCCCCATTTATTCTTTCATGTACACAGATCAGTCGTCCTGGTCCATTTGCAGAGAAACAGCCCCAAAGCATGATGTTGCCAACCCCATGCTTCACAGTAGGTATGGTATTCTTTGGATGCAACTCAGCATTCACTCTCCTTCAAACACGAAGAGTTGTGTTTCTACCAAACAATTCTACTTTGGTTTCATCTGACCATATGACATTTTCCCAATACTCTTCTGAAACATCCAAATGCTCTCTAGCAAACTTCAGACGGGCATGGATATGTACTGGCTTAAGCAGGGAAACACGTCTGACACTGCAGGATCTGAGTCCCTGGTGGTGTAGTGTGTTTCTGCAGGTCATTCACTAGGTCCCCCCATGTGGTTCTGGGATTTTTGCTCACTGTTCTTGTGATCATTCTGACCCCACGGGGTGAGATCTTGCGTGGAGCCCCTGATTGAGGGAGATTATCAGTGGTCTTGTATGTCTTCCATTTTGTAATTATTGCTCCCACAGTTGATTTCTTCACACCAAGCTGCTTGCCTATTGCAGATTCAGTCTTCCCAGCCTGGTGCAGGTCTACAATTTTGTTTCTGGTGTCCTTCCGCAGCACTTTGGTCTTCACCATAGTGGAGTTTGGAGTGTGACTGTTTGAGGTTGTGGACAGGTGTCTTTTATACTGATAACAATTTCAAACAGGTGCCATTACTACATGTAATGAGTGGAGGACAGAGGAGCCTCTTAAAGAAGAAGCTACAGGTCTGTGAGAGCCAGAAATCTTACTTGTTTGTAGGTGACCAAATACTTATTTTCCACCATAATTTGCAAATAAATTCTTAAAAAATCAGACAATGTGATTTTCTAGGTATGTTTTCTCACTTTGTTTCTCATAGTTGAGGTTTAGCTATGATGTCAATTACAGGCCTCTCTCATCTTTTTAAGTGGGAGAACTTAATAAACACAATTGGAGGCTGACTAAATACTTTTTTTCCCCACTGTATATATTTGGACACTGACACAATTTTTTTTGTAACCTGTTTACTGAAATATATTCTAGTCCAGACTTTCAGCTTTCATTTGAGGGTATCCACATTAAAATTGGATGGGTTTAGGAGTTTCATCTCCTTAACATGTTTTTAAAGGGACCAAAAGTAATTGGACAATTGACTAAAAGGCTGTTTCATGGGCAGGTGTGGACAATACCTTTGTTATGTCATTCTCAATTAAGCAGATAAAAGGCCTGGAGTTGATTTGAGGTGTGGTGCTTGCATTTGGAAGATTTTGCTATAAAGAAAACATGCAGTCAAAGGAGCTCTCCATGGAGGTGAAACAAGCCATCCTTAACTGCGAAAACAGAAAAAACTCAGCCAAGAAATTGCTACAATATTAGGAGTGGCAAAATGTACAGTTTCGTACATCTGGAGAAAGAAAGAAAGAAAGAAAGAAAGAGAGAGAGAGAGAGAGAGAGAGAGAGAGAGAGAGAAAGAAAGAAAGAAAGAAAGAAAGAAAGAAAGAAAGAGAGAGAGAGAGAGAGAGAGAGAGAGAGAGAAAGAAAGAAAGAAAGAAAGAAAGAAAGAAAGAAAGAAAGAAAGAAAGAAAGAAAGAAAGAAAGAAAGAAAGAAAGAAAGAAAGAAAGAAAACTGGTGAACTCATCAATGCAAAAGGACCTGGACGCCCATGGAAGACAACAGTGGTGAATAATTTCCACGGTGAAAAGAAAGTGAGTTGGTTTGTGCATGCATGGCTACCAGTGGCACTGGGTCACTAGTGTTTATCAATGATGTGACATAGGACAGAAGCAGCCGGATAAATTCTGAAGTATTCAGAGACATACTGTGTGCTCAAATCCAGCCAAATGCACTGTAACTGTCATCTTGTATATATCCCTGTGAAGGAACTCAAAAATGGGTTAGTTTGCTCCATCACATGACACTAAGGGCTGTGTTAGATGAAAAAAATTTCTTTTAAATAGCACTGATCAGTGACAAAACATGTTGATCAATACTCATTGTCTTGTTACACAGGCCTGTACAAAGCACATGCAGGAAAATCAACTATGAAAGTGATCATTCCATGGCATATTTTGTTGCTGGTTGACTACTGCTGATCTGCAAGTGCGGCATCTAAGTTGTTATATCAAATAATTTTTTATGAATTCCAAGAGCATATTAAAGGCTCTCAGGTGTGTCATAATAGATTTTCCATTACACCCAGCCACACACACAAGATGTAATAGAAGTGAGGTCACCTGACAATATAATAGTCCTTTAATAGTCCCACAATGGGGAAATTCAGTGTGTTAAAGCAGCAAAGATAAGCAGATAGAAATACAAATACAACTTGTACAGGAATGTTCCAAGGTAAGAGGCATTACATTGATAGTAGACAGACAGATAGGAAGTAGCAGAGGAGGGGGGGGAGATTTAACAGGCAGAAAGATATTTCAGTTCTCTGTGTGTAATGATCTCCACTTAGGTCGGTGTTGGTTGTACAACCTAACTGCGATGGGGAGGAAAGACTTCCGATAGCGCGCCTTCTCACACTTAGGGTGGAGCAGTCGGTCACTGACAGTACTGCCCAGCGCTATCACAGTCTCATGCATGGGATGGGACTTCTTCTTACGCATGGAGCTCACCACAGACAGTATCCTTCTGTCGCCCACCACCTGCACTTGGTCCAGTGGGCTCCCCAGGACAGAGCTGGCCCTTCTAATCAGCTTGTCGAGTTTATTTCTGTCCCTGGTTGATATACTGCTCCCCCAGTAGGCCACTCCAAAGAAGATGGCTGATGCCACTACCGAGTTGAAGAAAGTCCTAAGAAGTGCCCCCCGGATTCCAAAGGCTCTCAGCCTCCTAAGCAGGTAGAGCCTGCTGTGGCCCTTCCTGTACAGGACCTCCATGTGATCTGCCCAGTCCAGCTTATTACTAAGGAGGAAACCCAGGTATTTATAGGTGTTCACAATCTCGATGCCCGTCCTCAGGATGTCCACTGGTTTAGGAGGGCATCTGCATTTACGGAAGTCCACCACCATCTCCTAGGTCTTCCCCACGTTAATCTTCAGGTGGTTCTGCTGGCACCAGTCCACAAAATCCCGGTTCAGTTTTCTGTACTCCCTGTCATCTTTGTCTGTGATGAGACCTACTATTGCAGAGTCGTCAGAATACTTCTGTAGGTAGCAGCTAGATGAGTTGCACCTAAAATCTGCAGTGTACAGTGTGAGGTATTGCAGTATAATGTGTGATTGAACAAACTGACTATGGGGAGGTAAAAATAAAAGTTAAAAAGTAAAAACATTCTAATCACCCCACTTTACAAATAAACAAACATATTAGGTAATGCTGCATTAAAAAAGCCCAAGTATTAAAATATACCCCTGCCTAGAAAGTTGAATTTACCTCATAATGATACCAATTTAAATATCTCTTACACAGCTCCATAGTAAGAAATACAAAAGTTATGGGCATCAGAATATGGCGATGGAAAAAAAAACGTTGTAAAAGGTATTAAAACATGACAAAAAGTTTATAAGTTTGGTATATCTGTGATCATACTGACCTGTGTAAAAGGTAACAATTTAGCAGCACAATGAATGCAGTAAAAACAAAACCCATAACAAAATGATGCAACTACATTTTCTTTCCCCAATTCTACCCCCTTTATATTCTTTTTCACCTTCCCATATGTGTTATAGAATATTTAATAGTGTCATTAGGAAGTACAACTTTTCACACAAATAACAAGCCCTCATATAACTGGGTAAGTGAAAAAATAAAAAATAAAAATGACTTTTCAAAGGCATGGAGAGAAAAATTAAAACGAAAAATTGAAAGATCACCACAGTAGGAAGGGATTAAAATGATTCAAGACCTCACACCACAACAGAAACGCAAAATAATAAAACACTACATTTACAGTTTCAGCAAAGTGAATGAGATTTTGGTTAATCTCATCCACACATTGCAGAAAATAAGAGCTGCAGAAAAGCTGCTTTGTGAAAACTGCAGCATGTTAATATTAGTTGCAGAATTGCAAGAGTTTCCCCTATACTGTAGATTTAATAGGGGAAGGAAAAAAGGAGAGGGAAAAAATGCAGCAGAAATTCAGTTAAAGACTATGCAGAAAAAATGCAGCATGTTCTTGCTGCATTTTATCCCGCAGCGTTTTTTTCGTTGCTACTTGCAACGTGGGGCCTTAGCCTATGTGTTTAACATGACAAAGTCTCTAATGCCAGTCTTTATATTTAAATAGTTTTACTTATTTCTCAATAACAAAATAACAGTAGATAACTTCTGACACTCAGGCCATGAAAAAAAGGGGAGAGCAGGATATTCAAAGACAACAGAAGGGATTAATTCCCCTGAGCAGAGGACACTCTGATCACGGGTATTACTGTTGGGTTTCTAATCTGAGCTGCTGTTAACCTGCGATTTCTGAGGCTGGTGACTCGGATGAACTTATCCTCTGCAGCAGAGGTGACTCTTGGTCTTCCTTTCCTGGGGCGGTCCTCATGTGAGCCAGTTTCTTTGTAGCGCTTGATGGTTTTGGCCACTGCACTTGGGGACACTTTCAAAGTTTTCCCAATTTTTCGGACTGACTGACCTTCATTTCTTAAAGTAATGATGGCCACTCATTTTTCTTTACTTAGCTGCTTTTTTCTTGCCATAATACAAATTCTAACACTCCATTCAGTAGGATTATCAGCTGTGTATCCACCTGACTTCTGAACAACACAACTGATGGTCCCAACCCCATTTATAAGGCAAGAAATCCCACTTATTAAACCTGACAGGGCACACCTGTGAAGTGAAAACCATTTCAGGTGACTACCTCTTGAAGCTCATCAAGAGAATGCCAAGAGTGTGCAAAGCAGTAATCAAAGCAAAAGGTGGCTACTTTGAAGAACCTAGAATATAAGACAAATTTTCAGTTGTTTCACACTTTTTTGTTAAGTATATAATTCCACATGTGTTAATTCATAGTTTTGATGCCTTCAGTGTGAATCTACAATTTTTATAGTCATGAAAATACAGAAAACTCTTGGAATGAGAAGGTGTGTCCAAACTTTTGGTCTGTACTGTATCTCTACAACAACTGTTAAGAGGAGACTGTGTGCAGCAGGCCTTTATGGTAAAATAGCTGCTAGGAAACCACTGCTAAGGACAGGCAACAAGCACAAAAGACTTGTTTGGGCTAAAGAACACAAGGAATGGACATTAGACCTGTGGAAATCTGTGCTTTGCTCTGATGAGTCCAAATTTGAGATCTTTGGTTTCAACCACCGTGTCTTTGTGTGACACAGAAAAGGTGAATGAATGGACTCTACATGCCTGGTTCCCACCGTGAAGCATGGAGGAGGAGGTATGATGGTGTGGGGGTGCTTTGCTGGTGACACTGTTGGGGATTTATTCAAAATTGAAGGAATACTGAACCAGCATGGTTACCACAGCATCTTGCAGCGGCATGCTATTCCATCCGGTTTGCGTTTAGTTGGACCATCATTTATTTTTCAACAGGACAATGACCCCAAACACACCTCCAGACAGTGTAAGGGCTATTTGACCAAGAAGAAGAGTAATGGGGTGCTACGCCAGATGACCTGGCCTCCACAGTCACCAGACCTGAACCCAATCGAGATGGTTTGGGGTATGCTGGACCGCAGAGTGAAGGCAAAACGGCCAACAAGTGCTAAGCATCTCTGGGAACTCCTTCAAGACTGTTGGAATACCATTTCAGGTGACTACCTCTTGAAACTCATCAAGAGAATGCCAAGCAGTAATCAAAGCAAAAGGTGACTAGTTTGAAGAACCTAGAATATAAGACATATTTTCAGTTGTTTCACACTTTTTTGTTAAGTATATAATTCCAAATGTGTTAATTCATAGTTTTGATGCCTTCAGTGTGAATCTACAATTTTTATAGTTATGAAAATACAGAAAACTCTTGGAATGAGAAGGTGTGTCCAAACTTTTGGTCTGTACTGTACTTGGAACTACTTCTGGCTTGTGTTTCCTTGTGTTATTGCTGATGGGATATTAGTTATAGACAGCAAGTAGCTTTCCTTATAGTGCTTATATTTCTCTTTGATCTCTCAGTGATCTGTTTAGCTGCATCAAGCAATGTATTTGCAGTCCAGTGTCCCTGGATCTCCAATATTTTGGTCTCTTGGACTTTTCTCACCTAATTGTTTGCTATTTTACAGTTACTCTTGGCAGAATTACATGCAAATAAATGAGTAGTATGTATGTATAGGGAAGGGGGGAAGACTGCTCCTTATTATACACACCTCAGGATAAATTGCAAAATGTTCTGCAGCCGTAATGGGACTATTAACAGCAGAAAAACTAATAGGAAACCATGTAAGAAGGCTTATATAACCAGAGAACAGTTTGCCCAGCAAGAACATGCACATATTTCAACTTTTGTATTTAAAGAGGACCTTTCATGTCCTCAGGCACATGTGGTTTTACATACTGCAAGAAAGCTGACAGTGCGCTGAATTCAGCGCACTGCCGGCTTTCCTGGTTTGTGCCCCGGGGTTGGAGATATCGGCGGTGTAAGTTTCATGGTTTACTGTCAGAAAGGTGTTCCTGACAGTCTAGCTGCGCTGTGAGGAACGCCCTCCTCACAGCTGAGCGTCATCGCCGGGCAGTAAGGAACGACCCCTCTGACAGTACAGGGCTATAGACGAGTACAGAGAGAGGGGGTGTTCCTTACTGCGCAGCGATGACGCTGAGCTGTGAGGAACGCCCCCCAGTACAAGTCTATGAACGAGAACTGTCGGGGAGGGCGTTCCTCACAGTGCAGCTAGACTGTCAGGAACGCCCTTCTGACAGTAAACCGTCAAACTAACACTGCCGATATCTCCAGTCCCGGGGCACATACCGGGAAAGCTGGCAGTGTGCTGAATTTAGCACGCTGTCGGCTTTCTAGAGGTATGTAAAACCGCATGTGCCTGAGGGCATGAAAGGTCCTCTTTAAAGACCTGACATTCACCGTAATTTGCCAGTGGATGTCGAGAAGGGATTTATAAGCATTTTGTTTAGCTAATGTATTATTTTTAACAGTGAGCTAGCATTTCTAAAACAATACTTGCAAGACTTTGAGTGTAACTTGTGAAAGTCATTCTTATCGCAACTATTCTACCAACTTCTTCAATATTCACAATATGTATTAAAACAAACGTGACAACTGCAGTTGTTTTGTGCTGTAGGTAGTCTGCTACGATGCTGAAATAAAACAACTTTTTCACCTTTTTTTTGCTTCTGCAATTAAAAATACTGTATAAAAAACTTGTTCCATATATTTACTAAAGATGAGCAAACCATTTCGTCATGAGCCGGGTTCAACCCAAATATGCAAAATAGTTTGGTTTTTAATGAAACAGAACCAATGGCAATTCGTCTCAGATGAACTAAATTGGCCGCTAACACATGTTTGAGCAGAAAATACAGAACAGACATGTGTGTGACTCAGACTGTCACATTCTACCACCACCTAACATCAGCTGACAGCCTATCAGTCAGTAGACAGTGGTAGGCGGACATCTTGCAGTGCTGTTGTCATAAACACTATATACGGTGCTAAAAGAATCATCATGAGCTAGTTGCAGTAATGGTGGAGATTGGGAAGGATATGTGATTAATCTCACTGCATCATAGAGAGCACAGTTGTGAAAAGCTTGCAAGGAATAGTTGGAATAGGAGAATTTAATCAGATTTAAGTAATTACACAGACAGATTAGAGATAGAAATCAATAGATAGGAGTGAGAGCTTAGATGTGCTGCTGTCTGAGCTTGAGACTTTTACATTCTTGCACTAATACAGAATTGCAGACACACAGACAGGACAATTCCTTTCATTGCCAATAATTTAATTTAAAATTTTCAGTCTATTGTGCAATACAGCAGTTTCATCTGTATACCCAGTCTCTATACATATTTTTACTGACAAAACAATCCTGTTAGTGAAAAATCTTTTGTTGAGGGTTTTTTGGGCAACATTTTATTATTTTCAATAAATACATAGCGACTGATGTTCTAACATCAAAGATTCCACCTGCACAAAACCTGAGGTTTTTTTTGTTGTTCACCCAATATACAATCTATCCTGCACTAATCTGAAAACTCTTGTTATTAAATGTTTTTTTTTTCTGCTCTGCTCACCAAATACACAGTGTGACAGAGTGTTAATATGAAAAAATATTCATTTCTTAAGAGTTTTAAGAGTTTTTTTTTCTGCTGTGCATATACTGTATACAGTATTGCAGCCGCCACTAATCTAAAAAATCTTTATTTAATGTTTTGTTTTCTGCTCTGCTCACCCAACACACAGTGTGACAGAGTATTAATCTGAAAAAAAAAATATATTCATTTATTCTTCTTCAAAATTCATATTCACTTTTTCTTTTTGCTGGCCAGATATACAGTATTGAAGCCTGCACCAACCTAAAACAAATAAAAACTGTTATTTCAAGCAGACTTTTCTTGAAATACTTGTTTGTAAAAAAAAAAAAAAAAAAAGGAAAAACAAAAAATAAGACATACACACAGTGCCAAAATTGTTGTCAATCTCTGTAATTAAGCACTGCGTGCAGTAAAAAAAAATACTGAAAAAAACTGAGGAAACATTTGTGCAAATACTACTAACAATAATAATGTGGATGGCAACAGCAACATTTCCTCTGGTTTTGGTGGAATTTTTGTACTTCTTGAGAATGAAGATGAAGTTTTTGTTTACTTAGCTCACTCATCTCAGTCACAAGAGAATATTGTATCCAAGAGTGAGGGCCTTTCAAGATTGTGTCTTCTTCACATTATTCACTGCCACAGATCCTTGGTAGTGATGTGGCACCTGCTGAGAAATCTATTTCTCATAGTCAGAGAAAGCTTCCTCCTCTTTTTGATGAGCTGTATAAGAATAGTCAGCATTGTGTGCAAGCGGATTTTTTTTGTACATTGCCAAATGATAAATCTATGGCGATGTGCTAGAAACTTAGCCAAGGCTGACTACGCTGACCAAGAACTCCCACCATGGCAGGCCTCTGGGTGGCAAGCATTTCAGGCTGTATGCTCCACTGCTTATACAGAGACAAGCTTATTATTAGCAAGTAGTGGGATGAGCACTGGATGGCAATACTCTTAGACCCTCGCTATGAAGACAAAATTCTTCCCAAAGGGAAGAAAAATAAAATATTATCAGCATAGGCTTTGTACCCAGCTTACCACAGTTTTTATGGAGACCACTGCAGCTGCCAGTTGCTCACGTACCAAGGTGGCCTCTGGCCCCTCCCAGATCACCTCACACAGCCAGAACACCACCTGCTCTGCCAGTGCCACAGCTCCAAGTGTCTGGAGGAGTAAAAGCAGATGCATTAGAAGCCAGGCCCTTTACAGTATCTGGAGGATGACGATCCAGAAATTTTTCAGCTTGAAGCTCCAACCGAAGTCACAGGCAGCAAATGATACCACCGTCTGCACCGGTGCAATTTCGGCAGAAAACTCTGACCCAATGAAATCTGGGCCAATAGGTTAGAACAGTGGAAGGAGCTGGCCCAGTTTTCCATGGAAGTTTTATCTTGTCCAGACTCAAGCATAATGGCCATCATGGTGTTCTGTGCTGCCAGTGGCGTTGTAACACCTACAAGGACAAAACGGTCTACAGCTAGCTTGTAAATAATTACTGGTCCAATACATTCCACTATACCACATTATTGGTACCACAGTGTTGGCTTAAAAAAAAAAAAAAAATTTTTCACATCTGATCACATCAAGGGATTATGTTTGGTAGTTTTTTGTTTTTTTTTTGAAAAGACAATTCTTTACCAATCTTCATCTAGGCTCACAGCCACATTTTGTCCCCCAAATAACAACAAAACGCCTGTAGCACTTACAAGTCATCAAAATGTCATCAAATTTTTCTACTAAACCATTGCTTTTTGTAATATAACTATCATGTGTGTCTAAAAAACCATGGACGAGCGCCTTTTCCCCTAATGAAAGGGTAATTTTTGAAGCATTTTAAAAGTTAAAATGTGTAATAGTGAGTGGTAGCGCAGTGTATGGTTAAACTCGAACTTTTTATCCACTGCTTACCATCCATTTTTCCATAGACATATATGTCACTTTCACTTTGACATTACTTTGGATAGATAGTTTCCTAGCAACACTTAGAGTGTTCTACACTATGTTTTAAGACATTTTAAGGTGTGATTGATATCGAACTTGTTCGACCCAAAACAAATCTTGGACCCGAGCTATATGAACCGAAAACTAAACAAATCTTGAGAGGTTCGCCCTTCTCTAATCTATATTCTGTCATTTTTAATCTGTACATTAGTTTCTTCTTTAGCATATTAGTCTCTAAAGTTCCTGTAGAAACAAATCAAGTTCAGAAATCATCTCCAGTAACTGTATAAAAATACTATTATGTTCTGTAAACACTGTGGGGGAAATTTACTATGGAGTCTTCTTCTGAATTGTGGCCTAAGATAGAAGCATTTAGGTGCTTAGGCCATTTTTTTCTGCTAGCTTACTAATGCAAATTGATTAAAAAGTGAAGGAGTGTGGCTTAAGATGTGACAATGTGTTTCCCCAAATTGAATAAAATTCTGGTTCAAAATAAGCCAACCAGGAGGCATGAGCCACTGTAATAAACCTGGCACATTTTCAGACTTCCCAAGGCTACATTCTCATTTGTCTGTCTGTTAAAAAAATCATCTTTCTGTATTGTCGAGAAAGTTTTACCATTCTAGTGGTTTCAGAGGTGTAGCTGGGGATTCAGCACAGGGGGGGCAAACTCATCCAAGTAGGCCCCCAACTTAGGTATACTAATATTATCACTATACAGCGACCGGATAGTGGTAGATATCGGCTCTGCACAGGGCTCTACAAACCATTTAGGTTTATATAGTGCAGTAACATTTAGCAACTTACAGGTGACGTCTCTGACAGTAATCATTCACATTTCTCATCTCTTTTCTCTGGACCGCTATGACCACTTCTTCCAGCCATGACTTGTCTCTGTAAGTTTACAGCACAGACATCTTTGGCTCCTCATTTTTCTAGGCACCCGACCGACATTCTCTTCACGTACACATAAAGTCTCCATCCTGCTGCTACCTCCAATTATAAAATATATGATATAACCCCCCCTAAAGAATAATACTCCCAAGTGCAAATTTAAATTTTACCCAGGACCCCCACTGATCAGCTGTTTGAATGAACCGTGGTACTTGTGTATGTGCTGTGACCCCTTCTCTGTTTATATAGTGTCATTCATTTCATAGAGGCCATGTAATGTAACTACAGCCTCGTCCTGCACATGTGTATGCGACAAGACTGTAATTACATCACACGGTAACTATAAACAGACAGGCGCCATGGCACCTTCAAACTGATGATCAGTGGGGATTCATTGATCTCTTATTAATGATCTATTCTGGGAATAGATCATCAATAAAAAATGAGCTGTAAAGCCCCTTTAATAAAGCCCAAGTGCCGCCTTAAAGAGGATATCACTGGGTCATTCTCACTTGGATAACCAATTTTTTTTAATATGAGGCCAATGAAGGTGAAAAAAAATAAAATAAAAACATACTCACCTGTCTACAGTGCTCCGGTGTCTCGCAGCGTGGTTCGGTCCTGCTGCTTCAGGGTTTTCTTTCAGAGGAAGTCCCTGCAGCACTGTGATGTCCCGTGTCCTTTCCTTAGGCCGGTGATTAGCCTCAGCAGTCACATGCGGTGGGAACTTCTGCCAGAAGAAAACACTGGGGCAGCAGGACCGGACCGCGCATTGTAAAAAAAAGTGGTTACCCTGGACAACCCCTTTAATTAAATAAATTGCCTCATTATATTATACCTTGATTCCCCCTGACTTAAATACTGATGAACCCTTATACAAATGATGTCCCCTTCTATTCATAATGTCCCCTAATGAATGCTTATATAAATGACCAACCCCCTATGTATATAATACTATCTAATGGTCCCTTATATAAATACCCCCTTGTATTAATAATGCCTCCTAATAGCCCTTATATAAATGACACCTCTTAAGTTCATAAAGTCCCCTTATATAAATTACCTCTTATATAAATCACCCCCCTATCGTCATAATGCCCCTCCTAACGATCCTTTATACTATTTAAATACCCACAACTGCGCTAAAAAATAATATAAGTTATACTCACCTACCTGAGATCCCTTGATAGACAGAGCCACTGCCTCCTCTTCTTGGCCCTGTGCTCTATGCGCCGCGTCCACGCATAGGATGTCTACCAAGAAGCAGACGTCTTCTGTCTGTGTTCTCGGTGTCTTGTAAACCACAGGCCTGAAGTGGCTTGTAGTTTACTAGACAGAGAGTCAGCTACACATTGCTTTTGAATTAGATCGGTGTCCTGCAGATGCTAATCTAGTTAAAAGTAAAGAATGTATTAATGGCAGGTTCAGGGTGGACCCCCACAGAGTCAGTTGGCCCGGGGTAGTTGCCCCCCCACTAGCTACGCCACTGGGTAGTTTGAATTCTCAGCTATACATCAATCTATTCTCAGCTATACATCAAACTATTCTGCAGAATTGTCATTGAGCCAGTGATATAAGGTGGCAATATTAGTATAGTGGTTTTTATCAAATAATCGTAATATTCAGACACTATTTCAAGACAATGTGCGGTCATGATGTAGTGGCATTATTTGTCCCTTGCATAGTGATATTTTTGATAAAATCTGGCTTATACTGGGTTTTTGTTTAGCAACAGTATGGTGATAATTGTCTGTATAGATCTAGTATCTAATAATTATATGGACAATGTATGGTGATATTATTGGTTATATTGATGTTTGTATAGTGAACTATAGTGTACTGAATGCAACTACCCGTGAACTTGTGATTATTGCATAATTGCCATCTCCCCATTAATATCTGGGAGGCTGCTGACAACAGAAGAGACCTCATTTAAAACATGCTTTTTTTTGGTCCAAAAGAGATTGCAGTCCAATAGAGAAATACAGTATATTTGAAAATCATGCTCTGAATGTAATGTGTTTATATTTCACTGCACTTTAAAATAATATGTGGGGGGAGCGTGCTAGGTTCATGGTGGATCCGAGTCGCTAGAGGTCCGCAACTGTAGGCTATTGGTGGCTATAATCAGCTATTTTAAGCATTTCTTTACTCTCAATGGAGCCTGATCATCCCAGGAACCTTCAAGGTCTGGATCCCGACAAAGAAATTGGGGAGATTTTCTAGAGCGAAATGTGCCACGCTCTTGCCACCTGCACCTTAACAACATCTCTAGAATTCACCCTTTTCTCACCGTGGAAACATCAAAAACCCTCATTGTCGCTCTGATTCTCTCTCATCTTCACTATTGCAATTCTTTTCTAATTGGGCTACCTCTTACTAAACTCTCCCCACTACAATCTGTACTTATCCTTCTTCATCTATGGATGAGGCTATGGTGGAGGTATGTTTTAGTTAACTTAGCCCAGAACTTTCCGAGCCTTAGTCTGATGCTGATGAGGCAGATCCTCCTGCTCGACTTTACTCAGGAGATAAGGCTATAATTTAACACTTTCCTATTTTCAAAATTACAGATCACTTATAGACAGACTTTCAGGCATTGGGCTCTCGTATAGAAGCTATACAACAATAGATTGAGAAAACTGTTACTAGAGTGAACCAACATGGGGATAGTATTGATGATATATATATATATGTGCAACTGGAGGAAGCCCAGTCTAAGCAGCTAGAACCACTGAATCACTCCAACTGTATCACTCTGGTGTACAGGTTTTCTCAGTTCTTGCGCCCTGTACTATCCAATGCAGACTCAAGGCTTAAAACCCCTTCTCTGTGTTTTTTTAGAAACATTACATAAAGTACTGTTAGGCCTTCTCACTTTGCTTAGAATTCAAATTTCACAACATAATGTACAGCTTCATCAAATGACAAGATGGTGAAACTATACTGAAAAAAGTTGGGTCTTCTATGCAAAGCCTCCTCTACACCATTGACTAGCTCTCTAAAAGGGATGCCTCCCCCAAAGGGACCAGCTAGACTCTCTATGGCAGTTTAAGGTTATACCCCAGAGATCCCAAGAACTTCTTGTGTTAAATGATTATGATGTTTAACTATATAGCTTTTACCTTACAGGCCACTTACAAAGTTATTGTTAATCCCATTTATTTTGAGAGCGGTTGTACCTGTTTCTGTTTATTTTTTTCTTATTTGACTGAGTAGATTGTTGGCTATTCATTTTTGTTACCTGGGCTGTATAAGTGTCCTCCTCCTACCCCACTACACTTTCCTTTTCTCAATTATCCCTTACCTGCCCACTTTTTTTTTCATTTTCTTTTTGTCTTCTATTTTCTCTCCCACTTTCCCCCTTCCTTGATCCTCCCTATCTCCCTTCCTTGTAGGACACACTTCGTTTAGAGTCTATTAATGCCTAAAACCAGGCCTATGGAGTGTAGCATGTACTCTCCTTAGGAGTCAGTAGTGGTCTCCTTGGAGACCTGACACCTGGGGCCCACCTGATTCTGTTTCTGGTTTCAAGACTGAAATTATTTGCTCTTCCAATTCTAATTAGATTTGGTTAATTTTATTTCTGTTATTTTTTTAATTTGCAGAGAGATGTTTTCCCCAGAGAACTTCTTTTTCTTCTCTCTTTCCTTTCCCCTCTTTAGGGCACACTGGCTCAACACTGTGGTTCCACAAAGGTTCCCATTATGGCCACTACTAATACACACTTCAAACTAGCCACTCATAATGTTAGAAGTTTGAATTCACCTTGGGGCTTATTGCACATGAGCACATAGGAAGTGCATTTCTCTACCTCTTCTTGCCCCCAAATATGCATCATCATTACCCTTTATTTTTTAGCTTTAACAAGTGTGAAGAAGAGAAGAGTGGGCATACTTTTCTCCACAAGAATACCTTTTGTGTATGAGACAACTATTTCGGACCTGGAGGGAAGATACATTCTGGTTCCAGGTACAATTCAAGAAGTCATGTTTACTTTTATAAACAACGACTCTCCTAAAGACAGTCAGGTCAGCATCATTAAATGCATTTTCCCCTCATTTCTGGGGTAAAGTGTTTTTAGGGGGTGACTCCATCTTGCCGTTGGATCACACTCTCGATCTGTGTTCTCCCTCACCTGCTAGTATACAATTTGCTAGGCTTTTATGGGTGCATGGTTTAGTGACTAGATGGAGTAAACCATTCTTTTAGAGACTATTTGTTCTATTCGACAGCACACATCTCATATTCTCCCATAGACCATATTTTTACTACCGCTTCCCAGATGTTTTCTCTTCTCGAAGCTAAAATTACCCCTATCCCTGTCATAGTGATGCTCAAACTGTGCTGATTAAGACCGTCCTCAGTCCCATGGAAATTTAAAATGACCTTGTTAACTAACCCTATCATATTCTAAGAGGTATTATTTATTTATTTATTCAGTTTATTTGTATAGTGCCATCATATTCCGCAGCGCTTTTACAGACATTGTGGACACTGTTCCATATAGGACTCACAATCTACATTCCCTATCAGTATGTCTTTGGAGTGAGGGAGGAAACCGGAGTACCTGGCATTGCAGGTGGTTGAGGAATATTTTATTCCTAATAATCCTAGTGAAACTTTGGTTTCCGTACACTGGGAGGCACATAAAGTTACACTAAAAGGCAAACATCCAGATGAAATCCTGCCTTCGAAAGGCTAAAGATATTTTAATAGCTGAAAAGGAGATGGTTTGCATAAAACTTTTCAACTGTCACATAGTAGACCCAACTCAAGATCTCAGTAGGCAAATTGAGGATGCTAGAACTAAATTAAATATGTGTCTTACCTCGATAGCTGAACACAGCCTCAGATGGTTGCAGTTTTGCTTTTCCTCTCAGGGGGATAAACTGGGGACACTCTTGGCCAGTTGGATGAACCCTCACTCTTACACTACCCCCAAACTACAACTTGCTAATGGTAAACTATCCCAACACCCAGAGATATCCTAGAAATGTTTTCCTCCTTTTATTCTGAGGCTTCGAGGTTACCTCACAATGCCCCCTGATACTCATAGGAACCTATTAGAAAAGAAAATTGATCTACAAGAGGTATTATTAGCAATTAAATCACTCAAACCTGCTAAAACTCCTGGCCCAGATGGTTTTTCTAATCTATATTATACCATGTTAGCTCACCTCCTGGCCCCATACCTTGTTTGATAGTTTTACTCGTCTTATCAAGGGAATCTATCATGCCCAGATGCTTTAAAAGCTTTCATTTCAGTTCTTCCCAAACCAGACAAGAATCATTCACAATGTTGTAATTATAGGCACATATCACTTATCAACGTAGATATTAAAATCCTGACAAAAATCATGGCTAATCGGATTAACATTTTCCTTAAGGGTTACATACATCCTGACCAGATGGGTTTCATACTTAACTGATAAGCATCTGGCCAGACTTGCAAATTGACTTTTTGCCGCTTATCTCTTAAACAAATCCAATGCTTAGCATTAGATCTACATAAGGCATTTGATTCCCTCGATTGGGAATATTTGTTCTTTATTTTTAGAAAGATGGGGCTTTCAACTGAAATTTGATACTCTACAGTACTTAAAACGGTTTATTCTACTCCTACTGCGACCATAAATATTGGAGGCTTTCAATCTTCCCATAAGTAGTGGTACCCATCAGTGATGCCCCCTCTCCCCTATTTCATTTGTATTGGCCATTGAGCCATTGGCCCACCTGATCAGGATGAACCCAAACATAAAGGGGATCGAAGTCCAGGACCAGATCCATAGATGTGTTTTATTTGCAGATGACCTTAGACTTATGTTATCCTCACCCTTAACTTCCCTTCCAAATCTCTTTGGCACCCTAAATTGTGTTATTAATGTCTTTGGCCTTACTATCAATCATGATAAATCTTAAGTTCTCAATATCACATTCCCTCACCATATGGCTAAACTTCTAAAGCTGAATTTTCAATTTAAATGGAAGAAAGACAAAATTCTGTATCTTGGGGTCCATCTAAACCTCTATATCTCCTCCTTATTTATAATTGACTTCACACCATTACATTGCAGGCTGAGGGAAGACTTGGCAGAATGGTCTTTGTTGAACTTATCTTAGCTACGACGTATAGCTTACCTCAGTGGCGTAACTAGGAATGGCTGGACCCCAAGGCGAACATTTGACATGGCCCCCCCCCCGAACCGCTGCTCCCAATCGCCCCCCCGGACCACCCCCTCTCCAACCCCCCCCCCCCCAAAAAAAACGCATTCCTGTGCACACTATTATGTACCATAGTGGCTCCTGCACACAGTATTATGCCCCATAGTGGCCCCTGCACACAGTATTATGCCCCATAGTGGCCCCTGAACACAGTATTATGCACCATAGTGGCCCCTGCACACAGTATCATGTCCCATAGTGGCCCCTGCACACAGTATCATGTCCCATAGTGGCCCCTGCACACAGTATCATGCACCATAGTGGCCCCTGCACACAGTATCATGCACCATAGTGGCCCCTGCACACAGTATCATGTCCCATAGTGGCTCCTGCACACAGTATTATGCCCCATAGTGGCCCCTGCACAGTATCATGCCCCATAGTGGCCCCTGCACACAGTATCATGTCCCATAGTGGCCCCTGCACACAGTATCATGTCCCATAGTGGCCCCTGCACACAGTATCATGCACCATAGTGGCCCCTGCACACAGTATCATGCACCATAGTGGCCCCTGCACACAGTATCATGCACCATAGTGGCCCCTGCACACAGTATCATGTCCCATAGTGGCCCCTGCACACAGTATCATGTCCCATAGTGGCCCCTGCACACAGTATTATGTCCCATAGTGGCCCCTGCACACAGTATCATGCCCCATAGTGGCCCCTGCACACAGTATTATGCCCCATAGTGGCCCCTACACACAGTATTATATCCCATAGTGGCCCCTGCACACAGTATTATGCCCCATAGTGGCCCCTGCAAACAGTATTATATCCCATAGTGGCCCCTGCACACACTATTATTCCCCATAGTGGCCCCTGAACTGAGTATTTTGCCCGATAGTGGCCCCTGCACACACACTATCAGACCCCAGAGTAGAATGATCGGAGACCCAGGGGAGGATAGAAACATAAAAAAACAACGTTGCTTACCTGTTCCTCGCTCCGGTCCACTCCCTGCTACTTCGGCCTTCTTCAATGTTGGACCAGGCAGGGCAAAATGACGTCCGCTGACGTCTGGAACGTCACCAGACGTAGGAGAGGTAAGTACATTGTTTTTTATGTTCCCTCACCAACTCTGGGCCTCCGATTATTATACTCCGGGGTCTTTTCAAAGACCCCGGAGTATAATGATAGCAGAGATTGTGGGGTTCGGCCCGTGGCCTCACATACCAATCCCCGCTACTGCTCACAGCCACCTCCGCAGAATCGGAAAAGCAGGCAGCCGTGAGCGGGACCCCGGGGAACGGTAAGTATATAGGGCCCGTTACCTGCTGGGGTTACTCCAGCAGGTAACGGCCTATTAAAAAAAAAAAAAAAAAAAAGCATCGGGCGCAATGTCCTGGGCCCTGTGGCAGCTGCTACCGCTGCTACCCCGGTAGTTACACCCCTGGCTTAACTATAACTCCAAAGGGAGATTCTGAATTTTGAGAGACTAGCCACCTTTTTTTAGTCAATGTGGAGCTGTGCAAACTCATATTCAAATTTGGTGGCCAAAAATTAAGGCTGTTCTGGCAGAGGAGATACAATATTCTTTACTCTATTACTCTTATAAATATCTGTTTATCTCCTTCACAAGCTCTACTTAATGAAACAGTTGCTATAGCAATTTGTTGGAAAAAGGCAGTGATTCCCCTAAATCTAGTCAAATGTAAACTAAACTGGATCATGATCAGTGATTGTCTTGATTGTCTCCTACAAGATATAGAAGACAGATTTTTCCAGCCGTGACAACATTGAATCAACTATTTGAATATCGTAGTTTCCTGGCGAGCCAGGGTGCCTAACCCTATCTTACCCTCTCTTACTCCACCCTATCCCTTCCTACCCTGATACGCCTTCTCACCTTCGCCACCCATCTTTCATACTCCCCTTATGCTTTTATGGGACATAACAAGCTTTTCTACTAAATTGTGATATTTGGTGATATGGATACATAAGATTTACTATTTGCTTTGTTGTTTACAGTTCAAATTTTCAATAAAAATGTATTGATAAAGTAACATTTAATCACAAAAAAAAATCAATTAAAAACATCAGGCAATGAGACGCTAATGAGACGAAGTCAGGCGGCCGCCCCAGGCGGCACTGTCCGTCACTGTCTGGGTTGGTGAGGGAACATAAAAACCATTGTGACTCACCTCCTGCGATCCGATGTAACTCCGAGCAGGCTTGAGGCCTCTGGTGACGTCATCAGGTCGCGTCGCCGGCTTGATCACGTGATGTCTGTGCGCAATTAAACAGGGCCGAAAGCTGCAAGGAGTGCACCGGTGTCCAGGATAGGTAAGTAACATTGGTTTTTATGTTTGTCAGCTCCCCTGGGTCTCCAATCATTATACTCTGGGGTCTGAAAAGACCCCAGAGTATAATAAAAGTTCATGGGTGGCGCACTATGGGGCATAATACCGTGTGCAGGGGCCACTGTAGAGCATAATACCCTGTGCAGGGGCCACTATGGAGCATAATACCCTGTGCAGGGACCACTATGGAGCATAATACCGAGTGCAGGGGCCACTATGGAGCATAATACCGAGTGCAGGAGCCACTATAGAGCATAATACCGGGTGCAGGGGCCACTATGGATCATAATACAAGTGCAGGGGCCACTATGGAGCATAATACAAGTGCAGGGGCCACTATGGAGCATAATACCAGTGCAGGGGCCACTATGGAGCATAATACCAGTGCAGGAGCCACTATAGAGCATAATACCAGTGCAGGGGCCACTGTGGAGCATAATACCGTGTGCAGGGGCCACTGTGGAGCATAATACCGTGTTCAGGGGACAATATGGAGCATAATTCCGTGTGCAGGGGTCACTAGGGAGCATAAAACTGTTTGCAGGGGCCGCTGCGGGCCATAATACTATGTAATACTGTGTGCAGGGGCTGCTGTGGAACATTATAGTGTGTGTAAATGGGGCGCTATAAACAGGTGCTATGGCACCTGTTTATATTATACGCTGTCTGTTTATAGTGGCCGTGTGATGTAATTCTAGCCTTGTCACATACTGTAGAAATGTACAGGACGAGGCTGTAGTTACATTACATGGCCGCTCTGAGATGAATGACACTATGTATACAGAGAAGCGGTCATGGCGCTTACACAGGTACCATTCAAACAGCTGATCAGTGGGGGTCCTGGGTTTTGAGCCCCACTGATTAGTTTATTAATGCCCTTGAAAACCTTTTAATTAATTAACACCTGGGGCATTATTAATAAGGGGCACATATTTATACAGGGTACACATGGATGTTATTAATATAAAGATGCACTTGGGGGTATTTTTCATTATGGGGGGTTATATCATATATTTTATAATTGGGGGTAGCAGCAGAATTGGGGCTTTGTGTAGGTGAGGACAATGTGGGTTGGATGCCTGGAAAAGTGAGGAGTCAAAGATGCCTGTGTTGCAAACTTTACAGAGACAAGTCACAGCTGGAAGAAGTGGTCATGGCGGTCCAAAGGGAAGAGAAGGGAAATGTGGATTACTCAGAGACGTCACCTGTAAGTAACAAAATGTTACTACCCTGTATTCACCTAAATGATATAGGATAAATACCTGAGTGATGGGCGTCTGTCTGCTGAGACCCCCACTGAGCCTGAGAATTGGGTTTTTCCCCCCACTGGGTAGGAATTCAGCCTGGCTGCAGCCATATATATAGGTGTGTCACTTGGTGGATGGACGAACCCCCGTGGCTCTCATTCACTTCGATGGGAGTGCCAAAGATACCCGAAGACCAGTACTCAGCTATCTGCGGCGCTCCTATTATAGAGAATGGGGGCCACGTGGGCTCGTCCATTCACCAAGCAGAAGATGTGTGAAGTTACTTTCATTGTTAATACCGTGTTGTTGATCTGATACTGAAGTAATACAGGAAGAAGAATTCTTAAAAACTGTTTTGTAACTTTGTGTATTGTGTATATTGTGCGACGATAACAGTGTGTCAAACTAGTAGCATGGAAACTCAATTTTTTTTTTGGGGGGGGGCGGGGGGGGGGCGTCTTTCTATAGTCCGCCTCAGGCAGCAAAGAGGCTAGGTTCACCACTGGACTCTAGCCTTATATAATGTAAACAAAACTAACATTAACTCTTTTCAGAAATCCATTTATGAAGTAACTCAGTATTTGGCACTGTGTTAGACCTTATTCACATGTCTGCATATCATGTACATTTGGCATCCACATTTTTCATGGAGGCCATACGTACTCATTTATTTTAATTTGTGTTTATTCAGATATTAATTTTTTTTTGCGGACTATAGCAAGTTTTTTATTTTTTATCATTGATGCTGAAGCACATCAATGAATGTCTATGGGTTTGTGAAAAAAAAAAACATGACATCCATGTATCATCCATTTTTTACATACCTAGACACATACAAATTATATAAAATGAAACAACAAGAAAAAGTTGATCTGCTTTTTGCAGACATGAAAAGAGAATCAACACAGACAGCAAACCACATACAAATGAGCAGGGTGGGGTGCTGTCCATGAATAGCATGAACCTCACATGTGGAGGATGTGGACATGTGAGAATGAGGCCTTATTGTATTAATTTAAGGGACACAAAAATCAAACAAAAAGTATGAATTATGCACTGATCTTAATAAATTATTTCAAAACCAGTTGTGCTTTGTAGCAAAAAGCCAACACTAATAATAGTATAGTAAAGATATTTATATCCCTTACTTCATTGAATGATCTATAAAGTAAACAGAATGAACTCGAATGATAAAAGCATTAATTTCTAAAAGCTTTATTTCCTTTTCAATCAATTAATTGTTCTTAAAGTCATATGCTGTATGTCAAATGTTTATTAATGTTAACATTGAAGTGTGCAGAGCATTAAGGGGATTAAACTCTTAAATTTTCTGAATAGTAAGCTTTATTACAAACATGGCTGAGATAGAGAATCTTTTAAGTGATTGTTTCAGAGTACTTTTTCAATTGTGAATGTTCTTTTCTTTGAAATTATTATTGGACATCTGTTCCATCTGATATCCTGTGCTAAACTATCTTTTATGAGTTTGAAAGGTTTTTTTCTCCTTACAGTGGCAGTGTGTCCAAGACCCTCAGCTGATATTACAAAAATGGCTCTTGTAATTTTGCTCTCTTTATATATTAGATCAGATAGGTAAGATGGTGACAGTAAGTTGGAACATATGTTTCTTTCTTTAGAAATTGACAGCATGTGATTATTTCCTGTATAATAACAGTTTCAATTTCCTGTTCAACATTTTACCAGTTCCTGGTGAGACAATCATGCGATAGCATCTTTGGGATGGAGCAGAGTTTGAGTCCTAAAGATAGCTATTAACTTAATGATTACTAACATATTTTACACACAAAAGTCACCTCTAACTAATTGTAATTCTAAGTCATTGCCCTGTGCTATGTTTATTAAACACATTTATTTTAATGGAATATATCAAACTGTCATTTATTAAAATATCAGCCTTTCAGACAGAAACAGTACCAGGGTGGGAAAACAATCAAACTGCCCAAATTAGATCACACAGTGGCTCACATCTTTAGCTAAGATACTGTATATGTTGTTGTGGGAGGATAGGCTCAGTGGTAGCAGCAGCGGACCCAGACAGTCAGAGACAGACAAAAAAAAGTCAGGTACAAACAGGATTTACCCTGTACGTTTATTTTTCCAAAATGGCAAAACAAAATAAGCCTTAACAGAAATCCTGCTTGTCTGAGCTATTAACTAAACAAAGAGGCCCTAACTATAAGTGTGGCTTGCTTCAGCCACACGGTCAACACACAGGGCAAAAATACAGGCAACAGTTCACACTGGTCTCTCACCAGTTGTCAGAGTGTTAGGTCAGAACCCAGCTCCTCCTCTCTCCCCAGGAACTGCCCAGGATTGAGGTCTTGACAACCTTTTATAGACCTTTTAATGAGGCCCAGCTCCCACCTGTGCTTGAAGGCGCCTTCTTGCTATAGGACAGGAAATGGTTAACAGAAAGGCCTTCTCACAGCTGAGGTTTTGTTACAGATCTGTGTTGTAACCTCACTTACCATACATACAAGTGAGGAATCTGGGGGAGATATAGCGACCTTCCAAAACTTTACCTGTCACTTTCTCACAGTTGTATACAGGTGCATCCCAATACATTAGAATATCCTTGAATTCAATACATAATCAGCGTCTTCCATGATTGTGTGTTCTACTGAACCAGACTGAGGGACCATTTAAAGGCTTAGGAAACCTTGGCAGGTGACACACTGAATTTACAATACTGAACTTTTTTACAATATTCTAATTTTCTTAGATTTTGGTTTTTATTACCTGTAATCCATAATTTACAGAAATAAAACACTTGAAATAGAACACTCTGTGTGTAAAGAATCTAGAAAATATAGGAGGTCACTTCTTTAAACTAATTACTGAAATAAATAAACGTTCAAAGATATTCTAATTTATTGAGATGCACCTGTAGCTATTGAAATTATGCAGTACTCAATATGTCAATATCTTACCTGCAAACATCTGTAGACAGTTATAATACTTAACAGCAAATCCACTAACAACTAATTTTTTGGTATACTTACTAATCCAGCCCCAATTAAAACAAGCATAATCTATTTTAAATCACAGGCCTAACTGGGATAAAATGGAAAATGTGTATTAGAGACACTACTGATGTTTTCAGGAGCCTTAGACATCCATAAGACAAGAGGACCTACCCATATACCTATACCCCTGAAGAGCTGGTATTTAGTATGAAACTTATTAGGGCCATAAAATATTAGATCTACAGTACAGTATGTGTTTGGATGTCTGAGCTAGGAGTAATGATAAGTAATATGAACAGAGATGGTGTGTTGTACAAAGGTAGATGGCGAGGTAAGATTGCTACTAGATGATTGTGGAGCCATGTATGGCCATGTCTATAGAAGCATCAATGTGGCTTTACTGCTTTTTGGACTATCTAAATGTAATTTTCCAGCACACACAATATGGTAGCATTGTCAGACCCTAGTTTCATTTTTCAATCATATATAGTCAAACCATTACATTTTAGAGATTCTTGTCCCTTTATATCAGTTAGTTGATTGTAAAATTTATGAAAATAAGGCTTTTGTTATAGTGAATTCTGAAGTAAGAATACAGTAAATACAAAACTGGCACACCACAAAAAGTGGGACTATTAAGTGTACAAAAGTTCATGGTATTCTTTATCACCACATAAAACTACAAGATAACTAATACCTAATAGTGTTTTTTTAATGTATATAGTAACTATCAATAGGTGACCCTCACAAGATTTGTTTCACAAATAGATTTGGGTCTCAATCTGAGAGTATAATAATGGTTTGTGGGTGACAAACCTCAAAAATCTTGGATTCAGCTGAATCCAAAACTTTTGTAAAACTTGTAATGGACTTAGTTTTTTCTGAACCTCACTCATCTGTAATAGAGAATTATTAACAGGAATTTATTATCTTGTATTTTTCATAAGGAAATTGTAATGCAATTGTGGGGGCATCAACTGAGAGATAAAACATGTACCTTTTAATAAAATAAGGCATAGAATTAAGCAATGTCTGATGTCCAAAATTGGAGCTGGTGAGCCAGAAAGGTCAGATGACAAAGGTCCAAGGCTTCCATAATTATCCATTGAAAATAAAGTTTTCTTGCTCAATGGTAATCTACTTACACAGGAAAAATGAAAGGAAAGTTATCCACATTTGTCCACCTTTATTGATCTTGGTCACTATGCTGCTTATTCATCATATTGTTGATAACAGCAGTTGTGGGTGCTAAAGCTGTATTGCTTTCAAGGTTGTGGGATACCGCTGCAGCACCTCTAACTATTCTTATCAAGTACGAAGGGGATAAGGGGCCCAGGTCAAAGTCTGCATTGGGGCCCACAAGAGTTTAGTTACTCCACTGCTTCATGGTTTAATAAAAGAAGCCTGTCTGATGGAATTGTCATGCCATTAGGCTAGGTTTGCAGCATTTGGAATCAATTTTTGGCTAATATGAAAGAAAATTGTATACAGTCATATGAAAAAGTTTGGGCACCCCTATTAATCTTAATCATTTTTAGTTCTAAATATTTGGGTGTTTGCAACAGCCATTTCAATTTGATATATCTAATAACTGATGGACACAGTAATATTTCAGGATTGAAATGAGGTTTATTGTACTAACAGAAAATGTGCAATATGCATTAAACCAAAATTTGACCGGTGCAAAAATTTGGGTACCCTTATCATTTTATTGATTTGAATACTCCTAACTACTTTTTACTGACTTGCTGTAGCACAAAATTGGTTTTGTAACCTCACTGAGCTTTGAACTTCATAGCCAGGTGTATCCAATCATGAGAAAAGGTATTTAAGGTGGCCAATTGCAAGTTGTTCTCCTATTTGAATCTCCTCTGAAGAGTGGCATCATGGGCTCCTCAAAACAACTCTCAAATGATCTGAAAACAAAGATTGTTCAACATAGTTGTTCAGGGGAAGGATACAAAAAGTTGTCTCAGAAATTTAACCTGTCAGTTTCCACTGTGAGGAACATAGTAAGGAAATGGAAGACCACAGGGACAGTTCTTGTTAAGCCCAGAAGTGGCAGGCCAAGAAAAATATCAGAAAGGCAGAGAAAAAGAATGGTGAGAACAGTCAAGGACAATCCACAGACCACCTCCAAAGAGCTGCAGCATCATCTTGCTGCAGATGGTGTCACTGTGCATCGGTCAACAATACAGCACACTTTGCACAAGGAGAAGCTGTATGGGAGAGTGATGCGAAAGAAGCCGTTTCTGAAAGCACGCCACAAACAGAGTCGCCTGAGGTATACAAAAGCACATTTGGACAAGCCAGCTTCATTTTGGAAGAAGGTCCTGTGGACTGATGAAACAAAGATTGAATTGTTTGGTCATACAAAAAGGCGTTATGCATGGCGTCAAAAAAACACAGCATTCCAAGAAAAACACTTGCTACCCACTGTAAAAATTTGGTGGAGGTTCCATCATGCTTTGGGGCTGTGTGGCCAATGCCGGCACCGGGAATCTTGTTAAAGTTGAGGGTCACATGGATTCAACTCAGTAGCAGCAGATTCTTGAGAATAATGTACAAGAATCAGTGACGAATTTGAAGTTACGCCGGGGATGGATATTTCAGTAAGACAATGATCCAAAACACAGCTCCAAATCTACTCAGGCATTCATGCAGAGGAACAATTACAATGTTCTGTAATGGCCATCCCAGTCCCCAGACCTGAATATCATTGAACATCTGTGGGATAATTTGAAGCGGGCTGTCCATGCTCGGCGACCATCAAACTTAACTGAACTGGAATTGTTTTGTAAAGAGGAATGGTCAAAAATACCTTCATCCAGGATCCAGGAACTGATTAAAAGCTACAGGAAGCGACTAGAGGCTGTTATTTTTGCAAAAGGAGGATCTACTAAATATTAATGTCACTTTTCTGTTGAGGTGCCCATACTTTTGCACCGGTCAAATTTTGGTTTAATGCATATTGCACATTTTCTGTTAGTACAATAAACCTCATTTCAATCCTGAAATATTACTGTGTCCATCAGTTATTAGATATATCAAATTGAAATGGCTGTTGCAAACACCCAAATATTTAGAACTAAAAATGATTAAGATTAATAGGGGTGCCCAAACTTTTTCATATGACTGTATATACAGTACATTGCTATACAATCTATAAACATTGAATCACAATGTATACATGTAACCTGTCCAAAGACTATTATTAGCTAGGTGTAGGCCAAAAAGATTGTATATGTTCACAACCATTGCAATAGAATTAGTGAGCTCCGCTTCTTTCTTTTGTAGTGAAGTTTTTCAAAAGCACACTAATAAAAATATGCACCACTGTCACATTCGGGCCGTCTTAGCACGTGATATGGGTGCGGCAGTCAGGGGTCAATTCACTCCACTCACTCAATCCTGCACTCACCCTTCTCTCAGGCTGCAAGTTGAGCGTAAATCGCACCCCCACACAGTTCATGCACCACCAAATATATGCTTCCACCACCACTGATTTACCGGCTCAGTGGAGACCTCGCTCACATATACACTTCAAAAAGGTAATGGGTTCATAAAGCATACACAAAGTAACCTTAAAGTTAACACTTTAATACCAAGATGGTTCAACAAAGGACACACAAAAAAACTGTTCTGAAAATAAAAGGCAATAAACAGAAGAATACTTAAATGGGTTTTCTGGCAAAAAATCTTTAAAAAAAAAAAAAGTGCTATTAATAGGTTAATAAGTGCACCCAAATACTTTTAGCATTGTTTTGAGTGATTTCTGGGTTTCTCTGTGAGCTCCTGGCATCTTCTGCATTTGTTTACATGGGTTGCTACCTATTCTTTTATCCTACAACTACCATGATGCATTGCACTTCACTAAGAGCTGGCTCACACTAGCTCCCCCTCTCACTCCCTCCCCCCTCTCTTATTCCCTCACACCCCTTCCCTGTTTCCTTAGCTAGCCTACCCACTACTAGCCCTTCCTAACTACAGTGGGGAAAAAAAAGTATTTAGTCAGCCACCAATTGTGCAAGTTCTCCCACTTAAAAAGATGAGAGAGGCCTGTAATTGACATCATAGGTAGACCTCAACTATGAGAGACAAAATGAGAAAACAAATCCAGAAAATCACAATGTCTGATTTTTTAAGAATTTATTTGCAAATTATGGTGGAAAAGAAGTATTTGGTCACCTACAAACAAGCAAGATTTCTAGCTCTCACAGACCTGTAACTTCTTCTTTAAGAGGCTCCTCTGTCCTCCACTCATTACCTGTAGTAATGGCACCTGTTTGACATTGTTATCAGCATAAAAGACACCTGTCCACAACCTCAAACAGTCACACTCCAAACTCCACTATGGTGAAGACCAAAGAGCTGTGGAAGGACACCAGAAGCAAAATTGTAGATCTGCACCAGGCTGGGAAGACTGAATCTGCAATAAGCAAGCATCTTGGTGTGAAGAAATCAGCTGTGGGAGCAATAATTAGAAAATGGAAGACATACAAAACCACTGATAATCTCCATCAATCAGGGGCTCCACGCAAGATATTACCCCGTGGGGTCAGAATAATCACAAGAACGATGAGCAAAAATCCCAGAACCACATGGAAGGACCTAGTGAATGACCTGCAGAAAGCTGGGACTAACGTAACAAAGGCTACCGTCAGTAACCCACTACGCCGCAAGGGACTCAGATCCTGCAGTGCCAGACGTGTCCCCCTGCTTAAGCCAGTACATATCCGGGCACGTCTGAAGTTTGCTAGAGAGCATTTGGATGTTCCAGAAGAGTATTGGGAGAATGTCATATGGTCAGATGAAGCCAAAGTAGAACTGTTTGGTAGAAACACAACTCGTCGTGTTTGGAGGAGGGTAAATGCTGAGTTGCATCCAAAGAAAACCATACCTACTCTGAAGCATGGGGGTGGCAACATCATGCTTTGGGGCTGTTTCTCTGCAAAGGGACCAGGACGACTGATCCGTGTACATGAAAGAATGAATGGGGCCATGTATCGTGAGATTTTGAGTGCAAACCTCCTTACATCAGCAAGGGCATTGAAGATGAAACGTGGCTGGTTCTTTCAGCATGACAATGATCCCAAGCACACCGTTAGGGCAACGAAGGAGTGGCTTCGTAAGAAGCATTTCAAGGTCCTGGAGTGGTCTATCCAGTCTCCAGATCTCAACCTCATAGAAAACCTTTGGAGGGAGTTGAAAGTCCGTGTTGCCCAGCGACAGCCCCAAAACATCACTGCTCTAGAGGAGATCTGCATGGAGGAATGGGCCAACATACCAACAACAGTGTGGGCCCACCTTGTGAAGACTTACAGAAAACGTTTGACTTCTGTCATTGCCAACAAAGGATATATAACAAAGTATTGAGATGACCTTTTGTTATGGACCAAATACTTATTTTCCACCATAATAAATAAATTCTTAAAAAATCAGACAATGTGATTTTCTGGAGTTGTTTTCTCATTTTGTCTCTCATAGTTGAGGTCTACCTATGATGCCTATCTCATCTTTTTAAGTGGGAGAACTTGCACAATTGGTGGCTGACTAAATACTTTTTTCCCCACTGTATCTAACTCAACCCCCCACTCCATCATACTTACATGTCTTCCAGTCCAAATCTTCTGGGTACAGGAGATCACTTCCTTCTATGGGGCCAGCTCTTCCTCCTCTTGACGTCTGCCGAAGTGCCAGCCGGCATGGGAGGTTGGCAAGACAGGAAGACAGGTAAGTATGATGGAGTGGTTACTATTGGTGACATTCTGTTTCTGGAAATGGGGAAACGTAATGTCACCGGAAAATCTTAAAATGTGCCTGGGGCAGTCACATGACCGATCCGGTGATCTAAGTAAAAATACATTTTAAGTAAGTTAGAAGTTAGGCGGGGGGGGAGGGTGTTTAGCTTAGTGTAGAAAGATCATTCTATCCCAGACAACCTCTTTTGTGCTTCTTGAAATTGTAAGATTTGGAAGATCTTCTTTCACAAAAGGTGAAAGCTATTCCCTAGCTGCTTCTTTGCTGAGTGACACAGAAGTCCTCCAGATGCCAACTTTTATAGGATGTAGTGTAGCTTTCCCCCTCCTCTTCCTCTGGCATCCGTTGTTCCTGGGGCAACAAAACTACTGCCATGTGGGACCCGGGGAGGGGGTGAAGTAGACAACAGGAACTGAAGTGAAGTGATCAGCATACTTACAAAATAATACAGATCAAAGTGAACACAGGAACAGTACATAGCAGGAAACTTGAGTTGAAGTGGGTTGATCAGCATAGGTAAACAACATATGCACTTAATATGGCTTAACAGGAAACAGGACAAGCATCTCTTTCAGACAGTACCAAATAACAGACTCTGCAGAGCTGAGGAATTAGCAGTATACATGGACAAACATCCCCAAAGAAGGGTATAGATCAAAGGGCCATCACAATCACTTTTTTTTTAGTACCTGAATTTTGTATATTATACCTTTGTGCAAAACATTCATTTATATAACTATGTTTTTGTTATTTTTCTGATATCAACACATATCATTTGTTTTCAGTAGAAAAGTACAACCATTTTTCATTAGGCTTATTTAATTCTGCTGACCAGCCAGTAATAAATGAATGTAACAATTTTTAGAAAAGTAAGCCTAAACACTGTGTCACTGCTTATAATAGTCATACAGGCTATAAAGCATTTTGATAACAGCAGCATTATGGGATATATTTTTGTCTTTTCTTTCTCCACAAATCTATTTTTACATAACACAGCAGTATTGTGCTGCTAATCCTCAGTGCCTTGCAAGGGGTTACCTTATTGGTGTTATTACACTAGGAAAAACATACAATGACAATGTTACTATACAAGGACTGCAAGATTTCCAGATAAACTGCTGTCACAGGAAAAAAAAAGAATCGTTTAGATCTGTGGACATGGTGTGCAATTCTGTAGAAGGAGAGGATGTATTGAGAATACAATAGAATTCATAGATAGATATAACTAAGTTATCCTCATGCCTGCTTGTCTGTTCTATCTGCTTTTATCAGGCACTGGTGGTAATATACTTTACTCTTTCATTGTTTGACCTCACAAATCCATAAGCAGTTCTGTCTTTTTTAATATCTGGTTGTCATTTAAAGCCCAGATGTAACTCCATTAGCGAATCAAGTTCAGTTTATTTTCTTTTTTTTAATCATGTTTCTTTCCCCAGCTTCTTTGCTTTTTATTCCACTCAAATGTTCTTTTATTGTTTAGTCTCAGACTTTCCACACAGTCTCAGGGACATATGAGTTTGCTGATTGATGATGATTATTATAACACAACCATTTGGGTTAAGGGAGAATAAAACAGAAAAAAAAAAATAGCATGTTATACTAAAGCGTGACAGCCAGGGCCCTTTTTCCCTCAAGTTTATGATTTACTAAATATATGCTCTGCTCATGCTGCATTTTATAACACCTCTATTTAGTTATGAGTGTTTTAAGCCCAATGCAAAAAAGTAAGAAGGGTTTCTAACACATAAAATGTGAGACAAACATGTTATCTCTTAGATATATAAAAATGAGTTCCTGTCTGTCTGTCTGTCTGTCTGTCTTTTCTTTATGCGCGACCAAACGACTGGACCGATACTCACCAAATTTGGCACACATGTACATCAGGTATCCGGGAATATTATAGACTGGGTCTCAGCTCTCTTGGACGTACCGTTCCTGAGGTACAGTATTCCCAAAAAATGACCAGCATTAGTCTATACAAGCCTGCAAGTCTTTCACTCATATTCCAACTGCCATACACACGGTCACATGTCCCTTATCAGCCAATAAGAGCTCGCAGGTGCTTACTCTCCTCAGGCACACAGGTTTCCATAGCAACCAAGCTATGTATGACCTGTATTAGTCAATAGCAGTTCACAGGACCTTAAATATTCAGTCATATCACGTGTATCAGTCAATATAAGTTCACATTTAATTTACCAGGTTTCCATAACAACACAGCCATAAATAGACTGTACCTATACTGGACTCAGTGGCGTAACTAGCAATGGCAGGGCCCCAAGGCGAATATTTGACATGGGCCGCCCCCCCCCGGCAACCCCCCCACGCACAAACTGCATTTCTGCACACACTATTATGCCCCATAGTGGCCCCTGCATACACTATTAGGCCCCATAGTGGCCCTTGCACACAGTATTCTGCCCCATAGTGGCCCCTGCACACAGTATCATAGTGGCTCCTTCATATAGTATTATGCGCACTTCCCGCTACTTCTTCAATGTTGGACCAGATGTCACGTGAGCCAGGCATGTATCGCAACGCATAATGACGTCGGACTGGCCCACCCACATCTGGGACGCCACCAAGGAGGCCCGAAGCCTGCTGAAAAGACCCCAGAGTATAATGATAGCAGTGTTTGTGGGGTTCACGGCCCACAGGCCTTATTTACCAATCCCCGCTCCTACTCACAGCCGCCTCTGCAGAAGGTGAAGTGCAGGCGGCCGTGAGCAGGAGTGGGGATCGGTAAGTAAATAGGGCCTGTTACCTGCTGGTGTTAAAAAAAAAAAAAACATCAGAGGCCCACCAGGTCCCCTAATGTCCCGGGCCCTGTGGCAGCTGCTACCACTGCTAAACCGGTATTTACGCCACTGACTGGACTGCCATACTGGATTTCAGCATTCTTATAAATTGAAACGTTTTTTAAACTACTCAGTGGATGACACTGTTACACAAGGTCACATACACACAGCTTTACTCCAGGTTTTCCATAACAACCGATCGCAGGTTTTTCACTGATATCCAAACTGAGATGCACATGATCACATGACACTTATGGACCAATGGAAAATGGCAGGTTCAGTCTTGACATACATACAGCTTTACATTAGGTTTCCATAGCAACCAAGCTATTTATGTGCTGTATGAGTCAATAGCAGTTCACAGGTCCTTAAATATTCAGTGATATGACGTGTATTAGCCAATGTAAGTTCACATTTCATTTACCAGGTTTCCATAGCAACACAGCCATAAATAGACTATACCTATACTGGACTGCCATACTGGATGTCAAGTGCAAAACTGGCCAATTCTTATGGGGTCACTACACAAACAAAAAATGAAATATACCCGTGCGAAGCCGGGTCCTTCCTCTAGTATAATATAATTTTACATGACTTTGTCATGTAAAAAAAAAAAAAAAAATCAGAATATAAAATATTGCCCTAATCTGTCAATTTGTAACCATAAGAGTTTTAAATAGTCATAATAAAGGAGTTGTCCAAGATTTGGAGCAAACCATTGTGCAGCCTGGGAGGTGTTTAATGATTTTAAAAAGGCATACTTACTTGTCTCCAGTGCTCTGCTATCCACCACCAATGCTTTTTCCATCTCATGGCAGTGAACACTGAGACAAATCAGTGACCTCAGCAGTCGTAAGTATGTGAATAATGTCACCGGTTCCTCTTTAGTGATCATTGAGGCCACTGACTGATCTCAGCACACAAATTGAAAAGGGCCACGGGCAGTGGACAATAGAGCGCTACAGACAGGTATGTACACTTTTCTTTTAATTGTACACCATCCCCGGCCACCCCGCACATTGCTCCAAATCCAAATCCTGAATGACTCCTTTAATGTATGCATTGACATCTTGACAGAGTCATTCCTTCAGTGTATATTTTAAGGACCCAAGATTACAAAATAACGTAAGTGTATACATTTGTACTGTGACAATTTGGGGAATTAATCTCAAATGGCGGCAGGCTCCTGGTCTGGACAGCAGTGGTTCGTGGTACTGGGCGCCGGAAAGATAGCGTTCAGACGGTCCAAGTGTAAAATAAAAGTGGCTTTATTCAGCTTAACTGCAACATAGCAAAACAACAAAAAAAACCTAGGCCACAGTTAGGGCCCTAACTCACTCCTTGAGCCCCTAACTGTCCTGATTATTGCTCAGCTCCAGCAACAGTCCCCTGTGGACCCCAGCCCTCTGGGACAGAGCCTCTCTCTCTGTCCTTAGCTGGTTCACCATCTCCTGCTTCCTGCAGGATACTCCAGCCCCTCTGGAGTTACGCACCACACCCAAAGGTGTGGCTGAGGGCCTTTTCAGGGCTGGCCTGGGTCGCTTCCTAGCGCCCTCTAGGTTCACATCCTCACAGTACAAAATAATGTGAGCAATAAAAACTTTTTAATATTTGTTTTAATAGTTATTTCTTTCATCTCTAAAATCTATGTAAGAAACCTATAGTGCATTATGGGTAATTTTCTAACGCCCCTAGCAGACGACCGTGGTGTGGGTCAGTGTGCTATCCTTGAAATACATGGATAGCACACTGACCCATTCTTTTCTATGGGCCCGTACACACGACTGTGATTATTATCACGGTGCCGTGTGCAGGCCGACAGTCTGGGCCGCATCAGATAAGACATTCATTCATTCATTTAATGAATAGAGCCGCTGTAGCGCAGCCCATGCACGGACGGCACACGGGGATATCCCCGCGACCCCCGTGTGCAGCCATTGCTTTTAATTCATGGCAGGCCGGTTACAGCACGGTCTTCTGCAACCAACCTAAAATCAAAAATTAGTCTTTTCAACCAATAGAGAGCAGCACTGACTACTGCATGATTTATTTTCTGTCTTTTATGCAATTTACTGTGGGGAGGATTTATCAAATCTCTTATGCCACATTTAAGGCATAAAAAGTCTATTTCAATGCACTATTTAATGCCACTTTTGATTAAAATAGTCGCAAATGGTGCTTTTGCACTAAACTCACTACTTTATTAAAACCGGCCAATGCCTGCACCATATTCATCAACATTACGCCACATTTACTGCATAAAACATAAATATCATGTACTGTACATTAGCACTCAATAATAATGAAAATAAGAACATAATTATAAATACTAAGGGAAAGATTGTTCAAAACTATATAACACTAAATCTGTCCTTGTTACGCACTGCAATCAATAACTAACCTGTTAGTACAGGAGATGCCTGTTAATTTAACTAAATTACCAGGCAGTGCCTGCTGTGAATGCACAGTTTGCCTGACAATTCATATGAATAGCTGGACAGTGTTTGGCTCCTTCCATCCCTCAACACTCTCACAAATTCAGTGTGATCAGATTACTCCCAGTTGCATTGACAGTAGGTGACTGACCTACTTTCACTGAGTCCTGGTCTAACCCCTTTCACATAGCTAATGCAGGTTATTCCCTGTTACATTGAAAGAAAGTGAGTGACCTACTGTGGGGAGCTAATGGTATACTGATGTATAGTGGTCCAAATATGTGCAATCTTTTTGGCCTACACCTAGCTAATAATAGTCTTTGGACAGGTTACAGGTATACATTGTGATTCAATGTTTATAGATTGTATATCAATGTACTGTATATATACAATTTTCTTTCATATTAGCCAAAGATTGTTTCCAAATGCTGCTTATCAGGTATATTTGTGAGTGCCATGCGAGTGCACAGTATCTGTTTTATAGCAACCTTGCAATGCAATTACAGCTTGGAATAACATTGCACTGCTGCTATAAAACAGATCGCATGCAATGTAAATAGTGAAGGGGATATCAATAGCAAATAATAGGGGAAACTCTTTTTAGGGGCTATTCACTGGGGATCCCACCTACAGCTTCATGATAATGCCTGATTCCCCAACCGCTGTCTCCTATGTAACGCTATTACATCACCACTATTTTGCCATTGTGAGGTTATGTATGCTAGATAGAAAGACTTTTGATTAAATTTTATAAATGTTGTCATTTTTGCATATACAATCCATTTAACATAAGAAAGTCTAAACCTGACACTGATGAAGTAGTAAAATAGTCTCTGAGTCACTTATGTTTACTTTATAAGCCTTATTCACTTTCTAATTGATTCTGTAAGGTCCATTCCTGAAAAACTGATTTTGTGCTATTGCTTGGACATTTATCATGACAAAATAAAACACCAAAGACCGTGAGTGTAATGCATGCAATATTTGTTTTATTAGACAACAAATTTCTTCTGTCTTTCATACAGCTGTTCTTTTTAATTTTATTGTAATGCTCCCAGGCATTTGAGTCAGAGGTGATTTTAACATCTGCAAACTGCAGATGTCGATCTTTCAGTTTTTTTTCTTGAATCTGTGGCATATGACACTGTAATCTTTTGTAGGCCACTTTCAGTGTGAAAAGCAAATTTACATCAACAAGTCAGTTAGAGAAAGTTATTTTTAAAAAGACTGTAACAGAAAATCATATAAATTGTACATACACTTATATACTGAATAAAGATTGCTGGATGCAATAACTTTGGGTTCATCTTGCTTAACAGTGCAATTATATCTTAGGAACTTGCATAAATAGTTATTGTTTCTTCATAGAAGAATCATATCTTTAACCTAGTGCACTCTTAAAGGGAACCCTGACAAGTTTATTTGGGACACTAAAACCATAACCATAGCCCTTCCATAACTCTGTACATAGAGGGCTGCATTGAAAAAATGAGTCAGATGTGTCTTATCTCTGGTACTCCCAGGCCTGTGCAGTTGGTTAATGAAGCTTAGTGAAGTACACCTCTGCTTCACTACACATACGCCTGAGAGTAGGAAATAAAAGTGATCAGTACCTCCTCAGATGTAGTTTGAGGTTTAGAAATGGCGGATTATATTTTCTGTGACCCCTGTCTCATAGGTTTATTTATCATAAATATAAATATATTTATTCATATATACTGTCTTGGGCTATATAAAAGTTTCCCTTTTTCCTATTGTACAGTACAGATGGAAATGGCCCACAACATACTGCCAAAGCAACCCAGGAGTTTTTTAAGGCAAAGAAGTGGAATATTCTGCAATGGCCGAATCCATCAATGGATTAAACATGCCTTTCAACTGCTTAAGACAAAACTTAAGGCAGAAAGACCCACAAACAAGTAACAACTGAAGGCAGCTTCAGTAAATGCCCGGCAAAGCATCACAAACGAGAAAACCCAGCTTTTGGTGATGTCAATGGGTTTCAGACTTCAAACAGTCATTGCCTGCATAGGATTCTCTACAAAGCATTAATGTAATTAATTAGTATTAGTGTAATTCCTAATTCACAGGATATTTTTGTTCATCCCCTTGCATTAAACCTGAAAGTATACACTTCAATTGCATCTCAGTTTTTGTACAGTGGAATGGTTTACATCAAAGAAAATTCATGTGTTAGAATGGCCCAGTCAAGACCCAAGTCCAGATCTAAATCCCATTGAGCATCTGTGGCAAGACATGAAAATTGCTGTTCACAGACGCTCTCCATCCAATTCTGCCCAGCTTGAGCTATTTTGCAAAGAAGAATGGGCAAAAATCTCAGTCTCTAGATGCACAAAGCTGGTAGAGACATACCACAAAAGACTTGCAGCTGTAATTGCAGCGAAAGGTGGCTCTACAAAGTATTGATATAGGGGGACTGAATACTTTTGCATGTCACACTTTTCAGATTTTTATTTGATTACAATTTTGAGAACCATGTCTCATTTTCCTTCCACTTCACAATTATGTTTTACTTTGTGTTGGTCTATAACTTAAAATCTCAATAAAATACATTTAAGTTTGTGGTTGTAAGGTGACAAAATGTGAAAAAGTTCAAGGGGTATGAATACTTTTGCTAGGCACTGTAAATGCTGGCAGCCAGCCAGTAATAAATGACTAAAGAACATGTAATTGAAAAAAAAAAATTAGGCTAAGGTCCCACATCGTGTGTGGATTTTCCATCACAAGGCTGTATCTCTGGTAAGAAGAACTGTCTGTGTTTCTGCACAGTGGCATGCTGAGCAGCACAAAGCGTAGCATGCTTAGTGAGGCTCGTTGACAAAATGAAGGCAGAAGGTCCCATCAGTCTGAGGTGCTCCCTGACGAATTGCTGAGAATAGGAAAAAACAGCTTGTAGTGCATATAATAGTACATATATAGTACATACATTCTGCAGAAAACAAACTGTAAGAATTGTAAGAAAAACTGTAAAAATCTCTATGTAGTGAGCTCCCACTAGTGATGGCTTCTAGAAAACACTTTTATTCTCCTGGGAAACAATACAAATTCAGGGCTGGGTAATCCATCCCTGCCCCATAGCAGCCTCATTGTCTGCCTACATAGATGGTATACTACTGTCATAGGAAATTCTTTGCTATTAATATAGAATTATTTCAAGCTAAGAAAGGACAAATTGTAACAATACATAATTAATAAGAACATATTGTACATTATACTAAACAGTGGGATGATTTTAGTAACACCGCTCACACAATACCAAATCATTGTCCTTTGGATTTGGATTATTAGCAATTATACAATGGAGGCCTAAGGATAGACCAACAATGTTTTATTCCCAGAAAACTCCTTTAGGCTAAGGCCCCATGTAGCGGGCCACAGCAAAAAAGCACTGCGGGAAAAACTGCAACGGCAACGCATCAATGTTTTTTCCGCAGGGCTTTTCACAGAAAGTCTGCAGAGATTTTCTCTGCGGCTTTTCTGCTTCCATTATACCTATAGGGAAAGCTCCGGCGTTTCCGTAGGTATAATTGACATGCTGCGATTTCCAAAGCGGCAATGGTTTTGGAAATCGCAGTGTTTCCACACTATTTTTCCACAAGGTGTGAATGGGATTCACTAGAATCCCCTCCACCTTGCAGTGACTGCAAAACGTTGCAGTTTTTTCATGATGTGGGGCCCCGGCCTCATGGACACCTATTTTTATTTATATATTTAACTTTTTTTAAGCTTTTATTTGTTTTTCTTGCTTTTTTTATTTAGCTGCATGAAGCATAGTATTTTTGCCTTATGACTTGTATTTTTATATATACAGCTTCAATATTTTCTTACTACTTTGATTACAACAAACTGCTAGATCATTCTATACCAGTATATTATCCCTGTGCCTAACATGCATTATTATAAGGAAAACTCTGGAGACTTCATTTAGGGCAGTTAGTATAATAGCTTAACAGAAATATCAGAAATGGAGACCTCTGAATTTGTTTATATCCCATAAAAGCCAAAAATAGTATTAGACTGGCCATTACTAAGTGGTTACAATCTTTACAGCCCCGCTTCCCCATACACAGAAATGTGTGGCCGAGCATGCACATGTTCTGAATGAGGAAAGGCTGGTGAATTACCTTCATGAAAACAAAAGGATCTATCAAGTAGTAATGCAACAGAGTAGGGAAGCTCTCAAATGCTTTTGATAATAAATCAGCCCTGCCAAAATTGATGGGTATAGCCAACATTACTATGTTCATGACCAGGTTTTAATAGCTAGGTTCAGAATTGCATTCACATATGCACTCCTTATGTGGCTGAATAATTATTTCCCCATATATGCATCTTGAAATTTGGCAACAACTTGCTATGGTTTGGTCACGGCAAAAACTGGCATTTTACAGTCACTGCAAAGTGGATGGGATTCTAGAAAATTCCCATCCACACATTGCAGAAAAATACACGCAGTGGAAATTCTGCAATTTCCAAAACCATCGCGGCATGTCACTTATACCTACAAAAAAAGCTGGCAGTTTCCCTATCGGCATAATGGAAGCAGAAAGTAAAAATTGCTGCGGGATAAACCGCGATGCGTTGCCGCAACGGTTTTTCCTGCAGCACTTTTTTGCTGCAGCCGGCTACCCTGGGAGACGCGGGGTCGGGAACTGAGGCTTCCCTGCTACACACAGGTCCTGCCACACACCCAGCTTCTGTGTCTACCAGCACCTCTGACACGATCCTACTTCAGCCGACCTCTCTGGAAGAAGTTCCCTGCGAGGCTCTGAGCACTTTGATTGTGCCAGCGAGTGACTGGTGCCATGTCCCAGAGTCCTCCTCCTTTCCAGTAAATCGTCTTTGATGTCTTCCCCATGTGCTGTCACAATTCCGACAGCGCAGGCACCTGCTGCCCTACCAATGAGACCTGTACATCATCACAAGAAGGCACAGCTACAAAGTTTTCCAGCTTCTCCAACACCTTTCAAACACTCTGGGGCCCACACACAATACCAACCGAGGGAATCTGAGTGTGGGGGGGGGGGGTGAGCCTCCCCACCAAAAAGTCATTATTCTAATCCCCAGTGCACAGGGGAGCCTCCATTGGCCACTCTTAACCACCTCCTGAGTCTGATATGCCTCTGAAGAAGACACTGATCCTCCCTCCACTTTCTGCAAACTCAAGAATGGGGCCCCCAGCTATGCCCCTCGACGTGCTGCAACTTTTCCCTTCAACTCCCAACTACCGCCACCTGAAGAGGCAGCCCACACACTTCAGAGACACCATGAACTACAAGCTCTGATTGCTCTCCTCCCCAGCAACAGAGACATGGATGATCTGACCTTTGACCTGAAACGGGCTTGGCGCCAGGACCTCAAGGTTGTTAAGACTGATATATCTACTCTGCAACAACGGGTGGATGACTTGGACTAGATCACTGGACTGTCTTCTTTTGCATTATACCGTTTACTTGTTCACATTTATTTGCCCTTGTTTGCTCCTAATGTCTTCCTGTACTCCCCCTTTCTCATCTTTTCTGATTGCTTTTCTACCCTGGTCCTGGCTGGCTCTTCCTCCTCTTCTTCTGCTTACATTTCTACATCACTTCTTTATACTTGTGTCACACGCTCCTTCTACCACAACCCCACATTGCTTGGTGGCCCACTCTATAGGTGAACCTCGAGACGTGCTCATCACCCATAGCCCCCCTGAGGGCAGCTATCATGCCCTTCTACTTTCATTAGCCACTTGCACCTGTTTCTCCCCACCCCAACCCTCCAAATACCCTACTTTCTCCCCTTTCCAAATCTGCTCCTGAATTCCTATTTTTCCTATCCCTCTTTCCTACCCCTAGATACCAATGGTAGATGTATTTATATTGTCCTTTAATGTCAAAGGCCTGAACAAGCCTGAGAAACGTTCCCAAATCTTTTATGACTCCCATAAACGTAATGTTCACATACTGTGCCTACAGGAGACCCAATTTCTGACTTCTCATATGCCCACGATTAGAGATGAGCAAATCGAAGCTGACGAAGTGGAATTCGATCCGAATTTCAGGAAATATTCGATTCGCATCGAATCCGGATTTCCTCACCCTTCGTGGTAACGAATCGCACTTTTTCCTAAAATGGCTGCTGCACATGTTAGGACATGGGGCAAGGAACTCTTGGAATGCAGGATCACCCATGTCATGTGTGCAGCCAGTTATCGGCCAGCCAACCCTGTGATGTCACAGCCCTATACAGTAAATACCCTCTGCCAGCTTGGATTCAGGCATTTTCCAGTGTACTTAGTGCAGGGAGAGACGTCAGCAGGCGCTAGGGAAAGTGGTAGAAAAGACTTGAAAACTGATATTTTGCTCAATCGAAGTTCAGGGAAAGAGCATTAGAAGTGTAGGGAAAGGATAGGGAGAAATTTATACAGAGTTCGCACTTGAGTTAGTTGGTCAATTTTGGCCCCGTAACTGGCCAAATAAGTGAAGTGTGCAGTGGTTCTAAGAGCGACGCTTGTTGTGTGCATGTCATACTGACTCACAGTATTGTTTCACTAGCACAGCAGACTCACTATGCACGTTACTGCAAGGCACAGTGTACAGGCTCTCTGCAGCCAGTAAATATTTTTTTTTAACGCAATTAGCCGCAAATTAATTTGTTTCAGAAAATTTGGCGAACTTTTTGAAAAATTTGCTTATCTCTACCCAAGATCAAAAAACGCTACTATCCTCTATGGTCCCACAACAGTAGCTCACTGGAGAAAACTAAGGGGGTAGCCACCTTCTTCCATAAAAACCTATTAAAATACTCGACTCCCTCTCAGACTCAGATGCTCGATACCTGTTCTTTGTATGCAAAATCTATGGGGTCAAATACACTATAGCTAACCTTTATTCACCCAACTCTGGCCAGGTACATTTCCTCCTCTCAAATCTAACCACACTCCAGTTCTTCACACGTGGCCACCTTATTCTGTGTGGTGACTTCAACCTAATCATTAACCCTCTACTTGATTCCTCCTGGGGTAAGACGTAGGTCCCCTACAATGCTCTTAACAAACTCCGAAAAACCTTACATTTCATGCTGCGGTGCGATACTTGGCGCATTCTTAATCTAGATGTGAAGGATTATAATCCTTATTCATTTTATTTGCATGCCCATGACTCGTACGGCAGACTGGACTACAAATTCCTCCCACTTGCCCTTTTACCGCAAGTGACCGTGGCTAGGATAGACAGTGCCTACCTCTCTGACAACTCCCCTGTCACGTGCTCTATTAAACTTTTGCCTCCCTCTCGACGACCTAACTCTTAGACACTTAATGAGTTGCTCTTGCTTGATGTTCAATGTTTGACCTCGAAAAATCTATCCTTAACTTTGAACGAGACCACACACTATACACCACTTCCTCCCCTATTCAATAGGAAGCCTTAAAATGTGTTCTGAGAGGAATCTTATTTAAACATGGAACCAGGGTCAAAAGGGAAGCAGTTATGCTCCCTGCTCCAATCTCTTGCAACTGTGGAGGCCCAACATAAACAAACCTTGTAACGCTCTTCCCTCGCCACCTTGACAGCGACACACACCATGAGATCAGGTCTCTTCTTGAGTCGTCCGGAAACGGCATTTGGCTTCCCATGTTATGTCCATTAAACAAATCTCCCACTTCACTCCCGACATAGCCTCGGCCTTCCGTGTATTTTATGATTCCCTCTACAACCTCACCCTCTCTCAATATACTGTATGGCTGATACTGCCCTTCCACCTCTTGAAGCAGATGAAGTGAACCACTTTAATGCGCCATTCACCACACAGGAACCAGAACTAGGGATTTCTAGCCTTCCGTCGGGTAAAAGCCCAGGCCCAGACAGCCGAGCTTCACGGCTCATTTCTACAAATTTTTAAAGACAGAACTCTTCCCCCCATGTTGAAATCCTTCAATGCAGTATCATTAGATGTGCCCTTTCCCCTTTCCTTCCCGCACTGATCGCAGGCATTAACCCCTCTGGCGCCATCGGTCAAAGCTGACCAAAGCGCCATTTTACCAGTGGCGCGTGAGCGCCGCCATTTTGCCAGGGATCGCTGACACCCGGAGCAAGCTCCGGGGCCAGCGTCCCATTTCTATGACAGCCGGGAGCCTTCTGAAGGCTCCCAGGCCTGTCTTTCATTAGTTTCTATTGCAGGCTACTCTATGTAGCCTGCAATAGAAATGCCGTTTTTTTGCAATGCAATGCATTGCATTAGTGAGCAGACCCACTGGGGTTCAAGACCCCCTAGGGGGTCTAATAAATGCAAAAAAAAAAAAAAAAAATATATAAAAAATAAAAAAATATTAGAAGTTCAAATCACCCCCCTTTCCCTAATATATAACATATAAAAGAACTTAAATACTGTGAAATACATACACATTAGGTATCCCTGTGTCTGAAAACGTCCGGACTACAAATCTATAAAAATATTTTTCCCATACGGTAAACACCGTAGCGGGAAAAAAAAATCAAAAGTGCCAAACCACCGTTTTTTCACTGTTTTGCCTCTGATAAAAATTTAAATAAGAAGTGATGAAAGCAATAGCAATTCCCCCAACATGGTATAACTAAAAAGTACACCTGGTCGCGCAAAAAAGACACCTTGTGCATCCCAGTACATGGAAGTATAAAAAAGTTATGGGTGTCAGAATATGGTGACTTTAAGAAAAAAAAACTTTTTTGCATGGTTTTGGATTTTGTTAAGGGATTAAAATGTAAATAAGACCACATAAATTTGGTATCCCCGGAATCGTACTGAAACATAGAATACAGGTGACATGTCATTTTAGCTGCACAGTGAACGCTGTAAAAACGAAGCCTGTAAGAAAGTGGCACAAATGCACTTTTTCTTCAAATCCACCCCATTCTGATTTTTTTTCCAGCTTCCCAGTACATTGTACAGAATAACTAATGGTAGCATCATGAAGAAAAATTTGTCCCGCAAACATTAAGACCTCATATGGCTCTGACAGAGGAAAAATAAAAAAGTTATGGGGATTGGAATGGGGGGGAGTCAAAAACGAAAATCGAAAAATTCCTCTGGCAGGAAGGGGTTAATCACTTCCCCTGGGCCTCAACTTATTATATTCCGGGGTCTGAGGAGACCCCAAAGTATAATAATAGCACTGGATCTGGGGGGGGGGCTCTTAATGCTGTGTGGGGGCCGCTGTGGAGCACATAATACTGTGTGGGGGATGCTGTAGAGCGCATAATGCTGTGTGGGGGGCCGCTGTGGAGCATATGATGCTGTGTGGGGGCTGCTGTAGAGTGCATAATGCAGTGTGGGGGGCCGCTGTGGAGCGCATAATGCTGTGTGGGGGCCACTGTGGAGCGCATAATGCTGTGTGGGGGCCGCTGTGGAGCGCATAATGCTGTGTGGGGGCCACTGTGGAGCACATAATGCTGTGTGGGGGCTGCTGTGGAGCACATAATATTGTCCCAGTATTGTTTACATGCCAGGCGCTGTGCTGCTCACTCACCATATTCTTGATAACTGCAGTTGTAGGTAGTAAAGCTGCATCCCTTTCAAGTATCAGAGTTACCCGTAACCGCCACTATAAAGAATTCCCTCTAGGGAGGGGGCTCAGGACAAAAGTTTGCACCCGGGCCCAAACTTTAGTTACACCACTGCATGCACCTTCCAAGTTCCCTTTGTGATATCTACTCACTAAATTTCCTTCCCATTCTATGTACCCTTCAGTCTGACCTTACATGCTGGGACACGTAAGGCTTTTTGCATAAATAGCTTAAAAATGAACATCCTTCCTAGACTACTCTACCTCTTTCAAGCGATCACTATTGTTCTCCCCAAGGAGTTTCTCTCCACTGTCTAAAGGACTTTCTCTAAATTCATCTAAGCCTCCAAATCCCCCAGACTTGCCAAACACATTATGATTAGATCTAAACAGAGAGGGGGTCTAGCCGTCCCGGACTGTACACAATATAACTTGGCCGCGGTCCCTGCGCACATTCTGGATTGGCACCTGTAACATCCTTGCCTGTCCAGGCTTTGGCACCATCCTCCAGGTGCACGCTGTGGCGCAGGAGGTGTGTCCGGTTGTAATTCCTTCCTTTGGGTTTTTCTTGTATTGTCTGAACACTGTCTTATTCCCTCACCTCCTTAATTGATTTTCCACCACACCCTTCTCCTTCACCTTGCTTTCCCCCTGCTCCACTAAGATTTAACTTTAGTCTTACCTGTGTGATTGACAGCCTATCCTCCTATCAAGTCTGGGGTGGGTTCTTCCTCCCTATTTCTTGTTTGCTCATTTTCCCACTGGCGCCTGCTATTGCATTACGCGTACTGGCTATACTACTTGTTCTTTGTTACCTGTTCTTCTGATTTCCTGACCACTGTCTTACCTTTGACTTTTCTCTTGGATTGTGATTTGGTACTGCATTGCTCATTTGTTACCGACCCCTTGGCTAGCTGACCTCCCTTTGCTGTGTTCGTCCTGTCTACGTTCTGTGTATCGCTTATTGTAAGCAGGGACTGTCGACTGGTTGCTGGCTGTTGCCTAGGACAGATTGGGCAAGTTAGCCAGGGACAGTGGGGGGGATTCAGCTTAGGGTCCTCTGTATTGTTGTGCTCCTCCCCCCAGAGTTCTCCAGCAGCTACTGGGGAATCTATCCTCTAGTGATTCCCTTACAGAATAGCAGGCCTGAAAAAATTTAACCCTTCTATTCCTGAATGGTATGGCTTCTATTCAGGACCTTGTGACTCGAATGGAGGGTTTAGCAGGTTTGGTGTCTGAGCTGGCCAATCAGGTACACACTCTCACCCAGAATCAAGCTGAGGCCGCTGTTACACCACCTACTGTCTTTTCCCTTCCCAGGGTTAAAATGTTACTCCCAGATAGGTTTTCAGGGGACCGAAGTAAATTTGAGATGTTCAGGGAATCATGTCAGTTGTATTTTCGGGTCAACCCTCATGCGTCGCAGTCTCAGATGGTGGGGGTGGTCATTTCTCTCTTACAGGGGGATCCACAGACTTGGGCCCTTAAACTCCCTCCTGAGGCAGAGGAGTGGACAGATCTGGAAAAAATGTTTAAGTCTTTGGGGGCTATTTATGCTGAGCCTGATCAAATTTGACTTGCCGAATCCCAACTTCTTACCCTCCGGCAAGGTAAACTATCCGCTGAGACTTATTGCTCTGAGTTTCGGAAGTTGAGTATAACAGCAGGTTGGTGTGACTCCGCTTTGAAGGCTCTTTTTAAACAGGGCCTGAATGATTCAGTTAAGGATGTTTGGGTTGGTCACCCTGATCCCCCTACCTTAGAACAGGCCATGACCTTAGCTGTCCGCTTTGACAGGAGACTCCAGGACAGACGTAAAGAGAGGGTGGGGATTGATCCCGCTAAGCCTTCTGTCTATCCCTCTCTTTCTGTTAAAAAAATCTGTTTCTCCTTCTGTTACCGCTGGAGATGAGCCTATGCAGTTGGGAGCAATGGATACCAAGGCTAGACGAGAATATGGTCTCCGGAATCATCTCTGCCTGTATTGCGGCAAACCAGGTCATCTCATCCGAGACTGTTCCATCAAACCACGTACACCAGCGGAAAACTCCAGGGCCTGAGTGGTATTCGGGAGAACCACTCAGGCAGTCAGGTATCTTGCGAAAAAGCTCACAAATTGATGTTACCTGTGTCTCTGTCCTTTGGGGGCAGATCTGTTTCCTGGCAGGCCCTAGTAGATTCTGGGGCTGCCACTAACTTTGTTAAATTTTAGTTTGTTTCTGCTTTACGTATTGAACTTGTATCATTAGATACTCCTCTGTTGGTTACTGGGGTGGATTTTACTTCACTGGCCAGGGGTAAAATCCGTTTTAAAACCCCCTTACTCTCTTTGCAAGTGGGCTCAATACATACGGAGCTCATAAGTTTTTTTGTTATGGAGGATCTCTCGTCTGATATTATTTTAGGTCTTCTCTGGCTAGACCTCCATAAATTGATTGGCCCAAAAAAGAGTTAGTGAAATGGGGGAATCAGTGCTCCTCCTATTGTATAGCTTTGCATGCCTCCGATTGTCTCAGTGAGGAGACGCTTCTTCCTGAATTTTTGTCTGATTTTCATGATGTTTTTGATGCTAAATCTGCTGAAGATTTACCTCCGCATAGACCTTATGATTGTGCGATTGAACTCCTTCCCGACTCCAAATACCCTAAGGGAAGGATCTTCAATCTTTCTGCTCCAGAATGTGAGGCTCAGGATAGTCTTTTAAAGGTCACATCCGCCCATCTCAGTCTGCCATGGGGGCTGGGCTCTTTTTTGTTAAAAAAAAAGATGGCGGACTGCGACCATGCATTGACTATCGAGAATTAAATAAAATTACAGTTAAAAATCAGTACCTTCTTCCTCTGATCCCTGATCTTTTCAATCATATTGTGGGTGCCCGCTGGTTTTCTAAAATTGACCTCCGCGGGGCATACAATCTGATCCGGATTAGAGAAGGAGATGAATGGAAAACTGCGTTCAACACACCGGAAGGTCACTTTGAATATTTGGTAATGCCTTTCGGGTTGTGTAAATGCACCTGCAGTATTTCAACATTTTGTTAACGATATCTTTAGAGACTTGCTCGGCCGTTATGTGGTTGTCTACCTGGATGACATTCTAGTGTTCTCTTCTGATTGGGCTACACATATTGAGCATGTTAGGAGTGTTTTGCTATTGTTGCGTCAAAACTGCCTCTTTGTCAAACTGTCCAAGTGCCTGTTCGGAGTCCAAAGGGTCACCTTCCTCGGCTACGTTATTACTCCCGATTCTTTTTGTATATGGATCCACTAAAAGTCATGGCTATTAATAACTGGGAACGCCCCTCCAACCTTAAAGCCCTGCAACGTTTCTTGGGTTTCTCCAACTATTATCGAAAATTTATTAAGAATTTCTCTACTATAGTGAAGCCATTGACGGATCTCACAAAGAAAGGTGCCGATGTGACCAAATGGACTCCAGAAACTGAACAGGCTTTTGTACATCTCAAGAAATGTTTTGTTGAGGCTCCTGTATTAGTACCACCAGACTATGATCGCCCATTTATTTTTGATGCCTCTGAAGTGGGGGTTGGTGCCGTGTTGTCTCAGGGCTCTGAAAATTTTACGTGTTTGCAACCTGTAATCAAACACAAAAAAGGGCTAATAGCTAAGCATGAAAAACTCTGTAGATCATGTAAAACCATAGAACACCATAATAGCATGACCACAAAAAAATTATAATAAAATATAATTTTATTAACACAAATAATGAAACAAACATATATGGGGAGATAAATAATGAAGGTACACCATAATAACGATAGGGAGGGAAATGGGGGCCACAATAATAATAAATAGGGGGGATATACACCGCTGGTACAAATAAATATGTGTAAGGATGGTTGAAAACAACCTATATAGCACTATATATGCATAAACATACCATAAACAGTATAATAGCCCAAAGAAATCTAGTGAAAACTAGAAAAATGGAAATAAATATTAACATAATAAGCCACCATTATAACCTCACCTAGTCACACTCCACCCCAACGAACGTTTCGCCAGACGGCTTCATCAAGGGGGCGTATGGCATGGTCAAACAGCTTAGTTTAAATATAAAGCAATGTCCAATCCACTAAAGCACACAGATCACATGTAAACACACACCTGAATACTAAATAATGATATGAAACAACATGGCAAATCACTAAGAAACTAAAGCTCCATGATAACAGTGCATAGTAATGCTGAACTGAAAGGTATTGATACAATATAACCCCCGTTAATCGCGGGAGTACATGCTATCAAAAATAAATGAAAATAAATAGCGGTAAAGCAGCGCATATGCGGAGGTTAGCGCATATTATCGCAAGATCTCGCATTGTAATAACCAAGCTCAGCGTATGCACTAAATAATACCGCTGTATCAACACCAAGAAGTACAAAACATATAATGAGCGCCTGGGCGAAAAAAAAGGGGGGACAATATAAATAACTTATGCATAAAAAAGATAAAAGTGATGTGAAAGATAAAATGGTGAAAAAATGAAAAAAGTGCAAGTGCAAAGTGAAACATGCAGTGATAAAAAAGTGCATAAAATGATGTCAGAAATTACATATAATAAAATATGCAAAATATAAGAACAATATTAAAATGTACAAAAATGGTCATACAAGTGTAAATAGTGTTTATAATACTGATAATAACAGTGTAATCAATATATATACTATATAATAGAGGTATATGCAAAAAAAAAAATAAAAAAAATAAAAAATAATGCAACCTGTGGCCTTCTTCTCGAGGAAATTCTATCCTGCGCAGTGCAACTATGATATTGGTAATAGAGGGGGGGTGTGGCCAGCCAGCAGAGCAACAAGACCTGTTATTACAGAGCTGTGGCCTATCTCACTTGAATCCACAGCGGATCTAACGTATCCTTGAAGCCACAAACTCCAGAGGCCTCAGGGGTCTTCCCCTAGACCCCAGTGTACATATTTAGAGGCTCTGGTTTGGTGACCGGGCAGAATCCTGGAGGTTCTGCTGTGAGGCCTGCAGCGCTGCCTGCTCCATTTTGGAATCGCGGCCTACCCGTTATCCCTGTGCCACAGACTGCAGCTACCCGCGGAGAACACCTTCACATACCGGCAGAGCTGTGGACGCCTGAGGTGGTGACCCCACAGACTTTTGGGCACCAGATCTGCCTGCAACACTGCTGACAGGAGCCTTCCTGTGTGCCTGAACTGCCGCTCTGCCATCTTGGAGGCCCGCAGAACCACTACCTCACGCCCTGGGAGACCCTGCCACTCCTGACAGCGTTATCAGCCTGCGGGATCGGTCATCTGGTATAGCTGCGGCTCAGGGGCGGCGCCGGCAACGACGCGGAGAGGAGGATTGAGGGCTCGCTCAGAGTGGAGAACGCCATCTTGCGGCCTACACGGTGGGTTCCTGAGACGCCGGAGCTCTTCCATCAAGCAGAGGTGGATGTCTCCCACCCCTCCCTGCCGATCTTACCGAGGAGCCCACGCTGTATCTCGGCCCGGTGAGCAGTCCGCGCAACTTTAGGTCCGCGGAGCGGACACGAATCGGGGAACCGCTGCCTCTACTGCTGGTCAGCGGAGACAGGCCTCGAGTTGATCTCCATCCTTGCTCCGCCTTAACTGTGTGTAGGCCGGGAGTGGGCCTCTATCCCTGCTCTGGATCAACGACAGTCTTCTGTCTGACTCTCAACAACGACAAAGAGCGGCTCTTCCGTGAGTAAACATTCCACATATTCTCCCGTTTTGGCGAGTTGGCGGGTAAATACTAGCGTTGCTGGACTTTGCTGTTCTGACCGCATGTATGTGGCTCCTCATCATGATTAAATAAATCAGCAAGAAGTTCGCCTACAGCGGCCCACCGCTTTCCTAAATACTACCTTGGGCTCCTGTAACGCCCTGAGTGGATCCCACTGTCTCCTGGGAGCGACATATTTATCTCTGGTATACGTATCCTGTTACTGCTGTGTTCAGTCTCTACATTGTCATTTTCTATCTGCTCACCTAAATGTCCAGAGACATTACGGAGATGACCAGAAAGAAGGCTTCCTACTCTGGGGCGCCCAGGAAACTCACTGAATTCTTCGCACACCAAGCCTCAGACCGTCAGCCCTCACCTGAAATGGACTCTCATGCACGACTTCCTTCCCCACTCAAATCAACGGTTATGCCACAGGATCCGATGGGCACGAAAAATGCAATCATGTCCTCTCTTGCTGCCTCACAATCTGTCCAGGAGGGCAACAAAAGAGTCCCAAGTGTCTCCAATGCCTCATCCCCAACCAAGGAAGGTCCTGCACGTAAAAAGAATAGCCGGGCCCAAACCCCTACACCCGATGATACCTCTCTGATTGGTCACACTGACATCTCTGATTTTCCGGCGTCCTCTGACCCAGTTACTTGTGACACATTGAAAGGCATGCTGGTGATATTGCAATCGGGCATTAACAAAAGTGTGGCCTCGTTGGCTGGGAAACTACAACATAATATTGACGCACTTGGAGAGAGAACTGATCACCTTGAGCGGAAGATGGCGGAATTCTCCACTGCTCACAACGAATTGGTGGATGCTCACAATACACTGGAGGCAGAAGTGCGCTGGCTAAAGATCAAAGCAACAGACTCTGAGGACCACTCCAGACGCAACAATATTAAGATCCGGGGAATCCCAGAGGACATTGTATCCATCGATCTCCCGGCCTATGTCAAACGAATGTTTAAAAAGATCCTTCCAAATCTCTCAGAGCTTGACCTTACCCTGGACAGGGCTCACCGTATACCTAAGGCAAGTTCAGCCCCTGTGGATGCCCCTAGAGACACCCTTGTTAGGGTCCACTTCTACCATATCAAAGACTCTATCCTTGCTGAGGCTCGTAAATGCAACACTCTCCCCGCACCGTTTTCAGCAATTTCTCTGTACCCGGATTTATCCGCTGCCACTATGCAAGCGAGACGCAACTTAACACCTGTTACGAAGATACTTCGAGAGAACGACGTGCGATACCGATGGGGCTTCCCCACCAAACTTCTGGTCTTTCGCAATGGAGTCATTCATTCTATACCCTCCGTAGAAGACGGAATGTCTCTCCTCCGTAGATGGCGTCTGACCTATATTTTTCTATAAGTTTTTTACATTTGTAATTGATTGATGAAGGAATCTTACTTCTCACCCCCCACAGCTTATTCGGTGCATTTTGGCACTATGTTTGTTTTTTGTTCTTTATTCTTGTATAGTTTACTGTGTTTAGTAGAATTTGGTTATTTTATCATACACAGCTCATATATGTGTGCATCACCTAACTATATCTTTAGTGCAGATCTGGACCGCTTGCCATGCTGGCACACACCCCATCTGTGTAGTCTAACATCCCTCTATTGGCCATTACCATGGTTATTCGAATTTCCTCTATAAATGTTAAGGGGCTTAATAGCCCTTACAAAAGAAGCTCGGTATGGAGGGAGGCACGCCGTTTGAGATGTGACGTGCTCATGCTTCAAGAGACTCATTTTCATGTTGAGAAAAGCCCTCTATTTACGAACCCCTCCTTTCCTCATATTTTTAAGGCCTCCTGTGCGGCCAAACGCAAGGGAGTCCTTATAGCTGTCCGTGACTCAGTTGCCTTTAGCATGGAGTCTGTATTAACGGATCCCCAGGGCCGGTATCTCGGTCTTAATTGTACTATTAATAGTATGAGATACACTTTGGTCACAGTGTACCTCCCCAATCGGTTCCAGGCCTCGTACTGGAGATCTCTCTTGCCCAAAATTCGGGCATTTGCCACTGGTATCTTAATTGTAGGGGGAGATTATAATTGCCTTATAGATAACTCTCTAGACTCGTCCAATCCTCAAAGGAAATCTCCTGTACTCACCCCTTCCTTATTAGATCAGGGGTTATATGATGTGTGGAGATGCCAGCATGGTAGCGAAAGAGACTACAGTTTTTTCTCTTCCCCTTCCTCCTCATACTCTAGGATAGATTTCTTCTTGGCGGATAAATTGGGCCTGTTACAGACTGTATCCTCTCATATTGGTCTGATTACGTGGTCGGATCATGCCCCGGTGTCTCTGGTCCTCCGCGAGCAGTTTGCCACAGCCCTGCCTTCCCAATGGCGTCTAAACGAATATATCCTTGATCATCCCTCTCATGGTGCTCAGCTCCTCAATGCGCTACAATAATTTTTTGAACTCAATGCGCCTACGGCCTCAGACCCCTATATCCTGTGGAACGCCCATAAGGCATTTATGCGCGGGGTGATTATCCAAGCTTGTTCTAGGGCCAAGAAGCAACGCTCTAAGGATATTGATGCTTTGCTTCAAAAGATAGCTGGGCTGTCGGCAGCGAATAAGCTTTGCCCTACCCCATCTCTTTCAAACGAGATTAGACAATACCAATTACAATTGCAAGGTCTGATGGCTCATCAACAGGACCTTGCTTTTAAGAGATTTCAGTGCCAGGCCTATATCCATAACAACAGAGCTAGTGCTTTCCTGGCAAAGAAAATCAAACAAGCCGAACCCAGATCACGTATTGAGTATCTTTTTAATGCTCAGGGGGACAAAATTACAGATCCCCGTCTTATAGCTGAACAATTCAGGGCCTACTATAAATCTCTATATAATTTAAAAGAGGATACCAAGGTATATCAACCCTCACTGACGGACATCGATAAATTTCTAGAATCTGTCTCTCTTCCCCGCCTCTCGGAGGAACAGCGCCAGTTACTTGCTGCTCCTATAACTCTATCGGAGATCTATAAGGCTGTTGCATCCTTGAAGCCATTAAAATCCCCGGGTCCTGATGGTTTTTCTGGTATCTATTATAAAAAATACAGGGATATTTTGTCGCCCCATTTATTAGGAGTGTTTATGAGAGCTGCGGAGGATCAGAGATTCCCAGAGGAGATGTTAGCCGCAACTGTGGTTACCCTCCCCAAACCAGGCAAGCCCCCTACTAGTCCAGCAAATTTTAGGCCCATTTCTTTACTGAATGTGGATGTTAAGTTGTATGCGAAGGTGCTGGCGGAGCGTCTGGTACGTATCCTGCCCCGGCTAATCGGGCCAGACCAGGTGGGATTTGTTATGGGTAGACAGGCCCCGGATGGCACCCGCAGGTTTATTAACTTAATTCAGAGCGCAGAACGTAATAGAGGACCATCCCTTTTATTAGCTCTCGATGCAGAAAAGGCCTTTGACAGGGTCCACTGGGGCTACCTAGATCGAATACTGGATAAGTTTGGCATGGGATCTTTCTTTAAAAAGGCCACCCTGGCTCTTTACTCCTGCCCGTCCGCTCGGATTCTATCCTCGGGGTTTTTGTCCGACCCCTTTCAGATCAGCAATGGGACCCGCCAAGGCTGCCCTCTCTCTCCTATCATATTTGCATTAGTGATGTTAATATCACAGGTATTTCAGTTGGGCAACATCAGCACAAAATTGGCCTATACGCTGATGATGAGATCCTCTCCTTGGCCAACCCTATGTCATCCTTGCGAGCTACTACAGATACCTTGGAGACCTTTAGTAAAGTCTCTTATTATAAGATTAACCCGGCCAAGTCCCAGTTGCTCCCAATTGGTATTTCCCCGTCTCTAAAAAGGGAGCTGAGTGCCCAATTCCCGTTCAGGTGGGGGGGAGATAGCATTACGTATCTGGGAATCTCCTTGACGACCCCAAGCACTAATCTCTTCTCCTTAAACTATGTACCGTTGCTGTCCAAGGTGTCCTCCCTCCTGGCCGGTTACTCTAAACCCATGTTGTCCTGGGCTAGTAGGATTGCCATAGTGAAGATGATGGTGCTCCCCATCATACTTTATTTGTTCCGCACTGTGGTTATCCCCCTCCCCAACTCCTACCTGACAAAACTACAAAAGCTAATTTCGGATTTCATTTGGGAGGGGAAGAGATCAAGGATACGCATGCGGGTTATGACTAGACCCTGGGATAGAGGGGGAGCAGGTGTCCCAGATGTTAAGAGATACTATGCTGCAACTGTTTTGGAGCAGTTGAGGGTCTGGTGGGGGGGAGTCACCGGATACCGTTGGTTGGAGGTTGAGGAGTCCTCTATGAGCCTCCCATTGATTTCCCTCTTGCGTCCCAAATCATTCTGCCCTTCCAACACTCTAATTCCCCTACTAAGCATAAAGGCATCTGTCTGGGCATGGCGCTTTCTGACCTCATTCACCCCGGTGGCAGAATTAATTCCTTTGACGGACCTGCCATTATGTTACCTGGCCTCATTCCTGCCCGGTCTGAGCTTGAAGCGCTGGTCAGACGCTGGCCTCCAGAGAGTCGAGCAGTTATTCGGGGGGGCCCAATTGAAATCGTTCACTGCATTGATGGAGGAATTTCAAATCCCACAGCGGGATTTCTATAAATATCTGCAGATAAGACATCTCCTTCATCCCCACAATGTCTCAGACCCCGTGTTTCCTAGACTGGCCCTCCGGATGTGGCAGACATCGGCCCCTATTAAGGGTGGTTCCTCAGCTTTCTATAAACTCCTCTCCACCCCCTCAGAGCAGGTTAAACCTCTCTGTCTGATACGCTGGGAGATTGAGCTTGCTAGAAGCATTTCTCTCCAGGAGTGGTATGAAGGGTTTGGGTTTGTTAAGCGTGTATCGAGGGGCGCAGCCCACTGGGAGACGGCATGCAAGATATCTCTTCGATGGTACAGGACCCCCACTCAGCTAGCACACATAGACCCTTTGTGCTCAGATTTGTGTTGGAGAGGTTGTGGTGCAAGAGGTACACTTATACATATGTGGTGGGACTGTCCCCCTGTGCTCGCTTTCTGGAGTGCTGTCTTCCAGTTGATGTCCGGTCTGGCAGGCATGAATGTCCCGTTATCTCCAGTCCTGGCGCTCTGCTTCCTGGATACTGAGTCTTTTCCAGGTGTGAAAGATCCTCAGTGCGCCAACACCGCTGTGGCCACACCTGAGACCTCTTTCATATAAAAAACCACACTCACCGCCAGTGAGTGCCGGGTTCACCAGATAAATACAAGACAAGCCTTATAAATTTTATATATTTATTAACCCCTAAATGGGTTGGTATTAAAATCTAACATATACAGTTCAGAACAGATATGCAGATATATGCAAGCATTAACAGTTACTAGTTGCAAGATACAGTACAAATAAAATAAAAGGGAATAAAGGTGAAATAGTTACTTTACCACACATGTCCTTGATGTGGTTCTATAGTCCAACACTCACACATGGCATGTGTGAGTCACCAGTGGAGGCTTCTTGGCATGTGGCATTAACTCCTAGCATGTGGCATCACAGTATTCCAGCCTGCATGCTCTTCACAGTCTCTCAGCATTAGTCCAGTAGTCTCAACAGAATCTCATCACAGCATCCTCTCCTCATGGTCTGTCTGTGTCAACTCCCCAGAATAATCTCCATAGCATAATCTCAGCACAGTCTTCATAGCATGATCTCTTAGTGATAATCTCCTCCCACAGACATCTTACCTCATCTTTTATACCCTTTTTGCCACCTCCCAGAATGAGGTCACCGGCGACAGTACGTCTGATGAGTTAATTCAATCAAATCCAGATCTTTTGTATAGAGCTGAGACAAAGTGAATTGATACACTGTTATCAGTCATATCTGATCAACAGCCCAGGCTTGAACAATGCACTATTGTTTGATCAGCCAGGGCTGTATAGGAATACAATGGAGCCCTATTGTTCCAGCCTGGCCGCTACTGCCAATATGCACCTAGGCTTATAGCTGCGCACAGTATGAGTGAGTGCAAGCAAGAAGGGAGACCCTATACCCAGAGACCAAAATACATCTGAGTTATAGCCACACTTAAGCAGAATCATCACACCAGGCGATATGGCAGTAGTTCTGGGCCAGATTATATTAGCGGCCAGAGCTATGATAGCCAGTGGAAGAAGGCACCCTGTTTGACGCTGTCGGAACTAATACAGCACGTCAACTTGGCCTATACACTAGAGAAGATGTTGGCATGTAGAAGCCATAGGTATACTGCCTTTCGCCTGAAGTGGGCCCTTTGGTCTGATTATGTCGGTTGTGGGGGAGTCCCTCTTTGCAGAAGGCCGGATCCCTCTTTCCATACATGATATTCTATTGCTCCACGGCTCTAGTAGTGTGGTGATGTGTATATTATAAACCCTTTTTCTAGATAACTTACTGAGCGGTATGATGTTGATTTCTGTTTCCCTTTTTCCCTTGCTCCCTCCAAATTGTGTTACCACTACAACAATATGTATATGGATACTGTTGATGCCTTATTATCCCTATGTATTATTTCTTTCCCTGTTATGTATTACAAAAATTTTCTCTCAATAAAAATCTAAATTAAAAAAAAAAAATGATATTGGTAATAGAGAACTCCTAGCCATTAAATGGGCATTCGACGAGTGGAGACATTTCCTCGAGGGGGCCAAACACCAGATCACAGTATTTACCGATCATAAGAACCTACTATATCTGGATAACGCTAAGCGACTGTCTCCTAGGCAGGCCCGCTGGGTGCTATTCTTCACACGTTTTAATTTTGTGGTGACTTATCGTCCAGGCTCCAAAAATGTACGGGCAGATGCCCAGTCTCGCAGCTTTGGTCCCAGCGATGCCCCTAAGGATGTCCCAGATAAAATCTTGTCCCCTGGAGTGGTTCTCGCCATTATTACTCCTGATCTTGCTACTTTAGTGGTTAATTCGCAAGATCTTGCTCCCAGTAATACTCCCACTGGGAAACTATTTGTACCTCCAAATCTTCATCTTCGTGTTTTGGAGGAAATTCATTGTTTTACCTTAACGGGACATCCCGGCTTCGCTGGGACTAAATAACTTCTCTCTCACTCTTACTGGTGGCCTTCCTGGTCTCGAGAAGTATGTGAATTTGTTGCTGCCTGTGAGACATGTGATAGGATGAAGAATCCTAGGAGATTATCCGAGGGCCTTCTTCATCCCCTTCCTATACCTAAGAGACCATGGTCCCATTTGTCAATGGACTTTATTACTGATTTGCCCTGTTCCCAAGGGAAGACTGTGATTTGGGTTGTTGTGGATAGATTCTCCAAAATGTATCATTTTGTACCCCTAAGGAAAATTCCAAGTGCTCCACGTCTCGCTCTTTATTAATCACATACTCTGCTTGCATGGTGTACCGGAAAATATTGTATCTGATTGGGGTCAGTGGTGAACCTAGCCTCTTTGCTGCCTAAGGCGGACTATAGAAAGACGCCCCCCCCCCAAAAAAAAAATATTGAGTTTCCATGCTACTACTTTAACACACTGTTATTGTCGCACAATACAGCATACACAATACGCAAACTTATGAAACAGTTTTTAAGAATTTTTCTTACTACATTACTTCTGTATCAGATCAACAACACAGCATTAACAATGAAAGTAACTTCACACATCTTCTGCTTGGTGGATGGATGAGCCCACGTGGCCCCCATTCTCTATAATAGGAGCGCCGCAGATAGCTGAGTACTGTACTTCGGCTATCTTTGGCACTCCCATTGAAGTGAATGAGAGCCAAGCGGGTTCGTCCATCCAGCAAGTGACACACCTATATATATGGCTGCAGCCAGGCTGGATTCCCACCCAGTGGGGGGAAAAAAACCCAATTCTCAGGCTCAGTGGGGGTCTCAGCAGACAGACCCCCATCAATCAGGTATTTATCTTCTATCATTTAGGTGACTACAGGGCAGTAACATTTTGTGACTTACAGGTGATGTTTCTGACTAATCCTTCACATTTCCCTTCTCTTCCCTTTGGACCGCCATGACCACTTCTTCCAGCTGTAACTTGTCTCTGTAAAGTTTGCAACACATAGACATCTTTGGCTCCTCACTTTTCCAGGCATCCAACCCACATTGTCCTTACCTACACAAAGCCTCCATCCTGCTGCTACCCCAATTATAAAATATATGATATAACCCCCCATAATGAATAATATCCCCAAGTACATCTTTATATTAATAATGTCCGTGTATACCCTGTATAAATAGTGCCCCTTATTAATAATGCCCCAGGTGTTAACTAATTAAAAGGTTTTTCAGGTCATTAATAAACTAATCAGTGGGGCTCAAAAACCCAGGACCCCCACTGATCAGCTGTTTGAATGGTACCTGTGTAAGCGCCATGACCGCTTCTCTGTTTACATAGTGTCATTCATCTCATAGCGGCCATGTAATGTAACTACAGCCTCGTCCTGTACATGTCTACAGTATGTGACAAGGCTGGAATTACATCACACGGTCACTATAAACAGACAGCGTATAATATAAACAAGCGCCATAGCCCCTGTTTATAGCACCCCATTTACACACACTATAATGTTCCACAGCAGTCCCTGCACACGGTATTATGCTCCATAGTGGCCCCTGCACACGGCATTATACCCGCAGTGGCCACTGCACACGGTATTATGTTCTACAGTGACGCGACCTGATGACGTCACCAGAGGCCTCAAGCCTGCTCGGAGTAACACCGATCGCAGGAGAGGTAAGTAGGATATGTTTTTATGTTCCCTCACCTCCCCTGGGCCTCCGATTATTATACTAGTAGTATTTGAGGCCCGCGGCCTCACTTACCAAAGCCCGCGGCCGCTCACAGCAGCATCCACTTCCCTTTCTGCATCCCATAGCAGAAGGGGAAGTGGAGGCGGCCACAGCAGACGCGGGGTAGATAAATAAATAGGTCGTTACCTGCTGGGGTTACTCCAGCAGGTTACGGCCTATTTATATATAAAAAACAGTTACACTTACCTGCGATGCCTTGATGCAGCTGTTACCGCCTCCTCTTCTTGTCCGTGACGTCTGTGTCTCAGCGTAGGCGGCGCGATGACATCATTGTATCGCCGCCTGCGCTGAGATGCAACGTCTCGTAAACCAGCCCAGGACAGGCCCCGCTCAGCTCTGTTTTTTTTTTTTTTTTTTAAAGCGGCCTGTCCTGGGCTGGTTTACATTGAATATTAAAAATGCTGCCCCCCCATACAGTGACGGACAGTGCCGCCTGAGGTGGTCGCCTCACTTCGCCTCATTAGCGGTGCGCCCCTGATCGGGGTGTAAAATTTGTCTCTAGATTCTGGAAGGAATTTTGTGGTCGTCTGGGGGTCTCTCTGCCTTTCTCTTCCGCGTTCCACCCTCAGACAAATGGTCAGACAGAGAGATTCAACCAAACTTTGGAACAATACTTAAGGTGTTTTGTGTCTGATGCTTAAGAAAAATGGAGAACCTTTCTTCCTCTAGCAGAGTTTGCAATAAACAACAGGGTTAACGTCACCACTAAAATGTCTCCGTTTTATTGCAACTATGGTTTTAACCCCAGGTACTCCTCTCTCCATAGCACCGAGTCTGTTAATCCCACTGCCGAACAGACTTATCAGCGACTGTGCACAGTCTGGGCCCAGGCTCGTCTGAGCCTGGTTAAAGCCCAAGAATATCAAAAGCGGCAGGCAAATAAGAGACGCTTACCTGGCCCTAAATGCAGAGTGGGAGATCAAGTCTGGTTGTCCACTAGGAATCTTCGTCTTAGAGTTCCATCGGGGAAATTTGCACCATGCTACATTGGGCCCTATGTCATTTCTGAACTCATAAACCCAGTATCTTTTAAATTACAACTTCCAAGTTCTTTTTGTATCCGCAACGTCTTCCACAAGTCGCTTTTGAAGAAGTATATCTCCCCTGTCCTTACTTCTTCCAGTCCACCTGCACCTGTGGTGGTCCAAGGGGAACTAGAATACGATGTAGAAAAAATTCTGGATTCCCGTCGGGTGCAGAATGCTGTTCAGTACCTCGTGCACTGGAAGGGTTATGGCCCGGAGGAGCGAACATGGGTTTCTGGTAGGGACCTACATGCACCACGTTTCATTAATCTCTTTCATTGCCAGAACCCTTCGAAACCTGGTCCATCTGGCGAGGGTCCAGAGGCCCATCTTAAAAGGGAGGGGTACTGTAACATCCTTGCCTGTCAGGGCTTTGGCACCATCCTCCGGGCGCACGCTGTGGCGCAGGAGGTGTGTCCGGTTGTTAATCCTTCCTTTGGGTTTTTCTTGTATTGTCTGAAAACTGTCCTATTCCCTCACTTCCTTAATTGATTTTCCACCAAACCCTTCTCCTTCACCTTGATTTCCCCCTGCTCCACTAAGAGATAACTTTAGTCTTACCTGTGTGATTGACAGCCTATCCTCCTATCAAGTCTGGGGCGGGTTCTTCCTCCCTATTTATTGTTTGCTCACTTTCCCACTGGCACCTGCTATTGCATTACGCGTACTGGCTATACTCCTTGTTCTTTGTTACCTGTTCTTCTGATTTCCTGACCACTGTCTTCCCTTTGACTTTTCTCTTGGATTGTGATTTTGTACTGCATTGCTCATTTGTTACCGACCCCTTGGCTAGCTGACCTCCCTTTGTTGTGTTCGTCCTGTCTACGTTCTGTGTATCACTTATTGTAAGCAGGAACTGTCGACTGCATGTTGGATGTTGACTAGGACAGATTGGGCAAGTTAGCCAGGGACAGTGGGGGGATTCAGCTTAGGGTCTACTGTATTGTTGTGCTCCTCCCCCCAGAGTTCTCCAGCAGCTACTGGGGAATCGATCCTCTAGCGATTCCCTTACAGCACCACTCAGCACATTCTGAACTCTGGGTTGCCCTAGAAAGATTTCTATGCTCTCTCTATCACCATCCTTCCGTAGCTCCATAAACACCACTGGACAGACAAGGCCACACACAAGCTCCCCTATGTGGTATGCCAAGTCCTCGGAGTGTGCAAAACACATTGCTCCGTGACACACCTGTTTACAAACGATGGTCCGCTGACTCCTGTCTCAGGCAAGCCGGATTTCCCGGCAGCTTTTCACTCTTCCTTTCTCTCTCACACTCCTGACCAGCCACCACTAAGGTTCTGCCAGGTACTGTTCACATCCTACCTGCTCTATTATACTGATCTGGTTCCCTCTGAGACCAGAGGACTCAACCTACATTAGCAATACATACAACTACATTACTTTTACACCTCCTTAATACATTTGCATAACCTCCACAGATCTCTCTCTCCATTTGAGCATCTTTGAGCATTTCTCCCTCAATGCCAGTCCACCCCGTCTCGCATATATATATTTTGCTCATAAACGCGAAAGACGACCAGTTGCTGGCATACACCGTGGGTTGGGAACTGATGCTGGGGGTTTCCTTTCCACCAGGCATGCGGTACTCCGCTTTTCAATCTTGTCATACATTTTCTATCCCTTATAAGGCTCAGGAAACAAACTACAAGATCTTTTCTCACTGCTACAGAGTCCCTTCTGTGCTCCATGAGATCTTCCCTTCAGCCTTAGACCACTGTTGAAGATGCTGAGAAAACTGAGTGTGGTACGATGCTGCCCATCTGGTGGGAATTGTTGGAGATATGCAACAGCCAGCTTCGTCTCTATATTTGCTGGGTTGACTGCAGTTCACATTTATGACAATAGATGTAGCTGTTACTAAATGTTTATCTGTAGACACTCTGTACTTTGTTTTTTTGATGCTGTTGATAAACACTTCCTGTATTGTTAGTGTGTGTGCTGTACTAGATCTGTTATTCACCATGTGAGGTGGACCTTCTCTTACCACACTCATATTTCACTAAAGTCTGTTCCTGTTATATACAAATGTCTATTTGGTTTTGACTCTGCCACATCCAGCAATCACACTCTGCAATAGGAATGCCCTCTGCTGCTCCCCTTCTGGAATGACATCTGTCATATTGTTAATACAGTCACCAGAGTTGAGCTGGTGGACAATCCAGCCCCTCTCCTTCTTCCTATTTTCCCCCATAAGCTCAAAAAACATATTTGCAAACTCATAGGATTCTTGTTAGTCGAGGCCAGATCTGTCATACCCAAGTTGTGGAAAGCTACCTCCCCTCCCTCCATAGCGATATGGCTGCAGTAGATTCTCCTTTTTGCGGAACTCAAACAGGACAATAGTACACACCAATTATGGCTTCTGTGGAATACTTTTTAGTATTCTTCCACCTTTCAATCAGCTTTCCCAACCCCTCTTCCCTAGACCCTCTTTCACCATCTCTCCGGTTTACTTTCCTGCTCTCCCTTTGACTTTCAACCCCCTGCTTCTCTCACACCCTATCTCTTTAACCTCCCAAGTTCTTAACTACAAGCCTCCACTGGCTTAGAGGCAAGCACCCCCCCATTTGTTTCACTCTCTGTTTAAAGTGCTCTCATGATACATAGCTCTGCTGCTACAAAGCCTTCTGTTCCCTTATTCCTCCTTTTTTCTGCTGTTCCGTTACCATATATTGTCTTCCTCCCGCTGCCCCTCAACACCCTTCTTCCTCCACCCCTACATTGTACTTGATGTTACTTGAATTTGGCTTTGTATATGTTCTTTGTTAGAAAACCTAATAAAATCTTTAATGAGAAAATTAGTCTGTGCGATCACAGCAGGAACCCGGCTGTAACCAACAGCCAGGCTCCCGCTGCAACAATCCCGAATGTTTAACCCTTAAGATGCCGTGGTCAATAGTGATTGCAGTATCTTAAATTTTTATCAGTGTAACTGACACCTCTATCATCCACTCCAGAGTGTGATTGCAATGTGCCAATGGGTTGCTATGGCAACTGGGGGCATAACAAAGGCCGCTGTGCCTGCCATAATAGACTTTCTAGTAGGACCTGCTAGAGGCATGTCCTAATAGAATGCCTGTTACAGTTAAGTAAAAGGCCCAATACACTGCAATGTAAACAACACATGTATTGTAGTGTATTGTACAGGTTTCTAAGCCCTCTAGTGGTAAGTACCCTAGGGGGACTTTAAAAAAAGTTAAAATAAAATTGATAAAATATTTTAAAGGAGTGAAAAAAGAAAAGAAAAAAAAAACACAAAGAAACCCCATTTTCCCCATTAAATTTTTTTTGCATGTTTTAAAAAATAAAAATGAAAAAAACATACACATATTTGATATTGCCACGTCCATATCAGCCTGACATATACAGTGCCTTGTAAAAGTATTCATACCCCATGAACTTTTTCACATTTTGTCACCTTACAACCACAAACTTAAATGTATTTTATTGAGATTTTAATTGACAGACCAACACAAAGGAGCAGATAATTGTGAAGTGGAACAAAAATGATACATGATTTTCAAAATTTTAATCAAACAAAAATCTGAAAAATGTGACGTGCAAAAGTATTCAGCCCCCTCTACTCTGATACCCCTAAATAAAATCTAGTGCAATCAATTGCCTTCAGAAGTCACTTAATTAGTCAATAGAGTCCAGCTGTGTGTAATTTAGTCCCAGTATAAATACACCTGTTCTGTGAAGGCCTCAGTGGTTTGTTAGAGAACACTAGTGAACAAACAGCATCATGAAGACCATGGAACTCACCAGACAGGTCAGAGATAAAGTTGTGGAAAAGTTTAAAGCAGGGTTAGATTATAAAAACATATCCCAAGCTTTGAGCATCCCAAGAAGTACTATTCAATCCATCAACCAAAAATGGAAAAAGTGTTATACAACTGCAAACCTACTAAAACATGACCGTCCACCTAAACTGACAGATCAAGCAAGGAGAACACTGGTCAGAGAAGCAGCCAAGAGGCCCAAGGTCACTCTGGAGGAGCTGCAGGAATATACAGCTCAGGTGGGAGAATCTGTCCACAGGACAACTATAAGTCGTGCACTCTACAAATCTGGCCTTTATGGAAGAGTGGTAAGAAGAAAACCATTGTTGAAAGAAAGACATAAGAAGTGTCGTTTGCAGTTTGTCACAAGCCATATAGGGGACACAGCAAACATGTGGAAGAAGGTGCTCTGGTCAGATGAGACCAAAGTTGAACTTTTTGGCCTAAATGCAAAGGGCTATGTGTGGCGGAAAAGTAACATTGCTCATCACTCTGAAAACACCATCCCCATTGTGAAACATAGTGGTGGCAGCATCATGCTGTGGGGAGGCTTTTCTTCAGTAGGGACAGGGAAGCTGCTCAGAGTTGATGGGAAGATGGATGTAGCTAAATACAGGGCAATCCTGGAAGAAAACCTGTTGGAGGCTGCAAAAGACTTGAGACTGGGAAGGAGATTCGCCTTTCAGCAAGACAATGATCCTAAACATACAGCCAGAGCTACAGTGGAATGGTTTAGATCAAAGAATATTCATGTGTTAGAATGGCCCAGTCAAAATCCAGACCTAAGTCTCATTGTGCATCTGTGGCAAGACATGAAAATTGCTGTTCACAGACGCTCTCCATCCAATCTGGCTGAGCTTGAGCTATTTTGCAATGAAGAATGGGCAAAAATCTCATTCTCTAGATGTGCAAATCTGGTAGAGACATACAGTACCTCAAAAGACTTGCAACTGTAATTGCAGCAAAAGGTGGCTCTACAAAGTATTAATAAAGGGGGGCTGAATAGTTTTGCACGTTACACTTTTCAGGTTTTTATTTGATTAAAATTTTGAAAACCATGTATCATTTTCCTTCCACTTCACAATTATCTGCTACTTTGTGTTGGTCTATCACTTAAAATCTCAAGAAAATACATTTAAGTTTGTGGTTGTAAGGTGACAAAATGTGAAAAAGTTCAAGGGGTATGAATACTTTTGCTAGGCACTGTAATAACACACATTAAAACAGTTAATAATATGTGTATATGAGGTGGTCTTGATATAACCAGGTGTTCCAAAGATCCTCATATATAAAGGGTAATGGTACAAAACAACCCAATAAAGAGGAATCAATGAAAAGAACACGGGAGAACCTCAGACCAAATAAACTCACTAACCGGCATAGCCTTCAAACATTGAGAGCTGTTATATAATTGAACAGTTGAAAGGAAAATTACCACCTGAACATACACACTGAGCAGGACTCTTGCCCATTCAGATTAAGTGAGATAGACAGGGTAATAAACCCTAAAAAGGGTAGCCCAGCTAGCCCCCCTCACTAGAGCCTCTCAACGCTGTTCCCCCTAAGGGTTCATCAGGAGGGTGTAAATTTTCAAAAAAAAAAAAAAAGGCCGATTTGTATTATGCTAACAACCGCAGTTAAATAGCATGCCACTACTGATATGCAATAGAATCTGTAGTCTAGCCAATGCCCTGATGGTGGACAGTGGCATATTATCAACCTCTATGCTGATATGTACTGGACAATAACAGTCACTGTTAGTTAATGTGACAATACACAAATGCAGTGAATGATGCACTATGAATGACATAAAAACTAAAAAAAATGACAAAATTGACAGTTTTGTTTATCCCACCATCCAAAAAACAGAATACAATGCGATCAATAAGATCCTAAAATATTGCAATGAAAACTTTATGTTATTCGGCAAAAAAAATAAATAAGAATAAGACAGCGCCACTGACGGAAAAATAAAAAAAAATATGGGTTTTAGTATATGGCAACTCAAAAACAAAAGCTTTTCTTAAAAATACTGTATATTTTTTTGTTTCAAAATAATGAGATATTAAAAAAAACCCTATACATCTTTGGTATTACCATAATGGTACTGACCCACACAATAAATTAGAATGTTATTTTTACCATACAATGAACAATGCAATATTTATAGTACAAACATCAATGTCAAAATTGCAATAAGAGTTAAAAAAAATACAAAAAGAGTTTAAAAAAGTTAAAATCATTAAATTGTCATTTGTGTTGTAAAAATTACACTGTTTAAAAAATTCAACTAATCTCACAAAAAACAAGCCCATGTATAGCTATGTCAACATAAAATTAAAAAAAATACAGCTCTTGGAATATGATGATGAAAAAATGAAAAATAAAGCTTTGACCTTCAGGCAAAAATAGGCTGTGTCCTTAAGGGGTTAAACATCAGCAAAGCGACGATTACAACTGCACTAATCTGAAAAAAAAAGAGTATTCTACAATATGGTTTAAGCCAATTTAAGCTGTGGTTAGTACCAAACTTGTTCGACCCGAAGCAAATCTTGGTCCTGAGCCACACAAACCTGAAACAAATCTTGAGAGGTTCGCCCATCTCTAGTTTCGAACTTCAGATATTTACAGATGTGCCCCTTTACCTTACCTGTCTTCTTAGCTGGTCACAAGTTAAGTAGACTTTTTCAACACAACATGGTTAGTTATCACAAAGTGTTATGCTATCTATCCTTTTACTTCACCTTTAATACTTGTAAGTTATCATGTCTAAACAAGTTATCAGATTCAAATTACACTTTGCAACATCTGTAGCTCTTATTTAAAATATACTTTAAGAGTACAAATATTCAAATGTCTTCTTCCCACCTTTGTAAACTGTTCACTTACTCAAAATTCACTATAAATATTTCTTGTCTATTGACTATCTTCTCACTTAAATATCAGGATACATACTGTTCATCAAAGTCCAAAGAGAGGGGAGGGACAGGAGGAAGCAGCTGAAGAGTGAGAAAGAATTATGCACCACCCTTGCAGTGAAAAGTTATAGAGGGTACGGCACCCAGGGGGCTAACAGTTACAGGCCCAGAAGGGTAAGAAATTTACAATAAAGAATGTTGACATTGATAATGGGCTAAGGCAAGTATTGGCTTTGGAACTAGGGAGCCGATTTCAACAGCAGGACTGAGCTGGTCAAGCATGAGGTTTTTTTGCAAGAAAAAATAGAAAGACTGCCATTGTCACTTAAAAAATCTACTGATGCAGTGTGTTATTGTAATTTCCACTGGCCAAGTTACCCTTTCTGTGCCAAATCTTCAAGCAGGTCTCCCTTTCAGTGCTAAATCTCATATATAAGTGAAGAAACTTGTGCCAAACCGTTGTTTAAATTATTTATACAGAAAATGTTGAACTCCCTAAAGATCTCCTTAGTTGGAGACTTTAAGTCTATGCTGGCTGAGCTTCGTTGGGAGATATCGGAGCTGGGAGATAGGACATCCCATATAGAAATTAAAATGGTGGAATATGCAGGATCACATAATGATCTTTTTGATGCTCATTAACCCTTAAAGAAGAGGTGATGAACTCAAGCTTAAAATCTCTAACTTTTAAGACAGATCTCAACAAAATAATGTTCATCTACTTGGTATCCCAGAATTGGTCTCTGATAGGAGAGGCCTATTTCCAAAAGCTACTGAAAATTATCCTTCCTGAACTCTTTGAACTTGTATACATAGAGTACGTAAACCTAAACATCTACGTTCCGACATACCTTGTGACTAGAGATGAGTGAACTTCTCAAAAATTCAATTCGGCAGTTTCGCCAAATTTCCCAAAACAATTCACTTTGATCCAAATTACTTTGCGGTGAATCATGTTAAAAACAGCTATTTTCCTGGCTGCAGAGAGCCTGGTTATATAGGGATATGCATTTTACACGAAAGACACGTTGGATTAGTCTTTAGAAAGGCTATTCTACTCCTACCTTTGCCATTGCATCACGCCCCCTGGTCTGCCGGGCATGCGCAGAGCTGCTCGGAAGAGAATCAAGATGGCCGCTGGACATGCGCAGAAACGGTCTTGAATAGGATATAATCAAGATGGCCGCCGGACATGCGCAGAGCCGCTTGGAATAGAATTAAGATGGCCGCCGGACATGTGCAGAAATGGTCTTGTATGGGATATAATCAAGATGGCCGCCGGATATGCGCAGAGTCGCTCGGAATAAAATCAAGATGGCCGCTGGACATGGGCAGAAATAGTCCTGTATGGGATATAACCAAGATGGCCGCAGGACATGTGCAGAGCTGCTCGTAATAGAATCAAGATGGCCGCCGGACATGCACAGAGCCACTCGTGTAGGAATAGGATAAAGATGGCCACCACGAGCAGCTCTGCGCATGTCCGGCGGCCATCTTGATTCTATTCCGAGCTGCTCTGCGCATGTCCGGCGACCATCTTGATTCTTTTTCATGCGGCTCTGCGCATGTCCAGCGGCCAGCTTGATTCTATTCCGTGCGGCTCTGCACATGTCTGGTGGCCATTTTGATTATTTTACTACACGAGTTAGGAGGACCAGGACATCGCAGGGGGCATGATGCAACGGCAAAGGTAGGAGTAAAATAGCCTTTCTAAAGGCTATTCCGTTTTGTACTTAGTTTAAAATGCGATTCGATACCACGAAGCATGAGGAAATCCGGATTCGATGTGACTCGAAGATTTCCTGAAATTCGGATCGAATTCCACTTCGTCAGCTTCGATTCGCTCATCTCTACTTGTGACACTTTTACCAGGAAACAGCTAAAACTAAAATTGAATACCTAGATGACCCTGTGAAAGGACAAATTAGAAACCTCACGGATATTGCTAATGCATTTGTCTCATACTATTCTAAATTAATTAATTTAAAAGAGGATCTTGAGGAAATTAGTAGATTCACCATTTACTTTATCTGAAATTCAAAGTCATTCGTTCCAATGTGTTACATAAAGCCCCAGGACCGGATGGTCTGCTAAATGATTATAATCATAATAATAATTATTAAAAGTTTTTTCAAAACCTCCTATTCTCCTATCTGTTGAGAGTGTTTAACTGGTGGCAATCAGAGGGTGCTGTCCCTTCAGAGGACTCAGAAACAATTATATCCATGCTTAATAAACCGGGGAAGCCTCCTACTAAACCAGAAAACTTTCGGCCCATCTCACTCCTGAACTGTAATCTGAAAATATATATAAAATTGTTGGCTTATCATCTTCAACGGGTCACTCCATCTCTTGTTGCGACAGACTAAGTAGGGTTTGTCATGGGTCGGCAGTGTAAAGATGCTACCAGGAAACTGCTAAATTTATTACAGGTGGTAGTCCAGCATCCGCAGTGTGTTCATGTCATTAAATGCAGAAAAAGCTTTTGACAGAGTACATTGGGGATACCTGGATGCAGTTCTGGACTGTTTCGGTATAAAAGGTTTTCTGAAAATGGCCTTGTATGACACTCCTAATTCTTAAGTGCTGGTGTTAGGATTTGTTGGATATCATATACACTCTCTATATCCAATGGGACCCGTCAGGGGTGTCCATTGTCTCCTGTGATATTTGCATTGATAATGGAACTCCTGGTGGAATTGATAAAGGGGTCTCGAGAATCCAGATAGGGTCAGTGTTGCATCGTATTGGTTTATATAATGACGGTGTTATAAACTCAATGTATCTAAAACTCTCATTCTCCCCGTATTCATAGCAAAGCCAAAGTGCAGTCGTATTAAATATCCCTTTGTGTGGCAGGTAGACAATTTACCTTATTTAGGGATTGATTTAACATTGTCTACTCCAATGATGGTGGAATGGAATGTTAATAAACTATTTAATTCCATGAAACATGACTTGAACAGAGTGTCTCGTATGACACTCTCGTGGGTGGCAAGAATTCATGTCTTTAAGATGCTATATCTCTCGAACATCTTATGTTATGAGATGTATTCCGTTTAAGTTTCCTGCTGGCACATTACGTACATTACAGCAAGTTATACACAACTTTATAACAGACCTCCAAGAGTGGCCAGTTCGATACTATATTACTCATTTAAGAGGAGAGGCATGGGTGTCCCTTACCTTAGGATTTATCATACAGCTTTGCAAGCTGATGCCCTGCGTGAATTGTGAAACCTGCATTCTACCAAGGAATTGGCTCAAATTGAGAATGTTTATACTAAATTTGGTTCAACAAGGTCCCTATTGGAGGCAGAATATCTGAAGCCTACTGAGTCATCAATCCCTCTTTCCACTATGTTGGCTATGCTTAGAGTCTAGAGGGACTTAATTTCCAGACCCTCATTGCTCCAGATTCCTATGAAACATGAGACCCATAGGAGTCTCCGACATCTCATTCTTGATCTTGATTTGCAGGACTGGGCTCAGTGTGACTTGGGAACCTTGAATCAATTGTATCAGGAGGCCTACTTTAGATATTTTTCAGAGTTAGCTTCTTCATTTAACTTACCTAAATCTTCATTTTATAAATATTTGCAAATCCGTACATGCCTCCACTCAGGTCATACCATACAGAAAGATTCTGGGACATCGGCTATACAGAGGTTTCTTTTGGGCTCTCCACGAAGGATGTGTCTAGTGTTTATAAAGCTCTTAACACAGTTGATTTATCTCGTAAAATGCCATATATTCTTAAATGAGAAGCGAAATCTGTGGAAAGCCATTCTGAGGGATGCCTGGTGGAAGGCATGTGAGTGGACGTTGAGAATGTCCACATGTGTAGGTCATTTGGAACAACTTAAAAAATTGCATACTAGATGGTATCTTATCCCAGATAGATTGGCACATATATTCCCGGGGACGTCCAACAAGTGTTGGAGATAGTGTTATCATGATGGTACTCTCTATCATATATGATGGTCATGTCCCAAACATGCCCCTTTCTGGGAGAGTATTTTCTAGGTCATTATGGCTACTGCCAGATGTTGGATTCCTGCCAATGCCCTTATGGTTTTATTGAACATTGATATCTTGAAATTTGCTGGGGATGTCTGTTGGACAGTAACTCATATACTGATGCAGCCAGATAGTGTTTATCCTTTAGATGGATAGGAGATACCATACCTACTCTGTTTGAGGTGTGCGCTAGGGTGAACATGTTTATGCATTATGAATTTGCCACATCTGCAACTGGGAGTTTCTTAGCACTCCACCAAAAAAATTGGTAATAATATAATAATAATACATTTTATTTATATAGCACCAACATATTCCACAGCACTTTACAAATTGTAGGGTTCAAGTGCAGACAAAAATATACATTACAAAGAAATTGTCAATTCACACAAAAGGACTGAGGACCCTGCTCGCAAGAGTTTACAATCTATGAGGTACAGGGGATATCAGAGATAGCATTGCTTATGTAGAGGTCCAGACGTTTTTGTGATAGAGTTTACTTTCATTACATATAATAAAGCTGTATGAGCCGTCACCAGTCAGTGTCCATTAACGTGCAGATGGTACCTGGACATATAAAATTACGCTCTGATACAGCATCATATCCTGTGGGGTAATGAGTGAGCGTGCACAGAGGAGGGTTTGTTTTAGGGATTCTAACTGCAGAAGTGTTTACATTAGGAATTGTGATAGGCCTGTCTGAAAAGATGAATCTTTAGTTTGCGCTTGAAACTGTAGAAATTGGGTGTTAACTGATTGTCTGGGGTAGAACATTCCAGAGAAGTGGTACAACTTGGGAGAAGTCTTGGATACGGGAGTGGGAGGTACTGATAATATAGTATGTTAGTCTTAGGTCATTGAGAGTCTTGTGGATGAGGGTTTATATTGCATTCTGTATTGAATAGGCAGCCAATGTAGTGACTGACACAGACTGGAGGCATCGCTATAGCATCTAGACTGATAGATGAGCCTGGCTGCTGCATTCAGAAAGGAGAGTTTAGAAAGGGGAAGACCAATTAGTAAGGAGTTACAGTAGTCAAGGCGAGAGTGGATAAGCTCGACAAAAAATGTCTTTAATGTATCTATGGTAAGGAAAGGGCGGATTCTGGAGATGTTTTAAAGGTGGAGATGACATGAGCGTGCGTGTGATTGGATATAGGGGGTGAAGGAAAGGTCTGAGTCAAACATAACCCCGAGGCAGAGGGAATACTGCCTAGTAGTTATGGTAAGGCCGGAAACTGCAATGGAAATATCAGGGACAGATCTATTAGATGGTGGAAACAGTAGTAGTTCCATCTTTGAGAGATTCAGTTTCAGATAAAGCAAAGACATGATATTTGAGACAGCAGAGAGTCCCTGGTGCTCTGTATTAGTGCAGGGGTGATGTCACGGGATGACGTATATCATTGGGTGTCATCAGCATAAAGATGGTACCAGCAGCCAAATCTGGTGATGATTTGTCCAATGGAAGCTGTGTAGAGAGAGAGAAGAGCAGGGGGTCTAGGACTGAGACCTAGAAACCCCAAAGGCAAGGGGAAGAGGGGAAGAGACAGTCCACAAATGATACACTGAAAGTGCAGTCTGAGAGATAAGAGGAGAACCAGGAGAGCGTGGTGTCCGTGAGGCAGACAGAACGGAGCATAGTGAGGAGGAGTTGATGGTCAACCGTGTCAAATGCTATGTAATATGGGGAAACAGCCCTCATGTTATGAATGTACCTATTTCTGTAAATAAGTTTATTTTTTTTATAAACTAACATTTGGTTTTTTGACCACAAGAGGCCACTTCTACCTCAGAAATGGGAAGGACTATAATTCTGTAATTCTCTGGAGTAGTGATGTGGAGACCCTGTTCTGCAGAGGTGGAGCTACAAGGAGGAGCAGAGTGTGTGTGGCAGCCATCTTAGGAGTGTGCTTTGAGTTTTTAGAAGAAGAAGGAATGAAGTGAGAGAAGGAGGACTCCTAAGGGATCAGAAATATAGCAAGGTGGAGCTGAAGCATAGACTGTTCCAGGGTTTGTTCAGAAAGCATCCTGAAGGTGAAGATTGCTATCAAGTACCTGGCTGAGAAGTGGCCCTGTCAGTGAGATTGCATGTTTTCTGGATGAGCCCTGTTTCCAGCTGTTCCAGACAAAGACAAAGATAAAGGAACCCAACAGACCCGGGTCAGTAAGAGAAGTAATCGTGCACGCACCGCATTACATTTTTGGCACCAAATTGTTTGGGACTGAGTAAGGGCCTGTAGTTAGAATAGTTAGGAATACTCATCTTCACAGGCCACACTACTGGTGAATTAGCTACCTATTTGGTAGTAAGGTCTCAGAGAATTCTATTGAGTTGTAACTCCCAGAGAAGAGCTTCTGAGGAAGTCTAGAAGCGAAATTTTATGCATTGTCACATTTCTTTGGCTTGCAAGCTGACCTACTATTATATTTACTTGGTTGTACTTTGTTTGGGAGGAATAGGGGTATTTTGATACGTTTTTAAGCTCTAGTGTTATACCGCCGGTGCCCCTATCACACTCACTGAATTTTTCCTGTGATTAGGGTGATAAAAAGGTAACAAGCGGCTTTTTAGTTGCAGCCTGCAGATCGGTAAAAGCTTGGAGTATATTGGAGGCACACATTGGAGGGCACTGCGCTGTACAACACTGGCTGAGTGTATGTAAATAGTTGGGAGTGTTTTTTTGGTAAGGGGTGTTATTACACCAATTAAAGTCTTGTTTTTACTAAATTGATTTGGAGTCGCTTCCTTTGTTCGTGACTTCGCTGTATCCTGGGGAGCCCACCCCGGTACATGGCTTACAGCTGCTGAAAGATCCAGTAGAATAAGAAGAGAATAATCTCCTTTAGATTTAGCCATCAGGAGATCATTGGAGACTTTTGTGAGGGCCGTTTCTGTAGAGTGCAGAGTGCAGAAGCCAGATTGTAAGGGGTCAAGAAGGGAGTTAGCAGAAAGATAGCGGACTAAACAAGAATAGACCAAGCTTTCCAAGATTTTGGAGATAAAAGGGAGATTAGAGACAGGTCGATAGTTAGCAGCAAAGGACGGGTCAAGGGAGGATTTCTTCTAATAGTGGGGTTATGACAGCATGTTTGAAAGAGGACCGAAAAATTCCTGAAGAGAGAGAGAGGTTAAATATTTTAGTAAGGGAAGTCGTGACACCAGCCGACAGAGACTGGAGAAGGTGTGAGGAGAAAGGGTCACTACTGCACGTTATAGGGGAGAAGAAGAAAGTATCTGAGAGACTTCCTCTTCTGTAACTGGTTCAAAAGAAGAGAATGAACAGTCTGAATTGAGTTAGGCAGCGTCAGACTGACCAACTGGGGGACTGGTGAATCCGCCAGTGGGCCCCGTGCCCGTAGGACCCTCACTGCTTTTTTATAATAGACAGTGGAGGTGCAGTAACGGTCCCTATTCACTTACCTCTCCCCGCTCCCCCCCCCGTGCGCCACATATTACGTCATCGGGGCGCACATGGCCCAGACTGAAGCGGGAAGAGGAGAGGTCGTGAGCAGGAGCGGGGTGAGGTAAGTGATGCAGCCAGGTTTTGGTGGCGCCGCTGACCCGGTTTTGCTACTAGTAGAGCAGAAAGCCACAGGCTTCCTGTTCTACAACTCACAGACTTGTAGGCCACAGGCCCCATTGAGCTTGTGGCCTACAAGCTAAGCTCCGATACTTACCTGCTCTCCGGCACGTCCTGCTTCTTCCTTCTCTGGGCGTACATGACGTCACATCAGTGCACCCGGAGCTAGAAGGAGTGGGACCGGGGAACAGACAGGTAAGTAATGACCCAATCTACTATAGGGGGGACCAGTGAAGGGGCCACTGCATGAGCATACAGTGACCCCTTCACTATTCCCCCCATACAGTGGCCCCCTTCACTATCCCCTCCATACAGTGGCCCCTTTTCTGGTCCCCTATATAGTATGGAGACCATTGATGGGGTCATTATATTGTGGAGGGGGGCAGTGATGGAGGCCAATAGCCTGGGGGACATTAAAGGGCTTGTGCAGGATAACATTTTTTTTTTTTTTAATTACGCTGGGGCAGGTGAAAAAAAAAAAAACACCCCAAACTTTCTCTCCTGTTCCCAGTATCTCCCAGTGTGGTTTGTTCCTGCAGCTCTGTCATTTTCTTCCAGCGGAAGTTCCCTCTGCACATACTACCTGTGACGTCACGTGACCCCTAAGTTAAGGGACCTGGGACATCACAGTCAGGGAGGACTTCCAGCAAAAGAAGACAGCGGAGCTGCAGGACCAGACCATGCTGGGAGGACACCGCAGCAATGGGGACAGGTGAGTATGTTTTTTTTTTGGGGGGGGGGTAGAGGTGGTTCACCTCTCCCGGACTAATTATGAAAAAGAATAAAATTATACTGGACAACCTCTTTAAAGTGTGGCTCATTAGGGGGGTTTATTAAAGGAGTTGTCCAGGAATAATTTGTTATGGTTTGTCCTCAAGATAGGCCATAAATTCCTGATCTGAAGGGGGACGACCCCAGACCGATCAGCTCTACGGAGCCACTTCTGGTGCCCGTCCTGTACACAATACGGGGCCAGAAGCAGAAAGCTCTGTCCACTGTATATTAGCCAGGCACCTTCACTGCATCTCAGCACTTATTGAAGTCAGTAGGAGCTGAGCTGCAGTGAAGGCACAGGGCGAATAAACAGCGGAGGGAGCTTTCTGATTCCAGCCCTGTGTTGTGTACAGAACAGGCACCGGAAGTGGCTCCATACAGCTGATGTGGCCATGTGTCAGCCCCCTACCGATCATGTATTTATGTCCTATCCTGAGAATAGGCCATAAAAAAGATTAACCCTGGACAACCCTTTTAATATTCCCCACACAGTTTAATGTCCCCCCCCCACAGGATGTTAGACCCCATCACTGCTCCCACACAATATAATGGCTCCATCACTGTTCCCCATACAGTATGGGGGACCAGTGAAGAGGCCACTGTATGGGGGGGACCAGTGAAGTGGCCATAAAAAAATTTGGCCCAGACAACCCCTTAAAAGAGGTTGTCCATAAACTGGAGTGACCACTGTGGCCGCCAGGAAGGTGTAAAAATAATTTTTTTTTTAAAAAAACATACTCACCTGTCAACAGCACTCCATTGTCCCCTGCCTGTTTCTTTTCGGTCTCATGGCGGCGTCTCATTTCTGGAAATCCTGTACCTAATTGGTCTTAGCAGTCACATGAGGTGCAGGACTCCCAGCAAGAAGGCGCCCCGGCATGAGACTGAATGGACTCTGGCCAGAAGCAGAAAGCTCCCTCTGCTGTTTATTCGCCCAGCGCCTTCACTGTAACTCAGACAGAGCACTGGGGACAGAGGAGTATGCTTTTTTATTTATTTATTTTTTATTTTACACCTCCCTCCAAGCACATGGGTTGCTCCAATTCCTGGACAACCTCTTTAAAGGATTTATCCATCTTTCTGTAAGATCTTCTGAGGAGATCTTCTGTAAGGCCTGGCAGTGTGATGTTGCTTAGGAAGTCAAAAACCTATGCGGGGAAGGTAGTTCGGTAGCAGCCGTGGTGCAGACCCAACCAGTCAGAGACAGGGACACGAAAGTGTAGCAAAACAGGTTTATTTGAAAAAAAAAAAACTTCAGGCAAAATGAAAACAAACAAAACTCCTGCTTGTCCGAGCTCTAAACTAAACAGTACAAAAATAACTATACGTGTGGCTTACTACCAGCCACACGAACAAACAGCAAAGCACGAAATAGTCTCACCACATTTAGTGTAGCAGGTCAGACCCAGACACCTCCTCTCACTCCCAGGATCTACCCTGAAGTGCCGACTCTGAGACCTTTTATGGCCCAGTATGAGCCTTAGGACCTACACCTGGGGCTGAGGCCTACTCAAGACCCGCTCTGGACCATACATATGTCAGAAACCTGGGGGAGATATACCTTGATTCCAGCACTCTGCCTGTCACCTTCTCACATACCCCCCCCCCTTTGTTCGGACCTGTAGGGGTGGACACTTTTGGCCAACATACAATGGATCCTGGACAGGGCATTGGCATCCCCCTGCAGCTTGCCTGTCCTGTGTTCCACAGTGAATTTAAAATTTTGCAAGGTCAGAAACCACCTGGTGACTCATTTCTCTCTTTGGTGCAGCACATCCATGTAAAAGGAGAGTGATCAGTGACCAGTTTAAAGTGTCGTCCCAGAAGGTAGTACCTTAGGGATTCTAGGGTCCACTTAATGGCTAAGCACTCCCTCTCCACAATGCTGTAATTTCTCTCAGGTGGTGTAAGTTTCCTACTCAGGCAGGTGACTGGGTGTTCTTCATCACCCACCATTTGGACAGCACTGTGCCTAACCCAACATCAGAGGCGTCAGTCTGAATCACAAATTGTTTCTTAAAGTCAGGTGTGACCAAAACCGGCTGTTTACAGAGAATTGACTTCGACTCCTGGAATGCACCCTCAGCAGTGTTGTAACTAAAGTCTTGTGGGCCCCGGTGAAAACTTTTGTCTGGGGCCCCCTACCCCCTCCCTACAGCAAATTCTTGATAGTGACGGTTACATGGCCCCAAACAGTATAATATGCTCGACAGTGACCCCAGATAGTATTATATGCTCGACAGTGGCCCCCACACAGCATTATATGCTCCACAGTGGCCCCCATACAGCATTATATGCTCCACAATGCTCCCCACCACCCTGTATTATATGCTTCCCACAGTGGCCCCCACACAGTATTATATGCTCCACAGTGGCCCCCACACAGTATTATATGCTCCACAGTGGCCCCACCCAGTATTATATGCTCTACACTGGCTCCCACTCAGTATTATATGCTTTCCACAGTGGCCCCCACACAGTATTATATGCTGCCACAGTGGCCCCCACACAGTAGCATATGCTCCAAAGTGGCTCCCACACAGTCTTATATGCTCTATAGTGGCCCCCACCCAGTAGTATATGCTCCACAGTGGCCCTCACCCAGTATTATATGCCCATAGTGGCCTCCACACAGTAGTATATTCTATACAGTGGCCCCCACCCAGTAGTATATGCTCTACAGTGGCCCCCACCCAGTATTATATGCTCCACAGTGGCCCTCACACAGTATATGGTCCCAAAAGCCCCCCCTCTGCTTCGGTGCTATTATTATTCTCTGGGGTCTGCAATAGTTGCAAAGTTTGGGATGAACCTGCGATAATACCCGACAATTCCCAGAAAAGCTCTCACTTGCTTTTTATTTAAGGGTCAGGGCCAATTTTGAATGGCCTCCACTTTGTTAACCTGGGGTTTTATCACCCCTCTTCCTATTATATACCCAAGGTACCGGGCCTCTTCCTGACCCAAAGCACACTTTTTTGGGTTGGCTGTTAAACTGGCTGCCCGGAGGGGAGTTCAGTACAGCTTGAACTTTTGGCAAGTGACTTTCCCAGTCTGTACTAAAGTTGACAATGTCATCTAAGTAAGTTGACGCATACCTTTGATGAGGCTTAAGAACTCTGTTTATCAACCTCTGAAAGGTCGCTGAAGCCCCATGTAACCCAAATGGCATGGTCACGTATTGGAATAGGCCATCTGGGGTGACAAATGCAGTTTTTTCTCTGGCCTTTTTAGTGATTGGAACCTGCCAGTACCCTTTGGTTAAGTCGAGGGTAGAGAAATACCTGGCATGTCCCAAGCTCTCGATTAACTCATCGACTCTAGGCATTAGGTAGGCATCAAATTTTGATACTTCATTCAGCTTACGAAAATTATTACAGAACCTTATGGTACCATCTGGCTTAGGAATCAAAACAATGGGATTCAACCAGTCACTCTTGGACTCCTCAATTACCCCAAGTGCCAACATGTTTTTGACCTCCTCAGATATGGCTTGTCTGTGATCTTCAGGTACCCGGTATGGTTTTAGATTAACCTGTACCTGCGGCTCGGTGACAATGTCATGTTCTAACACATTGGTGCGTCCAGACAACTCAGAAAACACATCATTATTTTTTGTACAAATTCTTTTGTCTCTTGTTTCTGTGCCTTAGATAGGGACTCTGATATTTGCACCTTACCAGAAGTATTTCCCCTTTCAGTAGTAGCCTTGCTAGGAGTACCTACTGATATCAAGGTTTCCCTGTCTTTCCAGGGTTTTAGTAAATTTATATGATATATTTGTTCGGGCTTCCTCTTGCCCGGCTGGTATACCCACTAATTCAATAATTTCATATGGCCCATGCCATTTGGCCAGAAATTTACTTTCTACCGTGGGAACCAATACCAACACCTGATCACCTGGATTAAAGGTCCTAAGTTTAGCTGTTCTGTTATAAACACGGCTCTGAGCCATTTGGATATGCTTCATATGTTCCTTCACAATAGGCATCACTGCTGCAATTCTTTTCCTGCATCAAGGTAATATGTTCAATTACACTCCTGTAAGGAGTTTGCTCTTGTTCCCAGGTTTCCTTAGCAATGTCTAGGAGACCAGGTGGGTGTCTACCATACACCAACTCAAATGGGGAAAAACCTGTGGAGGACTGGGGTACCTCCTGGATTGCAAACATTAAATTGGGCAGTAGGCAATCCCAATCTTTGCCGTCCTTGATAACCACCCTTTTTAACATGCCCTTAAGGGTTTTATTGAACCTCTCCACTAGGCCATCTGTCTGGGGGTGATACACAGAGGTTCGCAGGTGGTTAATTTTCAGGAGCTTACACATTTCTTTCATTACCTTGAACATAAAAGGAGTCCCTTGGTCAGTCAGGATCTCCTTGGGCATACCTGTCCGAGAGAACGTATAAAAGAGCTCCTTGGCAAATAACTTAGCCGAAGTATGTCTCAAGGGTACGGCCTCAGGGTATCATGTAGCATAATCCAACACCACTAGTATATACTGATGCCCCCTAGAAGACTTCACAACAGGACCTACCAAGTCCATGGCCTTTCTTTCAAAGGGTACCTTTATAATGGGTAGGGGTACCAAAGGACTCCTGAAGTATGACACAGGAGCGGTTAGTTGACATTCTGGACTGCAGTTACAATGCTCTTGAATATGCTTATCAATTCCTAGCCAATAGAAACTTTGTAGAATGCGCTCTTTGGTCTTTTCGTACCCCAGGTGTCCTCCTAACACATGCTTATGTGCCAAATCTAAAACCACTCTTTGATAGGGCCGGGAAACCACCAATTGTTCAACAATTTCTCTCTGTATTTGGTTTACCCTATATAGAAAGTCCTGGTTCACGGATATATAGGGAAACTCCTTGTCAGCCCCTGGATACTGCGGTTCACCATTTACCACTTTTACATTTTCCCTGGCATAAAACAGATTAGGATCTCTAATCTGAGCATTCCCAAAATTGTCACGGGACACCTCGAGCTCAGGAACTCCCTCCTGACCTTCAGCATCACCAGCTAACACAGACAGGGGAAAATTATTACCATCTTGGGTTACCCCTACAGCTGTTGTTTCCCTGTCAGGATCAAAGGGTTCAGGGTTAACCTTAGGCAAGACATCACCAACATTAGCATTTGTAGGACATGGTAGCCTCAGCTTTTTCCACATATCCAAAAACAGAGGAAAATCCCTCCCTACGATCACACTATGAAACAGGGACTTAACCACACCCACTTTGTGACAGGCTGTACCAGAGGTAGTTTTTATGGTGACCTCTGCAATAGGGTACTCTCTTGTTTCACCATGTATGCACAAGACCCCAATAGTTTGTCCACTGTACAGTGCAGGGTCAACCAGATCATGGTGCACCATGGTTACCAGGCTCCGAGAGTCCAGGAGAGCCAGTACAGCATGCTCTGCTGCAGTCACAGTACACATCTGTGGTTCCATCGCACTTTCTGCCAAACAAGCGGGTTGAGCAAACATGGAAACCCGCCTAGAACTGCTGCAGTCCATGGGCTCAGTTGTCAGGGGACAGGATGCAGCAACATGACCCAGTTCATGCCAACACCTGAGGCTGGATGTGTCTCCATTTTGAGACCTGGATTTAAAGTTCACAGTCCAAGCTGCCTGTTCCCCCCTGAGCGTCCTCCCATCACAACCTTCCTCACCCCCACAGTAGTTAGTACACTCTTACCCGTCTTGGGGGTAACAGGTCTGGGAGCTGTCTGCAGTAGCTCCTCGGTGGCTCGATATTGTTCCACCAAACATACCAGCTGGTCAGCCGTTGTAGGTCCCGCTGGTCCAACCCAGCACTGAATCTGAGGTGGAAGTGATCTGGTGTTTTTGTCCAGTACCACTCTCTCCACCATCTGTGCTGGTGTGGCCTCCTCAGGCTGAAGCCATTTCCTCACCAAATACGCAAGATCATGCATCTGGGATTGGGTTGGGAGACTCTCAGATAAAGTCCAGTGGTGCACTCTCCCAGCACATACATGCATGTTCACCCTGAGATGTGCCAAGATCTCACCTCTCAGTTTATGGTAGTCCTTAGCCTCCTGTTCACACAGGTCATAGAAGGCCTTCTGAGGTTCCCTGGTGAGAAACAGTTCCACTTCATTAGCCCACTGATCCTTAGGCAGTTTCTCTCGCTCAGCTACTCGCTCAAACACTCGAAGATATGCCTCTATGTTGTCTGTGGGTGTCATATTTTGTAGGGTACTCCGTACAGCAGCTCGGGCAACGGTCTGTACACTCTGGGTCTCTCTGGCACCAGTACAATTTCCTGCCATCCTCTGGTCGAGCAAAGCCTGGCTGAGCAGTGTCAGTTTCTCCATAAGCATCAAGCTTGCTCCTGTCGCCTCTCAGCTTCCATCTGGGCTTGTTGCTGCTGTGACAACATTTGCTGCTGCTGAAGGATGACCTGCCCAAACTGTTTCACAAAGTCCTCCATGCTGGCAGTCTCCTTTTTAATCTCTCCTGCAGCCTTCACCCAGGACATAGGAGAGGAAAAAAAAAAATGGGTATATGTCTCTTTAAGACTGTTTAACTTGAGTATGCCTGCATCCGAAGCACCATATGTGGGGAAGGTAGCTCGGTAGCAGCCGTAGTGCGGACCCAACCAGTCAGAGACAGGGATACAAAAGTGTAGTAAAACAGGTTTATTTAGAAAAAAAAACAAAAAAAAAACCCCAGCAAAATAAATAAACCTTCACTTCAGGCACAAAAGGAGCAAAATAAAATACAGCCTTAACTTCAGGCAAAAGGAAAACAAACAAAACTCCTGCTTGTCCAAGCTCTAAACTAAACAGTACAAAAATAACTATATGTATGGCTTACTATCAGCCACAAGAACAAACATCATAGCACGAAATAGTCTCACCAGACTTAGTGTAGCAGGACAGACCCAAACACCTCCTCTCACTCCCAGGATCTGCCCTGAAGTTCAGGCTCTGAGGCCTTTTATGGCCCAGTAACAAGCCTTAGGACCTACACCTGTGGCTGAGGTCTACTCAAGACCCGCCCTGGACCATACATATGTCAGAAACCTGGGGGAGATATACCGTGATTCCAGCACTCTGCCTGTCACCTTCTCACACCAAACTGGAGTGTTTAGAGGGAGAGGAATATGATCCTGCATATTATAAAGTAGAGCATAATAGTCCTTAAAGGAATTATCAATGTCTCTGGGATCTGTCAAGTGTACTCCGGTGGAAAGGTGCTTGATGTGTGGGATCCTCGATTTTACTGCTCTCGCTTTCAATTGTCGAGTCAAGACCCTGCCCGCCTTATTGCTTTGAGAGTAAAACTTAGCTTTTGATATAATCCTGCAGAAGAAGGAAATGTAGATGATGTCTAGCTTGGAACAGTAGCTCGGAAGTAGCAGGTTTAGGATTCGCCTTGTTGGTAGCTTCCAGGGCAGAGAGAGTTGACATAGCATTTTTGACAAGCTTTTGACATTCAACTTTGTCTCTGTGTGCAAGTTTGATAAAAGTTCCATGGATAAAAGCCTTGTGTGCATTCCATAGAGTATAGGGGTCAGAAGTGGAAGGAGAGTTGATCTGGAAGAAGTCCAGGAGATCCTTTTCGATCATGGTATGGTACTTGGAATAGCTCAAGAGGTAAGTATTATTTCTCCAAAGCCTAGTAGCAGAGGGTGGTATCTGCTCTTCCAAAATAAGAGTGATGGCTGCATGATCAGACCATGTGATTGATTCAATTGTGGTTCGTTTTGTACGTAGAAGGGTGTGTATGTCAACCAAGAACATATCTATGCGGGAGTAGGAGCCATGGGCTGCAGAAAAATATGTGTACTCTCTCAGCCGTATGTTGCGCTCGCCACACGTCATATAGGTTTTCCATGGATGGAAATTGGTTCAAGCAGGAGGAGGTGTGTCTGGTGGTGGTAGTCGAGTCCAATGAAGTATCTGAAAGCATCTCGTTGCAAGAGGTGAGTTTCCTGTGCACAGAATATATCCGCATGAAGAGAAAGAGCTTCTTTCCGCATGAAGGAACGTTTCTGAGGGCTGTTTAAACCTTGAACATTGAGAGATGCCAGCTTGAGCACCATGTTGATGTGTCAAGGCGAATGCACGGAGGATGTAGCCAACTCAGCAAGGTTGAGGATAAGGAGAAGAGGAGTTAAAGGCACAGGATGCTGGGAAGTAGTAAAAAACAAGCGAACAAACAGTTCAAAGACGTATGCAGGAACACTGTATGTTGTTCGGGGTAGTATTCGGAGGCTAGCCGGTTAACGTGTGAACGTAGAAAGGGTTGTGCACCAGAATGAAAGATTAGTAGCCAGTGAAGGCCTTCATTTGTGGTCTACGCCTAACGTGGGAACAAGGAATGGGGTCATCCGCATCTTGGAGGAGGGACAACGGCACGTTCCAAGATGACAGCAATGCCTTTCTCTGATTCAGGTTGTGGACAGTGAAAGTTGTCCCGTTTTTAGTTATAAGAAGCTTCACCGGAAAACCTCATCTATACAGTATTTTGCTTCTGTGAAGGGATGCTGTAATAGGGAGCAACTCCCTGCGGAGGCAGAGGGTAGTAGCAGAGAGGTCGGTATAGAGTTGTAGAGCTGCACCCACTACCATTTCTTTAACATGGAAGAAATGAAAACGTGGCAGGACATCTCGTGGTACTTTGTCTCCAAGGTGGCAATTATTTTATTTATTATGCTTACTTATATAGCGCCATCATATTCCGCAGCGCTTTACAGACATTGACAGTCACTGTCCCATATAGGGCTCACAATCTACATTCCCTATCAGTATGTCTTTGGAGTGTGTGAGGAAACCAGAGTACCCGGAGGAAACCCACGCAAACACGGGGAGAACATACAAACTCCTTGCAGATGTTGTCCTTGGCAGGATTCGAACCCAGGACTCCAGCGCTGCAAGGCTGCAGTGCTAAAAACTGAGCCACCGTGCCCTGGGCTAGTTAGTCTGTGCGCCCTATCAATGATGAGGTCTGTTGGTAATGAGTCAGGCAGTTGGAACTTGACAAAATCCTGTAGATAAGAATGTAAGTCAGCTGGTGCAATTTGTTCTGGAATGCCTCTGAATTTAATATTGTTCCAGCGGGAACAGTCTTATATATCGGCCACTTTAGCTTTAGGTTTCTCTAAGTTCTCTGCCAAGTCGTTATGCGCATCGATAACTTTGTTGTGAGAGGTAGCAAAATAGCCCATCCTGGTCTCAATGTGAGTTACTAGGCCATCCAGAGCGGTAACATATGATTGAATTGGCTGAAGTAGTTGTGACATTTCCGCCTGGAGGGAGCTGCGGAGGGCCAACAGTATATCTCTCAAGGTATGTTCGGAGGCAGGGCCATTTGTTGTGTGGAAGCTGTCTAGGCCGCCCATCGGGAGCTGCAAAGGGGCCTGGGAGGAAGTGAGTTCCATAGGTTCATCGGAGGTGTCAGGAGAGTCTAAGCGGGGCCTTTGCTTGATAGGGCTGGCACTTGGAGATAAGGAGTGCGATGAGGTTTATTTAGGGTCCATGAGGGCTTGAGATGTATTGGTCTGAAGTTTCTGCACTGCAGAGCAGATGTCCTCAGGAGGAGGGGGCAGGTGTAGCGCTGAGGTATCTACAGAGTGGTTAGGAGCAGCGTCATCCAGGAACTCTTCTCGATTCAGTGCAGTGGCTGTGGGTGATAGAGGTGTGAGATATTCTGTTTTTTATATTTGAAATTAAATAAAAATATATTTTACAAAAAAAATAACAAACCCGTTTCACTTACAGGTGTCCCCAAAACTGTCAGGACAGTCCAGGTTCTCTTCTGACTCCCAAGTGTGATCCTCATCAGAGAATCCTTTCCATTTATTTGCTTTATAGGGAGTCTGTCAGCAATAAATTTTATGTAAACCTAATCACAGTAACTTGTAGAGGTAATTCTACAGTTTCCAAAAATGTCTCTAATATTCTATAGTGGCACCGTATTTTCATATGAATTGATGTTTTATTCAAATCAAGGGAAAAGTGCTTTGCTCGGGAATCTAGAGCTGAGACCAAAGCCCAGGCAAGCATTTCCACCTCATTTGCATATGAATGTAATAGCGATTTACATGAAAATGGGGATACAAAGCTGAATAACACAGGCATATAAGGAAACTATAGAATCACCTCTTCAAGGTAATGAGATTAGGTTTATAACACATTTACTACTGACAGACTCCCTTTAACTAAGCAGCTTGTATCCACTGCCTACCAACTCAGCTCTTTATTTGTCATTCATTTGTCATTCATTCATTCATTCCTCCAATGCTATGATACTGTGGCATTTGCTCCCAAGAAGGGATGATATTTGGTGTCTTACTACAAATTCTTCATTTTCAACTGTCAGGCACACTGATAGTGTGCCACAAATTTATCTTGGAATTCTAACAGCTCAAATACAAAAATATTGCACTTGCATAGTAAAATATAATATTTTTATATTTTATTCTTTTCTATAAGAATGGAAACCTGAGAAAAAATGTTTTAATATGGCTATTGTTTTCTTAGCCTGATTAAATCTTTTAATTAAAGCATGTTACCCATTCAGCACAAAAACTACTTGGCACAAATAAAACTCAAGAAGCTAAGCCTTCCCATTGGTATTCACCTATGGGAAATAACTTGTATAATGAATGCTTGTGAGAATAAGCTTTTTACAGCATAAAGAGCATTGTCATTGTTGTGATGTTTGATCAACTGTATATATTAGTGTATAGTGGATTGTGTTGTCATTGAACACATGAACACATAGATGCAACCATGTTTTAATCTACTGTATTTTATCTATCTTCAGAACATTAAGTGATGTCAGAGAGTGAGGCAGGGGCACTTCTCCTACACAGCCAACATACAATATAAGTAATCACATTCTAAAAATTGATAAAGAACTCGTACTTCAACTCTTAAATACACATGGCCTGGAGAACACAGAATGTACCCCAGCACCCACATTGGAATAAATATACTTCTAAATATACTATGTTAAATTTTGTTGATGGCATTGTATTCATTTGCAAAGGTTCAGATGATGCTCTAGTAAGTTTTTGGAGGAAATTGGTCATAATGATTTTTTTCTTTCTTTTACACCCATTAGTAAATCTAGGAAATCTGAATTTCTTGGATTTGACAATATGGGTGGAAAATCTTCAGATTTTCAGTAAGAGGTGCCATAAGGAGGTGGACAGCAATAACTTTATTTTGAAAACCAGCTGCCATCTTCCAGTATGGCTTCATAAACCAAATATATGAGTGCGTCAAAATTGTACTAGAATTGATGATTATGTACAGGAAGCAAATCATCTTCTACTGAAGTTTCAAAATCGGAAGTATGAGAGGAAATGAAAGTAGAAATTATGAGTAAGCCCAGAGGGGAATTATCGAACCAGACTAACGGGGAAACTGTGGAATTGACAATGGAAAGATAAAGTTAAAAAATACCTATTATTACTTAATATCATGGAAAAGTGGGTATAGTAAAAAGGATTATTAAAAAATACTGGCCTTTTTCTCCAGAAAAGATAAGGTGAATTTTTGCCTGAAATTTCCAGATTTGTATTTAGAAATGCCCACACTGTGGGTAATCTGGTTTCTGCTCCCACTATTAGGGATACTGTTAAAGTTTGACAGTTAGAGAAAAATCGGTTACAAGGTAAGGAAGGTTTTAGAAAATGTAGTTACTGTCTTTCATGCTGTACAATGGATAGAAACATTTATCAATGTATCAAGAAAATAACTGATTATGATGGTCTGAATAGTTTTAAATTAAATGGATTTCCGACATGTACATAGTGACAAAGTGACCTCCTATATTTTCTAGATTCTTTACACACAGAGTGTTCTATTTCAAGTGTTTTATTTCTGTAAATGTTGATTATGGATTACAGGTAATGAAAACCAAAATCTAAGAAAATTAGAATATTGCAAAAAAGTTCAGTATTGTAAATTCAGTGTGTCACCTGCCAAGGTTTCCTAAGCCTTTAAATGGTCCCTCAGTCTGGTTCAGTAGGACACACAATCATGAAAGACTGCTGATTATGAATTGAATTACTGAAATGAATGAACGTTTCAAAGATATTCTAATTTATTGAGATGCACCTGTATGCTATAAAATGCCCATGTGAAAGTTGTATGTGGGCTGCACTAAAAGGCCCTTTATTCAAAAGAATACATAAACACTTAAATAATATTAGGAAAGGCTTTTTGGAGGTTCCCCTTTCTAGACATTTTATTGAAAAACATATTGGTGAAAAAAAGTGTGGATTTTATGGGTTTGGAGAAAGTTACCCAGGAATGAAGGAAAAAAAAGAGCCCTACCTTTGAACCGATAGGTCTCCCTAATCTCAGACCAAAGCCATCGGAAAATGGGAGCTCTGGAAGCAGGCAGGCCCTTGCAATGGCACTCAGGGAGAACGAGCAAAGCGTCCGAACAACAGAAAGGATCCATGAGGAACAATATAGACGCAAATCGCCTGGGCAACAACCGGGCAGGGAAGAGCAAGCACTCACATGGATGCCTGGGGACCGAGCAGAAAGAGGGCAAGACCAAGTCCTCAATGTGGAAGGAGGAAAACCATCCTAAGAAAAAAAGACTGTGGCAGACGGAGGAAAACCTTATCCTTGTGGAGGACCAGAAAGGGAGGCTGCAGAAAAAGGGCAGCCAATTCAGGACCCCTGCGTATGGAGGTAATGGCCACCAGGAACTCGATCTACCAGGACAGAAGACAAAAAAGGATATCAAAGACTCGAAGGGGGGAACCTGAAGCACCTTAAAGACGAGGTTAAGATCCCACGGCTCCAAGGGTTCCAAAGGAGCACAGAGTGGCACTCCTGTAGGAAAGTCTTTAAAGGGAAAAAGACTAAGACCTTGATCCAGGATACACTGGGGAAGATCCGATGAGAATCGTTACTCTCCCAAAGGTGGACGTAAGCCTTCCACATTTGATGGCAGATCTAAGCTATCTGGAATTTCCAGGCCTTGAGTAAGGTAGGATAACAAACTCTGAAAAAACCATGACGCCTCAAACCTCGAATTCAACAGCCACGCCATGAACGCAGCTGAGTCAAGGTTGGGTGGAACAGCGGTCCCTGAGACAGAAGGTCAACCAGCAGAGGAAGAGGCCAAGGAGCATCTGCCAACAGGAACATGAGAGCCATGTACCAGGTCCGGCAGGGCGAATCTGGTGCCACCAGGATAGCTTGAACCCCCTTGGTCTTGCGATTCTGGAGGACTCGAGGGAGAAGAGGAAGCGAAAAACTGAACTCACAAGAGCGTCAGCGGTGATGGCTTGAGGATCCAGAGACCTGGCAATTTAGCCGGGGACTTTGTGGTTTCGGCGGAGGTGAAAAAGGTCAACGTCTGTCACGCCACAGCGGGAGCACAGTTGAAGGAAGATCTGCTGATAAAGCGACCCTCGCCCAGAGCAATATTTTCTCGACTCAAGTAGTCTGCCACCCAGTGGTCAGAAAAAGGTTGACCACCAAAAGAGCTGGAACGTGACACTCCACCCAAGGAAGAGATTGTGAGGCTTCTACTAAGGCCACACGGCTCCTGGTGCCCCGCTAAAGTTCAAGTAGGCGACCATGGAGGAGAGGTCAGTCTGGACTGTGACCAGATGTCCTTGGAGAAGAGAGGTCCAAGGAGACAGGGAAAATAAGATAGCCCTGGTTTCCAGCAGGTTGAACCGGAGGGAAGAATCGGCCTTGGACCACAGGCCCTGAACAGTCAAAGCATCGAGGACCACTCCCCAGCCGGGGAGACTGGCGTCAGTGGGAATCACCTACCAACAGAGGGGAAGAAGGACTTCCCTTGAGAAATTCCTGAGGAGAATATACATTAAAAAATCTCTCGGAGAACAAGGAGGAAAGAGAACCAGGCAGATGAGGCTGTCCGGAGATTTGTCCCGGCAGGTCGGAATCGTCAAGTGGAGAGGACAACAGAGTAAGTGAATGAAAGGTACACCCTAGTAGGTCATCATGCGCAAGACCCATATGCCAAAACGAAGAGAGCAAGGAGAGTACCTCCGAAGGTTGGACACATCGGACCTCAGGATCTTGGCCTCCGGGAGGAGAATCACACCCTGGAGCGTGTACAGGATCATGTCCCGGATTCCATGTGCTTAGAGGGCATGAGACATCCTCATTGATGAGCCTGCAGAACCGGGCGAAGAAGGACCAAGGTGAGCCACAAGCTGGTTAGATTGTCTGATCTGGAGGGGTTTCACCAGGAGGTCGTCCAAGTCTGGAAACACGACAACAACTCTGGTGCGGAGGAAGGCCATAAGAGATGCCATCACTGAAGAAAAAAACCCAGAGGGCAGAGGCCAGCCCAAAGGGGAGAGCGACAACTGGAAAGGTCAAGGATCCAACGCAAAACGAAAAAAGAAACCGCTGACGGCACAGCGCGATGATGTAGATGGATGAAGAATTCGCCCATCTAAAGGGATGCCACCACAGACTGCATAGACTACAGCGGAACTTGCAGACATGGGTGAACCTGTTGAGCCCTTTCAGGTCCATGATGGGACGAAGGAAGCCGTCCTTCTTGGGAATGGAGAACAGGTAGGAATAGTAACCCAGGATACACTCTGAAGCGGGAATGGAGACGCTGACTCCCTGCTGCTGGAGATTGGAGACATCCTGGATTGCCTGACGTAGGGAAGGCAAAGAGACTCCAGTGAAAGCTGGAGTAGCCGGACGATACCACCTATCAGGCCCAGGACCCACTTGAGAGGCCCAGAGGGGAAAAAACTGCATGCCGAGGAGGGCTAGGAAGAGGAAAGCCTGGACGACTTGGTGCAGAACCCCCAGGGTGGCCTGGACTTGAAAGAAGTTTTCTGGAACAGGAGAACAGCTGACACATAGGATGCCTCTGAGGGTGGAAGAATCTATTCCCCCATGGCCTCAGGGATAAGCTTCTCGACAACTTTAACAAAAATTCGTCCCAGGTCGACCTAGAAAGGGAGAAGGGCTGCGTTCTCCTTCTTGGAGGCGGACTCAGTATTCCACAACGAATCCAAACAGTATGGCGGATAGTTACTGCGTTGGCGGCCACCTAGGCAGATTTGGGAAGGTCCTGGAGGGAAGCTGAATAAGGGAGGTTTGACTGAAGCTGTTTGGCCCAGGAAAAGCAGGCTTTGCTGACTCAAGAGGAAGCGAAGGAAGGCTGCAGGGAGAAGCCAGCTACTACGAAGGCCACCCTGGCGAAGGAAGCCACCTTCTTGCAGCAATACAACAGCCAGCATTTAGGACAATGCAATGTATCAATTCTGCATTGCAAACCATATAACAGAAGCGATCCGATCTCGCTCCGAGGGATCACTGACGTAGGCAGAGTCCACTGAAAGCAGAATAGAAGCCTTGGAGAGCCTAGCTATCATGGGATCCACCGTGGGAGGCTCTTAATGATAGGAAGGGACACATGGGGTGGCTCACTGACAAGATTTCAAAACAGGCCGGCTTGCGCTTACTAGTTACTGATATATAAGTACCGCACGCTAATCGATTGCACCACTGGAGCAACTTGCTTCTATTCCTCGGATGTTCATCATTGCCAGCCAGGGAGTGCTAGAGACATGTGTCACAGCATAGCCTGGCAGAACTGCCTGAGCTCACCTTCCACTTGGAGACACACAGGTCAAGGGAAGGGATGTCCGACTTCCTAGTAGAAGACAGAGGATGGTCCAGGGAGAAGCCACTGTGCCCTAAAGATGTGATCAAACACCCAGTGGCAGAAGGAGATGTCCACTTGAGAGGATGGGTCCGGGTCCTCAGAGATCTGTAGGGTATCTCTACTGCATGGATGAGCTCCCACGTAGCAGCAGATATTGATGAGCCTAACTGAGGCTCCATGTCAAAGTCAGAGGCATCCCCAGGTAAGTAGCAAGGGGAGGCAGGGATCCGCCTGTGGGGGTGGAACCGCGAGCTGAGTCCCTATCTGGGGAGTGCCCAGAGGAAGGGGTGGAGGACTGTGAACTGTAGGAAGACTTCTTGGTCCTTTTGAGGGGATGGCTCCTGGAGCTGCGACGGGAACTATGAGGGTATCCAGGGAGATCCCTAGAAGCCGCCGACTGAGCAGCGATCTGGGAAAGCAGCCATTCCAAGTTTCCAGCACTGACTAGTTAAGTCTGGTAAGGACACCATGGCCAAGGTGAGGGAGGCTTCCCAATCCAGGGATGGATGAATCGGAGAGGGGCCAGAAGGTTCCTGACTGGCTGAGGTGGAAGGCAGAGAGAGCACATGGGCTCAGGCTGTCCGCACGGCAGCTGTTTTTGATACAGCGGGCGCATGTATAAAAACGTGACGGAACCAGAGGGTCCGGAGTGTGAGTGACAAAGCAGAGGGGGCCCATGGAAATTAGGGGTAACCCAGGGGGTTAGCCTACCAGATTGCAAAAGATGCCCGCTCACCAAAGAGGGGGACACAAAGAGGGCTCTGCAGGTGCAATGTCTCCCAGGGAGCTGTGAGGAGAGTAAGAGGAATCCCCGCTGTCCCAGCAAGCCAAAAAGACAAGAAGCAAATAAAAAGTGATTCTGAGGAGAGCAAAGTCCTTCCCCTGGTAATACAGGCTCAGTAGCTACTGGGCAGGCTGGATGGCTTGCCAGGACAGCCCCCTGGCCAATGGAAGGCCCCAGGTGGAGTCTGGATGCCAAAAAAGCCCAGGAAAGGGGCGAGCCTAGTTGCGGCCTAGTTCCCGGCCAGGCCTCGAACTCGCGTAGAAACGCGGCCGGCCGCGAGGCACCATTGGTGGCGAGGCTGCGAACTCCGGAAGGCCCGACGGGGGCCTGGGAAAGGTACCGGAGGCCAGGAAAGAGGGTCCCCACACGAAGGGGGGGGGGGAATCCGGGTGTCCCCACGATGGGGGCCGCTCGGTAGGAGCAACCAGAAGGCCCAAAAACGCCCCAGAAAAAAAAAGGGGCTTATTTGCTAAAATTTAAGGCCCAACTCTGGGGGTCCCTGTGATGCCCCCTAAAGAGGACTCATGCTATTTTCCCCCAGGGAGAGGCACTGCGAGGCTGAGTGGGGCCTGAGGTGGAGAAGGAGAGGGCTGAGGTAACTTTCATACTCACCTGTCTTCTACTCTTCTACTCTTCATACTCACCTGACAGGCGTCTTCAGGTGCCGCAGGGTCACCACCTTGGTAGACCACGCACGTGGGAGTGGGGCCACCCGTACTCCGGCCGCTGGTGCGACGAGTGGTGAGTGGGGACTAGGTGACCGGTGAAACACTCTTTTCCAGAGCGCTGCGCCCTCAGGAGGGTACGACTAATGTGGCGTACATGCTGAAGACCCCCTGCACCTGAAAGAAAAGTAAAAATAAAAACGATGTAAGACAGAAGACCTGAGTCAGGTCGTGTCTGCCTCCAGGCAGGGTATAGCCTGGAGGTGGAGCCAGCAGCTTTCTTTTACCTAGTGTCTGTCTCCTAGTGACCAGGTCTATACCCATGGTGCTGTGTCCCCCAGTGAAATAAGCAAGAAAGTTAAATTTGAAAAACAAAATTCAAACAAGGAATTGTATGGACTTTAACTATCCTCGGAAGGGTTAAAAATTGTCCTCCTTATGTTAATTGGATAATTGTTTTTGGATAAAGGGTAGAAAGGTCTTCATGAAGATTCAACTATATAAAGCAGCGCTGCATTTCCCTGAGGAAGAGAACCAGTCCTCTTAAAAAGCTTTTGAAACACTGTACTACTCTTTAGCCTTTCTAGGAAACCACAGTTCATGCAATTTGTGACTTCATATGATACTTATAGAGGGGAACACTATATGAGAACTTTATCCACCAGTCGGGGCAAGTCCTCCACAGTTTAATTGTGTGGCTTTTGGACTAAACTTTCCTGGGATTCTGAAAAGAAATCCCTTGTGGTTTGCAATAAAAACACTATTTGAGGACACAACTTTGAAAGAAGCAGACTGAAAACAAAGCAGGACTAATGTGCGCATCCAGCAGGATATCATACTGACATCACCATTCAGGTTAGAGTTATGCTTATATTCCATCTTAGCTTATTTTTCCAGTCTTTGATACAGTAGTCCACAAAGGAAGTATATTTATTCCAAGTATGAAAAGTACTTTGAAAACTTGCTGTTATGTTTAGTGAAGTTCAGTTATATTAATATTAAATGCATACCCAAAGTTTCACTTTAAAGGGTTGTTTGTCATGTGGAGTTTCTCAAGGGATTCCCCTTTAAAGAAGACAATTCACAGACATCCAAATTTTGGAGATATAAATGCTTAAAACTTCACTTTTAATAGTACCAACTAAAAAATGAATAACCCAACCCTCATAGGGCAAATAGTAATAAAATCCACTAATGCCATCATCACAGAGCAGAACCATAAATAACTATGCACAATTTGTGCAGTAACCATAGATCCCTTTAAATCCCTATAATGAAACCTCAAAATCATGAATAGGAGATCTCCCAGATGTAAGCAAATGGATCTCTGGAAACTAGCTGAACTGCCTATAAATATATCCAGCCATGACGCAGGTTGAATCAATTCGCCAAAATATTATCTCAGATGAAAAAATGTTTAGAAACCAGCACGCCTCATATATCCTGAGACTACTGGCCTAATGCCACGCCAACAGGACTCAGAGGGACTAGGTCTCATAACCAAAAGGCAAATAGGATTCAACACTGCAACTGACTTAAAATAACTAACTCCTCAATGTGTAAATAAACTTCCCAATGCGTTTCCTCAACCAGATTCATTAGGGGCAAATATCAAATACAAAAATTTTTCTTTATGAGCAGTAAAAATTGCTATTCCAAGATGTCTTAGCAGAAAAACATGGCGTGACTGCTCTGATAATGGCAGTCCCGATATAGCCTCTTAAGCGCCCTTATAAATAATCCTACTCCTCCCAATGGGACTGCAAAGCCAATTGCCACACATGTATCTCACACACCTCCTCAATACCCCAAATGAGAACAGCCAGTCACGCTGTCTCTCACACCCGACGTCATGTAATACCTCCTCTCATATCCCATTGGCCAATTTCAGGTATTTATATTTGAAGAGGGCGTATGTGATATATCTAATATTTACATGTACTGTTCCTGGTATATGAATGCCAAATTATATCGTATGTGAGTGTCATCCCCGTTATAGGTTGGTTCTTTGTAATATGAGGCCTACGATTCCGAATGGATGGCGGAACTATCCCCCGAAACAAGAGGGGAAGGTCCCATATGATGCATATGGTGATAGATTATATCGTATTTTAGTGTTGTCCCCGTCATAGGTTCTTTGAAATATGAGGCCTACTTGTTCCGAATGGACGGAGGGCGGAACTATCCCCCCGCAACATGAGGGGGAGGTCCCGTATGACGTATATGGTGATTAAGAGCGTGATTGGCCAGCGGGACATGGGAGTTGCCGTATGACGTCTGTGACGGTGAATAGCGTGATTGGCCAACGGGATATGAGAGGAGGTACTACATGACGTCAGGTGTGAGAGACAGCGTGTCTGGCTGTTCTCATTTGGGGTATTGAGGAGGTGTGTGAGATACATGTGTGGCGATTGGCTTTGCAGTCCCATTGGGAGGAGTAGGATTATTTATAAGGGCGTTTAAGAGGCTATATCGGGACTGCCATTATCAGAGCAGTCACGCCATGTTTTTCTGCTAAGACATCTTGGAATAGCATTTTTTACTGCTCATAAAGAAAAAATTTTGTATTTGATATTTGCCCCTGATGAATCTGGTTGAGGAAACGCATTGGGAAGTTTATTTACACATTGAGGAGTTAGTTATTTTAAGTCAGTTGCAATGTTGAATCCTATTTGCCTTTTGGTTGCGAGACCTAGTCCCTCTGAGTCCTGTTGGCATGACATTAGGCCAGTAGTCTCAGGCTATATGAGGTGTGCTGGTTTCTAAACATTTTTTCATCTGAGATAATATTTTGGCGAATTGATTCAACCTGCGTCATGGCTGGATATATTTATAGGCAGTTCAGCTAGTTTCCAGAGATCCATTTGCTTATATCTAGGAGATCTCCTATTCATGATATTGAGGTCTCATTATAGGGATTTAAAGGGATCTATGGTTACTGCACAAATTGTGCATCATTATTTATGGTTCTGCTCTGTGATGATGGCATTAGTGGATTTTATTACTATTTGCCCTATGAGGGTTGGGTTATTCATTTTTAGTTGGTACTATTAAAAGTGAAGTTTTAAGCATTTATATCTCCAAAATTTGGATGTCTGTGAATTGTTTGATTGGAGAAGAGATAGATTATCTTTGATAAGTCAGTGAATTGATTCCCTTTAAAGAAGACAATCACCAACAAATTTCAGTTCAAATAATTCACCTTTACCCCTCTTCACATACAGTGGCACAACTTGATGGTTACAATACTGTGATGATGCAGAAAATCTTAACATTACATACAACGTGACGCTGTTGCTTAATGTTACTAACTTTATAATCTAACAATAACTGATTCTCTCTCAAATTCAGGTTACTGTTAACTCCACAGGAACCCCACCCATGGGTAGAATTCCTGTCTTGTATCTAGTACATGGCCTTCTCAAACTCAGGACCTATTTTCAAAAACCCTTATCATACCACCCCTTCCACAAATGACACTGTACAACTGAACTGGACAAACTGGGTCACACCTTGGGCCTCCAGGTCCCTACTACAACTCCTCAATTATCCCTACCAAACATCCATGCTTTCTCTGGTTTCCTTAGGGCTGATATCTCTTTCACAGCCCCTGCAGACACTTCCAGACCTAATTTATACAGCTAAAACTACCCTCATCCACAACCAGACTTTCCTAGCTGTAGACAAACAAAGATATCATTGTGTTAGATCACTGCCTGCTTCCATAGCAAACTTCCAGGCTTTGCTTGGTAAAATAGCCAAAATTATTTACCTTCAGAGACTCGCTCAGGCACATCAGATATATCATTGCATAGCTTTCCACAGGGCTAGCATTATGCCTCCCAACTTACAGAATATTGCCAACTCTTCAACAGGAAAGCCGCTCCAATTCTCTGAGGACCAAGTCTTTATTTTCTGTTGCCACTTCCCAGGTGTACGGGAGTCATAGTTCCTCTATGTAGTGCATGTAGATCATCTGCACTCTCTTTGGCTACCCAATCTCTCCCTTTTATCCTCTTTCATCTGTTTGTACTTTTTATCTGTTCATGTTATTATATTTATTTTAAAAAATTAAAATTTCAGAAAAGGGCGTTTCAACATGTTATTTGGTTTAATGGCTGGAGTCAGAACTGCAAAGATTTTTAGGATTGTCTGAAAAATAGACTATACCAAGGGAGGAAAAAGTCACCAAAAATACTTTAAAAATATGTTTAAAGTGGACCTGTCACCGGTTCTCAAATGTCCAATACCATGTATTATCTGTCAATCCCGAGCATTTTGGTGTTTTGTTTATCTAAATCCATTTAGCTGTTCCAAAGCTATAAGCCCTGTTAGTGTTTATGGAGATATTAGCCATGGTAATATTGCATGACATACAGCACACAGAGACACCTCCTGCCTGGAAAAATAGAACCTAGTTTACATAAGCACTAACAGGACTTACATTTTTGGACAGGTTGAATGGATTTGGATAAACAAAACAAAATGCTTGGGGTGACAATGTTATCATGCAATGTTATTCTAACGTAATAGAATAATGTAAAAAATGGGTCTTTTTCTGGGGACACATTCCCTTTATTGAGATTTACGTGAAGAGAACTAAAATAGTGGAGCTGAAAGAGTGACTTTGCAAGGGGAAACTAGGAAGAGGTCAAAGTGCTAAAACTTTACTGTGGCCCCTTCAATTTCTGGATCATTGGTGTTCCAGGAGTAAGACTCTTACCAGTCAGAAAGTGATGGCATATCATATAATCATCTCCTAAGAAGAAAAGGAAACACAATGTATATGTCTTGATCGGACATAAATAGTGTTAGTTTTAGACATTGTAGTTCCATCTTAAAGAGGTTATCTGGGATTATAATACAGAGTTCCACCTCATCTTCTCAGGAAGTGACATCATATCCATTGGTGACATGACCATTCTGAATGTGAACGGACCTAAGTTTCAATACCAAGTACAGCCACTATACAATGTATGGTGCTGTGCTTGGTAAGTAGTGAAGAGGCCACAGCAATCAGTATCTTAGTCCCAGACAACCCCAAGTCTTACAGCATACATACTATATAATATTTAATGCAAGTGAACACCAGAATATATGCAGTTTGCAGTGAATTGTCAGAATTCCAGAGGTGCTAGAGCTAGCTTCCACTGTTAATTAATAGTATAGCATACCCGAGTGTGGTACTATATTGCATTTAATCAGCATCGATTTTAGCGCAAGTTGAAACATAATAGGGGTTCTAAACATAGCAAAAAATATAATCTGAAATGAAGTTCTAATTCTTGTTTGAATGGGGGAGGAGATCTAGACTGCAAGTGCTGTGAGGACCAATAACGGGTGCACTTTACTCACTCACACAGATAATTCTGATGTTCTGATTCTTTTGACTAAACTAAATCAAGGAATTGTTTGTAGTTTTTACAGTGTAGACTCATTAGGCATAGTACAATGTTACACAGAGATAACGGTATACCTATGTTATACAACTCTTATGGAAAATATTTTTTGTCAACTTTTTAATGCTCTGTCAATTTTTTCTAATGCATTATTCAGCTTATTACTTTTCATAGGGCCAGTTAGTTACTCAGTTAGATAGATTTAATACAAACAGACATAAAATAAAAGAGTCAAGAGTGAAAGCTATCATACTATGATATAATTGATGCAGCATGAACACAGGGAAATAAAATGAAAAACTCAATAGGCTGAATTCCTTATTTCATATTCACAGCCTTTCAGCCAAACCTAGTCACAACCTCTGTTTTTCTGTCTTTTCTTCTTTGCTAGATTCACACACTCTACACTTCCAATTGCTTTCGCCTGAAGCAGTTGACATTTACCCCAGCTAGATAATCGAGGAATAACATTTGCGTTACAGTTTAACATGACCCCTGCTTCTACAGCTCTTTTTAGATTACCTTCCAAAAAATGTTTGCTGACAATGTAGTGATGCAGAGGGTGGAGGAGAGGGTGGGGGTAGAGGGGATAAGAAAAAAGGAAAGCTTATTATTGTAACAGCACAGTCAATGTCATGAGAAGCTGCAATGCCCTTTTCAGTTCTGGGTGAACTACTATTAAGGAAAAGGTATTAAAAAGAAGGACGATTGAGATGCGTACGACACACAGGTTAAGAAAAAGCAAAGGTTAATGGATTGACTGTTACTTGTGTATGAGGCTTAAGTGTTGCCCTGTACACAAGGGGATTGTGTCTGCATTTTTTTCCTAAAGGAAACCAAATTAAAGGCCTAATATATTCACACAACAGAGTGATGGTCTTTTTGATAACCAAGGACAAATGCTAATTTAAGATTCAAAAAGCTGATATTTGACAGGAAAAATCCTTCTTTTTTATGTCTATTTCCATGCTTTAACATATAATTTATGCATTTAATACTACGTAAATGATAACAGATACATTAATTTCTAAATACAGTGTGTGAGTCATTTATAATCAGAACAAAATTATAGTACAACTACTGCACATGGGTATGGGTTAGCTTTTTTATCACTTCCAACTCACATAGTTCATATCCAGAACATGACTTTTCTTTAACTTGTCCAGATGACAATTGTTTAATGTGGTTAAATTGTGCTAGTTTTGTAAAACGCTCAAAAAGTAAATTTGTATGCATAAATAGTTACACACAATGCAATACATAAAATGTTTTACTTTGACGCTATCAATTTGGAAGTAAGGCATAGTTACTATACATCACAGGGTGACTGCAATGAAAAAATGTCTGTATTGGCACGCCACTTGGTGCCCTCTTTTCAGTATAATAGTTTAGAAGCATAAACTACCATAGTAAATTCAAGAGATGATTGCGTTTGACTGTCCTCCAGGCCATAATGTGCAATCTTTCTTGATTTTTAAAATAAAAATATGCACTTCCATTTCATTAACGTCATAAAGCTAGTGGTTGATAGCATATTTGTTCCTTCTGTAGCAATTTGTTTTTTTTTTGTCTTTTACTCTACAATCAAAACTGCCCATACATGTGAAATTTTAGACTGTTCAAGGGTCCAATTTTGCCATTTAGAAAATGTCCCTTCATAAACCTGTGACAGTTGTTCCATACAGCCGACCCCCAATTAAATTCCAACTGAGTAAAATAATTTTTGTTGGAAATTTTTGCTTGTTTGTAGTTGGAATCACCTATGTATGGACATAACTGACAGAAGTGGGCAATTTTGTGTATTATGAGAATGTATCTTTCAAAATATGGTCTGATCAAAACCCCTTTGAGTTGTGTTGAACACTTGAGTAACGAACTTGTGTTTTGTATCACATGTGTATTATGTGTGTGTGTGTCATATTCCCCCCATGTAAAAAAGTCTGTAATAAACCCTTTTCAAATGAAATTATTTTCATTTGAACTCATTTATTAAACTTTTAAAAAAAAAAACTTTGATATTTTAGAAAATGGTTATTTTTAAAAATTGTTAATTTTGTGTAAAATAAGTTTTTTTTAAAAAATAAATAAATAACGAAAAAAATCTAATTGGCTGTTTACATATGGGTTACCAGAGTTTATTGTTCATTGTACTCCAATAACACCTTTTTTGGCACATGGAGCCCTGGGAGCTTTAAGCTGGCCATACACATTAAACTTTAGTTGACCAAAATGATTTTGGGCATTTCGGTTAATCAACTGCCAAAAACTGTTTGCAGTGGCCATAATATATATCCAACATGTTTGGAAATGTTCATCTGTCTGTCGGCTGACACTAAAAGTGTCTCATATAATTAGCTTAATTTGACTGATCATTTGTGAATTTATGCAGACTTAGAGCAATTTGCCCCAACTGGAAAATTTAGTTCTTTATATTGAAAGTGGGATAATATGTAAAAGCAATCCAGCCATTGATTGATCAGTTGCTTTTTATCTTATATTTATGGCTAGCCTTAAACTGGCCATACATATGAGATGTATCTTAGCCTGCAGAAGAATCTGTGGGGCAAATCAAGTATTGGGGCTGGAGTTTGGAGGTTATAGCTATTTTCCCCTTCGTTGGTACTACATCATGAGATTGCATTTGTGTCTGGCTATTATGCTATATTTTGTCTCTTTATTGTGATGTGTGCCTTTTTATATTTAACCTAGGATATACAGTATTTTAAAGCAATTTATCAGTCTGGTCTTACACAAATACAAACACACACACACACACACACACACACACACACACAAAGATGTATATAATCCAGAAAATCAAAGATATATATATATATTTCATATATCCAGAATTTAGCAGACCTCTGTTGGGATGTATTAATTGCAAAATGAGCTCAAAAGCTCAGACATTAATGTATCCACAGACAGGGGCGCAGTATAATATCAAGTATCTCTTGACCAGTGACAACAGAAGTTTGCATACACTATATAAAAAGACATGTATAGTATGCATGTTTTTCTCACTATCTGACTTGAAATCAGAATAAACCTTTCCCGTTTTAGGTCAATTAGGATTACCAAAATTATTTATATTTGCCAAAGGCCAGAATAATGAGAGAGGGATCATTTTTAAGGCATTTTTATTACTTTCTGCAAAGTCTAAAGTTTACATACATTTCATTAGTATTTGGTTAGTACTAATTAGTGGTAGAGACCTCTATCTTTTTGTGGTCCATCTAAATGAACCAGTGTTTGCCTGTGATTGCAGATACTCAGTTGGGTCCATTTCTGTTTCAATAATTTTTATTACATTTTCAAAAATATGACACATATTTGAACTTTCCATCTCAAACTTCAAAACTTGTAAAATACAACATTCGTCTGAAAAATAAGGAGAACATACACAGACAAAACAAGCCACATAAGGAAAAGGACGAGGAAGTGGGGGGGAATGCAGGTCTAACAAAAGTAGGAATAAACATCCACAATTTATTTATTTATTTACTTGTTTATTTGGCAAGATGGGATTGGCCGTTAACCGGACTGAACCAGGTCCTCTAGATATGGGAAACAGCCAAGTAACAGATCGGAGAGCTGACACTCACGCCTCAAAGTGTAGCAGTAATGACACAGAGCAAAGATCCATTAGAGGAGGAATGCGTCCCCCTGGTCAGCCGAATAGCTCATCCACGGAACAAATGGGCTAATTAACAAATTAACCAGCTACGCAATAACACGTTCATACGAGTGAGTGGTATCAATAAGTATCAACAGGTCTTGCAAGGAAGGGGGCAAAGGTTGTTTCCATTTTCGAGCAATAACCAATTTAGCCATCACCAAAATCTTACAGGCCAGTTTGCGATGGGGAGGAGGGAGCACGTCCATCTCTAAATTAAGCATAGCTAGGTGGGGAGTCCGGAGCATAGAGCACCCCAGAAGGCTGTCCAGAAGGTCGAAAACTTCCTGCCAATAATTAGCAAGATGCGGCCAACCCCAAAAGTTGTGCAACAACGTACCCACTCCCCCACATAGCCTCCAGCAAAGAGAAGAATTAGGAAACATTTGATGAATTCGAGCAGGGGGAAAATACCACCTAAGAACCACCTTATATGCCGTCTCCACATGAGAGCTACAAGCTAGGGAAGTGCGGAATAAAGCAAAGGCCTTCTGCCACTCCTTAGGAGTCCAGGACTTTTCGAGATCTCTCTCCCAAAGACGGATAGGGTAAGTCTTCTGGAAGGAGGATCGAGGGTCAATAGAATAATAAATCGGCCTAAGACCTTTCCGAGATGAACGTAGTAGGAAAAAGATATCAGAGTTGCATCTTACTCGGAAACAGTCATGTTTTTGTAGGCAATGACACACTTGAAGGAATTTATAAAAGTCATTCTTAGGCGATTCAAATTCTGCAGAAAATGATGCAAAATCTCTTAGGTTCCCATCTTGAAATAGTTGAGAAACAAAATGCACACCCTTTGCGACCCAGCTCTCCAGCCTCAAGGAAAGGATCATTATAGAGAACACTCTGAACAGAATATTGGATCTATCTAGCAACTCTGAACTACATGCGTGAGAGTGAGCATATTTCCAAGTTGCTACAGAGTATCTAGTAAAAGGTGAACAAGAGTAGCTATCCACACTAATCCAGAAAGAGGCAAAAAGTATTTCTCGATACTCCGTAGCGGGAAAATAAGACTTTCAATGTGGATCCAGTGGAGCTCTTCCTCCCTAGACAAGCCATTCGCTACCAAAGAGACCAAAGTAGCAATATAGTACCCATGTATATCAGGTACACCTAGACTGCCAAGGTTACCAGCTCTAGTCAAAATCTGGTGACCTAGGCGGGGTTTCTTGCCCACCCAGATAAATCTAGTGAGCAGACCGTTGACCATTTTAAAAAAGAAAGGGGGTAAGGCAATAGGCAAGGTGCGGAAGAGGTATAAAAGACGGGGAAGGAGAAGCATCTTAAAGGCCGCAATTCTACCCAGCCAGGAAATCTCCGTCAAGCCCATCCGGTCCGTCTCGGTCTGTAGGAGGGGAGAGTAGTTCGCTAGATATAGTGAGGAATGGGCAGGAGTGAGTGAAATCCCCAAGTATTGAATATTGTCAAATCTCCAGTCAAAAGGATAATTTTGCTGCAGAAGGGTAATTTCCAGTTCGGTAAGATTTAATGGAAGGATTTGGGTCTTGGCTATATTTAATTTGTAGTAGTATAAAGAACTAAATAATTCAATTAATTCAAGAGAGGCCGAAAGGGACGGACCCGGGTCATTGAGAGACAAGATAATGTCGTCAGCATAGAGTGAGATGACATGAGAATGACCCGCCACCATCACCTCCCCAAAACCAGGATGTGCTCTAAGAGCACATGCTAGGGGTTCAATAGAGAGGATAAATATTAGTGGGGACAAGGGGCAACCATGTTTGGTACCATTAGTGATAGCAAAATGAGTAGATAAGGCTCCATTAACAAAAACTCTCGTGGAGGGTGCGGCAGTTATGGCTGATAAATACGGACCACCCATACCCATCCGTCTTAAAGAAGGTGAACGACCAGTGAATGCAATCGAACGCCTTCTCAGTGTCAAGTGCCAACATCACCGCTGGAAGCTTACCTCTCTCTATGTGATGCAAAAGGTTCAGTACTCTCCTAGTGTTATCAGGGGCCTGTCAACCAGCGACGAAGCCCACCTGATCAGGAGAAACTAAAAGGGGGATCGGTGGGGCCAGTCTTCTAGCCAAAAGTTTTGTGTATATCTTAACATCTGTATTCAATAAAGAGATGGGGCGGAAGTTTTAGGGAGAATCTGTAGATTTCCCCGGTTTAGGGATCGTGACGATCAGAGCCTCCTGATTCTCCTTGGGAAACGAGCCCAATGACATCGCCGAGTTAAAGAATTTTGTCAAATGGGGAAGTAGGATAGGGGAGAAGGTTTTATAGTAGTCATTTGTCATGCCATCTGGTCCAGGAGATTTCCTACCGGGGAGAGAAGCAATTACTTCAGCTATCTCCTCTGCAGAGATGGGCCTGTCAAGATGTTACGCCTGCGAGGAGGAAAGGGAAGGTAGATGGAGGGAGTCCAAGAAAGCTGAAATAGCTACATCAGTGGGTTGTGGAGTAGAAGGGTCATCACGAAGATTATAGAGGTCAGCATAATATCTGCTAAACTGATCTGCAATGTATGAGGGACTGACCAATTTATCTTTAGAGACCGGGTCAAGAATGAAAGGGATGCGAGACCTAAGGTGTTTTTACTTTAGTTTAGTCGCCAACAGTTTGCCCGCACAATTTCCCTGAGAGTAGTACCTAATCTTAAGTTTTTTCAAGGACTTTTCATAATCAAATAACAATAAGTCATGCAGGTGCTGCCTAGCGAGGAAGAGCTGCTCCGCGTTATACGGGGAGGGATTAGATTTATTAAGCTGTTCCTTAAACTTAAGGTCTCCCAGGAGGCTAGAGAGCTGGGCCTGCCGAGACTTCTTAACTACATGTCCCAGTCTAATGAACGATCCCCGTATGTAGGCTTTATGCACATTCCATAAGGGGACGATCCCAACTTCAGGGTTGTCATTATTTGCAAAATAGTCTCGAAGGTCTCCCTCAATGGAAGCTCTATACATGGGATGGGATAGGAGAAAAGAATTGCATCTCCAAAGGTAGGTCGGGGAGGAATGGCCAGGCTCATCCACCGTAAGGGTGACCGGAGCGTGATCAGACCACTTTATCACATCAATCGCGGACCAAGAGGCCGCTGAGAGCCAGAATCTGTCTACCAAAAACATATCAATTCTATAATAACTGTTATGTACCTGTGAGTGGTAGGAGTAATCCCTCTCGGCACTGGTCTGGTGGGCTCTCCAGACATCATATAAATCATTAAGGTCTAGAAAGGTCTGCAGTGAGGGGGTCCCCCCTGCGGGACGAGGAAGATGAATCCATAGACTGGTCCACCGTCAAATTGAAATCTCCGCAGAGGAGGAGACCCCCCTGCCTAACCCGAGACACTAGACGCATAACCCTATTAAGCAATCTAAGTTGGTGAGTGTTAGGTGCGTAGACTGAAACCAAAGTGCAGAGAACATTATTAAGATGGCCCACTAGAATTACGTATCGACCCTTAGGATCAATCCTCTCCTCTAACAGTTGGAAACATATCGTATGTTTAAAAGCAATTAAAACACCCCTAGATTTAGAGGAATAATGTGACTGAAATATTGTGGGAAAGCTAGAGTTACGGATCCTGTGTGCGTCCTTGCTAAGTAGGTGAGTCTCCTGGACGCAAAGTACGTCGCAGGAGAGAGATCTTGCCTCAGACCATAAAAAGGAGCATTTGCTAGGGCAATTTAGGCCCCTAACATTAAGGGAAGCAAAGGTGATAGCCATGACGCCCAGAGAGCCGCAAGCTCAAAGCCGACTTACCACCCCCACGAAGAGAGGCGAGCCCGCAACGTTCTGCAACAGAGGAACAGCCATTAACCTCCTGCCCAAGTAGCAAGAGATAATACACGACCTGCAAAGAAAAGAAAGGGTAGAAACACAGAGGGAGGGAGGGAAGACGCAAGACAAGAGACAAAAATCAAAGGTGAAAATGCATTGTCCATGGACTACGTAAGACGAGCAACATTCGCCTATAACGGAATGGGGGATGGAACAGTCAGTCTCAAAAACCGAGCCGCAGGGGCCGATATCTCTAGCTGAACTTGGGACCGGAACAAAAGGGAGAAGCCAGGTCACCCATCAGAAGGAGGTGTGCCACAGATCCTTAACACAGGAAGGAGCAGCTTTAGGAACACTTTCCAGTTCCGGGAGTCGAACATTTCATCTTTTAAGAAATTTACAGCCATCTTCTAGGGATTTCAACACGTAAAGATCCTCTTCATGCAAAACGAGAAGACGGATTGGAAAGCCCCATCTGTACTTGATCTGGTTATCTCTCAATATGGCCATGATCGGGGCCAAGAGTCACCTTTGTTGTAAAGTAGCAGCTGACAAGTCTGAAGTCGGCAGGCCCTCTAAAAAATCAGGAGGTGGTGAGGGATGGAATGGGTCAGAAGAACCATGGCCTACCTGTCCAGCAGGAGAGGGCCCAGAAGAGAGACGTTGGCGCTGTTTGCGCGGGCTTCTAGAGTCATGCGAGGCCAGAAAGCGGCCAGCATCCGCAGGCCTCCCCGAGTCAAGTGCACTCGCTGTGGAGGTCTCACCATCAGACGCAGGACTGAAGGGTGTGGAGTTGTGGGCAGAGGAGCTGGAGTGACGAGTCGCAGGTGGCACCGACCTAGCACGTCTTCCCGACAAGGCCTCAGGCACGTCACCCGGATCCGAGACCGAGTGTTGCAAGCCGGCGTCATCTTGGCTGGACTCCGAGGGAGTTTGAAAGAAAAAATCCAGTAGTTTGGACGGGCCAGTCGTGTTCTTACATTTCCGAACCATGCTGGGGTAAGTACTGTATAGGACCAGAACCAGTACTGAACGTTGCAAGGTGCTGTCGCTGTAAAGTCACTAGGGTGACCGAGAGTTCTCTCAAACTGCGGCCATACCACTCAGCAGCTAGACCACGCCCCCCAGTTGGATCCATTTCAATAGCAAACATCACAGTGTATGTATTGTAGTATTGTATGTTTGTAGAGTATTATACTTCTGGTGCTTTAATAGAAGTAATTATTCAGCTCAGACACTTTTTGATACCTTTAATAAAGTCCATTGAGAAATATCCTCTATTGTTATAGCTTTGCCCTTTCTTAAGATGATTTCTATGGGCACTATGCAAGTGCACATGGGCGGTAGGGGAGATAGCAACAGGATAACATTATACACTTGTGCAGTTGAACATAGAAAAAGTTGTGATGACCCTTGGCTCCTATGAACAGATGTAAGGAAGGCTGTGTTCCTTCAGCATTTGTACAGACATTTTTGCATAAGCAATTAACTTTTCAATCACTCTACTTATTGGCACCTATGCCAAATGCATTCATAAAAAAAAATCAGCAGTTATAAAGTGAAAGATACATATAAAGTTCAATCTGTACAGTGTATTAGTACACACAGCCATTAATGTCTAAACCCCTGGCAACAAAAGTGAGTAAACCCCCTAAGTGAAAATGGACAAATTGTGTCTCAAGTGTCAATATTTTGTGTGGCCACCATTATTTTTCAGCACTGCCTTAACTCTCTTGGGCATAGCGTTTACTAGAGCATCACAGGTTGCCACTGGAATCCTTTTCCACTCCTCCATAACGACATCATGGATCTGGTGGATGTTAGAGACTTTGCGCTCCTCCACTTCCCACTTGTGGATGCCCCACATATGCTCAATAGGGTTTAGGTCTGAAAACATGCTTGGCCAGTCCAGCAACTTTACCCTCAGTTTCTTTAGCAAGGCAGTGGTTGTCTTGGAGATGTGTTTGAGGTCGTTATCATGTTGGAATACTGCCCTGCGGCCCAGTTTCTGAAGGGAGGGGATCATGCTCTGCTTCAGTATGTCACAGTACACGTTGGAATTCATGGTTCCCTCAATGAACTGTAGCTCCCCACAGCTGGCAGTATTCATGCATCCACAAACCATGACACTCCCACCACCATGCTTGACTGTAGGCAAGACACACTTGTCTTTGTAATCCTCACCTGGATGCCGCCAAACACGACTGACACCATCTGAACCAAATAAGTTTATCTTGGTCTCATCAAACCACAGGACATGGTTAAAGTAATCCATGTCCTTAGTCTGCTTGTATTCAGAAAACTGCAGGCTTTCTTGTGCATCATCTTTAGAGGCTTCCTTCAGGAACGACATCCATGCAGACCAATTTGATGCAGTGTGTGGCGTATGGTCTGAGCACTGACAGTCTAACACCCCATCCCTTTAACTTCTGCAGCAATGCTGGCAGCACTCATACACACGTGGACAAAATTGTTGGTACCTCAGTTTAATGAAATAAAAACCCACAATGATCACAGAAATAACTTGAATCTGACAAAAGTAATGATATGTAAAAATTCCATGAAAATGAACAAATGAAAGTCAGACATTGCTTTTCAACCATGCCTCAACAGAATTTTAAAAAAAAATTAAAACTCATGAAACAGGCCTGGACAGAAATGATGGTACCCCTGAAAATAATGTGACCAAAGGGACATGTTAAATCAAGTTGTGTCCACTAATTAGCATCACAGGTGTCTACAATTTTGTAATCAATCAATGGGCCTGTATATAGGGCTACAGATACTCACTGTGCTGTTTGGTGACATGGTGAGTACCACACTCAACATGGACCAGAGGAAGCCAAGGAAAGAGTTGTCTCAGGAGCTTAGAAAGAAAATTATAGACAAGCATGTTAAAGGTAAAGGTTATAAGACCATCTCCAAGTAGCTTGATGTTCCTGTGACTACAGTTGCACATATTATTCAGAAATTTAAAGGGGTATTCCCATGATCATAGCCATATCTATATTTGTAGATAATTAAAAGTTAAACATTTTTGCAAATATAAGTAGTTAAAAATTCTGCAGCATTTTAAAGCTTTTCTCTAACTATCTTAGTGGTGACATCTGTTGTCTTGATCGGTTGCCAATGGATACGACCACAAATGCAGAAACTTTATATAGTCTGGGACTTGTCAAAAACCCAGCCATGATTTTCTTATTGTAGCTGGGTTATCAGGTAGGGTTATCTCATACTGCATGTATGAGAAGATATCCCGGCCACGATAAGGAAACCATTGCTGATTTACTGACCTTAGAAAGATCCTGCATTCATGGTCGTATCCATTGGCAACTGATCAAGACAACAAGGCTGTGACCACAAGATATTTAGAGAAAATCTTTAAAACTCTGCAAAATGTTTAATTACTTATACTTGCAAAAATGTTTAACTTTTAATCTACAAATTTAAAAATGGTTATGTTCGTGGGAATACCCCTTTAAGATCCATGGGACTGTAATAATAATAATAATAATAGTCCTTTAACCCCTTAAGGACCCAGCCCAAAAGTGCGTTAAGGACCAGGCCTTGTTTTTCAAAACTGACATGTGTCACTTTATATGGCAATAACTTTGAGACGTCTTAACTTACACAAGTGATTTTGAGATTGTTTTTTCGTGACATATTGTACTTCATGTTAGTGGTAAACACTAATGAATATTTTTGTATTTATTTATAAAAAAATAGGAAATTTGATGGAAATTTGGAAAGGGAAGGAGTGACACTGGGCGTCTGAAAAGCAGATTTTTCTGGAATAGTTTTCAGGTGCCATGTCACATTTCCAAAGCCCCTAGAGTACCAATACAAAGGAAAACCCCAAAAAGTGACCCCATTTTGGAAACTACACCCCTCTCAGAATTCATATAGGGGTATAGTGAGCATTTTGACCTTACAGTCGTTTCCCAGATTTTGCTAACACTGGGATGTATAAATGAAACATTACTAAAATGTCACTTTATCCCCAAAGTTTTCATTTTCACAATGGGTTAAAGGAGAAAAAGCACCCCACAGTTTGTTAAACAATTTCTCCTGAACACAGCAATACCCCATATGTAGTCGTAATCTGCTGTATGGGTACATGGCAGGGCTCAGAATGGAAAGAGCGCTATTTAGCTTTTGGAAAGCAGATTTTGCTGGAATAGTTTTCAGGTACCATGTCGCATTTGCAGAGCCCCCAAAGTACCAATACAGTGGAAACCCCCTAAAAGTGACCCCATTTTGGAAACTACACCCCTCACAGAACATATCAAGGGGTATAGTGAGCATTTTGACCCTACAGCTGTTTCACAGATTTTATTAACATTGGGACATTAAAATGAAAAATTAATTTTTTTCCAATAAACCGTCAATTTAGCCCCAAATTTTTCATTTTCACAAGAGGACAAAGGAGAAAAAGCACCCCAAAGTTCGTTACACAATTTCTCCTGAACACAGAAATGCCCCATATGTGGTTGTAATCTGCTGCATAGGTAAATGGCAGGGCTGAAAATGGAAAGAGCGCTATTTAGCTTTTGGAGGGCAGATTTTGCTGGAATAGTTTTTGGATGCCATGTCCCATTTGCAGAGCCCCTAAAATACCAATATAATACAAACCCCCAAAAAGTGACCCCATTTTGGAAACTACACCCCTTATAGAATTTATCTAGGTGTATGGTGAGCATTTTGACCTCACAGCTGTTTCACAGATTTTATTAACATTGGGACATTAAAATGAAAAATTACTTTTTTTCCAATAAACCGTCAATTTAGCCCCACATTTTTCATTTTCACAAGAGGACAAAGAAGAAAAAACACCCCCACAGTTTGTTACACAATTTCTTCTGAACACAGAAATGCCCCATATGTGCTTGTAATCTGCTGTATGGGTACATGGTGGGGCTTAGAATGGAAAGCACTGTTTGGCTTTTGGAGGGCAGATGTGGCTGGAATAGTTTTCGGATGCCATGTCGCATTTGCAGAACCCCTAAAGTACCAATATAATGGAAACCTCTCAAAAATGACCTCATTTTAGAAACTACACCCCTCAAGGAATGTATCAAGGGGTATTATCATTTAGAGCCTAAAAGTGCTTCCCAAAAATTAATGTACAAAGTGAAAATTAAAGTTTTTAAAGAAATATCCAATTTCAGTGCCTAATACGTTGCGGCCACTTTGTGGCATCAGAGACATGAACTCCTAAAACTATTAAGTGGGCTATCCCGGGGACAAAAAAATTATATATGTGGGTATAAACTGCTGCTTGGGCACGCAGCAGGGCTCAGAAGGGAAGGAGCACTGTGGATTTTTTTTAGCTTTTGGAGTACAGATTTAGAGAGACTTTCTGGACGCCATGATATTTTTGCAGAGCCCTGGTGGTGCCAGTAAATTGGAACTCCCCAAGAAGTGACCCCCATTTTGTAGGGGCAATTTTAGGGTCTCTGCAAATGTGACATGGCGTCCAAAAACCAACAATCTAAATCTGCGCTCCAAAAGCACATAGCGCTCCTTCACATTTGCGCCCTGCTGTGTGCCCAAATGACAGTTTATGCCCACATGTATGACACTGGTGTTCCCAGGATAACGTACTTAGCAATGCCATATGTGGATATAAACTGCTGTTTGGGCACAGCCGGGCACAGAAGGGAAAGAGCGCTATTTTGGTTTTTAGAGCACAGTTTGCTTTTTGGACACCATGCCACTTTTGCAGAGCCCATGAATTGTCAGTAAAGTGGAATCCGCAGACATGTCACCCCATTTTGGAAACTATACCCTTCAAGGGATTTATCAAGTGGTGTAGCGAGCATTATTAACCCTTAAGTGTTGCATTCTTTTAATTTCCAAAAATGAATGCGCAGCTGATAATGAAAAGTTAAAAATGAAATTTTTCTATAGATACGCCATTTCAGTGTCCAATATGTTGTGCCCAGTTTATGTCTGCACAGACACACACTCCAAAAACTGGTGAGCGGGGATCCCGGGCACAACAGCTTTTGGAGCGTTCATCTCTGATACAAGCCGGGCACAACATATTACGCACTGAAATGATGTATTCCTGGAAAAAATTGTCATTTTCACCTTTCATCATCAGCTGCGTATTCATTTACGGATAATAAATTATAGCAACACTTGGGGGTTAAAAATGCTCACTGTACCCCTGGATAAATTCCTTCAGGGGTGCAGTTTCCAAAATGGGGTGACATGTCAGGGGATTCCACTGTACTGGCATTTCAGCTCTGCAAAAGTGCAATGGCGTCCAAAAACCAAACCGTCCAAGTCTGTGCTCCAAAAACGAAATAGCGTTCCTTCCCTTCTGTTCCCGGCCCTGCCCAAACAGGAGTTTATACCCATATATGACATTAAGTACCTTATCCTGCGTACACCAGTGTCATACATGTGGGTATAAACTTCAGTTTGGGCACACAGTAGGGCACAGAAGGGAAGGAGTGCTATGTGGCTTTTGGAGAGCAGATTCAGATGTTTGGGATCTGGATGCCATGTCATGTTTGCAGAGCCTCTAAAGTACCAGTAAAGTGGAATCCCCTAGGGAATGACCCCATTTTGAAAAGTGCACCCCTTAAAGAATTTATCAAGGGGTGTAGTGAGCATTAGTATCTCAGACGGGACTGCACAGCAGATGGGGAAAAGTGAATGAATATGTAATCTGTGCGTAGTACATTGGGTGCACTAAATTCCCTACTATTTTCCCAGTAGTTCCTATTATTGGGGGGTCACTCTGGGGGTCATTTCTGGTTTATTGTCCCTCGTAAGCTCTAAATCTGGTTTGTACCCTAATATATGCTCGCACAGCTTATACATTCCCTTCCTGCCGCAGCCAGTTATGCTCTAATGATTTGGCGATTTTTGGGGTTTTTGTCTTCACATTGTATGAGCTATATTTTCTTTATTTCTCTGGTGATGTAGCCATATGAGGGCTTGTTGTTTGCGGGGTGAGATGTATTTTTTAATTACATCATTTTTAGGTGCTTACAACTTATTAAATAAATTTTATTAACTCTTTCTTGGTGGATTAAAAAACAACCCCATCAATTCTGGCACTGCGTTATATCTTTTAAATTTTTCACCATGCAGCGTAGAGCGTAAGTAACATTTTACCTTTATTCTGCGGGTCAGTACGATTATAGCGATACCTCATTTATACTGTTTTTTTATGCAATACCAATTTTGCAGAACAAAAACCCATTTGGGGACATAAATCAATTTTTTTTTTAATCGCCATCTTCTAAGATGCGTAGCATTTTTATTTTTCAATTTAGAGAGTTGGTTTAGGACTTATTTTTTGCGGGACAACCTGTGCTTTATATTGGCACTGTTTTGGGGTACATATGACTTTTTGATCACTTTTTATGGCATATTTTGTAAGGTGAGATGGCAAAAAATCGTTACTTTTGGCGGGTTTTTTCCGTTTTTTTTCCCCCCGACTTTCACCGTGTACATTAAATATGGTTTCAGTTTTATTTTACAGGTTGTTACGGATGCAACAATACCAAATATGTATTGTTTTTATTCATTTTTAGGTTTATTTTTTATGTAATTCATTTTATATAGGAAAAGGGAATTTTTGGGGCTTTATTCTTTTATTAATTTTTTTTCACATACTTTATTATTTTTTTTTTTCACTTTTTTTTACTTTTTCTTGTGTCCCATTAGGACACCTGAGCCAGAGTACTATAGACTGCAAGACACGAGCATACACGTGTCTTGCAGCCTATACAGGAAGTCATCGCTATGGAAACACAGCGCTGACTTCCTGAGGTCTCGGCAGGATCAACCAGGTACTGGGGGCTAAGGCAGCCTGGGGTCACTGGGCAGACCCCGGGCTGCAGATTAGAGATATCGGCACCCCCCGATCTCGCCGCGGGGGGTGCTGGGGGGGGGGGCGGCAAGACGTGGGAACCCCTTGGATGCCGCGGTCATGTTTGACCGCGGCATCCAAGGGGTTAAAACCTCCGATCGGAACTCAGTTCCGACCGGGGGATATGGAGCAGGATGTTAGCTGTCAGTTACAGCTAACACCCGGTTCCGATGCCGCCCGCTCAGATAGTGAGCGGGCGGCCGCCCCAGGGCGTATTGGTACGCCCTGTTGCGCTAAGTACCAAGCGCACAGGACGTAATAGTACGTCCAATGTTGTTAAGGGGTTAATAGTCCCACAATGGGGAAATTCAGTGTGTTACAGAAGCAAAGATAAGCAGATACAAATACAAATACAACATGTATAAGAATGTTCCAAGGTAAGAGGCATTACATTGATAGCAGACAGAAAGGAAGTAGCAGAGGAGGGGGGGGGGGGGCATTTAACAGGCAGAGAGATGTTTCAGTTCTCTGTGTGTAATGATCTCCGCTTAGGTCAGTGTTGGTTGTACAGCCTAACCGCGGTGGCAAGGAAAGACTTCCGATAGCGCTCCTTCTCACACTTAGGGTGGAGCAGTCGGTCACTGACAGTACTGCCCAGCGCTATCACAGTCTCATGCATGGGATGGGACTTCTTCTCCTGCATGGAGCTCACCACTGACAGTTTCCTTTTGTCACCCACCACCTGCACTGGGTCCAGTGGGCTCCCCAGGACAGAGCTGGCCCTTCTAATCAGCTTGTCAAGTTTATTTCTGTCCCTGGTTGATATACTGCTCCCCCAACAGGCCACTCCAAAGATGATGGCTGATGCCACTACCGAGTTGAAGAAAGTCCTAAGAAGTGCCCCCCGGATTCCAAAGGCTCTCAGCTTCCTAAGCAGGTAGAGCCTGCTGTGGCCCTTCCTGTACAGGGCCTCCATATGATCTGCCCAGTCCAGCTTATTATTAAGGAGCAAACCCAGGTACTTATAGGTGTTCACAATCTCGGTGCCCGTCCCCAGGATGTCCACTGGTTTAGGAGGGCATCTGCCTTTACAGAAGTCCACCACCATCTCCTTGGTCTTCCCCGCGTTAATCTTCAGGTGGTTCCGGTGGCACCAGTCCACAAAATCCCGGTTCAGTTCTCTGTACTCCCTGTCATCATCGTCTGTGATGAGGCCTACTATTGCAGAGTCGTCAGAATACTTCTGTAGGTAGCAGCTTGATGAGTTGCACCTAAAATCTGCCAACCTCCCTCGACGTGGCCGCAGGAGGAAAATTGATGACAAATCAAAGAGAAAGATAATATGAATGGTGACAAAACAGCCCAGAAAAACTTCTAAAGAGATTAAAGGTGAACTTCAAGCTCAAGGAACATCAGTGTCAGATAAAAAAGCTACACTGGAATTTGACACACTACATATTGACAAGTCACTAAGCTTCTGGGAGAATGTCGTATGGACATATGAGACAAAAATCGAAATTTTTGGAAAGGCACATCAGCTCTATGTTCACAGATGGAAAAATGAAGCATATCTTGAAAAGAACACTGTCCCTACTGTGAAACATGGATGAGGCTCTGTTATATTCTGGGGCTGCTTGCTGCATCTGGCAAAGGATGTCTTGAATCTGTGCAGGGTACAATGAAATCTCAAGACTATCAAGGAATTCTAGAGAGAAATGTGCTGCCCAGTGTTAGAAAGCTTGGTCTCAATCGCAGGTCATGGGTCTTGCAACAGGATAATAACCCAAAACACACAGCTAAAAACACCCAAGAATGGCTAAGAGGAAAACATTGGACTATTCTGAAGTGGCCTTCTATGAGCCTTGACCTAAATCCTATTGAGCATCTTTGGAAGGAGCTAAAACATGCCGTCTGGAAAAGGCACCCTTCAAACCCGAGACAGCTGGAGCAGTTTGCTCATGAGGAGTAGCCCAAAATACCTGTTGAGAGGTACAGAAGTCTCATTGACAGTTACAGGAATCGTTTGATTGCAGTGATTGCCTCAAAAGGTTGTGCAACAAAATATTAAGTTAAGGGTACCATCATTTCTGTCCAGGCCTGTTTCATGAGTTTTCTTTTTTAAAAAATTCTGTTGAAGCATGGTTGAAAAGCAATGCCTGACTTTCATTTGTTAATTTTCATAGAATTTTTTATATATTATTACTTTTGTCAGATTCAAGTTATTTCTGTGACCATTGTGGGTTTTTCTTTCATTAAACGAGGGGTACCAACAATTTTGTGCACGTGTGTATGTCTATTTTACAAAGACAACCTCTGGATATTACACTGAGCACGGGCACTCAACTTCTTTGGTCAACCATTGCAAGGCCTCTTCAGAGTGGAACCTGTCTTATTAAACCTCTGTAAAATCTTGGTCACCATGCTGCAGCTCAGTTTCAGGGTGTTCGTAATCTTCTTATATCCTAAGCCATCTTTATGTAGAGCTTTTCAGATCCTCAGAGAGTTCTTTGCCATGAGATGCCATGTTGAACTTCCAGTGATCAGTATGAGAGAGGGTGAGAGCAATAACACCAAATTTAAGACATCTGCTAAGACATTTTGTAATGAAATAATTACAAAAATGTGAAGGGTGTACTCAGTTTTGTGAGATTATATATATACAGAATATATATATATATATATATATATATATATACAGTATATATATATATATATACTTTATATACTTCTCTGGGTTCTATTGACATGAAATTCTCACCAGATGTCGGTAACAACCCATCTAATCCACAGAGGCAAAGAAATCAAACCATAGATGTCCATAAATTAAGTTCTGTGTAATAATGAGAAATGACACAGAAAGTATTGAACACGCTTATTGAAATTTATTTAATACGTTGTACGGAAGCCTTTGTTGGTGATGACCAGTGGCGTAACAATCGTGGTCGCAGGGGATGGGGCCCCGGACCACCATGATAGTGGTCGGGGGAACCAGGCTTTCCCCAACCGCTATACATCGGGCCCCTTTCCAGTTAATGCCAGCCCAGGGTAGGCGACTAAAAATAAAAGAAAAATATTTATACTCACCTGTCCTGGGTTCACCATCCACTCTGGGGCTCTTCTGGCCAGTTTTTGAGGTCACGCACCCCAGATCTCACTGGGGGACTGTGATTGGCCTGAGCAGTCACATGGGGCGTGCCAGTGTAATAACATCAACGCGCCCCACATGACCGCTGAGACCCAATCACAGGCCAGAGCAGTGACGTCTGAAGCACAGGACCTCAGTCGCCAGACAGAAGAGAATGCAGGAAGATGTCAGACGGAAGGAGAAAGAGTTGAGGTAAGGTGAGTATAAGCAGTGACTTAATGATCGTGGTCGCAGTGGATGCTACCGCGGCCCGGGCCCAGAGGGGTACGGGGCCCGCGGCCAGCTGGACATGGCCAGGGCCCCAGACCACCATGATAGTGGTCAGGGAACCAGGTTTTCCCCGAATCGCTATACATGGTAAAGGAAAGGGGTCCCATCGGGCCCCTTTCCAGTTAATGCCAGCCGAGGGTAGGTGACTAAAAATTAAAAAAAATTATTTATACTCACCTGTCCAGGGCTCTTCTGGCCGGTTTCTGAGTTGTTCCAGGTGTCACTGCTGGTGTCTGTGATTGGCCTCAGCGGTAACATGGGGCGCGTCGACGTAATGACGTCATCGCACCCCACATGACAGCTGAGGCCCAATCACAGGCCCCAGCAGGGTCGTCTGGAGAGCAGGACCTCAGTCTCAAGACAGAAGAGGAGCGAGGATACACAGGAGAGGTAAGGTAAGGTGAGTATAAGTGTTTGTTATTTTTAACCTCTTCCCAACATCCGCTGCAATAGTACGGCGAATGTTGGGTGTTTAAAGATGGCGGCCACTCGGGAGTTGTGCGGCCGCCATAGCCGACAAGTCTCTTCTGTTTTATACAGCAGAGACCCGGCACTAATTCCCGCGATCGGTGCCCGCACAGATTGCGGGCATTAACCCCTTTGGCGCCTCGGTCAAAGCTGACCAAGGTGCCATTTTACCGGGGGGCATGTGTGCTCCACCATTTTGCCGGGTATCGCCGGCACCCGGATCAATCTCCGGGGCCGGTATCCCATTGCTATGACAGCCAGGAGCCTTCTGAAGGCTCCCAGGCCTGTCTTTCGTTAGTTTCTATTGCAGGCTACTCTATGAAAGTTTAAAAGTAAGTTAAAAGTTCAAATCACCCCCCCTTTTCCTACAATACATATAAAAGTACTTAAATACTGTGAAACACATACACATTAGGTATCCCTGTCCGAAAATGCCTGGTCTACATATCTATAAAAATATTTTTCTCGTACGGTAAACACTGTAGCGGGAAAAAAAAATCAAAAATGCCAAACTGCAGTTTTTTCACTGTTTTGCCTCTGATAAAAATTTGAATAAGAAGTTATCAAAGCAATAGCAATTCCCCAAAATGGTATAACTAAAAAGCACCTGGTTCTGCAAAAAAGACGCCCTATGCATCCCAGTACACGGAAGTATAAAAAAGTTACAGGTGTCAGAATATGGTGACTTTTAGAAAAAAAAAATTTTTTGCAGATTTTAATTTTTGTTAAGGGGTTAAAATGTAAATTAAACCATATACCATTTGGTATCCCTGGAATCGTACCAAAACATAGAATACAGGTGACATGTCATTTTGGCTGCACAGTGAGCGCTGTAAAACAAAGCCTGTAAGAAAGTGGTACAAATGCACTTTTTCTTCAAATCCACCCCATTTTTAATTTTTTTCCAGCTTCCCAGTACATTGTACAGAATAACTAATGATCATGAAGAAAAATTTGACCTCATATGGCTCTGACAGTGGAAAAATAAAAAAGTTATGAGGTTTAGATGGGGGGAGTAAAAAACGAAAAACGAAAATCGAAAAATTCCTCCGGCACGAAGGGGTTAATCACTTCCCCTGGCCCTCTATTTATTATACTCTGGGGTCTAAGGAGACCCCAAAGTATAATAATAACACTGGCTCTAGGAGGGTGGTGCTCTTGGGAGCTCATAATGCTCTGTGGGGGCGACTGTGGGCATATAATACTTTATGGGGGCTACTGTGGAACGCATAATGCTGTATGGGGGCCACTGTGGAGCGCATAATGCTGTGTGGGGGCCACTGTGGAGCGCATAATGCTGTGTGGGGGACCACTGTGGAGCGCATAATGCTGTGTGGGGGGCCACAGTGGAGCGCATAATGCTGTGTGGGGGGCCACTGTGGAGCACATAATGCTGTGTGGGGGCTGCTGTGGAGCTCATAATTCTGTGTGGGGGCCGCTGTGGAGTGCATAATGCTGTGTGAGGACCACTGTGGAGCGCATAATGCTGTGTGGGGGCCGCTGTGGAGCACATAATACTGTCCCAGTATTGTTTACATGCAGGCGCTGTGCTGCTCACTCTATTCTAGATAACTGCAGTTGTGGGTGCTAAAGCTGTATCCCTTTCAAGTATCAGAGATATTGCTGCAGCACCCGTAACCACCACTATCAAGAATTTGCTCTAGCGAGGGGGCCCCGGACAAAAGTTATCCCACTTTTGCAGCACCCGTAACCGTGGCCCAGAAGACCTTAGTTACGCCACTGGTGATGACAGCTTCAAGACACCTCCTGTATGGAGAAACAGGCCCATTCTTCCACACAGATACTCTTGAAATCCTGAATTTCTATTGGATTCAGGTCAGGGGTTTGGCTGGGCGATTCTAACTTCTTTATTTTCTTTCTCTGGAACCAATTGAGAGTTTCCTTGGCTATGTAGATAATTGTCTTGCTGAAATGTCTATCCTCGATTCATTTTTGTCATCCTGGTAGTTGGCAGCAGATTTTTATCAAACATGTCTCCATACATTTGTCCATTTATCCTTCCTTCAGTTATATGAAGTTTGCCAGTGCTGTATGCTCAAAAACAACCCCACACTATGATGTTCCCACCTCCAAACTTCACTGTTGGTATGGTGTTTTTGGGGTGATTTACAGTGCCTTTTGGCCTCCAAACATGGTATGTATTATGGCATCCAAAGAGTTTGGTCTCATCTCACTATAGACTATATTCTCTCAATATTTCACAGGCTTATCTAAATGTTGTTGAGCAAACTTTAAATGCGCTTCAACATACTTTTTGTTCAGCAATGGAGTCTTGCGTGGTGAGTGTGCATACAGGACAGGGAGGTTGAGTGCATTACTTATTCTTTTCTTTCAAACAATTGTACCGGTTGATTCCAGGTCTTTTTGTAGCTCTCCACAGGTGGTCCTTGGGTCTTAGACAACTCTTCTGGTAATTCTTTTCACTCCTCTGTCTTAAATTCAAATTTAAACCCTAAACTAAACCCTCTCCCCCCACCTAACTTCTAATTGACTTCATTAAAAAAAAATGTATATTTACCTGTCAAGTGACCACCCCAGGCACATTTTCTGATATATCTGGTAACGTTCCATTTCCAGATTTCCGGTAACAATGCATCACCAATACTCCCCCCGTCCCCAATCCCTTATACTTACCCACCATCTTCAGTTTTCTGGCATGAAGCGTCACTTCCTCTGCTTCTGCCGGTGCTTGCGCAATAAAGCAGTCACCAGCAGAAGCAGAAGAGTGCATACCACGCATGCGCAAGAAGTCCACAGAAGAAGATGCTAGCAGGACCGAAGAAAATGAACTCCAGGACACAGAAGACAGGTAAGTATGATTGGGGGGGGACAGGGGCCGAGGTAGGTAGGTAGGTAGATAGATAGAGCAGTAGTCCGGGGGCTAGCTAGGGAAACAGAGAGGGGGTGTGAAAGGCAGTGAGAGGGGGATCATGGGAGTTGTATGCTAGGGAAGCAGGAAGCTAGCCATGTAAACAAATGCAGAGGATGCTAAAAGTTCCTAGAGAAAGCCAGAAATCACTCAAAACACTGCTAAAGGTATTTTGGTGCAATTATTAACCCATTTAAATTTTGCAGGGAGCACCTGGTTGTGGCCGGATTATGGTGAAATTATGTTCTTTCCATTTCTGGATTATGGCCCCAACTGTGCTCACTGAAACCTTCAGTTTTTTAGTATTTCTTCTGTAACCACCAGGATGTTTTGCAACAATAACATTGCAAAGATCACTGGATTTGCTCTTCATGAGATGTTTGTGTGGCAATTTAGTAATGAGACATCTTTTTACAGGCCATCAGTTGAACCAGTTGATATTATTTTTTTCTAAGTAACAGGATTACTTTCTAATTCCTGATAGATTACAGCTGGTGTCAGGATTTTCCATGGCTTTTTGCACCTCTATTTTTACATGTGTTCAATACTTTTTCCTTTGTCATTTCTAGTTATTATACATATGTTAATTTTTGGATATCTATGGTTTGATATCCTTTACCTGTGTGGATTGGATGGTTTATTACCGACATCTGGTGAGAATTTCATGTCAATAGCACCTTTAGACTAAGGCCCCACGTAGCGGGCTGCAGCAAAATAGTGCTACAGGAAAAACTGCGGCGGCAATGCATTGCTGTTTTTCCCACAGTGCTTTTCACAGAAAGAGGTTTCTACTTCGGATTTTCTGCTTCCATTATACCTATAAGGAAGCCACAGGCATTTCCATAGGTACAATTGACATGCTACGTGGATTTTTCCGCGATGTGTGGATGGGATCCACTTTTCAGTGACTGTTAAATGCCACAGTTTTCGCTGTGGCTTTTACACTGTATATATATAAAAATAAAAAATAAGGCAATTAAAGACAATAAGGCAATAAAAATAAAAAATAAGGCAACTCTCCAAATCAGTGGATTTACTTATTGGATCTATTTGGAGTGCTGTCTTTTTTTAAAATCTACATTGAGTCTTATGTTGGGTCTTGAGGATTGTACCCACTCTTGGAAGATAATTATCACGGTGCTACTCTCTACTACTGTTTATATATATATATATATATATATATATATATATATATATATATATATGTATGTATAGTGTTTGCATGGACCCAAGAGACTGCATTACCATCATCTCAAAGCAAATAAGGGTCAGCCTCATCTTCTGGCTCTGAAATCAAAAAGATAAAGGGATTCTATCATTGGGAAACCAATTTTTCACTAACACCATGTCAGAATAGCCTTTAGAAAGACTATTCTTCTCCTACCTTTATTTTTGTGGTACGCGCCGCCATTCTGAGAATTTTCGTTTTTTCTCTTTTTCTGCTTTTTGAGCACAGTGGGAGCGCCCCCTGTGCTTTCTGAAGACTCATTTGCATAAAGAAGAAAAATGACAATTCTCAGAAATGGCGATACGTAGCAGAAAAATAAAGGTAGGAGAAAAATAGTCTTTCTAAAGGCTATTCTGACGTGGTGTTAGTGAAAAATGGGTTTCTCAATGATAGAATCCCTTTAAGTTTTTCTCCTCGTACTCCTACTCCAGTCTAGGAGTCCCAGGTTTTCCACCATGAATAAACTCTTCATCCTATCCAGTTCCTCTTTCCCCACCTCAGTTCTTCTTCCATCTCTTGTTGAGTGCATGTGCTTTCTGTAACATACAGTATATATCAAAGGTATGACATCACTGATGGTGCAGTTGTCCCTGCTGACAAATTTGGGCTTCAGAAAGCAAAAACACTTTCCTCAATGGCGGTTTTCAATAAAACTCATTGTCCCTTTGGTTTCCTGCATGCAGTAATCATGTAAACATGTGCAACATAGAATTCCAGCGAGTTGGAATATCAAGAAGGCAGTGCAAGGGCAAGCCATTTTTTCGTTGCAAGTCCATCAGGATGTTGATGTAATGGCTGAAATGTCAAGACACTTTTCTGGCCATAAAAATCATCTCCTGTAAGCCAATATATGTTTTTATAAAGTGGTACACTACCAAATTTAGCACATGTGCCATGCAGAGACAATGGAGCAAATTTGTTAATAGTGGTGTATCGTAAGCCAGTGTTAATAAACTGCCCGATTGATGCAGGGTTTAGGAGATTCATGAAGAGTGTGTGGCCTCTTCATAAATCTGTTTGCTATCCCTGTGCCTGAATGGAAATCTCCATTACAGCCCGGTTTAGATTTCCATTGTAACTCACGAGAGAAAACTGACTTGAGTTATAATAAATCTAATAATAACATTTTCACAGCGTAGTTCACGAGACACAGATTGGGGCTTGAGGTGCATGTTTGGTGTAAGAAAGGGCCTTGCACCAAACATGCACTTCAGTTTTCTGGCATAGTGGGAGTGATGAATTTGCCCAAATGTGTTATTCTAGAAGTGAGGGGGGAAGTAGAAGCAATGGATTTCCTTGTGAAGCTGAGAGCAGATGGACCCCTGCTGGAATTGGAACTGGGCCTGCACAAAAGGAGTGGTGTCAGTACTAGCACCTGGCCTTGTGTTTTGCCAATTAAACTTTGACCTAGGGGGCTGTGAAATCCATGTATTTTCTTTGCCTATAATTTCTGCTCCATGTATTGACAGTAGTATGCACCTTTCCCCTTATCCATGTAGTACCCTATGTTCTCTAACACATAGCAATAAAAAGCATGGACAGATTTCCTAGAGAAATAATGGCAGTAATTCTTCATCGAGGCTGAGCACATGCCAACAGTTGATGAAATGCACTAAGTGATACAGCAGTGACTGCACTGCCCACAACTTGTCCATGTAGGAGTTAGGTTGGTGAGTCACCAGATGACTAGGTGCATTTTGCTATTTCCTGGTTACCTGATGTTGGAATTGATGAGAAGGAGAAACAGTTGGTGATGATGATGATAGTGTGAAGGATCATAATGAACTTTTTATAATTTTATACTTTTATATCTGTTTTATATTTTCATATCTGCTGAAGGTGTATGGGCATTTGCTAAGTGTGGATATGGCCAGTCTTCAAGAAATATCACAGGGAAAACTAGGATGGTCTTGCTCACGTCATCTGTCACTACCAGTTTTATTTTGGCAAATGAGGTGGTGATGCTTTTTCATGTAAGTATAGCGGGGCATAGTTCCTAAATTAGCTTATTTTCTGCTTGCAGATCTTACACAGTGACATGGATTTGTTGTTTGGTAATGTACAAAAAAATTTCACATGGGAGATGACCACACACAGCTGCTGCCACCAATACCGGCAAAGTTGGAAACATGTCTGCCAGCACCACCACCTGAGATTGCCTTAGGTATGCTCCAGGCAGGTTTTTGTTTTTGATGTTGGGGCAGCGCATTGGCTTGAATCATTTTTATCACTGCTGCTAGCACCCTCTTCCTCTGATATCACTTCAGCACCCTGAACCAATTGCCATTTATTATCTGCAAGAGAATCATCATAAACAATGTTAATATATTCTCTGCCATTTCTTACTGACTTATCATGGCAAAGTCATTCCTGCATTCCCTCCTAATTTCCACCTTGAAATTTTGTTCAAATACCCAGACCAGCACAACTACCAGTAGCAACCCCATGCTACTACTGTTTCCACCACCAACATTCATGTCTTGCATTTCTGCATCCTCCACATCCAAGACACACTAACTGTTCTCAACCAATTCATGCAGAGGAAGCCTTGGAAGAGGAAGAATATCTTTCTCAGTAGGTGCCACATCACTGCTAGTGATCAGTGTCAGTAAAGATGTAGAAAAGATATTCAAAAAGCCCATTTGGTAAATTAAGTGTTACAACAGGAAGACGAGGAGGAGGAACACACAGAACCCTAACTCAACCTAACTGCATCACTGCTGTCAGATGTAATATCTTGCTGATGTGAGATGAACAAGCCAAGTAATCAAAAATGTCATCTTCATTCTCAGGAATTACAACAATCCTATGGCTACTTATCTACTTAGCTACTGATATGACATCATGACTATGTGTTCTTCACCCACTGCATGAGCACAATTGGTTGAGAAGCTGTTAGGTAATTATATCAAAAGCCTGCCTAGGTCTCACAGACCATATATCCTCCTTCATAATCCTCTTCTACTTCTTGTTGCACACGGGGGCAGCCATTTTACAGGTTTTTCTGGGACAAATCACTAAAAATTTATTAAAAACCAAAAGTTTAGCAAAATCAGTTCATTCCGATCTAATTTGCTCATCTCTAGTAGGCTTACAGGTTTGGCAGGGGCCACTCTGGTTAACAGAGTCTACTAAAAGATTTTACTCTTTAACTCTTGTACAGGGATCTGGATTTTGCTTCTGTGAATCCCCAGGTTGCATTGCAAAGTAGTCATTGATCGATAGAGCAAACAGGGAAGTGTGTAACAAAATATAGCAAGAGATAATGCTGGGTAAATAATGAGAAATTAAAGAGAAACCAATATCAGGGCCAGAGACACAGCACAGTCCAAAAATAGTAAGTCCTGTAACAGCAGGCAAAGGTCAGACAGTCCAGTTTCAAAACACAGTTTAGGAATTAAAAATTCAACTTTGGGTCAGAAACTTAGAAAACATAATATCTCGATTGCACACCAGGTTGCAATAAATTACAACTGGCAAAGGTGACACTGTAAATGGCTACATTATCAATCCCCCTGATTGGCTAGTTGACCAAGCCTCTTGACTGGTCAATCAACCAGATCCATGGATTGGTTGAGTGGCCAGGTTGTGTGATTCGCCGAGTGACCAGGTCATCCGAATGCATGTTGCTTGACAATAGTGCCACCACAGCTCTGAGAGTAGCAATGGATGGCACGCATGGAAATCACAGAAGTGAGGACAGGTCAGCAAATGTCAGTTGAAAAACAAATCCGATATGTTGGATTTCAGCATGCCTGATCCATTGTTATTGCAAGAGATTTCACTGTCAACATTGAAATAAATGTGAATACTTGACAGATAGTTGTCTGAAGTTACTGTTAGTTAGAGATGCGCTCTGGGGAATAAATAAAAATGTTTCTTTTAGCAGACAGGCTATGGTGTACGCACATTGTGCAAGCACCTACATTAGTGGGACGTTGGGAAATATTTCTATTAAATTCCCTTGGAAAAAGTCAGTACATCATGGAAAAATCTCAAAGATCAGGTTCTTTCAACTTAAATCTCATCTAGGTAGGTTAACGGTGGCAGTAGCTTTTGATTCAACTAGTGTATTCCACTAATCACCTATATAAGTTTGAGAGGTAAAGATGGTATTCTGTTGGTAAAAAATAAAACACTGACAAAAATATTTCTGTTCACTGGACAAATGTGTTTTTAAATTGTAAAGCTGAAATCACACGTGTGGATTTTGCAGTAGCTGTAGTGCAGTTTTTTGTTACAGTTTTTGAGCTATGCCCCAGAAGTAGTTTCAAGAGAAATGAGAGATATGTAGAGCATTATTTTCGTTAATAATGAATGCACCTACTTGCTTTCAAAAGCTGCATCAAAATGCATATTCTCATATTTCTGTTAATACAACCCATTGCTCTCATCTGCCATGGGACTTTTTTGCATGCAGGACTTTTTCTTCCATCTGAAAAATAAACAAACTTTCTTCTGTCATGTTTTTACACTGGAGTGAATACAGAGAGAGGGGGCTCTGTCTGCATCTGGCCTTCCCATCTGTGATAGTAATATTATATCTCCTGAGTCTCATTCCTGCACCTATTGTCATGGGCACTTGAACCACCATCAGGAAGGATATAACCTTGAGAAGTAACTATAAACAAGGATGGCTTAATCCATCAGCCCATTAGGAGAATCTAGTGTAGTTGAATGCTGGCAGTAGGAATATGTCATGACTAAAGACATCCAAGGAACTGAGCTGGGTACACTGTGAAGAACTCAACAGTCTACCAATACCTCTTTGCACCACATCATATTTCCCAACATGTTATAGGATGGATGTTGTGCTGCACCTTATAAGCCTGGGGTGTTACACAATTGGTTAACTCCTTGATTGTAATGAGCAAAGCAAAATTTTTGCTCATTGCATGAACTTCACGTTCTACATACTCTACATCAACAATTATTAGCTGTGAGCTTTCAACTCCTAACTCAAACAGTAAGGCATAGAAGTAGGGGAATATATGTGTAACATCTCTGCTTGTTCGGGTCTCTGCACCACCCTCCGCCCGCACGCGGCAGCGCAGGAGGCGTGCATCTGTCTTCTGATATTGTTTTGGGACTTCCCTGGTTGAACCTCCAAAACCCTATTTTTGATTGGGGTAAAAGGGAGTTAGTAAAATGGGGAGATCAGTGCTCATCCCACTGTATTGCTTTGCACACCTTAGATTGTGTCAGTGAGGAGACGGTCTCGGCTACTAAGGGTTGGAAACGGCAAGTGAATAAAAAACGTTTGCCTGGTCCGCCAGCACCTCTTGTTGTTCAGGGAGATCTGGAATTTAAGGCAAAGAAAATACTGAATCCTTCTAAAATTGGTTTATCCGGTGAGTGTCAGGTGGCCCCTCATAAAGGGGGGGTACTGTAACGTCTCTACCTGTTCGGGTCTCTGCACCACTCTCCACCTGCACGCGGCGGCGCAGGAGGCGTGCTCAGTTTGATTCCTTGTTTAAGATTCTTGTTGCTCAGGCTGAACACTGTCCTAAACTATGTAATTGATTTTATGCCACCCCCGTCTACTCCACCTTGGTTTTCCTCTGCTCCACTAATATTTAATTTTGGCCTTGCCTGTGTGATTGACAGCCTTTCCTCCTATCAAGTCCGAGGCGGGTTCTTTCTTCCTATTTATTCTTTGCTCACATTCACATTGGCACTGGTTATTGCTTTGTGCGTTCTGGCTATTATTCCTTGCTGTTTTTGATACCTGTATTTCTATTCCTGACCTCTGGCCTTGACTTTTGACTATTCTCTTGCATTTTGATTCTGTACTGCATTGCTTGTCTGTTACCGAACTCTTGGCTTGCTGACCTCCCTTTTTGTCATTTGTTCTGTTTGTGTTCTGTGTTGTCACTTATTCAGTGTAGGGACCGGCTCCGAGTTGTCGGCTGTCACCTAGGACACTCAGGCAAGAGGCAGGGCCAGTGGGGGGTTTTCAGCTTTAGAGCTCACTGTCTTATTGTGCCCCTCCCCACAGGGTTCTACAGCAGCTACTGGGGAATCGCTCCTCTAGCGATTCCCTTACAATATGTTTGGAGGTCAAAGATTAGAAAATCATCAACTGCTCAAACTATATGAAATTGTCACACAGTTTTTCACCAGGGCCATTGGTTCCATCAACAGTGTCACCTTTCTCATTTTATCTACTTTGCTGTGACATAGGGCATCGTATTTCAGGCTACTCAGACAAGTCGGTTGTTGGGGTTGATAATCAATAGAAAGCAGACTCTGACCCTTTGAGGCAGCAAACTGACGTGCTGGCTAGTAGTCAAAAGAGGAAGAGAAAGAGGGATTACCCAACGGGCCTCTTTTGTTGCCTACACATCTGCCATCCAGTTTGTGCAAACAAAAAAAAAAATGCAACATCCTATTATACAAATATATGAAAATATTAAACAAAACAGCAATGGATATGCAACATGAGAACTAATATGTTGTTCTTGTGCTAACCATAGGCAGAATATATGTATAATCAAGCTGCAAGCTCGTTTGAATCAGCAGATGGAAGATAGCGCTCCTGCAGGAAAAATACACGAGTTAAAAAATATCACAAATGAAGCTGCATAGATCCAATGGTATTTTATAATCAGTGACTTTTATTAATAACACATAATACAGGCAACATATTTTAATACTGAATCAGAGCTTTTGCTGTCCATATTATGTGTTCTTAATAAAAGTCACTGACTTAAACATATCCTTGGATCAGTATCATTTGTCCTTTCCATGGACAGTTGCCTGGTTATGTGCCTGTGTAGTGAGTAGGACATCAAAGCCACAAAAAGCACTGCCACCTATTTAATAGACACTTTTTTTGAGACTCTTACTACAAAGATAAAATGGAGCAATTTTTTTTCAGCCTTCCAAATATAGTCAGATTTTTATATTTTCAGACAGCTACTCACAAAATTAGTGCTACTAGTAGTAGCACACTCATAATTAGCAGTCAACCTAGCATTGTTGACATCATGCAATGATATATCCATCTGTGTCAACACACTGAGCAATCTTATGTAGCCTACTGAAAAGTCCTCCGAAATCATTGGCATACTGTAATAGTTCAAAGGCAGAAGACTCTCTTAAAATGAGTTTACTCATAAATGACATTTAGGACCTATCCAATCATACTCACCATCCGTTCATCCCATTCTGTGATTCCCTCGATCCCTAATGGTCTATACTTCCTGGTCCCTCTTGACAAAGAGGAAATAACCACTCAGCAAAATAATGGCTGCAATCTTGCAGAAACCCATTTTTCCAGGCCTGGCTCTTTGAAGATATTCCATACAGTATTTGATGGTAATATATAAATATAATTTGCTCTAATAACTAAGGAATAATGTAAAGAATAAAACCAGAGGATAATGTAAAATAAGAAAATCAGACATTATTATAGCACAGAAAATACTATAGATGAATTTATATTTTCTTGATACAGTGAGATATATTGTAGTGTGTAATAGTTTCCTCAGTTTTGCCTTTAGTTAAACACCAAATCATGGCTGTATCTTTCACTTGGATGTATTTTGTTTCATGGCTCTTAAAAGCTGACTTTTATGAGATTATTTGGGCAGTGATTATTTTTTTTGAGAAATGTGTGCTTTATCCTACTCATTCATCTGTGGCTACAATATTTCTGTTTGTCAGAATGCCACCCTCCCTGATAAATGACTGAAGACTGTCTGCTACACTTTATTAAAAAGAAATAACAATTTTTGAATGCACCCTTCACAATGTAAAAGGGGGACCATGAATCAAAGGACACTGCCTGTCTGTGCCTGATAAATGCATCGTTTACCAGCTGAGGAGTTATTTAGGACTGGCTATTAATTTAAATCACATTTATCTTCCTGGAATGGGGGGAGGTTGCTGTGATAGGACTGTGAATGACCAATGGTGCTGCTAAGTGCACATTATTTACTGCCACTGCCTGGGAGCACAACACAATATGTTAAAAAAGAAATACCATGGTTAATCTAGCAAGGGCAGTAACACTTTTCATTCTAATAAAATTAGTATTCTATAGGTAAAAAGGGGAAAAAAAAAACACTGCGTATTATTCTGTTCACTGGACAAACATATTTTTATATTGTAAGGCTGAAATCACACATGTGGTTTTAGCAATAGTTTTCGTGCAGTTTTTTTTTTTTTTTGTTTCAGTTTATGAGCTATGTTCAGAAGTAGTTTCAAGAGAAATGAGAAATAAAAAGGACCTTATTTTTATTATATTCCTGCTGAATGCACCAGCTGCTTATCAAAAACTGCATCAACCTGCATATGTGATCCCAGGCTTATCCTACTGGTAACAAGATACTTTTCTTAGGCCAAGTACATATTTACATTAATACAACCCATTGCTTTCATCTGTCATAGGACTTGAAGAACTTTTTCTTCCATCTGAAAAGTTAACAAACATGACAGAAGAAAGCTTCTGTCATGTTTTTTTACACTGGAGGGAATGCAGATAGAGGGGTCTCAGTCTGCATCAGGCCTTCTCTATCCGTGAGAGCCACCGTCACCACAGAGACTGCTACTCCCAATCTCCTGACCTTCCTTTCAATGGGATGCTTCATATGGTTAAGTATAAACCATTTTACTTCACTCTCCTTATAAATAGTCACGCTACAATTAGGGTGCAACATATGAAGTGAATATTTAACCATGAAGATCCCACAAAACATCAATCTGTGTCTGGAAAAGAGATTTGCAAGAATTAAAATTCTGTGTGCTGATCTTTACACCTCATAATTGAATCAGCATGGGAATTCTTGGGTAGATTTATTACTGTATGTATTAAAACATCTTAAAGATTTTTTGGGAGGAAGTGATGTCCTTTGAACCTATTGTAGATGCCTACTGAATTTGACCTCTGAATCTCTAGATGAATTATGTGATCCCATCACTGCTTTTTTGCAGCTTTTCCGCAGCTTTTTTTTCTCAATGTGTGATTGAACTGAACCAAAATTGAATTGTCTTTGCTGATGCTGTAAAACTCTGCATTTCCGCAGGAGCCAAAAATACTGCATTTCCGCAACGTGAAGCCTTAGCCTAAAAAGGACAACCAACTTGTCACTGTGGACTGATTTCGAAGTCATGTAAAATTAGAGGAGGAAATAAAAATGGTACAAGATGCAATATTATATTTTTGGTGGGGCAGGTCTCATTTTCAGACAATCAGTGATATTATCGGTACATTCAGTCAGGGTGCCTAGGGCAGCATGAGCTATATATATATATATATATATATATATATATATATACATATATATATAATTCCCTGACTAGTGCAATCAATAATGGTGAGCCAAACTAAAGGAATTGTGACTATTATAATTGAAAAATCTATCTATCTATCTATCTATCTATCTATCTATCTATCTATTTCATTTACAAGCTATCATCCAAAGCCAACTATTCATGTTTATAGCAAACAAATTAATATGTTGGTATTTAATTTTTTTCATCAAACTACTTAATATTAATCGGTTATTACTTTGAAAAATACTATTGAATAATATATAACTTCAACTGTTTTGCTTCTGAGAAGATCTGTTAACAATATTTTATATAGCTTTAGTATGACTTAAGTTGTGTTTTTTGAAAAACGAATTGGATATATGCACAAGAGATCATATATATTTATATATAAATGTTTATATTTCTATATAGCATATACTTGTCTTTTATATTCTTGTAATATGCATCAATTCACATTCCAATTTAAGCCCCTTTTCCAACAATGCACAAGAATATTTTTAAACAGAACAGAAAATATAAACCAAACAAAAAAATAAAACAGGAATTTAAAAAAGATATAAACAATCCTTTAATTTCTTCATATTCTCCTATGTCAGTTCAAACATTCTCTCCTGAAGTCCCTTCATTATTTATTAGAAAAAGCAATCTGCATTGCTATAAGCTATTAGCAGCTGAAATTCAATATGAAAAGGTCACCAAGGAAAATTATGAAAGAGAAGGTAAGGTAAATAAAATACATCTTTTTAATTTTAACAGGATTCATTAAACTACAATTGAGCAATGTCACAGGTCAGAAGATGTCTATAGTTAGGGTCAGAGAGATAAAATATAGCCCGAGGGCTTCATGATAGGGATACTCTTAAAGCAACTATTGACACCATTCTACAATCTCCATATTTTGCCACACATAGTTAAAAAGAATGTATACAAAGAAAAGAAAATTACTTTAACCCTTTGGTGACACAGCCTAAAGGTACCTTAAGGACCAGGCCTCATTTTTCACAACTGACATATGTCACTTTATATGGCAATAACTTTGAGACACTTTAATTTACAAAAGTGATTTTGAGATTGTTTTTTCCGTGACACATTGTACTTTATGGTAGTGGTACACACTGATCAATATTTTTGTATTTATTTATAAAAGAAAATAGGAAACTTGATGGAAATGATCAAATTGTGAAATGCTCTGCTTTTCAGACACATAGTCATACCACCATTGCATTATCTTTTAATCGTCCTTTAATTTATTTTGGACTTTAGAAGGCTTACAAGTGTAACTGTGATTTTACACATTCACAATAAAATTTCCCAAACTTATTTTTTAGGGACCACTTCAGTTGTGAAGGGGATTATAAAGGGGATTAGAAACACCCCGTAAATCACCCCATTTTCAAAACTGCACAATTCAAATAATTTGAAACAGCATTTGGGAAGTGTGTTAACCCTTTAAGTGTTTCATGCTAATTAAAACAATGTTGAGGTGAAATTTAAACATTTCATTTTTTTCAGTAATACATTCAAAAAGTCCTAAAATTAACATATTAACAAGTGTTAAAGGATAAAACGCATCTAACAGTTTGTTACACAATTTCTCTGAAGCATAGAAATGCCCCACATGTGGATGCAAATTAATGTTTGGGTGCACAGCAGTGTGTGTAAGGGAAGTAGCTCCATTAGATGTTTGAAAAGCAGAGTTTGCTGGAATAGTTTTCAGGTGACAAGTCATTTGCAAAGCCCGTTGTAAGGGAATTGCCAGTTGAGCAATTCTCCAGTGCTGCAGCAAAAACCTGAGAGGAAGGGAATACAGAGACAGTGAGCCCTAAAGTTGACCCAGACCCTGTCCCTACCTACTTGTCTCACTGTCCTAATGACAGGAACAACTTGGAGCTGGTCCCTACTCTGAATAAGTGACAACACAGAACGCAGACAGGACGCACAAACAACAAAGGGAGGTCAGCTAGCCAAGGGGTCGGTAACAATCGAGCAATGCAGTACAGAATCAAAATCCAAGAGAATAGTCAAAGTCAAAGTCAAAGCCAGTGGTCAGAAAATCAGAAGAGCAGGTAACAAGGAGCAAGGAGTATAGCCAGTAAGCGAAATGCAATAGCAGGCGCCAATGGGAAAGTGAGCAAACAATAAATAGGGAGAAAGAACCCACCCCAGACTTGATAGGAGGACAGGCTGTCAATCACAAAGGCAGGACTAAAGTTAACTCTTAGTGGAGCAGGGGGAAAGCAAGGTGAAGGAGAAGGGTGTGGTGGAAAATCAATTAAGGAAGTGAGGGAATAGGACAGTGTTCAGACAATACAAGAAAAACCCAAGGAAAGAATTACAACCGGGCACGCCTCCTGCGCCGCAGCGTGCGCCCGGAGGATGGCGCCAAAGCCCAGACAGGCAAGGACGTTACACCCGTACAGTACCAATACAATGGAAACCCTCCAAAAGTGACCCCATTTTGGAAACTACACCCCTCACAGAATTCATCAAGGGGTATAGTGAGCATTTTGACCCCACAGCCGTTTTGATTTTATTAACATTGCGATGTGTAAATGAAAAATTACTAAAATGTCACTCAATTCCCAAAGTTTTTATTTTCATGAGGGGTTAAAGGAGAAAAATCACCTCACAGTTTCTTAAACAATTGTTCATGAACATGGCAATACCCCATATGTGGTTGTAATATGCTGTATAGGTACATGGGGGGGGTTTGGGGGGGCTCGTAGTGGAAAGAGTGCTATTTAGCTTTTGGAAGGCAGTTTTTGGTCATATAGTTTTCGAGTGCCATGTCGCATTTTCAGGGGCACTAAAATACCAGTACAATGTAAACCCCCAAAAAGTGACCCATTTTGGAAACTCCACCTCTCACAGAACATATCAAGGGGTATAGTGAGCATTTTGACGCCACAGCAGTTTCACAGATTTTATCAACATTGGGACGTGAAAATGAAATATTACTTTTTTTCAATAAACCGTCCATTTAGCCCCAATTTTTTTCTTTTCACAAGAGGATAACTGAGAAAAAGTTGCCTCAAAGTTATTACACATATTCTCCTGAACACGGAAATAGTGATCATAAATTTCTGTATGGGTTTATGGTGGGGCTCAGAATGGAAAGAGCACTATTCAGCATTTGGAGGGCAGATTTTGCTGGAATAGTTTTTGGGTACCATGTCATATTTGCAGAGCCCCTAAAGTACCAGTACAATGGAGACCCCTAAAAAGTGACCCCATTTTGGAAACTACACACCTCACAGAATTCATCAAGGGGTATAGTGAGCATTTTGACACCACAGCTGTTTCACAGATTTTATTAACATTGGGACATATAAATGAAAAATTACTTTTTTTTTTCCAATAAACCATCTTTTAGCCCTAAATTAATATTTTTTTTTTTACAAGGAGTTAAAGAAGAAAAAACACAATGGAGTTTATCACACAATTTCTCCTGAACAAAGCAATACCCCATATGTGGTTGTAAATTGCTTCATGGGTATCGGAGGGCAGATTTTTATTTTAAGTTTTTATTCTCACAAGGGGTTGCAAAAAAGAGAAAAAGCACACCACAGTTTGTTAAACAGTTGTTCATGAACACGGCAGCACCCCACATGTGGTCGTAATATGATGTATGGCTACATGGGGGGGGACTTGGAATGGAAAGAGCACTATTTAGCTTTTGGAGTGCAGATTTTGCTGGAATAGTTTTTAAGTGCCAGTACAATGGAAACCCCCCAAAAGTAACACCATTTTAGAAACTACACTCCTCAAGGAATTCCTCAAGGGACAATACCCCTTGAGAAATTCCTTGAGGGGTGTAGTTTCTAAAATGAGCCCCAAGAGTGCATCCCAAAAAATAATGTACAAAGTTAAAATTTTAACTTTTTAAAGAAATATGCCATTTCAGTGCCCTACATGTTGTGGCCACTTTGTGTCATCAGAGACACGCACTTCTAAAACTTTTAAGTGGAAAAATTGCAATTTTCACCATCAGCTGCGCATTCATTTCTGGAAATTAAATTAATGCAACACTCAAGGGTTAAAAATGCTCACTACTTCACTTGATAAATCCCTTGATTAGTTTTCAAAATGGGATCATGTGTCTGCGGATTCCATTTTACTGGCAATTCAGTGGCATGACATCCAAAAAACCAAGCTATGCTCCAAAAACCAAAATAGCGCTCCTTACGTTCTGTGCCTGGCTGTGTGCCTAAATAGCAGTTTATACCCACATATGACAATAATTTTGTTAACCTGGGTATAACAGTGTCATACATGTAGGCATAAACTGCTATTTGGGTGCACAGCAGGCAGAGATGTGAAGGAGCGCTATGTGGCTTTTGGAGTGCAGATTTAGGTGTTTGGTATCTGGATGCCATGTCATATTTGCAGAGCCTCTAAGGTACCAGTAAAGTGGAATCCCCTAGGAAGTAACCCCACTTTGAAAACTGCACCCCTCACAGAATTTATCAAGGGGGTGGTAGTGAGCATTTGTATCCCAGACATGAATGTACAGTGGATGGTGAAAGGTGAGTATGTACAGTCATGGCCAAAAGTTTTGAGAATGACACAAATATTATATTTTCACATGATCTGCTGCCCTCTGGTTTTTATGTGTGTTTGTCAGTTGTTTTTATCACATACAGAAATATAATTGCATTCATTTTTTTTTTTTTTTTTTTAATAAAAAAATTTTTTTTTAAAAATTAAAATTAGTTTAAAGAAGAAAATATTTTTTTGGGGGTTCCCCCCTTTTTTTCAAAACCCCTCCTCTTTTCCCCCGGGCCCCCTCCAAAAACTTCTGGACCAAATCCCGACTGATAGCAGCCCATTTTTGCAAAAACAATGCTTTAATTTTTTTTGAATTTTTTGTTTTTTTTTTGTCCACCCGTCTCTTGGTGATTGACCACAAGTTCTCAATGGGATTAAGATCTGGGGAGTTTCCAGGCCATGGACCCAAAATCTCTATGTTTTGTTCCCTGAGCCATTTAGTTATCACCTTTGCTTTATGGCAAGGTGCTGCATCATGCTGGAAAAGGCATTGTTGAGCGCCAAACTGCTCTTGGACGGTTGGGAGAAGTTGCTCTTGGAGGACATTCTGGTACCATTCTTTATTCATGGCTGTGTTTTTAGGCAAGTCTGTAAGAGAGCCGATTCCCTTGGCTGAGAAGCAACCCCACACATGAATGGTTTCAGGATGCTTTACAGTTGGCATGAGACAAGACTGGTGGTAGCGCTCACCTCTTCTTCTCCGAATAAGCTGTTTTCCAGATGTTCCAAACAATGGAAAAGGGGATTCATCAGAGAAAATGACTTTACCCCAGTCCTCAGCAGTCCACTCCCTGTACCTTTTGCAGAATATCAGTCTGTCCCTGATGTTTTTTTCTGGAGAGAAGTGGCTTCTTTGCTGCCCTCCTTGAGACCAGGCCTTTCTCCAAGAGTCTCCGCCCCACAGTGCGTGCAGATGCACTCACACCTGCCTGCTGCCATTCCTCAGCAAGCTCTGCACTGCTGGTAGCCCGATCCCGCAGCTGAAACACTTTTAAGAGACGGTCCTGCCGCTTGCTGGTCTTTCTTGGGCGCCCTGGAGCCTTTTTGGCACCAATGGAACCTCTCTCCTTGAAGTTCTTGATGATGCGATAGATTGTTGACTGAGGTGCAATCTTTCTAGCTGCAATACTCTTCCCAGTTAGGCCATTTTTGTGCAGTGCAATGATGACTGCACGTGTTTCTTTAGAGATAACCATGGTTAACAGAAGAGAAACAATGATGGCAAGCACCAGCCTCCTTTTAAATTGTCCAGTGGTGTCATTCTTACTTAATCATGACAGATTGATCTCCAGCCCTGTCCTCATCAACACCCACACCTGTGTTAATGGAGCAATCACTGAAACGATGTTAGGTGGTCCTTTTAAGGCAGGGCTGCAATGATGTTGAAATGTGTTTTGGGGGATAAAGTTCATTTTCTAGGTAAATATTGACTTTGCAAGTAATTGCTGTTAAGCTGATCACTCTTAATAACATTCTGGAGTATATGCAAATTGCCATTAGAAAAACTGAAGCAGTAGACTTTGTAAAAATTAATATTTGTATCATTCTCAAAACTTTTGGCCATGACTGTAAGCTGTGTGGAGTACATTGGGAACACAAAATACTATTCATTCCATTTCCTCTGTAGCTCCTATGATTGGTAGGGGGTCACTTTTGGGGTCACATCTGGTGTCTTTTCCCTTGTAACCTCTAAATCTAGGATGTACCCTTATATACGCTCAAACAGCTTATACATTCCTTTACTGCCACAGTCATTTTTGTTCTAATAATTTGGCAATTCACATTGTGCATTGGTGATGTAGCCATATGAGGGCTTGTTTTTTGCGGTATGAGATGCATTTTGTAATGACACCATTTTTGGGTGCCTATAACTTATTGACTAAATTTTCTTAACTCTTTCTTGGTGGATTAAAAAACCCCATCAATTCTGGCATTACTTTTTACCTTTTAGATTTTTTTTCCGTGCAGTGTACAGTCTAAGTAACTTGTTATCTCTAGTCTATGAGAGTACAATTACAGTGATACCTAATTTATATTGTTATTTTATGCATTACTAATTTTACAGAACAAAACCCATTTGGGGACATAAATCAATTATTTTTGCATTGCCATCTTCTGAGATGCGTAACATTTTTCTTTTTCAGTTGACAGAGTTGGTTGAGGGCTTATTTTTTGCGGGGCAAGCTGTGCTTTTTTCATTGATACTATTTTGGGGAACATATGTTTTTATCACTTTTTATAACATATTTTATTGTACGGGTTCTTACAGATGCGGTGATACTAAATATGTATTCTTTTTATTATTTTTTACTTTTTTTATATAGGAAAGATGCATTTTGGGGGCTATATTCATATTTTTTTTTTTTACTTTTTTTTTTTGTTTTTTTTTATATTTTCTTTATATCCCACTAGGGGACCTGAGCAAGCAATGCTGTGATCGCTGGTTCAGTACTATACACTGCAATCCACATGTAATACACATGGATTGCAGTGTATAGAGGAAGCCAGCCTTTGCAGATGCATAGGATGACTTCCTCCCATTGTGGCAGAATCAACCAGGTACTGGGGGTTCTGGCAACCTAGGGTCTCTGATCAGACCCCGTGCTACTGAAAATATATATTGGCACCCCCTGATCTCTCCACGGGAAAGTTGATGAGAGCATTATTATATCGGAACGCCTTAAATGGCACGGTCATGTTTGACCGTGGCATCTAAGGGGTGAAAATGGCAGTCCATTTTTAACCCTAAGGAGTTAAAATGGCCCAAGTGACCGCACCATTTTATGCACTATTACCTAGTGCATGTTGCCTAGGGCTTAAGTACAGGTGCATCTCAATAAATTAGAATATTTTTGAAACATTCATTCGTTTCAGTAATTTAGCAATTCAATTAATAATCAGCAGTCTTCCATGATTGTGTGTCCTACTGAACCAGACTGAGGGACCATTTAAAGGCTTAGGAAACCTTGTCAGGTGACACACTGAATTTACAATACTTTTTTACAATATTAAAATTTTCTTAGATTTGGGTTTTCATTACCTGTAATCCATAATCAACATTTACAGTAATAGAACACTTGAAATAGAACACTCTATGTGTAAAGAATCTAGAAAATATAGGAGGTCACGTTTTTAATTTAATTACTGAAAGAAATAAACGTTTCAAAGGTATTCTTGAGATGCACCTGTAGCTTGTTTCTGGTTGCTCCAGGCCAACTTTGTAAAGACTATTTTGAAATAAACTACTCACCCTGAAAAAGGATCAGGGGTCATATATTGATTATTATTGCATAAAATATGCAAGAAAAATAAGGGCTACTATCTGTTTATTAAAAATATGTATTTTTTTTTCTTTTTAACTTAGATTATTTCCTAGGTTTTTCATAGTGGATTAAAAAATATTCTTACTTCAAATTAACATTTTCAAATGGATTGTGTGGAATCTTCTATAATATAGGGGAGTCACAAAAAGTAAAACAAACACATAATAGAATGCAATTTTACTTAATACATAGGGTAAAAATTTAATTCAATAGCATCTGTTAGAGATGGGCAAAACTCTGTAGAGTTGTTTCATTTTGGGTTTGGGAGGTTCTGTCCAAACATTTTTTTTTTCAGGTTGAATAAGTTTGTTACAATTCAAAGTTTAAATCGGCTTAAAACATAGTGTCTGGGATTGTCAGGAATTTATCTTGCCCATATCTATCTATTTAAGGCATACACTGCTAAAGTAGTGACAGTAATGTATATGTCTATGGGAAAATGCATGGTAGGCAGTTGATACAAACCGCTTGTTTAACCATACATGGCGCTTACTTTTTTTCTCTCTTTTAACATTAAAAAATACTCCAAAAAATTCCTTCTTTGGGGTAAGATGCTTGTTTTTTTCATATCCAAACAACATTGTTGGAGAAGCTACTAGGAGAGCTTACTAGGAGACGCATCTAGGCTCTAAAATAGGTTGTTCTTGAAGAATGGAAAAATATAGATGTTGCAATATGATGACAATTTGTTCATCCCATGCCTAGAAGACTTGTTTGCTGTCATTAACAATTATGGATGTCATAGAAAATACTAGATGTAGTAGTTTTCAATGTGGGATGTATTAATTGTTGCATCAACTAATTTGAGTAAAACTGAAGATTTTGTAATCTAAAATATATTATTAATTGTACTTTCATGTTACAGGTTAAATAAATGTTCAAAGAAACTCAGTCTTGTCAACATTTTGGAAATTGTTCTTGTGTTCAGTGAGATATTGATTAAAATCTTACTTTTTAAGGGAGGTGTACTCATTTATGATGAGCACTGTATATCCACACATAGATTAGCTATAACATTGAAATCAAGTGTATAACCTAGATTATCATGGTACAATGGTAGCTTTTATAGAGTGTGATCTATTAAGTATTAAGTAAACAGTCAATTCTTGAAATTGATGTGTTCAAAGCAGGAGAAATGAACAACCATAAGGATCTGAGTAAGGGCCAAATTCTGATGATTTAGGAACTGACATATCTTAAAAGTGAGAGGTCTTACAGAGTGATCCTGCTCTGCAGAAGTTAGCAACTACAAGAAGTGGCTCAAGAAAGTACAAGCAAGGACAAAAGACAAACAAAAGGACTTATGCTCCATAACTTAATGATATGCAGCTCAGTGGGAAGCCTTGCAACACTGGAGTCCTAGGTTCAAATCCAATCAAGGACAACATCTGCAAGGAATTTCCTACCACACTCCAAAACATACTGAGATTGTGAGCCCTATATAGGACAACACTTGACAATGTCTGTGAAGCACTACACAATATGTTGGCATTATACAAGTAAACCAAATAAATAAATTCATACAATAAATATAAAATTGCTAGAAAAATTAATCCTGGCTAATACAGAAACATACAGTGCAATACAGCACTTCCACTTTCTTTCTACTCATAGAACCCCTTGCAAGTTCTAACCCCTTTTCCCCCAACAGTGACCCTACCAATTTAATCAATCCTCTCTTAAAGGGTTTTTCCGGGCAAATTTTTTATTTTTTTTTAAAAAAGGTCTGTTAGTGCACCCAAATACTTTTAGTAGTGTTTTGAGTGATTTATGGGTTTCTCTTCTGCATTTGTTTACATGTGTAGCTTACTGTTCTTTTATCCTTCAACTACCCTGATGCATTGCTCTTCACTCAGAGCTGACTTACCCTACCTTCCCTTCTCACTTCCTCCCTCCCTCCCCCTCCCTCTCTCACTCCCTCACACCCCCTCCCTGTTTCCCTAGCTAGCGCGTCCACTACTAGCCCTTCCTAACTAATTCGCTAAATGGGGAAACGGAAAGGCACTGGTAAATCAGAAAATGTCACATGACCGCCCCAGCGATCTGGTTAAATATACATTAATAATATATAAATCTTTATACAAATATGCATCTACAATAAGTTAAAAGGTAGGTTGGGGGAGGATGTTTAGCTTAGTGTAGAAGTAGCATTTTATCCCCGACAACCCTTTTAATGATGTCCTTGTCTCTTAGTTTGAAGTCACCTTATTCACCCCTCAAATCCTATGCTGTCTTGTACTCAACCACAGGTAATGGTAAACCTAGAAACTAAGACTTTTAAACAGTATGGATCCATGAATTTACTGATGCAGGGCATAGCTCCTAGGAACAATTCAAGAATATGGCCTTTTCTCCACCACCCATCATGCTTGCCATTCTAAAACCCCATGATCTTGCTCTCATTGGACGCGGAGAAGGCCTTCTACAGAGTGGACTGGATGTTCCTTGAAGCCACCCTGACCCAATCCGGCCTAGGCCCCACTATGCTTTCCCGTATATGAACCCTTTATTTATCTCTGCAAGCTCAAATCTGAGTCAATGGCACCCTCTCCTCCCCTTTGACAATTCACAATGGCACACAGCAAGGCTGTCCACTCTCCCCCCTCCTTTATGCATTGGCCATGGAACATTTATTAGTAGCCATAAGACGCAATCTGGGCATCCACTTTACACTTTAAAATCTCAGCCTTCTCGGACAATGTCCTGCTCTTTCTGCAGCCTTGACCTTTATGCCATTGTAGAAGCCTGTTTGTTCTTTGCTTTGCTGAGCCTGGTCCTTTCTATTGAAGTGATTAGCTTATGGATCTCACCTGCCCTGTGGCCAATCATAGTTAGCTGTCCCTATATAAACCCACAACTTACTCCATCCTGTGCCTGATTATTCTGACTATCTGCTTCCTGTTTGCCTTGATCCTCACCATTACTCTACTGCTTCTGTGTACCGAACTCTGCACACATCTGACTACGATTGACCTATTGCTCCCGTGTACTGAACTCTGCAAACGTCTGACTATGGCTGATCTACTGCTCCTGTGTACCGAACTCTGCAAACGTTTGACCATGGTTACTTCTAGTCCTGAGGTACTATTTCTGCATCTCTTACTATTTAAGTACTGTACTGTTAGCCTCACCAATTAGACTCCAGATCTGATAACAAGCATTGTTACACTCTTCATCATACAACTTTACTCACTCTTCCCTCTCTCCTGCGCAAAATTGCCAAATACAGTTACTTTAGCAACTGCAAAGCTAATCTTTCTAAAAGCACTGCACTCAACATTTCCCTATCCGCCTCCCTGGTCCAGTCTCTCCATTTAGCCTTCCCATATACTTAGTCCCCTAAAGTGATAAAGTACCTGGGGGTACACCTTCTCTGTTCACTCCCTGATACATACTCTCTAAACTTCCTCTCCATTCTCTGCACTTTTTCAAGCTGACCTCACCTGCTTTTTGTGGCTTGGCTTTGTTAACCTCCTAAAAATGAATATCCTACCCAGACTCCTTTACCTTTTTCAAACAATCCCGATATTCCTCCCAAAAGAATTCGTCCTTACGCTCCAAAAAACTTTCAATAGGTTAATTTGGGCGTCAAAGCGCCCTGACTAGGCCTAAAATAATCCCAGATGCCCTACAATACTATATATCAGCCACGACCACTTGAAACCTTGATTGGCATCACTTAGCTCAAATTAAACTCTGGGTTGCCTTGGAGGAGGCTTTGAGCCTTCGTCCTCTCACGTCCCTCCCGTAGTTACACTCCTGCAATTGGTCGGAAAGGAATACTCTGGTTCTGCCATATTTTGCATGCTATGTTCTTGGTACACGCAAGCATCACCATGTAATTGTCCGCTTATTCCTGAACGATGGACCACTGACTCCTATCACAGGTAACCCAGATTTCCCCACTGCTCTTCACTCAGCCTTTCTCTCTCACCATCCTGGCCGCCCACCTCTTCGGTTCTCTCAGGTAATGGCACAGTCTGCCCTCCTCCCTTACATGACTTTAGTTTTCCCTGAAGACAGCAACCTCCATACACACTGGCAGTACATTCAACTGCAACACTTTTTTTCTTCTCTGAAAAGATCACGCAGCCTTCACACCATTTAAGAAACTTTGCACTTCCATCAGAAACTTCATAATCTCAGTCATCTGTTTTTTGACCCCAATAGTGCTCAGCTGCCGCGTAACATGCACGGTGGGCTGGTAGAGTGAGATTGGGACCTCATTTCCACCAGGCATGTGGCGATCTGCCTTCCAACTCTGCCACAAATTTTCCATCTCATGCAAAGCACAAGAGACCAATTTCAAAAACCGTACCCGCTGGTACAGAGTCCCCGTTGTGCTACATGAATTCTTCTTCTTCTTCTACTTCTTCGTATTGTTTATTTATATAGCACCATTAGTTCCATGGTACTTTACATTTGAGGGTTTACATACGATACACAAGATATACAAAACAGGTAATACTAACAGTGACCAACTGGCACAGTGGGATAGAGGGCCCTGCCCGTAAGGGCTTACAATCTATGAGGGAAAAGAGATAGAGACAGAAGGTGGGGGTAGAGGCTGTTCAGGTGGTGGTGTGGAGACAGTAGTATTATTGGAGGTTGTAGGCCTTCCTGAATAGGTGAGTCTTCAGGGCCTTCTTGAAGCTTGACTGTGGGGGATAGTCTTATGTATCTTGGTAATGAGTTCCAGAGTATCCTCCTCAGATGGCTGCCGGGGATGAGGCACGATGCTACATGTCTGGTGGAACTGCTCCCTTCTTTGCTCCTTCTGGGCCGGGGTACATAAATTAGTCAAAGTTGTCACTGGAGTGGAGTTGGAGGACAGCCTGGCTCCTCTTCTCCTTTTGATTTTTTTACGTAAGATCCAGAAGCTTGTGCCTAAGTTAATTGGGTTTCTACTTGTGGCTGCTAGATTGGTGATACCCAGGTTGTGGAAGTCTACCAGCTCTCCAACCTTGGATGCCTGGCTGCAGGAGGTACTGTATATCCTCCAGATAGAGAACTCATTGACTGAACTTCAGCAGAATGATAGCTCTCATCAGAAAATGTGGCTCCTTTGGAACACCTTCTATTGCTCTCCTAACTTCCAACACAATTTTTCATCTTGTATAGTCTGGCTTTGTCCTTTTTTTCTTGTCCTGCCCTTTTTCTCACTTGAGCTTCTTTCTCCTTTCTCTTTTTCATTTCACATTACTACCGAATATTATTATTCTTGGGTCTTCCCGATGCCTTTTCCTATTTCTAGTTTAATTGCTTCTGTTTATATCATTACTTGATGCTATTCTGGTGCATCAGCGTTTGCTGTTGCATCGGGCCCAATGGTAGCTGGGGCCTCCTTGGGAGAGCAGGACAGTCCTGCATTTGCTGTCCTGTTGCTTCAGACAGTGGGTCCAGACTGCCCCGACTCCAATTCATAGGCGTCAATGAGTTGAATACAGTGGTGAAGCAGGGAACTGTCTGCTCCCTGTTTCACCATCTGGCTGCTGTCTCTGTTCCTGATGTCTTGGAGCAGTAGGTGCGATATAATGATGTCACTTACATTGCACCTGTTGCTCCCTGCAGACTCCAGGACCAGAGACAGGAGAGAACAGGGGAACAGGTCAAGGTGAGTATTAAGGTTTTTTTTTTTTCTTTATTTGATATATACATTGTGGCAACTGAAGGGGGACATGAGACTGTGGGGCAACTTGGGGGGGGGTGATGGGGACATGAAACTATGAAACTGTGGAGGCAACCAGGAAGGGGACATGAAACTAAGGGGGCAAACTGGGGGTGGGGCATGATGACATGACATTGTGGGGACAACCTGGAGGGGCATGACCTGAAGGGGGGACATGAAACTGAGGAGGCAACCTAGAGGGGGACATGAAAATGTGGAGGAAACTGGAGGGGAACATTATAATATACAACCCCAATTCCAATGAAGTTGGGACGTTGTGCAAAACATAAATAAAAAGAGAATAATTGAGGACAGGAATTGTTGAAGCATTATAGGTGGAATTCTCTCCCATTCTTGCTTGATGTACAACTTCAGTTGCTCAATAGTCCGGGATCTCTGTTGTTGTATTTTGCGCTTCATAATGCGCCACTCATTTTCAATGGAGGACAAGTCTGGATTGCAGGCAGGCCAGTCTAGTACCTGCACTCATTTACTATAAAGCCATGCTGTTGTAACATGTGCAGAATGTGGCTTGGCATTGTCTTGCTGAAATAAGCAGGGATGTCCCTGAAAAAGACGTCGCTTGGATGGCAGCATATGTTGCTCCAAACCTGATGTACCTTTCAGCATTAATGGTGCCTTCACAGATATGCAAGTTACGCATGCCATGGGCACTAACACACCCCATTACCATCAAAGATGCTGGCTTTTAAACTTTGTGCTGATAACAATCTGGACAGTCCATTTCCTCTTTGGACTGGAGGACACGACGTCCATAATTTCCAAAAACAATGTGAAATGTGGACTCGTCAGACCACAAGACACTTTTCCACTTTTCCACTTTGCGTTAGTCCATCTCAAATGAGCTCATGTCCAGAGAAGCCGACGGCGTTTCTGGGTGTTGTTGATATTTGGCTTTCGCTTTGCATGGTAGAGTTTTAACTTGTACTTTTAGATGTAGCGACGAACTGTGTTCACTGACAATGGTTTTGTGAAGTGTTCCTGAGCGCATGTGGTAATAGCCGTTACAGAATGATGTCGGTTTTTAATGCAGTGCCGCCTGAGGGATCGAAGGTCACGGGCATTCACTGTTGGTTTTTGGCCTTGCCACTTACTTGGAGATTTATCCATGTTCTCTGAATCTTTTGATGATATTATGGACTGTAGATTATGAAATCCCTAAATTCATTGCAATTGTACGTTGAGAAATTTTGTTCTTAAACTGTTGGACTATATGCTCACACAGTTGTTAACAAAGTGGTGAACCTCGCCCCATCCTTGCTTGTGAACGACTGAGCCTTTCGGAGATGCTCCCTTTATACCCAATTATGACACTCACTAGTTTCCAATTAACCTGTTCTCCTTTGGAATGCTCCAAACAGGTGTTTTTTGAGCATTGCTCAACTTTCCCAGTCTTTTGTTGCCCCTGTCCCAGCTTTTTTGGAACGTGTTGCAGGCATCAAATTCACAATGAGTGAATATTTCCAAAAAAACAATAAAGTTTATCCGTTTGAACATTAAATATTTTGTCTTTGTAGTATATTCAATTGAATATAGGTTGAAAAGGATTTGCAAATCATCATATTCTGTTTTTATTTATGTTTTACACAATGTCCCAACTTCATTGAAATTGGGGTTGTAATATAATGTCTGATGGGTGACGAAGTGTGATGCATGCAGGGACTTTCGGCTGTTTGATGGCCAATGAGGGCCATTATATTGTATGGGGCCACTAGTGAGGCATTATACTGTGTGAGGGTCACTAAGGGGCATTATACTACGTGGAGGGCATTATAATTGGTGCGGGTCAGGTGGTGGTGATTGGCGGGCAATAATGAAACCTTTGTATTGGGCCAATAATGTGCTAAAAACAGCCCTGGCCACATACTGTATGTGTGTGTTGCTTGTCTGAGAAAGTAATAAAAAAAGAATGAATTCTGGTTAAGAAAGTGTCATGCTCTAGAAATATTCTACTGGGTAACATTGGGTCCTGCTATTCATGCATTACTTTAACATGTAATACCTACCAAAATATTGTTGTGGATGACGCCAAGCTATGTAGTACAATGCAGTCTATGGAGGATGTGCATAGTTTACAAGAAGATTTGGACAGACTGTGTCCAAGTCTTCTGTGTTTGGACATACACCAGGCAAATGAGGTTCAATGTGGATAATGTAATGTTATGCTTCTGGGTAAAAATAGTCTGTATGCAACATATATTCTAGTGATATTAAAGCTGAGAGGGTCACTGGTGGAGACCAGTTTACAAGCAGACTTGGACAGACTGTGTCCAAGTCTTCTGTGTTTGGATATAAACTTGGCAAATGAGGTTCAACATGGATAATGCTCATTTCCTTCACTTAGCTCTTCAGTTATGCCCTTTATCAGCCCTTGGTTGAACCTGATGGACATATGTCTTTTTTCAGCTGTTCTAACTGTGTAACTATGTAAGCTGTAAGCATACCCTTTCATGAGTCCTTCTGTTTATTATTGATTTGTCAAGCAAATGTTTGTTTCAATTTTTATTGGACAGTGAGATTTAGGTCCTGAGAGTCATAGTAAATATCTTTTTTTTTTTCAATTGTATTTTTATTAAAGGATTTTCAGAATATACAGATATACAGAAACAGAGAAAATAAACACAATTCAGATGTGCCAATGAAATGGAAAAGCCATGCAGGGCACTCATAAGGAATCAAGGGAAACAAAGCCAGTCAAACAATTAAATGCAGCACTAAGAAAAACAAAAGGAGCACAAGACAGGGAACAGGAGGACGAGGGGGAGGGGGGGGTTAAACACAGGGGGAAGGGTAAGTACACCTCCTAGAAATTATAAATTATGGGGGCGTGGCTTGATGCTAATCCTAGCCAGACACGCATTGTGAGAGCTCCTACATCTTACCCAGGGTTTTGTGTTTTTGGTGGTCCCCCATGCAATAGCTTGCTGCCTAGCCTCCTTTTGCTTCTCCTGGGACCCATTGGAGGAGTCCCCGGGCTCCATAGCTTCATCATTCGGGCCTCTCCAACCACTACTGCAGCATTGCCACCATCTTCTAGCATCGATCCCAGAGCGTCTTCTCTGTCGGTGGATCTTGAGATTGACTGCAGTGGCACAGCAGCCTCCTTCATCATCTGCACTGCCTGACAGCTTCTTGTGCCTCCTCCTTATACTCTTACTGCGGACCCCGCTGAAAGCCTGCCATGCCTGCACTACAGCTTGTTATAATGTGCGGCTGCCATCTTGCTTCAACCATTGTGATCCGGATCTCACCTGCTGCGATCCTTCTACAAACCTTACTGTCACCAGTGGCTTCAGGCAAGTCCTCCTGCACTCCATCTTCTTCCTTGAACTTGGGACCAGCATACTCTAGGGCCATGGTGGTGAACCTATGGCACGGGTGCCAGAGAGCACTTTCTATGGGCACCCGACACGAGCTATGGAGGGTCATTCCCAGAGCATTACAACCCCTAAAACAAAGGGGCGAAACAGTGGGGAAGAATTGGTGGAGTCAATGGGGATCCAAATAAGTCCTATGTAGCACTTTTAAAGAAGAATTCATGAGGGTGACCTGCCATTGAACTGGGATCAGGGTAATATCAAGATCTCACTCCCAGGCCACCATAAAGTCGAGTTTACTGTCAGGGGGAGGAGCATTAAGCAAACCATAGATATAGGAGAGGGAACCTTTATCAGCTGCTCTAAACAAACATTACCTCTCGAAACTCGTGGGAGAGATCTTTAGATTGATCAGGACAAGAGAACGTAGAAAGTGAAATACCTGTGCAGTCCAAAAGGCCTCTGTGGGGGGTGGGGAGAATGTGGTAGTGAAATAATCTTTGGTGAAGACCGGCCGGTTGCAGAGGAAGTTGTGAAGACAGCAAAATTGCGCATATCTCCACCAAACAAACACCTCGGGGGAGAGGCCAGAAGGAAAGAGAGGGTTGTAAAAAAAATCAGGGTCAAGGGTGAAATCAGGCCTTGCAATCCATACTGAAAATGAACCCTCCACCACAACTGCAACATGTAGTCAGTTACCTTTGCGGCAGCTGGGAGGATGCGGGCCATAGACCGAGGGGCCCACAAAAGGGCCTGCAGAGAGGTCGGGGACACTAATGCAGATTCTAAAGTCACCCATTGGGGGTGGTCATGTTCAGTATGGATAGCACTAAGTTGGGAAAGTCAGGCGGCTACATAATATCTGTAGAGGTGGGGGACTGATAGCCCACCCAGTCTCTTATGAAGAATCATAACACAGTGTCTTATACGTGGTTTCTTATGGGCCCAAATAAAATTAAAGATCTCAGTCTGGAGTGTAGCAATGGAAACAGAGGAGACCGAAGTCGAGAGGGTATGGAAAAAATACAAAATATGTGGTAAGGTAACCATTTTGACCGAATGGACATGTCCTATCCAAGAAAGGGTGGGGCAATGCCATGCAACTAGGTCCCTAAGGGGCTTCGGTATCAGTATGGCGTAATCCCATTTAAAATGCGGCTCTAAGGAGTTACAGAGGTTAATACCCAAATAGGGGAGATATTTGTCTCTAGTCTGGAAACCAAAGTTCAGGGAGATTAATTTAGCCTTAGCAGGTGGGATATTGCAATGCATATTTTCTAATTTGGCTGTATTAAATTTGAGGCCCGATAGTCTTAGAAACAGGAAAAGTGTGTTAATTAAATTTGGGAGAGAGACTAGAGGGTTAGTTATGGTTAACAGCATATTGTCAGCGAACAGATTGGATTTATATTCGCTATTTATATGTCAGGGTGGGAACAGATAGCGATCGCCAGAGGCTCAATAGCTAGAGCAAAAATGCCAGGGGATACGAGGCAGCCTTGTCGCATACCACGATAAATGCAAATAGGCTTGGCTTAGTCAGTTGGAAGCTTCAAATATGCCACAGGGTCACAATAAAGAGCCCGAAAGGGTTCTGTGGAAGTGACCAGTTATGCTCAAGAACTTCAGAACATGGGCTAGGTTTGACCAAGAGAGACTATCAAAGGCTTTCTCGATGTCAAGGACCAGAAAGTAAATCGGTTTATGTTAACTATTGGCCCAATGGATTATATTGCAAAGTTTTCGGACATTATCAGAGGCCTGCCTACCTGGGACAAAACCAACTTGGAGTGGATGAGGATGGTAGAAGTCTATTTAAACGGGAAGCCAAAATACAGGAGAATACTTTTATATCTATATTAAGGAGGGTGTGAGAAGGTGGCAGGAAAAGTTCTGGAATCACGGTATATCTCCCCCAGGTTTTTGACATACGTCTGGTCCAGGGTGGATCTTGAGTAGGCCTCAGCCCAGGTGTGAGTCTTGGCCTCATTAGTGGGCCATAAAAGGCTACAGAGCCTCCACTTCAGGGCAGATCCTGGGAGTGAGAGGAGGCGCCTGGATCTGTCCTGAAACATTGAGAGTCTGATGAGACCAAAGTGTGTTAATTTGTTTGTCATGTGGCTGATAGTAAACCACATGTATAATTAGTTTTTTTTGTTCCTGTTTAGTTTAGCGCTCAGACGAGCTGGATTTGGTTTCTTACTGTTTTGCCTGAAGTTAAGGCTGTATTTTATTTTGCTCCTTTTCTACCTGACGTAAGGTTTATTTATTTTGCTATTTTTCAAATAAACCTGTTTGCACCAGACATTCTGTCCCTGTCTCTGACTGGTTGGGTCCACACCATTGCTGCTACCGAGCTACTTTCCCCACAAGGCATATGGGCCTATAGTTAGCTGGAGTGGTGGTGTCTTTCCTGGGTTTGGGGGTAACAGTAATGGAAGCACACAATATCTCCTGAGGGAATTTTCCTCCCTGAAGGATATGATTAAACAGGGAGAGGAGGTGGGGGTGAAAGAATCCCTTTGAATTTCTTATAATAGAGGGAAGAGAAGCCATCCGGACCCGGGGCCTTCCCATTTTTAAGGTTATCAATAGCATTGTCCAGCTGTTCAATAGTGATGGGAGTACTGAGGGAGGCCTCCTGAGAGGAGGAGAGAGAGGGGAGGTTAAGGGAGCGAAGAAATGAGGAAATCTCCGCTGATCCAGCCGTTGTCGGGGCTGAGTAGAGTTTCTCGTAAAATTGGTGGAAATGCGTGTAAATAGAGTTAGAGGTCATGTTGCCACCAGGCTCGCGTATTTGGTAGATGGCATTCAGTCTCTGAGGGGCTCTTAGCTTAGAGGCCAATAGTCTTTTGGGTTTGTTAGCATATCTATAAAAGCGAGCCGGAGTCCAGCACATGGCCTTTTCCGTCCGATGCGTCAGGACGGCGTCAAGCTGTAATTTCGTATCTCTAATGGATTTGCGAGGAAACGACTAGGCTCGAGCTGGTTAGCAGTTTCTAGTTTCAATAGTTTATATTCTAGGTTAGATTGAACCTTAGTCCTTTCCTGTTTCAATCTAGATGTGTCTGCAATAAGAGAACCTCTAATTGTAGCCTTATGGGCTGTCCAGTTGATAACTGGGTCAGTGTCTGAGGCCGCATTACGCACAAAAAAGGTATGAAGGGCTTCAGTAGTCCTCCTAAGAATACCGGGGTCAGAAAAAAGGGACTCATTCAGATGCCAATTTTTGTGTGGCAGTGGGTGGCTGAAATGCAATGTCGATCAAACCAAGTCATAGTCTGACCAGGCACAAGGGACATGGTGCGCATAGGTGAGGGAGGGGAGTAGGAAAGTGGATATGTAAATCCTATCAATTCTGGTATAGTGATGATGGGCTGGGGAGAAATACATGTAGCCTCTCTTGTTTCCATTGAAGTCACAGCAGGCATCTGCAATGTTCAGAGCCTGCAAGGCAAAACGTATTTAGCCTTTGGCTTTGGATGATAACTTATCGGCTGATGGAGAAGAACGGTCAAGGACAGCAGTAACAGTAAAATTGAAATCCCCACACCAAATCAAGGCAGAGAAGTTCAATTGGCCCAGGAAACCAGAAAGTTGATGAAAGAAAGCTATGGGGGACTCAGTGGGGGCATAGGAATTGACAAGACAGATTTGTTGGCCATAGAGTATATACATCGGCCTTGAGGATATATATTTGCCATATATAGGCCTTGAGGATCTGTTACTATATTAACAATTTGCAACAGGACAGAAGTCCTAATCAGAATTGCTACACCTCTACTCTTGGTCTGGTTTGGGGCCTGGCCTAGGAGTGCATAGCGTGAATGAAAATACTTGGGATAAGAGGTGGGGGTGAAAAGGGATTCCTGAATACATAAAATGTCAGGTTTCAGTTTATCATATTGGAGGAATGCCTTCTGACTCTTCTGAGGTGAGATAAATCCCCGTACATTATGCGAGACACTCTTACACATAGCACATAAAAGAGGTAAAGCTAAACAGTATAAACCAATAAGGGACTACACAGGTTAGGCAAGACAGATGGGACTTTCGAACTTTGGAAAACACACTAGATATAGAAGTAGTACTGCAGAGAGAAAAGAACAGGAACTCGAAAAAGCCAAAACAACAAACTCAGAAACAGGGTGTGCACTCCAGGGTAAAGTGGAGTGCAACGAATGCTGATGCACCTAAAGCACTGGGCGACATGGATACCACCACCACGGCTAACCCCCCAATAGTATCTGAGTCTTTTGTAATTCCAGGGTGACAGGGCACATGGTCCTACACCTGTCCAAGGTAGCTGGAGTCAAGTCTGCAAACAGTTAGACCGAGGAAGTCAGGTCAGGCAGAGTCTGGACATTTCTGGCCACTGAGAGGATCTGGTTGCAGAACTCAGAGTAGTGAAGCTTTAGAGTAACATCTCTAGGGACGTTCGGGCCTTTGGGATATCTCAATACACGGTGAAAGCGGTCCATCTGCAGAAGAGAAGGATCAACTTGCGGGAGTAGCTTAGAGAACAGGCTGGTGACAGTTTCACTCAAGGTGGTGATGGACTCAGGTAGACTTCTGATATGAATGTTAGCCCTCCTTCACCTATTATCCAAGTCCTCAAGTTTCAGCTCAGTAGCCTCAAGTTTGGTCACCTGATCATCAAAGCAAGCTTTATCTTTCTCCAAGTCGTCTGCTACTTCATCCATTTTATCCTCTACCTAAGCAACCCTGGTGCCAAGGTCCTGAATTTGCTTGGTAAAGGGTATGTATCAGAGGCTGCGAGGGAAGTAATGCTGCTGTGCGGAGAAGGAGAAGCACTTCTGACCAGGAACAGTGTTAGGCCATGCCTCCGCAACGCATCCATTTTAGAAGTATTTATTTTATACCCTGATAGGTTAGCAAACAGTGACAGAAGGGCATGGAGGTTGGGAAGGGTGATATGGAGGTTAGTGAGAGTTAGAAGAATATTGTCGGCAAACAGCGATAGTTTGAACTCCCGTTCTCTCATTTTAACCTCACTAATGTCTGGCTGTAAACGAATAGTCGCAGCCAAGGGAACTATACAAGGGATGAAGAGAAGGGATGAAAGAGACCCTGTCGCATGCCATTGTGGAGGGGAAGCGAGAAGGAAGTGTAGGGGAGTTTAATATAGTAGACGGTGTCGAATAGAGATCTCTAAATGGCGTTAGGAAGAGGCCTCTGAGGTTATACCTCTCAAACACCTTCTCCACATCTAAGCTAAGCACCAAAAGTTCAGAACCAGACTTAGAGACATCAATTAAGTCAATGATCCTCCTAGTGTTATCACCCCATTGTTTGCAAGGGACAAACTCAACTCGATCTTTATGAGTCAAAAATGGGAGACATGCATTAAGTCTGGAAGCTAAAAGTTTTCAAAAGTGCAATAGGTCTATAATTTTTGCAATCTAAGTGATCTCTGCCAGGTTTGGGAATAAGAGTAAGGAAATGCAAAGTAGACTCCAGAATGGGGTTGCCAGACATGAAGGCATTAAAAAGGGAGACAAGGTGCTGAACAAGTGCAATGCCTTGTAGTACAGATAAGGAAGGCCATCAGGCCACAACGACCTAGCACTCAGGAGATCCTTATTAATTGCGATATTTATTCAGCAGATATGGGTTGGTTCAACAATGCCAATACAACAGGTATGAGTTTAGGTAGTTGGCATGACTGCAAAAAATCATATAAAAGTTTCGTCCTCTCCTCCGAGTCAGCAGGGACATCCAACGGCAGGGAATACAGCCTGGAGTATAAAATCATGAAAGATGCTCAGCACGGTCATAAATCACTGGAGATTACTTGGAGTCAAAAGTCCCAATCAGCCGAATGAGACCATCATTGTCCGTTCGTGAGGAGTCAGCAGGTTATCTCTGTTGGTGGACTGTGCAAAATTTCTAGCTTGTTTCAGGATGGATTTGGGGTACCCCCGATTCCTGAACCAAAACTTAAGTTTGTCAGCCTGTACTTTGAAGAAGCTATCCGAAGAACAGTTCAGTTGCATCCTCAGGAACTAGCCTTTTGGTATGCCTTTCTTCAGCTGGAGAGGGTGATGGCTCTCCCACTGGAGAAGACTGTTGGTGGCGTTATCTTTCCGCTAGACATCTGTCATGATGTTACCACCTTCATCACCCTCTTCCCTATAGTACCAGAACCTACCATCAAGGTGCTGGGAAATGCAGTTTTAACTGCAGATTCATCATTATGCCTTATCTTGCTGATATTCACCTGTCTTTCTGGCATGCTGCATCTATTTTATTCTCTCCTGAGGAAACTGTGTCATACAGGAGAAATGTATGACACAGTTCAGCAATTGTGGAGGTTCAGCAATTGACACTGAGAGAGAAAATACAGTATATGATGACCCCTCTTCCCCTTGTGGGGGGGTTCAGTAATTCACACTATTTTTGGTGAGCATTCTGAGTTCCATCCTGCCTAGATCTGCAGTGGATGCCATTTGATCCTATGGCACTCTCCAAAATGGGCCTTAAAAGGGACAGCATCCCCAAAATAGGCCTTAAAGGGACAGTACTTTTCCCTTGTCACAGCAACACTCCATATATTGGGCCAATTTGAGTTCTAATAACCAATCAAACCAGTATTTATACATCATAGGAGACTGCACTTGTTTGACCAGATATATTTTGCTGTTCCCTCTTCTTGACTTGGATAGGCTTGATGTTTATACCTACCATATGTGGAATCTTTTATCATTTGTGGACACAATTTTTAATCAAATACTTAATACAAGTTAAATTTTATTTATTTTCTATTGGGCTATTAAGATTATTTTGGTAACTTTTCCCTTCTGTGAAATGTCTTTAATTTTTGAAAATGTAAATAGCACTTCCCTGTGACTTTATAGATAAATATACAAATTTAAAAACAAGATGTTAGACATAATAAGTCACAACTTTAATATAAGAGACATATGTGATGAACTGCAGAAAATCCATCTTGACACAGTATATCTATATTTATGAGGAATCAGCATCTGATACAGTAGCACTGTGTACCATCACCTTCAAATAAAATGATGTCAATATCAAAACTGCATTCTACATCCATATCTCATATATATAGGGACTCTATGTGAACAGGAAAAGAGATAGAGACCTTATATCTAGTCAAAAGATCAGTCATGCAAAGTGAAGTCCAAGCTCCACATAGCATACAAAGTCAAATTCAAGTCAAATAATGCTATCTATTAAATTGGACATCAAGAATTAAACAAGGTTCCACACAAATTACTCAAATATGCTGTTATATAATGTCAGCTAGATCTCACCTGTATATGCATATAGGACACCGTGCTGCCGTGTAAACTGACTCACTCTGAGCCTCTCTAGTGTATATAGTGTGGTCTCGGTCGCCTTTTAGTGATGTCAGGTGGTGCGATGTCATCTGCCCATGTGATTGGGACGTGTGAACGCTATACAATGACTTCTACCAGAATGCCAAAAGGGCTTTATAGATACAAATCTCACAATATGATCAGAGTAGTAATATTAATGGCTAAAATAAGGAAGAGATTTTTAAAGGGACTCCTACTTTGATTAGGATATACAGTGGGGAAAAAAAGTATTTAGTCAGCCACCAATTGTGCAAGTTCTCCCACTTAAAAAGATGAGAGAGGCCTATAATTGACATCATTGGTAGACTTCAACTATGAGAGACAAAATGAGAAAACAAATCCAGAAAATCACATTGTCTAATTTTTTAAAGAATTTATTTGCAAATTATGGTGGAAAATAAGTATTTGGTCACCTACAAACAAGCGAGATTTCTGCCTCTCACAGACCTGTAACTTCTTCTTTAAGCGGCTCCTCTGTCGTCCAGTCATTAGTGGTAGTAAAGGCACCTGTTTGACATTGTTATCAGTATAAAAGACACATGTCCACAACCTCAGTCACACTCCAAACTCCACTATGGTGAAGACCAAAGAGCTGTGGAAGAACACCAGAAACAAAATTGTAGACCTTTACCAGGCTGGGAAGACTGAATCTGCAATAGGCAAGCAGCTTGATGTGAAGAAATCAACTGTGGGAGCAATAATTAGAAAATGGAAGCCATACAAGACCACTGATAATCTCCCTCAATCAGGGGCTCCACGCAAGATCTCACCTTGTGGGGTCAAAATGATCACAAGAACAGTGAGGAAAAATCTCAGAGCCTAGTGAATGACCTGCAGAAAGCTGGGACTAACGTAACAAAGGCTACCGTCAGTAACACACTACGCTGCCAGGGACTCAGGTCCTGCAGTGCCAGACGTGTCCCCCTGCTTAAGCCAGTACATATCCGGGCCCGTCTGAAGTTTGCTAGAGAGCATTTGGATGTTCCAGAAGAGTATTGGGAGAATGTCATATGGTCAGATGAAACCAAAGTAGAACTGTTTGGTAGAAACACAACACGTCGTGTTTGGAGGAGAGTGAATGCTGAGTTGCATCCAAAGAACACCATACCTACTGTGAAGCATGGGGGTGGCAACATCATGCTTTAGGGCTGTTTCTCTGCAAAGGGACCAGGACGACTGATCCGTGTACATGAAAGAATGAATGGGGCCATGTATTGTGAGATTTTGAGTGCAAACCTCCTTCCATCAGCAAGGGCATTGAGGATGAAACGTGGCTGGGTCTTTCAGCATGACAATGATCCCAAGCACACCACCAGGGTAATGAAGGACTGGCTTTGTAAGAAGCATTTCAAGGTCCTGGAGTGGCCTAGCCAGTCTCCAGATCTCAACCCCATAGAAAACCTTTGGAGGGAGTTGAAAGTCCGTGTTGCCCAGCGACAGCCCCAAAACATCACTGCTCTAGAGGAGATCTGAATAGAGGAATGGTCCAACATACCAGCAACAGTGTGTGCCAACCTTGTGAAGACTTACAGAAAACGTGTGACCTCTGTCATTGCCAACAAAGGATATATAACAAAGTATTGAGATGAACTTTTGTTATTGATCAAATACTTATTTTCCACCATAATTTGCAAATAAATTCTTTAAAAATCAGACAATGTGATTTTCTGGATTTGTTTTCTCATTTTATCTCTCATAGTTGAGGTCTACCTATGATGTCAATTACAGGCCTCTCATCTTTTTAAGTGGGAGAACTTGCACAATTGGTGGCTGACTAAATACTTTTTTTCCCCACTGTATCATGATCTCATTTATAATATAAGCTTAAATGATCATTATATCAAAAGATTTTTGATACAAAATCTTATTATATACTAAAGGAATTATAAATTCTCAATGAATAAGAATATCAGAACTCAATTTTAGAAAATAAACAAATCACATTCCCAATTTAGGCCATTAGGTGATAAAGTACGCAGAATATGTATCCAGTAAGCCTCTCTTTGTTTAAGTTTACATAGTCTATCACCTCCTCTCCGTAATGGAGGAATATGCTCCAGCACTTGAAATCTTAGCTGTGGAGCTGTATGTCCCAATTTCACAAAATGATAAGGTATTATCAGCAAAATTTTACCACAACGAAAAATTATTTTCTAAAATCAGGTTCTGATATTCTTATTGAAAATTTATAATTCCTTTAGTATATAATAAGATTTTGTATAATAAGACTTTTGATATAATCATTTTGTTTTTAATTTTGTATATTTATATATGTTTTAATTCATTGTAGACATCCCACAGATGAAGGTCCATGAGACAGAAACGTCCGGGATCTGTCAACTATGTCTTACTTACGAGATGTCTTACTAATCTACTAATATACTGCCGTGTGAAAGTGATTTTTACAACATGCTATTTCAATAAAGTTTATTTTTCCCTATGATTGGAGTGTCAAAATAGAAGTTATTTATATGGGCCCTTCATTAAGTCTCCAATGACAGACCCTGGTGCACACATTGCTGGAGCGTGATTGCACCAAGTAATGGGACCAATAGAAGCTCCCCAAAAAATAATCAATTCTGGTATGGGTTTTATGAGGAGGGGAGTAAAAAGTATATGACCGGTCTGTGGGGTGGTTAACGCACCAGAGATCATACAGGAATTAGTGTCAGATTATGCAACGAAAGTTAACAGACAAATGGTGCTGGGAAAGACAAAAGGAGGACCCCAAAAAGGACTGGCAATCCATAAAGTCAGAGAAGGACATATTAAAGTCACCTCCAATAATTACAGCAGCAGGTGGAAAAGTGGCTACCTCATTAAGGACCCCGGTAAGAAAATCAGTCTGAGAAGAATTAGGGGCATAAAGTTTACAGAGGGTAACAGGTTTGCCCTCTAATTTGACATGTAGAATAACATATCTCCCATGGGAACCTAAAGCAGAGGAAAAGACTTGAAGCGAACAGGAGGAGGAAATTATGGCTGTCCCTGCACATTTTTTTGCATGGGTAGAAGAAAATACATTGGGATAGCATAGAGCAATGTAGAGCAAAGTTAAATGAGCATGAAGCATCAAAATGTATTTCCTGCATAAATGCAATATCAGCCTTAAGGGTACATAAAGGCAACCTGCGGTGGTATCAAGAAGAATCAGCATGGGGTATCCCGATGGTGCAGACAAGGGGACCTGGAAGAAAGCAGAGTCCACAGATGGAAATTGTTGCCTCTTCGGCAGAACAATCTTCCACACCGGTGAAGGAGGAGGAAGGACTGCAGTCTTCCAGTCCTGGAGATGGGGTTGAGGGATGCCCAAGGCAGAACAGAAGTTAGTCAGATCAGCAGTGTGACCGGATTTTCGGGCTATAAGGGCAATGGGGAAGCCCCAGGCAGCCAGTGGTTCTGCAGGGCAGACAGAAGAGGCTGTAGGTGTCTCCTCTTTTGCAGCATGATCCAGGAGAGGTCATGTGCCTGTGCCATGATAGCATCCTTAAAGGGGTTGTCCAGGCAAAAATAGACAACCCTTTTAACTTTTAAATCAACCGGCGGCATTGAAAAAAATAAAAAAAAATTCATACTCACCTGTCCCCAATGCTCTGGTGTCCTTCCAGCGCATTCCAGTCCTTCTGCTGAACGGGTCTCCTCTGGAGTTCCGCTGAAGCTGCTGATTGGCCTCACATTACCACTGAGTTCAATCAGCGAATGGAATACAATGTCACTACCTGTGACATCACAGGCAATCAGCAGCTTCAGCGGAACTCCAGAAGAGACCCAAGAGAAACCGCCGGAGAAGAAGAACCGGGACGTGTCGGGAGGACACCGGAGCATCGGAGCATTGGGGACAGATGAGTATACATTTTTTTTTTTTTCACTGCCCCCGGGTGATTTAAAATTTAAAGTGGTTGTCCAATTTTGCCTGGACAACCCCTTTAAGCTCAAAGTCCTGAACACAGCAAATCACATCCTGGGTTATAGAGGTCACTCCCTTAGGACGTAAAGCTCTGTGGGCCCAATCCAACTTGATGCAATGGTTTGGTGGTTTGCCCAAGAGCATGATAAAGATGGCATCCATTGTAACTTTCAAATTCTTCTCTACTATAGCCTCGAAGAGGTCCCGCACCCTTATGTTGTGACACCGGCCTCTGTTGTCCAGATCTTCAAGATGGCGGGTCATAGCTTTATGGTTCTTAGCCTGCAGGGAAACCACCTCCATCAGGGAGACATATTGGTGGGTTTCATCATGAGAAGTCTCAAGGATGTCCACTTTGTCAGCAAGTTGGTGCAAATCCATCTGCACTGCTGCTATCTCCTGCTTGCAAGTCTGCTTAACTTAATTAATGAGATCCTTGTAATCCTGTTTAGTAGGCTACTGTTCAAAGAGGGTCTGTCAGTGGGAGAAAGGGTCCAGAGGCTGGTGGATGGGGGTTGGTACAGTACCTGATGGTAGCTGTGATGAACAGACCCTCAGTTACATATCTGTCTTTGAAATGTATCATTCCTGATTCATAGTAGTCGTACCTACTTTTAGGAATGCCGTGTTTAAGTTGTGTTTACATTGGCGGTCACTACCTTCAGTGGTGTTGTGTGCATACCATGGCAGATGGTCTCTCTAGCCAGCCAGTTTTTATTACCCCCTGTACAGCAGATACCATGGGGGAGGGAGGGTGAGCAACCCCCCCAGCTCAACCCTCAGACACACATCTTTCTCTAGCTAGGTAACCATCCCCCTTTTCTTAGGTCCTGCAGGTTGTGGGGAGGAAGGGGCTGCCTGGGGAAGGTGTGGGTGGACACTCGGTTTATACTCCAAGGAGAGATGGGACTCTTTTGTCTTCTGACTCTGGCTAGCATGTAGAAGAGACATGCTTTTGTAACTTGCTGAAGAAAGGACCCTGAGGTCTACCACATGGGCTCAGAGAAACTGACTACAAACCTGTGCTGGTAATTTTCTATCTGCTATTTCCCTTTTTATTTGATGTGCTGTATTTTACTTTTATCCGTATTTTGCTTGGTAATTGATATATATTCCTGTATATGTTAATGCTTAGTACCAACCCACTTGGGTTAATAAATATATAAAATTTAAAAAGCTCGTTTCGTATTATCTTATCACACTCTCCAATATGTAAAATGCTACAACAGCAAGTGCAATATAAAAAGCGCTCTTTTCACATTTATTATGGCATATTTGTATATTTAAACTATTGGAGAGGGTGAGTATAGGGATTGTCTATAACAGGGTCAGGTTCCGGTCGGAGCTACATGCCATTTAGTGCAGTGGCCCCGAGATAGGCTTTCAGGGTATACCATGCCTCTCACATTACATGTAGGCCAGTGTTTAGGGTGAGTTGTTACTCATATTTGGGTCCCTTGATAGCCTTTTGTGCCTGGCAAGTACCTGCCTTTTGCATCCATTCATCCATCCACTATCTACTGTCATTTTATGTTGGTTTCATCTGAATCACGGTAAGTCCTGGTTGTTATTAATTTAATTTTTATTGTTCCAGGCTGCCGTGTTTGGATTATTGGTTATCATACAATTTATTATTGTGCTACCAACAGGTCATTTCTTGGCTCAGGATTGAATTGTTTCTACATTCGTGGTTTGATGTACTTTTTATCTGATTCATTATTAAAAGTTATGTATTAATTTTTGCTAGGTTTATTGTGATTATCATCTTGGATTTCTGGCTAGATATTCTCCATCAAGGTTTAGCGCATGTCATGAAATGGAGAAACACACTGGAATCCACTAAATGGTATGACAGCGATTGCACCGCCAGCAACTTGGCAAGGAGCGAGACAATTTGCTGTTTCCTAGACACACATTTCCTTATGGGTGACTGATGTTGGTGTGGAAGAGAAGGAGGAGGAGTAGAAGAAACAGTTATTATTAATAATGATGATGATGATGATAACTATGACCATTTGCTAGGTGAAGATGTGGCCTTCCTTCAAGAAAGATCAAAGGGAGAAGGAGTATAATAGTTTTGCTCACTTCTGCTATCAGGTCTATTTTTCCATATAATATGGTGATGCCTTTTCATGTGAATATGTAGAGATGTTGTTCCTACATTTGTTACAGCATGGCTATGTCTAAGTTTATGTATGCACATCTTGTACAATGCCATGGATTTATCCTTTGGCAATGTACAAAAAAATTTCCCATATTGGAAGATGACCGTGTGTAGTTGCTGCTGCCACTATCACCACCAGTACCTCCACCCCCACCCCACGAGCTACACCTAGACCTGCCCCCATCAGTCTTTTTGGATGTTGGGCCTGTGCAAAGGCTGGAATCATTATTATCACCAATGCCTCCACCCTCTTCATCTGATGTCACCTTGTCATCCTTACCCAGTAGCCAAGTCCTATCCGCAAAAGAATCACCATCATTGGCAATATCATTGTCTTCCTCACTATTTTCTGACACATCATGGCTGTGCGATTCCTGCACACCTTCATAATTTCCACCTCCATATTTTCCACTATTTCCCCTACCCAAATGATTACCAGTAATAGTATCACACTCCCTCAACTACTACCTACACCACCAACAGTCATGTTTTCCTCCTCTGCTTGCAGAAAATGTTGACTGTTCTAATCCAGCTCTTTTAAAAAAGGAAGAAGCTTTCTCTGACTAGGAGAAATAGATTTCTCAGCAAGTGTCACATCACTACCAGCGATCTGTGTCAGTGAAGAATATGATGGAGACCCAGTTGACAGTCTAGAAAGGCCCTGCAGAAAATTGTGTGTTATATCAGAGGAGGAACATACAGGAGCCTGACTAAAGATCACATCACTCTCAGATACAATATCCCGCTGTGAATGAGTGAGCTAAGTAATCAAAAACTTCCTGCACTTACTGGCAGTGCAACCAAGACAAGAAGTAGTTTTGCTGTTGCCATTCATATGCTTATTGTTTGCACTTGCAAGCATGTTTCCTTGTCCACCTCCTTTTGCCTGTCCCCTGCCCTGTGTTTTTTTAAGTTATTTTTTTTACTGCTTAATTATAATAGTAATAGGCATTAATTCAGACACTGTATATGTCTTTTTTTTCCTTCAAGAAAAGTCAGCTTCAATTAACATTTTTTAGATTAGTGCAGACTGTTGGACTGCATATTGGATGAATAACAACCAAAAAAACCACTTAAATAACAGATTTTATTTTTTAATTTTATGCAAATTGCAATACTGTATATATGAGCAGCAGGTATTTTTGGAAAGTAATGCTCCATTACATTGTGTGAAAAAACATTAAATGACATTTTTTTTTTTCAAATAAGCACAGGTTAAAAGTTAACAGACTCTATATTGGGTGAACAGCAAACAAAAATATGCTTAAATAACAGATTTAATTTTTTAAATCTGCAGTCTGCAGTACTGTATATATGAGTTTGAGCTGCAAGATGAAAAACAAAAAAAACTCAAAAGAAAAATATTTTTCATATTAATACTCCGTCACACTGTGTATTGGGGAGCAGACCATAAAAATCAAACATTTAATAACAAACTTTTTTTTTCCTCGCTGGCTAACAGTGTTAGATTAAATATTGTGTGAGCAATATATATAAGTTTGAGCTGCAAAAAAAAAAAAATAAAAAAACTCACAAGAAGCAAATATTTTTTCAGATTAACACACACTGTTTATTAGTAAGTGGAACAGAAAAATTGAATACCAAGAGTTTTTTTTTAGATTAGCGCAAGCTAACAGTATAAAACTCTATTGAGTTACAGACCTGTAGTCCACTTGGGTTGAATGAACAATTACATTATGGTTGTTTTTTGTGAGACATTTTTTTTTCTCTCTCTAGTGCTGTCTTGATTCATACTATTATCTGGGAATCAGCAAAAAACTCTAAATTGGGTCTAAGTACTTTAAGTATAATTATGTCCCTTTTAATAGCGTCCAATCTGATTGCTATTCATTGACACTAGCTGTCAAAATTCCATGTGCTTACTAACCACTCCCCTTGTTTACCTTTTTGATTACACACCAGGATTCTGGATGTGTCTCATTAAGGGAGTGTGGTTTCTTGTCCTATAATACTTAAATGGATTTTTTTTAGATTTACACATGCAGAATAAGTGTTTTGCTGTTAGAACAACAGTTTGTATTTAATGAAAAATAACTAAACTCCAAAAAACCCTTAAAATATTTTTCACTAGCAGGATCTGTAGGACTGACTGTCAGTAAAAAGTATTTAAACGCACCGTATACAGCAGCACAGATATGCTCCTTCACTCATATCTATGATTTCTATCACTAATTTGCTGCCTGTAATTTCTTATTTCACTGAGAGAATATGTTATAAGTAAATATTACATATAATTTTTAATAAAAAATATATACCGTATTTTTTGGACTATAAGACACACTTTTTTTTTACTCCAAATTTGGGAGGAAAATGGGGGTGCGTCTTAAAGTCCGAATGTGAGGGTGTTTTGGCAGGAGGGGCGGAGGAGCAGGGTTGCAGCATCGCCACATTTCTGCCGCTGCTGGCTTCCTGCAGCGGGAGGAGTAGGGCGATGCTGTGGGCCCTGAGCTGAGAGGGTGTCCCGGCGGTGTGAACCTCCTGGTGGTGTGAACCGGGTCTGTGAAGATGATGGCGGCTGCTCGGTAATGTGGAGACCCAGAGCTAATGTCCACGATCAGAGTCTAGTCTGATCGCGGGTATTACTACTTTAAAGTCCCCCCTAAAGTAACAAAGTAGCCCCCGTGGACAGTCCCTGTAGTAAAATAAATAAATACAGTTGTGCTAAAAAGTATACATACCACGGCAGATTTTTTGGTTTTTTGGCCTTTTTTTCTGAGAATATGAATGATAACAGAAAAACTTTTTCTCTACTCATGGTTAGTGGGTGGTTGAAGCCATTTATTGTCAAACTTCTGTGTTTTCTCTTTTTAAATCATAATGACAACCAAAAACATCAAAATGACCCTGTTCCAAAGTTCACATACCCTAGTTCTTAATACCGTGTATTGCCCCCTCTAACATCAATAACAGCTTGAAGTCTTTTGTGGTAGTTGTGGATGAGGCTCTTTATTTTCCCCTTATAAATAATTGCTCCCTCTTATAATAGATGTCTTATATATAATAGTTTCCCCCTTTTTATAAATAGTTCCTCCCTTATAAATATTTGCCCGTCTTATAAATAATAGTTCACCCTAATAGCCCCCTGTATTATAATTTCCTTTTATAATAGCCCCCTTATAAATAATAGTCCCCCCTTATAATAGCCCCATCATATTTAATAGTTTCCCCCTTATATATATAGTAACCTACCCTTATACAGTGGGAAAAAAAAAGTATTTAGTCAGCCACCAATTGTGCAAGTTTTCCCACTTAAAAAGATGAGAGAGGCCTGTAATTGACATCATAGGTAGACCTCAACTATGAGAGACAAAATGAGAAAACATATCCAGAAAATCACATTGTCTGATTTTTAATGAATTTATTTGCAAATTATGGTGGAAAATAAGTATTTGATCAATAACAAAAGTTCATCTCAATACTTTGTTATATATCCTTTGTTGGCAATGACAGAGGTCAAATGTTTTCTGTAAGTCTTCACAAGGTTGGCACGCACTGTCGTTGGCCCATTCCTCCATGCAGATCTCCTCTAGAGCAGTGATGTTTTGGGGCTGTCGCTGGGCAACACAGACTTTCAACTCCCTCCAAAGGTTTTCTATGGGGCTGAGATCTGGAGACTGGCTAGGCCACTCCAGGACCTTGAAATGCTTCTTACGAAGCCACTCCTTAGTTGCCCTGGCGGTGTGCTTGGGATCATTGTCATGCTGAAAGACCTAGCCACATTTCATCTTCAATGCCCTTGCTGATGGAAGGAGGTTTGCACTCAAAATCTCACAATACATGGCCCCATTCATTCTTTCATGTACACGGATCAGTCGTCCTGGTCCCTTTGCAGAGAAACAGCCCAAAGCATGATGTTGCCACCCCCATGCTTCACAGTAGGTATGGTGTTCTTTGGATGCAACTCAGCATTCACTCTCCTCCAAACACGACGAGTTGTGTTTCTACCAAACAGTTCTACTTTGGTTTCATCTGACCATATGACATTCTCCCAATACTCTTCTGGAACATCCAAATGCTCTCTAGCAAACTTCAGACAGGCTCAGATATGTACTGACTTAAGCAGGGGGACACGTCTGGCACTGGCGGAGTCCCTGGCGGCGTAGTGTGTTACTGATGGCAGCCTTTGTTACGTTAGTCCCAGTTTTCTGCAGGTCATTCACTAGGTTCCCACGTGTGGTTCTGGGATTTTTGCTCGCTGTTCTTGTGATCATCTTGACCCCACAGGGAGAGATCTTGCGTGGAGCCCCTGAAGGAGGGAGATTATCAGTGGTCTTGTATGTCTTCCATTTTCTAATTATTGCTCCCACAGTTGATTTCTTCACACCAAGCTGCTTGCCTATTGCAGATTCAGTCTTCTCAGCCTGGTGCAGGTCTACAATTTTGTTTCTGGTGTCCTTCCACAGCTCTTTGGTCTTCACCATAGTGGAGTTTGGAGTGTGACTGTTTGAGGTTGTGGACATGTGTCTTTTATACTGATAACCATGTCAAACAGGTGGCATTATTACAAGTAATGAGTGGAGGACAGAGCAGCCTCTTAAAGATGAAGTTACAGGTCTGTGAGAGCCAGAAATCTTGCTTGTTTGTAGGTGACCAAATACTTATTTTCCACCATAATTTGCAAATAAATTCTTAAAAAATCAGACAACGTGATTTTCTAGATATGTTTTCTCATTTTGTCTCTCATAGTTGAGGTCTACCTATGATGTCAATTACAGGCCTCTCTCATCTTTTTAAGTGGGAGAACTTGCACACTTGGTGGCTGACTAAATACTTTTTATTCCCACTGTATATAATAGTTATAAATAAGAGCCTCCTTATATATAATAGTTCTCCCTTATACAGTGTCGGACTGAAGGGCCTAAGGCCCACCAGAGGAACTTGTTTTTGTACCCCACCCAACAGTTTCCTGCTAATAGCCTACACCACGGCTCCTTCACTGAAGTCTTACATATGTGCTGACTAGCTGGTGTTAATGAGTATGTTCCCAGTATAGTCAGCCCCTATAGTACTGTGCAGGCCCCAATAGCTCCGTGACCATTTCATACACAGTACTGTATGGGGAATGACATGGCCATGGAGAACTACACACTGCACACAGGGCTGCCAGCAGGAATTTTGAGAACCTCCCCCACAGTATTATGGTCCACATGGTATATAATGCTCCACAGTATAAAATGCTCCCCTGAGCCCTCCAGTTTCCTCACATGGTATATAATGTTCCACAGTGGCCCCACACAGTATGAAATGCTCCCCTGAGCCCCCCACAGTGGCCCCACATGGTATATAAGGCTCCAAAAAATATACTATGCTCCCCAGAGCCCCAACACAGTATAATACTTCACAGTATAAAGCTCCACAGTGGCCCCACACAATATAATATGCTCCCCAGAGGGCCCCCTAATATAATGCTCCTTATTGCCTCCTGAATAATGCTGCACAGTGGCCCCACAGAATATAACATGCTCTCCAGAGGCCCCCCCAGTATAATGCTCCACAGTGGCCCCACACAGTATAATATTCTCTCCAGAGGGGCCCCCCAGTATAATTCTACACAGTGGCCCCACAGAATATAACATGATCTCCAGAGCCCACCTACCCAGTATAAAGCTCCACAGTGGCCACACAGTCTCCCTCGGTGCTATTATTATATTATACTCTTGGGTCTCTTCAGATCGTGCTGCTCCGCTGTCCCCGCCGCCAGCTTCCTCTTCTCTGCAGCTGACATCACGCGTTCTCAGCGTTCACGTGTGGCACACTGTCATCACACCCCACATAACCACCAGGCTTTAGCAGTGATGTCCGGAATGCGTGACGTCACCTAAAGGCACCAAGATGATGCCAGACACCTAGGACAGGTGAGTAAAAATGTTTATTTTTACTGACCTTGGAAAGGGGCCCTGTGGCACATGACACTGGTTCCCTTTCTGTTATTGATATGGCCAGGCCTAACTCACCAGACTCCGGATACCAGGGGCCCCTTTGGGGATGGGGGCCCTGGGCAATTGCCCAATTTTCCCCCCCTCCCTATCGCCTGGTTCTACACTGCTGCCACCAAATTCCAGGGTGTCAGAATCCAATAAAACACAACTAATTAGTACTTTTGATGTCTGAGTAGGGAAGTTAGAGATATCCTCAAATGATGCTGGCAGGTCTTTTTGGCTAATAAAGGTCTTTATGACATGCTAGACCCCTTACCACGGGTCGCAATTTGTGCAATCGATTGGTCCACAGTTACGCCCCAAACGAATATTTTTAATTGGCTAACTAGGGGATATGTCGCTGTGGGCATTGCAGCGAGCGCATGTGATTACATAAATCGGAATAAGAAGTTCAGCAGTGTCTCAACTGGACTTAGGTACAGATGCAGAGATTTCATTAATTGCACTACGATGGGGGCGATTTACCTCATTATGTGGGTAAAACATGGAGACAATTTAGACGTAGAATACGCGGTCATGTATGTGATATCACGACTGAGAGAGATACAGTGGTGGTGCGGCATCCACCTTAATTACGTTCTGGACCCAGACCGGAGTCTGGAGGTGGGGCTTGTCCTATAGAATTTCTATATTGGCCTTAGTGTGATGCTGCCGCTATTAGCAGCGGCCACGCTGAATCACCAGTGTATCTGGTGCTTGTTGTGTTTTATATACAACAAGCAGTGGATGCTGCAAATGTATTGAACCCCTGGGGATCCATATTTTCCAATGGAGAAACGAGTAGGGTTATTTTAGTTTAGTGGGGACTCAGCACTAGAGATGAGCGAATCGAAGCTGACGAAGTGGAATGATGTCATCATGCCACCAAGTGTCACTGGTCACTGGTCAGATCCCGGGCTGCCGAATAGGAACAGCGGCACCCCCTGCGACGTCAGGTCCCCAATTGATCGGGACCCCAATATATAATAAAACCCCTGAGATGCTGTGGTCATGTTTGACCGCGTCATCTCAGGGGTTAACACCTGAGATTGGAGCTCAGCTCCAACCGCGGGTGTTAGAGGACAGTGTCAGCCATTACATAAGTCTGAAACCCGCAAAGCAGGGTGCGCACACAGTTCCGTGGTTTGCGGGAAGTCCTTCCTGGCAGCGCCTTACTATTAGTGCGGATGTCGGGAAGGGGTTAACGCGATTCACTGTGAATTAATTCAGATTGAAACTAATTGTTTTGGAAACTTCAGAGAATCGTTTGAATCAAATTTTTGCAAAATTCGCTCATTTCAACTCAGCACCATTGTCCTTAGTTTGTGAGTAACCCTTTATTTAGCCTCCTAGGAGTGTTGATGTGGCATTAGGCCAGTTTCCTCATCCCTGGAGGGTTAGCTCGTTTATTGTGGGCAGTCTTCTGTATGTATTCCAAGGACAGATCGTGGTAACTAGAGATGAGCGAATTGAAGCTGAAGAAGTGGAATTCAAACACGCTTCGATGCATCGAATAGCATTTTTTTATAAAATGGCCACCGCATATGTTAGGACAAGGGGGAAAGGACTCTGGGAGCGCAGGATCACCCACTATGTCAAGCATGCAGCTAATCAGCAGCCAGCAGGACCTGTGATGTCACAGCCCTATAAAAACCCTCGGCCATTTTAGGTACAGTCATTCCACATCGCTCTTACTGTAGGGACAGATGTCGGCAGGAGCTAGCCAAAGACTTAGAAAACATATAGAAGTTCAGGGAAAGAGGCTGAGCCTTAGAACTGTAAGGAAAGGAAAGGGAATTGAGAGAAGAATTTGGGGTGGTTGCAGGGTCATTTACAGCAAGAATTTGCAGCATAATTCACATTGCAGCACTTACTGCCATTATACTGCTGCTCATTACTCATATCTGTGTCTTCAAGGTGGAACACAACAAGCCTTTTGCAGTGCAGTAAGCAAAAAACAGTGAATTGTCATACACTAATATCTGCACATATCTGTAAAAAACCTTTTTAAAGGCGTTTATTATATGGGGGCTTAGTCACTGTTCTTCAAAGCATAACATTAGTCAGTACTATTGTGCCAAAGAAAACTGAATTATCATCCAATAACATCTCTACGTATCTTTAAAAAAAAGCCTTTTTAAAGGTGTTTATTATAAGGGGCTTATTCACTGTTCTTCCAAGGCATAACATTAGTCAGTACTATTGTGCCAAAGAAACTGAATTAACATCCAATAATATCTGCACGTATCTGTAAAAAAAGCATTTAATGTGGGGAAAGACATAACGATCATATTCGCCATTTTGTTACCAGTATAAAGTTGCAGGCCATTTATCAAAACAGTATTGTCAATAATAATTCAATAATTCAATATTTTTTAGCGGTTATCACTTATTTAAAGGTGCTTATTAGTGTCTAAACCCATAAGAAGGACCATATTTGCCATTTTGTTACCAGTATAAAGTTGCAGGCCATTTTTAAAAACAGAATTGTCAATAATAATTCAATAATTCTTAGCATTTAACACTTATTTAAAAGTGTTCATTAATGTCTAAACCCATAAAAGGACCATATTCGCATTTTGTTACCAGTATAAAGTTGCAGGCCATTTATCAAAACAGTATTGTCAATAATAATTCAATAATTCAATATTTTTTAGCGGTTATCACTTATTTAAAGGTGCTTATTAGTGTCTAAACCCATAAGAAGGACCATATTTGCCATTTTGTTATCAGTATAAAGTTGCAGGCCATTTTTAAAAACAGAATTGTCAATAATAATAATTCAATAATTTTTAGCATTTAACACTTATTTAAAAGTGTTCATTAATGTCTAAACCCATAAAAGGACCATATTCGCCATTTTGTTACCAGTATAAAGTTGCAGGCCATTTTTAAAAACAGTATTGTCAATAATAATTCAATAATTCTTAGCGTTTATCACTTATTTAAAGGGGTTCATTAGTGTCTAAACCCATTTGCCATTTTGTTACCAGTATAAAGTTGCAGGCCATTTATCAGAACAGTATTGTCAATAATAATTCAATAATTCTTAGCGTTTACCACTTATTTAAAGGTGTTCATTAATGTCTAAACCCATAAAAGGACCATATTCGCCATTTTGTTACCAGTATAAAGTTGCAGGCCATTTATCAAAACAGTATTGTCAATAATAATTCAATAATTCAATATTCTTTAGCGGTTATCACTTATTTAAAGGTGCTTATTAGTGTCTAAACCCATAAGAAGGACCATATTTGCCATTTTGTTACCAGTATAAAGTTGCAGGACACTTTTCAATACAGTATTGTCAATAATAATTCAATAATTCTTAGCGGTTATCACTTATTTAAAGGTGTTTATTAGTGTCAAAACACATACAAAGGACCATATTCGCCATTTTTTTAACAGTATAAAGTTGCAGGCCATTTTTAAAAACAGTATTGTCGATAATAATTCAATAATTCTTAGCGTTTATCACATATTTAAAGGTGTTCATTAGTGTCTAAACCCATTTGCCATTTTGTTACCAGTATAAAGTTGCAGGCCATTTATCAGAACAGTATTGTCAATAATAATTCAATAATTCTTAGCGTTTACCACTTATTTAAAGGTGTTCATTAGTGTCTAAACCCATAAAAAGGACCATATTCGCCATTTTGTTACCAGTATAAAGTTGCAGGCCAGTTTTAAAAACAGTGCTGTCAATAATAACACCATGTAACAATTTTCAAACAAATATTTGTTCCCAGTTGTTAAGTGTGTTTTCCTGATTGTTTGTACCTTAAATGAATAGAAAAAAGTTATTATTCCCTGTAAACTTTGCTTTTGTGGTCAGCACAATGATATTTTGAAATTGATCTATTTTTAAGGATATTCGCAATATTGCAAGATACTTAAGAAGCTTCTGGAATTGTGAGAACTAGCAAGAAGTTTCTGGAACTGCCCAGAATTATCTAGAACTTTCTGGGACTGTACAGAATTGTAGGTAGCTGTATAACTACAGTTATATAGGGCCACTATAGCTCTTCCTGAGAGATGGAGAGACAGGATCTAATTGATTGGGATTGCATAGTAAGTGGGCAATGGCCATCACAGACAAAGGGGAATTGACCTAGACAGACAGGTGTGAATTCAATATCTATTCAGACTCTGATAACGACAGTATTCACACTTCACCCCACACCCATTACAGGAGGAGCTTAGGAATGTAAATGTATATATTGTGTGTTACTCTGGTACCGGGTGATCAATCTTGCTCTGCTGAATCCTCAGTACACTCTTGAACTTTAATACTGCATGGAATAAAGACCATTTTTATCAAGTTTGGAGAGACATCCTTTTTCCTTACAGTTCACAGCAACTTAGTCAATCTAGATGGCATCAAGAGGTTGCATACATCCAGCAGACGCATTTTGCTACGTATGTGGCCAGTTTATAAAGACAAGAGCGAAAAAGTACTCTGTGGAAGCATCTGCTAAGATGTGTGAGGCCTACAAAGCATACTTCGGCATGCCTGTTGGAGACCAAGACAAACCATGGGCTCCTCATTTCACATGTGAGCACTGCAAGAAAACTCTTGAAGGTAAGTGGATAAATGCTACTCTCTTAAATAGCAGATTAACTGTGTTAATATTGTAAATATCACTAGTCATTAGTGTGAAATAGGCCTAAATCAAATTCTCAATCCAAATATTATTTTGTTTGCTTATAGGTTGGTACAGGGGAGAGAAGAGAGCCATGTATTTTGCTATCCCAAGAATTTGGCGTGAACCAACTGATCACTCAACAAATTGCTACTTCTGCATGGTGGACCCTTCCAAACGTCGCACTGGCAAAAATGCACCGCCTGTAACGTATCCTGACATTCCGTCATCTATTGCCCCAGTACCACACTGCCCTGAACTTCCTGTACCAACACCTCCAGACAGAGCTACACCACCTTCAAAAGAAAGCAGAAGGTCAGACATCGAGGAAGACGTTGAAGATCACGATTTCTCTTCATATGCAGATGAGGAGCAGAAGCCATACTACCCTAACCAAAAAGAACTCAACAATCTGATCAGAGACCTTGGTCTCACCAAGTCCAACTCTGAGCTTCTGACATCAAGGCTCAAGCAATGGAACTTATTAGATGAAAGCGTCCAAGTCACAGATCAGAGGAAGCATCACCAAGGTTTTCCATCTTCTTCAGTCATCAAGATGGACTATGCTTCTGCAACAATGTGGCCGGTCTATTCGAGACTACAGGTATCACCTGTAACCCGAATGAGTGGCGCCTCTTCATAGACAGCTCATGCAAGAGCCTCAAAGCCGTGCTGCTTCACAATGGGAACAAGTATCCGTCTCTTCCTGTAGCTCACTCGGTGCACCTGAAAGAGGAATACACCAGTGTCAAGATGTTGCTAGGTGCCTTGAAGTATGATGAGTATGGCTGGGAAGTTATCGGAGATTTCAAAATGGTGTCATTCCTGATGGGCCTCCAAGGTGGTTTTACTAAGTATCCTTGCTTTATTTGCCTTTGGGACAGTCGGGATACTGAAGCGCACTACCACAGGTGGGACTGGCCTCAGCGGACAGAGTTCACTGTGGGGAAGAACAATGTAAAGTGGGAGCCACTGGTGGACCCACGCAAGGTGCTGATGCCACCACTACACATCAAGTTGGGGCTCATAAAACAATTTGTCAGGGCTCTAGATAAGGAGTCGAGAGCTTTCAATTACCTCCAAGATCTTTTACCTAAGCTGTCTGAAGCAAAGATCAAAGCTGGTGTCTTCGTCGGAGCACAAATCAAGAAGATCATAGAGTGCAGTGAATTTCCCAAGAAGCTGAATAGGAAGGAGAGAGCAGCTTGGAACAGTTTTGTTGCAGTGGTTTGCGGCTTCCTAGGCAATCATAAAAATGAAAACTATGTACAACTGGTTCAGACTCTGATAAAGAACTATGCAGCAATGGGCTGCAGGATGTCACTCAAAATCCATATCCTTGATGCTCATCTTGATAAGTTCAAAGAGAACATGGGTGCTTATTCAGAGGAGCAAGGCGAGCGATTTCACAAGGACATTATGAACTTTGAACGCCGTTACCAAGGACAATATAACGAAAACATGATGGGCGACTATATTTGGGGATTGATTCGTGAAACTGATTTGCAGTATAGTCGTAAATCTCGGAAAACCGCACACTTCTGAACAGTTTTTGGTAATCTGTGTAAATTTGCAATGCATATAGTGTTCTTAGTCTGACTGTATAAATGAGAAGATGCAAAATCGTCTGTTTCTATAGTAAAAATGCATAATTTTCGTTGCCGTGGTCACAAAAGCGAAGTTTATGATGTAAGCAATTTTTAATTTGTTTTAGACATAAGCAATTGGAATATAACATTTAAAAGCTGGGAACAAAATTTGTGTTACATAGTGTAATTCAATAATTCTTAGCGGTTATTTTCACTCATTTAAAGATGTTTATTAGTGTCTAAACCCATAAGGAGGACCATTTTCTTGCCAGTATAAAGTTGCAGGCCATTTTTAAAAACAGTATTGTCAATAATAATTGAATAATTCTTAGCGTTTATCACTTATTTAAAGGTGTTCATTAGTGTCTAAACCCATAAAAAGGACCATATTCGCTATTTTGTTACCAGTATAAAGTTGCATGCCATTTTTAAAAACAGTACTGTCAATAATAATTCAATAATTCTTAGTGGTTATTTTCACTTATTTAAAGGTGTTTATTAGTGTCTAAACCCATAAGGAGGACCATATTCGACATTTTGTTCCCATTGTGCTGATGGAGCCGATACTGCTCCTGCCAGTCCCACCCCCTCCCACAGCTGCCATGCTAGTGCAAGTTGAGCTCTCAGGGCCCCCCTGGTCAGACATGCGAGAGGATGGAAAATGGCACAGATAGGCAGCGGCCAACTTACTACCTAGGATATCTCGTAGTTTAAATTGTCCTCCCTCTCAGAGGGTGTAAAAAAGGCGCCCATTTTTCCCTGGTAGCAAGGGTCTAACATGGTGGAGAGCCAGTAGTCATCCCTCTGCCAAATGGTGACAATTCGACTGTCACTGCGCAAGGAAGTGAACATGCTTCGGGCCATTTGCGCAAGTGACTCCAAGGTACTCCCTGCATCCATCTCCACTGCATACTGCCACGGTGTGTCTGGGTCATCTGCCTCATCCTCCTCATCTCCCTCTGGCTGTTCTGGTTGTTCCTGCTCCTCCTCTTCATCCATTTGGCTACACATTGTTTGTGCTCCAATGTCCTCCTCATCCTCCTCCAGTTCAACCCTCACAGGGCTCATGTGGCATTGAGATGTAGACCTCACATCTCCAGTTCCCTGACCAGCCAAATTGAAAAGCATCTTTTCCAGGATGTGAATCAGTGGAATGACGTTGTTCATCCCATAGTCCTGGCGATGGACTAACAAAGTGGCCTCCTCAAAGGGAACGAGCAAACGGCAGGTGTCGCGCATGAGCTGCCACTGGCTAACGTTAAAGTTACAGTTGTGCTAAAGGCACAGGAAACTTGGTCAAAGTTGAAGGAAACAAGAATGCAGCACGTTATCAGCAAATACTGGAGGTAAATTTGCACTCAACAGCCAGGAAGCTGCGCATGAGACGTACTTGGACGTTCCAACATGACAACGATCCAAAACACAAGGCCAAGTCGACCTGTCATTGGCTACAGCAGAAGAAAGTGAAGGTTCTGGAGTGGCCATCTCAGTCTCCTGACCTCAATATCATTGAGCCACTCTGGGGAGATCTCAAGCGCGCAGTACATGCAAGATAGCCCACGAATTTACAGGAACTGGAGACTTTTTGCCAAGAAGAATGGGCAGTTTTACCATCTGAGTAAATAAAGAGCCTCATCCACAACTACCACAAAAAACTTCAAGCTGTCATTGATGTAAGAGGAGGCAATACACGGTTTTAAGAACTGGGGTATGTGAACTTTTGAACAGGGTCAATTTGAATCTTTTGGTTTTCATTATGATTTAAAAAGAGAAAACACAGAAGTTTGACAATAAATGGCTTCAACCAACCACTAACCATGAGTGGAGAAAAAGTTTTTTTGTTATCATTCATATTCTCTGAAAAAAGGCCAAAAAAACAAAAAAATCTGCCGGGGTATGTAAACTTTTTAGCACAACTGTACACAGGGGAGTACCTCTGTCTGATTATAAAGAAATCGTTTATGGCTTTTCTCTGTTGATATAGTCGATCCAACATATGGAGGGTGGAATTCCAACGGGTGGAAACATCGCATATCAGCCTATGTTGTGGGAGGCCGTTCTGCCACTGCAGCTCAAGGAGGGTGTGCTTGATGGTGTACGAGTGGCTGAAGTGCATGCAAAGTTTCCTTGACATTTTTAGGATGTCTTGCAGATGGGTGGAACACTTAAGGAAATGCTTGACAACCAGATTGAACACGTGCGCCATGCAGGGCGCATGGCTCAGCCCTCCTTGATGAGGTGTCGACACCATGTTCTTCCCGTTGTCGGTCACCATGGTTCCGATTTTGAGGTGTCGCGGAGAAAGCCAGGATTCGATTTCTTGAGGAAGAACACAGAGCAGTTCCTCCCCTGTATGACTTCATTCGCCCAGACAAACGAGGTGTAGAACAGCGTGACACCGTTGTGCCCTGCACATGTGAATTTGCAGTGGAGGCTGAGGAGACAGTGGAGGATGAGGCTGACATTGTTGCAGGGCCAATGGCGTGAGAACGTGGAGGCTAAAGCTGCATCACCTGTCCAAGTGTCCAAGTTGCAGGTGTGTCTGAGCAGGCACCACATTAACCCAGTGGGCCGTAAATGACATATATTGTCCTTGACCATAATTACAGCTCCACACATCGGCGCTGTCATGCACTTTGGCAGACACCGGCAGGCTCAAGGGCTGGCCCACCTTCTCTTCTATATATTTGTGCAGGGCTGGTACTGCCTTTTTGGCAAAAAAAAGGCAGCTTGGGACTCTACACCTCGGCTTGGCACAAGCCATCAGTTCTCTGAAAGGTGCAGAGTCCACCACTTGGAAAGGGAGGGACTGCAGCACCAGCAACTTGGAAAGGAGCACGTTCAGCTTCTGCACTGTTGGATGAGTGCACACATACTGTTGTCTCTTTCGAAATTGCTTCTGTGATGGATTGCTGATGCAATGACTGACTAGGAGGAGGAGGAGGAGCAGGAGCATCACGACCAGCAGATGATGGGAAGAACACACAGCTTCCTTTGGCTGAGGTGGTGGAGCCTTGACTGCCTGAAATGGGGTGCGTGCCACTGGGTGCTGCAGCGGTTGCTGCGGCAGGCTGGACCACCACATTGGAGGCACTGCTCTCCCAGGCCACTTTATGGTGACGCTGCATATGTTGACGCAGGGCTGTGGTGCCAACATTGGCACCTTGGCCACGCTTCACCTTCTGCCCACAGATTGAACATATGGCCATGTTGACCTCCCCCGGCAGATTTACAAAATACTGCCACACCGCCGAGTAGGTGATTTTACCCCCAACCCTCCACACTAACTGACTGCTACAACCACTGCCTCTGTGAGCCCCTGCACCACTGCTTTCCGGGCAGGTAGGCTGCAGCAAAGCGGGTGGTCTAACCCAGGCACGTTTAGCTCCCAACTAGGGGCGTAAATACCGGGGTAACAGCGGTAGCGGCTGCCATAGGGCCCGGGACATTAGGGGGCCCGGAGCCCTGTGGCAGCCGCTACCGCGAATCCCACAAACCAGTGGCGTAATGATCGCTGTTGCAGGGGTTGCGACCGCAACCGGGCCAGGCAGGGTATGGGGCCTGTGGCCAGCTGGAGATGGCCGGGCCCTGGACCACTATGATAGCGGTTGGGGAAAGCCTGGTTCCCCGACCGCTATACATACTTTTATTGGAAAGGGGCCCTGGCATATTGCAGGCCCCTTTCCAATAGATGGCAGGGCAGAGCCAGGGGAGGTGACTGAAAACAATAAATATATATTCTCACCTCTCCCGGGCACAGCCTTCTCTCCAGCGCTCTTCTGTCATGTGACTGAGTACTGTGATTAGGCCTCAGCGGTCACATGGGGCGCGGCCACGTAATGACGGCAGTGTGCCCCCACGTGACCGCTGAGGCCCAATCACAGGTCTCAGCAGCAACGTCGGAAGAGGGCCTGAAGACGCTGAAGACGGCAGGATGGAGCATGAATGCCAAGAAAAGGTAAGGCAAGGTGAGTATGAATGTTTGTTATTTTTAATCACCTTCCCTGGGCCTCTGATTATTATACTTTGGGATCTGAGGAGACCCCAAAGTATAATAGAACCAAAGCAGAGGGGGGCTGTTGGAAGCTTATAATACTGTGTGGGGGCCACTGTAGAACATATAATACTGTGTGGGGGCCACTGTAGAGCATATAATACTGAGTGGGGGCCACTGTAAAGCATATAATACTGAGTGGGGGCCACTGTGGGGGAGCATATAATACTGAGTGGAGGTCACTGTGGGGAGCATATACTACTGGGTGGGGGCCACTGTAGAGCATATAATACTGGGTGGGGGCCACTGTAGAGCATATAATACTGAGTGGGGGCCACTGTAAAGCATATAATACTGAGAAGGGGCCACTGTAGAGCAAATAATACTGAGTGGGGGCCACTGTAGAGCATATAATACTGAGTGGGGGCCACTGTGGGGAGCATATAATACTGAGTGGAGGCCACTGTGGGGAGCATATACTACTGAGTGGGGGCCACTGTGAGGGGCATATAATACTGGGTGGGGCAACTGTGGGAAACATATAATACTGGGCGGGGCCACTGTGGGAAGTATATTATACTGTGTGTGGGGGGAGCAATGTAGAGCATATAATGCTGTGTGGGGGCCACTGTTAAGCATATTTTACTGTTTGGTGACCCGTAACCGGTTCGGGGGGGGCCATGTCAAATGTTTGCCTTGGGGCCCAGCCATTCCTAGTTATGCCACTGCTCCCGACCTCACACTGCTGCCACCCTGCTGACTCCCCCACTGCCTCATGCACAAGCTGCAACCCTCTTCTCCTGATGATGATGAAGCCCCTCCCAATTACGATTGGCTACATCGCCATCCACTACAGTCTGCAGTTCACTGATGTCCTCCTCAGCATCAGCTTCCACACCACTCTCCTCATCACTACTTGCCCGCCTAGCGGAGGAATTGGCAAATGTTTCCTACAGATCTTGGCTGAGCAGTAGCTGCTTACCCCAGTCCCATGGGTCCACTGCCTTGGGATAACCTTAGACTCTGACCTATCCTTCAAGCCGCACATCCAAACCCTCAACACCTCCTGACGCCTCCAACTCAAGAACATCCATCGATTCTGCTCCTTCCTCACCCCAGAAACTACAAAGATGCTAGTCCATGCCCTTATAATCTCCCACTTAGATTACTGTAACACCCTTCTCCATGGCCTCACAGCAAATACTCTCGTCCCCCTCCAGTCCACCTTAAGTTGTGCCACTTGCTTAATACACCTCTCCCCCCGTTCTTCATCGGCCCCTACCCTCTGCCAATCCCTTCACTGGCTACCCGTTGCCCAGTGAATAGAGTTCAAATTACTGACGCTGACATACAAAGCCATTCACAACCTGTCCCCTCCATATATCTCCGAACTAATCTCCCCCTACCTGCCTGCATGTAACCTCCGATCCTCCAAAGACCTCCTACTCCTCTCTGATCTTATCTGTTCTTCACACAACCGTCTCCAAGACTTTTCCCGTGCATCCCCCATACTCTGGAACTCATTACCAAGACACATAAGACTGACCCCCACAATCCCAAACTTCAAAAAGGCCCTGAAGACTCACCTATTCAGGAAGGCCTACAACCTCCAATAACACTACTGTCTCCATACCAGTACCTGAACAGCCTCTACCCCCACCTTCTGTCTCTATCCTTTTTCCCTCACAGATTGTAATCCCTTGCGGGCAGGGCCCTGTATCCCACTGTGTCAGTTGATCACTGTTAGCATTATCTGTTTTGTATATCTTGTGTACCGTATGTTAACCCTCAAATGTAAAGCACCATGGAATTAATGGTGCTATATAAATAAACAGTAATAATAAATAATAATAATAATACCTCCTCCTCACTGTACAATGGATCTGAGCCCACAACATAGAGTATTTCTCTAGCTGAGGGAACAGAAAAGGACAGAGGCAAGTTGAGGACAGGTGAGGGCACAGGGCCTGCTGCCGGGCCATGCCAACTAAGGGTTGTGTCTGATGAACCCACCGACTCTTGGCTGGGGGTGTCTGATGTCACTTGGGATGAATTGGATGACCGAGTCAACCAGTCTACAACCATTGGGTTGCTGGTCAAGACACGACTGCTACTTGACAATGGGAGCTCAGGCCTCTGTAACTGACCCCTGCTGCCATGCCCTCCTACTCTGCTGCGACCTGTGCTTGTGCCAGAAACATTTAGGCCTGTGGCCCTCCCCTGTGCATGGCCTGTCGCTTCTCTGTCTAACATATTGTTCGATGAAAAAACTTAATTGCAAAGGGCAAAAAGGCCTGTTATTTTCTACTTTGAAGAGAACGGCAAATAAGCCCCTTATTTCTTTCCCCACTAATGAACACCTATAAAAAAAGCGTGATAAAGGCAGAGATTTGTGGCTCCGAATTACTGAATTATTGACAATAATGTATTGATAAATGGCCTGCAACTTTATACTGGGAACAAAATGGCGAAAATGGTCTTCCTTATGGGTTTCCACACTAATAACCACCTTTAAATAATGTGTATGTGTAACACCCCAGACTGGTGTTACCACTTCTACACCCTGCTGATATCTTTATCTGCTAACCCAATGCCATTTTATGCATTTTTTCCAGGTCCTCCACCAATGTGCATTCACTATGTTATGTACCTGTATTATATGTAGTGTGCCTGGTTCACCAGCAGGTGGCAGCAAACCGGTAGAGCTATCTTAGAACAGAACCTTCCATTCCACTAAAGATCCCCCTCTAGAGCATAGTAGAGGATTCCTTCTCCTCTGCATCTAGGGTGGGGACCAGTTAGAACCAGTTAGTCTAAGTCAAGTTCTAGTTGGAGGACTGATTGAGACTCCATCTTGGAGCTGCCAGGAGTCAAGTTCCCTGGCACAACTGAGAGTCAGACTACAGACAGAAGTGCAGCTCACCAGTTATATGCTAAAGCCTGCTGGAGCCAAGACAAAACCTGAATTTGTTTGAAAAACCGTTTATTCAAGTAAAGCTGATGTTCAACTTCATCTCAAGGTCTGGACTCCAGTTATTCCTCAATCTCTCAATTACTCCTACTCTTTATTGCATCGGAGCCAAAGCCTGGGGTCTAGCTGTATCCAGGTAGGAGCACCGTGACACACCATAAGACTCATCTAGGCCGTAACATACCACTCGGCATTCCTATACCTGGGACGAGCGACATAAAAGGCCCTAGGGGGAGGCGTCACCGTTGCATATGCTCCTCCAGCATACCACATGTGCAGGGCACAGCGGTGTCACGCTGTTCTATACCTCATTTGCCAAAGTCACACAGGGGAGGAACTGGGTCACTGTATATCCTCCTCATGCTGCTTCCCACTGGGTCATTCTGTGTCCGCCTCATGCCACTGCCGCCGGGTCACTGTATGACCTCCTTATACCGCTGCTACAGGCTCACTCTATTCCCTCCTCATGCTGCAGCCACTGGGTCACTGTATGCCCTCCTAAGGCTGCTACTACTTCCACCTCTGCCACTGGGTCACTGTATGCCCTCCTCATGCCGCTGCCACTGCTGGGTCACTGTATGGCATCCTCATGCTGCTGCCAACTCCACATTATATCGCCTTGCCACTCTGTAGACATGTATGTGGAATAGGCAAACGAGGGTGTAAAAGGAGTGCACTCTTTCACGCTACAGTAGGATGTTGGGCCTCTGCATGGTTCTTTCTACCTGGCACTAACATGGACCTGTAAGGCTGGGTTCACACTTGAATTAGTTGGTCAGTTTTGGCCCCGTAACTGTCCAAATAATTGAAGTGTGCAGCGGTTCTAAGAGCCTGTCATGCGTGTGTCATTCTGTATTACAGTATTGTTTTACTACCACAGCTCTCTATGTGTGTTACTGCAAGGTACAGTGTTCTACACCACTGTATAGGCTCTATGAAGCCAGGAAATAGGTGTTTTTTTAGCGATATTTGCTGCAAATTAATTCGGATCGAAGCAAATTTTTTTGGAACTTCGAATTGAACTGCAGAATCGAACTTTTGAGAAATTTGCTCATCTCTAGTGCTAACCTTTTTTGATATATATATATATATATATATATATATATATATATATCTGGCAGGGAGTTAGTATACTGAGGGACATTCACAGTACATTAGGGCATCTATACTATTATTTTTAGCCCTTTGCTGATTACAGGTGTATGTCCTTACTCTCTGCAGGCCTATGTATCTATGCATCAGTGATAGGCTGCTGCAGTGATACGGTGGAGCTTTTTGTACCACATAGATTATCATTTTATATATTTTTTTATGTTTTAGATTTACTTCTAACATATTCTCTTGGTGAACTGACTTTTATCTTAGATACCTGATCTTTCTTTCGGTGACCAGTGTGTAATTGCTTATATCTGACTAAATTCTCCTCCTATTCATAACTATTGCTAGCGATTATAAACCTTTCAGAACTGAGTGCTGTGTATGATGCAGCAAGATAAAACAACACGTTATATAGTGTATACGACATCGGCACTGTACGGTGTCCACCTACTGTACCCCTGTCTATTGGTTATGAGACTGTCAGGTGTTGTCAGGTGATGCTAGAACATCATACAGAAGTGTCTCTTCTGAATTTCCCGCTCAACATATGGCAATGGCCATTTTTGCTCAACTGAGACAAATTGGCATTTGTTTGGTTTTGTTAAAAACTGAACAATTTGGAATATTTGTGTTAAACCAGGTCCATGATGAATTGGATCACCCATCTCTAGTAACAACCTAAACTCACCTAAGGCCATTTTTCAAAGATGGTGGATACTATCACTTTACAATTTGCACAGGGATCAAGTATGGATGAGTGAACTGGTTCATAATAAACCAGGTTCACTATAAATTTCCAAAAGATTGTAGGTTTCTCACTCACAAACCATTATTATACATTGAAGTCTCTTCAGAACCCAGAGTATAATAAGCAGAGGTGTGACTGCTAAAGCCCAATCATACAGGAAGTTAGAAGAGGATGGAGAACTGCACTGGACACTGTGATGGAGAGGCGACTATGCTGATTTGTTATGTTTACGCACTTCCCATGGCCCTATGCTTATTTATTCTGGAGTCATAACACTAGGGTTAAGTAAAAGGAAAAGGAGCAGACTATACTCTACTATACTAGCACACCATATTGTCCTCTTCTGGAACCTTTTTATCCCCTAGGTTATACTACACTGATTTTTACTGAAAGATTTGTAATTGTGAAATCTGAGATAGATTTTTTTTTTTTAGTTTAAAAAAAACTAACAAAAAAACTAGAGTTTCTCAGACCACCTAGATTGCCAGTGACAATTATCATTCTATATACGTAGTACAAGTTTGTTTTCTTTGCTATCCTGTTTATTTGAGCAAAAACTTTGACTATCTAAAACTGTATTTTTAAGAATAATTGTCAGAAGTCATAAAGTTCATGTTCAAGTCTGTTTACAAATGATTTTATGCAAGCCTAGCATTTTCAATCTTGTCTGAGTTTATAAGTCATTTAACAAAAGAACCAAATATATAAACTCCATTATAGATGATAGTTTAAAGAACTATTGTAAAGTCATATTTCATTCAACTGTCCAACTGGATGTATGGCCTGTAATATAAGTAAAATGCAAAAAAAAAAAATCTCATACATATATGCTTTTTCATCATGTTATTTTAAATACTATACTAATATAAAAATTATGACAATAGTATAATAGTAGTAATAAAAGAAGAAAAAAAAATGTAGAAAGTAAGAATGTTGAAAATGAAAATGTTATGAATATTACGTTTATGAATTGCCATGCCCAAATAATGTTTGATATGGCAAAATAACCCTTTAAAATCCAACTGTCATGCTTGATCAAATGGTTCGCATATCAATGATGACCAAATTATCATAATCCACAATTCTTGTTTTCATACTCAGTAATACACTGAGTGACCCATATACATTGTCAGAACCCTGTACTCTACCATTCCCTTAGCACCAAGTTTATACTCACTTCTTTGTAATGCTCCTTTGTCATCTAAGAGGAAGTATCTGTGAAAAGCCATTCACAGGTCCATTGACTATTAAATAGGTTATGCAGAGAGAAATAAATCTTACCAATGCATTCCCTATATTGGATAAGCCTTATTCTAATTTATAAGCAGGTCCCTCAAAGCCCTGATGATTATACAGTGGGGAAAAAAAAGTATTTAATCAGCCCCCAATTGTGCAAATTCTCCCACTTAAAAAGATGAGAGAGGCCTGTAATTGACATCATAGGTAGACCTCAACTATGAAGACAAAATGAGAAAACAAACCTAGAAAATCACATTGTCTGATTTTTAAAGAATTTATTTGCAGATTTTGGTGGAAAATAAGTATTTGGTCAATAACAAAAGTTCATCTCAATACTTTGTTATATATCCTTTATTGGCAATTACAGAGGTCAAACGTTTTCTGTAAGTCTTCACAAGGTTGGCACACACTGTTGCTGGTATGTTGGCCCATTCCTCCATGCAGATCTCCTCTAGAGCAGTGATGTTTTGGGGCTGTCGCTGGGCAACACAGACTTTCAACTCTTTCCAAAGGTTTTCTATGCGGTTGAGATCTGGAGACTGGCTAGGTCACTCCAGGACCATGAAATGCTTCTTACGAAGCCACTCCTTCGTTGCCCTGGCTGTGTGCTTGGGATCATTGTCATGCTGAAAGACCCAGCCACATTTCATCTTCAATACCCTTGCTGATGGAAGGAGGTTTGCACTTAAAATCTCACGATACATGGCACCATTCATTCTTTCATGTACACGGATCAGTCGTCCTGGTCCCTTTGCAGAAAGACAGCCCTAAAGCATGATGTTGCCACCCCCATACTTCACAGTAGGTATGGTGTTCTTTGGATGCAACTCAGCATTCACTATCCTCCAAACACGACAAGTTGTGTTTCTACCAAACAGTTCTACTTTGGTTTCATCTGACCATATGACATTCTCCCAATACTCTTCTGGAACATCCAAATGCTCTCTAGCAAACTTCAGACGGGCCCGGATATGTACTGGCTTAAGCAGGAGGACACATCTGGCACTGCAGGATCTGAGTTCCTGGCGGCGTAGTGTGTTACTGATGGTAGCCTTTGTTACGTTAGTCCCAGCTTTCTGCAGGTCATTCACTAGGTACCCACGTGTGGTTCTGGGATTTTTGCTCACCGTTCTTGTTATCATTTTGACCCCACGGGGTGAGATCTTGCATGGAGTACCTGATCGAGGGAGATTATCAGTGGTCTTGTATGTCTTCCATTTTCTAATTATTGCTCCCACAGTTGATTTTTTCACACCAAGCTGCTTGCCTATTGCAGATTCAGTCTTCCCAGCCTGGTGCAGGTCTACAATTTTGTTTCTGGTGTCCTTCCACAGCTCTTTGGTCTTCACCATAGTGGAGTTTGGAGCGTGACTGTTTGAGGTTTATACTGATAACAATGTCAAACAGGTGCCATTACTACAGGTAATGAGTGGAGGACAGAGGAGCTTCTTAAAGAAGAAGTTACAGGTCTGTGAGAGCCAGAAATCTTGCTTGTTTGTAGGTGACCAAATAGTTATTTTCCACCATAATTTGCAAATAAATTCTTTAAAAATCAGACAATGTGATTTTCTGGATTTGTTTTCTCATTTCGTCTCTCATAGTTGAGGTCTACCTATGATGTCAATTACAGGCCTTTCTCATCTTTTTACGTGGGAGAACTTACACAATTGGTGGCTGACTAAATACTTTTTTCCCCCACTGTATGTAAGAAACCTGGGGGAAATATATATTGCTCCTCCAACACCATGCCTGTCACCTTATCATAATGGTTATACCGTATTTTTCGGACTATAAGACGCACCTAGGTTTTCGAGGAGGAACATAGGGGAAAAAAAAATTTTGGAGCAAAAATGGTAAAATACTTAATATTTGGGAGGTGTAGTTTTGCAACAGCTGCCAGGCCACATTGACAGGTGGCCCTGAAGCTGTATGGGGATGCATAGGGCGTCTTTTTTTGTGGGGCCAGATGTACGTTTTAGTTATACCTATTTGGGGAATGTCTATTGCTTAGATCACTTTTTATTGAAATCAGATTCGAAACAGCGAAAAAAAACGGCGGTTAGGCACTTTTGATCTTTTTCCCGCTACGACGTTCACTGTACAGGAAAAATATTTTCATAAGTTTGTAGACTGGGCATTTTCAGACACGTGGATACTTAATGTGTATGTGTTTCACAGTAATTTTCTACTTTTATATGTATTCTAGGGAAAGGGGGTGATTTAAAACTTTTCTTTTTTTTTTTTTTTTCTTTTTTTTTTACTATTTTATTAGCCTATTTTATGAACTTGCAATCAGTCATAGACCAGCCGCAATAGTAATATTACTATGACAAGCCTGAGAGCCTTCATAAGTCTCCCGGCTGTCACAGGAATAGGTCGGGTCCTGTGATCTTGCCGTGCAGGTGCCGGCCTGCAACTTGAAAGGTATGGGGCTGGTGGGGCTCCTGGGGCTACTTTTATACTTTAGGGGGGCTTTGAAGTAGTACAGGGTCTTCGGTGTACATTACAGCGGAGATCGGGTAGCTATGGCTACTGCTCTGAAGCAGAGCGGCCACCATCATCTTTACAGACCCGGCATCTGCCATAATACCTCGGCGGATGCCGGGATCGATTCGCTGGGACACCCTCTCCCCCAAGCCCAGGGCCCGCACATCGTCCTACTCCTCCTGCTGCAGGAAGCCTCGCTACAGGAAGTCGGCAGTGGCAGGAGTGGGGCAATGCTGCGACCCCGCTCCTCAACCCCCCCCCACACCCAAATTCGGACTATAAAACGCACCCCTATTTTCCTCCCAAATTTGGGGGAAAAAAGTGCTTTTTATAATCTGAAAAATACGCTATATACAATTTTATAACAATTATTGAGGCACTCCTAGTATCTACTTTGAGGATTTTGAACGGTCTATATACCTACTAGGGAGTGAATCAGTGAATCATTTGGTGTTGGGAGATTATATAACCACACAAAAGTCACTGGTACTAGATTTGAACATTGAAGCAGGAGGCTCATTATGGGTTATTAATATCTAATCACTAGAGATGAGCGAATCGATTCTGCAGAAGTGGAATTTGATCCAAATTTCAGGAACTCTTCGATTCGCCATGATTCTGGATTTCCTCATGCTTCGATGCATTGAATCACATTTTTTTTAAAAATGGCCGCCGCACGTTAGGACAAGGGCGAAGGGACTTTGGGAGTGCGGGATCACCCACAATGCCAAGCGTGCAGCTAATCAGCAGCCAGCCGGTCCTATGATGTCACAGCCCTATAAAAACCCTCGGCCATTTTAGGTACAGTCATTCCACATCGCTCTTACTGTAGGGACAGATGTCGGCAGGAGCTAGGGAAAGACTTAGAAAACATATAGAAGTTCAGGGAAAGAGGCTGAGCCTTAGAACGGTAGGGAAAGGATAGGGAGGAATTGAGAGAAGAATTTGGGGTGGTTGCAGGGTCATTTACAGCAATCATACACTAATATCTGCACATATCTGTAAAAAAAGCCTTTTTCAAGGCTTTATTATAAGGGGCTTATTCGCTGTTCTTACAAGGCATATCACAAGACATTATGGGAAAAGGAGCTGGGAAGCTCATGCGCCCTCTGTTGGATGTAACAGATACTCAATTTGCTTTTGACTCACTGAGTCTTGAGACAGCAAATGGGATTTCAGCCAAGCCAATTTCACTTATCTGCATACAGTGCCGTTTCAGGATTTTTGTCCCTCATCAGTGCAGAGTAAAGTAAACTGGCTGGCTTTGTGGGAAGCAATGAGTGGCTTAGGGTCGGGAACAGCTCTCCTTAAGAGGAGCACCAGTGAAGGTGTGTAGAGTTTTGAATTGCCTTTTGCCCTCTACTAAGCATCTACATATCACAAGGCATTATAGGAAAAGGAGCTGGAAAGCTCATGCGCCCTCTGGTGGATGTAACAGGTCCTTAAATTGCTTTTCACTCACTGAGTCTTGAAACAGCAAATAGAATTTTAGCCAAGCAAATTTCACTTATCTGCATACAGCGCTGTTTCGGGACTTTTGTCCCTCATCAATGCAGAGCAAAGTGAACTGGCTGGCTTTGTGGGAGGCAATGAATGGCTTAGGGACGGGAACATCTCTCCTTCAGGAAAGCACCAGTGAAGGTATGTAGAGTTTTGAATTGCCTTTTGCCCTCTACTAAGCATCTACATATCACAAAGCATTATGGGAAAAGAAGCTGGGAAGCTCATGCGCCCTCTGTTGGATGTAACAAATCCTCAATTTGCTTTTGACTCACTGAGTCTTGAGACAGCAAATGGGATTTTAGCCAAGCTAATTTCACTTAACTGCATACAGCGCCGTTTCGGGATTTTTGTCCCTCATCAGTGCAGAGCAAAGTGAACTGGCTGGCTTACAAAGCATAACATAATTCAGTACTATTGTGCCAAAGCCATATCTGCACATATCTGTAAAAAAAAACCTTTTTAAAGGCGTTTATTATAAGGAGCTTATTCACTATTTTTCCAAGGCATAACAATATTCAGTACTATTGTGCCAAAGAAAACTGAATTATCATCCAATAATATCTGCACTTATCTGTAATAAACGCCTTTAACTTGGGGAAAGACATAACGACCATATTTACCATTTTGTTACCAGTATAAAGTTGCAGGACACTTTTCAATACAGTATTGTCAATAATAATTCAATAATTCTTAGCGGTTATCACTTATTTAAAGGTGTTTATTAGTGTCAAAACACATAAAAAGGACCATATTCGCCATTTTTTTAACAGTATAAAGTTGCAGGCCATTTTTAAAAACAGTATTGTCAATAATAATTCAATAATTCAACAATTCTTAGCAATTATCATCACTTATTTAAAGGTGTTTATTAGTGTCAAAACACATAAAAAGGATCAAATTCACCATTCTGTTACCAGTATAAAGTAGCAGGCCATTTTTAAAAACAGTATTGTCAATAATAATTCAATAATTCTTAGCAGTTATCACTTATTTAAAGGTGTTTATTAGTGTCAAAACACATAAAAAGGACCATATTCACCATTTTATTACCAGTATAAAGTTGCAGGCCATTTTTAAAAACAGTATTGTCAATAATAATTCAATAATTCTTAGCAGTTATCACTTATTTAAAGGTGTTTATTAGTGTCAAAACACATAAAAAGGACCATATTCGCCATTTTATTACCAGTATAAAGTTGCAGGCCATTTTTAAAAACAGTATTATCAATAACAATTCAATAATTCTTAGCAGTTATTACTTATTTAAAGGTGTTTATTAGTGTCAAAACACATAAAAAGGACCATATACGCCATTTTATTACCAGTATAAAGTTTCAGGCCATTTTTAAAAACAGTATTGTCAATAATAATTCAATAATTCTTAGCAGTTATCACTTATTTAAAGGTGTTTATTAGTGTCAAAACACATACAAAGTACCATATTAGCCATTTTGTTACCAGTATAAAGTTGCAGGCCATTTATCAATAGTATTGTCAATAATTCAATAATTCTGAGCCACAAATCTCTGCCTTTATCACGCTTGTTTTATTGGTGTTCATTAGTGGGTGAAGAAATAAGGGGCAAATTTGCCGTTCTCTTCAAAGTAGAAAATAACAGGCCTTTTTGCCCTTTACAATTAAGTTTTTTCATCGAACAGTATATCAGACAGAGAAGCGATAGGCCATGCACAGGGGAGGGCCGCTGGCGTAAATGTTTCTGGCCAGGCACTGGTCGCAGCAGAGTAAGGGCAGCAGGGGTGAGTTACAGAGGCCTGAGCTCCCAGTGTCAAGTAGCAGTCGTGTCTTGACCAGCAACCCAATGGTTGTAGACTGGTTGACTCAGTCATCCAATTCATCCAAGTCACATCAAACACCCCCATTTAAGAGTTGGTGGATTCGTCAGACACAATCCTTAGTTGGCATGGCCCGGCAGCAGGCCCTGTGCCCTCACCTGTGCTCAACCTGCCACTGTTCTTTTCTGTTCCCTCAGCTAGAGAAGTACTCTATGCTGTGGGCTCAGATCCACTGTACAGTGAGGAGGAGGTATTATTATTATTATTTATTATTATTGTTTATTTATATAGCACCATTAATTCCATGATGCTTTACATTTGAAGCTTAATATACGGTACACAAGATATACAAAACAGATAATACTAACAGTGACCAACTGGCATAGTGGGATACAGGGCCCTGCCCGCCAGGGCTTACAATCTATGAGGAAAGAGGGATAGAGACAGAAGGTGGTGGTAGAGGCTGTTCAGGTGGTGGCATGGAGACAGTAGCGTTATTGGGGTATTGGGAGTTGTAGACCTTCCTGAATTGGTGAGTCTTCAGGGCCTTCTTGAAGCTTGTGATTGTGGGGGTCAGTCTTATGTGTCTTGGTAATGAGTTCCAGAGTATGGGGGATGCACGGGAGAAATCTTGGAGACAGTTGTGTGAAGAGCGGATAAGAGCAAAGCGGAGTAGGAGGTCTTTGCAGGATCGGAGGATACATGAGGGCAGGTAGCGGGAGTTTAGGTCGGAGATATATGGAGGGGACAGGTTGTGGATGGCTTTGTATGTCAGCGTTAGTTATTTGAACTCTATTTGTTGGGTAACGGGTAGCCAGTGAAGGGATTGGCAGAGGGGAGGGGCCAATGAAGAACAGTATTAAGTGAGTGGCGCAACTTAAGGTGGACTGGAGGGGGGCGAGAGTATTTGCTGTGAGGCTATGGAGAAGGGTGTTGCAGAAGTCAAAGCGGGAGATTATGAGGGCATGGACTAGCATCTTTGTAGTTTCTGGGGTGAGGAAGGAGCGGATTTGATGGATGTTCTTGAGTTGGAGGCGGCAGGAGGTGTTGAGGGTTTGGATGTGCGGCTTGAAGGATAGGTCAGAGTCTAAGACAGCGGACCCATGAAACTGGGTTAAGTTTAGAGGACAGTCAGCAGCTACTGCTTAGCCAAGATCTGGAGGAGACATCCGCCGCTTCCTCCAGTAGGCAGGCAAGTAGTGATGAGGAGAGTGGCGTGGGAGCTGGTGTTGAGGAGGACATCAGTTAACTTCAGACTGTAGTGGATGATGATGTAGCCAATCGTAATTGGGAGGGGCTTCATCGTCATCAGGAGAAGAGGGTTGCAGCTTGCGCATGAGGCAGCAGGGGAGTCAGCAGGGTGGCAGGAGTGGGAGGTCGGGAGCTAAACGTGCCCGGGGAAGACCACCTGCTTCGCAGCAGCCTACCAGCCTGGATAGCAGTGGTGCAGGGGTTCACGGAGGCAGTGGTGGTACCAGTCAGTTAGCGTTCGGCGGTGTGGCAGTTTTTTGTAAATCTGCCGGGGGAGGTCAACATGGCTATATGTTCAATCTGTGGGCAGAAGGTGAAGCGTGGCCAGTGTACCAATGTTGGCACCACAGCCCTGCATCAACATATGCAGCGTCACCATAAAGTGGCCTGGGAGGGCTATGCCTCCAATGTGGTGGTCCAGCCTGCCGCAGCAACCGCTGCAGCACCCAGAGGCACGCACCCCATTTCAGGCAGTCAAGGCTCCACCACCTCAGCCAAAGGAAGCTGTGTGTCTTTCCCATCATCTGCTGGTCATGATGCTCCTGCTCCTCCTCCTCCTTCTAGTCAGTCATTGAGTCAGCAATCCATCACAGAAGCGATTTTGAAGTGACAACAGTATGCGTGCACTTGCAGAAGCTGAACGTGCTCCTGTCCAAGTTGCTGGTGCTGCAGTCCCTCCCTTTCCAAGTGGTGGACTCTGCACCTTTCAGAGAACTGATGGCTTGTGCCGAGCCAAGGTAGAGAATCCCAAGCTATAATTTCTTTGCCAAAAAGGCAGTACCAGTCCTGCACAAATATGTAGAAGAGAAGGTGGGCCAATCCATGAGCCTGTTGGTGTCTGCCAAAGTGCATGGCAGCGCCGACATGTGGAGCTGTAACTACGGTCAAGGACAATATATGTCATTTACGGCCCATTTGGTTTATATGGTGCCTACCCAGACACACCAGCAACTTGGACAGGTGACGCAGCTCCAGTCTCCACATTCTCATGCCGTTGGTCCTGCAACAATGTCAGCCTCATCCTCCACTGTCTCCTCAGCCTCCACTGCAGGGACAATTCACAGTGCTCCTCCAGCATACCACATGTGCAGGGCACAGTGATGTCATGCTATTCAACACCTCGTTTGCCTGGGCGAACGGAGTCACATAGGGGAGGAACTGTTCTGTGTCCTTCCTCAAGAAATCAAATCCTGGTTTTCTCCGCGACACCTCAAAATTGGAACTATGGTGACCGACATCGGGAAGAACATGGTGTCGGCGCTTCGTCAAGGAGGGCTGAGCCATGCGCCCAGCATGGCGCAAGTGTTCAATCTGGTTGTCAAGCGTTTCCTAAGTGTTCCACCCATCTACAAGACTTCCTAAAAATGTGAAGGAAACTTTGCATGCACTTCAGCCACACGGACACTGCCAAGCACACCCTCCTTGAGCTGCAGTGGCAGAACGGCCTCCCACAACATAGGCTGATATGCGATGTTTCCACCCGTTGGAATTCCACCCTCCATATGTTGGATCGACTATATCAACAGAGAAAAGCCATAAACGATTTCTTTATGATCCAAGAGGAGAGAGGTACTCCCCTGTGTACAGTTGTGCTAAAAAATTTACATACCCCGGCAGATTTTTTTGTTTTTTTGGCCTTTTTTCAGAGAATATGAATGATAACACAAAAACTTTTTCTCCACTCATGGTTAGTGGTTGGTTAAAGCCATTTATTGTCAAACTTCTGTGTTTTCTCTTTTTAAATCATAATGACAACCAAAAACATCAAAATGACCCTGTTCAAAAGCTCACATACCCCAGTTCTTAATACCGTGTATTGCCCCCTCTAACATCAATGACAGCTTGAAGCCTTTTGTGGTAGTTGTGGATGAGGCTCTTTATTTTCTCAGATGGTAAAACTGCCCATTCTTCTTGGCAAAAAGTCTCCAGTTCCTGTAAATTCCTGGGCTATCTTGCATGTACCGCGCGCTTGAGATGTCCCCAGAATGACTCAATGATATTGAGGTCAGGAGACTGAGATGGCGACCCCAGAACCTTCACTTTCTTCTGCTGTAGCCAATGACAGGTCGACTTGGCCTTGTGTTTTGGATTGTTGTCGAGGTTGGAACGTCCAAGTACGTCTCATGCGCAGCTTCCTGGCTGATGAGTGCAAATTTGCCTCCAGTATTTGCTGATAATGTGCTACATTCATCTTTCCTTTAACTTTGACCAAGTTTTCTGTGCCTTTAGCACAACTGTAACTGTAACATTGATCCAGTGGCAGCTCATGCGCGACACCTGCCGTTTTCTCTTTCCCTTTGAGGAGGACACTTTGTTAGTCCGTCGCCAGGACTGTGGGATGAACAACGTCATTCCACTGATTCACATCCTGGAAAATATGCTTTTCAATCTGGCTGATCAGGGGACTGGAGATGTGACGTCTACATCTCAATGCCACATGAGTCCTGTGGGGGCTGAACTGGAGGAGGAGGAGGATGAGGAGGACATTAAAGCACAAACAATGTGTAGCCAAATGGGTGGAGAGGAGGAGCAGGAGCAACCAGAACAGCCAGAGGGAGGTGAGGAGGATGAGGCAGATGACCCAGACACACCGTGGCAGTATGCAGTGGAGATGGATGCAGGAGTACCTTGGAGTCACTTGCGCAAATGGCCCAAAGCATGCTGACTTCATTGCGCAGTGACAGCCATATTGTCACCATTCAGCAGAGGGATGACTACTGGCTCTCAACCATGTTAGACCTTGCTTACCGGCGAAAAAAGGGGGCCTTTTTTACACCTGCTGAGAGGGAGGAAAAACTGAACTACTATAGAGATATCCTATGTAGGAAGTTGGCTGCTACCTATCGGCGCCATCGTCCATCTCGCAGGTTCGACCACGCCTTGTGCGCTCACCTTGCATTGTCATGGCAGTTGTGGGGGGGGGGTGACAGGAGCAGTATCGGCTCCATCAGCAGCAGCCTCAGCCTAGAGTCACTGATGATTAGCTTTCTTCACCCACATAGTGGAGAAACTGCTCATCAGCAGCTAGACACAGAGCAGAAGTTGAACCAGCAGGTGGTGGCATACTTAAAGTGCACCCTGCCACCCTTCATTGAAGATCCACTGGACTACTGAGCAGCCAAACTGGATTTGTGGCTGCAACTGTCCAAGTTTGCCCTGGAAAAGCTGTCCTGCCCGGCCAGTAGTGTGGCATCAGAGCAGGTGTTTAGTGCGGCGGGGGCCATAGTTACCCCAAGGAGAACTCGCCTGTCCACCCAAAATTTGGAGAGACTGACCTTTGTGAAGATGAATCAGGCGTGGATCAGCCAGGATTTCCACCCTTCAATGCCTGATGCAGCAGATTAAATGATCCATGCTGCCTCACCACACTCTGCCACTGGGTCACTGTATAGCCTCCTAAGGCTGTTTCTACCTACACACTATAGAGACATGCTATGTAGCAAGTTGGCTGCTTCCTATCTGCGCCATCTTCCATCCTCTCGCATGTCTGACCGGGGGGGCCCTGAGATTACAACTTGCACTGGCATGGCAGCTGTGAGAGGGGGTGAGTGTGGGGGTGGCAGGAGCAGTATCAGCACAATGGGAACAAAATGGCGAATATGGTACTCCTTATGGGTTTAGACACTAATAAACACCTTTAAATAAGTGATAATAACCGCTAAGAATTATTGAATTATTATTGACAATACTGTTTTAAAAATGGCCTTTATACTGGTAACAAAATGGCAAATATGGTTGTTATGTCTTTCCCCACGTTAAAGGCTTTTTTTTTATAGATACGTGCAGATATTATTGGATGATAATTCAGTTTTCTTTGTCACAATAGTACTGACTAATGTTATGCTTTGAAGAACAGTGACTAAGCCCCGTATAATAAATGCCTTTAAAAACGCTTTTTTTACAGATACGTGCAGATATGGCTTTGGCACAATAGTACTGAATAATGTTATGCCTTGGAAGAACTGTGAATAACCCCCTTTTAATAAAAGCCTTTAAAAAGGCTTTTTTTACTGATACGTGCAGATATTAGTGTATGATATTTAACTTTTTTTTTGCTGTACTGCACTGCAAAAGGCTTGTTGTGTTCCACCTTGAAGACATAGATATGAGTAATGAGCAGCAGTATAATGGCAGTGAGTGCTGCAATGTGAATTATGCTGCAAATTCTTGCTGTAAATGACCCTGCAACCACCCCAAATTCTTCTCTCAATTCCTCCCTATCCTTTCCCTACAGTTCTAAGGCTCAGCCTCTTTCCTTTCTTTTGAACTTCTATATGTTTTCTAAGTCTTTCCCTAGCTCCTGCCGATGTCTGTCCCTACAGTAAGGCCTGCAACTTTATACTGATAACAAAATGGCAAATATGGTCCTCCAGTTGTGTGATTTGGTGATTTTTGGGGTTTTTGTCTTCACATTGTACAAGCTATATTTTCTTTATTTTTCTGATGATATGAGGGCTGATTTTTTTTGCAGTATGATATGCATTTTTTAATGACACCATTTTTTTGGGTGTCTATAACTTATTGAATAAATTATATTAACTCTTTCTGGGTGGATTAAAAAAAATAAACATCAATTCTGGAATTGGTTTTTACCTTTTAATTTTTTTTGCCGTGTGGCATACAGCATAAGTAACATGTTACCTTTATTCTGCGGGTCGGTACGATTACGGTGATACCTCATTTATATTGTTTTTTTATGCGTTACTAATTCTGCAGAACAAAAACCCATTTGTAGACATAAATCAATTGTTTTTGCATCACCATCTTCTGAGATGCGTAACATTTTTATTTTTCGGTTGACAGACTTGGTTTAGGGCTTATTTTTTGCGGGAGGACATGCGCTTTTTATTGCTATTGTTTTGAGGTACATATGAGTTTTTGATCACTTTTTATTACATTTTTTTGTAAGCGAGATAGTCAAAAATCATTACTTCCAGCTTTTTTTTTCCGTTTTTTTTTTCCGACGTTTACTGTGTATGTTAAATATTGTTTCAGTTTTATTGTACAGGTTGTTACGGACGCGGCGATACCAAATATGTGTTGTTTTTATTAATTTTTAGGTTTTTTTTTTATATAATTCATTTTATATAGGAAAAGGTATTTTGGGGGCTTTATAACTTTATTAATTTTTTTTTTACACACTTTATTTTTTTTTTTTACTTTTTTTTTACATTTTTTACTTGTCCTATAAGGACACCTGAGCCAGCGATGCTCTGATCCTGGCTCAGTATTATAGACTGCAACACACGAGCATACTCTTGTATTGCAGTCTATATAAGAATGTCAGCCAATGTAGACACATCGGCTGACTTCTTGACATCCCGGCATGATCAACCAGGTAGTGGGGGCTTCAGGCAGCCTGGGGTCACTGGGCAGACAGAAAATAGATATCGGCACCCCTCGATCTTGCCGCGGGGGGTGGCAACATGGCAGAACCCCTTGGATGCCGCGGTCATGTTTGACCGCGGCATCCAAGGGGTTAAAACCTCCGATCGGAACTAAATTCCGACCGGGGGTTATGGAGCAGAGTGTTAGCTGTCAGTTACAGCTAACTCCCCATCCCGCTCACAGTGTCTCTGAAGTGCCGGCCGTAAATTTACTATTGGCCGGACTTCAGACACCAGGACCGCTGGCCGTAAATTTACGGCTGGTGGTCATCAACTGGTTAAAAGGTGTTTTTTACAGATACGTGCAGATATTAGTTTATGATAATTCACTGTTTTTTGCTGTACTGCACTGCAAAAGGCTTGTTGTGTTCGACCTTGAAGACACAGATATGAGTAATGAGCAGCAGTATAATGGCAGTCAGTGCTGCAATGTGAATTATGCTGCAAATTCTTGCTGTAAATGACCCTGCAACCACCCCAAATTCTTGTCTCAATTCCTCCCTATGTTTTCCCTACAGTTTTAAGGCTCAGCCTCTTTCCTGAACTTCTATATGTTTTCATGTGTTCTAAGTCTTTCCCTAGCTCCTGCCAAAGTCTGTCCCTACAGTAAGAACGATGTGGAATGACTGTATCTAAAATGGCCGAGGGTTTTTATAGGGCTGTGACATCACAGGTCCTGCTGGCTGCTAATTAGCTGCATGCTTGGCATTGTGGGTGATCCTGCGCTCCCAGATTCCCTTCGCCCTTGTCCTAACATGTGTGGCGGGCCATTTTATAAAAAAATGTGATTCAATGCATCGAAGCTTGAGGAAATCTGGAATCGTGGCAAATCGAAGATTTCCTGAAATTCAGATTGAGTTCCACTTCTGCAGAATAGATTTGCTCATCTTTATTCTCCACCACATTTTTTTTTCCAGCTTCCCAGTAGAATATTAAATAGTACCATTACAAAGTACAATATGTCCCACAAACATTAAGCCCTCATATGGTTCTGTGAATGGCAAAATAAAAAAAAAGTTATGAGGTTTGGAAGGCGGGGGAGTCAAAAACGAAAATTGAAAAATGCCTATGGGGGAAGGGCTTAATAAACTTATACTGACTCCTGTGACACTTCACTGGTGACTGTGACTCAGCTTGAGTATTTACCATTAACAAGAACCCTCCTGTCACTGAGCCAGTTGTCAACCCAAATGCACATATTTTTCCCCTCTCCCAAAATTCTCATTTTGTATACCAACCTTTCATATGGTACATTATTGAATGCCTTTGTAAAGTACAGATATACTGTACAACATCCACAGCATTACCCTGGTTCAGCCTAGAACTTACCTCCTAATAGAAGCTAATTAGATTAGTCTGCCAGGATGGATTTTTCATAAACCCACGTTGATTGGATGTTATAAAGTTATTTTCATTGAAATACTCCAGTACCATGTTATGTACCTATTTTAGAGTTAAGACTTCCTCCTGGATTAAGTATGTGACATTTAATGGAGAATTCTCATTATCTTTAATCATATGGGCAGCATGGTGGTTCAGTGGTTAGCCTTACAGCCTTGCATCGCTTGGTTCAAACCCTACCAAGGACAACATCTCCAAGGAGTTTGTATGTTCTCCCCATGTTTGTGTGGGTTTCCTCCCACACTCCAAAGACATACTGATAGGGAATGTAGATTGTGAGTCCTATATGGGACAGTGACTGACAATGTCTGTAAAGTGCTATACAAGTACGAATAATAAGTAATTTTCATTATTATAAATAGCTCTTTGCATCAATTAATAGGTACTGCTCCACTGATTCCAGCACAGTTAGCTCTCACCATTCTAGAGCATTAGCTGCTGTTAGTTTTGATGCCTGATAGGCTATTTAGGCTGTGTACTGTCAGTTAGGAGAGTCAGGCAGAAGCAGACAAGAAAAGTGAGTCTGGCACTGTCCACCTCTAATTGTAGCTCTGAATAACACCCCCTTTACCACTCCTGCCTGATACTGCCCACCTGACAGTACATAGCCTAGATAACATATCAGGCACCGAAACTAACTGCACTTGCATTGGGAATGCTGCATTTGCTCTGGAGTGGTGGAGGCCAGAGAAAAAAATTCCAACTGTGTTGGATCAGTGAAACATCGCCTATTAATCAATGGTATGAACTGGAGTTGCTGAAGGTGGTTAAAGGTCCTCTTTAAGGTTAAGGCCCCACGTAGTGGGCCGCAGCAAAAAAGCGCTGCCGGAAAAAATGCGGTGGAAACGCATCGCAGTTTTTCCCACAGTGCTTTTCACAGAACGTCCGCAGAGGTTTCCATTATACCTATAGGGAAACACCAGCATTTCCATAGATATAGTTGACATGCTGTGATTTCCAAAACCGCAAAGGTTTTGGAAATCGCAGTGTGTCCGCAGCGCACATTTTCCCACACTGTGGGGATGCCATGTTTTTTTCCAAGTCATTTCTGCTACGTGGGCCCCAGCCAAATAGATTATCCTTCTCCTCATTCTCCTCCACCATTACTCCCAGATTATTTTAGTAGCAGTAGTTTAATTTTATTTGTACATATTCATTTTCCTTACACAATATAATCTCCCACACAGTATAATGTCCTCTTTTAGTCCCCATAACGGGGCATACAAAAAAGTTATTCACCTAGTCCTATTCCCACAGAGTTGTCTATGCTCAATGTACATCTCTGCAGACAGCACTAAACACAAATGGATTGGTGGCCTGACAGCTCCTTGCTCACCATTGTATTCAACTTTAACTGTGTCCTAAGGAATTAGAGGTGATTTAGGAACTGCTGTCCTGAAAGGCTGGACAGGATTATCCCGCTGGAATCCGGATGGCTGACAGTGGACCCCACACTGCATTAGGGCCCTTGGCAGTGCATGATTTGGCCTATGGTTAATACAACTCTGCCAATCCACAAGTTCACTTTGATTGCACTTCCTTCTCCTCAATTGAATGGGATTGAGTTGCAATACCACATACAACTAGTGGACTCACAAATCCAATAATTTGTTCACACAAATACAATAATTCTGAATGTTGTTAATGGTGATATAGTCTGAGAATAGTTTCAGTTACTTTTGTAAAAGACTGCTGGTAGAATTAGATCGCAAAGTATGTTTTTTTTTTTGAGGTGGGGGTTTAACCTAATACTACAAATAGGACATGTGTGGCACTGCTATTGGAAGAAAGGTGTCACTTTTTTGTCATCCTGGACAACCATTTTAATGGATCAGACATTGACTTACAGGGTGATTACGAGTGATACCAAGGAGACAGCATTATTCCTTCTGGAGGAAAGCTATTTTGTGAGAAAGAAAGCTAATTATAAATATATATATTGTAGAGAGGCAGAAGGTAAAATAGTGGATGGTAGATACCCTCCGCTAAGGTGGCTGGTATCCACAATGTGACTAATGGGAGTCTGGGTTCGGGTTTTGGGAGATAGTTGCAGACCCAAATCTTTACTCCAGTCCGGGTGTTCTAAGGTTCAGTTTGAAGTATTAAAGCTGACCAAGAAATAAAGGGTGTGGTGTTCTTCTGAGAGTAGCTGTGAGCTACAAACTACACTGCACTGCATGGACCACAGAAACTGGACACAAACTGCTAACTGGTGAGCCTTGCTGGACTACCTTTTGCCTTATTTCCTGTATTAAGGACTGTTTTGTTGATGGGTCTTTATATCCTACTGCTGAAGAAAGTCGTTCTTTTGGGTTCGGTCTGTACACCTGTTAGTAAATAAAACTGCACATGTGAACTGCTACCAAGCTCTCCCTGTGTCTGAGTTGAATGGTTGCAAGCCAATTGAAGGGCCCCGCGTTTACAATATATATGTATGTATGCATAAATTAGTGACAACTCGGCCATGTCTTCATCAAGATGGTTGGAGCATCAGAAACCTCTAATAAAATTCTTACTCCACACTGTGAATTTGGTTCAAAACTGACCTCAGACAGCTTTATTTAACCTTGCCACCAAGACAGCACCAAAACCGGAGAGAGTGACCCTTGACCTTAATAGGAACAGGAACACAGAGAGATTAAAAGAAGCCTCCTCCCTCACCTCCTCAGTGTTTTCCTGTTCCTATTAGGATCAGGTGCAGAGAGTTTCTTCTCCAGTGAAGGTGTTGTTTGATGTTAGGGCAGCAGGTGATTGCTACTTACCTAGTAGCCTTCCTCTACAAAGTTCTGCCATTGGAGTCCAGTTTCTTGCTGGGGCTCTTTTTTTGGTGGTGAACCGTGCTCCTGGGGAGTTTAACTTCCCGGCATCACCATGCCTTGCCCGGGTCCCCCCGTTTGTGGGTCCTTCCTGGGTCCTCCACTGCTCCTTCTCTTCTGCTCCTGCTGCGTGTGTGCGAGCAGCGTAGGTACCTCCACTAGGGAGGGCGCGCGCGTCGGCGCCACCTGATGATTTCACCTGGTGGGAAATTTGAAAAGCCGGCTGAAAATCCTTGGCATAGGTTGGAGTTTTGTTCCTTCTTCCCCTATGTTCCAGTCTGAGCGGCGGAGAGGGTGGGGCTCCTCTGTTTGGAGCCAATTTCAAATCAGAAGGGTATTTAAGGTAAAAGACACTCTTCTATTATGGCTTCATTATGTCTTCTGCTGAGTGCTCAGCTTCCTCCAGGTCTGAGTCTTTGGAGCTAGCTTCAAAACCTGTTTCTGTGAGTACATGCCTCTTGGGGGAGCATTTACCAAAATATTCGTTATACTTTTACTTATTATATGTAATGCTCTTTTACTGTAGGGAGAAAAACTGCCTCCAGTGAAGCAAAAAATAAAAAAATGTGCCATATGCGCTAAAAAGCTTGCAGATAATTATAAAAAGCCAGTCTGCAGTTCCTGCACTAGTAAAATTGTGCACCAGGAAAAATCTTCTCTTTCAGAAGATATAAGAGCTTTAATTAAACAGGAGGTTAAGGCTTCAATGGCGGCTTTTACTCTCCCTCAAATGGAATCGCAGCCTCCTTCTAAAAAACGCAAATTACTATCTTTTTCTGATTCGGAGTCAGAGATAAGTATCATTTCTGCTGAAGATGACATTTTTTAAGAAGGTGAAATTCCCTCGATGTCTAAAGCAAACAATAGGAAAAAATACTATTTTCCAGTTGAAGATACTGATACATTAGTGGAAGCAATAAGGACAACCATGAATATTGAAGACAAGGACAAGGCCCTGTCCATTCAAGATATTATGTTTGCAGGGCTAGTTCCTCAAAAATGTAAAGTCTTCCCGGTTCACAAAAATATTCTTAAAATGATTAAAGAAGAGTGGAATAATCCTGAAAGGAATCTTACCATTCCAAAAGAGTTTAAGGAAAGATTCCAATTTGCATCTGAAGATTCTGATTTATGGGAGGTTATCCCTAAAATAGATGTGCAGGTTTCTAAGGTAGTGAAAAAAACAGCACATTTGAGGATGCTTCTCAGCTCCGTGATCCAATGGATCGCAAAGCAGACGGGATCCTTAGGAAAACCTGGGAAGCCACTACAGCTCTGTTTAAACCTAAAATTGCTGCTACTAGAATGGCTAGATCTTTATATGCTTGGCTCCAGCAGTTGGAAGGTCATTTAGAAGGGAAAACTTCTAGAGATGAGATACTGTACTTTGTTCCTCTGCTTAAATCAGCCACTGCCTTCTTAGTTACTTAATAGAGTTTGCCTCTCCCCCTCCTCAGAGATTCATTCTAATAACTCCACCCACTCCCTTTCTACAAAAGACAATGGAGGATGGTGTAAGGAATCTTCTATCTCTGGGTGCAGTAGTACCGGTTCCAGCACCAGAGTTGGGTCTAGGGCACTACTGACGTCTCTTTCTGGTACGGAAGCCCAATGGTACATACCGTACCATTATAAATCTAAAGTACCTCAACAAATTCATAAAGTACAAACGCTTCAAGATGGAGACAATAAAAACTACTATTCCATTAATCCAGAAAGATGCAATGATGGTCACTATAGACCTAAAAGATACCTATTACCATATCTCAATATCCTCTGCTCACCACAGATTTCTCAGGTTTGCTTTGCCATTCTAGGGGGAAATAAGACACTTCCAGTTTGTAGCGCTCCCATTTGGAATTTCCACAGCCCCGAGATTATTTACAAAAATAATGGTGGAAGTGGCAGCTTTTCTCAGATTAAAAAATGTTCGTATGATCTCTTACTTAGACAACATCCTCATTACAGCCTCCTCATCTCTACTTGAAAAATCAGCTCACTCTGACAATAAACTTGCTTCAGGATCTGGGCTGGATTCTCAACATGGAGAAATCCGACCTCAGTCTGAGCACTTCAAAAAAGTTCCTAGGATTAATCCTGAAATCAGACCTTCAGATGACCTTCCTTCTGCTAGAGAAGAAAAATCTAATCAGGGAAAAAAATTCTAGCTTTTCAGAAGAAAACCTATTGCTAAATAAGAGAAGTGATGTCTATTCTGGGGCTCATGATGGCATGCATTGCGTATGTTGCCTGGAGTCAGTTTCATTATCGCACCTTACAGGCCTAGATCCTAAAGTCATGGGACAGATCTCAGCTTTCCCTGAACAAAAAGATGTTCCTTCCTCTCCTGCTAAAAAGATCATTAAATTGGTGGGCTCAAGATCAAAACCTGAGCAGGGGAGTCCCCTGGGTTCCAGAACCAATAGTCTCGGTTACCACAGATGCGAGTCAGTGGGGTTGGGAAGCAAAGATTCAATCCACTCTACTGCAGGTTCATTGGTCCCACCATATAATACCGCTATCCTCCAATTACAAAGAATTGAGAGCAGTATGGGAGTCTCTCCAAAGGTCTCAGAACCTTCTTGCCAATCAGCATGAGAATTTACTCAGACAACGCAACCATGGTAGCTTTTCTCCGCCATCAGGGAGGGACAAAGCACAGGTTGCTACGGCCCCTTTCTCAAAAAAGTTTTCGCTGGGTGGAAGCCAATGTCCAGTCTATTACAGCGGTACATCTGAAAGGCAAGGAAAATATAGTAGCAGACTTTCTCAGCAGGAATTACTTAGATCCAGGAGAATGGTCCCTAAATCAGGAAGTGTTTGCTCTCCTCACCAAAAGATGGGGGTATCCAGACATATATTTGTTTGCATCATGAAAAAACAAAAATTAGAAAGGTTCTTCTCCCTAAACAGAGCAGAGAACCCTACAGGAGTGGATGCTCTAGCACAAACCTGAAACTTCAATCTGGGTTATGCCTTTCCACCACTCCCTTTGATCCCAAGGGTTCTGCAGAAAATTCAGAGGGAGAATCTCCAGGTGATTTTCGTGGCCCCCCTTTGGCCAAAAAGGGGATGGTGTAGTCTTCTGCAGGATCTAGCAGTTCAAGAACCCCTCCTTCTACCAGCAAGAAATCACCTACTAACTCAAGGACCAGTGTGTCATCTGAATCTGCCAAACCTGCGTTTAACAGCTTGGAAGTTGAGAGGTCGATCCTAGCTAGTAAGGGTCTATCTGCCACAGTAATTGATACCTTACTGTCCTCTAGGAAAAAGGTGACTTCTGCAATTTATCATGAAATCTGGAATGTTTTTTTTTTTTTCATGGTGTGGATCCTCTCCTCCTGATCTATCCAAGTGCGGTGACCAGATGGAAGGTAACGCTGCAGTTGGGATTGCGGGATGCAAACAGCGCAGACTTGTCACGGTCTCTGGGCACGAGGGCGCAGCGCTGGTGCTGTCCCACGTTACCGCCACTGGTACCGGTGATGAGGGGGCTGCACAAATGTTGGTGGTGATTGTTCCCCCGGGGCGCTTCCCCTATACTGTGCCGACTGGTGGTGTTTGGGGCGCCCTGATGTTGTCGGTGCAGAGTCAGACACAGAAACGGTTGTAAAGTTGAACTTTTACTTCCATGGGTGTGGAGGCACAAATGCTTAAACAGTTTCTTCAATACAAAACAACGGGGTACGCCTGGTGACACAGCAAAGTCCTGGGGTGCAGGGTAGACTTGATGAAAGGTGTTCCTAGCCCCTTATACTTCAGTGTTACAGCCCTGAGGTGCGTCTGGGCTCCTATTTGGCTCATAGGAGGATGCCCACCACCATACTAGTACATAATATTCCCCACTCACGTTATGTGGTCCTGATAGCTCAGAGTTTCGGGGTGCAATAGTCAGGGTGGCAGGATATTCCACAGGTCTGGCCTTGGCCCCTGGATCCTGTGATACTTGCTATGGAGCACGTGTTCCAGAATGTTCTCTCCACAGTCTCATGCTGACAAGATAATGATGCTTGACTTCCTTCAGGGCGATGGCTAGGCAGACAGGGGACAGGATCTTCTGAATAGCTGGAGTCTGTCAGCTCTCCAACCTTCCTGGGCCTGTCTAGGACTTGAGATTCCTGCACTAAACTCACTGCTTTCTTCACAGGACATCACACTTATCTCCTCACCTCCTCCTCCTAACACTCCACACTTCTAACTCCTCACACGCAGGACCTTCCTGCCGGGGTGTTACCATGGGGACCCAGTGATCAGCTGACTCCTCCCCTTTTCCCAGGCGATGTCCTCCCATTGGACATTTGGTTACTATTCAATCCTATGGGAGGTGTAATGCATGTGTGAGGCTCACTAGGTGGCGCTGTGTTGTGTGAGACTCAGGACCCCCTGCTATGTCACACAGGCTATGAAGCAACAGGAAATAATACAATGCACAGAGATCACCCTCAGCCCAGCCATAGCCAGCTCTGGGATGCCACATACTCCCCCTCTTTCACTGAGCCGACCTCGGCGACGGGCTGGGGTGAAGGTGAGAAATGTAACATAACGTTAATAAATACGAATAAAGTGCAAATGTCACTAACAGTTTAGAAAAATATAATACTTAGAAACTTGAGGTAAGACCTCCCGGCATAGTCCTGGAATGTCCATGAGAAGTCTGAAGGGTAACGGAGAGATAATTAAACTCAGACTTATGGAACCTTTTGGCGGTACCATCAGACAGTCCATATAGAAACAACAGTAGTGCAAATGGGTCCAGAGGCTCTCTGGCACAAATTTCGTGAGTGTCCATTATCATGAGAGTCTCTCTGAGAAACAATAAACAGTCCTTTCTGTAAGGAAGAGTAGGCACTCTAGCACGAATGTCCATACCGCAATGGGGTAACAGAACTTCCTTGGCTCGGTGAGCCAGGCACTATGGCTTGGATTGTTGCATATAAATGTAAATACTATATTACATGGCAAGATATTATATATATACTATATATACACACAGGAAAAACATTAATGTAATCAGAGCAGGAATAACATATATACAGGAGCAGAGACAGTTAACCTCTTTTACCCAAGGACAGCCATGGCATCACTATAGCGTGTTGGAGGTATGCCTTTTGTGGTACGCTCAGAACGCCTAAGTGGAACAAGATTTGAATCAGGAACAGAGTCACTGAAATCAATTAAATCATCTGTCGAAGGGTTCTCTTGCACTAGAGCAATTGGTGGATAACAGCTAAATGGTAGTAGTTTAGGCGCCCACATAAGCTCAGTTAACGTTGGGGGTCTCTCTTTCGCTTCAGAAGGTGACAAGATCTCTGTACTCGTTGTCTCAGCTGGGGGCACCTCTGTGGGTAGTCCTTCTTTAAGGCACAGCTTCAGACGGTTTCGGTGTACTACTTGGGGCTGTCTCCCAGGTTTAGAGATCTCATACACGTCGGATTCAGGATATGGTATGGAGATGACACTGTATGGTTCTTTCTCCCAGAATGGATCCAATTTCCCATTCCGATGGTTATTCCTTAACCATACACGGTCGCCAACTTTCAGGGGCGCTGCATGGGCGTGATGGTTGTAATCCTCCTGTTGTCTCCTACGAACCTCATCCATGCGCGTTTCAACTATCTCTTTAGCTTCCTCCATACGTCGGCGGTGTTCAACAACCCAGTCTGTTATGGGTAGTGGATTGATGGTGTCAGGGACCTTCACACCAAGGGTTAAGTCTGAAGGAAGTTGACCTTGTCTTCCAAACATTAGATAAAATGGTGCGTATCCCGTAGATGTTTGGGGTGTGTTGTTGTAAATATAGGCCAAGTCCTTGATACGCTCAGGCCACTCAACACCAGGTGTAACTGCGGCTGTTCTTAGCATGCCGATGATCACTTGATTTGCCTTCTCGCACATACCATTCCCTTGAGGGTGATACGCTGTGGTTCGCAACTTCTTGCAGTCTTGGAACTGACACAGCTCACGGAACAATTGGGATTCAAACGCCGATCCACGGTCAGTGAGGATATGCTCAGGACAACCGTAATGGCGGACAAACTCTGCGTAGAAGGTCTCAGCCGTAGTTCTTGCTGTAAGATCTCTGACAGGCATGATGACAAGGAACTTGGAGTAATGATCCACCATTGTCAGAGCGTAGCTGTAGCCGGAACGTGTGGGACCCAACTTCACATGGTCCAGAGCAACAATTTCACACGGCTTTTGAGTCTTAATTGGATGTAGAGGGGCCTTCTGATCTCTTCGACCTTCCTTGGTGATACTACAGGCGGGACACTCTCGGCACCAACTCTCAATGTCACTCCTCATCCCAACCCAATAGAAGCGACGACGGATGGTAGCTTCGGTCTTTTGTACCCCGAAGTGACCGGATCTGTCATGATACGCCTCAAGTATCATCTGTGCGTCTCTTCTTGGTACGAGGATCTGATGAAGCCTTTCACCTGTGACAGGATCAAGAGTGTTTCTAAGTAGAAGGCCTCGTTGGACAAACAGGCGCTTCCTCTGTCGCCAAAGGCGTTTTAATTCCACGTCATGAAGACCTCTCTTTACACGGGTTGGTATTCTTCCTGTAAGCAGGAAATCTGACAATTCTCCTAAAACTCTGCTCTCTTCTTGGAACGTTTTCCACAGAGATGGCTCCTGGACGGATTCGGCAGCTGTTTTCGCCAGAGATTCTCCTTCTACAGGGACACCAATAGCAACCTGTTGGGCAAACTTGTTGTAGAATGGTGGCATCTCCACCTCTTCCCAGATGTCTTCTCGGGGTGGTTCTTCTCCCACAGGCAACCTTGAGAGTGCATCAGCGTTAGCGTTGGACTTGCCACTGCGATACTTGACAGAGAACTTGTAATTCGCGAGTCTTGAGGCCCACCGTTGTTCAAGGGCTCCCAGTCGAGCAGTGTCCAGATGCGCCAACGGATTGTTATCTGTGTACACGGTAAAGGGTGTGGCAGCCAGGTAGTCTTTAAACTTCTCTGTCACGGCCCAGACAAGCGCCAGAAGTTCGAGTTTGAAAGAACTATAGTTCTGGTCGTTCTTCTCCGCGCCTCTCAGACTCCTGCTGGCGTAGGCGATGACTCGCTCTTTGTTGTCCTGAACCTGGGACAACACTGCACCCAAACCTTGGTGACTTGCATCTGTGTACAAGCGGAATGGCTGACTGTAGTCGGGATAGGCTAGAATTGGTGGTTGCGTCAGAAGTGCTTTAAGCGCTTGAAAGGCTTCCTCTTGACGCGCTGTCCAGTCTACCGGAAGCTTTCGGGTGTAGTTTTCTCTGGGACAACCGCGCAACAACTCGTTCAGAGGCTCGGCTACTTGGGCGAAGTGTGGTATGAAACGCCGGTAGTAACCTGCGAATCCAAGGAAGCTTCGGACTTCTTTGACGGTAGTTGGTCTTCGCCAGTTCTGGAATGCAGTGATCTTTTCAGGATCAGGTTGGACGCCTTGTGCGCTCACAACATGCCCAAGGTAGTGAACTTGGGGTTTCAACAGGTAGCACTTGGAGGGCTTCAACTTTAGGCCGTGCTGTATCAGTACCTTGAATACCTCGGACAGGTGACGAAGGTGTTCTTGGTATGTCCGGGAGAATACAATAACATCGTCCAGGTACAGTAGCACACTCTGGAAATTCTCATGGCCGAGGCACCTCTCCATAAGCCGTTGAAATATGGCTGGGGCATTACATAGCCCAAATGGCATACTATTGAATTCAAAGAGTCCCATCGGGGTCGTAAACGCAGTCTTTTCACGATCTTCAGGCGCCATAGGGACTTGCCAGTATCCACTGGTTAAGTCCAGGGTCGAGAAACAGGTAGCTGATCCCAAAGCCGTTAGAGATTCCTCAATCCGCGGCAATGGGTATGCGTCTTTGTGCGTGACGTTGTTGAGTTTACGATAGTCCACACAAAATCGTAGGGTTCCGTCTTTCTTCTTGACAAGGACTAGCGGGGCTGCCCAGGGGCTGTTACTCTCCCGGATGACATCAGCATCTCGCATCTCTTGGATCAACTTTTTCACCGGTTGGTACATCGCTGGTGGTATTGGACGGTGACGCTCCTTGATTGGATGGTGGTCGCCAGTCAGAATGCGATGTTGTATGGTCGTGGTCTTACCAAAGTCCAATGGGTGTTTGCTGAATGCCTGTTGGTAACGCTTGGCCACATTGCGAACCCCATTGATGTGCTCTATAGGGGTATTGGCGTCTCCCACGTTCAATTCATCCCACCAGGACTTCGTGGCTCCATTCTGAATGTTCTCAGCAGCTTGGGTGGAACGCTGTGTGGCGGTAGAATCACCAGAGAGAATGTCTTCTGGTGCTAACCGGTGTAGCAGGGCCACAGAGTGGAACTTGTGGAGGTTCACGGGAGCATCGCCCAAGTTGACTAAGCGGACAGGAACACGTCCATTGGAAACTGTGACAAGGCTGCGGGCAGCCATGACAAGTGGTTGGCCATCTACCTGTATGGGTTGTAGCAAGGCCTCGTAGTCCTGATTTTCTATGCCCGGACGGGCACGGCACCACACCATAGTTTCTGTTCCAGGCTGTAGGGTTACTGGACGGGTATCTTGGATCCGGACTCGACCAATTTCACCTTGTTTGTTGGCGAACTTGTGCTGGGCATTGAGTACACGAATGGCCCGCTGAATGGTCTGCTGGTCACTGGGAGAAGCTGTAAGGAGAGAGGCATGCAAGGCATCCAACACTTCTGCAAAGCAATGGCGTAAAACATTCATGCCTAATATTACAACTGCAAACCTATCATCCTCTACATCAGTGACAATTACACCCTGTCTAGGCAGTTTCAAGTCCCCAATCTGGATAGTGGGTTCCCAATAACCCTGCTGTGGTATGGGCTGTCCATTGCTGGCACACAGATTTATCCATGTGTCAGGTGTTCTATTCAACACACCTAAGTCCCAATGTTCAAGGAACACCTGCTTGCGCAGGGTTGTTACCTGAGATCCAGTGTCCACCAACGCTGTCAGAGGGACGCCGTTCACCCGGATTGTGATGTGTGGGCAGGCTGAGACGAAGCGTGACAATGGCACTGAAGATTCACCTGGGCCCTTCTTCTTTCCTCCCGAGGGGCGGCCCGCTGCCTCGGGGGTGGCCCGTTTAACTGAAAACACTGAGGCCTGGTGTGTCCATATCTATGGCAATAGGTACAGTATGGCCTCTCACTCTGCGGAGGTTTCACTGAAGACGGACGTCTGGGCGGCGACTCAGGTGAGATGTTGAGACTTCGCAAAGGATCACTGGACGATGAAGACGGCTGGGTCAGACGATCTAGACGGACGGTGATCTGTTCCATGGCACGGGTCAGATGATCCACTCGGGCCAGAAGGTCATCTCTGGAGTCTGCTGGTGTAGTCTGCGCAGTTTGGGCAGCAGGTGAGGTACCCAGAGGTAGTGACAGGACAACTGGAGCGATGCTTGTTGAGGGTCCAGGTGAGGGAGCACAGATGACTGGGCTCGGCTGGGGCTGCTCCTGTCCCAAGACCTGGATGGCAAGGGCCTTGAAGTCAGCAAACGTGATGCTGGGATGTTGTGCAGCAAGCATTCGCAACTGACTCTGGAGCAATGTGGTACCCGCCCCTTCTATGAAGCGGTCAAGCAAGATTTTATCAGAGTCCACATTTTCACGTGGATCCACTTGCACCACAGCTCTGAACGCCTCTTGGAGGGATAAAGCATAGTCCCGCAGGGTCTCACCAGGTAGTTGTCGTCTGGAAAAGAAGCGCATCTTTACCTCGGAGACAGATCGCACGTCAAAGTTCACCTGGAGTTTGTCCAGAATTTGCCCAGGGGTTCTTTTGTCAGAGGCAGGCCAGGATTTGACCTCCCTAGCTGCAGCACCCTCAAGCTGGCCCAGCAGGATCTGTATCTGCTGTTCTGTATTCAGAGGATAGAACTGGAAGAGAGACAGCATCTTCTCACGAAAGTCCCTGAGGGTATGCGCCTCCCCTTTGTAGCGCGGCAGCCATGGTGCGCCAGGGTAAAATGGCATGGAGAATGGTAGGCTGCTCGCCATGGGCACTGCTGGATCACTAGAAACAGATGGCACAATGTCACTTTGCTCAGTCATGTTGTTTGCAGGTATGACTGAAATTAGGTCGCCGTCTCTTTAAGAAACTCAACTGCTTGCTGGCAGGGAATGGAGACTACAACTTGGAATGCTGTAGCTATTAACAGAGTCACTGTGATGCAGGCTGACGGTGTGCTCCCCCTCTTTAATGGTGGCACTCCCCACGGACACTGTACACGGAAAACACTCGCTGGGGCCGTGGGAGGACTGAAGACAAGGACAGGGAGGCACAGTACTCACTGACAGCAACTGCAGCGTGGACCAGAGATCAGTGGTGCACAGCAGGGACGGTGATGCGGCACCGGAGAGTCAGAAATGGCGCCGGCACGTTCGCCTTTCACTTTCTTGTATGGGTGCGCTGGAGCATTGCGCTCAGCATTCTGGGCTCTCCTAAGATGGTGGCAGATGGGTCTCCTGGCCTCATGGGCAGTGCTAAAAATCTCCCGCACTTTTGCAAGGTACAGTTAACCCTTTGTGGGCGTTCTTACACAGCGATGTGGCGCAGCAAACAAGTCCTGGGCGTTTTAACTCTTCCAGGGCTGTAACACACTGAGAGGACAGTCTTTAGGGCTTACTTCAGGGGTATAGGGCTCCCCCTCTTTGTGGCAAGCACTCTCAGGGAATAAACTTGATCTTAGCAAAGTCCACAATAAAGACCGATGCTCTGGAGACAATTTGGCGCACTTTTCGTGGCGACTTTCTCAAAATGGCACACACCCGTATCCTGTTCGTGACGCCAGTTCTTCTTGCGGTGACCAGATGGAAGGTAACGCTGCAGTTGGGATTGCGGGGTGCAAACAGCACAGACTTGTCACGGTCTCTGGGCACGAGGGCGCAGCGCTGGTGCTGTCCCACGTTACCACCACTGGTACCGGTGATGAGGGGGCTGCACAAATGTTGGTGGTGATTGTTCCCCCGGGGCGCTTCCCCTATACTGTGCCGACTGGTGGTGTTTGGGGCGCCCTGATGTTGTCGGTGCAGAGTCAGACACAGAAACGGTTGTAAAGTTGAACTTTTACTTCCATGGGTGTGGAGGCACAAATGCTTAAACAGTTTCTTCAATACAAAACAACGGGGTACGCCTGGTGACACAGCAAAGTCCTGGGGTGCAGGGTAGACTTGATGAAAGGTGTTCCTAGCCCCTTATACTTCAGTGTTACAGCCCTGAGGTGCGTCTGGGCTCCTATTTGGCTCATAGGAGGATGCCCACCATGATACTAGTACATAATATTCCCCACTCACGTTATGTGGTCCTGATAGCTCAGAGTTTCGGGGTGCAATAGTCAGGGTGGAAGGATATTCCACAGGTCTGGCCTTGGCCCCTGGATCCTGTGATACTTGCTATGGAGCACGTGTTCCAGAATGTTCTCTCCACAGTCTCAGGCTGACAAGATAATGATGCTTGACTTCCTTCAGGGCGATGGCTAGACAGACAGGGGACAGGATCTTCTGAATAGCTGGAGTATGTCAGCTCTCCAACCTTCCTGGGCCTGTCTAGGACTTGAGATTCCTGCACTAAACTCACTGCTTTCTTCACAGGACATCACACTTATCTCTTCACCTCCTCCTCCTAACACTCCACACTTCTAACTCCTCACACGCAGGACCTTCCTGCAGGGGTGTTACCATGGGGACCCAGTGATCAGCTGACTCCTCCCCTTTTCCCAGGCGATGTCCTCCCATTGGACATTTGGTTACTATTCAATCCTATGGGAGGTGTAATGCATGTGTGAGGCTCACTAGGTGGCACTGTGTTGTGTGAGACTCAGGACCCCCTGCTATGTCACACAGGCTATGAAGCAACAGGAAATAATACAATGCACAGAGATCACCCTCAGCCCAGCCATAGCCAGCTCTGGGATGCCACACCCCTACATTATAATGTTCCCCTCCAATTGCCCAACAGTATTAAGTCCCTCTCCTCATGCCCCAGTTTAAACTGTCGGAAACTAGAGGGGGACATTAAACTGAGGCAGCTGGAGGGTGACATAAAATAGTGGGGGTAGTTGGAGAGGGACATTAATCTATAGGGAAACTGGAGGGTGACATAAAACAGTGGGGCTAGTTGGAGGGGGACATTAAAATGGGGGCAACTAGAGGCAGACATGTCACCCTCCATCTGCCCCAGTTTAATGTCCCCCCTTTATCTGCCATCTTAATGTCACCCTTCATCTACCACCATCTTAATGTCCCCCCTCCATCTACCACTAATTTAATGTCTCCCTTTATCTGCCACCAGTTTAATTGCCCCCTTAATCTGCCCCCAGTTTAATTGCCCCCTACATCTGCCCCCAGTTCCCCCCTCTTGCTCACACATTCTGTCTCTTTTCTCCTTCTTATCTTTGATCACTCTCGTTCCCAGCTTTCTGTGTAACATCACACTGTCCCGCTGTATCCAGAATAGCTCCGCCCACTCAAGAGTCTGATCACATGGTCATGACGTCATCAAAGGTCCTTTAGCCCACTAGGATTTAGCATCTACGATTTAGCCTTTACCATACCCTAATAAAGTTTTGTTAACAGCAAAACACTTCATGAGAATAGTGGGGCAAACTGTAAGCTATCCAGGTAGTGTAAAATCAGGACTGTCCCGCCAGATGCAGGACGGTTGGTAGCTATGCTCTAGTAGTCATACTGTCACTATATATATAATATAGAAAAAAAAGAGTCAAAAGCAACACAATTTAAATTGTAACCTGGGTGCAAATCCTAGTACGATGGCCACTTCCAATGTTCATACCATGAAAAACGTCAGCACGCCATTAGTTCCAAATAAGCAAAAGTGTCTTTTTTCATAGTATATATATAAATATATTTGTGTTTGTGTGTGTATGTGCATGCATATGGCATATGTGTAAACTGTAAAATTATATTTAAAGCAACACATAGATGTATGAAAGATTTATATATTTACTGTATTTTACAACCTTTGAAAAAGTGATAAATATGTACAGTAATTGGTAATTAAAATTTAATTTAAGAAACAGTTTAAACTGTTTCAAATGTTTAAACAGTTTAAACATAAACTGTATTTTGTTTCATGCATAAATTTTTTCAGATTCTGCTGGAGTTTCAAACCTCTTCACAACACTTCTCATTCTATTCATCATGGCTTCTTTAGTAAATAAGCGCCAGAGCTTTCAAGTGGTTTCAGTGTTAATTGCTGTTTGTATAACCCTTTCCTGAACTTTCTTTAGTCTTTAAAAACTGTTAGAAAGCCCAGAGTCACTTGGAAAGTAATGAATGTCTCTTAATTTCTGAGCAAGGGGTTATTTAGCCTTCATAAACTGAATGAAATTGGGCCTAATGTGTGTGTTTGAACTAGAACAATTACATGGCGGATGAGGATTGGTGTGAGTTATAACAGTTTCAAATCAGTGGTGCCCTTTAGTATTTAGGAACCTGAGTGTTGGCATCCCTGTGATACTAAAAAAGTAACTCCCCAAGTCCAAATTCCAGAAGATAAAGTGGATTATCTCTAATACCAAACTTTAGGAATAGAGACATGTTGATATGGAAACTAATTTTTTGTTAAAAGAGTAATCAAGAGGCCTATTGAATGTGTAAGAAAAATGTCGTGCTCCTATGTGTATGCTACGTGCAATGTTCCAGTGTGTTTGGGGATTTACTGTACTTCTTCCACCCATACACTTATAACATCAGGGTTTATTATACATGCAATCCATGAACATAATTTTTTGGTGAATTGTTCTCATTGTCTTTTCTATGTTTTAGAGACTACATAAGTTTCTAAAATTTCAACTCGTAAAATCATGACACTTAAGTCCTGCCAATGGGACTATCCCAAACCAGACAGGACTGCCTACCTTTTGGTTTGTGTGTGCGTAAACTGAAATCAGATTTTACCCTGGGACAAACCAAAATTGCTGAATTGCTTCAAAAAATTATTATAAATCGACACAAAAGGTTGTTAAATATTTACTGTATTTCTGCTGCCCGAAGAGGAAACCCTCACCTACCAGCAGGGCTGTGGACGCTCGTGGAGGTGACCCCACAGATCTTCGGGCACCAGAACTACCTGCAATGCTGCTGACAGGAGCCTTCTGGTGTGCCTAAACTGCTGCTCTGCCATCTTAGAGACCTGCAGTACTGCTACCTTGCACCCTGGAAGGGCTTGCTGGTAAGCCATCGTCACCAATGCCACCTGCAACAGCTCCCCCTGTGCTATTTTACCTCCTAGATGTGGACTGACTCTGACCAGCGACCTCAGGTCCTCATTGCCTAGCGGGAACATTGCAATCCTCAGTTAGCTCCTCCTGTCAGAACTTGTAGTGCTGAGCCCCTACTCCAACATCAGGGGGGCTCCTCACCTTCTCCTGCCCACTGAAAAGTTTCGGGGCCCGCATCAGTGTAGAAGACAGCTCTGCCGGTCGCCCTCTGACTCCCAGCTGCAACCTTCCAGAGTCACAACAGTCATTGCAAGAGTGCAGTGCTACCTCGTGCACTTAGTATATAGACTGCGGTCCCCCACATTCCTCCTCTACCCGGGGAAACAGCTCAACAGCATCATGGAAAATTGAACTCTGCCACTGCATCTTCTAGCGATGGTCGGAACCGGGTTGGTTCACCTCCAAATGACCGACTAATACCTCTGCTCCTTTTCTGAGACCACAACCTAATGACCTTGTCATACTTCACTTCTTAAACCATGGTGAAAGTTGGCGGTAGCCATCCTCGTGACCATCAAACTCTGAGCAAACAACTGTACCCCCAGGGGGAATTAGACAAATACCTCACGAAAAAGCAGGCTTCAGCACAAGCGAAAATTGCCGCTAGTAGGTCCGAGTGTGAAGAAAAGGACTGCCTTGCTTCAGAAGTGAAAAGTGATGACAACACCCTTGACCCCTCCGCAGATTTACCACTCTCCCGAAACTTCTTCAAACAAGTGCTGTCGAATGCAATATCACCAGTCATGAGGGAGTTGGTGGATATAACACATGAACTGGGCATAGAGTGGAAAGCTTGGAGGCAGCCCATGCTTCTCTACTAGAATACAACGTAGCAGCATCTCAAAGCTTCACCAGCTGTCAAGACCATATAAACTTCCCCTACAGGGCCTTAGAAGAGTAGAAAAACAGAGGCAGGAGAAATAACGTCCGCATACACAGGATCCCAGAATCAGTGGCAAATGAAGCAGTACTGTCTGCAGTACGACAAATCTGTCTCAACCTTCTAAGAGAAGACAAAGCCTCAACTATCATATTAGAAAGGGCCCACAGGGCGCTCCAACCCAAGCCCAAACCCACTGAACCAGCACGTGACATTATATGCTGCTTTCTTACTTTTCAAGACAGAGGAGCTTCTCAACAAAGCCAGAGAAATGGATTTCCTTGCTTATGAAAACTCCCAAATTTCAGTTTTCCAAGACCTGTCTCCAATGACCTTACAGAAGTGGAGGAAACTGAAACCTTTGACAGACTGGCTCCGCAAGCAGAATGTCAATTACTATTGGACCTTCCCCTTCGGCATCACTTTCACACTGTCTGGCCGCCGCCTATCTCCACCATGGAAGACCTGACACATGCACAAGACCAGGGCGACATCCCCCAGTTAGAAGTTGAAAACTGGGACAACGTGTCAAACATCTCCAACCTGCCAATCTCTACTGCTCCTCCACCTTGGTGGAGGTGCAAACTCGATAGGGTTGACTGGCAATACCTTATCTCCACGCTTAAAAGATTTGGCATCTCCCCCCCTTTTCAAAGACGCTATTCTGATGCTTTACCAAAAACCCAGTGCAAGAATTAGAGTAAATGGCACCCTCTCCAAGCCCTTCCGGATTAGCAACGGGACAAGACAAGGCTGCTCCCTCTCTCCTACGTTCTTTATAATGGTCATGGAAACGCTTATACAAAAGATTAGACAAAATCAGACGATACAGGGGATATCGGTAGGGGACTTTGTCCATAAAATGGCGACAATCACGGACGATCTTATGGTTCTTACCACCACGTTCGATCCCTCACCTCACCGAACTAGTCTCAGCATTCGGCTTAGTCTCGAATTTCAAAGTAAATTTCCACAAGTCCAAAATTTTTAAATATCTCTGAAAGAGCATAATTTCGCAATTAAAGTTATTCCCCCTATCACTGGGCAAAAGAAGACATTAAATATTAGGGCGTACGAATACCTAGGGATTTGGCAAGCATCCTCCCTTTTAACTACCATCCCTTACTTTGAAACATCCAAAAACAACTGGCAGATCTGCACATCCCATATGTCTCCTGGCTAGGCCATAAGAATCTATTAAAAACATATATCCCCCCTAAACTGCTTTATCATCTTCGCACACTCCCAGTGAATCTCCCTAGATTCTTCTTTGATAGATTCAGACGCAAAACCACTGACTTTTTATGACAGCAGAAGCGGCCTAGGATCAAACACTTATAACTCCTACAACCGACTGTCCGAGGGGGTGCATATCTTCCTGATTTACTCACTTACTACCACGCTTTCCAACTGGAGCGCTGGACGCTTCTAACGTAAGACACCAACTAGAGACCTCCCTGATAACGCTACGCGACAGACTGTCACCCTGGGGGATCCTGTCCCCGGCGCACGTGAGCAAGATTCTCCTACACTGTGTCACCAAGACATGGCACACGCTACAGCATAAATATCCATTCCTCTCGAACCCACGACCCACTCTCCCCCTGGACCTACTACCTTATTTGATTGACCTCAAGAGGCTTGTGCAACACACGTTTTGGGATAAGCTCTGTCATCACACTGTGTCCTCCTATTTTTGTCAAGGACACTCCCCCGACTACCTCGTGGTTGTTATGACAGACGGGACTAGAACTAAGCGATTTTATACAACAGAGAGATTTCACAATGACGTGCGACTCTTATATATCGAAATATATGGAGGAGCAACCGAAATCTTGGATAGAATACACACTACGAACAACTCACAACAGAAAGGGGTCTGCTCAAAGATTTAAAAATTTCTCTTATCACATTTTAGTGATACCCACCCCAGGTATCTTCAACGCTGGGAGGAGGAGCTGGGGTTCACCCTGTCCAGTAACGATAGGAAGAGGGTCTTAGCTAACGCACATGGTTTTCCTAGGTGTGTTTGGATACAGGAGAATTCCTTTAAACTTCTTACTCACTGCTATAAAACCACCGGCATGGCTACATAGCATATCTCCCTCCATCCCAAAAACCTGCTGGAGGTGTCAGAAGGGACCAGGGAACATTTTACATACATCAGTGACCACTGATATGCCCCTACTAGGAAGAAATTATTGTGACTATCAAGAGAGTCTGCAATGTCCAGCTCCCCCTGTCTACTGAACATATTCTGCTGTGGCTACCCCACGCTGATTTTCGCCCCAAAAGGGAAGACCTAGCCACTCATCTCATAACCACTGTGAAGCTCCTAGTACCAACGCACTGGAGCGATACCTTACCCCCCTCCCTGTCACAATGGGTATCCAAAGTAAATGATATATGCTGGATGGAGTAGCTGGTACACTGGACTAGAATGACCAGAAACACCTTCCTTAAAACATGGACGCCCTGGCTGACCTTCAGACAGACACTCACATAACTGCGGAATAACACCATCCTTACTCTGTTATAATCTGAACAATTTCCCTCCATTTTGCTACCTCCAGTAGCAAAAAACAACACTACTCACTTCCATTACTTTGACATTTTCCGAAGTGTGTGAATTGTTACTACTTGTTATTCGATTGTTAATATATATTTTTCTAAGATTTTGTACTCATGTACTTCATGTTGTTCATGCTATGTTTGTTGATTATATGCAGCAGCAATATGTTGACTATGTACATGTACGAAGTTAAATTTAATAAAAACAGAATCTAAAACAAAACAATATTTACTGTATTTTATAACCAATGAAAAAGTGAGAAATCCCAGCAAATTTAGGACAGTTGCTACTATGAAATTATCCAAAATTTAGGCACAGCTTCACATTAGGTTCAGATGACAACCTTTTGTGTATGGGAGTACCCAGTTGCTATGTGACATAAAAAAATGAGCATGTTGGAGATTCTGCCTATGGTGTTTTGCATTAGTTCATCATCTTTTTCCATTGCTTACAAAGGACTCTTTGTGTAGGGGCAACATTATGGTAAGGGTTTAATGTGTCATTTTGCATGATTAATATATCCCCTAATCTTAAATGCTACAGAATATTTTTTACAGCTTCTGGTTATTATTACAGTGTGAGCAAAATATTCTAGGTGGCAAAATGATGGTGCAGATACCCAGTCACTACTTACTTGCTTAAGTAAGAAAGAAGCATACATTGTAATTTAGACCTGTGGTGGACACTGTATTTTTCTTTAAAAATGCAGCAATAATTGTCAACCATGGAATTACTGCACAGATTTCACATATAGTGTGTTCTCACTTGCTTTCCCATGCTTAGTTTTAATTAGAGATGAGCGAATTTTGCAAGAATATCGCTGCTTCAATCCTCCCTCCTCCATTGAAGCAGCGATCAGATATCTGCTTGCTCCTCTTCTTCCTTACGAATGAAGTCCTGCTCCACGGACGTCACTGCTGGGGCCTGTGATTGGGCCTCAGCGGTCACGTGGGAGTGTGATGACGTCATTACATCGGCGCCAAAGTCATTACGCCCAATCACAGGCACCAGCAGTAAGGCCTGGGGAGGAAGAGCTCCGAACAGGTGAGTATCAGCATTTTTTTTATTTTGAATCACCACAGGGGGTGCCGAGGGGGACAGATAGCATGGCGGAACCCCTTGGATGCTGACCTCATGTTTGACTGTGGCATCCAAGGGGTTAAAACCCCCGATGTGCGATTAACACCCCGATGTGCGATTCGATACATTGAAGCAAGAGGAAATCCGGAATCGATGTGAATCGAAGATTTCCTGAAATTCGGATCGAATTTCACTTCGTCAGCTTCAATTCGCTCATCTCTAGTTTTAGTCTCACACTGCTTTTTTGGAGGATATTACATATCCGTATTCAAATAAAAATCTTGGAAAGTTATCAAAGATGTAAGAAGCTGGCAAAAGGGCAGCACCATCATTGTATTTTAAAACACAAGGCTCAAACCACACATAAATAAATGCAATATTTATGACAATTTTATAACATTTACAATGTGGAAAATAAGCAGCTTTAACTAAAGCTTCATGAACACGACTGTAGTAATGTATATGGGTAATTGGAAAACGGAACTGATGGCACACGGATGCCATCTATGTGCAGTCCATGTTTTCCACAGACCATATCAGTATAATAGGTGAGACTAAGCCACAACAATGGACAGGAATAGGACCTGCTCTATATTTTGCAGCTTTCTTCTATACCCCAGATATTGTTCCTAAAATATATACAGTAGTACATATGGGGCCATAGAAATGAATGGAGCTGTATACTTTTCATAATTATGGATCTTTAATTACAGATAATACAGTATATGGAAAAAAAACTATGGTTGTGTGCATGTATAACCAACTGCCAGCCCACTAGAAGGCATCACCTGTGTCACCACTGGTGGAGGAGAAAGTGGAGAATGTCGCTTCCAGTGGAACCAGTGGAGGGCTGTCTAAGTCTGTGTCCATGAATATATGCATGTTAAATCTTGCCATAGTTGACACTATGGATACAGATAGCAATCTGATGTAAGGCAGGGCATCTGTGTCGGCAATAAGTGTGAACTAGGTACTGGAGGCACCTTTACCATAAGCGATGAGAGCTGCCTCCATGGTCCCAGTGGGATTAAATTCCACAGTCTAGGGTCTCAGGCAACCACGACATCCCTAGACCCAGTAGGGACATTATTGAACTACCTTTTGAAATGTAAAAGGACTAACATACTCCTATAGGATTAGCGGGAGGGCTTGGAATCCACCACTGGGAGTAGAGTCTCTGTATTTGTAGGGATGAACATCTTGAAGGAGCTGGATGGGCTGATGCTATGAGAGATGGGTACAAGATACTGGAAGAATGTCCTGAATCAGAGGCCTCCACAAATAGCATTGCAACTGGCGTTGAAAGCATGTTAGTCCAAGCCAAGCTTGCAGAGTTGTCCAAGAAGGTTGAGGTGGTGAAAGTACCACTGCTACATGAGTGAAGCTGCTCATGAGTCACACTGTGTTGAGACTGCAAGGAATGGCACTGATGTTGGAGCTGGTGTTGGAAGTAGTTGCCATATACCTCATGATATGTGCCAATTCCCGGGATGTGCCTAAGGAATCCATAATGATACATGAAGTTGATAGATATGGCCATTGCCACTACCACAGTGAGCCAGGTGCAGACAGGAGTACTGCAAGCTTTGGGTAAACCCACTGTTATGATCTGGGGATCTCTTACCAGAGACTGACCCCTGACTGATACTGATACACAGCCGGAGAAATAACTCACCTGCAAGAGAAACAGAAAACCTGACTTGTTTCACATTTTGAAGGAGAGGCTAGATACAGAGAAAGCCCACCACAGATGTCCGACTGGACTAACGGTGAATATGAGGAAACACAAAGTATAGAGCAGAAGATAAACTTGAAACACAGCAATACTGACACTATGCAAAGGGATAAGACAAACAGAAATTAGCATCACACAAAAAACCCTACAAAAGTCCAAACTTCCAAGCAGTAAAAGACTAGGGTTCACTGCACCTGGAACAACTATGCTTGGAACAAGGTGATCAAATATTTATTAAATATCCACATAGGATGAAAAGGCAGCAAGGTATAACTGAATGGACTGGGACTCAGTCTCAGATGATAGCAGCGATTTCAGGCAGACAGATCACTTCCGGAAAACACAAGCAACTGAAGTTTAAGACCAGCAACTGACAGCATGCAAAGCAGAGTAATATAGCCAGGAGCAGGAGTAGTCAGAAATGTAATTGGATAGTATTACTCTGAACAGCCCACAGACTGTAATGAGTCCTCAGCACTGCAGAGAAACTTAACCCCTTCAGAGGCAAAGCCACACTAGAGCACTGACCAGCGATGCAACTCATCGTGCGATCATGTGAGTGCTACCGCAGAGACTGCAAGACCCAGTGTGAACATTTTCCTGACTTACGTCAGGTGATTCACATGCAGAAAGTCATTCAGACACTCCGCGCCTGAACCTAATAGAGATTGTGAAGACCAGGTCATAACCCCCACCTTTCCTCACATGAATGGGAGTGGCTAGTTTAGGCTGTGGGCACAAAGCAGACTTCATGGAGACAGATGTGCTAGAACGTGAGTTACCAACAGGGGAGGCGATGCTAGTCTGCCAATAGTACTCTTCCAGATACAGGAGGTCAAAATTCTGCTGAAACAAATGCAAGAGAGCCAAGTGATCCAGCCTAAGAAGAGTTACTGGGCCTCTCCAATAGTTTTGGTAAAGATGGACAGCTCGCTGTGGTTCTGTGTGGATTACAGCCAGCTGAATTCCTGTACTGCTCAGAATGCCTGCCTCGTGCCTAGGATTGAGGAGTTGCTGACAAATTTGGGGTAAGCACAGTATCTGTATGTTGGTCTTGGCCAACAACTATTGGCAAGTGCCCATCTCTGAATAGTACTGGGTGAAAACAGACTTCATCTCATGGATGGGAATCTAAAAATTCCTATGGATGACATTCAGCCTCAATAACCTGCATTTTATGTTTAGTTAGGGAAAGTTAAATCAAGAGTGCTTGTTACTTGGATGACATCATCCTCTTCTCTTCTCATTGGAAGAACACATGGAGAGACTGGATAGGCTACTGTCTGGACTGGAAGAGGATGGGCTAAAGCTGAAACCCTGGAAATGTCATTGCTTCACTAAAGCAATGAGTATCTGGATTATGTGGTATCCAGGGAAGATAAGCCACCCATGGATACAGATGTGCAAGCTGTCTAGAAGTGACTATTGCCTAGCAACACTTGTGAGCTAGGCACTGTCAATTATTACCAGGATTTCATCAAGGATTTTTCCAAGGTCTTGGCAGGTCTATGACCTGCTGACTGGGACACGTCCATGGAGATATAGATTATGCCACTAATGGCAGAGGCAGATCAAGCATTCAGTGAGTTGGACTTTCCCCAGCTTGGACTTTCTTCAGGGCTCCCCATGTTTTTGGAGTGTCAGGCCTAAGTGCAAGAGGTGGGGCCCAGAGGAGAGAACTTCCTGAATGTCTGTATGGATCAAGAGTGGCGGATGCAACACAGGAGCCACCAGTTGCTAAGGTGGTAGAGTGGATACTACATTGGAAGGTGGTGCATTGCAGCGAGAGGGAAGCACTGTTCCAAATGGCTAAGAAATTGTGACAACATGACCTGCTGGTGGTCTGGAATGCAGTGTTTTATTGTTCTGTGCATTTGGCAACAGAGCTGGAAGTCATATAACAGATAGTGTTGCTTACTTGAGAGGTACACCAGGTTGTAAGATGGATGTGTGCCGGGGCGTAAATACCGGGGTAGCAGCGGTAGTGGCTGCCACAGGGCCCAGACATTAAGGGGCCTGGAGCCCTGTGGCAGCCGCTACCGCGAACCCCAAAAACACTGCTATCATTATACTCGGGGGTCTTTTCAGACCCCCGAGTATAATGATCGGGGTCCCTAGGCGAGGTGAGGGAACATAAAAAACATTGTAACTTACCTCCCCTGTGCTCCGCAGGCTTCGGGCCTGTTTGGTGACGTCCCAGATGTCAGCCGACGTCATTATGCGTCGCAACTCCGGCCTGGCTCACGCAAGAGCTAGTCCAGCATTTAAGATGGCCGAAGTAGCGCACCAGAGTGCATCGGAGCCAGGAAGAGGTAAGTTACAGTGTTTTTTATGTTTGTATCCTCCCCTGGGTCTCTGATCATTATACTCTGGGGTTTGGAAAGACCCCAGAGTATAATAATCATTCATGGGTGGTCCACTATGGGGCATAATATTGTGTGCAGGGACCACTATGGGGCATAAAACTGTGTGCAGGGACCACTATGGTGCATAATAGTGTGCGCAGGAATGCGGTTTGTGCGAGGGGGCGGTCTGGGGGGGTTGGGGGCAGCGGTTTGGGAGGGGAGCCATGTCAAATGTTCGCCTTGGGCCCAGCCATTCCTAGTTACGCCACTGGATGTGTGGCATCCCAGAGCTGACTGTGGCTGGGCTGAGGGTGATCTTTGTCATAATTGTAAGGCATTATTTCCTGTGTGACATAGCAGGAGGTCCTGAGTCTCACACAACACAGCGCCACCTAGTGTGTCTCACACATGCATTACACCTCCCATAGGATTGAATAGTAACCAAATGTCCAATGGGAGGACATCACTTGGGTAAAGGGGAGGTGTCAGCTGATCACTGGGTCCCATGGTAACGCTCCTTCAGGAAGGTCCTGTGTGTCAGTAGTTAGAAGTGTGGAGTGTTAGGAGGAGGAGGTGAAGAGAGAAGTGTGATGTCCTGTGAAGAAAGTGAGTTTAGTGCAGGTATCTCAAGTCCTAGACAGGCCCAGGAAGGTTGGAGAGTTGACATACTCCAGCTTTTCAGAAGATCCTGTCCCCTGTCTGCCTAGCCATCACCCTGAAGGAAGTCAAGCATCATCATCTTGTCAGCATGAGACTGTGGAGAGAACATTCTGGAACACGTGCTCCATAGCAAGTATCACAGGATCCAGGGGCCAAGGCCAGACCTGTGCAACATCCCACCACCCTGACTATTGCACCCCGAAACTCTGAACTATCAGGACCACATAACATGAGTGGAGAATATTGCTAGTATCGTGGTGGGCATCCTCCTATGAGCCAAATAGGAACCCAGATGCACCGTAGGCCTGTGTCAACAGGCGTACCCCGTTATTATGTATTGAAGAAACTGTTTAAGCATTTGTGCCTCCACACCTATGGAAGTAAAAGTTCAACTTTACAACTGTTTTTGTGTCTGACTCTGCAGCAACAACATCAGGGCGCCCCAAAAACCACCAGTCGGCACAGCATAGGGGAAGCCCCCCGGTGGAAAAATCACCACCAACATTTGTGCAGCCCACTCATCACTGGTACCATTGGTGGTAACGTGGGACAGCACCAAGACAAGTCTGTACTGTCTGCACCCCACAATCCCAACTGCAGTGTTACCCCCATCTGGTCACCGCAGATGCATAAAAAGAAGGGATGCTTTGGGCCTTAGAAGATATTTGCTGCAAATATGCTTCCATCACCCGGAGTTGCAACAGGCTATACTGCAGTTCTACAGGAGTTGCCAGAATTATGCCCTGGCTAGGGGGCCACATCAAAGGTTGCTAGTGGTATTCATCCATATGATGAGTCCTCTGCAGTTGGTTTACATGGATATTTGTCCTGACAGTTATCGACCACTTCACCTGAATTACGCTGGCTGTCCCCATCAAGGACCAGAAAGCTGAGTCTGCAGCTCAATCCTTGTGAAAGCACTAGATATTTCTGTATGGTTGCCCCATATAGCTCCATTCAGATACAACACTTTGCATGAGACTACCAGGTTTTCCTTGCTCATGTTGATGTTCAGGCATAATGGAAGATGCCCGTTAGAAATGAGGATGCCTGTATGTAAACTGCCAAAGGCCTGGACACTACACACCTGGATGAGAAAGTAATGACTTGAAGTGAAGAAGATCTTGTGGCCTAACTCTTGAGATTAATCAGAGACTGAGAAAAGGCTCTTTGGGCTTCAGCCCCGGCAAGTTCCATCCAAATAACAGGTTCTGTACAAACCACACCTTAAAATGGCTTAAAACATGTTGTACGGCTTCTAGGAACCTATCTATCCAATTTATAGCACTCTAAGGCAAATACAACCGAAGTTATGTCAAGGTCAATTGTGTATAGGCGGCACACAGGTTGTTGGAATGTACTGGGTGCACGTTCTGTGTGAGGCTGACCACCTCCCGACAAAATCACATGGACAAGAGGAAGTAGAACCGTACTCCAAAAAATGGTTATGCTTCTTTTAATGCTGCACATAAATAATACAACGTTTTGGGTTATTACCTTTTGTCAGGCTGAAAAAATATCAAAAGATACATACAATTGTATATTAATATCTTAAAGAATTAGATATATACTGTATTCACACATTCAAAAAATTCTAGGTACATGTACATATTAAATGTATGAAAATATGTAATGCTACACAATCTAGAAGGGATCTGTATCTATGAATATATCATTCTGTCAATGGAACATGTACAGTATACATAGTAAACAAGGGTGGACTGAATAAATGGCAGCACGAGAGAACTAAATCATTACAGACAACCAGAGAAATTAACAGAAATAAAAATAAATATAAATTTTAGCTAATGCATACCACTTATAATTATAAAGCGTAAGGAATGTGCATAATAACCCGGTTGGTCGAATTTGTGGAGACCGTAATGGAGACACCCTTGTTTACTATGTATACATGTTCCATTGACAGAATGATATATTCATAGATACAGATCCCTTCTGGATTGTGTAGCGTTACATATTTTCATACTTTAATATGTACATGTACCTAGAATTTTTTGATTGTGTGTATAGTATATATATATAACCCTTTCAGATATTAATATACAATTGTATGTATATTTTGATATTTTTTCAGCCTGATGAAGGGTAATAAACCGAAACATTGTAATATTTGTGTACACCATTAAAATAAGCATAACCATTTTTTTGGACTGTGGTTCTACTTCCTCTTGTCCATGTCAAGGTGAATGTGACATCTATGTCTATGGAAAAAACGAATGGTAAGCAGTGGATACAAACTGCGAATTTAACCATACACTGCACTGACACTCACTTTTATGCATTTTAACATTTAAATTACTCTTTTTTTAGAAAGGTGCTTGCTGTTGTTTTTTTAGACACACCTGGCAGATATATTGCAAAAAGCTATAGTTTTATAGAAAAATTAGCCTGTTTTGATGACTTGTAAGTGCTACAGGCTCGTTATTTGGGAGAAACAGTGGCTATGTGAGCCTATTTCAAAAGTGATGAAGAATTTGCTTTTCAAAAGTGGCAAGTGACACTGACAACTATTCAAATTTGAAGACAAATTTGTGACACACTGTCAGAGTGCCTGCCACTTGAAAAGTAAAGTGGTAAAGTGAAATTGACTTCATAAAAAAGCCACAAAAAGTTGTGACACACTATCAGCGTGCCTGGCCTGCCAGCTGAAAAAGCTTGAATACACTCTGAAATGGAATGTATTCTATGACCGTGAGAAGAGCACTTGGGAGGCAGAAAGGAACCTGGATTATCCTGCTACTTATTCCTGTATGGGGGCACATGCCACATTAACATAATGTTGGCGGAGTGACAATTTACAGATGTATGTATGGCTGGCAATACTCTCCTTATTAGAAGTCCCTTATATTGTTGGTAATTGGCCATTATCTTTCTACACGAGCTTATGGGAGTATTCATTTATACCATCTAATATACACCCTATTATAAGCTATTTTTACATCCGGCCATAATGTGTTATCTGAGCTCATGCATTGATTTATAGATAGACATAGATATATTTACATAATATATATGTATTTACTGTATACTTTGTTCAATATTTACTGACATCATATATGAAATTATCTGTTTATGTATTAATTATTTTTTACACATGTTATGAATTGAGTTAATATTTGCATATGTGTGTAAACCATATATCAGCACGTGGCACTTTACTATATGCAAATTGATTGTTTTGACTTATCTTAAGAAACACTATGATCTCTACCTCATTCTGTTTTTAATATCTAGTGTATTAAAATGAATTATGGACAATTTTTGTGTATTGTATTATTACTATAACCGTGACTAAGATCCATATAGGTTGTATGTAATGTATTAATGGTAACAGGTCAAGGGGCAATACTGATGGAAAAACATGATTTTGCCCTGAACTCAGAAGGCAGAATGTGCACAGAGCGGTTCTGAAGCCTCCTGTCCTGCTTTTGTTGTACCCATAGAGACAAATAGTTGCTTGTCCAAATGCCACGGTGATGTGTTATAATGTTTCATTAATATTACGGCACAGCGACTAAGGTGTTAGTGCAACATGCCGTAATAATACAAAACATAAAAGTACTATTCACAGAACCTTACCGATACAAGTCCCCAATCTTAAATAATATTCACAGAAAGAAACCCTAGTTGGAGACACTGATTGTCATCAAAATTTTTAATAAAACTTCACTTTTATTATGATCCAAAAATTTAAAAAAAATTCTATTTATTCCAGGGCACAATATATAAAATCATACAAAACCACACAACACAGCAGTATTCTGTGGCCCGCCGACAAGTGGCAGTATATCATAAACCAAATTATGTTATAATATCAAAGACTTGCAATTGTATGTGGATAGACAGTGTATTGGTGGATTTATCTTTAATCTCACCCTAAGTCTCGCAACTATCTAAACTCCCTCACCCAAATTTGCATGTCAGAACAAAACCTGAAATGGCTTCTTAAAATGCATTTGAGCTAGTCAAAAATTCAGGCAGGTGTATCCTCACTTTACCCTGAGGCTACTGGCCTAGTGCCACACCAACAGGGCTTGGAAAGGAAAACATTCTGTCCACTAAAACTCAAATAGAAGCCAATTCAGCGATGTTTTAAACATAAAACTGATTATACTGCAACCTCAAAAATATCACTACGCGTTTCCTCACGAATAATTCATCAGGGGCTGAGTTCCAAATTCATCCAAGCAGTCAAAACTGCTGTTAAATATGATGTAACAAAACGGTAATGATAATCTGACCGCCAGGATGACCGCTCTAATGTCGGCAGTATCGAATGCAGTGCTCCATTGCCCTTAAGTAGGGCTATGCTCCACCCTTACAACTGCCTGAGCCAATCACTCTAAGTCCCTGCTACACACCTTCTTTGACGTACGCACAGGTGATAGTGCTACATCACTACGGTTGGTAGCTCCCCCTGATAAACAGGAGATGCCTACTATTCCGCCCTTGGGGCTATACAAGCCAATCGCACATCATCACCCTTACACACCTCCTCAGGCATGCGCACTCCGCAATAGGCTACGAAGGAGATATGACACCTCCACCAGATATACGGGAGATACTCCCTGCCTTTCAAATCCTTGCGTCCTTGTGTCCTCTATAATAACTCAGCGCAATGCTAAATATGTTTTCCTTTCCAAGCATTTAGCAAATGCTAAATATATAAGACAAATAACTCTAATAACACATAGAAGCCTTACAGCGTTTCAATGAAAATTAACTACGCATGATGGCTATAAAGAGAGGGAAATGCATACTAGGAGGGATATTACTGTTATTAATTTTTGTGAGCATAGTAAACGATATTATAAAGAGACAGGGGTAAACTAAATACCACCCTGCAAGTCAAATCCATCGCTGCTAGATGTTAAACTTCTGGTTAGAGACTACAGTGTGTGATTCCAAGGAGAATCCTCTATGTAAACAATAAATTATACCAAATTTATCCCAATTTTAATTTAGAGATGAAAAAAAAAAAGAAAGACGAAAACAACCCGATATCAGAAAAACTTCTTCATCAAACAAGGGTGACTTAACATCAGGACCTAACCTTATACATGCAAAGTTAGACTCATAGTTAGCCATGGGTGATCCCAAAAAAAATTCACTCGACACATCCACCCAGAGTACCCCGATAAATACTTCTTCTAAAATATATAACATATCAGAAAAAGGGAAAAACCTCTCTAAGGGGAACAGTGGCAGTTGGCATAAAAACATACAGGTAAACCCATGAGTATTTTTTTCAACCTATATAGCAAGTAAAATCCAACTGTTCGTTTAGTCCCTGTGGATGCAAAGTCTCCAAACGATAAATCCACTGTACCTCCTTTCGTAAAATAAAATTATCCCAATCCCCACCCCTCAATGGTGGTCTAACCCACTCAATTGCTTGAAACTTGAGTCCTGAGACATCTCCGGCATGATGTTAAACAAAGTGTCGCGCTATAGGCGTATCACGTTTATTTAAAATAACGCAAACATGGTCGCTAATCCTCCTTCTCAGCTGTCTCCTTGTCTTGCCCACATAATTGAGAGGACAAGGACAGCTGAGGAGGTAGATCATCCCCATAGTTGCACAGTTAAAAAAGTCTCTGCAACCAAAAAAGACCCCTGTAGCAACACTCACAAAGGTCTTTTTTTGATCAATATAGCTGCATGCTGTACATCTCCCACATTTAAAAGTGCCATTATTACCTGTCAACCATGTTGACCCTGTTTGCTCTTGTGATAAATGGCTGTGAACTAAGCGGTCCCTGAGATTTTTACCTCTCCTATAGGTTACCAGAGGCCTATCACCTACATGCGTAGTTAATTTTCATTGGAACGCTGTAAGGCTGCTATGTGTTATTAGAGTTATTTGTCTTATGTATTTAGCATTGTGCTGAGTTATTATAGAGGATGCAAGGATTTGAAAGGCAGGGAGTGCTGGGCGAAGGAGCGCTGCATTCAGTACTGCCGACATTAGAGCGGTCATCCTGGCGGTCAGATTATCATTACCGTTTTGTTACCATCATATTTAACAGCAGTTTTGACTGCTTGGATGAATTTGGAACTCAGCCCCTGAAGAATCATTCGTGAGGAAACGCATAGGGATATTTTTGAGGTTGCAGTATAATCAGTTTTATGTTTAAAACATCGCTGAATTGCCTTCTGTTTGAGCTTTAGTGGACAGAATGTTTTCTCTTCCAAGCCCTGTTGGTGTGGCACTAGGCCAGTAGCCTCAGGGTAAAGAGAGGATACACCTGCCTGAATTTTTGACTAGCTCAATTGCATTTTAAGAAGCCATTTCAGGTTTTGTTCTGACATGCAAATTTGGATGAGGGAGTTTAGATAGTTGCGAGACATAGGGTGAGATTAAAGATAAATCCACCAAAACACTGTCTATCCACATACAATTGCAAGTCTTTGATATTATAACATAATTTGGTTTATAATATACTGCCGCCTGTAGGCGGGCCACAGAATACTGCTGTGTTGTGTGGTTTTGTATGATTTTATATATTGTGCCCTGGAATAAATAGAATTTTTTTTTTAATTTTTGGATCAATAATAAAAGTGAAGTTTTATTAAAAATTTTGTTGACAATCAGTGTCTCCAACTAGGGTTTCTTTCTGTGAATAGTACAGAGCAGCGTTAACCAGAGACACGGTGACCAGGAGAGGATGACAGCAGACAATCCTCTCACCATGCCTGGGGAAAAATCGTACCCCCAAAAAATAGAAAAATGTTAGGTAGCTTTTATAACTGTCTTTTTTTTTTACTGTAGTACATTTTTATACTACAATTAGTATTTCAGCACATAAGACATCTCCTTGCGTGCAGCCTACACCGCTGAGTGACATACATTACTGCGTGACATACATTACTGACCGTCATCTGTGCTAAAGTTTTGGTTTTTTTTCCTAATAATCTAAATAGTTAGAATTAGTTAGAATTGCGATATACAGTCATATGAAAAAGTTTGGGCACCCCTATTAATCTTAGTCATTTTTAGTTCTAAATATTTGGGTGTTTGCAACAGCCATTTCAATTTGATATATCTAATAACTGATGGACACAGTAATATTTCAGGATTTAAATGAGGTTTATTGTACTAACAGAAAATGTGCAATATGCATTAAACCAAAATTTGACCAGTGCAAAAGTATGGGCACCTCAACAGAAAAGTGACATTAATATTTAGTAGATCCTCCTTTTGCAAAAATAACAGCCTCTAGTCGCTTCCTGTAGCTTTCAATCAGTTCCTGGATCCTGGATGAAGGTATTTTTGACCATTCCTCTTTACAAAACAATTCCAGTTCAGTTACGTTTGATGGTCGCCGAGCATGGACAGCCCGCTTCAAATTATCCCACAGATGTTCAATGATATTCAGGTCTGGGGACTGGGATGGCCATTCCAGAACATTGTAATTGTTCCTCTGCATGAATGCCTGAGTAGATTTGGAGCTGTGTTTTGGATCATTGTCTTGCTGAAATATCCATCCCCGGCGTAACTTCAAATTCGTCACTGATTCTTGTACATTATTCTCAAGAATCTGCTGATACTGAGTTGAATCCATGTGACCCTCAACTTTAACAAGATTCCCGGTGCCGGCATTGGCCACACAGCCCCAAAGCATGATGGAACCTCCACCAAATTTTACAGTGGGTAGCAAGTGTTTTTCTTGGAATGCTGTGTTTTTTTGACGCCATGCATAACGCCTTTTTGTATGACCAAACAACTCAATCTTTGTTTCATCAGTCCACAGGACCTTCTTCCAAAATGAAGCTGGCTTGTCCAAATGTGCTTTTGCATACCTCAGGTGACTCTGTTTGTGGCGTGCTTTCAGAAACGGCTTCTTTCGCATCACTCTCCCATACAGCTTCTCCTTGTACAAAGTGTGCTGTATTGTTGACCGATGCACAGTGACACCATCTGCAGCAAGATGATGCTGCAGCTCTTTGGAGGTGGTCTGTGGATTGTCCTTGACTGTTCTCACCATTCTTCTTCTCTGCCTTTCTGATATTTTTCTTGGCCTGCCACTTCTGGGCTTAACAAGAACTGTCCCTGTGGTCTTCCATTTCCTTACTATGTTCCTCACAGTGGAAACTGACAGGTTAAATCTCTGAGACAACATTTTGTATCCTTCCCGTGAACAACTATGTTGAACAATCTTTGTTTTCAGATCATTTGAGAGTTGTTTTGAGGAGCCCATGATGCCACTCTTCAGAGGAGATTCAAATAGGAGAACAACTTGCAATTGGCCACCTTAAATACCTTTTCTCATGATTGGATACACCTGGCTATGAAGTTCAAAGCTCAGTGAGGTAACAAAACCAATTTTGTGCTTCAGTAAGTCAGTAAAAAGTAGTTAGGAATATTCAAATCAATAAAATGATAAGGGTACCCAAATTTTTGCACCGGTCAAATTTTGGTTTAATGCATATTGCACATTTTCTGTTAGTACAATAAACCTCATTTAAATCCTGAAATATTACTGTGTCCATCAGTTATTAGATATATCAAATTGAAATGGCTGTTGCAAACACCCAAATATTTAGAACTAAAAATGATTAAGATTAATAGGGGTGCCCAAACTTTTTCATATGACTGTATATAAATATAAGTCTCTATCTATACTGTATATATAGAAAAAGTTTAAGTAGCTTTTTGGACAGGGTCTTAGATATAGGTAAATTTCATGTGGTTTTTTTCTATCTCTTTTGTTTCTATTCCCTAAATTTTAACATATATACATTTGTTGAAGCATAACATACTTCCCCATTTTCAATAAAGTAAGTTTCAAAATTTGTAAGCACAACATAAATCAAAAATTTCCCGAAGGTTCCAAATGTCTCAGAGCTCCCAAACATATCAAAGGCTTCAGCAGAGGAGGCATATTCCTTCCTAGCCTCTGACACTGACACTGCCAGCGAGGGAGAAGAGGAAAATGCACCATTCCGGCAATATCCGCATCTGTTCAGACTTCTGTGCTATCTTCCGGCTATATGGTATAGCGCAGGAGGCGTGTCCCGCTATGATTCTATGATTTTAGGTTTCTTGTTGTACTCTGTCTGAACACAGCTCTATTCCCTCTGCTCCTCAAAGAGTTAACCTAAGTTTTGCTTATGTGCTTGACATCCTTTCTTTCTACTCTCACTTGTCTTGCTCCTTCTGTGATTGATGGAAGATCAGGGTCCGGTCCAATCAAGCCTGGGGAGGATTCCTGGCATCCAATAAATAGTTTTCTAAATTGCACCTGAGGGCTTGCTATAAGTCTCTCTGAAGTGTGCTAGAGTTTTCTCCTGCATCTCTGATCTTGTTTTTCCTTACCTCTGCTTTTGCAGATCTGTCTATTCTGATAGTTCTTATTTTGTTCTTGCTGCCCTACTGGTTCTGACCCTTGGCTTATTTCCTGCCCATTCTTGTTTGTTTGTCTTGTTTTTGTCTGTGTTTTCACTTGTGTCATAGGAAGGGACCGTCACCTAGTTGTCCTCTACCGCTTAGGGTAGCTGAGGCAAGCAGGTAGGGACATTTGGGTGGGTCTAGTATTAGGGCTCACTGTCCTTGTCTTCCTTTTTTCTTCTGAGATTCTTGCAGCAGCCGTAAACCTAACAGGATTCGTAACAGACGTAACAATTTCTCTATTTTTCCTCTTCCCCCTCCTCCTCATCATCCAGTGATGAATGACCCCAAAGGAGGAGCCCCAGAACAATTGCTGAGGCAACTCTTGAAATTACTGACCCAATGTGGACTCCACCCTCTGAAAATTATGAGCGTCAGCTTCCTGATACTTCTGTGCAGATCAGGAATACAATTTGAGACTGAAGCCCTCACAGAAATTGATTTTTTCAACATCTTTTTCTTTGATGATTTCATAAATTTTACAGGGGCTCAAACAAATTTATATGCCCAGGAATTTATTAAACAAAATGCCATTTCATCATATGTTAGGCGCTAGAGGTGGACCCCAATAAATGCAGCAGAAAATATTTTGGGGTCTTCTGCTGCATATGGGCATAGTAAAGAAAATGAAAAGACAGTATTGGAGTACAGAAATTTTATACAACACTCCAAAATATCAAATGTCCATGACCAGGACATGTTTTGAAATTATCCTGAAATTTCTACATTATAATGATAATACACAGTGCCCATCTCCAGATGCCCCAAACTTTCACTGTCTATTGAAAATCATATATCAAAATATTTCAGTGCCAAATTTGCTGAGGCATACATCCCAGATCAGAACATTTTAATAGATGATTCCCTTCTTTGATAAGTTTCAAAGAGAGGCTTAAATTCCTCCAATACCTTCCCAGTAAGAGGGCAAGGTAAAGCATTAAATTTACAAATTGTGCACCCAGAAGTTTAGAGCTCATGAAGGAAGGGACGCCAGAATTGCGTCTCCAGAATGCTCCCTAATCCTAGGAGTTTGTGGGAAATTAGTGTGGGATTTGCTGCAACCATTGCTGGTCCCTTGGTATAGAATTTATCCTCTATATGGATAACTTCTACACCAGCCCTCTTTAAATGCCTCAGTTCCGAAGAACGGTAGCTTACAGGACTGTGCACAAAAATCATAGAGGCCTCCCTAGGGCACAGGTTGGGCAACCCCTCATGTATACAGTGGGTATGGAAAGTATAATAATAATAATAATAATAATAATAGTCCTTTAATAGTCCCACAATGGGGAAATTCAGTGTGTTATAGCAGCAAAGATAAGCAGATACAAATACAAATACAACATGTACAGGAATGTTCCAAGGTGAGAGGCATTACATTAATAGCAGACAGACAGATAGGACATAGCAGAGGAGGGGGGGGGGATTTAACAGGCAGAGAGATATTTCAGTTCTCTGTGTGTAATGATCTCCGCTTAGGTCGGTGTTGGTTGTACAGCCTAACCGCGGTGGGGAGGAAAGACTTCCGATAGAGCTCCTTCTCTCACCTAGGGTGGAGCAGTCGGTCACTGACAGTACTGCTCAGCGCGATCACAGTCTCATGCATGGGATGGGACTTCTTCTTCTGCATGGAGCTCACCACGGACAGTATCCTTCTGTCACCCACCACCTGCACTGGGTCCAGTGGGCTCCCCAGGACAGAGCTGGCCTTTCTAATCAGCTTGTCAAGTTTATTTCTGTCCTAGGTTGATATACTGCTCCCCAGCAGGCCACTCCAAAGAAGATGGCTGATGCCACTACCGAGTTGAAGAAAGTTCTAAGAAGTGCCCCCCGGATTCCAAAGGCTCTCAGTTTCCTAAGCAGGTAGAGCCTGCTGTGGCCCTTCCTGTACTGGGCCTCCATATGATCTACCCAGTCCAGCTTATTATTAAGGAGCAAACCCAGGTACTTATAGGTGTTCACAATCTCGATGCCCGTCCCCAGGATGTCCACTGGTTTAGGAGGGCTTCTGCCTTTGCGGAAGTCCACCACCATCTCCTTGGTCTTCCCCGCGTTAATCTTCAGGTGGTTCCGGTGGCACCAGTCCACAAAATCCTGGTTCAGTTCTCTGTACTCCCTGTCATCATCATCTGTGATGAGACCCACTATTGCAGAGTCGTCAGAATACTTCTGTAGGTAGCAGCTGGATGAGTTGCACCTAAAATCTGCAGTGTACAGTGTGAAGAGGAAAGGGGCGAGAACCGTACCCTGAGGTGCCCCCGTATTACAGATCACGGTACCTGACACACAGTCTTGGGCTCTCACGTATTGAGGTCGATTTGTGAGGTAGTCTAGGATCCAGTTGGAGAGGTGGTGGTCCACTCCAGCAAGGCCCAGCTTGTCCCTCAATAACCTGGGCTGTATGGTGTTAAAAGCACTGGAGAAGTCAAAGAACATTATTCTCACCGTGTTCCCTGGTTTCTCCAGGTGAGACAGAGCCCTGTGCAGAAGATGGATGATGGCATCATCTACCCCAATGCCCGGCCGATAAGCAAACTGGAGGGGGTCCATAGCGGGGCTCACTAGAGGGTGGAGATGTGTGAGAACCAATCTCTCCAAGATCTTCATCAGGTGGGATGTCAGTGCTACAGGTCTGTAGTCGTTGAGGTCCATAGGGTGAGGTTTCTTTGGAACTGGTACCACACAAGAAGATTTCCATAATTCAGGGACTATTTCCTGCCTCAGGCTCATATTATACATATATGTAATTATACCACACAGCTGGTCCCCGCAAGTCTTAATTAGCCTTGCACTGATGTCATCTGGCCCTGCGGCTTTCCTCGCCTTGATCTTTTTCATCTCCTTCCTCACCTGGGCCCGTGTGAAGGTCAGACTGTGGCCAGATAAAGACGGATTTCTGGATTTACTGGTCTGTTGGGAAGTGGCCGCATGGGGAGAAGTCATTGTGGTGGGGGAAGCTGAAGGACATACTGGGGTGGGAGGAGCTGGTGTGTGATCAAATCTGTTGAAGAATAGGTTTAGTTCATTAAACCAATTAACATCTGCCTCAATCTGGCAGACAGACTGTTTATGACCCGAAATTGACTTAAGCCCCTCCCAGACCCCCCTTATGTCTTTTCTTTCCATTTGCTTTTCCATTTTTTCTTTATAACTGGCTTTTCCCTGCCTGATTTGATGCCTCAGCTCCTTTTGTACTTCCCTCAACCCCTCCTTATCTCTTGTCCTGAATGCCATCTTTTTCTCCTTAAGTAGTGTTTTTATATCAGAGTTAATCCATGGTTTGTTATTGGAGAAGCACCTCACCACTTTTGTGGGTACTGTGTTGTCCACACAAAAATTAATGTAGTCTGTTATGCAGTGTGTGAGTCCTTCTATATCTTCTCCATAAGAATCCTGCAGCACTTCCCATGCGGTTGTGTCAAAACAATCCCTCAGAGCCTCATCACTCTCCTCGGACCATATCCTCACTGTGCGGGTGACAGCTGGTTCTCTACGTACAAGTGGCTTGTACACAGGTCGGAGATGAACTAGGTTGTGATCCGATCTCCCCAGGGGCGGTAGGGCTGATGAGTTATATGCCTCCCTCACGTTGGCAAAGAACAAGTCCAGTGTTTTGTTGTCTCTTGTGTGGCAGGTTACATACTGTGTGAAACTGGGCAGTGTGGATGATGGAGAGGCATGGTTGAAATCACCCAACAGAAGAAAGAGGGCCTGGGGATGTTTTAACTGTAACTGGCTCAGCGTGGCTTGTAGGACCTCGCAGGCAGCGTCAGCTTTCGCAGAGGGGGGGGACATATGCAGCTATCACGATGACATGCGATAGTTCCCTTGGTAGGTAGAAAGGTCTCATGCTCACAGCTAATAGTTCAATGTCCTTACAGCAAGTTTGCTCCTTAATCACAATATGCCTAGGATTACACCATCTATTATTCACAAACATTGCCAGCCCTCCTCCTTTCCTCTTACCGCTCTCCCTTGTCCTGTCTGCCCGAAGGAGTTTAAAACCATCCAAGGAGACCAGAGGGTCAGGAGTAACTTCAGTGAGCCAAGTCTCTGTAAGTAGCATCATGCTGCACGCCCGAAACTCCTGATGATACCTGGTGAGCGCTGTTAGTTCATCCATCTTGTTTGCAAGAGATCTCACATTGCCCATGATGATGGAGGGAACAGCTGGTCGGTAACGCCTCTTTTTAATCCTCTGAATAGTACCAGCTCTGCATCCCCTCACCCGCTTTTTCTTTCTCCAAAGCTCGCGGGGGATGTGTGACCAGATGGTATGCCGCCCTGCTGTGCCTCTGAGCTGCAGAATTTCCTCTCTTGTATAGACAAAGGAATTGTCTGCATACACAAAAGATCCCATTTTCAAGCAGAACAAAAAGACAGATAAAAAACAAAAAAAAGTATCACAAGGGTCCAAGTCGTTGTGTGTGTTTCTTCATAGTGCAAAGTCCTTAAGTAGAGAGGTACAAAACGAGACATAGAAAGAAAAATAAGATAGAGAGTCTCAGAGCTGCTGTAGCTGGCAGCCACTCCAGCAGCGCCATCTTGGAAAAAAAAAAAAAGTATGCAGACCCCCTTAAATTTTTCACTCTTTGTTTCAATGCAGCCATTTGCTAAAAGCAAAAAAGTTCATTTTAGTTCTCATTAATGTACACTCAGCACCCCATCTTGACAGAAAAAAAAACAGATATGTAGATATTTTTGCAAATTTATTAAAAAAGAAAAACTGAAATATCACATGGTCATAAGTATTTAGACCCTTTGCTCAGTATTGAGTAGAAGCACCCTTTTGAGCTAGTACAGCCATGAGTCTTCTTGGGAATGATGCAACAAGTTTTTCACTTCAGAATTTGGGGATCCTCTGCCATTCTTCCTTGCAGATCCTCTCTAGTTCCGTCAGGTTGGATGGTGAAAGTTGGTGGACAGCCATTTTCAGGTCTCTGCAGAGATGCTCAATTGGGTTGAGGTCAGGGCTCTGGCTGGGCCAGTCAGAAATGGTCACAGAGTTGTTCCGAAGCCACTCCTTTGTTATTTTAGCTGTGTGCTTAGGGTCATTGTCTTGTTGGAAGGTGAACCTTCGGCCCAGTCTGAGGTCCAGAGCACTCTGGAAGAGGTTTTCTTCCAGGATCTCTCTGTACTTGGCCACATTCATCTTTCCTTCAATTGCAAACAGTCGTCTTGTCCCTGCAGCTGAAAAACACCCCCATAGCATGATGCGCCGCCACCATGTTTCACTGTTGGGATTGTATTGGGAAGGTGATGAGCAGTGCCTGGTTTTCTCCACACATACCGCTTAGAATTAACGCCAAAAAGTTCAATCTTCGTCTCATCAGACCAGAGAATCTTATTTCTCATAGTCTGGGAGTCCTTCATGTATTTTTTGGCAAACTCTATGCGGGCTTTCATATGTCTTGCAGTGAGGAGAGGCTTCCTTATGGCCACTCTACCATAAAGCCCCGACTGGTGAAGGGCTGCAGTGATAGTTGACTTTGTGGAACTTTTTCCCATCTCCCTACTGCATCTCTGGAGCTCAGCCACAGTGATCTTTGGGTCTTCTTTACCTCTCTCACCAAGGCTCTTCTCCCACAATTACTCATTTTGGCTGGATGGCCAGGTCTAGGAAGAGTTCTGGTCGTGCCAAACTTCTTCCATTTAAGGATTATGGAGGCCACTGTGCTCTTAGGAACCTTGAGTGCTCCAGAAATTCTTTTGTAATCTTAGCCAGATCTGTGTCTTGCCACAATTCTGTCTGAGCTACTTGGGTAGTTCCTTTGACCTCATGATTCTCATTTGCTCTGACGTGCACTGTGAACTGTGAGGTCTTACATAGACAGGTGTGTGCCTTTCCTAATCAAGTCCAATCAGTTTAATTAAACACAGCTGGACTCCAAAGAAGGAGTAGAACCATCTCAAGGAGGATCAGAAGGAACAGCATGTGAGTTAAATATGAGTGTCACAGCAAAGGGTCTGAATACTTATGACCATGTGATATTTCAGTTTTTCTTTTTTAATAAATTTGCAAAAATATCTACATTTCTGGTTTTCTTCTGTCAAGATGGGGTGCTGAGTGTACATTAATGAGAAATAAAATGAACTTTTTTGCTTTTGCTTTTAGCAAATGGCTGCAATGAAACAAAGAGTGAAAAATTTAAAGGGGTCTGAATACTCTCCGTATCCACTGTATATGTTAAAATTTATTGAATAGAAAAATAGAAAAGAATGACGTGACATTTACTTATATCTAAGTAAAAAAAAGCTACCTACAGTTTTTCTATACCTATAGGTATATACTTATATCTATATATATCACAATTCTAAACCAATTCTAACTACTATTTAGATTATTACAGAAAAAAAACAACAAAAAAATAATGAAAGCACGGATGCCAGTCAGTAATATATGTGGTGAGAGCAGAGTATTTTGCAATGAGAACATGTTGATCAAGTATAAGGACAAGAGGGATGGATGCATTTGTACTGACTTCGTACTGACTGCAATTCATGGAAATGGCAGCACCCCTGTCCCTGTACACAGTACTAGTACTACTACTTTATGAGGGTTTATGAGGAATCGGTCCTGTCAGACTAATCTGATTAGCTTCTATGAGGGGGTCAGTTCTAGACTGGACATGGGTAATGCAGTAGATGTAGTACTTGTATATCTGGACTTTTCAAAGGCATTTGATACTGTACCATTGATAGGATACTGGCTCACTGATAGGAAACAGAGGGTACTGATTAATGGTAAATATTCAGACTGGGTAACAGTCACCAGTAGGGTGCCACAGGGGTCAGTATTGGGTCCTCTCCTGTTTAATATCTTTATTAATGACCTGGTAGAGGTTTACAGAGCAGGGTGTCCATATTTGCAGATGATACTAAACTCTGTATTGCAAAAATGAGGAGGATAGTAGCATATTACAATGGGATCTATGGAAGCATGAGCAGAGACTTTGCAAATGAAGTTTAATGTAGACAAATGTAAGGTTATGCGTTTTGGTTGAAGAAATAAAATGTATGATTATGTACTTAATAGTAAATTACTGGGTAAGACTCCCACTGAAAAAGGGATTTTGGTGGACAGTAAACTTACCTTTAGTGGCCAAGTGCTAGGAAGCTGCCGCTAAGGCAAATAAAATTATGGAAAACATCAAAAGAGGTATAGATTCTCATGACAAGAACATAGTTATGCCTCTATACAAATCACTGTATGGCCACACATAGACTAATTTTTGGCCCCAGTATACAAGAAGGACATAATTAAACTAAAGAGAGTGCAGAGAAGGGCGACCAATATTATTAGGGGAATGGGTGGATTGGAGTACACTGAAAGATTAACAAACTTTGGGTTATTCAGTTTAGAAAAAAAAAAAGTCTACAGGGAGACCTAATAACAATGTACAAATACATGAATGGACAGCACAAAGAACTTTCTAATGATCGTTTAACTCCTAGGTCTCTGACAGTGACAAGGGTACATCCTCTACGTCTGGAGGAGAGAAAGTTACACCAGCAACATAGATGGGCATTCTTTGCTGTAAGAACAACAAGGCTAAGTAACTCATTGCTCCAGGAAGTGGTGATGGTGGATTCACTGAGCAAGTTCAAAGAGGGCGTGGATGAATTTTTCGAACAGAAAAATATTACAGGTTATGGGTTCTAGATCTTATTAAGGACAAGTTGATCCCTGACATGGGGCAATTGGCATCAGCCTCATGGGTTTTTTTTTGCCTTCCTCTGGATCAACACTGTAGGGTTATAGGTTGGACTTAAAGGACTAGTGTCTTCATCCAACCTCATCTATTATGTAACTATGTAGCTATGTGCCACCAAACCAGACTGCATCCTAGCCTATAATAAATACATGGGAAGGGTCAGTGTCAGACTGGGATGTCTAGGGCCCACCAGTGGAATTGTTTCTAGGGGCCCACCATCAGGACCCCTGCAGATCATCGGTACCGAGACAGGGCGGCTAAAGGTAATAACATGCCGGGAGCCATGCTGCTCACCCACTATACCATGTGCACCACTGCACTACCTAAACCTACTGCTACACCCTGCATGGCAAGTGAACAGCGTGACTCCAAGAATTGTTACCTTTACCTGTAGCCGCACTGTCCTGGAAAAGCTGATCTGCAGAGGTCCTGGCTGTTGTATCCCCGAAGATGTAATATTGATGGCCTATCCTAAGGACAGGCCATGAATATTAGAAAGATGGATAAATCCTTTAAAGAGGCTGTCCAGGAATTGGAGCAACCCATGTAGCTGGCGGGAGGTGTAAAGTAAAAAATAAGTAAATTAACACTCCGTTGTCCGCTGCCAGTGTCCATTCAGTCTCATGCCGGCGATTCCTTGCTGGGAATCCTGCACCTCATGAGACCAATTAGGTACAGGATTTTCAGAAATGAGGCGCCACCATGAGACCGAACAGACACAGGCAGGGGACAACGAGGTGCTGGGGACGTGTGAGTATGCTTTTTTTTTTTTAATTTTCTTATTTTTACACCTCCCTGGCGGCCGACACAGTGGTCGCCCCAGTTTATGTACAACCTCTTTTATGGGGTTGTCTGGGCCAAATTTTTCTATGGTCACTTCACTGGTCCCCCCATACAGTGGCCTCTTCACTGTATGGGGGGACACATTAATACACATTAGTGTTACTTAGGATATTTAGGATATGAGTATTGCAGAAAAATGGGGGAGGGGTGAGTCTGGATTTGTGTAAGAGCAGAAATGGGGGGGGGGGGGAGGTGTTAGGTAGGCTGACATATGTGGTTGGACTATAACCCCCTCTGTTTTTCTCCTAACCAATAATTTATAAGGCAATCTAGGGGGTTTGAACTTCCAAATGTAAGTTGAGAACAGACTCCTAATGGATTTAAAGAAACTCGGAGGAAGGTAAATGGGCAGCATTTGCATAATATATGTGATTTTGGGGACCACATATGACTGTAAGAGATTTTTCCTAACAAAACCAACATAGGTAAGGCAGGATTTTAGTAATTCTTTAAGATTTTGTAAATTTCGTCATGGCATTCCACTGAGGTAGTGCCGGTAGATCTTGAGTGGTGATGTTTGCAGCTGGCATCCACAACGTATTTCTATAGGTTCCATATCCAGATGTGACCATACAGCTTGAAGGTCATCTGGGGTGTGTACAACCAACCTCTTATTTCCTAAGAGAATCACCAATCCAAAATGGTACAATCACGCATACTGGATGTTCCTGGCGTGTAACTCTTCCAGTAAAGGCTTCAAAAGCAGTTTCTTGGCTAGGATAGAGGGGGCCACATCTTGGTAAAGTGAGATCTCGGCATCCTTAAAGGGAATTGCTGGTTTATTTCTTGCTGCTGACAAGATGGCCACTGTGTCGACATAGCAGACAGCAGATGACATCACGAGGCGGGTCACCCTGTTTAGGACTTGATCTCAGGGCCCTATGGATTCTTTCAATCACCACCTTGGCTCTCTCCTGGCCTAGCAAGTTGTAAAAAAGACAATTTGCTATTTTGGGAAGATTGTATGGATTGTATGGTAGGACTTTGGAAGGCTTTTCAGCCTAATGTTCCGCCTCTGGTTTCTATTCTACTGATCTTCTATCAGGGTAAGTGAACAGTCAATACGATCTTTATGCTGTCAGAGTTGGTCTGATACAATCTCTGAGTGGCTTTTGAGAGATGAGAGAACTTCCTCTAAGTTGGAAACCCTGTGGCCTACTGATTGAATTTCAGCCTTAATGTCAGTTAACTCAGATAAGATAAAATAATTTTGGCCAGCGCTTTCTGGAGGAAGGTTCGGGAGATATGCAAGGGGCCACTGTTGGGCTGCTCATAGTCAGCTTCAGACTCTTCTCCCATCTCTTGCTCCTGTCTGAGTTCCGGCTCCATTTTAAGCACTCCTGTTGGTAAATGGAAGCTTTTCTTTTTTTAGGCAGTGCTGCAGGTCACCTTGAAATTTTGACCCCATAGGGGTGCCAGGAAGATCACTGCCATTATATCTTCTTGTTTTGACCATTGTAGTTCTGGTGTGGAAGTGTCAGCGGCAGTTTATAGGCTCAGCAGGCATCACAACTCATGGTAAGGCTCTGCCCTCTCAAATTTTCTATTTTTCATAATTAAACACAAAACATATTGACCAAAATTTACCACTAACACAAAGTACAATGTGTCAGGATAAATTATTCTCAGAAACACTTAGATAATTTAAAGAGTAGCAAAGTTATTACCATGACATGTGTCAGATTTGAAAAATGAGGCCTAGACCTTATGGTAGTTTTAGGCTTTGGCGTTAAGGGGTTACAAATGCCAGGGGACTTGTTGCACTGGCAGAACGTAAGGGAACCAAGGTGGCCTTATTCTATCTGTTGCATTTTCTTCAAATGTTGCTCTTTTATAATGTTCTGCAATGTTTGTTTTTGACTGCACATGTCATTGAATATGCATAAAAATGTTTTAAAAGGAAATTAAAACAGAGAACTGCCACTTCATGCCGAAAGTGTAAAAGTGTTCTACTAAGGAACTTGCCAGCCTGGAAGGATGGGAAGCTGAAATGGAGATGGGAGCCCATCCCCTGTGATTTGGTACTACAGCCCACACCCATTTGAACACAGAATGGAGGTCACAGGGACACCAACCCTTAAGTCAGGGGGAAGATATAGTAGGCCTTCAGCCCGCTAGATGGCACTATCCATATCATTTGAATGGGTTTTTAAAGCAATGCGCAGGTATGCTCTAACACCCCCTGCTCTGCGAAGCCGTTTTTTATCGTCGGACACAAAGTTCTGCATGTCCAACTTTGTGTCCAACGAAAAAACTGGATTTGCGGCGCAGAGTGTGTAAGCGCACACCAGTGCATTGCTTTAAAAACCCATTCAAATGAATGGGTTTTTAAGCAATGCGTCACTAACCTGTCGCTATCTGGTGCCTATCCAGTTTCCCGAGATTTTCACTTGGATTGGCAGCGGACGGACTCAAGCGCAAGTGTGAACCCACCCTTACTGTTTTACCTATCACTTTGGAGCAGTTGTACAGTTGTATCATTGTGGTGTGATACAATGGTAAAGTTTTATTTCAATGAATAAAAGAACTAATACTCTATACAGTGTTATGTTATTACTCCTGCTGATATAGTTTATTCGGATTATACAATTTTACACAAATTCCTATTTCACTATCTATACAGGGTGGGCCATAAGTATGGATACACCTAGATACCATTGTTTTTCTTGTGATTTTCTTGTGAGTTTCTTGTGATTTGATTGTGATTGTGATTTTCCACATGATTGATGTGTCACATGACCCATATACTAATATGCCACAAACGGTAAGGTGATATCAGCAACCACTTTCATTTTAACTGAGTGTATCCATACTTATGGCCCACCCGGGTGTATCCATACTTATGGCCCACTGTGTACTTCTAAAATATTTGCTACAGTATTCATATAACTTAAAAAGCTATATAACTGCTGCACTCCTAGGCTAAAGCCACACATTGCAAAAAGGCAGCAGAAAAAATGCTGTGCTTTATAATCCCAGCAAAGTGAATGAGATTTTTTTTAATCTCATCCCCACATTTCAGGAAAAAAAAAAGCTGTGGTAAAGCTGTGTTTTCAAAATCATGTGCATTTTGGAAAAAACTCAGCATGTTAATTTTACCTGCATGGATTAAAAAGCGAGAGCACACTGTCAGACTTGCTCCATATTATGCAGCCAAAGTTCAATTAGAGACAACAATATAAGAGGTCCCCCTTTCTTTATGTCCAGTTGTGCTTAGCAGACAAAGTATTTCATATAATAGCATAAATAGAAAACAGCACTGTGACATACGAGTAAAATCTTTTATTTTATTCTGTCCATATATTATAAAAATTTACAGGAAGGGAGAAATATACTGTACTTTCCGAACATGGTGGCAATGGTAACTTCTTTGCACTACATGTACTTCATTTTGACTATAGATGCCATGAAAACCTCTATGCACATGCGTGCTATTTGTCCTGTTTCCAGGCGCCACCACAAACTTCAACATCCTGTCATGGGATTTGGTAGAAGAGATGAACAACATGCATCATATGACACCTGAGGTGCACTTGCAAGAGGAAGAGCGTGTAGCGCGAGACAGCTGTCACCATTGCCTCCATGTCCTGGACATGCTGTATGCTTCTTCCTCACTGTAAATTTTTATAACTTATGGACAGGATAGAAAATAAGATTTTATTCATAGTAGAGTGCCACAGTGCTGTTTTCTATCTATGAAAATTTTACTTGCGGAAATGCTGTGTTTTTGTATAGATTTATATGGTGGGGGGGGTGCAGCAGAGGAGAAGTAAAAATGGAAGCTTTTTTGCTACTTTTTTTTTTTCAATGTTTTTTTATCTGTGTTTCGCTACATGTGGTCTTAGCCTAATATAGTGAAACCACTTTTTTTTAACAGCAAATGTTTTAAAAATTGTATGAAAAGTCTTTTTAATTTGTTATTAGTGGAGCACTGGTTGGCTATATAGATAGCAAGATGTTTCTAGATTTATGTAGGCCCACTATATCTCAAATTATTTCACCCACCCAACATATCACACGCTAATAATACACACCAACAGCCTTATGAAGTTATATAGTCAAATAAGTCACCAGATATCATTAACAAATGTAGTCAGAGATTAATCTCTTTATTCCCTCATAAAATATGTATTGCATATTTATTTTATTTACTAGATTATTATACAAGAAACCATTGTTTTATCAGATGAGATCTATGTAAATGTTGATATGTTGGTATTTTTTTCACAATATTTCATCTGATTTTCACTTCAAGTATTTCAAATATCCTTGCAAAATGTTATTATGATATATTTTATTACATTGCAAATGATTGGGAAGGAGAGGTAAATAATTAATCACTCAGCTTATATTCACTAATGGAGAAGTGAAATCAGAGATGTGTAGATCATACTCTTGTTAGACTCAGGAATAGAGTCAAGAAATAGCTTTGTTGAAAACAATGCAAAACTACACGCCTAGATTACAAAGTTATAGTAAAATGCATGCTTACACTATATTTAGTTTTCCTGTTATAGGAATAGTATCTAAAAATTAAGATTATTTGGATAATAATTTAAATTATGTAGTAGTGGTGTAACCATTGAGAATAAATATAGAGTATTAGCTATAGTAAATAAAGAGTGCATTATTGTAAGAGAAAAGAAGATCTGAACTTACATTTTATACATGTTAAGGCTAAGGCCCCACGTAGCAAACCACAGCAAAAAAAAAAACACTGTGGAAAAGACTGCAGAGGAAACACATTGTGTTTTTTTCTGCAGCATTTTTCACAGAAAATCTGCAAAGTTTTCCTCTGCGGACTTTCAGCCCCTATTATACCGATATAGAAAACACTAGCACTTCCGTAGGTATAATTGACATGCTGTGATTTTCAAAAAAACACTTGTAGTTTTTAAAATAGCAGCTTTTTTGCTGTAGATTTTTTTTTCTGCAATGTGTGGAGGAGGATTATCCAGAATCCCATTCACTTTGCAGGTACTGTAAAACACAGTGTTTTTGCAATGTGGGTCCTGGCCTAAAGGGGTCAGGAAATGATTGTTCTATACTTGAACAAACATAATTAAGTAACTAACATAACTTTGTGTGTTTATATATGTATGTATATATATATATCGAATAAATGTAAAATGCTACTTATGCTGTATGGTAAAAAGGAAAGACAGATTTTTTTTTTTTTTACCCTCCGCCTTAAAAGAGTTAATAAAATGTGCTCAATATGTTATAGGAAACCCAAAATGTTGTAAAAAAAAACGCATCTCATCACACAAAAAATAAGTCTCGCAGACTTAAAATATTATAGCTTGTACAAGGTGACAACAAGAAATCCAAAAATTTCCACTTCTCTAGGACAAAACTGGCTGCAGTAAGAAGGAAAATGTATACGCTGTGCATGCGTACTTCAGGGTACACCCTAGGTTTAGAGTTTATGAGGGAAATGACACTATAACTAACACCACATAATGCCCCCCCCAATCCTAGATACTAGTGGGAAAATAGAGAGAAATTTGGTGTATCCAATGTATGCTGCCAACTTACAGATTACCTTTTCACATTCCTCACTATACTCTTTGAGCAGTAATTTAAGGGGTTCAGTTTTCAAAATGGGGTCACTTCCCAGGGGATTCCACTTCACTGGCACTTTATGGGACTCTGCAAATGTGAAATGGCATCCACAAACAAATAATTTTGAATCGGCGCTCCAAAAGCCATTTTGCTGCATGCCCAAACAGTAGTTTAAGCCCACATATATGCCATTGTAGTACCCAGGATAGCCCATTTAATAATGTCGTATGTGGGTATAAATAGCTGTTTAAGCGCACAGCAGGGCACAGAAGGGAATTAGCTTTAGGCTAAGGCCATATGCAGTAAACTGCTACAAAAAAATGCTGCGGAAAAAACGCAGCGGAAACGCACCGCTTTTCTTTCCACAGCGTTTTTCGTCAGCGTTTCTGTAGGTATAATTGACATGCTCCTATTTTCAAAAACACTTGTGTTTTTTAAATTGCAGCATTTTCGCTGCAGATTTTTTTCTGTAATGTGTGGATGGGATTATCCATTACCATGTTGGGGAATGTATTATGTTTTAATCATATTTTATTCCATTTATTTAGGGAGGCAAATCTGCAAAAAAACACCAAATCAGCCATTTTGATTTTATTTTCTGCGTTTACCGTATGAGACAAATGTTTTTATAATTTAATAGTTTGGTCATTTTAGGATTTAGGGATGCCTAATCTGGTTATGTTTACTTTTATTTGTTTACATTTATATGTGATTTAGGGAAAGGAAGGTGATTTAAACTTTTATTATTTTTTTTAACTTTTTTATATTTTTAAAAACTTTTCTTTAGCCCCTAGGGGGCCTGAACATGTGATCTCAGATCATCTGTTCCATAGACTGCAATATTACTGTATTGCATTCTATAGCAAATTTGCTATTTAACTATTGAAGCCTGTTGCAGGCATGCTTCAGTAGTTACAATACTATGGCAAGGCTGCCATGGTAACAGGATGGCTCCCGTGATCGTACTGCGGGGGGTCATCCCCTTACTGATTCTAATAGGGAAAGTGAAAGTAACCACTTAGATGCCATGGTTGCATTTTACCATGGCATCTGAGTGGTTAAATGCCCATGATCAGAGTCATCTCTGATCATGGGCCATGCTGCCGGATCCCTGATGTATGACACAGCATAGACCCGGCAGCTAGTGAGGCCGCTCTGCTTCAGAGTGACCACCATAATTAGTCACGTGCACCAGGACATACATGTATGTCCTGCTGCATGTAGGGTTTAAACCCTTGTGAAAATGAAAAATTTGTGGCTATAGCAAATTTTTATTACGAAAAAAAGTAATTTTTAATTTCTGTGAAAAAGCTGTGGGGACAATTTCCAAAAGCCAAAAGCGCTCTGTTCATTCTAAACCCATCATGTACCCAAAAAGCAGTTTATGACCCCATATTAATATAACCAGGAATAACGCTGTGTTTCCACCATGTGGGGCCTTAGCCTTAATCAGTTTATTGGACAAAAAAATCCAAGCAATAAAAACATTTCCATGCCATGCTACACTTTTGTTATTAACACATTTTACATTTTACTGAGCTTATAATAATTGACAATGCATTATAGAAAAAACTATTAAAGAAGAATACTGTTGTGTCTCCATTTGTAGCATACAGTTTTGGCTTAGTAAAACAATACAGTATTTCTCTAAACCTTCTTTTATACTTGATTTAAACTGTGTAGGAACATATGCTAAAGAAGGACTTGTCACACAGGCCATCTATAATTAAAACAGGCCTTCAATTAAAACATTTCACAACAACCTCCATTAAGCTATGCCATACCGCAAAAAGAACATGAGACTCTGTGTAAAGAAAAGTTAAACAATTGTCAACTGAAAGCACATGAGGTTTTTATTGAGTACTTGTATTATTAATGCATGAAGAGGTGCCCATGCAGAGCACCGAGGTTCCAATCATTGCTGTACATACTGTATCCTATAACTTTCTGGCTAGCTGAACAGTGCAACCTAGGATAACTGTATTTTGTTGTAGGTAGCTATAGCCCTACCTTTGAAGAAATCAGTGACCTGGGTCATTCTCATGTGAATGATCCAAGTCAAAGGATAATAGCTGCACTAGACAGCATTTAATGTTACCACTTTAAGGTCTACTGGTCACAAAATATGACAGATTACGTAATAGATGTCAATGAAAGGTTAGATGAATAATAATAGGTTGTGTGGTACAGCATATATAAATATTTCTACTGTCTTTGAGGTCATCTGTATTGCAGTGTTATGCACTCACCCCTTAGGTCCAGCACAAAGCATATCACAGTGTATGTGCACAGAGTTGTGCCTAACGTGTTTCTGTAAAGTGAACCTGCCACCAGTCTTACACTGGGGTTTCTTCGGCCTGTACAAAGAAATTATTTTGAGGGCCCACCAGTCATACATATATAGAACATTTGTATATCCACTAGTAATGTGTGTGTACCCTTTGTTAATTTCATTGTATACATTTAAATCCCCCCGATTGGTTATGGAGTAGGGTGTTAGCTGTAACTGACAGCTAATACCCTGCTCCATAACCGATCCAGGGTTTTAACGACTTGGATGCAGCAGTCAAACACGACTGTGGCATCCAAGGGGTTCCGCCATTTTGCCGCCCAACCCGGCATTTTGCAGCCAATAAATTCAGCAAAGTTGCCGAATCGAATTTTTGAATACTTCGCTCATCTCTAATTATAATGGGTATATACAGTGGGGAAAAAAAGTATTTAGTCGGCCACCAATTGTGCAAGTTCTCCCACTTAAAAAGATGAGAGAGGCCTGTAATTGACATCATAGGTAGACCTCAACTGTGAGAGACAAAATGTGAAAACAAATCCAGAAAATCACATTGTCTGATTTTTTAAGAATTTATTTGCAAATTAGGGTGGAAAATAAGTATTTGGTCAATAACAAAAGTTCATCTCAATACTTTGTTATATATCCTTTGTTGGCAATGACAGAGGTCAAACATTTTCTGTAAGTCTTCACAAGGTTGGCACACACTGTTGCTGGTATGTTGGCCCATTCCTCCATGTAGATCTCCTCTAGAGCAGTGATGTTTTGGGGCTGTCGCTGGGCAACACAGACTTTCAACTCCTTCCAAAGGTTTTCTATGCGGTTGAGATCTGGAGACTGGCTTGGCCACTCCTTCGTTGCCCTGGCGGTGTGCTTGGGATCATTGTTATGCTGAAAGACCCAGCCACGTTTCATTTTCAATGCCCTTGCTGATGGAAAGAGGTTTGCACTCAAAATCTCACGATACATGGCCCCATTCATTCTTTCATGTACACGGATCAGTCGCCCTGGTCTCTTTGCAGAGAAACAGCCCCAAAGCATGATGTTGCCAACCCCATGCTTCACAGTAGGTTTGGATGCAATTCAGCATTCACTCTCCTCCAAACACGACGAGTTGTGTTTCTACTTTGGTTTCATCTGAACATATGACATTCTCCCAGTACTCTTCTGGAACATCCAAATCCTCTCTAGCAAACTTCAGACGGGCCCGGATATGTACTGGCTTAAGCAGGGGGACACGTCTGGCACTGCAGGATCTGAGTCCCTGGCAGCGTAGTGTGTTACTGACAGTAGCCTTTGTTACGTTAGTCCCAGCTTTCTGCAGGTCATTCACTAGGTCCCCCGTGTGTTTTTGGGATTTTTGCTCACCGTTCTTGTGATCATTTTGACCCCACGGGGTGAGATCTTGCGTGGAGCCCCTGATGGAGGGAGATTATCAGTGGTCTTGTATGTCTTCCATTTTCTAATTATTGCTCCCACAGTTGATTTCGTCACACCAAGCTGCTTGCCTATTGCAGATTCATTCTTCCCAGCCTGGTGCAGGTCTACAATTTTGTTTCTGGTGTCCTTCCACAGCTCTTTGGTCTTCACCATAGTGAAGTTTGGAGTGTGACTGTTTGAGGTTGTGGACAGGTGTCTTTTATACTGATAACCATTTCAAACAGGTGCCATTACTACAGGTAATGAGTGGAGGACAGAGAAGCCTCTTAAAGAAGAAGTTACAGGTCTGTGAGAGCCAGAAATCTTGCTTGTTTGTAGGTGACCAAATACTTATTTTCTACCATAATTTGCAAATAAATTCTTAAAAAATCAGACAATGTGATTTTCCAGATATGTTTTCTCATTTTGTCTCTCATAGTTGAGGTCTACCTATGATGTCAATTACAGGCTGGCCTCATCTTTTTAAGTGGGAGAGCTTGCACAATTGGTGGCTGGCTAAATACTTTTTTTTCCCCACTGTATAGATGTGTTTTTCTTTACCGTTAACCTTGGCTCAGCATATCCTATTTGTAAAAAAATCGGAACAATAGAAAAATTAAGGGGGACTCACCTAGCATGAATAAAAACTTTCAGGCCAGAAAAACATTGCTGCATGAAATAGCTGTTGCCTGTATGCTTGCTGCTTACTGCACCTCTCTCCCACTCCTTTTATTCAGATGAAAATATAAGCCTGAAAATGTTTATACAATCTGAGTGAGTGCCTCTTCATTTCTATGTTGTTCTGGATGTATTGATGTGTCTAATACTGGAAGGATAACACAAAGGAAGGTTATGTTTGTCTACCTACCTACACATATTAGAATATATAGATCTCAGCAGTGGTCTCCTTTCTACTGTATTTATTTGTAAAAAAATTAAACTTTATGATACTCTGTTGCAATATATATATGCTTCATGAGCAGTGGTGAACCTAGACTCTTTGCTGCCTGAGGCGGACTATAGAAAGACGCCCCCCACCAAAAAAAAACAAAAACAAAAACTGAGTTTCCATGCTACTAGTTTAACACACTGTTATCGTCGCACAATATACACAATACACAAAGTTATAAAACAGTTTTTAAGAATTCTTCTTCCTGTATTACTTCAGTATCAGATCAACAACACGGCATTAACAATGAAAGTAACTTCACACATCTTCTGCTTGGTGGATGGACGAGGCCACGTGGCCCCCATTCTCTATAATAGGAGCGCCGCAGATAGCTGAGTACTGGACTTCGGGTATCTTTGGCACTCCCATTAAAGTGAATGAGAGCCACGTGGGTTCGTCCATCCACCAAGTGACACACCTATATATGGCTGCGGTCAGGCTGGATTCCCACCTAGTGGGGAGAAAAAACCCAATTCTCAGGCTCAGTGGGGGTCTCAGCAGACAGACCCCCATCAATCAGGTATTTATCCTATATCATTTAGGTGAATACAGGGCAGTAACATTTTGTGACTTACAGGTGACGTCTCTGACTAATCCTTCACATTTCCCTTCTCTTCTCTTTGGACCGCCATGACCACTTCTTCCAGCTGTGACTTGTCTCTGTAAAGTTTGCAACACAGACATCTTTGGCTCCTCACTTTTCCAGGCATCCAACCCACATTGTCCTCACCTACACAAAGCCCCCATCCTGCTGCTACCCCCAATTCTAAAATATATGATATAACCCGCCCATAATGAATAATACCCCCAAGTGCATCTTTATATTAATAACATCTGTGTGTACCATGTATAAATAGTGCCCCTTATTAATAATGCCCCAGGTGTTAACTAATTAAAAGGTTTTCCAGGTCATTAATAAACTAATCAGTGGGGTTCAAAAAGCCAGGACCCCCACTGATCAGCTGTTTGAATGGTACCTGTGTAAGCGCCATGACCGCTTCTCTGTTTACATAGTGTCATTCATCTCATAGCGGCCATGTAATGTAACTACAGCCTCGTCCTGTACATGTCTACAGTATGTGACAAGGCTACAATTACATCACACGGTCACTATAAACAGACAGCGTATAATATAAACAGGTGCCATAGCCCATGTTTATAGCACCCCATTTACACACACTATAATGTTCCACAGCAGCCCCTGCACACAGTATTACACAGTGTTATGGCCCGCAGCGGCCCCTGCACACTGTATTATGCTCCATAGTGGTCCCTGCACAGGGTATTATGCCCCACATTGGCCACTGCACACGGTATTATGTTCCACAGCAACTCCTGCACACAGTTTTATGCCCCATATTGGCCCCTGCACACGGTATTATGCTCCATATTGGCCCCTGCACACGGTATTATGCTCCACAGTGGCCCCAGCACACGGTATTATGCTCCATAGTGGCCCCTGCACTGGTATTATGCTCTATAGTGGCCCTTGCACTGGTATTATGCTCCATAGTGGCCCTTGCACTGGTATTATGCTTCATAGTGGCCCCTGCACTTATATTATGCTCCATAGTGACCCCTGCACCCGGTATTATGCTCTATAGTGGCCCCTGCACTCGGTATTATGCTCTATAGTGGCCCCTGCACTTGTATTATGCTCCAGAGTGGCCCCTGCACAGGGTATTATGCTCTACAGTGGTTCCTGCACAGGGTATTATGCTCTATAGTGGCCCCTGCACTCGGTGTTATGCTCTATAGTGGCCCCTGCACTCGGTATTATGATCCATAGTGGCCCCTGTACAGGGTATTATGCTCTACAGTGGTCCCTGCACAGGGTATTATGCCCCATAGTGGACCACCCATGAACTATTATTATACTCTGGGGTCTTTTCAGACCCCAGAGTATAATGATTGGAGACCCAGAGGAGAATACAAACATAAAAACCAGAGTTACTTACCTATCCTGGACACCGGTGTACTCCTTGCAGCTTTCGGCCCTGTTTAATTGCGCACACATGTCACGTGATCAGGCCGGCGACGCGACCTGATGACGTCACCAGAGGCCTCAAACCTGCTTGGAGTTACATCGGATCGCAGGAGGTGAGTAACATTGGTTTTTATGTTCCCTCACCAACCCTAGGCCTCCGATTATTATACTTCGGGGTCTGAATAGACCCCGGAGTATAATAATAGTAGTATTTGCGGCCCGCGGCCTCACTTACCGATACCCGCGGCCGCTCACAGCGGCATCCACTTCCCTTTCTGCGTCCCATAGCAGAAGGGGAAGCGGGGGCGGCCACAAGCAGACATGGGGTAGCTAAATAAATAGGCCGTTACCTGCTGGGGATGCTCCAACAGGTTACGGCCTATTTATATATATAAAAAAAAGTTATACTCACCTGCGATGCCTTGATGCAGCCGCCGCCACCTCCTCTTCTTGTCCGCGACGTCTGTGTCTCAGCGTAGGCGGCGTGATGACGTCATTGTATCGCCGCCTGCGCTGAGATGCGACGTCTTGTAAACCAGCCCAGGACACACCCCGCTCAGCTCTGTTTTGTTTTTTTTTTTAGCGGCCTGTCCTGGGCTGGTTTACATGAAATAGTAAAAATGCCGCCCCCCGGACAGTGCCGCCTGAGGCGGCCGCCTCAATTCGCCTCATTAGCGGTATGCCCCTGTTCATGAGTGTATACATGGACTCCCAGTTGTGATGTGCATTTCTGCTTGACAAGTGTTATGTATATATTGTATTGGATTTATTTTGTGAGAAATTGGAATCCTTAACCTAATGTATCTCTACATACATAAAAATATATATATTTAAATATCTGTCTATCTGTCTATAAGATTAACTGTAGAAATAGATAGGAAAAGTTCTGCTAAAAAAGTTTCAGTAAGATTGGTTTAGCAAACTATTAGCCCTTGACAAAGTCATGTGTGAACAAATAAGAGGCTTTGCATTCCCTATGGATTAGAGAAAAGCAAAACTGACTGTTGTAGTTTTACATAATCTGTACTGCATGGAAGATCTTATCCATTCATGTTACTGGACCAGAGTGCCTATTTTTTGTCTCACTCAATAGACACTTAAAGTAGGTACTGCAAAAACTATCATATATAATGGATTTAAAGTCTGTGATATGGTCTAAGCAAGTTAAGAAAAAAAATGCAAGAAAGAAAGAAAAAAAAGGCATTGTGCAATTTACACATTTTGAAGTGGTGGTATTGATTCTTCTTTGATTTTTTGTTTAGTAGAGCCAAAATGCAATGACCTGACCAGAGGAATTTGTTCATACGTTCAAACAAATGCAGTATCCAGAGAGGAGAGGACATGACAGTTCTACTTGAAAATGTTCTTTTATGGTTCCTGTTTGTTAATCATCTGTGAAAATAAAGGGTGTGAAAATCTACAAAAACATGCATGAAAATTGAAAGGTGTACTAAGATGACTTTAAACAACCTTGAAGTGGAGGTTAAACTTCAAGAAGGAAACACAACAGATAAGGAGTTTTAGTTTTTTAACAGTATGTGGTAAAGTTATGAAGAGGCAAAGTGTAAACTACCAAACCTTAAGAAAAAAATTCAAGTAGGTATTGATGTGAATGTCAATGGTAAAGCATGAAAATAGATGTGTGTCCAGATACCAATTTTTGGTTTTGTTGTATGATCCATGCCAATTATGATTAACTTTAACTAATATGAATTCCAATTTGTGATTAACTTTTGTATATTTTAGATAAAAAGTCAGAGTGAAAGATAAACATTGAGAGGCTTGCATATTTCATAAAAGTAATGTGTTATGGATGTCATCTATTCTTTATTTTTGGAGTTGTTTTTATAAAATGTAAGACTCGGTTCACATGGCTCTTCGTTGTTCTGGTCCACCAGGGAACTTGAATGACTGAGAGCCGGACTGCTAAAACAGTGGTTACCAGCGGATACTGGCAGACCCCATTGACTATAATGGGGTTTGCTGGGTGTTTGTCGGTTGTCTGACATTTTCATGCTCAAAGTGGCGGAGAGAAAACTGTTCTGTGTAGGACTATTCTCTCTCCCAATTTATGGCAGTTTCTGCAATGAGGAAACTCCAACGCAGGTGTGAACTTAGCCTCAGAGATAAAAATAAATAGTTTTTGATTACTCTCATCTGCTACTACTACTAGTAATAATAATAACATTTATTTATATAGCGTCAATATATTCGTAGGGTACAAGTACATACTAAATCAATAGATGAAAATGAAATGATGAGCAAAAGTGTAGCAATGTTTTGAACTTTTGACTTTCAGTCTCCATATCTCACCATCCAGTACAGCTTCGAACGTAAGACTACCATAATTTTATAGACAAGCAATCATCTTGGCTATCTCATACATAAATTTGACTTCATATGATTTGTTATGCAGATTCTTGTCATGTAACTACATTGTTAACTACATGTAACTACATAAAGCTGTATGAGGCTGTCAGCAGCCAGTGTCCTTTTATGAACAGATCCAAAGTCCCTGCGCAAACAGGGTTACAGTCCAATAAAGGCTTCATATCCTTAGGAATAAGGAGGGAGGGGGAGTTAAAGAGGACTGTTAGTTTTAGGCAGCATAAATGCAGAAGTATTTAGATTAGGAAATGTGATAAGCCTGCCTAAAGAGTTGTGTCTGTAAGAGTTGGGAGTTAATCTCATTGTCCAGTATAGAGCATTCCAGAGAAGTGGTGCAATTTGGGAGAAATCTTGGAGATGGGATTGGGTGGTTCTGATAATAGAAGATGCTAGCCTTAGGTCATTGCAGAATGGAGAACATGGGTTGGGTGGTAGACCTAGTTGAAGGTGGAAATGTAGAGAAATGCATCATTATGGAGAGCTTTGTGGATGAGGGTGAATAGGCAGCCAGTGTAGTGCATTTAGACTGATATATAAGCCTGTCTGTTGCATTCAGAATAGCTTGTATTTGGGAAAGTTTATTGAGAGGAAGACCAATTAGTAGGGAGTTAAAGTAGCCAAGTCTAGTGTGATTCTGGGTGACAATAAGGGTTTTTGAAGTTTCCATGGTAAGGAAAGGGCGCATGCTGGATATGTTATTGAGCTGCAGGTAATATGAACATGCAAAAGATTCAGTTTCAGATAGAGGAAAGACATGATGTTAGAGACATCAGAGAGACAGTCACTGATGTTCTATAGGTACCGAAAGCTAATTTGCTGATGATTTGTCCAATAGGGGCTGTGTAGAGTGAGAAAAGAAGGGGACCTTAGACTGAGCCCTGGGGAAATCCAACAGCAAGGGAATATGGGAAAAAAACAGAGACTGCAAATTATACGCTAAAAACGTGGTCTGAGAGATAGGAGAAGAACCAAATTGTGACAGAGTGGAGCATACTGAGGAAGAGTTGATGGTCTATCCTGTAAAAAGTTTGCCGGAAGATCCAGAAGTATAAGAAGAGAATAGTTGCCTTTAGATTTAGCTGTCAAGAGATCATTTGAGACTTTTGTAAGGGCAATTTCAGTAGAGTGCAGAAGCCAGATTCTAAGGGGTGAAGAAGAGAATTAGCGAAAGATAACGATTAAGCTAGTGATAGAGCTTGACTGAGAATAGACCAAGCGTTCCAAGATTTGGAGATGAAGGAAAGGTTAGAGATGGGTCGGCAGTTAACAGCACAAGGGGGGCTTACTTTAGAAGTGGTGGTTTAACAGCATGTTTGAAAGAGGAGAGAAAGATTCCAGAAGAGAGAGGTTAAATATTTCAGTAAGGTAAGTAGTGACAGGTGGGGACAGAGACTGGAGAATGTGTGAGGGGAAAGGGTCACTAATGCAGGTAGTAGGGCGTGAAGAAGAAAGGAATTAGAAGACTTCTTCAGGAAACTAAATCAAAAGATGAAAAGATGAAGTCAGGTAGCTGAGGGGATCAATGTTGCCTGGAGATTAGGCAATAACAATGATGAGCAAAAGTGTAGCAATGTTTTGAACTTTTGACTTTCAGTCTCCATATCTCACCATCCAGTACAGCTTCGAACGTGAGACTACCATCATTTTATAGACAATCATCTTGGCTATCTCATACATAAATTTGACTTGCAACTATTTAGCATATGATTTGTTATGCAGATTCTTGTCATGTAACTACATTGTTACCGTTTAGCTCCTGCTGGTGAAAAAATCTTTTTCTTTTTGTATACTGCTGTAAGGGAATCCCTAGATGAGCGATTCCCCAGTAGCTGCTGGAGAACTCTGGTGGGAGGGCACAACAAGACAATGGACCCTAAGCTGAACCCCCCAACTGTCCCTGGCTAATTGCCCAAACTGTCCTAGGCCACAGCCAGCAACTGGTCGACAGTCCCTCCTTATAATAAGTGATAACACAGAACGCAGACAGGAAGAACAACAATAAAGGGAGGTCAGCTAGCCAAGGGGTCGGTAACAATCGAGCAATGCAGTACTAAATCACAATCCAAGAGAAAAGTCAAAGGTAAGCCAGTGGTCAGGAAAGAAGAACAGGAAAACAAAGAGCAAGGAGTATAGCCAGTACGCGCAATGCAATAGCAGGCGCCAATGGGAAAGTGAGCAAACGATAAATAGGGAGGAAGAACCCACCCCAGACTTGATAGGAGGATAGGTTGTCAATCACACAGATAAGACTAAAGTTAATTCTTAGTGGAGCAGGGGGAAAGCAAGGTGAAGGAGAAGGGTGTGGCGGAAAATCAATTAAGGAGGTGAGGGAATAGGACAGTGTTCAGACAATACAAGAAAAACCCAAAGGAAGGAATCACAACTGGACACACCTCCTGCGTGCGCCCGGAGGATCGTGCCAAAGCCCGGACAGGCAAGGATGTTACAGTACCCCCCCCTTTTACGAGGGGCCTCTGGACCCTCGCCAGATGGACCAGGTTTCGAAGGGTTCTGGCGATGAAAGAGATTAATCAAACGTGGCGCATGCAGGTCTCTACCAGAAACGCACGTTCGCTCCTCCAGGCCATAACCCTTCCAGTGCACGAGGTACTGGACAGAATTCTGCACCTGACGGGAATCCAGAATTTTTTCTACCTCGTATTCTAGTTCCCTTGGACCACCACAGGCGCAGGTGGACTGGAAGAAGTAAGGACAGGGGAGATATACTTCTTCAAAAGCGACTTGTGGAAGGCGTTGTGGATACGAAAAGAACTTGGAAGTTGTAATTTAAAAGATACTGGGTTTATGAGTTCAGAAATGACATAGGGCCCAATGTAGCGTGTTGCAAATTTCCCCGAAGGAACTCTAAAATGCAGATTCCTAGTGGACAACCAGACTTGATCTCCCATACTGTATTCCGGGCCAGGTAAGCGTCTTTTATTTGCCTGCCATTTTTGATATTCTTGGGCTTTAACCAGGCTTAGATGAGCCTGGGCCCAGACTGTGCACAGTCGTTGATAAGTCTGTTCGGCAGTGGGATTAACAGACTCGGTGCTACGGAGAGAGGAGTACCTGGGATTAAAACCATAGTTGCAATAAAACGGAGACATTTTAGTGGTGACGTTAACCCTGTTTATTGCAAACTCTACTAGAGGAAGAAAGGTTCCCCATTTTTCTTGAGCATCAGACACAAAACACCTTAAGTATTGTTCCAAAGTTTGGTTGAATCTCTCTGTCTGACCATTGGTCTCAGGGTGGAACGCGGAAGAGAAAGATAGAGAGACCCCCAGGCAACCACAAAATTCCTTCCAGAATCTAGAGACAAATTGTACACCCCGATCAGATACAATATTTCAGATACACCATGCAAGTGGAGTATGTGATTAATAAAGAGCGAGGCTAGACGTGGAGCACTTGCAATTTTCTATTCCCAAATCACAGTCTTCCCTTGGGAATAGGGTAAATCAGTAATAAAGTCCATTGACAAATGGAACCATGGTCTCTTAGGTATAGGAAGGGGATGAAAAAGGCCCTGGGGTAATCCCCTTCATCCTAGCACATGTCTCACAGGCAGCAACAAATTCACATACATCTTGAGACCAGGAAGGCCACCATTAAGAGCAGGAGAGAAGGTATTTAGTCCCAGCGAAGCCGGGATGTCTCGTTAAGATAGAACAATGAATTTTCCCCAAAACACAAAGACGAAGATTTGGAGGTACAAATAGTTTCCCAGTGGGAGTATTACTGGGAGCAAGATCTTGTGAATTAATCACTAAAGTAGCAAGATCAGGAGTAATAAAGGCGAGAACCACTTCGGGGGACAATATTTTATCTGGGACATCCTTAGGAGCATCGCTGGGACCAAAGCTGCGAGATAGGGCATCAGCCCATACATTTTTAGTGCCTGGACGATAAGTCACCACAAAATTAAAACGTGTGAAGAATAGCGCTCAGCGGGCCTGCCTAGGAGACAGTCGCTTAGCGTTGTCCAGATATAGTAGGTTCTTATGATCTTTAAATACTGTGATCTGGTGTTTGGCCTCCTCGAGGAAATGTCTCCACTCCTCGATCGCCCATTTAATGGCTATCATAGTTGTGCTGTGCAGGAGAGAATTTCCTCGAGAAGAAGGCCACAGGTTGCAAACACGTAAAATTTTCAGAGCCGTGAGACAACACGGCACCAACCCCCACTTCAGAGGCATCAATCTCAATAATAAATGGGCGATCATAGTCTGGTGGTACTAATACAGGAGCCTCAACAAAACATTTCTTGAGATGTACAAAAACCTGTTCAGCTTCCGGAGTCCATTTGGTCAAATCGGCATCTTTTTTTGTGAGATCCGTCAACGGCTTCACTATAGTAGAGAAATTCTTAATAAATTTTCGATATTAGTTGGAGAAACCCAAGAAACGTTGCAGGGCCTTAAGGTTGGAGGGGCATTCCCAGTTATTAATAGCCGTGACTTTTAGTGGATCCATACAAAAAGAATCGGGAGTAATAATGTAACCGAGGAAGGTTACCCTTTGGACTCCGAACAGGCATTTGGACAGTTTGGCAAAGAGACAGTTTTGACGCAACAGTAGCAAAACACTCCTAACATGCTCAATATGTGTGGCCCAATCAGGAGAGAACACTAGAATGTCATCCAGGTAAGACACCCACATAAGGGCCGAGCAAGTCTCTAAAGATATCATTAACAAAATGTTGAAATACTGCAGGTGCATTTACACAACCCGAAAGGCATTACCAAATATTCAAAGTGACCTTCCAGGGTGTTGAACGCAGAGGAGGTCAATTTTAGAACACCAGCGGGCACCCACAATGTGATTAAAAAGATCAGCGATAAGAAGAAGATGGTACTGATTTTTAACCGTAATTTTATTTAATTGTCGGTAGTCAATGCATGGTCGCAGTCTGCCATCTTTTTTTTTTTTAACAAAAAAGAACCCAGCCTCCATGGGAGACTGAGATGGACAGATGTGACCTTTAAGAAGACTATCCTGAGTGTATTCCCGCATGGCCTCACGTTCTGGAGCAGAAAGATTGAAGATCCTTCCCTTAGGGCAGGGTCGGACTGGCCCATCAGGGAACCGGTGAATCCCCCAGTGGGCCCCGAGCCCCGACTATTAGTACTCATTTTGCCAATGCAAAGGTCAGGGGCAGGGGCGTAACTATCGGGGTAGCAGTGGTAGCGGCTGCCACAGAGCCTGGGACATTAGGGGCCCCGGAGCACTGTGGCAGCTGCTACCGCGAACCCCACAAACCAGTAATGATCGCGGTCGCACCCTCTGCGCACCCCCTGCGGACCCGGCAGGTTACAGAGCCCGCGGCCAGCTGGAGATGGCCGGGCCCCGGACCATTATGATAGCGGTCGGGGAAAGCCTGGTTCCCCGACCGCTATACATACTGTTATTGGAAAGGGGCACTGGCATATTGCAGGCCCCTCTCCAATAGATGGCAGCCCAGGGGAGGTGACTGAAAATAATAAACACATATTCTCACCTCTCCTGGGCGCAGCGTTCTCTCCGGCGCTCCTCCGTCATGACTGAGGGCTGTGATTAGGCCCCAGCGGTCACATGGGGCACGGCCGCGTAATGACGTCAGTGCGCCCCCATGTGACCGCTGAGGCCCAATCACAGGCCTCAGCAGCGACGTCGGAAGAGGGCCTGAAGACGCTGAAGACAGCAGGATGGAGTGAGGATGCCAAGGATAGGTAAGGATAGGTATGAACGTTTGTTATTTTTAATCACCTTCACTGGGCCTCCGTTTTATACTCTGGGGTCTGAGGAGACCCCAAAGTATAATAATAGCACCGAAGTGGAGGGGGCTGTTGGGAGCTATAATACTGTGGGTGGGCCACTGTAGAGCATATAACACTGGGTGGGGGCCACTGTAGAGCATATAATACTGGGTGGGGGCCACTGTAGAGCATATAATACTGGGTGGGGGCCACTGTAGAGCATATAATACTGGGTGGAGGCCACTGTTGAGCATATAATACTATCTGGGGCCTCTGCTGAGCATATTTTACTGTTTGGGGACCCATAACCGGTTCGGGGGGGGGGGGCCATGTCAAATGTTCGCCTTGGGGCCCTGCCATTCCTAGTTACGCCACTGGTCAGGGGTCTGCCCGGGATGGAGAGGTAAAACAAGGTGAGTATAAGTGTTATTTTTAATCACTTCTCCTGGGCCTCTACCTATTATATTCTGGAGTCTGAGGAGAGGGGGGGGCACTGTGGAGCATCTAATAGTGTGTGGGGGCCACTGTGGACATATATTACTGTGTGGGGGCCACTGTGGGCATATATTACTGTGTGGGGGCTACTGTGGGCATATAAGACTGTGTGAGGGCCACTGTGGACATATAATACTGTGTGGGAGCCACTGTGAGCATATAATACTGTGTGGGGGCCACTGTGAGCATATAATACTGTTTGGGGGCCACTGTGAGCATATAATACTGTTTGGGGGCCACTGTAGGCATATAATACTGTGTGGGGGCCATTGCGGGCATATAATACTGTGTGGGGGCCATTGTGGGCATATAATACTGTATGGGGGCCATTGTGGGCATATAATACTGTGTGGGGGCCAAAGAGGAGCATATAATGCTATGTTGGGGCTACTGTGGAGCATATAATGCTGTGTTGGGGCCACTGCGAAGCATATATTGCTGTGTGGGGGGCCACTATGGGGCATATAATACTATGTGGGGCCACTGTTGGCATATAATACTGTTTGAGGGCCACTGTGGGCATATAATACTGTGTGTGGCCATTGTGGGCATATAATACTGTGTGGCGGGCCATTGTGGGCATATAATACTGTGTGGGGGCCACTGAGGAGCATATAATGCTGTGTTGGGGCCACTGCGGAGCATATCATGATGTGTTGGGGCCACTGCGGAGCATATATTGCTGTGTGGGGGGCCACTGCGGAGCATATAATGCTGTGTGGGGGCCACTGTGGAGCATATTATACTGTCCCAGTATTGTTTACATGCCAGGTGCTGTGCTGCTCATTCACCAAGTTCTTGATAACTGCAGTTGTGGGTACTAAAGCTGTATCTCTTTCAAGTATCTGAGATATCGCTGCAGCACCTGTAACAATCACTATCAAGAATTCACTGTAGGGAGGGGGTAGGGGAATCCTAATGAGCAGCCGTTGGAACCAATCCAGTAGCAGCTTGTTGCTGCAAGTGTCACTGACGTACTGACGCTGTGCGCGGCGACGGGTTTCTGCATAGGAGCCCAGACCAGCAGTGTAAAAAGTAAGTACAACTTAACCACGCAAACAAAAAAACAGCTTTTCCCCCCTATTTTGCCCCCAAATCTTTCAACTTCACTGACTACTCTGATAACTACCAACCCCCAGCAGCTCCACATGCTCTGGGTCTGTTGAGAGTTGTAATCCCCCCCTCCCACCCCAGCTAATTTCTCACTGTATTGTTATGCTGGTGCCTGCTCTAGGTCTCCAGCATAACAATTCCTAAGTCGCTATAGGGGAGACCAGTGAAGGGGCATACAGTGGCCCTTTTAATATCCCCCCATACAGTGGTCCCTTCACTATTCCCCCTCTCATACAGTGGGGAGGGGTGGCAGTGATGGAGGTCAATAGCCTGGGGGACATTAAAGGTTGTGCAGGATAACATTTTATTTTTTTATTTTTTTTTTTTAATTACACTGGGGCAGGTGGAAAAAAACAACAACAAAAAAAAAACTTTCTCTCCTGTCCCCAGTGTCTCTCAGCGCGGTTCTACCTGCAGCTCTGTTTTCTTCCAGCGCAAGTTCCCCCTGCACGTGACTACCTGTGACGTCATATGATCCCTGAGGCCAATCAGCAGCCTAAAGGAAGGGACCTGGGACATCACAGCCAGTGAGGACTTCCGGCAAAAGAGGACAGCGGAGCAGCAGGACTGGACCGTGCTGGGACCTGCTGACATCGGAGCACCTGGGACAGGTGAGTATGTTTAGTATGTTTTTGTTTGTTTGTTTTTTTGTGGGGGCGGGTTGTTTTTTTGTGGGGGCGGGTTTAACCTCACCCGGACTAATTAGAAAAAAGACAAAAATTATACTGGACAGCCTCTTTAAAGTGTGGCGCATTAGGGGGGTATATTAAAGGGGTTGTCCAGGCATAATTTGTTATGGTTTATCCTCAGGATAGGCCATAGATACCTGATCTGTAGGGGGCTGACCCCGGACCGATCAGCTGTACGAAGCCACTTCTGGTGTCCATCCTGTACACAATACAGAAGCAGAAAGCTCTGTCCACTGTGTATTAGCCGGGCATCTTCACTGCATCTCAGCACTTATTGAAGTCAGTAGGAGCTGAGCTGCAGTGAAGGCACTGGGCGACTAAACAGCGGATGGAGCTTTCTGCTTCCGGCCCTATGTTGTGTACAGAACGGATGCCGGAAGTGGCTCTGAACAGCTGATGGGGCCGTGTGTCAGACCCCTACTGATCAGGTATTTATGGCCTATCCTGAGCATAGGCAATAAAAATATGGCCCAGACAACCCCTTAAAAAAGGTTGTCCATAAACTGGAGCGACCACTGTGGCGGCTACCAGGGAGGTGTAAAAATAAAAAAAATGTAAAAAAAGCATACACACCTGTCCCCAGCACCCTGTTGTCCCCTGCCTGTGTCTGTTCGGTCTCATGGCGGCCCCTCATTTCTGGAAATCCTGAACCTAATTGGTCTTCACGGTCACATGAAGTGCAGGACTCCCAGCAAGGAGTCGCTGGCACGAGACTGAATGAAACCTAGCAGTGGACAACGGAGCGCTGAGGACAGGTGAGTATGCTTTTTTATTTGTTTATTTTTTATTTTACACCTCCCGCATGGGACATGGGTTGCGCAAATTCCTGGACAACCTCTTCAAAGGATTTATCCATCTTTCTAATATTGATGGCTTGTCCTTAGGATAGGCCAACAATATTACATCTGTGATGATACAACAGCCTTGACCTCTGCAGATCAGCTTTTCCAGGACAGTGCAGCTACAAGTAACAATTCTAGGAGCCACGCTGTTCACTTGCCATACAGGCTGTAGCAGTGGGCTTAGATAGTGTAGTGGTGCACATGGTATGGCGGGTGAGCAGCATGGCTCCCAACATGTTATTACCTTTAGCCGTCCTGTCTCGGTACCGCTGATCTGCAGGGGTCCTGATGGTGGGCCCCTAGAAGCAATTCCACTGGTGGGCCCTAGACATCCCAGTCTGACACTGCCTTAGGGTATTTGGAGTCGGGAAGTAGTTCAATCGCACAATCGTAAGGTCTATGCGGAGGTAAAACTTCAGCAGATTTAGCATCAAAAACATCATGAAAATCAGACAAAAATTCAGGAAGAAGCGTCTTCTCACTGAGACAATCGGAGGCATGCAAAGCTATGCAATGGGAGGAGCACTGATTCCCCCATTTCACTAACTCTTTTTTGGGCCAATCAAAGGTAGGGTTATGGAGGTCTAGCCAGGGAAGCCCTAAAATAATATCAGACGAGAGATCCTCCATAACAAAAAAACTTATGAGCTCCGATTGTATTGAGCCCACTTGCAAAGAGAGTAAGGGGGTTTTAAAACGGATTTTACCCCTGGTAAAATCCGCCCCAGTAACCAACAGAGGAGTATCTAATGATACAAGTTCAATACGTAAAGCAGAAACAAACTAAAATTTAACAAAGTTAGTGGCAGCCCCAGAATCTACTACCCAGAAACAGATCCGCCCCCAAAAGGACAGAGACACAGGTAACATCAATTTATGAGAGTTTTTGGAAGATACCTGACTGCCTGAGTGGTTCTCCTGAATATCACTCAGGCCCTGGAGTTTTCCGCTGGTGTAGGTGGTTTGATGGAACAGTCTCGGATGAGATGACCCGGTTTGCCGCAATACAGGCAGAGATTATCCCGAAGACAATATTCTCGTCTAGCCTTGGTATCCAGTGCTCCCAACTGCATAGGCTCATCTCCAGCGGTGACAGAAGGAGAAACAGATTTTTTTAACAGAAAGAGAGGGATAGACAGAAGACTTAGAGGGATCAGTCCCTACCCTTTCTTTACGTCTGGCCTGAAGTCTCCTGTCATTGTGGACAGCTAAGGTCATGGCCTGTTCTAAGGTAGGGGGATCAGGGTGACCTACCCAAACATCCTTAACTGAATCATTCAGGCCCTGTTTAAAAAGAGCCTTCAAAGCGGAGTCACACCAACCTGCTGTTATACTCAACTTCCAAAACTCTCAGCGGATAGTTTACCTTACCGGAGGGCAAGAAGTTGGGACTCACCAAGTCCAATTTGATCAGGCTCAGCATAAATAGCCCCCAAAGACTTAAACATTTTTTCCAGATCTGTCCACTCCTCTGCCTTAGGGGGAAGTTTAAGGGCCCAAGTCTGTGGATCCCTCTGTAAAAGAAAAATGACCATTCCCATCATCTGAGAATGCGACGCATGAGGATTGACCCGAAAATACAACTGACATGATTCCCTGAACGTCTCAAATTTACCTTGGTCCCCTGAAAACCTATCCGGGAGTAACATTTTAACCCTGGGAAGGGAAAAGACAGTAGGTGGTGTAGCAGCGGCCTCAGCTTGATTCTGGGTGAGGGTGTGTACCTGATTGGCCAGCTCAGACACCAAATCTTCTAAACCCTCCATTCGAGGCACAAGGTCCTGAATAGAAGCCATGCCAGTCAGTAGTAGAAGGGTTAAAAATTTTTTTGGCCTGCTATTCTGTAAGGGAATTGCTGGAGAACTCTGGGGGGAGGGCACAGTGGACCCTAAGTTGAACCCCCCAACTGTTCCTGGCTAATTGCCGAAACTGTCCTAGGCCACAGCCAGCAACTGGTCGACAGTCCCTCCTTATAATAAGTGATAACACAGAACGCAGATAGGACAAACAACAACAAAGGGAGGTCAGCTAGCCAAGGGGTCGGTAACAAGTGAGCACTGCAGTACAAAATCACAATCCAAGAGAAAAGTCAAAGGTAAGCCAGTGGTCAGGAAATAAGAAGAACAGGTAACAAAGAGCAAGGAGTATAGCCAGTACGCACAATGCAATAGCAGGAGCCAATGGGAAAGTGAGCAAACAATAAATAGGGAGGAAGAATCCCCCCCAGACTTGATAGGAGGATAGGCTGTCAATCACACAGGTAAGAATAAAGTTAACTCTTAGTGGAGCAGGGGGAAAGCAAGGTGAAGGAGAAAGGTGTGGCGGAAAATCAATTAAGAAGGTAAGGGAATAGGACAGTGTTCAGACAATACAAGAAAAACCCAAAGGAAGGAATCACAACCGGACACGCCTCCTGCGCCGCAGCGTGAGCACGGAGGATGGTGCCAAAGCCCGGACAGGCAAGGATGTTACAACTACACATTACAACCTGTCCTCACATTCCCTAATAGCTCAATGTGTTATTAGGTTGATTCCAGCAACCAGCAAAAGGTCACTGGTTTAATTGAGGATCAACCATGAAGAAGATGTCCCAAGGAAAAAGAAACAGCATCATCCAGCTCATTGATAATGGTCTCTTTGCCAAGAAAATTGTCAAACTGCATCATGTCAGTGTCATGACAGTTAGAAGAATATAAAATGAAGTGAATCCATCCATTCAAAAGCCAAGAGTTGGATGTCCAGGCAAAATATCGGAGTCAACAAGTCAGCTAACAAGGTCTATCCGTTCTAATGCGACAAACACAGCAGTGAAGGGGGCTCATAGGCTTCGTAATAGTGAGATCACAGATGTGCATTCAAGCACCGTGTGATGCGCATTAAACAAGTCAGGAATGGTTGCGCCGAAAAAAGGTGGAGAGGCCTCAACTTCAATATTGTCATAAGAAGCAACGGCTTGAGTTTGCAAAAAAGTACGAAAAGTGGACAGTAGAAGATTGGAAACAGGTGATTTGGAGCAATGAGAGGAAAGTCAATAGACTGGGCTCTGATGGTTGCAAATGGGTCTGGAAGAAACAAGGGAAAAGGGGGTTAATGGATTGAGAAATTGAAGGAACTATCAAGTTTGGTGGAGGAAGCCTGATGATATGGGGTTGTTTCACATCCAAAGGCATTGGGTACTTGACCAGGATCAATGGTGGTCTCAGTGCTGAGCTATATGTGAGTATCCTACAAGGCGAGTTACTTCGCAAACTAGAGTATTATGGGTACGAAAAGGACGACATAGTGTTCCAGCAGGACAACAACCCGAAGCATACATCGAGATTAGCAGATAAATGGTTCAATGACAGAGGGTAGAGTTGAAGAGAAAGCTGTATTCATACCCAAGTGAGTCGACAAGTATGCACCAACATTGGGAAAGTGCAGAAGAGCCCTGGGATCAGATTTCAGTCCAGACATGCTTGAATCTGATCGAAAGCATGCGCAGAAGGATTCAGGCAGTTTTATTTTTAAAGCCAAAGGTGGATTTTCAAGAAACTAACAAAATAATAAAAACAAGAATCTGCATAACTAATTATATATATATATATATATATATATATATATATATATATATATATATAAAGTAAGCATAATAAATATGCTAAATAGTTGCAAATCAAATTTATGTATGAGGTAGCCAAGATGGGTAGAGATGAGAGTGGTGAAATAGGCTTGTTTGGTGAGGTGAAGGACAGAGCTATAGGTTTTGAGCACCTCTGGAGAAAATGTGGGATGCTGTCATCTGTGTTGAAAAGTAATAAAGAATAATAATAAAATGATCCAATGTGCAAAAAAAAAAAATATAGTGGTAAATAAAATTACACCCCTTGGGTGGTAGATATAATTGGTGACTGTATTGGAGTGTCGACCACTCCATTAGATGTCACTGGATGCTTAATTCAAATTACTCGGGCACTAATTATATGTATACAGTCCTTTATAGCAAAGCACCACCCTCCCAACAGGGAATTTATTGAATAGGCTTTAATACATGGTATCTGGGGCATTACTATGTATAAGATCGCCCCTTGTCAGAACAAAATAAATTCATGCTATTTTCTAGACCAGGGGTAGGCAACCTTTTTTGTTCAGCGTGCTGATTTCGATTAAAACAAATCAAAGTTGAGGTACTCGGAGTTCCGGTCAATAATTGTAAGTCTGACAACCCCTACACACGGTATTATGTCACATAGCTGCCCCTGCACACAGTATTATGTCACATAGCGGCCCCTGCACACGGTATTATGTCCCATTGCGGCCTCTGCACACGGTATTAGGTCCTATAACAGCCCCTGCACATGGTATTAGGCCCCATAGTGGCCCCTGCACACAGTATTATCCTCCATAGCGGCCCCTGCACACAGTATTATCCTCCATAGTGGCCCCTGCACACAATATTATCCTCCATAGTGGCCCCTGCACACAGTATTATTCCCCATAGTGGCCCCTGCACATGGTATTATGCTCTATAGTGGCCCCTGCACACGGTATTATGCTCTATAGTGGCCCCTGCACACGGTATTATGTCCCATCGAGGCCTCTGCACAAGGTATAATATTCTAACTTTTATAATATTCCAATTGTCACCACTCACTTACTATTATAATACTGTGGGGTCTCTTCAGACCCCAGAGTATTATAAGTGGAGGGCCAAGAGAGGTGACAAACATAAAAAACAATGTTACTCACTTTTTCCTGCGCTCCGCAGCCGCTCTGTTCTCTTTGGGCGCTTCTGCCTGTAGTCAGCGATTGCTGATTGGGTCTCAGGGGTCACGTCGCATCATTATGCGTAATGACATCAGACGAAACCCCTGAGGCCCTGTCAGCGGTCTCTTACGTCAGGCAGAAGCACCTGAAGAGCACAGGGTGGCTGTGGATCCAGGGAAGGTGAGTTAACATTGTTTTTTATGTTTGATCACCTCCCCGGGGGCTCCGCTTATTATACTCCAGGGTCTGAAGAGACCCCACAGTATAATAATAGCAGTTTCGGTTCGGTCATGTTTGGTCCGATCAAAACTACTGGATGAGTACTTCACTGCCCGTGCCAGGTGAATATGCTGGGGGTTGCCAACCCCTGTTCTAGACTATAGTACACAGTATCTTGGGGATTCCTATACGTAAAATTGCCCCTTAGTCATGACAGGCCAAAATTCAAGCCTAATCACAGCTGTTGTCATTCTTTCAACACATTTCTTCCCATAATATAATCTGGGATTCATCTGGAGATACGTGTAGAGAAAGGGTGGCAAAATACAATGATATAATTTGTAGTAATAACTGCATTTCTCGGAGCCCTGATGGTTGACTCTGGTACTTAATAACTTATGCCGCACATTGAGAGATCCCCAACTTATATCTGGTTAATGATCCTTTGCTGTCCCACCTCAATAGACTGTTAATAGCCGTCTCTTTGGGGATCAATGTAATAGAGAGAGTACCAGAGAGCTCTTACTCATAATAGTTAGGTACAAAGAAGTGATAGTGTGGGTATCAATTGAAACTGTGAATTTCAAGTTGAATTTATTTCTGTTAAGTACCTCCACAAATTCTCAAAACAGATCAACCGTGCCTGTCCAAAGGTTTAATATATCATCAATATATCAAAGCCAGAGAAGAATCGAAGACGTCCATTTCTCTGACAAATTGAGTAAGACTAGGTGCTCCTCCCACCAGCCCAGAAATAAATTGGCATAGGTTGGTGCTGCCAGGCTACCCACAGCAGTGCCAAGTTGTTGGTGGAAGAAGTGCCCATCAAACAAAAAGAAATTCTTGTTAAGAATGAAACTCAGCAATTCCATAACAAATTCACTATAGAGACTATGATGCGTCCCTCGTGTTTGTAAAAAATGTCTCACAGCTGAACACCCCAAATGATGGGGAATCGAACTATATGAGGCCTTCACATCTAAGCATGCCAGAAAAGAGTTCAGTGGTGAATAGACATCCTCAAGGTGTCTCAGGACATATGAGGGGAGAGCTATCTCAAAGCAGAGTAAAATGATGTCAACATATGTGCTAACCCCTTGTGTGATGCTCTTAATGCCAGAGACTATAGGACATCCTTTCAAGGGGGAGTATCCCTTGTCAGTGGCGTAACTAGGGATGGCTGGGCCCCAAGGCGAACATTTGACATGCCCCCCCCCAAACCGCCGCCCCCAACCCCCCCCTCCGCATAACCCACATTCCTGCACACATTATGCACCATAGTGGCCCCTGCACACAGTATTATGCCCCAAAGTGGCCCCTGCACACAGTATTATGCCCCATAATGGCCCCTACGCACAGTATTATGCCCCATAGTGGCCCCTGCACACAGTATTATGCCCCATAGTGGCCCCTGCACACAGTATTATACCCCATAGTGGCCCCTGCACACGGTATTATGTCCCATAGCAGCCCCTGCGAACTGTATTATGCCCCACACCTATGCGCTACTTCGGCCATCTTCAATGTTGGACCAGATCTCGCGTGAGTGATCTCGGCTTCGCAACGCATAATGACGTCAGCTGACGTCTGGGACGTCACCAAACAGGCCCGAAGCCTGCGGAGTGTAGGAAAGGTGAGTTACAGTGTTTTTTAAGTTCCCTCACCTCCCCTGGGCCCCCGATCGTTATACTCAGGGGTCTCAAAAGACCCCAGAGTATAACGATAGCAGTGTTTGTGGGGTTGGCGGTAGCGGCTGCTACAGGGCTCCGGGTCCCGGGCCCCATAATGTTCCGGGCTCTGTGGCACACGCTACCGCTGCTACCCCGATATTTTCGCCCCTGCCCCTTGTGCACTTTAGGAAGGCAATAAAAGCTTGCGATACAAGGGTGTCGTGGATGCATGAAGTCCCATTCTTTCTTACTAATGAAACCTTCGGATCTTCCGCAATTTAAGATTTCATTTACCTCCAAGACAAATGTGGGAGTCAGATGCTTGTGCAAAATTTTATGACTATCTGTATTAAAAAATATATCATAACACTGTTCATAATATAGTATCTAAGATGACAATGTTTCCCCCCTTGTTGAAGGGTTTGATTACAATGGAGTCATCTGGATTTCAGGTTGTTGCTACACCCATATTCATATTGAGCATGGTATGCTTGTTAAGAACCAATTGTTCAAAGATGTCAATAGAAGTGGTGTTACAGGGAGGTGGCTTGTATGTACTTTTCAGGTGTAATTCTGTAAACGGCGCTGGACCGTGACACATTGTGTTATTATAATTTTCACTGTCCAGGTCACCCTTTCTTGTTTAGCATCTATTGCAATAAAAAAAAAAAATTACTGCATAATAGAGATGTGCTTTGAACATGTGTACAAAATTTGGATTTTATTGAAGGTACATAAAATTTACTTTTAGTACCTTTTTATCACCCTGGATCATTGTTAGGGTCTTGCCAAACGTAGCAATACCCTGACACTACTGCAGGGGTCTGGAAGGAAGGACAGAGACAAGTGAGCCCTAATCTCACCCCAGCCACTGTCCCTTCCTATTGCCTCAGTTACCCTAAACGGTAAAAGGACAACCTGAAGATGAGCCCTATACTGAGTAAGTGACAACAGTGAAGAAAGACAGAAAAAACGACACAAAGGGAGGTCAGGAAGCCAAGGTGTGAAAGATCCTCAGTGCGCCAACACCGCTTTGGCCCACACCTGAGACTTCTTTCATAAAAAACCACACTCACTGCCAGTGAGTGCTGGGTCCACAAGATAAATACAAGACAAGCTTTCTAAATTTTATATATTTATTAACCCCTAAATGGGTCTGTATTAACATCTAACATATACAGTTCAGAACAGATATGCAGATATATGCAAGCATTAACAGTTACTAGTTACAATATACAGTACAATAAAATAAAAGGGAATAACAGTGAAATGATTACTTTACCACACATCTCCTCGATGTGGTTCTGTAGTCCAACACTCACACATGCTCTGGTATGTGTGAATAACCAGTGGAGGCAGCGACATTAACTCCAGCCTCTCAGCAACTCATCACAGCAGCCTCTCCTCATAGTAGCATCTTCATAGTAGTCTCCCAGTGGTAGTCTCAGCCCAATCTCCTCCCACTGACGTCTTACCTCATCTTTTATACCCTTGATTACACCACCCAGAATGAGGTCACCGGCGACAGCAAGTCTGATTGACTAACGTACTCAAGTCCAGATCCTTTGTAAAGAGATAGGATTAAGTGAAATGATACAATGTTATCAACCATGTCTGATCTAACAGCCCAGGCTGAACAATTCATGTTTATTTGATCACTCAGCCTTTCTGGGATGGATACAAAGCCCTATTGTTACAAGGTTGCCCTACTGATAACATACAACTAGGATTAGGGCTGCGCACATTATGAGTAAATAGAATTAAGAAGGAGATACGATACCCAGAGATCAAAATACATCTTTGAGTTATAGCCATATTTAAGTGGAATCATCACACCTCCCCCTTTTAGATGGGGATTGTAGGAAGAAGGGGCCTGTGCCCCTCTTTTGAGAGCACCTCTGCCGCTTCCGCTTCTCAGGCTCTGGCCCCAAGGCTTCCCCACCTCCCCCGGGGTCCCAGCAGACATATTTGCCAGAAGGCTTGCCACACTTATCAGGAGGGCTTTAAACTAGAAGAGGAGGGGATGGGAAGTAAAAAGGAAGACAAGAACATGCAGCTAAAGGATATACTCAACAAGGTTACTAGATGTGGTAATGAGGACCCAAGACAGGATACTCAGAATGAAATTAAGAAAAAGGAAGTATCAGAGCGCAATCTGAAATGTTTTTACACAAACGCGCAAAGCTTGGGAAATAAACAGGGAGAATTAGAGATGATAATACAGAAGGAAAAATATGATGTCATTGGTATTACAGAAACTTGGTGGAACGATAAGCATGATTGGAATATACAGATGGAAGGATACAGCTTATTCAAAAAAAATAGAACTAATAAAAGAGGGGGAGGAGTTGCATTGTATGTTAAAAAAGAACACATTTCCACGGAAATCACAGTTTTACAAAATGATAACTTATTGGAAAATATTTGGGTAACAATTCAGGGGAAAAACAATGATAAGGACATCATAATAGGTGTTTATTATAGACCACCAGGACAGACAGAAGACATGGATGAGATTTTTTCACAGCAAATGACCACACTTTCGAAGAAATTTGAAATTGTTATCATGGGAGACTTTAATTACCCAGATATTCATTGGGAAACTCAAACAGCTACGAGTAAAAGCTCTATCAAATTTTTATCCTCTCTAGCAGACAACTTCATTGCCCAGTTAGTAGAAAAAAACATGAGAGGAACATCCATTCTGGACCTAGTTTTAACTAACAAGGAGGACATGGTTAAGGAATTAAGGGTAGCAGGGACATTGGGATTCAGCGACCATGCTATACTCGAGTTTGAGGTTGTAAGAAGAAGAAGACCTGAGAAGACAAAGACTAGAAGGCTCAATTTTAGTAGGGCAGATTTTAGGGGCCTAAAGGTAAGGGTTAGTAGAATTCCATGGCGAAAAATACTTAAGCACAAAAATGCACATGAGGGGTGGGAAATTTTCCGTAGAGAAATCATTAATGCACAGGAACTAACAATACCTAGGAGCAAGAAAAATGGGAATCACCTAAAAACTCCATGATGGATGACCAAAAAATTACATAACCTACTAAAAAAGAAAAAGGAAACATACAAGTGGAAGATGGGAGCTATATCTAAGGGAGAGTATACAGCAGTTTGCAGACTCTGAAAGATAAGCATTAAAAAAGCTAAGGCTGAATACGAATTGAAGCTTGCAAAAGAAGTTAAGAGTAAGGTAAAAGGTTTTTGGGGATATGTTAAGAGCAAAAGAAAAGTGAAGGAAACCATTGGAGTCCTGAAGAACGAAAAGGGTGAAAAAGTTAACATGGTGGATCAGCAGGTGGAGTTACTAAATTCATATTTTGTATCCGTCTTCTCCCAAGAAATGGATGGAAATATCAACATTAATGGTGATAGTGATGAGGGGAATGAGGACTCCAAGCTGATTATAAGTGAAGGTTTGGTAAGAGAACATTTAGCTAAGATTAAGGAAACCAAGTCCCCAGGACCGGATGATTTACACCCTAGAGTTTTAAAAGAATTAGCAGAGGAAATAACAGAACCCCTTGCAATAATCTTTAATAAGTCATGGGAAACAGGAGTGGTCCCTCTAAATTGGAAAAGGGCAAATGTGGTCCCCATCTACAAAAAGGGGAATAGGGACAACCCAGGAAATTATAGGCCGTTAAGTCTGACCTCGATAGTAGGAAAAATCTTTGAACAAATCGTTAAAGAACATTTAATTAGGTACCTGGATGGGAAGGCTTTAATTAATCAGAGCCAGCACGGCTTTATGCCTAATAAATCTTGTCAGACTAATCTTATTTCCTTCTATAATAAAGTCACTGAATGGTTGGACCAGGGGAATGCAGTGGACATAGTATATCTTGACTTTAGTAAGGCCTTTGAAAAAGTATCACATAACATTCTTATTGAAAAAATGATCAAGTATGGCTTTGATAAAATATCAGTAAGGTGGGTTCACAATTGGCTAAATGATCGGGCACAACGAGTAATTCTAAATGGCTATACATCAAACTGTAAGAAAGTAAAAAGCGGGGTGCCGCAGGGCTCTGTCCTGGGCCCAGTACTTTTTAATATTTTTATAAATGATCTGGATGATGGGATTAATGGGGAACGAATAAAATTTGCAGATGATACAAAGATAGGAGGAAGGCCAACAGTAGAGAGGAGAGAGAGTGCATCCAAAAGGACTTAGACACACTGGAACAATGGGCTGAGGTGAACAAAATGGTATTCAACAGGGACAAATGCAAAGTTCTACATCTGGGTAACAGAAATGCAAGAAGCATATACAGTATGGGAGGAATAGAACTAAGTGAGAGTACAGGTGAAAAGGATCTGGGCATAATAATAGATCACAAATTCAACATGAGTCAACAGTGCGGTGCGGTGGCTAAAAAGGCTAATAAAATTCTAGGATGTATCAAGACGAGCATTGAAGCTAGATCAAGAGAGGTAATTATTCCGCTGTACTCTGCCCTGGTCAGACCCCACCTGGAATACTGTGTACAGTTCTGGGCGCCCCAGTTTAAGAAAGACATCGATTTATTGGAGCAAGTCCAGAGAAGAGCAACCAAAATGGTGTAAGGTGTAAGGGTTAAAGCATGACTTGTATTATATTTTATAATGCAGTATATAGAAGACACAGGGTGAAATGTTCTCCATGCAGACTAAATAGTTTAGAGATATAATATAATCTCAGGGTCTGAATATCAACAGTCCTGCTGTTCTCAGAGATGTACCATTCTCAGGAAAGATAAGGAGGACATTTAGACTGGGTGAAAAGGAAACATCTAGGGTGATGGGAAATTGAACAACTTTGTCTGGTAACGGAACTGGAAAATCCATATATGTACATTGATCACATGACTGTTATGTAACTGAGTTTACCTTTAAAACTGTATTGAACTACGCAATAAAGAGAAACTATTCATACACAATACCTGTGTGTACGTTTTGTTTCCCGAGCGCTCGAAACTGATTATTCATTTAATTAGGATTACGGTGACATCCATCCCAGGGGGAACTTAACCCCCGACAGAAATTGGCGCCCAACGTGGGGCGACGAGATCGTCTGATGTGCAGCCGATAGAGTGCCGACCCACTCACCGATCAACTTGAGGACGGGACCAGAGGACCTCAGATAGATAAAAACAGTACTGTGAGGTAAGCCTTTGATCTTGCCAATTAGTATATCTGAGGTTCCTGTGTGTCTATTCTCTGTATCGATGAGTGAGGTAAGCTGCTGCATGTTTATATGACATCTCGATGCCAATTAAATAGTACGGAAGAACCTAAAAGGGACATGTCACCTGTAAATGATATGGAAATTGTTTTCTTTGCTTTTTGTCTTACCTGTTTACCTGTCTACTGATGTTTGCATGTTACCTGTGTTATAAGATATATAAGGCTGCAAAGAATGGGGAAAAGTTCTCTATTCTTAATCCCTAGAGTCTAGAGTTGCGGACAAGGTTCGGAACTGAGAAGCACTGAGTGATTGAAAAGTCCTTGTTTTGGAACACTAGCCTCCAGCCGTGCCTGGACAGTCAAGGTCGAATGGGACCTGAGTAGTAGCACGAAGGACTTAGTAGAATCAGCGCGAAGAAGTGCGTGCAGTGATTTGGGAGTGTTTTGGTAAGGGGACACAGGCAGAAAGTTGAGCCTGTGGAAGCCATTAGGCATTGCCCTGAGCACTACTCCTGAACTTGCACAAGTAGTTCATAGAAGACAGAAGAGTCTGTCTGGGAGTTCTCACTAAGTAGTCATAAGTGACCCTCTATTGTCTCAAAGGTTGCCCTAGAGGAGTGAGAGACTCATCGGCTGATTAGCTACCAGCCAAGATGGGGATGGGACCCTCTAAGATATGGTACGCCCCATGTGAACTAATAGAAATAGGGGAAGGGAAAGAAGTAGCCGCACAGGTAAAAACAATCCTAAAAAGAGCAGGAATACACCAGACTGGGTTAGTAGACAGTAAGTTTTGGGATCAGTGGAGATTAGATCATGCGGGATTGATTCAGGACAAAAAGTTGCAAAGAGGCATTTATGCCCTAATAGAAGGAAGCAATAGAATAGAAAAAGGCAGTGCAGAGCTCCAAGAAGGAAGGTCAAAGGGGATGATAGTTCAGGAAATAATGAATCACCCCCACCTCACTCCGAGAATCAGGCTTGAAGGGAGACATCACCCTTCTCAGTATTATTGTTTAATATAACCCATTTTATCTCCCAGTTCTGTATGAAATATTACTTACTTTAACAAAATACTCAGAGAATCTGATATAGTGCAAAGAGAAAAACTATACACCATCGGTATGATGTTTATTGGATTATGCATTATATATATATATATATATATATATATATATATATAGTATATGTCAACCTGTATTTGTAATATTCCTTCTGTTCATAGCAATGCCAGGATTGATTCAACTTTTATGCTTTTTGTAAAATTAAATCCGCTTTCAGGAAATGTCCCCTAAAAAGAAGAAACTAGGATAGTGTGATGTTCCACAGGGGTTCAACTTTTGGTTGGAATCCAGTGAAGAAAATTTTAAAGTTTGGCAATTTTCCCTTATGGTAACCTGAAGTACAATTCAGGGGTTTTGAACACCTGTGGTAATGACAAAAGGTGGGGTTTGGGAAATATTTGAAAATTGTACCAAAATAGTAATAAGTTTGGTGTCAGTATTAACTGCTATCTGCTTGAATTGTATTCCTGTATTCTGTTGTAGCGCTCTGCAGATGTTCTGCAGGGAATAACCAAAACATTAATTGACTGCCAAGTAGCTCCAAGGACGTTGTATCTGATGTGATGCGCACGCAGAAAATCACAAGCTGAACATGATACTGTGTTACCCAATAATGTTACATGTCAATTATTACAAAGTGAAACTTGGCTTTGGGCCTCCGGGGTCCGCAGCCTGTGTATGATGACTATTTATGCCCAAAGGGAAAATATTTTGAAAAGTGTTAAAAGTGTTAGCCTAAGGTTTAATGAAAAAGTAAGGTACAATGACAATATATATGTGTAAAATATTCAAGAACATACTCAAACATATGAAATTATGTCTTGTACTATGTTATGTGAATTTAGTGTCTTGCCTGTTATCATCTGAAGTAAGGTATCTGTTAAAAGAGAGAAAGGTGAATTAGTGGAAGTTTATGGAAGACTTCTCACTAAAACGGTGGATGCTTTAGATCAAACTGATCCTGTAGAAACCTCATTTCAGGGTAGCAGGATACTCACTAAGTATTTAGTCTCAGACACATCAGATAACATTCTTGGTACAGATGTGATGGGAGTATTAGGTTGTAATATCATGTTGCATTCATCAGGAGAAGCATATGTAAAAGTCACACATACTAACCATGAGATTTTGTGTTTGTTATCTGCCGAGTTAAGTACACCAAGTTGTATTTTTGTCCTCACTGAAGAAGAAAATGTACTGTTATCCCAAGTGCCAACAGCATTATGGGCAACTGGGAAAACAGACTTAGGTAAATTGGATGTACCCCCTGTTATGGTAACCCTGAAACCTGGTGCTCAGCCACCCAGGATTAAACAATATCCTCTGACCCATGCCCAAGAAGATGCCATAGCGGTAACCATAGTGGAATTAGTAAAGGCAGAGGCATTAAAGGAATGCACTTCTGTATCAAACACTCCTCTTTTCCCAGTGAAGAAAAAGGGTAAAAAGGGAGAACCAGACACATACCGTATGGTTCATGATCTTAGGGAATTGAATAAAGTAACACTACTTGAAACCCCAGTGGTACCTAACCCACACACCCTGCTGTCAGCTGTCCCCACAGGTACCACCTGGTACAGTTGTGTAGATCTTTGCAATGCATATTTTTTTTTCTGTGCCTTTACACCCCGATTGCCTGTATTTGTTTGCATTTACATTTAGGGGTAAACAGTACAGTCATGGCCAAAAGTTTTGAGAATGATACAAATATTTATTTTTACAAAGTCTACTGCTTCAGTTTTTCTAATGGCAATTTGCATATACTCCAGAATGTTATAAAGAGTGATCAGCTTAACAGCAATTACTTGCAAAGTCAATATTTGCCTAGAAAATGAACTTTATCCCCCAAAACACATTTCAACATCATTGCAGCCCTGCCTTAAAAGGACCACCTAACATCGTTTCAGTGATTGCTCCATTAACACAGGTGTGGGTGTTGATGAGGACAGGGCTGGAGATCAATCTGTCATGATTAAGTAAGAATGACACCACTGGACACTTTAAAAGGAGGCTGGTGCTTGCCATCATTGTTTCTCTTCTGTTAACCATGGTTAACGCTAAAGAAACACGTGCAGTCATCATTGCACTGCACAAAAATGGCCCAACTGGGAAGAGTATTGCAGCTAGAAAGATTGCACCTCAGTCAACAATCTATCGCATCATCAAGAACTTCAAGGAGAGAGGTTCCATTGGTGCCAAAAAGGCTCCAGGGCGCCCAAGAAAGACCAGCAAGCGGCAGGACCGTCTCTTAAAAGTGTTTCAGCTGCGGGATCGGGCTACCAGCAGTGCAGAGCTTGCTGAGGAATGGCAGCAGGCAGGTGTGAGTGCATCTGCACGCACTGTGAGGCGGAGACTCTTGGAGCAAGGCCTGGTCTCAAGGAGGGCAGCAAAGAAGCCACTTCTCTCCAGAAAAAACATCAGGGACAGACTGATATTCTGCAAAAGGTACAGGGAGTGGACTGCTGAGGACTGGGGTAAAGTCATTTTCTCTGATGAATCCCCTTTTCGATTGTTTGGAACATCTGGAAAACAGCTTATTCGGAGAAGAAGAGGTGAGCGCTACCACCAGTCTTGTCTCATGCCAACTATAAAGCATCCTGAAACCATTCATGTGTGGGGTTGCTTCTCAGCCAAGGGAATCGGCTCTCTCACAGTCTTGCCTAAAAACACAGCCATGAATAAAGAATGGTACCAGAATGTCCTCCAAGAGCAACTTCTCCCAACCGTCCAAAAGCAGTTTGGCGCTCAACAATGCCTTTTCCAGCATGATGGAGCACCTTGCCATAAAGCAAAGGTGATAACTAAATGGCTCAGGGAACAAAACATAGAGATTTTGGGTCCATGGCCTGGAAACTCCCCAGATCTTAATCCCATTGAGAACTTCTGGTCAATCATCAAGAGACGGGTGGACAAACAAAAACCAACAAATTCAGACAAAATTAAAGCATTGATTCTGCAATAATGGACTGCTATCAGTCAGGATTTGGTCCAGAAGTTGAGAGCATGCCAGGGAGAATTGCAGAGGTCCTGAAGAAGAAGGGTCAACACTGCAAATATTGACTTGCTGCATTAACTCATTCTGTCAATATAAGCTTCTGTTACTCATAATATGAATGCAATTATATTTCTGTATGTGATAAAAACATCTGACAAACACACATAAAAACCAGAGGGCAGCAGATCATGTGAAAATATAATATTTCTGTCATTCTCAAAACTTTTGGCCATGACTGTACACTTGGACAGTACTACCACAAGGGGCGCAAAACAGTCCTAACCAATTCACAAGGTGTCTCACACTTATCATGAGTACTTGGTATTTTCCACATGATGATGTCATTTTGTTACAATATGTTGATACCAAGGTACCAAGCACCTGTCAGATGAGAGGACCAAGGTGGTGAGAGAGATGCAGGTGCCAGCCTCTCATGCTCAGTTACGTACCTTTTTGGGATTAGTATCCTACTGTAGGTCATGGATCAGATCTGTATCGCTGACCATGCAACCTCTGTATGATTGCCTCTCTCGTTTTATCAGCTGAAGTTGCAGATAGTCAGTGCTCCGGCCTTAGGCCTACGTGACTATCAGAAACCTTTTCAGCTCTACGTGACTGAGATGATGGGGCATGCAACTGCAGTTCTCACACAACAACACGGGGATAAGAAACGCCCGGTGGCCTATTACAGCTCACGGTTAGATGTTGTAAGCCAGGGGGACACCCTCCTGTGTGCGGGTTGTCCTCTCAGTACAAGCGTTGCTTGACAAAAGCTCAGACACTGTCCTAGATCATTCATTGATTGTGTATACACCTCATGACATCCATGCTATACTCACACAGGTAGACAGACGTCACCTTTCTTTGGCACGGCAGAGCAAAATGGAATTTGCCCTGCAGTCCTCCTCAAACATCTCTTTTCAACGCTGTTTAACTTTGAATCCTGCAACTCTTCTTCCTGTAGGAGTTCATGATTCAAAAGGGGGAGTGGAGGATGAGTTATTTTTAAACTCTCTCTCTGAAGAAGAACTGTTTGACAGCCAGCATGAACATGATTGCGTGGCTCTTATGTCACAGGAAACAGTGGGATTTGACCATGTCACGGATGTGCCATTACAAAATCCTGATTATGAGATATTTGTGGATGGCTCAAGGTATCTGACAGATGAAGGCAAATTTGTTACAGGGTATGCTGTAGTCACTGAACATGACATCATAGTCCAAGAGGCTCTTCCACCACACATGTCAGCCCAAGAAGCTGAGCTCAAAGCCCTTATGGAGGCTTGTAAGATAGCCAAAGGTAGAACAGCTAACATATACACTGACTCCAGGTATGCTTTTGGCATCGCACATGATTATGGTCCGATATGGAGGTCAAGGAACTTCCTAACAGCCCAGGGCAAGCCAATTAAGAATGGAGATGTGGTAAGTCGACTGATGGAGGCCATACTGCTCCCAAAGCAGCTGGCAATTGTGAAAGTCAGAGCTCACGCAAAAGGAAGGGACCCTGAAAGCCGTGGAAACGAGAGAGCTGACATAGCAGCCAAGGCTGCAGCACTATTGGTAAGAAAGGGTCCCACCCAGGTGAGCAAAATGGACATTGACCTAGCAGACCCAAAAGGGCTATACTCAAAGGTCACCAGTGTGGAAACTGAAAGATGGAAGAAAGCAGGTGCTACAGAAGGTGATGGTATGTGGAAAATTGGGGATCGATTATGTCTGCCCGCAGCAGTCTACCCCCAGATGGCTGGCTTGGCCCACGGTAAGGTGCATGCCTCTCGAAATGCCATGGAGTCATTAGTGGGTAAATTATGGTTTGCCCCAGGTTTCGGAAGAGTTGCTAGTAACCACGTAAAAGCATGTCACATATGTGCTCTACACAACCCAGGACAGGTAGTTAAAAACACCCACCAAGTGTACACCAAAATCCCTGCACCCATTTCAGAGGATACAGATAGATTACATACAGTTGCCTAAGTCTGGAACATACGAGTATGTATTGGTCTGTGTGGATTTGTTTTCAGGATGGCCTGAGGCCTACCCTGTGAGCAAAGCAACCGCACAAGCAATTGCCAAGAAACTGATGTCCGAGCTTGTGTACAGGTTTGGAGTGCCCGAGGTGATTGAGTCTGACAGAGGTACGCATTTCACAGGTGAGATAATGAAAGAAATAATGTCTGCACTAGGGACTGAGCAAGCTTTCCACACACCCTACCATCCTCAGAGTTCAGGCAAGGTGGAGAGGCTGAATGGTACACTTAAGTTGAAGATTCAGAAAGCCATGGCAGAGACAGGAAAGCCTTGGCCTGAATGCCTGTCTCTAGCCTTATATTCAGTAAGAACTACTCCTAACAGGAGGACAGGGTTGTCACCATTTGAAATATTGTTTGGAAGTGCACCCAAAACAGGATTGTACTTCCCTCAGACATTACAGCTTAATTATGACAGTGTTGCCAGCTATGTACAAGACTTGTGTAACAAACTGAAAGAAACACATAAACAAGTGTTCTCTTCTATTCCAGACCCTTCTGATTTTTTCAGGAACACATAGCTTTCAGCCTGGTGATTGGGTAGTCGCGAGAAGACACTCCAGGAAATCTCTTGAACCCAGATATGATGGTCCCTTCCAGATATTGCTGACAACTGCCACCTCAGTAAAGTTGGAGGGAAAATCTACCTGGATACACGCTTCACATTGCAAGAAAGTTGAAGCGCTGAGAAGGAAATGGAATACAGTTAACCAATATGTAAAATAGGATGTTATTTTTAACCTCTTCAATGGAGAATCCATCATAGATGGCACACAAACAGTGTGAAGGTATTCATTGAACTTGATTAAAAATAAAGTCCTAAAATGGGGGAATTGTAAGGGTTAAAGCATGACTTGTGTTATATTTTATAATGCAGTATATAGAAGACACAGGGTGAAATGTTCTCCATGCAGACTAAATAGTTTAGAGATAGAATATAATCTCAGGGTCTGAATATCAACAGTCCTGCTGTTCTCAGAGATGTACCATTCTCAGGAAAGATAAGGAGGACATTTAGACTGGGTGAAAAGGAAACATCTAGGGTGATGGGAAATTGAACAACTTTGTCTGGTAACGGAACTGGAAAACCCATATATGTACATTGATCACATGACTGTTATGTAACTGAGTTTACCTTTAAAACTGTATTGAACTACGCAATAAAGAGAAACTATTCATACACAATACCTGTGTGTACGTTTTGTTTCCCGAGTGCTCGAAACTGATTATTCATTTAATTAGGATTACGGTGACATCCATCCCAGGGGGAACTTAACCCCCGACAAAGGTCTACAAACCATGTCCTACGAGGAAAGGCTAAAAGAATTGGGACTGCTTAGTTTGCAGAAGAGAAGGCTAAGGGGAGACTTAATAGCGGTATTTAAATATCTGAAAGGTTGTCACAGTGCAGAGGGATTAACCCTATTCTCATTAGCAGAAGGAAGCACGAGAAGTAATGGGATGAAACTAAGGGGAAGGAGATTCAGATTAGACATTAGGAAAAACTTTCTAACAGTAAGGGTAGTGAGGGAGTGGAATAGGCTGCCACGGGAGGTGGTGAGTTCTTCATCAATTGAAATCTTCAAGCGGAATCTGGATAGGTATATAGCTGGGATGATCTAGGAATTCCTACTTTTGCAGGGGGTTGGACTCGATGGCCCTTGAGGTCCCTTCCAACTCAAACAAAGAAGAAGAAGAAGACTCGGGCCTTGTCAGACTCCGAGGGTGGTTGAGCGCCATGCGCCTTCAATATGTCCAGAGTAGGGTCATTTCTAAGGCTCAAGCCCTGAGCCACATACACTTGGCTACCTCCTGCCTGTTCTGGGTCCGCTTTCTGAGTGCTGGCATCCTGTGGAGCCACACTCATGACCCCAGGTCTTTGGGATACCAGTTCAGAGACCCCATCCCGGCGGTCTCTCAGGGTCTCTCTCACACTAGCCGCTAGTTGGGAGAGTTCTAGGGGATTCTGCACCTCCCCCTTTGCTTTCAAACCTAGTGGCATCTCTGGTTCTGGCACAGGTATGTTTGGACCCTGTTCTCCCTCCCAGACGCCTTGCCCCTTTGGGCCTACACCCTGTTCCTCCTGTACTTGGGTGGGTGATGGTGATACCTTGGGCAAATGACTGAGATCAGTCTTCCCCAAACCTTCCCCACACAATACATTGACAGGTAATACATTTGACATACCCCCTTCTTGGATCACACCTCCAGTACCACATGCCATCTGCACTTGGGCCATGGGCAGTCCTGGAATAGAACTGGACCGAAGAGACGCGTATGTCTCATACCGGCCGGTCTCCTCTGGCTTCAAGGGAGTGAGGCTAGTCATGGTCTCAGCACCGACTCCAGGTGGTGTAGGCAATGGTTCAAGGGTCGGAACGCCCTCCACCCTTGTAGCACTCTGGCTGCGGGCTAACACCGCACTACCAGCAGTCCGTCCCTCACCTGGCTCGGCCATGAGATCCCCATAGCCTACCTGACTACCTGGCACATGGTCAGCAGTTGGGTGCTTATCGGATGCACTGGGCGAAATAATATAAGTCGCTTCCAGTGACTCAGAAGAGCTACCCTGTACACTTTCACAACAAGCATTGGCAATTACATTGACAGTACATTCATTAGCAATTGTTAATTCACACTGGGCCTCAATGAGATCTGTGGTAGACATATTAACAAGCTGGGAGGGAGACGCCCCTGCAGATGTGGGTGTGTCTACAGACAAGGTCTCACTGGCTTCTAGCACGGGGGTGAACAAAGCATCAATAACATTTTTGCTGAGCTGGGTTGCAGGAAGCTCATTTGCATCTTCTCTGCTCTCAGCTGAAGGCAACTCATTAGCATTTACACTTACTGCCATGGGAAGTATCTCAGAGGGGGGTTACGGGCCCTCTCTGCAGATATGACAGACACATTATCAACATTTATCATAGACAGTTTATCACAGTAAATGGGGGTGCTCCCCACCCCATATTGAGGCAACATAGGTCCTAAATCAGTTCCCAACAGTACATTAGCCGGAAAATCAGTCAATAGTCCCACAGTCCGCATTCCTTTTCCTGCACCCCAGTCCAGATACACAGATGGGCCACTTGCTGTGGCTTGGGAAGCAGGGAAGTTCTCAGGGCGGTTGGGGCACTCCTCCTTGAAATGTCCTGTCTGGTTACAGGCATGGCACCGCTGCACCTCCCCTTGGGGTTTGGGGAAGGTCACCCGGGTGCCCAGAGTTCTTGGGAAAGGGGAGGGACCACACGGGGCATAGTTTGTCTCACCTGAACTGACGACAGACGGCTGTGGTGAACTCCGGCCTGGCTTCTCCTTCCAACTTGAGGGTCTCTGCAGGGTTGTTGGAGTTTGCACAGGGGTGGTTTGTGCCTGCTGCGAGAGCTCCATCCTTTTGAGCTCAAGCTGATACTGCCGCTCAGCCTGCCGTTCTGCTGCCTCACGATCAGCCTGCCGTTCTGCGGCCTGACGTTCTCGTTCTACAGCTTCCTGAAAATAGTACAACACCTGCAGGTATATGTTAGGGTCCCTGGTGCCTATTTGCTGCAGGGCCATTTGCCAGTGTGAAGCCATTCCCCCCACAAGGCTGGGGCTACTGGTCCCTCCTGGTGAAGTAATCCTTGGGACCGGGCTGCTTACTGCACTTCCTGGCCTAGCCCCAAAATCAGGACTCTGCTCGATTCTCTGCATGGCTGTGGCTGCCTCCATTTCAGCCATACTCTCAGGATCTCCAAAGCCTGGTTCTGCAGTTCTGGGGCTCTGCTTCGGAGCCCACTAGCCATCCACTGGTATTTGATAAATAAAAGATAGGATAGAATACAAAGAGTAAGGGAGGGGAACAGCACTGTATCAAACTTTCACTGTATCTTAATGCTTGCTTTAATACCGAGCTTGTCTCATAGGATTACCATAATCCCCAGCATCTGAGTGATAAAAGTCACCAACACACGCTGTTTATCCTAAGATCCCACTACGCTGCCACCAATGTGAAAGATCCTCAGTGCACCAACATCGCTTTGACCCACACCTGAGACTTCTTTCATGAAAAACCACACTCACCGCCAGTGAGTGCTGGGTCCACAAGATAAATACAAGACAAGCTTTCTAAATTTCATATATTTATTAACCCCTAAATGGGTCGGTATTAACATCTAACATATACAGTTCAGAACAGATATGCAGATATATGCAAGCATTAACAGTTACTAGTTACAATATACAGTACAACAAAATAAAAGGGAATAACAGTGAAATGATTACTTTACCACATATCTCCTCGATGTGGTTCTGTAGTCCAACACTCACACATGCTCTGGTATGTGTGAATAACCAGTGGAGGCAGCGACATTAACTCCAGCCTCTCAGCAACTCATCACAGCAGCCTCTCCTCATAGTAGCATCTTCATAGTAGTCTCCCAGTGGTAGTCTCAGCCCAATCTCCTCCCACTGACGTCTTACCTCATCTTTTATACCCTTGATTACACCACCCAGAATGAGGTCACCGGCGACAGCAAGTCTGATTGACTAACGCACTCAAGTCCAGATCCTTTGTAAAGAGATAGGATTAAGTGAAATGATACAATGTTATCAACCATATCTGATCTAACAGCCCAGGCTGAACTATGCATGTTTATTTGATCACTCAGGCTATGGAGGAATTCAATAGAGCCTTTCTGGGATGGATACAAAGCCCTATTGTTACAAGGTTGCCCTACTGATAACATACAACTAGGATTAGGGCTGAGCACATTATGAGTAAATAGAATTAAGAAGGAGATACGATACCCAGAGATCAAAATACATCTTTGAGTTATAGCCATATTTAAGTGGAATCATCACACAAGGGTTCGGTAACAGACGAGCAATGCAGTACAAAATCACAATCCAAGAGAATAGTCACAAGGCAAGCCAAAGGTCTGAGAAATAGCACAGTAAATATCAAGGGCACAAAGAGAACAGGCAAAGTCAGAGCAATAACCGGCGACCATGTGAGGGCTGACAACCTGTTTATAGAAAGTCTGGGCCAGCCCCAGACTGGATTGGTGGACAGGCTGTCAATCACACAGGCAAGGCTGAGATTAACTATTAGTGGAACAGAAAACCAAGGTGAAGGAAACGGGTGGGGTTGAAAATCAATTACGTTGTCTAGGACAGTGTTCAGACTGAGCAACAAGAAACCTACGTAAGGAATCAAACTGAACATGCCTCCTTCACCACAGCGTGCGACCGGAGGGTGGCGCAGAGACCCGAACAGGCAGAGACATTACAATCATCTTTCCCTTTCACCATTACACTGCAGTTGGGTAAAATAAAACACTGTCCCTGGATGGCACATGTACTAAATTTAGTGGTGTGACAAATTTAGAAGGTGGTGCTAATAGCCAGAAAAGTCTTTGTGCATTTCAGCCATTCTTATGTGGTTAAAAGCACCCTGATTGACTTACAGTGGTAAATCAACTTGCCCTGGAATGCTGGAACATCTGTGTGAGCACCAGTAGACAGCGAATTATTACTGCATGCAGCAAACCGCAGGAACAACATATTATTTTGAAATTCACCATTGGAGGCTCATTAGGGAAGTGTGTTGCCTTCTGTAGCCCTTTGGGGATGCCACCAAATTTGTCAGCAGGTACAACTGCACCATCAGTGATGACATCCCTTTAACAACAATTAAAGAAACAATTGCACTCATGTAACAAAAGATGGAAGTAGAAGGGTTTCTCCTTATGGGCATTGTCACAGCCCAACAGTCCTGCAAGAGGAACTGAAGGAAGATGGGTCTGTGCCATCATGGTGGTGAACATAAGATTCCTAGACTGGAGAAGGAGGATGAGAATGACTTTTATTTGGATGCAGAGGGCAGCCTCGATGTTTCAAAGCCAAGGGAGGAGGCTGACCCATATTTGTATCAAGATGATGATGATGATAATGACCAAGAAAACCAATTATGGCAGGCCCCTGGGTCTGTGCACAGACTTAAAAATCATGGCAGGCTTCATGCTTTATTGCTTACATAGTGACAAGCATATCAAAGGAATGAGAACTAGATTGCTGTGCTTTTAGACATTGGCTATAAAGTCAAAATGGGGAAATTCTTTGCTGATACCCCTGCTACCTCTAGACAGCCGGTCCATCACTCTCTACTATTCGATATTGTTTGTACCACAGTGTTAGCATAATAAAAAGAGTATGTTAAAAAATGCCTCTGTCCCTCCCAAAAAAATCATGTTAATGCTTTTTCCACTGCGAATACCAGGGATCATTTTTGTTTTGTTTTTTGTCTACCACAAATTTGTCTTCAAATATTGTCATTTCTTCATTGACGTGTTGGCACAGTATATGCTCCCAGAAAGGGATACAATTTGTCAGGTTTTTATTAAAGCCAATTCACTTTTTATCTAGGCGCACTGCCAATCTGCCAGTGTGCTGCAATTTAAATTTCTCTTCAAATTCTTTACTTTTCACCTCCACTGCTACATTGTTGGCATAATAAAAACATGTGTCCTAGTGAGAGATCACTGCCATACTCCTGGCCCCCTCAGCACTGAACCAGCCAAGGAGTAGAGCTGAAGGATATTGATAGAATTTTAAAGCCACTATGACAAGTTCAAGTATCACTATTCCCAGCCTCTAGGCATTGTCCAATAGGTTGCAGCAATAACAACAAAATAAAACAAAAAATAATCTTTGTTTCTTCATTACCAAAACCATCTTGGTGTGGCTGGCTAATTGTTTTAATGTATAAAAGTGTAAAAAAAAAAAAAAAAAGTGAGAACACAGTGTATGGTTCAACAAGCAATTTGTATCCACCACCTACCACATCCATTTTACCAAAGACATAAAAACATGTTGATTTTTTTTTGTCATTATGGCTAAGGCCCCAACGTGCAAAAAACTGGCTAAAAAACACTGCGGAAAAAAAACGGAGCGTCATTAAATTTTTTCCCACCACATTTTTCATTGCGTTTTTCTGAGTTTTCCTCACTGGATTATTTTCCCTTATTATATTTATAAGGAAAACACCAGCATTTACGCTGGTATAATTGACATGCAGCTTTTCTGCAGTGAATTTTTTTTCTGCAATGTGTGGATGGGATTAGCCAGAATCACATTTATTTTTCAGGTACTGTAAATCGAAACGTTTTTTGCTTTGGCGTTTCCACAGCAGCAAAAATACTGTCTTTTCGCAACATGGGGCTTCAGCCTAAATTTGTGCCTTGTTGGTGTTCTTGCTGCTGCAATCGCTATTGCTGTCATTGTAGGTGCTAGAAGCAGAAGTGTTGGACCACACATAGTTGTTGAACACTTACAACCCCTCTTAAGTTTTGACCCATAAATAATAGCACATTTCTAGGCATAGACTGGTCCTTTCAATTGGCTACTGTCGGTCACATAGTTGCTTATGTTTAAGTTTGTGAACTTCAAGACTTTCTGTAATTTGATAGCGCTAACTAAGGTCGAAGATACCAGTATACCACTATTTTTATCAGGGTCAAGGTTGCTCTCTACAGCAATTTTACAGAGAAAGGTGGTAAATCATTTAAATTATTTTGCCTCTGCCTAGATGCACACCACTTCTTACATCTGAATATATGCAAATGTATATTGAAGATATTGCTGGCACAAAAGTCTCATATCTTCTGTCCAACAATTGCATCAACAATACCAATGTTAAAAGAAGAAAATTTCTAGGTCCTATAACTCTGTGAAACCTCTGTTTTATTGACAAATAGTTGAATAATAGGGTAATAGATCTTTCCTTACACAGGGCAGCATATTTGTGTCAAATCTATTTATATTTTGATATATAAATTAAACAGTTAAGTAAAACCAAAGAAGACAGAAGCTTTAACTGCATCCTTAAGTGGCTGAACTATTAGAAATATGACAAAATGATTTAAAAAATTTTTTCCTGCTATAGATAGTAGTACATTATTTTTACTAAACTATGAAAAGAAGAGACTAGTGCGCCCTATTCCACATTTCCTCTATTCAGTGTCAGACTGGGATGTCTAGGGCCCACCAGTGGAATTGTTTCTAGGGGCCCACCATCAGGACCCCTGCAGATCAGCGGTACCGAGACAGGACGGCTAAAGGTAATAACATGTCAGGAGCCATGCTGCTCACCCACTATACCATGTGCACTACTGCACTACCTAAACCTACTGCTACACCTTGTATGGCAAGTGAACAGCGTGGCTCCTAGAATTGTTATCATTACCTGTAGCCGCACTGTCCCGGAAAAGCTGATCTGCAGAGGTCCTGGCTGTTGTATCATCGCAGATGTAATATTGATGGCCTATCCTAAGGACAGGCCATCAATATTAGAAAGATGGTTAAATCCTTTAACCCCTTAACGACATTGGACGTACTATTACGTCCTGTGCGCTTGTAACTGACAGCTAACACCCTGCTCCATATCCCCCGGTCGGAACTGAGTTCCGATCCGAGGTTTTAACCCCTTGGATGCCGCGGTCAAACATGACCGCGGCATCCAAGGGGTTCCGCTATGTTGCCGCTCCAATAGTCACCCCCCGCGGCGAGATCGGGGGGTGCCGATACCTATAACCTGCAGCCTGGGGTCTGCTCAGTGACCCCAGACTGCCTGGAGACCCCACTACCTGGTTGATCCTGCCGAGACCTGCGGAAGTGAGGCTATGCGTCTGCATAGGCTCACTTCCTGTATAGACTGCAAGACACTTGTAAGCTCGTGTCTTGCAGTCTACAGTGCTGAGCCAGCAATCAAAGCATTGCTGGCTCAGGTGTCCTAATGGGACACATGAAAAAGTAAAAAAAAGTGAAAAAAAATAAAATAAAGTGTTTTAAAATTTTTTATAAAAGAATAAAGCCCCAAAAATTCCCTTTTGCTATATAAAATGAATTATATAAAAAAAAAAAACTAAAAATTAATAAAAAAATGCATATTTGGTATTGCCGCGTCCGTAACAACCTGTACAATAAAACTGAAACAATATTTAATGTACACGGTGAACGTCGGAGAAAAAAAAACGGAAAAAACTCGCCAAAAGTAATGATTTTTTGCCATCTCACCTTACAAAATATGCCATAAAAAGTGATCAAAAAGTCATATGTACCCCAAAACAGTACCAATAAAAAGCACAGGTTGTCCCGCAAAAAATAAGCCCTAAACCAACTCTGTAAACCGTAAAATAAAAATGTTACGCATCTCAGAAGATGGCGATGCAAAAACAATTAATTTATGTCCCCAAATGGGTTTATGCTGCATGGTGAAAAATTTCAAAGGTAAAACGCAGTGTCAGAATTGATGGGGTATTTTTTAATCCAACAAGAAAGAGTTAATAAAATTTATTCAATAGGTTATAGGCGCCCAAAGATGATGTCATTACAAAATACATCTCACCCCGCAAACAACAAGCCCTCATATGGCTACATCACCAGAGAAATAAAGAAAATATAGCTCATACAATGTGAAGACAAAAACCCCAAAAATCGCCAAATCTTTAGAACATAACTGGCTGCGTCAGGAAGGGAATGTATAAGCTGTGTAAACAGATATCAGGGGACACCCCAGATTTAGAGCTTATGAGGGAAAATAAACCAGAAGTGACCCCCAGAGTGACCTCCCCAATAATAGGAACTACTGGGGAAATAGTAGGGAATTTGGTGTTCCCAATGCACTCCGCACAGCTTACATATTCACTTTTCCCCATCCGCTGTGTATTCACGTCTGGGATATTAATGCTTACTACACCCCTTGATAAATTCTTTGAGGGGTGCAGTTTTCAAAATAGGGTCACTCCTTTGGGGAATCCACTTTTCTGGTACCTTACAGGCTCTGCAAACATGACATGGCGTCCAGATCCCAAACATCTGAATCTGCACTCCAAAAGCCACATAGCGCTCCTTCTCTTCTGCGCCCGGCTGTGTGCCCAAACTGCAGTTTATGCCCACATGTATTACACTTGTCGTACCCAGAATAACGTACTTAATGTCATATGTGGGTATAAACTGCTGTATGGACACAGCTGGGCACAGAGTGGAAGGATTGCTATTTGGTTTTTGGAGCACAGGCTTGGACGGTTTGGTTTTTGGACACCATTGCACTTTTGCAGAGCTGAAACGCCAGTAAATTGCAATCCCCTGACATGTTACCCCATTTTGGAAACTACACCCCTGAAGGAATTTATCCAGGGGTACAGTGAACATTTTTAACCCCCAAGTGTTACTATAATTTATTATCCATAAATGAATACGCAGCTGATTGTGAAAGGTGAAAATGACAATTTTTCCAGGAATATGTCATTTCAGTGCGTAATATGTTGTGCCCGGCTTGTATCAGAGATGAACGCTCCAAAAGCTGTTGTGCCCGGGATCCCCGCTTAACAGTTTTTGGAGTGTGTGTCTCTGCAGACATAAGCTGGGCACAACATATCGGGCACTGAAATGGCGTATCTATGGAAAAATGTTATTTTTAACTTTTCATTATCATCTGTGCATTCATTTCTGGAAATTAAAAGAATGCAACACTTAAGGGTTAATAATGCTCACTACACCACTTGATAAATCCCTTGAAGGGTGTAGTTTCCAAAATGGGGTCACAAGTCTGTGGATTCCACTTTACTGGCAATTCATGGGCTCTGCAAAAGTGACATGGTGTCCATAAACCAAACTGTGCTCTAAAAACCAAAATAGCGCTCCTTCCCTTCTGTGCTCGGCTGTGCCCAAACAGCAGTTTATACCCACATATGGCATTAAGTACGTTATCCTGGGTACACCAGTGTCATACATGTGGGCATAAACTGTCATTTGGGCACACAGCAGGGTGCAGATGTGAAGGAGCGCTATGTGCTTTTGGAGCGCAGATTTAGATTGTTGGTTTTTGGACGCCATGTCACATTTGCAGAGACCCTAAAATCGCCCCTACAAAATGGGGGTCATTTCTTGGGGAATTCCAGTTTACTGGCACCTCCAGGGCTCTGCAAAAACAACATGGCGACCAGAAAGTCCCTCTAAATCTGTACTCCAAAAGATAAAAAAACACAGTGCTCCTTCCCTTCTGAGCCCTGCTGTGTTCCCAAGCAGCAGGTTACACCCACATATATAATTTTTTTCCCCCGGGATAGCCCACTTAATAGTTTTAGGAGTGCATGTCTCTGATGCCACAAAGTGGCCGCAACATATTCTGAAATTGGAGATTTCTTCAAAAACTTCAATTTTCACTTTGTACATTAATTTTTGGGAAGCATTTTTAGGCTCAAAATGATAATACCCCTTGATACATTCCTTGGGGGGTGTAGTTTCTAAAATGGGGTCCCTTTTGAGGGGTTTCCATTGTATTGGTACTTTAGGGGCTCTGCAAATGCGACATGGCACCTGAAAACTATTCCAGCCACATCTGCCCTCCTAAAGCCAAATAGCGCTCTTTCCATTCTGAGCCCCACCATGTACCCATACAGCAGATTACAACCACATATGGGGCATTTCTGTGTTCAGAAGAAATTGTGTAACAAACTGTGGGGTGTTTTTTCTTCTTTAACCACTTGCAAAAATTAAAAATATGCCGCTAAATGGACGGTTTATTGGAAAAAAAGTAATTTTTCATGTTTACGTCCCAATGATGATAAAATCTGTGAAACAGCTGTGAGGTCAAAATGCTCACTGTACCCCTAGATAAATTCTATGAGGGGTGTAATTTCCAAAATGGGGTCCCTTTTAAGGGGTTTCCATTGTATTGGTACTGTAGGGGCTCTGCAAATGCGACATGGCACCCGAAAACTATTCCAGCAAATTCTGCCCTCCAAAAGCTAAATAGCGCTCTTTCCATTCTGAGCCTCACCATGTACCCATACAGCAGATTACAACCACATATGGGGCATTTCTGTGTTCAGGAGAAATTGTGTAACAAACTTTGGGGAGCTTTTTCTCCTTTGTCCACTTGTGAAAATGAAAAATTTGGGGCTAAATTGACAGTTTATTGGAAAAAAAGAAATTTTTCATTCTCATGTCCCAATGTTAATAAAATCTGTGAAACAGCTGTGGGTTCAAAATGCTCACTATACCCCTTGACATGTTCTGTGAGGGGTGTGGTTTCCAAAATGGGGTCACTTTTAGGGGGTTTCCACTGTTTTGGTACTTTGGGGGCTCTGCAAATGCAACATGGCACCTGAAAACTATTCCAGCAAAATCTGCCCTCCAAAAGCTAAATAGCGCTCTTTCCATTCTGAGCCCCACCATGTACCCATTCAGCAGTTTATGACCACATATGGGGCATTGCTGTGTTCAGGAGAAATTGTTTAACAAACTATGGGGTCCTTTTTCTCCTTTAACCCCTTGTGAAAATGAAAACTTTGGGGATAAACTGACGTTTTAGTAATTTTTCATTTATACATCCCAGTGTTAGTAAAATCTGTGAAACAGCTGTGGGGTCAAAATGCTCAGTATACCCCTTGATGAGTTCTGTGAGGGGTGTAGTTTCCAAAATGGGGTCACTTTTAGGCGGTTTCCATTGTTTTGGTACTTTGGGGGCTCTTCAAATGCAACATGGCACCTGAAAACTATTCCAGCAAAATCTGCTTTTCAAACGTCCAGTGTCGCTCCTTCCCTTCTGTGCACTGCCGAATGCCCAAACATCAATTTACACCCACATGTGGGGTATTTCTGTGCTCGGGAGAAATTGTATAATAAACTGGGAGATGCATTTTCTCCTTTAACCCTTTGTGAAGGTGTTAAATTTAGGGCTAAATGAAGGGATTAGTGGAAAAAAATGAAATGTCTAAATTTCACCTCGATATCGTTTTAATTCTTGTGAAATGCTTAAAGGGTTAACAAACTTCCCAAATGCTGTTTTGAATTATTTGAGGGGTGCAGTTTTGAAAATGGGGTGATTTATTGGGGGTTTCTAATATATAGGCCTTTATAATCCCCTTCAGAACTGAAGTGGTCCCTAAAAAATTAGTTTGGGAAATTTTCTTGTAAATCTGGAAAATCGCTGTTACACTTGTAAGCCTCCTAACATCCAAAATAAATTAAAGGACAATTAAAAGATGATGTCAATATAAAGCAGAGATATGGTAGATAATATTTATTAATGTATTTGGGTGGTATGACTATCTGTCTGAAAAGCAGAGACTTTCACATTTTGAAAATTGCGATTTTTTTCCAAATTTCCATCAAATATCCTATTTTTTTATAAATAAATACAAAAATATTGATTAGTGTTTACCACTAACATGAAGTAAAATGTGTCATGAGAAAACAATCTCAAAATCACTTGAGTAAGTTAAAGCGTCTCAAAGTTCTTGCCACATAAAGAGACACATGTCAGTTTTGAAAAACAAGGCCTGGTCCTTAACGCACTTTTGGGCTGTGTCCTTAAGGGGTTAAAGAGGTTGTCCAGGAATTGAAGCAAACCGTGTGGCTGGCGGGAGGTGTAAAGTAAAAAATAAATAAATTAAATTGCATACTCAAATGTCCCCAGCGCTCCATTGTCCGCAGCCAGTGTCCATTCAGTCTCGTGCCGGCAACTCCTTGCTGGGAGTCCTGCACCTCATGTGACCACTAAGACCAATTAGGTACAGGATTTCCAGAAATGAGGCGCCACCATGAGACCGAACAGACACAGGCAGGGGACAACGGTGCTTGGGACAGGGGAGTATGCTTTTTTTTTTTTATTTTCTTGTTTTTACACCTGCCTGGCGGCCGCCACTCTGCTCTCTCCAGTTTATGGACAACCTCTTTTAAGGGGTTGTCTGGGCCAAATTTTTCTATGGTTACTTCACTGGTCCCCCATATAGTGACCTCTTCACTGGTCCCCCGTACTGTATGGGGAACAGTAATGGGGTCATTATATTGTGTTGGAGCAGTGATGGGGGCTAACATTCTGTCATGGGGGGGGCATTAAACTGTGTGGAGCATATTAAAGGGGTTGTCCAGGGTTAATCTTTTTTATGGCCTAAGCTTAGGATAGGCCATAAATACCTGATCGGTAGAGGGCTGACACATGGCCCCATCAGCTGTACGGAGCCACTTTCGGCGCCTGTTCTATACACAACACAGGGCTGGAAGCAGAAAGCTCCATCCGCTGTATAGAAGTCAGATGCTTTCACTGCAGTTCAGCTCCTACTGACAATAAGTGCTGAGATGGAGTGAAGGTGCCCAGTTAATACACAAAGGACAGAGCTTTCTGCTTCCGGCCCTGTATTGTGTACAGGACGGGCGCCAGAAGTGGCTCCGTACAGCTGATCGGTCCGGGTCGGCCCCGTACAGATCAGGTATCTATGGCCTATCCTGAGGATAAACCATAACAAATTATGCCTGGACAACCCCTTTAATATATCCCCTAATGTGCCACACTTTAAAGAGGTTATCCAGTATAATTTTTTTCTTTTTTATAATTAGTCCAGGGGAGGTGAATCCCCCCCTACCCCCCCAAAAAAAAAAAAAAATACTAAACATACTCACCTGTACCCGGTGTCCTCCCAGCACGGTCTGGTCCTGCAGCTCCGCTGTTTTCTTTTAGCCGGAAGTCCTCACTGGCTGTGATGTCCCAAGTCCCTTTCCTTAGGCCGCTGATTGGCCTCAGGGGTCACGTGACGTCACAGGTAGTCATGTGCAGAAGGAACTTCAGCTGGAAGAAAACAACAGAACTGAGGGACCGAACCACACTGTGAGACACTGGGGACAGGAGAGAAAGTTTGGGTTTTTTTTTTTTTGTTTTGTTTTTTCCGCCTTCCCCAGCGTAATTTAAAAAAGAAAATGTTATCCTGGACAACCCCTTTAATGTACCCCAGGCTACTGACCTCCATCACTGCCCCCCCAACAATATAATGGCCCCATCAGTGGTCCCCATACAGTATAGGGGACCAGTGAAGGAGCCACTGTATGGAGTATATGCTCCACAGTGGCTCCCACCCAGTATTATATGCTCCACAGTGGCCCCCACACAGTATTATAAGCTCCCAACAGCCCCCTCCGCTTCGGTGCTATTATTATACTCTGGGGTCTCCTCAGACCATGGAGTATAATAATCGGAGGCCCAGGGAAGGTGATTAAAAATAACAAACATTCATACTTACCTTACCTTTCCTTGGCATCCTTGATCCATCCTGCCGTCTTCAGGCCCTCTTCCGACGTCACTGCTGAGGCCTGTGATTGGGCCTCAGCGGTCACGTGGTGGCACACTGATGTCATTACGCAGCCACGCCCCATGTGACCGCTGGGGCATAATCACAGGCCTCAGTCACATGACGGAAGAGCGCCGGAGAGATCGCTGTGCCCAGGAGAGGTGAGAATATGTGCTTATTGTTTTCAGTCACCTCCCCTGGGCTCCCATCTATTGGAAAGGGGTCTGCAATATGCCAGGGCCCCTTTCCAATAACAATATGTATAGCGGTCGGGGAACCAGGCTTTCCCCAACTACTATCATAGTGGTCCGGGGCCCGGCCATCTCCATCTGGCCACGGGCACGTCAGGAAATAAACACTATGACCTGTGAGAGTCACAATTCACCACCTGATTACAGATAGATAACAGATCCCTCTGTTACGCACCAAAAATTTTAGACTGTTTATTTCCTGACCTGTTGTAAATACTTCCATACTTAAATTCCATTTTGTTATTCCAAGATCCTTTTGAAGATCCAGGTCTTGTGCATGTATAAATAGTGTGAATTTTCAGTTTCTAGTACCTCATAATGTGTGTGCAATGTCCCACCACAGGCCTCTAGGTGGGGGAAACAGGGCAGAGACTTAGTCAGCGAATTAACTCACATAGATCCAATATTAATAACAGCAGAACAGATCTCCCACTGGCCGCACATTTCTCCGGAGAAAACCACTCTTCTGAAGATTTGCGGGTTGTGGTTTTAATGGAACATTTTAAAACACAGGAGGAGAGGAAACAATGGGAGTACAAGTTTATGCAAAAATTTCAAACTCTGCAATTTGGACTTAATATTCATGCCAGCTTCATGTCACACTATGTATGAACTGTGAGGGTCACAAATTACCTCCTGATAACAAACAGATAACAGATCCCTCTGTCATGCACCACAACTTTCCAGATTGTTGTTTTGACCTAAATAACTTCTCTACTTAGATTGCATTTTGTTTTGGTTTTTTTAAGGACTCTAAAATCCTTTGAAGTCCATGTGTATAGGGTATATAAATAATCTGTGAATTTTCAGTTCTTGTATAACACCATGTCTGAAGAAGAGAGCTAGACTCTTGAAAGCTTACTTATCAAATATACTCAGTTAGCCTCTAAAAGGTATCGCCTGATTTCTTCACTCTTCCACTACTTTCAATGGCTAACACGATACAACATTATACTACTATCAACTTGAAAGATACCACAATGTACCGCAAAAGAATGGAACTGAAAAACCGGCTTAAGAAACTTGCACAACTCAACAGCGACATCGTCTTCTTAACAAAATGCAAAAAAGAGAGACTCATCCCAAAAGGCTTCAATTTACGTAACCCAACCCGGCACACCTACAACAGCCGATATGCAGAACAACTATGTATTCGGACATCTGAAAGGCTGCGGAACAATATGATAAAAATTTCCTATAACAACAAAAAAAGAACACAGGAGGAGATACAGGCCCTAAAATCATCATTGGATAATGACACAGAGGAAATGAAGGCCAAACTCCACATATACTACTGGAAACTTCAGGACATGCTTATTAACAACAAAAAGAAAAAGCTCCACAGACTGAGACAAAAAGGCCTCATTACTACAACCACAAGTACCAGCCCAGCTCACCATAGCCGTGTTGTGAATCTTTCCTCCTATGAGCCAAACAAACACGAAATGTCAGTTCTCTCCAAAGGTCTCTCCTTCTGCCCCTCAGCACACACTGACCATATCAAACTCTGCAATGATATGGAGGAGTTTTTCAGAAAAATGAGATTGAGGGAATATTTTTATGACAAAGACCTTCCATACAGCAGCGACTCTGAGATGGAACAGCCCATAAGGAATCCTACCAAAAAATCTACCTGGACCCCACACCCTGGAACTAACAGCACTGGATAAATATATTGACTGTTTCAGAAGCAAAGTAAAATCAGAAATCCTGGAGAAACAAAAGAAACAGGTGCATAACCTAACCCTGCAGGAACAGAAGGCTATTACTTCACTGAATAAAAATCAGGATATAATAATAAAACCAGCTGACAAAGGGGGCGCAATAGTCATAATGAACACCTCAGACTATATCGAGAAAGCAAACAGGCAACTGTCAAATCCCATCCATTACTCCAAACTTGGAAGTGATCCCACAAAAGCCTATATGAAAGAACTAAAGAGTATGATCAAGAAGTTTCCAATCCAGATCCAGAATCAGGTAAAAGGACTTATCCCACAAGATCCCAGGCCGGGCTGCTTCTATATGCTCCCAAAGATACACAAAGATGGCAACCCTGGGAGGCCTATCATTTCTGGCATTGGGACACTGACAGAAAACATCTCAGGTTGGGTGGAAAATCACCTAAAACCCCTTGTCAGGGATACTCCAAGATATATCCAGGACACCACTGACCTTCGTAACAAACTGAATGCCCTGGGCCCACTACCTGAGGGTACCATTTTGGCCACCATGGATGTGGAATCCCTGTATACCAACATTCCCCACAAGGATGGAGTTGCAGCATGTCGGGTACACCTGGCAAAACAAAACCTCCCAACAGAACCAGTAACGCAGCTCATACAATTCATCCTTAGCCACAACCATTTTACCTTTGGAGAGGATCTATATCTACAGCGAATGGGAACTTCAATGGGGACCAGATGTGCACCCCAGTATGCAAATATCTTTATGGCAGAACTAGAAGGAACATATTTATCAACATGCGCCACCAAACCTATGATTTACCTTCGTTATATCGATGATATCCTTGTCATCTGGACTGCAGGTGAGGAGGCCCTACTTCAATTCCATAATGACTTCAATGACTTTCACCCTACCATCAACCTTAAACTTAGCTATTCAGGGAGTGAAATTCACTTTCTGGATACCACAATATATCAAAGACCACCGGCTACTCACATCTATATACCACAAACCCACAGACAGAACGGCCTACCTGAGAAACGACAGCTTCTACCCCAAGCACACAAGACAATCTATTATCTACAGCCAGGCTATACGATACAATCGTATTTGCTCCTACAAAGCAGACCTGGACAAGCACCTCCTGGATCTGAGGATGAAATTTCTCGGATTGGGATACAAACCAAAAGTGACGGACCAATTAAACAAAGCGGCAGCCATTAACAGAGACAGTCTTCTCACATATAGAGATACCCAGAAAGTAGCCCGAGTGCCCCTAGTTGTCACCTACAACCCACAGCTGGAAATCCTACGAAGGATTGCCAAGGAGCTCCAACCTGTGCTACATAGGGACAACAGACTCAAGGACATATTTCCAGTCCCCCCTCTCCTTTCCTTTTGACAACCACCAAACCTGAGGCGTATTATTGTCCGGAGTGCCCTGAAGGCCCCAACTGAAAATGGCACCTCACCTTGCCTACAAAACAGGTGCATGACCTGCAAGCACATCCACACCGCTGACAGTGTACCTGTCCCACAGTCACAACAGGTGCATAGAATTAGGGGGACATTTTCCTGCAGGTCTTCCAATGTGGTGTACCTCATAATGTGTGTGCAATGTCCCACCACAGGCCTCTATGTGGGGGAAACAGGGCAGAGACTTAGTCAGCGAATGAACTCACATACAGTGCTGGCCAAAAGTATTGGCACACCTGCAATTCTGTCAGATAATACTCAATTTCTTCCAGAAAATGATTGCAATCACAAATGCTTTGGTAATAATGTCTTCATTTATTTTGCTTGCAATGAAAAAACACAAAAGAGAATGAAAAAAAAAGTCAAATCATTGATCATTTTACACAAAACTCCAAAAATGGGACAAAAGTATTGGCACCCTCAGCCTAATACTTGGCAGCACAACCTTTAGACAAAATAACTGCGAACAACCGCTTCCGGTAACCATCAATGAGTTTCTTACAATGCTCTGCTGGAATTTTAGACCATTCTTCTTTGGCAAATCTCTCCAGGTCCCTGAGATTTGAAGGGTGCCTTCTCCAAACTGCCATTTTGAGATCTCGCCACAGGTGTTCTATGGGATTCAGGTCTGGACTCATTGCTGGCCACTTTAGAAGTCTCCAGTGCTTTCTCTCAAACCATTTTCTAGTGCTTTTTGAAGTGTGTTTTGGGTCATTGTCCTGCAGGAAGACCCATGACCTCAGCTTTCTCACACTGGACCCTACATTATGCTGCAAAATTTTTTGGTAGTCTTCAGACTTCATAAAGCCATGCACACGGTCAAGCAGTCCAGTGCCAGAGGCAGCAAAGCAACCCCAAAACATCAGGGAACCTCCGCCATGTTTGACTGTAGGGACCGTGTTCTTTTCTTTGAAGGCCTCTTTTTTTTTCCTGTAAACTCTATGTTGATGCCTTTTCCCAAAAAGCTCTACTTTTGTCTCATCTGACCAGAGAACATTCTTCCAAAACGTTTTTGGCTTTCTCAGGTAAGTTTTGGCAAACTCCAGCCTGGCTTTTTTATGTCTCTGGGTCAGAAGTGGGGTCTTCCTGGGTATCTTACCATAGAGTCCCTTTTCATTCAGACTCCGACGGATAGTACGGGTTGACACTGTTGTACCCTCGGACTGCAGGGCAGCTAGAACTTGTTTGGATGTTAGTCGAGGTTCTTTAGCCACCATCCGCACAATCTTTAGTTGAAATCTCTCGTCAATTTTTCTTTTCCGTCCACATCTAGGGAGGTTAGCCACAGTGCCATGGGCTTTAAACTTCTTGATGACACTGCGCACGGTAGACACAGGAACATTCAGGTCTTTGGAGATGGACTTGTAGCCTTGAGATTGCTCATGCTTCCTCACAATTTTGCTTCAGACAGTTCTTTGGTCTTCTTTCTTTTCTCCATGCTCAATGTGGTACACACAAGGACACAGGACAGAGGTTGAGTCAACTTTAATCCATTTCAACTGGCTGCAAGTGTGATTTAGTTATTGCCACCACCTGTTATATGTCACAGGTAAGTAACAGGTGCTGTTAATTACACAAATTAGAGAAGCATCACATGATTTGTCAAAGGGTGCCAATACTTTTGTCCACCCCCTTTTTTATGTTTGGTGTGGAATTATAACCAATTTGGCTTTTTGACAATTCTTTTTGTGGTTTTCCATTGAAGAGAAATTAAATGAAGATATTATTACCAAAGCATTTGTGATTGCAATCATTTTCTGGAAGAAATTGAGTATTATCTGACAGAATTTCAGGGGTGCCAATACTTTTGGTCAGCACTGTAGATCCAATATTAATAACAGCAGAACAGATCTCCCAGTGGCCGCACATTTCTCCGGAGAAAACCACTCTACTGAAGATTTGCGGGTTGTGGTTTTAATGGGACATTTTAAGACACAGGAGGAGAGGAAACAATGGGAGTACAAGTTTATGCAAAAATTTCAAACTGCAATTTGGACTTAATATTCATGCCAGCTTCATGTCACACTATGTATGAACTGTGAGGGTCACAAATCACCTCCTGATAACAAACAGGTAACAGATCCCTCTGTCAGGCACCACAACTTTCCAGATTGTTTTTTGACCTGTTGTAAATAACTTCTCTACTTAGATTGCATTTTGTTTTGGTTTTTTAAGGACTCTAAAATCCTTTGAAGACCATGTGTATAGGGTATATAAATAATCTGTGAATTTTCAGTACTTGTATAACACCATGTCTGAAGAAGAGAGCTAGACTCTTGAAAGCTTACTTATCAAATATACTCAGTTAGCCTCTAAATGGTATCGCCTGATTTCTTCACTCTTCCACTACTTTCAATGGCTAACACGGTACAACATTATACTACTATCAATTTCTAGTATTACACCATGTCTGAAGAAGAGAGCTAGCACTCTCGAAAGCTTACTTATCAAATATACTCAGTTAGCCTCTAAAAGGTATCGTCTGATTTCTTCACTCTTAGGTAGTTAGGAATGTGAGAGGAGGGAAGTATAAATTCCTCTTGTATAATCAAGAAGGATTTATGTCCAGAGACAGTATGCAAGTGTGATAGATGCTAGATAGCTCTCCATCTCCTGCCTACTTAATCAGATAGGGACAGCAGCTCAAGGAAAACTCTACAGTGCCGTAATGGAGAACGAGAACAAACACCTTATCATCCAACTGCCACACTAGTGTGGGATCGAGAATAAATGCAGGTTGGAAAAGTGTGTTGGATACTATAGAATAGGAGATTGATGAACATAAACTGAACTAAATGGAGATTTTGCAAGTGTCTGAATTCTCGTCTACACCCCCATTTAGTCAAAGGAGCAGGTTGGCCTACCACATAGTACTTATGAAAATCAAGGAGTGATATCACTTCCTCATCCCCTGAAGCATACAGACCAATGTACTCCGGATATGTTTTGCAATTGTCTTGGTAGATAAACCAGAGATTGTTATAGGATTTATAATACAGTATTTTAGGCAAAAGCGTCATTTTGGCAGAAGTTTATTCCATCGGCTGATCTTTGCCTATAATGAAGGGAAGATATTAATAATAATAATAATAATAATAATAATAATAGTCCTTTAATAGTCCCACCATGGGGAAATTCAGTGGAATTCAATTCCATGTGATCTGCCCAGTCCAGCTTATTATTAAGGAGCATACCTAGGTACTTATAGGTGTTCACAATCTCGATGCCTGTCCCAAGGATGTCCACTGGTTTAGGAGGGCATCTGCATTTATGGAAGTCCACCACCATCTCCTTGGTCTTCCCGTGTTAATCTTCAGGTTGGTTCCACTGGCACCAGTCCACAAAATCCCAGTTCAGTTCCTTGTACACCCTGTCATCATCGTCTGTGATGAGGCCTACTATTGCAGAGTTGTCAGAATACTTCTGTAGGTAGCAGCTAGATGAGTTGCACCTAAAATCTGCAGTGTACAGTGTGAAGAGGAAAGGGGCAAGAACTGTACCCTGAGGTGCCTGCGTATTACACAGAGTCCGGGGATCTCAAGTATTGAGGTCAGATTTGTGAGGTAATCTAGGATCCAGTTGGAGAGGTGGTGGTCCACTCCAGCAAGGCCCAGGTTGTCTTCCAGTAGCCCTGGCTGTATGGTGTTAAAAGCACTGAAGAAATAAAAAAACATTATTCTCACCGTGTTCCCTGGTTTCTCCAGGTGAGAAAGAGCCCTGTGCAGAAGGTGGATGATGGCATCATCTACCCCAATACCCGACCGATAAGCAAACTGGAGAGGGTCCATAGCGGGGCACACTAGAGGCAGAGATGTGTGAGAACCAATCTCTCTAAGATCTTCATCAAGTGGGATGTCAATGCTAAAGGTCTGTAGTCATTGAGGTCCATAGGGTGAGGTTTCTTTGGAACTGGTACCACACAAGAAGAATTTCATAATTCAGGGACTATTTCCTGCTTCAGGCTCATATTAAACATATATGTAATTATACTACACAGCTGATCCCCACAAGTTTTAATTAGCCTTGCACTGATGTCATCTAGCACTGCGGCTTTCCTTGCCTTGATCTTTTTCATCTCCTTCCTGTCCTGGGCACGTGTGAAGGTCAGACTGTGGTCAGATAAAGACAGATTTCTGGATTTACTGGTCTGGTGGGAAATAGCCACATGGGGTGAAGTCATTGTGGTAGGGGGAACTGAAGGTAATGCTGGGGTGGGAGGAGCTGGTGTGTGATCAAATCTATTGAAGAATAGGTTTAGTTAAGGTCAATAAAGTCCAATACTGACCTAAACACCGGTATCCCAAGATACAGCCACTGCAAGTGGCACTGAGACATCTAGGGTGAGGATGTGGGACTAACAGTAAGATGCAACACATGACCAAAGTCTGGAAGGTAGTATGCAGGCACTCCTTGAGATCCAGAAGGTATAACATTTTATCAACGTAGTACATTATTATTATCTCCCGGACAGGTAGGGTAACAAAGCCCCTAATACAAGGTTCTTGTCTGAAATGAGCAGCCAAGTACTCCAATGCGAAACAGCATGGTACATCTAAAAGTTCTGGGGCTGAATGATAGAATCTAGAGAAAACTAGTATTTAGATTAGTTAGATTAGATTAGTATTTCCAAAAGCAAGATTGTGGCATCATCTATTTGCAAGAGACCCATGTGTTCGGTGATAGACTCATATCCTAAACAGACTATGGATTGCCTGGGCTTAGCACTCCATGTTTACTAATTCTTCCAGGAGATTATCTGTCTTTCTTTTTAATTAAAGGTATTCACTATCTAAAACTCTATCTATCTAGCTATCTATCTATCTATCTATCTATCTATCTATCTTCTTCAGAAGATAGATAGTGTGAGAAGGTGACAGGCAGAGTGCTGGAGTCCTGGTATATCTCCCCCAGATTTCTGACATACAGTGGGGGAAAAAAGTATTTAGTCAGCCAACAATTGTGTAAGTTCTCCCACTTAAAAAGATGAGAAAGGCCTATAATTGACATCATAGGTAGACCTCAACTATGAGAGACAAAATGAGAAAACAAATCCAGAAAATCACATTGTCTGATTTTTAAAGAATTTATTTGCAAATTATGGTGGAAAATAAGTATTTGGTCACCTACAAACAAGCAAGATTTCTGGCTTTCACAGACCTGTAACTTCTTCTTTAAGAGGCTCCTCTGTCTGTGGAAGGACACCGGAAACAAAATTGTAGACCTGCATCAGGCTGGGAAGACTGAATCTGCAATAGGCAAGCAGCTTGGTGTGAAGAAATCAACTGTGAGAGCAATAATTAGAAAATGGAAGACATACAAGACCACCCTCAATCAGGGACTCCACGCAAGATCTCACCCTGTGGGGTCAAAATGATCACAAGAACAGTGAGCAAAAATCCCAGAACCACACGGGTGACCTAGTGAATGACCTGCAGAAAGCTGGGACTAATGTAACAAAGGCTACCATCAGTAACACACTATGCCGCCAGGGACTCAGATCCTGCAATGCCAGACGTGTCCCCCTGCTTAAGCCAGTAGATATCCGGGCCTGTTTGAAGTTTGCTAGAGAGCATTTGGATGTTCCAGAAGAGTACTGGGAGAATGTCATATGGTCAGATGAAACCAAACTAGAACTGTTTGGCAGAAACACAACTCGTCATGTTTGGAGGAGAGTGAATGCTGAGTTGCATCCAAAGAACACCGTACCTACTGTGAAGCATGGGGATGGCAACATCATGCTTTGGGGCTGTTTCTCTGCAAAGGGACCAGGACGACTGATCCGTGTACATGAAAGAATGAATGGGGCCATGTATCGTGAGATTTTGAGTGCAAACCTCCTTCCGCCAGCAAAGGCATTGAAGATGAAATGTGGCTGGGTCTTTCAGCATGACAATGATCCCAAGGACACCGCCAGGGCAACGAAGGAGTGGCTTCGTAAGAAACATTTCAAGGTCCTGGAGTGACCTATCCAGTCTCCAGATCTCAACCCCATAGAAAACCTTTGGAGAGAGTTGAAAGTCTATGTTGCCCAGCGACAGCCCCTAAACATCACTGCTCTAAAGGAGATCTGCATGGAGGAATGGGCCAACATACCAGCAACAGTGTGTGCCAACCTTATGAAGACTTACAGAAAACCTTTGACCTCTGTCATTGCCAACAAAGGATATATAACAAAGTGTTGAGATGAACTCTTGTTATTGACCAAATACTTATTTTCCAGCATAATTTGCAAATAAATTCTTTAAAAATCAGACAATGTGATTTTCTGGATTTGTTTTCTCATTTTGACTCTCATAGTTGAGATCTACCTATGATGTCAATTACAAGCCTCTCTCATCTTTTTAAGTGGGAGAACAATTGGTGGCTGACTAAATACTTTTTTTTCCCCACTGTATGTGTGGTGCAGTGCAGGTCTTGAATAGGCCTCAGCCCAGGTGTAGGTCCCAGTCTCATTATTGGGCCATAAAAGGCTGCAGAGCCTGCACTTCAGGGCAGATCCTGGGAGTGAGAGGAGGCGTCTGGGTCTGTCCTGAAAACATAGAGAGTCTGGTGTTTTTTTTTTTAAATAAACCTGTTTGCACCAGACTTTTGTGTCCCTGTCTCTGACTGGTTGGGCCCGCACCACTGCTGCTACCGAGCTACCGCCCCCACGATAGATAGATAGATAGATAGATAGATAGATAGATAGATAGATAGATAGATAATGTTTGTGTGTGTTTATCATTTGAAATAGTATACCCCTTCTTATAAACAGATGCCATATAGCAAAAATGGTAATTATTCAGATTTTTACAGTGAAACAGGAATGAATGGAGTGAAACTCAGACTACAAGACAAATCTGTTTCACATTAATGGCATAATAAATAAAAAAATAAAAATTATCTGCTTGTAATTCTGCTTGTAAGGAAACCATATGTTTCACACTGTAATTAAAGGATTAATTTTATTCTTTCAAGTAAATAATTTGATGTGAGACAAAGTTGAGGTTTGTCTCTTCTTTTAAATTATAGCCTATTTAATGTGCTGGTGGATTAATCAGATTTTATATGAAAAGGAATTACTGTATTTGTCATAAATTCCCCCAAGGTGTTTTTTCTTTTAACTACCGAAGGTATTGTTTGATACTAAACATAAAGGATTACATGAAGGTGACAGGGTAGGTAGCCTACATCTGTCAGGTGTTCCTGAACAAGTTCCAGGAAAGGTTATTGAGTAACACTTGGGGCACATTTCTTTGAAAATCAATCCATTAATAAAGGTGCAGCTGTCTATCTATCTATCTATCTATCTATCTATCTATCTATCTATCTATCTTTCTATCTACAGTCATGGCCAAAAGTTTTGAGAATGATACAAATATTAATTTTTACAAAGTCTACTGCTTCAGTTTTTCTAATGGCAATTTGCATATACTCCAGAATGTTATAAAGAGTGATCAGCTTAACAGCAATTACTTGCAATGTCAATATTTGCCTAGAAAATGAACTTTATCCCCCAAAACACATTTCAACATCATTGCAGCCCTGCCTTAAAAGGACCACCTAACATCGTTTCAGTGATTGCTCCATTAACACAGGTGTGGGTGTTGATGAGGACAGGGCTGGAGATCAATCTGTCATGATTAAGTAAGAATGACACCACTGGACACTTTAAAAGGAGGCTGGTGCTTGCCATCATTGTTTCTCTTCTGTTAACCATGGTTATCTCTAAAGAAACACGTGCAGTCATCATTGCACTGCACAAAAATGGCCTAACTGGGAAGAGTATTGCAGCTAGAAAGATTGCACCTCAGTCAACAATCTATCGCATCATCAAGAACTTCAAGGAGAGAGGTACCATTGGTGCCAAAAAGGCTCCAGGGCGCCCAAGAAAGACCAGCAAGCGGCAGGACCGTCTCTTAAAAGTGTTTCAGCTGTGGGGTCGGGCTACCAGCAGTGCAGAGCTTGCTGAGGAATGGCAGCTGGCAGGTGTGAGTGCATCTGCACGCACTGTGAGGCGGAGACTCTTGGAGCAAGGCCTGGTCTCAACGAGGGCAGCAAAGAAGCCACTTCTCTCCAGAAAAAACATCAGGGACAGACTGATATTCTGCAAAAGGTACAGGGAGTGGACTGCTGAGGACTGGGGTAAAGTCATTTTCTCTGATGAATCCCCTTTTCGATTGTTTGGAACATCTGGAAAACAGCTTATTCGGAGAAGAAGAGGTGAGCGCTACCACCAGTCTTGTCTCATGCCAACTGTAAGGCATCCTGAAACCATTCATGTGTGGGGTTGCTTCTCAGCCAAGGGAATAGGCTCTCTCACAGTCTTGCCTAAAAACACAGCCATGAATAAAGAATGGTACCAGAATGTCCTCCAAGAGCAACTTCTCCCAACCGTCCAAGAGCAGTTTGGCGCTCAACAATGCCTTTTCCAGCATGATGGAGCACCTTGCCATAAAGCAAAGGTGATAACTAAATGGCTCAGGGAACAAAACATAGAGATTCTGGGTCCATGGCCTGGAAACTCCCCAGATCTTAATCCCATTGAGAACATGTGGTCAATCATCAAGAGACGGGTGGACAAACAAAAACCAACAAATTCAGACAAAATTAAAGCATTGATTCTGCAAGAATGGACTGCTATCAGTCAGGATTTGGTCCAGAAGTTGATTGAGAGCATGCCAGGGAGAATTGCAGAGGTCCTGAAGAAGAAGGGTCAACACTGCAAATATTGACTTGCTGCATTAACTCATTCTAACTGTCAATATAAGCTTCTGTTACTCATAATATGAATGCAATTATATTTCTGTATGTGATAAAAACATCTGACAAACACACATAAAAACCAGAGGGCAGCAGATCATGTGAAAATATAATATTTGTGTCATTCTCAAAACTTTTGGCCATGACTGTATTCATCTATCTATCAATCTCTTAATATGAAACAAGTACATAAATATATCGTAAAAAAATATTAAGTATTTTTATTTTTTGTTACTGTTTTAATCTCAGACACCACTGGACATTTTTTTTCTAGGCCTGTTAGATTTTTACAACTGTCTGTTTCATACATCTAAATGAGGTTGTTTCTGCAGCAACAACATATATTTTTATAAACCTCATTCAGATCTATGGAACAGTCATATCTGCTGTATATCAGTATACCATAATAGGATAATATTGCGGTGGTATTGTGGTATTTAGATCAATACCTAGGTTTTACTTACTTACAAAAAAAATTTAAAACAATACTAATACAGTAATACCTCGTACATTTGCGAGGTTACGTTCCAGAGCCGGTCGCGGATCGCGAGGATTCGCGAATGTTTGGTACGAGCGCTTACAAGCGCTTACAATGCTAATTGATGCCAATTACTACAGTTTAACCCCTAAATATTAATAAACTTAACCCTACAGTATTGTACAGTACTGTATACCAATACATTCATTCATTTTTCTTTTCCACGCACAGTAAAATGAAACCAATTACTGGGTACTGTACTGTACATAATGAACGGGACGCTACTACCCAATAGCGAAGGTTTTTTTTTTTTTTTTAATTTCGCAGATCTGTAAAAAAACAGCAAAAGCCTTATACTGTATGTTAGGTTCCAATAAAAATATTATGAATCTGTGAATTCGCAAATTCGGAAATGCGAATGTATGAAGTATTATATGTCCAATTACAAATTTGGAGTCTCACAATACCACCAATTAATATTATTCGGATTTCCTCTATTCTTCCACCATAAAATGGACATTTACATTATTACAACTATTATACTTACTGAGACTGACGTTGAATCCAAATTTATTATCATATTAGCAATGCAATATGATAAGAACACTATTCATGTAACAAAATGTACGTAAATTTCATAGTTTTTGGACTTCCCTTAGATTTATGGTTGGAGATTATTCTTATACTGGATTGAATCATTGGAATGGATAAAGATGCATCTGATTTATCATCCACCATTTAGCTTGGTTAGTTAAAATGTATAGGAGAAAAACAATAGGGGGCATTAATCAAGAACACATCCAAAGGGTAATCAAAATAATAATAATAATAATAATAATAATAATAATAATAATAATACATTTTATTTATATAGCGCCAACATATTCCGCAGCACTGTACAACTTGTAGGGTTCAAGTACTGACAAAAAAGATACATTGCAAAGAAATAGTCAATTCACACACTGGGACTGAGGATCCTGCTCACAAGAGCTTACAATCTATGAGGTAGAGGGGATGGCACAAGAGGTAGCAGGGGCAGCAACAAATGTAGCATTGTTTATACAATGGTCAGACAATTTTGTAATACATATATAAGCTGTATGAGCCATCACCAGTCGTGTCCTTTAACATGCAGATGGTGCCTGGACATATAAAGCTAGTCTGATACGGCACCATATCCTGTGAGGTAATGTTGAAGCATAAACAGAGGAGGGTATGTTTTAGGGATTCTAACTATGGAAGGGTTTACATTAGGAGTTGTGATAGGCCTGTCTGAAAAGATGTGTCTTTAGATTACTCTTAAAGCTGTGGAAATTGGGGATTAATCTGATAGTCTGGGATAGAGCATTCCAGAGAAGTGGTGAAACTCGGGAGAAGTCTTGTATATGAGCGTGGGAGGTTCTGATAATAGAGGATGTTAGTCTTAGGTCATTGAGTGAACGGAGAGTACGGGTTGGGCGATAGACAGAGATGAGGGAGGAAATGTAGGGAGGTGCAGCACTATGGAGAGCCTTGTGAATGAGGGTGATAAGTTTATATTGTATTCTGTATTGAATAGGCAGCCAATGTAGTGACCGGCACAGACCGGAGGCATCGCTGTAGCGTCTAGACTGATAGATGAGCCTGGCTGCCGCATTCAGAATAGATTGTAGAGGGGAGAGTTTAGTAAGGGGAAGACCGATTAGTAAGGAGTTACAGTAGTCAAGGTGAGAGTGAATCAGGGCAACAATAAGTGTCTTTAGTGTATTTGTGGTAAGGAAAGGGTGGATTCTGGAGATGTTTTTTGAGGTGGAGATGACAAGAGTGTGCGAGTGATTGGATATGGGGGGTGAAGTAAAGGTCTGAGTCAAACAAAACCCCAAGGCAGCGGGCATACTGCCTAGGAGTTATTGTAAGGCCGGAGACTGCAATGGAGATATCAGGAACAGATCTATTAGATGGTGGAAACAGCAGTAGTTCAGTCTTTGAGAGATTCAGTTTCAAATAGAGCGAAGACATGATATTAGAGACAGCAGAGAGACAGTCACTGGTGTTCTGTATTAGTGCAGAGGTGATGTCACGGGATGACGTATATAATTGGGTGTCATCAGCATAAAGATGGTACCAGAAGCCAAATCTAGTGATGGTTTGTCCAATGGGTGCTGTGTAGAGGGAGAAGAGCAGGGGACCTAGGACCGAGCCCTGAGGAACACCAACAGCAAGGGAAAGAGGGGAAGAAACAGAGCCTGCAAATGATACACAGAAAGTGTGGTCAGAGAGATAAGAGGAGAACCAGGAGAGAGCGGGGTCTGTGATGCCGACAGAGTGGACCATAGTGAGGAGGAGTTGATGGTCAACAGTGTCAAATGCTGCTGAGAGATCTAGAAGAATAACAAGAGAGAAGTCACCTTTGGATTTAGCCGTCAGGAGATCATTGGAGACTTTTGCGAGGGCCATTTCAGTAGAGTGCAGAGTGCGGAAGCCAGATTGTAAGGGGTCAAGAAGAGAGTTAGCAGAAAGATAGCGGATTAAACAAGAATAGACCAAGCGTTCCAAGATTTTGGAGATAAAAGGAAGGTTAGAGACAGGTCGATAGTTAGCAGCACAGGACGGGTCAAGGGAGGATTTCTTCAGTAGTGGGGTTATGATAGCATGTTTGAAAGAGGAAGGGAAAATTCCAGAAGAGAGAGAGAGGTTAAATATTTTAGTACGGTAAGTCGTGACGGCAGGCGACAGAGACTGGAGAAGGTGTGAGGGGAAAGGGTCACTACTGCAGGTCGTAGGGCGAGAAGAGGAAAGTAGCTGAGATACTTCCTCCTCTGTAACAGGTTCAAAAGATGAGAATGAACAGTCTGAAGTGCGGCTGGTGAGGGGGTCAATGCCACCTGGGGATTGGGCAGTTATTTCCTGATGGATGTTATCAATTTTATCATGGAAATAAGAGGCCAGGTCATCTGCGCCAAGGTCTGTGAATGGCATCTGCACCTTAGGGGTAAGTAAGGAATGAAAAGTTTCAAATAGCCTTTTGGGTTACAGGAGAGATAAGAGATGAGAGTGGTTAAATAGGCTTGTTTGGCTAGGTGAAGGGCAGAATTATAGGTTTTAAGCATAAATTTAAAGTGGAGGAAGTCTGCAGGTGTTCGTGATTTTCTCCACAGACGTTCAGCACACCTAGAGCACCGCTGAAGAAAACGTGTCTGTAGTGTGTGCCAGGGTTGCTGCCTCCTGTGTCAAAATAATGAAGTATAATAATATATAACTTTTATTAAATGCTATTAAAAAGATACTGTAAATGTTAATATTAAAAAACACATGGGACATACCCTAGGCGTGACCACAATTGTGACTGCAAAGACCATAAATACAGGCACAGTAGTTACAGACATGGAGGTCTGTAAATAAAGAAAATTAACTGTGGGGCTTACCGTGAGATATTGAGTTTTACCTGCAAAGGTCCCAGAGGTCTGAAGGTCTGAAAGGGAGGTCTTGAAGCTGGGTATGTACAGAAGGGAGTAGGATACACTAATTCTAGCCCAATATATATTTAGAAACAAAGGGTAAGGTGGTGATCACTGTCCCTAATAGTCCCTATGTAAAATGGGCTAGTGAACCCTACATTTCTATCTCGGAGTCACTACCCTAGGTAGCATATGGTCCCAACCGAAATGTGTCCCTGTACAAAATGCACCCTAAATGCCCCTACCTGTGAGATAGAACTAAGGAAAAAAAATACATACAAAGCATTGAAAAAACAACATATGCAAATCATAGGATATTCATGAGCCCGACATGCGTGTTTCATTTATGAATCAATAAACTCAACAGAGGAATGAACAAGTCCATGATATCAAGCTTATCAAATAAAATGTATGCATATACCCAAAAAAGAGGGATTCCTACTACAGCAAAAACACTAGCCAGCAAATAGCAGCCAAACAGACATACAAGCACCTGTATGCACTCCTATAGCAAAGCCTGTGTTAAAGCCTGCAGCAAATGACTCACTCACAGTAGCCTAGACAAAAAGATACTACACAGGAGATAGGTAACAAGTTAACAACCTACCCTCAACATACAGCGGTGTTATTTCTGTCTTGGTGATATGCCAGAGACAACTTAAATGGTTTTGCCACATGCTCCCTAATATAGTCAGCTGCCCGGGTGTTTCAAAGAACAACACTTCAGGTGCAGGATTTTTGAAAACAGGCCTTGATATGGAACAATGGCTTAATGAATTGACAGATACAGTGTGTGAAGGATCTTGTCTTAACAGAAACCGCTTCTGGCCTACCTGAGATCGCTTCGATTACCTCACACCCACTTTCCGTGAATGTAGGTCCAACAGAGGATAACACGGAAGACGGGCCTTCTAAATTTTATATATTTATTAACCCCTAAATGGGTCGACACTAGACACTTAACACATAAATAGAATACATGCAGCGATTAACAAGCAGATACAAGTGAAAACAGCATAACACGGTACATAAAATAAAAATGGAAATAACAGAAAGAAAAGAATATATATTACCAACACCAGCTTGTGATGGTTTCTCTGGCCTCCAGGTGTTGAGCCAGGGCACTTATCGTATGAACGTCCAGTAGCAGATCATCCTAGCAGAGCAAAATGGCAGAAGACCTTCTGGAACAAGTAGTTAGTCCATTTCTCTGAGCCCATGTGGCAGGCTCAGGGCACAGTCTTGGGCAAAGCATGTGTTGCTTACATGCGGTTACGCCTCGTTTAGGTTCATAGCAGGGCCTCAAGCCTAGCTGCTTAGGCCGCATGTCAACCACATGGTCATCACATGGTTGCCTTCCCCCACAGCTCCCCTCCAGGAAGCGTGCATCACCAAATTCACAGGACAACAGAGACTGATTCAGCCTGGGCGGAGCCCTTTTGTCTCCCCTGGTCTCCTCCCTGAGTGAGGTCACCAGGGGGAGAAGCCCCGACCCCTCTCTACATCTCTTAGAATTAATTTCCAGTATAAGTATTTGCCGGATGTTTATAGAGTCGGGAAAGATCCCCAATACATAGACTCCAAGCTTGACACTCCATCTCCCTTTGGGTAAGGAGATCAGTGCCTGGACCTTTCCTGGGCTTTGAACTGTGACATGTGTATATTCTGAGCGTGCGCCCTGACCTGATGCTTCTGGGGAATTTATCGGGGCGACTGTAAGATGTTCCCCAGGCTAGATATTGACATAAAACCATAAGCCCTTTGAACTAACAATGGCGCCAGTGTGTCTATCAGTGATATGAGGATAGTTCATACAACACTTCCTGTCTAAATGAACCCCCGCTGGGTTAATGAGGGTTACAGTCTTATGCAGATGAAGGCTTTTGACCAAATGGCTGATTGCTTCAGGGACAGGACAATAGTAGTCTAACCACATTCCATTTGCCCCACTAGCCGTGATCCTAGGCCCCAACCCCCACTGTGCAGTGATATAGACCAATATTGATGTCATAAGACCATACCTGCACTTAATATCATTACACAGTGCCTTGCAAAAGTATTCGGCCCCCTTGAACTGTTCAACCTTTTGCCACATTTCAGGCTTCAAACATAAAGATATAAAATTTTAATTTTTTGGTGAAGAATCAACAACAAGTGGGACACAATTGTGAAGTGGAACGAAATTTATTGGATATTTTAAACTTTTGTAAAAAAATAAAAAACTGAAAAGTGGGGCGTGGAATATTATTCAGCCCCTTTACTTTCAGTGCAGCAAACTCAATCCAGAAGTTCAGTGAGGATCTCTGAATGATCCAATGTTGTCCTAAATGACTGATGATGATAAATATAATCCACCTGTGTGTAATCAAGTCTCCATATAAATGCACCAGCTCTGTGATAGTCTCAGGGTTCTGTTTAAAGCACAAAGAGCATCATGAAGACCAAGGAACACACCAGGCAGGTCCGTGATACTGTTTTGGAGAAGTTTAAAGCCGGATTTGGATACAAAAAGATTTCTCAAACTTTAAACATCCCAAGGAGCACTGTGCAAGTGATCATATTGAAATGGAAGGAGTATTAGACCACTGCAAATCTACCAAGACCTGGACGTCCCTCTAAACTTTCATGTCAAACAAGGAGAAGGCTGATCAGAGATGCAGCCAAGAGGCCCATGATCACTCTGGATGAACTGCAGAGATCTACAGCTGAGGTGGGAGAGTCTGTCCATAGGACAACAATCAGTCGTACACTGCACAAATCTGGCCTTTATGGAAGAGTGGCAAGAAGAAAGCCATTTCTCAAAGATATCCATAAAAAGTCTCGTTTAAAGTTTGCCACAAGCCACCTGGGAGACACACCAAACATGTGGAAGAAGGTGCTCTAGTCAGATGAAACCAAAATCGAACTTTTTGGCCACAATACAAAACAATATGTTTGGCATAAAAGCAACACAGCTCATCACCCTGAACACACCATCTCCACTGTCAAACATGGTGGTGGCAGCATCATGGTTTGGGCCTGCTTTTCTTCAGCAGGGACAGGGAAGATGGTTAAAATTGATGGGAAGATGGATGGAGCCAAATACAGGACCATTCTGGAAGAACACCTGTTGGAGTCTGCAAAAGACCTGAGACTGGGACGGAGATTTATCTTCCAACAAGACAATGATCCCAAACATAAAGCAAAATCTACAATGGAATGGTTCACAAATAAATGTATCCAGGTGTTAGAACGGCCAAATCAAAGTCCAGACCTGAATCCAATCGAGAATCTGTGGAAAGAGCTGAAAACTGCTGTTCACAAACGCTCTCCATCCAACCTCACTGAACTCGAGCTGTTTTCCAAGGAAGAATGGGCAAGAATTTCAGTCTCTTGATGTGAAAAACTGATAGAGACATACCCCAAGCGACTTGCAGCTGTAATCGCAGCAAAAGGTGGTGCTACAAAGTATAAACTTAAGAGGGCCAAATGATTTGGCACGCCCCGCTTTTCAGTTTTTTATTTTTTACAAAAGTTTAAAATATCCAATAAATTTCGTTCCACTTCACGATTGTGTCCCACTTGTTGTTGATTCTTCACCAAAAAAATTAAAATTTTATATCCTTATGTTTGAAGCCTGAAATGTGGCAAAAGGTTGAAAAGTTCAAGGGGTCTGAATACTTTCGCAAGGCACTGTATTTTTTCAGACAAAACATACATACAACAGTGTTATACACCTACTTTTAAGGGAGCATTCAGAAAGTTAACCTTGGTCTATAAAGAACAAATTAGTGCCTGGTGGGAGGTGCATAGCCTGGACTAGTGGCATAACGATCATGGTCGCAGGGAATGTGACCGCGACCGACATGATCGTTATGCCATCTGGAAATGGCCGGGGCCCCGGACCACCATGATAGTGGTCGGGGAAAGCCTTGTTCCCCAACTGCTATACATATTGTTAAAGGAAAGGGGCCTGACTGGGTCTCTTTCCATTAAATGCCAGCCAGGGGAGAAGTATAAAAATAAAAAAATACTTACTCATCTGTCCTGGGCTGAGCATCCGCTCCGGCGCTCTTCCTGCGGTAGATGCTAAATCCAAGTGGGCTAAAGGACCTTTGATGACGTCATGACTATGTGATCAGACTCTTGTGTGGGCGCAGCTATTCTGGATTGTACGGGACATGGGGATGTTGGGGGCAGAGACTGATGGAAGGAGGAGATAGGAGAACATGTGTGAGCAAGAGGGGTATATGAGGGTGTAGGCTGTGTGTGAGCAAGAGGGGGGAATGGCGGTTCAGGCTCTGGGGGGGGCACTGTGAGCATATAATTCTGTGTGGGTGCCACTGGTGAACACATAATACTGTGTGGGGGCCACTGTGGAGAATATAATACTGTGTGGGGGCCACAGTGGAGCACGTAATACTGTTTGGGGGCCACTGTGGCGCACATAATACTGTTTGAATAACTTTGTTAGAAGCATGTGATGCTTGTTGAAACAGGTGGCAAGTAACAGGTGTGGCAATATAAAAATTACACCTGAAACCAGATAAAAAGGAGAGAAGTTGACTCAATATTTGTATTGTGTGTTTATACTAAGCATGGAGAAAGGAAAGAGGAGAAGAGAACTGTCTGAGGAATTAAGAACCAAAATTTTCCAAAAATATCAACAATCTCAAAGTCCATCTCCAGAGATCTTCATGTTCCTTTGTCCACAGTGCGCAACATAATCAAGAAGTTTACAACCCATGACACTGTAACTAATTTCCTTGGACGAGGACGGAAGAGAAAAAGTTATGAAAGGTTGCGACGCAGGATAGTCCGGATGGTGGATAAGCAGTCCCAATCAAGTTCCAAAGAAATTCAAGCTGTCCTGCAGGCTCAGGGTGCATCAGTGTCAGCACAAACTATCCGTTGACAATTGAATGGAATGAAACGCTATGACTGGAGACCCAGGAGGATCCCACTGATGACACATAGACATAAAAAAGCTAAACTGCAGTTTGCCAAAATGTATGTGAGTAAGCAACAGTCCTTATGGGAAAACATCTTGTGGACAGATGAGACCAAGATAGAAATTTTTGGTAAAGCACATCATTCTACTGTTTACTGAAAACAGAATGAGGCCTACAAAAAAAAGAACACAGTACCAACAGTCAAATATGGTCGAGGTTCTAAGATGTTTTAGGGTTGTTTTGCTGCCTCTGGCACTGGGTACCTTGACTGTGTGCTAGGTATCATGAAATCTGAAGATTACCAAAGGATCTTGGTTCGCAATGTAAGGGCCAGTGTCAAAAAGCTGGGTTTGTATCCTAGGTCATGGGTCTTCCAGCAGGACAATGACCCCAAACATACTTCAAAAAGCACTCAGAAATGGATAGATACAAAGCGCTGGAGAGTTCTGAAGTGGCCTACAATGAGTCCTGATCTAAATCCCATTTAAAACATGTTTAGAGGTTTTGTGTGAAATTATATACGTAATTTTTTACTTTTTTTTCTCAGTTTTTTGTGTTGTTCCAATACAAAGGAAATAAACATGTGTACAACAAAACATGTGTAATTGCAATAATTTTCTGGGAGATTTACTTTATTTTCTGGAAAAATTTCAGGGGTGCCAACACTTATGGCCATGACTGCAGGTCTGCAAAGCTCATAGTGGCTGTTTCTCTAAGCTAGCACATCTGTTGCTTTCATACAAATACATCCAGTCGGTCTTTCCAATGTTATACCAATAGGGGACCTATTGTGCACATGCGCTGGTTACTACTATTGAACCAATGTCAGGCTCACTTTCAGTTTCATCTTGTGCATGCACAAGCGGACTCGGCTTGTGCATGCGTGATAATAAGGATACTGGCACCACATTAGTGCGCAGGCATGCTCTCCAGTAAGTAGGCAGTGCACTCAGATGTGGTGTTCTTTGAAACACCTGGGCAGCTGACTATATTAGGGAGCATGTGGCAGCACCATTTAAGTTGTCTCTGGCACACCATCAGGACAATTCATAACACCACTGTATGTTGGAGGGGGAGGTTGTTAACTTATTACCTATTCCCTGTGTAGTATCTCCTTGTCCAGCTACTGTAAATGAGTCATTTGCTGCAGGCTTTAACATAGGATTTGCTATAGGAGTGCATAGAGGTGCTTGCTAAACATGCTAAATAGGTCTGTTTGGCTGTTATTTGCTGTCTATAATGTTTTTGCTGTAGTAGGAATCCCTCTTTTTGGATATATGCATACATTTTATTTGATACGTTTATTGATTTATAAACAAAACACGCATGTCGGGCTCATGAATATCCTATGATTTGCATATGTCGTTTTTCCTGTCTCACAGGTAGGGGGGCATTTTGAGTATATTTTATACAGGGACAGGTTCTGGTTGGGGCCATATGCAGGGCCGGTTTTAGACAAAGTGGGGCCCTGGGCAAAAATTAAAAGCGGGGCCCCAAATGCTGATATGCAAACAACACCATCGTCTTCCAGTGACAACCCATATAATAACGCCTCCTTTCTGCCAACAAAAAAGTAATAACAAGCCCTATTTTACCACACACAATTCAAATGAGCACCTTTGTACCACCTATTAGATTTTTGCACCCAGTCATCAGTTATTATAGCGCCTCCTTATAAATAATAGTCCCTGCTTATAAATAATCTTACACCTTTATTAATGATAGCTCCCTTATAAATGATAAATAGTGCCCTGTATCAGTAATATCCCCCCTTATCAGTAACAGTCACCCCGTAAAAATAATACTGCTCCCTTAAAAATAATAGCCCCCTCATAAATAATAGTTACCCTTATAAATAATAGTCCCCATTATCACTAATAGCCCCCTTTATAAATAAGCCCACTTAACAATTATACCCCCATAATAAATAGTTCCCCTCTTATAAATAATAGCCCCCTCATACTTAAGTTTCCCAATTATATATAGCAACCCACCCTTATATATAATAGTTCTCCGTTATACAGTGTCGGACTGAAGGGCCTTAGGCCCACCAGAGGATCTTGTTCTGGAGCCCCACCCAACAGCTTCCTGCTAATAGCCTACACCACGGCTCCTTCACTGAAGTCTTACATATGTGCTGACTATCTGGTGTTACTGAGTATGTTCCCCGTATTTTCAGCCCCTATAGTACTGTGCAGGCCCCAATAACTCCATGGCCAGTTCATGCACAGTACTGTATGGGGAATGACATGGCCATGGAGCACTACACATATGTGCAAGATTATAGTGAGGGAGCTGTGATGCAGACATAGCACACAGGGCTGCCAGCAGGAATTATGAGCCCCCCCCCCACAGTATAATGCTCTACATGGTATATAATGCTCCACAGTATAAAATGCTCCCCTGAGCCCTCCAGTTTCCCCACATGGCATATAATGCTCAACAGTGACCCCACACAGTATAAAATGCTCCCCTGAGTCCCCCATTGTGGTCCCACATGGTTTGTAAGGCTCCACACAGTATAATACTCCACAGTGGCCCACAAAGTATACTACCCCTTAGTGGCCCCAGACAGTACAATATGCTCCCCAGCAGCCCCACACAATATAATATGCTCCATACAGTATAATATGCACCCCACAATGCCCCCCCAGTATAATGCTCCACAGTGGCCTAACACAGTATAACATGCTCCATAATGACCTCCACACAGTATAATATACTCCCCAGAGGGGTTCCCCCAGTATAATGCTCCACAGTGGTCCCCCACAGTATAATATGTTCCCACAGTCCCCCCAGTATAATGCTCTACAATGGCCCCACAGAGTATAATATGCTCCCGAAAAGCCCCACACAATATAATACACTCCACAGTGGCCCCACACAGTATAACAGGCTCCCCACACTGTCCATTCCCCCAGTATAAAGCTCCACAGTGGCCCATAGTATAATATGCTACCCAGAGGGCCCCCGCTAGTATAATGCTCCACAGTGCCCCCTCCAGTATTTTGCTCCACAGTGGCCCCACGCAATATATTATGCTCCCCAGAGCGTCCCCGCAGTATAATGTTCCACAGTAGGCCCCACGCAGTATAATATGCTCCCCAGAGGGCCCCCTAGTATAATGCTCATTAGTCCCCCCCAAATAATGCCCCACAGTGGCACCACGCAATATAATATGCTCTGCTGATGCACCCCCCAGAATAATGCTCCACAGTGACCCCAATCAGTATAACATGCTCCAGAATGGCCTCCACACAGTATATACTGCCCAGAGAGGTTTCCCCAGTATAATACTCACAGTGGCCTAAAACAGTATAATATGCTCTCCAGAGCCAACTCCCTGTATAATGCTCCACAGTGGCCCAAAACAGTATAACATGCTCTCCAGAGCCCCCCCAGTATAATGCTCCACAGTGGCCCAAAACAGTATAACATGCTCTCCAGAGCACCCCCCCAGTATAATGCTCCACAGTGGCCCAAAACAGTATAATATGCTCTCCAGAGCCCCCCCCCCCCCCCAGTATAATGCTCCACGGTGGCCCCGCACAGTATAATATACTGGGGGGCCCCTCTGGAGAGCATATTATACTGTGTGGGGCCACAGTGGAGCATTATACTGGGGGGGCTCTGGAGAGCATATTATACTGTGTGGGGCCACTGTGGAGCATTATGCTGGGGAGGGGGCCCTCTGGAGAACATGTTATATTCTGTGGGGCCTCTATGGAGTTTTATAAAGTGGGGGGCTCTGGAGAGCATGTTATATTCTGTGGGGCCACTTTGGAGCATTATACTGGGGGGCCCCTCTGGAGAGCATAATGCTCCAAAGTGGCCCCACAGAATATAACATTATCTCCAGAGCCCCCCCCACACACACACACACACATTATAATTTTCCACAGAGGCCCCACAGAATATAACATGCTATCCAGAGGGGCCCCTTCCCCAGTATAATGCTCCACAGTGGCCCCACACAGTATAATATGCTATCCAGAGGGGGCCCCCCAGTATAATATGCTATCCAGAGGGGGCCCCCAGTATAATGCTCCACAGGGGCCCTACAGTGCTATTATATTATATTATATTCTGGGGTCTCTTCAGACCCCAGAGTATAATAATCGAAGGCCCGGGGTAAGTAAGGTAAAGTAACAAACAGTTATACTCACCTTGTTCTTACCTCTGCTGGGCCTCCTCGCGCCGCTCCGCTATCCCCGCCGGCGACCGCTTCTTCTTCTCTGCGGCTGACGTCACGCGTTGTGGACGTCACCTCTGAGGCCTGTGATTGGGCCTCAGCGATTACGTGAGGCACGCCCCACATGACCGCTGAGGCCAGGCCTCAGCGCCTCAGCGGTGATGTCCGGGACGCCAGAAGATGACGTCGGACGCCAAGGACAGGTGAGTAAAAATGTTTGTTATTTTTACTCACCTCGGAAAGGGACCCTGCAGTCCCTTTCTGTTATTGCTTTGGCCGGGCCTGACTCCGGGATCCGGAGTCATCAGGTTCCGGATCCCGGGGGCCCCTTTGGGGACGGGGCCCTGGGCAATTGCCCAGTTTGCCCCCCCCCCCCTAACGCCAGCCCTGGCCATATGCTACCTAGGGCAGTGGCTTCGAGATAGGAATGTAGGGCAGCATGGTGGCTCAGTGGTTAGCACTGTAGCCTTGCAGCGCTGAAGTCCTGGGTTCAAATCTTGCCAAGGACAACATCTGCTAGGAATTTGTACATTCTGTGTTTGTGTGGGTTTTCTCCCATACTCCAAACACATACTGATAGGGAATATAGATTGTGAGCCCGATATGGGACAGTGACTGTCAATGTAATAGGATTATCTAGCCCATTTTACATAGGGACAGTGATTACTCCCTTACCCTTTGTTTCTGAATACATATTGGTCTAGAATCAGTGTACTCTACTACCTCCTATACCCAGGACCGGTTTTAGACAAAGTGGGGCCCTGGGCAAAATTAAAAGCGGGGCCCCAAATGCTGATATGCAAACAAAACCATCGTCTTCCAGTGGCAACCTCTATAAGAACGCCTCGTTTCTGCCAACAAAAAAGTAATAACAAGCCCCATTTTACCACACACAATTCAAATGAGCACCTTTGTACCAGCTAATAGATTTTTGCACGCAGTCATCAGTTATTATAGCGCCTGCTTATAAATAATATTACACCTTTATCAGTAATAGCTCCCTTATAAATGATAAATAGTGCCCTGTATCAGTAATATTCCCCCTTATCAGTAACAGTCACCCCGTAAAAATAATACTGCCCCCTTATTAATAATAGCCCTCTCATAAATAATAGTTACCCTTATAAATAATAGTCCCCATTATCACTAATAGCCGCCTTTATAAATAAGCCCACTTAACAATTATACCCCCCTTATAAACAGTTCCCCTCTTATAAATAATAGCTCCCCCCTTGTAATGGATGCCTTATATATAATAGTTCCCCCTTATAAATAATAGCCTGTCTAATAAATAATAGTTCCCCCTTATAATAGCCCCCTCATATTTAAGTTTCCCAATTATATATAGTAACCCACCCTTATATATAATAGTTCCTCCCTTATAAATAAGAGCCCCCTTATATATAACAGTTCACCGTTATACAGTGTCGGACTGAAGGGCCTTAGGCCCACCAGAGGAACTTGTTCTGGGGCCCCACCCAGCAGCTTCCTGCTAATAGCTTACACCACGGCTCCTTCACTGAAGTCTTACATACACACGTGGACAAAATTGTTGGTACCCCTCGTTTAAAGAAAGAAAAACCCCCAATGGTCACAGAAATAACTTGAATCTGACAAAAGTAATAATATATAAAAATTCTATGAACAAATGAAAGTCAGACATTGCTTTTCAACCATGCTTCAACAGACTTTTTTACAAAAGAAAACTCATGAAACTGGCCTGGCCAGAAATGATGGTACCCTTAACTTAATATTTTGTTGCACAACCTTTTGAGGCAATCAATGCAATCAAACGATTCCTGTAACTGTCAATGAAACTTCTGCACCTCTCAACAGGTATTTTGGCCACTCCTCATGAGCAAACTTCTCCAGTTGTCTTGAGTTTGAAGGGTGCCTTTTCCAGACGGCATGTTTCAGCTCCTTCCAAAGATGCTCAATAGGATTTAGGTCAGGACACATAGAAGGCCACTTCAGAATAGTCCAATGTTTTCCTCTTAGCCATTCTTGGGTGTTTTTAGCTGTGTGTTTTGGGTCATTATCCTGTTGCAAGACCCATGACCCGCGACTGAGACCAAGCTTTCTGACAGAGAGGTTACCCCAGTATAATGCTCCACAGTGGCCCAAAACAGAATAATATGCTCTCCAGAGGCCCCCCAGTATAATGCTCCACAGTGGCCCAAAACAGTATAATATGCTCTCCAGAGCCCCCCCCCCCAAGTATAATGCTCCACGGTTGCCCCACACAGTATAATATACTGGAGGGCCCACTCTGGAGAGCATATAATACTGTGTGGGGCCACTGTGGAGCATGATACTGGGGGGGGCTTTGGAGAGCATATTATACTGTTTTGGGCCACTGTGGAGCATTATACTGGGGAGGGGGCCCTCTTGAGAGCATGTTATATTCTGTGGGGCCACTTTGGAGCATTATATCGGGGGGCCCCTCTGGAGAGCATAATGCTCAAAAGTAATCCCACAGAATATAACATGCTCTCCAGAGGCCCTCCCCCCATTTCCAATGCAGGGGGGCATTTCCTAAGGCAGAATCCATCTTAACCGAAGTGCATATTAACCAAAGTGCACTTACACATGGCACTAAGACAGGCCAGCCATAGAAGAACATCAGGTAGACTTAAAACCAAAACAACAAGCTTTATCACATGGTATGATATAGCTGCACTGTCACTTACTATGTTAGCAATTGTCTTCCTGCAGAACTCCCCTCCATCTCTACCACCAGTGCACACTATCCATATCAGTCCTTCTCTTCTGCCTTCTCCCATGTACAGCTCTCACACACTTTTCACTCTCTTCAACCACCCTAATCCCTATACTGCTTTTAGCAGTGAAACCAAACATAAACATCCACATAAATCACTGAACCACCTTCTGTCTCTGTCCATTTTGCTCCTCCTAGATGCTGGGGACATCTCTCCAAACCTTGGCCCTCCTCTCCCTAATTTTTCCTCTTCCTGCACACATAGAAATCCTACAAACCTAATCAATATTTACCGTGTTCCCTCTCCTTATCTTTCTCTTGTCTCTTTTAACTGTTCTCTCTGGAACTCCCGCTCAGTGTGTAACAAACTAGAATATATTAATGACTTATTCCTCAGTAAATCTCTCAACTTGCTTGCCCTTACTGAAACCTGGATCCAGCTGTCTGATACGGCCTCCCCTGCTGCTCTGTCTCATGGTGGCCTACAATTCTCACACACCTCTAGGCCTGACAACAGGAAGGGTGGAGGGGTAGGGTTACTTTTGTCACCTCAGTGCACTTTTCAGGCCATCCCACCGGTACCCTCACTCACATTCCCCTCATTTGAAGTACATGCTATCAGACTTTTCCGCCCACTCTCCTTACGTGTAGCTGTGATCTACCGTCCTCCCGGCTCACCCTACCAATTTCTGGATCACTTCGCTTCTTGGCTTCCCCTCTTTTTATCCATTGAAATTCCTACCCTCATCATGGGTGACTTTAACATCCCCACTGACACCCCTGTCTCCCCAGCTGCCTCACAGTTTCTCTCAATAACCACGTCTTTTGGTCTTTCACAACTTTCCTCTTCCGCCACACATGTAGATGTCAACACCATTGATCTTGTCTTCCATCAACTCCTCACAGTTTCTAAATTTACTAACTCTTCTTTGCCACTCTCTGATCATAACCTTCTGTCTTCTCTCCTTCACAGGACACACCTACTCATCATACATATATGAATTTACGTGCTATTAATACCCAGCACCTCTCAGTCCTCTTTGTCCCCCATCTCTTCACTGTCCTGCCCCAATCTAGCCACCAGTCGCTATAATGAAACCCTTAAGAGTGCATTCGATGAGGCAGCTCCCCCCTCCACTCGAAAGGTTAGATGCAGGAGGCAGCAACCCTGGCACACGCCACAGACACGTTTTCTTCAGCGGTGCTCTAGGTGTGCTGAACATCTGTGGAGAAAATCATGTACACCTGCAGACTTCCTCCACTTTAAATTTATGCTTAAAACCTATAATTCTGCCCTTCACCTAGCCAAACAAGACTATTTCACCGCTCTCACCCCCCCCCCCCCCCCCCAAAAAAACCAAAAACAACTTCCCACCCCCCCCCCCCCCCCCCCCCCCCCCCCCCCACCCCCCCCCCCCCCCCCCCCCCCCACCCCCCCCCCCCCCATCACAAAAAAAAAAATAAAAAACACCCCCAAACAACCCCCCCCCCCCCCCCCCCCCCCCCCCCCCCCCCCCCCCCCCCCCCCCCCCCCCCCCCCCCCCCCCCCCCACCCCCACAACAAAGAGCAACACCCCCCTCCCCTTCCCCCCCCCCCCCCCCCCCCCCCCCCCCCTCCCCCCCCCCCCCCCCCCCCCCCCCCCCCCCCCCCCCCCCCCCCCCCCCCCCCCCCCACATTTTTTCCCCCCCCCCCCTCCCCCCTTTTTCCCCCCCCCCCCCCCCCACCCCCCCCCCCCCCCCCCCCCCAAAACCCCCCCCCCCCCCCCCCCCCCCCCCCCCCCCCCCCCCCCCCCCCCCCCCCCCCCCCTTTTCCCCTCAAAAAACCCCCCCCCCCCCCCCCCCCCTTTTACCCCCCCCCTTCCCCCTACCCCCCTTCTTGCCCCCTTACAATCTGGCTCCCCCACTCTGCACTTGTTAAAGATGAATATTAATAATTAATATTCATCACTCCTGGCTGACTCGCCAATATGTTAAGGGGTGATATTAACGATTGCTATTTCCTCCCTTTTGACTTGTTTCACCATTAGGTATGAGAGATCTGGGTGTTACTACTAATTAATATTCACCAATTTCCCTCCTTTCTCCTTAGGTATATCTACTTATCTGTTTCCTTGACTGGTTTGCATGTACGATAATTTACCCCACAATATTAATCATAAAATACGTTTATTATTAATATGATGGAACTAGGTTATAGAATAATACAAAACAGTATTAACACAGTGCAATACAATAAGTACAGAACCCAATTAAAAACCTACAGATATCGATCGCTACATACACACACACATACAACCCCCCCCCCTGGACAATTTACTAACTGACCCTTTCTGTAAGGAACACAGCAGTAGTAATACAGATTAATAAAGGGTGACTGATAGATAGATAGATAGATAGATAGATAGATAGATGATAGAGAGAGAGAGAGAAAGGTATACTTAAGTCTTATTAAGCATGCTCTGGTGGTATATGGAGCTTGTCTAGGTGAAGCTGGTCAATCCATGGGGTCTGGTGAAGAGAGAAGATCAAGAGAGCGAGAAAGGGCTTTTGGCCCATTATATATATGGCCCACAACTCCGCCCACCTAGATGTTGTCACTCCAATCAGGCTCTTGGTATTGTAATATAAGTTTAGATGCAATTCTTCTTATGAGTCTTGGGATGGCGCTCTAACACTTAAAATTGATCCGTGGCCTAGGGCTAATGACCTACCTCCCCCATCTGCTCTGGGTCTGATTTAACATCACTATGGTGGCCTCATTAGCATATTCCATCTCATTATGTTAAACAAAAGACTTCCTGGCCCATGCGGGATGTCTGTTAGAAAACCGGTTTTGTAGCCTGCAGACAATAGCTCAGAAGTTCTGAATGGACAGCTAGATAAATATATATATATTAATGTCTGTGGTAAGCACTTCCCTTTACAATCCCCCTGTTGTCGGGAACACGACAATGTAATTTGAGGAAGTGTTTGTTTGGTCGTTATTGCCCCCTCAGCCCTATTCATTCCTGGCAATGGTTCAGGATGGAGTGAAGTATAATTTGGATTTAGGTACCAAGACATCGATCGTTTCCAGGGACACTTTCCCACCTATGACTGTCGCCCAATATCCTCTGCTCACAGAAAACGTCTTTTGCGCGTCCTGATTTACGGTGTCAGTGATACTTTCTACGGTCCACCCCAATATGTCACACTGACCTGGACGGGAACATTTTTATCCATCCCACAGATAGTCAGGTAAGACCTTTAAACCACAGTCCATTGTCACGGTACATGCAGCACCACCTTTTGGTCCGGACTGAAGCTCTCGCAGGGTTAGACCACCTTGCCACATGACACCAACTGTCCTATAGGACCGCTACCTGTACTTAAGCACAGGTCACCAGTGAAGTTGTCACCGGCCTCCATGAACAGAAAAACCTGGACTTTTATCAAGGCAGGTCTGTGAACCTGCATATGAAATGATGTCTCAGAACCTAAAATCGAATTGTGGGGAGAGGCACTGCTTCCCATGTCCCCTGTACCTGACATTCAATCCATCCATTATGAACCATACCATTTTATATGGCCGAGGTGGCAATTACCTTACAGTGTAGGGGTACCTTACCTGTCCCTAAGGATCCTTACACCCCTTTACCTAACAGAAATTAATGTAACATATATATATATATCCCACTCATCCACCAAACACACAAATTCCCACCCCCCCTATAGATCAAGGCGATAAAAATAAAAGGATGTGCTGGTATTGGTGCACATAGAGACTCCTGCCACAAGAGCACGTGTTTCCTACTCATCCATAAACACATGAATCTTCAGACCCAGGTGTAGATGGGAATTACACTAAAAGATGCAAATGCAAGTATGTCTATACACAAACACACTCAGTGTTCAGTGTGGGAGGCGTATGTTGTTGTACAGACCATAACAGGCACTTACACCTGAAGTGTCTATGTGCACACACAAAAATGCAAAATAATACAAGAATATGAAAATTACATTGAAAACATTATTTACAAGTTAAGGCTGGGACTGTATTGGTATCAAGTCCTTAGTCCCTGCTTTCGGGTAAGTTCGTGATGTACGGCCTGGCCCTGTTGAAGCTCACGGGCCAGGCCTTTTATCTTCCTATAGATGAAGATCATTCCTATATACATAATGGCCACTAGGACGAGGAGGACTATGACTGGGTGTACAAGCAGATTGAAGAATGATGTTGCTTTGGGGCTATATCCGAACAGACTCTCCCACCAAGATACGGCTGAGTCCTTCTCCAGGGCATGAACCATCTCTGTTATCTTTGACTGGTCATGTTTCAATAAGATGGTGGCCTGCTTTTCAGAGTCTTTGAGCTTCTCTATGACACTTTCCTCCTTAGTGAAGTCTAGTAGCAGGTGTCTCAGTTTTCTGCCAAAACCAAGAGGGATCCTCTGGAGCCTTACAGGAGTATCTGGACGGATATCCAACCTCTTCTTTGGGGTAATCGGTGTTCTCCCCTTCTGCTCTGCTACATCGACACCTAGAACGGGATAAAGGGTACAATATGCTCCTGGGAGGAGTTCACCTCTTTCGGTGCAGTTAGTTGTATAAATGGTATATGATACATTAACGGACTGGTACCAACACCAATACCCTTGACCCAAGTACTTCAAACTAGATGGAGGTATTGAGCTGCTTTTCATCTCACAGAACCCCTCATTATCCCAACACTGGTGTCTGAGCACCCGATCATGATCCCCTTGGCAGAGGATAGCATCCTCTTTCCTCCAACATCCATCTGTATCAAACAGATAAGGATGGCCGGTCTCATAGGTCAGGATATCTGAGGAGAGCTGTGGATGTAACACTGTTCTGTTATTCATCATTATACCTAGGTTGATAGCACTATACCCACGTCTCACGTTGCCAGAGACAGGTGCAAGGGATGAAGCAGTGCAAGTGAGATTATGGCACCCATGCCACTGAATGACCCACCAGTTAGTATGGTTGGCAGCAAAAGGAGTGATAAAAGGACTCACCCTTTGCTGGAGGTTAAAAGGGTAGTGTCCATTATACAGTGAGGACACAATATGTTTAAGGTTGCTGGAAAGTTCACCCTGCACCTGAGTACATGCCAGAGCAAGCTGAGCTCTATCCTGTTCTTCCAGGAGACCCACGACTAATAGTCTAAACTTCTCTCGTAACGCAGAAGATAGGGAGCTAGTGGCATCTATATGTGAGTGTTGTAAATCCTCCAAAACATGATTTACATCAACCTGGGTCTTGAGGCCTTCCCCAGTATGTTTCGCCAGATTCCCGAGTTTGTTTCTCAGGACTTCCAGGTCCATAGTGTTCAGTGCCCCTATTCCCATTGCACCTCCTCCTAAACCCATGGCAATCAAATCCCTTCTCCCCCTGTACTTCCTGTATCTGGTAGCATCCTTCCTTACTTCTTGTCCCATCTCTACCCATCCTTTTATCATATCGATCTGATTCCTCACAAACTCCTCACATCTATGGTCCCAGTGGTCTACTCTAAAATCATCAACCGAAATCCTCCAGGTATATAGGACGAATTTGGTTTTGGTGATGATTTTCCAGGGAGATGCTAACTGTGGAGCTATGGGATCAGCCATTTGATAGGTTGGGGCATTACAGGAATCCCTGTGGGGTTTTACTGGCTGAAGAACTTCAGTTTCATAAGGGACCCTTACCACAGTCACACATACTTTACCTCTTCCTTTAAATGGATACCATTGGTCACCTTCTCCAGTCTCTAATACGAGATTCCGGATGGGTTTAGTTGTGGAAAGATAAACCCACTGTGTAAATGTCCAACACCCCTCATCGACTGCCTCACAAAATGGCCATTTAAATGAACCATCAATATTGATAGCAAAGTTAATATCTCTGCCTCTGGGATCCTTCCAATCAGAAGATACATATCTATTCCGGTATTCCTCAGTCATAGGGGTCCCATCCATCCATACATCAATTATTGGAGAATCCACTCCGTTACAGACTATATCCCATCTCCATGGGTTAGAGTCTAACATTACCATCTGAGTGTCTGGTTCCCAGTGTGCATAGGTGATGAAATAATGTCCTGTCACATCTGGTACACAAGCATCCCTCATAATGGTAATCATAAAAGATCGAATGGATGGAGATCCCTCCAGCTGAGTATACCTCTGATCCTTCGCATCAGCTCGTACCTTCAAAACTGTGGCTCTGTATAGGCCTTCAAGTTTTACTGGGCCGCTCTGATTGTTCCATAATACTTGTCCAGATTTACTGCAGTTTAATTTTAAAATCAATATGCTGGTCCTTAAATAGTCCGTGGACACATGTCCTTCGGCATATTTGGATTCCCTAGTTATTACCATATGAGAATCCCTTAGCATACAGTACGCCTTCAGGGTGCCCTTTACTGGTATGGGTCTATCAAAGTATGTCCTAACTCTTAAGCTATCCTGACTGGTATGTTTCAGAAAAGTGGCTTTTAGAATGTACCATCCACTGTATTCTGCCCCAGTGACATCTTCAGGACTCAGGACTCCTGCTTTGGTGCACAGCACCTTTGTTGTGTTTACTATCACTGGCCTATAAGGATGTAAGTGGGGATTTCTAGACACCCATCTTACTGATTTGATAGCTGTTGGTTCTGTGATCTGGTAAAGAATAACATGATAATATGAAATGTTTTGATACACCTTTGACCTACTACCCCCCCTTCACCCAACTCTATACTCATGACCTTATTGAGTTGGGGAGGCACGGGTAGCCTTTGCTTGGTCAATGTGGATCCAAAACCCTGCCTTACGTCTATGTGAGCGTTTTTTTGTTGAGATTGGCCTTTGTACTTTCAGCATAGTGCTACCCATTACTTCCAGGACCTGGTAGGGTCCTTCCCAGTTTGCATCCCAGGGCCCGGCCTTGCGGAATACTTTGACCATGACCATTTCCCCTACAGAGGGCATGGGAGTTTCCCCCTGTAGGTACGGTTTATTCATCTTTATTGCTGCATACGGTAGCAATTCCTTCAGGTTCTGCTGAACCTGTTGGAGAAACACATCTCTAGTAATAGCATCTTTCATGGGTGTAGAAATTTGGGGTTCATTTGGCCAACAGATAGACATCTTGCGCCCGGTCATAAGTTCAAATGGTGTTATGCCGGTTGTTGTTGCCTCTGTGGCCCGGATACCCATCAGTACTGCTGGAAGGGAAGTTACCCAAGTGGAACCCCTTTCCAACAGTGCTTTGGAGAGCCGAGTTTTGATAGTTTGGTTCATCCGCTCCACAATGCCTGCTGACTGTGGATGATAAGGTACATGAAATCTTTGCTTTATGTCCAGAAGTCCACAAAGTGCTTTCATAACCTTGCCTGTAAAATGGGTTCCCCGATCTGATTCAATCACTCGGGGGATTCCCCACCGTGATAGAATGTGCTCCCACAGAACCCGAGCAGTAGTAGTAGCGGAGTCATTTACTGTAGGGATGGCTTCTACCCATTTTGAGAAGACATCCACCACCACCAATGCATAGCGACAGTTACGGCTGCCTGCCGGTAATGGTCCTATGTAATCAATTTGTAAAGTAGACCATGGTCCCTCCGCTGGAGGAACCCGCTGCAACACTGGCTTCAGGGCGGATGCCCTTGGGTTTACCTGAGCACACACCAGGCATTGTTGTGTAACTTCCTCTACCGTCTTGGACATACCTGGCCAGTATAATTTGTCCTTGAGTAGGGTCAAAAGTTTGTCCCGACTCAGATGACCCAACAACTGATGATTGAGTCTTGTTAGTTCTGCTTGCAGATGCTGTGGGACCACCGGTAGAGGGAGTGGTTTGGTTCCAGTGTCATAACACAAGATGCCCTGTTGGACTGTCCAGGGATCTTGTGGGCTGGTAAGGTGTGCTGCCAGCAAAGGATCCTTTGACTGTTCCTCTTCAAATGACACTGGACCATCTTTGAGTTGTTTGTTTCTGATTTTAATCTGGTGTACGGGTATGGCTTCAGTGTCTGATTCCTGGAGGACTCCAGACACTGCAGCCAATTTGGCAGACTCATCTGCTTTGTTGTTACCCCGGATCAGAGGGTTATCACCCTTCTGGTGTGCTGGAATTTTTATGATTGAAGCATTCCCAGGATGTGCCATGCCCCATTCCCACAACTCTTTCAGGACTGAGGCATGAGCTAAAGGTTTATTTTGGCTGTCCACAAACCCTCGTCGTTTCCAAGTGTCCAGATGCAAAGTGAGAGATCGGACTACATATGAGCTGTCGCTATATATAGTACGATTCCCTGGAGGCTGAATGAGAAGGGCTTCTCTGACGGCCTCCAGTTCAGCCCGTTGTGCTGACATGTGACCAGGCAACCTTACCAGCTTCTGAGTACCCATGGTCTCATCCAGCACTGCAAATCCTGTCATGTAGGTGCCGTTCAAGCAGAATCGAGAGCCATCAACAAAGATGACTCTGTCATCGGGATTAGTGGTCATCCTGAATAGCTGGGGATCAGTGACCTGCGTTAGTTGACCACAATCATGTTCTATCCCTGTCATATTTAACAACTGGGAGAGAACATATTTTGCTTTGTGGTCCACTGTCAGATTTCGCCCACTCAGCTCCATGATCCACTTCCCAAATCTCTGTTGTGAGACTCCAGGGAGTGTATCTCGAAGCAAGAGTGCCAGCGGGGAATGTGGAGTCTGTACAGTGAGGGGCCTGAAACCCACAATATGCTCGGTAGCTTTAACCGCATAGTGTATGGCTGTCAGTTGTTTAGCACATTCAGCAAAACCCCTTTCAACTGGTGAAAGGAGCCTGGAGAAGTACCCTAGAGGTCTATACTCAGATCCTATCTTTTGAAGAAGGACTGTAGAAATAGACTCTGCGCCAGCATGGGCTTGTATGGCCAGTTTTCCTTCTGGGTGAGGGGTGGCTAGGACTGGGGCGGATGAGAGATCTCTTTTCAGAGTTGAAAAGGCCTCTTCCTGTGTCTCTGACCAGTCCTTCAGAGAAGGCTGTTCCCCTCTAAGAAGTTCATAGAGTGGTTTTGCTTTGACAGCAAAATCCTCTATGAACTCCCTCATGAAGTTGGCTACTCCTAGGAACTTGCGTAAGTTCTGTAGAGAGTCTGGCCTGGGTATCTTCACCATGGCTTCCACACGGGCAGCCAGGATGCCCTTGGCTCCATATGAAATCTGGACACCAAGGAAGGTGACTTCTGTCCTAGCCAAGTTTGCCTTATGAGGGCTCAGCTTGAGTCCAGCTTGGGCCAGGAGTCCCAACAGTTCCTGCAACAGAACCAGATGGTCTTCCATGGTTTCTGTGTGAAGGAGAAGGTCGTCTACATATTGCAGCAGACATTCTGGCCGTGAGAACACACTTAATACAGCCGCTAATGCCTGGTGAAAATATGTAGGACTACTGTGAAACCCCTGGGGCAGTACACAGAACATATACTGCTTGTTACCCACTGTGAAGGCGAACTTGTACCTGCAGCTCTCTGTCAGTTCAATGGAAAAGAATCCATTGGCGACATCGATGGTTGAGAATATGCGACTTTTGCCGCTTACCCTTGCCATTATGTCGGGAGTCTGTGCGACCACAGGTGCAGACATGGGGGTGTACTTATTAAGGATGCGAAGGTCTATTGTAAGCCTCCATGTAGTTTCAACACCTGCACCCTTCTTTTTCACAGGCCATAAAGGATTATTGCACTTTGAATTACCCTCTATGACCACACCCCTTACTTCCAGGTCTTGGACTGTCTCTAGAATTGATTGTGTTGCCTCAGGCGGAAAGCGGTATTGACGCTGAGGTGGAGGGTCTGGCCCTTGTATGTCCACCTGAACGCCAACCATTCTTCCACAATCATTTTTGCTTTGAGCCCACAAGTCTGGATATTCGAACACAATAGGTTCAAGGTCTATGTTGTGTGAGACCTCTGGCCATTTGTGTTCCAGCACATTGGAAGAATTCTCAATTGCTGGTAGGGGTGGTCCCAGACATTGGTGCTGTATGACATACACCTTTGATCGTCTTGGACCCCTCCAAACAATACAGTTTGCCAAATCGATTATCCATCCATTTTGTGTCATTACATCAGTACCGATGATGTTATCAGTACCAGGGTAATACCACATTGGGATCTTCAAGGTCCTATTTCTGTCAAGCTCAACTAGAACTTCATCTATCCTGTGGGCTCTCACCCCCCCTTGTTGGTGATCAAATCCGATCACCATACACTGAGGGCTGTTGGGGTGTAGATCATGTTTGACATTGGTAATAGAAATTTCTGCTCCAGTGTCGAGCATGATCTTGGTATCGTGGTCTTTTATCCTGGCTTTAATGTGGGGTCTCCCTGAAGAATCCAGTATGATGTGACATATTGGAGCCAGATCTTTAGGGATCCCTGACCGTCAGTCAATCTGCACCAGATTCTCAGTAGGTACCTCTGAGGTACGTACTGCCACTTGTGGTTGCTGAGTTTCAACATTCTGTGCAGACTTATGATGTTCTACACCTAATGTTCTATCCTCTGGTCTATCAGGGGCATTTACAAGTGCCACACGTTTCAGTGCCTGTTCTGGCAAATGTCCCTGATTGCTATCTGTCTGTTTCCCAGCTTGTTTGGCGTAATTAGGCTTCATCTTGAAACCATTATTATTGCCATTTTTCTCTGGGTTTGTACGATTGCGAATTACTTGAGGGCAGTTTCTTTTAATGTGTCCAACCTGTAAACACAGAAAGCATCGTATGTCTCCCATCTTTTCTGCTGGAGGAGCTGTGGGGTAGACAGACATGTGTGGCTTAGTGTGGTGTCCACGTTCATCTTGTGATTTGACATGGACCTTTCCACGCTCCCTGATTTTCACAGACTTTTTATTGCGCAGTAGATCTTGTCTATACTGTTCAATAATCATGGCTGCATCAGTGAGCGTTGGTTCCCTTGCTGCACTTAGCCGAATTGCGGTGTCAAGGTAAGGGAATTTGTACACAAACATGCGAACCATGCCTTGTGGGACTCCTATACCTTGATCCTTTGTGATCTTCCTGTACATTGCTTCAAACCGACCACAGAGGGACAAAGGTTCGTCCTGTAAGGTGGGTTTGAATTTTGTCAGGATTTCTGGAGTAACATCCCAATGTCCTGTTGCCAGTTTCATGAGTATTGAAAGGCGTTCTTCCTCATCATAAAATAGGCCATTCTTGGGACTTGTTCTCTCTGTTGCCTCATACCTTTGGTTGAGGTGTGTAGGCAACCACAATTTAAACAGCTCCATACGATATTCTGGAGGCACAGAATATTTCCTGCAATGTCCTTCAAACATATCACAGGCTGTAAATGGATCTGTATTTGGGTCATACTTAGGGATCTCTTTGCAGATCCGTAACAGGAAATTTATCTTTTCCATGTTGTTATGGCTAGGATAAAATTCCACTGACCTTCCAGGACGTGTAGGTAGGTTGGAAGCCGTATGTACAGTTTCCCATCCACTACTTAGTCCCCAATTTGAGTCCTGTCCATGGAGGCGTCCGCTGTCTCTCCTCTCCAAAGGTGTTGGAGAGAATTGTAGTGCACGCTCCACTGGACTCCTAGTATCACAAAATGGACTAATGGATCTCTGATCCGCAGGAGCCGTGGGTCTGATCGCCCCAGTCCCCTCCTGTGCCATTCCTGAGACACAAATCTGTTTAGTTGGCAAGGGTACCGTGCTGTTAGTACTAGGCCGTGACAAGTCAGAGATGATCTGCTGCAAATTCGCAATGATTTGCGACTTTGCCGCTTGATCCTCTCTTAGTGTCACTAACATTGCTTCTGTGGAAGTAATTTTACTTCTAAACTGATTGTTCTCAGTGTATAATCGAAGGAGTTCTTTGTCCATGTCAGAATAATAATTCTCTTTGTCAGAGAGTTTGGATTCCAACACACAAATCTCCTTTCCTCTCTCAATTATACAAAGTGCCTCATCTTTCAATTGAGTTTCTAACATGTGAATCTGCTTGACATTGTCTACACAACAATGACAGTGGGGGTTTGCATTGTTAGCTCGCTCCACTGTCCCTTTCATGTTTGCTAGGATCTCAGCATGCTCTGGCTTCCAGATTGTATCCTCAAAAGTATATACAAGTTTTGCTAACATTTGTAATCTTTTGGAAGTTTTGTTAAAAACTGTCCGTTTACTAATACAGTTTTTATCATGAGCATAGGCCTGATCCAGCAAAGCAGACCACAACATTTCTCCTGATTTATAGGTTGTGGGTGGTACTGGGTTGAATGTACTGTGTTTAGCTAGGTGTTTTAATGTTGAGAAATCCATACTTACTTTTCCTGCTGTAATCTTGGTCACCGTTGTCTTCCTACTTGTCTTTTGCTGCTTGAAAAAGTATCCTTTTCGTACCGGAAAGCCTTTTCCCGACCAGCTGGACTTCTCCTGAAGAACCTTGACTTTGATATTACAGAGGCACAAATGGATTTCTCAGTCTCCCAGCGAGTTGTTTGTGGAGGAAACAGACAATTGTTAATACCTTCAGATAAATACAAATAAACAATAGGTTCACTGTTATTAATTATTTTAAGTGAAGCTTTAAGCAAACTGGGTTAGCCGTGCAAACTTCAATCTGGGCATACAGTGTAACTCAACACTTCAGTGTGTACCAATATTACCTGTCCACGCCCCTCCACTTGATAGTTCACGGTATAACACAGTTTTGCCAGAAGACAACACGCAAAAATATTAAAACAGTACGGGCCGGCTCGCCATTATGTTAAGGAGTGATAATATTAACAATTGCTATTTCCTCCCTTTTGACTTGTTTCACCATTAGGTATGAGAGATCTGGGTGTTACTACTAATTAATATTCACCAATTTCCCTCCTTTCTCCTTAGGTATATCTACTTATCTGTTTCCTTGACTGGTTTGCATGTACGATAATTTACCCCACAATATTAATCATAAAATACGTTTATTATTAATATGATGGAACTAGGTTATAGAATAATACAAAACAGTATTAACACAGTGCAATACAATAAGTACAGAACCCAATTAAAAACCTACAGATATCGATCGCTACATACACACACACATACAACCCCTGGACAATTTACTAACTGACCCTTTCTGTAAGGAACACAGCAGTAGTAATACAGATTAATAAAGGGTGACTGATAGATAGATAGATAGATAGATAGATAGATAGATAGATAGATAGATGAATAGAGAGAGAGAAAGGTATACTTAAGTCTTATTAAGCATGCTCTGGTGGTATATGGAGCTTGTCTAGGTGAAGCTGGTCAATCCATGGGGTCTGGTGAAGAGAGAAGATCAAGAGAGCGAGAAAGGGCTTTTGGCCCATTATATATATGGCCCACAACTCCGCCCACCTAGATGTTGTCACTCCAATCAGGCTCTTGGTATTGTAATATAAGTTTAGATGCAATACTTCTTATGAGTCTTGGGATGGCGCTCTAACACTTAAAATTGATCCGTGGCCTAGGGCTAATGACCTACCTCCCCCATCTGCTCTGGGTCTGATTTAACATCACTATGGTGGCCTCATTAGCATATTCCATCTCATTATGTTAAACAAAAGACTTCCTGGCCCATGCGGGATGTCTGTTAGAAAACCGGTTTTGTAGCCTGCAGACAATAGCTCAGAAGTTCTGAATGGACAGCTAGATAAATATATATATATTAATGTCTGTGGTAAGCACTTCCCTTTACCCCCCCCCCCCCCCACCCCCCCCCCCCCCACCCCCCCCCCCCCCCCCCCCCCCCCCCCCCCACCCCCAATCCCCCCCCCCCCCCCCCCCCCCCCCCCCCCCCCCCCCCCCCCCTCCCCCCCCCCCCCCCCCCCCCCCCCCCCCCCCCCCCCCCCCCTCCCCCCCCCCCCCCCCCCCCCCTCTCTCCCTCGCCCGCCCCCCCTCCCCCCCCCCCCCCCCCCCCCCGGGGGCCCCCCCCCCCCCCCCCCCCCCCCCCCCCCCCCCCCCCCCCCCCCCCCCCCCCCTTGGCCCACCCCCCCCCAAATTTGGCCCCCCGTCCCCCCTTTATGCTGATGACAGCCAATTATATACAACATCCCGTGACATCACCCCTGCACTGCCTCTCTGCTGTCTCAAATATAATGTCTTCGCTTTATCTGAAACTGAATCTCTCAAAGACTGAACTACTGCTGTTTCCACCATCTAATAGATCTGTCCCTGATATCTCCATTGCAGTCTCTGGCCTTACCATAACTCCTAGGCAGTATGCCCGCTGTCTCGGGGTTTTGTTTGGCTCAGACCATTCCTTCACCTCCCATACCCAATCACTCGCACGCTCATGTCATCTCCACCTCAAAAACATCTCCAGAATCCGCCCTTTCCTTACCACAAATACACTAAAGATACTTATTGTTGCCCTGATTCACTCTCGCCTTGACAACTGTAACTCTTTACTAATCGGTCTTCCCCTTACAAAACTCTTCCCTCTACAATCTATTCTGAATGCGGCAGCCAGGCTCATCTATCAGTCTAGACGCTACAGCGATGCCTCTGGTCTCTGTCGGTCACTACATTGGCTGCCTATTCAATACAGAATATGATATAAACTTATCACCCTCATTCACAAGGCACTCCATAATGCTGCACCTCCCTACATTTCCTCCCTCATCTCTGTCTATCGCCCAACCCGTACTCTCCGTTCACTCAATGACCTAAGACTAACATCCTCTATTATCAGAACCTCCCACGCTCGTATACAAGACTTCTCCCGAGTTGCACCACTTCTCTGGAATGCTCTATCCCGGTCTATTAGATTAACCCCCAAATTCCACAGCTTTAAGTGTAAACTAAAGACATATCTTTTCAGATAGGCCTATCACAACTCCTAATGTAAACCCTTCTGTAGTTAGAATCCCTAAAACGTACCCTCCTCTGTTCACGCTCCCACATTACCTCACAGGATATGATGCCGTATCAAACTAACTTTATATGTCCAGGCACCATCTGCACGTTAAAGGACACGACAGATGACAGCTCATACAGCTTTATATATGTGTAATGACAGTAACCCCTATTACAAAATTGTCTGACCATTGTACAAGCAATGCTACATCTGTTGCCGCCCCTGATACCTCCTGTGTCACCCCCTCTACCTCATAGATTGTAAGTTTTTGCGAGCAGGGCCCTCAGTCCCAGTGTGTGAATTGAATATTTCTTTGTAATGTATCTTTTTTGCCAGTACTTGAACCCTACAAATTGTACAGTGCTGCGGAATATGTTGGCGCTATATAAATAAAATTTATTATTATTAGGGTACATTCAGTGTATTTTTAATATTGACATTTACAGTATCTTTTTAATAGTATTTATTAAAAGTTATGTATTACCGTGTTTCTCCGAAAATAAGACAGTATCTTATATTATTTTTTTCTCCGAAAAAAGGGCTAGGACTTATTTTCGGGGTAAGTCTTAATTTTTTCCATGAACAACAATCACACATTTGATCGCTTTTTATTTCAATTTTTATCAGAGGTGAAACAGCGTAAAAACAGCAGTTTGGCACTTTTCGGCATTCACCATAGAGGTAAAATATTTTTATAAGTTTGTAGAGCAGGCGTTTTCAGACACAGGGATACCTAATGTGTATGTGTTTCACCGTAATATTTTAGTTTTATATGTATTCTAGTGAAAGTGGGGGGGGATTGAACTTTTATTGTTTTTTTTTTTTGTTTGTTTTTTTTTACTATTAACCCCTCCTTGGGGGCTTGAACCTGCAATCATCCCATAGATCTATGGGAGATTATCTACAATACTATTGTGGCAGCCTCAATGGTAATATTCCTATGACAGGCCTGGGAGCCTTCATAAGGCTCCCGGCTGTCAAAGGAACAGGTCGGCTCCCATGATCTCGCCACGCAGGAGACGACCTGCAAAGTGAAAGGTACGGGGTCGGTGGGGACTGACCCCGGGGATAGTTGCTCTGCTATGGGGGTTGGATTTGGGGGAGGGGGATCACGGACTGGCACACTCAACATTGCCCGCGATCAGAATGAACTCTGATCGCGGGCATTAACTGCGGGTCTCCGCTGTACAACGGAGACCCGGTATAGTAGCTATATAGAGGGTTGGGACCAGCCCTAGGGATTGTGGGGGGGGAGGTCACACTTAACAATGCTCGCAATCAGAGTCCACTGTGGTCGCAGGCATTAACTCCGGCGGTTGTGCTACTTTGGTGGGAAGGAGGGGGGGTCACGCTCAACCTGGTACGGTAGCTATAGTAGCCGCTCTGCAGCAGAGTGGCCGCCATCTTTAAGGACCCGGCATCCGCTGTAATCACACGGCAGATGTCGGAAAGGGGTTAAATTTGCTAGGGCTTATTTTTGGAGTAGGGCTGATATTTCAAGCCTAATCCAAAAAACCTGAAAAATCTAGCTAGGGTTTATTTTCGGGGTAGGTCTTATTTTTTGAAGAAACACGGTATTATACTTCATTATTTTGATTACCCTTTAAATGTGTTCATTTTTTTTGGTGATCTGTTGGGCTTTATATGAGCTTATTTGCCATCCTATATTTTGGATTTTGTGGAATTAATCAAGACCAAAGTATTGTATGCTGATCTTGATGTCCCCTTTGCTGGCAGAGAGTACAATTATTTGTGTATCCTCTTGGAGCCATGCACTCAAGCTAAAATTTATCAGCTCCTTAGTTGCATAGATTTGTGTCTTCACTTAGTGAAGTGATGTAAATGATAGTGAATCTTGCACAGCCTATAACTTCATCCACACCCTGTCCACATTGAGAAAAGTGGAGAGTGCAGCTTTAACCCCTTAAGGACAAGTAAAAGGAAAAGTACCTCAAGGACACAGCCTCATTTTTCAAAACTGACATGTATCACTTTATATGGCAAAAACTTTGACACACTTTAACTTACACAAGAGATTTTGAAACTGTTTTGTTGTGACTTCATGATAGTTGTAAACATTGATCAATATTTTTGTATTCATTTATTAAAAAATATTGGAAACTTGATGGAAATTTTGAAAAATTTCCAGCTTTTAAAATGTGAAAAGCTCTGTCTGATAGTCATACCACCAAAATACATTAATAAATATTGTCTACCATATCTCTATTTTATATTGGCAACATCTTTTAATCATCCTTTAATTTATTTTGGACATTATAAAGCATACAAGTGTAACTGCGATTTTCCAGATTTAAAAGAAAATTATCCATATCTTTTTTTTTTTAGGGACCACTCCAATTCTGAAAGGGATTATAAAGGCCTATATATTAGACCCCCCTCCTAAATCACCACATTTTCAAAACTGCACCCCTTAAATAATTCAAAACAACATTTCGAAAGTTTGTTAACCCTTTAAGTATTTCACAGGAATTAAAACAAAATGGAGGTGAAATTTAGATATTTCATTTTTTTTTTCAATAATACATTCATTTAGCCTTAAAATTAACACATTTGAAAAGGGTTAAAGGAGAGAATGCACAGTTTGTTATGCAATTTCTCCCAAGCATGGAAATACCCCATGTTGATGTAAAAGGATGTTTGGGCACAGGCTGGCCCACTGGGGAATTGGTGAATTCCCCAGTAGGCCCCAAGCTCCAACTATCGCAATCGTTAGTACGACCACTATGATAGCGGTCAGGGAAAGCCTGGATCCCCGACCGCTATACATGTTGTAAATGAAAAGGGTCCCCGGGATGTTGCCAGGCCCCTTTCCAATAGATGTCAGCACAGGGGAGGTGACTTAAAATAATAAATATTTATACTCACCTTTCCTGGGCTCTGCATCCTTCCGGGGCCATTCGGTCATGTGACTAAGGTGATTACATGGGAAGCGGCAGCGTAATGACGTCAGTGCGCCCTCACGTAACCCCTGAGGACCAATCAGCAGGGACGTCTGAAGATGCTGAAGACAGCTGCACCGAGCCAGGATGCCCAGGAAAGGTGAGGCAAGGTGAGTATCAGAGTTTGTTATTTTTATTCACCTTTCCTGGGCCTCCAATTATTATACTCTGGGGTTTGAGGAGACTTCAGAGTATAATAATAGAACCAGAGCGGAGGGGGGCTGTTGAGAGCATATAATACTGGGTGGGGGCCACTGTGGAGCATATAATACTGGGTGGGGGCCACTGTGGAGCACATAATACTGGGTGGAGGCCACTGTGGAGCATATAATACTGGGTGGGGGCCACTGTGGAGCATATAATAATGTGTGAGGGCCACTGTGGAGCATATAATGCTGTGTGGGGGCCACTGTGGAGCACTGTGGGGCTGGAGATATCGGTGCCGTTATTTTCAACACTGATATCTCCCCACTGTCAGAAGGGTGTTCCTCATAGCTCAGCGTCAATGCTGGGCTGTGAGGAACTCCAGCCCCAGGGCACATACCGGGAGAGCCGACAGTGCGCTGAATTGAGCGCACTGTCGGCTTTATAGCGGTATATAAAACTGCATGTGCCTGAGGCCATAAAAGGTCCTTTTTAACACGGCTTATTTTTTTATATGGCAGATTTAACCTTTTTTAACCAACACTCAATGCAATAAAAGTTTGTCAATATGTTGCTAATAAAAGATAGTCATCAGTCTTACACTAGGTTCACACCTTCGGGTCCGCTTGGAGACCCCATGAACGGAAATCTAATCCGCTTAAAAAACCCGCAGACCCCTTAGACTATAATGGAGTTCACCAGGTTTCCGCCCGGTTTCTGCCCAAAAAAGGTGGAAAAATGCAAAGAGAAAAGTCCTGCTTGCAGGTCTTCTCTCTCCGCATTTTGTAAGCGGATTAGGGGACGGAAACCCTGAGTGGAGACCGGGCGCAGGTGTGAACCTAGCCTTAAACAGGTTGTCCAGGCTAAAAAATTTTTTTATTTAGGTTGAGGTGAAAAAAAAAAGCATACTCCCCAGCACCCCGTTGTCCCATGCTAGTTTCTGTTCAGTCTCATGGCGGCGTCTCATTTCTGTAAAATCCTGTACCTCCTGTACCTGTTTAGTCTCAGCGGTCACATGAGGTGCTGGCCAGTGGTGAACCTAGCCTCTTTGCTGCCTGAGGCGGACTATAGAAAGACGCCCTCCCCCCCCAAAAAAAAAAAAATTGAGTTTCCATGCTACTAGTTTAACACACTGTTATCGTCGCACAATATACACAATACACAAACTTATGAAACAGTTTTTAAAAATTCTTCTTCCTGTATTACTTCAGTATCAGATCAACAACACGGCATTAACAATGAAAGTAACTTCACACATCTTTTGCTTGGTGGATGGACGAGCCCACGTGGCCCCCATTCTCTATAATAGGAGCGCCGCAGATAGCTGAGTACTGGACTTTGGGTATCTTCGGCACTCCCATTGAAGTGAATGAGAACCACGCGGGTTCGTCCATCCACCAAGTGACACACCTATATATATATGGCTGCGGTCAGGCTGAATTCCCTCCCAGTGGGGGGGAAAAAAAAACAATTCTCAGGCCCAGTGGGGTCTCAGCAGACAGACCCCCATCACTCAGGTATTTATCCTCTATCATTTAGGTGAATACAGGGCAGTAACATTTTTAGACTTACAGGTGACGTCTCTGACTAATCCTTCACATTTCCCTTTTCTTCCTTTGGACCGCCATGACCACTTCTTCCAGCTGTGACTTGTCTCTGTAAAGTTTGCAACACAGACATCTTTGGCTCCTCACTTTTCCAGGCACCCAACCCACATTGTCCTCACCTACACAAAGCCCCCATCCTGCTGCTACCCCAATTGTAAAATATATGATATAACACCCCATAATGAATAATACCCCCAAGTGGATCTTTATATTAATAATGTCTGTGTGTACCCTGTATAAATAGTGCCCCTTATTAATAATGCCCCAGATGTTAACTAATTAAAAGGTTTTCCAGGTCATTAATAAACTAATCAGTGGGGCTCAAAAACCCAGGACCCCCACTGATCAGCTGTTGGAATGGTACCTTTGTAAGCGCCATGACCGCTTCTCTGTTTACATAGTGTCATTCATCTCATAGCGGCCATGTAATGTAACTACAGTCTCGTCCTGTACATGTCTACAGTATGTGACAAGGCTGTAATTACATCACATGGTCACTATAAACAGACAGCATATAATATAAACAGGCGCCATAGCTCCTGTTTATAGCGCCCCATTTACACACACTATAATGTTTCACAGCAGCCTCTGCACACGGTATTATGCCTTGCAGCTGCCCCTCACACGGTTTTATGCTCCATAATGGCCCCTGCACACTGTATTATGCCTCGCAGCGGCCCCTGCACATGCTATTATGCTCCATAGTGGCCCCTGCACACGGTATTATGCCCCGCAGTGGCCACTACACATGGTATTATGTTCTACAGCAACCCCTGCACACAGTTTTATGCTCCCTAGTGGCCCCTGCACACGTTATTATGCCCCATATTGGCCCCTGCACATGGTATTATGCTCCATAGTGGCCCCTGCACACGGTATTATGCCCCGCAGTGGCCACTGCACATGGTATTATGTTCTATAGCAACCCCTGCACACAGTTTTATGCTCCCTAGTGGCCCCTGCACAAGGTATTATGCCCCATATTGGCCCCTGCACATGGTATTATGCTCCATATTGGCCCCTGCACACGGTATTATGCCTCATAGTGGCCCCTGCACTGGTATTATGCTCCATAGTGGCCCCTGTACTGGCATTATGCTCCACAGTGGTCCCTGCACAGGGTATTATGCCCCATAGTGGCCCACCCATGAACTATTATTATACTTTCAGACCCCAGAGTATAATGATCGGAGACCCAGGGGAGGTGACAAACATAAAAACCAGTGTTACTTACCTATCCTGGACACCGGTGCACTCCTTGCAGCTTTTGGCCCTGTTTAATTGCGCGCACACGTCATGTGATCCACGTCACATGATCCAGCAGGTTACGGCCTATTTATATATATAAAAAAAAAAGTTATACTCACCTGCGATGCCTTGATGCAGCCGCCGCCGCCTCCTCTTCTTGTCCGCGACGTCTGTGTCTCAGCATAGGCTGCGCGATGACGTCATTGTATCGCCGCCTGCGCTGAGATGCGACGTCTCGTAAACCAGCCCAGGACAAGCCCAGCTCAGCTTTGTTTTGTTTTTTTTTTAAAGCGGCCTGTTCTGGGCTGGTTTACATTGAATAGTAAAATTTCCGCCCCCCAGACAGTGATGGACAGTGCTGCCTGAGGCGGCCGCCTCACTTCGCCTCATTAGCGGTGCGCCCCTGGTGCTGGCTCAAGATAGAATGGACACTGGCAGCAGACAACAGAAACCCGGAGACAGGAGATTATTTACTTTTTTTTTTCTTTCTTTTTTTTTTTTTTACGCCTACTGCCAATCACATGGGTTGCTCCAATTCCTGGACAACCTCTTTAAAGGTTTATCCATTTTTCTAATATTGATGTCTTGTCCTTTGGATAGGCCATCAATATTACATCTGCAGGGGTACAACAGCCAGGAACCCTGCAGATCAACTTTTCCAGGACAGTGCAGCTACAGGTCATGTTAACAATTCCAGAAGCCACGCTGCTTGCCGTAGCAGGTTGTAGCAGTAGGATTTGGTAGTGCAGTGGTGTGTATGGTGGATGAGCTACATGGCATTGTTATTACCAGTAGTTGCCCTGTCTTGGTACAGCTGATCTGCAGGGGTCCTGGCAGGGGGCCCTAAAAACAATTCTACTGGTGGGCCCTAGACATCCAAGTCCGACACTGTTTGGGCACACGACAGCACATGGAAGCAAAGGAGTGACACTGTCTGAAAAGCAGATTTTGCTGCAATAGTTTTCAGGTGCCATGTTTCATTTGCAGAGCCCCTAGAGTACCAATACAATGGAAAACTTCCAAAAGTTACCCCATTTTGAAAACTAAACCCCTCAAGGAATTTATTAAGGGGTATAGTGAGCATTTTGACTTCACATATTTTATTGACATTTAGACATGTAACGTCACTTTATTTCCAAAGTTTTTATTTTCACAAGAGGATAAAGGAGAAAAAAGCACCCCCCAATTCATTACACAATTTCTTCTGAACACAGCCATACCCCATATGTGGTTGTAAACTACTGTAGGGTACATGGTGGGGCTCAGAATAGAAAAAGCGCTATTTGGATTTTGGAGGGCAGATTTTGCTGGAATAGTTTTTGAGTGCCATATCACATTTGCAGAGCCCCTAAAGAACCAATGCAAAAACCCCCCAAAAGTGACTCAATTTTAGAAACTAGACCTCTCAAGGAATTTCTCAAGGGGTATTATCATTTTGTGCTCAAGAGTGCTTACCAAAATTTAATGTACAAAGTAAAAATTGAAATTTTTAATGAAATATGCCATTTCAGTGGCAATATGATGTGCCCACTTTGTTTCATCAGAGACACGCACTCCTAAAACTTTTAAGTGGGTTATCTCGTGTACAAAAAAGTTTTATATATGGGTGTAAACTGCTATTTGGGCACACAGCAGGGCTCAGAAGGGAAGCACTGCCCTTCTTAGCTTTTGGAGTATAGATCTGTAGGGACTTTCTGAACACCATGTTGTTTTTGTAAAGCCCAGAAGGTGCCAGTAAATTGGAATTCCCCAAGAAGTGACCCTATTTTGTAGGGCCAATTTTAGGATCTCTGCAAACGTGACCCGGCGTCCAAAAACCAACAATCTAAATCTGCACTCCAAAAGCACACAGCGCTCCCTCACATCTGCGCCCTGCTGTGTTACCAATCTGCAGTTTATGGCCACATTATGACATTGTTGTACCCAGGTTAACAAACTTATTTTCATATGTGAGTATAAACTGCTGTTTGGGCACAGCCAGGCACAGAACGGAAGGAGTGCTATCTTGGTTTTTGGAGCACAGTTTGGTTTTTAGATATCATGCCACTTTTGCAGAGCCTCTGAATTGTCAGTAAAGTGGAATCCGCAGACACATAACCCCATTTTGGAAACTATGCCCTTTAAGGAAAAAAATGAAATAGCACTCCTTTCCCTTCTGTGTCTGCCTGTGTGCCTGGAATAAAACAGCGCTGTATGCAGATAAGTGAAATTGGCTTGGCTAAAATCCCTTTTGCTGTCTCAAGGCTCGGTGAGTCAAAAGCAAATTGAGGATTTGTTACATCCAATAGAGGGCGCATGAGCTCCCCAGCTCCTTTCCCATAATGCCTTGTGATATGTGTGCCTGGAAAGCAGTTTATACCCACATATGACATTAAGTACATTAATCCTGGGTACACCAGTTTTTTTTTGGATTGAACAAAAGCTTAATCCTGGGTACACCAGTGTCATACATGTGGGCATAAACTGCTGAGCACACAGCAAGGCACAGATGTGAAGGATTGCTATATGGCTTTTGGAGCACAGATTTAGATGTTTGCTATCTGGATGCCATGTCATGTTTGCAGAGCCTCTAAGGTACCAGTAAAGTGGAATCCCCTAGAGTGACCCCATTCTGAACACTGCACCCTTCATAGCATTTATCAAGAGGTGTTGTGAGCATTAGTTTCCCGGATGTGAATGCACAGCGGATGGTGAAAAGGAAATATGTAAGCTGTGCGGAGAACATTGGGAGCACCAAATTCACTACTATTTTCACAGTAGCTCCTATGATTGGGGGGGGCGGGGGTCACTCCTGGTGTCTTTTACCTCATAATCTCTAAATTTGGTTTGTGTCCTGATATATGGTCGTACAGCTTATACATTTTCTTCTTACCACAGCCAGTTTTGTACTAATGATGTGGCGATTTTTTATTTTTTTTCTTCATGTTGTACAAAAGGTACAAAAGTGCCTTGCGAAAGTATTCGGCCCCCTTGAAATTCTGTTATAAAATGTAACCTTTAATCTTCATATAAAAACATCTCCAAGAACGTGGACAGCTGTGCTTATGCAGTTTGAGATCACATGTTTCTTAGTAATAACATAAGTCTCAAGTACCACTACACATTATTTAAGACCAAAACCACAACCTCTTTATCATATGATGTAAAACAGCAAGCGATGTCCAATACAACAATACATAAATATCATGCAACATCGACAAAAGATATATCAATTAATGTCAGCATTATTCAAAAAACTAAGATTTAAATCATATCTTTATACATTTCAAACACCAATCCTATGAAAATAATCACATATTACAACTGCCCATTATGTAATAGTACAAACAAATATTGTCATAATATATATATATACAGTGCCTTGCGAAAGTATTCGGCCCCTTTGAACTTTTCAACCTTTTGCCACATTTCAGGCTTCAAACATAAGGATATAAAATTTTAATTTTTTGGTGAAGAATCAACAACAAGTGGGACACAATTGTGAAGTGTAACGAAATTTATTGGATATTTTAAACTTTTGTAAAAAATAAAAAACTGAAAAGTGGGGAGTGCCAAATCATTCGGCCCCCTTAAGTTAATACTTTGTAGCGCCACCTTTTGCTGCGATTACAGCTGCAAGTCGCTTGGGGTATGTCTCTATCAGTTTTGCACATCGAGAGACTGAAATTCTTGCCCATTCTTCCTTGCAAAACAGCTCGAGCTCAGTGAGGTTGGATGGAGAGCGTTTGTGAACAGCAGTTTTCAGCTCTTTCCACAGATTCTCAATTGGATTCAGGTCTGGACTTTGACTTGGCCATTTTAACACCTGGATACGTTTATTTGTGAACCATTCCATTGTAGATTTTGCTTTATGTTTGAGATCATTGTCTTGTTGGAAGATAAATCTCCTTCCCAGTCTCAGGTCTTTTTCAGACTCCAACAGGTTTTCTTCCAGAATGGTCTTGTACATGGACCTCTTGGCTGCATCTCTGATCAGTCTTCTCTTTGTTTGAGATAAAAGTTTAGAGGGACGGCCGGGTCTTGGTAGATTTGCAGTGGTCTGATACTCCTTCCATTTCAATATGATCACTTGCACAGTGCTCCTTGGGATGTTTAAAGTTTGGGAAATCTTTTTGTATCCAAATCCGGCTTTAAACTTCTCCACAACAGTATCACGGACCTGCCTGGTGAGTTCCTTGGCCTTCATGATGCTCTCTGTGCTTTAAACAGAACCCTGAGACTATCACAGAGCAAGTGCATTTATACGGAGACTTGATTACACACAGGTGGATTATATTTATCATCATCAGTCATTTACGACAACATTGGATCATTCAGAGATCCTCACTGAACTTCTGGATTGAGTTTGCTGCACTGAAAGTAAAGGGGCCGAATAATATTCCACGCCCCACTTTTCAGTTTTTTATTTTTTACAAAAGTTTAAAATAACCAATACATTTCGTTCCACTTCACAATTGTGTCCCACTTGTTGTTGATTCTTCACCAAAAACTTAAAATTTTATATCTTTATGTTTGAAGCCTGAAATGTGGCAAAAGGTTGAAAAGTTCAAGGGGGCCGAATACTTTCGCAAGGCACTGTATATTTTTATTTTTTGGTGATTTAGCCATATGAGGGGTTGTTTTTTGTGGAATGAGGTGCATTTTGTAATGGTACCACTTTGGGGTGCCTATAATTTATGGACTATATTTTATTAACTTTTTCTTGTTGGATTAAAAAAATAAATAAATTAATCTATGGGTCGGTACGATTACCACTATACCTAATTTAGGCTGGGGTCCTACATTGCAAAAATGCTGCATTTTACACTACCTGCAAAGTGGATGGGATTCTGGCTAATTACATCCACACATTGCAGAAAAAAGCTGCAGGGGAAATGCTGCGATTTCAAAAATACATGCGTTTTTGTAAATTGTCAATTATACCTACAGAAACGCTGATGTCTTCCGTATAGCTATAATAAAAGCAGACTTTCCTTGAAAAACACTAGGGAAGAAACTGCAATGAGTTTCCACCGCGGTCTTTTCCGTAGTGTTTTTCAGCTGCCACTCACTACGTGGGGCCTAAGCCTAACAAATTCTCATTGTCTTCTTCTGAGAGGCGTAATATTTTTATTTTTCGGTTGATAGAGTTTTTTGCGGGGTGAGATATGCTTTTTATTGGTACTGTTTTGGGGAACATATGACTTTTTGATCACTTTTAATAACATGTTTTGTGAGGCAAGATGGCAAAAAAAATCATTATTTTCGCATTGTTTTTTTTTTTTTAGGACATTCATCGTGCAGATTGAATAGTGTTTCAGTTTTATTGTATTGGTTGCTATGGATGTAGAACTACCAAATATATCTTGTTTTTATTAATTTTTAGTTTTTTTTATTTAATTCATTTTATATAGGAAAGGGGCAATTTTTGAAACACACTTAAATTATTTTTTATATATTTTTTTTACATTTTTTTGATGCCTCAATAGGGGACCTGAATCAGCGATGCTCTGATCGCTGGCTCGGTAGTATACACTGCAACGTGTATTTCAGTGTATACAGGAAGTCAGCCTATGTAGATGCATAGGCTGACTTCCTCTCATTGCGTCAGGATTAGAGATGAGCAGATTTCAAAAATTCGATTTGACCGAATCTCCATAGTTTCCAAAACAATTTGATTCAATCTGAATTAATTTGCGACAAATCATGTTAACCCCTTCCCGACATCTGCCCTAATAGTAAGGTGCTGCCGGGAAGGACTTCCCGCGAACCACGGCGTAAGCATGGTGCGTACACAGAAATTGTGGGCACACCCTGCTTTGCAGGTGTCAGCAGCATGTAATAGCTGACACTGTCCTATAATGCCCCAGGTCGTAGCTGAGCCCCGAATGGAGACTGTCATCCTATGCATCTGCACAAGCTGACAGCCTCCTATACACCGCAATACACGTGTATTGCAGTGTATACCTATTGAAGCAGCGATCAGAATATCACTGCTTCAAGCCCCTATGGGGACAAAAAGAAAAAATGTAAAAAAAAACAAAAAAACACCGCACCCCACCCCCTAGAGCTGGTGCTATTATTATACTCTGGGGTCCCCTCAGACCCCAAAGTATAATAATCAGAGGCCCAGGGGAAGTGATTAAAAATAGCAAACACTTATACTCACCTTAACTTCACCTCTCCTGGGAATCCGGGTGTCTGCATCCTCCTCGTTCCTCTTCTTCCTTGCAACTGAAGTCCTGCTTCCCAGACGTCACTGCTGGAGCCTGTGATTGGGCCTCAGCAGTCACGTGGAGCACGCCGGAATAATGATGTCATAACGCCCCCAATCATAGGCCCCAGCAGTGAAGTTTGGGGAGCAGAACCTCAGTAACCGGCTCCGGAGTTAATGCTGAGCCCAGGACAGGTGAGTATCAGTATTTTTTTATTTTTAATTACCGCGGGGGGGTGCCGAGGGGGACAGGTAGCATGGTGGAACCCCATGGATTCCACGGTCTTGTTTGACCATGACATCCAAGGGGTTAACCTCCGATTGGAGCTGTGCAATTCGATACATCGAAGAGTGAGGAAATCCGGAATCGATGCGAATCGAAGATTTCCTGAAATTCGGATCGAATTCCACTTCGTCAGCTTCAATTTGCTCATCTCTAGTCAGGATCAACCAGGTACAGTGGGGAAAAGCTATTTTTACATCCAGCCATAATGTGTTATCTGAGCTTATGCATTGATTTATAGATAGACATCAGATACAGTGGGGAAAAAAAGTATTTAGTCAGCCGCCAATTGTGCAAGTTCTCCCACTTAAAAAGATGAGAGAGGCCTGTAATTGACACCATAGGTAGACCTCAACTATGAGAGACAAAATGAGAAAACATATCCAGAAAATCACATTGTCTGATTTTTAAAGAATTTATTTGCAAATTATGGTGGAAAATAAGTATTTGGTCAATAACAAAAGTTCATCTCAATACTTTGTTATATATCCTTTATTGGCAATGACAGAGGTCAAACATTTTCTGTAAGTCTTCACAAGGTTGGCACACACTGTTGCTGGTATGTTGGCCCATTCCTCCATGCAGAACTCCTCTAGAACAGTGATGTTTTGGGGCTGTCACTGGGCAACTCCCTCCAAAGGTTTTCTATGGGGTTGAGATCTGGAGACTGGCTAGGCCACTTCAGGACCTTGACATTCTTCTTACGAAGCCACTCCTTTGTTGCCCTGGCGGTGTGCTTGGGATCATTGTCATGCTGAAAGACCCAGCCACGTTTCATCTTCAATGCCCTTGCTGATGGAAGGAGGTTTGCACTCAAAATCTCACAATACATGGCCTCATTCATTCTTTCATGTACACGGATCAGTCGTCCTGGTCCCTTTGCAGAGAAACAGCCCCAAAGCATGATGTTTCACCCCCATGCTTCACAGTAGGTATGGAGTTCTTTGGATGCAACTCAGCATTCACTCTCCTCCAAACACAATGAGTTGTGTTTCTACCAAACAGTTCTACTTTGGTTTCTTCTGACCATATGACTTTCTCCCAATACTCTTCTGGAACATCCTAATGCAGGATCTGAGTCCCTGGTGGCGTAGTGTGTTACTGACGGTAGCCTTTGATACCTTAGTCCCAGCTTTCTGCAGGTCATTCACTACGTCCCCCCGTGTGGTTCTGGGATTTTTGCTCACCGTTCTTGTGATCATTTTGACCCCACGGTGTGAGATCTTGCGTGGAGCCCCTGATCTGGGGAGATTATCAGTGGTATGTCTTCCATTTTGTAATTATTGCTCCCACAGTTGATTTCTTCACACCAAACTGCTTGCCTATTGCAGATTCAGTCTTCCCAGCCTGGTGCAGGTCTACAATTTTGTTTCTGGTGTCCTTTCACAGCTCTTTGGTTTTTACCATAGTGGAGTTTGGAGTGTGACTGTTTGAGGTTGTGGACAGGTGTCTTTTATACTGATAACAATTTCAAACAGGTACCATTACTACAGGTAATGAGAGGAAGACAGAGGAGCCTCTTAAAGAAGAACTTACAGGTCAGAAATCTTGCTTGTTTGTAGGAGACCAAATACTTATTTTCCACCATAATTTGCAAATAAATTCTTAAAAAATCAGACAATGTGATTTTCTAGATATGTTTTCTCAATTTGTCTCTCATAGTTGAGGTCTACCTATGATGCCAGTTACAGGCCTCTCTCATCTTTTGAAGTGGGAGAACTTGTACAATTGGTGGTTGGACTAAATACTTTTTTTCCCCACTGTATGTGGGCTCTCTGTCAGACCCTGGGCTGCCGAAAATATGTATCGGCACATCCCAAACTAGCCAGGGGGGGGGAGGGGGGACGATGCGGACATAATTGCAAGTTTGACTGTGGCATCTAAGGGGTTAAAACCCCCATCAAGAGCACAGCTCCAATTGGGGGTAATGGAGCAGGGTGTTAGCTAAAAAAAAGTGGTGCAGATTCTTAGACATTTTAGCTATTTATTTTTAATTTCTGAAACTTCCCTGTAATCTTTCCGTAATATCTGCATAGACAGTGCAGAAAGGAGTGGCTAATTTATGGTAGATGAAAAAAAGGGAGTTAACTAATAGAAAAATGTCAGTACTCTAATAAAAGCCTCTTCTGTCTGTATAGTTCATCAAGTTTCCATTTTGCCTTACCTAGGCCTTAATCAATACAAAAGAACTGTCATTAAATCCTTACTATCTGCTGATTCTGTCCTATGTTACACAGAAAAGCTGACAAGCTACAGAAAACAGGAAATGCAGGTACACACGTGGACAAAATTGTTGGTACCCCTCGCTTAATGGAAGAAAAACCCACAATGGTCACTAAAATAACTTGAATCTGACAAAAGTAATAATATACAAAAATTCTATGAAAATGAACAAATGAAAATCAGACATTGCTTTTCAACCAATGTACCCCCCCTTTTACGAGGGGCCTCTGGACCCTCGCCAGATGGACCAGGTTTCGAAGAGTTCTGGCGATGAAAGAGATTAATTAAACGTGGCGCATGTAGGTCCCTACCAGAAATCCACGTTCGCTCTTCCGGGCCATAGCCCTTCCAGTGCACGAGGTACTGAACAGCATTCTGCACCCGACGGGAATCCAGAATTTTTTCTACTTCATATTCTAGTTCCCCTTGGACCACCACCGGCGCAGGTGGACTGGAAGAAGTAAGGACAGGGCAGATATACTTCTTCAAAAGCGACTTGTGGAAGACGTTGTGGATACGAAAAGACCTTGGAAGTTGTAATTTAAAAGATACTGGGTTTATAAGTTCAGAAATGACATAGGGCCCAATGTAACGTGGTGCAAATTTCCCTGAAGGAACTCTAAGACGCAGATTCCTAGTGGACAGCCAGACTCGATCTCCCACTCTGTATTCAGGGCCAGGTAAGCGTCTTTTATTTGACTGCCGTTTTTGATATTCTTGGGCTTTAACCAGGCTCAGACGAGCCTGGACCCAGACTGTGCACAGTCGCTGATAAGTATGTTCGGCGGTGGAATTAACAGACTCGGAGCTACGGAGAGAGGAGTACCTGGGGTTAAAACCATAGTTGCAATAAAACGGAGACATTTTAGTGGTGACGTTAACCCTGTTGTTTATTGCAAACTCTGCTAGAGGGAGAAAGGTTCTCCATTTTTCTTGAGCATCAGACACAAAACACCTTAAGTACTGTTCCAAAGTTTGGTTGAATCTCTCTGTCTGGCCATTGGTCTCCGGGTGGAACGCGGAAAAGAAAGACAGAGAAAACCCCCAGACGACCACAAAATTCCTTCCAGAATCTAGAGACAAATTGTACACCCCGATCAGATACAATATTTTCCGGTACACCATGCAAGCGGAGTATGTGGTTAATAAAGAACAAGGCTAGACGTGGAGCACTAGGAATTTTCTTTAGGGGTACAAAATGACACATTTTGGAGAATCTATCCACAACAACCCAAATCACAGTCTTCCCTTGGGAACAAGGCAAATCAGTAATAAAGTCCATTGACAAATGGGACCATGATCTCTTAGGTATAGGAAGGGGATGAAGCAGGCCCTCGGGTAATCTCCTAGGAGTCTTCATCTTAGCACATGTCTCACAGGCAGCAACAAATTCACATACGTCTTGAGACCAGGACGGCCACCAGTAAGAGCGGGAGAGAAGGTATTTAGTCCCAGCGAAGCCAGGATGTCCCGTTAAGGTAGAACAATGAATTTCCTCCAAAACACGAAGACGAAGATTTGGAGGTACAAATAGTTTCCCAGTGGGAGTATTACTGGGAGCAAGATCTTGTGAATTAACCACTAAAGTAGCAAGATCAGGAGTAATAATGGCGAGAACCACTCCGGGAGACAAGATTTTATCTGGGACATCCTTAGGGGCACCGCTGGGACCAAAACTGCGAGATAGGGCATCGGCCCGTACATTTTTAGTGCCTGGACGATAAGTCACCACAAAATTAAAACGTGTGAAGAATAGCGCCCAGCGGGCCTGCCTAGGAGGCAGTCGCTTAGCGTTATCCAGATATAGTAGGTTCTTATGATCGGTGAATACTGTGATCTGGTGTTTGGCCCCCTCGAGGAAATGTATCCACTCCTCGAATGCCAATTTAATGGCTAGGAGTTCTCGATTACCAACGTCATAGTTGCGCTGCGTAGGAGAGAATTTCCTCGAGAAGAAGGCTACAGGTTGCAAACACGTAAAATTTTCAGAGCCCTGAGACAACACGACACCAACCCCCACTTCAGAGGCATCAACCTCAATAATAAATGGGCGATCATAGTCTGGTGGTACTAATACAGAAGACTCAACAAAACATTTCTTGAGATGTACAAAAGCCTGTCCGCTTCCGGAGTCCATTTGGTCACATCGGCACCTTTCTTTGTGAGATCTGTTAATGGCTTCACTATAGAAGAGAAATTCTTAATAAATTTTCGATAATAGTTGGAGAAACCCAAGAAACGTTGTAGGGCTTTAAGGTTGGAGGGGCGTTCCCAGTTATTAATAGCCATGACTTTTAGTGGATCCATACAAAAAGAATCGGGAGTAATAACGTAACCGAGGAAGGTGACCCTTTGGACTCCGAACAGGCATTTGGACAGTTTGGCAAAGAAAGAGTTTTGACGCAACAGTAGCAAAACACTCCTAACATGCTCAATATGTGTGGCCCAATCAGGAGAGAACACTAGAATATCATCCAGGTAGACAACCACATAACGACCGAGCAAGTCTCTAAAGATATTGTTAACAAAGTGTTGAAATACTGCGGGTGCATTACATAACCCGAAAGGCATTACCAAATATTCAAAGTGACCTTCCGGGGTGTTGAACGCAGTTTTCCATTCATCTCCTTCTCTAATCCGGATCAGATTGTATGCCCCACAGAGGTCAATTTTAGAAAACCAGCGGGCACCCACAATCTGATTGAAAAGATCAGGGATCAGGGGAAGAGGATACTGATTTTTAACCGTAATTTTATTTAATTCTCGGTAGTCAATGCATGGTCGCAGTCCGCCATCTTTCTTTTTAACAAAAAATAACCCAGCTCCCATGGGAGACTGAGACGGACGGATGTGACCTTTAAGAAGACTATCCTGAGTGTAATCCCGCATAGCCTCACGTTCTGGAGCAGAAAGATTGAAGATCCTTCCCTTAGGGTATTTGGATTCGGGAAGGAGTTCAATCGCACAATCGTAAAGTCTATGCGGTGGTAAAACTTCAGCAGCTTTAGCATCAAAAACATCATGAAAATCAGACAGAAATTCAGGAAGAAGCGTCTCCTCACTGAGACAATCGGAGGCATGCAAAGCAATACAATGGGAGGAGCACTGATTCCCCCATTTCACTAACTCTTTTTTGGGCCAATCAAAGGTAGGGTTATGGAGGTCTAGCCAGGGAAGCCCTAAAATAATATCAGACGAGAGATCCTCCATAACAAAAAAAACTCATGAGCTCCGATTGTATTGAGCCCACTTGCAAAGAGAGTAAGGGAGTTTTAAAACGGATTTTAGCCCTGGCCAGTGGAGTGAAATCCGCCCCAGTAACCAACAGAGGAGTATCTAATGATACAAGTTCAATACGTAAAGCAGAAACAAACAAAAATTTAACAAAGTTAGTGGCAGCCCCAGAATCTACTAGGGCCTGCCCAGAAACAGATCTGCCCCCAAAAGACAGAGACACAGGTAACATCAATTTGTGAGAATTTTCAGAAGATACCTGTCTGCCTGAGTGGTTCTTCTGAATACCACTCAGGCCCTGAAGTTTTCCGCTGGTGTACATGGTTTGATGGAACAGTCCCGGATGAGATGACCCGGTTTGCCGCAATACAGGCAGAGATGATTCCGGAGACGATATTCTCGTCTAGCCTTGGTATCCAGTGTTCCCAACTGCATAGGCTCATCTCCAGGGGTGACAGAAGGAGAAACAGATTCTTTAACAGAAAGAGAGGGATAGACAGAAGACTTAGTGGGACCAATCCCCACCCTCTCTTTACTTCTGTTCTGGAGTCTCCTGTCAATGCGGACGGCTAAGGTCATGGCCTTTTCTAAGGTAGGGGGATCAGGGTGACCTACCCAGACATTCTTCACTGAATCATTCAGGCCCTGTTTAAAAAGAGCTTTCAAAGCAGAGTCACACCAACCTGCTGTTATACTCAACTTCCAAAACTCAGAGCAGTAAGTTTCAGTGGATAGTTTACCTTGCCGGAGGGTAAGAAGTTGGGACTCGGCGAGTCCAATTTGATCAGGCTCAGCATAAATGGCCCCCAAAGACTTAAAAAATGTTTCTAGCTCTGTCCACTCCTCTGCCTCAGGGGGGAGTTTAAAGGCCCAAGTCTGTGGATCCCCCTGTAGAGGGAAATGACCACTCCCACCATCTGAGACTGCAACGCATGAGGGTTGACCCGAAAATACAATAGACATGATTCCCTGAACGTCTCAAATTTACCTCAGTCCCCTGAAAACCTATCCGGGAGTAACATTTTAACCCTGGGGAGGGAAATGACAGCAGGTGGTATAGCAGCGGCCTCAGCTTGATTCTGGGTGAGAGTGTGTACCTGATTGGCCAGCTCAGACACCAAACCTGCCAAACCCTCCATTCGAGTCACAAGGTCCTGAATAGAAGCCATGCCAGTAATGAGTAGAAGGGTTAAAGTTTTTTTTTTTTTTTTTTAAGGCCTGCTATTCTGTAAGGGAATCACTAGAGGAGCGATTCCCCAGTAGCTGCTGGAGAACTTAGGGGGGAGGGGGCACAACAAGACAGTGGACCCTAAGCTGAATCCCCCCACTGTCCCTGGCTAACTTGCCCGATCTGTCCTAGGTGACAGCCAGAAACTAGTCGGCAGTCCCTCCTTATAATAAGTGATAACACAGAACGCAGACAAGACGTACAACAACAAAGGGAGGTCAGCTAGCCAAGGGTTCGGTAACAATCGAGCAATGCAGTACAGAATCAAAATCAAAGAGAATAGTCAAAGGTAAGCCAGTGGTCAGAAAATCAGAAGAGCAGGTAACAAGGAACAAGGAGTATAGCCAGTAAGCAAAATGCAATAGCAGGCACCAATGGGAAAGTGAGCAAACAATAAATAGAGAGAAAGAACCCGCCCCAGACTTGATAGGAGGATAGGCTGTCAATCACAAAGGCAGGACTAAAGTTAACTCTTAGTGGAGCAGGGGGAGAGCAAGGTGAAGGAGAAGGGCGTGGTGGAAAAATCAATTAAGGAGGTGAGGGAATAGGACAGTGTTCATACAATACAAGAAAAACCCAAAGGAAAGAATCACAACCGGGCACGCCTCCTGCGCCGCAGCGTGCGCCAAAGCCCGGACAGGTAAGGACGTTACAGATGTTCAATAGGATTTAGGTCAGGGCTCATAGAAGGACTCTTCAGAATAGTCCAATGTTTTCCTCTTAGCCATTCTTGGGTGTTTTTAGCTGTGTGTTTTGGGTCATTATCCTGTTGCAAGACCCATGACCTGTGACCGAGACCAAGCTTTCTGACACTGGGCAGAACATTTCTCTCTAGAATCCCTTGATAGTCTTGAGATTTCATTGTACCCTGCACAGATTCAATACACCCTGTGCCAGATGCAGCAAACAGCCCCAGAACATAACAGAGCCTCCACCATGTTTCACAGTATACAATTTTCCATTATACTTTCTGTATCAATTAATCACATCACCATTGACTGTATATCACATGACCATGGAAGTAAGCAGAATGAATGAGAGCAATCAGAGATCTAGAAAACCGTGAGGAATTGATACAGAAAGTATATTAAAAATGAGTGTCTTCAGTCATAATTTTATCATATAACCACTAAAGCCTAGAACACTGATGCACATTGAATTGAAAAATAAGACACCAACAATAAGGACTATGATTAAATTCTAAAACCTTGTTTTATTCCATATAGGCAAACCTGTTTTATGCTCAAGAAATCTTAATAATCAGACTTAGGTACCTAATAATATACTAATACATAATGTGGATGAAATATCTATGTATCACACTCTTTAAGTGAAACGAAACTTTGTGATTTGCGTAGTAGAACATCTTCTTTAAGTCTCATTACATAGGAAAGTAAAGTGATTTCCATTTCTGAGATGTGATTAAACTCAAATTTACGCCTTGGTTAAGGTTTAGCTTTTCTTTGAAGGAAAAAATAGACCTCAGAAGCAGGCAGCCTTGTGCTATGGCACTCTGTGAGACCATTAAATTTAATCCTTCCTTCAAACTCACTCCAGGGGTGATTTCAATTAAATTTGTTCAAAATTTATCAGTTTCCTGCATGTAGGCATAAATGATTCAAGGCCACTTACATATTCACTGAGTGAAATGCATTGAAAGGGACGTACAATTGTTATAACTTTCCACAGTTCCCTCATAAATTCACTTAATGGGTGCTTTCATGATTTGAATGCTTGCCCTCCTCATATTATGCCCTGTTTTTTCATAGACAAGATTTCATATATTATTTAAATTTTAGGTACTGTCCTCCTAAACTAAACCAACTCTACTTTCATTTGCATCCTAACAAAAACAAGTTATCATATACTATTAAAAGATGTTCAGGAGGTTATTAAGCAGAGAAAAATTATTTCCCATAGGCAAAGACGAATATTGAACTTGTAATATACTTGCTTTTCACAGTTAAGGTATAAGCATCTTTACATTGTGATTCAATGGTAAAAGAACGTTCAAAATCTAAAGAATTAATAGTTTACAAAATGTTGCAAAACTTGTAGAGAAAAGCATGTCAACATTGTTCACTGATTTTAGATATACACTATTAGAGATGAGCAGTCTTTATTCAGGTGAATTGTGGAGGAATCAGCAGAAACACCTGGGCGCCTGTCAGGGACATAGCCGCAGACATAATACACCACATATTATAGATGGCATATTGTAAGAGAGGCCACATTACATATGTTGCACTGGAGTCCAAGAGCTTCAAGTTATGCCTCTGCCACTTCAATCCAAAAGGTCTGAAAATTCCAAAATGCTGACAGATTTTGGTCTAGAAAACAAATTTAGATAGCTTTTAGGACAGGGTCTGTTTTTTATTTTATTTTTTTTACTATAGTTCACTTTTAACACAAGTCATCTCCTTGAATCATGCAGTGCTGAGCGCTGGTCAGTGACATTACTGACCGGCATCTCCTAAATTTGTAGCCACAGATTTTCTTTTAGATTTAGTAATTAGATTTGGCCTCACATAGCATTTTACAGTACCTACAAAGGTATTTCACATTACAGAAAAATATCCGCAGTGGATATACTGCGATTTCAAAAACCGCTGCATTTTTCTAAATCGCAGCATGTCAATTATACCTATGGTAACACTGGCATTTTCTCTATAGGTATGATTGAAACAAAAAGTCCGCAGCGGGAAACTCTATGGACTTTCTGTGGAAAGCGCTGCAGGAAAAGTGTCTCACTACAAGGGGCTTAGCATTAGTTAGAAATGACAGGGTTTTTTTTTCATAATCTAAATCGTAGTTCAATTAAATCAGAATTTATATATATATATATATATATATATATATATATATATATATACAGTACAGACCAAAAGTTTGGACACACCTTCTCATTCCAAGAGTTTTCTGTATTTTCATGACTATAAAAATTGTAGATTCACACTGTAGGCATCAAAACTATGAATTAACACATGTGGAATTATATACTTAACAAAAAAGTGTGAAACAACTGAAAATATGTCTTCTATTCTAGGTTCTTCAAAGTAGCCACCTTTTGCTTTGATTACTGCTTTGCACACTCTTGGCATTCTCTTGATGAGCTTCAAGAGGTAGTCACCTGAAATGGTTTTCACTTCACAGGTGTGCCCTGTCAGGTTTAATAAGTGGGATTTCTTGCCTTATAAATGGGGTTGGGACCATCAGTTGTGTTGTTCAGAAGTCAGGTGGATACACAGCTGATAGTCCTACTGAATGGAGTGTTAGAATTTGTATTATGGCAAGAAAAAAGCAGCTAAGTAAAGAAAAACGAGTGGCCATCATTACTTTAAGAAATGAAGGTCAGTCAGTCCGAAAAATTGGGATAACTTTGAAAGTGTCCCCAAGTGCAGTGGCCAAAACCATGAAGCACTACAAAGAAACTGGCTCACATGAGGACCGCCCCAGGAAAGGAAGACCAAGAGTCACCTCTGCTGTGGAGGATAAGTTCAACCGAGTCACCAGCCTCAGAAATCGCAGGTTAACAGCAGCTCAGATTAGAGACCAGGTCAATGCCACACAGAGTTCTAGCAGCAGACACATCTCTACAACAACTGTTAAGAGGAGACTGTGCAGCAGGCCTTCATGGTAAAATAGCTACTAGGAAACCACTGCTAAGGACAGGCAACAAGCAGAAGAGACTTGTTTGGACTAAAGAACACAAGGAATGGACATTAGACCTGTGGAAATCTGTGCTTTGGTCTGATGAGTCCAAATTTGAGATCTTTGGTTCCAACCACCGTGTCTTTGTGCGACGCAGAAAAGGTGAACGAATGGACTCTACATGCCTGGTTCCCACCGTCAAGCATGGAGGAGGAGGTGTGATGGTGTGGGGGTGCTTTGCTGGTGACACTGTTGGGGATTTATTCAAAATTGAAGGAATACTGAACCAGCATGGTTACCACAGCATCTTGCAGTGGCATGCTATTCCATCCGGTTTGCGTTTAGTTGGACCATCATTTATTTTTCAACAGGACAATGACCCCAAACACACCTCCAGACTGTGTAAGGGCTATTTGACCAAGAAGGAGAGTGATGGGGTGCTATGCCAGATGACCTGGCCTCCACAGTCACCAGACCTGAACCCAATCGAGATGGTTTGGGGTGAGCTGGACCACAGAGTGAAGGCAAAAGGGCCAACAAGTGCTAAGTATCTCTGGGAACTCCTTCAAGACTGTTGGAAGACCATTTCAGGTGACCTCCTCTTGAAGCTCATCAGTAAACAAAGCAAAAGGTGGCTACTTTGTAGAACCTAGAATATAAGACATATTTTCAGTTGTTTCACACTTTTTTGTTAAGTATATAAATCCACTGTTGTTAATTCATAGTTTTGATGCCTTCAGTGTGAATCTACAATTTTTATAGTCATGAAAATACAGAAAACTCTTGGAATGAGAAGGTGTGTCCAAACCTTTGGTCTGTACTGTATATATATAATTGTATATATATATATATATATATATATATATATATATATATATAATATATATGTATATATATATTTATATATATGTATATATCTATATCTATAGAAAAAATTTAGTTAGCTTTTAGGCACAGGGTTTTATATAAGTAAATTTAACGTAGTTCTTTTCTAACTCTCCTTTATTTCTGGTTAATACATTTTCTTACATATATTCTCATGTTTAATCATAACATACACCCAACATTTCCAATAAAGGTTCAATACATAAAGTTTCAATAAAGTTTCAATACACTTGTAAAAGCACAACAGAGATACAAAATGTCCCAAAGCTCAGAAAAGTTCCAAAAACTGTATTCAGGAGAGGAGGTGTTTGCCTCACACTGAATTGGCCAGTAAGGGAGAAAAGGAAGATACCCCGTTCCTCTATTTCTCCTCATCATCATTTCTGAAATTACTAACCCAAAGTGAACCCCAACCCCTGATTTTGTGGGAATCAGGTCAGGAATCCAATTTGAGACTGAAGGCTTCACAGAAATGGACATTTTCAAAGTATTTTTCTCTGATGACTTTATAGTTTTAATGGTGGCCCAAACAAATGTATATGCCCAGAAATTTATTGAACAAAATGCCACCTCTTCATATGCTAGGCTCTTGAGATGGATTCCCATAAATGCAGCAGAGATGAAAATATTTTTTGTATCACTCCAATCTTTTGAATGACCATGACCAAGGGATTACTTTGAAGCGATCCTCAAATTTGTGCATTATAACGGTAATACACAGCGCCTGGCCTAAGATGTGCCGAACTTTGACTACCTATTCAAAATAAAGCCAGTCATTGACCATTTTAGTGCCAAATTTGCTGCAACATACATCTACAACATAAGTGTACAACATAGATCAGAATATTTCAATAGATGAGTCCCTGATCACTTGCAAATACCTGCCCAGTAAGGGGGCACAGTATAGCATTAAAATGCACAAATTTTGTTGGAGTAGCTCAGGGTTCATGAAGAAAGGACACAATTGAACCCCCAGAATGCCCCCAGATGCCTCATTTCCAGAGGAATTGCACTTTGTGGGACAGTGCGCAAAAATCAGGAAGGCCTCCCTTCCTGCAACCCCTCATAAGGAGTGAGAGCAGGGTAGTGTGCAATGAGAACATGCTGTTTGTCAAGTATAAGGACAAGAGGGATGTCATTGAGCTGCCACTATTCATGGTAATAGCAGCATCCCTGTCCCTGTAAGCAGTACCAGTATCGCTGCATCCTGGACTATAATAAGCACATGGGAGAGGTTGATCTATCTGACTAATTCCTGAAGCCAAATAGTACTATGAGGACAACAAAAGTGGGGCACAAACAACTGGCCGTGCACATCACACAGATGGCATTGTATAACGCTTTTGTGATATCATGTGCAGACAGGACAGGAATTTGAATTTCAGGAAGAAGCTATCAAGACCCTGATATTTGGGGACCATGAAGGACGGGGACCCTGTACATCTGGAGCTGAAAGCGCTCATATTGCACCAGGGCAACACTTTCCAAATGAAATCCCACAAACTGCAAAGAAAGGGAAGACCCAAAAAAGAAACAGTGTGTTCGAAAAGGGGAATAAGGCAAGACATTATTTATCAGTGTGACACCTTCCCTGAAAAATCTGGCCTGTGCATGAAGGATTGCTTCTGATTGTACCACACATCCACAGATTATTAATTTTATAATATGTTTCCCATGGTATATCACCTCCTTATACCATGTACTCCACACAGATCTATCTTTCAACCTCTGCTGTGCATCAATTTTTGCAAAATAAATTAATGCAATACCTACGGGGTCAAAATGCTCACTATACCCCTTAATAAATTTCTTAAGGGGTCTAGTTTTCAAACTGAGGTCATTAGTTGAGGGTTTTCACTGTTCTGGTACTTCAGGGCATGCATTATGGCACCTGAAAACAATTTTTGTAAAAATCTGCCCTACAAAATTTTGTCCCTTCTGAGTCTCACTGTTAGTCAATACAACAGGTTACATTCACATGTGGGCCAGAAGAAATTGCTTAATAAATTGTGAGTGCATTTTCTACTTTAACCGATTGTGTAAATGAAAAAAATGGGGTTAAAGCAACATTTTATTACAAAATGCCATGTTCCAAATTTACTGTCCAATTCTGTCAATCACCTGTGGGGTCAAAATGTTCACTATACCCCTTGATTAATTTCTTCTATGAGCAGAAAAAACAACACGGAACCGTACCTCGTGTGATACCGTTTAGGAAGGTGGTATAGAAATATGCAATAAATGCTTGCTCACCTTGTTTGGTTGTGAGGAAGTCACAACAACCAAAATAGCATGTAGAATATAGCCAGATGGTTAGGAAGCATCTGGATCTCTATCGTCAGGACGTCAGTATGCAGGAAAAACAATGGTCCGAAACCAACCCAGAAGATGGAATGATTGGAATGATCAGCGCTTACACAGTAGTAATAAAATGCTTCTTCTTTATTAGTGCCAGACACACAACGCATTTTGAGGCATCACTGCCTCTTTATTAAGTGTAAAAAAGGCATAAACATACAGTAACTCACTAACAGACGTCTTTAAATAGGGAGCAGTAGATGTTGGGACACACCTAATGGGTGTGTCTCAACATCTGTACAACAATTGCAGAAAAAACAGTATAGCAAACATAAATCACATAAAATATACCTTGGAAACTTTACATTTGAAGAAAGTATATAGTGATAAATAATATATACTGCATATATGCTTTAATTGTGAAGCTTTCACCTGTTGATCGGCTGGTTACGTGTGTAGCCTGGTGATTGATACACAGGCAACATTTGCATTTTTTTGGCCACATCTGTAACTCTCTCTGATTGTATTGGGATGTGTCTCAAGCGCTGTGTTACTTAAGCCTCTCCTTAGTCTATTTGGGGCTAACACTTGACTTGACTTTTATAAAACAATTTCCTCATTTTAGGTCAGTATTATTGCCATATTTATTTACAGTGGGTTAAAAAAGTATTTAGTCAGCCACCAATTGTACAAGTTCTCCCACTTAAAAAGATGAGAGAGGCCTGTAATTGACATCATAGTTAGACCTCAACTATGAGAGACAAAATTAGAAAACAAATCCAGAAAATCACATTGTCTGATTTTTTAAAAATTTATTTGCAAATTATGGTGGAAAATAAGTATTTAGTCAATAACAAAAGTTCATCTCAATACTTTGTTATATATACTTTGTTGGCAATGACAGAGGTCAAACGTTTTCTGTAAGTCTTCACAAGGTTGGCACACACTGTTGCTGGTATGTTGGCCCATTCCTCCATGCAGATCTCCTCTAGAGCAGTGATGCTTTGGGGCTGTCGCTGGGCAACACGGACTTTCAACTCCCTCCAAAGGTTTTCTATGGGGTTGAGATCTGGAGACTGGCTAGGCCACTCCAGGACCTTGAAATGCTTCTTACGAATCCACTTCTTCGTTGCCCTGGCGGTGTGCTTGGGATCATTGTCATGCTGAAAGACCCAGCCACGTTTCATCTTTAGTGCCCTTGATGATGGAAGGAGGTATACACACTCAAAATCTCACGATACATGGCCCCATTCGTTCTTTCATGTACACGGATCAGTCGTGCTGGTCCCTTTGCAGAAAAACAGCCCCAAAGCATGATGTTGCCACCCCCATGCTTCACAGTAGGTATGGTGATCTTTGAATGCAACTCAGCATTCACTCTCCTCCAAACATGACGAGTTGTGTTTCTACCAAACAGTTCTACTTTGGTTTCATCTGACCATATGACATTCTCCCAATACTCTTCTGGAACATCCAAATGCTCTCTAGCAAACTTCAGATGGGCCCAGATATGTACTGGCTTAAGCAGGGGGACATGTCTGTCACTGCAGGATCTGAGTCCCTGGTGGGGTATTGTGTTACTGACGGTAGCCTTTGCTACGTTCTTCCCAGCTTTCTGCACGTCATTCACTAGGTCCCCCGTGTGGTTCTGGGATTTTTGCTCACCGTTCTTGTGATCATTTTGACCCCACGGTGTGAGATCTTGTGTGGCGCCCCTGATCTGGGGAGATTATCAGTGGTATGTCTTCCATTTTCTAATTATTGCTCCCACAGTTGATTTCTTCACACCAAGCTGCTTGCCTATTGCAGATTCAGTCTTCCCAGCCTGGTGCAGGTCTACAATTTTGTTTCTGGTGTCCTTCCACAGCTCTTTGGTCTTCACCATAGTGGAGTTTGCAGTGTGACTGAGGTTGTGGACAGGTGTTTTTTATAATGATAACAATGTCAAACAGGTGCCATTACTACAGGTAATGAGTGGAGGACAGAGGAGCCTCTTAAAGAAGAAGTTACAGGTCTGTGAGAGCCAGAAATCTTGCTTGTTTATAGGTGACCAAATACTTATTTTCCACCATAATTTGCAAATAAATTCTTAAAAAATCAGACAGCATCACTGAGCGAGGGATATGATGTTGTTTACTGTTCCAAATGAACTGGAAAATTGATTTTTGAAGGGACCGCAATTCTGAGCGAGGCACCGCCACCGGGAGTGTCTCAAAGAAATAGAGCAGCCTCGGGAGGAGGATCATTTTAACAGCCATGATGCCACCTATGAGGAATATATAGAAGGGGCACCATTTGTCTAGGAGAGAGCGAAGTTTATTAAACAAACCAGTATAGTTGACTGAATAGAGGGAGGAGTAGGAGGGGGACAACTGAATGCCTAGATAACGGAGGGAGCTCTCCTTCCACTGAAAGTCAAAGTTAGACCGGAGGAGCTGCAGGGTGGGATTGGGAATATTAAGGGGCAATGCTTCCATCTTAGTTGGGTTAACTATATCCGGAGAGATCGCCATATTCCTTCAGCACTTGAAGAAGGTTAGGAAGGGAAGTATGATGATTAGTAAGAGTCAGAAGGACGTCATCTGCGAACAAGCCTATCTTAAAGTCCCTGTCACGATCCGCCACGCCAGTGATGTCAGGATTGGACCAAACCTGTGAAGCCAAGGGAGCGATACACAAGGCACCATTGCAAATGGGGAAAGAGGGGAAAAAGAAGTTAGGAAGTTTGACCGCCCCCAAGGGCCAGGAATAAAGCGTCCTAACTGCCATGAGAAATGCTCCAGAGAAACCAAATTTTTCAAGGGTGGCAAACATGATCGACCAATCGAGGCGGTCAAAGGCCTTTTCAGCGTCAAGGCTCAAAAGGAGGGTGGGTGTGGCAGAGCGGTTGGCAACATCAATTAGATCCACAGTTCTTCTGGTGTTATCTCCCCTCTGACGGCAAGGGACGAAACCCACCTGGTCCTTATGGATAAGAGACGGGAGCCAAGCATTAAGCCTATTAGCCAGGATCTTAGTAAAAAGTTTTAAATCAGTATTCAGGAGGGCAATGGGACGATAATTAGAGCAATCCTGGTGGTCCTTATGGGGTTTGGGAACTAGGGTGATATGGGAATGAAGCATAGACTGAGGGATAGGGGCACTGTCCAAGAAAGAGTTGAAGAGGCGACACATATGTGGGAACAGATCAGAATGGAAAGTCTTATAGTAGAGGTAGGTAAACCCGTCTGGGCCCGGTGCCTTGCCACCGGGAAGCTCCAATGACTGCATCAAGCTCCTCCACCGCAATCGGAGCATTCAAGCTATCGAGCGCTGAGGATGGGAGACTAGGAAGAGGGCAGGAATCAAAATAAGAACGCAAGGTTGTGTGCTGGGCGGCCGGATCCGAGTCCGCATGAGAGGGAAGATTATATAGGTTAGTATAGTAGTCTTTAAACAGGGATGCTATAGAATTAGGGTGGTGGTGTAGAGTACCATGGGGGTCGCGAATCGCATGTGGGGAAAAGGTGACTTGGTGATCACTCAAGGTCTTAGCAAGCAGGGTATGAGCCTTGTTGCCCCTCTCATAATAACGCTGGTGACTATTAGGGAGGAGGCGCTGGGTTGCCTGAGTAGCAAGGTCACGAAGGTCTGCTCTAGCAATTACCAGCTGACAGAGAACGGAGACCGAAGGGGTCTGAGCCAACCGGTCCATTAGAGATCTAATCCAGGCCAACAGAGCGACCTCCCTAGCCTTTCAATCTTTCTTAAGTCGGATAGCTAAGGCTATACAATGGCCCCTCATGATGGCATTATGGGCCTCCCAGAGGGTGGAGTCTGAGGAGACGGAATGTACATTGTGACTAAAGTACTCCAAGAGCTGGGTACGGAGGGTAGCACAGGACGTTGGTGAATGTAGGAGGGACTCATTCAACCGCCAATAACAATGTTTAGTTGGGACAGAGACGGAGGACAGCGAAATCAAAACAGGAGCATGATTGGACCAAGAAATAGGGCCAATAGGGCCAGTTAACAGTCTAAGGGCCAATGTGTTACCAAAGAAGTAGTCTATTCGAGAGTGCGTCTTGTGGGGGTGGGAGTAGAAAGTGAAAGACCGGGCAGTAGGGTTATGGACCCGCCAGAGATCATAAAGGGCAGCGGACCTAATTAGACAACGAAAGTCTCTGGAAAGTCGTAGCTGGGAGGTGCCTATGGGCCTGCCAGATAAGGACATTCGGAGAAGGCCATATTAAAGTCACCACCCAATAGCAGTGCCAAGCCAGAGAAAGCCTGTAGTCGTCTCAATACTTTCCTGAGAAAAGGGATTTGGGACGAGTTGGGGGCATATAGGTTATATAGGCTGGCCATGAAGAAGCCCCTCTAAAATTATGTATCGCCCCTCAGGGTCAAGGTAGGAGGCAGAAATGGAGATAGGGCAGAAACGGGAGAGCAGGATAGCCACTTCCCCCCTCCTGCGGGTACTGTAGGCAGAATAGGTGACAGGGAAGTAGTGATGGGCAAAATTGAATGATCCAGTGTGGTCAAAGTGGGTCTCCTGGAGGAAAGCCACGTCTGCCCGGAGGGCACAGAGCTCACGCAGGACCATGCGCCTTTTAGAATTGGAGCCCAGGCCCTTAACATTCAGGGTAATACACTTAGCCATAAGGAAACAACAAAATAGGCAATAGCAGATGAATAGGAGAACAGGAATAAGCAGATCTCACCCAACCTCGAGAGGAGAAAGACAGCATGGAGGGACTGACATGTAGAGGATTCTGGTGGTCAGTCTCTGGGATGAAGAAACCGTAAACCTAAAGAGAGGGAGGGGGTGGGAAGAGAGGGAGGGAAAAAGAACAAACAAAAAACAAGCAAACAACAGTACAAGAAAAAAATTGTATCATGGGGCAGGACTAAATCTCCTGACCGGGGGCTAACAGCAAATGACAGGGCAATTATAAGCAAATTAACCAAAAGGGTCCAAAATCAAAATCCGTAACTGGAAACAGCCCTCACAATGGGGAGGCGGGAGAGGCCTATTAGTAGAAAGACCACTTGGGGATAATAAAAGGCACCAACAGGCTTTAAGGAGGAAAACTAGAAAGGTAGGAGAGGAAATAGTCTCCTACCCTGCCGCTAAGAAAAACGAGAAACCACTGAAATAAAAGACAAATTAGAAAGGGACCAGTGAGTGGACAACAGATATAAATAACGCATAAGCAGCAAGGATAGATCAGCGATCAGTAAAGGAAACAGCAAAGGTCCCCAGCAGCCACCAGAAGCTGCAGGAGCAAGCTCCAATCCAGGACCTAGGGAAAACAAAAGGGGAAGGAAAAAGAGTCAATGCAGTCATGGAGGTAGCAGGTCCATCCGCTGTCGCCCGGGGACAGCATCAGGACAGGGCAGGTAGTGACGTTTCGGCTTCTGTTGAGACCACAACGAAGTTGGAGACGGAGGGGGAACATCCAGTTCCCAATTAGGCATATCCAGGGGGAGAGCAATGTCCATAGCTGAGCAGAATGATTGCAGGTCTGTATAGGAGCGTAGGGTAGCTTTATGACCCTTGTGCCTGGCGGTCAGGGTAAAGGGGAAGCCCCACCGGTACGTACACGTAACAGCTGGAGGAGGGGGCGCAGATGCCTCCGTTTCTGCAGAGTAATCCAGGATAGATCTTGATAAAGTTGTATCTTGGCTCCGTCAAAATCAATGTCCCTAAGGGTCCTTGCCTTGGATAAGATCGCTTCCTTCAAGGCAAAGTCATGGACACAGCAGATAACATCCCGTGGATTAGGCCCAGTCCCCTTAGGGCACAACGCTCTGTGTGCATGGTCCAGCTTTATCTTATGGTAGGGGGCTCCTGCAGGATGGAATTAAAGATCACCTCTAGAGTGACATGTAAGTTCTCCTCATGAGTAGCCTCAGGCAGTCCCTTTACTCTAATATTATTACGCCTGACCGTTATCCAAGTCCTCATCATGACGCTGTAGGTCATTGGACAGATGACTTTGAGACAAAACAGAGTCCTGAAGTTGAGAGATGTAGGCATATGTCTGGTCATGAAAATCCTCAAGGGAGTTAACTCGAGATGCAATAAGATCTTGCCGCAGCGTAGAAATTTCAGCGCGGATTTCCATGTGGATTTCCTTCAGTGACTTCAGCGACTAGGGATCGAGTGAGAAACTGGAGCCATTGCGGCGGGAGAGAGGATGGAGGCAGACCACTCTGTTCAAACTACTGGAGTTGGGATGCAGGAGAAGGTGCTGGAGGAGACTGGGCTGCATAGGAAGACATTGAGGGGGTATCCCCAAGTTCCACTTCACCCCCCAAGGAGTGTGCTGGAGAAGCTCGCCCAGGCAGTACAGGGATCACTTGAGAGGAATGTGCTGGGGGGCCACAGTAACATAGGAGCAGGCAGGAGTGGAGGCAGAGGCTGTGGAAGAGCCAGTACAAGATGCTGGGACTGGAGACACTGAGGAAGCTGTCAGCATAGGGAGAAGCTGGGGGCTAGAGCGCTGGAGAGCTGAGTCAGCGCAGGAGACAAGCTAGGCTTGTGAAACTGCAGGAGGAAGCGCCGCCGGCGGCGCCATTTTGCTCACCAGAGGAGCAGAGGCCGGGACCACTCCGGCCATATCAGGAGGAGGGAGACGCTGGGGACCCACATGGGCAGCCATAGTAGGATCTGGAAGCAGCGGAGAGGTGGTGGAGCCGCTTGAAAGGAACAGAGCCGTCACCGACGGCTCCGGAAGAGGCAGGAGAGAAGCTGGTGCGGCCTGTGAAGATGGCTGCTGCCATGTGGTGGCCTGAGTAGGAGCCGACAATGGAAGCAGGTAAGAGGCTATCCTGGGCTGTCCAGAGCGGTCGGTGGAGGCAGGGGTCCCTAGGTTGAAGGTTTTTGCTGTTTTTTTCCCCATGGGGGGAAGCAAGGGCTTATTTTGGCCCCCTTTCAGGCAGGCAGGGCAGTAGCTGAGGTAAGGTGTGTCCTGTTATATTCGATCGTAGGCTGTACAGTTTATTTTAATGTTTATTGTTGCATATCATAATTTTCACTTTTTAATGTACATTCTTTGCATTTTATCACACATACCCATATTGGTTTTAATTCAATCCATTCGTCCAGTAGCATACCCAAGTGCCGGTTTAAATCTTTAGCACATCGCCTTCATAGCAATCTAACAGCCAAATCTTATGCCTATTTCTACTTACATCGCTGCTTATCCACGCAGCGATGTTGTTTCCTGATAGGGGTGCCTGCGCTGATTATCTGTATAGACGCAGGCGCTCCTGTCTTTTCCTTAGAGCGGTCAGCTAACTGCATCGTTGCTATGAGCACAAGCGCGCTCCTCCTTCGATGTAGCGGCTCCCATGTATCATGTGCGCCTGTGCTGGATTACCAGTGCAGGTGTACTTTCTCCATCCTAAGAGTGGATTCCTAACCTTTACAGCACCTGCGCAGATACACTAGGTCTGCGCAGCCGCTTCTGCTCGTTATATTGGCGGCATTACTATTGGGACATGCGCAATAGGCACCATGAGGATGCTCAGATTGCGGACCTCGATTTTTTTCTACAACCCTTCACATATACTTCATGTATGCTTTCTTCAAATGTAAAGTTTCCAAGGTATCTTTTATGTGATTTATGTTTGCTGTACTGTTTTTTTCTGCAATTGTTGTACAGATGTTGAGACACACCCACTAGGTGTGTCCCAACATCTAATGCTACCTATTTAAAGACGTCTGTTAGTGAGTTATGTTTATGCCTTTTTTACACTTAATAAAGAGGCAGTGACGCATTGAAACGTATTGTGTGTCTGGCACTAATAAAGAAGAAGCATTTTATTATTACTGGGTAAGCGCTGATCATTCCATCATTCCACCTTCTGTGTTGCTTTCGGTCCATTGTTTTTTATTGATTAATTTCTTGACTGGTATAGTTTCCAAAATGGGGTCATATGTTGGGAATTTCCACTGTTTTGAGACTCAGGGGCTCTGCAAATAAGACATGGTTCCTGAAAACTATTACAGCAAAATCTATCCTCCAAAAAGTGTTCTGTCCCACCCTTCAGAACTGAACTGATCCCTTGAAAAATGGGTTTTAGAAATATTCTTGAAATATTTGGAAAATTGCTGTTTGACTTGTAAGCCTTATAATATCTGAAAAAAATTAAAGGTTGATAAAAATGTGATGCCAACATACAGCAGAGATGTGGTAAATTGTATTTATGAAGTAATTTGGGTAGTTTAAATATCTATGAAAGGCATGTAATTTCAAAGTTTGAAAGTTGCATTTTTTCAAAATTTTCACCAAATGTCCTTATTTTTCATAATTAGAGACATATCAACTGAAAATTTACCACTGATACAAAGTACAGCATGTCATGAAAAAACATTCTCAGAACCACTTTGATAAGTTTAAGTTTGTCAAAGTTATTACCACGCAAAATGACACATGTAAAGTTTTAAAAATGAGGCCTACGCCTTAAGCCATTTTTAGGCCATGTCCTTAAGGGGTTAAACATTGATATAACTAGAACATGACTGTTTGTCATCCCTAATTAACAACCAATGATTCCTCAGTGTACAAAATCCATAATAACCAGTTATTTTATAGCATTTACCTTTTAATGAAATGTTTCTCTTTTATTTTAAGTTCTCTTCAGACTGACATGTGCAGTACAACTCTACATAAAATATTCAATTTTCTTGGTCTAAAATATTCAAAATCTCCGTAGTCACCTAAAGGGTTTAATCTTTGGGCAATTTAGAAACTGTACAGCCATGGCCTAAAGTTTTGAGACTGAAACAAATTTTGGTTTTCACAAAGTTTACTGCTTCAGTGTATTCAGATCTTTTAGTCAGATGTTTCTATGGTGTACTGAAGTACAGATATAAGCATCAAAAGCATCTTTTTTCAAACAATCATCAAAGATGCCACTTCTCTCCAAGAAAAACATGAACGACAGACTGATATTCGTCAGGAAGTATAGGGAATGGATTGAGAGGACTGGGATAATCTTATTTTTTGTGAGCGCTTCCATGAGTCTACTTGCACTGGGCCCTATGGCAGTGGGGGACTCTCTCTGTGGGACAGGGACAGCGGGTCCCGATTTCAATTCTATCTGTGTCCTCAGGATGCAGATAGAGTTGATAATAGTTTTTATCAACTCTATCTGCAATAGTTAAAACCTTGGTCTGCGGGGGGCATGGCCTGAACGCTGATGTCTGTCTGCTGCAGCCCTCCCCCCCACCTTCACAGCCCAGCAGGACATTACCATGTCCCAGAGTGGCCGGGACCACCAAACTGGACTTTCCTCCCCCCTGGGGGCCCCCCTGGCCCTGCACCCCTGCTTACCATGCCGTCTGTACACCTCCCTCTGGGTGCCCAAGGGGTGGCGGGGCCGGTGGCGGTGGAGAGCCCAGGGGGCACGCTGTCATCGGGTCCCACGCCAGTCCCCCACCCCCTTCCTCAATCTGTCCAAGAACCTCCCTTACAGTGGCAGTCTATACTACAGCAATTGCCTACCAGGCAGGACTTTCAGCAAGACTTCAAACTTCTCATTGATGAGGTTAAACACACCTTTAAGCAAGAACTTGCCGTGGTGCGCGCTGACCTGTGCCAATTAGCTGTCAGAGTGGATACACTGGAGTCTTCCCAGGATGAGACCCGCAACTATGTCTCCCAAATGCATGATGTGGTCTCTACCCAGTCCGAGATTCTTAAAGCAACCACTCACCACCTAGAGGACCTGGACAACCGCGGTAGGAGGCACAACATCAGAGTTCGCGGTCTACCGGAGGCCACGGGGGAGAAGGATTTAAAGGCTACTCTGGAGGCCATCTTTAACATGCTTTTGGGTAAGCCACCTGAACACCGCATCAAATTGGACAGAGCACATAGGGCCTTTCGTCCCAAAGGCGCTACCGCTGCACCAAGGGACGTTATTTGCTGTGTGCAGGACTTTGAACTCAAAGAAGCTATTATGGCCCAGGCCCGCTCTAACACAGATTTTGACTTTGACGGTGCCAAAGTCCAGCTTTACCCTGACCTGTCCTGGATTACCTTGCAAAAGCGGCGTTTGCTCCGACCTCTCCTTTCAACCCTAAGGGAACACCAGCTTCAGTACCGGTGGGGCTTCCCTTTTGCTCTCATTGTCAGGAGAAATGGTCGCACTATCACTTTGAAATCTCACGCCGACCTGAAGGATTTCTGTGCTGCCCTGGATGTTCCCCTCCCTACGCTTGAAGATTGGGACTCTGCTACCCTCTCCCCCCCTCCGGTCCCAGTCTGGACTACTGTCCAGACGAGAAGACGACGCCTGCCGTATCCGGACTCAGCATCTGGCACTGGGTCATCCCGTCTGTCATGGCGGGTTCCCCCCCCCCCTTTGATTTAACCTGGCCCTTTGATGACTTTCGTTTTTGCTTCCATACAGGATTGGTGCTGCGTTAGTTAATGCTGGTTCCATCACATTTCTTGCGTGTGGTTGGTTTTTCCTCTCAGTTATCTTATTGGCTCGATTTATTAGTATTGCTAATGTTTATTTTATATGTGTGGCAGGGGAGGCCGACGGGAGTCTCTCCTGGCTTAATTGACTGGCTCTCTGCTGCTAGCTGGCCCCTCAGCCTCGCCTCCCACCCCTTAGGGGTACGTTGCCGTGGTTTTTAACTGCTTACACGGCACTTTGTTATAGGCGGATTTACATTGGTCTTAAACCCTTGTATACCCTCCTAGTCCCTACCGGGAGATCTTTTTCCCGGTAATGGTGTTGTTTTATTGTAATTTACCTTCCTTGTTTTGCTTTCTGTCTTGTCTTTCCCCCTCCCCTCTCGTTCTTTTCTGTGTACTCCAGGTGTGGTCCTCACTCATCCTGACGAGACGTCGGCAAGCCTCCTGGACAAGACTCTGCTCCCCCAGGGACTCCGCACCCTCATTGACTCCTTGTGGTAGGCCTCGTCCCCCTTGCGCCCCTCCCTTTATCCTGAGATATGGCTAAAATTGTATCCCTTAATGTTAAAGGCCTTAACTCCAATGTGAAGCGTAGGTTAGCCCTGGCGGAACTGCGTGCCCTTAAGGCTGATATAGCATTTCTCCAGGAGACCCATTTTGACAACACCTGTAACTTTAACTTTGCTTTGCGGTTTTCCCAACAATTTATTCGGCCACCCACTCTAAAAAGCGATTGGGGACTGCCATTCTTATCTCCTCATTATGCCCCCTGGAGGTCACTACCTCCGTCCTTGATCCTTTGGGGCGGTTTGTGATTCTCCACAGTGGGCTTGAGGGCCAGCCAATCACCCTCTGTAACCTCTATGCCCCTAAGGTCCTTAATAAGTTGGAAGCTTACCACCCGTCGCCTCTCCCGGCGTAGACTTTCAGCTCACTTCCGTCGCATAATCCGTCGGTATTCTCTCTATGACCTCTGGAGGATTAACTATCCCACTGACCGGTCTTACACGTTCTATTCGGCCCCTCATCAGACCCATTCCAGAATAGATTATTTTTTTGGGAATGCTCCGGCTCTGCGCCTTCTTCGGGATGCCTCGATCGGCTCCATCACCTGGTCTGACCATGCGCCAATCTCCTTAGTATTGCGTGCTGGTTCGGTCCGCACCAGAATATGCCATTGGCAACTTAACGAGAGTCTCCTTCAGAGGGCGCAGACTCGTGAGGAGCTCCGTACTCACCTAAAAACGTTTTTCAAACTTAATCTGGGTTCTGTATCTTCCGTGGCTACGTTGTGAGAGGCCCATAAAGCTGTGATGAGGGGACATTGTATTGCCCTGGGCACCCGGCTAAAACGGGACGCTAATGCACGGCTTGAGGAGCTTCGGCTCCGTCTACAAAATGCAGAGACTCGCATGGTGTCTAGCCTGTCGAGGGCCCTCCTTAAAACCTTGATAGATCTTCGGGCCCAGATTAGGGAGACCCTTCTTCAAAAGACCACCAAGTTACTGCTTTACACCAGACAGCGGTAATATGATAGGGCCAACAAACCCCATAAGCTTTTGGCTAGTCAACTACGAGACCGAATGGAAAGGGGGTCGGCTTATGCGCTGCGGCGATCTGACGGGGCCGTTGTGTACGACCCTAGTGAGATTGCGCGTCTATTTCATGCCTTTTACTCAGACCTATACTCCCTCCCATCGGACTTACCCCCTGATCCTGCGACACGCTCATCATTATTGCAGGACTTCCTGTTTTCCTGTAATTTGCCTGTCCTTTCCCCAGAAGACCTTGCTCTTCTTAATAAACCTGTTACGACGGACGAGGTCTCCCAAATTCTCCAAGAACTCCCTAGTGGGAAATCACCTGGCCCTGACGGCCTCACCTACCTATATTACAAGGTATTTGGGGCAGAACTGATCCCTCATCTTGTTTCCCTATTTACGGCCTTTTTGTCGGGCGAACCAATCCCTGATTCTATTTCACACTCTTTTTTAACCCTCATCCCGAAACCTGATAAGGACCACCTTGATTGCAGGAATTACAGGCCCATATCACTTCTGAATACGGATCTCAAGCTGTTTGCCAAGATTCTGGCGTCCAGACTTAACATGTGCCTCCCCTCCCTGATCCATAAAGATCAGGTGGGCTTTGTACCTTGCCGCCAGGGAGGTGATAATACCAGGAGAACCATCGATCTTATAGACGTGGCATCTCTTTCTGGTTCCGAACTCTTGGTACTCAGCTTGGATGCGGAAAAGGCGTTTGATCGTCTGGGATGGCCCTTTTTATTTGAGACCCTGGCCACGTTTGGCTTTGCGGGTCCCTTCTTGACAGCAATCAAGGGTCTTTACTCCTCCCTGTCAGCAACTGTCAAGCTTCCTCATGCCTCGTCTCCCCTGTTTCGTCTGCACAATGGCACTAGACAGGGTTGCCCTCTATCTCCTCTTCTTTTTGTACTCTGTATTGAGCCACTGGCGGCGGCCATCCGTCTGAGCCCTGATATTCGTGTACGCAATCGAGAATTCAAGCTTTCCCTGTTCGCGGATGATATCCTCCTGACCCTTACTAACCCCCATGTATCCCTTCCCAACCTCCATGGCCTCCTTTCCCGCTTTGGTCGTCTGTCTGGTTATAAGGTCAATACTTCAAAGACAGAGGCCCTACCTATTCGAATTCCCCCGTCTAGCTTGGCTGGCCTTCAGGCCGCCTTTCAGTATAGATGGCAGTCCTCCTCGCTAAAATACTTGGGCATATATTTAACTGGATCCTTTTCCTAATTATAGCAGGCAAATTTCCCCTCCCTTTTTAGACACATTTGGGCCCTCCTTACTAAGTGGTTGGTACTGCCTCTGTCTCTCTTTGGCCGGATCAACGCAGTGAAGATGTCTATCTGTATTGCAAAATAGCAGCCCTTGACAAAATGGCTGCTTATGACAAAATGTTTATGATAGCCAGGCCATAAGTAACCTTAATTTGAACCCAGTACCTGTACTGAGATTTACATATCCATACTGATTAGATCAAAGACACTTTTTGAAGTGATATTTACATACCTATACAGATTAGATCAACAACGCTGTCTGAAGTGATATTTACATACCTATACAGATTAGATCAACGCTGTCTAGGGTGATATCTACATATCTACACCAACCAGATCAACAGGTTATATTTGCATGAAAGGAGCAACTCTGTTTGAAGCATATATGTCATGAAACATATTCAAGTGAAAACTGGCCCCTTCCACATGAATATGATCTTGGAGATAAGTGAGGCCTTACAGAGGTGTATCACTTCTGGAGCCGCCCACTTTATGACACACACAAAGGGTATAAGATGGGAAAACATCCCCCAGCCTAAAGATGAAATCTGGACAGCAGTGACTGGGGGGACGCCTGGTTCTGCTTGATGATACCTGTCATATGGCTGAGTGATGCTTCCTACTGATACCCTTATCAGAACTCCTCTATGAAGCTTGACAGTGTTGTAAGTATTTGATTTGATCACCTTGCTATACCTGTTGTATTGTAAGTGTTGAATATATCATAGTTTGATTGACTTTTGATATTTGATATACCTTGCTTTATTGCTAGTGTTGAATATACCTTGCTTTATTGCTAGTGTTGAATATACCTTGCTTTAGTACAAGTTTTGATTAAGTCACAGTTTTGATTAAGTTTGATTGTACCTGGCTATACCTGCTGTATTGCAAGGTTTGATTATACCTTCTAATATTTGTTACATTTTTCTTTGTTGTAAGACCTTTCGCTATCTTCTTATACTCTTCTTAGTGAAATGTTACCTTTTGCTATCTTCTTATATTCTTCTTAATAAAATGTTAAACTATTGTGGATAGTTCAGTGTTTTTACTCTATAACTTTATTCTATTACACGGAATCCAAAGAATCTGTTTTCATTTGGCAATACACTATCCTGCCTAAGCTGCTTTATTATTTTGAGACCCTCCCAGTCCCAGTGCCCCTTACGGACCGTCCGGCGCTGCAGGGCTCAATCCTCCGATTTGTTTGGGCTGGAGGGAGACACAGGCTTTCTAGGCAGCTTATGATGACCCCTAGGGAAAGAGGTGGCCTTTCTCTCCCCAATTTAGTTTTATACTACTGGGTGGCCCACCTACGCAGGGACCCGGCTTGGTCCACCCTCCAGGCTTACTCTAAGTGGATGGAGATCGAGAAGCTGTGGCTTGCTCCGCAACATCCTAATTCCCTGCTTTGGACTAGTCCTCATTCCCCCCCCCCCCGGGAGTGCCTTGTTAGGCCCTATGGCACTCACGAGAGATATTTGGCGCACATGTGTATCCCATTTCCCCCTCTCCTCCTCATGTTCCTCCATGACCGCTTTCCTTCTTCACCCTAATTACCCGCCTGGACTCACTGGACCGGTAGAGCGTCCTTGGCTGAGAACGGGCCTTTTTCGGTACACTGACATCATTGATTATAGGACCCGGGCTCTTTTACCATTTGCTGATCTTCAGTCCGGATTTGGCCTGCCCCAGTCCAGTGAGTTCACGTATATCCAGGTCTCCCATCTGGCCTCCTCTATTTTTCAAGGCCCCACAGCACCCATCCCTACGCTTTTTGAGAAACTCTGTAAAACGGGTGTTGGGACAACAGGGCTTATTTCTGATATATACCGCCTTCTTTCGAATCCCACCCCAGATGTTTTGCCCCAACATACTTATATGTCACGGTGGGAGGCCTATTTGGGGACACCCATCTTGAGTAACGATTGGTCCCTCATATGGAATAGAGCACCCAGGACTTCTAGATGTGTTACACAAAAAGAAAATATTTTTAAGATGTTGATGCATTGGTATCATACCCCAGCTGCACTTCACTCTTTTGACAAGAATGTCCCGGACTGCTGCTGGCAGTGTGGCACCCGCCCCGCACATATTTTCCAGCTCTTTTGGAACTGCCTCCTGCTCCAGCCTTATTGGCACCAGGTTCGGGTCTCCTGGAAGGGGTCCTGGGTGTTAGCCTTCCCCTGTCCCCTAGGACTTACCTTCTCAACCTCCCCCCCCCGATACTTTGCGCAGGCCCGCTCTCCAGCTCCTGTTACTCCTCCTTACCTCCGCTAGATGTCTGATTGCTAAACACTGGCGGCAACCAGCTCCCCCGGCCCTGGAGGAGTTATACGCTAGGATAAAAGATGCGCGCTCCCTGGAGTACCTGACAGCCCTTCTTAATAATGAGGAGGAGAGGTTCTGCCTGATCTGGAAACCGTGGGATGAGTTCTGGGCGGCCTGGCCTCTCTGATCTGGCTGCTGTGTGGCCCCTTACTTCCTGGATGTCCTTCTGTCACCCTTCTGTCCTCCTGTCTTGTCTACCCCTGTTTGTTGTCGGATTCCTTGGCCTTTATGGGGCCATTTCTGGCCAGTTTGTTTAAAGCCTGGTAATTTATTGAGAATGCTGAGTAATCCCCGTCTGTCCTATGTTTGTTACCTTCAGTTATCTTATTTTTCTTGTATATTGTTATTTTCTCTGTATGACAAAAACCTTTTAAAATAAACAGTTGAAAAAAAAAAAAAAAACATGGTCTGCTTGAAGCAACTTTTTATTAAGGTTGTCTGTCATTCTAAAACATAGTAGAAATGGTTTAGAGAACGATTTGGGTATCCTTTTTGGAGACGTGACTAATACCTGTGAATGATCTTGTGGACACAATAGGCAAAGAGATGAAAGGTATGGACAAATGGGATTCAGCCCTTATTCTCTACTCTGATTTTGGGAGCATGATCTCTACAATGTTGTAATATGTGGTACTGCGGTGAGCAGGAGGATGCATGATGGTGGTGGTAGTGCAGGGCTGATGGGGGTAGTATTCACAGTTGTGTCACTGGCCTGAGTGGTCTACAACTCTGTTCCCCTGTCACACACATGGATCTCTTTCAATTCAGCTGTTACCTTTCTGCAGAGCACAGGCTGGAATGACTTCTGTGACAAAGAGTCCAGTAACAACGGTTTTAGAGAACTTTACTAAGAACACCTCTTATAAGGCAAAGTACATATATCACAGTATCTTTGGTAGTAAATGACAATACAGCTTTTACACTTCTTACAAGTAGTGCAGTACTTCAGTCACAGTCCCATATATCCTCTGTAATAGCAGATATGTAGATTCTGAGTATGTAATAGTTAATGTGTACACAGTCCGTGTACACAGTCCTATGCAGCTTTAGCTCTACCTTGGGAGATATAACACAGCTCAGCTATACTGTGCAATATGGTGCAAGAGAGTACTTACAGGGTAGGTGCTAGAGCAATGCCCTATCGCAGGGTGCTAAAGCGCTGATTCAAAGACGTGGAAGCGAACAGAACGTTAACATCCCGTTCTGGGACAATGCATACTTCCCGGCGTAAACCGTATTGGAGGGTGGTACCTAGGAAAATATGGAAAAGTACAAAAAGGCATACACAAGTGTAGGGACTACTGAGACTGGAAATCAAAGTAAACTGAAGAAACAACATAAAAACTGAACTTGGAAAACAAAATTGTCCATCTCAAAACAGTAGTGAAATTTCAGGCATTAATCCAAACGTCCATGAATAGCTCAATATAGCAAATAAACAAGTATCCCTTAGTAACTCAGGTAGGGTGAGTCTATATAAGGCACAATAGACAGGCATAATAAGCAATAAATGTTCATGTAGTCCTTATAGCATGGGAAACAAGAATCAGTCCATAGGCTGTAAAATGTAATATTCAATCATATGAATAAGTCAAGAGCTTTCAAAACAACTAGCTAACTAAATACATAATAAACACATGAGAAAAGGGCCGTTAGTCTCGGTAGCGTTCCGGGGGGATTCCTTTGGTGCTTCGCTCTGAACGCCTCAGCACTTGATTTTCCACGGGAGCAGGAACAGGAAATTCTCTTACTTCTGCTTGAGCAGGAACAATACAGTCTCTTACTTCTGTAGGTGCTGGGATTGGCGCAGGCACTGGAGCAGGAATGAACTGGTAGTATCCTGGCATGAACAGTGGTGGAGAATACATGGATTCACCTGAAGCTGGTGGTGGTCTTGTTTCAACCATAGGCACTGGTATATAGGATGGGGCAACTCGCTGTTGAGGTGTAGGCTGTGGTAGCAGTTCCTCTCTCGTACATAGCTTCAAGCGATTGCGATGGACAGTCTGTGGAGTTCTTCCATGTTTCTGGATCTCATAGACATCTGCTTCAGGATATGGAATAGCAGTAATCACATAGGGTTCGATTTCCCAAAGCGGATCCAATTTTCCTGATCTGTGACAGTTTTTCAACCATACTCGGTCTCCAATTAGCAATGGTTGAGCATTGGCTCGCAGATTGTACTCTTCTTGTTGTCTGCGACGAGCTTCGTCCATACGGAAATCAACAATTTCTTGAGCTTCTTGTATCCTCCTTTTATGTTCAGATACCCAATCAGTTCTTGGTAGGGGATTGACGGAGTCAGGAACTTGAATTCCCAATGCACGGTCTCTAGGAAGTTGACCTTGTCTTCCAAACATTAGGTAGAATGGCGAATAGCCTGTAGAGCAGTGGGTAGTATTGTTGTAGACTTCCACTAGTTCGTCTAGCAGTTGAGGATGAAAATCTGATTCACTTTTTCACAAAGTCCATTTCCTTGATGGTGATATGCTGTTGTTCGCAGCTTTTTACACTCATGGTATTGACAAAGTTCATGGAAGAGCTGTGATTCAAAGGCAGGTCCACGATCAGTGAGAACGGTTTCTGGACAGCCGTAATGTTTAACATACTGTAGATAGAACATGATAGCTGTGGTATGTGCTGTAAGATCTTTAACAGGCACGACTACGACAAACTTGGAGTAGTGATCCACCATGGTTAGAGCATAGGTGTAGCCTGAACGAGTGGGTGCAAGCTTCACGTGATCCAAAGCTACGAGCTCGTTTGATCGATGAGTACGGATAGGGTGAAGAGGTGCTCTCACATCTTTCTTACCGCCTTTGGCGAGATTACAGGTGGGACATTCGTTACACCAATTCTCGATGTCTCTTCGCATTCCGACCCAATTGAAGCGGTGGTGGATGCTTCTGTCTTGTGCACACCGAAATGTCCGGATTGGTCATGATATGCATTGAGGATGATCTTGGCATCACGCCTTGGAATGAGGATTTGATGTAACCTTTCACCTGAGACAGGGTCTAGGGTGTTTCTTAGGATTAACCCCTTTTGGAGGAAGAGACGTCTACGTTGTCTCCATAGACGAGTCAGTTCTATGTCAGGAAACGACTTGCGTAGCCGGACAGGAACTCTTCCTGAAAGAAGAAAATCATGGATTTCTCCAAGGACTCGACTCTCACCTTGTATAGTTTTCCACATAGATGAATCTTGGAGAGGTTCCGGTTTCTGTTGAGGAACTTCTCCAGTTTCTACAGTGGCATTGACTTTACTCTGCAGGGCAAACCTGTTGTAGAATGGAGGCATCTCGACTTCTTCCCAAAGATCATCTTGGGCAGGTTCCTCATCTATAGGTAGACGAGAGAGTGCGTCTGCATTGACATTGGACTTCCCACTACGGTACTTGATTGTGAAGCAGAAATTCGCTAATCTGGATGCCCAACGGTGTTCAAGAGTACCTAACTTGGCAGTATCAATATGTGCTAGCGGGTTGTTGTCCGTATACATGGTGAAGGGTGTAGCCGCAAGATAGTTCTTGAATTTTTCGGTGACAGACCACACTAGAGCTAGGCGCTCTAACTTGAATGAACTGTAATTCTTGTCATTCCGTTCGGCATCTCTAAGGCTTCGACTGGCGTAGGCAATGACGCGTTCTTTGTTATCCTGGACTTGAGATAATACAGCACCTAGGCCTTGATGACTGGCATCCATGTAGAGACGGAAAGGTTGACTGTAGTCAGGATACGCCAAGATTGGAGGTTGAGTGAGAAGAGCCTTTAAAGCTTGGAATGCTTCTTCTTGCGGTTCGCACCAATCGACAGGAAGTCTTCTGTTGTAATTCTCTTTTGGACAACCATGTAGCAGTTCTGTGAGTGGTTCCGCAATTTGTGCGAAGTGAGGTATGAAGCAGCGGTAGTAGCCGGCAAAACCTAGGAAACTTCTTACTTCCTTGACGGTTCGTGGCATTGGCCAATCTTGTACGACAGCGGTTTTCTCAGGGTCAGGTTGTACACCTTCAGCACTGACATGTCCCAAGTAGTTGACTTTTGATTTGAGCAAGTGGCACTTTGAAGGTTTTATCTTCAACCCATGCTGGATTAGCACGTCAAATACTTCTGCCAGATGATGAAGATGATCTTGATAGTTGCGGGAGTAGACTATAACGTCATCAAGGTACAACAAATCACTTTCAAAATTGAGGTGGCCAAGACATCTTTCCATTAATCGCTGGAACATAGCAGGGGCATTGCAGAGCCAGAAAGGCATTCAACTGAACTCATAGAGTCCCATAGGCGTGGTGAATGCTGTCTTCTCACGATCCTCTGGAGCCATGGGAACTTGCCAGTATCCACTGGTTAAGTCCAGAGTGGAGAAGTAGGCCGCTGAGCCAAGAGCGGTAAGCGATTCCTCGATTCGCGGAAGCGGGTATGCGTCTTTATGGGTGATATTGTTGAGCTTACGGTAGTCTACGCAGAATCGTATGTTGCCATCCTTCTTTCGCACAAGGACAATTGGCGCTGCCCAAGGGCTTTGACTTTCCCGTATTACATCAGCATCTTTCATGTCCTTTAGCAGTTTCTTCACAGTTTGGTACATCGCTGGTGGTACTGGACGATGTCTTTCCCTGATAGGAGGATGTTCGCCGGTATTGATGTGATGCTGGATGAGTTTTGTCTTCCCGAAGTCAAGTGGATTTTGCCTGAAAGCCTGGTGGTGATGCTTGGCAACATTGAGGACTCCGCTGATACGGTCAATAGGAGTATTGGCATCTCCCACATTGAGTTCGGACCACCAAGGGTTAGTAAAAGTCGTGTTGGACCTGGATATTGCAGCTTTAGCTGATCGCTGACAAGCGATGGTGTCATCATCTAGAACATCCTCAGAATCTAGACGGTTTAGCTGGGCAACTGGATGGAACTTGTGGAGCTCTACAGGTGCATCACTTAAGTTCACTAGCCGTACTGGAACTTTACCGTTAGAAACGGTGACAATGCTTCTCGCAGCTTTCACCAGTGGCTGACCATCAACTTGAATTGGCTCAAGAAACACTTCATAGTCTCGGTTCTCGATACCCGGACGGGCACAGCACCACACTAGAGTCTCGCTGTTAGTTGTCAGGGTCACTGGACGTTCATCACGTGTGCAAACTCAGCATATTTCACCTTTGTGGTTGAAAAACTTCTGCTGGGCACAGAGCTTTTGTATGGCATGCTGCACGGTTTTCCTGTAGGAGGGAGAAGCAGTAGGGAGAGAGGCATGCAAGGCATCAAGCAAATCAGAAAAACAATGGCGAATTACATTCATGCCTAAAACTATAGCTGATGTAGCTCCTTCTGTTGACTCTGTGACTATTACCCCCTGATGAGGTTGAATGTGATCTCCCACTTGGACATTGGGCTCCCAATAACCCAGTTGAGGAACCGGCAGTCCATTGCTAGCTAACAAACGCAGTCCAACCCTGGGAACAATACTTAGTTCTTAAGAATTCCAGAACGCATCAAAGGCCCTTTTGTCAATTGTGGTCACTTCAGACCCTGTGTCCACTAAGGCATCTAATGGAACACCGTTAACACGTACAGTTATGTGCTGGCAGGTCAATATGAATCTGGAAACCCATGACGACTGGTTTTCTGAACCTTTTGCTTTTCCTCCCGAGGGGCGGTCCTCTGTCTCGGGGGCTGCTCGTTTAACTGAAAGCACTGGGACCTGTAGTGTCCATACTTTTGACAAAATATCCAATAAGGGCGCTGAGTACGGAAAGTCCTTCCTGGAGGGGGCCGTCCAGGACTAGAAATCTTAGAGTGTGGCCCAGGAGATATAGTCCTGCAAAGTGAAGACTCACGGGAGGATGGTGTGTTGTGAGTTGTTTGCTCCTTTAATGCTTGGCATACTGTGTCAAGGGTCTTGGCTATGGTCTGTACTTGCTCCTGTAGTGGAGACGTATCAAGGGTAGAGGCCTGAGCCGCCTGACAAGCCTGGGTAGGTGGAGCATAAGGTAGTGGAGATACAGCAGGCACTCTACCAGCCAGGTCTGGTGAGTGGGCATAAGTAGTGTAGCCCTTGCAGGGTGCATCATTCCCTAAGACTTTCATAGCCAAGGATTTAAAATGGTCAAATGAGATGTCAGGGTTCTGGACCGCAATAAGGCGTAGTTGGCTCTGAGTCTGTCTAGAGTCTAGGCCCTCAATAAAGTGGTCCAGTAGGATTTTTTCTACTTTACCAGGGGGAATAGTATCAATTTGCTGGACATCCCGAAAAGCAATTTTTAGGGATCGGGCATAGTCTCTTACGGTCTCACCTGGCATCTGTCGCCTTTGGTAGAAGTGAAGTCTAACCTCAGTAGCTGATCTGGTCTCGAACTCTTGCTTGAGATTGGCAAAGATCTGGGCTACCTCCGTCTTCTCTGATGCGGACCAAGAACGAGCTTCTTCAGCCGCAGGTCCCTCTAGCTGGCTCAGCAACAACTGCACCTGTTGGGAGGAAGAGAGAGAAAGAAACCGGAACATGCTCATCATCTTCTCCCTGAAGATTGGCAGTGTGTGTAGCTAGGCAGACTTGAGGTCCCCAAGATTACAGGCATCCCCATAGGCATGGCAGCAAGCGGAGGTACAGCAGCATCCTGGTCTGTTGGAGCAATGGCTGCAGGTGCAGCTGGCATACTGGTACCAGGCTGCTCGCTGTCACTTGGATTTGACATGTTGCAATGAATTGGTGTACCGTCTCTTTAAGAAGTAGATGAATGCGCTGCAGCAGCTGCAGTATTTGGCTCAGTCTCCTTATACTGCACTTGGAAAGGATATTCTCCCCCTCTTTAGCCTTAGTAGGGGTATGAGATGCTTTGAGAAGATGGCAGGCTGATACCTGCAGACAATGGCTGTTCCGCTGGTCGATGCAAGCTAACCTTTTCAGGGGCAGTTGCTCAGTCCATAGCACAGCAAGGTTTCTCCTCACACGTGCAGCACACACGTAGCAGCTGCAGTTTGCCCAGCTCTGTACAACACAGTTCTCTATGCTTCCCCTCTGTGACAACAACACTGGTGGCTAGATGAAATGAATACTGTAATGGCGGACTGCTCCGGCAGATCCCGCGTGACAACTTTGGCGCAGACAAAGTTTGGCGCACAGCAGACAATGGTGGGCAAACAATCCAAAAGTCAGCACTTACACAGAACACAGTCCTTCAGGCCACAGTAACAGAGTGTATGCAACAAATGACATTTCAAGCCCAAGATGAAGGGGTTTCAAAGCATAGGCATAAGTAGTAGGATTGGCGCACAGCCAAGATCCTGTTCGTGACGCCAAAAAAAAAGGGGCATGCAGTGAGCAGGAGGATGCATGATGGTGGTGGTAGTGCAGGGCTGATGGGGGTAGTATTCACAGTTGTGTCACTGGCCTGAGTGGTCTACAACCCTGTTCCCCTGTCACACACATGGACCTCTTTCAATTCAGCTGTTACCTTTCTGCAGAGCACAGGATGGAATGACTTCTGTGACAAAGAGTCCAGTAACAACGGTTTTAAAGAAACATTACTAGGAACACCTCTTGTAAGGCAAAGTACATATATCACAGTCTCTTCTGTAGTAAATGACAGTACAGCTTTTACACTTCTTACAAGTAGTTGCAGTACTTCAGTCACAGTCCCATATATCCTCTGTAATAGCAGGTATGCAGATTCTGAGTACGTAATAGTTAATGTGTACACGGTCCTGTGCAGCTTTAGCTCTACCTTGGGAGATATAACACAGCTCGGCTATACTGTGCAATGTGGTGCAAGAGGCAGAAGCTGGACTAGGAACTTGTCTCGGCTTGCCCCAGAAGCAGCGTGTGCTTCTATAGGCCAAGAGCAAAACATGTGACTGAAGCAGCACGAGACTAGACATGTGAGTTTACAGAGCTAAGATAAGGTGCAAAACTAGTTAACCCTTCCTCAGTGTATGCTAAGTAATAGAGTAGAATATGATATACAGCACACAAAAAAAAAAAAACTGACATGAGAAATTACCACAAAAAAAAAAAAAAAAAATAAAAAAAAAAAAAAAAAAAAATAAAAAAAAAACAAAAACCCCCCCCCCCCCCCCCCACAAAAAAAAAAACCCCCCCCTCAAAATATTCTCCCCCCCCCCCCCACCCACCCCCCCCCCCCCCCCCCCCCCCAACACAAAAAAAAAAAGAAAACACCCATAGTGGATTTTTGAATAAAAATATTATTATAAAAAAAAAAACCACCCTCAAGGGTTTTAATAAAAAAATAATTTTTTATTTCCAAATTTAGGCCTCCCCCCCCCCAGGTTTTAAGAAAACACACTTCATTTTTATCTTTGTGTGTGGTGAACCAAAGTTCACTCTAGACCACGTTGAAGACATTATGGAAGGTTAGGAGGGTGTCTAATGCCCCACCCCATATGCAGAAAACATCTTCAAAATACAGTACATCTCCCAGAATCGGCAATGCTAGCAAAACAACACATTGTAGTAGACAAAATCAGCTTCCAAAGATGACATATAGGAGTTAGCATATGGAGTGGGGGTTAATTAGACCCCATGGCAGCCTTTTGGACCAGTAGAAAAAAATCATCTCAGAATATAAAGTAGTTAAAACATGTTTAATCTGTAATATGTCTCCCTGTTCAGGCTTCTGTGCCACCCTCCGCTCGCACACTGCAGCGCAGGAAGCGTGCTCAGTTATTATTCCTTGCTTTAGGTTCTTTTTGTATTGTCTGAACACTGTCCTATTCCCTCACCTCTGTAATTGATTTTCCACTACACCCATCTCCTTCACCTTGGTTTCCCTCTGTTCCTCAAATAGTTAATCTTAGTCTTACCTGTGTGATTGACAGCCTTTCTGCTAATCTAGTCAGGGGCAGGTTCTGGACTTCCTATAAACAGGTCATCAGCACACACAGGTTTGCTGGCTATTGTGACTTTGTCCTTGCTAAGTTTTCTACTCGCTCTTATTGTATTGTACTTTCTGACTTCTGACCTTTGGCTTTCTTGTGACAACTCTTTTGGATTGTATTTGGTACTGCTTTGTCTCTCTGGCTTTGACCCTTGGCTTGTTGACTCGTCTTCTGTGTTGTGTTGTCCGTGTTTAGTGTTTTCACTTATCTAGAGAAGGGATTGTCACCCAGTTGTTGTCTGTCGCCTAGGGCAGTTCTGGCAAGTAGGCAGGGACGGGGGGGGGGGTTCAGCTTAGGACTCACTGTCTCGGTCATTCCCTTCCTCTCAGATTTGAGCAGCAGCACTGGGGAATTGCTCAACTGGCAATTCCCTTACATAATCTTAGTAATAATTTTATTTGTGGGATTAAATGGTAGTTTGTTTGTTTTTGTTTTTTTTATAAACCACAGTGTCAGTTTTCTTATTTTGGTGATATAATCTTATCTATCCCAAACTACTATTGCTCCACCATGGCAGGTTTAATCACAGTCTCCCTATCCTACATGAGGGTGTTCAGGGCCTACTGGCCAAGAACAGAGAGCTTGGTCTAGTTGTGTAAGAGGCCTCTCTGAAAATCAGTACTCAAATCAATACTCACCAAGTTGATGAATGATTCAAGGGGATAAGACCCTTGCAGTGCAGAGAATGAAATCTTAGTTCTCAAAGCAAAATCTTTAAAGTAGACATGGGCCTAAACTTTGACCCCGGAGGAGTCATCATCCTTCTGTGGGTCATCAGCAAAATGAACTCTTAACCTGATATAACCTGTTTTTGTTGTTTGTAATTAGAGATGAGCGAATCGAAGCTGACGAAGTGGAATTTGATCCGAATTTCAGGAAATATTCGATTTGCGTCGAATCCAGATTGCCTCACGCTTCGTGGTAACGAATCGAATTTTTTCCTAAAATGGCTGCTGCACATGTTAGGACATGAAGCTAGGAACTGTGGGAAAACAGAATCACCCACAATGCCATGCGTGCAGCCAATCAGCAGCCAGCCAGCCCTGTGATGTCACAGCCCTATAAATACCCTCCGCCATCTTGGATTCAGGCATTTTACAGTGTACTTAGTGCAGGGAGAGATGTCAGCAGGTACTAGGGAAAGTGGTAGAAAACACTTGAATAAGTGAAATAAGTGGCTTATTCACCATTGTGTGTTGAAGGGAGAAAACTACAGGTATTTTTGCCCTGTATTAATTTCCTTTTCATTTACTTATTTGATCTAACAGTATGTCAAACAGAGAAGTGACAGGCCCTGCACAGGCCTAAATGTTTCTGGCGCAGGCACAGTCACATCAGACACCCCCAGCCAAGAGTCGGTGGGTTCATCAGACAGAACCCTTAGTTGGTATGGCCCGGGAGCAAGCCCTGTGCCCTCAACCGTCCTCAACCTACCTCTGTCCTTTTCTGTTCTCTCAGCTAGAGAAGAACTCTATGCTGTTGTCTCAGATCCACTATACAGCAAGGACGAGCTATTAAAGGACAGTCAGCAGCTACTGCCCAGCCAAGATGTGGAGGAGACATCCGCCGCTTCCTCTGGTAGGTGGGCAAGTAGTGATGAGAAGAGTGGTATGGGAGCTGGTGTTTCGAGTGTTCAGGCTCCTGGCTCAGAGACCGTTGAGGAGGAAATCAGTGACATGCAGACAGTACTCGATGATGATGTAGCTGATCTCAATTGGGAGCTGGGTGACGAAGGGGCTTCATCGTCATCATCGGGAGAAGAGGGTGGCAGCTTGCGCATGAGGCAGCAGTGGTGCCAGCAAGGCCAGGAGTCAGCAGGATGGCTGCAGTGGGTCGGGAGCCAAACGTGCCAGGAGTAAATCACCTGCTTCGCAGGAGCCTACCTGCCCAGAAAGCATAGGTGCAGGGGTTCACGGAGGCAGTGGCGGTAGCAGTCAGTCAGTGCGGAGTGTTGGGGGTAAAATCACCTACTCAGTGGTGTGGCAGTTTTTTGTTAAGCTGCTGGGGGAGTTGAACATGGCTATATGTCGAGTCTGTGGGCAGAAGGTGAAACGTGGCCAGGGTGCCAATGTTGGCACCACAACCCTGCGTCAACATATGCAGCATCACCATAAAGTGGCCTGGGAGAACCGTTGCTCCAATGTGGTGGTCCAGCCTGCCTCAACAACTGCTGCATCACCCAGTGGCACACACCCCATTTCAGGCAGTCAAGGCTCCACCACCTTAGCCGAAGGAAGCTGTGTGTCCATCCCATCATCTGCTGGTCCTGATGCTCCTGCTCCTTCTCCTCCTAGTCAGTCATTGCATCAGCAATCGATCACCGAAGCGATTTCAAAGAGACAACAGTATGCAGAATTGCAGAAGCTGAACGTGCTCCTATCCAAGTTGCTGGTGCTGCAGTCCCTCCCTTTCCAAGTGGTGGACTCTGCACCTTTCAGAGAACTGATGGCTTGTGCCAAGCCGAGGTGGAGAGCTCCAAGGCATCATTTCTTTCCCAAAAACGCAGTACCAGCCCGGCACAAATATGTAGAGCAGAAGGTGGGCCAGTCCTTGAGCCTGTCGGTGTCTGCCAAAGTCCATGGCAGCACCAATGTGTGGCTCTGTAACTACGGTCAAGGACAATATATGTCCTTTACGGCCCACTGGGTGAATGTAGTTCCTGCCCAGACACACCAGCAACTTGGCCAGGTGACGCCGCTTCCGCCTCCATGTTCTCACGCCAATAGTCCTGCAACAATGTCCGCCTCATCCTCCACTGTGTCCTCAGCCTCCACTGCAGGGACAATTCACAGTGCTTCTCCAGTATACCACATGTGCAGGGAACAGCGATGTAACGCTGTTCTACACCTCAGTTGCCTGGGCAAACGGAGTCACACAGGGGAGGAACTGCTCTGTGTCCTTCATCAAGAAATCGAATCCTGGCTTTCTTCGTGATAACTCAAAATTGGAACCATGGTGACCGACAACAGGAAGAACATGGTGTCGGCATTGCATCAAGCAGGGCTGAGCCATTCGCCCTGCATGGCGTACGTGTTCAATCTGGTTGTCAAGCGTTTCCTTAAGTCTTCTACCCATCTGCAAGACATCCTAAAAATGGCCAGAAAACTTTGCATGCACTTCAGCCACTCGAACACCTCCAAGCACACTCTCCTTAAGCTGCAGCGGCAGAATGGTCTCCCCCAACATAGGCTGATATGCGACGTTTCTACCCATTGGAATTCCACCCTCCATATGTTGGACCGACTGTACGAACAGATAAAGGCCCTAAACGATTTCTTGATGATCCAAGCAGACAGAGGTACAACCCTGTGTAACTTCAATGTTAGCCAGTGGCAGCTCATGGGTGACACCTGCCATTTGCTCGTGCCCTTTGAGGATGCCACTTTATTTGTTAGTCGCCAGGATTACAGGATGAACAACGTCATTCCACTGATTCATATCCTGGAAAAGATGCTGGTAAATCTGGCTGGTCAGGAGACTGGAGACGTAGTGCCTACATCTCATGGCCACATGAGCCCTGTGGGGGCTGAACTGGAGGAGGAGGAGGACATTGGAGCACAAGCAATGTGTAGCAAAATGGGTGGTTTTTCTACACAGGTGACAGGAAAGGAGTAGCAGTCGGAAGAGCAAGAGGGAGATGAGGAAGACGAGGCAGATGAGACAGACACACAGTGGCAGTATGCAGTGGAGATGGATGCAGGGAGTCCCTCCGAGTCACTTATGCAAATGGCCCGATATCATGCTCACTTGCTTGTGTAGTGAGAGCCTAATTGTCAACATTCGGCAGAGGGATGACTACTGGCTCTCCACCATGTTAGACCCTCGCTACCAGTCAAAAATGGGAACCTTTTTTACACCTGCTGAGAGGGAGGACAAACTGCCGCATAGTGAAGAAACTACTCACCAGCACCTAGACATAGAGCAGAACCTGAACCAGCAGGTGGTGGCATATTTGGAGTACACCCTGCCATCTGTCATCGAAGATCCGCTGGATTACTGGGCAGCCAAACTGGATTTGTGGCTGCAACTGGCCAAGTTTGCCCTGGAAAAGCTGTCCTGCCCAGCCAGTAGTGTGGCATCAGATCTGGTGTTTAGTGTGGTGGTGTTAGGGTCTTGCCAGACGTAGCAATACCCTACACTACTTCAGGGGTCTGGGAGGAAGGACAGAGACAAGTGAGCCCTAATCTCACCCCACCCACTGTCCCTTCCTATTGCCTCAGTTACCCTAAACGGTAAAAGGACAACCTGAAGACGAGCCCTATACTGAGTAAGTGACAACACAGAACACAGACAGAACAAACGACAAAAAGAGAGGTCAGGAAGCCAAGGGTTCGGTAACAGACGAGCAATGCAGTACAGAATCAAAATCCAAGAGAATAATCAAAAGTCAAGGCCAGGGGTCAGAAATACGAATACAAGCAACAAAACAGGAAGGAATAATAGCCAGAACGCACAAAGCAATAACCAGCGACCATGTGAGGGCTGACAACCTGTTTATAGAAAGTCTGGGCAAGCCCCAGACTGGATTGGTAGACAGGCTGTCAATCACACAGGCAAGGCTGAGATTAACTATATGCGGTCCACAGAGAAATGCTCAGAACACGGGTGTGGCTGGAAATCCATTACATTTTCTAGGACAGTGTTCAGACTGAGCAACAAGAAACCTACGCAAGGAACCAAACTGAACACGCCTCCTTCGCCACAGCGTGCGAGCAGAGGGTGGCGCAGAGACCCAAACAGGCAGAGATGTTACAGGTGGGGGCCATAGTTACTCCAAGGAGAACTCGCTCGTTCACCCAAAATGTGGAGAGACTGACCTTTGTCAAGATGAATCAGGCATGGATCGGCAAGGATTTCCACCCACCAATGCCTGATGCATCAGATTAAATCATCCATGCTGCCTCACCCAAACCTTGACAAAAGAGACCGGTTCCTTCTGGCTACCTGCCTCAGCTACTATTCTGATGCTGCCATCTGCCTGATGCCACACATCTGATGCCAAGTGCTCCTTCTTACAGCCACCATCATCAGCGGGTACTATTTGTGCCACCCACCTCCTCACTCTGTCACTGGCCTCCTCATGCTGCTGCTACCTCCACATTATGTCACCTTGCCACTCTGTGGCTTCCTCATGCTGCTGCCACCTCCACATTGTGTCACCTTGCCACTCTGTGGCCTCCTCATACTGCTGCTACCTCAACACTATGGCATTTCTCATGCTGTTCCCACCCTCCCCACTCCATGACCAGAGCCACTATTTTGCCTTCTTGGCCTGGTTGACATCATCATTTATTTGACACTTTTTCTGATCTGTCATATTTGGAAAAATGAGACGCACAACGGATCCTGTATGTGTAGCAGCTGTAAGGCCTGTATGGTCTCATCCGAATTGGCTTATGATTTGGTAGCCAAAAGCAGGAGTGGGTACAAAACACAGAAGACATGCAAATATTCCATTCATGTGTCATCTCTGTTTTGGATCCACTCCTGTTTCTTTTTGGCATCAGCAATACTGATGGATTACTGACCAAATCCTGACCGAGTAAAGGCAGATGCTCAACAGATACAGTAGGATCTGTTTTTTTGAGGGGGTTATTGTTCTGACGGATCAGAGGAAGGGAAAAATAATCAGTGACATCAACACAAACTTACTGCTGACACCCTCTCCACTCTGTCAGGGATTCTCTACTTGTATAAACGTTTAATAGAACAAGTGCTGTAGACATCTATGTGGAATCAGCAGAGGACGGTGTAAAAGGAGTGAGCTCTTTCACGCTACAGTAGGATCTTGGGCCTCTGCATGGTTCTTTATACCTGGCACTAACATTGACCTGTAAGGCTGAGTTCACACTTGAGTTAGTTGGTCAGTTTTGGCCCTGTAACTGCCAAATAAGTGAAGTGTGCAATGGTTCTAAAAGCGACGCCTGTCATGTGCGTGTCATACTGACTCACAGTATTGTTTCACTACCACAGCAGATTCCCTATGCGTGTTACTGCAAGGCACAGTGTTCTACACCACTATACAGGCTCTTTGCAGCCAGGAAATAGCTGTTTTTTAACACGATTCGCCGCAAATTAATTTGGATCGAATCGTTTTGGAAAATTTGGCGAAGCGGCCAAATGGAATTTTGGAAAAATTAGCTTATCTCTATTTGTGATGCTTGGAGATACCCACATAAATCAGAATCAAAATTTAAAAAATATATACATATAATTTTAAATTAAAACCACACAGATGGCTTTATGTGGGATTTTTGAAATTGTTGAACAGAACAAATAATGAACCTCCTCTTACCAGTCGGGAGAGCTAGTGAAAGTCAGTGTGGAGTACAGATACAGTGACTTGCAAAAGTATTCATACCCCTTGAACTTTTTCACATTTTGTCACCTTACAACCACAAACATAAATGTATTTTATTGAGATTTTATAAAATTTTGATAAATGGTTTTCAAAATTTTAATCAAATAAAAATCTGAAAAGTATGACATGCAAAAGTATGCAGCCCCCTTATATCAATACTTTGTAGAGCCACCTTTCATTGCAATTACAGCTGCAAGTCTTTTGGGATATGTCTCTACCTGTTTTGCACATTTAGACTGATATTTTTGCCCATTCTTCTTTGCAAAATAGCTCAAGCTCAGCCAAATTGGATGGAGAGCATCTGTGTACAGCAATTTTAATGTCTTGCCTTAGATGCTCAATGGGATTTAGTCAAAAACTAATGAAGTAGTATGGGTTGATGTTCAATTGCGTACTTTTATGAGAAAAAAAAATATTATATGAACAACTTAAAACGTAACTTTTAATGTTAAGTACACGTTAAAAATATTATATACTTGTGATATAAATAACCAAAAGTGTAATGCAATTGCTCAGATAGTTACTAGTACCGACGCACGGGTGTGCTAGGTGGTGTCACTTGACGGTGGCCAAGAACCACCCGCAACTTAGTTCTTTTGCCAGAAAAACTTTTTGTTTTAGGAGATAGATAGCACTAATTCCCTGATGAGCAGTACTAAACCTACCGCAAAATGCGTAGGTAATTCCCAAATGTAGCTATCGGGAGGCAGTGAAACTAGCGTGCCCCACATAGACACTGATGAGTCAGTGCTAGTTGTAATAGGACGTTCCTTTATCTGTAACCATTCCAGGCGTTTTATGATGAAATGCTGGGAGAGTATATTATATGGTCTATGATATAGCAGACTTGGCTATGCCAGGAAGTATGACTATACTTTTGACTCCTGAGGATCATAATGTATATAGGAATACGGTGAAGCGATACATCCATAATTGGTACTTTGTATTCACTTAGGGTGATGTGAGAATTAGTATTTTTGGTATCACCACCTATGATTATCCAATCTAAGTGAATCCAATATACCTATAGTGGTGGGATTTTTTTAGTAACTATCTGAGCAATTGCATTACACTTGTGGTTATTTATATCACAAGTACAGTATATACTATTTTTAACGTGTGCTTAACATTAAAAGTTACATTTTAAGTTGTTCACATAATATATATTTTTTTCAATGGGATTTAGGTCTGGACTTTGACTAGGCCATTTTAACACATGAATATTCTTTGATCTAAACCACTCCACTGTAGCTCTGGCTGTATGTTTAGGGTCATTGTTTTGCTGGAAGGTGATTCTCCTTCCCAGTCTCAAGTCTTTTGAAGCCTCCAACAGGTTTTCTTCCAGGATTGCCCTGCATTTAGCTCCATCTATCTTCCCATAAACTCTGACCAGCATCCCTGTCCCTCCTAAACAAAAGCATCCCCATAGCATGAAGCTGCCACCACTATGTTTCAAAGGGGATGGTGTGTTCAGGGTGATGAACAGTGTTACTTTTCCTCCAAACATAACACTTTGCATTTAGGCCAAAAAGTTCAGCATTGGTCTCATCTGACCAAAGCACCTTTTTCCACATGTTTGCTGTGTCCCCTATTGTGGCAAATGACACTTCTTATATCTCTCTTTCAACAATGGTTTTCTTCTTGCCACTCTTCCATAAAGGCCAGATTTGTGGAGTGCACGACTTATACAGTAGGGAAAAAAAAGTATTTAGTCAGCCACCAATTGTGCAAGTTCTCCCACTTAAAAAGATGAGATAGGCCTGTAATTGACATCATAGGTAGACCTCAACTATGAGAGACAAAATGAGAAAACATATCTCGAAAATCAAATTGTCTGATTTTTTAAGAATTTATTTGCAAATTATGGTGGAAAATAAGTATTTGGTCACCTACAAACAAGCAAGATTTCTGGCTCTCACAGACCTGTAACTTCTTCTTTAAGAGGCTCCTCTGTCCTCCACTCATTACCTGGAGTAATGGCACCTGTTTGAAATTGTTATCAGTATAAAAGACACCTGTCCACAACCTCAAACAGTCACACTCCAAACTCCACTATAGTGAAGACCAAAGAGCTGTGGAAGGACACCAGAAACAAAATTGTAGACCTGCATCATGCTGGGAAGACTGAATCTGCAATAGGCAAGCAGCGTGGTGTGAAGAAATCAACTGTGGGAGCAATAATTAGAAAATGGAAGACATACAAGACCACTGATAATCTCCCTCGATCAGGGGCTCCACGCAAGATCTCACCCCGTGGGGTCAAAATGATCACAAGAACAGTGAGCAAAAATCCCAGAACCACATGGGGGGACCTAGTGAATGACCTGCAGAAAGCTGGGACTAACGTAACAAAGGCTACCGTCAGTAACACACTGCGCCGCCAGGGACTCAGATCCTGCAGTGCCAGACGTGTCCCCCAGCTTAAGCCAGTACATATCTGGGCCCGTCTGAAGTTTGCTAGAGAGCATTGGGATGTTCCAGAAGAGTATTGGGAGAATGTCATATGGTCAGATGAAACCAAAGTAGAACTGTTTGGTAGAAACACAATTCGTCGTGTTTGGAGGAGAGTGAATGCTGAGTATCCAAAGAACACCATACCTACTGTGAAGCAAGGGGTGGCAACATCATGCTTTGGGGCTGTGTCTCTGCAAAGGGACCAGGACGACTGATTCATGTACATGAATGGGGCGATGTATCGTGAGATTTTGAGTGCAAACCTTCTTCCATCAGCAAGGGCATTGAAGATGAAACGTGGCTGGGTCTTTCAGCATGACAATGATCCCAAGCACACCGCCAGGGCAACGAAGGAGTGGCTTCGTAAGAAGCATTTCAAGGTCCTGGAGTAGCGTAGCCAGTCTCCAGATCTTAACCCCATAGAAAACCTTTGGAGGGAGTTGAAAGTCTGTGTTGCCCAGCGACAGCCCCTAAACATCACTTCTCTAGAGGAAATCTGCATGGAAAAAAGGGCCAACATACCACCAACAGTGTGTGCCAAGCTTGTGAAGACTTACAGAAAACGTTTGACCTCTGTCATTGCCAATAAAGAATATATAACAAAGTATTGAGATGAACTTTTGTTATTGACCAAATACTTATTTTCTACCATAATTTGCAAATAAATTCTTAAAAATATCAGACAATGTGATTTTCTAGATATGTTATCTCATTTTGTCTCTCATAGTTGACGTCTACCTATGATGTCAATTACAGACCTCTCTCATCTTTTTAAGTGGGAGAACTTGCACAATTGGTGGCTGACTAAATACTTTTTTTCCCCACTGTAGTTGTCCGGTGGACAGATTCTCCCACCTGAGCTATGGATTTCTGCAGTTCCTCCAGAGTGACCATGGCTGCTTCTCTGACCAGTGCTCTCCTTGCTCGATCTGTTAGTTTAGGTGGACGACCATGTCTTGCTAGGTTTGCAGTTGTGAAATACTTTTTCCTTTTTTGGATGATGGATTGAACAGTGCTCCTTCGGATGCTCAAAGCTTGGGATATGTTTTTATAACCTAACTTTGCTTTAAACTTATCCAAAGCTTTATCTCTAAACTGTCTGGTGAGTTCCTTGGTCTTCATGATGCTGTTTGTTCAATAGTGTTCTCTAACAAACCACTGAGGCCTTCACAGAACAGGTGTATTTATACTGAGACTAAATTACACACAGCTGGACTTTATTAACTAATGAAATGACTTCTGGTGGTAATTGATTGCACTGGATTTTATTTAGGCGTATAAGAGTACAGGAGGCTGAATACTTTTGCATGTCACACTTTTCAGATTTTTATTTGATTAAAATTTTGAAAAACAATTATGTGCTATTTTGTGTTGGTCTATCACTTAAAATCTCAATAAAATACATTTAAGTTTGTGGTTGTAAGGTGACAAAATGTGAAAAAGTTCAAGGGGTATGAATACTTTTGCAAGCCACTGTAGTAAAGTTCTTTTCGATGTATAGTGGGGAAAAAAAAGTATTTAGTCAGCCACCAATTGTGCAAGTTCTCCCACTTAAAAAGATGAGAGAGGCCTGTAATTGACATCATAGATAGACCTCAACTATGAGAGACAAAATAAGAAAACATATCTAGAAAATCACATTGTCTGATTTTTTTAAGAATTTATTTGCAAATTATGGTGGAAAATAAGTATTTGGTTAATAACAAAAGTTCATCTCAATACTTTGTTATATATCCTTTGTTGGCAATGACAGAGGTCAAATGTTTTCTGTAAGTCTTCACAAGGTTGGCACACACTGTTGCTGGTGTGTTGGCCCATTCCTCCATGCAGATCCATGCTCCTCTAGAGCAGTGATGTTTTGAGGCTGTCGCTGGGCAACACAGACTTTCAACTCCCTCCAAAGGTCTTCTATGGGGTTGAGATCTGGAGACTGGCTAGGCCACTCCAGGACCTTGAAATGCTTCTTACGAAGCCATTCCTTCGTTGCCCTGGCGGTGTGCTTGGGATCATTGTCATACTGAAAGACCCAGCCACATTTCATCTTCAATGTACTTGCTGATGGAAGGAGGTTTGCACTCAAATTCTCACGATACATGGCCCCATTCATTCTTTCATGTACACGGATCAGTCGTCCTGGTCCCTTTGCAGAGAAACAGCCCTAAAGCCACCCCCATGCTTCACAGTAGGTATGGTGTTCTTTGGATGCAACTCAGCATTCACTCTCCTCCAAACACGATGAGTTGTGTTTCTACCAAACAGTTCTACTTTGGTTTCATCTGACCATATGACATTCTCCCAATACTCTTCTGGAACATCCCAATGCTCTCTAGCAAACTTCAGATGGGCCCAGATATGTACTGGCTTAAGCTGGGGGACATGTCTGGCACTGCAGGATCTGAGTCCCTGGCGGCGTAGTGTATTACTGACGGTAGCCTTTGTTACATTAGTCCCAGCTTTCTGCAGGTCATTCACTAGGTCCCCCTGTGTGGTTCTGGGATTTTTGCTCAGGAGAGGATGTCAATTACAGGCCTCTCTCATCTTTTTAAGTGGGAGAACTTGCACAGTTGGTGGCTGACTGAATACTTTTTTTTCCTCACTGTATAGTTAGTGATCACATTCAAACAGATAGTTAGTTCATAGATAATAGTTTAGACAATTGTGAACAGTGCAATAACATTTAATAAGGAAGTGAATTGTTATCCTTAGTCCCCACCCAACTCGCCGGTCACTATGTACAGTCATGGCCAAAAGTTTTGAGAATGATACAAATATTAATTTTTACAACGTCTACTGCTTCAGTTTTTCTAATGGCAATTTGCATATACTCCAGAATGTTATAAAGAGTGATCAACTTAACAGCAATTACTTGCAAAGTCAATATTTGCCTAGAAAATGAACTTTATCCCCCAAAACACATTTCAACATCATTGCAGCCCTGCCTTAAAAGGACCACCTAACATCGTTTCAGTGATTGTTCCATTAACACAGGCGTGGGTGTTGATGAGGACAGGGCTGGAGATCAATCTGTCATGATTAAGTAAGAATGACACCACTGGACACTTTAAAAGGAGGCTGGTGCTTGCCATCATTGTTTCTCTTCTGTTAACCATGGTTATCTCTAAAGAAACACGTGCAGTCATCATTGCACTGCACAAAAATGGCCTAACTGGGAAGAGTATTGCAGCTAGAAAGATTGCACCTCAGTCAACAATCTATCGCATCATTAAGAACTTCAAGGAGAGAGGTTCCATTGGTGCCAAAAAGGCTCCAGGGCGCCCAAGAAAGACCAGCAAGCGGCAGGACCATCTCTTAAAAGTGTTTCAGCTGCGGGATCGGGCTACCAACAGTGCAGAGCTTGCTGAGGAATGGCAGCAGGCAGGTGTGAGTGCATCTGCACGCACTGTGAGGCGGAGACTCTTGGAGCAAGGCCTGGTCTCAAGGAGGGCAGCAAAGAAGCCACTTCTCTCCAGAAAAAACATCAGGGACAGACTGATATTCTGCAAAAGGTACAGGGAGTGGACTGCTGAGGACTGGGGTAAAGTCATTTTCTCTGATGAATCCCCTTTTCGATTGTTTGGAACATCTGGAAAACAGCTTATTCGGAGAAGAAGAGGTGAGCGCTACCACCAGTCTTGTCTCATGCCAACTGTAAAGCATCCTGAAACCATTCATGTGTGGGGTTGCTTCTCAGCCAAGGGAATCGGCTCTCTCACAGTCTTGCCTAAAAACACAGCCATGAATAAAGAATGGTACCAGAATGTCCTCCAAGAGCAACTTCTCCCAACCGTCCAAGAGCAGTTTGGCGCTCAACAATGCCTTTTCCAGCATGATGGAGCACCTTGCCATAAAGCAAAGGTGATAACTAAATGGCTCAGGGAACAAAACATAGAGATTTTGGGTCCATGGCCTGGAAACTCTCCAGATCTTAATCCCATTGAGAACTTGTGGTCAATCATCAAGAGACGGGTGGACAAACAAAAACCAACAAATTCAGACAAAATTAAAGCATTGATTCTGCAAGAATGGACTGCTATCAGTCAGGATTTGGTCCAGAAGTTGATTGAGAGCATGCCAGGGAGAATTGCAGAGGTCCTGAAGAAGAAGGGTCAACACTGCAAATATTGACTTGCTGCATTAACTCATTCTAACTGTCAATATAAGCTTCTGTTACTCATAATATGAATGCAATTCTATTTCTGTATGTGATAAAAACATCTGACAAACACACATAAAAACCAGAGGGCAGCAGATCATGTGAAAATATAATATTTGTGTCATTCTCAAAACTTTTGGCCATGACTGTATTTATATGCAGTATCAAGTAGTATAATGTTGTACTGTGTTAGCCATAGAAAGTAGTGGAAGAGTGAAGAAATCAGGCAATACCTTTTAGAGGCTGAGTTTATTTGAGAGTAAGCTTTCGAGAGTCTAGCTCTCTTCTTCACACATACAAGAAACTGAAAATTCACACACTCTTTATACACACAAGACCTGGATCTTCAAAGGATCTTAGAATCTTTAAAGAAAATCAAAATGCAATATAAGTAGAGAAGTTATTTACAACAGGTCAACAAATAAATTTCTATGCAGTATCAACACAATTAATGGGAGTAAGATCTGGAAGGAGATGAAGGGATTGGAGAGCATCTCTGTGTATGACACAGAACTATGCCTCTGTGATACAGTTACGCTAAAAAGTTTAGATACCTCGGCAGATTTTTTGGTTTTTTGGCCTTTTTTTCAAATATGAATGATAACACAAAAAATTTTTCTCCACTCATAGTTAGTGGTTGGTTGAAGCCATTTATTGTCAAACTTTTTTGTTTTCTCTTTTTAAGTCATAATGACAACCAAAAACATCAAAATGATCCTGTTCAAAAGTTCACCTACCCTGGTGATTTTGGCCCAGAAACCAAACGGTCAGGTAGACCAACCAAAATTTCGGCCACAACTGCCCGGAAAATTGTTCAGGATGCAAAGAAAAACCCACACATAACATCAGCTGAAATACAGGACTCTCTGAAAATTATCGGTGTGGCTGTTTCAAGATGCACAATAAGGAGGCACTTGAAGAAAAATGGGCTGCATGGTCGAGTTGCCAGAAGAAAGTCATTACTGTGCAAATGCCGCAAAGAATCTCACCTTCAATATGCCAAACAGCACAGAGACAAGCCTCAAAACTTCTGGAACAAGGTAATTTGGAGTGAGGAGACAAAAATCGAACTTTTTGGCCACAACCATAAATGTTACATTTGGAGAGGTGTCAACAAGGCCTGTCATGCCTTCAGCAATATGTCATGTATTAATTGTAATAGCTCCATCTAATGGCTGTTTGTGCAAATAGCAAATCATCATACTATTCTCTGTATGTCCCACTAGAGCTACTGTAGTTCCCACCTATGACCTAATGACATCATCAAGTCAGCAGCATCCATTCAAATCCTCCTTGTCTAGGCCTACAGTAGCATCGCTGGTATGTTCAAATTGTAATTCAGCACTATAGTTTATGTGTTTATGCATATTATTATGTTTGCATGTCTCCTGGTGTAAATTCCCAGTCCTTAGTTACTGTAGCTGGAGACCATGCTTATTATAGTTAAGACAGCACCATTCAGGAGCAAATGTACAGTTTATGTATATGGATGTTCCTCATCTCTGTACTACCATACTGTATACATCTTGTATTTCATGCATGTGTCTATGTATACATTGGTTTGTGTTATAGTGTGTTGCTACATGCTTGTATGCATTAGTAAATGCATTATCTTTCTGTTTCCCAGTTTCACCCTATCCTTGTAATAAAAGTTAAAGATTGGACATCGCTCCAGAGTCAATATATTACTAGGAGTGAGTTTAGCTGCATGTCGACTTATGCATCACACACATAGGGAGGACAGAACAAGGACTATGATGAAAGGAACACCATTCCTACTGTAAAGCACGGAGGTAGATCACTGATGATGTGGGGATGTGTGAGCTTCAAAGGCACAGGAAACTTGGTCAAAGTTGAAGGACAGATAAATGAAGCACTTTATCAGCAAATACTGGAGGCAAATTTGCACTTATCAGCCAGGAAGCTGCGCATGGGACGTATTTGGACGTTCCAACATGACAACAATCCAAAACACAAGGCCAAGTCGACCTGTCATTGACTACAGCAGAAGAAAGTGAAGGTTCTGGAGTGGCCATCTCAGTCTCCTGACCTCAATATCATTCAGCCACTCTGGGGAGATCTCAAGTGCACCGTACGTGCAAGACAGCCCAGGAATTTACAGGAACTGGAGACTTTTTGCCAAGAAGAATGGGCAGTTTTACCATCTGAGGAAATAAAGAGCCTCATCCACAACTACCACAAAAGACTTCAAGCTGTCATTGATGTTAGAGGGGGCAATACACGGTATTAAGAACTGGGGTATGTGAACTTTTGAACAGGGTCATTTTGATGTTTTTGGTTGTCATTATGATTTAAAAAGAGAAAACACAGAAGTCTGACAATAAATGGCTTCAACCAACCACTCACCATGAGTGGATAAAAAGTTTTTGTGTTATCATTCATATTCTCTGAAAAAAAGGCCCAAAAACAAAAAAAAACTGCCGGGGTATGTAAACTTTTTAGCACAACTGTATATATGTGATCAAAGTGACCCGCCCCACCTTCATTTTCTCTTCATTACACACAAGCTTGTACACTGTACACAGTGAGAAGCAGGGTACAGTTCTCAATAGAGAAACAAGGGAAAGAATAAAGAAATGCAAAATTTCAGAGAAAAGAGACAAAATTTGTTAATGTATATTACACAATGAACCCCACAGATCTGATACTGATCAGCTATCCTAAGAACAACTGATCAATATCTAGAGCCCTAAAATAAAAGTCAGTATTAAATTAATTTGGTTATGTGACTCATATTCCTGCTCATACTTGTCTGCCACTCATTCATTTCTAATACATAGTTACAAAGATAGCAGTATAAATTTATCTAAATTTAATCTGCCCTCCCACAGTTAAATATCATTACTGGATAATATTGTAAATAACAAAGATTAATATATAAATAGTGAAATAAGCACACTCTTCATCAATGTTTTGCTATTTGCACTAAGCTTAATATTATTTCTCACCTACGTAAATGTTATTGTAGTGATTTGCATAATGAAATAATTCATTTGTCTGTTAGGGTTAGTCTTTATAGGATATACGAGTATATAAAAGTGCTTTTGGTTACAATATTGTCAGAAGAGATTATTGCTATAAAACAAGAGGTAATACCTCAGGGAGGCATCAACCAGTTTAATTTCCATTAATTCTCTATATTATTTTTAGATTTAAATTCAGAAATAACTTAATTGCAATTGCAGTCAATTTTGTGTTTGAATAATTCACACCAAAGTCTGGACATAATCTATACCTAGCAAAATTAAACTGAAATAGGTAATGTCCTTATGCTCCTCTAATGTAATTTTGCTTTATGAAATAGGAAAGTACATACAAATATAGCCAATATTAAACATTTAATAAAATATATACGTGCGCATTTCCCATCATTAAATTGTATAATTTTCTACCACTCAGCACTTTCAATAGAACGTTTTAGATCAGAAAACATGCCTAGGGGTAATGCCTGTAGTAATCTCCATTGAGTCTTGCTGATTGTCTCCAATCTTGCTGATTGTCTAAGAAGGATAATGAAAAACTAAATTATTTCCCAGCATGCTTAGATAGAGTTGCCAGACCAAATATTTATAGCTGTGGGAAATAAGACTTTTAATATATATAGTATTCAACTTTAATCAGTAAAAGCTACAGTGTGTAGAAAACAGTAATAAGGTGTAAATATTAAAAGGTACTCATAAGGGTTTGATGTTGTTTTGTATGGTAGCAAAGAGATTCTTATACAATTGGGCATAGATAATCTGTTGTTTACATCCACAGACTGAAAACCCACATACAGTACAGTACATATAGACCTTAATAAGCTCAGAGCAGATTCACAAATACAGAACAAATATTTATGTAAATACAGTGGTCCCTCAAGTTACAATGGCCTCAGGATACAATATTTTCAATAGACAATGGTTTTCTCTGGACCACTGCTAGTTGAAACCAGACTCAACATACAATGCTTTCCTGAAGTTTCCAACAAATCAACATGGTCATTTCACTAGTAAAACCCCTGCATTAGTGAAATAATGAAGTACAGGCACTGACTGGCTGATTAGTAGTGTTTTTATACTTTATAGTGTAGTACTACATGTTCGGTACTTTTATTTATCTGTGACAGGATGAACTTCTAGTTTCCAGCAGCTCTTTCTGACATTGTTGTAAAGATTGATTATACAGTGGGGAAAAATAGTATTTAGTCAGCCACCAATTGTGCAAGTTCTCGCGCTTAAAAAGATGAGGCCGGCCTGTAATTGACATCATAGATAGACCTAAACTATGAGAGACAAAATGAGAAAACAAATCCAGAAAATCACATTGTCTGATTTTTAAAGAATTTATTTGCAAATTATGATGGGAAAGAGCTATGATTGAGAGCTTTAAAATGGTTATACATAAGCTCAAAGTGGCCACACAGAGAATATAGTTCATTCTGTATGTCTTGAATTAATATTACAACCATTTCTTCATGTAGTTAGTACTATTCAAAGAAACTGAGAGCTCATACCTCCAAAAAACAGGATACTGTTTTCAGGTCATATTTGCAAAATGCATGAGGCTTAAAGCTCCATGGTGTATTAGTATCCTGGAGGTCTTTGTGTTGTCACAAGATGTGAGGATTCAATGAAAGATTTGCATTAGTTTTCTAGCCTCTTCTGTGAATCAGAGTTAAGGGAAAAATTAGATATTCCACACAGAAGATTAATGCAGCTCCTCACTTAATACCTTAGTATGGAAATGCTAATATAAAATTTCTAATAAAGCCAAAGAGATTGGTGAATTTTGAAGAAGAAACAGTTTGTGTTATAAACTCATTATTAAAGATCTCCACATCAATTTTCATAATTAAGCCAAAATGTAATAGTAGTTATTTCTCATAGGTGGGAGAAGCACTTTTTCTCCAGTCTGAATCGTAATTTATTTTTAAAAATATGCTTAAGAGACATAAATGTGGTGCTTGTGGAAGACAATGCTTAAGTGCTCACATTTCTCAAGGTCATTTTGACATCCATTCTGGGAACTAATAGTAATAAGATCTTAGGACAGAACTGAAAAATACCTTTAGCTATATTTACTGAGTGCATGTCAAAAGTATATTTTTCTGCATGCTGAATTATCTCAGCAAACAAGTGTAAACTAAATATAATAAAGTTGTGGAATCATCTTGCAGACATACAAGACAGAGGAGTAGCTAGCGGGGGGGGGGGCAGAGGGGGCAGCTGCTCCGGGCCCACTGACATTGTAGGGCCCACCCCCGGGCCATCATTAATACGTCTTTTACTTTTAACTAGATTGTTGTCTGCAGACACCGATCTAGTTAAAACACTTCCTGCAACTTGGCTGTCTTGTAAGCCGCAATTCCACTTCAGGCCTGCGGTTTACATGAAAACGAGAACATAGTCATCGTCACAGGCGGCGCGATGACGTCATAACATCGTGCCTCCTGCGCTGAGACGCTGACTTCCAGTGTGTGGACCCAGCGCACAGAGCGCGGGTCAAGAAGAGAAAGCGGCGGCTCCATTCATCAGGATCGCAGGTAGGTGAGTATAACTTATATTTGTTTTGTTTTAGCTTAGTTGTGGGTATTTTAGTAGTATAATGGGTTGTTAGGAGGGTGAATTATGAACATAAAGGGGTCATTTATGTAATGGTTATTACAGGGTATTATGAATACATGGGGGGAGGTTATTTATATAAGGGGGCATAATTTATATTAGGAGGCATTATGAACATAAGGGGGTGGTCATTGATATAAGGCGTCATTACGGGTGCAGTATTTATGTCAGGGGGAATCAGGAGCATAATATGAGGGGGCAATTCATTTAATGAAGGTGACACTTGGACTTTATTAAGACTAAAGCCCCACATAGCGAGCCGCAGCAAAAAAGCGCTGTAGGAAAAACCGCGGCAGTGTGGTTTTTCCCGCAGCGCTTTTCACAGAAGGTCCACAGAGGTTTCTTCTGCGGACATTCTGCTTCCATTATACCTATAGGGAAACCGCAACGGTTTTGGAAATCGCAGAGTGTCCGCTGCACACATTTTTCCACAATGTGTGGATGGGATTTGCTAGAACTGTAAAAAATTTTTCCTGTGGCATTTTTGCCACGTGGGGCCCCATCACATCCCCACTTTGCTGTAAAACTTACCATAGTGGAGTTTGGAATGTGACTGTTTGAGGTTGTGGACAGGTGTCTTTTATACTGATAACAATTTCAAACAGGTGCCATTACTACAGGTAATGAGTGGAGAAGAAGTTACAGGTCTGTGAGAGCCAGAAATCTTGCTTGTTTGTAGGTGACCAAATATTTATTTTCCACCATAATTTGCAAATAAATTCTTTAAAAATCAGACAATGTGATTTTCTGGATTTGTTTTCTCATTTTGTCTTTCATAGTTGAGGTCTACCTATGATGTCAATTACAGGTCTCTCTCATCTTTTTAAGTGGGAGAACTTGCACAATTGGTGGCTGACTAAATACGTTTTCCCCTGTATCAAGGGTCCAAAAGAGAGTCTTCCTTCTCCTCTTCCAGTCTAGTCCCAGTTCCTCCACTATAATGATCCTGACCAATATCCTCCTCTTCCTCTATCAACAAGGGCGATGACATTGACTAAGAGGTGGAAACTGTTCCTCCCTTGTTGCATGAGTGTGGTACAAATTGAGCTGGGTGTTTTTGCAACATAAGAATGGCTGAAATGCACAGAGACTTTTCTGGCCATGAGGAGCACCTCTTTTAAGCTACTATACAAGTTAATAAAGCTGCAAATCACCAGATTAAGGACTAAAGATGGATAAAACACATTGTAACGAGACGGGTTTATACCGAATATTTCAAATTTTTCAGTTTTGAATTAAACAAATGGCGATTTGTCTGGGACAAACAAAAATGGCTGCCGGGACATAAAAAAGGGTGCCACAATGTGTTTGACCAGGAAATACAGAGGAGACACATGTGTAGAACTCAGACACTGTCTGTGACGTTGTACCACCACCTGACCAGTCAACAGTGCTAAGGTCATATGGACTATCTATGGTTGTACACTCGTAATCAGCCTTTAGTTGCTGTAATGATGGACATACATCTATGATCCATATTACTGTACCATACAGAGCACAGGTCTGAAAAAGGAATTAAAGCAATATTTAGAGAACTAGGAGAACTTACTTCAGAATTAAGCAATTACACAAGCAGCTTAGTGCTAAATAAAAGATAGGATAGGATCATAGGAGTTAGGGTAAATTTTGCTGCTGGTTACACATACATTCACACAGGTCAGTTATCCCTTTCATTGCCAATAATATAATTTTGTCTGTCGTTGTAAAGTACAGCATCTATATACACATTCTTTAAACATATTTTTTACAGGCAAAACAATCGTGTTACTAATAAATGTTTTGTTTTTTTGGCCAAGAGTTTATAGTTTTTCATTAAATAAATACTACTGTTCTAACAGGAAAGCACTGATTATGCCTACACAAATTTAAAAAAAAAAAAAAAAAAATAAACCAGAGAAAGAGTGTTAATAAAAAAAAATCATCACTTCAGTGTTAATTTTTATGCTGAGCAAATGCCCATATATACACAGTAGTTCAGCCTCTGCTAATCGTTATTTAAGAATTTTTTTGTGTGTTAACCCAATAAACATTCTAGTGCTGATCTGAAAAAAAAAACTCTTATTTAATGGTTTGGTCACTAAATACACAGCGTGCTTATAACATTGCTTTGTTTTGATATGCAAGTACACATAAATACACATTTTTGCAGCCTCCGTTTATCTATAAAAAAAAAATCTATGTTTAAGAATCTTTTTTGTGTGTTGTTCACCAAATATACAGTCTAAACTGGACCAACCTCTTGTTATTTAATGTTGTTCTATGCTCTGGTTACTAAATGCACAGTATGACAGTGTTGTTAATCTGGAAAAAAAATATTAATTGTGTAAGCTTTTTTTTGTTTTGCAAGTGCACATATAGTAGTAGTGCAGCCTTTGTTATTTAAACATTTTGTTTGGTGTGCTGTTCACCAAATATACAGTCTAGCCTGCACTAAACTGAAAAAAAAAAATCTTGCTATCTAATATAAGCTTTTCTATTTTTCTTGAAATATTTTTTTGTTAAATAAATAAATATACAGTGGCAGAATTGTTGCCAAATCACTAAATAATGTACAGTAAAATGACTGGAAAAAACATGGCAGGGGACAGGCAAAAGGAGGGAGAGTAGGGAACACTTGTGCAATATGAATGTGGATGGCAACAGCAACATTACTTCTAGTCTACCCACCAATAGGCACAATGTTGTCATAAGTTCTGAGAATAAACATGTTTTTCAACCTCAAATATTGACTTTGACTCAGGGTTCTGTGTCTTCCTCCTGTGTTGTAACTTGTAATTTACCATGCTGTCTTTCTGCATCAACTATTTTTTCTTCATTGACAAAGATAAGATTCACTAGTAGTGATATGACATCTGCTGAGAGAGATATTCATCGTAGCCCAATACTTTCTCTTCTTCATTCTCTTTTTGATGAGTTGGATGAGAACTGCCATTGTTTTTTGACATTAAGAATTTTATTGAAGTTTTACAGTAATAATAAACAAATCAAACAGAGTTTCATCAGAGTTGGTACACAAGAGGGAACAAGGAAGGGGGGTGGGAAGAACTGGAGCGACAAATGACAAGGAAAAAGTGGAAGAGAGGAGGAAGGAGAGGTAAACCAAGGCTCTGTCGCAGCAGAGTCAAACTATAAAATCAAACAACAAAAACAGAAGTAAATATACATCAACATGTGAAGGGGGGATGTAACCGCCCCCACGGGATAACAACAAGTATAACAAAGTGTGGGTGAGGGGAACATGGCATGGAGAAATGAACAAAACCAACTATATAATAGAAAAGGCCTTTAGGATGGGAAAAAATAGAAAGCCAAGCAGTTTTTGGATATGCTTCTTGAATTTATGAGGGAAGATAGAGAGGAGAAGGGGGGCAGGGTCATCCTCTAGTGCAATGCCAGTGACCGTGTGATTAATGTGATGGATATCTGTCCAAAAAGAGCGTAGGAGTGTGGATCCCCACCAGACGTGTGCCATCGTGCCCCGGTCAATGTTACATCTCCAGCATTGGTCCGAGGTGGAGGGGTATATCTCATGAAAGACAGAGGGGACCCTGTATCATCGAGAGAGCATCTTATAGTTCATTTCCTATGCTTTGCAAGATATAGAGAATTTGTGGCACGCCTGGAAAGCTGAGAACCACACGTCTGGCGAAAATTAGACCCCCAATTCCCGCCCCCAACTATTCATGTATGTCGGCAGTTGGTCAGCAGAAACCTCCCTTAGCATACCATAGATGAGCGAGATGTAATGAGTCGGAGCAATAGGAGAAAGGCACAGGCATTCAAAAGGCAATAGTGTCCTGTGAAAGTCATGTGATTTCTTGAGAGAGGCATAGAAATGTCACAACAGGGTATACTGCCAGTGGGAGGCAATGGATTCAGAGCCTGGAGCAAGTAACTCCGAATGGGGAAGGAGAGAGCCATTTTTTTTTATATAGAGGAGGTACAGATGGAAGACATGACATGGAGGAGGTAGTAGTGACAGGGGGTGTTCTACTGGTAGTTTAGGCCACATGGGGCTCCGGCCTTAGAGCCCCATTTTCATGTAAATTGTCATTTTGTTCATACGCAAATGAGGGTAAGGCTAAAGCCCCATGTTGCAAAATCACAACATTTTACAGTACCTGCAAAGTGGATGGGATTCTGGCACATTGCAGGGAAAAATCTGCTTGTTTTTTTTTTTTTTAAATCGCAGCATTTCAGTTATACCTGTGGAAAACTTGGCATTTTCCTTATAGGTAAATATAGCATGTTTTTGCTGCTCTTTTGCTCTTTGCTACATGGGTCCTTAGTCTAAAAGTGCTTTGCCTTCTATAAAGCTGAGACTAAAGTCCAGGCAAACTAAGGCATACCCTCATGGCCCCTGATCACTTATCTACTGAAGCATTGCAATGTATTATATACCAGATGTGGAGGCAATTGTTAGGCCCCCAGCTGTCATCAGAATCCAGAATTGTTTTTGTAATTCTTTATTCCTTCATTCCACAACAGCATGTTGGGTTTCCCCTATAAACTAGCAAGCTCATTTAACAAATAATTCCATATGAGTTCCATGCCCTGAGAGAAAATTTGCCTTGTCATAGTTTTTTTTACTCCATTCAGTTTCCATAGTTTAGCACTGGTGTTTCTCTTTTGAGGTCCATATGAGGTAATTAGGACCAGTGGTTATTTGTATGGATGCATATCTACCATTTTGTAATCGATAAGTTGGTGCTTTGACACATGAAGGGACTTAATGGGAATTTTTGGTGGATTATATATCAACTCTTTCACTGGACCTATTGCAGTGTTGTGTGGTATTAAGTATGTACTTACTCATATTGTGACATATATAGATCTATATGTATACCTTTTAATATTATTTGCATGACCAGGGCTATGTGTATATATATTTTATAACCATATCAATTAAAAATAATTTAATATTTATTTTAAATTTATTTATTTGTAATATTGGGTGACTGTTCTATTTAAAGAGGACCTTTCACGTCCTCATGTATATGTGGTTTTACATACCGCTAGAAAGCCGACAGCGCGCTGAATTCAGCGCGCTGTCGGCTTTCCTGTTATGTGCCCCGTGGCTGGAGATATCCTGAAAGTCTAGCTGGGTTGTGAGCAACACCCTCCCTGACAGTACTCGTCCATAGCCCTGTACTGGGGGGGTGTTCCTTACAGCTCAGCGTCATCACTGGTCCGTAAGGAATGCCCTCCCTGAATGTACTGTCCATAGCCCTGTATTGTCAGAGGGGGTGTTCCTCACAGCCCAGCTAGACTGTCAGGAACGCCCTTCTGATGGTGAACGGTGTAACTAAGACCACGGATATCTTCAGCTCCAGGGCACATAACATTATATACATGAGGATGTGAAAGGTCCTCTTTAGGAAGAATTTTATTGTGATGTAGTTGACAAACACTAATGGTAATACAGTTCATACTAAAGAGCTCAATGACTTGAGGAAACTTTAACAAATCAGTTGTGAAATGTCTAATAAGATACCAGATACCCCAGATACCCCAGTCAATTGTATGTTTTATTATTGCAAAGTTAAGGTATCTAGAGTTTATAACAGTTTAACCACAAAGTGGTAGGCAATGTAAACTCCAAGACTGGGGTCACTATGTACTAAAGTGGCTGGTGGATAAAAAAAATTTTATCCTAAAAGAATATTCAAATAAGTTCTCCTGTATGAAAAAAAAGGAAAACTTGCTCTTGAGCCACCTTTTGAGGGAGATGTTCTGGTTTGGCTTTAATCCCAGGCAATGTCACTAGCTTTCTTAGAAAAAAAAGACAATGTAAGTGGCGTTACAGCTTAATCTTTTAAAGTCTATCTTCTTTTTCCTTCTTCTATGCATATTCTTTTCCTAGAATTCCTAGTAGATCTGTACATACCAAAAGTTGACCTGCAAAGGCAGTCTACCTAAAGAGATAAAATACCCCTTTTGATTCTCACTCAGCTAAACCAGTACCCTACTTTGCACTTATGAGGGGTAATAACTCTGAAACAGTTGTCTGTAAATGGTTCATTTTTTTTTTTTTTTTTTTAGAGAAGATGTACTGGTTCGCTTTAGAAAAACAGCCATTGATCTTTTGTGTGCTACCTTTTAAAAGGAGACACTAGAGCAATTTTTCCTTTTTCAATCAAGGAGAACTTATTTGCATAGTCTTTTCCCAGAATTCCTGTGTGGTCTGTAAGACTCTACACACTTGAAGGTGACCTACAAAGGCAGTCTCTCTAAGGAGACATAGTACTCATTCTGACTTATCCTCTTTTATAACACTAAATACAAATTCCAGACTGCCTTTTATTCTTTTTTGTTTATCACGTTTTGTCACCTGTTTGTCACTGTTTTTGTGTGGATGTAGGGGTGCGGAAACCCTTTTGGGTCCTACCCGAAGTCTAGGAGTTGGAGTGTGTGGCCCTCGGGTTCCCTCCTTCTTTGCTCTCCAGTGCCTGTCTCTGCTTTTGTGGAGATAGGCAACAGTTGCAGGCTCAGTAGTACTCTTGGGGTGGCAGCCCTTGAGGAGACTGATGCAAGTAGCTGGCTTGGTAGCACTCCTGGTGGTGGCAGCCCTGGAGGAAACCAAGTAAGTCACTGACCCTTCTGTCTTGGCAGTTGGGTTGGTTCAGCCCCCTTACTCTTGTGCCTTTTGGCTTTGAGTTTGGGGACAGTTTCGGAGGACCCATTCTCTTTTGAGATGGGTTTTGCGATAGACCGCATCCTTTGCACGGTTTTTTCAGTGGCACCCATCACTTTTTTGCCGTGCACTGGTGTTTTAGTTGGCACAGCTTTGAGACCTTCGTTAAAAAAATAAATAAATAAAAAAAATATGCATGAAAAGCTTCACCAAATCGGCTTTGCAAGAGTCAGTTTGAGTGAGTAGTACAGCATTTCTGGAGTAATGAATCTCATTTCACTATCTGGTAGTTTGATGGATAAATCTGGTTTAGCAGATGCCTGGAATGCTAACTATCAAAATGCATTAAGCTTACTGCAAAGTTTAGTAACAAGAATATATGATGGTATGGAGCTAATCAGGGTTTGGGCAAGTCTCCTTACTTTCAGTTATGGTTAATATTATTGCTGCAGAAAACAAAACATTTTAGACAATTATATGCTTCAACCATTATGGCAAAAGTTTGGAGAAGACCATATTCCGTTTCAAGCATAACAGTTTCCCTGTGCACAAAGTAAGGTCCATAAAGACAGGTTTTAGGGAGTTTAGTGTAGAGTACCTACACAGAAAATTGAACCAGACCTTCTAATTCAACATGAAAACTGTATCTCACAAAAGACCTTATGGATCAATGGTCATAAATTATACTTCAAAAACTTTGGAGTACAGTGAAAGCGTACAGTGAAAGCATTCCCAGAAGAACAGAGGCTATTATAGCCACAAAATGGGGATCAACTCTATATCAGTGCCTATAATTTTGGAATCAGATGTTCAGGTGTAAAGGTTAGAAATTCAAATCCTTTAGACCATATAATGTATATTGTATAGAAAAATTTTTATTCATTGAGGGAAAGCTTCTGAACAGGATATGACTGGGGTTTACTACTTATACTTATACAGTTTGACGATCACAAGCATTTAACCACTTCAGGACCAGGCCAATTTTCGTTTTTGCATTTCCGTTTTTCCCTTCCCATGTCACATGAAGACTTCTTGTTTGCAAAACAAAATGTACTTTGTAATGGCATCATTCAATATCCTGTGCAATGTACTGGGAAGCTGGAAAAAAATTCAGAATGAGGTGCAATTGAAAAAAAAAATGCATTTGTGCCAATATCTTATGGGTTTAATTTTTACAGCATTCACTATGTGATAAAAATTACATGGTACGTATATTCTGTGGATTTGGATAAGGTGTCTTTTTATGCGGGACAAGATATAATTTTATTGATACCATTTGGGAGAAGATCTGATGGTTTGATCACTTTTAATTTGACTTTTTTAGGAGGCAAAGTGTTGAAAAAAAATTGCCATTTGGCTATTTAGGTTTTTTTCCCCACTACATCATTTACCGTTTGGGATAAATATTTTTATACTTTAATAATTCAGGCATTTTTGAGCACGGGGATCCCTAAAATATTTATATGTATTATTGTTTAGTTATTTTTTATATGTGATTTAGGGAAAGGGGGGTGATTTGAATTTTTGGTACTTTTTGACTATTTTTATACTTTTAAAACTTTTTTTCTTTTTCCTTTACTCTCACTTTCAGAACCCCTTTGAACCCTAGGGGGTGTGATCACTCATACAATACAATAAAGTAAAATCCATTGCCTTCTATTACACACTGCCCATGAGAAGCCTGGGAGCATTCAATAGGCGCCGGCTGTAATAGCAACCAATTTCTATCAATATTAGATCTGTGAGGGTCCAGCACCTGGCACCCACACAGGTCAGCTGCTCTGGGAAAATGTGGTTTCTGGTAATGTTCACATGCTTGGAAGCACTACAGTAGCTAAAGCCACCGCTGCACTTTGTACAGCAAATGAGTAGTGTTTCTCATTCAGTTCATTCTTTCAAATAGGGTCCCTCCCCACAGTCATTTAGTTCCAGCAGGCGAGTGGTTCAATCCTGGACTCATTCTTCCCCTTTCAGCATGAGATGCATGTCTTTTTTATGTTTATTTATTAAACTTATTTCCATGGTGTGTTTTTTGTGTGTCTGTATTGATTCCCTAGAGGGAACCCTTACTCTTTGACCCGTCCTGTTTCTCCACTTCTCCTGTCCTATGGGCGATGGTCAAATTGGTTTGTTGTTCTTTAAACGTTATGGTCTTTAATACACTGAAAAAAAAGCTTTATCATTCTATATATTATGCACAATGATAATGTGCAGATTTTCCTATTACAGGAGACTCATTGAGGGACAGGTATTATACCACATGGGTTCATATTGTCTATCTGGATTCCATAGGAGTAAGCATGATCTTTGCCATGTGCAATCTTGGTTGAGATAAGGTGCTAGGGTGGGGGGGTTGTATTAATTTTTTTCAAATTGAAATTATTATTCAGAGTTTTCAATTGCAATACAAGGATATGACATATCAATACAGTAGTTAATTACATTTGATTAGAAAGATTCAAATATTATAAACATTCAGATAAATTATAATCACAACAAAATAGAAAAAGATAAAGGGAACAGAAAATCCTGCTGTAGTATATACACGTGGACAAAATTTTTGGTACCCCTCGTTTAATGAAAGAAAAACCCACAATAGTCAAAGAAATAACTTGAATCTGACAAAAGTAATAATATATAAAAATTCTATGAAAATGAACAAATGAAAGTCAGACATTGCTTTTCAACCATGCTTCAACAGAATTTTTGAAAAAAGAAAACTCATGAAACAGGCCTGGACAGAAATGATGGTACCCTTAAATTAATATTTTGTTGCACAACTTTTTGAAGCAATCACTGCAATTAAACGATTCCTGTAACTGTCAATGAGACTTCTGCACCTCTCAACAGGTATTTTGGCCCACTCCTCATGAGCAAACTGCTCCAGTTGTCTTGGGTTTGAAGGGTGCCTTTTCCAGACGGCATGTTTCAGCGCCTTCCAAAGATGCTCAATAGGATTTAGGTCAGGGCTCACAGAAGGCCAATTCAGAATAGTCCAATGTTTTCCTCTTAGCCATTCTTGGGTGTTTTTAGCTGTGTGTTTTGGGTCATTATCCTGTTGCAAGACCCATGACCTGCGACTGAGACCAAGCTTTCTGACCCTGGGTGGCACATTTCTCTCTAGAATCCCTTGATAGTCTTAAGATTTCATTGTACCCTGCACAGATTCAAGAAACCCTGTGCCAGATGCAGCAAAGCAGCCCCAGAACATAACAGAGCCTCCTCCATGTTTCACAGTAGGGACAGTGTTCTTTTCAAGATATGCTTCATTTTTCCATCTCTGAACAAAGAGCTGATGTGCCTTGCCAAAAATTTCGATTTTTGTCTCATCTGTCCATAGGACATTCTCCCAGAAGCTTTGGGGCCTGGCAACATGTAGTTTGGCAAATTCCAGTCTGGCTTTTTTATGATTTGTTTTCAACAATGGTGTCCTCCTTAGTCCTCTCCCATGAAATCCACTTTGGCTCAAATAACGACGGATGGTGCAATCTGACACTGATGTTCCTTGAGCTTACTTTTGTCAGATTCAAGTTATTTCTGTGACCATTGTGGGTTTTTCTTTCATTAAACGAGGGGTACCAACAATTTTTTCCATGTGTGTAAGACAATGTACATCATGAGTTGACATACAGGCATCGAATGATAGTGGGTTGTCAGTGATTTAAAAGTGTGGGGCCTCAAAATCTGCACCATAGAGCCTAGAGGGAGCTGGTTTTAGCAGTTGTAGTCTCTTGTGAATCATTTCCGCCATTGTACAATCAAATTGAATCCAGCAGTGTAACTCTCTAAGATTCAGAGGGGTGCTGACTAGGGATGAGCGAATCGAAGCTGACGAAGTGGAATTCGATCTGAATTTCAGGAAATATTCGATTTACATCAAATCCATATTTCCTCATACTTCGTGGTAACGAATCGCCTTTTTTCCTAAAATGGCTACTACATGCTAGGACATGGGGCAAGGAACTCTGGGAACGCGGGATCACCCACAGTGCCAAGAATGCAGCCAATCAGCAGCCAGCCAACCCTGTGATGTCACAGCCCTATAAATACCCTCCGCCATCTTGGATTCAGGCATTTTCCAGTCTACTCAGTGCATTGAGAAACATCAGCAGGCGCTAAGATAAGTGGTAGAAAAGACTTGAAAACTGATATTTTGCTCAATCGAAGTTCAGGGAAAGAGCATTAGAAGTGTAGGGAAAGGATAGGGAGGAATTTGTACAGAGTATTGAAGCAGAACAGGAAGACGAGGCAGATGACCCAGACACACCGTGCCAGTATACAGTGAAGATGGATGTAGGGAGTCCCTCCGAGTTACTTGCACAAATGGCCCGTTGTATGCTCACTTGCTTGCGTAGTGACAGCCGAATTGTCACCACCATGTTAGACGCTCGCTACCGGTCAAAAATGGGGGCCTTTTTTACACCCGCTGAGAGGAAGGAAAACTGAACTACTATAGAGACATCCTATGTAGTCAGTTGGCCGATGCCTATCTATGCCATCGTTCATCCTCTTGCATGTCTGACCGGGGGGCCCTGGTCGCTCACTTTGCACTGCCATGGCTGCTGTGGGGGTGTGGGGGGGCAGGAGCAGTATCAGCTCCATAAGCAGCAGCCTGAGCCTAGAGTCGCTGATGAGCATCTTTCTTCACCCGCATAGTGAAGAAACTACTCACCAGCAGCTAGACATAGAGCAGAACCTGAACCAGCAGGTGGTGGCATATTTGGAGTGCACCTTGCCACCCGTCATTGAAGATCCGCTGGATTACTGGGCAGCCAAACTGGATTTGTGGCTGAAACTGGCCGAGTTTGCCCTGGAAAAGCTATCCTGCCCAGCCAGTAGTGTGGCATCAGAGCGGGTTACCTCAAGGAGAACTCGCCTGTTCACCCAAAATGTGGAGAGACTGACCTTTGTCATGATGAATCAGGTGTGGATCAGCCAGGATTTCCACCCAACAATGCCTGATGCATCAGATTAATTCATACATGCTGCCTCACCCAAACCTTGACAAAAGACCTGCCTCAACTACTATTCTGATGCTGCCATCCGCCTGATGCCATACATCTGATGCCAAGTGCTCCTTCTTACAGCTACCATTGTCAGCGGGTACTGTTTGTGCCACCCACCTCCCCACTCTGTCACCGGGTCACTCTATTGCCTCCTCATGCAGAAGCACCTCCAACTTATGTCACCTTGCCACTCTGTGGCCAACTCATGCTGCTGCTACCTCCACATTATGTCACCTTGCGACTCTGTGACCTCCTCATGCTGCTGCTACCTCCACATTATGTCACCTTGCCACTCTGTGGCTTCCTTATGCTGCTGCCACCTCCACATTATGTCACCTTGCCACTCTGTGGCCTCCTCATACTGTTGCTACCTCAACACTATGTCACTTCTCATGCTGTTCCCACCCTCCCCACTCCATGACTGGGCCGCTATTTTGCCTTTTTGGCCTGGTTGACATCATCATTTATTTGACACTTTTTTTTGATCTGTCATATTTGGAAAAATGACAATTCCACTGACTATAAATCTAACATCATTTTATACAAACGGTACATAGATGGTTTGTTTTTTTATCTGGGAGGGCGACGAAGCTTCAGAACTCAACTTCATTACTTCACTAAGACATAATGCTTTTGGTTTATCCTTTACACACCAATTCTCCATCCAAAAAATTGAATATCTGGATCTCCTCATTTCCTTATCTCCAACAGGCACTATATCTACCTCCACTTATTTCAAAAGTGTGGACGTTAATAGTTACCTCGACTATACCAGTGCCCATTATAACCCTTGGCTTAACAACATACCTTTTAGTCAATTTAAGAGGATTAGAAAGAATTGTGACAACTCTCAGACATTCAAAAATTAAGCAAAAATTCTAAAAAAACGTTTTACAGAAAAAAAACTACCCTAAATCCATCATTAACAATGCCTTTCAAAAAGCATTATCACGTACCCAAAGTTCATGTCTCGCAGAAAAAAACTAAACCAGCCATCTCGACACACACTAGGAGTAATTTTGTCACCACATACAACTCTGGTCATAAGACAATTAGAACAATACTAAATAACCACTGGGGAGTTTTGTTGAGTGACCCTCACCTGAACAAGATTCTCCCTAATAAACCCACCCTCACCTTTAGGAGGTCCACCACCCTCAGAAATATTCTAGCCCCCAGTCGACTTCGCTCATTAACACCATCTGGCACAAACGGTTTTTCAGCACCGCCTGGGGCCTATCGATGTGGCCACCCAAGATGCCTTTGTTGCTTAAACATCAAACATCAGGAACTCAACTTTCATTCTAACATTTCAAATGAAACCTTTCCAATCAAATCCCACCTAAATTGTTCCACTGATTACATAGTGTATTTACTAGAATGCCCATGTAAACTGTAATACGTTAACCGGACCATCCAGCCACTACATTGTCGAATGAATGGCCATCGTACCAACATTACAAAAGGGTATCAAAAACATAATTTGTCCCTACACTGCTCTCTTAAACACAAATGTAATTTCCAATGTTTAATAATACTGCCGATAGAACACATTCCATCTACAACCCCAAACCGCTTCCAAAAACTCCGTCAGAGGGAGGCATTTTGGATCTACAAGCTCATTACACTTAGTTCCAATGGATTAAATGATGTTGTTGAGTCATCATTCTAATTGTTATCCCGCTAACACATTACAGCTATTTCACAACTACAGTTGAACCCGCACTGTATTCATTTTTTGCATACCTTTCCTACACATACATTTTGCTCATGTGTTCCCCTTCAAGCCTATGGGTATGTAACTTTTGACTTTAGTTACACATTTATATATACATATACTTCTGTATACTCATGCCCCACGCCGGTTGGGGTAGATGCATATCCACCAGCCATCTTCTCCATTATTTCATATATTATAATCATCTTTAGCCTTTCTCACGTCCCAACAACTTTCTAACATCAACTACTGTTAGCCATCAATAAAGAATGTGAGAAAAAAAAAAAAATGGTCACACCCACTCAAGATACTATATATTTGCAGCCTCCATGCTGCTTCCTGTCAATTTGGTTCCCCTCCTGCCCTGGACTCTGCTATATGTAAGTTGAACTCTGCCTTCATAATTTACCACTCACCATCATCATCATCTCTTGCATCACTGTCTTCTTCTCTACTTGTACAACCATTTCCTATTCATACTTTCAATCATCATCATCATCATCATCAGTGTCTTTAAAACATGCTACTTTCACACTCTTCAAATCTGTTTTCATATTGTATTCATTCTATGTAATTATTTACTATTATTATTCATTCCATCCACTATCTATACCTACTTATGTATTTATTTTATTTATTCAATATAGTTTATCTACCCAGTCATTTATTCTTGTCTGCTAGTACAATCCATATCCTACCATTGACATTGCTACGTATGCTGGTTCTATCCTACTAAGTTCCAACCTGTATTATATTATGCTATATTGTTATTATGGACATCCAACTATTTTATATGTGGTACCCTATTTTATTCGTGCTACTTTCTTTTTTTTTTTTTTTTTTTTTATTACTAATTTTAAACTTTTATCGCATATTTTATTTTATCCTGCTATATATGTTATACCCTAGTATTTTTATCTGGACCTACACTATGACTACCCTTGCTCTAAAACCTAGCCATTGATTATACATTCTGTGTTTTGTTTATATCTAGTTTATGGCCTGATGAAGACGCTAGTACAGCGTCGAAACGCGTAGCCTATTGTTGTACGTCCGGTGTGGAACCAATGAAACGTGTGTTTTTATTCACAAACATTCTCTTTGCAAATATTTTATTGAAATACCCTTACTTGCAGCGCTCAACCATAATATCCCAGGTGGTTGAGGGTGCAGGGGGCCTTATGTGGAGCTTGGGTAGGGGAAATTAAATTATGTGTGGGGGGCCCCACTTTCAAAAAGTTTGAACAGGGCCCCATATATATTAAAACAGCCCTGGTCAGGGGGATCTGGAGATGCGAGATTCCAGGATTGTAGAAGACATAGTCCACTGGGGAAACAATGAGAAAACTGTGGTAGTTCCATTCTGAGTAATCAAAAGCTTTGTCGAAAATCCCCACTGGTATCTGATGTTATGCTCTCTTAGCGGCTTTGTAATGACTAAGAAGTCTCTTCTAGCTTAAAGGGTTGCTGCAGAGAGGTTCGGATACAATGAGATATCTGCACCTGGAAGTGCCTTAACCCTTTCACGCATAATCATGTTAATTTACATCATTATGTGGGAAGGGGTAGATGTGGAGAGCAGAGGAGCTGAGCTCTCTCCATACACAGCTGATGCTGGCTGTATATAATACAGCCAGCACATGCTGCTAACAGCTGCGATCGGTGCCGACACTGATAGTAGCTGTTAACACTTTAGATGCCGCAGTTAAATACAACCGCAGCATCTAAATTGCACAGCGGCCATGGGCACCGCCATGACACTGTAATGGATGTCATTTTGAAGCACCACTAGCATTTCTTTGAGAGTTTCTGCGGTTATTGGTTCACTGTTAGATGGAAAGCAGGACAGATCGTAATGTGGGTTTAGCAGGGTGGCCTCTCTTCTTTTTTTTTGGAGATGGACCTTTGCTTGCAAGAGATGCATTAGGAGTTTGTGAGCCATTATATTTACCAAGTCAGTGTGGACACCAGATTTGTTACGAGAGCATGGGGCAGTTAGTAATCTAGAAGCTTGGTTTTTCTGTAAATTGTCTAGCAGAGGTGGAGAGGCATGAGATATGGGGGAGGAGTGGGATCCCTGATGGTTTCTTAAGGATGGGTGTGACAGTAGTGTGTTTAAAGGCAGAAAGGAAGGCCGATGGTTAGAGATAGGTTGAAGAGGTGGGTTAGAGCAGGATTAAAGACTTCAGTGAGGTTGAGGAAGAGTGAGATTGGATCAAGTCGAGAACACAGGTGGTGAGGTGGGATTTTGAAATTAGGGTGGAGATGATAGTGGAGAAGCAGATTAAGCATGAAGAGCACCGAACAGTTGGGCAGAAGGGTAGAGTGGTTGTGGGGGGTGTAGGTTGAGGCTCTCTCTGATGATGTCAGTTTTGTTTCTGAAGTAAGAGGTAAATTCTTTGGCTGAAATAAGTGATGTTGGAAGGAGCACTAGAGGATGGAAAAGGCAGTTGAAGGTATTAAATAACTGTTTACTGTTGTGGGATAGGGAAGTTATGAATCTGGTGAAATAGACCTGTTTTGCAGAGGTGAATGTATTCTTGAAGTTGAGAGCTGCCTCTTTTTAACTCATGAAGTCTTCCTTGGAGTTGCTTTTCTTCCAGAGGCATTCTACAACCGTGAAATATGTCTCAGTTTTGTAGTCAGGACCGTGTTACCTATTAATTGATTGAGCTCTGATGTGTGTTAGGGGGCCAGTGAGTTGATGGCTAAAGTAATGGTGGTGTTATAGAAAGTGGTGTATTTGCGTCCTGGAGGCAGGATGTGCCAGAGAGTGGTAGAAGAGAGTCAGATAATGTGCAGATGTCAAGTCTGCTAAAGTTCCTGCGGGGGTGTTTGTTTCCGGATTAAGGGGTCTGATACAGGGCAGAGGGATGATAATCTTAGTAAGTTGTGGTCAGAGAGGTGGGTGTAGATAATGTCCAATGTATGTCCCCCTGTGTGAGTGGCAGAGGAGGGCCAATGTGAGAGACCAAAGGAGGTGGTGAGATATAGGAGTTTGGAAGCAGAAGGGTGGTTTGAGTCAAAGGGAATGTTGAAATCGCCCATGATGATAGTGGGGGTATCTGTGTAGAGAAAGTGCATGAACCAAGTGGTGAAGTGGTCGATGAAGACAGCGGTAGGTCCTAGTGGTCAGTATATGGCAGTCACTTGGAGGTTGGAGGGTAAGTAAATACGAACAGAGTGCACTTCAAAAGAGGGGAGTGTAGGAGCAGGTGGCAGTTAGATTTGGGTAAAGAAGCAGTTGTCAGATAGGAGAAGGCCAACACCTCCACCAGGTTTGTTGTTTGGGCGAGGAGTGTGCAGGAACTGGCGAATACCATAAGAGTGCAGCAGGGGAGGTATTGTCTGAGGGTGTCAATCATGTTTCTGTGATCCCAAGAAAAGAAAGTTTATGAGAAATGAAAATATTGTGGGTGTAATCCAGTTTATTACATATGGAACAAGCATTCCATAATGCACCAGAGAGAGAAAAAGGAGGGGCAGGAGAAAGAAAGATAGATTTAATGTTTAAGAGGTTACAAGTGCTTGCGCTGATTGTGTGGTGAGAGAAAGAAGATCTTCCAGGGGATATGCTGAAGTGGTCCAGGATTAGGAGATATGTCGCCAACAGTAAGGAGAAGCAGGGAAAGGGATAGAAGGTTTGTATAGGAGAGAATGTGAGGTGATTGTGTGTGTCTGAGGAGGCTATATTGAAGGTTTGAGAGTAGATCTGCAGAGAAGGTCAGACTGTGGGGTAGAACAGATGGAGAGATTAAGATTTTTTACTAATTGTGGTGGTTTGGGGTTGAAGAGTCACTTTTAAAAGTAGAGAAACAACAACAGTGATAAGGTGGTAAGCATTTTTATATGTGACATTATATAGATATAGCAATTTTGAATTGTGAATAGTTTTTTGCAGTTACCTTCAGTTCCCATTCTGGCCTAATTCTGGTCAGTGCACTTAGAGTTGCACTTAGAGATTGTACTGAACTGACCAAGGCCAGAATCTATACACTTAGATATACAGTGGGGAAAAAAAAGTATTTAGTCAGCCACCAATTGTGCAAGTTCTCCCACTTAAAAAGATGAGAGAGGCCTGTAATTGTCAGCATAGGTAGACCTCAACTATGAGAGACAAAATGAGAAAACATATCTAGAAAATCACATTGTCTGATTTTTTAAGAATTTATTTGCAAATTATGGTGAAAAATTAGTATTTGGTCACCTACAAACAAGCAAGATTTCTGGCTCTCACAGACCTGTAACTTCTTCTTTAAGAGGCTCCTCTGTCCTCCACTCATTACCTGTAGTAATGGCTCCTGTTTGACATTGTTATCAGTATAAAAGACACCTGTCCACAACCTCAAACAGTCACACTCCAAACTCCACTATGGTGAAATCCAAAGAGCTGTGGAAGGACACCAGAAAAAAAAAATTGTAGACCTGCACCAGGCTGGGAAGACTGAATCTGCAATAGGCAAGCAGCTTGGTGTGAAGAAATCAACTGTGGGAGCAATAATTAGAAAATGGAAGACATACAAGACCACTGATAATCTCCCTCTATAAGGGGCTCAAGATCTCACCCCGTAGGGTCAAAATGATCACAAGAACGGTGAGCAAAAATCCCAGAACCACACGGTGGGACCTAGTGAATGACCTGCAGAAAGCTGGGACTAACGTAACAAAGGCTACCGTCAGTAACACACTACGCCGCCAGGGACTCAGATCCTGCAGTGCCAGACGTGTCCCCCTGCTTAAGCCAGTACATATCCGGGCCCGTCTGAAGTTTGCTACAGAGCATTTGGATGTTCCAGAAGAGTATTGGGGGAATGTCATATGGTCAGATGAAAACAAAGTAGAACTGTTTGGTAGAAACACAACTCGTCGTGTTTGGAGGAGAGTGAATGCTGAGTTGCATCCAAAGAACACCATACCTACTGTGAAGCATGGGGGTGGCAACATCATGCTTTGGGGCTGTTTCTCTGCAAAGGGACCAGGACGACTGATCCGTGTACATGAAAGAATGAATGGGGCCATGTATTGTGAGATTTTGAGTGCAAACCTCCTTCCATCAGCAAGGGCATTGAAGATGAAACGTGGCTGGGTCTTTCAGCATGACTATGATCCCAAGCACACCGCCAGGGCAATGAAGGAGCGGCTTCGTAAAAAGCATTTCAAGGTCCTGGAGTGGCCTAGCCAGTCTCCAGATCTCAACCACATAGAAAACCTTTGGAGGGAGTTGAAAGTCCGTGTTGCCCAGTGACAGCCCCAAAACATCACTGCTCTAGAGGAGATCTGCATGGAGGAATGGGCCAAAATACCAGCAACAGTGTGTGCCAACCTTGTGAAGACTTACAGAAAATGTTTGACCTCTGTCATTGCCAACAAAGGAAATATAACAAAGTATGGAGATGAACTTTTGTTATTGGCCAAATACTTATTTTCCACCATAATTTGCAAATAAATTCTTTAAAAATCTGACAATGTGATTTTCTGGATTTGTTTTCTCATTTTGTCTCTCATAGTTGAGGTCTACCTATGATGACAATTACAGACCTCTCATCTTTTTAAGTGGGAGAACTTGCACAATTGGTGGCTGACTAAATACTTTTTTTCCCCACTGTATACTAGCAAGCAGTATTAATTGAAGTATTAATTACATAGTCTGTGCTACAGGTGTAAAAACATTTATACTCACCTTCTATAACCTCTTTTGGGCCCCCTCACAGCACCCAGCACTCTCTCACAGTCTCCTGACATCATGCACCCGTGGTAACTGCTCTGATTGGGTCTCAATGATGACCCTGGGCACATTACATCACCGAGGAGAGCAAGCAAGAGCGCCGGACACCATGAGAAGGCCCAAAAGAGGTAAGGAAAGGTGAGAAGAAATGTTTTGTTTTATTTTTTCACCTCCCCTGTACCTCCACCTATTATACTTATATAATATATATATAATAATATAACATATATACATATTATAATTTCACTTTTGGTTCAAGCTGAACTTTTCTGACCTAAAACAAATCAGGTACCTTAGCCACCCTACTTAAAATGAAACAAAACTTGGGAGGTTTGCCCATCTCTAATCATGAATTAATTTGTTCAGGTGTTGATAAATTGGAAATAGTACTCTGATTTTAATATTTTTCCTGTAATGAAAATTAGAACTAATGTTAAAACTTCTCTTAATCTCCACTAAACCAGGACAAAAATGTCATGTGCTAACCAAGATAATTCTTCAGTTTCAGATTCTTTACTCCTTCATAAATATCCTTCTATGAATAGGTGGAAGAATATTTTAATTAAAACAAAACCTAAACCTTTGCATTACATTTTGGGTGAACTAAAATGGCTACCACAACATAGTGAAAATGCAGAGGGGACAGAGGGGAAGAAGGATAGCACGTATTCTGTGATTTTGGCTGGCTTCTGGCATCACCTGACATCACCTAACAGCCTTTCCAAGAATAATAAGTAGTAGGTGGAGACCTTACATTTCTGTGGTCACAGACACAATATAAGATTTTAGGTGAGGAAGACAAAGTCATTTTGGGATGTGTACAAGCTGAAAGAAACTTGTGCTACCATCATCACTGCATGATCCAAAGCAATAGCTGCATTTTGCTACTGGAAACCAACAGCAACAGTGCAATAGAACTACAGAATAATAGGAGGAGGACAAGTGGAAAAAGTTTACTTAGATTTAATCAATTTAAAGATAGTAAGAGAAATCATACGAGTGGAGCGAGGGAAATTTTCTGCACTTTGTTTCGAGCACAGAGATCTACATACTGCTAACCCTTTTATTTGCAATAATCTCATTTTATTTAGTTTTTTTTTTTTTTTTTGCAATAGTGCAATTTTTTTTCAAATATAGTGTCAGATTTGCCATTGCCCATCACTGTTACTGTTTGTTGCTGCACTATGATCTTTGACTGTCCACAGAGTGTTTTATATTATTTTTATTGACTAACAATGACACAACAAACATTTGCAATGAACTTTTATCACTCACGGACTCAATCAGTAGGGAAAGTTGTGGAGTAGGAAAGTCAGTGGCTGCCATTTTACCAACAACAACTACTAGGGTAGGACGGTGGCTCAGTGGTTAGCACTGCAGCCTTACAGAGCTTGAGTCCTGGGCTCGAATCCTGCCAAGGACAACATCTGCAAGAAGTTTGTATGTTCTCCCTGTGTTTGTGTAGGTTTCCTCTCAGACTCAAAAAACATACTGATAGGGAAATCTATATTGTGAGCCCAATATAGGACAATGACTGAAAATGTCTGTAAAGCGCTATGCATTATGATGGCACTATACGAGTAAATTCAAAAAAAGAATCATGCAAATGTTGCCATTAGTCGAATTTGAACCCAGGACCACCGCAGTTTTGCAAGAAAACAGTAATAACCACTAAGTCACAATGCCTCTGAAAAATCTTTTGTTAAATGTTTTTTGGGCAATACTGTATTTTTTGTTAAGTACATTCATAGTTCTGTTGTTCCGGCAAAAAATAAACAAGTTGACTGACGCAGGCTGTTATAGTCTTAAAAATAGATGTTTGTTAATGGGTTTTTATTTTGGTAACCAATAAGGACAAGTGGAATAAGGTTTAGTTAGATGTAATTAAATTTAGGCAGTTAGGCAGAAAAATCATAGGGGGGAAAGAGAATTTCTGCACTGTGCTTTCATAGCCTGTGAATCCACATACACTGGATAGTTAACACTTTCATTGCCAATAATTTTATTTTAAGTCTTTTTTTGCAACGGAACAATTTTTTTAATACAGTATCAGATTTGCCATTGCCCATTATTTTTACTGTATGTTGCTACACTATGATCTGTGACTGTCCACAGAGTTTCTTATGTTATTTTTAATAACAGTAAGTCCACTTCAATTAGATTTATTTTTTTTGTGAAAAAAATACACACAGTGTCAGAATTGTTACCAATTGCTATTATATAAGCAGTGAAATTAAATGACTGGAAAAAAAAAAGGGACAGGCTAAAGTAGGAGAAGGAAACACTAGTGCTACTGTCACATCATTCACCAGTGCAAGTACTACTACTAACAATACAAATGTGAGTTCCAACAGCAACACTACCTCGGATCCTGGCAGTCCCATCAGCAACCTTAGTTTTGTTGTACTTCCTGAAAATAAAGATGAAGTTTTTGAAAGCAGTGTAACACAAATGTTGAGTCAGAGTACTGTGTGTTCCTTCTTTCCTGTTGTAACATGTAATTTAGAATGCTGTATTTCTTCACTTTCAACCATGTCAACTTCATCTTCACTGACACGGATCCCATTTCTTAATAGACATATGGTATCTGCTGAGATAGATATTCCCCAAACTTCCTCTTGTTCCTCTTCTTGATGAAATTGATGAGAACACACAGTGTTTTTTGGATATAGAGGTGGTAGAGATGGAAGACATTGTTGGTGAAGGTATCAGGGGTTGTGTTTCTCGTAGTCGTGCTGGTAGGGGGACTGGAGGAAAATCTATTAGGAGTTGTGAGGGCATAGAAGAATACCATTGCCATAATGAGTCAAAAAATTGTGAAAGATAGTGAAATTACTGAGTTTGATAAAATCATTCTATTGCTACTGGATCAGGGTGACAAAGTAACATCTGAGGAACAGGGTGGATGCAGCGGCAATAGTAAGAATTCCATCCTATGCACAGCCCCAACATCCAATAATCCTGTCTGGGGTAGATCTAAGGCAAGCTTTGGTGGTGGTAGTGGCATTAGCAGACACATTTACACTGCTGCTGGTGTAGGACACAGCACCTACAGTATGTGCGGTCATGTCCCAAGGGGAATTACTTTGCACTTTACCAAATGACAAATCTATGGCAAGGTACAAGATCTGCAAGCAGAAAATTAGCCATGGCTGTGCAGGCACATGTGTAGGAATGAAATATCTCTGTGTTCACATGAAATGTGAATTTAGCTCCACCCACTTTTATGTTGACTCCGCCCATTCTCATCTATTTTTCCATGTGCCCCCACACAGTATAATGCTCCTACAGTCACGCTAACATTATTTGCCCCACATTATAGTGTTCCTCTGCAATTGCCCCACAGTATTAAGTCCCTCTCCTCATGCCCCAGTTTAAACTGGCGGAAACTAAAAGTGGACATTAAATTGGGGCAGCTGGATGGTGACATTAAACAATGGGGGTAGTTGGAGGGGGACATTAAACTGGGGGCAACTAGAGGCAGACATGTCCCCCTCCAGCTACCCCCCACGTTTTAATGTCCTCCTCCAGGTGCCCCCAGTTTAATGCCTCCCTTCATCTGCCCCCAGTTTAATGTTCCCCTTCATCTGCCCCCAGTTTAATGTCCCCCTTTATCTGTCCCAGTTTAATGTCCCCTTCATCTGCCCTCAGTTTAATGTCCCCCTTCATCTGCCCCCGGTTTAAGATCTGCCTTCAGTTTAACTGCCCCCAGCTCCCCCCTCTTGCTTACACATGTTCTCTTCTCTCCTTATGTCCGATCACTCTCTGTTCTCAGCAGCTTCCTCTGTGTAACATCACAGTCTGTCCTGCAGTATGCAGAATAGCTCCGCCCACACAAGAATCTGATCACATGGTCATGACATCATCAAAGGTCCTTTAGCCCACAAGGATTTAGCATCTACCGTTTAGCCTTTATCCGACCGTAATAAAGTTTGTTAACAGCAAAACACTTCAGGGGAATAGCGGGACAAACTGTAAGCTATCCAGGACTGCGGGATAACAGTGTGAAATTGGGACTGTCCCGCCAGATGCGGGACGGTTGGGAGCTATGTAGATGGTATCACCAGCTCATTTGGCAAAATAGAATTGGCAGTGGAACTGGCAAGCAATGTGAGCAATACCTATTCCTTCTCCCCGTAATCCTCTTTGTAGACAGGCCATATCAACAACTAGCACACCTTCACCCAAAAAAGGGTAATTTTTGGAGCGTTTTAAATGTTAAAATGTGTAAAAGCAAGTGGCAGCACAGTTTATGGTTAAACTAGCAGTTTGTATCCACTACTCGCCATAAGCTTTCCTATAGACATACATGTCACTTTCACTTTCACTTTGACATAACTTCGGATGCATTTGCCTTAGAGAGCTAGACATTATCTAGGAAAAGTCCTAGAAGCAATGACAGTGTCATACACGATGTTCTACAGTGTTGCATGTCACTCCACTAGGCTTGCGGTGCTCTTGAGCAGGCTTCCACCCTATAAATAATCTCCAAACCTCAGCACTCGTAAGTCAATGGTGATAAATGCCAAATTTATGGAAGAATAATTAGCGATCCAAATAAATAAAGTGTACCTTTTGGAATTAAATTCTCAGAAACTACAAGTGAATAAACAAAATATATCATTACAAAAATAAGGATTATATCTTGTGCTATAACATATACAAGTATCTAACACAGTGCCTATATACTGTAACTAAATGAACAAAGCAAAACTGATGGGTGTAAAATGGGTATTACATAGTACTGTTGCATAGATGTTATTAGAAGCTGGGGGAGAAACTTCCATTGTTCCATATGAAGTATAACCATGGTGGAGTAGGAGGTCCATTGGACAAGATAATGCCCGCAGGAGAGGAGGAAGGACAACCATATGCCAACATTATGTATATATTTACTGTATATAGAGATATAGTCAGATGTTAACAATATTTGCAGTGCATAAAAAAGTTGTGATATCCAGGGAATGGCTAAAGTTGATACCCTGGTGATATGAGAAAGGACCAAGATCCCCAAAAATTGGTACATGCAAAAGAGGATGCACAAAATATTGATACCTACTGGATTGTTGTCAGGAGCAGGAAAAGAGCTAGAAGTAAGAAACATCAGGAGAAATAGCTTTGTTTAGGGCGTCTAGATTTAAGTCACTTCTGGCACTTGCGGCGACACTGCAGCTCCAGCAAGGCAGAAGCGAATTGCGACAGCGTGCATGCACAGTAGCCGTTAAAGGTGTCGGTGATGTATGGGCATAACTGGAGACTGCGTGCATGCGCAGACTACTATATTGGGGTGATAAAATGAAAATATGTGGATGGGAATAAAGAATTATGTATAAATGCATATGGATAATGAAAATGTGAGGCTATGATTCATGTACTGGAGGAATAAAAGGGAGAAAATATGTGTTGAGATTTTATGTATGTAAACAGTATATATACAGGTATATGTATATATATATATATATATATATATATATATATATATATATATATTATATCACTAGTATATATGTGAATATGTGTGTAGTAAGCAAAAGCCTGTGGAGGGAAAAGGAGAAAATGTATGGAATAGCAGGGCGTAACCCTATGGAGAAGGACAAAGAAAATTAAAGAAAAGGAAAATAAACATGTGAATTGACATACAGGAGGTGACCGAGGGTAAAGTAAAGTAAAGACAGTATGGATAAACAGATACTAAATAGCAATCTGGATAGGTGTGGATCACTGGATAAGCGTGAATTGGCAGAGATTCTATAACAATCTACACCTTAAAGCACACTTTACAGAACATCAATTTGAAAAACCCCAGGACATTACCTCTTCCAAACCATTCCTTACTACTAATGATCTGGGTCTTAGACTGAAAAGCTCCTATTTGCCCCCTAAGGGCAACCATGCCCTTGAAACCTTCATTGCACTGGTAAATAAGGACTTTCAGGCACTAAGATCAGACATTGAGAATCTTTTATCCCACATAGAACAACATGCTCTGACATCTGTCCTACAGGAGAAAGATAATTATTAAACCAGCTGACAAAGGCAGTGCGGTTGTAATCCTTAATAAACGCGCGTTTAGTGTGGTATGTAGTTTTTGCTTTGTGCTGTTGACTTTATTTTTCTTTTTGCTGGGGTTGCTTCTGTGAGTAAGCTATAACATGTTTGATAGTGATGTGATGTGGGCTTCTCTCATTTTTAATGGAGTATTGGTTAAACTTACTCAATTATACTTTTTGTACTTGAAACCCCATGAGTTACATGTTACGGATATTTAACCTAAAGATACAACACGGGAACAAAATTGTTGGTACCCCTCGTTTAATGAAAGAAAAGCCCACAATGGTCACATAAATAACTTGAATCTGACAAAAGTAATAATATATAAAAACTCTATGAAAATGAACAAATGAAAGTCAGACATTGCTTTTCAACCATGCTTCAACAGAATTTTTTTTAAAAAGAAAACTCATGAAACAGGCCTTGACAGAAATTACGGTACCCCTGAAAATAATGTGACCAAAGGGAGATGTTAAATCATGGTGTGTCCAAATATGCCACCACTTGCTGGTTCAGGTTCGGCTCTATGTCTAGCTGCTGGTGAGTAGTTTCTTTACTCTGCGGGTGAAGAAAGATGCTCATCAGCGACTCTAGGCCCAGGCTGCTGCTTATGGAGCTGATACTGCTCCTGCCCCCCCCCACCCCCACAGCAGCCATGGCAGTGCAAAGTGAGTGCCCAGGGCCCCCCGGTCAGACCTGCGAGAGGATGGACGATGGCGCAGATAGGCATTGGCCAACTGACTACATAGGATGTCTCTATAGTAGTTCAGTTTTCCTCCCTCTCAGCGAGTGTAAAAAAGGCCCCCATTTTTGACCGGTAGCGAGCGTCTAACATGGTGGAGAGCCAATATTCATTCCTCTGCCGAATGGTGACAATTCGGCTGTCACTACTCAAGCAAGTGAGCATACATCGGGCCATTTGCGCAAGTGACTCGGAGGGACTCCCTACATCCATCTTCACTGCATACTGCCACGGTGTGTCTGGGTCATCTGCCTCGTCTTCCTGTTCTGCTTCAATACTCTGTACAAATTCCTCCCTATCCTTTCCCTACACTTCTAATGCTCTTTCCCTGAACTTCGATTGAGCAAAATATCAGTTTTCAAGTCTTTTCTACCACTTTCCTTAGCGCTTGCTGATGTTTCTCAATGCACTGAGTACACTGGAAAATGCCTGAATCCAAGATGGCGGAGGGTATTTATAGGGTTGTGACATCACAGGGTTGGCTGGCTGCTGATTGGCTGCACGCATGGCACTGTGGGTGATCCCGCGTTCCCAGAGTTCCTTGCCCCATGTCCTAGCATGTAGCAGCCATTTTAGGAAAAAATGCGATTCGTTACCACGAAGTATGAGGAAATATGGATTCGATGCAAATCGAATGTTTCCTGAAATTCAGATCGAATTCCACTTCGTCAGCTTCGATTCGCCCATCTCTAGTCAGCACCCTTCTGAATCTTAGAGAGTTACACTGCTGGATTCAATTTGATTGTACAATGGAGGAAATGATTCACAAGAGACTACAACCGCTAAAACCAGCTCCCCCTAGGATCTATGGTGCAGATTTTGAGGCCCCACACTTTTAAATCACTGACAACCCACTATCATTTGATGCCTGTATGTCAACTCATGCTATACATTGTCTTACACACATGGAAAAAATTGTTGGTACCCCTCGTTTAATGAAAGAAAAACCCACAATGGTCACAGAAATAACTTGAATCTGACAAAAGTAATAATATATAAAAATTCTATGAAAATGAACAAATGAAAGTCAGACATTGCTTTTCAACCATGCTTCAACAGAATTTTTTTTAAAAATAAAATTCATGAAACAGGCCTGGACAGAAATCATGGAACCCCTGAAAATAAATTGACCAAACGGACATGTTAAGTCAAGGTGTGTCCACTTATTAGTATCACAGGTGTCTACAATCTTGTAATCAGTCAGTGGGCCTGTATATAGGGCTAAAGATACTCACTGTGCTGTTTGGTGACATATGTGAGTACCATACTCAACATGAACCAGAGGGAGCCAAGGAAAGAGTTATCTCAGGAGCTTAGAAAGAAAATTCTAGACAAGCATGTTAAAGGTAAAGGTTATAAGACCATCTCCAAGCAGCTTGATGTTCCTGTGACTACATTTGCACATATTAATCAGAAATTTAAGATCCATGGGACTGTAGCCTACGTACCTGGACATGGCTGCAGGAGGAAAATTGATGACAAATCAAGGAGAAGGATAATACAAATGGTAACAAAAGAGCCCAGAAAAACCTCTAAAGAGATTAAAGGTGAACTTCAAGCTCAAGGAACATCAGTGTCAGATTGCACCATCCATCGTTATTTGAGCCAAAGTGAACTTCATGGGAGACGACCAAGGAGGACACCATTGTTGAAAACAAATCATAAAAAAGCCAGACTGGAATTTGCCAAACTACATGTTGATAAGCCACAAAGCTTCTGGGAGAATGTCCTATAGACAGATGAGACAAAAATCGAAATTTTTGGCAAGGCACAAAAAGCATATCTTGAAAAGAACACTGTCCCTACTGTGAAACATGGAGGGGGCTCTGTTATGTTCTGGGGCTGCTTTGCTGCATCTGGCACAGGGTGTCTTGAATCTGTGCAGGGTACAATGAAATCTCAAGACTATCAAGGGATTCTAGAGAGAAAAGTGCTACCCAGTTTCAGAAAGCTTGGTCTCAGTCGCAGGTCATGGGTCTTGCAATAGGATAATGACCCAAAACACACAGCTAAAAACACCCAAGAATGGCTAAGAGGAAAACATTGGACTATTCTGAATTGGCCATCTGTGAGCCCTGACCTAAATCTTATTGAGCATCTTTGGAAGGAGCTGAAACATGCTGCCTGGAAAAGGCACCCTTCAAACTCGAGACAACTGGAGCAGTTTGCTCATGAGGAGTGGGCCAAAATACCTGTTGAGAGGTGCAGAAGTCTCATCGACAGTTACAGGAATCGTTTGATTGCAGTGATTGCCTCAAAAGGTTGTGCAACAAAATATTAAGTTAAGGGTACCATCATTTCTGTCCAGGCCTGTTTCATGAGTTTTCTTTTTTCAAAAATTCTGTTGAAGCATGGTTGAAAAGCAATGTCTGACTTTCATTTGTTCATTTTCATAGAATTTTTATATATTATTACTTTTGTCAGATTCAAGTTATTTCTGTTACCATCAATTTTGTCCACATGTGTATAGCGCACTCATGGTACCCCATTATGTTACTTTTGTAAGCCATTACTATCACACTTTCTTGTGAATAGTTCAAGTGGATGTATTTTCTCCCCCTTGTATTGTGATATATGTGATTATTTACAGTTAGGTCCATAAATATTTGGACAGAGACAATATTTTTCTAATTTTGGTTCTGTACATTACCACAATGAATTTTGAACAAAACAATTCAGATGCAGTTGAAGTTCAGACTTTCAGCTTTAATTCATTGGGTTGAACAAAATGATTGCATAAAAATGTGAGGAACTAAAGCATTTATTATACACAATCCCTTAATTTCAGGGGTGCAAAAAAAGTAAAAAAAAAAAGTAATTGTAAATAAAATGTTAATTTCTAATACTTGGTTGAAAATCCTTTGTTGGCAATGACTGCCTGAAGTCTTGAACTCATGGACATCACCAGACGTTGTGTTTCCTCCTTTTTAATGATCTGCCAGGCCTTTACTGCAGCAGTTTTTAGTTGCTGCTTGTTTGTGGGTCTTTCTGTCTGAAATTTAGTCTTTAACAAGTGAAATGCACGCTCAATTGGGTTGAGATCAGGTGACTGTCTTGGCCATTCAAGAATATTCCACTTCTTTGCTTTAATAAACTCCTGGGTTTCTTTGGCTTTATGTTTTGAGTCATTGTCCATCTGTACTATGAAACGCTGACCAATCAGTTTGGCTGCATTTGGCTGGATTTGAGCACACAGTATGTCTCTGAATACCTCAGAATTCATCCGTTTGCTTCTGTCCTGTGTCACATCATCAATAAACACTAGTGAGCCAGTGCCACTGACAGCCATGCATGCCCAAGCCATCACACTGCCTCCGCTGTGTTTTACAGATGATGTGGTATGCTTTGGATCATGAGCTGTACCACACCTTCGTCATACTTTTTTCTTTCCATCATTCTGGTAGAGGTTGATCTTGGGTTCATCTGTTCAAAGAATGTTCTTTCAGAACAATGCTGGCTTTTTTAGATGTTTTTTTTAACAAAGTCCAATCTAGCCTTCTTATTCTTGAGTCTTAAGAGTGGCTTGTACCATGCAGTGAACTCTCTGTATTTACTTTCATGCAGTCTTCTCTTTATGGTAGATTTGGATATTGATACACCTACATGCTGGAGAATGTTGTTCACTTGGTTGGTTGTTGTGAAGGGGTTTCTCTTCACCATGGAAATTATTCTGCGATCATCCACCGTGGGCGTCCAGGTCTTTTTGCATTGATGAGTCCACCAGTGCTTTTTTCTTTCTCAGGATGTACCAAACTGTAGCTTTTGCCACTCCTAATATTGTAGCAATTTCTCGATGGGTTTTTTTCTGTTTTCGCACCTTAAGGATAGCTTGTTTCACCTGCATGGAGAGCTTCTTTGACCACATGTTTTCTTTACAGCAAAATCTTCCAAATCAAAGCACTATACCTCAAATCAACTTCAGGCCTTTTATCTGCTGAATTGAAAATGACATAACAAAGGAATTGCCCACACCTGCCCATGAAACAGCCTTTGAGTCAACTGTCCAATTACTTTTGGTCCCTTTAAAAACAGGGTGTGCACCTTTTAAAGAGCTGAAACTCCTAAACTCTTCATCCAATTTTAATGTGGATACCCTCAAATGAAAGCTGAAAGTCTGGACTTTATGTCCATGTCCATTATATAGCTATATCTTGAATATGTTTCAGTAAACAGGTAAAAAAAACAAAATTTGTGTCAGTGTCCAAATATATATGGACCTAACTGTAATACATTTCAATAATATGTGGTATAATTTTATATGTGTGGAATTTTCTTTGTTTATGGTTATTATTCGTTCCACCACTGTGTATAAATTATTATGGTATTAGCCCTAATTTTTGTTATATAAATGTCACAACTAGCCAACAATTCAATTTACCTACAAGTACCACGGGATCCAGTGGCGTAACTAAAGTCTTGTGGGCCCCAGTGCAAACTTTTGTTCGGGGGCCCCCTACACCCTTCCTACAGAGTATTCTTGATAATGACAGTTACAAGTGCTGGAGTGGTATCTCAGCTTTAGTACCCACAACTGCAGATAGAATACAGAATACAGTGAGTGAGCAGCAGAACACCCTGCATGTATACAATATTGGGAGCTGCATGCTGTGGAAAACAGCTGATGTGCAGGGTCCTATCAGTTTAAGAGTTCTATGAGATCAGTGGGGCTCCAACACCCAGTCCCCCAGATGATCAACTGTTGAAGATACTCTGGTGCTTTTGCGAGTGCCTTTGCGACTCCTTCACTAGTTACATTGCTCAATATCTGTTTTATAATCACCATGCAATGTTATTACAACCTGTAACAATAGTGCACAGGTGCTATAAAACAGATGGCGTGTGATGTGAATAGTGAAGTGGCCCCACACAGATTAATATGCTCCACAGTGGCCCACACACAGCATTATATGCTCCTCAGTGGCCCACACACAGCATAATATGCTACACAGTGGCCCCCACACAGTATAATATGTTCCACCATGTCCCCCACCCAGTATAATAAGCTCCACAGTGACTCCACACAGTATTATATGCGCCACAGTGACCCCTACACAGTAATATGTCCTCCAAAGTGGCCCACACACTCAGTATAATATGCTCCTCACAGTGTACCCCACACAGTATAATGTACTCCCCAAAGTGGTCCACACACAGTATAATATGCTTCACAGTGGCCCCCACACAGTATAATATGATCCACCATGGCCCTCACACAGTCTAATATGCTCCACAGTGACCCCACACAGTATTATATGCTCTGCAGTGGCCCCTACACAGTAATATGTCCTCCAAAGTGGCCCACACACACAGTATAATATGCTCCTCACAGTGTACCCCACACAGTATAATGTGCTCCCCACAGTGGTCCACACATAGTATAATATGCTTCACAGTGGCCCCCACACAGTATAATATGATCCACAGTGACCCCACACAGTATTATATGCTCTGTAGTGGCCCCCACACAGTATTATATGCTCAACGGTGGCCCCAACACAGTATTATATGCTCCACAGTGGCCCCCGCACAGTATAATATGCTCTAAAGTGGCCCCTACACAGTATAATATGTTCCACTGTGGCCCCACACAGCATAATATGCTCCACAGTGACCCCACACCGTATTATATGCTCCACAGTGGCTTTTGACAGGCATATTAGCAGTATTCATACTGAATTGCAGTTTGCCCTCAAATTTAACCAGACTGAAATAAACTTTTTGGACCTTCGCATTTACAAAAACTTCTTAGGCATCGGGCATGGACCTGTACATCAAACCCACCGACCGTAACACATTACTACATTTCTCCAGCTACCACCCTGAGGCCACAAAATATTCTTTACCAACATTACAGTATAGCTGCATACAATGCATATTCTGTGATCCCAATACTAGAGCAATCAGAGGGAAATGAGTGTGAAATTCAAAGTTACGGGTTACCCAGATAAAGTTCTACATCGACCTCAAACACCGCCTAATATGAAATGAAGAATACAAGGTTCACATGTCCCACTGATCTATGATTTTTAGCCTTTTGTGATTAGAGTACACAAATCCATATGCAGCCATTGGCTTAGATTAACGAAGGGTTACCCTAATGTACCAGAATTCAGCAATCCCTTTTTACCTTGCCTTGGTTCATGGTTTGATTTATAAATTGTTTGTTTGTGCTAGACTGGTTAGATAATGGATGAGCAGGACAGGCCCATCAATGATGGAATGCAATAGGTTAATGGACAGGGACATGAGTTGAGTTTGGTCTTATAATGGTCTAATAAAATTTTTAAATATGTAGGATATCTGAACCCAATGATATGGACCTATGCCTGTAATAAACTGACCTTGTATAATGTAGGCATGGAAAAAGCACAACTCCATCCACTGTGCTGCAGCCTGAAATGCAATAACATTCTGGGCCCCTGCACAGTGCTGCCATGGCTCCTTTAATCAGCTAGACAATGGGGGTATCTGGAGTTGGATGCTCACTATTCTTATCCTTAGAAAAGGTCATCAATATAAATGTACCAAAAACCCATTAAAGCTGACAGGTCCACTGTAGATTTTTTTCATCTATTGATTCAAATTTGTTCCAGATTTCTCATGCATTTAATACCTAAGTATTTGTGGCAAGTGTTTGGGTTATCATTAGAAGACACTTGATTTGTGCTGGCTTATTTACATTTGTTACCATGTAACAATGTGAAATTTGGTGTTACATGTACTTACATGTACTTTACTTCATTTGCTGTTAAAGACAGAGAGGGAAACAGTATAAAGACCATTTCCAGACAACTTGCTACATTCACAATCAAGTGACATGGCATCTAGACCATTACTTATCAACTCATCATTAAACTTTAATGAATTAATCATTAATTATTGAGGAATTAATGTTGAGATCCAGCTGTGTTGTCCCAGTTCACTTCACAAGCCTGATCAGGGATACTTTAAGGCCTTTGCTGTTCAGTGTTTAGTTTCTTTCATGTTACTTCGTCTCACCTTTTAGTTTCAGGAGCAGAAACATGAGTGTTTATTTTGTTCTTCATTTCACTTTGAATTTGTGTTGCTTGAGACAAAATATAAAACAGCACAAATAAATAATATTGTTTTCATAATATTGTTTTTATTACTGATGCAAAGCATTGAGAACTCTAAAGCACTGAGAGTGTACAAAAATGAAAAAGGCTGTGGCAGGTAGGGGTTAAATAGCAACACCTAGGCCCTAAACTAGCAACTGTCTTCATGATCTTAAGCCAGATATTTTTATTTTTATTTTTTTTAGTCTACCCATACATTTTAATTTTAAATAATGTACATTCAGCGTGGCAGAACTGCATTAATGTCTGAAAATCTGACACTTATGACATTATTTTTGTAAATCTTTATACAACTAAGGATGAAAGTGCGAGATATACAGTCCCTAAGTACAGTTGTGAACCGAGAGCAAGGCAGGTGGTTTGGACTCCGCAACCAGAAATGAACGCACACGCGGTAGTTCAAGAAAAAAATATATATTTACTATAAGTTAATAAAGGCTAGTTAAAGGTAAAATGACAGGGCTAAAGACAAGCAAAATATACAATATAGCATGAACAATTTCAAGGCAAATTCTGCAATGGTTTCTACTTTTACTCTGTCCACTTCTGCAGTATGGACACTGAATGAACAATATACTCAAAACTATCCCTAACTGACCCTGACATCACATTTGGGTGCACCCCCTTTTCCCCAGTGGTCCAGGTGGACCGCTTACAGTCCGTAGAAGCGCGCGGTGGGGCCCAAAGTCGGTCCTTTCTTTTATAGTGAAGCGTCCTCTCCTCACTGTTATCAGGATCTTGGGAGAAATGAAGTCCTCTTTAACAGGGAAACCCAATGAATGCAATGTAATCCAACAGCAGATTCCACTCAGCACACTGACAGTCCTGCCGAATCCATACACTGAGCTGGGTTGTAAGCCGGGGTTTAGCAGGTGCTGTCCAGTACATCAACAGCACTGCGAGTCTCTATCTGTGGTATCCATATACACAGTCACAATGTCAGTCTCACTGATCAGCCACTGAGCACAGTTCCTTTCACGTGGACTCACTAGTCCTGTTGTCTCTTTACACTCTGTTTGTCTCTGGACCAAGATACAGCTTAGCTGTACAGAAAAATCTCCACACCAGTTCAATACAACACTTGCCAAGATGGCTGCTGCTCTCTGCCTCGTCACTTCCTGCTTCTCTGCTCACACTCTGTCTGCAGAACAGGCAGGCTGACATAAAAGGGGGAGGGTCTCACTCCAGCATCATGTCACAATTACAATGGCTGCTGTCTTAAAGGAACAGAATCACAGAAATACATTCAACATTAACAGTTTATACAGACAAATAAAGCTTAGGACAACATTGGCTGTCTCTTACATATTCCCCCCCCACTTTAAGATTGACAGTCCCTGCCTATGACTGTATATCCAGAGGGTTGTGCTTTTATGCACAGGGTGGTAATATACCGATGTATGGCAGGCCAAACAAACTCATCCTGCGCATACCGAACAGGGGGAATACCAGCATTTGGCCTAGTGGTCCGTCTGAGGACCGGTGCTATATTATGGGGTGCTGCAGCTATGGGCTGAGAAGGACCAGCGGATTCCGCACCTGAGGGGGCACAGGCCGGAGATACAGTAGTCACAGGTGGAACATCCCCAGGAGCAGGGATCGGCCAACAATCATCCTCCTCGTCTGAGGCCCATTCCGCACCTCCATTCTCTGACTGTGGGAGCTCATTCACATTGGCAGGCCCATCATGATTTGTCCCTTCAGAATGACACAGGCGCAACATATTTCGGTGAAGTACTCGAACACAATCAGTTCCTTCTTTCTGGACCTGGTACACTGGCCCATTCGCATACTTGCGGCCAACAACACGATACGGCAAAGCCTCCCATCGGCTTTCCAATTTCCCTTGGGGTTTCTTGACACGAACTAGCACCAGGTCGCCTGGTTGCAATGGTGCTTCTTGCACTGGGGTCTTATCAGGATGGGGATGTTCTTGCAGGCGCTGCCGCACCAATCGATGGATCGTCTCAAGTCTCTGCCGGTGCGCCCGCACCCAAGAGGTTGGATCCCTCGGAGGGAACCCATCCACATCATCCAACTGTAATTCTCCTATACTTCGCCCAGACCGCCCAAAGAGAAGTGTATAAGGAGAGTACCCCGTTGTAGAATGGACCTGATTGTTATAGGCCCACACCATTTCAGACAAGAACTGAGGCCACTGTAACTTCTTGTCTTCCTCCAGAGTCCGCAGCATCTGTAGCAGAGTTCTGTTGAATCTTTCACAGGCCCCATTTCCCTGAGGGTGGTATGGAGTCGTGTGCGACTTCTTTATCCCGTAGATACATTGAACTTCTTTCATTACGTGTCCCTCAAAGCAGGCACCCTGGTCGGAGTGGATGCGTTTAGGGCACCCATATACTCGAATGAAATCTTGGCACAGAGCACGAGCTGCTGACTCAGCTGTCTGGTCCTTGGTGGCGGTTACCACCGCAAATTTGGTGAAGTGATCCACCATTACGAGGCAATACTGGTGTCCGCTATTGGATGGGCCCACCATTAGATAGTCTATCATGACGATTTCTAAAGGTTCCTGGGTCACGATGGTTTGCAGGGGAGCTCTCTGTTCTATTGCCTTATGGATCTCACAAGTTCGACAGCTGCGGCATACTTCTTTGACCATTTGACGAAGACCAGGGCAGTAAATCAGTCGCTGTAACCAACGAAAGGTCTTCTCATGACCAAAATGTCCATTCTTATTATGAGCCTCAACTGCCAACGAGCGAGCCAGTTCACTAGGCACCACAATTTGGTATCGAATGTCGATCTCAGAAGGTAAATAGACCTTTCGGCATAGCACTCCATTTTTCATCTCCAACTTTTCCCACTGACTCAGAACAGATAATATCTCACGTGTCAGTCGTTCTCTTTCCTCTCTACAGGGCTTCTGGCCTTTCTCAACACACTTGATCATCTGTGCCAGCCCCTCATGGGTCTGTTGTATCTGTGCCCATTCCTGTCGTGAGGGACCAAAGAAAGGAGCCGTTTCAGTCCCCTCCATCTCAAACTGATTAGCGGCGGCCAAGGCCTGTGAAAATCTGCTGAAGTCGGGCACCTCCACATGCTCCAACTCATGATCCACGTCTACTGTGGGGGTCTGGGCGGTTACCCTAGAAATCCCATCAGCATTCTGGTTCTCTGTCTTGGACCGATACTTAATGCGGTAATTGAACTTAGTCATTCGGGCTATCCACCTCTGCTCTAACGCCCCGAGCTTGGCATTTTCCAGGTGAGCTAGTGGGTTGTTGTCAGTCAGTACTAAAACTTCAGCACCGGTCAAATATTCAGAGAATTTCTCGGTCATGGCCCATACCAGTGCCAACAGCTCCAACTTAAATGAACTATAATTCTCGGGGTTTCTTTCAGAATCTCTCAAAGACCGGCTGGCGTACGCTATGACCCTCTCCTGGCCATCCTGAAGCTGGGAAAGCACTGCTCCAAGACCATACAGGCTTGCATCCGTATACAGCTGGAACGGCAAGTGGTAATCAGCATATGCCAAGATTGGGGCTGTTGTCAGTGCATCCTTTAATGCCTGGAAGGCTTGTTCCTGTTCAAGTCCCCACTCCACGGACCGGTTCTTTGGACCACCGGATGTGCCTCGTAGGAGAGCATTAAGTGGTGCTGCTACCTTGGCGAAATCCTTAATAAACCGTCGATAGTAACCGGCTACTCCAAGGAACGCCCTCACTTCTCGCAGGGTAGTCGGTATTGGCCAATCTTGAACAGCCGCTATCTTGTCTCTTGATGGTCTCACCCCTTCTCCTGATACGCGGTGACCCAAGTAATCAATTTCAGATTGGAACAACCGACATTTACTGGGTTTCAATTTGAGCCCATGTTCCCGCAATCTTCGAAATACTTGCCCCAACTGGTGGAGATGGTCTTCAAAGGTCGCAGAATACACTATAATGTCATCCAAGTAGATGAGAGTGAACTCAAAGTTGAAGTCACCGAGACATTTCTCCATCAACCGCTGAAACGTTCCGGGTGCATTTGTCAACCCGAAGGGCATCCGGTTAAATTCGTATAGTCCCATGGGCAAGATGAATGCCGTCTTCTCCTTGTCTTTTGTGGCCATCGGCACCTGCCAATACCCACTAGCCAGATCTAGTGAGGAGAAGTACCGGGCTCTCCCCAGCGCTGAGAGGGACTCCTCAATCCGTGGCAAGGGGTAGGAATCTCGTACGGTGCAAGCGTTTAACTTCCGATAGTCTACGCAAAATCGGATGGACCCATCTTTTTTTCTTACTAACACCACAGGAGCTGCCCAGGGACTCTGGCTTTCTTGGATGATCCCACCCTGTAGCATCTTAGCTAACAGTTCTTTTACTTCCTGATACAACTGTGGAGGAATTTGTCGGTAGCGCTCTCTAATTGGAGGGGTGTCTTCTGTGGGAATCTCATGGTAGATCCCTGTGGTACATCCAAAATCTTCAGCATACCGTGAAAAGGCGGCTCGGTTCTCCCACAACAGTTCATCTACCTTCTGCACCCATTCCAGAGAACATGAACTTGCATCCATCTTCATCTGTTCTCGAATTGCACGGCCATTCCATTCAGAGGTGGGTTCCTCATCTTCTCCCATGGACACAGTTACGGTCCACTCATCCCTTTCAGTCGGCTTCAGCTGCATTGGAGTTACTTTCCTTACTTCCTCCGGAGTCACATAGATGTTAGCCAGCTGCCTCCCTGGGGTCAGGTCCACACTCTGGTCCTGAGTGTTTACACATCGAAGTGGTACTCTTCCATTGCGAACTATTGCCAAGGAACGGGCCACTAGCGGATCAACACCTCCTTCGGCTGCCTGCAGTGGTTCTACCAACACAGCTATGCCCTCTAGTTTCCGACAGGTGCCTATGGGCATGGACACTATTGTCTCCCGACTGGGTGGCAGTGTAACTTTTGTATGCAAAGGAACTGAAATTCGAGCCAGAGGACGCTGTGCATCTGAACTTTTCTGTAAGCCACATGTCCGGATCAGCCGCTGGAAAGCTGTTTGAGTAGGCCGATGGGTGGTGGTTTCTTTCCAATAACCGTGACCTTTCTTTTCAAAGAGGATCTGATCTAATTCTTTTAACACATTCATCCCCAAAATGACAGGGACCTTTACTTCATGTGACTCCTGTACCACCACAATGCCTTTCCTACCTAGATCTTGGCCACATACCCGGACATTCATCCAGGCCACTCCCACGACTGGAACTGATAACTGGTTAGCTGCGACCACTCGTACGAATGTATGGGGATCATATTTCACATGTTGCTGGAAGTACCGTTCATAACAGTCTCTACTCAAGGTCGTTACTTGGGAACCCGTGTCAATCATCCCGGTAACCGGAATACCCTCCATTTCCACCTGTATAACAGGACTTGCAGCGATCAGGTCATCATTAGGGCATTCTCCCCACATAGTCTCCTTGTCAGTCTCCCCTACTACACGCCCTACAGCAGCAGGGGACTTCAGTTTAACGGCGGTCTCTCATAAGTTTGTCGCTGCTCTGGACATCTAGCAGCAACGTGGCCCATCCGTCCACACTCCCAGCAGCGTATCTCCCGTCGTTCTGGCCATCTGTTTGGGCCCCTTCGGTAAGCCCCTTCGATTTCTCCTGAGCACTGCATTAACTGATTTGGACCCCTTCGGTAGGTCCTATCCTCATCCCTCCAGCGGGGTGGTGGGTGATTCTGACTTGCTGGGTGTGGACGGCTCACCCTTTCACCTCCAGTTTTCTGGAAGTCTGCAATTTTCATAGAATGTTCATCACAACGGGTGTGCAAGTGTTCCATTTGCTCTTGCAGTTTCTGCATTACTGTGAGAATTTCTTTAACCGTCCCTTTTTCTACTGTCTCTGAGCCAGAACTAGCCCCCTGTGACAAAGTAACTCCAACTGCGGTCTGGGGCTTCGGGAACATACTATTGGCACGGGAGATGGCCTCTACCTGTACATCATGGAATTTAGCATCAGTCTCTCGTCGTATAAAATCCTGCATAGTCACAGTTAAACTGCCGTCACGTATCCCCAGGACAAACTGGTCACGGAGAGTCCGATCAGGGTTACAGAAGGCTGGCGAGCCCCCTCTTTCCTTCACTTGAATATCTCGGAGCAGTTCTTGTAGGGCATTTGCATATTGGGGAAGGCTTTCATTCTCCTGTTGTACCCTCTGGAAGAACCGAGCCTGCAGAGACCCCAGCAATGCAGTTTCTCCATAAATGGTTTCTAGAATCTGGACTACTTGCTCAAATGTCTGCCTTTGTTCAAATGGCCTCAGTATCACCGTGGTCTTAGCATCACCTTGTAATGTCAATATTGCTAGCTCTACTAGTACTTCTGGTGCGGTCTGGTACATTCGCTGTATCATTCGTATCTGTTCCACCCACATACTCACTGACATATTATTGCCATCAAATTTAGCTAACTGACTTATTATAGCCCCTGCTGGCATTCTTCCTCCAGCACCATTCTCCCGAACGGGTGCGTCACCGTCCATTCTGGTAAGCGGATCCTGCCGACTATGCCAATTTGTGAACCGAGAGCAAGGCAGGTGGTTTGGACTCCGCAACCAGAAATGAACGCACACGCGGTAGTTCAAGAAAAAAATATATATTTACTATAAGTTAATAAAGGCTAGTTAAAGGTAAAATGACAGGGCTAAAGACAAGCAAAATATACAATATAGCATGAACAATTTCAAGGCAAATTCTGCAATGGTTTCTACTTTTACTCTGTCCACTTCTGCAGTATGGACACTGAATGAACAATATACTCAAAACTATCCCTAACTGACCCTGACATCACATTTGGGTGCACCCCCTTTTCCCCAGTGGTCCAGGTGGACCGCTTACAGTCCGTAGAAGCGCGCGGTGGGGCCCAAAGTCGGTCCTTTCTTTTATAGTGAAGCGTCCTCTCCTCACTGTTATCAGGATCTTGGGAGAAATGAAGTCCTCTTTAACAGGGAAACCCAATGAATGCAATGTAATCCAACAGCAGATTCCACTCAGCACACTGACAGTCCTGCCGAATCCATACACTGAGCTGGGTTGTAAGCCGGGGTTTAGCAGGTGCTGTCCAGTACATCAACAGCACTGCGAGTCTCTATCTGTGGTATCCATATACACAGTCACAATGTCAGTCTCACTGATCAGCCACTGAGCACAGTTCCTTTCACGTGGACTCACTAGTCCTGTTGTCTCTTTACACTCTGTTTGTCTCTGGACCAAGATACAGCTTAGCTGTACAGAAAAATCTCCACACCAGTTCAATACAACACTTGCCAAGATGGCTGCTGCTCTCTGCCTCGTCACTTCCTGCTTCTCTGCTCACACTCTGTCTGCAGAACAGGCAGGCTGACATAAAAGGGGAGGGTCTCACTCCAGCATCATGTCACAATTACAATGGCTGCTGTCTTAAAGGAACAGAATCACAGAAATACATTCAACATTAACAGTTTATACAGACAAATAAAGCTTAGGACAACATTGGCTGTCTCTTACACAGTAAACACAATTGAATGTTGGACCAATATGGAGTTATGTGTGCATTGTCGCACTAAAAACAGGGAGGGGGAATGCTAGGGAAAAGGGAGGTGTGAGGGAAAACGAAAAAGCGGGGAGGTGTGGGGGGGAAGGGGGTTTGATGGAGCGGAAATAGGTGGGGTGAGAAGGGGAGGGGAGCTAGGGAGGGAGGTAGTAAAAGGGAGGGGTACTATAACACATTTGTGTCAGGTAGAATGTTAAATATTGTTGCAAGGTTGGGAAAGATGTAAACTTTAGGTGAGGAGCTTTTTATTTTTTTCTAATTTTTAGTTTTCATTTTTTTTTGCCGTTTTTTAAATAATTAAAACATTTTTGTTTACTATGGGGGAACAAGTTATCAGAGAGCACATTTATCTTTGTTTTCGCTGCCGTCCCTATAAACACATCACTAATAAGTGTGATATAGTGATAATAGCCCTTTAGGCTAAGGCCTCACATTGCAGCATTTTTTTGTTTCTCAACCTTGAATCTCCAAGGTTAGGCTGCTTTTTAACATCACAGCAGCTACATGAGGACAATATTCCTCCGGCATGCAATGGCCAATGATTGTACAAAATTGATGTATTCAGATAAATACTTGGAAATCATTGGCCACCTTGTGCAGGCAGGGTTTTGCCCAAATGCAGCTGCTGCAAAGTTAGGATGCTGCCTAAATCACAGGCTTAATGCAAACACTGCCTTCTACCTTCCACCCACTGCCAGATGGCTCAATAATTCCAGACATGAGCCTGCTTTGGTGCATGAGTTCCATTCTTCCTGACCCAATTACTGGGAAATTTGGTGACCTAGCGACCAGAGACTAAAATGTATCGTGGACCACTGAGACATTGTTAGCTGAATAAGACATTGTTAGCTGACCTGTGATTGGACCCCAGCAGTAACGCCTGGGGCGTGTGACAGGCAGAAGACGACCGAAAAGGATGCTGAAGACAGCCGGATGGAGCGAGGATGTCCAGGAGAAGTGAGGTTTGGTGAGTATAGTGTTTGTTATTTTCCATCACCTCCCCTGGGCCTCCATTTATTATACTCTGGGGTGCCTGACCTCATGAATATTCATCGAATTTCATGGGGTTCACTTGAAGTGGCTTAAGGGGGACTCTTGGGAGCATTTTATACAGTTTGGGGCCACTGCGGGAAGCATAGTACACTGTGTTGGGCCTCTGTGGAGCATACTATACTGTGTGGGGCCACTGTGGAGCATATTATACTGTCTGGGACCACTGTGGGGAGCATATTATACTGCGTGGGGCCACTGTGGAGCATATTATACTGTGTGAGGCCACTGTGCAGCACATTACACTGTGTGGGGGCCACTTTCAAGCACATTATACTGTGTGGGGGCCAATGTGGAGCATAATATGTTATGTGGGGACTACAGTGAAGCATATTACATTGTGTGGTGCCCCATATATATTTTATAGCAGTCATATGATATCACAAGCTTCAATTACATTGCATGGTCACTATAAAACTTATCTGTGTGATGTAAATAGCAAAGAGGTGAGGATGCTCGCAAAAGCATCATGGTCCCTTCAAACAGTTGATCAGCAGGAGCCCTGATCTCTTAAACCCAGATCAGATGCTTACCAAAACACGGAGCTCCCAGTATTGTTTGCATGCTGGACGCTGTTCACTCACCATATTCTTGATAACCACAGTTGCGGGTACTAAAGTTGTATGGGCCATGTTAATGTTAACAATTCCAGGAGCCACGCTGCTTGCTTTGCCATACATATTGTAGAGGTGGGTTTAGGTAGTGCAATGGTGGACATCGTGTGGCGGGTGAGCAGCATGGCATTATTACCTGTAGCCAAGCTATGTCGGTACAGATGATCTGCAGGGAGGGGACAGGACGGTGGGCCCCTAGAAAAAAATTCCACTGGTTTGCCCTAGACATCCCAATCTCACACTGTTAGTAATGGTAAATAGTAAATCATTTGCAAATAAACTTACTTTATAGATTTACTGGGAAGAGGTGATGCCATTGAAATCCAGGATTGGATCTAACAGCTGACTAAAGGGGCTCCATCAATAGGACAAATAGCACAGGAAGAGAGGGGATCCTTGGTGGGTTGATTGAGTAGTAGTAGAGATGGGCGAACCTCTAAGGATTTGTTTCGTTTCAGGTTCAGTCCAAAGGTTTGTTTGGGGTCAATAAGTTCACAAATGAAAGTTTAAATTGCCAACAACATAGGAGCCTTGACAATGTCATATACTATCTAGCCCATTTCTAGTTCTCTAATGCAAACATAGCCATAGTAATCTCAAAGTGACAGTAACATGAATGTCTATGGGAAAAAGGATGGTTGGCAGTGGATACCAATGGCTAGTTTAAATATGCACGGAGCTGTCACTTTTGAAATGCTCCAGAATTAACCTGTTTTGGGGACCATGTTTGCCTGTGTAGTTTTTCATACACACATAGTGGTTATATTGGAAAAAGCAATGGTTTTATACATTTTGGGAACTTGTAAGTGCAAAAAAAAAAATAAATTTGTGGTAGTGTGCCTGGTTGATGAAGAAGTGACTTTCCAAATGAAAATGTTGATAATGGAAGAAGCAATTGTGTTTATTTATTTTGCTCATTTTATTTCTTGTTATTATACCAACAGTGTGGAAACTACAGAATGTGAAAAAATATGTCAAATTATGGCAGACTGTTAATTTACCGGGATTGCCTGAGGATTGAAACGGGAATAGGTTTGTTATTTTGAAGAAAAATTTGTGGCAGTGTGCCTGGTTGAAAATTGATGAAGAAGTTGTTTAAAAAAAAAAAAAAAAAAAAAACCTATACTGAAAATTAGCTCGTTATGGGAACAGGTGAAACAGCAACATTATTTTGGATGAATGAATCAGTGACAAGTACAGAAAAAATGAAATGAAAAAACACTGAAAATGATCCCTTTATAGGAGCAGCCTGTGAAATATCAAGGGCCCTCCTCTGCAATCAAAGGAAGGTATTCCTCCACCAGTCTATGAGTCCCTGGTCCTCCACCACCATGACTCAGACTCAGTTCTTCATCCTCCTCCAGTTCCACTTGTACCACCCTGTAAGTGTTTCCTGTAAAGTAAATATTAACCCCTTAATGACATGGTCAAAAAACAACTTAAGAACACGGCCATACTTTAACTTACCCAGGTGATTTTGAGATAGTTTTTTCATGACACACTGTACTTCTCGTTGGTCAGTATTTTTTGCATCAGTACACCATATGTGGTCATAAACTGTTGTATGGGTACATAGTGGGGCTCGGAATGGAAAGGGTGCTATTTGGCTTTTGCTGGAACAGTTTTCTGGTGTCATGTCGCAGTTGCAGAGCCACTAAGGTACCAGTCTGTGATGTCACTTCAGAGGCCCAAAGACAGCAGGGAGGCAAGCACTGGAGCCCATGAGAGGTGAGTAACACTGGTTTTTATGTTCACAGGCCCTGTGGCAGCCGCTACGGCTGCTATGGCAGTACTTATGTCACTGACTGTATGATCATATTATGGAGCTCAGAATAGAATGAGTGCAGTTTCGCTATTGGAGGGCAGATTTTGCTGGAATGGTTTATGGGTGCCATGTCACATTTGCAGAGCCTCTAAAGTACCAGCACAATGGAGACCCCCAAAAAGTGACCACATTTTGGAAACTACACCCATCACAGAATTTATCAAGGGTTAATATCATTTTGAGGCTAAGAGTGTTTCCCAAAAATTAATTTGCAAAATGAAAATTTTAATTTTTAAAGAAATATGCCATTACAGAGCCCAAGGTGCTGTGCCCACTTTGTGTCACCAGAGACACACACTGCTAAAACTTTTAATTTGGTTATCCTGGGAACAAAACAGTTGTATATGTGGGGGCGGGGCCTGACCATGTACTTTAATGGATGTTTGATCCCAGAGCTCCGTTGCTTTTGTCCTGCCGTCCACTCCTTAACCACACAAAACAGAATGAACATGGTCAAAACTAATAAAGAAAAGGGGCCTGATATCCCTAGCACCCTTCGGTCGAATAAACAGCAAGGAGACCTCCAGAAATTTCTCAAAAGACGCAGCTCTCACTCACCAGCCAGCTCGCATAATATGGTGCCTGAACTCTACCAAGGACCAGAAACAGGCAAATAGTGGTCTAACCGCAATTTCTATGTCCTTTCTCCAGAGAGCCCCTGAGAATGCACTCAGCCTTGTTCTCTCAGAACTCGCTGACATAATGACATAAAGTCTGAAATCCCGAATGTGGGCCTTCGGGTGCCCAGCCTTGAAACAGCCTACTCCATGGTCAAATTCCACTTGACGACTATGGCTTTACAACTTGCTCTCCATAAGGAATATCTTCATCGTTCACCCTAATTGAAGATCAGGAAAACCACAGCTGAAGAAAGAGTATTCAGATTAAAGAACTCTCGGAGTCTCGTTACTCTGAGAACCTCCACAAGATGACGACGCAGCTCTCAACATTGTTCCATCGATATTGGCGAAGAGAAGGATTCTAAGTCCACTCCTAGAGGCTTTACAGGCCAAGTAGTGGAAGAGTGAAGAAATCATACGATACCTTTTAGATGCTAAGTACTATCAAAGTATATTTGATAAGTAAGCTTTCAAGAGTGCTAGCTCTCTTCTTCAGACATGGTGTAATACTAGAAACTGAAAATTCACACTATTTATACATACACAAGACATCGACTCTCTCCTTGCACAAATCTCAGCATTAGAAAAAGTCCATTGAAAAGATTATCTGCTCTACAAGTTGAACTTACCTCACTGAGGGAGAAACTCAAGTGCATTCTTCAACAACAAGCCTCCAAACACCAGCTTTACTACAAATTTCGCCTCTATGCCCATGGTAATAAAGAGGGTCATTTGTTGTCACACCTAATCAAGAAAGAGAAGGCCAAAGCTCATATTGCTGCTGTCAAGTCTGCTTCAGGATCCATGGAACGCCAACTCCTAAAATTGCCAAACCGTTCCAGTCTTCCTATGCCGAGCTTCACAATCTTCATCGATGAAACTCTGAACCCATCCATGCCAACTGTGCTAAGAATATTTTAGCCTTCTCTAACTACCTCCATCTTCCTAAACTATCTCCTAAAGTGGAGAAGCAGTTGACGAACCCAATCACCCTAACCGAACTCCAACAAATCCTCAGTACCTTCCCAGTCGGAAAAGCCCTGGCCAGGATGGCCTATCTCTGTCTTACTATAAGGCCCCATTTCTCAAGGAATAGAGGGCCTTCAAGTTGGACACATTGTGTTTGTTGGACAACACTATGTCCTATTTTTGGTGTCAAACCCAGTAGGTGGCCCATCAGCTCTGACTGCACTTACAAGCATACGGAGCCATCTCAAACTACAAGGTCAACCTCAACAAATTGGAGGTAGTCAACATCTCATGATCGTCTCACCTACTGCACGCTGGTGCTCTAATTGCCTCACCTACATTGTAATGAAACTGACAAGTCAAATCTCTGACTTATATGCACTCAACCTCCGAGATCTTACAGAGTCATTGCGATCCTACGACCTTCCCTACTTCTCCTAAATCTCCTCCAGACATACAGTGGGGAAAAAAAGTATTTAGTCAGTCACCAATTGTGCAAGTTCTCCCACTTAAAAAGATGAGAGAGGCCTGTAATTGACATCATAGCTAGACCTCAACTATGAGAGACAAAATGAGAAAACATATCTAGAAAATCACATTGATTTTTAAAGAATTTATTTGCAAATTATGGTGGAAAATAAGTATTTGGTCAATAACAAAAATTCATCTCAATACTTTGTTATATATCCTTTGTTGGCAATGACAGATGTCAAACGTTTTCTGTAAGTCTTCACAAGGTTGGCACACACTGTTGCTGGTATGTTGGCCCATTCCTCCATGCAGATCTCCTCTAAAGCAGTGATGTTTTGGGGCTGTCGCTGGGCAACACGGACTTTCAACTCCCTCCAAAGGTTTTTTATGGGGTTGTGATCTGGAGACTGGCTAGGCCACTCCAGGACATTGAATACTTCTTACGAAGCCACTCCTTCGTTGCCCTTGCAGTGTGCTTGAGATCATTGTCATGCTGAAAGACCCAGCCACGTTTCATCTTCAATATCCTTGCTGATGGAAGGAGGTTTGCACTCAAAATCTCACGATACATGGCCCCATTCATTCTTTCATGTACACGGATCAGTCGTCCTGGTCCCTTTGCAGAGAAACAGCCCCAAAGCATGATGTTGCCACCCCCATGCTTCACAGTAGGTATGGTGTTCTTTGGATGCCACTCAGCATTCACTCTCCTCCAAACAAGACGAGTTGTGTTTCTACCAAACAGTTCTACTTTGCTTTCATCTGACCATATGACATTCTCCCAATACTCTTCTGGAACATCCAAATGCTCTCTAGCAAACTTCATATGGGCCCGGATATGTACTGGCTTAAGCAGGGGGACACGTCTGGCACTGCAGCATCTGAGTCCCTGGCGGCGTAGTGTGTTACTGACGGTAGCCTTTGTTACGTTAGTCCCAGCTTTCTTCAGGTCATTCACTAGGTTCCCCCGTGTGGTTCTGGGATTTTTGCTCACTGTTCTTGTGATCATTTTGACCCCACGGGGTGAGATCTTGCTTGGAGCTCCTTATCGAGGGAGATTATCAGTGGTCTTGTATGTCTTCCATTTTCTAATTATTGCTCTCACAGTTGATTTCTTCACACCAAGCTGCTTGCCTATTGCAGATTCAGTCTTCCCAGCCTGGTGCAGGTCTACAATTTTGTTTCTGGTGTCCTTCCACAGCTCTTTGGTCTTCACCATAGTGAAGTTTGGAGTGTGACTGTTTGAGGTTGTGGACAGGTGTCTTTTATACTGATAACAATATCAAACAGGAGCCATTACTACAGGTAATGAGTGGAGGACAGAGGAGCCTCTTAAAGAAGAAGTTACAAGTCTGTGAGAGCCAGAAATCTTGTTTGCTTGTAGGTGACCAAATACTTATTTTCCACCATAATTTGCAAATAAATTCTTAGAAAATGAGACAATGTGATTTTCGAGATATGTTTTCTCATTTTGTCTCTCATAGTTGAGGTCTACCTATGTTGTCAATTACAGGTTTCTCTCATCTTTTTAAGTGGGAGAACTTGCACAATTGGTGGCTGACTAAATACTTTTTTTCCCCACTGTACATTGTGCCAAAACTATTATATGCAATACAGAAGCTCCTGATTGCACAACCCGATTCCTTCCTTCAACCCCTATGCTCCCTATTTGTGTGCTATGTTTGGCAAAAAAGACCATCCCGCATTGCCTATCAACTCCTCATTAAAAGAAAGGAAGCAGAAGGAATTTTCCTTCCAGACATCTCGACCCTCTACATGGCCAACCTCCTGAATAGATGGCTAGCTCTGATTTATCCAGTTAGATGTCTCATCACCAGACAGCTAGCCAAAGCACTCCATGCAGAAGACCTCTCCCGTATCTTCCGCTTTTTGACCCACTCTTGAAGGGGACTGCAACCACATCCAACCATACTAGTCGGAAGTACAACGCACCATTCGAAAAGTCACCTCCACCGCCCTCACATTCACACCGGCTATGACCAGTCTCTCCATCCCACAACCTGGGTTATCACTTTCCAAAGCTGTTTTAACAACCCATCTGTTAGAAGCTGCCGAATCGATCATTCCGCTTTATTGGCTTCAACCAGCTGCATTCTCTGTTGCTTCTTGAATAGACAAAGTAAACTACATAGCAAGGGTCGAGGAGCTCCTTAGCTGGTCCAACCGCACCCATGGCCGATTCCTCAAATATTTTTCCCCCTGGCTACATGCTCAAAATACCTGCCCAAGAACTGATTGTCTTTCCGCTTGATCTGAACCTCTGTCTCCTGTTCTGGTGCCACCCATTCTCCCCCCTCTCTTTTTCATCTCCTTTTCTCTTCTCCTCACTCTCCTCATCCTACCCTCCTTTCCCCCCTCCCAGTGTCAGACTGGGATGTCTAGGGCCCACCAGTGGAATTGTTTCTAGGGGCCAACCGCCAGGACACCTGCAGATCAGCGGTACCGAGACAGGGCGGCTAAAGGAAATAAAATTGTAGGGAGCCATGCTGCTCATCCGCCATACGATGTGCAATACTGCACTACCTAAATTACAACTAAACTAAACTAAGCTACACTCTGTATGGCAAGTAAACAGTGTGGATCCCAGAATTGTTACCATTACCTGTAGCCGCATTGTCCTGGAATAGTTGATCTGCAGAGGTACTGGCTGTTGTACACCCACAGATGTAATATAGATGGCCTATCCTAAGGACAATCAATATTAGCAAGATGGATAAATCCTTTAAAGAGGTTGTCTAGGAATTGGAGCAACTCATGTGGTGAGCGGGAGGTGTACAATAAAAATAAAAAAAAAAGATAAATAAAAAAAAAAGCATACTCCGTTGTCCGCTGCCAGTGTCCATTCAGTCTCGTGTTGGCTTCTTCTTGCTGGGAGTCCTGCACCTCATGTGACCGCTAAGACTAATTAGGTATAGGATTTCTAGAAATGAGGCGCCGCCATGAGACCGAACAGACACAGGTGGGGGACAACGGGGTGCTGGGGACAGGTGAGTATGTTTTTTTTTTTTTTTTTTTAATTTTTACACCTCCCTGGCTGCCACAGTGGTCTCTCCAATTTATGTACAACCTCTTTAAAGGGGTTGTCTGAGACAAATTTATTTAATGGCCCCCAATACAGTGGTCTCTGTACTGGTCTCCCATACTGTATGGGAAACAGTGATGGGGCCATGATATTGTATGGGGGCAGTGATGGAGGCTAACATCCAGTGGGGGTACATTAAACTGTGTGGGGCATATTAATGGGGTTGTCCAGGATTAACTTTTTTTATGGCTTATCCTCAGAAAAGGCCATAAATACCTGATCGCTAGGAGCCTGACACATGGCCCCATAAGCTGTATGGAGCCACTTCCGGCACCCATTCTGTACACAACACAGGGCTGGAAGCAGAAAGCATCATCCGCTGTACAGCAGCCAGGCGCCGTCACTGCAGCTCAGCTCTCACTGACTTCAATATGTGCTGAGATGCAGTGAAGGTGCCCGACTAATACACAGTGGATAGAGCTTTCTACTTCCAGCCCTGTATTGTATACAGGACGGGTGCCAGAAGTGGCTCCGTACAGCTGATCGGTCCGGGGTCGGCCCCCTACAGATCAGGTATTTATGGCCTATCCTGAGGATAAATCATAAAAAATTCTGCCTGGACAATCCCTTTAATATAACCATCTAATGCCCCATGCTTTAAAGAGGTTGTCCAGCATAATTTTCTTATTTATTTATTTTATTATTAGTCTGGGGGAGGTGAAAAAACACCCTCCCCCCCCAAAAAAAAAAAAACTGTGCACAGGTGTCTTCCCAACAGAGTCCGGTCCTGCAGCTCCGCTGTTTCTTTTGCCGGAAATCCTCAATGGCACAAATAGTCATGTTCAGTGGGAAGAAAACAACAGAGCTGCAGGACCGAACCATGCTGGGAGACAATGGGCACAGAAGAGTAAGTTTGGGTGTTTTTTTTCACCTGCCCCAGCCTAATTAAAAAAAAAAAAAAGTTATCCTGGATAACCCCTTTAATGTCCCCTAGGATATTAGCCCCCATCACTACCCCCCCCCAATATAATGGCCCCATCAACGGTCCCCATACACTATAGCACTATAGGGGACTAGTGAAGGGGCCACTGTTTGGGGGGGATAGTGAAGGGGCCACTGTATGTGGGGGATAGTGAAGGGGCCACTGTATGGGGTGGAATAGTGCAGGGGCCACTATAGGGGGGGAATAGTGAAGGGGCCACTATATGTGGAGAATAGTGAAGGGGCCACTGTATGGGGGGAGAATAGTGAAGGGGACACTGTATGGGGGGATAGTGAAGGGGCCACTGTATGGGGGGGGAGAATAGTGCAGGGGCCACTATAGGGGTAGAGAATAGTGCAGGGGCCACTATAGGGGCAGAGAATAGTGCAGGGGCCACTATAGGGGCAGAGAATAGTGCAGGGGCCACTATAGGGGGTAATAGTGCAGGGGCTACTATATGGGGGGGATAGTGAAGGGGACACTGTATGGCCCAAACAGTAGCCCTTTCACTGGTCCCCCCTATAGCAGTTTTGGGTGATTACTTACCTGTCTGCTCCACGGTCCCGTTCCTTCTTGCTCAAGGTGCACTGATATAACGTCATGAGGGCCTGGAGCTGGAAGAAGCAGGAGGCGCCGGAGAACAGTTAGGTAAGTATCAGAACTTAGCTTGTAAGCCACAAGCTCAATGGGGCCCGTGGCCTACAAGTCTGTAAGCAGTAGAGCAGGAAGCCTGTGGCTTTCTGCTCTACTAGTATCAGAACCGGGTCGGCAGCGCCACTTCTCCCCGGTTTTGCGATCCGGTTATTAAAACCAGATCGCAAAACCGGGGAGAACCTGACAGCATCACTTACCTCTCCCCACTCCTGCTCGCGGCCTTTCCTCTTCCCGCACCAAGATGGGGCCATGAGTGTCGCACATTACATCATCGCGATGTGATGTGCGACGCACAGTGAGCCCTGGCATGGAGCTGGGAGAGGTAAGTGAATGGGGGCCTTAACGCACCTCCACTGCCTATCAAAAAAAAATGGCAGTGGAAGTCCGGTAGTGCCCCTTAAAGGCACGGGGCCCTCCGAGGGATTCACCGGTCCCCCAGTGGGCCAGTCCGACCCTGTCCCCACCCCCTCCTTTTTTTACAGCTCCCTTCATCTTTCTGTCTTCCAAGCCATTTCCTGTCCCCCCTCTCTTCCCTTATACTATACTACTACTATGTGGCGACTCTACCACTTGTTGATACTGTTGGATTTATTTATATAACTTAATTACTTATGTTATTTCTTGATGTTTATATTTAAAATGGAAAAATATTCAATGAAAAGATATTTAAAAAAAAAAAAAAAGTATATGTGGGTGTAAACAGCTGCGGAAGCCTGGGGGATACCAGAGGTAGATTTTTTTGCCAACCTTTCCAACAGGAAAGTCCCTCAGTTTTTTTCCCTGGATCCCAAAGAATCCCCCCTTGGGGTGGATGCATTATCCCACAGGTGGGAATTCAGTTTGGTCTACGCCTTCCCTCCATTTTTTCTCAATCAAAAGTCATCAGGAAAATAATGGTCAAGGAGGGCTTGATTCTCTGTACTGAGGATCCTGTCTATGACAGACCCTTGGTTCATTCCGGAAATTCCAACTGTCCTGCGAAAGGGCCCTATCCATGACCCCAACTCCAGTCATCTCCACTTGATGGCATGGAACTTGAGAGTAAGTTATTAGCTGCAAGGGAGTTTTCTGAAGTGGTTATATCGACTTTCTTAAAGCGCAGGAAGCTTATTACTTCTAACATTTACACTAAGACTTTGTCTCAGTTCCTGGAATTCTTAGGCCTCCTAGAGGGGGGAGATAGTTAGCCATGGGCGGAAAAGCACACATGTAGAAATTAGGTCTCTACTGGGTCAATGTTTTGAGCATCAGAGGCCACAGTCTAGAAATGCAGCAAGGCCCGCTGCTTCCTAGTGCTTACATCACCTCACAGATACAGGACAGGCAGATATACAACACCAAGCAGAACCCATCCACCTCCTCCAGATCCTACACACTGGACCATTTCCCAGCCCAACGTCACCAAAGCAAGCCATTGGTTAGATTCTCCCACCCTGGTTTCATGGTTTTAAGGTAAAATGCACATTGAATGGCACTTTTGCTATAGTGTTCCCCAAATATTTCTTTAAATTATGGCAATTGTCACACTACACACAAGTTAGTGCTGCACAGGCACCCATAGTAGCAGCAAACCACACAGACAAAATTATCACTTTTGGAAGATAGTCCAGCTTTTTTAGCTGGCAAGCTAGGCAGTAGGTGCAATGATAGTGTGCCCCAAATTTTTCTTGAAATTATGTTAATTGTAACTCACTTACAATTTACTGTCACTGCACATTTAGTGGCAGTGTTGGCAAAGTGCTGGGGAATGTCAGTTTGAGCAGCAGTATATGGTAAATGTTAACTTCATGCAGAAAACCATAGGCACAATTATCACTTTTGGAAGATATTCCAGCTTTTTCATCTAGCAGCAGGGCCAGGCCCACTGATAGCCCACCCCAAATTTTTCTGGAAATTTTGTCAATTGCCACTCAATTGTCAACACAATATTAATATGGCATTTTCTCCCACACAGGGATAACTGGCAGGATCATCCAGGTTATTTTCTGCCTACCAAGTGTTGTTCTCAGGGTCATAGAACCCTTTCCATTTCAAAAGATACAGTATTTTAGCTTTTTCAGCTGGCAGGAAAGGCACGTCTTCCTCTATCATCATATCCATTTACTGTTCTGCTCCCAGTGCTGGCTGCTACTCCTAAACAGCTACCACCACTGCCACCACTCAGGTAGACTTGTCCTGCAGCCTAATCCATCATATTATGCACTTCTGCACTGCCACACATGTTGCTACAGCTGCCTAGAGCCTACCACCACTCTGCCAGACATGTCCTGCGGCCTGGTCCATCATATTATTCCCTTCCGCATTGCTACACATGTTGCCACAGCTACCACCACTACTACCACTCAGGATAATTTTTGGTGGCTATTTTATGGAAACCCAATTCTTATACACTTTTCAAGTGGCTAACAGCCACAAATTAGTCTCTCAAATAATTAACCTTTAGAACTTACAAGCCATCTAAATGGTCTAATTTTTCTACAAAACCATTGCTTTTTCCAATATAACCTCCATGTGTGTCTAAAAAAACTATGGGCACACACCTTTTCCTAATAAATGGGTAATGTTTGGAACTTTTTAAATGTTAAATGCGTAAAAGCGAGTTTGTATCCTCTGCTTACAATTTATTTTTCCATAGACATACATGGGCTCCAACTTGTCCACTGGGGTACCCCATGTCTTTAGGCAAAATGCAAAAGGGACCCCCAGGATCTAGAGCCTGCCCAGACACATAGGTAATGGAAAGGTCCAGGGCCTTCCCAGAGAAGGTTTGTGAAAATAAAAAACATTTTTACTCACCAGTCCTGGGCATCCAGCGATCCGGCGTCATCTTCTGGCCTGTGGCTGACGTCACGTGTTCCGGATGTCACTGCTGAGGCCTGTGATTGAGCCTGTGATTGAGTATAACTGTTTGCTAGTTTCCCTAACTTCCCATAAGCCCCCAATTATTATATTCTGGGGTCTGAATAGATACCAGAGTATAATAATAGCACAGAAATGAATGGGCGAACCTTTCGAATATTCATCAAAACCAATTTTCGAGGGGTTCACCTGAAGCGGTTTGATGCTCTGGTGAGTATATTATACTGTGTTGGTCCACTGCGGAGCCCTCTGGAGACCACATTATATTGTTTGGGGCCACTGTGGAGCATTATGGTGGGGGGGAATGCTCTGGGAGAATTTCATATTGTGTGGGGCCACTGTGGAGCACTATACTGGGGGGGCACTGTGGAGCATTATACTAGGAGGGCACATTATACTGTGGGGCCACTGTGGAGCATTATACTGGTTGGGTGGGGAGCATATTATACTGTGTTTGGGCCACTGTGGAGCATTATACTTTGGTGGGGGGGAAGGCTCTGGGGAGCATATTATACTGCGTGGGGCCACTAAAGGGAATTATACTGTGTTGGGGCTCTGGGGAGCATATTGTAATGTGGAGGGCTCTGTGTATCATTAAATACCATGTGGAGCATTTTGCCATCTGAAGCATTATACTGTGAGGAGGAGCTCAAAATTCCTGCTGGCAGCCCTGTGAGTTCTGCCTGCATCACAGCTCCCTCACTATAATCTTGCACATACATGTAGTGCTCCATGGCGGTGTCATTCCCCAGTATAGTACTGTACATAAACCGGCCATGGAGCTACTGGGGACTACACAGTACTATAGGGAATGACTATACTGGGAATATACTCAGTAGCGCCGGATAGTCAGCACATATGTAAGATTTCAGTGAAGGGGCCGTGGGACAGGCTATTAGCAGGAAGCTGTTGGGTGGGTCTTAGGACCTTCAGTCCCACACTGGGTCCTGGTGGTGGCCCCTAGAAGCAATTCCACAGGTGGGCCCTAGACATCCCAGTCCGACGCTGGACATACATGTCACATTCATTTGGATATAACTTTGGCTGTGTTTGCCTCAGAGAGCTAGAAATTGGATAGATATGAGCCCTAAGAGCCCTACACTATGTTTTAAGCCCATTTAAACTGTGGTTTGTACCAAACTTGTTTAACCTGAAACAATCCAGCTTGAGAAGATGGCACACTTCCCTCATGAGCCTCCAATGACGTATTACAAAGTAACATGTCCCTTTGGTCTGCTGCATGCAATTGTCATTCACCTCTTTCTGCTGCTCAAACAGATGCTCCAGCATGTTTAATGTGGAGTTCCACCCAGTTGGAACACAGCAGATAAGGTGGTGGAAAGACACTGTTTTGTCTCTGCAAATTGAGATGTGTGTTTTTTGTGACATAAGGAGCACCTCTTTAAACTACTATACAGGTGAATAAAGTGGCAAACCACCAGATAAAGGACATGTGCCATACAAAAACAATGTGTTATTCATCCTAACTGCAGTCTAGCAACAATATTGGTGCCCAGACAGTCCCACCCAAACCACCACCCCAAGCCCCCCTGGACCACCCCCCTCCTGCACAAACTGCATTCCTGTGCACACTATTATGCGCCATTGTGGCCCCTACACACACTATTATGCCCCAGAGTGGAACCTGCACACAGTATTATGCCCCATTGTGGACCACCCATGAACAATTATTATACTCTGGGGTCTTTTCAGGGGAGGATACAAACAAACAAAAAAAAAAACAATGTTACCTACCTCTTCCTGACACCGAAGCACTTCCCGCTACTTCAGCCATCTTCAATGTTGGACCAGATCTTGCATGAGCCAGGCCGGTGTTGTGATGCATAATGATGCAGGCCCGGCACACGTGCCGTCTGGAACGTCACTAAACATGCCCGAAGCCTGTCGGAGCTCAGAAAAGGTAAGTAACAGTGTTTTTTATGTTCCCTCACCTCCCCTGGGTTCGCGGCCCGCAGCCTCACTTACCGGTTTCCGCTCCTACTCACAGTCACCTCTGCCTCCGCAGAAGGGGAAGCGCAGGAGGCCGTGAGCAGGAGCGGGGATTGGTAAGTAAATAGGGCCCGTTACCTACTGGAATTACTTGGCCTATTAAAAAAAAAAAAATGTCCCGGGCTCTGTGGCAGCTGCTACCCCAGTAGTTACGCCCCTGTGCCCAGATAACAATGACAACCATGCGCTAGTTGACCTGCCTACAAGGAAGATCATGGGGAGGAGTAGGAGAACAGCCTTGCTCACTTCCCCTGTCAAGTCTATTTTCCCAAACAAGAAACTGATGCCTTTTCATCTGAGTAGGTAGAGATGTTGTTTCTATTATTGTTTCTGCACTACCATGGCCAAGTTTCTGCTTGAAGATCTTGCATATCACCATGGATGTATTGTTTGGCAAAGTACTAAGAAATTCCCACACAGGAGATGACTGTGCATAGTTTCAGCAGAAACATGTCTGCCACTACAACCAGTTCCACCAAGTCCACCTTTTGAGCCTCCTCAAAGTCTTCCCCATGTAGGCATTTTGGATGTTGGGCCTATGCAATGGCTGGAATCATTACTATCTCCATTGCCACCACCCTCTTCATCTGATGTTACGTTGTCACCCTGGTCCTATCTGCAAGAGAAATATCATCAGCAATGTCATCATCATCTTCCCCACTTTTTCTAACACATCATCATAGCCATGCACACCCTTAGATTTTTAACCTCCAGCTATCTCCCTAGCTCTACTACCAGAACGACTCCCAGTAGTAGCAGTAGTAGTACAACACCCCCTGCCATTACTACCATTACCACCAAGAGTCTTCAAGTCTTCCTCCTCTGCTTGCACGCAATCCTGACAGTTCCCATCCAGCTTATCAAAAACAGGAGGAAGACTGCTCTAACTAGAAGAAACAGACTGCTCAGTAGGTGCCACATCACAACCAGGGATGACTGTTAGTGAAGAATGTGAAGAAGACATGGTTGACAGTCTTACGGTAAATCATGTGTTACAGTGGCTTGCAAAAGTATTCATACTCCTTAAACTTTTTCATATTTTGTCACCTTACAACCACAAACATAAATGTATTCTATTGAGATTTTAAGTGATAGACAAATACAAAGTAGAACATTCTTGTGAAGTGGAATGAAAATGATACATGCATTTCAAAATTTTAAATAAAAAAAAAAATCTGAAAAGTGTGAAGTGCAAAAGTATTCAGCCCCCTGTACTCTGGTACCCCTAAATAAAATCCAGTGCAATCAATTGCCTTCAGAAGTCACTTAATGAGTTAATAGAGTTCAGCTGTGTGTAATTTAGTCTCAGTATAAATACACCTGTTATGTGAAGGCCTCAGTGGTTTGTTAGAGAACACTAGTGAACAAACAGCATCATGAAGACCAAGAAACTCACCATACAAGTCAGAGAGAAGTTGTGGAGAAGTATAAAGCAGGGTTAGGTTATAAAAATGTTACCCAAGCTTTCAGCATCCCAAGGAGCACTGTTCAATCCATCATTCAAAAATGGAAAAGTTATTCTACAACTGCAAACCTAACAAGACATGGCTGTCCACCTAAACTGACAGATCGAGCAAGGAGAACACTGTTCAGAGAAGCAGCCAAGAGGCCCATGGTCACTCAGGAGTAGCTGCAGAAATCCACAGCTCAGGTGCGAGAATCTGTCCACAGGACAACTATAAGTCGTGCACTCCACAAATCTGGCCTTTATGGAAGAGTGTCAAGAAAGAAAGACATAAGAAGTACCATTTGCAGTTTCCATAAGCCATATAGGGGACACAGAAAGTGGAAGATGGTGCTCTGGTCAGATGAGATCCAAAGTTGAACTTTTTGGCCTAAATGCAAAGAGCTATGTGAGGCGGAAAAGTAACAATGCTCATCACCCTGAGCACACCATCCCCACTGTGAAACATGGTGGTGGCAGCTTCATGCTGTGGGGATGCTTTTCTCCAGCAGGGACAGGTATGCTTGTCAGAGTTGATGGTAAGAATGATGGAGCTAAATACAGGGCAATCCTTCAAGAACACTTGTTGGAGGCTGCAAAAGACTTGAGACTGGGAAGGAGATTCACCTTCCAGCAAGACAATGACCCTAAACATACAGTCAGAGCTACAGTGGAATGGTTTAGATCAAAGAATATCCATGTGTTAGAATGGCCCAGTCAAAGTCCAGACCTAAATCCCATTGAGCATCCGTGGCAAGACATGAAAATTGGTGGAGCGAGAGCTATTTTGCGAAAAAGAGTGGGAAAAAATCTCAGTCTCTAGATGCGCAAAGCTGGTAGAGACATACTCCAAAAAACTTGCAGCTGTAACTTCAGCGAAATGTGTCTCTACAAAGTATTGATATAGGGGGCTGAAAACTTTTGCATGCCACACAATTTTTATTTGATTAAAATTTTGAAAATCATTTTACATTTTTGTTCCACTTCACAATTTTGTACTACTTTGTGTTGGTCTATCACTTAAAATCTCAATAAAATACATTTAAGTTTGTGGTTGTAAGGTGACAAAATGTGAAAATGTTCAAGGGGTATGAAACACACAGAAGCCAGACTCAAGATCACATTACTCTCAGATGCAATATCCTCCCGTGATTGTGATGAGCCAGCTAAATTAGTATAAACATGATCTTCATTCTCAGGAAGTACCGCAATCCTGTGGTTACTGGAGGTGCCACCCAAGGGCGAAAATACTGGGGTAGCAGCGGTAGCGGCTGCCACAGGGCCCGGGACATTAGGGGGCCCGGAGCCCTGTGGCAGCCGCTACCATGAACCCCACAAACCAGTGGCGTAACGATCGCGGTTGCAAGGGGTGCGACCACGACCCGGCAGGGTACAGGGTCCGCGGCCATACTGTTATTGGAATGCGGCCCTGGCATATTGCCAGGCCCCTTTCCAATAGATAGCAAGGCAGGGCACTCAGGGGAGGTGACTGAAAATAATAAATACATATTCTCACCTCTCCTGGGCACAGCGTTCTCTCCAGCGCTCTTCCGTCATGTGACTGAGGCCTGTGATTAAGCCCCAGCGGTCACATGGTCACTTATCCCCTCTTTTATTGCCCCTAATATTTCTTTGCAGTTTTCAGACCGGTTGGCACTATTATATTGATGTTGTTCGCTGTTAACTCATCTGGGGGCTTCGGGGGGGGGGGGGGGACAGCACCATCCTTGGAAAGCTCGTCTCCCTCTGGGGTCCTTGTGCTACTGTGTAGCGTGATACTTGGTGTTCTCACCACTTCTGCCCGCCTTTTCAAGGGAGGTACTTCCTCCCCCACTTTGTGGTTCTCAGTGTTTGTTCTTGTCTTCTTCTTCCTTCTCTCTCTGACTGTCTCGTCCCTGTCTCGTCTCTCCTATTGTTTGCCCTCTACCTATTGTATCTTCCCCTTTAGTTTGTTTGTTGTCCCTGGGGTATGTCCTCAGTTTCCTTTTGCTCACTTAACGCTAGGGGCCTTAATACCCCCCAAAAGAGAAACCAAATCCTATACCAATTGCACAAATCTCACTCTCATGTTTTGATTCTACAGGAGACCCACTTCCAGAAGGACCACGTCCTGCACATCCACAACAGACATTACCCCGCGTGGTTCCACAGCGTCAACCTGACTTCTAAATCCAAGGGAGTATCTATTGCTTTGCATAGGTCACTCCAGCACGAGGTACTGAGCTCGGTACTAGATCCCGAGGACAGATATGTTTTTTTGAAACTACGTATCGGTGGCACAGTGGTTACCATAGCAGGCTTCTACCTCCCCAATCAGCAGCAGATGACTTATTGCAGGTCCCTCTTACGTAAACTGTCAGAATTTAGCGAAGGGGTTGTGATTCTGGGAGGAGACTTGAACTTCGTGCTCGACCCAGCTATTGACGCTTCCCCTCCTCGCGCCCCTTGCGCCCCTACCCAATTGCGTAGACTTAAATCCTGCTTACATAACTATTGTCTTGTGGACGTGTGGAGAGTCTTGCATCCCCAAGGTATAGATTATACCTATCATTCTCCCGCCCACTCTCCTGGTCTCCATCAGCACAGATTGGCTCGGCTCTTTGGTCTGACCACGCCCCGGTGTATTTGTCTCTCACTGTTCCCGGCCTTACCTCATGCCCTTTCACATGGCGTCTCAATGACAGCCTCCTCAAAGACGTGACTTGTAGATCTGATATTACCGCCACGATCCGAGAGTTTGAGCTTACCCATGCCCACGATCCGACGCCTTTACCAATGCACTGGGAAGCCCTCAAATGTGTTTTCCGCGGCGTCCTTATCAAACATGGCTCACAACTTAAAAAGGAGCGCTTCGTGTGGATCATCTCCCAATTAGCTAAGATCCATACTCTTGAGACGGCCCACAAACAGACCTTATCAGAATCAACCCTGAACGAACTTCTCAATACACGCGAGGAACTCCGCTCCTTTCTTGATGAGATGTACAGTATATTCATAATAGAGACAGGGCCAGGAAACACTATTATGAGTTTGCTGACAAATGCGGCCGCTCCCTCGCAAACGTCTTCATCCTCAAGTCCCCACCACGTACAGTATATCCCCTGCATTCGAGTTATCTCCAGCCGTTCCGTCCATAATCCCGCTGACATTGCGGATGCCTTCCGCTCCTACTATCATGACTTATACAACCTTAGGGGTCACTATGCTGACCTAGACCCGGAGTCTGCGGTCGTGAAGATGCGGAACTATGTTAACAAAACGGCCCTCCCCATTCTCTCTAGCATGCACAGCGCAGCCCTTGACGAACCCTTCACCGAGGAGAAACTGTCAACGGTAATTCAGGAGGTTCCGCCAGGTAAATCCCCCCGGGCCTGATGGCTTCACCCCCCGCTTCTACAAGATGTGTAGTGATCAGTTGGCCCCTTCCTTACTCCGGGTGTTTAATAGCCTAGACAGTCTCTCTCGGCCCTGGTCACTGTTCTCCCCAAACCTGGCAAAGACCCCACCTGTTGCGCAAGCTACCGCCCAATATCCCTTCTAAACGTCGACATCAAACTGTTCGCTAAATTGCTCGCGAATCGCCTCTCCACCCTGATGCCTGCCTAGATCCATACCGATCAGGTTGGTTTCATCACTGGCCGGGACAACATATGCAAGAGCCTTCTTGACTCTGAAACAGCGCGCTTCCGTAATCTCCCACTTTGTCTCCTCTCTGTTGACACCGAGAAGGCGTTTGATCGCGTACACTGGGGATTCTTGCACGCCACCCTGGAACAAATAGGACTTGGCCCTACTTTCCTGAACAAAATCCTGTCCCTCTATGGAGACACTACAGCTAAGGTACGCTCCAATGGCCTCCTATTGGATCCCTTCCCGGTCCATAACTATACTAGACAGGGTTGCCCCTTATCCCCACTCCTCTACGCACTGTTAATGGAACATCTTGCTGCAGCTTTGCGGGAGTGCGCTGGCGTACGGGGTATCCAGATAGGTCACTTCCAGGTTAAGACGGCGTTGTACGCAGATGACCTTCTCCTCTATGTCACTCAACTCCGCGTCTCCTTACCATCCATTCTTAAAGAGTTCCAACGCTTCGGAAACATGTCCAACTTTAAGGTTAACCTCTCCAAGTGCGAAGCCCTTAACGTGTCCCTACCACAGACGGAGGTGGTGCATCTTGCCGCCCAGTTTCCCTTTAAATGGCAGCCTTGCTCTATTAAATATCTAGGGATACAGATCCCTTCTGACCCCTCAGATCTGTTTCACCTTAATTACACCCCCCTGCTGGAGAAAACCAAGAGCGATCTGAGGTCCTATGGTGCCCTTGGGTTGTCCTGGTTTGGACACATCAATGCTCTAAAAATGGATGTAGTCTCCCGGTTTTTATATCTGTCAATCCCAGTTCCAAGGAGCTACTTTTCAACACTCCAGACTCTATTTGGGCATTTTGTTTGGGACCCCCTTGCAGCAGACTGAACGTTTGGACCCTCATCCGGCGCAAGTCCAAGGGGGGGGGGGGGGGGTCTTCCGGACCTCCACCTGTATTACAGAGCAGCTGTCCTGTTACGCCTCTTTGATTGGCGATACAGGGCTCTGGATAAACAATGGGTGCCCATAGAAGCAGATCTCCTCTCTACTTTTCTCCCTTCCTTGCCGTGTATCCCCTCCCACTATCGTCCGACTTCAGCACGACTCACTCTTTTCTCCTCGTGTTTCCTGTCTGTCTGGGACCGTGTGTGCCAGACTGATTCGCTGGCTAGGGTCCCTGGACCTTTAAGTCCTCTTTTTCAGAACTCCATGTTTCCTCTGGGTCTCTCTGCTTGTCGATTCCTTTTCTGGTCTGCTAGTGATGACGTTAGGCTAGGAAAGGTTGCTGGGTCAACACCATTCTCATCCCTTAGCCAATTGCAGGCATCTGCCCCTGACATTCTACTCTCCTGGCTGGAATACAATCAATTAACGGACTTTCTCCGCAAGTTCTCCTTGTTGCCCCTGCTCTCCTCTACTCCTCACTGCCTTGAAGAGTATTCTCCTTTGGACCGAGGCCCCGACATGTACCCTCTCGCTCCTCTACGACATCCTCCTAATGGCTGCCACCCCGGGCCTCCCTCCTTACACCAGACTTTGGGAAACGGACCTCGACTTACGTCTCTCTCCTGCTGACTGGGCTCGTTCCTTCCGCCCAGGAAAAAAATGTTAAAATTCTCACCCGCTGGTACTAGTGCCCAGACCTCTTTCACAAGTTCTATCCTACTGTCTCTGACAAATGCTGGCGCTGTGGTTCCACTGTGGGCTCTTTCTTCCACATTTGGTGGGAGTGCAGTGAAATTCAGTCCTTTTGGTCTTCCGTGTTCTCTCTTTATACTAAAATTAGTGGTCGGCCCGTGGCACCCTCTCCCCAACTGGCTCTCCTCTCAATTGTTCCGGGTAAGATATCCAAGGTTAAGGGAGACCTCCTGCATCATTTTCTCACGGCCGCCAGGACGGTAATTCCACGGCACTGGTGAAGCACTACAATCCCCTCATTGATGGAGTGGATACAGGAATTCCTTCTCATCAGGAGGATGGAGGTCCTGGTTGCTGAGAATTTTACAGACTCCTCTAAGTTCAATGCCCTCTGGCGGCTGTGGCTTGTGTTCCAGGAGACTTCGGAGTTTACCACACTCTTTTCATAAGCCATCCTGGTCCTGTGAGACCCCTCTATGTCGCCTTGGTGGTTTCTGCCCCTCTCCCCGCATTCCCCCCCCCTCCCTCTTGTCTCCTCCTTTGTTGCCTGTTCCCCCTTGTGTCTTTGTTTACCTGTTGCTTTCTCCTCTGCTTCCTACTGATTTTGCTTCCTTGCTCTTCTCCAAGGTTTTGTGGTTCCTGCTGAACTCTTTGTTTCTCGTGGACCTGGATGCCATGGGCAAGGTTTTGTTCTGATGCTTCTCACAGCTCATTTTCCCTTTTTCTTAGTCTTTGATTTTGTGCCTGTCCTTCCTTTGACATGCCTGTTTCGGACTTGATGGTTTGCCTATTCACTGGCTTACGCCATTTTTTTTTTAAGCATCTTCTGGTGCGCTATGTTTATTTACTGTTTTGTTATATAGAAAACTTCAATAAAACTTGATTACACCTAACTTCCACAGAGTTTGGGATCTTTTCCCTCCTTAGCAATGAGGGTCACGAACGCCTCCTGTGCCTGCCTAGGGAGCTCCGCTCCAGTAAGTAGAGCATTGAGTGATTGTTGTAGGTGAGTTAGTAGTATGTCAAGGAAGGTTTTGTAGTGTTTTACTGGGAAACCATCCGGTCCCAGGCTTTTATCCGGTGGGAAGCTCAAAATCGTTTTCTTCAGCTCATCATCAGATATGGGTTCCAAGAGCGACATTGCTTGTTGCGCCGAAAGCTTTGGTAGATAGAGTGGGTTCAGGAAGGACTGGATTTTCTCTTCCATAGGAGGGCCAGAAGGTGTTCCAGGGGCAGCTTCAAGATTGTATAAAGATGAATAGAATGTTCTGAAGGACTCCGCAATGTCCGAGGTCAGGTACTGTAGCGTTACATCCGGGGACTTTACTGCTTCAATGAATGTGCGAGCTCTGGATTTCTTGATCAGAGAGGACATAAGCTTCCCCCCTTTATTGCCATGGGCATACAGTTTATGTCAAAAATATAGAAGACCCTTGGCTGCCCTAGTATTCAGCAGATCTAGCAGCTCTTCTCGAAGCGATTGTAGTTGAGACACCGTAGCATCTACCAGTGATCTCTAACACATATGTTTCAGTTTGGCAATTTGAGTCAGCAGGTCATCAATCCTGGCTTGGTAAGCCTTCTTTAGCTTGGTACACAAGCCTATGAGTACACCCCTGATATATACTTTATGTGCTTCCCATACGGTTGGCGGACTAACTTCTGGAGTACAGTTTAACTTGAAGTATTCTTGTAAAGCTTGGAAACCTTCATTCTCAGGTTCTCTTTGTCTAAGGCCGCTTCATTGAGCCTCCATGTAAAAGCCGGTTTCGGCAAGGGGGCCAACGAGACCTGAATCGAGGCTGGTGCATGATCCGATATGGTAATCGAACAAATGGACGTCTGGACTACCATAGGCAACAGGGTTTTAGACACCAAAATATAATCTAATCTTTGGAAAGAATGTCTTGGGTTCGAGTAGAACGTAAAGTCCTTTATCGAAGAAAAGTGTGTTCGCCAAACATCAATCAGCCGTAACTCTTGCAGTTTAGCATGAAGTCTACCTATGGCTTTCTGTGACAGGCAAGATTTGCTCGAAGACGAGTCCAATAACGAATTCAGCGTCACATTAAAATCTCCTCCCAGTATGATCTTTCCCTCAGCAAAGAGATTCAAGTCATCCAGCATCTTCAGCATCCACGCAACTTGATTTACAGTGAGGGCATAAATGTTAGCGAGGGTGAATTTCTCTGAGGCCAGGGAGCCCTTCAGAAAAAGAACTCTACCATCTTGGTCCCTATATTTCTGCCCACAGCGAAAAGGGAGAGGATGATGTATGGTTGTGGTAACTCCTCTGGATTCAGAGGAAGAGCTACAGTTGTGGAACCATTGGTTGAAGCGTCGAGATGGAAGGGAAGGAATTCTACCATTTTTGAAATGTGTTTCTTGCAAGAAGAGTATTTTTGTTTGCAATTTCTTGACAAGGAGGTGTAAACTGGAGCGCTTCTGCGGTGCATTTAGGCCGTGGATATTGAAAGTAGTAATCTGTGCCACCGCCATCTTATAGAGTAGGTCAAGCCTAAATTTCCCGAGGCTGTGAGCAATGAGGCTAGAGAAAGAATGAGAAAGAAGAGGAAAGGACAAGAAGGAAGTGGGGAGGGGAAGTGCTAGTAGGGGTTAACAACTCTTACCTCTGCTCCGAGAGCAAGCCTTTACTGTTATGCTATTGCTGAGCAACCTAGTAAATAACTACTAGCAAAGTAACCAATATGCTCAATCAGATTACAACAAGATAGAGTATTAAGTGTAAGTATTAGATATAGGAAAACTTGACGTCCACGAGTCGAGCCTGTATGACTCGTGGAATACCAGGTTATTCAAAAGCACCCCACCACTCTCCTTCTTGGTCAAATAGCCCTTACACAGTCTGGAGGTGTGTTTAGGGTCATTGTCCTGTTGAAAAATAAATGATGGTCCAACTAAACGCAAACCGGATGGAATAGCATGCCACTGCAAGATGCTGTGGTAACCATGCTGGTTCAGTATTCCTTCAATTTTCAATAAATCCCCAACAGTGTCACCAGCAAAGCACCCCCACACCATCACACCTCCTCCTCCATGCTTCACGGTGGGAACCAGGCATGTAGAGTCCATTCGTTCACCTTTTCTGCGTCGCACAAAGACGCAGTGGTTGGAACCAAAGATCTCAAATTTGGACTCATCAGACCAAAGCACAGATTTCCACAGGTCTAATGTCCATTCCTTGTGTTCTTTAGCCCAAACAAGTCTCTTCTGCTTGTTGCCTGTCCTTAGCAGTGGTTTCCTAGCAGCTATTTTACCATGAAGGCCTGCTGCACACAGTCTCCTCTTAACAGTTGTTGTAGAGATGTGTCTGCTGCTAGAACTCTGTGTGGCATTGACCTGGTCTCTAATCTGAGCTGCTGTTAACCTGCGATTTCTAAGGCTGGTGACTCGGATGAACTTATCCTCCACAGCAGAGGTGACTCTTGGTCTTCCTTTCCTGGGGCGGTCCTCATGTGAGCCAGTTTCTTTGTAGCACTTGATGGTTTTGGCCACTGCACTTGGGGACACTTTCAAAGTTTTCCCAATTTTTCGGACTGACTGACCTTCATTTCTTAAAGTAATGATGGCCACTCGTTTTTCTTTACTTAGCTGCTTTTTTCTTGCCATAATACAAGTTCTAACACTCCATTCAGTAGGACTATCAGCTGTGTATTCACCTGACTTCTGAACAACACAACTGATGGTCCCAACCCTATTTATAAGGCAAGAAATCCCACTTATTAAACCTGACAGGGCACACCTGTGAAGTGAAAACCATTTCAGGTGACTACCTCTTGAAGCTCACCAAGAGAATGCCAAGAGTGTGCAAAGCAGTAATCAAAGCAAAAGGTGGCTACTTTGAAGAACCTAGAATATAAGACATATTTTCAGTTGTTTCACACTTTTTTGTTAAGTATATAATTCCACATGTGTTAATTCATAGTTTTGATGCCTTCAGTGTGAATCTACAATTTTTATAGTCATGAAAATACAGAAAACTCTTGGAATGAGAAGGTGTGTCCAAACTTTTGGTCTGTACTGTATATATATATATATATATATATATATATAAAAATAAAAATAGGTATGTGGTAAAGTATCTATAACTCTCAGCTATATGAAGCATCATATGACTCTATGAAGCCACAGGAGTGGCGAGGGATTGTTCCCGGCCCATGAGTGCATAGCCCTGGAATCGAAAACATAGCATTGGAACAGGTACAGCTGGGGGGGAGGGGTAGGGAAAAAAGGGGGGTGTTAGGAAAACCATAACCATCTTAACCAGTGTGACTAGCAGTATGGTAATAATAGTAACAATAATAACAACAAAGGCAAAAATACCATGTCATAAGTATAAACAATTCAACCCTGTCCGGTGAGGCAGAGAGCAAAAAAAAAAAAAAAGAACATAAATAGCGCCCTCCATATTATATCAGTAATAAAAAGGGTAATGTCTCGGTCAGAGACGGCTCACGGCCGCAAGCAAAGGATACACCTTCAGTTGCACCAGACAAACAGCTACCTGTAAGGTCCAGATAGTTCCTGACTCTCATGGCGAGTGTCCCGACAAGCCCGTCCCTTGTAGAGACCGCCTGGATCTCGGTGACTTAACTTTGGAAAACTGCCGCCAGTGGGACCCCTGTAAGGAGGACGGTAAAGGATCCAACGCCAGGGTCGGCAGCCAAGAGTTGAGCTCCAGAGGCTGCATCTGCAATGCCTCCCACACTGCTCCCAAATCTTCAGGGGTATGCACCACTAGCCGGCGGCCATTCAGGGGAATCGAGAGGCTGAAAGGGAACAACCATGCGTACTAGATTTTCTTCTCCTGTAAGACATCCAATAACGGCTTCATCTTGGATGGCGCCAGGTCTTGAGAAAAGGTAAGGCTCCCTTCTCCGTGCTTGATAATTTTCTCCGCCTTCGCGGCCGACAACAGATATATTGTGTCTACCGTGGAAAGGAGCCCACCTATAACATCACGTGGAGGTGCATTTGGACCTGGCTTAGGCCGCAAGGCCTGGTGTGCTCTCTCTATGGTGACTTCCAACAACGCAGGTTTAAACGAGGTGCACAAGTTTCGCCTTCTGCTTCTATTCTCCTGGTCCTCCGGGAGGGTGAGAGCTCTATCTACATGGTCCTTCTAGACCGCCACCTGAGAAGCCAGTGCTTTAGAGTAGTGTGCCAGATCGGAGCAGGCCACCTCGGTGACTTCCACTTTCCGGCCTAAGGTGGTGAGTTTAGTCTTTATCTCCGCTAGGTCAGATAGGAACGGCTGGAGAGCCTGCGTGAGTGTCTTCTTTAGAAAGGCCTTCGATATAAGGGACTATGAAGCCACAGTGGTCTCCTCCTCCTCCCCACTCTCCTGCTCTGAGTCAGCTTCTCGTCATTTAGGTCACGCGGCCTGTGGCGCCATCTTGCCCGCGTTCAGGCAGTAATTTGGCCTGTCTTTCTTCAGAAATTTCTGCATATCCGCTTGATGCTTCCCGGTAGTAGGGGTATCGGGAGGGTCAGCAGACCTTTCCCGACCTGCAGTCACCATTTCCACCTCGGTAACTCTAGCAAAAGGTACTACTTTTACACCCCTGCAACAGAGCTGCAGGCTCAGCAAACCATCGCCAATTGCGGTCAGGCTCTGCCCCCCTTTACCAAACATTTTCATTGACAGGATTGTTTTGTCAGTAAAACAATATATTTAAAGAATGTGTAATATTGCTCTATTGCAAGTACTGTCAGATAATATTAGATTATTGGCAATGAAAGGGTTAACTGTGTGTAAGCAGCAGCACTGCCAGTTACTCTATGAAACTGTATTTATGTCTGTTGAAGTCTGGCACTAATCTACCTATCTAATAATTGCTTGATTCTCTAAGTTCTCCTAGTCCTATAACTATTACTGGATTTTCAAAATTTTCTGAACTGTACTGCCTATAACCTATGGTGCAGTGAGATGGATCACAGATTTATTTGTATTAGAAGATATAATCCAAGTACTCCGTAAATCAGATAACACTAATTTTATTTGTAATTCATAAAGTGTAGTATGTAGTATGCAAGCCACCAAAAGTAAATGTTTTGGTCCTGAAAGGACCTTCCTCAGCCATTGGATTGCCAGGGAAGAGAACAGAGGAATGGAGTATTTGAGATAAAATGATAAGCAGTAGTCCGCTGCTTAATAAATAATTTATCAGCTACTGTTTATACAGCAAAATCAACATTGAAAATGAAAAAAGCTTATTATGGACTGTGTAGTTTACAAAGTATTAGTGAGAAGTAATCCCTATAATACAGTACAGGTTCCAGTTTCCAAGGCTTATTATGTGCTCAAAGACATATTTACTGTGCAATGTGATACGGACATTAACACCGACATATTGATTACAAAATACTGTACCTGTTCTTAACACCCTGCAACAGATATCCAACAAGATAATAGAAGGCTTTATGAAGACTACATGTTCTTGTTTCACAACTAATTATATCATTTAAAAGGAAAAACTCCCAAGCCCATAAGGTGAACACCATTTCAATTCACTACAACATAGTGTCATTATTATGAGATGCTTTCAATTACTTTGCCTTTGCCAGCTTGACCTGTCTGACATTGCGCACGTTTAATGTTACTCTCTGCGAGTTTTCTTTTGAATTGGAGCCTAGTATAATCAAGGGCCTTCTAGATTTACACCAGCAAACATAAAATTGAAATTCTGTACTACATGATTGATGTGAAGAAGCCATTTCAAGGACTAACTAGAGCTTTACTTGCTAAAATACTATTGTTGGGCAACCTGTATCCATTCTAAGTAAGACAATCTAAGACAATAGGATTGCTAGCTTATTTTTTCCTTGCACTTTGTATTATACTACATTGTCTGCCATTCACACAGAAAAAAGAAAAGGCTGCCAACGACATGTTGTTGAAAGAAGCCACCCTGCATTAAAAGTTCAAAAAAAATTCCAGGGACAGCTCTACCGGGTTGTTAAAAAAAAAATACAGTACTGTTATGAATCTTGACAGATCTATATAAAGTATTTCAAGATGACTTCATATTCACTTTTTTGTTTTTATTTTCTTTATGTGTTTTGATCATAAGCAAAGAAATCTCAAGATGCACACTCTCTTTGCAGGAGTCCAAAAGTTATGTTGCAGCTTTGACTTTGATTAGCTGTCTTGCTTATATTTGCACTCTGATGTTTTGTTTACCTGTAACTATTGCTTTCATTATTTAAACATCTGTAGTAGCCATGGAAAATATCTTCGAACAGAAGCATATTATTGACAATCATTTGAGTTATCAAAGTATCCTTTCAACACCATGGAGAAATTTGCCAACAGCTTAATGACCAGAAAAGGACAATAGAGGTATATATATATATATATATATATATATATATATATATATATATCTATCTGTAGAGAGAGAGAACATTTTACTTAATGCATACATATTTATATATACCTGTAAATGTATATATTATGTACAAAATTCTTGTTGCTGATGATATTTAAGGAGTTTGTTGTGTCTTGAAAGTATGATTGTTGGCATTACCATGTGGATACTGTGGCTGACACTAACATGAAGAAGCAATGTCTGGAACTAGGGAACTGTGGCTCACCCTGTAATTGATAAGGGGCACTGTGGCTCAGTCTTTAAAAGGACACTTCTTCTTAATTGGGCTACTATGGCTGATTCTTTAATTCTGTACTGCAGCTGGAACTTTAGCAGGGTCATTATGGCATCATTAGAAAAACAACAACCCCAAAAAAGAATGGCCGCAGAAAAAACACTTGTATACTCAAAATATGTATCAAAAATATAGAAATTTTATTAAATAATATAATACATAGAAATACATAGTAGTTTAAAATAGAGACATGGGCCAGATGAAACAAAAGGCCCCCAACTCAAGGCGCCTTAACTAGGAACAGCTATAATGCATATCACTACACCGTATTCACACTAAATTGCCAGTTAGAGTATATAGATGAATATTCACCCAAAGAATGTTCTGGAAAAAACAACATGCATGATTAATTAAGGGAATCAACCCATATAACACCAGCTTAAAAAAAATATAACATATCATGAAATCCAAATTCAAGTCTTACAAATAACTCACAGGGTGTGGTCCCTATGCACAGTAAATATACTAAACCCAGCCAGCACTGAGAATGCAAATGTCTACAAAATCACACGTTAATCTGCTAACAAATAAAAGGTAATAGCTGTAGCCATGATGGATAGTAAATAACTGTCCCCAGAGAAAAGACAACCCCAGTGTGAAAGATCCTCAGTGCGCCAACACCACATTGGCCCACACCTGAGTCTTCTTTCATAAAAACCACACTCACCACCAGTGAGTGCTGGGTCCACAAGATAAATACAAGACAAGCTTTCTAAATTTTATATATTTATTAACCCCTAAATGGGTCGGTATTAACATCTAACACATGCAGTTCAGAACAGATATGCAGATATATGCAAGCATTAACAGTTACTAGTTACAAGATACAGTGCAATAAAATAAAATAGTTAAAATAAAAGTGAAATAGTTACTTTACCACACATGTCCTTGATGCGGTTCTGTAGTCCAACACTCACACATGCTCTGTCATGTGTGAATAACCAGTGGAGGCTTCTTAGCATGTGGCATTAATACAACAATCCAGCCTGCATGCTCTTCACAGTGGTCTGTCTGTAATATCCTGTAGTCTGTCTGTAAAAACTCTCCCACTGGCCTCTTACCTCATCTTTTATACCCTTGATGACACCACCCAGAATGAGGTCATCAACAACAGCAAGTCTGATTGATTAACGCACTCAAGTCACGAGTCTTTGTATGGAGATGATACCAAGTGAAATGATACAATGTTATCAACCATGTCTGAGCTATCAGCCCAGACTGATCAATGCATGTTTCTTTGAACACTCAGGGCTGTGTAGGAATTCAATGGAGCCTTGCTGGGATGGATACAAAGCCCCATTGTTACAATGTTGCTACTACTGCCAATATACACCTAGGCTTATAGCTGCGCACATTATGAATAAATGCAAGTAAGAAGGGAGATACTATACCCAGAGATCAAAATACAGCTTTGAGTTATAGCCATATTTAAGCGGAATCATCACACCCAGTGTTGGGGTATTCTAAAAAATACCAGATGAAACTCACCTGGGAGGGATGAGCAGCGACACATGGCACCATATGGCCCCCTGATGAACTAATCTACGTGTGCGTAGATGTGGTGCAACATGTATGAATGCGTGAGAAGTCACATGACTGCTATTGCACAGCTGATTCACGTACTATGCGTACTCCAACCTGGGAGGCACCTTCTGGCAGCACAGGGGAGTAGTATCAAGTAGGCAAGCCGCAAATTCATATAACAAACTCATTACCTATCGGACCTCATCTGGTGTATGACTATATATAAAGGCTATCACATAATCCCCAATACATACAAGGGATATATTCAAATAGTAAGAAATCGATGATTGCATACTCCACAGATAATTCATAAGTCAGAGAAGCTAATATAAAATACATACATAACCAATATTTGAAAACAAAAGTAAATCAAATAAAAATTACAAAATAAGCAAAAAAAAAATCAATAATGAGACTAAAATAAGAATATCAAAAATTAGTAAGGAAAAAAAATGAGAAATAAATAAAAATTGAAAGCAAAAAAAAATAAACATTTTTTTTTAAATATAATGCTTGAGATATGAAAATCATTAAATATGGACACAATATTTAAATATAATGTAAGGATAAGTGTAAAGTAACAATAAGATGCAAATACGCAATATAAAGTGAAAAAGTGTGGAATGCACTGCAGCTGGAACTTTAGCAGGGTCATTATGGCGTCATTAGAAAAATATATTATTATATATTAAATCCCTATCTACAGCATCCTAAGGATAGGTCATTGATGTCTGATCGGTGGTGGTCTCATACCCTACTTCTGATTCACAGGCAAGCAATGTTATGTGGTCTTTTTGCAGCTCAGTCCTAGTGAAGTGAATAGAGACGAATTGCAATACAAAGCGGAATTGCTATGAAATGTATGGTCCTGTGCTTGGAATTCAGCAAAGAGGCTACAGCACTTACCCAAATGATATGCTCTCTTCAAACTGCAGTACAGTGAGGATCCCAGGTTTCAGAAACCCTCCCAATCCTTAGGATAGGTCATCAATATTACAATATTACAAACTTATCCTCACATCGGTGATCACTGCAACAGGCTGTTCAATTCAGAACAGTCAGCTGAAGTATATCTGCAGTTGAACGTACCACTAGGGCTGAAGGTGAGTCTGGGGGGAGGGGGTCTGCTAAAGCTGACTGCTATAGCCTAACAGCATGTCATCTTTAGGGGCCACCCACTGCAGCGGCGATCGCTGCAACAGGTTGGTTAAAATAGACCAGTCAGTCATAGCCTATATACTGTATAATATTGTTGCTTGGGGGTGCTGGGGGCTGAGGGGGACTCTGGGGGTTTGGCTAAAGGTGACTGCTGTACCATATCAGCATCCCCTGCACCACATCCTTGTGTGTGCCCTGCGATCGCATGTGCCATTCAGTGACGCAGCCAACTGTTCTGCGCCAAAAATTGACCACAGGTGTCGAAGTTTCTTTTTTTTTTTCTTTAGTGGTTAGCAGTAGTTTTTTTTTTTTTTAAACACAAGGCACACACTGTCTCCTTGTGTTTCTTCTGTAATATCAGTTGTTTTAAATATATATGTGAATAAGTATTGAACACTTCACCAATTTTTGCCAAGTTGCTATTGACATGAAATTCTCACCAGATGTCACTAACAACCCATCCAATTCACACAGGCAAAAAAAAAAAAAAAATCAAACCATAGATGCCCATAAGTTAAGTTAAGTGTAACAATGAGAAATGACACCAGGAAAAGTATTGAACACAAAATAATATCAGCTGGTTCAACTGTTGGTCATAAAAATGTGTCTCACTACTAAGGTGCCACACAAGAAACATGTTATGATGGGTAAAACCAGTGAGCTGTCTCGAGACCTTCACAACCTTACTGATTGCATTGGTCAAAGAAGAATTTCTAAACTACTGAAGGTTCCAGTGAGCACTGTTGGGGCCATAATCCGGAAATAGAAAGAACATTTCACCATAAACCAGCCATGACCAGGTGCTCCCCGCAAGATTGTAGACAGAGGAGTGAAAATAATTATCAGAATAGTTGTCCAAGAGTCAAGGACCACCTGTGGAGAGCTACAGAAAGACCTGGAATCAACAGGTACAATTGTTTGAAAGAAAACAATAAGTAATGCACTCAACCTCCCTGGCCTGTATGCACACTCACCATGTAAGACTCCATTGTCAGTGGCGTAACTAAAGTCTTGTGAGCTCCGGTGCAAACTTTTGTCCGGGGCCCCCTACCTTCCTACAGCAAATTCTTGATAGTGATGGTTATGGGGCCCCAAACAGTATAATATGCTCGACAGTGGCCCCCACCCAGTATTATATACTCGACAGTGGCCCCCACCCAGTATTATATGCTCGACAGTGGCCCCCACCCAGTATTATATGCTCGACAGTGGCCCCCACTCAGTATTATATGCCCCCCTCCGCCTCAAACCCCAGAGTATAAAAATCAGAGGCCCAGCGAAGGTAATTAAAAATAACAAACATTCATACTCACCTTGCTTTACCTTTCCTTGGCATCCTCGCTCCATCCTGCCGTCTTCAGCATCTTCAGGCCCTCTTCCGACGTCGCTGCTGAGGCCTGTGATTGGGCTTCAGTGGACACGTGGGGGCGCACTGACGTCATTACGCGGCCTCACCCCATGTAACCGCTGGGGCCTAATCACAGGCCTCAGTCACATGACGGAAGAGCGCCGGAGAAAACACTGTGCCCAGGAGAGGTGAGAATATGTATTTATTTTTTTCAATCACCTCCCCTGCAATCTATTGGAAAGGGCCTGGCAATATGCCAGGTCCCCTTTCCAATAACAGTATGTATAGCAGTCGGGGAACCAGGCTTTCCCCGACTGCTATCATAGTGGACCGGGGTCCGGCCATCTCCAGCTGGCCACAGGTCCCATACCCTGCAGGGCCCGGGTACCGGTCGTACCCCCCTGTGACCACAATGTTATGCCACTGTCCATTGTGGAACAAAAAGCATGTTCAAGCACCTTTAAAGTTTGATCAACAACATATAGACAAGCCTGAGAAATACTGGGAGAATATAATCTGGTCAGATGAGACCAAAACTTAACTCTCTGGATGCCATAATACATACTATGTTTGGAGGCCAAAAGGCACTGCATATCACTACAAAAACACCAAACCGGCAGTGCAGTTTGGAGGAGTTCGGGCTGTTTTCCAGTATACGGCACTGGCAAACTTCATATAATTGAAGGAAGGATCAATGGACAAATGTATTGAGACATTCTTGATAAAAATTTGCTGCCAACTATCAGGATGATGAAGATAAAACAAGTATAGACATTTCAGCAAGACAACGATCCCAAACACTCTGCCAAGGAAACTCTCAATTGGTTTCAGAGAAAGAAAATAAAGCTGCTAGAATGGGCCAGCCAATCCCCTGACCTGAATCCAATAGAAAATCTATGGAAGGAACTAAAGTTCAAAGTTCATAGAAGGAGCCCACCAAACCTTCAGGATTTGAAGAGTGTTTGTGTGGAAGAATGGACCAAAATCACACCTCAGCAATGCTTTCGTACAAAGGATTAAATAAATTCAGTAAGCGTGTTCAATACTTTTTCCCCATGTCATTTCTTATAATTAAACACAATTTATGGACATCTATGGTTTGATTTCTTTGCCTGTGTGGATTTTACCGACATACTGTATGTCCAGTACATTTTTAGCACATTTTAGCGTATCTCATGTCACCATATGCTAGGTAGGCTCCTGTAGATGCAGCAGAAATTATGACTTTTGAAGTCTTGTGTTGCATATGGTCTTTGAAAAAAACTGAAATTAGACAATATTGGAGTACAGATGTTTTGTATAGCACTCTAATTTGTTCATTACGATGATAATGCACAATGTCAGCCCCAAAATGACCCAAGATTTGACTGTTTATATAAAATTAGACCAGTCCTCAAGCACTTTGGTATCATGTTTGCCAAAGCATACATCCCATAAAATAATTATCAGGGCTCAGGGTTTGAGCTAAGTGAATTACTGTTCACCCCAAATACAGCTTGTTCAGAGACACTGTAACTTTAAATGGCTCTAACTTCAGAACTGTGGGGGCTTTAAAACAAAACCAAGATCATGTCTGTAGTCCCCATAGATTTTTAGATATCGCTGGTTAAAGTGGAGGTGCATATACTTGCACATTTTAATCCATTTGCAGACGATTACGAATAGCTGACAGTGCAGGGAAAGGAGAAAATTCTTTGATTAGTTTCCTGTTCCTTCAGATGACCAAAGGGAAGAGAGTACCATAAACTTTTGTTCATGATATCACCCCCCCCCCATTATCAGTCACAAGCATAGTTGCCATTTAACAACTTAAATGCTGCAGTCAATGCTGACCGCAACACCTAAATCATTTTACAGAAAAAAATTATTGAAAAAAACCCCCACAATTGGTATCACCACATCTGTAACAACCCCTAAAATAAAATTAGTATGTTATTTATTCTACATGATAAACTCCATAAAATAAACGCCACATTAAAATTTAGATGCCAGAATTGAGGTTTTCTGATTTGACCTCTCAAAAACAAAAACTGATCAAAAATCGTATGTACCCACAAAATACAAGGTCACATGAAGCTAAATTGAAATAAAAAGCTATGTTACTGGTTTAAGGCTAAATGTGTTAGATAGCTAAAGTGTTAAATGCACATAAGACACCCAAGTTATGTGTCAATAATATTTATTTCAGCCATAATTAAAAATAAATAATTGCAATTTTAATGTGACTGTTAGGGGTTAAAGTGAGGATTAACTTCCTCCAATAGGCGGAAATGGCAAGATATGGCATTATAATGTATAAGCTGTGTGAGAGTAGCTCAGGGTAAACCAACAGGTTTCGGGTTTATGACAAAAGGGACACCATAATTGAGCCTCAGAATATTCCCCCATCCTAAAAGTTAGTGGGAAAGTTGTGTGGGATTTGGAGCACCCGCTGCTGGACCAAAGATACCACCTCTATGTGGATAATATCTATACCAGCATCCCACTTTTTAAGTCCCACTCTTCCAGAGCTGCTGTAGCATGTGGCACTGTGCACAAAAAACAGACAGGCCTCCCTAGGTCCCTGTTTGAGCAACCACTCAGAAGCAGGGCACAATGTAGTGAGAACATGTTGTTGGACAGGTATAAGGACAAGAGGGATGTCTTTGTACTGACCACAATTCATGGAAACAGCAGCACCCCTGTCTCTGTATGAAGTATTGATATCCCCACCCCCAAGCCTGACTGCATCCTGGCCTACAATATGTACATGGGAGGGGTTGATTTGAAGCCATATAGTGCCATATGGAAAACAAAGGTATGATACAAAAAGCTGGCTGTGCACATTGCACAAATGGCATTGTATAACTCTTACATGCTATTACAACGTGCAGGCAGGACAGGATCATTCCTTCATTTTCAAGAGGTAGTCATCAGGGCACTAATTTTTGGAAGCCAAGAAGGGGAAGGACCTAGTACTTCTGGAAGAGAGAGATCCCCGTATTGTTCCAGGGCAGCATTTCTCTGGTGAAGTCCCCCAAACTGCTAAGAAGGGGAAAACCCAAAAAAGATGCAGAGTCTGCTCCAAAAGAGGGATACAAAAGGACACCATTTACCATTGTGAAACCTGCCCCCATAAACTTGCCTCTGTATCAAGGAATTTTTCAAATTGTACCAGACATCTATGAATTATTAATTCCTTTTTTTTCTTTTTTTAACCCTTTGTGAAAATAAAAAAATTGGGGTTGAAGTAACATTTTCTAACAAAAAATGTAATTTTCCAGTTTCACAATTATGTAAATGACCTGTAGGGTCAAAACAATCACCACTATACCACTTGATAAATTCCGTGAGGGGTCTAGTTTACAAAACAGAGGCACATTTTGGGGGTTTCCAATGTTTTTCCACCTTGGGGCTCTGCAAATGAGGCATGGTGCTTGAAAACTATTCCAGCAAAATCTGTCCTCCAAAATCCCAATAGCGATCCTTCCGTTTTATACCCTACTGTGTGCCCATACATCAGTTTAAATCCACATGTGGGGCATTTCTGTAGTCGGGAGAAAATGCTAAACAACCTGGGGGTGCATTTTCTCTTTTAATCCCTTGTGGAAATACGAAAATTGGTGTTAAAGCAACATTTTATAGGAAAAAATTTCTGCAAAACACATGAAAGGTCAAAGCACTCGCTATACCCCTTCATAAATTCCTTGAGATGTGTAGTTTACAAAATGGGCTTACATTTTGGGAGTTTCCATCGTTTTGGCACCTTGGGAGTTCTGCAAATGGGACATGGTGCCAGCAAAATCTCTCCTCCAAAAGGCAATTAGCACTCCGTTTCAAGCGATGCCATTTGCCCGAACACAGGTGGGTGTACCAGCACATATGGTATATTGTTGTGACCAGGAGAAATTGTGTAACAAAATGTGAGGTGCAATTTTTCCTTTAACCCCTTGTGAAGATGTAAAATTTGGGGCAAAAGTGAACTTTTATTGTAAGAAAAAAAAAAGTCATTTTTCATTTTCACATTCTAATTGTAAAAAAATTCTTGAAACACTGGTAAGATCAAAGTACTTACTCTACTCCCTGATAAATTCCTTGAGTGAAAAACAGACAGCGCGGAGCGCTAATAGTGTAATACAGTATGGTTAAGAATAAATATGACAGATAGCTAGCAATTTGCTGTTCACCTTTTTAGGTTGTGGTAAATTCCTTGAGGGGTCTAGTTTCCAAAATGAGGTCATTTGGGGTGGGGGGGTTCCACTGTTCTAGCATTTCAGTGGCTCTGCAAATGCAACTTGGTGCCTGAAACAGGTTCCAGGAAGATTTGCCCTCCAAAGTAGCAGTTTTCATCCACATGTGGGGTTTTTCTGTATTTGGGAGACCTTGCACAAGTTGTGTGATGCAATTTCTCCCTTAACCCATTGTGAATGTGTACATTTTAGGAATAAGTGAAAGTATTATTGAAAGAAATTGAAATGTGTAAATTTCCCCTCCATTTTGTTTTGATTCCCATGAAACACCTAAAGGGTTAATAATCCTCCTATAAGCAATTTTGACTAATTAAAGGGTGCAGTTTTGAAAATGGGGTGATTTATGGGGGTACCTAATACACAGGCCTTTCACAGCCCTTTCAGAACAGAATTAGTCCCTTGAAAAAAGGGTTTTAGAAATGTTCTGGAAAATTTGCTAAATTGCTGTTTGACTTGTAAGCCTTATAATGTCCAAAAATAATTAAAGAATGTTTAAAGCTTGATACCAACACAAAGCAGAGATACGGTAAATTAGATTTATGACCTTAATTTGGGTGGTATGTGTATCTGTATGAAAAGCAGATAATGTCAAATATTGCATATTTTTCTAAATGTTCACCAAATCTCCTACTTTTTCATAATTAAACACAAAACATATTGACTTAAATTTAACACTCTCCCGAAGTACAATGTGTCATGAAAAAACAATCTCAAAATCACTTTGGTGTGTTAAAGCATTTCAAAGTTATTATCGCATAAAGTGACACATGTCAGATTTGAAAAATGGAGCTCTGTCAGGAAGTCTAAAACCGATCATCTCTATTTGTGCACCCCAACCTAGCTTTCACATTTTAGCTTTCCCTTTTTCACAAAGCTACTATTCAGGACCCTCGTAAAAGCAAAATAGTGTTTTATATTTTCCCACCACTCATTTTTCATGACTTAGCTATATTAGGTGGTTGTTTAAATGTTATATATGCAGTGACTGATTAGGATTATAAATGTATACCCGCCTCTTTAATGAGTTAAGCTGTATTAAATGCTGTGCCAGCTTCCACAACATGGTCAGTATAGTTATTTATACAGCATTTTGCAAAATATTTTAGATTTTATTTATGTTTTAAAATATATACTTTTGAATTCATGTCGCCGCCACCCTCCCATCACACTCTTTTACAGGATACCTTGGGATTATTTTTCTGATGTCTAAAATGAACACTCTTAAAGGGGGTTTTCCAAAAATATTGAAAGTTAAACACTGCTGCCATATACTATATTTACTGTGTGACCATATAATCCACATAGAATAAAAGATACTTTTTCTTAAACTATTATTTTGTCACCCCTTGTGAAAGATCCTCAGTGCGCCAACACCGCTGTGGCCCCACCTGAGTCTTCTTTCATATAATAACCACACTCACCGCCAGTGAGTGCCGGGTTCACAAGATAAATACAAGACAAGCTTTCTAAATTTTATATATTTATTAACCCCTAAATGGGTCGGTATTAACATCTAACACATGCAGTTCAGAACAGATATGCAGATGTATGCAAGCATTAACAGTTACTAGTTACAATATACAGTACAATAAAAATAAAAAGATAATAACATTGAAATAATTACTTTACCACACATCTCCTTGATGTGGCTCTATAATCCAACACTCACACATGTTCTGTCATGTGTGAATACCCAGTGGAGGCTTCTTGGCATGTGGCATTAACTCCTAGCATGTGGCATCACAGTATATTCCAGCCTGCATGCTCTCATCACAGTCTCTCAGTAATAGTCTCTTGTAGCCTGATCATAGTATTCTCTTGTAGTCTCAGCCCAATCTCCTCCCATTGCCTCTTACCTCATCTTTTATACCCTTTATGCCACCTCCCAGAATGAGGTCATCGGCGGCAGCAAGTCTGATTGAATAATGCACTCAAGTCCAGATTCTTTGCAAAGAGCTGAGACCAAGTGAAATGATACAATGTTATCAGCCATATCTGATCTATCAGTGCAGACTGGACAATGCAGGTGTTTGATCACTCAGGGCTGTGTAGGAGTACAATGGATCCCTGCTGGGATGGATACAAAGCCCTATTGTTACAATGTTGCTTCTACTGATAACATACAACTAGGATTATAGCTGCGCACCTTATGAGTAAATGGAACTAGAGAGAAATACGCTACCCAGAGACCAAAATACAGCTCTGAATTATAGCCATATTTAAGCAGAATCATCACACCTCCCCCTTTAGATGGGGCTTGCAGGAAGTAGGGGCCTACGCCCCTCTTCTGAAAGCACCTCCACCTCCAGCTTCTCAGGCTCTGGCCCCAAGGCTTCCTCACCTTCCCCCGGGGTCCCAGCAGACTCGGGCCTTGTCAGACTCCGAGGGTGGTTGAGCGGCATGCTCCTTCAATATGTCCAGACTAGGGACAGCTTGGACAGCATCTCTGAACTCTTGGCTGGAGTGAGACAAAAGAGAGGTGCATGTTACATAGCTGCTGGATCCTTCTGGCTCTCTAGTCTGACTAGGGACACTTCTAAGGCTCAGGCCCTGATCCACGTACACTTGGCTACCTCCTGCCTGTTCTGGGTCCGCTTTCTGAGTGCTGGCATCCTGTGGAGCCACACTCATGACCCCAGGTCTTTGGGATACCAGTTCAGAGACCCCATCCCGGCGGTCTCTCAGGGTCTCTCTCACACTAGCCGCTAGTTGGGAGAGTTCTAGGGGATTCTGCACCTCCCCCTTTGCTTCCAAACCTCGGGGCACCTCTGGTTCTGGCACAGGTATGTTTGGACCCTGTCCTCCCTCTCGTACGCCTGGCCCCTTTGGGCCTACACCCTGTTCCTCCTGTACTTGGGTGGGTGATGGTGATACCTTGGGCAAATGACTGAGATCATGCTTCCCCAAACCATCCTCCCACAATACATTGACAGGTAATACATTTGACATACCATCTTCTTGGATCACATCTCCAGTGCCCCATGCCATCTGCACTTGGGCCATGGGCACTCCTGGTATAGAACTGGACAGAAGAGACGTGTATGTCTCATACCGGCCGGACTCCTCCGGCTTCAAGGGAGTGAGGCTAGTCATGGCGGTCTCAGCACCGACTCCAGGTGGTGTAGGCAACGGTTCAAGGGTCGGAACGCCCTCCACCCTTGTAGCACTCTGGCTGCGGGCTAACACCGCACTACCAGCAGTCCGTCCCTCAGCTGGATCGTACATGAGATCCACATAGCCTACCTGACCACCTGGCACATGGTCAGCAGTTGGGTGCTTATCGGATACACTGGGCGAAATAGTAGAAGTCGCTTCCAGTGACTCAGAAGAGCTACCCTGTACACTTTCACAACAAGCATTGGCAATTACATTGACAGTACCTTCATTAGCAATTGTTAATTCACACCGGGCCTCAATGAGATCTGCAGTAGACATGTTAACAAGCTGGGAGGGAGACGCCCCCGCAGATGTGGGTGTGTCTACAGACAAAGTCTCATTGGCTCCTAGCACGGGGGGTGAACAAAGCATCAATAACATTTTTGCTGAGCTGGGTTGCAGGAAGCTCATTGGCATCTTCCCTGCTCTCAGCTGAAGGCAACTCATTAGCATTTACATTGACTGCCATGGGAAGTATCTCAGAGAGGGGGTTACAGGCCCTCTCTGCAGATATGACAGACACATTATCAACATTAGTCATAGACAGTTTATCACAGTAAATTGGGGTGCTCCCCACCCCATATTGGGACATCATAGGTCCTAAATCAGTTCCCAACAGTACATTAGCAGGTAAATCAGTCAATAGTCCCACAGTCCGCATTCCTTTTCCTGCACCTCAGTCCAGATACACAGATGGGCCACCTGCTGTGGCTTGGGAAGCAGGGAAGTTCTCAGGGCGTTTGGGGCACTACTCCTTGAAATGTCCTGTCTGGTTACAGGCATGGCCCTGTCGCACCTCCCCTTGGGGTTTGGGGAAGGTCACTAGGGTGCCCAGAGTTCTTGGGACAGGGGCGGGACCACCCGGGGCAAAGTTTGTCTCACCCGACCTGACAGACGGCTGTGGTGAACTCCGGCCTGGCCTCTCCTTCCAACTTGAGGGTCTGTGCAGGGTTGTTGGAGTTTGCGCTTGCTGGGAGAGCTCCATCCTTTTGAGCTCAAGCTGAAACTCCCTCTCGGCCTGTTGCTCAGCAGCCTGTAGTTCAGCAGCCTTCCTCTCTCTCTCTGCCTGTCGCTCAGCAGCCTGCCGTTCTGCGGCCTCACGATCTGCCTGTCGTTCTCGTTCTACAGCTTCCAGAAAATGGTCCAACACCTGCAGGTATGTGTTAGGGTCACTGGTGCCTACTTGCTGCAGGGCCATTTGCCAGTATGAAACCATTCCCCCTACAAGGCTGGGGTTACTGGTCTCTCCTGGTGAAGTAATCCTTGGGACCGGGCTGCTTGCTGCACTTCCTGGCCTAGCCCCAAAATCAGGACTCTGCATAGCTGTGGCTGCCTCCATTTCAGCCATACGCTCAGGATCTCCAAAAGCCTGGTTCAGCAGTTCTGGAGATCTGCTTCTGAGCCCACTAGCCATCCACTGGTATTTGCCAAATAAAAGATAGGATAGAATACAAAGAGTAAGGGAGGGGAACAGCACTGTATCAAACTTTCACTGTATCTTAATGCTTGCTTTAATACCGAGCTTGTCTCATAGAATTACCATAATCCCCAGCATGTGAGTGATAAAGGTCACCAACACACGCTGTTTATTCTAAGATCCCACTGCTGCCACCAATGTGAAAGATCCTCAGTGCGCCAACACCGCTGTGGCCCCACCTGAGTCTTCTTTCATATAAAAACCACACTCACCGCCAGTGAGTGCCGGGTCCACAAGATAAATACAAGACAAGCTTTCTAAATTTTATATATTTATTAACCCCTAAATGGGTCGGTATTAACATCTAACACATGCAGTTCAGAACAGATATGCAGATGTATGCAAGCATTAACAGTTACTAGTTACAATATACAGTACAATAAAAATAAAAAGGGAATAACATTGAAATAATTACTTTACCACGCATCTCCTTAATGTGGCTCTATAATCCAACACTCACACATGCTCTGTCATGTGTGAATAACCAGTGGAGGCTATTAGCAGCAGCATGCCTGCCTGCATGCTCTCACAGTCTCTCAGTAATAGTCTCTTGTAGCCTGATCATAGTATTCTCTTGTAGTCTCAGCCCAATCTCCTCCCATTGCCTCTTACCTCATCTTTTATACCCTTTATGCCACCTCCCAGAATGAGGTCATCGGCGGCAGCAAGTCTGATTGAATAATGCACTCAAGTCCAGATTCTTTGCAAAGAGCTGAGACCAAGTGAAATGATACAATGTTATCAGCCATATCTGATCTATCAGTGCAGACTGGACAATGCAGGTGTTTGTTTGATCACTCAGGGCTGTGTAGGAGTACAATGGATCCCTGCTGGGATGGATACAAAGCCCTATTGTTACAATGTTGCTTCTACTGATAACATACAACTAGGATTATAGCTGCGCACCTTATGAGTAAATTGAACTAGAGAAAAATACGCTACCCAGAGACCAAAATACAGCTCTGAATTATAGCCATATTTAAGCAGAATCATCACACCCCTTTTTCAGACATGACTTATGATGTATTTCCTTTTAATTCAACTAATGATTTTCATTGGGAATTGTTTACTCTTAAAAATTTGCTGCATTTATGAGGCGTGGCTAGCCGGCAAGTGGAGAAGATCTATACTGAGACAGCTCCAACTATAGCCACATCTTTTTTTCAAAAATTCTTGAGACAAATGGCTATAACCATCCTTACACACTCCAGGATTATCCCCCGAGCACAAGTGCCCCTTATAGGGGTGTTTTGACTGTTTCCCGAACAACCTGAAATGGTTGTTGAAACACAACTCTGCTCCTGTGGTGATAATGACATGAGGTTATGGCCATTTTTCTCGCTTATACCTGCTCGAAGCCCACGGACTTATGCAACAGATGCAAAAATACCACCTGATCTCCCTGCTCTAGCCCTCAGGGTCAGGCTATGGGGGTGTGCAAGAAATCAAGAGGCTACCAGTGAAGTTCACAGTGTCTAAATCGGAGGCTGCAAGACCATTATTGAGCCTCTACAACACCTCCTGGAACCAGATCCACTAGCACACGTGGAACCTCTGTAACTACACCAGACTGCACAATTGTATTTGAGGTGTGTTTTGCTATCCCTGTGCAGTCTGAGGATCGCAGGACTGCCAGTCCAAACCTGTTCATGAAGTAGCTACCTACCCTCTATAACTGTAGATACTGTATATAGTAATAGGATCCAGTAGTCCTGTACCTTAAATAGTGCTTCCTTCAAGCAATTATCTGGTAACCACAATTTCTACTACCATTACTACTAAACTTCCTCTAAATTCCTAAAGTGCCTATACTTGCTATCTTCCAAGTGGAATACAATACTAATAAAGAATATACAACCTACTGTACCTCAGACAGTCTATTAGTTGAGTACAGACTATTATACCTATTTCTAGCCAGCAAGATTTGTTTGTATATCTACTTAATGCCCACTGGTATATTCTACATTCAATGCTGTCAATTTCTGTGTTATAATGGATCTCAGATTCTCAAAAGAGGTCAACCAAGACATCCATGTCTTATATAAATAAGGCTACTATATCTCAAAACTTAACCACAGATTCCTCTCCTACAAACCAAATTGAATGCTCCCCTACCCAAAGTCCTGCCAAGCAAAAATGTAAGTGGGACACTACTCTGGACTTTATACCTAACAACCAACTTGCTTCCTTACCATTTCTGGCAAAATTAGGGCTCAAATTATCCAATCCATTCCGGTCAAAGATCAAGCAGCTTCTGAATCTTTCATGAAAGAAATTATGCTGGCAAATCATAGCTCCATTCAAAAAGATATTACACAAGCTATTACCAACATTTCTGTCTCTGTAGACTTGCTTGGTGAAAGAGTGTCACCCATGGTGAACATAAAATGGACAAATTTTCCAAAGTTCATAACTCATTGGTGGATGCCCACAATAAATTAGTTAGAGGGCTCAACATCCCCTACAAAACATCCATGCTCTGGCGGAATATTAAGAATTCTAACACAATCATAATATGTCTTAAAGAGACACATATTAAAAAGAACAATCCTCTCCATATCTCCCACAAAGCCTATTCCAACATATATTTTTCCTGTATGGACAGTGAAAAAGCTGGTGTATTAATAGCCATTAAACACTCTATTGCTTTCCAATTACAAGAAGTTTTTTCTGATAATAAGGGCAGGTTTCTGATCCTTCTGTGTACTACTAATAACACCACCTTCACTATTGTTAACGTCTATTCTTCTAATTCTTATCAGATATCTTTTTCAATGAAAAAGAAAAGAATAAAAAGTCTGGCAAACTATTAATTTGCAGAGATCTTAATATAGTACATGATGCATCTGTTGTCTGCACATCTCAGGGCTCCAGATCTCCCCCTCAATTGTATTCCTGGCTTACTCACAAAAACCTTCACGATGTTTGGTGCTGCTTCCACGACAATGAGAGAGATTACATTTATTTCTCAGCAATCTACAAAAATGGCTTCTAGCTGTTGCAAAATTGGAAACATTACCTGGTCCGATCATTCACCCATATTTTTGACCTTATACTTCCCCTAATTCCCATCTAACACCTATATGTGGGGAAACACCACTCATACATTGTCTTACCCTCAAGTGCAAACTTTTATGACCTCTCACCTTAAATAATTTTTCAACGTTAATGGGTCACAGTGAAAGACACCTTTTCTTTATGGAACACTCATAAGGCTTATGCGAGAGGCCTATTAATAGAACAATCTACTAAACTAAAAAAGCAATGCCTCAATTCTATGCAAATGCTTCTAAACAATATTTCTACCTTGGAGAGCCAACATAAAGCCAACCCTTCCCTGCTTTCCTAACATACTTACGTAATGTTCGTATATAGCCCTGAAAACCTTGCTTATAGTCTCGATAAACATATCAAGTATCTGAAGCTAACTCATTATAGCTCCTATAATAAAACCAGTAAAATTATGGCCAAGTGGGTTAAGGCAAACCAAGCTAAAGTCTGAATTCCTCATATACTTTCCTCATATATAGGATCAAAACTTCTCCACCCTCAAACCATTGCTGACAAATTCAGTAAATATTATGACAGATTATACAACTCGAAATCTGATATCTCCACCCCACGCCCTCCATCTACCACAGTATCCAACTTCCTTAACTCTGTAAACCTCCTGCCTTTATTGCCAGACTAGGTTAAGACACTAAATGTCTCTTTTTTCTTAGATGTTCCTCCACTGCATGGGATACAACCGACGGTCACATGACATGCTCTAGTGACTGGGAAGGCGTGTCTGCTTGTAAAAAGGTCCGTACACGATGAAAAGTTGTATTCCGTGCAGTGGAGGAACATGGAGAGATTAGAGAGGAAAACAAAGCCCTAAAACTGAGATGAAATAGTATCATATAATCCGCTATATAAACTGGTGAGCTACGTTACTACCACACATGTACCTGGACTCTCTGGAGTAATCTACAGTCTATAAGTGGTTTGCACACTTGATAAAGGGGTATTAGGCACCCCAAAATGCATCATGTATTTTTATCTGTCTACTTTGGAATAAAAAGAAATTGGTTATTTAGTAGCCCTGGATCTGCGCAGTCCTTTAATTGGTCCCCTGTGTTGTTTTTGTTATCTTCTGCGCACCTGTAAACAGGTGCTCATAGGTTCCTGCTGCAATCCTGCACTTTGATTGTGATCCGTCTACTGCACTCTCTGTACGTTGTGACATTCACAACTCCACAAGGTGAGGAGCCATTACTACTTCTATGTTCTCGTTATATTATAAGTAGTAATGCACGATGTACCGCTCGGGGCTTCTATTTTTTGTCTTTCCACTTCTATTTTCACAGGACGCTGAAACTGCACAAGTGTTATGATATAAGTCTCTATAGGTTACATGCCAATTTGCAACTCAGAACTGATAACGGTCTTGATTTCACAGGGGCTGAAGTGTTGAGAGGTTTGATAATGGACCCAGTGGAATACAGAGCAGTCATCAAGTTCCTTTACTTGAAAGGCTGCACACCAAAGGAGACATTCGATGAGATGAAAGAAGTTTATGGTGATGATTCCCCATCATATGATGTAGTCAAAAACTGGCATCGTCAATTCAAATGTGGTCAGACTTCGGTGGAAACAGCTCCAGTTCTAGGGCAACCCCACTCTGCTATTGATGAACACACCATCCAGCAAGTAGAGGTCACCATTTTGGAAAATCGCCGCGTAGCCATTCGCCACCTAGCCCAAAATGTCAAGATTAGTGTGCGGTCCATGGAAAAAAATTGTCCAAGACCATCTTCACATGCATAAGGTATCCGCTTGCTGGGTTTCCTGGCTGCTCACACCTTTCCAGAAGCAGGAACAAGTCGAATGCTCTCAGGCTTTATTGACAATGTGCCATGAAAACCAGGAGGACTTTTTTAACAGACTGATCACACAGGATGAAAGCTGGATCCATCACTATGATCCTGAGACTAAAGTCCAGTCTATGCAATGGAAGCATCATGACTCACCGTCTCCAGAGAAGGCACATGCCCAACCCTCGGCAGGCAAGGTCATGCTCACAGTATTTTAGGACCAGCACGGAGTAGTACTGATTGATTTCCTAGCAAAAGGTACCATGATCACTGGGGCATACTATGCTTCACTGCTGCGGAAATTGCGGGAGGCCATCAAAACCAAGAGATGTGGCATGCTCACCAAAGGTGTCCGCCTTCTACAAGACAATGCACCAGTTCACAAATCACATGTTGCCCAAATGGAAGAATGCTCCTGTGGCTTTGAAATTCTACCGCATCCCTCTTATTCACCCGACCCCACACCATCGGACTTCCACCTCTTTCCAACAATGAAGTTATTTTTGAAGGGCAAGCATTTTCCAGATGATGAGACTTCTGATATCCGAAGTCACAGCGTGGCTTTTGGAGCAACCTGTCGACTTTTACAAGCGAAGTGTTTACAGTTGCTTAAAGAGATGGGAGAAGTGTGTGCCCCTTGGTGGCACCTATTTAGAGAAGGACTAATAACTGTGCCAAGTTTCATTGCTCTCAGTCCACAGGAAGTGGGTCAGGGGAAATCTTTAATGAATGCCCCTCGTAAGTGTAGGTCAGAGGATATTCAAATAAGCATAAAATCATTTGACAGAAGGGCTCTTGTTAGAAAGCCATTTCAGGGGCATAAGCAGTATCGCTGCTTGTACTAACTGTGTATGGTGGTTGTGTTTAGTGGAGGTCCATGATGAGTTAGGGAGCCATCAGGGGTGCACCGCTAATGAGGCGAAGTGAGGCGGCCGCCTCAGACGGCATTGTCTGTCACTGTCTCGGGGGCGGCATTTTTACTTTCTATTCACTGTAAACCAGCCCAGGTCCTGGGCTGGTTTACGAGATCTCTGAATCTCAGCGCAGGCGGTGATACAATGACGTCATCATGCCTCCTACGCTGAGACGCGGACGCGGGTGAAGAAGAGGAGGTGGCGGCTCCATCAAGGAATCACAGGTAGGTGCGGAGAACTTTTTTTTATATATATACTGTAAATAGGCCGTTACCTACTGTAATAACCCCAGCAGGTAATGGCCTATTTACTTATCGATCCCTGCGACTGCTGAGGCCGCCCCTGCATCTCCTTCTGCTACCGGACGCAGAAGGGGGAATCAGAAGCAGCTGTGAGCGGCAGTGGGGATTGGTAAGTGAGGCCAAATACTACTATTATTATACTCCGGGGTCTGAAAAGACCCTGGAATATAATAATCGGAGACCCAGGGGAGATGATAAACATAAAAACCAATGTTACTCACCTCTCCAGCAATCCGAGCTACTCCCAGCCGGCTTCGGCCTTTTTTGGTGACGTCCCATGCATCTCATGAGCCAGGCCGACGTCATTATGTGGTGATGCCGGTCTGTGCGACATTGAAGAGGGCCGAAAGCAGGGAGTAAACCGGAGCCCACGTAAGTAAAACTGTTTTTTATGTTTGTCAGCAACTGGGTCTCCAATCATTATACTCTGGGGTCTGAAAAGACCCCAGAGCATAATAATAGTTCATGGGTGGGCCACTATGGAGTATAATACTGTGTGCAGGGGCCACTATGGAGTATAATACCGAGTGCAGGGGCCACTATGGAGCATAATACCAATTGCAGAGGCCACTATGGAGTATAATACCAAGTGCAGAGCCCACTATGGAGCATAATACCGAGTTCAGGGGCCACTATGGAGCAGAATACCGTGTGCAGGGGCCGCTGCGGGGCATAATACCGAGTGCAGGGGCCGCTGAAGGGCATAATACCATGTGCAGGGGCTTCTGCGGGGCATAATACCGTGTGTAGGGGCCACTACAGGGCATAATTCCATGTGCAGGGGCCACTGCAGGGCATAATACTATGTAATACTGTGTGCAGGGGCTGCCGTGGACCATAATACCGTGTAATACTGTATTAAAAAAAACACCTACTCACCTGTCCCTTGTGCTCCGATGTCTCCCACCGCAGTCTGGTTCTGCTGCTCTGGTGTTTTCTTCTGGCTGAAGTCCCCACCGCACATGACCGCTGAGGTCGCTGACACGGGACATCACAGTGCTGTGGGGAAGAAAACACCAGAGAAGCAGGACTGGAACATGCTGGGAGACACCGGAGAACCTTCCCCAGCCTTATATTAAAAAAGTGGTTATCCTGGACAACCCCTGTAAGGTGGCACTTGGGCTTTATTAAAGGGTCTTTCCAGCTCATTTTTATTGATGTTCTATCCTTAGGACAGATTATCAATAAGAGATCAGTGGACCCCCCCCCCCGATCAGCTGTATGAAGGGGCTATGGCGCCTGTTTATATCATACGCTGTCTGTTTATAGTGACCATGTGATGTCATTACAGCCTTGTCACATGGACGTGTATAGGACAAGGCTGTAGTTACATTACATGGCCGCTATGAGATGAATGACACTATGTAAACAGAGAAGCGATCATGGGGCTTACACAGGTACCACGGTTCATTCAAACATCTGATCAGTGGGGGTCCTTGGTTTTTGAACCCCACTGATTAGTTTATTAATGACCTGGAAAACCTTTTAATTAGTTAACACCTGGGACATTATTAATAAGGGGCACTATTTATACAGGGTACACACGGACACTATTAATATAAATATGCACTTGGGAGTATTATTCATTATGGGAGGGTTATATCATATATTTTATAATTGGGGGTAGCAGCAGGATGGGTGTGCAGGTAAGGACAATGAGGGTCAGGTGCCTGGAAAAGTGAGGAGCCAAAGATGTCTGTGTTGTAAACTTTACAGAGACAAGTCACAGCTGGAAGAAGTGGTCATGGCGGTCCAGAGGGAAGAGAAGGGAAATGTGAAGGATTAGTCAGAGACGTCACAAAATATTACTGCCCTGTATTCACCTAAATGATAGAGGATAAATACCTGATTGATGGGGGTCTGACTGCTGAGACTCCCACTGGGCCTGAAATTTTTTTTTTTTTTCCCCACTGGGTGGGAATACAGCCTGACCGCAGCCAGGCTGAATATAAGCATGTCGCTTGGAGGATGGACGAACCCACGTGGCTCTCATTCAACTTCGATGGGAGTGCCAAAGATAGCCGAAGTACAGTACTCAGCTATCTGCGGCTCTATTAAAGAGAATGGGGGCTACGTGGGCTCGTCCATCCACCAAGTAAAAGTTGTGTGAAGTTATTGTCATTGTTAATGCTGTGTTGTTGATCTGATACTGAAGTAATGCAGTAAGAAGAATTCTTAAAAACTGTTTCATAAGTTTGTGTATGTTTATTGTATGACAATAACAGTGTGTGACACTAACAGCATGTAAACGCAATTTTATATATTTTTTTTTTTTTTTGGGGGGGGTGCCTTTCAATAGTTCGCCTCAGGTAGCAAAGAGGCTAGGTTCACCACTGAGAGTCATAATAATACTGAGACAGGGTTGAGTATGATGAACATAAGACAGATTTTATTGATCTTATCTTGTATTTGAGTCCAGAAATATTGGAGTGATGAACAGTACCAAAATGTTTAGCCTGGTGAACCTTGGCTTTGCCCACATCTCCAGCATATGTCAGAAGGAGTTAGACCCACATCTCATAATGTTACCACCTGGCCATAAGTAGGAATTCTCTTTAATTTTTATACATTTCAAGAAACCATGAGAGTGGGATTGGATCCTACTTTTCTCAAGAAGCTTAAGTTAAGATCTCTCTTCCAAGCACCAATGTATGTAGATTTGACCTGGAGTTGCAGTGAGAGAATTTTAGAGTACAATATGGATATTAAGTCTCTCTTGACTCAAGTTTGTACCATAAGCTTCTCTAGCCAGGTAAAATTAGATGGTATAGAGAAGTTGTTTTGATAAGTTCCATATTTGGTCATTAACTCAGATGTTTGTAGGAAGTGGGGAGTGGGGGGGGGAATAGAGTGTCGTGGAAGTATCGTAAGAAGAGATCTCTCATTTTCTACTGTAATGTGTAGTTCTCTGAGTGTCAAGGAAGAGAGTAAGGACCACACAGGAGGGACTTCTGTCAGAGCGCCTAAATAATTATGGGATTAGGTTAGCAGGAAGTGAAGGGGATGGGTGAGATAGTAGAGATTGATTTTTGTCAGTATATCCTCAGAAGATTTTAATGAGGCCCTTTAAAACAGGGTTGCTAGTTTCACAACGAGGGTTTAAGCCCCATAGCTGGGCAAGGGGTCCAGGAGGAAGAAAGTGCTTCAACAGCAAAGCTCCTAAATTAGAGCCGATGATAAAAAATTTACATCCAGTATTTCATATGGATAGCCTGATAGTAAGTGAGTGCATTAGGGAGGCCAAAGTCACCTTTGGACTTGCTAGGTCTCAGTCTTCCATAAGGGATTCTGGACTTCTTGCTGTTCCATAGGAAGGTAGTGAAAAGGGTTCTAATCTGTAGTAAGTAAAGCAGTTGGGAAAAATGAAGGTTTTAAGTAAGTTTTTTCTACCTATGCATGAGACATATGGGAGGGAGAGGGAAAGCAGTTGTGATTTAATTTTGAAAAGGGTAGGTAGGTAATTGACCATGAATAGACTGGGATCATTAGCGAGGCAGATACCAAGGTAGGTGATCTGCTGATTTGAAAGGATAGGAGTCTCGGAGTTGTGTCGCATGACTTAGTGGCAAAGAGATATTTAGGGATTCGAATTTTGTATAATTAATTTTAAAGTTAGACAGTGTGCCAAACTGGTTCAGGAGGCCTAGTAGTAGGGGGGAAGCTTCTAGAGGGTCAGATAATAATACTAGTTCGTCTGCAAAAGCAGCATTGAGATGAACTGTGGATCCGACCTTTAAACTGTTTATTTGAGGGCGGTCTCTCGGGCTTGAAGTAGGATCTCCATAACTAAAATAAAAATAGTAGGGAAAAGTGTGCATCCCTGCCTGGTGCCATCTGAAAATGAAGAAAGTGTCTGATAAAAGACCATTTACCCTGATTCTGGCACCAGGATGGGCATATAATGACATTATTGCCATGAGGAAACCATCAGGGATACCAAACCTCCTGAGATAATGCCCCATGTAATCCCAGCTTACCCTATCAAATGCCTTCTCTGCATCAGTATGAGAAGGACAAGAGGGATCTTTTTTGATTTGGCAAAATGAATAGCATAGAGCACTCTGGTACAGTTGTGGTTTCCCTCTCTGCCAGGTACAAACCCACATTGATCTGAATGGATTAAAATGGAAAGAAAAGCTTTACACCATTCAGCCAGAAGGTTTGCCCAGATTTTTAGATCTATTTTAAGTAGAGATATGGGCCTGTAACTTTCACATCTTTCTGGGTCTTTTCCCTCTTTCGGAATGATAGAAATGGTGGCTACAGCCTGAGAGGGAGGTTTTTCTCTTAGTCGAATAGTCTTGCACCATCGTGTCATCTGGGGTAAGAGAATATGATACAGTTTCTTGTAATATAGTGCAGGAAGGTCATCTGGGTCTGGGCTCTTAACTAAGGGGAGAGAGCATACTATCTGTTGGATTTCCTGCAAAATGACAGTTTCTGCTTTTGAGGGAGACAAATGGGGTAAGTGCAGCTGTGAAATGCAGTAGCAATATGTTTGGTGTTGTAAACCCTAGTCCCATCTTTGGCAGTTTTGATGAAGGATACATCTAGTTTTTTTTTCAGATAAGATGTGTCATAAGTTTGTTTTCTTTGTCCCCATCGGCATAATACTTTTGGCTAATCGAACATTAAAGAGATCTTATAATTTTTGTCTGAGGATACTCAGTTTCTGTTCTGTACTAATTAACAGGGATTTTTTGTGGATATTTTCTAAAGTTGTTATTTGGGCTAATAAGGAGTTTAGTTATGCCTGGTGCTGTTTCTTGTGGTGTGCACTAATGGAGATCAAAATTCCCATAATTAAGGATTTATGGACTTCCCAGTTTATGGTATGTGAAGTATCAGAGGGGTTGTTGTCTTGGAAGAAGGAATCTAGGTGATGGTACAGGGAGGAAATTGCTTCTGGATTGAATAGTATGGTCACATTAAGTCTGCAGGTTCTAGACTTGAGAAACAGACAAACTGGGGAGTGATCAGAAACAGTAAACAATCCCAAGTCCACTCTTTTTACCATGTCCAGGTGGTTATTATATATAAAATCATAGTCCATTCTTTGAAAAATGTTGTGCACAGAGGAGAAATGGAAGTAGTCTCTAGAGTCAGTTTGTAAGAGTCTCCAAGTGTCCACTAGGTGGGAATTATGTGGAGATGTGGGTATGCCTCCAAGTGCTCTCTGTCATAATGCAGAGGTACCAGTAGAGGTATCTAAGCATGGGTTTCAGGCCATAATGACATTACCTCCCACTATCCTGATCCCATCAGCAAAGTCATTAAATTAAGAAAGAATGTCTTTTAAACACAGGGCTTGGTGAGTTTTGGGGGCATATAGACTAGCCAGGGAGACTACCCTATTACCAATTTTACCTTTAACAAATAGGAATCAACCCACAGGGTTCGAGCATGTGAGAATGTGTTCAAAGGGAATAGATGTATTTATTGCTACACTCATACCCTGGTGACCGATCTGCAAGAACTGTGGAGCCAATATTTAAAAAGAGAGGTTGGGAGTTTTGGCATATTGTGCTCTTTAAGATGGGTCTCTTGAAAGAAACATATATCAGTTTTGCACCTGTGGAGTAAGGTAAGGACTTTCAGACCTCTAGCGTTAAATGAAATCACTTTAATAGTCACCATGGTTATATGGGCATAGCTTTAGTTGGATGAGTGTGACAACACCATGGATCATTGGAGCCAACTATAACTATTATAAGCAGCGTATGTAACATTTGCCAAAAAACAATACGACAGAATAGGCCCGAAGTCTCAGGTGATGGCAGATACCAAAGATATGTAGGGGATGTTGGATCCTTCTCTCTTTTCCTTTTGTTTTCTACCCACAACATATAATTTTTTTTTCTCTCTTTATTTAGTTTAGACCCATTAACCATGCCCCCACACGTGAGGGGGCATGGCTACCACCCGTTTTTGTCCCATTTTTTTTATTTTTGTAAAGTATATATGTCATGCTACCCATGCTATGTTTTTATGCACACTTGAAAAAGGGCTTGTCCCGAAACGCGTCATGTGTTTTATTCAATTGTATTAAAGACTACATTTACTCTGGACCAGCGCTCATCTGCCTCCTCTTTTCTACCTGCATCTGGATTCTTCCACACGTGCTTCACATCACGGTTCCGAGGCTCGCAGCTGCTTTGCAAGGTCCCAATGAAGATTATTTGATTCTACATGCCTACTAAGTTGTTGTGAGCTGATCACAACCCACCAAGGTGAGCAATTTGTATCAGTGTTCTGATATCTATCATCCTTTGGTTTTACACTATTAGCACTCTGCGCTGTTTTTTTCCATTTCTTTCTACACATGTAGGGGAGGGGGGATATATGTGGAATCTGATCGAAGGCCACGGGTCCCATAAGTGATAGAGGCTCAAATGAAAATATATTTGGAGGTAATGAATGCAATGAAGCACCAGATTACAAGTAAATAAATGCACTTTAAACAACATGGTATAACTTTAAAATGTAACTATGCAACATGGTTTTTAGGGAACATCTATACTTACAAAGTCACGTACAGAGAAGGAGTATGGCAAAGATATTTAGCACAAGGTAGAGTCTCTGCTGCTTAGAGGATTTTGGAGACCACCGTTCCAGTTTCAGTAACGATAGGAGATCCAGATGTTGGTCTGTTATGGGAAGCCATGATGGAACGTCTAATGGTGGGATGTCCAAGATGTCCCAGGCTTGTTGGAGGTCCTCTGGTGTTCTTATGATGCATCTCCAGCCGTCCTCCTAAAAGGTAATCTTGAAGGGAAAAAGCCAGCGGTATGCAGTTTTGGACGAGTGAAGATTGTCTGTCAATAACTAAAGGGCTTGGCATTTATAAAGTGTGGTAGGCAAAAATTATAAGTTTCTCTCCTTTAAGCGATATATCCTTCTTTTCTCTGGCAGCTTTGAGTATGTCAGTAGTGTCTCTGTAACTAAGTAAGCCACACATTATATCTTGGGTAGATTCCTCAAGATGAGGGATAGGCCTCAGAAATCTTTGAACACCCTTCACAATAATGGACTTGACCTGCTCCTTACCCAGAAGCTCAGTGAACAGGCGGGTCTGCGTCTTAGATAAAGCATCATGTACTATGGATTCGGGCAGTATTTTAAACCAAATGTTTTTACTGCGACTCCAGTTCTCTTGTTCTTCTATCATGGCCATTGCTGTATTTATGGCTTTAAGCTGTACTGCATTACTGTACTGGAGTACCGTGTTAAATGTAATTATAGCGTACTGATGCGACTCCAAAGTTTCCACACTGATACCCAGGTACATTCGATCTGATTTAATGTCCCCCAAGTCTCTCAGTACAGGGGTTAGAGCTTGAGAAAAAGTTTTATGCAGGAAGGAGCGTGATAATGGGGTGCAGTCTAAGGCACCTGCACTGTCTGAAGATTCAGGAAGGCTATCAGTCTCTGATTCCTCATTTTGTTCTGAGTCAGGTTGTTGTTCCTGCGTCATCTTGCATGCCCTTGCAGGAGATAAAACCGGTTTCTTTTGGAGAAATTTCTCCAGGTCTTTTATTTGATTTGACCATGTTGTGTAATCTGTAAACCACAAAGAGTAGCTAATGGAACCTGTATAACTGGAGCTCACCACATTTTGTTATGTGTCAGGCTCAACCCCCAATAACAAAAATTTTTATTAGGGATGTATTATACCCCCTTCAGACTGTCCCATGTATATCCTACAGTAAGCCCTCTATGTTGGAGAGGTCATATGGTTTCTGGATCACTTCTACATCTATTTTGGAGATGTCCTTATGACACCAAGTTTTAACTCTGAAATAAAAAAAAATTTTTTATTTAACTATTTCCCCCCTAAAACCTTTCATAAACCCCAGCCATATTTTCCTTTAAATCCATGTTGCTAAAGGCAGATTAAGAGGTTTAATCCATTAATAGCTTGCTTAGCCATTTATGTCAATTAAATGTGTCTTATATAATAAGTTTCTGCAATCAATTTCAAGTGACATTGAATTATATACACTGTGTAAGTCAATATACTACAACAGTGAAAAGTTCAGAGTGTGCATGAAAGATTTCCACAGCATTGATTTACAGTTAAAATGTTATTACAGTACATTATTGGAATTCAAGGGAAGTTTGGAATTGGGAATAAAATTGTCATTCCAATTATAAAGGCAGAATCTATAAGGAATGTATGGAAACTTCAATACAAGTCCCTGACAGTCATTTTCATTCCTTAACTAGTTTAGGACCACCCATTGGTTATATATACATATATACTGTATGTATGCCCTTGCAAGGTTAGACTGCTGCACAAAATAGTGAAGCTGTAACATAGGGATGCCAGCTGCTACTACTGTTGGAGCTCCCATAGGGAAGGAAGGTATGGTTTACTAGTGTTCCTTCTTACCTGATCTCTGTGTACACAGTGCTCAATGAGCTCTGTGTGCACAGCTATGAGAGCCTCCATGATTGATTCCACTCTGACCCAGCAGTCACATGACCGCTAGGAGATGGGAACTGTGTGAGCTGCTTGGTCCTAGGGGACCCAGATCAGTTCTACAATATAAGAGGCTGCATTCCTCCTGTAATAGGTCTAATGTATTAGCCACAGCTATAGGAAAAATCAGCACGAAAAAAAGAAAGTTATGACCTTATGGGGGGCACAATGTGTAAAAATAAATAAATACTAATACAAAAAAAAAAGCCACTACCTCGCCCACGTCACAGTTTCTAGACCCATCCATCAAATATATATATATATATATATATATATATATATATATATACACAAACACACATATACACTAGTTTTTTAAAATTTTTTAAGACACTTTGTTCTATTACAAAAAACATGAAAACTGTGAAAAACAGAACCATTTCCCCTCTTTTTTGTTTACATTTTCTCGGCTATTGAAACAAAGAAAAAACATGGAAAAATAAAAATAAAATAAAAATAAAGTCCTATTTATCATTAAAAAATGGCAAAAATTAATTGAATAACCCAAAGGAAAAAAATGTTATAGCAATCACAACAAAAAAAAAAAAAAAAAAAAAAAAACAAAAAAAAACAATTAACACCAACACACCAAACAAAAAAAAAAAAAAAAAAAAGAACACCCCCCCCCCCCCCCAAAAAAAAAAAAAAAAAACACACACCCCCCCACACACCAAAAAAAAAAAAAAAAAAGAAACAAACTAAATAATAAAATTTTTTTTTTTTTTTTTTTTTTTTTTTTTTTTTTTTTTTTTAACCCCCCCCTTCCTCTTTTTTTGTTCCACCAAAACACACAGAGAGAAGAAAAAAAAAAAAAAAGAAAAAAGGGAGGGGGGAAAGAATAAATAAAATATACTTTTTTTTTTATTTAAGAGGGACCCACCTCTTCTTATATTTTATATTTTTCCCCTCTCCCCCCCCCGCGCTTGGGCCCGAGGCCCCCCGGCATTTAGGGCAAATTTTTTTTTTTTAATTCAGGGGGGCCGGCCCCCGTGGGGGCGGGCCGGGGGGGGGGGAGATGTGAGCAGAGCTGCTGAAACAGACATGTTATGTCTGGGGGAGTCTAAGAGCCACTTGTTCCTCTTTACTTCACAGTATATAGTTAGGTATGTGTTACCCCCTATATACTCACAGGACCTAGCTAGTAACCGTAGTTAGGGATCCATATATATATATATAGTTCAGGGCAGTGATAGGTTAGGCTTCCGAAGGCCAACTAGCTAGTTAGAGGCCCGGTGGCACTAGTAGTTTAGCTGGCAGGTTAAGGACTCAGTGTTAGGGTAGTCAGGCCTGCATCTACTGCCGTCACCGTCGCCCTGTTTGCTGCCTGTGAAGAATCTCACCATCATCATCATCTCCTGATCGGCTGTCTGTCATCTCCTGGAAGAATCCGAGGATCCACAGTCATCCACAGGGGCCCCTGCATCTCTTCTGTTGCCTGGAGGTATTGTGCACTGGACTCTTGCTATATATTTATATATATACCCGGGTATATAACCTAAGACGGTTGAGGACTTGCTGGTTGTTGTAGTATTGCTGTGTTCTGAGTATATTTTATGTATGTATTATTACCCTGTTGATACTTATAAAGCTACTGTTATAACCTTATGTGGTATCTGTATGTATTCTTCAGACTGTGAGATTAGTACAGTGATCCTTGTTAAGGCTACTAACTGTACTTCATGGGTAAGTCCCAGGAAGAGATCCTCCCTGTAATACAGAGGCTCTATCCTGGGTGGAGGCACTGATATATTTCATATATGTTCCCACTCTTCCCTTCAGCGAAGGCTTCAGGTCCCATTATACACACAGGTCAGCGCCAGAGTCTGTTGCGGGAGGGATAATACTCATACCCCCCCCCCCAAATAGGGCTACATTTGGAGGCACTGCTGAGATTTAGAAGTGGGAATAGTCATTGATATGGAGAAGCGATATAGCTCAGAGGGGAACCTCCCACTAGCTACTACATGGGATTACCGACCTCCTGTTCCTCCCCTGGTTCAGGTAAAGGAAGAACCCCGCTCAGCCAGTTACCCCCCCAGTATGGCCGTCGCTAGCAGTTCCTCTAGTGACAGTGCTATTAGCACTTTAGCCAGGCTGACTGAAATGTTAGCTCAGGGCCTGCAGGCCACTCACTACAAGAAACTAAAAGTATTCTCTGGTAATGTCCCAGTACCACAAGGGGAGGAAAACTTTGAGATATGGAAAGAACATACTCTCCAATGCCTGAAGGAATGGTCTTGCTCTGAAGAAGGCAAGCGGCAGCGTATCAGTGAAAGTTTGCGGTCTCCTGCTGCAGAATTGATCCGCTTGTACAGAGACTCTCATGAAGGAGTGAGTGCATTGGACTATATACAAGTACTGTCTGATCACTTTGAGCCATACTATGACCTTGCCCAGATGGTTGCTGATTACCGAATGGTTCGTCAAAAAGAAGGGGAAAATGTCTCTACTTTTATTAACCGTTTACAGCTACTTCTTTCACGTCTGGTGTACCACGCAGCTATATCTACTTCAGAGGTAGACGCTCTGAGAACCAGTCAGTTGGTGAGAGGGTTACAACCTCATCATCCTCTTGCTCAAGTACTCAAGGTCTTACTATCTGATAGAGTCCTTCCATTTCCTGACTTAATGAAGTTAGTGAAGAAACAAGAAGCTGACATTAGTTTTAGTACCCCTAAGAAAGCGAAAAGCATCTCTAAAGAAGATGTTGTTCCTAATTCAAACAAGGACAAACCAGCGGAGCGGTCAGAACTTAGACAGTCCGCCACTCCACCCACTGCCACTCAATGGAGGAAGGATGCTACAACCTGTTATAAATGTGGTCAGACGGGTCATACTGCCAGACAGTGTACGGAGGACAGTGAGGGATTGGGACACAGTGCTGTCTTCTCTATTCAGAATCAAAGACACCGAAGGAAGGCGGGCCGAGTAAAGACCAGAGGCGCTATCGCGGGCTCCAGGTCCGTTGTCAAAGTCACTGTCAATGGTCATGCCGCTCCTGCCCTGTTTGATACAGGATCTCAAGTGACCCTGATTTATCGCTCGTTCTACCAAAAGTATCTGAGGGATATACCTCTTCAGTCTACAGGACAAATGAAATTGTGGGGGCTTAATTCAGGATCATATCCTGTAGATGGCAGCCTACAAGTAGTTATAGCTGTCCCTGAATTAGAAGATCAGAGTGTCGCTCCCATGAAGATTACGGCTCTTGTCTGTCCTGATACAGGGGATTCTTGTGCAGCTCCTGTGATACTTGGCACTAATTGTCCCGCAGTGCATTATGCTTTTCAGAAGTTTCTTGGAAGAGATTGGAACCCTGCAGCTCAGCCGGTGAATATATCTTCTGATCTTAGAGAACTCTGTGATGCCCTGTCTACTGGCTATCGACATGGAATGGTATATCATATCGGTGAGAGAACCGTGGAAGTTCCTGCCGGCGGGGAGAGAATTCTGAGAGTAGCCTCCAGCATTGCTCCCGATTTGCTTGAAGGGGGGAGTTATGTCCTTATGGAAACCCCTGAAGAAATGATTAACCAGAATGGCTGGATGGTGATCCCAGAGAGAAAGGACTGGAGAAATAAAGTGGAGTTATCTACCTGTGTGACAGTGAGGAACTGTTCACCGCATCCGATTGTAATTGGACCATACCAGAATGTGGCCCACTGCTACCCTGTGCTTGGAGTAAATCCATACGCTGAAGTGTGCAGGATTCAAATCCGAGATGCAATCCCTAATCTCAATCTTGACTTGAGTGATCCACATTTACCAGAGGCCTGGAATCAGCGACTGACACAGAAGTTGTCTGAATTATCGGAAGTGTTCTCCATGGATGATATGGATGTAGGTTGTGCTAAAAGTGCTCAACACACTTTCCGATTGACCGATTCTACTCCCTTCCGGGAGCGACCACGGAGAGTTGCTCCAAAGGATGTTGATGAGTTAAGACAGACTCTACAGCAAATGAAAGGTCAGGGGATCATTGTGGACAGTAAGAGCCCCTATGCCTCACCTATTGTGGTGGTAAGAAAAAAATCTGGAGCAATTCGCCTATGTGTGGATTACAGAACTCTGAACCGGAGAACCTTACCTGATCAGTATACACTGCCGAGAATTGAAGAAGCTCTGGAAGCTCTGAATGGAAACTGTTGGTTCACAGTGCTGGACCTAAGATCGGGATACTATCAAGTCCCAATGGCACCTGAGGATCAGGAAAAGACAGCCTTCATATGCCCCTTGGGTTTCTTTCAGTTCACTCGTATGCCGCAAGGTACAAAAGGTGCGCCAGCAACGTTCCAAAGGTTGATGGAAAGAGTGTTAGGTGATTTAGTGCCCCGGGAATGCCTTGTATATCTTGATGACATTATTGTGTTTGGAAAGACGCTGGAAGAACATGAAGAACGACTCATGAGAGTACTCCATCGCTTAAAAGAAGAGGGGCTGAAGTTGTCGGCTGACAAATGCAAATTTTGTAGATCTTCGGTCACTTATGTAGGTCATATTGTTTCTGCTGAAGGAGTTGCTACCGATCCTGGTAAGATTGAAGCTGTGGTGAATTGGCCCCGACCGCAAAATATTACGGAGTTGCAATCTTTCTTGGGGTTTTGTGGATTCTATCGACGATTTGTGGAAGGATATTCAAAAATTGCTCGAGCCCTCCTCGACCTGTTGAAGAGTGATGCAGGAGATCCGGGAAAGAAGAAAGGGTCTTCCAAAAGCCTTTTTGGCGATAGGTGGACTGCGGATTGTGAAGAAGCATTTAAGTTGTTGAAGAAGAAATTGACAGAAGCTCCCGTTCTGGCTTATGCTGATGCACATAAGCCATATGTGCTACATGTAGATGCCAGCTTTGAAGGATTAGGTGGCGTGCTGCACCAAGAATACCCGGCCGGGTTACGGCCCATAGCTTTCATAAGTCGAAGTCTTTCTCCCAGCGAGAAAAATTATCCAGTACATAAATTGGAGTTTTTGGCGCTCAAGTGGGCCATTGTTGATAAATTACATGACTATTTATACGGAGCCACGTTTGAAGTAAGAACAGACAACAATCCACTGACATACGTTTTGTCAACCGCTAAACTCGATGCTACAGGACATCGCTGGTTGGCAGCTTTATCCAACTACCAATTCACACTCAAGTATAAATCGGGGCCTAAGAACATTGGGGCAGATGCTCTATCAAGACGGCCTGGATTACCTAGTCCGGAAGTAGTGGATGAATGGGAAGAAGTGCCAAGTCCTGGAGTAGGAGCTTTGTGTGCCATGGCTGCTGTAGTTGAAGACCGAGTAGCCTTTTCTGAAACTCGGCTTATTGACTCTATTGGGGGAGGTCCCGAAGCTGTACCAGACATGTTTGCCTACCCTGCCGCTTTAGGATCCTTTGAGAGTTGTTCTATATCTTCAAAGCGAATGATCTGGAGTCAAAAGACTGATCCTTTAATTGGACCTCTTTATCAAGCAGTGAGTTCTCAAGACAGAGAAATGTTAAAGACATCCCTACCCTCTGAATGCAGTCAACTTCTACGAGATTGGGAGAAGTTTGAAATAGACAATGGCCTACTTTATCGTGTGGTGCTGTATCATGATCACCCTGGAAGGCGCCAACTAGTTATTCCAAGCTGCTTTCAGAAGATGATTTTCCGAAGTCTGCATGATTATCATGGTCATTTGGGACCTGAGAAGACTTATGGCCTAATACAAGACCGATTCTACTGGCCCAAAATGAGAGATACCGTGACTCGTCTGTGTAGGTGCTGTCGCAGATGTTTGCAGAGGAAGACTGTCCCGGTTCGAGCGGCCTTCATGGGACACTTGAAGAGTTCGGGCCCCATGGATCTTGTCTGCATAGACTTCCTTTGTATTGACAACGACTCCAGAGGATTTGGAAATGTATTGGTGGTGACTGATCACTTCACACGATATGCTCAAGCCTTTCCGACTAAGGATCAAAAAGCAGTCACTGTTGCAAGAGTGCTTTGGGAAAAGTATTTTATCCATTATGGCTTACCACACCGGTTGCATTCTGATCAAGGCCGGGATTTTGAGAGTAACCTGATCAAAGAGTTACTTCAGTTGTTGAACATCCGCAAAAGTCGGACGACGCCTTACCATCCAGAGGGAGATGCCCTTCCTGAAAGATTTAACAGGACTTTACTTGATATGCTTGGTACCTTACGAATTGAGGATAAGCGATCCTGGAGTAGAAAAGTGGAGGCTATGGTGCATGCCTATAATAGTACAAGGCACGAGAGCACAGGATATTCACCATACTTTCTGATGTTTGGAAGAGAGCCTAGGCTACCTATTGACATCTTGTTGGGAGTCTCTACCGATGGTATCAGTCATCGAGATCATTACCGATACGTGGCACGTTTGAAAGAAACGCTTAAGAGTGCTTATCAGCTGGCTGAGGAAAATGCGGCCAAAGTGAATGAAGGAAATAAAAGGAGATTTGATCTTCGAGTAAGATACCGAGAATTGAACCCTGGGGACCATGTTCTGCTACGGAATTTGGGAGCATCTGCAAAACATAAGCTGGCTGATCGATGGCGGAGTGAACTCTTTACAGTGGTAGATCGGTTGCCTGGAATACCAGTCTACAAGATAAAAGGACGGGACGGGAGGATCAGGACTTGGCATAGAAATCATTTGTTGCCTGTACCTCAGATTGATGGTATGGATATCTCCAATGATGGCTCGGCCTGCGATTCTCCACAGTCCTTAGCCGATATTCCACCTGACCTTCCTGAAACTCCTGAGAGTGATTGGACTGTGGCTCCTGACGTTCCTAGATCACCAGTATCTTCTCCTTCAGGGAGACCTATGAACCCTCAAACTCCAGAATTCGTACCTAGATCTGTGTCTACAGATGAGCAGGGATCTAGCTCTCCTACGCCACCAGCACCATCCCCTCCCATGGCAGACAACCCTAGTTTAGGGCCTGGACATGTTAGTTTACCTCAGAGAGAGGTACGGAGAGGAGAGAGAATTAGACACCCTCCACCTATGCTGACATATGATAGTTTGGGGGACCCCAGATTTACTACTCAGCCTCATTTATACCATGCTTGGGTGGGTGCAGTGTCCACTTTGGTCAATATGTTACCAATTTTCGCTCCTGCTGGCATGTATACCTATTAACCTGTTGTGACTCTGTAAATGCAAAAGCAACCATATTGATATTGTCATTGGTAATGTTGACTGTATACTATGACTTTGTATGTCTTTGACGTGACGTAAAGATTTCACCAGAGGGAGAGTGTAGGGAACTGCCATTTCTACTAGTATATAATGTATCTGGCTTCTTTGCCCCTGCAGTTTGGCTTCAGAGACCCCAGGCATTTAGTGCAAGTTTTGTTTTGTAAATACAGTGAGTCAGACACATGTGAGGCAGAGCTGCTGGGGGGAGAGATGTGAGCAGAGCTGCTGAAACAGACATGTTATGTCTGGGGGAGTCTAAGAGCCACTTGTTCCTCTTTACTTCACAGTATATAGTTAGGTATGTGTTACCCCCTATATACTCACAGGACCTAGCTAGTAACCGTAGTTAGGGATCCATATATATATATATAGTTCAGGGCAGTGATAGGTTAGGCTTCCGAAGGCCAACTAGCTAGTTAGAGGCCCGGTGGCACTAGTAGTTTAGCTGGCAGGTTAAGGACTCAGTGTTAGGGTAGTCAGGCCTGCATCTACTGCCGTCACCGTCGCCCTGTTTGCTGCCTGTGAAGAATCTCACCATCATCATCATCTCCTGATCGGCTGTCTGTCATCTCCTGGAAGAATCCGAGGATCCACAGTCATCCACAGGGGCCCCTGCATCTCTTCTGTTGCCTGGAGGTATTGTGCACTGGACTCTTGCTATATATTTATATATATACCCGGGTATATAACCTAAGACGGTTGAGGACTTGCTGGTTGTTGTAGTATTGCTGTGTTCTGAGTATATTTTATGTATGTATTATTACCCTGTTGATACTTATAAAGCTATTTTTTTTTTTTTTTTTTTTTTTTTCTTTTTTTTATTTTATTATTTTTTTCCTCTTCCCCTTCTTAACCCCCCTACCAACCCCACTCCAACCAAACCCCCCCCCCCCCCCCCCCCCCCCACACCCCCCCCCCACCCCCCCCTCTCACTTTTTTTTTTCTTCCCTTCTCCCCCCCCCCCCCCCCCCCCCCCCCCCCCCACCCCACACCCCCCCCCCCCCCCCCCCCCGGGGGGGGGGGGGCCACACACACCCCCCCCCCCAACACAACCCATTTTTTTTTTTTTTTTTTTTTGTTTTTTCTTTTCCTATACCCTATAAAAAATATACAAAAAAAAAAAAAACAAAAAAAAAAACCCCCCGTGTGTAAAAAAAAAAAAAAAAAAAGGGGGTTTTTTTTTTTTTTTTTTTATTAAATTAATTAATTTTTTAAATATTTTTTTTTTTTTTGGGGCCCCCCCCCCCCCTCTATTTAAAGGGAAAAAAGAAAGGGGGTTTTTTTTTTTTTACATTTTTTTCAAACTGTAATTGTAAGCCCCCCCGCCCCATCAAGGTGCCCTCTGTTAGGTGGGTCCCTACACTAAAATGACCCACCTCTCTTAGGGCTGTTTTTAATTAGTGAAAAGTCTGTTAGTTGAAGTCTGGACATACCAGGGTGACCCAAACTCACTACCAAGAACAGCAAGACAGTACTCTCAATGGTGGAATGACCCAGGCTTGGGGATGAGGGATGCCCAGACCTTAGTAGTAGATAGTGCCTTGTACTCCACTCCAACAACTCAGTAGCTAAACTAACCTCAGCCAGTAGATGGTTCTGGGTTCTGGCAATAAGGAAATCCTTTTGGGCCCAAATACCTTGTTAGGTGGGTCCCGAAATATAGTTCCCGGATAACAGGACTCCCTTCCTCCTCCTTGCGAAACTATCTGGTCAGAAGACAGACTGTTCTTCCCTGTAAAGCCAAGAAGAAAAATAAAATATCCTTTCCAGCACTCACAACCAATTTCTTATTTAAAAAATAACTTAATTCATCATTAAAATCCCCCCCCAAAAAAAACCTATATTAAAAAGGAAAACAGCTTACGCGTTTCAGGGCTAACATGACCCTTACTCATAGCATACAAATAAACTAATGGTAACCAAATATATAGACCAGAGGAACTATCCGCCCAAATCACCTGATACAATGGATTAACTCTTAATGCTCATTGAAAAAACACATGTTGCATAAAAGTAAACAACAGATGAAAGAAAACAACATTACATAATAAGAAAAATATGACCATCAAAAAATCATAAAAACGAACAAATACAAATATATATATAACCTACATCAAATATGAGAAAAACTGAACTCCATATAGTAATATTTAATCTAATCAAAGAAATAACGATGTTAAAATCCCACATAAGCTTACCGCATGTATTTTTCATACAGAGCGCTGCGTCAGTAGTAACTTTTGGGGATTCAATGGAAGTATACTAAAGTCATGTGATAAGTCACATGCGATGTCATAGAATAATTGTAAGTTAAGCGACAGTAGGGGGAAACCGTTAGGTTAAGCACAAAAGGGAAGCTGCAAAACACTAAATACATACATACATACATACATAACCAGAGGCACCAAACAAAGACATCTGAGCAGTCTCACTCTGAGATGCTGCAATTTACCCGTTTTGACGTGAGATGTCCATGGCAACTATGGGGGCCAACGTCAGGGCAGGAACTACAGCAGTACAAAAAAATAAAATACCTAAAAGAAAAAGGGGTTACATAAAACTCAATATACGATATGTAAGGTACTAGTGCGTCAGTGTCCAATCTCAGGTGCCGGGCAACATGCGGAAAAGGGACATAGAAATACAGAGGGACCCTGAGGCACAGGTCCATTAGTGTCTTTCTCAGGGCCTCAACAAACACCAGGAACAAGAGGTGGACTCCAGTTCACAGGTATGTGAGTGTCCAATCCTGAAGTCAATAGGGACAATGGAACATAAGGATGAACTAGGGCAGTGTCCAAAGTTTCTTTACTCACTCTAAAAACCGTACGGGCCGCTTCCCTCTGGTGGTTCTCTGGGGGGAATCCCCTGGAACAGCAAAGGATTCAGCCGGGACAGGTGGAACAACCACAGGACTGCTGGGTGTTGGACCAGGATCTGCAGGGGCAACTTCATGCAACTCCATCTGTTCCGCCGAGTCTGTGTGAGTGATAGATGACATCTCAGGAGGTGACTCTGGAACTCTGCCCCGAGTAGGGATTTGGAAAGCCAGGCATGATACAAAGAATTCAAGAGACAGACCATTTCTCCAACCTGGTCCCATCAGCCATGGATGAAGTTTATTCTGTCACAGGAACTTCCTTATCCAAGCTGATCCCTGGAGAGCTGACCACTGGCGACTCTGTAGGGACTTCCTGCAGCCGATTTTGGTAGACAACCTGAAGCCGTCTGCCCTCCTTCTCAATGATGTACACATCTGGATAAGGTTGAGCACACACAGTGTATGGTTTAGTTTCCCACTTGGAGTTTAGTTTGCTGGTTCGATGGTTATTTTTCAGCTAATCTTTATTTGGAATTTTTAAGGAGCAGCCTGGGCTTAAAAGTTATGTTCTGCCTGTTGATTCGCACAGACCTCTTTCATACAAGTCTCCACAATATCATTAGCCTCAACCAGAAGTCTCTGATGATCACTCACCCAGTCAGTCTTTGGCAGCGGGCTGACATCATCTGGCACAATCACTCTCATGGCAACATCAGCTGGTAATTTTCCATGCCTCCCAAACATCGGGTAATAAGGAGTGTACCCAGTGGACAGCTGTTTCTGGTTATTGTACTGATATATCAGCTCAGGCAACCGAAATGGCCAATTCACTCACTTGTGAGGTGGCAGAGTTCTGAGAAGTCCAAGAATAGTCTGTTCTCAGTCTGCAGTTGAATCCACAGGTTTTTTTCTGGGTAAGGTTTTACTTGTGACTGTTGTACACCAGAGAGTGGTATGTTCTTGGCAGTAAGGCTTTTTTTTTCCTGGCAAACAGTGCATAGAAGGCTGGCATCTCCACCTCTTCCCACTCTGTCAGAACTGATTTTCACAGGCAACCGGGACAAAGTGTCAGCTCCAGTTATAGACTTGCCAGGTTTGTACTTGACCACAAAGTTGTAATTAGCCAGATGAGAGGCCCACCTCTGTTCCAAGTCTCCCAGCTGTGCAGTGGCCAGATGTGCCTGAGGGTTGTTGTCAGTGTAGACCTCAAATGGAGTAGCAGTCAGATAGACCTTGAATTTCTCAGTGGCAACTCACACCAGTGTCAGGAATTCCAACTTGAAGAAATTGTACATCTGATCGTTTCTTACAGCTCCTTTCAGAGACTGGCTGGCAAAGGCAATCACTCTCTCCTTGCCATCTTGGACTTGAGAAAGGATAACTCCTAAGCCCTTAGTGCTGGCATCTGTGTGCAACCAGAAAAGCAAGTTGTATTCCAGGTAGCCCAAGTGTGAATGATCTCGCCTTGCCAAGCCTCTTGACACACCTGCGATCAACCTTCTATACCTCCCACTCACACAACATGAGAGGACTGGGTTCATAGGATAATACGAAATGAGCTTTATAAATTTTATATATTTATTAACCCCAGTGGGTCGGTACTAAGCACTAACATATACAGAAATACATATCAATTATCAAGCAAATATGGGTAAAAGCAAAATACAGCACAGCAAATAAAGGGAAATAAAATATAGAAAAAAATACCAGCATGAGTTTGTAGTCAGTTTCTCTGAGCTCCCATGTGGTGGGCCTCAGGGTCCTACCTTAAGCAAGTTACAGAGCATATCTCTCCTACATGCTCTCCAGACTGAGATACAAAGGATCTACCCCATCCTTGCAGTATAAACCTAGTGTTCAGCCACACCTTCCTCCCAGGCAGCCCCCCTTCTCTCCACACACTACAGGACCTGAGAAAAGTGTGATGTTTTCCTAGTTGGGGAAGATGTGTGTCTGGGGTTGAGCTGAGGGTCACTAGCCCTCTCTCCCCCATGGACATCTGCTGTCTAGGGGTAATAAAACTGACTGGCCAGAAAGGACCTCTCCCATAAAACCACTGAAGCGAATTGACCACCAGTGTAAGCACAACTTAAACACGGCATTCCTAAAAGTAGGTAAGACTACTATGAATCTGGAATGATACATTTCGGTCTGTTCATCACACCGAGATAGGTGGTTCAGTCAGTAGCCGCTTGAGTCGCAAGAAGGCTTCTTCTTTCTCACCCCACTCTATGGGAATTTTTCTCTTCATCTCTTCCTTAGGATACCATTGCAGCAGTTTTTGCAGCGGCTCCACAATTTGGGCAAACCTTGGGATGAACCTCCTGTAGTAACTGGCAAATCCCAGGATCTTGAGGGGGGTTCAGGCATAACTCCGTCCTCACACATTGTATACCCAGATAGTGAACCTGAGGCTGCAACAGATGACATTTTGATAGCTTTACCTTAAGTCCATGCTGAGTAAAAATCTGGAACACTTCCTTTAGGTGTTGGAGATGTTCTTCATAGCTTTTGGAGAAGATGATGACATCATCTAGGTACAGTAGGATGGTCTCAAAGTTCTTATGCCCCAAGCAGCGCTCCATCAGGCATTGGAAAGTCCCAGGGGCATTGCAGAGTCCGAAGGACATGCTGTTGAACTCAAAGACCTCTAGGTGTCATAAAGGCTGTTTTATCTCTGTCAGTTTCAGCTACAGGCATCTGCCAATACCCACTGGTTAGATCGAGAGTAGAGAAGTAACTGCTGCTCCCAGGGCTGTCAGGGACTCTTCTATTTTGGGAAGTGGATAAGCATCTTTATGTGTGATGACATTCAGTTTTTGATAGTCCACATAGAAACGGATACCACCATCCTACTTTTTCTCTAATACCAGTGGAGCAGTCCATGGACAGTGGCTGTCACAAATCATGTTAGCATCTTTCATCTCAGCCAGTAGCTTCTTCACATTCTGGTAACTGGCTGGTGGAATGAGCCTGTACCTTTTCTTGATGGGAGTATGTGAGCCAGTAGGCATGGTATGTTCCATGAACTTAGTGTGACCAGTGGGTGTTGACTGAAGGCTGACTGACAGTTCTTGACCATGGATAGAACTCCTTCGACCTGATGATCTGGAATGTCTGAAGTCCCAATATTCAGGTCCTCCCACCAGGCTTGGTCAGTACCTTTCCCTCCCCTGGGACTGGACTTCTGTGAAGACTGGAGTGCAGATGAACCAGTGGCCTCGATGACATCTGGAGCCACATAAGATATGATAGCTACAGGACAAAGCTTCTTTAACTCCACTAGAAGGCTGTCCAGATTCATGATGCGGACAGGCACCTCCCCATGGTAATCTTAGTAAGACGGTGAGCAGTTAACAGCATGGGGTACACCTCTAGATGTATAGGTTCCACCAGGGCCAGATAGTCTTGTCCTTGTATGCCCATTTGGGCACAACACCACACCACAGTCCATGTTCCCAGTTTAAGGGTCACTGGTATGTTGTCTGACATGAGAATGACAGACTTCTCTGGTATTGGCTGGTGAGGCTGTAGGCAGTGAGCTCTGTAGAGCTTCTACCATTTCAACGTAGAAATTTCTTAAGATGTTCATGCCCAGAACAACAGGACATCGTAGACATATGTAACGAGGATGCTTTGTCCATATAGTTTCACACACCACACCTGCACATTTGGGGTTCAGTATCCATTGATGGGCACCTGTTGATCGTCTCCCCAGAATTCTTTGAAGGTGGTTGGCGGTTATTTGGTAGCCTGTATCTAGAAGTGCAGTGAGGGGAACTCTGTTGATATGGATGGTGACTTCAGAACGGGGACCCATGTACTTAAGAAGACAACTAGTGTTGGATGGACCCAGTGGCGTAAATACCGGGGTAGTAGCCCGATGCTTTTTTTTTTTTTTTTTTTAAATAGGGTGTCAATTTGGGAGGATTTAGCCTCAAAGGCGGCAGCCTCCTGGACTCAACAGCGGTGTAGGTGGTACTGGGTGCCGGAGAAGCAGCATTCAGACGGCGCTAATCCAAAGTAAAATGGCTTTTATTCAGCTTACAAATGTAACAAAAAATAAACAGCCTGGCTCAGTTAGTCCTTTCAAGACCCCAGTCCTCTTAGAACAGACCGCCTGTCCGTCTCCGACTGGTTCCCTGTCTCCCTGCTTCCTGCAGGTCTCCACAGCACTCTCTCCTGCTGCAGGCACTCCATCTGGAGTTGGTGCCCCCACCCACGGGTATGGCTGAGGACCTTTTCAAGCCCGGCTTTGGGTTGCTCACTAGCGCCCTCTGGGTTCACACACTCACATACCCTCCCCCTCAGCTCACTACCCATGGGGTGAGCTACAATGGGACAAGACATACTAAGTCGACGTCCCTCTTTAATCAAATAAACTTGTCCTGTGATTGTCCACATGTCCCAATCTGGCAGTCTCTTTTTCAAAATTCCGGTCAGTCGAGATTTCCGTTTTTTCAGCACTTTAAATGCTACGCCAAGATCCTGGCCATTCTGTGCAAAGGCAAGTTCTACTTCATCACCTTCTAAATTCGCCATGCAGGGGATCACATAATTTTCATCATATTTCTCGCCATAGTCTTCAGCCACCCCATTGCATGACTTTGATCCCTTTAGTGAATAGCCGTAAAAATTTTCATCTTCACCTATCATGAATCCACAGGAGCGCAGAGACCAACGAACACGTACTTCATGCACATCAATGTCTTTAGAGTCTAAATGTTTCACGGGTACATTTTCTGTAACCTTCATCTCAAAGCAAACTTTGCCATCACCATCAAGGCTTAGAAATTTAGGAGACATAGGCTGTTTGCTCTCCTCTTTGTTTGAGATACACAAGCTCTGTACTGCAATATCTTCTCCTTCTGCACGAGGGCCATACAGTACACTCTCACAAAATAGATCACGCTGAACTACATTTTCTGGTATGTCTTTAACAACTGCCACATCATCTATTGGAATGGTTTCTTTATAAGACTTCCACATCTGTACGGCAGCAGAAGAGCTGCTTCCACACTCTAGTCTTACCTCCTCTTTCTCATACGCATAACTTCCTGGAGGCATGTTGTGATAGATAGCAAGAATTTTTGTGAAAATCCCTTTCTGACAGTACAGGAGCTGGTGATATCGTCATCTCAACATTCTCCAAGTTATTTTCATTGTCTGTGCTAACACCGGAGGGCTGGGATACCAAGTTTCCAACATCACAGTCTTTACTGTCAGTACCCAGATGCTTTTTGGTTACATGTTCTGGCTGCCTTAATGGCTCTGCTTTCTCTGCCTCTATGCTGGCAGCTTTCTCCAATTCTAATGCCTTCTGTAGCGCACAAATCTCTGATTCCAGTTCCAGAACTTTCTTCATTGCCACATTTTTCTGCACAGCCTCCATCGCAGTTTTTATTAGTGCAACTTGCAGATCTTCCTCAATCCTTCGCACTGCATTTTCTATGGCAGTAGATGTAGATGTCATCTCTTTATCCACCATGTCTCCTACTTCTTCCTGCTTGATATCCAAGCTCTTAGGCCTAAACTCTTCTCCAAGTTCTAGGATATTCTGCAGTGTTCTTCTAACATTTGTCAGGTCAGCATCCCTCAAAGACTGCTTATCCTTCAGCTCATTCAGATACTGTAAACTCTGGCTTCCACATTCCCTGCAGTTGTCTACAAGACGATCTCCATGGTCTGGTGGTGCTAAGTGAGACGTTGCACTGCCATTTACAATTGTATCTGCTGTTAAGTGTGCAAACTGTGCCAGTGCTCCAACTAAGTCAGAGGCATCTGTCATATTCTGTATGTATTTGGAGTGCCCATTCGAGAGGGAGTCATAGCAACTTTTGCTCGGTTTGCAAGGTAATCTGGTGAACTAGTGCAGCGGATATGTAGAGGATCATCAAGTTTAGCAACTGCATCCTGGATGATATTTTCTGCTTCCTTCACTGTTCCCTGAATTATATTGAACTGATCCTCCAACATTTTCTGATAAAGCTTCTGCTCATCTGCAGACTTTTTGTCAAGTCTTTCATTCAAGTCCCGTATCTCAGTGGCTCTCCTATCTTGCTCTTGGTTGAATAAAGACTTTGTCTCTTGTGTCACTTTTTTCACGGATAACAGCTCTGATTTTTAGAGGTTAACAGGCTCTGCAGCGAGTCTTTCTCAGCTTCTAGTGCTGCCAGCTTTGAAGATAGTGCAGATGCCGACTGTTCAGTATTGGATAAAGACTGCTGCAATCGATCCAATTCTTCTCTTTTAGATTCAACTTCGGTTTTTAACTGTTCTATCTGAAAAGTGTGCTCTTCCTCCTGTTTGTCCACTTGCACCTTTAGTTTAGCAACAAGCATTTTTAGATCTACAATCTCAGCAGATAAATTAGACAGGTTTTCCTCAAACTGAATCCTCATGTCTTCTGTCTGGAGGTCCAATTCTCTCTTGGCCTTTTCCAGCTTGTCATAAGCATTGGCTTTGTCCTCATACAATATCTGCACAGATTGCAGGTTTTTCTCAACTTCTTTGTGACTCTCCTTTAAGGTTTATAAATTCTGAGCATGGACAGACAACATCTCCATCAATTCTTTGTCTTTATTTTGCACCAAAACAGACAATTTCTCATTATCTTCACAAGATCCTGACAGTGCCCTCTCCAGGCTACATATTCTAGCTTTGAGTTCTATTTCACTTTGTTCCAGAACTCCAGCTCTGCTTCGTCATTCCTTTACTTCATTGTTTAGCAAACCTGCTTTAGTTCATGCAAGTTTTGCTCTGACTGTAATGTCTGCACCACAGATTCTAAATCACTCTCTCGGTTAGATACATACTTCCTCAGCTCTACAACTTCATTTTCTTTATCAGTTAATGCAGCCGAAAGTTTTTCACACTTCCTGACTTGGTCATCCAAACATTCTGACTGACACTGCAAAAATTCACTTTTCTCACGTTTAGCAGTTTCAAGGTCATCTCTTAATTTTTCAATGACACTCTCTTTGGCAATGGAGTCTTGGACATACTGTTCCTTTAAATCCTGCAATTGCTTCTCAAGCCCTTGCTTTTGCTCTACGCTCTGTAGAACTTTATTAGATAGAGCGCATTTCATTTCTGCAAACTCCTTCTTAGTGACACAGTCCATTCCAGGCAAACCCAGCACCACATTTTCACAATGACTAGGATATGAACTCTTCATAGAGTCAAGCTCTTTCTTTAACTTAAGGTTCTCTTTTTCTGATACCTCAAGTTGCCATTTCCAATCATATATTTCATCTTCATATATAAACCTGATGGTTTTAATCTCATCTTGAAGCTGCTGCACCATAATATTTTCATCTTTGGCGCTTTTATGCACTCCAGTATGAGACACACAGTCAGCAGGGACATATTCATTCATAGAACAGAGGTGCTTCAGAAAAACGAAGTCACTCTCATGCAAACCATTATCTTTCCTTGCACTCCACATGCTCTGTTCCAGGTTTTGTGTCTCTCTGCCTTGAGACTGCTGCACTAATAAACCTGTGCACAGCTTCTCTGCTTTCTTACAAGCTGAAATTTTCTTTTTCTTGCCCATGGTTTAATAACAAGATTACACGATATTCCAAGGAAACCTTGGGTTCAACCAGCAGCAACTTTTTACTATCTTCTGCAGTCACATGTGTTCACCAAACAGTTAACTTATGTGGCACTACAACAACCAGCATTTTCTTCTGTCTTCCACAGAAAACACAAACATTGCACCATAGCCTTTCACATAGACAGTTTGCAATATCCAATTTCTACACACATTGCTTACTTTCTTGCCATCAGCAAGCACTTTACAGACTTCTGTGCCACAGTATACACAAAGTCCATTCCCTGGATTCCTCTTCCAGAGTTTTACTTTCACCAGTTTTGCACACAATTTGCTATTTTGCAGTTCCACTCACCCCCTCCTGGGTTTCTCAGTTGAAATCACAGATTTCTTCCATCTGTAGGCCACAATGTACATTTAGCAGTACTGCAGTCACCAAACACTTGTCTTCCAGGACTTGTGTGGATCTCTTTATGCCCGCATCCGAAGCACCATATGTGGCAATTTGGGGGAATTTAGCCTCAAAGGCGGCAGCCTCCTGGACTCGACAGCGGTGTAGGTGGTACTGGGTGCCGGAGAAGCAGCATTCAGGCGGTGCTAATCCAAAGTAAAATGGCTTTTATTCAGCTTAAAAATGGAACAAAAAATAACAAACAACCTGGCTCAGTTAGTCCTTTCAGGACCCCAGTCCTCTTGGGACAGACCTCCCGTCCGTCTCCGACTGGTTCCCTGTCTCCCTGCTTCCTGCAGGTCTCCACAGCACTCTCTCCTGCTGCAGACACTCCATCTGGAGTTGGTGCCCCCACCCACGGGTGTGGCTGAGGACCTTTTCAAGCCCGGCTTTGGGTCGCTCACTAGCGCCCTCTGGGTTCACACACTCACAATAGGCTGTTACAGGCTGAAGTAACCCCAGCAGGTTACGGGCCCTATTTACTTACCAATTCCCACTCCTGCTCATGACCGCCTGCGCTTCCCCTTCTGTGGAAGCAGAGGTGGCTGTGAGCAGGAGTGGGGATTGGTAAGTAAGGCCACGGGCCCGTGAACCCCACAAACACTGCTATAATTACTGTATACTCTGGGGTTTTTTCAGAACCCAGAGTATAATGATCGGAGGCCCAGGGGAGGTAAGGGAACATAAAAAACACTGTTAGTTACCTCTCCTGCGCTCCGGCAGGCTTCCGACCTGTTTGGGGACGTCCCAGACGTCATCCAATGTCATTATGCGCCGCGACACCGGCCTGGCTCACACAATGTCTGCTCCAACATTGAAAGTAGCGGGGAGTGCGCCGGAGCCAGGTAGAAGTAAGTAACATTGTTTTTTATGTATGTATGTACCCTCCCCTGGGTCCCCGATCATTATACTCTGGGGTCTGAAAAGATCCAAGAGTATAATAATTGTTCATGGGTGGTCCACAATGGGGCACAATAGTGTGTGCAGGGGCCACTATGGGGTATAATAGTATGTGTGTAGGAGCCACTATGGCACATAGTGTGCGCAGGAATGCGGTTTGTGTGGTGGGGGGTTGGGGCGGCGGCCCATGTCAAATGTTCGCCTTGGGGCCCAGCCATTTCTAGTTACGGCACTGGATGGACCTACTGTTCTTCCTCCTGAGGGGTGGCCCTTGGCCTCAGGGGATACCTGTTTAACTGCTAGCAAGATGTCCTACTTTATAGCAGTATCTACAGACAGGCCTCTTAGGCACTCTTTGACTGTGTACTGGCTTCTAAGTGTTCCAGCTTCTTGCACAAGACTTCCACACTTTTGACCAGTAGAGATATCTGTTTTATCATGTCTGCCACCTCTTCTGGTCCTGGGTTAGACTCCACCTGTGATGCTGATAAGTATATATGGTGGGCCACTGTAGCCTGAGGTTCCAAGGTGACATTTGGAGGGGCAGCAGACACTGTAGGCTGTAGTATCTCTAGCCTATATCGAATACCTACAGAAATAATCATCAATTGGTCACAAAATAAAGTTCATAATCTATATATTTTATTGTTCATTATGCAATTTATAATCTTAAAATTATGATTATAAATTGCATAATGAACAATAAAATATATAGATTATGAACTTTATTTTGTGGTCAATTATTGATAATTATTTCCGTAGCTTTTCCATATAGGCTAGAGTGAGTTTTTTGGGGGAATAATACATTTTTTTATAGAACTAGAAAAATTGTAGGTGTTGTACTGTAGGCTATAGTGACCTGGACATTGGCCAGAATGGAAATCTATGCCAGTTAGGAACCAGCATAGATTTCCATTATAACACACATTAGAGCTCTGCCCACATTTGCATAATGGGGCTGTGTAGTACATTTGGTGCAAGAAAGGGCCTTGTGTCAAATGTGTGTCACAAGATCATCCCTCAGACCTGAAAACTGGTGTAGAGGGTTTGATAAATTCTGCCAGTGTCCTATGTCTAGTATCTGAGGATCTGAGTGATAGCACCGATTTAGACAGGAATGCTTACATACTAGTTAGCAAGTAAATTGAATGATATTTTAGCCAATATCACTTTTTTTAAAGAAATTGATATGTTTTCTTTTTCTAGTTTGAAAAGAGTTTTCTGATAAGAGTTGTAATCACAGATTTACTTAATATCACTACTGTTACGGAAATGTGATTAGATTCAATAAATTTCTACATTGAATTGGATCAGTGAATAAAATGACTTGCTTTGTCTTGTGCTCTGATATTGTGATATTTCCACTTCGATATACGCATATCTTTTTGTCTAGACTTTGATATTAAAACTGATGAATAAGTTAGACTTACGTAACACAAACAGGATGAGCTATTGAACTTTTGATTATTATTCTGCACAGGATCAAATAGGGAACTCACTGAAAAAGCAGGAAAAGAGAAAAAACAATTAGATACATTTTAAAATGATAAATGATTAATAGTCATATGCACTAATATGAAAGACGTCCCTTTACCATATACAGTGCCTTACGAAAGTATTTGGCCCCCTTGAACTTTTAAACCTTTTGCCACAGAGATACAGCCAAGAGGCCCATGATCACTCTGGATGAACTGCAGAGATCTACAGCTGAGGTGGGAGAGTCTGTCCATAGGACAGCAAACAGTCGTACACTGCACAAATCTGGCCTTTATGGAAGAGTGGCAAGAAGAAAGCCATTTCTCAAAGATATCCATAAAAAGTCTCGTTTAAAGTTTGCCACAAGCCACCTGGGAGACACACCAAACATGTGGAAGAAGGTGCTCTGGTCAGATGAAACCAAAATCGAACTTTTTGGCCACAATGCAAAACAATATGTTTGGTGTAAAAGCAACACAGCTCATCACCCTGAACACACCATCCCCACTGTCAAACATGGTGGTGGCAGCATCATGGTTTGGGCCTGCTTTTTTCAGCAGGGACAGGGAAGATGGTTAAAATTTATGGGAAGACGGATGGAGTCAAATACAGGACCATTCTGGAAGCAAACCTGTTGGAGTCTGCAAAAGACCTGAGACTGGGAAGGAGATTTATCTTCCAACAAGACAATGATCCCAAACATAAAGCAAAATCTACGATGGAATGGTTCACAAATAAACGTATCCAGGTGTTAGAATGGCCAAGTCAAAGTCCAGACCTGAATCCAATCGAGAATCTGTGGAAAGAGCTGAAAACTGCTGTTCACATACTCTCTCCATCCAAAATCACTGAGCTCGAGCTGTTTTCCAAGGAAGAATGGGCAAGAATTTCAGTCTCTCGATGTGCAAAACTGATAGAGACATACCCCAAGCGACTTGCAGCTGTAATCGCAGCAAAAGTTGGCGCTACAAAGTATTAACTTAAGGGGGCCGAATAATTTCCACTTCACGATTGTGTCCCACTTGTTGATTCTTCACCAAAAATTTAAATTTTATATCCTTATGTTTGAAGCCTGAAATGTGGCAAAAGGTTGAAAAGTTCAAGGGGGCCGAATACTTTCGCTCAAGGCAAAGACTCTGGACTTTATTATAAAAAAAGCATGTCAAAGGACTACACTGTGTCAATGTCTTGTTTTCTCCATGGCCAGTGACTCTCCCCAGGCAAGATGGAGAAAAATTTTGCTAATCATAACTTGAATCTCACCAAGAAACAGATGAAGTCCCCAAGCTTTGGGGACTTGTCCTAAATTCTGCAGTAATAGTTTTGGTCCTACGAGCCAGAAACATCAACAGAATTTTAAGGGTATGTTCCTGCCAGAGTTTCCTCCCAGAATTTGTCTGCCATTGTTTTCAATGGGAGGCAGATTGCAGCAGGACATGGAAAAAATAAACTTCTTGCTCGATCTTGCCACGGAGTCTGTGGCTCAATACTCCCTGCTGATTACGCCCAGATGAATAATTGGCAGCAGAACGCCGCATTGTAACGCCGATGCACTGCATCCTGCCGCAGCTACACAGGAATTAATCTGAGATGGCCTCACCAATTTCTGACAGTCCATGGGGGTGGAATTGGTAGTGGAGTAATAAGTTTATAATAAACACAATATAGCTCAGGTTAAATACGGGGGGATTGCAGTATCCAAGTGGACACCGCTTAAACTGTGTTTGTTTTATTTTATTCTCTGTGCCACTATGTATGTATGGATGTATATATGTATTTTTCCTGTGTTTTGTTATGTTTTGAAGCTTCCCTCTTGTTATATTTCCTCCCTTTTTAGGAACATTGCACTATAACTATAGTTTGATGCACCCCCCACATTTTGAAAGTACTTGATTAGGCCCAGCCAATTGGAAGGAGACTGGAAATCTTCAGCGCCAGTTGGGTAGTTGAACCCTTGCTGTGATGCACTATATACAGTATAGTACCTGTGCTGAGACTGTGCAGCACCTGAGGGAAGAGAGTTGGAATCTTATCAGAGCCTTCTGCTCAGATGCCATTGCTACATGCTTGAGATAGGGGAGAATTGCTGTCAAGTTCCCTGAAGTGAGAGAAGTGCCATATTGAAAGTGCGACTTGTGTGATAGTGTCCTTCTCAGGTGCGAACATAAGTGTAGACATATATCCATCTCAGGGTCTCAACAACAGATGAAAAAGAAGAGGGACTCCAAGGCACTCAAGTTTGTGAGTGTCCAATCCTGGAGCCACTGGGGATAATGGTGCACAATGGGATAGACTGGGGCAGTGTCCAAAGTTCACACTGTTAAATATCAACTGGGGAAGTATCCACAGTCCGACACTTAATAACAAAAGGCATTGGGCTCCTGCCCAACTTGGTAGCTATTCACTACAGATATCGGCTGGTGTAGTGGTTCTTTGGGACCTCCTTAAGGTAATCTACTCAGTAACCACAGGATTAGAAGATGCAGCTCACCTCTGTGCTGGTGTTGATGGCAGGACCTGGTGTCTCAAGAGGTGAGTTCAGGCTTCTTTTCTGATTGGGATCAGGAAGGTCTGGCAAAGTGCAAAGGATTCTGGAGGTACACCATTCCCAGAATGTGACCCCTCAGCTTCTATTGGAGTTGGTGATACTGCAGGAATCGCCTCATCTGAATTTGGCTCTGTGGAATTGACCTCCAGTGCTACTGCAGGAATTTCTCATGGAATGTCAGGTCATTTTGATTTACAGCCTAAGGATTCTGCCCTCTTTCTCAATTATGTACACATCAGGATATGGCAGGAAAGATAAGAGTATAGAGTTCTCTCTTGCACATGGTATCCAACTTGCTTTCACAATAGTTATTTTTTTAGCCACACTAACTGAAAGAGTGCAGCTTGAGCATTTTGAACACAGACTATGTTCAGCCTGTTTTTCTCAAAATTCCTTCATGTGAGCTTCTATGTCATGGGCCTCAGCTAGGTACCTTTGATAATAATTCACCCAATTGGTTTTTGGCAGTGGGTTGACCACATCTGGAAGGTAAACTCCCAGGGCCACATTGGCTGCCAGCCTTCCATGTATCCCAAACATTAGAAAGTATGAGGTGTATCCGTTGGACAGTTGCTTCTACTAGTATTCTGATGACTCTGAAATAGTAGGTCTCATCACAGACGATGATGACAGGGAGTACAGAGAACTGAACCGGAATTTTGTGGACTGGTGCCAGCGGAACCACCTGAAGATTAATGTGGTGAAGACCAAGGAGATGGTGGTGGACTTCTGTAAATGCAGATGCCCTCTTAAACCAGTGGACATCCTGGGGATGGGCATCGAGATTGTGAACACCTATAAGTACCTGGGTTTGCTCTTTAATAATAAGCTGGACTGGGCAGATCATATGGAGGTCCTGTACAGGAAGGGCCACAGCAGGCTCTACCTGCTTAGGAAGCTGAGAGCCTTTGGAATCCAGGGGGCACTTCTTAGGACTTTCTTCAACTCGGTAGTGGCATCAGCCATCTTCTTTGGAGTGGCCTGCTGGAGGAGCAGTATATCAACCAGGAACAGAAATAAACTTGACAAGCTGATTAGAAGGGCCAGGTCTGTCCTGGGGAGCCCACTCGACCCAGTGCAGGTGGTGGGTGTCAGAAGGATACTGTCCGTGGTGAGCTCCATGCGGAAGAAGAAGTCCCATCCCATGCACGAGACTGTGATAGCGTTGGGCAGTACTGTCAGTGACCAACTGCTCCACCCTAAGTCTGAGAAGGAGCGCTATTGGAAGTCTTTCCTCCCCACCGCGGTTAGGCTGTACAACCAACACCGACCTAAGCAGAGATCACTCCATACAGAGAACGGAAATATCTTTCTGCCTGTTAAATCCTCCCCCCTCCTCTGCTACTTCCTATCTGTCTGTCTACTATCAATGTAATGCCTCTCACCTTGGAACATTCCTGTACATGTTGTATTTGTATTTGTATCTGCTTATCTTTGCTGCTGTAACACACTGAATTTCCCCATTGTGGGACTATTAAAGGACTATTATTATTATTATTATTATTATTATTAACTGGAACGCAGGTACAAGTTCAGGTAATAGCAGTGGCCAAGCTGCATGCTTGTGAGGTTGCAGAGTTCTGAGAAGATTGAGAAGGATCTGGTTCATCTTCTCACACAGACCATAACTCTGTGGATGGTAAGCAGTGGTGTGTAGCTTCTAGCGATCATATAAGACACAGAGTGCCAGAAAGAGTTGGGACTTAAATGCAGACCCCATGTCTAAGGATCTAGTCAGTGGAAGAGTGAAGAAATCAGGTGATACCTTTTAGAGGCTAACTGAGTATGTGATGGTAAGCTTTCGAGAGCTTTCAAGATCACAGCAGGACTTGGAAAAAATAACTGTCTTGCTCAATCTTGCCATGGATTCTGTGGCTCAAGACTCCCTGCTGATTAGGCCCAGATGTATAATTGGCAGCAGAACACCGTGTTGTAATGCCGATGCACTGCATCAGCATCCTGCCGCAACAACACAGGATTTGAGTACTTTAGAAAACTTACCATCAAATATACTCAGTTAGCCTCTAAAAGGTATCGCCTGATTTCTTCACTCTTCCACTACTTTCTATGGCCAACACGGTACAACATTATACTACTAGGATCTAGTCAGGACAGCCATAGGAATATACATAGATGAGCTACCAATAAATAAATTCTTGTACCAAGCATGCCATGAATTTAAAGCACAAAAATTAAGGCATATGCACTCAATTTATCTAATAAAAGTATACCATTTGTTTTGTTTTGTTTGTTTGAGTTGGAAGGGACCTCAAGGGCCATCGAGTCCAACCCCTGCAAAAGCAGGAATTCCTAGATCATCCCAGCTATATACCTATCCAGATTCCGCTTGAAGATTTCAATTGATGAAGAACTCACCACCTCCCGTGGCAGCCTATTCCACTCCCTCACTACCCTTACTGTTAGAAAGTTTTTCCTAATGTCTAATCTGAATCTCCTTCCCCTTAGTTTCATCCCATTACTTCTCGTGCTTCCTTCTGCTAATGAGAATAGGGTAGATCCCTCTGCACTGTGACAACCTTTCAGATATTTAAATACCGCTATTAAGTCTCCCCTTAGCCTTCTCTTCTGCAAACTAAGCAGTCCCAATTCTTTTAGCCTTTCTTCGTAGGACATGGTTTGTAGACCTTCCACCATTTTGGTTGCTCTTCTCTGGACCTGCTCCAATAAATTGATGTCTTTCTTAAACTGGGGAGCCCAGAACTGTACACAGTATTCCAGGTGGGGTCTGACCAGGGCAGAGTACAGCGGAATAATTACCTCTCTTGATCTAGCTTCAATGCTCGTCTTGATACATCCTAGAATTTGGTTAGCCTTTTTAGCCACCGCACCGCACTGTTGACTCATGTTGAATTTGTGATCTATTATTATGCCCAGATCCTTTTCCCCTGTACTCTCACTTAGTACTATTCCTCCCATACTATATATGCTTCTTGCATTCCTGTTACCCAGATGTAGAACTTTGCATTTGTCCCTGTTGAATACCATTTTGTTCACCTCAGCCCATTGTTCCAGTGTGTCTAAGTCCTTTTGGATGCACTCTCTCTCCTCTCTAGTGTTGGCCATTCCTCCTATCTTTGTATCATCTGCAAATGTTATTAGTTCCCCATTAATCCCATCATCCAGATCATTTATAAAAATATTAAAAAGTACTGGGCCCAGGACAGAGCCCTGTGGCACCCCGCTTTTTACTTTCTTCCAGTTTGATGTATAGCCATTTAGAATTACTCGTTGTGCCCGATCATTTAGCCAATTGTGAACCCACCTTACTGATATTTTATCAAAGCCATACTTGATCATTTTTTCAATAAGAATGTTATGTGATACTTTATCAAAGGCCTTACTAAAGTCAAGATATACTATGTCCACTGCATTTCCCTGGTCCAACCATTCAGTGACTTTATTATAGAAGGAAATAAGATTAGTCTGACAAGATTTATTGGGCATAAAGCCGTGCTGGCTCTGATTAATTAAAGCCTTCCCATCCAGGTACCTAATTAAATGTTCTTTAACGATTTGTTCAAAGATTTTTCCTACTATCGAGGTCAGACTTACCGGCCTATAATTTCCTGGGTCGTCCCTATTCCTCTTTTTGTAGATGGGGACCACATTTGCCCTTTTCCAATCTAGAGGGACCACTCCTGTTTCCCATGACTTATTAAGGATTATTGCAAGGGGTTCTGTTATTTCCTCTGCTAATTCTTTTAAAACTCTAGGGTGTAAATCATCCGGTCCTGGGGACTTGGTTTCCTTAATCTTAACTAAATGTTCTCTTACCAAACCTTCACTTATAATCAGCTTGGAGTCCTCATTCCCCTCATCACTATCACCATTAATGTTGATATTTCCATCCATTTCTTGGGAGAAGACGGATATAAAATATGAATTTAGTAACTCCACGTGCTGATCCACCATGTTAACTTTTTCACCCTTTTCGTTCTTCAGGACTCCAATGGTTTCCTTCACTTTTCTTTTGCTCTTAACATATCCCCAAAAACCTTTTACCTTACTCTTAACTTCTTTTGCAAGCTTCAATTCGTATTCAGCCTTAGCTTTTTTAATGCTTATCTTGCAGAGTCTGCAAACTGCTGTATACTCTCCCTTAGATATAGCTCCCATCTTCCACTTGTTGTATGTTTCCTTTTTCTTTTTTAGTAGGTTATGTAATTTTTTGGTCATCCATCCTGGAGTTTTTAGGTGATTCCCATTTTTCTTGCTTCTAGGTATTGTTAGTTCCTGTGCATTAATGATTTCCCTACGGAAAATTTCCCACCCCTCATGTGCATTTTTGTGCTTAAGTATTTTTCGCCATGGAATTCTACTAACCCTTACCTTTAGGCCCCTAAAATCTGCCCTACTAAAATTGAGCCTTCTAGTCTTTGTCTTCTCAGGTCTTCTTCTTACAACCCCAAACTCGAGTATAGCATGGTCGCTGAATCCCAATGTCCCTGCTATCCTTAATTCCTTAACCATGTCCTCCTTGTTAGTTAAAACTAGGTCCAGAATGGATGTTCCTCTCCTGTTTTTTTCTACTAACTGGGCAATGAATATCTGGGTAATTAAAGTCTCCCATGATAACAATTTCAAATTTCTTCGAAAGTGTGGTCATTTGCTGTGAAAACATCTCATCCATGTCTTCTGTCTGTCCTGGTGGTCTATAATAAACACCTATTATGATGTCCTTATCATTGTTTTTCCCCTGAATTGTTACCCAAATATTTTCCAATAAGTTATCATTTTGTAAAACTGTGATTTCCGTGGAAATGTGTTCCTTTTTAACATACAATGCAACTCCTCCCCCTCTTTTATTAGTTCTATTTTTTTTGAATAAGTTGTATCCTTCCATCTGTATATTCCAATCATGCTTATCGTTCCACCAAGTTTCTGTAATACCAATGACATCATATTTTTCCTTCTGTATTATCAGCTCTAATTCTCCCTGTTTATTTCCCAAGCTTTGCGCGTTTGTGTAAAAACATTTCAGATTGCGCTCTGATACTTCCTTTTTCTTAATTTCATTCTGAGTATCCTGTCTTGGGTCCTCATTACCACATCTAGTAACCTTGTTTAGTATATCCTTTAGCTGCATGTTCTTGTCTTCCTTTTTACTTCCCATCCCCTCCTCTTCTAGTTTAAAGCCCTCCTGATAAGTGTGGAAAGTCTTCTGGCAAATATGTGTTTCCCAGGCTTTGTGAGATGTATCCCATCTCTAGCAAGGAGTCCATCATAGAGGTAATTCACTCCATGGTCCAGAAATCCAAATCCTTGCTCTCTACACCACTGCCGAAGCCACTAGTTTACCTCTAGTATTTTATTCCATCTCCTGATACCATAACCATCTGGGAGAATTGATGAAAATACTACCTGCGCATCCAGTTCCTTCACTTTCTTTCCTAGATTTTCAAAGTCTTTACGAATAGTTGGTAAATCATTTTTAGCCGTGTCGTTTGTACCCACATGTAACAGCAAAAATGGGTAGTTATCCTTAGAGCTGAAGAGGCAATCGAATCCTATCGGCCACATCCCTAACTTTTGCTCCTGGGAGGCAGCATACTTCTCGTGCAGTTAAATCTGGCCTGCAGACAGCTGCCTCTGTGCCCCTTAGCAGTGAGTCGCCCATAACCACTACTCTTCTTTTTTTTCCTCGCTACGCTATTTCTTGTTGCTCCCTCTTGTCTCTGGGTGACTTTTGTTTCTTCTTTTGCTGATAGATTATTCTTATCGTTTTCATCAGTCTGCATAAGAGTTTCATATCGGTTACCTAGCTGTGTAAGTGGTGATGGCCTTGTGATCCTTTTGCATCTCTTGGTCACCTGTATCCATTTATCTGCCTCTGTAGGTTCACTCAAGTATTCTTCTCTTACTATATTTAGGAGGTTTGCTTCAGCCTCCACCACTGTAGGCTCTCTCATACTTTCTTCCCTTACTATATTCAAGAGGCTTGCTTCTGCTTCATCAATAAAAACCTCACTTTCTTTGATGCCTCTCAACGTCTCTATTCTTTCTTCCAACCTCTGCACTAAAAATTACAAAGAACTCCCAGTGTAAGTGTAATATAGTACATATATAGGTAAAAAATAATGCCAAAGGCTGTAAAACAGTTATACAGATAAAATAATAAATGCTCAAGGTATATAATAAAGTAATAGCCAATTATAGAATGCAGCCTATACCTGAATGAGCAAAGCCAAGACAAAATCCTAGAGAGACTAATGACGTGCCCCGAGCCCAAGCCTCGTCTGAGAGAAATGTCAAATGTGCTGAATGGGTGTATATTTATAGGACATACAGACATATAATGTGCCAATAAGAAAACAGAAGTTAGATCAGCTGGTACAATAACCCACCTGAGTAAACTAGCAGAAACAGAAGCGTTACCCTAACGCTGAACATGCCTGGTGTGTCCATACAGTAAGTTTACCTGTGCAGCCCCGCAATTGCGTGTTGTGTCTGCACACTGAAGTCATTACTCACTTATGAAGTAGGTGCACTAGGTCTGGTGATAGGAACAGGAAATAGCCCGGCGGCGAATGCGTATGGTACACCCCACCAAGCATGTGCACGCTGGCACCACAATACTGTGGCATCAGATATACGAAACCCAAGGAAAGTGCCTAGTTGCTGAACTCATAATGCTTCTATCAAAGCATAAAGTAGCAGTGCATCAACAAATACATTGTATAGTTACTACAAATATAAAGTGCCATATATTATTCAATAAATTGTATATAATCCAATCTTGCATAATAAAAAGGATATATAAATAAACTAAATAGGTTATTAACCAATAAGTAATTCATAGAAAAATATATACATAAAGTGAAAAAAGTGCAAAGTGCGAGCAGTGATAAAAGTGTGCATATAAAGACTACACAGCAACTAACACCACACATATAATAAAAATAAATGAAAAACATGTAAAACGCACAAAAAAAATATTTAGAATTAAATATTTAAAATTAATAGAGAAAAACCTGGTGAAGTCCATCCATGGGGAAAGAACAAAAGAGTGGGTGTTGATAAAGCCAAGTTGACTGGAGAATTTATAGTAAACCTAAAACAGACACAGACTGTTAAAAACCATTAAAAAAAAACCACAGAAGAGATATAAAGCTATCAGTTGGAATAAAAAAGAAGTAGGAAAGGTGTATGAACATGGTATGATAGAAAGAACAAAAAACCCCAAACGAAAAAAAAAAAAAAAAGAACAGTGACTAAGTCCCTTATAATAAACGCCTTTAAAAAGGCTTTTTTTTTACAGATATGTGCAGATATTAGTGTATGATAATTCACTGTTTTTTGCTGTACTGCACTGCAAAAGGCTTGTTGTATTCCACCTTGAATACACAGATATGAGTAATGAGCAGCAATATAAAGGCAGTGAGTGCTGCAATGTGAATTATACTGCAAATTCTTGCTGTAAATGACCCTGCAACCACCCCAAATTCTTCTCTTAATTCCTCCCTATCCTTTCTCTACAGTACTAAGGCTCAGCCTCTTTCCCTGAACTTCTATATGTTTTCTACGTTTTTCCCTAGCTCCTGCCGACGTCTGGCCCTACAGTAAGAGTGATGTGGAATGACTGTACCTAAAATGGCCGAGGGTTTTTATAGAACTGTGACATCACAGGTCTGGCTGGCTGCTGATTAGCTGCATGCATGGAATTGTGGGTGATCCCGCGCTCCCAGAGTTCCTTCTCCCTTGTCCTAACATGTGCGGTGGCTATTTTTTTTAAAAAAATGCAATTCGATGCATCGAAGCATGAGGAAATCCGGAATCGTGGCTTATCGAAGATTTTCTGAAAATCGGATTGAATTCCACTTCTGCAGCTTCGATTCGCTCATTTCTATTCTTCACCAGTAGTAAAGATTTTGTGTTTGTTTGAATTGTCTCATCTGGTGCTTTTCTCGTGTTCTAAAAGAGATTCTTACATATATCTTTACTACTGGTGATGAACAACAAGCCATTCACATCGTACAGGAATTTTTATCATTGGGAATAAAAGTTATGGAATAAAAGTTATTTTACTATAGCGTCATTTCAGTGGCATTGTACAAACCAATTGCATTGGCATAACTCTTGACCCTGTGCTCTTACCTCCTAATGTTTTCTGATGCATTTACAGTTTAGAACACCTGCATAGAACAGATGAATTTCTGGGCCTGTTTCTACTAACAGCAGGCAGGAACAGTGGTGACTGATTGGTTGAAACATGAGGATTAATGGGCATTTATATTTCATTAAATTTTATGTTCACTAGAGAATAATGTATCACTTGCAGATATTGAAACATATGTCAACCCTATCCACTTACATATAATTCAATTTGACTTAAATGCATTGATCAAATTTTATTAAAGTCCAATAGATCTTCTAAAAGGGCTACTAACATAATATTGCTGCTTCATATTCATCAGATAAAAGGAGGCAATTGTGTTGTAAATCTATTTATACCATTTTTAAGAAAAGGGATTATTGTGGAGAGAATACTCATTACAAGGTGACTGAAACTGTCTGAAGGACTTCACATGGGAATGATGAACACAATTCTCAATTGGTGTCAATCTCGTTAGTGCTACAATGAGAACATACTGCACAATATTACAGGTTGGCCAGCATTCAGTGTCAGCATTCTTTGCATTAAAAATATACACATTTCATATTAGAAATTGTGTCCTACTTTAACTATTGTAGGTTGAACATACCTAATCTGCTAGTTTAAATTCAGCCTTAGTGATATCATAATCTACAATTTTAATGGTGGTTCTTTAACAAAGTAATTTCTAGTATTCTACTAGATTTATGTATAATCATGTTGACTAATAACTGAACAGTCTAATTATAGTGCAACAGTTTTAGGCAGGTGTGGGGAAAAAATGCTACAAGTAAGATTGCTTTTAAAAATAAAAGAAAAATTGTCTATTTTTTGTCAATTAACAAAATGCAAAGTAAATGAACAAAAGATAAATCTAAATCAAATCAATATTTGGTGTGACTAGTTTAAGTTATGTGTGAACTTTGGTTGTTAATTTTATACGCAGGCTACATTTTGTATTCAGCAAAACAATATTCCTATAACCCGTGAACTGTCTATGCTTTGGATAATCAAAACTTATACATATTGTGCCTTTCCATAAATTATGTGATTTCTTCTGTGGAATGTCTGCTGACGAAATATTGATAAGCTTTATGTCCAAGACTGGCTAGTTGGCAGCCATCTTCCCTTTTCTAAATATAAGCACTTACTTCAATACACTCTATAAAGTGTGTTGTGTGATTCTCTAAAGCAGCACTGCAGTCCAATAATATGGAAGGCAAGACAAAATCAGACATACTTTGTGGTCAAATTCGAAGGCCAGTGTTTCTACCTTGACAATTATCTGGTGCAGAAAACCAAGGATGGTCAACAACATTTCTATAACCAATAATCTGGTATCTTGACAGACCATCACTGAAACTTCACAAAAACACAGTAACACCTTTGTTGTTACATTTTATTGTTTCAGTCACAGGTCCTCAGGTAGGCAACCTCTGTGAAGCATAAGCACCATGCCCAAAGCTTAAGCACTCTTGTCAATTATAAATGTGACTTTGGAAGTATCTTTCATTGTCTGTTGTGTATTACTGTTTCTGATATTTGTAGTGTTGCTGTGTTGGAAGATAGTGTTATATCAGAGAAAAGGTTATCCTACTGCACATCTCGTGTAACAAGTGAACTTTGCGAGTGTGTATGTGGTAGACCTGGGATCACTGTAGATTTATTCTTTGAGTGTCCAAGAGCGATCGGGGAATAATTGTCTTCTCACAAGTGTCCAAGAAAGTCCTGGGAAGTTATTGTTACATGGGTAGCAGAAATAGCATCGAGTCCCAAATGAGAAACATAAGCATACAGCACTAGAAACAGTCAGAAACAGAGCAGGAGTAAAAACCACCAAAGGATGTTGTAGTATGTTGTCTAAATTTCATATTCCTAAAGATGGAACTCTGGATGTTGAAGTGTGTAGAAAATCTGTGAACGCACACAAAGCATGGTTTTCATATAAGGTTTTGACGGAAAAAGCAATTTGTTGTTTGAAACTGTCCAAAGAGGTGTAAAAAGGTGAATTTAGGTCTATTAAAAGCTCTGAAAACATTCTGCACAAATGTTTCTATCATGATATGAATGAGGATGACATAGCCCTAGAGGTCTGGTGCCATCTTTAGTTTCAAGACCCCCACCATATGTGGGACATGTAGACTGGACCTGCACTAAATGCAACAGCATCCACCATCAACTGCTAAATGTTCTTTTTATCATAAACCAATCTCCAATAAATCAGAGTTTTTCCCTTCACAGGAAGGTTCTAAGAAATGCACAAGGTGCCCCATCCCAAATACTAAGTTAATATCTAACGAGTTACTACCAAGAAGAAAAAATGGCTGTGTACTGTCAAAACATGTAACTTTAAATGGATACAGATATTGGTATAGCCCCTTGCACGAGGCACAGACCTCTTGGTCAGAGGCAAGCGAAAAATAACAGATTGGAGAAGCATCCAGCAACTGGAGTCCAAAATTACTTGATAAAACTTAGCTTTTAATGCAGCATATATAAAAATCCATCAGATTACAAAAAAATAGCCATGTGGTAGACACCACAACTGCTTACGCGTTTTTGAACCTTCGTCTCTTAGTCATAGCATAACAAAGACTGAAACACACATTGTTTAAAAACCCAACAATTCACTAGAACCTGAATCTCGAAAAATTCATTAGGCAAGTTATCAATTAATGACAACACAAAAAACACATTAGTCAGCCACCAATTGTACAAGTTCTCCCACTTAAAAAGATGAGAGAGGCCTGTAATTGACATCATAGTTAGACCTCAACTATGAGAGACAAAATGAGAAAACATATCTAGAAAATCACATTTTCTGATTTTTTAAGAATTTATTTGCAAATTATGGTGTAAAATAAGTATTTGGTACCTACAAACAAGCAAGATTTCTGGCTCTCACAGACCTGTAAGTTCTTTTTTAAGAGGTTCCTCTGTCCTCCACTCATTACCTGTAGTAATGGCACCTGTTTGAAATTATTATCTGTATAAAAGACACCTGTCCACAACCTCAAACAGTCACACTCCAAACTCCACTATGGTGAAGACCAAAGAGCTGTGGAAGGACACCAGAAACAAAATTGTAGAACTGCACCAGGCTGGGAAGACTGAATCTGCAATAGGCAAGCAACTTGTTGTGAAGAAATCAACTGTGGGAGCAATAATTAGAAAATGGAAGACATACAAGACCACTGATAATCTCCCTCGATCAGGGGCTCCACGCAAGATCTCACCCCGTGGGGTCAAAATGATCACAAGAACAATGAGCAAAAATCCCAGAACCACAAGGAGGAACCTAGTGAATGACCTGCAGAAAGCTGGGACTAACGTAACAAAGGCTACCATCAGTAACACACTACGCCGCCAGGGACTCAGATCTTGCAGTGCCAGACGTGTCCCCCTGCTTAAGCCAGTACATATCCAGGCCCATCTGAAGTTTGCTAAAGAGCATTTGGATGTTCCAGAAGAGTATTGGGAGAATGTCATATGGTCAGATGAAACCAAAGTAGAACTGTTTGGTAGAAACACAACTCGTCATGTTTGGAGGAGAGTGAATGCTGAGTTGCAGCCAAAGAACACCAAACCTACTGTGAAGCATGGGGGTGGCAATATCATGCTTTGGGGCTGTTTCTCTGCAAAGGGACCGGGACAACTGATCCGTGTACATGAAAGAATGAATGGGGCCATGTATCGTGAAATTTTGAGTGCAAACCTCCTTCCATCAGCAAGAGCATTGAATATGAAACGTGGCTGGGTCTTTCAGCATGACAATGATCACTAGCACACTGCCAGGGCAACAAAGGAGTGGCTTCGTAAGAAGCATTTCAAGGTCCTGGAGTGGCCTAGCCAGTCTCCAGATCTCAACCCCATAGAAAACCTTTGGAGGGAGTTGAAAGTCTGTGTTGCCCAGCAACAGCCCCAAAACATCACTGCTCTAGAGGAGATCTGCATGGAGGAATGGTCCAACATACCAGCAACAGTGTGTGCCAACCTGGTGAAGACTTACAGAAAATGTTTGACCTCTGTCATTGCCAACAAAGGATATATAACAAAGTATTGAGATGAACTTTTGTTATTGACCGAATACTTATTTTCCACCATAATTTGCAAATATATTCTTTAAAAATCAAACAATGTGATTTTCTAGATAACTTTTTCTCATTTTGTCTCCCATAGTTGATGTCTACCTATGATGTCAATTACAGGCCTTTCTCATCTTTTTAAGTGGGAGAACTTGAACAATTGGCGGCTGACTAAATACTTTTTTTCACCACTGTCTATATGGTCACTTTATTATCAGACTGGTTTCAAAGTAAGATGCACATGCGCACATCTGTGCATAACCTGTATGTGACCCAAGGGGGGGATAGCAGGGACTTCTGTCCATGTTATCCCCTCTCCAATCAGAGAGAATACTATACGTTTGCTCTCTGATTGTCACATAGAGGGATAATGTAATTACCCCTCTAGGAGGGCTCAGAGGGGTATTCTTATGTAATACCCCTCTGAACATAGTCAGGAAGTTTATTGGCGCTGTGACCCAGATGTTTACCATTGTCCAGGATGCAGCGCCAAAAGAGTTGCGCCAAACACTTACACAACGTCATCAATAAAGTTTACATTTCACCCAATCCCTGTCCTGTCCATAACTGATCTTTATAGAGTAAAATATGCCTCTAGCGATATCCGTTACACGCTAAAATAATAGCAATAATGATCATCACTAGAGATGAATGTATAAATTGCTACAATTTTTATAGGAGGATAGAGGTTGGCGCATTTCTGCAATTTTGGCGTTTAACACCCACACCTGTAAATATATATATATATATATATATATATATATATATATATATATATATATATATATATATATATATATATATGTGGTATATATGAATTTCTCAGATATTGCATTTTTTTGGAAAGTACATTTTGTTTGTAGAAAGGGACTGCTTGAGCATACACTTTAGTGGCAAATTTTAATTTTTGTGTAATTTTCCTTACAACCTGTTTGCTGCAAAGTTGCATGAAGGTGATTGTATATATGAAATATTAAGTTGTGTTTTTATATACGGTATGCTGTGTAATCTCAAAAAAAGTTAGATTTTGGTATCACAGTCTGCTATGTGCAGTATAGATTTTTAACATATTAGTGAATAACAGCAAAATCTTGCTTGCCTTCCGTATCAGCGTTTTTGAGAGTACGAGTTCTGGTTGTAGTTGATGTTTATGGTATATATAAATTGTGTACACCTTGATCTTCTATTTAAATGTATTTTGTGTGTGAATGTAAGATTGAATAGGAGTTTTAAGTGCAAATATATGTTTTAGTGCATTTTTTCAAAGAATTATTTGTGTTTGTCACAAAGTTATATGAAGGTGGACATGGCTATTGATAACCCATTGAGTCACATGTAATCTTCAGGTTGTCTACTTTCAAAAAAAATATATAGGGTTTAGGGGTTCACTTACTTTCCATGGTGTGTAATCCCTACATTTTATAGGATGATACTTTTTTAACATTTCCAATAGAGATGAGCGAAGTATTCAAAAATGCGATTCGGCAACTTTGCGATACAATTCTATTCGATCAGAATTAAATAGCGTCAAATCACGTAACAAAAACATCTATTTATTGGCTGCAGAGAGCCAGGGTGGGCATCAAAATGGCAGAACCCCTTGGGTGCCGTGGTCAAACATGTCAGTTACAGCTAACACCCTGCTCTATGGATTTAACACCTTGGATGCAGTGGTTGAACTTGCCGTGTGCGCTCAGGTTAAAGGGATCTGACATCACAGGGCTGGCTGCTCATTGGCTGCACGCATGGCATTGTGGGTGATCCCGCGTTCCCAGAGTTCCTTGCCCCATGTCCTAATATGTACAGAAGCCATTTTGAACTAAATGCGAATCGTTACCACGAAGTGTGAGGAAATTCGGATTCAATGCGAATCGAATATTTCCTGAAATTTGGATCAAATTCCACTTCTGCAGCTTCGATTCGCTCATCGCTAATTTCCAACTTCAAAGCAGATTTTTGTTCATTCCAGTTCTAGTGATTTTCTGAAGACATGCGTATGCAGGTTTAGGGCTTAGTGATATGAATGAACTCTGCACATTTTGATCTCTTATTTTTAGGAGGTTTGGTGCATATAACTTTTTGTTTGGTTTCCACTTTTGGCAACTAATATACATTTGCATTTTTTTTTTTTTTTTTTTATAAAACACACTTTAAAATCAAAATTGCATGAAAGTACTTGTTCGCATACAGTACCAATTAGCATTCTGACAATGCTGCAGGTGTCTACTTTAAGAAAATATATAGGTATGAAGGGGGGGGGTTGGATGATTTTTTAATGTTGCAATTTAGGTTTGATTTGTCCATCTCAAAACTGTGAAAATTGCTCTGGCTACCGGAGGTACAAAATTTCTGGAGACCCCTGGCAGTGAAAGGGTTAATGAAAAAAAATGTAAACTCTTGCCCAGAAAACACTTAACAAAAGATAAGATTTTTCACTAACAGGACTTACTGTCAGTAAAAATTATGTTTAAACTTAGACAAAATTATATTACAACAATAAAAAGGTTAACTGCCCTTTGTGTATTATTGCAGGCTGCTGCTGTAAGGCACAACAGCAGCACAGATGTTCTCACACCTAAAACAGTGGGGAAAAAAAGTATTTAGTCAGCCAGCAATTGTGAAAGTTCTTCCACTTAAAAAGATGAGAGAGGCCTGTAATTGATATTATAGGTAGACCTTAACTATGAGAGACAAAATGAGAAAACATATCTAGAAAATGACATTGTCTGATTTATAAAGCATTTATTTGAAAACTTATGGTGGAAAATAAGTATTTGGTCAATAACATAAGTTCATCTCACTACTTTGTTATATATCCTTTGTTGACAATGACAAAGGTCAAACGTTTTCTGTAAGTCTTCACAAGGTTGGCACACACTGTTGCTGGTATGTTGGCCCATTCCTCCAAGCAGATCTCCTCTAGAGCAGTGATGTTTTGGGGCTGTCGCTGGGCAACACGGACTTTCAACTCCCTCCAAAGGTTTTCTATGGGGTTGAGATCTGGAGACTGGCTAGGCCACTCCAGGACCTTTAAATGCTTCAGTCGTCCTGATCCTTTTGCAGAGAAACAACCCCAAAGCATGATGTTGCCACCCTCATGCTTCACAGTAGGTATGGTGTTCTTTGGATGCAACTCAGCATTCACTCTCCTCCAAACACGACAAGTTGTGTTTCTACCAAACAGTTCTACTTTGGTTTCATCTGACCATATGACATTCTCCCAATACTCTTCTGGAACATCCAAATGCTCTCTAGCAAACTTCAGATGGGCCTGGATATGTACTGGCTTAAGCAGAGGGACACGTCTGGCACTGCAGGATCTGAGTCCCTGGCGGTGTAGAGTGTTACTGAGGGTAGCCTTTGTTACGTTAGTTCCAGCTTTCTGCAGGTCATTCACTAGGTCCCCCCGTGTGGTTCTGGGATTTTTGGATTTTTGCTCACCGTTCTTGTGATCATTTTGACCCCACAGGGTGAGATCTTGCGTGGAGCCCCTGATGGAGGGAGATTATCAGTGGTCTTGTATGTCTTCCTTTTTCTAATTATTGCTCCCACAGTTGATTTCTTCACACCAAGCTGCTTGCCTATTGCTGATTCATTCTTCCCAGACTGGTGCAGGTCTGTGAGAGCCAGAAATCTTGCTTGCTTGTAGGTGACCAAATACTTATTTTCCACCATAATTTGCAAATAAATTCTTAAAAAATCAGACAATGTGATTTTCTAGATATGTTTTCTCATTTTGTCTCTCATAGTTGAGGTCTACCTATGATGTCAATTACAGGCCTCTCATCTTATTAAGTGGGAGAACTTGCACAATTGGTGACTGACTAAATACTTTTTTTCCCCACTGTATCTATGATTCTATAACTAATCTGCTTGTATTTATTGTTTGCAATTGTCAGTTTTTCAGAACTAAGTGCTCCATATCACAGATCCATCCCTAAATTCACCTTTACTGCAATGCCTCATGTTCAAGCTTACAGCACCTCATAGCTCATGGCTTCAGCATAGTAAGGTGTTTTGTTGCAGATTTTTTTTGCGTTTTTTTTTTTTTTTTTGAGCCAATGCCAGGAGTGGATTGAGGAGGAGGCAGAAGTATAAGTACTTTCTATATATTTCCCATTCCTTTTGTAAACTTTTTTTGGGTTTGGCTCAAAAAAACCACAAGAAAATCTGCAACTAAAAAAACTGCGGTTTCGCAACATGGGTCCTCAGCCTAAAGCCCTCCCCCCTTCCCGCCACAGGGAAAAAAAAAAAACCCTACAAAAATGCCATGTCTTTTACAAAAATGGAGTTTGAAAAGACATGGGTTATCGGTTTGACATTTGTCGTGATAAGCCAGGGTTTTGCATTAAAGACCTTTTTTTTTTGCGCTTACCATTCTTCCCTAAAGTATTAATTTAATTAATTCTATAATTTTTTTTACACCTTTTGCTCTTTTTATATAGATATACAGACATTTTCCGTATTATTTATATTAAAGATATTGCCCATTTAAAATTGGGATTTTGCCTCAAAACAAAAAAAAAAAAACATTATACCCCTAGATGAATACCAAAGGAGAATGTTTTATGCTCTGTAAATTCAGGAAATCTACTAACAGTTGTGCCTGAAATTCATCTATCTTGACCTAAAAACATAATCACTATGCCCCTAAATGAATACTTTCAGGGTGTAGTTTCCAAAACAGTGTCACTTCTCTAGAGTTTCTGCTCTACTGGTACATAAAGGCCTCCGCAACACAATATGGTGCCCAAAAACCAAATACACAAAATCTAAGGATGAAAGATGTAGTTTACATAATGTGGTAATTTGTTGGGGTTTTCCACTGTTGCGGCACCTTAGGAATTATGCAGCTACAATAATGTGCCTGAAAATAATTCCAGCAAAATCTGTCCTCCAAAACTCAATGATGCTACTTCCCTCCTGTGCCCTGGCATTTGCCCAAAAGCAGTTTATATCTACATATCAGGCACTTCTGTACTTGGTAGAAATTAGTTAATACATTATGAGTGCATTTTCTCCTTTAGCCACAATTTGGGGTTAAAGCATAATTTTATTTGAAAAAGTATAATTTTACATTTTCTTGATCTATTTCTATGAAACACCTGTGGGGTTAGAATTCTGACTATGCCTCTTGATAAATTCCTTGAGGGATGTAGTTTCTAAAATGGGGTCATTTCCACTGTAATCTATTCCAGCAAAATCTGCCCTCCAAAAGCCAAACAGTGGTCTTTCCATTCTGAAACCTTTTATGTGCCCATACAGCAATTTACCACCAAGTATGGGGTATTTCCATATTCAGGAGAAATTATGGAGTGTATTTTCTCCTTAACCCTTAGTGAAAGTGAAACTTTTGAGGCTAAACTGACACTTTATTGGAAAAAAAAGTAATTTTTAATTTTCGCGTACCAGTGGTAATATATTCTGTGAAACATCTGTAGAGTGAAAATACTCACTTCTTGATAAATTCCTTAAGAGGTCTTATTTCCAAAATGTGGTCATGGCCTGAAACAGATTCCAGCAAAACATACTCTCTAAAAGCTCAATTGCATTATTTCCTTTCTGTTCCCTGCTATGTGCTTACCCAGCAGTTTAAACCAAATCCAAAATGATAATCACAATAAACTTGACGGAATTAATACATAACTTAATAATAAATCAGATAAAAAGTGCATAAACGCACCCAAATAGAAAGAATTCAACCCTGAGCCAAAATAGATGATCTGTTGGTAGCACAATATTAAATAATCCAAACGCAGCAGCCTGCAATGGTAAAGATAAATAATAATAACCAGGATTTACCGTGATTCAGATGAAAACAAGATGAACGACACAAAATATGATGGATGGGTGAATGGATGCCAAGGTAGGTATTTATTGATCACCAGAGGCTGATGAGGGACCCAAAAGCAAGTAAAAATCTCACCCTAAAACAATGCCCTACAAGTATTGCGGAAGGCCTGGTATACCCTAAAAGCCTATCTCGGGGCCACCGCCCTAAATAGCATGCAGCCCCAACCGGAACCTGACCCTAATATAGACAATCCCTATATTCACCCTAACCAATATATAAAGTGCTAGAACAACAAGTACAATATAAAAGCGCCTCTATTACAAAAATGTAGATTCCAAAAATTCCAAGCAATCCATACATGTAATCCCATCATGCATGTTTCGTTAATCTCATCGGGATTAAAATGGTAGGAAAAGTTTAATTATACAAATATGCCATAATACATGTCAAGTTTATTGTGATTATCATTTTGGATTATGTATTGTATTGGATAATCTTTATTCTATCTCTTGCATTATATTTTTTTTTGGATCTCAATTTATTAGTTGTCTTGTTTGGTATGGCAGGGTTTCTAAAAACTGGACTAGATACCACCCAATGGCTTAATGAATTTACTGACGTTTTTTCAGATAAGGTGTATATACAACAACGATACACACCAACTTTTAAGAGGGCATTTAGATAACTCACTGCTGTTTATAAGGAACATATTAGTGTATGGTGGGAGGTTCATAGTCTGGAGTGTTATATTAAACAAAATATTGTGCCTCGTGGTCTCCATATTCCTCTTGTTCCAGCGGTAAGATGCAGGAATTTGTTATTTTTATCTAAATAGGAGCAGGAGACAAATTACAAACTCTAGGGGTTAATAGTTAAAAATAAACTATCACTTCGATTTATAACCCTTTAAGGACACAGTATAGTTTGTATGTTAATGCTTGGTGACTTATTTCATATTTTCCTTCCCTGCATTCCAAATTAATAACTTTTTAATTGTTCTGTTAACAAAGCTGAGGGCTAAGTGAGGGTTTATTCTTTGTGTGACAAGTTGTACTTTCATTTGGCACCATTTTGGGGTACATATAATGTTTTGATTAGCTTTTATTAATGTTTTTGAGGGTCCATGTTAAAAACCCACAATTCTATAATAATTTTTACCATTTTGCTTTTACGGTGTTCACTCTGCATTAAAAATGGATAGTATAGCTACATATAATGAGTGGGCACCATCTAAATATCAAATATGGGGGTCATCTCATGTATGCTTAAAACTAATGACCAATAGTTAGGGGAGAAGAATGCACACATCAATTAGAGACGTTCTACCCAAAATATAATAAAATTAAATTTTATTGTCAGCATTGATTAAAACCAATTTAAAAACAAAAATAGATCGATCCAGGTGGGGTTTTGAAATATAGGGAGACAAAATTACATACAAAATAGTGCAGAACCTCAAATAGCAATATTAAAGGGTACTAGAAGACTAGATATAGAATAGATAAAATATTTATAAGACATTGTAAGTGTGCTATTCACAATCAGAAAGCTGACAATCTAAATATCACCTAGATATCAATAACTATGCAAAGGTATATCAATGTGTGCAAAATAGTGCAGGACTAGGTGCACAATATGCTATAGCAATTACAGTGCCTTGCGAAAGTATTCGGCCCCCTTGAACTTTTCAACCTTTTGCCATATTTCAAGCTTCAAACATAAGGATATAAAATTTTAATTTTTTGGTGAAGAATCAACAAGAAGTGGGACACAATTGTGAAGTGGAACGAAATTTATTGGTTATTTTAAACTTTTGTAAAAAATAAAAAACTGAAAAGTGGGGCGTGCAATATTATTCGGCCCCTTTACTTTCAGTGCAGCAAACTCACTCCAGAAGTTCAGTGAGGATCTCTGAATGATCCAATGTTGTCCTAAATGACTGATGATGATAAATATAATCCACCTGTGTATAATCAAGTCTCCGTATAAATGCACCAGCTCTGTGATAGTCTCAGGGTTCTGTTTAAAGCGCATCATGAAGACCAAGAAACACACCAGGCAGGTCCGTGATACTGTTGTGGGGAAGTTTAAAGCTGGATTTGGATACAAAAAGATTTCCCAAACTTTAAACATCCCAAGGAGCACTGTGCAAGCGATCATATTGAAATGGAAGGAGTATCAGACCAATGCAAATCTACCAAGACCCGGCCGTCCCTCTAAACTTTCATCTCAAACAAGGAGAAGACTGATCAGAGATGCAGCCAAGAGATCCATGATCACTCTGGATGAACTGCAGAGATCCACAGCTGAGGTGGGAGAGTCTGTCCATGGGACAACAATCAGTCGTACACTGCACAAATCTGGCCTTTATGGAAGAGTGGCAAGAAGAAAGCCATTTCTCAAAGATATCCATAAAAAGTCTTGTTTAAAGTTTGCTACAATTCACCTGGGAGACACACCAAACATGTGGAAGAAGGTACTCTTGTCAGATGAAACCAAAATCGAACTTTTTGGCCACAATGCAAAACGATATGTTTGGCGTATAAGCAACACAGCTCATCACCCTGAACACACCATCCCCACTGTCAAACATGGTGGTGGCAGCATCATGGTTTGGGCCTGCTTTTCTTCAGCAGGGACAGGGAAGATGGTTAAAATTGATGGGAAGATGGATGGAGCCAAATACAGGACCATTCTGGAAGAAAACCTGTCTGCAAAAGACCTGAGACTGGGAAGGAGATTTATCTTCCAACAAGACAATGATCCTATACATAAAGCAAAATCTACAATGGAATGGTTCACAAATAAACGTATCCAGGTTGTAGAATGGCCAAGTCAAAGTCCAGACCTGAATCCAATCGAGAATCTGTGGAAAGAGCTGAAAACTGCTGTTCACAAACGCTCTCCATCCAACCTCACTGAGCTCGAGCTGTTTTCCAAGGAAGAATGGTCAAGAGTTTCAGTCTCTCGATGTGCAAAACTGATAGAGACATACCCCAAGCGACTTGCAGCTGTAATCACAGCAAAAGTAAAAATAATTTGGCACGCCCCACTTTTCAGTTTTTTATTTTTTGCAAAAGTTTAAAATATCCAATAAATTTAGTTCCACTTCACGATTGTGTCCAACTTGTTGTTGATTCTTCACCAAAAAATAAAAATTTTATATCCTTATGTTTGAAGCCTGAAATGTGGCAAAAGGTTGAAAAGTTCAAGGGGGCTGAATACTTTCGCAAGGCACTGTAAATAGCCTAGAAAGAAAAAAAAAAAAAAGAGAGTGTCATAAATATCCTATGAATAAAATAGCTGTACAATCAGAGAATGCCGACACAATGTGAATAAAAGGTTATGAATACAAAATAGTTACCATAGAAGTTTTTGCTACAGCCAGGAAAGATCTACATAGAATTCTCTCAGCGCGTTTCACCCTAGCTAGTACTTCCTCAGGGGTAATGTAATGTCATATAAGGTGACTTTATATAATAAGCTATTCAATTACAAGGATGCGGATCATGGATGAACACCAGCGGTAACATATTGTGCATGCATGGGATATCGAAGAATTGCATCCCTATCTAAACTATGCGCATGCACATAGAAATATACAGTCACATTTGCTGGCCAGCACCCAAAGACATTCAAGCCCAGTACTGGCACAAGCACAAGTCAGAAGCTAGATACATAATATGCAGAAGCGCTATGTTAGCAATTGTTACTTAGAGGCGGCAAAATCACTAATAATCTCAAGATAGTATAGGGAGTAATGTGATATTCACTAAATAATAATAAATCAGTCATAGCCATTTAGACCAAGTAGTAATATTAGGTATTATGTATAAGTAGATAAGCAAGATAAGTAAATGTCCATGAGCTACAATGAAATAGAAACAAACATCGCCATTCAAACATGATCACATCCCAATATGTATATACATAAGTAAAGTATTAATAGATGCACAGAGAAAAAAAAAAATTGACCTATATACAGTGGGGAAAAAAAGTATTTAGTCAGCCGCCAATTGTTCAAGTTCTCCCACTTAAAAAGATGAGGCCGGCCTGTAATTGACATCATAGGTAGACCTCAACTATGAGAGACAAAATGAGAAAACAAATCCAGAAAATCACATTGTCTCATTTCTAAAGAATTTATTTGCAAATTATGGTGGAAAATAAGTATTTGGTCAATAACAAAAGTTTATCTCAATACTTTGTTATATATCCTTTGTTAGCATTGACAGAGGTCAAACGTTTTCTGTAAGTCTTCACAAGGTTGGCACACACTTTTGCTGGTATGTTGGCCCATTCCTCCATTCAGATCTCCTCTAGAGCAGTGATGTTTTTGGGCTGTCGCTGGGCAACATGGACTTTCAACTCCCTCCAAAGGTTTTCTATAGGGTTGAGATCTGTAGACTGGCTAGGCCACTCCAGGATCTTGAAATGTTTCTTACGAAGCCACTCTTTCATTGCCCTGGCGATGTGCTTGGGATCATTGTCATGCTGAAAGACCCAGCCACGTTTCATATTCAATGCCCTTGCTGATGGAAGGAGATTTATACTCAAAATCTCACAATACATGGCCCCATTCATTCTTTCATGTACACAGATTAGTCGTTCCTGGTCCCTTTGCAGAGAAACAGCCCCAAAGCATGATGTTGCCACCCCCATGCTTCACAGTAGGTATGGTGTTCTTTGGATGCAACTCAGCATTCACTCTCCTCCAAACACAACAAGTTGTATTTCTACCAAACAGTTGTACTTTGGTTTCATCTGACCATATGACATTCTCCCAATACTCTTCTGGAACATCCAAATGCTCTCTAGAAAACTTCAGACGGGCCCTGATATGTACTGGCTTAAGCAGGGCGACACGTCTGGCACTGCAGGATCTGAGTCCCTGGCGGCGTAGTGTGTTACTGACGGTAACCTTTGTTACATTAATCCCAGCTTTCTGCAGGTCATTCACTAGTTCCCCCCATGTGGTTCTGGGATTTTTGCTCACCGTTCTTGTTATCATTTTGACCCCACAGGGTGAGATCTTGCGTGGAGCCCCTGATGGAGGGAGATTATAATCAGTGGTCTTGTATGTCTTCCATTTTCTAATTATTTCTCCCACAGTTGATTTCTTCACACCAAGCTGCTTGCCTATTGCAGATTCAGTCTTCCACAGCTCTTTGGTCTTCACCATAGTGGAGTTTGGAGTGTGACTATTTGAGGTTGTGGACAGGTGTCTTTTATACTGATAACAATTTCAAACAGGTGCCATTACTACAGGTAATGAGTGGAGGACAGAGTAGCCTCTTAAAGAAGAAGTTACAGGTCTATGAGAGCCAGAAATCTTGCTTGTTTGTAGGTGTCCAAATACTTATTTTCCACCATAATTTGCAAATAAATTCTAAAAAAAAATCAGACAATGTGCTGAGGCAAGCAGCTTGGTGTGAAGAAATCAACTGTGGGAGCAATAATTAGAAAATGGAAGGCATACAAGACCACTGATAATCTCCCTCGATCAGGGGCTCCATGCAAGATCTTACCCCGTGGGGTCAAAATGTTCACAAGAATGGTGAGCAAAAGTCCCAGAACCACATGGGGGGACCTAGTGAATGACCTGCAGAAAGTTGGGACTAACGTAACAAAGGCTACCGTCAGTAACACACTACGCCGCCAGGGACTCAGATCCTGCAGTGCCAGACGTGTTCCCCTGCTTAAGCCAGTACATATCCGGGCCCGTCTGAAGTTTGCTAAAGAGCATTTGGATGTTCCAGAAGAGTATTGGGAGAATGTCATATGGTCAGAAGAAACCAAAGTAGAACTGTTTGGTAGAAACACAACTCGTCGTGCTTGGAGGAGAATGAATGCTGAGTTGCATCCAAAGAACACCATTCCTTCTGTGAAGCATGGGGGTGGCAACATCATGCTTTGGGGCTGTTTCTCTGCAAAGGGACCAGGACAACTGATCCGTGTGCTTGAAAGAATGAATGGGGCCATGTATCGTGAGATTTTGAGTGCAAACCTTCTTCCATCAGCAAGGGCATTGAAGATGAAATGTGGCTGGGTCTTTCAGCATGACAATGATCCCAAGCACACTGCCAGGGCAATGAAGGAGTGGTTTCTTAAGAAGCATTTCAAGGTCCTGGAGTGGCCTAGCCAGTCTCCAGATCTCAACCCTATAGAAAACCTTTGGAGGGAGTTGAAAGTCAGTGTTGCCCAGCGACAGCCCCAAAACATCACTGCTCTAGAGGAGATCTGCATGACGGAATGGGCCAACATACCAGCAAAAGTGTGTGCCAACCTTGTGAATACTTACAGATAACGTTTGACCTCTGGCATTGCCAACAAAGGATATATAACAAAGTATTGAGATTGACCAAATACTTATTTTCTACCATAATTTGCCAATAAATTCTTTAAAAATCAGACAATGTGATTTTCTGCATTTGTTTTCTCATTTTGTCTCTCATAGTTGAGGTCTACCTATGATGTCAATTAATAATAATAATAATAATAATAATAATACTAATAATAATAGTCCTTTAATAGTCCCCCAATGGGGAAATTCAGTGTGTTACAGCAGCAAAGATAAGATAAGATAAGCAGATACAAATACAACATGTACAGGAATGTTCCAAGGTGAGAGGCATTACATTAATAGCAGACAGACAGATAGGACGTAGCAGAGGGGGGGGGGGGGGGATTTAACAGGCAGAGAGATATTTCAGTTCTCTGTATGTAATGATCTCCGCTTAGGTCGGTGTTGGTTGTACAGCCTAACCGCGGTGGGGAGGAAAGACTTCCGATAGCACTCCTTCTCACACCTAGGGTAGAGCAGTCGGTCACTGACAGTACTGCCCAGCGCAATCACAGTCTCATGCATGGGATGGGAGTTATTCTCCCGCATGGCGCTCACCACGCACAGTATCCTTCTGTCACCCACCACCTGCACAGGGTCCAGTGGGCTCCCCAGGACAGAGCTGGCCCTTCTAATCAGCTTGTCAAGTTTATTTCTGTCCCTGGTTGATATACTGCTCCCCCAGCAGGCCACTCCAAAGAAGATGGCTGATGCCACTACAGAGTTGAAGAAAGTCCTAAGAAGTGCCCCCCGGATTCCAAAGGCTCTCAGCTTTCTAAGCAGGTAGAGCCTGCTGTGGCCCTTCCTGTACAGGGCCTCCATATGATCTGCCCAGTCCAGCTTATTATTAAGGAGCAAACCCAGGTACTTATAGGTGTTCACAATCTCGATGCCCGTCCCCAGGATGTCCACTGGTTTTGGAGGGCATCTGCCTTTACGGAAGTCCACTACCATCTCCTTGGTCTTCCCCGCGTTAATCTTCAGGTGGTTCTGGTGGCACCAGTCCACAAAAAAAGGCTCAGTTCTCTGTACTCCCTGTCATCATCGTCTGTGATGAGGCCTACTATTGCAGAGTCGTCAGAATACTTCTGTAGGTAGCAGCTGGATGAGTTGCACCTAAAATCAGCAGTGTACAGTGTGAAGAGGAAAGGGGCGAGAACCGTACCCTGAGGTGCCCCCGTATTACAGATAACGGTACCTGACACACAGTCTTGGGCTCTCACGTATTGAGGTCAATTTGTGAGGTAGTCTAGGATCCAGTTGGAGAGGTGGTGGTCCACTCCAGCAAGGCCCAGCTTGTCTCTCAGTAACCTGGGCTGTATGGTGTTAAAATCACTGGAGAAATCAAAGAACATTATTCTCACCGTGTTCCCTGGTTTTTCCAGGTGAGACAGAGCCCTGTGCAGAAGGTGGATGATGGCATCATCTACCCCAATGCCCGGTCGATAAGCAAACTGGAGAGGGTCCATAGCGGGGCTCACTAGAGGGCGAAGATGTGTGAGAACCAATCTCTCGTTGAGGTCCATAGGGTGAGGTTTCTTTGGAACTGGTACCACACAAGAAGATTTCCATAATTCAGGGACTATTTCCTGCCTCAGGCTCATATTATACATATATGTAATTATACCACACAGCTGGTCCCCACAAGTCTTAATTAGCCTTGCACTGATGTCATCTGGCCCTGCGGCTTTCCTCGCCTTGATCTTTTTCATCTCCTTCCTCACCTGGGCCCGTGTGAAGGTCAGACTGTGGTCAGATAAAGACAGATTTCTGGATTTACTAGTCTGTTGGGAAGTAGCCACATGGGGTGAATGGGGTGAAGTCATTGTGGTGAGGGGAGCTGAAGGACATGCTGGGGTGGGAGGAGCTGGTGTGTGATCAAATCTGTTGAAGAATAGGTTTAGTTCATTAAGCCAATTAACATCTGCCTCAATCTGGCAGACAGACTGTTTATGACCCGAAATTGACTTAAGCCCCTCCCAGACCCCCCCTTATGTCTTTTCTTTCCATTTGCTTTTCCATTTTTTCCTTATAACTGGATTTTCCTTGCCTGATTAGATGCCTCAGCTCCTTTTGTACTTCCCTCAACCCCTCCTTATCTCTTGTCCTGAATGCCATCTTTTTCTCCTTAAGTAGTGTTTTTATATCAGAGTTAATCCATGGTTTGTTATTGGAGAAGCACCTCACCACTTTTGTGGGTACTGTGTTGTCCACACAAAAATTAATGTAGTCCGTTATGCAGTGTGTGAGTCCTTCTATATCTTCTCCATACGAATCCTGCAAGACTTCCCATGCAGTTGTGTCAAAACAATCCCTCAGAGCCTCATCACTCTCCTCGGACCATATCCTCACTGTGCGGGTGACAGCTGGTTCTCTACGTACAAGTGGCTTGTACACAGGTCGGAGATGTACTAGGTTGTGATCCGATCTTCCCAGGGGCGGTAGGGCTGATGAGTTATATGCCTCCCTCACGTTGGCAAAGAACAAGTCCAGTGTTTTGTTGTCTCTTGTGTGGCAGGTTACATACTGTGTGAAACTGGGAAGTGTGGATGATGGAGAGGCGTGGTTGAAATCGCCAGACACAAGAAGGAGGGCCTGGGGGAGCTGAGAATGTAACTGGCTCAGCGTGGCTTGTAGGACCTCGCAGGCAGCGTCAGCTTTCGCAGAGGGGGGGACATATGGAGCTATCACGATGACATGTGATAGTTCCCTTGGTAGGTAGAAAGGTCTCATGCTCACAGCTAATAGTTCAATGTCCTTACAGCAAGTTTGCTCCTTAATCACAATGTGCCTAGGATTGCACCATCTATTATTCACAAACATTGCCAGCTCCCCTCCTTTCCTCTTACCGCTCTCCCTTGTCCTGTCTGCCCGAAGGAGTTTAAAACCATCCAAGGAGACCAGAGAGTCAGGAGTAACTTCAGTGAGCCAATTACAGGCCTCTCTCGTCTTTTTAAGCGGGAGAACTTGCACAATTGGTGGCTGACTAAATACTTTTTTCCCCACTGTATATATGCATTCTCCTCTGGCTATTCTGCATTAAAAATGACATGGTACCATACCACGATACCATATTTATTTTGGTTTTATTATGTTTTACCACTTTTACAAATAAAATGTCACTTTTTAAAAAGAAATAATTTTCCTGGGGTCACCGTATTCTGACGCCCATCACTATTTTACTGTTTTGTTGACAGAGATATGTAAAGGCTCTTTATTTGCAGGGCAAGTTGTACTTTTTATTGGTACTAATGATTTTTGAATGTCTTTTTGATCACTTTTTATTGATATTTTTTTGGGAAAGCAAAGAGACCAAAATACGTTAATTTGCGCATTGCGGTATTTTTTTTTTTTTTTTTTTTTTTATGCCATTCACTGCACAGGATAAATAACGCTGTTTTTGGATAGTGGGGATTTATACGCACATGTGGATTCCTAGGATGTTTATTTATTTTTGTTTACATCATGTTTTTTTTAAATGTGAAGGTGGAATTTTTGAACGTATTACTTTGTTTTTTTATTCTTTATTTTAATTTTTTTAATTTTTCTCTCTTTTTTTACATGTCCCACAAGGGGATTTGAACCTGGGATCTCAGCATACATAGTTTCGCAGAATATCACACATAGGTTTCCTATGTTAACTGTGGCAGTCAGGAGGCCTTTGCTTTTCTGACCTCCCATTCAAAATCCATAGGCATTAATATGGAGTTTCTCCACCTTTCTTCCACTCTTCTGGGAAGGCTTTCTACAAAATTTTGGAGGTACCTGTGAGAATGCATGCCAATTAATCAAGTGTCTCTGATTAAAATTACTGGCACAGATGAATATTACGGGGGTGAGAGAGAGTGGGGGAGGTATCAAGTGGTACATCAGGGGTACATATGGAACATGGCAGTGGTAATTTAGTGGTGTACAGATCAGGGGGCATATCAGGGGCACATATAGCTCATGGCAGTGATGAAATAGTGGGGGAGGGATTTTTATGTATTCAATCTATTTTTATATATTTTATTCATTGGTAGAGTAGAGAAGATGTCTCTGGTATGGAAAGTTCTAGATATCACGTGCTAGAGACAACTATGGTAAAAGGTACTTATAATTAAAAAACAATAATCCTGAAAATAACATTTCACATTGAGTGACATAACAGCAGATTATTTTGATTTATTTATTTTTTTGCAAAAGTTTACATACGCTTTAAGCACTATACTGCTAATTTAGTAATTATAATTTGGGGAACTCATATGCCTGAAAAAGAAGTACCATGCTTTATCCCTTTCCTGATATCTGCCGTATTATTACAGCGGATGTCGGGTATTTAAATATGGCAGTCACTCATCTGAGTGGCCACCTTAGTCACTGGGTCTCCGCTGTATTATACCAGCGGCAATGCCCACAATCAGTTCTTGCACTAATAATGGGCATTTAGCCCCATGATGCCTTGGTCAAATCTGAACAAGGCAACATTTCCTGACGGTGCATGGGCATTGCCATTTTGGGATGCATTGCCAGCTCCAGGATTAAAGGCTCCCAGGCTTGTCATTCTAGGTATTCTAGTACAGGCCGCTCTATGCAATCTTTAATAGAAGTACAGCAATTTTACAATGTCCCCCATCCCTAGAACACATATAAAAATTCATAAAGTAAAACGCATACACATTAGGCATCCCTGTGTCCCAAACTGCCCGGTCTACTTATAAAAATATTTTTCCAATTTCAAACTATATCAGTTTGGTAACTCCATATCTGGAATTGTACTGACACATAGAATACAGGGGACAAGTCATTTTGGCTGTACAGTTAAATGGGTTAAATACCATATACTGTGGTATAAAATTTACAGCATTAAAGTATGTCATATTAATGGTAAAATCTCCATGGCTGTCCTGTACAGTAAAAATACCATTGTGAGAAATAGGTAACCTCTTAAGGAAACAGCAAGTTACCATTTTTCCACTTTTGATTTTTTCCTCCAAGTGCCATATCTCTTTCATTTTTCAGTCAACATAGCCGTTTGAGGTTTTGTTCTGTTCAAGGCAAATTGTGCTTCATAATGGCACCATTTAATATTTCATACAATGTATTCGGAAGCTGGAAAAAATTATGAATTGGATGGAATTGATAAAAAAAAAAATAAAAAAAATCAAGGTTTTGTTTTTAAGTTTTTGTATTCACTCTACAGCAAAAAACAACACGTTATCTTTATTTGGTCAGTCTGATTATTGCAATACAAAATGTATATAGTTTCTGTTATGGTTTTAATTTATTTTTTTTTTTTTTTGCGGCACAAGATGTAGTTTTTATTGATACCATTATAAGGTTCATATAGCTATTTGATCACTTTTTATTCCAGTTTTTTAAGGTAGAATTATTTGCACATTGTGATTTTATTATGTTATAGCATATAGGATAAAGGCTTTTATATTGTAATAGTGGTGATTTTATATATATACAGTATATATATGTGTGTGTGTGTGTGTGTGTGTGTGTGTGTGTGTGTGTGTGTGTGTGTGTGAATGGGGCAAAGCAGTCTTTTGAAGTTTTAATATATATATTTTTTTTAACTTTACATCTTTATTAGTCCTCCTAGAGAGTTTGAACATCCTTCATACAATTGATCATATAATATACTGCAATACTTCTGTATTACAATATATTCAAATAAAACTGCTGTCCTATTACCTTGTGGCAATATGTATCAGAACTTCAATGATTTCAAGCATCGGAGACTTTAAAAGGCTCCTGGCTGACATGACAACCAATTGACCTCAACAAGTCAAAGATGGCAGCTTCCATGTCTTTTAAACACCTAGGTGTTATGGCTGCAATTGACCATGGCAAAAAAGCCACAGTTGTTACTGTCACTGTTTGTAGCAGTTGCCAGGTGCTGTATTGGAGGTGCCCGCACCATATTGCACCACCAATAAAGCACATATACACCACATATAATTGCAGATGTCACTAAAGGGTAGCAGTGGTTTTCCCCTGATACCTGGCACTTCCAATGATCAGGCACTCTCATCTGATTGATTTTCACAAAGTACTAGAACTATATAATAGACAGAGCTGGAAGCAGACAACTCCTTCCAAAGTATAATATCGACTTCTGATCACTGCAGCCTAGTGCCCATGAAAATAAATGATAGATGACCTGCAATACTCCAGCCCAGCCACAACACAGCAGATGGCGCAGTCTGCTCAGACTCCATCCGCTGAAGGCATAAGGAACACCAAATATGCTACATAAACAGTTGCATTCTTACACAGAAAAGTATCATAAAACACAGAGAAAAATGCAAATGTGTTCAAAAACTAGAGAAACATTTAGAAAAAAGCATGCTTTATCAACAGCACATTTTTCAAGCAACCGGCTCCAGAAAACTGTCCATTTTGCACCACATTGATCAATTGTTTTAGATACTTTGTAGACACTTTTACAATTTCTACAAAATAGGGACATGGCTTAGTGAAAAGCTGGGTGGCTTCAAGGTGTGCGCCAAAAGTGTACCAAGATTTTGGTGTATTTTTCTAGCATACATTTAGTCAACTAATAGGTGTAAAGTTACAACTGATTTATCAATCAGCATCAGACACTTTAGTAGTTTAAGATTGTCTAGTCTAAATTTGTGTTGTCTAACTTTTAAGCTAAGACCCCACGTAGCAAGCTGCAGTCAAAAAGCGCTGCAGGAAAAACCGTGGCGGAAACGCATTGCAGTTTTTCCTGCAGCACATTTCACAGACTTTCTGCTTCTATTATACTTATATGGAAAACACCAGCATTACCGTAGGTATAATTGACATGCTGCGATTTACAAAAACGCAACAGTTTGTCCGCTGTGGATTTTTTTTCAAAATCCCATCCACTTTGCAGGTTTCTGCTACGTGGGGCCCCGGCCTTAGACAGTATTATTAAATCTGCTCCATTAATGCCAAATACACAGTGTAGCTTTAAATTTCACAGATTTCATATTATTAGGCATCCAAATGTATTGACCTAACATCCCATTTTAGTTGGAGGACAGCAACCTGCTATCACATTACATAAATTTAAGTTTCATCTAATGCAACCTTTAAAATAGTGATTGTCTTTGACAGAACAGTCTTCTTTAGATGAGAAAGAAATCTATAAATGATTCTTCATATATATATATATATATATATATATATATATATATATATTCTGCAGAAATGAAACAATTGCTTTATTGTCAGCTGCCTATCAATTATGCAGTGAATTTTAACATTCACTATGTGAAATGTGCCCTTTTTTTTCAAGTCAGTGCAAAATACCTCTACAGTAATGCTTGTCCAACTGTTAAGGAAACAAACTGCCTGGATATTTAGCTCTAGTGGTACCTAATCGGACGCTATCAATTTTTTATTGTAAGAGAATACATAAATTACCTACTAATATGTCCTTTGGTTTAGTAGAACAGCATAATGATCAAAGACACACAATAGAAATGTATTTGCTTCTGCAGAAAGCTTATTCCCTTAGCTCTCCATCTGTGGTGATGGACAGGCAGTAAGCTGTCAGGTTTTGTTCTATCTGTCACACTACACTTACCTCCTGATGTTTTAAGTAATCAATATGGGGGCTGAAATCACCTACCGCTACCTCTGCTACCTCCTATTTTGTCCACTCATAAATTATGAATCCCTGCACAACATCAAGTCTACAATTTCGATTGCATTTGCTAATCATTGATCAATAATTCAGAGGTTCTTCTTCAAGGGTCCCTGGTTTCCTGGAACATATGGCACAAAGCTGACAGCATTCACATGACTATTCCCTTATCACAAAAAGCAGCCAGGGAAAACAAGTTGTTTAAAGTAGTTTCTTCTCTTTTATATGCCAGACTTTGTACTTTTTTTTTTTTTTTGTTCCCCTCGCTTGTTACACTTAATGACTGCACAACCACAGCAGCTACAGAGTGAAATACCAGCCAGTATAATTTACAGTCTGGATAGACATGGTACTTATCTACAAACCTGCATGTCATTTTTTATTTTGTACGATTTCATCTTTTTTCCTTTTTCCTCATTTTTTGGCAGAGGAGGGTGTTTTGATTTCCTCTGGTTTTATTGCATTATTTATTTGACTTGTGTGGACACAAATACCAAGATAAAAAGCTTTGCTTCACACATTCATAAAGCTGTTGACTACGACAAAGACAGCCAAAGGTATTTATAGTGTTTACAAGCAGCAGATTTGAAGTTTCTAGGTGAAGTAACAACCTAGCAAACTGCTTCCATTTTCAGCATTTCCCATTCATAGTGACCTGTTTGTAGTTGCATTTATTCATATTTACTTACAATGTTCTACTACAAGATAGGGGTTATATTTGTTACTTATAATAATAGTTAAATGCACAGGAAGAAAAGAAAATTATCTGCTCAGTGTGTCATTTTTAACACCATGTATTGAAATGGGCAAATGAACTGGATTCGACCCGAATATTCTAAATTGATTTTTTGGGATTTGTCTCTAAGGAACTAATATGGCTACTGAGACATGCATTGCGATAAATTGTTATACTTTGGGGTCTCTTCAGATCCCAGAGTATAATAGCTGGAGGCCCAGGGGAAGTGACAAAAATTAAAAAAGCATTTATCACAGGCCTCAACGGTGACCCCAGGTGCAAGACATCACAGAAGAGTGCAGGACGGCTCCAGGACGCAGACATAAAGCGCCCGACACCGCCAAGAAGCCCAAAAGAGGTTAAGCAAGGTGACTAGATTTTTTTTTTTTTTGTCATGTCCCCTAGTCCTCCAGCTATAACACACTGGGGTCTGAAGAAACCCCAGAGTATAATAATTTCCCTTACAGCTATATCTGAACAACTTTGGACCAAACCAGGCGATCGCTTTGTCCGAACACAGCACAAAACAAATCTTCTGAGGTTCACCCAACTTTAATCATATATAAAAGCAATAGTCAGTTAGAATATACTTAGCGGTCTTTAAAATGCCTGTTTATTATTTACTTGTATAGTGGCATCCTATTCTGCAGCGCTTTTACAGACATTGTTGTCCCATAGAGGGCTCACAGTCTACATTCCCTGTCAGTATGTCTTTGGAGTGGGGGGAGGAAACCTATGCAAACTCCTTGCAGATGTTCTCCGTGGCAGGATTTGAACCTAGGACTCCAGCGCTGCAGTGCTAAACACTGAGCCACTGTGACAGATCAATATATATATATATATATATATATATATATATATATATATATATATATATATATATATATATATATATATATATATATATATATATTGTGTGTTTTTGATATTAAAGAGAAAAAAAAAGAATATTTTTCAATTTTTCAATTTCAATTATCCCGATGGTCTTAAAAGTCATAAAAATTATGCAGCAAGGGGTTAATCTTCTGCTAATTTACTCATTATATGGCTAGAGGACTAGGCTTAGCCAAGGGGTGGGGCTTAAAGGCTATGTATATCTTTAGTGCAATTATTATTATTATTATTATTATTATTATTACTACATTATACCTATTATTGCAATTTTTTTAAAATAGCTTTTAATAAAAAAAAATGGTGCCATTGACTTCTGCAGCCTTCAATTGTTGTCAAGTAATGCAACTTATTTAAGCAATATGTATAATACCATAATGAATAAAGACTGCAAAGCTGTACATAGCCTTTAACAATCTATATCTCCTACTAGACATAGCAGGAAGGCTTCTTCTTCAGCCAGTTATCTTACTGGACCACAAGAAGAATTAGGAGAATATTTCTTTATATTTTTCTCAGTTTTAACTGCAATAAGACACAAAATATGACCAGATGAAAGGAGAACTGAGATATATTTATAGAATAGATTTTAGATTTTAATAGATTTTAAGAATAGATTATCTATAGATAGTTCAAAATAAAATTTGGACATTAGAAATTTTCACAAGTGTGTAAACTGAGTCCAGATAAAGTAGGGGTCTTCCTATATAACTTAATAAAACCACAGACATGCTAATATTCATAAACCAATAAAATACTAGCAAGTATAAAGGCAGAACCAAGTTGGCCAAATATCATTGTTTCTAAAGGGTGATAACCTACCAATCGATGTAGGGGGAAGGGGGGCAGTGACTGGTGTAGGCCTAGACTACATGAGTCAGCATTATGACTTTAAATTGTCTCTAACATTTAACATAGCTTAAAAAAAATATAAAAAAACAAATAAATGATACTTTGTTACATATCTTATTAGAGACATATGAGTCTTTCTTCACTTATCTGGCTCTTTTCCTGCTTATTCCCTCCATGCTAAACTAATTTTCACTGTGTTCTGTCTGGCTAAATCAAGATGAACAGGAGGTCACAGTTCACAATAGAAGTCTATAGGCAAAGAAAAAGAGCTAGCAGAAACCGCAGAGGGTAATAAGCTGTTGCTAGACCACTCACTCAGTGGCTTTTCTCCCGTGGGAACAAAGGAGAGAGCATATTTAAATCCAATTTGCCCAACCCTTCATTCCCACAACATTTACTGTTGAAAACATAGAGTAAAACAATAATGATGCCCATACACATGGTTTGGTGATCCTGCCGAAATTGTATTTTTTAACCAAAGTTTACCAAACATGTATAGGCACCGTGGTCTGGGTCACATGTTTGGATTATAGTTAATAAGAATGCACAGCAATAAAGGGTTTTTGCCATCAATACAAATGGCAATGAGTGCACTGAAAATGCATTTTAGAGTAAGTTTATAAAGTATTGTTATTAAAAAAGAAATATCCATGCAGAAATATTGCAATTATCTGTTTATAATAGTACCCCCTGGTGGTCGAAGTATATAGGTCATTCTCCCCAGTCTAAGCAAGATGCTACACAAAGGCAATTAGTTCATGAGGTAATAAGTTAGCATGATAAAGTAATGTAATAAAATTGAGGCTATTGGGGTGAGGACTTGGGTGGTTGGTGGTTTGGAGCCTGTCTGATGGAGAGGGTGGATTGTGTCAATGCAAGGGGTGATGGGATGATGTCATCATAAGCGAACGCCTCCCGGTGTCCCATGTGATGGCGGCAGTGCCTCCCGGTATACCCTCCTATTTCCTCTGGGGTTGGATCTGCTAATGCTTTAAAAGGTGGTGGGAATTTAAAACAAACTGCCACTGTCAGTATGTATTTGTATTTACCCTGAGAGACAGTTTCCCCCCCCTTTTGTTTTTTATTCTAGGGGGGACTATTTCATTGCCCAACATGGGAGTCTTATTGTACTCCAGCCACCACTGTGGTTGTGATATATGACTGACCCATCACTATGGGCTTTCTATCAGCTTTTTTTAGCAGTTGAGTTAGGTCCCCGGATGATTGCTGTAAAATGTACCAGGAAATGAATAGGGACTGTTAGGGTATCCTTTTTGCAAGGGTTCAGTGTGGTACTGCCTTTGAAAGGGTGGGAGTTATTTTGGGGTGAGAGGGGCAGTTTTGTGAGGGGCAGAATAGGGATTGTCCTGACTGTCTCGGACCTGGTCCCCCTCCTGGAACAGACAGTGTGGCACATCGGACTGGGTAAGATCCACCCTGATTGGTTAAATTGTGGGACTTTATCATTGACCCTATATTGTGATTTTGGCTGAAGCCTCAATTCTTTTTGGACCCAGGTTTGGGTATTGTCCAATGGCCTTAATATATGTTGTTTTGTAACTCAATTGGGACTAATTTATCTGGTTTATTTAATAAATGTTAAGTTTAAAATTTAATAAACAAACAATAAAAAGTAAAAAAACACCTCTATATTTAAAAAGTACATAATGTAAACTAAAAAAATAAACAAAAAGTTAGGTATCCCCATGTGCATATAAGTTCCCACTATCCAAAAATAGCATTATTTATCCTGCACGGTGAACGACGTAAAAAAAATAATAAATTAACATTTTTTTGGTCACTTTGCTTTTCCCAAAAAAAGTGATCAAAAAGTCATACATACCAAACACTGGTACTAGGGATGAGCAAATCGAAACTGCAGAAGTGAAATTCGATACGAATTTCAGGAAATCTTCGATTCGCCTCTATTCCGGATTTCCTCATGCTTCGATGCATTGAATCGCATTTTTTTTTATAAAATGGCTGCTGCTGCACATGTTAGGACAAGGGGCAAGGGACAAGGGACTCTGGGAACACGGGATCACCCACAATGCCAATCATACAGCTAATCAGCAGCCAGCCGGCCCTATGATGTCACAGCCCTATGAAAACCCTTGGCCATTTTAGGTACAGTCATTTCACATTGCTCTTACTATAGGGACAGACATCAGCAGGAGCTAGGGAAAGACTTAGAAAACAGATAGTAGTTCAGGGAAAGAGCCTTAGAATGGTAGGGAAAGCATAGGGAGGAATTGAAAGAAGAATTTGGGGTGGTTGCAGGGTCATTAACAGCAAGAATTATAATACACATTGCAGCACTCACTTCCGTTATACTGCTGTTCATTACTCATAGCTGTGTGTTCAAGGTGGAACACAACAAGCCTTTTGCAGTGCAGTACAGCAAAAAACTGTGAATTATCATCCACTAATATCTGCACTTATATATATGTTCTAATGCCTTTTTCAAGGCATTTATTAGTGTTGAAAGACATAAGGACCATATTCCCCATTTTGTTCCCAGTATTAAGTTACAGGCCATTTCTCAATACAGTATTGGCAAAAATTAATAATTCTTAGTGGTTATCCTAACACTTATTTAAAGGTGTTCATTAGTGTGGAAACACATAAGGACCATATTCGCCATTTTGTTCCCAGTGTAAAGTTGCAGGCCATTTCTCAATACAGTATAGGCAAAAATCAATAATTCTTAGTGGGTATCCTAACACTTATTTAAAGGTGTTTATTAGTATGGAAACACATAATGACCATATTCTCCATTTTGTTCCCAGTATTAAGTTACAGGCCATTTCTCAATACCATATTGGCAAAAATCAATAATTCTTAGCCTCTAATCTCTGCCTTTAGCACGATTTTTTTTAAAGTTGTTCATTAGTGGGGAAAGAAATAAGTGGCATAATCGCCGTTCTCTTCAAAGTAGAAAATTACAGGTCTTTTTGCGCTGTATTTATTTCCTTTGCAATTACGTTTTTTCATCGAACTGTATGTCAGACAGAGAAGCGACAGGACATGCACAGGGGAGGGCCGCAGGCCTAAATGTTTCTGGCGCAGGCATAGGTTGCAGCAAAGTAAATGGGCATGGCAGCAGGGGTCACTTACAGAGGCCTGAGCTCCCAGTGTCAAGTTGTGGTCGTGTCTTGACCAGCAACCCAAAGGTTGTAGACTGGTTGACTCGGTTATCCACTTCATCCCAAGTCACATCAGACACCCCCAGCCAAGAGTTGGTGGGTTCATCAAACACAACCCTTAGTTGGCATGGCCCGGCAGCAGGCCCTGTGCCCTCACCTGTCCTCAACCTGCCTCTGTCCTTTTCTGTTCCCTCAGCTAGAGAACAACTCTATGCTGTGGGCTCAGATCCACTATACAGTGAGGAGAAGGTACTAGAGGACAGTCAGCAGCTACTGCTCAGCCAAGATCTGGAGGAGACATCCACTACTCCTCCGGTAAACGGGCAAGTAGTGATGAGGAGAGTGGCGTGGGAGCTGGTGTTAAGGAGGACATCAGTGACCTACAGACAGTAGTGGATGACGATGTAGCCAATCGTAATTGGGAGGCGGGTGACAAAGGGGCTTCATTGTCATCAGGAGAAGAGGGTGGCAGCTTGCACATGAGGCAACGGTGGAGTCAGCAGGGTGGCAACAGTGGGAGGTCGGGAACCAAATGTGCCTGGGATAGACCACCCGCTTTGCAGCAGCCTACCTGCCCAGATAGCAGTGGTGCAGGGGTTCACGGAGGCAGTGGCGATAGCAGTCAGTTAGTGCGGAGGGCTGGGGGTAAAATCACCTACTCGGCGGTGTGGCAGTTTTTTGTTAAGCCGCCGTGGGAGGTGAACATGGCCATATGTTCAATCTGTGGGCAGAAGGTGAAGTGTGGCCAGGGTGCCAATGTTGGCACCACAGCTCTGCGTCAACATATGCAGTGTCACCATAAAGTGGCCTGGGAGAGCTGTGGCTCCAATGTGATGGTCCAGCCTGCCTCAGGAACCGTTGTATCACCCAGTGGCATGCACCCCATTTCAGGCAGTCAAGGCTCCACCACCTCAGCCAAAGGAAGCTGAGTGTCCTTCCCATCATCTGCTGGTCCTGATGATCCTGCTCCTCCTCCTAGTCAGTCATTGCATCAGCAATCAATCAGAGAATCTATATCTAAGACACAACAGTATGCACTGATCCAATGGTACAGAAGCTGAACGTGCTCCTGTCCAAGTTGCTGGTGCTGAAGTCACTCCCTTTCCACTTGGTGGACTCTGCACCTTTCAGAGAACTGATGGCTTACACTGAACCGAGATGAAGAGTTCCAAGTCGTCATTTCTTTGCCAAGAAGGCAGTACCAGCCCAGCAAAAATACGTAGAACAGTAGATGGGCCAGTCCTTGAGCCTGGTGGTGTCTGCCAAAGTGCACAGCAGCGCCAACGTTTGGAGCTCTAACTATGGTCAAGGACAATATATGTCATTTGCGGCCCACTGGATTAATGTGGTGCCTGCCCAGACACACCAGCAACTTGGACAGGTCACGCAGCTTCTGCCTCCACGTTCTCTTGCTGTTGGTCCTGCAACTTTGTCCGCCTCATCCTCCACTGTGTCCTCAGCCTCCACTGCAGGGACAATTCACAGTGCTCCTCCAGCATACCACATGTGCAGGGCACAGCGGTGTCACGCTGTTCTACACCTCATTTGCCTGGACAAACGAAGTCACACTGGGGAGGAACTGCTCCGTGTCTTCAATCAAGAAATTGAATCCTGGCTTTCTCGAAGACAACTTAAAATTGGAACCATGGTGACCGACAACGGGAAGAACATGGTGTCGGCGCTGCGTCAAGGAGGGCTGAACCATGCGCCCTGCATGGCGGACGTTTTCAATCTGGTTGTCAAGCGTTTCCTTAAGTGTTCCACCCATCTGCAAGACATCCTAAAAATGGAAACTTTGCATGCACTTCAGCCACTCGTACACCGCCAAGCATACCCTCCTGGAGCTGCAGAGATAGAACGGCCTTCTACAGCATAGGCTGATATGCGATGTTTCCACTCGTTGGAATTCAACCCTCCATATGTTGGATCGACTGTATGAAGAGAGAAAAGCCATGCATGATTTCTTGATGATCCAAGTGGACAGAGGTACTCCCCTGTGTAACTATAAAAGTTAGCCAGTGGAAGCTCATGTGTGACAACTGCCGTTTGCTCATTGGGGACCTTTTTTACACCCGCTGAGAGGGAGGACAAACTGAAATACTATAGAGACATGCTATGTCACATAGTGAAGAAGCTGTTCATCAGCAGCGAGACACAGAGCAGAACTTGAACCAGCAGGTGGTGGCATACTTAGAGTGCACCCTGCCACCCGTCGTGGAAGATCCGCTGGACTTTTGGGTAGCCAAACTAGAATTGTGGTCACAACTGGCCGAGTGTGCCCTTGAAAAGCTGTCCTGCCCAGCCAGTAGTGTGGCATCAGAGCAGGTGTTTAGTGTGGCAGAGGCCATAGTTACTCCAAGGAGAACTCACCTGTCCACCAAAATTTGGAGAGATTGACCTTTGTGAAGATGAATCAGGCAAGGATCAGCCAGGATTTCCAACCACCAATGCTTATGATCCATGCTGCCTCACCACACTCTGTCACCGGGTCACTGTATGGCCTCGTAAGGCTGCTACCTCCACATTATATCACTTTGCCGCTCTGTGGCCTCCTCATGCTGCTGCCACCTCCACACTCTGTTACCGGGTCACTCTATTGCCTCCTAAGACTGCTGATACCTCCACATTATATCACCTTGCCACTCTGTGGCCTCCTCACGCTGCTACCACCTCCACACTCTGCCACTGGGTCACTGTATGGCCTCCTAAGGCTGTTGCTGCCTTAACATTATATCACCTTGCCACTCTGTGGCCTAGTCACGCTGCTGATACCTCCGCACTCTGCCACTGGGTGACTGTGGCATCCTCATGCTGCTACCACCTCCACACTCTGCCACTGGGTCACTGTATGGCCTCCTAAGGCTGTTGCTACTTCCACATTATATCACCTTGCCACTCTGTGGCCTAGTCATGCTGCTGCCACCTCCGCACTCTGCCACTGGGTGATTTATGGCCTCCTCACGCCGCTGCCACCTCCTCACTCTGCCACTGGGTCACTGTATGGCCTCCTAAGCCTGTTGTTACCTCCACATTCTGTTACTGGGTCACTGTATTGCCTCCTAAGGCTGCTGACACTGGGTCACTCTATGTCCTCCTCATGCTTCTGCCACTGGGTCACTCTATGTCCTCCTCATGATGCTGCCACTGGGTCACTGTGTGTTCTCCTCATGCTGCTGCCACTGGGTGACTGTATGGCCTCCTAATGCTGCTACCACTGGGTCACTGTATGGCCTCCTCATGCTGCTGCCACCGAGTCACTGTATGGCCTTGTGCTGAACCAACCCTCAGTTTTATATCTTTCTTGGAAGTGTGTTTTTACTTGCTCATGTCAGTCCTCCCCCTACTTGTTGGAATGTTGTGCTTAAGTTGGGTTTACACCTCTGGACGATACGCTTCACTGGTTTTTATCCCTGGCCAGATGGCGATGGGGGATAGTAGTCCAGTGAACTTAACTTCACCCATCCCTCCTAGCACCTAGGAAGGTACCCATCTCTCCGAGGATTCTGCAAAGGAGGGAGAAGGAGGGCTGGCTGGGAGAGGTGAAGGGTGGGGCTGAAGAGGGTCTCACACTAAGGTGGGGTGAGGTCTTTTGTCTTTGTGTGGAGCCTGGAAGAGATACAGCTAAGAGATGGCTGTGGTCAGGAATCTTCCTGAGGTCTGGTAATACTCTATACTTTATTCCCATTTTTGTGCTGTATCATCGCACTTTTGCTCGTATATTTGTGCTTGATCATATTAATATTGTATATTTCTGTATATGCTATTAATTAGTACCGACCCACTTGGGTTATTAAATATATAAAATTTATACAGCTCGTTTCATTCTATCCTACGAACTCGGTCTGCTCACGGGTTGTGAGTGGAAGGTTAAGAAGGGTGATCGCAGGTAGGCCAAGAGGCTTGGCAAGGCGATATTCTTCACAGGCCTCCTCAAGCCGCTTCCGCTGGGTCACTCTGTGTCCTCCTCATGCTGCTGCCACTGGGTCACTTTATGGCCTCCTCATGCCGCTTCCACTGGGTCACTGTATTCCCTCCTCATGCTGCTGCCAACTCCACATTATGTCGTCTTGCCACTCTTTGGCCTACTCATTCTGCTACCACTGGGTCACTGTATACCATCCCGATGCTGCTGCTACTGCTGGGTCACTGTATGGCCTCCTCATGCCGCTGCCAATGGGTCACTGTATGCCCTCCTCATGCCGCTGCCACCGGGTCACTGTATGCCCTCCTCATGCCGCTGCCACTGGGTCACTGTATGGCCTCCTCATACTGCTGCCTCCTCCACATTATGTTGCCTTGCCACTCTGTGGCCTCCTCATCCTTCTGCCAACTCCACATTATGTTGCCTTGCCATTCGATAGACATCTATGTGGAATCAGCAAACGATGGTGTAAAAGGAGTGCGCTCTTTCACGCTACAGTAGGATGTTGGGCCTTTGCACGGTTCTTTCTACCTGGCACTAACATGGACCTGTAAGGCTGAGTTCACACTTGAGTTAGTTGGTCATTTTTGGACCCGTAACTGGCCAAATAAGTGAAATGTGCAGTGGTTCTAAGAGTGACCCCTGTCATGTACGTGTCATTCTGAAACACAGTATTGTTTCACTACCACAGTAGGCTCCCTATGCGTGTAACTGCAAGGCACAGTGTTCTACACCACTATACAGGCTCTCTGACGCCAGGAAATAGGTGTTTTTCAACGTGATTCATGCAAATTAATTAGGATCGAAGCAAATTTTTTGGGAAATTCGAATTGAACTGCAGAATCGAACTTTTGAGAGATTGCTCATCTCTAATTGGTACCAATAAAAAGTACAATTTGCTCCACAAATAAGAGCCCTGACATATCTCCGTCAACAATACAGTAAAAAAGTTATAGGCGTCAGAATACTGTGACCCCAGGAAAATCATTCATTTTCAAAAAGTGACATTTTATTTGTAAAAGTGGTAAAACACCAATATAAATATGGTATCGCCATAATCAGAATGACCCGCCATACAAAGCTGCCATGTCATTTTTAATACAGAGTGAATGGTAATGGTAATTTGTTTTGTTTGTGTGGCTGAAGTATAAGATGGGGAAAGAGCCCTCATGTTATGAATGTAACTGTTTCTATAAATAAGGTTATTTTTTTTTATAAACTGACATTTGTTTGTTTGACCACAATAGGCCACTGTTACCTCAGAAATGGGAAGGACTGTAATTCTGTAATTCCCTGGAGTAGTGACATGGAGACTCTATTCTGCAGAGGTGGTACAAGAAGGAGTAGAGTGTGTGTGGCAGCCATCTTAGGAGTGTGCTTTTGAGCTTTTAGAAGAAGGACTGAAGTGAGAGAAAACGGATTCCTAAGGGATCAGAGATATAGCAAGGGGGTGCTGAAGCAGAGACTGTTCCAGGGTTTGTTCAGACAGAATCCTAAATTGAAGATTGCTATCAAGGACCCGGCTGAGAAGTGGCCCTGTCAGTGAGACCGCATGTTTTCTGGATGATCCCTGCTTTCAGCTGTTTCAGACCAAGGCTAAAAGGTACGCAACAAATCGGGATCAGTAAGAGAAGTAATCGTGCACGCACTGCATTACATTTTTGGCGCAAATTGCTTGGGACTGAGTAAGAGCCTGTAGTTAGAATAGTTAGGCATACTCATCTTCACAGGCCACACTACTGGTGAATTATCTACCTATTTGGTAGTAAGTACTAAGACTCAGAGAATTCTATTGAGTTGTAACTCCCAGAGAGGAGCTTCTGAGGAAATCTGGAAGCGACATTTTATACATTGTCATATTTCTTTGGCTTGCAAGCTGACCTACTATTATATTTACTCGGTTGTACTTTGTTTGTAGGGAATAGGGGTATTTTGATAAGTTTGTAAGCTCTTGTGTTATACCGCCGGTGCCCCTATCACACTCACTGAATTGTTCCTGTGACTAGGGTAATAAAAAGGTAACAAGCGGCTGGTTAGTTGCAGCCTGCAGATAGGTAAAAGCTTGGAGTGTATTGGAGGCGCACATGAGAGGGCACCGCACTGTACAACACCAGGGTCTCAGCTTCCTGGCTGAGTGTATGTAAATAATTGGGAGTGGTTTTTTTTGGTAAAGAGGTGTTACTACACAAAGTAAAATCTTGTTTTCTCTAAATTGATTTGGAGTCACTTCCTTTGTTCGTGATTTTGCTGTATCCTGGGAAGCCCACCCCGGTACATGGCTTACAGAAGCAAGCCACACATATAGTTAGGACTGGATTCTGTTCGTTAGAGTTCACACGAGCAGGTTCTGATTTGTGTTTTGCCTGAACTTAAGGCTTTATTTTATTATTTATCCAAAATAAACATAATGTCAGCAAAACACATTTTAACCAGATTTAGTGTCACTGTCTCTGACTGTTTGGGTCCACTCTGCTGCTGCTACCATGCTATCCTCCACATATGGTGTTTTGAATGCGGACACCCAGTCTAGAACAGTCTTAAAGACTATCTATTTATGTCCAGGGTGAAGGCTGCAGGAGAGATAAGAAAGGAGACTGCCAGTATAGAGGACTTTTGTAAGCAGTATGGGCAGGTCATCCTTCAGCAGCAGTAAATGTCGCAACAGCAGCAAGCCCAGATGGAAGCTGAGAGACGACTGCAGCAAGCCCTGGTGGAGGCTGAAAAACAGCTGCAACAGTCCCAAGTTAAACAGCAGGAGTTAAACTTCATGCTGTTGGAGAAGCTGACAGTGCTCAGCAAGGCTTTGATCACTCAGAGGACTGCAGGAGAGCATACTGGTGCACGAGAGACCCAGAGTGTACTAGTTACTGCCGAAACTGTGGTACAAGCTTCCCTGCAGATGATGTCCACAGACAGGAGGCGTATCTCAGAGTATTTGAGAGACTTGCCGAGCGGTAGCAGAAAATGGTAGCACCTTTCTTGTTCGGAGAACCTCAGAATGCCTTCCATAACCTGTATGAACAGGAGGCAAAGGACTACTCCAAACTGAGAGGTGAGATCTTGGCACGTCTCGGTGTGAACATGCATGTACTTGCTGGAAGAGTACACCACTGGACTTTCTATGAGAGTTTACCGCCACAATCACAGATGCATGACTTGGTGTACCTGGTAAAGAAATGGTTGCACCCTGAGTAGACCACTCCCACCCAGATAGTCAAAAGAGTGGTCCTCAACAAATTAACCATAGCCCTGCTAACTAAAATTCAGCGCTGGGTTGGTCAAGGAGGACCTACAACCACTGACCAGTTGGTGTGCCTGGTGGAGCAATACTGAGCCACAGTGGAGCTGCTTCAGACATCTTGCAGACATGCTACCCCCAGGACTGGTAAGACTGCTCCAACCACTAGGAAAGTGAGAAAGGCTGTGTTGGGAGGAGGCTCAGAGGGGGAACAGGCAGCAGGGGCTGTAAACTTTAAACTCAGACCTCAAAATGGAGATCAACACAGCATCCCTTGGCAGTGTCATGAACTTGGACATGTTGCTGCATACTGTCCCCTGACGACTGAGCCAATGGTCTGCAGCAGTTGTAGAAGGGTATCCCTGTTTGCCCAACCCTCTTGTTCTGCAAAAACTGCGACTGAGCCGCAAATTTGTACTGAGACCATAGCAGGGCATGCTGTATTTGCTATCCCTAACTCCGGGAGCCTGGTAACTCTTGTGCATCATTATTTTTGTAGTTCCTGCATTATACAGTGGGCAAACTGTTGGGCTCTTGTGCATACATGGAAAAACTAGAGCGTACCCTAATGCTGATGTCACTATAACAACTACCTGTGGCAAAGCGTGGAGGGCGTGGTTAAGTCCCTGTTCCAAAGTGTTATACTGGGAAGGGACTTTCCTTTTTTCGGGACATGTGGAAAAGACAGAGAAACAAAAACAACAACGCCGAGAGGCACATAGGGTAATATTGTTTTACAAAAAGTTATGGTGATAATAGTAGTGAATGACACAATGAAATTGTGTTATAAAGATGGAATATATAGAGTGACTAGGACGTGTCCACTATTAGAGGTTGAGAGTTGGTGGATGAACATAGGGTGTGAGTTCACAGTATACGAGCATACAATTGATGGGGTCTGGTGTATGCCAATGTCCCCTCAATTGATCCGCTCCTGCGATGATAATTCTGTGAATTTAGAACACCGGTATTGATGGACTCTCACCTTGTTGAAAAATGTGATCACAAATGATAAAGTGGACTGGTCCAATATACGTCACGGTATGTGGGAGCTGCAGAGCCTCTAAGAGTCAGGATCTCTTGGATCCAGGCGGCAAATAGATGGGTAGGAGGAAATCCGAAAAAAGGAGGTATGTAGACCGCGCTTCACTCAAGATGCTTTATTAAACTCAATATCACACAAAGTGTTTCGAGGAAATAGAGTCCTCTTTATCAAGTGTATATGAGACAGCCTGGAGCTAAAGGCTATAGGAGCTGAAGTGTATGGGGGGACTGCTTGCTAGAGGGTATATATAGGTATAGATGGCAAGTACAGCCTGGAGCTATAGGCTGTAGATGCTGAAGTGTATATACAATTTTTTTTTTCTTTTACCTTTTGTCATCTTAAAACAAGTCCAAAAATGCAAAAATAAATAAATAAATAATTAATAATAATAATAATTCTTAGAATCACCATATTTCTGTGTATGGAGCTGAATAGGGTGTCTTTTTTTTGCGGGGCCAGATGTACTTTTTAGTTTTACTATTTTGGAATGTCTGATGTTTTTATTGCTTTTTATTAAATGTTATATGGGAGCTGAAATTGCAAAAAAATGTCGGTTAGGCTCTTTTGAATTTTTTTTTTTTTTTACCACTACAGCATTTGCCGTATGAAAAAAAATATTTTTATATATTAATTCAAATATTAATTTAATATAATTTGTTTATATTTGTTTTTGTTTATTTTTATTTTAAATCTAAGGAAAGGGGGGTGATTTGAATCTTTCAGTTTTTTGGTATTTTAAAAAACTTTTTAAACTATTTTATTATATGAAGGAAGAGCGGCAACAAAAGCAAAGAAAGTACCCTAATATCTGGCTTATCTTGAACTGGTAAGAAATGGCTTACTGAGGAAATAACATGTGAGGGCAGTTTAGTAATGAGACTATGGAGGATATGGATACAGAAGAAACAATGCAAAGTATGCTAATTGATCTTGCCATCTACAGATAAAAAAAATAAAGTATGTAAGATATTACATGAAACTTGTGGGCATTTTCGTGTAGAGAAGACTGAGAAAAGAATCAGAGAACATTTTTCCATCAAAAAGTTTTATTAAGATTTTACAGAAATAACAATAAAACCACAGAAATATAAGTAATAAAAGAAAAAAGGGAGAACAGTCATAACAACAACTAGTAACTGTGGGCACAAAAAGAAAATACAGCACAAATAAAAAAAGAGAAAAAAAAGATAAGCGGGGTAAATAAGGGGAATGCTCCTAACACAGCAGTGCAATATACAGCATATCAATAATACAGTCAAATGCAAAAGGCAGAGAGAAATGACAAGGAAGAGAGACCTGAGTGTGCAGAGACCCTACATGGGCCAGAAAGTAGCTCCCAGGTGGGGAAGAAAACAAGGAGGAATGAAAAGTGGGAGAGTAATTAAAGGTGTTCCAGAACTATACTTTTTGGTGGGGACTGTCGTTCTGTCGTAGTGCTGTGATTAGGTCTTCCATCTGACGGATGTGCAGAATCTCCTGCAGTCAGTCTGCTAAAGTTGGGGGGGATGTGGATTTCCAAAGGCGAGGAATGGCAGACCTGGCTGCAATCAGCATATAGCCAACCAGCCTACGTACAGTGGCTTGCAAAAGTATTCATACCCCTTGAACATTTTCACATTTTGTCACCTTACAACCACAAACTTAAATGTATTTGCTTTAGATTTTAAATGACAGACCAACACAAAATAGCAGATAATTGTGAAGTTGAAGGAAAATGATACATGGTTTTCAAAATTTGTATCAATTAAAAATCTGAAAAGTGTGACATGCAAAATTATTCAGCCCCCTGTACTCTGATACCCCTAAATAAAATCCAGTGCACAAAAATGCCTTCAGAAGTCACTTAATGAGTTAATAGAGTCCAGCTGTGTGTAATTTAGTCTCAGTATAAATACACCTGTTCTGTGAAGGCTTCATTGGTTTGTTAGAAAACACTAGTGAACAAACAGCATCATGAAGACCAAGGAACTCAACAGACAAGTTCGAGATAAACTTGTAGACAAGTTTAAAGCAGGGTTAGATTATAAAACATATCCCAAGCTTTGAGCATCTCAAGAAGTACTGTTCAATCCATCACTCAAAAATGGAAAAAGTATTCTACAGCTACAAACCTACCAAGACATGGCTGTCCACCTAAACTAACAGATCAAGCAAGGAGAACACTGGTCAGAGAAGCAGCCAAGAGGCCCATGGTCACTCTGGAGGAGCTGCAGAAATCCACAGCTCAGGTGGGAGAATCTGTCCACAGGACAACTATACAGTGCCTTGCGAAAGTATTCGGCCCCCTTGAACTTTTCAACCTTTTGCCACATTTCAGGCTTCAAACATAAGGATATAAAATTTTAATTTTTTTGGTGAAGAATCAACAACAAGTGGGACACAATCGTGAAGTGGAACGAAATTTATTGGTTATTTTAAACTTTTGAAAAAATAAAAAACTGAAAAGTGGGCCGTGCCAAATTATTCGGCCCCCTTAAGTTAATACTTTGTAGCGCCAGCTTTTGCTGCGATTACAGCTGCAAGTCGCTTGGGGTATGTCTCTATCAGTTTTGCACATCGAGAGACTGAAATTCTTGCCCATTCTTCCTAGGAAAACAGCTGGAGCTCAGTGAGGTTGGATGGAGAGCGTTTGTGAACAGCAGTTTTCAGCTCTTTCCACAGATTCTCGATTGGATTCAGGTCTGGACTTTGACTTGGCCATTCTAACACCTGGATACGTTTATTTGTGAACCATTCCATTGTAGATTTTGCTTTATGTTTGGGCTCATTGTCTTGTTGGAAGATAAATCTCCTTCCCAGTCTCAGGTCTTTTGCAGACTCCAACAGGTTTTCTTCCAGAATGGTCCTGTATTTGGCTCCATCCATCTTCCCATCAATTTTAACCATCTTCCCTGTCCCTGCTGAAGAAAAGCAGGCCCAAACCATGATGCTGCCACCACCATGTTTGACAGTGGGGATGGTGTGTTCAGGGTGATGAGCTGTGTTGCTTTTACGCCAAACATATCGTTTTGCATTGTGGCCAAAACGTTCGATTTTGGTTTCATCTGACCAGAGCACCTTCTTCCACATGTTTGGTGTGTCTCCCAGGTGGCTTGTGGCAAACTTTAAACAAGACTTTTTATGGATATCTTTGAGAAATGGCTTTCTTCTTGCCACTCTTCCATAAAGGCCAGATTTGTGCAGTGTACGACTGATTGTTGTCCTATGGACAGACTCTCCCACCTCAGCTGTAGATCTCTGCAGTTCATCCAGAGTGATCATGGATCTCTTGGCTGCATCTCTGATCAGTCTTCTCCTTGTTTGAGATGAAAGTTTAGAGGGACGGCCGGGTCTTGGTAGATTTGCAGTGGTCTGATACTCCTTCCATTTCAATATGATCGCTTGCACAGTGCTCCTTGGGATGTTTAAAGTTTGGGAAATCTTTTTGTATCCAAATCCGGCTTTAAACTTCTCCACAACAGTATCACGGACCTGCCTGGTGTGTTCCTTGGTCTTCATGATGCTCTCTGAGCTTTAAACAGAACCCTGAGACTATCACAGAGCAGGTGCATTTATACGGAGACTTGATTACACACAGGTGGATTATATTTATCATCATCAGTCATTTAGGACAACATTGGATCATTCAGAGATCCTCACTGAACTTCTGGAGTGAGTTTGCTGCAGTGAAAGTAAAGGGGCCGAATAATATTGCACGCCCCACTTTTCAGTTTTTTATTTTTTACAAAAGTTTAAAATAACCAATCAATTTCATTCCACTTCACGATTGTGTTCCACTTGTTGCTGATTCTTCACCAAAAAATTTTAATTTTATATCTTTATGTTTGAAGCCTGAAATGTGGCAAAAGGTTGAAAAGTTCAAGGGGGCCGAATACTTTCACAAGGCACTGTAAGTCGTGCACTCCACAAATCTGGCCTTTATGGAAGAGTGGCAAGAAGAAAACCATTGTTGAAAGAAAGACATAAGAAATGCCATTTGCCAGTTTGCCACAAGCAATATAGGGGACACAGCAAACATGTGGACGAAGGGGCTCTGGTCAGATGAGACCAAAGTTGAACTTTTTGGCCTAACTGCAAAGCGCTGTGAGTGGCGGAAAAGTAACACTGCTCATCGCCCTGAACACACCATCCCCACTGTGAAACATGGTGGTGGCAGCATCATGCTGGGGGGAGGTTTTTCTTTATCAGGGACAGGGAAGCTGATCAGAGTTGATGGGAAGATGGATGGATCTAAATACAGGGCAATTCTGGAATAAAATCTGTTGGAGGCTACAAAAGACTTGAGACTGGGAAGGAGATTCACCAGCAAGACAATGACCCTAAACATACAGCCAAAGCTACAGTGGAATGGTTCAGATCAAAGAATACTCATGTGCTAGAATGGCCCAGTCAAAGTCCAGACCTAAATTCCATTGAGCATCTGTGGCAAGACATGAAAATTGCTGTTCACAGACACTCTCCATCCAGTCGGGCTGAGCTTGAGCTATACTGCAAAGAAGAATGGGCAAAAAACTCAGTCTCTAGATGTGCAAAACTGATGGAGACATACCCCAAAAGACTTGCAGTTGTAATTGACAAAATGTGAAAAAGTTCAAGGGGTATGAATACTTTTGCAAGGCACTGTACATGCTTCTGGATCTTGCAAGGGAATATAGAGAGGTGAAGAGAGGCTGGATTATCATCCACTGTAACACCAGTCACATCTCTAATGACATTATTATGCTCCAAAGGAGGACATCATGCAGAAGGCCAGGAGCATGAGATCTTTTCACTTTGATGGAACCCAGCTGTCTCTTTTCGTGGATCTTTCTCACCATACCCTGCGACAGAAAGCAGCCCTAAAGCTGCTTCTATCTATTCTAGCTGATTGGCCTCAGCAGTCATGTTGGGGTGCATGGGTTTCAAGGCCCGAAGCATGGTGTGCGACCAAACAGGCTGCAGCACCAGAGCGCCGGGAAATGTGTTTTTCTTTTTTTTTTGTTATTAAAAGTTTTGCTGAAATTTTCAAAACAACATACAGAAGCTTCCAATAACAAAGTTAAAAAGCAAAATGCAACAGACAAAAAGCAAAATATGAGAAACCAAATAGGGAGCTTCAAAAAAGATAAAGATGGAGAGCAAAAGAACAAAACAAGAAAAAAAAAAGGAAAGGGGAAAAGTTCCAGAGGGTGTCATAATGGTAAAGGGAGTCAGGGGAGAGGGTTTGGTGGTTGCAGATGTGGGGAGCATAGAGGAGGGATCAAAGTAAGGCAGGCAGAAAAAAAGCTAAGAAGAAGGGGGTGGAGAAAGTCTGAAGGGCAGGAGCGTAATAAAAGGTGTTCCATAGGAGCCACACTTTTTGATGGGTACTATCATCTATCCTCAATTCAGCTAACATATCTTCCATGTCTCTATTGTGTAGAATCTCTTGAAGCCAAAGAAAGAGTGTTGGAGATGGAGAATCTATAATCTTGGGATAATAGATCTGGTCGCCACTTGGAGGAAGCTGATCAGTTTGCAAGTATGTTTGCGGATTTTGTGGGGAAAAATGGAAAGAAGGAGAGAAGCAGGCTCATCCTTCAATTCAACACCCGTAAGCTCCTTAATACCTCTGTGGACCTCATGCCAGAAGAAATGAAGCAGGGAGCAGTTCCACCAGCCATGAAGCATAGTGCCTCGGGCACTGTTACATCTCCAGCAATGGTCAGACACTGTAGGAAATATCTTGTGCAGAACAGCAGGAACTCTGTACCAGCGTGATGAGATTTTGTAATTAGTTTCCTGTGACCTGCATGATATGAAAAATTTATGGCACGATTGGAAGGCTGAAATCCCCAGTTCTCATTCCCATGCAGATGTAAATAAGGGTATTCCCCTTACGTCTGACAGCAGCACAATATGGGGTATCTCTGCCCCTGTGTGTTGTTTAGGACAGTGGAACCTTTAATTAGCACCAAATTTAAGGTGCCTCCTACTAGCCCTATAAGAGGGCACCTGAGACCTCCCTCCACTGTGTTTTTTTCTGTCCTGTGTGGGACAGGTGGACGGAGGTCTCTGGTGACCTCCCGTTGCTAGGGGTTTTTTTCCCTAAAAAAGCTCCTGGCTTACCTTTTGGGGGTACCTTGGTCCTTTCCTACGTTCCTAAGATCCTCCGGTCCTTCGGGCCTTTTTCTGCCCCGCAGCGCAGCGTTACCCGGCTCATCGCTCTGCAGGCAGCGCGATCCCGGAAGTAAGCGGGGAACCTCTTCGGCCGGAACCTTTTTTTCGGTCCCGTGTTCCCCGGGGAAGGAAGCCTTTGCGCACCACCACTGCCTACTTCCGGTTTTCTCGGAAAAGTGCGGTAAGTTTGAAAATTGGAATTTTAATGGCAAAATATAGATTTGTTTTTTGCTGCTTGTATGTGGAGCCTCTGGCTTAGGCTTATGCTCCTCTATGTTCCATTATGGCATTTGACCTTGTTTGGCGCTGTATGAATATTTTCTTTCTTTGGCTCCTCCCCTCGCTGCTGTATTACATTTAAAAGGGCTTCAGGCCTTTACTGGGTGAGCTCGTGGTTACTAGCTCCTCTGCTGCGGTTTGCGGTGTCTGGGTTTTTCCTGACGGGATCTTTTTTTCAAGTGACCGATTTAAAAAAGTAAGGTACCCCTTGGTTTTTTTCTTCTTGTAAGCGATGCTTGGCAATCTTCTATTCTACATTGTCATGTGGCTTTTGATGTTTCAGATGTCATCTTCTGCATCAGGTAATGGCGATGGGCTTAGGAGGAAAAAGTCTTCTAAACGTAAACACCTAATGTGTTTGGATTGCAATACCCCTTTACCTGATGGCTATGATTTTACCCGCTGTCGCCAATGCCGCGGACCTCCGTCAGAAGAACCTTCTATAAGAGAGGTTGTCACCTGGGTAAAGGACTATATGGAGGAGTCTCTTAAGGAGATCCGTTCTTTCATCGCCCAGATTGCCAAGAAACCGCGGGTTGAGACACAGTCCTCCCTACGCATCGCTGACGAAGATTATCAGATAGTGGACGAGACACTCTCATCTGACGATTCCACTGAAGATTCCAGCAGGCCGTGCTTCCCACTCGAAAAATTAAGCCGGCTGCTGAAGTCCATCCGGTCTAAGGATCGTGATGTTGACGGGGGAAGCCTCCACGTCCACCTATAGAGGGCCTAGGGTCTTCCAAGTGGACGAGACATTACAAAGATTAATGTCTTCAGAGTGGAAATGTCCTGAAAAACCTCTTGTGGTTTCTAGGAGGTTCAAGGCTTTATTCCCAGTTGCTCAATGGGATCAATGGGGTCCTCCTCCCAAGGTGGATATGGCGGTGGCCAAACTGTCCCGCCGCACTATGGTACCATCAGATGATGGATCAAATTTGCACGACGCCATGGACAGGCGCATCGACAATACCCTCAAGAAGGCGTATTCAGCTGCCTCGGCCCAGACCGCTGTGGCGGTTGCGTCTTGTGAAGTGTCAGCCAAATTACGCACTGACCTGGTTCATCTCGAGAGGGACATCGATTCTGGAGTCTCCAGAGATGAGCTGCTAGGGTTTCTAGGCTCGGTTTCCCTGGCAGCTGAATATTTAGCGGAGGCCTCCCACCATCAATTAAGGCTGGCGGCCAAATCTCTGGCACTTACCACTGCAGCAAGAAGACCTCTATGGTTAAAACCCTGGAGAGCTGATTTCCCCTCAAAATATAATTTGTGCGCATTACCCTTTGAGCCAGGTAGAGTCTTTGGCAGTGCCCTAGACGAGATCCTGGAGGGCTTGGCTGATAGGAAGGGTAAAACTTTACCCCAGGACTTTAGAGGTAGATCTAATTCTGGCCGTGATAGAGGCTATCCGCCTCGTCGTGGACGGCAGTCCCAAAGAGGCTCTAGATATTCCTCTAGAGGCGCCGTCCGGAGATTCCCGAAGTCTGATGATAAAAAGGAGAAGCCTAGCTTTTGACATCAGGAGCAGTCTTCCTGTGGCCGAGATTCCTGTCGGGGGTCGTCTCCCCCATTTTTTCAACTGCTGGCAAGAAAAAAATTCAAGACCCATGGGTCCTGCAGGTAATCCAAAAAGGATATGCAATCGAGTTCCTCCATCCTCCTCAGGATCGGTTTGTGTTAACTCGCAGCCTGCCTATAATGCAGCAGACTACATTGGAATGCTCCATCAGAGAGTACATTCACAAGGGAGCCCTGGAGGAAGTCCCTTCTCTAGAAGAAGGATCCGGTGTCTATTCTCCCGTCTTCCTGGTACCAAAACCGGCAGACAAGTGGAGAATGGTCATAGACTTAAGGTACCTCAACCGCTTCATCAAAAAGAAGCACTTCCGTATGGAAACCATAAAGTCTGTCACCACTTTTCTCCTCCAAGGCGATGTTTTCGTGACTTTGGATCTAAAAGACGCCTATTTGCATATTCCTATTTATCCTCCACACAGAAGGTTTCTAAGGATTGCCGTAGTAGTTTCCGGCCACACGAAGCATTTTCAGTTCACAGCACTACCCTTCGGGATCTCCTCTGCTCCCCACACCTTTACAAAGGTAGTGGCTCCTATAGCGGCCGCCCTCAGACTTCAGGGGATATTCGTGGTGCCTTATCTAGACGACTGGTTGATAAAAGCCCAGTCAGAGTCTGTTCTGCTCCAGCATCTACAGACAGCCGTGTCCCTGTTTCAGAGTCTGGGATGGCTTATAAACTGGGAGAAGTCGGTAATGATCCCTTCAACCCAAAGGAAGTTCCTCGGCTACTTCCTGGATTCAGTCCGCCTGCAGGTCTCCTTGACACCAGCAAGGAAGAAGAAACTGGTCGATGCAGTCCGGCACCTCTTCAAAAAGCCGATAGCCTCCATCAGAACATTGATGAAGATCCTGGGCTTGATGTCTTCCTCAGTGGAGGCAGTCCCATGGGCTTTGTGGCACTTAAGCCCCCTCCAGAAGGAGTTACTAGGGGCTTGGGATCGCTCCCTTCTTACACTCAGCAAGAAGATTCGACTCTCCCCCAGGACCCGTCTTTCCCTCAAGTGGTGGTTGCACCTGAAAGACGGAAGGTCCACGGTCCAACCTTCTTGGACCCTGTTGACTACAGATGCATCCCTCTCGGGATGGGGAGCCCATTTGGACGAAAACTCCATAAAGGGAGTCTGGAGCGCTCCAGAAAGAAGGACCTCGTCCAACTGGAAGGAGCTCAGAGCTGTATATCGTGCCTTACTCCATTTCTCGCCTCTTCTCAAGGGAAGAGCAGTCAAAATCCGGTCAGACAACATGACCACAGTGCTGTACGTGAACAGACAGAGAGGCACCAGATCACCAACCCTCCTCAGGGAGGCAGATCTGATATTTACATGGGCAGAGAAAAATCTAACCCATTTATCCGCAGTTCACATCAAGGGCTCCCTGAACATAGTAGCGGATCGGTTGAGTCGGGGTCATGCCGTATCAGGAGAATGGTCACTCAATCCAGAAGTCTTTCATCAGATTACCCTGAAGTGGGGTCTTCCAGAAATAGACCTCATGGCAACCCGACTCAATGCCAAGGTGGAGACGTTCTGTTCCCTTTACCAGGAGGACAATCCCTTGGCAGTGGATGCCCTGTCCATCCCTTGGAGGTCCAGGCTGGCATACATCTTCCCTCCAATTCCAATAATACCGAAGGTATTGATGAAAATCAGACAGGACCAAGTCTCTGTGATAGCCATCATTCCATTCTGGCCAAAAAGAGCTTGGTTTTCCCAACTCATGGAGATGAGTCGAGGGATATATTGGAGGCTTCCCCCCATCCAGAACCTGGTTTCCCAAGGATCTCTGAAGTGCCAGGATCTCTGGAGATTCAGCCTGACAGCCTGGAGGTTGAGCAGTCCCTACAGCAGGATAGAGGACTGTCAGAGGCCGTCCTGAAGACCCTTTCTTCTGCAAGAGCAGACTCTACCAATAAGAACTGCCAGAGGACAGCCAAGATTTTCATGGAGTGGTGCTCCAAGAAGGGTATTAATAATTTACAGCCTTCAACGGCTGATATTTTAAATTTTCTTCAGGACGGTTTGGATAAGGGCCTTGCCCCTGCCACTTTGAAAGTGCAGATTGCGGCCCTCTCCGCTCATTTGAACAGACGTCTGTCTCAGGATCCTCTGGTTGCAAGGTTCCTTAAAGGGGCAATGAGGCTAAAGCCCTCAGTATCATCTCCAGTTCCCCAGTGGGACCTTGCGGTAGTCCTTACAGGCCTGTGCGATCCTCCATTTGAACCCTTGGAGACTACGGAGCTAAAATATTTGGCATACAAAACCATTTTTTTGTTGGCTTTTACATCTGCCAAAAGAGTAGGGGAACTCCAGGCTCTCTCTTCTAGAGAACCGTACATTGTGTTTTTTGCAGATAGGGTGCACCTTAGATTTTTGCCTGGGTTTAACCCTAAGGTCCCCTCATGCTATAATAGCAATCAGCTAATTTCGCTACCAGTGTTTTTCCCCACTCCAACCTCTGAGGAGGAAGAAAAGCTCCACACCTTAGATGTGGTAAGGTGTCTGCGGATTTACCTATCCCGCACTCAACCGTTTAGGAAGGCCGAAAACCTACTAATTAATATGCAGGGTAAAAACAAAGGCCTCAAGGCTTCCAAGCCTACTCTATCCACATGGATCAAGGAGACAATTAGGTCTTCCTTCCTTATTCAGGAGTTACTCCCTCCAGTTTTTTCTACGGCCCACTCAACCAGGGCTGTGTCGACTTCTTGGGCTGAGTACCGGTCCTTACCTTTGGACCAGATTTGTGCGGCTGCATCATGGTCATCCCAGTTGACCTTTGTCAAACATTATCGTTTAGACGTCCGCAGTTCCCAGACAACTGCCTTTGGTCAGACAGTCCTTGACGTTGTAAGGCGAGGAAACCCTCCCTAGGGGAATTACTTGCTATCTCCCCATATTGTGCTGCTGTCGGACGTAAGGGGAATCGTTGATTGTAATGTCAATCTGTATTCCCTTAGTCCAGACAGCAGCACAAGGCTTCCCTCCCTAGAAGCTTGTTTCCTTTTACTTTATAATTTACACAGTGGAGGGAGGTCTCAGGTGCCCTCTTATAGGGCTAGTAGGAGGCACCTTAAATTTGGTGCTAATTAAAGGTTCCACTGTCCTAAACAACACACAGGGGCAGAGATACCCCATATTGTGCTGCTGTCTGGACTAAGGGAATACAGATTGACATTACAATCAACGATTGGGTCATATTTGACATTGGAAAAAAGACTGTAGATAGAGCATGTGAGTAGGGGGATAGAGGAAGTGCAAAGGCATTCAAATGGCTGTTTGTGCAGGTAATGGATCTGTTTGAGGGAGTAAAAGTGTTGCAGTTGTAAATATTGCCAGGGGGAGGATTGGGCTCTATTGGCCTCAAGAATTAAATTGGTGTAGGGGAGGAGAGAAGTCGGGGACAGGACTTGGGAAAATCTAAGAGGTGTTGGATTGGTAGGGAGGCAGAGGAAAAAAGGGCGGAGGGCTGCAGGAAAGTCTGGGTTGTCCAAGATAGGGGTCAGAGGTCCATTGTTTGTGAAAAGTCGAGCAGTGGCATGGTAAGAACAGCACACACACAAGAGTAGTTGAGTAACAGAAGGGAGGAGGTAGCTCTGTCTGACCAATGCCATCTATGAAGCCAAGGTAAAGACAGGAGGGGGGAAGACTCAGAGAGCTCTCTGGGTCAAACCAGAGTTTAGAGCGGGCAGCATGGTGCCAATCTAGGATCCGAGCATTGACCACCGCCAGATAATAATTGGTACAATATGGTCCACAGCCCGCTGGAGATGGCCAGGTCCCTGAACCACCACAATAGACCACAACTATACCTACTGTTAATGAAAAGCGGCCTGGCATGTCGCCAGGCCTCTTTCCAATAAATGCCAGCCCAGCTCGCTATACTTATACTCATCTCTCCTGGGCTTCTGACAGTTCCCTGCATACTCTCCAGGGCTCTTTTTGCCTGTGAAGTCATTACGCCGATGCGCCCAATGTGACTGCTGGAGCCCGATCACAGGCCCCAGCAGTGACGTCTGGGGCCTGTGACTTCAGTCACAGGCTGAAAGAGGACCGAAGAAGATGCTGAAGAGAGCCAGACAAAGCGAGGATGCCCAGGAGAGGTGAAGCAAGGTGAGTATAAGTGTTTGTTATTATTAATCACTACCGCTGGCCCTCAACTTATTATATGTCAGAGTATAATAATAGCCCCAAAGCAGAGGGCTCAACCTCATGAATATTCGTCAAATTTCGTGGCGTTCACCTGAAGCAGATCTAAGGGGGCTCTTGGGAGCATTTTCTACTGTATGGGGCCACTGTGGAGCATATTATACTGTGTGGGGCCCTTCACTATTCCCATCAACACACCATCTGTTTTATAGCAGCTGTGCATTATTATTACAGGCTGTAATAACATCGCATGTTAATTATAAAACCAATAGTGTGCAATGTAAATAGCAAAGGAGTCACGGCACTCGCAAAAGCACCTCAGTATCTTCAAAGAGGTGATCAGCAGGTGCCCCGGGTGTTGGACCCCCACTGATATACTGTTAGGACCCTGCAGATCAACCGTTTCCCACAGCATGTAGCTCCCGGTATTGTTTACATGCCGGACGCTGTGCCTCTCACTCACCATATTCTTGATAACCGCATTTTTGGGTACTAAAGCTATATCCCTTTCAAATATCTGAGATACTGCTGCAGCACCTGTAGCTATCACTATCAAGAATACGCTGTGGGGGGGCCCAGAAAAGTTTGCACTGAGGCCTACAAGTTACGCCACTGGCGTCAAGCATGGCAGGCTATAACCTTTGCTGCTTACACATCTACAAGCTTATTATTAGCATCAAGCAGAGTGATGATTACAAGATGGTGGTGCTCTTAGACTCTTGCTATAAAGATAAGATGGGGGAATTCTTCCCTACTTCCCAAAGGGAAAAAAAACTAGATTGTTGCCAGGATAGGCTGTATACCAAGCTTGCCACCGCATTTAGGGAGAACACTACAACTTCCAATTGGATGTGTACCCAGGTGGCCTTTGCCCTCTCCTAATCCACCCTACTCAGTCAGCACTTTACTTGCAAATCCCATCCACACATTGCATAAAAATACGTGCAGCGTCTCGGTTTTGGAAATCGCAGCATGTCAATTATACCTACGGTTTCCCTATAGGTATAACTGATGCAGAAAGTCCGCAGAGGTTTCCTACTTTCTGTGAAAAGCACTGCGGGAAAAACAGCGATGCATTTCTGATGCGTTTTTTCCCACATTGCATTTTTGCTGTGGCCCGCTACGTGGGACCTTAGCCTAAGTGTGTTCTGCACTATGTTTTAAGCCAATTTAAGGTGTGGTTGTTATCAAACTACCTCAAACAAATCTTGGTCCCGAAACTAATCAAATCTTGAGAGGTGACACCTCTAACTTTTTATATTTAAGTATATGTCTCATTTTTATTAATGTCTTTTATTTTTACACATAGTCTAAAGAAAAGAGGGTGTTATTTCAACTTTGTTTTTTCTAATTTTTCTAACAATTAAAAACTTTCACATTTTTTTTTAGCCCCATTAGGGGCAATACAACTGTATTGCAGTCTAAGGCAGATTCCCCATGTAACTATTGAAGCAAGTTCGTCAAATGCACCAAGATGTACATAATGCACATAGTTAATTTATCAGAATCTTGAAAGGGGTTTTTCCAGTCAAAACAAGTTACCTCCTATCCACAGGAGGTATCTATCAGTCCATCACTGATCTCGAGAACTGCAGTGTTTTCTACCCAGTTTGACTCTAGCACCAGTTCAGAAATGCGCTGCATGGCTACATTGATTTCAATGTCAACTGCCAGAAATAGCTGTGCTGTACTTCAAATGAAAAGAGCAATTGTGCGCATGTTCAACCTGCCACTCAATTCAAACTTGCATGCAAAACATCCTAGTTCTTGTGATCAGTGCTATCCTAGTATAACTTGCTGTGCCGAACAGAATACATACTTCCATACTCATGTGATGGAAGAACTTTCAAAAAAAAAAAAAAAAAATGAACATTGAGTAATTCTTGATTGGTATAATACAGATTTTTATTGGGTCATCTTTTATTACTCAATTTAAAAAAGAAGATAAAAAAAATGAGTTGATATAACATGATAATTTTTTTACATATATGGTATAAATTTTAATAACATTGCAGTGTAGTGTTAAGTTTCTGCAGCTTAGAGGCACAGCAGGGCTGCATACCAACAGACCAGTCATCTCCCAAGAGCTTTGGAGAAGGGAAAGGAGGAGGAGGGGGTGTAGAGCTGGTGCCCTGCAGAGGATTAAAAGAGACGTTTCAGACCAGCTCTCCCCTCCATCATTATGGGCAATGTGAGATCTCTTGCAAACAAGAGGGAAGAACTAACGGCGCTCACCAGGCATCATCAGGAGTTTCAGGAGTACAGCATGATGCTGCTTACAGAGACTTCGCTCACTGAAGTTACTCCAGACACTCTGGTCTCCTTTGATGGCTTTAAACTCCTTCGGGCAGACAGGACAAGGGACAGCGGTAAGAAGAAAGGACTAGGGCTGGCAATATTTGTGAATGATAGATGGTGTAATCCTAGGCACATTGTGATTAAGGAGCAAACTTAAAGACATTGAACTATTAGCTGTGAGCACGAGACCTTTCTATCTACCAAGGGAACTATCGCATGTCATCATGATAGCTTCATATGCCCCCCCCCCTGCGAAAGCTGACGCTGCCTGCAAGGTCCTGCAAGCCACGGTGAGCCAGTTGCAGTCGCTGCACCCCCAGGCCCTCCTTCTTGTGTCTGGAGACTTCAACCATGTCTCTCCATCAACCACACTACCCAGTTTCACACAGTATGTAACTTCACAAACAAGAGACAACAAAATATTAGACTTGTTCTTTGCTAATGCGAGGGAGGCATATAACTCATCAGCCCTACCGCCCCTGGGAAGATCAGATTACAACCTAGTGCATTTCCGACCTGTGTATAAGCCACTTGTATGTAGAGAACCAGCTGTCACCCGCACAGTGAGGATATGGTCTGAGGAGAGTGATGAGGCTCTGAGGGATTGTTTTGACACAACTGCATGGAAAGTGCTGTAGGATTGTTATGGAGAAGATATAGAAGGACTCACACACTGCATAACGGACTACATTAATTTTTGTGTGGACAACACAGTACCCACAAAAGTGGTGAGGTGCTTCTCCAACAACAAACCATTGATTAATTCTGATATAAAAACACTACTTAAGGAGAAAAAGATGGCTTTCAGGACGAGATAAGGAGGGACTGAGATGTCAAATCAGGCAGGGAAAAGCCAATTATAAGGAAAAAATGAAAAAGCAAATGGAAAGAAAAGACATAAGGGGAGAGAGGGGCTTAAGTCAATTTTGGGTCATAGACAGTCTGTCAGATTGAGCAGATGTTAATTGGCTTAACGAACTAAACCTATTCTTCAATAGATTTTTTCACACACCAGCTCCTCCCACCCCAGCATATCCTTTACTTCCCCCTACTGCAATATTTTCACCCCATGCGGCTACTTCCCACCAGACCAGTAAATCCAGAAATCCGTCTTCATCTGACCACAGTCTGACCTTCACACGTGCCCAGGTAAGGAAGGAGATGAAAAAGATCAAGGCGAGGAAAGCCACAGGGACAGATGACATCAGTGCAAGGCTAATTAAGACTTGTGGGGACCAGCTGTGTAGTAAAATTACATATATGTTTAATATGAGCCTGAAGCAGGAAATAGTCCCTGAATTATGGAAATCTTCTTGTGTTGTACCACTTCCGAAGAAACCTCACCCTATGGACCTCAACGACTACAGACCTGTTGCATTGACATCCCACTTGATGAAGATCTTAGAGAGATTGGTTCTCACACATCTCTGCCCTCTAGTGAGCCCTGCTATGGACCCTCTCCAGTTTACTTATCAGCCGGGCATTGGGGTAGATAATGCCATCATCCACCTTCTGCAGAGGGCTCTGTCTCACCTGGAGAAACCAGGGATCACGGTGAGAATAATGTTCTTTGATTTCTCCAGTGCTTTTAACACCATACAACCTGGGCCTTGCTGGAGTGGGCCACTACCTCTCCAACTGGATCCTAGACTACCTCACAAACCGATCTCAATACATGAGAGTCCGGGACTGTGTGTCAGATACCGTGATCTGTAATATGGGGGCACCTCAGGGTACAGTTCTTGCCCCTTTCCTCTTCACACCGTGCACTGCAGATTTTAGGTGCAACTCATCTAGCTGCTACCTACAGAAGTATTCTGACAATAACGCGGGGAAGACCAAGGAGATGGTGGTGGAATTCCATAAATGCAGATGCCCTCCTAAACCAGTGGACATCCTGGGGACGGGCATCGAGATTGTGAACACCTAAAAGTACCTGGGTATGATCCTTAATAATAAGGTGGACTGGGCAGATCATATGGAGGTCCTGTACTCGGCAGTGGGGTCAGCCATCTTCTTTGGAGTGGCCTGCTGGGGGAGCAGTAGGAGCCCACTGGACCTCGTGCAGGTGGTGGGTGACAGAAGGATACTGTCCGTGGTGAGCTCCATGCGGAAGAAGAAGTCCCATCCCATGCATGAGACCGTGATAGCACTGGGCAGTACTGTCAGTGACTGACTGCTCCACCCTAAGTGTGAGAAGGAGCGCTATCGGAAGTCTTTCTCCCCACCACGGTTAGGCTGTACAATCAACACCGACCTAAGCGGAGATCATTACATACAGAGAACTGAAATATCTTTCTGCCTGTTAAATTCCCCCCCCCTTTGCTACTTCTTATCTGTCTGTCAACTATCAATGTAATGCCTCTTACCTTAGAACATTCCTGTACATGTTGTATTTGCATTTGTATCTGCTTATCTTTGCTGCTGTAACACACTGAATTTCCCCATGGTGGGACTATTAGAGGACTATTATTATTATTATTATTATTATTATTATTATTATTATTATGTTAAAATACAGGAATCCATTATATCTGAGAGCATGTTGTATATGTGTAAATGGTATAGTGCAATATGTCAGTGCTATTTAAAAAACAGGAAAGAAAATTAAAAAAAAAAAGAAAATTCAAAACAGCTGAGATTAATGATATATTTACAATTATGTCCTCTTGATGTGGAAGTTCACAACTGTTTTTGACTGTTTCATCCTCTTTTTACATCAGTTTCTGTTTATATTGGAAACCATGATCTGTCTCATAAAATGGATTCTGTCACCATATGAGCCCTACCGTTCCCTCTTGGGTTCCACCAGGTTGTAGCCTGTTTGGCAGTAAAAATAGTGCTTCAGCATTAACTTTTCTGCACATATAATGAAATTTGTGACAAAAACTTTGAACGTAGCCTCCTATGCACATGTGTACTTAGACTTAAGTTAGGCCGGGGCCACACATGGGGGAAAAACTGTAGCGGCAATGCATTGAGGTTATTTCCACAGTGTTTTTTTGCTGTTGTCCGCGACATGGGGCCTTATCCTTAAAGAGGACCTTTCCCGTCCTCATGTATATGCTGTTTTACATACTGACAGAAAGCCGACAGCACGCTGAATTCAGCGCACTGCCGACTTTCCCGGTATGTACCCCGAGTCTGGAGATATCGGGGGTCGTAGTTTCACGGTTCACTGTCAGAAGGGCGTTCCTGACAGTCTAGCTGGTCTGTGAGGGGGGCGTTCCTCACAGCTCAGCGTCATTCCTGGGCTGTAAGGAATGCCCCCTCTGACAGTACAGCGCTATGGACGAGTACAGAGAAAGGGGTGTTCCTTACAGCCCAGTGATGACGCTGAGCTGTGAGGAACGCCCCCTCAATACAGCTCAAATAAAGGATTTCCACTATTAAAGTGATGCACAAAATTGTTGGTCTTTATTTCACGTAGTATTTTTCACGTGGTAGACTTTTATGTAGAGAATTCAATTAAATAAACGTTTTCGGCCTTATGGCCTTCATCAGACTCTACAATATATATATCATAAAGAAACAGTGTAAATACAAATGTCATTACTATACATATTAATTGATTCATATACATGTATTTTAAATAACATACGCATATTAATACATTCATATACATATATTATACATCATGACATGTATGTAGTCACACATAGTAAAGAAAGTAACACCATCCTTAATAGTGCTTGTATTCTTATCATAGTCTTGATATCATGTCGTCATTATCACAGTCATAGACTGTCCTCAGGCTATTCATCCGTATTGTTAATCATAATATCTAATGGTATCCAGTGAAGGAAAATTATGCCAGTACAGGTGGTGATAGGGGTCATGATCAAAAAGGTGGTGTTCAAGAATAGTAATACTGAAGGGGGAATAGCCTATGATAGAACATGTAAATAATGAATACCTACCAGTCACATCAATTAAGTTCACCCAAAGAGTCGTATTCTGAATTCAGATATTTGTAAGATCATGGATAGACTACAGAGGGGGATAAGGTACAAAGTAGAACAAAGTATAAGACGCAGACCTTAAAGATTGCTCATAGTCACACAATGTGTATCTTCTATACATGTGGAGCATAATGTGGTTGATAAAAATATATCCGTGTATATAAAGAGAGGTGTATAAGTACTATAAGGTATAGGGCTTACCTCCTTACTCTAGTGACTTAAATTATGTTGTGGTGGATAAAGTGGAAACACCCAATCTGCTGCAGGTATGCTGTAGATACAATAATCATATGTCAGCCCATGGTTTAAAATGAAAAATAAGCACTTTAGGAAAGATTCCTACCTTATTTAACCTGTGTATGGCGCTACGTGTACTGCGGTGTCCGCGTTTATTCAGGATGGCGCTGGGGAAGCGTTCCAGCACCATCTTAAATGTCCCATAATGCTTATCTGCGCCCAATCGTATTCCTGGTCCTGGGTTGTGCGCATGCGCAGTAAGGCTCTATGCGTGAGGACCTGAGTGCGCATGCGTGAGACATCGCTATTGCACAGATTACTTTATGTATATGTATCCTATGTGCAGATGAGAGGATAAAAAACCTAGGATTTAGTATCTATGTGCTTGGTATAGTTACATAGCAGACTTACAGAGGGTTTATGAAGATAAGTAATAAAAGTAAATATAGAAGAATAAAAAATTAAAGAATTGGAAATAAAGCAAAGAAATAGACCCTAGTAAGATGTAATATAAAGTAATAATAAGAAATGTAATAATGAGGTTGAAAATCAGGGTGGAAAGATTTCAGTAGCCCAAAAGAGAAAACTTATGCCAAATGTACTCAGCACTATTTGTAATATCAATAGAAATTCTATCATATCCACATTATGTCCACTGCATGAAAATGATAAAAGCTGTAATCACTCGCATCTTTAAAGAGAAATGAAGCGGGAAAAGGAAATTTTTAAGAATAATATATCATTAGCTATATTATTCATATTATTGAGGGAGAGGCACAATCCAACCTTAGATGAGGCCACCTAGTGTTGTTAAGATACGGATATGGAAAGGATACTGTCAGAGAAGAAAAGGTGCTCGTCCTATATCGTCATCACGTCTTTTAACGTATCTAACAAATAACATGAAACAGTTTGTTAGTACCTCAATACAGGGATATGAAGGAATACTGTCAGGGAGGGCGTTCCTCACAGCGCAGCTAGACAGCCAGGAATGCCCATTTGATGGTGAACCATGAAACCAAGAGCGCCGATATCTCCAGCCCCGGGGCACATACCGGGAAAGCTGGCAGTGCGCTGAATTCAGCATGCTGTCGGCTTTCTAGCAGTATGAAAAATAGCATATACATGAGGACGTGAAAGGTCCTCTTTAAGATCACACGTTGCAGAAATACAGCATTTTTGACTGCTGTGGAAAAAAAAATGGTGCTTTTACATTACCATCAAAGTGAATGAGATTTTGGATCATCTCATCCACACATTGCAGAAAAAAACTGCTGCGGAAAACCTGCTTTTTCAAAAATGTATGCATTTGTGAAATATGCAGTATATCAATTTTAGCTGTGGAAATGCAAGCATTTTCCCTATAGATTTAATAAAGGAAGAAATATCGCAGAGAGAAACACAACAAATCGCAATGATAAATGATGTGAGAAAAAACAGTGTGTTTGTATTGCTTTTTTTCCAGCAGGGTTTTTAAGCTGTGCTTCGCTATGTGGCGCCTTAGCCTTAGGCTGGCAACATACATGCAGTTTTTATGGCTTTTGAGTCAATCTTGTTTACATCACAGCTGTGCTCCACTGTTAACAGAAAATGATCCATCTATGACTATAGACTTTTGCTAGCCAAATGTATGCCAAAATTTTTTTCTGCATGAAGCTATCAAGCATATGAAACAAAAATGGGTTTCTGAAATTCTAAGCCAATGCATAATTGTTATTTCAATTATCTATGACAATCTTGTAGAATTGAGAAGAGCAGCAGTGTTCATGCAAGGTCATTCAAACAGTTGGACTTGGGAGCCCCATTCATATAGCTGTAGGGTCCCAGTGATCAGGTCCCACCAATCAGATCCAAAGACATACTAATAGGGAATGTTGAATGTGAGCCCTGTATGGGACAGTGACCACAATGTCTTTAAAAGCGCTGCGGAATATGATGGTGCTATATAAGTAAGCTAAATAAATTAATAATAACATGATTACCCCTGTGGATAGGGGATAAGTTTAATTTGTGTCAATCACCTTTATCATTTGAAAATTGTGTTAGAAAATACAATTATTTTAGGTAGGAACACCCTACTTGACTAAAGGATATTCTGTTAACACAATAGTAGAATGTAATAACAAAGGATCAATTGTTTCATAGTAGTTTCCTTGATCCCATAATTCCAACTTTTAGACAGACCTACATATGTTCTTATCCTACATAAGGCTGCCTATGTTGGAGCTTATCTGTAATCTGTAAAGGAACATAATTGTGATTGCTGAATACAACTTGAAAATATGGTAAGATAATTCTGAACAGAGAAAACGCATGAAATACTTCCCAGTTTATAAACTTTGCAGTGAAAATGATTGCTAACAATGTCCTGTTATTGGCTCTGCTTCCTGAACAGCCTAGACACCAGTACAGAAAAAAAATATGTTATGGAACTTGATTCCTGACTTTAAGTTAATTCAAATGAAGGAGCCTCAAATGGTTTAGTTAGAAATTAAGTTAATTGGGTTTGGTATAAGGTTGGTGTACTTCCTGCTGGAAAGTTTCCCATGTTTTCTTCAGTGTACAGAAACTAGTGACTGAGCTCCCATGTCACCCTGTTAGCCCAGACTTTAATTAGATCTGGCATTCTCCTCATAATGATAAATGCTGAGATGATGAATGGAAATGCAAATTAGCGTGAAGTGGCTAAGCCATCAGAGCTGCATATCATTAACACCTTCCTACTGTTAAATCAATCAATGTCATCTTCAGATCCCTGTGTTCAGCGGGTGCAGGTGGTGATTCACCGGAATGTCTTCCACAATATTGGCTGTCCAAACTTTGTAGGTTTTTCTCCCCATATGCTTTTATTCATCTTCTGTTAAATATTTTTCTGGCACATGTCTACTTCCAGCTGAGAAGAAAACCATTAATGTGAATCGCGGAAAAGTAGCTTGATAAAATATCTGTACAAGTCTCAAGACGTTGTCATTTATTCAAAGGAAATGGAGCAGAGTGGCGCTATCACAAATGTTTTAACTCATAAATAATAACAAACATTTTGCTAAGTCTCAAAAGATTGGATTCCTGTAGCGCACATTAACATGAAATAATTGCATATGGTGTTATGACTAAACTGCATATTACACTAAGGTTTCTCACATCTAATCAGTATACATATATGGCTAAAGTTTATAGTGGTCAACGAGGGTGTAGTTAATGACTACATGGAATTGCCAGTCATATCTTTCAGCAACATTGCTGAGGAAAAAAAGAAGTCTGTCTCCAAAACACAACATATCAAACCAAGCCCAGCAGATAGATACTGCCAGTTGAAAAATCTTCTTGTGTTCTGTCATCAATATCTTTCTTCGGGTTCCATCCTGCTTGTTTGAATTATAGGCCACTAGTACCTAGTTGTTTGTTTGAATTAGGACTGATTTGTACTCTACCAATAGTTTGAAGTGTAGCAGTTTCATCTCTCCAAAATTTGAAGAACTGTATCCAATTTGTCCCAAAGGCCTTATGGCCATAAGATGTAGATGAGCACCCCAACCTTTCTGGGAGGCGACTTTGGTTATGATAAGTGATTCCTTGAACTGGAAACTCTTTTCTTTTTCTTGGTTGCATGGATTGAACCACCATTTTAAAGCTTGTCTTGTAACTTGGTCTAAACTTATCTTTGTATGCATCCTCTTCATATCTCCATTCCAATGATGAAGCATATTGTGTTGGAGACTCTACTATAGCCATGTGTACCATAGCCCATGGTACTGCATCTATTGAGACTATTAATAACCCCATCTTCATGATTTGATGAATTGTAAATAGTGGAGGTTTTTTTTTTAATTCAAATTTTATTAGGTTTTCAGTTTTACAGGCAAGTGAAAATAACAATGATGAAGGAAAATAAGTGCATCAGACAACCATCAAAAGATAACAAGGAATAACTTGGGAAGCCAAAAAACAACAGCGATTAATAACACAGAATTGTAAATACAAGAAACGGCTGGAGGGACTTGCACACCATCACATCACAAACATATGTAGTAGATTCTGGCTTTTTCCATGCTGCAGGTCTGCCATCTCTTTAATCAGGGAGCGCTCTACCGGGGCACAGCCAAAGACAACCACCTGGGCAAAAGATTAGCCTTATAGTATGTGGCAACATCAGGAAGAAATATCCCCCCTTTCTCTTTCCGTTGACTCAGCAGGTTATAGGGTAGTCGAGCCAGCTTGCCCTTCCATATGAAGCGGATGAAGAGCGAACTCAGGGAGCACAGATAAGATAGAGGTAGAGGAATCGGGAACATTTGAAGTTTATAGAGCAGTTTAGGGATCTCATACGTCTGCAGCAGGTTCCTCCACCCAAACCATGAGAGATAAGATCAGACAAGACTTCAGAGAGGAGTGCAGACAAGACTTCAAGTCCTGCAGTAAAGGCAAGAAGTTTTCTGTATAGAGATCTTGAAGATGGCTGGTGAGCTTAACGCCCAAGTATGTAATATAATTCAACTTTCAGACATATGGGGAGGTCGATTGGATTCTGTGTTGTAGGGTGGAGGAGAAGGATATAACTAGGACCTCTGACTTCGAGAGATTCGGTTTGTAGTTTGACAAGGCCCCATAGTCCGCTAGCAAGGTTGTGAGAGCTCGCAGTCCCTCCCTTCCGGGTTTGAGATAAGAAATAGCACGTCATCTGCATAAGATACTGACTGTAATGAGCGGGGTCCAACAGAGAAGCCTTCTATACCAGGGTGAACTTGGACCGCATGAAGCAACATCTCTAATGTGAGTATGAATAAGGAAGGGGACAGCCCTAAAGTGTCACGTTAGTGATGTTGAAGCATGGGGATAACGTCCCATTAACTTTAATATGTGCATGGGGTTCTGAGTATAAGGAGAATACTGCTCAGACAAAGGGTAGAGGAAAACCAAAAGCACAAAGAGTGGCATGTATAAAAGCCCAGTCATCCCTGTCGAATGCCTTCTCAGCGTCCACGCTGAGAAGGACTAGTGGTTTGTCAAGTTTACGGGTCAGAGCGATGGCATATAGTAGCTTATGGGCATTATCCTTCCCTTCTCTGCCTTTTATAAAGCCAGATTGTTCCTCATTGACTATGGAGGGCAAAAGTGGCTATAATCAAAAGGCTAGTAGTTTGGCCCAGATCTTCAAGTCTAGGTTCAACAGTGAAATAGAGCGATAGTTGCCGCAGAGTTTGGGATTTTTGCCCTCCTTCACTATGAGAGTGATGTAGGCTTCTTGGGATTGTTTCGGGAGGGGTTCGCCAGCCATCAAGGCATTACAGAGAAGGGACAGCTAAGGTAGCATCTTGGAATTTTTTATAATAAATTAGTGTCAGTCCATCCAGACCGGGACTTTTTCCCATGGGGAAGCTTCTCAATACTTACTGAAGTTCTACAAGTGAAATTGGCTCCAGTAACTGGTCTGCAGTGTCCTGTGGAAATTTTGGGAGATTAAGAGTGCATAGCAACATCTCTGTCGCAAGAGTTCTGTCATTTGGGGCTGGACCCGAGGGACTCTTGCTGATATATATTGTATAGCCTCTCATAAAAAACTTGAAAGCTTTCGCAATTTCCGGTGTATCGTGGGCAACTTTACCGGATTGGTCCCGGATAGCGGAAGTATGAGATTTAGCCTTTGCTATCTTGATGAGGTGCAACATTAGTTTCCCCCCTTTGTCGCCATGGGCATAGAGGCAGAGCTTGTAGAAGAGCTGGTGTTTAGCCATTTGCTTGTGGAAAATGCATTTGAGTCTGTCCCTCAAGGAGGGTAACTCGCTCTGTAGGCTAAGCGATTCAATTTATGGACTCTTTCAATTGCCGAGATCTGAGCCAGAAGGGAATCAACTTTCTTTTGTCTCTGTTTATTGGCTATTTATGCCTTGACAATGAGCAATCCACGTATATAGGCCTTATGGTCCTCCCACAGCACTCCCGTGGGAACTTCTTGAGTCAAGTTGATTTGAAAGAACTCTTGCAATTTGGCTTTGGTGTCAGAAACTAGAAGGTCATCACCCAAGAGAGTCTCTTTTAGCCTCCAAATCCACTGGCGATGCATAAGTTCAGGTACAAGGGTACAAGTAGTAGAGACCGGAGCATGGTCAGAAATAGTGGCACAGGCGATCTGAGCAGTACTATACAGCTGTACTAGGGAAGGGGAGCAGAGGATGTAGTGAAGTCTCTGGTGTGAGTTATATTTGGGAGATAAGTGAGAAAAATCTTTAGTAGTGGGATGGTGGTCATAAATGATCTTTTGGAGGTAACCAATGGCAGCTTGAGAAATGGACAACTTGCCGGAGGAAGAGTCCAAGAGTGAGTTCAATGTTACATTCATGTCCCCTCCCAGAATGTCTTCTCCCACAGCGAAGTGTTGGAGGTCCCGGAGAGCTTGCTTGAGCCAGGAAACTTGATCATGGTTGGGGGCGTATATGTTGGCTAATGTTACTGGTCTGGAGGCCAAAGTACCTTTGAGGAAAAGAATATGGCCTTCTGCATCCAAATGTTGCTGTTAGCAAATAAAAGGAGTAGAGTGGTGTATCGCTATGGCCACTCCTTTAGAGGCCGATGACAGGTGGAAGCTGAAAAACCACTGGCCATATTGATGTCTTGGAAAGCTGGGTATCCTAGTAGGTGGGTTTCCTGGAGTAGGAGAATATCCGTTTTCATTTTCCTAGCTAAACGGAATACACTGTGTCGTTTTTGGGGAGAATTAAGGACATTTGTGTTAAAGGTGGTTACAGTTACAGAAGCCATGTCACCAGAGGAAGAAACAGCTGTAAGCAAGCAGGTAGTTACCTTCACGGATTGCGACTCTGCCCGGGCGTAGAGAATGGAAGGGACAAGGGGGGGATCAAGAGGGAGAGTAAAAAGAAAGAGAGGTAAAGAGGTCAAAGAGGGAGTGCAGAGACAGTAGAGAGGTGAGGTAGGGAGAGGAGCAGGGAGAAAGGAAAGAATTAGAGATGTAGTGGGAACAAAGAGAGTCGGGGAACTAGAATAATTAGCAGAAAAGGTTAGACATGAATACACTAAATCAGAGTGCCCTCAAGCTGTTCAAATACAGTACAAAGAGGATTAGTGGGTAGGAGAGAGAAGATGATGAGAGTGGTAGTATAGTAGTAGCCTGATCGGTAAGTCAGCCCTATCTCACCCCCACGAGAGGTAGACAGAGGATGTTAAAGAAAACAGAGTTAACATGGCGAATGAGTGGTAACATATGAGCAACAAGCATGTTTAACATGGTAGCTGGATGCTAAAGAAGGACCAGAACCCAGATGGCTGCACCCACACCCCTCACAGGTACCGTGACTGAGGGACCAAGCTCCAAACATTACCAGGGCCCACCTCAGTGCGACTGAGTGGAATCAGTAGGAAAAGGGAAGCATCTAGGTGTGAGGCCGGGTACCACCCGCCTGGGGACGAACAAGATAGGTAATAATAATCAACATATCAGTATCTAGAAACAATAAATGCCAATGAAACAGCTAAAATAAAGGCTTAGAAAACAGACAGCCAATGGAAGAATAGACAACAGAAGTCCAAAGGACATTGCAGTAACTAGAGAAAGAAAAAAACAAACAAACTTGTAACAATGAGACCTAGATTTAAACCTAAAATCACTTGCAGGACAGGATCATAACATAGCCACTCACGGACCGACAGCACACACAGGAGACAGACCTAAGGGATGGACGGGCATAGGCGAGCTGTATACTTCTTGCCTCTCGGGTGACTTGTGGTGTTGTCCCTGGGGCCAAGAATCAGCATCAGGTAGTTCAGGACAGGAAGTTCCAGTAGTGGCGGTGTGGGCAGCCATGATGGGATATCCAGAGGATCCGTTTGGAGTTGGGCCCATAGCGCTGGGAGATCACAAGGTGAGCAGATTGCAAGCCTTTTCCCCTTATGAATAATCGTGAGACCAAACGGGTATAGCCAGGCATATTTAATGTCTTTAGTTAGAAGGGCCTTTAGGAGCGCGCGCAGCATGCAGCATTTCGCCAAAATCGAACGAGCAATGTCCTGGAGGTCTAGGCGTTCAATGTATCCATTCTATTACAATATGTGCTGCTCGTTCAGGACCTAGGAGGTCGGAGAAGAGCTGGGCTGCCATCTTGGAAAGGTCCTCCGAGCCGCCATGTTCTGGGAATCCTTTAATTCTAATATACTTTCTCCTGATCCTGTTCTCCTGATCCTCGATCAGGGTGAGAGATCTGTTGATGTACTCTTTGTAGAAGGTAAGTCTAGAGGCCATAGAAGTAGAGTAGTTCTTTATGGCAGTAAAGTTATGCTCCAGATGTGCTACGCGCTGACCCACATTCTGAATTTCAGAGTTTATGCCTGCCAGCTCCGAGAGTATCCATTCTATTACAATATGTGCTGCTCGTTCAGGACCTAGGAGGTCGGAGAAGAGCTGGGCCGCCATCTTGGAAAGGTCCTCCGAGCCGCCATGTTCTGGGAATCCTTTAATTCTAATATACTTTCTCCTGATCCTGTTCTCCTGATCCTCGATCAGGGTGAGAGATCTGTTGATGTACTCTTTGTAGAAGGTAAGTCTAGAGGCCATAGAAGTAGAGTAGTTCTTCATGACAGTAAAGTTATGCTCCAGATGTGCTACGCGCTGACCCACATTCAGAATTTCAGAGTTTATGCCTGCCAGCTCCAAGAGTACTGGACTGAGGGCTTTGGAGAGGGCACGCTGTAGAAACGATTTTGAAATGGTCATGAGGCCGCTATCAGACTGATCATAATCAGCTACAAAATTCTTAAAAAATCAGACAATGTGATTTTCTGGATTTGTTTTCTCATTTTGTCTCTCATAGTTGAGGTCTACCTATGATGTCAATTACAGGCCTCTCTCATCTTTATAAGTGGGAGAACGTGCACAATTTGTGGCTGACTAAATACTTTTTTTTACCCCACTGTATATGAGATGTGCAGTTGTCCTGTTTTAAACTGACCTCTAACTGGCTTTTGTATTGAGAGTATCTGTGGGGTTTATCATTATTGTCCCCTACTTCTCCCCTTCTTCTGACTGGATCACATCATAGCCATGTTATTGTCCCCCGATGTCCTGACTTATTGATCACTAGTCAGGGGCGTAAGTACCGGGGTAGCAGCGGTAGCAGCTGCCACAGGATCCGGGACATTAAAGGGCCTGGAGCCCTGTGGTAGCCGCTACCGCGAATCCCACAGACACTGCTATCATTATATTCCAGAATCTTTTCAGACCCCGGAGTATAACAATTGGGGACTCAGGGGAGGTGAGGGAACATAAAAAGCAACGTTACCTCTCCTACGCTACAACAGGCTTCGGGCCTGTTTGTGATGTCCCAGACGTCAGCCAACGTCATTATGCATCGCGACGCCAGCCTAGATCACGCGAGATCTGGTCCAACATTGAAGATGACCGAAGTAGCGCACAGGAGTTCATTGGAGCCAGGGAGAGGTAAGTAACATTGTTTTTTAAGTTTGTATCCTCCCCTGGGTCTCCGATCATTATACTCTCGGGTCTGAAAAGACCCCAGAGTATAATAATCGTTCATGGGTGGTCCACTATGCAGCAAAATACTGTGTGCAGGGGCCACTATGCAGCATAATACTGTGTGCAGGGGCCACTATGGGGCATAATACTGTGTGCAGGGGACCACTATGGCGCATAATAGTGTGCGCAGGAATGCAGTTTGTGTGATGGGTGGTGTTGGAGAGGGTGGTCCGGGGGGGGTTGGGGGCAGTGGTTTGGGGGAGCCATGTCAAATGTTCGCCTTGGGGCCCAGCCATTCCTGGTTACGCCACTGTCACTAGCATACCATTATGAAAGCCTGTGCTGACAGGGTGTGCTTGTTGTAGCCTCTATGGCTTCCTAGCAACTTGCCAAGCTTCCACAGACCGGCTCTCTGATTGGCCAATAGGAGGAGTTCCGGGCAGAAGTGGGGGTGCCTTGTCAGGAGGAGCCGTGTCACCAGCAAATTGGTCCGTGGTTCCCAGAGGGGCAAGCAGTAGATGGGTCTTTGCCTTTATATTCTCAGTTGTTTGCTCAGTTCGGCATGCTGCCATTATCAGAGCGGACATGCTATCAGTGTGTCTCTGTATCGGAGAAGCTGTTATATCAGATCCCTGATAATATCAGCATTAGAAGCAGGTAGGGTCTTTCTATTAGGGACTTGTTTGTGCACATGCACAAGGTAGGAGATGTGTAGAAGCTCTAGGAGTGGTCCACTAAAGTACTACCATGCTTGAAGCTGGTATCATAACACTATAATGTCCTGATTTGGCTATTATGTAAGATAGGGAAACAGCCCTCATGTTATGAATGTACCTGTTTCAATAAATAAGTTTATTTTTTTTTATAAACTGACATTTGTTTGTTTGACCACAAGAGGCCACTGTTACCTTAGAAATGGGAAGGACTGTAATTCTGTAATTCCCTGGAGTAGTGACGTGGAGACCCTGTTCTGCAGAGGTGGATCAAGAAGGAGCAGAGTGTGTGTGGCAGCCATCTTAGGAGTGTGCTTTTGAGCTTTTAGAAGAAGAAGCACTGAAGTGAGAGGAAAAAGATTCCTAAGGGATCAGAGATATTACAAGGGGGTGCTGAAGCAGAGACTGTTCCAGGGTTTGTTCATACAGCATCCTAAGTTGAAGATTGCTATCAAGGACCCGGCTGAGAAGTAGCCCTGTCAGTGAGATCGCATGTTTTCTGGATGACCCCCGCTTCCAGCTGCTCCAGTCCAAGGCGAAAAGGTACACAACAAAGCTGGATCAGTAAGAGAAGTAATCGTGCACGCACCACATTGCAATGTTTTGCTTGGGACTGAGTAAGGAAGGGCCTGTAGTTAGACTAGTTAGGTATACTCACCTCCACAGGCCACACTACTGGTAAATTATCTACCTATATGGTAGTAAGGACTAAGACTCAGAGAATTCTATAGACTTTTAACTCCCAGAGAGGAGCTTCTGAGGAAGTCTAGCGATATCTCACACAGATCCAGTATCAATAACAGCAGAACCGATCTCCCAGTGGCCGCACATTTCTCCGGAGAAAACCACTCTATTGAAGATTTGCGGGTTGTGGTTTTAATGGGACATTTTAAGACGCAGGAGGCGAGGAAACAATGGGAGTACAAGTTTATGCAAAAATTTCAAACTCTGCAATTTGGACTTAATATTCATGCCAGCTTCATGTCACACTATGTATGAACCATGAACTGAACTCAATATTCATGCCAGCTTCAAATCACACTATGTATGAACTGTGAGGGACACAAATCACCTCCTGATAGCAAACACATAACAGCAAGAATTACTGATCCCTCCGTCACGCACCACAAGTTTCCAGACTGTTTTTTTGACCTGTTGTAAATAACTTCTCTACTTAGATTGCATTTTTTTAAGGACTCTAAAATGCTTTGAAAACCATGTGTATAAAAATCTGTGAATTTTCAGTTCTTGTATCACACCATGTCTGATGAAGGGAGCTAGCTAGTACTCCTGAAAGCTTACTTATAAATATACTCAGTTAGCCTCTAAAAGGTATCGCCTGATTTCTTCACTCTTCCACTACTTTCAATGGCTAACACGGTACAACATTATACTTATACATTGTCACATTTCTTTGGCTTGCAAGCTGACCTACTATTATATTTACTCGGTTGTACTTTGTTTGTGGGGAATAGGGGTATTTTGATAAGTTTGTAAGCTCTTGTGTTATATCGCCGGTTCCCCTATCGCACTCACTGAATTGTTCCTGTGACTAGGGTGATAAAAAGGTAACAAGCGGCTGGTTAGTTGCAGCCTGCAGATAGGTAAAAGCTTGAAGTGTTTTGGAGCTGCACATGAGAGGGCACCGTGCTGTACAACACCAGGGCCTTAGCTTCCTGGCTGAGTGTATGTAAATAGTTGAAAGTGTTTTTTTTTTTGTAAAGAGGTGTTTCTACACAAAGTAAAATCTTGTTTTTTACTAAATTGATTTGGAGTCGCTTCCTTTGTTCATGACTTCGCAGTATCCTGGGGAGCCCACCCCGATACATGGCTTACAATCTGTGTTGGCACTATATTATACAGATCAATTCCTTTATGGCTTATAATCATTTTAACATTATTATTAATATTTTTGAAAGCACATTTTGTTGAGCACTCCTTATGATTTATTTTTATTGGATAACAAAAGTTATATTTTAGACCACTTTATAACATACTCAGTGAAGTCTAGTCTAATACAAGGGTCTATTCATCAAAATTACAGTGAATTTTTTGGTACACAGGTCATTATTAATTAGGGGGAATTATTAATTAAGGGGCACTATTAATTAAAGGGGGCACATAGGAGCATTATAAATTAAAAAGGCACACAGGGGGTGTAACTATTTACCAGGAGATTTTTATATTATATATGTTATAATTGGGGTAGCAGCAGGATTGGGACTTTGTGGAGATGATGACAATATGGGTCAGGTGTCTGGAAAAGTGAAGAGCCAAAGATGTTTGTGTGACAAACTTTACAGAGACAAGTCAAAGCTGGAAGAAGTGGTCATGGTAGTCCAGATGGAAGAGACAAGAAATGTGATAGATTACAGTCAGAGACATTACCTGTAAGTCACAACATTTTTCCTGTAGTGCAACCGCTATCTACAACTATACAGTCACCATATAGTGATAATATCGGTATACCTAAGATGGGGGCCCACTTAGACGTGATCACACACCCCTGAGCTGAACCCCTAGCTATACCTCAGTGACTGGGGTATATTTCAACAGTATAATGGAATAAAGGAGGAGCTCTTCCAGGCTACAGATACATTAAAAGTGATATAATTGAAAAAGGTTGACAGGCCCAAATGTCCAATGCGTATATACTCAGACTGTTTCTATTGTTCATTCACTTACGTGTATGGTGGTATGTGTAATCAATAATGATAATCTTATAACTGCAACAAAACTGAGATGTTATTGTAATTTTTTAGAGCATTGCTCTATCTGATCTTTGGGAGAATTTGCTGTGGCATGCACTCCTGAAAAGATTGTCAACTGTTTTGAATGTTTTCCACTTATGAATAATATTTAAGACTGTATAATGATGGATTTCAAATTGTTTTGAAATGTCCCTTCCCAGATTGAGCAGCAACAGCTGCTTCTCTAAGGTCATTGTTGATATCCTGAGTGCTACAGACCAGCAAACTGCTAAAACATGTGCTTTTATAGAGCTGGTCACATCTACAGATGATCAATAATCAAGGGCAGTTATTTAGTAGCACCAGGCTGCTACTCAACCTCTTAAATCCTATGGAATCAGTAAAAGTATATTTAATTTGCACACTCAATCTTCATTTTGGCCTAGTTTTAAATAATTAATGCTATGGTGTGATTTTTCATGAGTTGTTGTTCATCTGAGGTTGTATTTATCTAATTTTAAGATGATACGTAATTTAAAGAGGGTTTACTTTGTTTTTATCAAGACTATATATTTGGAGCAGAGTTTTTGAGTAAAAACAGAGTGTTTTGATAGGACTCATAGGAAAGACAGTAGAGATGGCCAAACCGAACAATTTGGATTTGTCTTGGGCTAACTAAAATGGCATAATGGGTCGTGGCCCAGGGGAGGTGTTAAAAAAAAAACTCACCTTCCAATACTCTTTTGAGCCTACTCGCGGCATCTGTGGCTCTGTCTCTGCTTCCTGGGTCCTCTAGCTCGAACAAGTTTGGACCGAACCAAACCAGGGGATCACTTCGTCTGAACACAAGACAAAACTAATCTTCAGAGATTTGCCCATTTTTACTAGACAGTAATTGACAGATTTCCCTGTATCAGTGTGTGTACAGAAAAGGCTGTCGATCAACTTCTGTGGGCTAGAAATTTAGGATTCTCGCTGTTTTTCCTAGGAGCCCTGTCAAGATTTTCTCTGCTTTGTATTCCTGCTCCAAATCATAAAAAATATATCACAGAGATCAGATTCTCTGGCTCTTTCATAAGCAGTTTTCATAAAGAAATCACCAGACAGAGGATTTTCTTCATTTCACTGTAAGTGGTATTTTAAGTTGTCTAAAATACTGAATGTACTGGCTTTCTGAGACTTCTGCTTTAGATTTATTCAAGAATATTTGATAACTTTTTTTCAAAATTATATTTAGTCATTATATGTATGTTTCAAATTTCATCAGTGGACATACTGTAATTCTTTGTCAAGCAGAAAATGTTAACCTTTGGTATAAACGAAAGACAATCACCCAAGTTCTTTATTTGGTACTTAAACCACTCATTAACAAATAATTGGATCAAAAGTTCAGTGGCCATTATTGCTTTGTCATTTAGACTGCTTTGGCTTCTAAGGATGAAACCAAATGAGCTGGTCACTAAGTTATAAATAATTTGCATGGGGTGTTCTGTTTACCTGAGACTGTTTGTAAAGAGGACATCACTGTACAGAACAAATTATCTTTGAAACAAGACTAATACAGATGAGATAACTCATTTATACAAGCTGATTTATGTCTTATAAATGATGTAATACAGAACCCTATTAATTCAAATTTAGAATGCTGGTAGAATTCCTTAAAATAATCTATATAAACCAAACACATAATTGTATAAAAAATTTGGTGCACTAGGAGAACAACTTTAAAGTATATCTAACCTTTTGAACAACATTTGATTTAATGGCAGTATTTGTGTCATTAATAAATGTTGTGCTATACTTTAGTAACACATTTTGGCCCCTTTCTGTGAAATTGTGAACTGAAATACACTTTGTATTTGTTTCTGTATTGCCATCAGAAATTTGTACACCACTTCTAACTGTACTGATGGCCAGGCTCTTGTATAATGTAGGAAAGCTGCGGCTGGGGGTATCACTTAAAACAGTTACATCTCGGGTTATCTAAAACTTAGAACAAAGGTTCTCATCTTGCATATATGACACCAAGATTGCAGTTCTAACTGTATTTCTGGAGATATCACCAGTTAAAATAGGCATTGGCATTTTTTTATGCAGTTGCATCTGCTCCCAAATCCTGACTATCAGCTGAGAATCTCATCTTTCACAAAGCACTATTCTATATTTTCTAATACCCAAGATATAACTGTTTGATGTAACCCCTCAACCTCAGCTTCCCTATTTTATGGAAAAGACTGGTCATCTGTACTCCAGTGAGAAATGGTGTACAGATTTCTGCAGACGATAGAGAAACAACAAGTGGATTTCAGCACAAGACTTCACAGAAAGGAGACAAAATTCATTAATAAAATACATTACAACATTTATTAATGACACAAATGCCGGAAGAAAATAAATATTGGTTCAAAAGTTTATTTATGCTTTAAATAAACAACTTCTAGCGATCCAAACTCCCAGCAAATAGAAGATAATAATAGAGAAAATAAGAGCCAATGTTCCAAAATTGCCAGTATTAATGTGGATAATTCATTTGTTAACAACTAGACATATACTAAGACTGAACAACTGAAACTTAACTTTTAATGTGATGTCTCATACTAAAAGTTAAAATTGTTAAAATACCACAGGGATATCATATTCCCCATAAAAGAACAAAGGTACAGGTCAGCCTATTTTAGTGTGTGGATGGTGTACAGCCATAGAGAAGAGGTCTGTATGCTAGAATTGTGAGCTTAGTTTAGCCAAAGCACACCTCAAATGATCCTAGTAACACCTGGTAAATTAGTCTCACACTCCCAAAACTGCTGCACCAGTACTAACATGCTGCACTGAAAGGTAGGCTAAACTTCTAAACTGAGCCCTTCCAAAATTCTATTCCCTATAAATGGGACATCACAGGTGAAGCCCGGGGAAGGTGAAATTTAAAAAAAAAGAAATTCACCTGTCCCCGGTCCTCCAGTTTTTTCTTCCGGCAGACGTCCATGTGACCGCTGAGACCAATCAGTGGCCTAAGGAAAGGACCCGGGAAGTCAATATCTGTGACGTCCCATGTCCTTTGCTGAGGCCATTGCTTGGCCCCAGCGGTCACGTGCAGTGGGGACTTCCCCTGGAGGAAAACACCGGAGGACCAGACCACGCTGTGAGACAACAGAGCACCAGGGACAGGTGAATATGTTTTTGTTTTGTTTTTTTCATCTTCCCCAGCCTCATATTAAAAAAAGGTTATCTCGGACAACCCCTTTAAGCAATTGAACACATTTTAGTTTTAAACCATTAACATTTTACACTCTGCATACCAGCTTACATAACTTTTTAAATTTTATTTCAAAGTAGCTTTATGAGACCTAGTATTTTGTAGGTACATAAGACTTTTTCATTATTTTGTATTAGTGTTTGTTTTTGAGAAGTGAGATGATCATAAAATATGAATTCTGTCATCTGAATTTTAAGGTATATGATGTTTATCATGTAGAATAAATAACGTACTAATTTTATTTTAAGGGTTAAAAAAAAGTATTAAAATGATTTTGTAAGGTTCATTATGACCTTATGGGGAACGCAATGTGTAAAATACTAAAATAAAGTATAAATACAAAATTAAAAAAAAAGAAATGCCGCTACCACACCCTCATCACAGCTATTAGCCCCACCCCTGTTGACACAAAACTGTGTTACCTACACAAAAATCTTCATAATAAATAGGGAAAATTATTTTTTAAAAATTTTATAGCAGGGTGTGCTCTGACTGAGGATGTGAGCAGAAAAGTCTCCGCTGAGCTCCATCTACCCACACTCCTGACACCTCATCCTGATGCACCTTAACCAATTCAGTACCTGGAAATATCACCTCAGAGAATCCCCTATTTGCCAGAAATGTTTTTACTCTGTGAAATGGTGAAAATTGTCCAGAGTACTGCTGCCCAGGTGCTGAATCGCTTTGTGCAGGACTTTGCAGACATGGTGCCCATTCTTCTTCCTCCTCAGGTTAGAAGATGCAGTCCCAGACTATGGCCTCTGAGCAACCTGAGCTCCCCCTACATCAACTTTCCACCCACCTCAATGCAGTGCTCACCCACTGCCAAGCCACCATTATCAGCAAAAAACAATGAGGTCCTTGTGTACCTCAGTCTACTGAGTTAAAAACTCCTGATGCTGTGTGAATGAACCACGGGGCTTGAGAACTGAGTGTCTGCCATGGAAGACAAGTATAGTCTGCAACTTACTAAGGTGGATGGAGTTAGCGATGCAGTTGGCAGCCTGGAAGCAAAAGGCAGCCAATCTTGAAAAACATCTCCACTTAAACAATGCAACCAATGCATTTAGTTTTGGTGCCTGATATGCTGTGTCAGACAGGAGCAGGTGGAGGGTGTAATTCAGAGCTCTAATTGGTCCCTGCTCTTGCCGACACCACCCACTTTACAGTAGAGAGCCCAAGTAGCATATCAGGCACCAAAACTAACTGCACTGGTTGTCAGGAATGGTGGAGGCTAAAGATCCCCAAAAAATTCCAACTGTGCCAGAATCAATGGAGGGGTGGCTTTTAAATGATGTAAAGAGCTGAACTTGGGGAAGGTGGTGAAAGGTCCTCTTTAAGAGGCTAAATAATATTCCCCCACTTAGTTATGAAATGTGGGATAATATGCTGTTTTGACATACTGAAGTCTCTTCTGTGGCCAATAACTGCCTTACTCAATTATATATAAATTATTACTTGACTCCTACGAGACTTCATAGGATGGCTGTTATACCCACTTTGAATTGCCAAAGATGCGGCCTTGAAGGCTCTGACTTCTGGCAAATTAATTGATCCTGCTCCCCACCACTCTATTCTAGAATGAAGTAATTGAACTACCTGTTCCTCCCACCCCATTAGTATGTCTGTTTGCAGTGCTGGATGTAGACTTTTGGTTCCATCACCAAAGAATCTACATATGGCTAAGGACCCATGTAGCGAAACGCAGCAAAAAAAAAAAAAATGCTGCAAAAAATCCACAGCAGATACACATTGTGTTTTTTCCTGCAGCGGTTTCCATTCAATTTTTCTCTGCGGATTTTCTTCCCTTATTATACTTATAGGGAAAACATATCACAGAAGAAATGGCTGATATTAAAACTCGATCCTTTATTGATATGCGTTTAAAAAATAATAAACATGGACCCCAGATAAAAAGAGTATATCGGCAGTATCACATAGCATGAAGGTACATAGTACATGTAGGCCTAAAGTGGAGAAATATGACTACTGCAACCTAATTTTGTTGTTTCACATATAGACATAGAGACCAGGTAAGGTATCCCTTCTATACCTAGTGGAAAATATACTATACGGTGACCAGTGGTTCTACACAGGGCTGTGAAGACCAGTTAGGTAAATACAGTACAGGAACAATGTTGTGACTTACAGGTGACATCTCTGATGGTTTACATTTATCGTCTCTTCCATCTGGACCACCATGACCACTTCTTCCAGCTGTGACTGTAAAGTTTGTAACACAGACAGCTTTGGCTCCTCACTTTTCCAGGCACCAACCCACATTGTCCTCAACTACATAAAATCTCCATCTTGCTGCTACCCCAATTATAAAATATATGATATACAGTCATATGAAAAAGTTTGGGCACCCCTATTAATCTTAATCATTTTTAGTTCTAAATATTTGGGTGTTTGCAACAGCCATTTCAATTTGATACAGTCATATGAAAAAGTTTGGGCACCCCTATTAATCTTAATAATTTTTAGTTCTAAATATTTGGGTGTTTGCAACAGCCATTTCAATTTGATATATCTAATAACTGATGGACACAGTAATATTTCAGGATTGAAATGAGGTTTATTGTACTAACAGAAAATGTGCAATATGCATTAAACCAAAATTTGACCGGTGCAAAAGTATGGGCACCTCAACAGAAAAGTGACATTAATATTTAGTAGATCCTCCTTTTGCAAAAATAACAGCCTCTAGTCGCTTCCTGTAGCTTTTAATCAGTTCCTGGATCCTGGATGAAGGTATTTTTGACCATTCCTCTTTACAAAACAATTCCAGTTCAGTTAAGTTTGATGGTCCCCGAGCATGGACAGCCCGCTTCAAATTATCCCACAGATGTTCAATGATATTCAGGTCTGGGGACTGGGATGGCCATTCCAGAACATTGTAATTGTTCCTCTGTATGAATGCCTGAGTAGATTTGGAGCTGTGTTTTGGATCATTGTCTTGCTGAAATATCCATCCCCGGCGTAACTTCAAATTCGTCACTGATTCTTGTACATTATTCTCAAGAATCTGCTGATACTGAGTTGAATCCATGCGACCCTCAACTTTAACAAGATTCCCGATGCCGGCATTGGCCACACAGCCCCAAAGCATGATGGAACCTTCACCAAATTTTACAGTGGGTAGCAAGTGTTTTTCTTGGAATGCTGTGTTTTTTTGACGCCATGCATAACGCCGTTTTGTATGACCAAACATCTCAATCTTTGTTTCATCAGTCCACAGGACCTTCTTCCAAAATGAAGCTGGCTTGTCCAAATGTGCTTTTGCATACCTCAGGCGACTCTGTTTGTGGCGTGCTTTCAGAAACGGCTTCTTTCACATCACTCTCCCATACAGCTTCTCCTTGTGCAAAGTGTGCTGTATTGTTGACCGATGCACAGTGACTCCATCTGCAGCAAGATGATGCTGCAGCTCTTTGGAGGTGGTCTGTGGATTGTCCTTGACTGTTCTCACCATTCTTCTTCTCTGCCTTTCTGATATTTTTCTTGGCCTGCCACTTCTGGGCTTAACAAGAACTGTCCCTGTGGTCTTCCATTTCCTTACTATGTTCCTCACAGTGGAAACTGACAGGTTAAATCTCTGTGACAACTTTTTGTATCCTTCCCCTGAACAACTATGTTGAACAATCTTTGTTTTCAGATCATTTGAGAGTTGTTTTGAGGAGCCCATGATGCCACTCTTCAGAGGAGATTCAAATAGGAGAACAACTTGCAATTGGCTCAGTGAGGTTACAAAACCAATTTTGTGCTTCAGTAAGTCAGTAAAAAGTAGTTAGGAGTATTCAAATCAATAAAATGATAAGGGTACCCAAATTTTTGCACCGGTCAAATTTTGGTTTAATGCATATTGCACATTTTCTGTTAGTACAACAAACCTCATTTCAATCCTGAAATATTACTGTGTCCATCAGTTATTAGATATACAGTATATATATATATATATATATATATACAGCCGATTTGTAGCTGTGTAAAACACATAAGATAATAACCAAACTCTCGTCCAGTATCCCTGCTGGACATCTATTGTGTCTCCAGCTCAAGGGAAGATGCACAGTGGACTAGGGTTCTAACTCCAAAATACAGCATTAGTGAGTGGAGATATGTTGATATACTACTAGCATATCTCAGCCAGTTCCTCTAGATCTCATCGAGGCACACCTGTATGCTCACAGGGATATGCCCCAGAGAGCGACACAGCTAATTAACTATGTCCCCACAACCACAAAGGTATCTAATCTCGACGCGTTTCTCCCGTGCCCCTGCAGCATGGGTTCATCAGGAGAGATAGATAACTGTGCTCAGCGTTAGCCCAATAACACAGTTCTGCCAATGAAATGCAATTAAAACTGCAGTTCCCAATGCCCTTATGGTGGGCATCAGTACTTAATGTTAAGCCACCCGAAGAGCGCTCACTGCAGCCTTTAAAGATGACCTTTCATGTCCTCAGGCACATGCGGTTTTACATACCGCTAGACAGCCGACAGCGCGCTGAATTCAGCGCAATGCTGGCTTTCCCGGTATGTGCCCCGGGGCTGGAGATATCGGCGGTGTAAGTTTCACGGTTTACTGTCAGAAAGGCGTTCCTGACAGTCTAGCTGCGCTGTGAGGAACGCCCTCCCTGACAGTTCTCGTTCATTGACTTGTACTGGGGGGGCGTTCCTCACAGCTCAGCGTCATCGCTGGGCTGTAAGGAACGCCCCCTCTCTCTGTACTCGTCTATAGCGCTGTACTGTTAGAGGGGGTGTTCCTTACTGCCAGGCGATGACGCTGAGTTGTGAGGAACGCCCCCCCCCAGTACAAGTCTATGAACGAGAACTGTCAGGGAGGGAGTTCCTCACAGCGCAGCTAGACTGTCAGGAACGCCTTTCTAACAGTAAACCGTGAAACTTACACCGCCGATATCTCCAGCCCCGGGGCACATACCGTGAAGCCGGCACTGCGCTGAATTCAGCGCGCTGTCGGCTTTCTAGCAGTATGTAAAACAGCATGTGGATGAGGACATGAAAGGTCCTCTTTAAATACCTAGTGAATGCAGTACTTATCAACCGGCAGCCCGAACACTTCCTCCCCCAAATGTCTGATTGGAGGACCAGACCCTAGTCTGTTGGTATGGTAACAGGACACTTGAAGACGCACTGTGTAGCTAGATGTAAGACACACACATGATTAACCAACCAGATAGGAATTACTTCCCAAATACTGGCTACGCTTAGTGTATTACCTGCAGGGGAGCACCGCTAATGAGGAGAAGTGAGGCGGCCACCTCAGGCGGCACTGTCCGTCACTGTCTGTGGGGGCGGCATTTTTACTATTTATTTAATGTAAACCAGCCCAGGACAGGCCACTTTAAAAAAAAACAAAGCTGTGCGATACCTGTCCTGGGCTGGTTTACGAGACCTCTGCATGTCAGCGCAGGCGGCGATACAATGACGTCATTGCGCCTCCTACGCTGACACGCAGACGTCGCGGACAAGAAGAGGAGGCGGCTGCATCAAGGTAGGTGACAATAACTTTTGCTGGAGTATCCCCAGTAGGTAAAGGCCTATTTACTTATCGATCCCCGCGCCTGCTGTGGCCGCCCCCGCTTCCTCTTTTGCTAACGGACGCAGAAGGAGGAATCAGAAGCGGCTTTGAGCGGCAGCGGGGATCGGTAAGTGAGGCCAAATACTACTATTATTATACTCCGGAGTCTTTTCAGACCCCGGAGTATAATAATCAGATACCCAGGGGAGGTGATAAACATAAAAATCAGTGTTACTCACCTCTCCAGCGATCCGATGTTACTCCCAGCAGGCTTTAGACTTCTTTGGTGACGTCCAAAGCATCACGTGAGCTAGGCCGACGTCATTATGTTGCAACGCCGGTCTGTGCGACATTGAAGAGGGCCGAAAGCAGGGAGCGAAGCGGAGCCCAGGTAAGTAACACTGGTTTTTATGTTTGTCACCCCCTGGGTCTCCGATCATTATACTCTGGGGTCTGAAAACACCCCAGAGTATAATAATAGTTCATGGGTGGGTTACTACCCTGTTTCCCCGAAAATAAGACAGCGTCTTATATTAATTTTTGCTCCCAAAGATGTGCTGTGTCTTATTTTCAGGGGATGTCTTATTTTTTTTTCAATGAAGAAGAATTCACATTTATTGCTGAACAAAAAAATGAACATTTATTATATACGGTACTGTACGGTAATGTAGTTGTCATCACAAACCAGCATAACCAGACAAACTGTGAATCCTATCAAGAATTTCTTACTACCGTACCATTATTTCCATGTACAACAATTAACAGTATGGTACATTTACCAATATTTACGGTACGAATAGAAAGTAAAATTTATTCAATGACAGTTATGTCATCATCTTCTAGGACATCATCATAACAATCCAAACCATTAATTTCCCTGCACACAGTATCATGTCCCATAGTGGCCCCTGCACACAGTATCATATCCCATAGTGGCCCCTGCACACAGTATCATGCCCCATAGTGGCCCCTGCACACAGTATCATGCCCCATAGTGGCCCCTGCACACAGTAGTTTGCCCCATAGTGGACCACCCATGAACAATTATTATACTGTGGGGTCTTTTCAGACCCCAGAGTATAATGATCGGAGACCCAGGGGAGGATAGAAACATAAAAAAACAACGTTGCTTACCCGTTCCTCGCTCCGGTGCATGCCCGTGCGCTACTCCGGCCTTCTTCACTGTTAGACCAGGCCGCGTCACATGATCCGGCCGGCGTCGCGGCGCAAAATGACGTCCGCTGACGTCTGCGACGTCACCAAACAGGCCTGAAGCCTGGAGAAGTGTAGGACAGGTAAGCACATAGTTTTTTATGTTCGCTCACCTCCCCTGGGCCGCAGATTATTATACTCCGGGGTCTGAAAAGACCCCGGAGTATAATGATAGCAGAGATTGTGGGGTTCTCCCGCGGCCTCACATATCGTATATACCGTATGTTCTGTTCGGGAACATACGTCTTACTTTCGGGGGATGCCTTATATTAGGCAATTCTCCGAAACCTCTCCTATGCCTTACTTTCGGGGGTGTCTTATTTTCGGGGAAACACGGTATGGAGCAGAATACTGTGTGCAGGGGCCACTATGGACCATAATACCGAGTGCAGGGACCACTATGGAGCATAATACTGTGTGCAGGGGCCATTATGGAGCATAATACCGAGTGCAGGGACCACTATAAGGCATAATACCATGTGCACGGGCCACTATGAAGCATAATACTGTGTGCAGGGGCCACTGCGGGGCATAATATTGTGTGCAGGGGCCACTATGAGGCATAATACCATGTGCAGGGGCCACTATGGAGCATAATATCGTGTGCAGGGGCCTCTGTGGGGCATAATACCGTGTGCAGGGGCCACTATGAGGCATAATACCGTGTGCAGGGGCCACTATGGAGCATAATACCGAGTCCAGAGGCCTCTGCGGGGCATAATACCGTGTGCAGGGGCTGCTACGGGGCATAATACCCTGTGCAGTGGCTGCTGCAGGGCATAATACCATGTGCAGGGACCGCTTCAGGGCATAATACCATGTGCAGGGGCCGCTGCAGGGCATAATACCGTGTACAGAGGCCGCTGTGGAGCATAATACCATGTGCAGGGGCCGCTGCGGGGCATAATACCATGTAATACTGTGTGCAGGGGCCGCTGTGGGCCATAATTGATGTTCTATCCTTAGGACAGATTATCAATAAGAGATCAGTGGACCCCACCTCTGATCAGTTGTATGGGGGGTTATGTGCCTGTTTATATCACACGCTGTCTGTTTATAGTGACTGTGTGATGTAATTACAGCCTTCTCACATAGACATGTATAGGACAAGGCTGTAGTTACATTAAATGGCCGCTATGAGATGAATGACACTATGTAAACAGAGAAGCGGTAGCGGTCACAGCACTTACACAGGTACCGTGGTTCATTCAAACAGCTGATCAGTGGGGGTCCTGGGTTTTTGAGCCCCACTGATTAGTTTATTAATGACCTGGAAAAGCTTTTAATTAGTTAACACCTGGGCATTATTAATAAGGGGCACTATTTATACAGGGTACACACGGACATTATTAATATAAAGATGCACTTAGGAGTTATTCATTATGGGGGGTTATATCATATATTTTATAATTGGGGGTAGCAGCAGGATGGGTGTGCAGGTGAGGACAATGTGGGTCAGCTGCCTGGAAAGTGAGGAGCCAAAGATGTCAGATGTCTGTGTTGTAAACTTTACAGAGACAAGTCACAGCTGGAAGAAGTGGTCATGGCGGTCCAAAGGGAAGAGAAGGGAAATGTGAAAGATTAGTCAGAAACATCACCTGTAAGTCACAGAATGTTACTGCCCTGTATTCACCTAAATGATAGAGGATAAATACCTGATTGATGGGGGGTCTGTCAGCTGAGACCCCCACTGAGCCTGAGAATTGGGTTTTTTCCCCCACTGAGTGGGAATCCAGCCTGGCCGCAGCCATATATATAGGTGTGTCGCTTGGTGGATGGATGAACCCGCGTGGCTCTCATTCACTTTGATGGGAGTGCCAAAGACCAAATCCAAGACCTTACAGGTCGTATACAACAATAGATTATCCGAAAAAAATATAATCCAAAATGATAATCACAATAATACAAAAATTAATATATAACTTTTAATTAAAGTTAAAAAATCACAACAACATATAACTACCCTAAAAGCAGCATAATTAATTAGTCCTCAAAATATTAAAAAAATATAAAGTATATATAATTTAGAGACAAAAAAAGCAAACAAAACAGGCACGGCAGCCTGAAATAGGAAAAACCAACCAGACACTTACCGTGATTCAGATGGTGCCTGTGTTGCTGAAGCAAATACAGAAGGGGAGAGGGGTGACATAGTCCACGGTTCAATAGTAACACCAGTAACAACGGGCTAAATAAGGAAACACCTGTATCTAAACTATCCCTATAACACCCTATATAAAACACTAAATAAGACCCTAAAGTCCTAACTCGGGGCCACCGCCCTAATTAGCAAGTGCCCCCGACTGGAACCTGGCCCTAGAATGAACTATCCCTATCAAATCCCTTCAAAACAAATAGATATAAAGAGAACAAAAAACACAAGAAACAAAACAAAACTAGGTACGCCTAACACACATATATATAATAACCAAACATGCAATCCCAACATGCATGTTTCGCTAAACTCATCAGGGGATAGAGTTGGTTAAAAAATCTCAAATATGCTAAATGCAGAATGGAGCCACAGTAAAGATACCACCCTGTGCCAAGTATGGAAGAAACAAGCACTAAGGTCAAGTGTTAACCATCAAAAAACATAGCACAAATATAAGTAGTACATAAAACTCCTAATGGTATTGCAGATATCAGATAACTAATCACAGATACAAAACAACACCATGGTATATCAAAGAGTGGCCATAAGTGTTGGAAGATAGCACAGTTCAAACGCTAAGTATTCCTACACCAGGTATATGGAGTGCCAAACATACCTAAAGTATATGGAGTGCCAAAGACAGTCGAAGTCCAGTACTCAGCTTTCTGCGGCGCTCCTATTATAGAGAATGGAGGCCACGTAGGCTCGTCCATCCACCAAGCAGAAGATGTGTGAAGTTACTTTCATTGTTAATGCCGTGTTGTTGATTTCTGATACTGAAGTAATACAGGAAGAAGAACTCTTAAAAACTGCTTCATAAGTTTGTGTATGTTTATTGTACGACTATAACAGCGTGTGACGCTAACAGCATGTAAACGCAATTTTATAATTTTTTTTTTTTTGGGGGGGGGGGGCGTCTTTCGATAGTCCGCCTCAGGCAGCAAAGAGGCTAGGTTCACCACTGATTACCTGATATATATCGCATGTGTTCTATAGTTTCTTGTAGACATAATCTCGATGATCGACACGCACGCTTCAATATACCAATAATGTTGTTAACAATTATCAAACTAAAAAATGGATCCAAAATTAATAAGAAAAATAGAACCAACCCGATCATGTGTTGTGTTCATTCTACTATACCACTAACAGCTATATATGCTAAATCTATGAGAGGGGGCACATACAAAGGATATAGTCTAAACACTAGCTCCAGAGGAAAAGATATACACAATCCTCTAGAGTCAAAGCCATTACATATCTAGATATACTGTATGTCTTCTCTTTATAGCCCCCATTCATAGGTGGCAATTAAATCTTAAATCAAGATGCACAAAAAGATAAATCGATACCAGTGGAGATCATAATCACTGCTGTTATCCATCTGTGCTATCCTGTATTTCTAAAACAGAGTGCATGAGGTATAGAAGAGATTTATTAAACAAAATACATGAGCTGTGACATAAACTACATAAGGTATACAGATGAATGACAACGGTGCTAAACAAATCAAAATAGTCCCAATGGATCAAATAAAGGAAGAAAAAGAAATAACCTCATGGAGGCCCCGTGGTTTTACGCATCCAATCCAGTGTGTCCACTGGGCCTTTTTTTGGAGGAGTCTTTTAACAAGATCCCCTCCATGCATAGAAGGTTTAACTACCTTCATCCCCTGAAAGGAAATACTACTGGGGTCCCCTCCATGTGATTACCAAACATGGCGACTAATGGGTTGATCTTAACATCTATATTACCTACATGGTCCAATATACGTCTATGTAGTTCCCGTTTAGTTTTACCCACGTAATTCTTTGGGAACTTGCATGTCACTAGGTAAACCACCCCGGATGTCCTGCAATTAATAAAATCTCTGTTTTTATAGAATTTACCCGTGGTGACACTCCAAAAGTCTGTGCTTTTATTAATGAAATTGTAGATTTTGCATCTCCCACATTTAAATTTACACTGCCTTATTCAGCCATGCACCATCACACCTTATGGCAAACAGATGGCTGTTGGTTAGTTAATCCTTCTAATTTCTTCCTCTCCTGTATGTAATGGAGGGGTAAGGTGTAATGTGTTGCAGGGAAATTTAACAGCACGAATACAGAATTCTCATAGTCACGCCATTTTTGTCATTATAGGTTCCAATCAGTCTGATGATATTGTCACCATTTGGCTTAGCCCTTGGTATGAGAATATCCCTACTATTAACAGAGAGGGCATGTAAATGGGCTTGTTTCTTAACCTGGGATAGGTAGTCTCTTTGTACGAACCTCTGTTCGAGATACTTGTTTGTTTTACTCACTGAGGGCAGAGCAGTTCCTCCTCATCGACAAAGTCTTAAATAAGACGAAACTCGTGTTGGGGTATCAGAAGCGGTGTAAGTGAGGGGGTTAGCCACGTTATTCATATCATTAATATGGGTAAGTTGTTACTTTAGATGTGTTTTTTGCTGCTATTATAGTGCTATTGTCTCTTATATACTGTATTATAGTCACTTGCTGACATCATTGTACTATTCCTATATATCACATGTCATTGTTTGCTGTTTTATTAGTGTGACTCATCTTGCATTTTTTTTTTGCATGTACTGTATGTTCTCCTATCAGTATATTGTGATCGGTTAGGGAGTTTTTTGTTAATGAGTTACCTGACACCCACATTGCATCTCCCATATGTGACTTTATTACATCTTCCACAGGGAGATTATTATATGGTATTTATCTCCTCTATCCATCCTTTGTGTGTTTTCTCCATTGCAGTGGAGACTGGATATATTTTTTACTTGTCTCTTATCTCCAATGTTGTACTGTTGTATTTTTCGCCATTATTTATTTTTGTGATATATCAATAAATTTATATAGATTCATAGTATATTTTTGTTCTTAGTATATTTTTTGTTTCTTGTGGTTAAGTTAAGCTCTTAGGAGCTATGTTTCATTGTTGTTGAGGTATTGTTGTTTCAGTTCCTGCTCATCCTAAAGAACTGCCCCTTTGGTATATCCTTTTTCAGTGGCTCTGGATGGAAGCTGGAGACTGTTGGTTGCTGTGGCCTTACAGTAGACAGTAGTACTGATAGTATCAGATTCTTCAATTTTGATAGTTAAGTCATGGTAGGAATTTTTTTCTGGACTTATCTAGACTGTAAACCTTAAGTTGACAAAAAGACCAAGACCAAAAGAGGATGTCATCAATAAGGATGTCGTCAATGTAGCGTAGCCACAATAAAACTGACGACATCCATACTTCTATTGACTCTATGATAACAAGACGCTCGTCCCACTAGCCCAGGAATAAATTTGCATATGTCGGGGCAGTTGGTACACTGGAGCTGGTGGAAGAAGCGCCCCTTAAAAAGAGTAAGTAATTCCTCCTCAAAAAAAAGTTCAGCAACTCAAGGATAAAGGAGCTATCTTCTGCCATATGATTCCCCCTAGAGTTCAAAAAATGAAGCACAGCCCCACACCCCAACTCATGGGGATTGATGTCAAAGCTCGCTACCATGGTGTTAGAGGGTAAAGATAAATCCTCAATGTGCCTAAGGACATCCATGGTTTCCCAGACATAGGCAGGTAGGGCCAGCATAAAAGGGTGTAAGATTACATGAACGTACATGCTGATCCCCTGGGTTACATTTCCTATGCAATTGGAGACAATTGGACGCCCCTTAATATCTCATATAGCGATGTTCACTCCGGTTGATAAGGCCCCAATGACATACTATCACATGAGGAGTCCTACTGGATATTGGAGGGGGATCCTACCCCAGTGTTCATAAAAGAACGAGAGGGGATTTATCAACAGACTGGGGTCCAGTCCTCCAATCAGGCATTTGGGGTGGAGTTTACTGGCATGCCCCCTGGAGGAAGCGGGGGCGGCGGTTGGTAATTACTGCATTCCCTAGGTATTTAAAGGCTGCTGTGAGTGCTCTTTGGGTGACTTAACATTAACTACCAATGCCCACCATAAGGGCATTGGGAACTGCAGTTTTAACTACATTAGACTGGCAGAACTGTTTTATTGGGCTAACGCTGAGCACAGTTACCTACACACGTGGACAAAATTGTTGGTACCCCTCGTTTAATGAAAGAAAAACCCATAATGGGCACAGAATTAACTTGAATCTGACAAAAGTAATAATATATAAAAATTCTATGAAAATGAACAAATGAAAGTCAGACATTGCTTTTCAACCATGCATAAACAAAAATTTTTAAAAAAGAAAACTCATGAAACAGGCCTGGACAGAAATGATGGTACCTTTAACATAATATTTTTTTTTCACAACCTTTTGAGGCAATCACTGCAATCAAACGATTCCTGTAACTGTCAATGAGACTTCTGCACCTCTCAACATTTTGGCCCACTCCTCATGAGCAAACTGCTCCAGTTGTCTCGGGTTTGAAGGGTGCCTTTTCCAGACGGCATGTTTCAGCTCCTTCCAAAGATGTTCAATAGGATTTAGGTAAGGGCTCATAGAAGGCCACTTCAGAATAGTCCAATGTTTTCCTCTTAGCCATTCTTGGGTGTTTTTAGCTGTGTGTTTTGGGTCATTATCCTGTTGCAAGACCCATGACCTGTGACTGAGACCAAGCTTTCTGACACTGGGCAGCACATTTCTCTCTAGAATCCATTGATAGTCTTGAGATTTTATTGTACCCTGCACAGATTCAAGACACCCTGTGCCAGATGCAGCAAAGCAGCCCCAGAACATAACAGAGCCTCCTCCATGTTTCCCAGTAGGGACAGTGTTCTTTTCAAGATATGCTTCATTTTTCCATCTATGAACATAGAGCTGAAGTGCTTTGCCAAAAAATTTGATTTGTGTCTCATCTGTCCATAGAACATTCTCCCAGAAGCTTTGTGGCTTGTCAGCATGAAGTTTATATATTATTACTTTTGTCAGATTCAAGTTATTTCTGTGACCATTGTGTGTTTTTCTTTCATTAAACGAGGGGTACCAACAATTTTGTCCACGTGTGTATCTCTCCTGATGAACCCATGCTGCAGGGGTACGGGAGATATGCGTGAAGATTAGACACCTTTGTGGTTGGGTGGATATAGTTAATCAGCTGAGTCGCTCTCTGGAGCATATCCCTGTGAGCATTCAGGTGTGCCTCGATGGGATCTATAGGAATTGACTGAGATATGCTAGTAGTTTATAAGCATATCTCCACTCACTAATGCTGTATTTTGGAGTTATGACCCTAGTCCACTGTGCATCTTCCCTTGAGCTGGAGACACAATAGATGTCCAGCAGGGATACTGGACGAGAGTTTGGTTATTATCTTATGTGTTTTAAACAGCAACAAATCACCTGTATATATAGGGGCCATTCAGTCTAAACGGCTGCTCGGTATACCTCACCTGGAGTGTTCACCTGCAGGCTGCATTGGGTATGTACACTCATAGGGAGTACTGATGCTGATTGAGATATATTACAGACTGACCTAATTTAAGGAATTCCCTTCAGTATGGGCCTTTGCATATGCTCTAAAACAACAGAGGAGGAATCATATGTTAGATACCTCTGTTTGTATATATATTTTCCAGTAGGCATAGAAGGGATACCTTACCTGTTCTCTATTTCTATTTGTGAACAAACAAAAATGGTTTGTAGTAGCCGGGGACAAAATGAAGAATCCAATCAAGATAGTGGAGCCGAGGAAGAACAAAGCATACCTTCACAATTCATCATTCGAAGTGCTTCCTGTGGAAAGCACTTTAACAGGCTCTGCAGCCCATGCTTTCTGATTTAGTGGAGATAAAATCCGAACTAACCTGTCTTGGTCGGAGGGTGGAGGCCACTGAAACAGCCTGCTCAGATTTGGCGCTCTTCTCCACAACCCTTGCAGCTGAACCCGCTATCCAAAAAGAACATTTGGACTGGGCCCTCACCCTGCTGGAGGATGAAGAGAATCGCAGCCAGAGGCGCAATCAACGAGTGAAGGGACTTCCAGAGTTTAACCTCTTTCCGCCGGAGGAATTTTTCAATTTTCGTTTTTGACTCTCCCCTTCCAAACCCCATAACTTTTTTATTTTTCTGCTCTCAGAGCCATATGAGGTCTTAATGTTTGAGGGACAAATTTTTCTTCATGATGCCACCATTTATTATTCTGTACAATGTACTGAGAAGCTGGGAAAAAAATTCAGAAAGGGGTGGATTTGAAGAAAAAGTGCATTCATGCGACGTTCTTGCGGGCTTCATTTTCACAGCGTTCATTCTGCAGCCAAAATGACATGTGACCTGTATTCTATGTTTCAGTACGATTCTGGGGATACCAAATTTATATGGTTTTATTTACATTTTAACCCCTTAACAAAAATCCAAAATTGTGCAAATTTTTTTTTTCTAAAAGTCGCCATATTCTGACACCCGTAACTTTTTTATACTTCCATATATGGGGATGCATAGGGTGTCTTTTTTTTGCATGACTAGGTGTACTTTTTAGTTATACCATTTTGGGGAATTGCTATTGCTTTGATCACTTTTTATGAAAATTTTTATCAGGCAAAACAGTGAAAAAACGGCGGTTTTACACTTTTGATTTTTTTTTTCCCGCTACGGCGTTTACCATACAGGAAAAATATTTTTATAGATTTGTAGAACGTGCGTTTTCGGACTTGAACCCCAGGGGGTCTGATCACTAATGCAATGCTTTATAATGCTAATGCATTGCAATGCATTGCAAAATACTGACGCAAAGCTTACCGAGGCGCCAGAGGGGTTAATGCGGAAACTGATTGCCAGCATTAGCGCCGAGTCTCTGCTGTATAAAACAGCTCCCGAGCGGCCGCCATATTTAAACACCCGACATCCGCCATACTTTTACGGCGGATGTCGGGAAGGGGTTAATACACCAGATTCCCTTCGATCTGTCATGCACAAAATATTTTGCTCCCTACTTGGCCCCGAGAGAGATGCTATGGTGTCCATTGAGCATGTCCACAGGGCCTTTAGACCCAAGCCCAGGAGTGGTGATCCTCCACGAGATATCGTATGTGGATTCTTATCAACGGTAGACACTATAGACATTTTGACGGCATCAAGCATGGCAATGCAGTACTTACCTTCTACCAAGATTTAACTCCTTCGACCTTGCTGAAAATAAGGACATATTTAGTATGCATGGCTATTTCCCTTTGGCCTTTCCATTCCCTGTAACAGCAGCAGATTAACAGTCCATACCCCAGGTGACTTGGGAGCTTTTTGGGAGGCGCTGAATGTTCCCCCTGTCAACATCGCTTCATGGATGCCTACCCGGTGCTTGAGCCGCTTCCCTGTGCTCTCAAGAGAACACACTGGAAGCACCTTAAGAAGACGAAATTGCCAAAATCCATACAGTCCCTACAAAAACAGGATCAAGCTTCACCTTAAGATCGCCCAGTGCTTGGTTCAGCCTTTCATTTTGAGGCCTTTTTTTTTTACTTTTCCTCTCCAACTATTTCCTGTTGTCCTTTTATATGGACGTTACTTAGTTCCATGCTATTCTATCCTTTCTCATCGCACACGTACTATGTCTGATGATTGATTTTAAGTTGATTTTCCCAGTTTCTTTCTAGGTTCTGAACTTCTCCATGTATATAAATGGAGGACCTGGTCCTGGCTCTGTTGTGGAACGAGGGCTGAGGGGGGACGGTTGCAGTGGACACCAACTGTTAGACAAACTATTAGTTCCTTTTTGTGGCGACTCTGCTCTCTCAAATTCCCAACAAATTACTTCAACCAATGGTTTCATAATGGCAGCACTTCCTCCTCCTCCAAAGGGGTTTCTATAGCCATACACCACTCCATCCCATTCCGTTGCCTTCATCAGTATCAAGACGAAGAAGGTAGGGCCTTGTTCCTCAAGGGTTCTATCGCTTCCACTCTAGCCAATTTCTATGCGCCTACTACCAATCACATTTCCTGGCTTGTGAAGACCTTGGGTAATTTAGCCTTTTTGCAGAAGGAGTGGTGATATTGGGAGGAGATCTAAATATGGTCATATGGTCCGCAACCCCACTGCTTGACATGTCATCTGGATAAAAACCCCATTCTCTGGGGTGGCACTTCAGAAACTACACACCAAATTGCAAGATCTTCAAACTGATAGATGTGTGGTGAATACACTTCTCCACAAAACTAAACCATCCTTCCAAAGATTAGACTACATACTGTACTTGTATCCAGATTCTTACTTCAGTCTACTGCAAAACCCTCTATTGGATAGATCACCATTTTCGATCATGCTCCTGTTTCGGGCCAGATTAAGTTCGCCTCTCTGCCACTTCCTGAATATATTTGGAGACTGAATGAAGAAACACTGGATATTGATGACCTATGTTTTGAAGCCGCGAAACACCGACAGGAATACTTCCAAATCAACACAACCTCAAATATGAATCCTGCCATTGTATGGGAAGCACACAAGATCTATATCAGAGGGATACTCATAGGCCTTTGCACTAGGCTGAAAATATCGAACCAAGCTAAAGTTGAAACCATCCTGACTGAAATAGCCCAACTGGAGCACCATTTCAAGAGATCACTGATTGTGGAGAAACTGGCGCAACTACTGAGGAACTGAGAGATATCTTAAACGCTAAAGCCGCAAAGCACCTTCTCTATTTCTGCTACAAGCTATATGCTCATGACAACAAAGGAAGAAAGATGATGTCCTCTCTAATAAAGAAGGACAGGACTTGTAACTACATTACAGCTATCAAGACCCCGGATGGAGTCTTACACGCAGTAACTTCCAAGATGGCCAAAGCTTTCCAGGGATTCTATTCTTCCCTTTATCATTTCAAGGATGCCCTGGGGATTATGTCCTCACCTGATATGGCAGATCATTTTAAGTCTTTTCTTGCACGCTTCATCTACCACTACTTATGCCCCAATAAGCTGGCCAACTCATAGAGCCCATCACAGAAGACGAACTACAGAAGACAATTCTTAGCTGTCCACCCAACAAGGGCCCAGATGGTTTTCCAGTCAAATACTACAAGATGTTCATGACCAACCTACTGCCACATTTACTACAATCATTCAATGCTCTCTTTAGTGGAGCGGTGCTTCTGAAACAAGCCCAAGAAGCCTATGTTACGCTTATTGTCAAGGAAGGAAAAAACACCACCCTCTGGAGAAGTTATAGAACGATCTCACTGCTTAATCTGGATACAAAGTTCTGGGCAAAACTGCTTTCCTATAGATTATAGCCTCTGCTCCTGTCTCTCATCCATGAAGAACAGACCAGTTTTGTGAAGCCGAAGGAGAGGATAGAAATAACTCTGCAAAACTCTTCCATGTAATAGCCTATGCAGAGATCTCTAAGACTTCTCTAGCCCTTCTTTATGATTACAAATAGTACCTGGCAAAGCTGCCCACTTTCTCCAGCTGTTTTTGTACTGTCATTGAAACCTTTCCTTCAGGATCCTTAGATTCTGGGCCTTCACTGATGACATCTTATTTGTAGTTGCCAACCCTGAAAGTGGGCTACATAGACTCCAGGAACTGATGGAACTCTATGGCACAGTTTCTAACTACAAAGTGAATGCTAACAAGTCTGAAATCTTACCAATCTTAAACCCCGCCGAGTTAACAAAACAACTTCTAGATTCTTTGTCCTTCACTTGGGCTTCCCACTCGCTTCCTTACCTTGGGGAAAAAGTGTTGCCTAGTCGAGACCAGCTTTATGACCTAAACTTCAAGCCGCTCCTACAGGACATCCATGCACTTCTCAAGACATATAATATTCCACTGCTCTCTTGGCTAGGAAGGAGAAACTTAATACAGACATACATCGTCCCAAAAATTCTCTACCAGTTGCAAATGCTCCCTATTGCACTCCCTAAGGCATTTTTCAAGTTGGTAGGAGCCTTATTCTCCAATTTAATCTGTAAACAGAAAAATTGCGACTAGCCTACACAGCTTTAGCACTCCTTAAAATAACAGGCAGCATTAAACTCCCTGACTTGAAGAACTACTATTAGGCCATACAATTGCAACTCTGGTTGGAACTCACCAGTCCTTCTAAATCTACAACTCTCTCGGACATAGCTGTGGCAGCACATGGCCTCGATATGCTCAAAGATCAATGGCTACCTGACTCCAAACGTTTCCGTCAATCGTCATTCAGCATCCTTTTGAAGTCTGTCACAAATTTCAACCCAATCTGGCACCCAACCCGTCAATGTGTCTCCTGATAGGCCTTCTTCCCTGTCTGCTACCTGAAATTGACAATACTGTCAGAGACCTATGGGACCATCTCACGCCCTATGCACTGGATGAATTTTCTCTTGACAAGCAGCTGCCTGAGGCGAATCACGTCAAGGTCACTCTCAAGTTTCATCGCTAGAGATGAGCGAATCGAAGCTGCAGAAGTGGAATTCGATCCGAATTTCAGAAAATCTTCGCCTCGATTCCAGATTTCCTCACGCTTCGATTTGCATTTTTTAATAAAATGGCTGCTGCACATGTTAGGACAAGGGACAAGAGACTCTGGGAACGCGGGATCACCCACAATGCCATGCATGCAGCTAATCAGCAGCCAGCCAGCCCTGTTATGTCACAGCCCTATAAAATCCTTCAGGCATTTTAGGTTCAGTCATTTCACATCGCTCTTACTGCAGGGACAAACATCAGCAGGAGCTAGGGAAAGCCTTAGAAAAAAGATAGAAGTTCAGGAAAAGAGGATTACAAGTGTAGGTGAAGTATAGGGAGGAATTGAAAGAAGAATTTGGGGTGATTGCAGCATCATTAACAGCAAGAATTTTAATACACATTGCAGCACTTGCTGCTGTTATACTGATGCTCATTGCTCATAGCTGTGTCTTCAAGGTGGAAAACAACAAGCCTTTTCCAGGGCAGTACAGCAAAAAACAGTGAATTATCATCCACTAATATCTGCAGTTATCTGTTCTATAGCCTTTTTAAAGGCGTTTATTATAAGGGGCTTATTCACTGTTCTTTCAAAGCATAACTTTACAGGCCATTTGTCAGTAGTACCTTGCCAAAGAAAACTGAATTCTTAACCAGTTATCTCTGCAGTCATCTCTGCAGTTTATTAGTGGGGAAAAAAATAAGGGGCATATTCGCCATTCTGTCCCAAGGATAAAATTACAGGCCATTTTGCAGTACAGTACTGCCAAAAAATCATAATTCTTATCCAATAATCTCTGCCTTTATCACACTTTTTTAAAAGGTGTTCATTAGTGGGGAAACAAATAAGGGGCATATTTGCCGTTCTCTTCAAAGTAGAAAATTACAGGCCTTTTTGCCCTATATTTATTTCCTTTGCAATTATGTTTTTTCATCGAACAGTATGTCAGACAGAGAAGCGACAGGCCATGCACAGGGGAGGGCCACAGGCCTAAATGTTTCTGGCGCAGGCAGTGGTGAACCTAGCCTCTTTGCTGCCTGAGGCGGACTATAGAAAGACAAACCCCCTCCCCCCAAAAAAAATTGAGTTTACATGCTACTAGCTTCACACGCTGTTATTGTCTCACAATATACACAATACACAAAGTTCTAAAACTGTTTTTGAGAATTCTTCTTACTGCATTACTTCAGTATCAGATCAACAACACGGCATTAACAATGACAATAGCTTCACACATCTTCTGCTTGGTGGATGGACGAGCCCACATGGCCCCCATTTTCTATAATAGGAGCACCGCAGATAGCTGAGTACTGTATTTCGGCTATCTTTGGCACTCCCATTGAAGTGAATGAGAGCCACGCGGGTTCGTCCATCCACCAAGCGACACACCTATATTCAGCCGCACCCAGGCTGAATTCCCACCCAGTGGGGGGAAAAAACCCAATTCTCAGGCTCAGTGGGGGTCTCAGCAGACAGACCCCCATCAATCAATATAACCCCCCATAATGAATAATACTCCCAAGTGCATATTTATATTAATAATGTTCGTGTGTACTCTGTATAAATAATGGCCCTTATTAATAATGCCCCAGGTGTTAACTAATTAAAAGGTTTTCCAGGTCATTAATAAACTAATCAGAGGGGCTCAAAAACCCAGGACCCCTACTGATCAGCTGTTTCAATGGTACTTGTTTAAGCGCCGTGACCGCTTCTCTGTTTACATAGTATCATTCATCTCATAGCAGCCATGTAATGTAACTACAGCCTTGTCCTATACATGTCTATGTGACAAGGCTGTAATTACATCACACAGTCGGTATAAATAGACAGCGTATGATATAAACAGGCGCCACAGCCCTTTTATAACACCCCATTTACACACACTATAATGTTCCATAGCAGCTCCTGCACACAGTATTACACAGCATTATGGCCCACAGCGACCCCTGCACAAGGGATTATGGCCTGCAGTGGCCCCTGCACACAGTATTATGGCCCGCAGCGGCCCCTGCACACAGCATTATGCTCCATAGTGGCCCCTGCACATGGTATTATGCCCCGCAGTGGCCCCTGCACACGGTATTATGTTCCAAAGCGATCCCTGCACACAGTATTATGCTCCATAGTGGCTCTCTGCACTGGTATTATGCTCCACAGTGGCCCCTGCACACGGTATAATGCCCCACAGTGGCCCCTGCACATGGTATTATACCCATAGTGGCCAACTCATGAACTATTATTATACTCTGGGGTCTTTTCAGACCCCAGACTATAATGATCGGAGACCCAGGTGGTGACAAACATAAAAAAAAGTGTTACTTGCTTATCCTGGGCACCGGTGCACTCCCTGCAGATTTCGGCCCTGTTTAACCTCTTAAGGACCCAGCCCAAAAGTGCGTTAAGGACCAGGCCTCGTTTTTCAAAACTGACATGTGTCACTTTATATGGCAATAACTTTGAGACGTCTTAACTTACACAAGTGATTTTGAGATTGTTTTTTTGTGACACATTGTACTTCATGTTAGTGGTAAACACTAATGAATATTTTTGTATTTATTTATAAAAAAATAGGAAATTTGATGGAAATTTGGAAAAAAATCGCAATTTGCAAAATGTGAAATGCTCTGCTTTTCAGATAGATAGTCATACCACCTAAATACATTAATACATATTATCTACCATATCTCTGCTTTATATCGGCATCATCTTTTAATCGTCCTGTAATTTATTTTGGATGTTAGAAGGCTTATAAGTGTAACAGCGATTTTGCAGATTTACAAGAAAATTTCCCAAACTAATTTTTTAGGGACCACTTCAGTTCTGAAGAGGATTATAATGGCCTATATATTAGAAACCCCCATAAATCACCCCATTTTCAAAACTGAACCCCTCAAATAATTCAAAATAACATTTGGGAAGTTTGTTAACCCTTTAAGCATTTCACTGGAATTAAAACAATATGGAGGTGAAATTTAGACATTTAATTTTTTCCCACTAATTCCTTAATTTAGCCCTAAAATTAACACATTCACAAAGGGTTAAAAGAGAAAATGCATCTCACAGTTTGTTATGCAATTTCTCCCGAGCACGGAAATACCCCACAAGTGGGTGTAAACTGATGTTTGGGCGAATGGCAGCGCACGGAAGGGAAGGAGTGACACTGGGCGTCCGAAAAGCAGATTTTGCTGGAATAGTTTTCAGGTGCCATGTCTCATTTGCAAAGCCCCTAGAGTACCAATACAAAGGAAAACCCCAAAAAGTGACCCCATTTTGGAAACTACACCCCTCACAGAATTCATATAGGGGTATAGTGAGCATTTTGACCTTACAGTCGTTTCACAGATTTTGCTAACACTGGGATGTATAAATGAAACATTACTAAAATGTTACTTTATCCCCAAAGTTTTCATTTTCACAATGGGTTAAAGGAGAAAAAGCACCCCACAGTTTGCAAAATAATTGCTCCTAAACACAGCAATACCCCATATGTGGTCGTAATCTGCTGTATGGGTACATGGCAGGGCTCAGAATGGAAAGAGCGCTATTTAGCTTTTGGAGAGCAGATTTTGCTGGAATAGTTTTCAGGTACCATGTCGCATTTGCAGAGCCCCCAAAGTACCAATACAGTGGAAACCCCCTAAAAGTGACCCCATTTTGGAAACTACACCCCTCACAGAACATATCAAGGGGTATAGTGAGCATTTTGACCCTACAGCTGTTTCACAGATTTTATTAACATTGGGACATTAAAATGAAAAATTACTTTTTTAACAATAAACCGTCAATTTAGCCCCAAATTTTTCATTTTCACAAGAGGACAAAGGAGAAAAAGCACCCCAAAGTTCGTTACACAATTTCTCCTGAACACAGAAATGCCCCATATGTGGTTGTAATCTGCTGCATGGGTAAATGGCAGGGCTCAAAATGGAAAGAGCGCTATTTAGCTTTTGGAGGGCAGATGTGTCTGGAATAGTTTTCGGATACCATGTCGCATTTGCAGAGCCCCTAAAGTACCAATATAATACAAACCCCAAAAAGTGACCCCATTTTGGAAACTACACCCCTTATAGAATTTATCTAGGGGTATGGTGAACATTTTGACCTCACAGCTGTTTCACAGATTTTATTAACATTGGGACATTAAAATGAAAAATTACTTTTTTTCCAATAAACCGTCAATTTAGCCCCAAATTTTTCATTTTCACAAGAGGACAAAGGAGAAAAAGCACCCCAAAGTTTGTTACACAATTTCTCCTGAACACAGAAATGCCCCATATGTGGTTGTAATCTGCTGCATGGGTAAATGGCAGGGCTCAAAATGGAAAGAGCGCTATTTAGCTTTTGGAGGGCAGATGTGGCTGGAATAGTTTTCGGATACCATGTCGCATTTGCAGAACCCCTAAAGTACCAATATAATGGAAACCTCTCAAAAGTGACCTCATTTTAGAAACTACACCCCTCAAGGAATGTATCAAGGGGTATTATCATTTAGAGCCTAAAAATGCTTCCCAAAAATTAATGTACAAAGTGAAAATTAAAGTTTTTTAAACAAATATCCAATTTCAGTGCCTAATACGTTGCGGCCACTTTGTGGCATCAGAGACATGAACTCCTAAAACTATTAAGTGGGCTATCCTGGGGACAAAAAAAATTATATATGTGGGTATAAACTGCTGCTTGGGCACGCAGCAGGGCTCAGAAGGGAAGGAGCACTGTGTTTTTTTTTAGCTTTTGGAGTACAGATTTAGAGGGACTTTCTGGTCACCATGATATTTTTACAGAGCCCTGGAGGTGCCAGTAAATTGGAATTCCCCAAGAAGTGACCCCCATTTTGTAGGGGCAATTTTAGGGTCTCTGCAAATGTGACACGGCGTCCAAAAAAACAACAATCTAAATATGCGCTCCAAAAGCACATAGCGCTCCTTCACATTTGCGCCCTGCTGTGTGCCCAAATGACAGTTTATGCCCACATGTATGACACTGGTGTACCCAGGATAACGTACTTAACAATGCCATATGTGGGTATAAACTGCTATTTGGGAACAGCCAGGCACAGAAGGGAAAGAGCGCTATTTTGGTTTTTAGAGCACAGTTTGCTTTTTGGACACCATGCCACTTTTGCAGAGCCCATGAATTGTCAGTAAAGTGGAATCCGCAGACATGTCACCCCATTTTGGAAACTATACCCTTCAAGGGATTTATCAAGTGGGATAGCGAGCATTACTAACCCTTAAGTGTTGCATTCTTTTAATTTCCAAAAATGAATGCGCAGCTGATAATGAAAAGTTAAAAATGAAATTTTTCTATAGATATGCCATTTCAGTGCCCAATATGTTGTGCCCAGTTTATGTCTGCACAGACACACTTCAAAAACTAGTGAGCGGGGATCCCGGGCACAACAGCTTTTGGAGCGTTCATCTCTGATACAAGCCGGGCACAACATATTACGCACTGAAATGATGTATTCCTGGAATAATTGTCATTTTCACCTTTCATCATCAGCTGCGTATTCATTTATGGATAATAAATTATAGCAACACTTGGGGGTTAAAAATGCTCACTGTACCCCTGGATAAATTCCTTCAGGGTGCAGTTTCCAAAATGGGGTGACATGTCAGGGGATTCCACTGTACTGGCATTTCAGCTCTGCAAAAGTGCAATGGCGTCCAAAAACCAAACAGTCCAAGTCTGTGCTCCAAAAACCAAATAGCGCTCCTTCCCTTCTGTGCCCGGCTGTGCCCAAACAGGAGTTTATACCCATATATGACATTAAGTACCTTATCCTGGGTACACCAGTGTCGTACATGTGGGTATAAACTGCGGTTTGGGCACACAGTAGGACGCAGAAGGGAAGGGGTGCTGTGTGGCTTTGGAGAGCAGATTCAGATGTTTGGGATCTGGATGCCATGTCATGTTTGCAGAGCCTCTAAAGTACCAGTAAAGTGGAATCCCCTAGGGAATGACCCCATTTTGAAAAGTGCACCCCTCAAAGAATTTATCAAGGGGTGTAGTGAGCATTAGTATCCCAGACGTGAATACACAGCGGATGGGGAAAAGTGAATGAATATGTAAGCTGTGCGTAGTATATTGGGTACACTAAATTCCCTACTATTTCCCCAGTAGTTCCTATTATTGGGGAGGTCATTCTGGGGGTCACTTCTGGTTTATTATCCCTCATAAGATCTAAATCTGGTTTGTACCCTAATAAACGCTCTTACAGCTTATACATTCCCTTCCTGCCGCAGCCAGTTATGTTCTAATGATTTGGCGATTTTTGGGGTTTTTGTCTTCACATTGTATGAGCTATATTTTCTTTATTTCTCTGGTGATGTAGCCATATGAGGGCTTGTTGTTTGCGGGGTGAGATGTATTTTTTAATTACATCATTTTTAGGTGCTTACAACTTATTAAATAAATTTTATTAACTCTTTCTTGGTGGATTAAAAAACAACCCCATCAATTCTGGCACTGCGTTTTATCTTTTAAATTTTTCACCATGCAGCGTAGAGCGTAAGTAACATTTTACCTTTATTCTGTGGGTCAGTACGATTACGGCGATACCTCATTTATACTGTTTTTTTATGCAATACCAATTTTGCAGAACAAAAACCCATTTGGGGACATAAATCTATTTTTTTTGCATCGCCATCTTCTAAGATGCGTAGCATTTTTATTTTTCAGTTTAGAGAGTTGGTTTAGGGCTTATTTTTTGCGGGACAACCTGTGCTTTTTATTGGTACTGTTTTGGGGTACATATCACTTTTTGATCACTTTTTATGGCATATTTTGTAAGGTGAGATGGCGAAAAATCGTTACTTTTGGTGGGATTTTTCTGTTTTTTTCCCCGACTTTCACATTAAATATGGTTTCAGTTTTATTGTACAGGTTGTTACGGACGCAACGATACCAAATATGTATTGTTTTTATTAATTTTTAGGTTTATTTTTTATTTAATTCATTTTATATAGGAAAAGGGAATTTTTGGGGCTTTATTCTTTTATTAATTTTTTTTCACATACTTTATTATTTTTTTTTTTTCACTTTTTTTTACTTTTTCTTGTGTCCCATTAGGACACCTGAGCCAGAGATGCTTTGATCTCTGGCTCAGTACTATAGACTGCAAGACACGAGCATACACGTGTCTTGCAGCCTATACAGGAAGTCAGCGCTATGGAAACACAGCGCTGACTTCCTGAGGTCTCGGCAGATTCAACCAGGTACTGGGGGCTCCAGGCAGCCTGGGGTCACTTGGCAGACCCCAGGCTGCAGATTATAGATATCGCTGCGGGGGGTGCCGCGGAGGGCGGCAAGACGGCGGAACCCCTTGGATGCCGCGGTCATGTTTGACCGCGGCATCCAAGGGCTTAAAACCTCCGATCGGAACTCAGTTCTGACCGGGGGTTATGGAGCAGGGTGTTAGCTGTCAGATACAGCTAACACCCGGTTCCGATACCGCCCGCTGAGATAGTGAGCGGGCGGCCGGCCTCGGGCGTAGTATTACGCCCTGGTGCGCTAAGTACCTAGTGCCCAGGACGTAATAGTACGTCCAAGGTCGTTAGTGGGTTAATTGCGACCTGATGACGTCACCAGAGGGCTGAAGCCTGGTGGGAGTAACACCAGATCGCAGGCGAGGTGAGTGACAATCGTTTTTATGTTCCCTCACCTCCCCTGGGTCTCCGATTATTATATTCTGGGATCTGAAAAGACCAGTCCTTAAGACTATCGGTGTCTGCCAAAGTGCACGGCAGTGTCGACATGTGGAGCTGTAGCTACGGTCAGGTACAATATATGTCAATTAGGGCCCACTGGGTTAATGTGGTGCCTACCAAGGCATACCAGCAACTTGGACAGTGATGCAGCTTCTGCTTCCACATTCTCACGCCATTGGTCCTGCAATAGTGTCCGCCTCAGCCTCCACTGCAGGGACAATTCCCAGTGCTCCTCCAGCATACCACACGTGCAGGGCACAGCAGTGTCACGCTGTTCTACACCTCGTTTGCCTGGGCGAACAAAGTCACACAAGGGAGGAACTGCTCTATGTCCTCAATCAAGAAATCGAATCCTGGCTTTCTCTAAGACAACTTAAAATCGGAACCATGGTGACCGACAACAGGAAGAACATGGTGTCAGCGCTGCGTCAAGGAGGGATGAACCATGCGATAGCATGGCACACGTGTTCAATCTGGTTGTCAAGCTTTTCCTTAAATGTTCCACCCATCTGCAAGACATCCTAAAAATGGCAAAGAAACTTTGCATGCACTTCAGCCAGCATAGGCTGATATGCGATGTTTCCACCCGTTGGAATTCAACCCTCCATATGTTGGATCGACTGTATGAAGAGAGAAAAGCCATACATGATTTCTTGATGATCCAACCGGACAGAGGTACTCCTCTGTGTAACTATAAAAGTTAGCCAGTGGCAGCTCATGTGTGACACCTGCCGTTTGCTCATTCCCTTTGAGGGGGCCACTTTGTTAGTCAGTCGCCAGGACTACGGGATGAACAACGTCATTCCACTGATTCACATTCTGGAAAAGATGCTTTTCAATCTGGCTGGTCAGGGGACTGGAGATGTGGCACCTACATCTCACGGCCACATGAGCCCTCTGGGGGCTGAACTGGAGGAGGATGAGGAGGACATTGGTGTACAAGCAATGTGTAGCCAAATAGGTGGAGAGGAGATGCAGGAGCAACTGGAACAGCAAGAGGGAGATGAGGAGGATGAGGCAGATGACCCAGACACAACGTAGCAGTATGTAGTGGAGATATATGCAGGGAGTCCCTTGGAGTCACTTGCAAAAATGGCCCGATGCATGCTCACTTCCTTGCACAGTGACAGCCGAATTGGCAACATTTGGCAGAGGGATGTCTACTGGCTCTCCACCATGTTAGACCCTTACTGCCGGGGAAAAATGGGGGCCTTTTTTACACCCGCTGAGAGGGAGGACAAATTGAACTACTATAGAGATATGCTATGTAGCAAGTTGGCCGCTAGCTATCTGCGCCATCGTCCATCCTCTCGCATGTCCGAACGGGGGCCCTGAGCGATCAACTTGCACTGGCATGGCAGCTGTGGGAGGGGGTGGGGGTGACAGGAGCAGTAAAGGCTCCATCAGCAGCAGCCTGAGCCTAGAGTCGCCGATGAGCAGCTTTCTTCAGCCGCATAGTGAAGAAACTGCTCATCAGCAGCTAGACACAGGGCAGAACTTGAACCAGCAGGTGGTGGCATACTTAGAGTGCACCCTGCCACCTGTCATCGAAGATCTGCTGGACTACTGGGCAGCCAAACTGGATTTGTGGCTGCAACTGGCAGAGTTTGCCCTGGAAAAGCTGTCCTGCTCGGCCAGTAGTGTGGCATCAGAGTGGGTGTTTAGTGCGGTGGGGGCTATAGTTACCCCAAGGAGAACTCGCCTGTCCACCCAAAATTTGGAGAGACTAACCTTTGTGAAGATGAATCAGGCGTAATCAGCCAGGATTTCCACCCACCAATGCCTGATGCAGCAAATTAAATGATCCATGATGCCTCACCACACTCTGTCGCCGGGTCCCTATATGGCCTCCTAAGGCTGCTGCTACCTCCACAATATATCACCTTGCCACTCTGTGGCCTACTCACACTGCTGCCACCTCCACACTCTGCCACTGGATGACTGTATGGCCTCCTCACGCTGCTGTCACCTCCACATTCTGCCACTGAGTGACTGTATGGTCTCCTTACGCTGCTGCTACCTCCACACTCCGTTACCGGGTCACTGCATGGCCTCCTAAGGCTGCTGCCACTGGGTCACTGTATGTCCTCCTCATGCTGCTTCCACCGGGTCACTGTATGCCCTCCTCATGCCGCTGCCACTGGGTCACTGTATGGCCTTCTTATGTTGCTGCCACTGGGTCACTGTATGGCCTCCTCATGTCGCTGCCACTGGGTCACTCTATGTTCTCCTCATGCTGCTGCCACTGGGTCACTCTATGGCCTTCTCATGTTACTGCCACCGGGTCACTGTATGCCCTCCTCATGCTGCTGCCACTGCTGGGTCACTGTATGGCCTCCTCATGCCGCTGCCACTGGATCACTGTATGTCCTCCTCATGCCGCTGCCACTGGGTCACCGTATGGCCTCCTCATGCTGCTGCCACCTCCACATTATGTCACCTTGCCACTCTGTGGCCTCCTCATGCTGCTGCCAACTACACATTATATCGCCTTGCCAGTCTGTGACCTCCTCATGCTGATGCCAACTCCACATTATGCCACTCTGTAGACATCTATGTGGAATCAGCAGATGACAGTGTAAAAGGAGTGCGCTCTTTCACGCTACAGTAGGATGTTCAGCCTCTGCATGGTTCTTTCTACCTGGCACTAACATGGACCTGTAAGGCTGAGTTCACACTTGAGTTAGTTGGTCAGTTTTGGCCCCATAACTGGCCAAGTAAGTGAAGTGTGCAGTGGTTATAAGAGCGACACCTGTCATGTGGGTGTCATACTGACTCAAGAGTATTGTTTCACTACCATAGTAGGCTCCCTATGTGTGTTACTGCAAGGCACAGTGTTCTACACCACTATACAGGCTCTCTGACGCCAGGAAATAGGTGTTTTTTAATGCGATTCACCGTGAATTAATCTGGATCGTAGCAAATTTTTTTGGAAATTCGAATCGAGCTGTAGAATTGAAATTTTGAGACATTCACTCATCTCTACTCATTACCATGATAAATGTAGACATGTCTTCACTGCCAAGTATCATTGGTGCCATGAATACATGGATTTTGAAAAGACCATAGCTGCAAAATCCAATTCCTCGAGATGCATCTCCTCTCTTCTAAGGACCTTCATTCAACATTCACCTTAAACTTTTCTTCATCACCAGTTGAGAAAAGAACTTACAGCTCACACTGAATCAACAAGCTCTAAAGTATGTCCTCACCCATTTTCATGGCTTCTCACCTTGTGTGCGCCTACAAGAGAACCATTTTAAACTCTTATCTAGATGGTATAGGACACCAGAATGACTTTACTCCCATGGTCTCGCCAGTTCAGATATGTGCTTGAGATGCCGAAAAGCCACAGGTTTGCTCTTACATATGGTGGTCCTGCCCATTCATTTCTACATTAAGGAAGAAAATGGAGACAGAATTACACAGAATTGTTTTTTCTTCCTTTACTATATGTCCTGACATGCTGATCTTCATAAGACCACTCTCTTCGCTCCCTAAAACCTCCCAGCATCTTATCTTTCAACTACTTGCAGCAGCATAGGCCTTGATCCCATCTTTTTGGCTACAACAGACAGCGCCGTCCATTTAACAATGGAAGAATAAGAAAAAAGAAAAAAACCTCACAAATATAAAATATACAAATATTTATTAGTATCCAATAAAAGACATGAATCTGGACACACAATTTACAACCAATAAATATACAAATACAAAATGGGGAAAGACTTGTAAAGTCTAGTATGGTACCAGTAATTAAACATGCAGCATGGTAATAGTGGAAATGACAATATACTAATATGCATATAAAATGTAAAATCACAAAAAATGAAACTCTCAAAGGTATAAATACATGACAAGGTGAAATTAGACCATCCTTTTTCCATGTGTTGTGTGCCTTAACTATTTGTCATTACCATCTTTTGTTATATTATTTTTGGCCTTTGGATATAATTTTGAACTCTCTATTTTTAATATGATGTACCAGGATTGAGATTATTCTCCCTACCTATATAAGCAGAAGACAATTGTTTGATTGTCTTATTTCACATTTACATTTTTATGTGTATTATATCACCTTTTAAAAATTTTCAAAAACATTTTTCAACAAAAATGTATTTTTTTTTTTCACTATCACCTTGCACTGCGCACCGTGTTCACTTGTTTGTTATTAACATTTATTTTATTATTATTGTATGTCATTAATGATTTTCATTCACGTGCATATCATATCGTATTTATTTGTGCATCGTTCAGTATTTCATTCTTTGATTTCATGACTAATTTGTGTTCACATGATTGTTTATATTACATTGTTTTCACAATTTGTTTTGGCATATGTGTATGGGGGGTTATATAATCTCTATGATTAGTACTGGTATGGTTTTATATTTATTTTGAATAGATTAGGAGTACTTTATAGGTTTTGTCTACTACATGCGCAGGTCAGCACTATTAATAAAAAGAAAGAAAAAAGTATTTTTTTCATGGTTCAACATTTGGTTTGCTGCACCATGGTATTCTCTATGTACACATATTACTGTATACCCTGTTTCACAGGCTTCATATCATTTTCATTTTATATAATTGTGCCTTGTTGATATTCAATTGGCCATTAAGTAGGTATATTTGGAAGCGCTACAACATAGAGGGTATCGTTGCTGTTCTTAGCCTTTTTACTGGTTCAGACCGGTATTATCTATTCTTTTAGTGGGTTCGCGTGTTATCGCGATATTTATTTCAGTCTCGCGCATGCGCGGTTACGTTATCAATGTCTAATACCGCGTTACTTGCAGAAAACTTTGCACATGCGCATTGACATCAATATGGCGCCTTCCACCGCTAATAGGTCTGTTCAGCTAATTATTTAGGGGATTTAACCTGAGATATTTGTTCTTTATTGGCGTTCTGATACTTAAATAGCTGTGCATATCAAACTCTTTTGTCCCTGGATGAAGTCTCGTGTATAGGCTAAACGCGCATCGGGCGTCTGCATAGTGTGGATAAGTAATCCTTCATATTTGCATATCATTTTTTTCAGTTGATCCCCTGCTGGTCTAGGTCTTTGTTTGTCACTCCTTTATTCTCTCTTTATGGTTAGGGTAATTTTCAGGTAGAACTAATTTCACCTTGTCATGTTTTTATACCTTTGAGAGTTTCATTTTTTGTGATTTTACATTTTATATGCATATTAGTACTGTATATTGTCATTTCCACTATTACCATGCTGCATGTTTGATTACTGGTACCATACTAGACTTTACAAGTCTTTCCACATTTTTTATTTGTATATGTATTGGTTGTAAATTGTGTATCCAGATTCATGTCTTTTAATGGATACTAATAAATATTTATATATTTTATATTTGTGAGGTTTTTCTTTTTTCTTAGTTTACTTAGGTATATTATCTCACTATTTATGTTACAATTGCCTCTTTTTGGTTTTTTTGAATGGAAGAATAAGGTAAATCAGAATTTTAGGTTTGAGGAACTTACCAGCTGTACCCTCTGTACCCACCATCTCTTCCTGAAAGTCTGAAACCCCTGGCTTGACGCAGGAAAGTCGTATAGCAACGAGCCCCTTTGTACCACAATAATGCCCCACTCTACTGGTGCCTACTACCCACACATAGAGCAATGGAGACAGTTTTCTTCTTTACCTACTCTTCCTCTCTTTTTCCTTACTAACTCCCATTTTTAAAATTTTCTGGATATCAAAAATAAGGAAAAAATTATTCAAAAATAGAAATGATATAAAGCCTCATGTATGATGAAAAGAATTTAAATAACTGGAATGAAAAAATGTTATAGCCTTCAAAAACACATATACCAAAAAAAACTAGAAATGTGTTCAATCATGAACCAGGGAAAATGTCCTGGTCATGAAGTGGTTAATAACCGGTTCTCAGTTTTGATCATATGTAATACAAGAAAAAAAAAAAAAATTTTTTATGTAATGTTTAGTGCTCCTTTAAGTTCCTAATCAACAATGTACACATTTTAAGTTTTTGCAAGAATGTGTTGAATGGACGATGGGGTTTATATAGCAATGCTTATTCTGTTCTCAGTATTAATTTGAAATAATATATTTTTAGAAAAAAGAGCCTATATTACATCACACCTAATTTTTTTTTTACTGCATGAACAAATGATAATATAGGCAGCTATGCATGACTAATACTCAGCTATATCTTCATGAAGTTATATTTGGACACCTAAAACTTAGTTATTCCCTAGAGCCCCAAATAAGGGACTTAGAAGAATCTGCCTATTCACATGGTTTAAATTTTTAATATTAAAATGCACTGAGATTTGCTATACACATGCTTCAAGATGTATCGCCTGAAGCAAAACAGTGTTTTATAGGTGGACAAGCAATTGTGTTAGTTTCATTATAGGTCACTGTTTTAAGAGTGATAACCAAAAGTGTTGCATTCCATAAAAAAAGATGACAAGTTGTCATTTTGAGACGTTTTAAAGTCTTAGTGTAACGAACAAAGTAAATTATTAAAATTACAAAGTCAGAAACTTTATAAAAATAGAAAATATAAGATTGATAATATGCCTAAAGTTTACTGTATTTTATGTAGTGTATTCTTTACCTAAATCATCCACAGTATAAATAAAACAAAAACAAAATAAATTGGGCAAAAATAAATAAAAGAATATAATTCTGAGAAATTACCTAAGGTTTATTGCAAAGTCATTGTGAAATGAGATAGACCCCCACAAACCAGTTCTCCAATACACTGTAGCCATAGACCCTTAATAGGGTCAGGAGTTCCTTTTGATCTTTTTTTTTTACACCTGAACCGTCACCCAAGCATTGGTCATAGAGCCCGGCAGTTTAGTTGTGTCCCCTTCCACAAAAGTAGAAGGGTTATAGGAGAGGTTAAAACCAATATGGCCACAAAATTCCTCACTCTAGACCTCAGGGGGTTCCCAAAAAGGCATAGCATTCCTCTATCTATGTGACAAATACACAGTGAAAAAACTGTAAAAATTAATAAGTGGAAGTGTGCCTTGATTTTGGCCTTTTCTTCTCATCAGATCTATAAAAATTCATTGCAAAGCCAGAAAACCAGGCAGATAAGGTTACTCAAATGTGCCAAAAAGCAGTGGAATGCTACTTCCTGTTTGTTTGGAAGCCCTAGGGTCATCACTCCTGGGGCACTTCTGCACCTTGGTCTTTCAAGCTACATGAGCCCTGGCTTATTATTCTTGTACAACAGCACACAATATAGTACAACTTGGAAGTTATTTCATGGGTCAGAAGGGGTACCATGTTTCTAATTCTGGGAGAATATGCAAATAAATCCTTTTTTATGTATATCTATCTTATGAGTCACATGTCCTATTATAACATTGGACACATGGAATAAGGGTTATTACTTTGGGTGTTCAACTGAAATGTAGTGTATCACCTGTCTACATGTATAATATGAAACTTATATCTAATAAAGACAAATAAGTTATTCATGAAAAAATAAAAACTTGCTCTAACGCCACCTTTTGGGAGGTTAAATGCCTGTTTTTTCAGAATCCTAGTTCCATAATCTGGGATTAAAAGCAAAATATCTCCTACAAAAAGGAGAGAGGCAATTTTGCAGACAGTTGTTTTGAAAGGTGGATTGAAAATTAAGTCTTATGAAAGAAACATAGTATCCCTTCTGATTTACATATATGATCACTCACCTAGTCAGCCAGTACCCTTCTTCACACTGATTAGTGGCAATTACCCTTTTTACGAAGTATTGGGAAATATGTTTTCCCAATTTAGAAATGCCTGAAGAAGGAGCATCTCTGCTTTGAAAGCTTGCAAATGTAATTTCTGTAGTTAAGCAATAAAGATATCATGCTTACAACACTTGTATCACATATTTCATGGCAATAACCGTGATACAGCTGTGTTCAGATAGGTCTCTCTTCCTTTTGGAGGAGACATTCTGGCTTAGCTTTAACCTCAATCTATACATCTAGGTTTTTGGAAAGCCAAGCATTGATTTATAGGTGGCACTAGATTTCATTATCCTTTTTCCACAAAATAGTCTTTTTGCATATTCTTCTTCCCGAGTATTTCATAGGAGAACATGTAAGGGGAAAGGGTCCCCCGGGTCTGCCCACAATTTTCCCTATACTGGTTTAACCAAGCACAGGGCTCTAGTGCTCTGAAATGTTTCCGAGAATACTACAACTCTATGAATTGTTTAGCGATCAGATGGGGATCTTAAACCTTCTCGCCATGAGCATCTAAACGATATGCAATCCGGGATTTACATTGGGATTGTTTAATCTTTTTAGACAAAAATGCACTGGCTCTGTTATTGTGGACGTACGCCTGACATTGGAACCTTTTAAAGGCAAGCTCCTGCTGGTGGGCCAGCAGACCCTGCAGTTGGTTCTGGCACATTCTGATGTCATTCGATATCTTGGGGGTGGGATGTGCTTTATTCCTCGCAGAGACAACACTGGAGACTGTCTCTTTGGATTAGACGAGTTGAGATCATTGTCAATGAGACAGTTGAAGTCTCCACCTATAATCAAGGTGCCCATAGCAAAGGATTGCAATTTAGTCAGAATGGACCGCCAATACGACTGATGATGTTTATTAGGAAGATAAACTGTGACCAAGGTATATTTCATATTATTAATAGTACAGTTGAGGCCAAGATAGCTGGGTATCAGATAGGACAGAGTCATGATTAAAAGCGACAGAGTCTCTAATTGCAGTAAGGACCCCTTTACATTTATCTGCACAGGAGGATTTGAAAATGTGAGGGGTTGGAGAATAAAGAATTCTTTTCTGAATGAAAGTGCGTCTCCTGCAACATAAGCACATCACACTTTAATTTCCTCGCCTCTCTCCACACCGAGCTCCTCTTAAATGGTCTGTTAAGACCTCTCACATTCAAGGAGGATATACGTAACACCATTTTGAGGAATAAGAGGTGCAAGTCGACTTAGTGGGCAGAGATCATGCCAGCATGGTAGGCAGGGAGGACCCAGGATGTACACATCAGTAAGCAATACAAGTGGGTATGGGCTACTAGTAGGAGGTAATATCAGAATACAAGAAAACATAACCAAACATATATACATAAAACTGAAAAAAAGCATAATAGCGCCAAAATGCACTGAATACCTGTTTGGGGGGGGGGGGGGGGTTAAAGTTATGAATATGGACAACAATCCAAAACAGAATTAGATAAAGATGGACATGAAACAAGGCAGTTCACCAACATAGCACAAGGAAACACTGAAAGTACCTGGTCCACCTCGGAAAAGTGATAAGATGATAACAGTCCCTCAAGGAGATCCAACTGTGTGCCAATCCTTCGGAACTCAGAGAAAACGAGCAGGCTTGCCGAACGGGATCTACATGTCATCAGGAAGTAAACATCATCTATGAAGAAGGGAGAATCCCGCCTCCACAGAAGTAACAGGGTGTGCAGTCTCATTCCGGAAGATCAGTAGCTTGGTGGGGAAGCCCCAATGATACCCGAATCCTTGTCACTTAAGATCTTAGTGATGGATGCAAAGTTGCATCGTACTTGCATAGTGGCAGCAGAAAGATCCATATACAGGGATATAGAAGAGAAAGGTGCAGGTAAGGATCCGCATTTGTGGGCCTCCGAAAGTAAAAAGTCCTTGATATGGTAGAAATGTACTCTAACCAGGGTGTCTCTAGAAGCATCTGCAGGGGCCGAATTAGCTTTAGGAATACGGTGAGCCCTATCCAAGGTGAGGTCCAGTTCCAAGAGGTTAGGAAGAATCTTCTTGAACATGCGTTTTATGTATGCCAGGAGATCAATACGCATAATATCTTCTGGTATGCCACAACGAATTTTAATATTGTTACATCTGGAGCGGTCCTCAGAGTCAGTTGCCTTAATTTTGAGCCACTTCACCTCATCCTCCAAGGCATTATGAGCATCCACAAGCTCATTATGTGCGGCTGAGAATTCCCCCATCTTGCATTTGATGTGATTAGTTCGGTCCCCTAAAGCATCAATATTGCGTTGTAGCTTGCCAACAAGGGACGCCACACTCTTGTTAATGACCGATTGCAGGAGTACCAGTATACCTTTCAATGTGTCAGTAGCGACCTGCTCATTAGAAGTCGGGAACTCAGAGGTGTCACTATGGCAGACCATAGGGAGGTCGCCCCCCTTGGACACTGTGGCACGGGTATTCTTTTTGCAGGCTGACCCCTTGCTAGCCGGGTACACAGCAGGAGACAGACTAGGACCTCTTTTTACCTCCATCTCGAAGGAGCTGAAAAGTGTGTGTCAGTTCCTTTTTTACAATTTTTGTAACTTGTAAAAAATACACCAAAATGCATACATAAAAAATGTATTTAATGCATAGTATAGAGAAAGATGGGTTTAGCAAGTGACAACTCTAGATGTCCATGCTCTTGCAGAGGTCCAGTTTTGTCATGCATATTGAGAAAAATGACTGCCTGCTTTAGTGCATTAATATATACATCCAGCTATTCTATTCCTTGGATAATATGCAGAAATACTATTCAATTTGTGAAATACGTGTTTCCATAAAAACACTTCTACGGTTGCCACAAAACTGAGATTATATTCATAAAAGATTGTTTTTTCTTAAATAAGGATGGGTGACCCTCTGAAGATTTTTTTTGTCCGGTGTTTGGACAAAACGATACTGCGGTTCAGTTTGAACTTGTTCGGATGGACGAAAAGTATGATAGGAAGAGGCCCAAGGGAGATGTACAAAAATTTAAAAGATTTATACTCAACTTCCCTTACCTCTTTCGGGCCCCCTCGCAGTTTCCAGCGATCTGTTTCTTCCTCCTCTACACGTGTGATGTCCAAGAAAAGCACCAGAGCTTGCGTAAAAAATTAACAATTTGGAATATTCGGGACAAATCCAGCTTGTTGCAAACTAATTCGCCCAACACTATTCTTATGTTGTGCAGTGTAAGATTAAATATTTATTCCATTTTATTTTATATGTAGCCTTTTGCCTGCATAATCCACTATCTCTAACTTTAAATTTACATGTACTTAAAAAAGTGTCTTGGTAGACAATGGTCTGTTTGTTATTGACACTTATCTGTTTTACTTTGTTTCCCAGTACAAACAGGTTTGACAAAAAAAAAAATAAATGTGCCATCACTAAAGTAGTACACCAGAACCAAATCTCAGTATAAATGCAAAGTGAGATTAACCCACTGTCATGCAAATTTGTGCCATGTGTGAATACACCTTCTGGTATAACCAGTATGCTCATTATCACTCTGCAAATCATGCAGTAACTGCAGTACTGCTTAGGGCGGGTTCACACTTGCGGCGGCACTCTGTCCGCCGCAAATCCGACCTAAATGTCCTCTCTTATTGGAGTCGATCCCTTTCCTTTCTCCACCTGGTGCAGACTTTCATGGCAACGTCTCCTAGATGTATCTCTGCAGAGTTTGTTATCTTTGGTTCCTCACCTTTGCAGTGCCCCTAAAAATAAGAGTATCACTTACAGAGTCTCCTAAATACAAATATTCTACATTGTGCCCCTGTATAAGAATATGTTCCACACTGTGACCCCAAATACAATTGTCCCATACAGTACAGCTAAATACAAATAAACACTCCCTTTAGAAATAGATATGTCCACACTGTGCCTCTGAATTAAAGATTTGGTCCACATTGTGCCCATGTAATAATGAAAGATATTCCCCACGGTGTGCCCCTTAAATTATAAGATATGCCCCATGCTATGCCCCCCAGTACAAGTATTTCCCCTCTCATGGAGAAATGCTCCCCTATCAACACTTTCAGGTAGTCACAGCTACAGCCACTAATAACTGCTACTTGAGGATTGACTGTATATTCTAATGTTTCTTACAAATTGTAGGAAAATTCCTGTAACTAATATAAAAAAAAAAAAAAAAAACAAAAAAAAACATAGTAATTAAAATATAAAAAAGATTGTCTTTGTATCACACAACTTAGTCATTTATCACAGAACTTATACAGTTATATATCATACAACTTATACACTCAAGATTGTTTACTTGTCTCATGTAAACGGTGTTTGCTCACCCCGCATGTCTCCCTCTTTCTTATCACTCATGTTCTGCAGATCGCCCACAAGGCCAAATTAACCATTGACTTTACTTTCTACTGCAACTGACAAAACTGATTGTATTTCATCTTTTAAACCCACATTGAATATATTTAGTCCACTTATAAGATATTGCCATACAATTACCTTCAGTGTTCTATGTTTTTTTTTTCACTCTCTAGACCAGGGATCAGCAACCTTCGGCACTCCAGCTGCTGTGAAACTACAACTCCCAACATGCTCCATTCACTTCCATGGGAGTTCCAAGAACAGCAGAGCAAGTATGCATGCTGGGAGTTGTAGTTTTACAACAGCTGGAGTGCCGAAGGTTGCCTACCCCTGCTCTAGACTTTTCTTCCATACTCACTGACATACATATATTTCTCACAGTTAGGGACCCTTATAATAATATCTATCCCTATCCATCTCTGCCCTTATACAAACTGAAAACTCAGTGGGAAATGACAGATAGACAGACAGAACAATAGGAAGATGTACACACTTTGTTTCTAGTTTTCCTCAATTAAACATTAAAGTTACGAATGTGCACACACTCAATCTACACAACAAGATCTATGTAGATGCCCATCACACACAAGATAACAAACAGTTCAATGAAGTTCACTGTTTTCTTCCATTATATATGTTGTATGTAACTAAAACTCATTAACACAGTGTATGATTCAAAAACACACAAAAAGGTCTACTGGCATGGAAGCCCCTGGCCAGTTGGCTCCAACCTTAACTAGTAATCTATTGATAGACACAATACAACCATCTTACATAATCAGACAATATACAGACAATACAATACTGTAGTCTCATTTATAGTTATAGCGATACTGCACACATTCACACTCTTATTAGACATACAGTTTTTATTTTACATCAAAAGTTAAAAACAAGAACTGAATCTCCAAAGATGAAGTCCTCACGATATTGAGTACAATTATGTCGGTAGATTCATCCCTCCAAAATCAAATATGGCTATATACAAGACTTCTTATCTACCCTGCATGTACAGAGTGAGACAACAGATACCATCAGCTGATTTATCTGCATAATTTTTCATCCAGTTTTCACTCATTTTCACAGTGGTTTCCACAGCCCAAAGGCAAAAAAGGAAAACCAATGCTACCAGGCCTAATCATAATAACTGTAAGGGCTTTAGCTTGCCCTGTCTCTGAGTTAAAACAGATGATGTGTGTTTATCCACTTAATGGGCACAGTGAAAAGTTTAGTGTAGTTAGATAGAGACAATACTGGGGGCTGAAGTAACCGATTGTTAGGGTTTATTGTAAATAGTATAATGTTGTACCGTGTTAGCCATAGAAAGTAATGGAAGAGTAAAGAAATCAGGCGATACCTTTTAACTGAGTATATTTGATGGTAAGCTTTTGAGACTACTAGCTCTCTTCTTCAGACATGGTGTTATACAAGAAACTCACAGACTTTGCTGTTATTAATGGTGAATCTGTGTGAGTTCATGCGCTGACTGAGTCTCTGCCCTGTTTCCCCCACATAGAGGCCTGTGGTGGGACATTGTACACACATTGATACACATGAGATACACCACATTGGAAGACCTGCAAGAAAATGTTCCCCTAATTCTGTGCACCTGTTGTGACTGTGGGACAGGTACACTGTCAGCGGTGTAGATGTGCCTGCAGGTCTTGCACCTGTTTTGCAGGCAAGGTGAGGTGCCATTTTCAGTTGGGGCCTTCAGGGCACGCCCCGGACAATAATACGCCACAGGTTTGGTAGTTGCCGAAAGGAAAGGAGAGGGGAGACTGGAAATAGTCTTTGAGTCTGTTGTCCCTATGTAGCACAGGTTGGAGATCCTTGGCAATCCTTCATAGGATCTCCAGCTGTGGGTTGTAGGTGACAACTAGGGGCACTCGGGCTTCATTCTGTTGTTTATTTCCTGACCTGTTGTAAATAATTTCTCTACTTATATTGCATCTTGTTATTTTGAAAGATTCTAAGATCCTTTGAAGTTCCATGTCTTTTGTGTATAAAAAGTCTGTGAATTTTCAGTTTCTTTTATAACACCATGTCTGAAGAAGATAGATAATACTCTCTAAAGCTTACCATCAAATATACTCAGTTAACCTCTAAAAGGTATCACCTGATTTCTTCACTCTTCCAGGGTTTATTGTAGTAATCGCTTTTAGGTTCACACCAGCTTGAGAGAGAGAGAGAGACCACAATGGAGTATGATAGAACTGGATATTTTACTCAAGAACTTCTTCAGCAAGTGGTTCAGTACAGATATCTGATACAGCCTCTTTATTAACAGGAACTCAGGCAAACTGGTAGCTCAAACAGTTATTAATGGTGACAGTCTCTTTCTAGACACCAAGGCAATCCTAGTTATCAGCCAGTGCACATTGTATATGTTGTGAGTATGTGAACCAGAGGGCGCTGTTGAGCGACCCAGGTCCAGGCCAGAAAAGGCTCTCAGCCACGCCTTTGGGTGGGGGCGCGTAACTCCAGAAGGCTGGAGTATCCTGCAGGGAGCAGGAGATGGTGGACCAGCTAAGGACAGAGGGAGAGGCTCTGTCCCAGAAGGGCTGGGGTCCACAGGGGACTGTTGCTGGAGCTGAGCAATAGTCAGGCTAGTTAGGGGCTCGAGGAGTCAGTTAGTGCCCTAACTGTGGCATAGGTTTTTTGTTGTTTTGTTATGTTGCAGTTAAGCTGAATAAAGCCAGTTTTATTTTACACTTGGACCGTCTGAACGCTATCTTTCCGGTGCCCAGTACCACGAACCACCGCTGTCCGGACCAGGAGTCTGCCGCCATTTTGAGACTAATTCCCCAAGTTGTCACAATGTATTTATAGTCTTCTTACATGCCAAGTAATACAACACTTAACTTTATGGTTCCCCTCTGGTTCTTCCTGGGCAGAGAATGTCTCTCCTGCAGAGATGATGTTTCAGGTATATAGCATAACATTAGGCCCAAGTGTGGCCTGCTATGGATAAAGTCACTGTGTGTAGTCTGCATTTGTTGTAGAAGTTTTCTCTTCTCAAAGCAGATGATGAACTATATCAACCTGATTTGTAGCCTTGCAGGACTTTATGCACCCTTATTCTGGAGCTCTCTTTCCTCTCTCCTTCTCTGCTTCTCACCCAGACCTTTCCTGTTTCTTCCAGGAAGTAACATCATCCAGAATCCTCCTACAATTCAAGTAAAAATAGATGCAAGGTCTTGCCCCTATATGGCAGCAGAGCACCAGTAATGGCATTGGAATGCACAAGTCAATAATGTTTCGAAGGGGGTTTGCCACTATCGAACTTGTACCCCTTACATGCTTCTTACCCTTGCGTTAATCTGTTCTAGATGAGCTGTCTGCAATGAAAACATAAAGTCAAAAAGGTAGCAACTTAATGGTGAGATAAGTGTTTGCCTCTGACTTGCAGTAAATGAAATATAGACCACCTGTATCAGTTGCCTAATACCTTCCTGTTCTCTGAACAATGGGTACTGCTGTGCTGTGGAAGACTGTAACCAGACTTAAGGAATACATTTACAAAAGGCCAGCCTTTTAGGAGATCTACATCCATGCTGCTAAATTTTAACGTGGGATCGAGTCACTATTCTCTCACTATTTTCTTATTATGGGGCATAGGAAGCAAATGCAGTCTTACTCCCTAATGCTTTAGTGAATCTCTGATAGTCCCTCCAACCTTTTTTGTGTGTCTTTTTCCGATACAAAAATACACCGTTGTCTAACTCAATTCTCTCTTGCTCACTGAATGGCAGGATATAGTGTACAGATAACTCAGTTATCCCATGTATAGTATGACCATGGTGCTTCCTTGTCTCCCATCATACAAGGAAACGGTGGTGCATCAACAGATACATTTTTAGTCTCTATGCAGAAGTAGTCTTAGACCACCTATGCCACCAGCATGTCCCAGACATGCTACCCATGCCTTATATTTTTACGTACAACTAAGGCAGACTCCTCCACTTTGTGTGGTGGAGTACTGATCTCTTCTGAAAGCCTTCCAATAGGTCAATGGAGTAAAACAGACAGCTAAAGCACTCTAATGGGGGGGGGGGGGGGCAAGTTTTGTTACATTAGTAAACTAAGGAAATACTTTGCTATATGTCCTGGACAGTCACAGCATTGGAAGGATGTCCCACCTCAAAGCAAGTTACAGACAATACAGACAAACATGAAAGCTAACTCAAATTCCTCTCAGTTTTTCTGCCTGTTTGCCCCTCACTGTGGCTCCACAGTCAATCCCGCAGGGTGGGAATGTTTACCCGTCACTTCTACAAGGCTCAACTTATGATCTGACTCCAGTGGAACCAGGGATCAGGGGTCAGAGGGAACAACTCACACAAGCCATTTGGTGCTATCAGGTCTTTATGTCGGTATTCCATGTCTTGGGAGTCACTAGCAAAGAGCTGCTACCAAGCACACTTTATCCACATGCTTAGCCTATTCTTATTAGTAAAGCAACATAAAACAAATAAAAGAAAAATAAAAGTCACCTGAGAGAGATCAACTATGTCACTTGTAGCCAAATTCCTCAAAGCAAGACCCAAAAGGAGGAGGAAAGGAATGACTGTTAAGAAATCTCACCTGCAGCCGCTTTGTCCATCTTCTAAATTCTTCTGACTGGGTTACTTGCAGAGGATACCCAAGCTGCTGGACAAGCCTGAGCATTATCCACCAAACTGTTATGGAAACTTTTACACAAAACCAAGAGATAAACCATCTCTCTGTTGGATAGATCAGATGAAAGTTTATTTAGAGGTGAAGTTACAGCAAACAGAGTATTATAATATAGAGATGATAAACAACACAAAGAGACGTAGCTATGGAGACTTCTCATAGGGCAGAGAAGTCTGACAAATGTCACAAAACAGGGATTCTTAAGCAGAATTTCTGGCAACCAGCCATCAGTGTCTCCTCTTGCAATCAACATCACTCTCATAGGGAATTAGCATACATGTGAGTTATACAGTGAGGAAAAAAAGTATTTAGTCAGCCACCAATTGTGCCAGTTCTCCCACTTAAAAAGATGAGAGAGGCCTGTAATTGACATCATAGGTAGACCTCAACTATGAGAGACAAAATGAGAAAACATATCTAGAAAATCACATTGTCTCATTTTTTTAAGAAATTATTTGCAAATTATGGTGGAAAATAAGTATTTGGTCACCTACAAACAAGCAAGATTTCTGGCTCTCACAGACCTGTAACTTCTTCTTTAAGAAGCTCCTCTGTCCTCCACTCATTACCTGTAGTAATGGCACCTTTTTGAAATTGTTATCAGTATAAAAGACACCTGTCCACAACCTCAAACCGTCACACTCCAAACTCCACTATGGTGAAGACCAAAGAGCTGTGCAAGGACAACCGAAACAAAATTGTAGACCTGCACCAGGCTGGTAAGACTGAATCTGCAATAGGCAAGCAGTTTGGAGTGAAGAAATCTACTGTGGGAGCAATAATTAGAAAATGAAAGACATACAAGACCACTGATAATCTCCCTCGATCAGGGGCTCAACGCAAGATCTCATCCCGTGGGGTCAAAATGATCACAAAAACGGTGAGCAAAAATCCCAGAACCAAACGGTGGGACAAAGGCACCCATCAGTAACACACTATGCCGCCAGGGACACAGATCCTGCAGTGCCAGACGTGTCCCTCTGCTTAAGCCAGTACATATCCAGGCCCATCTGAAGTTTGCTAGAGAGCATTTGTATGTTCCAGAAGAGTATTGGGAGAATGTCATATGGTCAGATGAAACCAAAGTACAACTGTTTGGTAGAAACACAACTCGTCGTGTTTGGAGGAGAGTGAATGCTGAGTTGCATCCAAAGAACACCATATCAACTGTGAAGCATGTGGGTGGCAAAATCATGCTTTGGGGCTGTTTCTCTGCAAAGGGAACAGGACAACTGATCCATGTACATGAAAAAATGAATGGAGCCATGTATCGTGAGATTTTGAGTGCAAACCTCCTTCCATCAGCAAGGGCATTGAAGATGAAATGTGGCTGGGTCCTTCAGCATGACAATGATCCCAAGCACACCGCCAGGGCAATGAAGGAGTGGCTTCGTAAGAAGCATTTCAAGGTCCTGGAATGACCTAGCCAGTCTCCAGATCTGAACCCCATAGAGAACCTTTGGAGGGAGTTGAAAGTCCGTGTTGCCCAGCGACAGCCCCAAAACATCACTGCTCTAGAGGAGATCTGCATGGAGGAATGGGCCAACATACCAGCAACAGTGTGTGCCAACCTTGTGAAGACTTACAGAAAACGTTAGACCTCTGTCATTGCCAACAAAGGATATATAACAAAGTATTGAGATGAGCTTTTGTTATTGACCAAATACTTATTTTCCACCATAATTCTTTAAAAATCAGACAATGTGATTTTCTGGATTTGTTTTCTCATTTTGTCTCTCATAGTTGAGGTCTACCTTTGATGTCAATTACAGGCCTCTCTCATCTTTTGTGGGAGAACTTGCACAATTGGTGGCTGACTAAATACTTTTTTTCCCCACTGTATATTTTCCATGGGATTACAATATATTGGCAATTAATTATTAGAAATTACTATACTGATTATTTTTGTTTATCACATTAATAATTGTGACCTGATAATAACAGTCTACTCAGTTGCAGAGAACAGCAGGAAAACCATTTCTAAGATGGTAAATTCCTGAAATCACAGTGGGACATTTCGAAACATGTTTTCTGCATTAAAAGAGGAAAAGGCTGCATCCAAGATTATCATAATAAAGACCAAAATCATAACTATGTATTATATAAGAACCTGTACATTTGCTTTTCAGGATTTGTACATTAGGATTTGTACAATACAATTTTCAACTTTGATTGTGTGTTCCCTAAAAGAAGCCACTGGTGGGCAGCAGTTAAATGCATTAAAACGGTATCTGTAAACAACATCAGGCAGCATTCTGCAGCCAGCTTGCTTACATTTTACATGCAGAACATGAAGACTATGGGATCTTTCAGTAACCTGCATTTGTAGTTTAATTAGTCCAAGGTTAGAGTTCGCACTGCCTTCTGATGCATCACAAAGAAATATTTCTGCACACATCTTTGCCAACTTTTGGCAGGGCTTTCATTATGTGTCACAAACAAATTATTAATGTCCTCTGTTTTATTTGTTTTTCAAAGAATAGAAATAATTTAAGCAAGTCAAAAAGAATTTTTCACAACCATTTGCTCTGTATCAATCAGCAAGTTTCTATGTCCATTATCTCTCTGACTGTGCTTTGCTAAACAAGAGGAAAAAAAAAGTTAACATTTTAATTGAAATCAGTAAATCATATGGCTTTTTACCTTCACAATATTTATTTCATATATAATTGGTAAAATGTCTGTCAGCAGAATGATCTCTATCTGCTGGACAAACATTTACAGTGAGTGAGATTGTAGATGGTCACATCATTATTGCTTGTTTAAACTGTATGGAAATGTTCAAAATGTTGGACATTCCCTTAAATAGAGCAAATAAAAACTACATAAAAGATGACTTCATGATGTCAGAATATAATGACTAAAGAAATTCTGTATTTTTCAAGGTTTTGGATTTTTAAGTATTAAATCCTAACAAATTTTTTATTAATTTAGTATCATTTGATTGTGCCAAAGAATATAAGAAACATGTCATTTTTACTGCACAGTGAACACCATAAAAATAAAATATTTAATAAAATGGTGCAATGCATTTTTTTCTCTATTTCCATCCCATTCAGAATTTATTTTCCAGATACCCAGTACATGTAATTTTAAATGGTACCATTATGAAGTAAAATTTTTCCAACAAAAAATAATCCCCATACAGCTACATGAATGGAAAAATAAAACGAAAATCGAAAATTCCTATGGCAGGAAGGAGTTAAAGGCCGTTACCTGCTGAATTACTAATGCAGGTGAAGGCAGCTATTTACTTACCAATCCCTGATCCTGTCCAAGGCTGCCTCCCTTGCCCCTTCAGCCCTCCAGGGTTCCCCATGCATCCCACATCATGTTGCTGAACAGCATCAGGACTTCACTGACATAATTCAGCGTGGTGCACATGACCTCGCGGCTAAAGGGAGAAGCAAAGTCAGCTGTGGGCATGAGCGTGGCACTTAGAGTACTTGGGCCAACTCTGTCTAAGACTCATCTTGAGGTTCGTCCGGCGGTTTTGTTACAAAAGAACTACTCCAAAACAGAAATGCTTCTAATACACTCTGAGGTCTCTTGAAACCCCAGAGTATAATGAGCAGAAGCCCAGGGGAGGTGATTAAATATAACATGCAGTGCTACCCACCTCTCCTGGGCTCCGGCGCAAGTCTTCAGGCCTCCTGAATGATGTCACAGACCAATGTTTGTAATTCGGCCTCCGTGCCGGAGCCCAGGAGAGGTGAGTAACACTGTTATGTTTAATCATCTCCCCTGGGCCTTCACTCATTATACTCTGGGGTCTGAAGAGAATATAATCATAGTTAGTGGGCGGCAAGTTCCCAAAATTTCGGATCAGGGGCCATTATGAGATATTATACTGTGTGGAGGGGCTACTGTCGGATATTATACTGTATGGAGGGACCAATATGGGACATTATACTGTATTGAGGATACTAAGGAACATTGTACTGTGTGGAAGGGCTACCGTGGGATATTATTCTTAAAGGGGTTGCCCAGGAACTGGACAAACTCTAGAGGTGCCTGAGACAGGTGGTGACCTAAAGTCATTAGCACTTACTATATGAGGGACTTATAAAGGGGGCACTTATGTGTTGTTCCAATACACATAAAGGAAATAAATATGTGTATACCAAAACCTGATTGTATACAACTTCACTGGGTTTTAAAAAAAATAACCACATTACATAAGAAAAAACTACAAAAAGAGTGCCATGTGGCATGAGTAAATTGTCTATCCTTGGTCTTGGATACAGTACAGATTAAATTTGAATGTTCTGACTCTGAGAATTATGATTGAGATTGATGCATAGTAACATAATTTCTCAGACATACACACTGTGACAGAATGACTGCAATCTCTCTTTAACGCCAGGTGGCAACTATCCAAGTCCTCCAATTCCTCCTCACTGGACCACATCCCACCTCCAAGTGTATCAAGGCAAGCTGCAGCTTTTTTCTGCAGCGTGTCCACCACATGGGGACCCTGGCCTATTACAGTTTTCTTTTCTACTGTCAGATGAAAGTTTTCTGATTCTGACTTTAAGAGGACAACAGGTACACCACATGTATTATAAATTACACATACCATATGTGATTAACCCCTGAAAGTACACGGCCAAAAACTGCCTATGGCTAAGACCCTACGTTGTGGAAATGCAGCATTTTTTTCCGCTGTGGAAACACTTTTGCAAAAACTCTGCGTTTTACAGTACTTGCAAAGTGAATGAGATTCTGGCTAATCTCATCCAGACATTGCAGAAAAAACATCTGCTTAGGAAAAGCTGCCTTTTCAAAAAAGCCTGCACTTTTGAAAATTTGCAGCATGTCAATTATACCAGCCAAAATGCTGGCATCTTCCCTATAGGTTTAATAAGGGAAGAAAATCCATCGAGAAAAACTATAAAAAACTGCAAAGAATGCATTTCCGCTGCTTTTTTTCCACAGTGTTTTTTAGCTGCGCTTTGCAGCTTTTTCTGTTGCAGATTTTGATGTGGTTTTATGAGCAAAAGTCAAGAATGGCTACAAAAGGAATGGGAAATATATAAGAAGCTCATACTTCTACCTTATGCTCAATTCACTCCTGGCTTGGGCTTAAAAGACTGCAGCAAAACCTACAACAAAAAAGCTGGATTTCACAACACGGGGCCTAAGCCTAAGGCCCCTTGAAGATGACCGTGGGGTGGATCAGTGTGCTATCCATGAAATACACGGATAGCACACTGATCCACAGTCCTGTGTGCTCAGGGTCAATTACCCAGAGCCCCTGGCCCAAAGGGGCCCCTGGAATCTGGAGCCTGATGACTCTGGATCGCGGAGTCAGGCCCGGCCATATCAATAGCAGAAAGGGACCCAGCGTCATGTGCTGCAGGGTCCCTTTCCGAGGTGAGTAAAAATAACAAACATTTTTACTCACCTGTCCTTGGCGTCCAACGTCATCATCTGGCGTTACAGACGTCACTGCTGAGGCCAGTCCTCAGTGGTCACATGGGGCGTGCTAACTGCGTGCCTCACGTAACCGCTGAGGCGTGTGATTGGTTTTAAGAGACCCCAGAGTATAATATAATAATAGCACTGAGGGAGTCTGTAGGGCCACTGTGGAGCATTATACTGGGGGGGCCCTACATTGCGCTCCTATTAAAGAGAATGGTGGCCGTGTGGGTTCTTCCATCCACCAAGCAGAAGATATGTGAAGTTATTTTCATTGTTAATGCCGTGTTGTTGATCTTATACTGAAGTAATACAGGAAGAAGAAGTCTTAAAAACTGTTTTATAACTTTGTGTATTGTGTATATTGTGCGACGATAGCAGTGTGTGAAGCTAGTAGCATTTAAACTCAATTTTTATTTTTTTTTTTTCGGGGGGGGGGGCGTCTTGGTTCACCACTGCGTGGCTCCTATTCATTTAATGAAAGGAGCTGTGGAAGTACAGCCCCTGCACGGGCGGCATACGAGGACATCCCTGTGTCCCCCCGTGTGCCGCCTGTGCTTTTAATTCAGGGCAGGCCGGTTGCAGCTTGGTTGTCTGCAAACGGCCTAAAGGCTAAGGTACCACATTGTAGAATACAGATAAAAAATGCAGCAGAAAAAAAAAATTGCAGAGGAGATGCATCATATTTATTTCCACAGCATTTTTCATTGCATCTTTAATGCATTTTTCTCAGTGTTTTTTCTTCTGTTATTAAATATATAGGGAAAGTCTATAGGGAAATGCTGAACTTTTCAGCAGCTTTTTTTTTTTTTTTTTGCAGCAATGCATGGATGGGATTAGCCAGTATCTCATTCACTTTGCTGGTACTGTATAATGCACGGCCCCATTTATCAAAACTGACGTGTCACTTTAAATGCTAATAATTTTTAGACACTTTAACTTACCTAAGTGAATTTGAGAGTTTTTTCATGATACATTGTACTTCACGTTAGTGGTAAACAGTGATCAATATTTTTTTTATTTATTTCTAAAAAATAGAAAATTTTATGGAAATTTGGAAAAATTAGCAATTTTCAAAATGTGAAATGCTATGCTTTTCAGTCATACCATAAACATACCAGACATACCAATCATGTTAATAAACATTATCTACCATATCTCTGCTTTTTATTGGTGTCATCTTTTAATTGTCCTTCAATTTATTTTGGATGTTAGCAGGCTTAAAAGTCTAGCAGCAATTTTCAAGATTTATGAAAAAAAAAAAAATCAGTTCCGAAGGCGATTTTTAAACCCTATATATTAGTAAATCAACTTATTTTTTAAACTGCACATCTCATATACAGTGGGGAAAAAAAAGTTTTTAGTCAGCCACCAATTGTGCAAGTTCTTCCACTTAAAAAGATGAGAGAGGCCTGTAATTGACATCATAGGTAGACCTCGACTATGAGAGACAAAATGAGAAAACATATCTAGAAAATCACATTGTCTGATTTTTTAAGAAATTATTTGCAAATTATGGTGGAAAATAAGTATTTGGTCACCTACAAACAAGCAAGATTTCTGGCTCTCACAGACCTGTAACTTCTTCTTTAAGAGGCTCCTCTGTCCTCCACTCATTACCTGTAGTAATGGCACCTGTTTGACATTGTTATCAGTATAAAAGACACCTGTCCACAACCTCAGTCACACTCCAAACTCCACTATAGGGAAGACCAAAGATCTGTGGAAGGACACCAGAAACAACATTGTAGACCTGCACCAGGCTGGGAAACTGAATCTGCAATAGGCAAGCAGCTTGATGTGAAAAAAATCAACTGTGTGAGCAATAATTAGAAAATGGAAGACATACAAGACCACTGATAATCTCCCTTGATCAGGGGCTCCACACAAGATCTCGCCCCGTGGGGTCAAAATGATCACAAGAACGGTGAGCAAAAATCCCAGAACCACACGGGGGGGACCTAGTGAATGACCTGCAGAAAGCTGGGACTAACGTAACAAAGGCTACCGTCAGTAACACACTATGCCGCCAGGGACTCAGATCCTGCAGTGCCAAACGTGTCCCCCTGCTTAAGCCAGTACATATCCGGGCCCGTCTGAAGTTTGCTAGAGAGCATTTGGATACTCCAGAAGAGTATTGGGAGAATGTCATGAATGTCATATGGTCAGATGAAACCAAAGTTGAACTGTTTGGTAGAATCACAATTTGTCGTGTTTGGAAGAGAGTGAATGCTGAGTTGCATCCAAAGAACACCATACCTACTGTAAAGCATGGGGGTGGCATGTAAAGCATGGAGGAATGGGCCAATATACTAGCAACAGTGTGTGCCAATCTTGTGAAGACTTACAGAAAACGTTTGACCTCTGTCATTGCCAACAAAGGATATATAATAAAGTATTGAGATGAACTTTTGTTATTAACCAAATACTTATTTTCCACCATAATTTGCCAATAAATTCTTCAAAAATCAGACAATGTTATTTTCTGGATTTGTTTTCTCATTTTGTCTCTCATAGTTGAGGTCTACCTATGATGTCAATTACAGGCCTCTTGTGACGTCTCTGCCTGTTCAGGTCTCTGCATCACCCTCCGCCCGCACCTTGATTTTCCTCTGCTCCACTAATAGTTAATCTCAGCCTTGCCTGTGTGATTGACAGTCTGTCTACCAATCCAGTCTGGGGCGGGTCCTGACTTTCTATAAACAGGTTGTCAGCCCTCACATGCTTGCTGGCTACTGATTCTGTTTTGTGACATGTCCCTGCTAGCTCCTTTTCTGCTATTCCCTGAATTCCTATTTCTGACCTCTGGATTTGTTTTTTGACTATTCTCTTGGATTGTGATTTTGTACTGCATTGCTCGACTGTTACCTACCCCTTGGCTTGCTCACTCTGCTTCTGTGTTGTTTTGTCTTGTCCCGTTCTGTGTGACATTTATATTAGAAAATGGATTGGTAGGAGAATCTCCCAAAAAATGAGGTGTGGGGACCGCGCTTCACCAAAGATGCTTTATTATACTCAAATAACACAACGCGTTTCGGGGAAATCAGATCCCCTTTATCAAGTGTACAAGAGACTAAACATAAAAAACAAATGTAAAGAGTCAGTAATTGGAATTTAGAACCAGTGAAATTAATGATACCATTCTATGGGATAAAAGAAAAGTATCCCACCAGATAGTATTGTCATGGATAGATAAATAAACAAATAAATGAATAAATAGTGGTAATGAATGTACTCAAAAAAATAAATAATAAATAAGTAAAGCTAAAAGGCTAATAAATGCAATATAAAATCAAAATGCACATAAGAGTAAAAACTATACATAAAAAGGTTTAAACCAATGTTTTTTGGTATCTGGTGGGATACTTTTCTTTTATCCCATAGAATGGTATCATTAATTTCACTGGTTCTAAATTCCAATTACTGACTCTTTACATGTGTATTCTTTTATTGTTTTTATGTTTAGTCTCTTGTACACTTGATAAAGGGGATCTGATTTCCCAGAAACGCGTTGTGTTATTTGAGTATAATAAAGCATCTTTGGTGAAGCGCAGTCCCCACACCTCATTTTTTGGGAGATTCTCCTACCAATCCATTACCTGTATACCGTCTGGATCCAGGAGATTCTGACGCCTAGAGGTTCCGCAGCTCACATATACCAAAACATACTCTGGATCCATCCACTGTGTTAGTTGTGGGCCAGCACAACTTGAAAAGGTGAGAACCCACCTATATTAACATCCATAATATCTAACTATCCTGGTTGTGAGATCACCAATTGAAGGGGTACTGTTTACCATCAGACCCAGCCAGTTGAACACTCACTATAATATAGACCAGTGCTTTTGTGCTACTTAGTGGCTTTCTACCATACTTTCAGTGGATGATCCTTGTTGTTTCTCCAATCATTTGACTACCTCCTGTTCTCAACACAATTATCTATGTACAACCTATTTTTTAAGCAATATTACGCTATGTGCCGCTCGGCGTTGTTGTTTTTATTTTTGTTTTGATTTATATTAGAAAGGGACTGATCGACCGGTTGCTGACTGTCGCCTAGGACAGATCAGGCAAGTTAGCCAGGGACAGTGGAGGGTTCAGATTTAGGGCTCACTGTCTTGTTGTGCCCCTCCCCCAGGGTTCTGCAGCGGCGCTGGGGAATTGCTCAACTGGCAATTCCCTTACACCTCTCTCATCTTTTTAAGTGGGAGAACTTGAACAATTGGTGGCTAACTAAATACTTTTTTTCCCCACTGTAATTCAAAACAGCATTTGGGAAGTTTGTTAACCCTTTAGGCATTTCACAGGAATTAAAACAATATGGAGGTGAAATTTAGACATTTAATTTTTTTTTTTCAATAATACGTTCATTTAGCACTAAAATTTAGACATTTACAAGGGTTTAAAGGAGAAAATGCATCCCAAAGTTTGTTATGCAATTTCTACTGAGCATGGATATAAACTGCTGTATGGGCACACGTCAGTGTACTGAGGGGAAGAAGCGCCACTGGGCACTTGAAAAGCAGATTTTGCTGGAATAGTTTACAAGTGTTGTGTCTCATTTGCAAAGCCCCTAAAGTACAGTGGAACCCCTCCCCCCTAAATGATCCCATTTTGGAAACTACACCCCTCAAGGGATTAATGAAGGGGTATAGTGAGCATTTTGACCCCACAGCTGTTTCCCAGATTTTAATAACATTGGGACATGTAAATGAAGACTTTCATGGGAGTTTTTTCCACTGGTATAGACCCATACACAGTGTGAAGATTTGTTGTTAATCTGAAAAAATATTTTAAGCATTTCTCTGTATGTGCATGTGCACATATATAATTATATATACACACAGAAATAGTAGTAGTGTGTCCTCCGCTAATGTAAAAAAAAAAAAAAAAACCTGTTATTTCAAAGGTCTAGTCTAACACTCACTGACCAGAAGGTACCCCGTTAGTACTTCCAGTGCTTTGCAATTTTTCTTGAAATATTTTTTGTTAAAAAATAACAAAAAAAATACACAGTGACAAAATTGTTGCCAAATCACTAAGCAGTGTGCAGTAAAATGACTGGGAAAAAAGTGTAGGGACAGGCAAAAGAAGGGAGAAGAAGAAACAATTGTTCAAATATAACTAACAATAAGAATCAACTACAATTAATACTAAGAATGTGGATGGAGTGTTAGGAGCAGGAGGTGAGGAGATAAGTGTGATGTCCTGTGAAGAAAACAGTGAGCTTAGTGCTGGTATCTCAAGTCCTAGACAGGCCCAGGAAGGTTGGAGAGTTTTCTAAATCATGAGATTTAGAGCGCAAACCTCCTTCCATCAGCAAGGGCATTGAATATGAAATGTGGCTGGGTCTTTCAGCATGACAATGATCCCAAGCACACCGCCAGGGCAACGAAGGAGTGGCTTCGTAAGAAGCATTTCAAGGTCCTGGAGTGGCCTAGCCAGTCTCCAGATCTCAACCCCATAGAAAACCTTTGGAGAGAGTTGAAAGTTCGTGTTGCCCAACGACAGCCACAAAACATCACTGCTCTAGAGGAGATCTGCATGGAGGAATGGGCCAACATACCAGCAACAGTGTGTGCCAATCTTGTGAAGACTTACAGAAAACGTTTGACCTCTGTCATTGCCAACAAAGGATATATAACAAAGTATTGAGATGAACTTTTGTTATTGACCAAATACTTATTTTCCACCATAATTTGCAAATAAATTCTTTAAAAATCAGACAATGTGATTTTCTAGATTTGTTTTCTCATTTTGTCTCTCATAGTTGAGGTCTACCTATGATGTCAATTACAGGCCGGCCTCATCTTTTTAAGCGGGAGAACTTGCACAATTGGTGGCTGACTAAATACTTTTTTTCCCCACTGTAAGTATTAGGTATAGAATAAAAGTAACATATAATTTTTTTTTTTTTTGGCAAAAAATTTTAAATGTTAAAAAGCAATGCCAGAATTGAACTTTTTTAATATCCCAGAAATAATTAATAAAATCTTGTTAATAAGTTATAGACACCCCATCATGGTGTCATTAAAAAAATGCATCTAATCCCACAAAAAAACAAGCCCTCATATGGCTACTTCACAAGAAAAGTAAAAAAAAAAATTATAGCTTGTATAATGTAACAAAAAAAAAAAATCACAATATCTTTAGCACAAAACTGGCTGCTGGAGGAAGGGAATTTAGAAGTTGTACAAACGTATATCAGGGTACTCTCGAGATTTAGAGATTAAGAAGGAAAACACAAATCATAGGAGCTACTGGGAAAATAGTATGGAATTTGGTATTCCCAATGCACTGTGCACAGCTTACTTATTCACTTTTCACCATCATGCATTCATGCCTGGGAAACTATTGCTCACTGCACTTCTTGATAAATTCTTTGAGGGGTGCAGTTTTCTAAGGGATTTCACTTTACAGGTACTTTAGAGGCTCTGCAAACACAACATAGGTCCAGATACCAAACATCTAAATCTGTGCTCCAAAAGCAAATAGCGCTCCTTCACATCTGCGCCCTGCAGTTTACATCAAGGATAACATACTTAATGTCATATAAACTCCTGTTTGGACACATGGCTGGGCACAGATGGAAGGAGCACATTTTGTTTTTTGGAGCACAGATTTAAACGGATTGGTTTTTGCACGCCATGACACTTTTGCAGAGTAAATGCAAGTAAAGTGGAGTCCCCTGACACATGACCTCATTTTGGAAACTGCACCCCTGAAGGAATTTATCCAGGGGTACATTGAGCATTATAAACAGCTAAGTGTTGCATTAATTCATTTTCCAGACATGAATGTGCAGCTTGTATCAGAGACGAATGCTCCAAATGCTGTTGTGCCCGGGATACCGACTTATCAGTTTTTGAAGTGTGTCTCCCAATGCTAATAAAATCTGTGAACCAGTTGTGGGGTCAAAATGCTCAACATACCCCTTGAGAAATTCCTTGAGGGGCGTAGTTTTTAAAATGGGGTCACTTTTTGAGGGTTTCTTTTGTATTGGTACTCTAGGGGCTTTGCAAATATGACAAGGCACCAGAAAACTATTCCAGCAAAATCTGCACGCCAAAACCCAAATACAGTGGCTTGCAAAAGTATTCATAACCCTTGAACTTTTTCACATTTTGTCACCTTACAACCACAAACTTAAATGTTTATTTTATTGAGATTTTAAGTGATAGAGCAACACAAAGTAGTACACAATTGTGAAGTGGAATGAAAATGATACATGGTTTTCAAAATTTTAATCAAATAAAAATCTGAAAAGTGTGACATGCAAAAGTATTCAGTCCCCTGTACTCTAATACCCCTAAATAAAATTCAGTGCATGGCCCATGGTAACTCTGGAGGAGCTGCAGAAATCCACAGCTCAGGTGGGAGAATCTGTCCACAGGACAACTATAAGTCGTGCACTCCACAAATCTGGCCTTTATGGAAGAGTGGCAAGAAGAAAACCATTGCTGAAAGAAAGACATAAGAAGTGCTGTTCGCAGTTTGCCAACAAGCCATACAGGGAAACAGCTAACATGTGGAAGAAGGTGTTTTGGTCAGATGAGACCAAAGTTGAACTTTTTGGCCTAAATGCAAAGTGCTATGTGTGGCAGAAAAGTAACACTGCTCATCGCCCTGAACACACCATCCCCACAGTGAAACATGGTGGTCGCAGCATCAAGCTGTGGGGATGATTTTCTTCAGCCTGGACAGGGAAGCTGCTCAGAGTTGATGGAAAGATGAATTGAGTTAAATTCAGGTCAATCCTACCCCAAAAACTTGCAGCTGTAATTGCAGTGAAAGGTGGCTCTACAAAGTATTGATATAGGGGGACTGAATACTTTTGCACATCACACTTTTCAGATTTTTATTTGATTAAAATTTTGAAAACCATGTATCATTTTCCTTCCACTTCACAATTATGTTCTACTTTGTATTGGTCTAACACTTAAAATGTCAATAAAATGTATTTAAGTTTGTGGTTGTAAGGTGACAAAATGTGAAAGAGTTCAAGGGGTTTGAATACTTTTGCAAGCCACTGTAATGTCCATGAGTCGTGGTCTAGGTTGCCATGAATTGTGGCGGCTGTCTCCTGTGCCAAGCCTGCAGCAGTTGGTACTCTACTTATGTAGCTTGCTACCATGTGCCTACTGTTGATGTTTCTTTTCATTGTTTTTTCTTTTCTTTTATTTTACGCATACTCTCTCCTTTTTGGGTTTTTACCTACGGCTAGAGCCTTCCTTAAACAGTACCTCCGAGCATGTGAAGGCGGTGGGCCCATTACCAGGTCTCTTAGTCTTAATGCCAGATAGCATTACAATTTGTATGCATACTACTGCTATTACTCGTATTGTTTGTTGAAACGCTCATTGTTTGCACCTTTGTACGCACTTGTTACTATTATTTAGTCACTGTAATTTTCTTTATTGCTCTTTCTTAAAATAACAATAAAAATTATTGAAACAAAAATGTACGAGTCACATGAAGACATGGACAGAGGTGAAGTACCATTTTTCTTGTTCTGTACATACAGACACTGCACAGAGCTGCTGCACATGCTCCTGTCCACTGCAGCAGCTTCAGGTTCTTTCAGGTGTTAGGTCCCGACAGATAAAATACTGATCACCTATTCTGTGGATTGGTCATAAGTATTAAAACTCAATTTAGGGCTAGAAACCCCTTTAATGGCTTACATTTGTTGTCAGGAGCTGTAGTGCTCTGAATGCCATACTTTTTAAGAGTGGCTGTTCTGGGTGTTACAGCATTGTCCTTTTTAAGTGAGTAGGACAACTATGTGATACACAGAACAACTGCTTCAAAAAGCAAGGTTTCCTGAGCAGTGCAGCTTCAGTCAATCTATGCAAGTGATGCACGAGAGAGAGCTTGCATAGGGTGACTGAAGCTGCACTGCTCAGGAAACTATGCTTTTTGAAGGGGTGGTTTTGGGAAGCTGTGGGAGGGCAAGAATGTCTGTTGTACCAATTTTGGGTTATATGTGGCTTTTTGATCACTTTTTATATATTATTTTTGGAGGCAGTGCAATTTTTTTTTTTACTGGTTTTCATTTTTTTTTTTTTTTTACCAAATTCACTGTACTTGATAGAAAACCCTCTATTTTTATACTATGGGTTGTTATGGACAAATACCAAATATGGATATCTATTATTATTATTATTATTATTATTATTATTATTATTACTACTATTATGTTTCTGTAAAAAATATATGGGGAAAATGGTTATTTATTTTGGATTTTTTTTTTTATTTCATACTTTACAACATGGGGGAAAAACAATAGCATTTGTTTAAAACGGATCTCAAAGTTTCATCCTGAAGTAGCATGGAAATATATTTAGAAATTATATAATGGATCCTACTAAATTCCCTGCTAAATGTGGTAACAAAAATTGGACACCTTACAGTATATCACTCTTGGGACATCTCTTACTAAGCTGGAATGGGTTCTATTGTCATTTATCTGTTTTGCTCTATTAAGAATCCAACTTGGTAATCCCTGTCTACCTACCACTCATCTCTCTAGAAGAAGCAATTTTAGATGTTTAGCCTTTAACATCTCCCCTAAAGGGATACCTTTATTTGTATGAGAAGGATAACAAGATCTGCCATGTAAGATGGTGTTACCGGCAGTGGACTAGTGATAAGTCACTGTCTGAACACTACCTGAATTAAGATCATCTGTAATTACAAAATCTAAAATCATAGCTTGAACTTGATTCCAATTGTAAGCAAAATAAAGCCCAAAGGGGTTATTGTTCACATAATTATGTCACAACCATAACAGACTATAGATGTATCACAGGGACTGGATTCAGTAAACAAAACTGTTCTTACCACCAAAGTGACAAAATGGTTAGCAAGTGATGGGGAAAATTTATCCCCCATCGCTGCTCCAGATGATTGGAAGAAAAGGCGCTTACTGAATACAAAATTATTAGAGCTTAACAAATAATCAACAGCTTGCAAAAACTTCCTTAACTTTTCAGGTTTCACTGATGTGATAGGATGTCATGGGGCTGGAACTATTATTATTATTATTGTTATTTATTTTTAGAGCACCATTTTCATTTTAGTGCACCAATTGCATTGTGCTGTACGTTTGAGGGTTTACATACAATATACAAAATACACAGTACAATACTAACAGTGACCAACTGGTACAGTGGGATCAAGGGCCCTGCCCGCAAGGGCTTACAATCTATGAGGGAAGTGGTATAGAGACAGTATAGGGAAGAGGATAGAAACAGTTGTGATGGTGTCGTGGCAGTAGAACTAGTTAAAGAGACATCCTCATAATGACAATAATGCAATCATGCAGAGGTGACTACAATCAAGATAGGATGCTTCTAGAGTTGAGCGCACTGGTTTGTAATGAGCCTGGTCCAATATGAAATTTCCAAAAGTTTCGGGTTCACTAATCACTAATATTCTCTGGGGTCTCCTGGAGCCAATGATGTCACTCAGGAGGCAATAAAAGGCTGGAAGACAACTGAAGAGGACCATGAGGGAGGGGTTAACACCCATAGTTTTATTAGATATTGTTCTAATATATACAGTACACTGATGGATTGCAAAACTTTTTGTTTATCAGGAACAGAAATTACATACAGAGCAGTTTCTTTACATCATATATAACATAGCAATGATCTTATTTAATATTTCAATTTAAAAATACCAGTCAGACATGATATTACTAGATGTATTTTAAATCAGGATTTTACAAGAACAAAATTTAAAACTCAGAACATTACTACGGTAGCTGCATGTTTTGGATCTTTTCAAATAGGAGCATTCTTTAGTTTTTGAAGACATGTATGTAGCGACCTTAGTGTAGAGACATTAAAGGGGTTTTCCAGGCAAAAAAATCATTTTTTCAAAAAAAGGTCTGTTAGTGCTATTAATGGGTTAATTATTGCCCGCAAATACCTTTAGCAATGTTTTGAGTGATTTCTGGGTTTCTTTAGGCGCTCTTGGCATCCTCTGCATTTGTTTACATGGTGTAGCTTCCTCCTGTCTTAGCTCATGCAATGCATCATGGTAGTTGTAGGCTGACTCACACTACCTCCCTCTCACTTGCTCCACCTCCCTCTCTCACACCCTTTCCCTGTCTCCCTAGCTATCCCACCCACTACTAGCCCTTCCCAACTACTTAACTCAGCCCACAACCCTACCCCATCATACTTACCTGTCTTCCTGTCCAGACTTCCTTCTGTCGGGATGGCTCCTCCTCTTCTTTGACCCTCTGCCATCACATGCGCAATAGTCCCGGCATTGCGATGTAGCCAACACTCCATATCTACTGAGCAGGTGTGGGAGGATCCTCCGGCCTCCCACGACTGCACAATAGAGATGTAGTTTCGGCAACAGCGCAATGCCTTGACTCCAGCTCGCACGCGCCGGCAGAGGGTCAAAGAAGAGGAGGAGCCATCCCCACAGAAGAAACGGGGAAACGGAACGTAACCAGTTAATCAGAAAATGTGCCTGTGGCGATCACATGACTGCCCCAGGGATATGGGTAAATATACATTTTTGTTAAAGTAAGTAATTTAGAAAGTAGGCAGAGGTAGGGTGTTTAGATTAGTGTAGAATTGCATTTTATAGCAGACAACCCCTTTAATGTAGGCATTATTTTTGCCAATCCTTCTTTACATGTGGTGTTTGAACTCTGGTTTAGTCTCATTTTGTATATTTTTCTTTCTACTGGTAAGCCATGATTTGTGAAATATTTTAATGGAAAGCCATTATTGCACAAAGTGAAAAATAAAAAAATAAACTTAAATTTAAGGATATGCCTGCTAAAAAGAATATACATATATATATATATATATATATATATACAGTACAGACCAAAAGTTTGGACACACCTTCTCATTCCAAGAGTTTTCTGTATTTTCATGACTATAAAAATTGTAGATTCACACTGAAGGCATCAAAACTATGAATTAACACATGTGGAATTATATACTCAACAAAAAAGTGTGAAATAACTGAAAATATGTCTTATATTCTAGGTTCTTCAAAGTAGCCACCTTTTGCTTTGATTACTGCTTTGCACACTCTTGGCATTCTCTTGATGAGCTCCAAGAGGTAGTCACCTGAAATGGTCTTCCAACAGTCTTGAAGGAGTTCCCAGAGATGCTTAGCACTTGTTGGCCCTTTTGCCTTCACTCTGCGGTCCAGCTCACCCCAAACCATCTCGATTGGGTTCAGGTCTGGTGACTGTGGAGGCCAGGTCATCTGGCGTAGCACCCCATCACTCTCCTTCTTGGTCAAATAGCCCTTACACAGTCTGGAGGTGTGTTTGGGGTCATTGTCCTGTTGAAAAATAAATGATGGTCCAACTAAACGCAAACCGGATGGAATAGCATGCCGCTGCAAGATGCTGTGGTAACCATGCTGGTTCAGTATTCCTTCAATTTTGAATAAATCCCCAACAGTGTCACCAGCAAAGCACCCCCACACCATCACACCTCCTCCTCCATGCTTCACGGTGGGAACCAGGCATGTAGAGTCCATTCGTTCACCTTTTCTGCGTCGCACAAAGACACGGTGGTTGGAACCAAAGATCTCAAATGTGGACTCATCAGACCAAAGCACAGATTTCCACAGGTCTAATGTCCATTCCTTGTGTTCTTTAGCCCAAACAAGTCTCTTCTGCTTGTTGCCTGTCCTTAGCAGTGGTTTCCTAGCAGCTATTTTACCATGAAGGCCTGCTGCACACAGTCTCCTCTTAACAGTTGTTGTAGAGATGTGTCTGCTGCTAGAAATCTGTGTGGCATTGAACTGGTCTCTAATCTGAGCTGCTGTTAACCTGCGATTTCTGAGGCTGGTGATTCAGATGAACTTATCCTCCGCAGCAGAGGTGACTCTTGGTCTTCCTTTCCTGGGGCGGTCCTCATGTGAGCCAGTTTCTTTGTAGCACTTGATGGTTTTGGCCACTGCACTTGGGGACACTTTCAAAGTTTTCTCAATTTTTCGGACTGACTGACCTTCATTTCTTAAAGTAATGATGGCCACTCGTTTTTCTTTACTTAGCTGCTTTTTTCTTGCCATAATACAAATTCTAACACTCCATTCAGTAGGACTATCAGCTGTGTATCCACCTGACTTCTGAACAACACAACTGATGGTCCCAACCCCATTTATAAGGCAAGAAATCCCACTTATTAAACCTGACAGGGCACACCTGTGAAGTGAAAACCATTTCAGGTGACTACCTCTTGAAGCTAATCAAGAGAATGCCAAGAGTGTGCAAAGCAGTAATCAAAGCAAAAGGTGGCTACTTTGAAGAACCTAGAATATAAGACATATTTTCAGTTATTTCACACTTTTTTGTTGAGTATATAATTCCACATGTGTTAATTCATAGTTTTGATGCCTTCAGTGTGAATCTACAATTTTTATAGTCATGAAAATACAGAAAACTCTTGGAATGAGAAGGTGTGTCCAAACTTTTGGTCTGTACTGTATATATATATATATATATATATATATATATATATATACAGTCATATGAAAAAGTTTGGGCACCCCTATTAATCTTAATCATTTTTAGTTCTAAATATTTGGGTGTTTGCAACAGCCATTTCAATTTGATATATCTAATAACTGATGGACACAGTAATATTTCAGGATTGAAATGAGGTTTATTGTACTAACAGAAAATGTGCAATATGCATTAAACCAAAATTTGACCGGTGCAAAAATTTGGGTACCCTTATCATTTTATTGATTTGAATACTCCTAACTACTTTTTACTGACTTACTGAAGCACAAAATTGGTTTTGTAACCTCACTGAGCTTTGAACTTCATAGCCAGGTGTATCCAATCATGAGAAAAGATATTTAAGGTAGCCAATTGCAAGTTGTTCTCCTATTTGAATCTCCTCTGAAGAGTGGCATCATGGGCTCCTCAAAACAACTCTCAAATGATCTGAAAACAAAGATTGTTCAACATAGTTGTTCAGGGGAAGGATACAAAAAGTTGCCTCAGAGATTTAACCTGTCAGTTTCCACTGTGAGGAACATAGTAAGGAAATGGAAGACCACAGGGACAGTTCTTGTTAAGCCCAGAAGTGGCAGGTCAAGAAAAATATCAGAAAGGCAGAGAAGAAGAATGGTGAGAACAGTCAAGGACAATCCACAGACCACCTCCAAAGAGCTGCAGCATCATCTTGCTGCAGATGGTGTCACTGTGCATCGGTCAACAATACAGCACACTTTGCACAAGGAGAAGCTGTATGGGAGAGTGATGTGAAAGAAGCCGTTTCTGAAAGCACGCCACAAACAGAGTCGCCTGAGGTATGCAAAAGCACATTTGGACAAGCCAGCTTCATTTTGGAAGAAGGTCCTGTGGACTGATGAAACAAAGATTGAGTTGTTTGGTCATACAAAAAGGCGTTATGCATGGCGTCAAAAAAACACAGCATTCCAAGAAAAACACTTGCTATCCACTGTAAAATTTGGTGGAGGTTCCATCATGCTTTGGGGCTGTGTGGCCAATGCCGGCACCGGGAATCTTGTTAAAGTTGAGGGTCGCATGGATTCAACTCAGTATCAGCAGATTCTTGAGAATAATTTACAAGAATCAGTGACGAATTTGAAGTTACGCCGGAGATGGATATTTCAGCAAGACAATGATCAAAACACAGCTCCAAATCTACTCAGGCATTCATGCAGAGGAACAATTACAATGTTCTGGAATGGCCATCCCAGTCCCCAGACCTGAATATCATTGAACATCTGTGGGATAATTTGAAGCGGGCTGTCCATGCTCGGCGACCATCAAACTTAACTGAACTGGAATTGTTTTGTTAAGAGGAATGGTCAAAAATACCTTCATCCAGGATCCAGGAACTGATTAAAAGCTACAGGAAGCGACTAGAAGCTGTTATTTTTGCAAAAAGAGGATCTACTAAATATTAATGTCACTTTTCTGTTGAGGTGCCCATACTTTTGCACCGGTCAAATTTTGGTTTAATGCATATTGCACATTTTCTGTTAGTACAATAAACCTCATTTCAATCCTGAAATATTACTGTGTCCATCAGTTATTAGATATATCAAATTGAAATGGCTGTTGCAAACACCCAAATATTTAGAACTAAAAATGATTAAGATTAATAGGGGTGCCCAAACTTTTTCATATGACTGTATATATATGTATATTCTTTTTAGCAGGCATATGCTTAAATTTAAGTTTATTTTTATATATACCGTGGGTACGGAAAGTATTCAGACCCCTTTAAATTGCTCACTCTTTGTTTCATTGCAGCCATTTGCTAAAAGCAAAAAAGTTCATTTTATTTCTCATTAAACCCTTAAGGACCCAGCCCAAAAGTGCGTTAAGGACCAGTTTTTCAAAACTGACATGTGTCAATTTATATGGCAATAACTTTGAGACGTCTTAACTTACACAAGTGATTTTGAGACAGTTTTTTCGTGACACATTGTACTTCATGTTAGTGGTAAACACTAATGAATATTTTTGTATTTATTTATGAAAAAATAGGAAATTTGATGGAAATTTGGAAAAAAAATCGCAATTTTCAAAATGTGAAATGCTCTGCTTTTCAGACAGATAGTCATACCACCCAAATACATTAATATATATTATCTACCATATCTCTGCTATATATTGGCATCATCTTTTAATCGTCCTGTAATTTATTTTGGATGTTAGAAGGCTTACAAGTGTAACAGCGATTTTGCAGATTTACAAGAAAATTTCCCAAACTAATTTTTTAGGGACCACTTCAGTTCTGAAGAGGATTATAATGGCCTATATATTAGAAACCCCCATAAATTACCCCATTTTCAAAACTGCACCCCTCAAATAATTCAAAATAACATTTGGGAAGTTTGTTAACCCTTTAAGCATTTCACTGTAATTAAAACAATATGGAGGTGAAATTTAGACATTTAATTTTTTCCCACCAATTCCTTAATTTAGCCCTAAAATTAAAACATTCACAAAGGGTTAAAGGAGAAAATGCATCTCACAGTTTGTTATGCAATTTCTCCCGAGCACGGAAATACCCCACAAGTGGGTGTAAACTGATGTTTGGGCGAATGGCAGCGCACGGAAGGGAAGGAGTGACACTGGCTCATTTGCAAAGCCACTAGAGTACCAATACAAAGGAAAACCCCAAAAAAGTGACCCCATTTTGGAAACTACACCCCTCACAGAATTCATCAAGGGGTATAGTGAGCATTTTGACCTTACAGTCATTTCACAGATTTTGCTAACGCTGGGATGTATAAATTAAACATTACTAAAATGTCACTTTATCCCCAAAGTTTTCATTTTCACAAGGGGGTAAAGGAGAAAAAGGACCCCTTAGTTTGTTAAACAATTTCTCCTGAACACGGCAATACCCCATATGTGGTCGTAATCTGCTGTATGGGTACATGGCAGGGCTCAGAATGGAAAGAGCGATATTTGGCTTTTGGAGGGCAGATTTTGCTGGAATAGTTTTCAGGTACCATGTCGCATTTGCAGAGCCCCCAATGTACCAATACAGTGGAAGCCCCCTAAAAGTGACCCAATTTTGAAAACTACACCCCTCACAGAACATATCAAGGGGTATAGTGAGCATTTTGACCCTACAGCTGTTTCACAGATTTTATTTACATTGGGACATTAAAATGAAAAATTACTTTTTTTCCAATAAACCGTCAATTTAGCCACAAATTTTTCATTTTCACAATAGTACAAAGGAGAAAAAGCTCCCCAAAGTTTGTTACACAATTTCTCCTGAACACAGAAATGCCACATATGTGGTTGTAATCTGCTGCATGGGTACATGGCAGGGCTCAAAATGGAAAGAGTGCTATTTAGCTTTTGGAGGGCAGATTTTGCTGGAATAGTTTTCGGGTGCCATGTCGCATTTGCAGAACCCCTAAAGTACCAATACAATACAAACCCCCAAAAAGTGACCCCATTTTGAAAACTACACCCCTCATAGAATTTATCTAGGGGTATAGTGAGCATTTTGACCTCACAGCTGTTTCACAGATTTTATTAACATTGGGACATTAAAATGAAAAATTACTTTTTTTCCAATAAACTGTCCATTTAGCGACATATTTTTAATTTTTGCAAGTGGTTAAAGAAGAAAAAACACCCCACAGTTTGTTACACAATTTCTTCTGAACACAGAAATGCCCCATATGTGGTCATAAACTGCTGTAGGGGTACATGGTGGGGCTCAGAATGGAAAGAGAGCTATTTGGCTTTTGGAGGGCAGATGTGGCTGGAATAGTTTTTGAGTGCCATGTCGCATTTGCAGAGCCCCTAAAGTACCAATAAAATGGAAACCTCTCAAAAGTGACCCCATTTTAGAAACTACACCCCTCAAGGAATGTATCAAGGGGTATTATCATTTTGAGCCTAAAAATGCTTCTCAAAAATTAATGTACAAAGTGAAAATTAAAGTTTTTAAAGAAATATCCAATTTCAGTGCCTAATATGTTGCGGCCACTTTGTAGCATCAGAGACATGCACTCCTAAAACTATTAAGTGGGCTATCCCGGGGACAAAAAAATTAAATATGTAGGTATAAACTGCTGCCTGGGCACACAGCAGGGCTCAGAAGGGAAGGAGCACTGTGTTTTTTTAGCTTTTGGAGTACTTTCTGGTCGCCATGTTATTTTTGCAGAGCCCTGGAGGTGCCAGTAAATTGGAATTCCCCAAGAAGTGACCCCCATTTTGTAGGGGCAATTTTAGGGTCTCTGCAAATGTGACATGGCGTGCAAAAAAACAACAATCTAAATATGCGCTCCAAAAGCACATAGCGCTCCTTCACATTTGCGCCCTGCTGTGTGCCCAAATGATAGTTTATGCCCACATGTATGACACTGGTGTACCCAGGATAACGTACTTAACAATGCCATATGTGGGTATAAACTGCTGTTTGGGCACAGCCGGGCACAGAAGGGAAGGAGCGCTATTTTGGTTTTTGGAGCAGTTTGCTTTTTGGACACCATGCCACTTTTGCAGAGCCCTTGAATTGCCAGTAAAGTGGAATCTGCAGACATGTCACCCCATTTTGGAAACTATATCCTTCAAGGGATTTAATCAAGTGGTGTAGCGAGCATTATTAACCCTTAAGTGTTGCATTCTTTTAATTTCCAGAAATGAATGCACAGCTGATAATGAAAAGTTAAAAATGAAATTTTTCTATAGATACGCCATTTCAGTGCCCAATATGTTGTGCCCAGTTTATGTCTGCACAGACACACACTCCAAAAACTGGTGAGCGGGGATCCCGGGCACAACAGCTTTTGGAGCGTTCATCTCTGATACAAGCCGGGCACAACATATTAAGCACTGAAATGGCGTATTCCTGGAAAAATTGTCATTTTCTCATTTCACCATCAGCTGCGTATTCATTTATGGATAACAACACTTGGGGGTTAAAAATGCTCACTGTACCCCAGGATAAATTCCTTCAGGGGTGTAGTTTCCAAAATGGGGTCACATGTCAGGGGATTCCACTGTACTGGCATTTCAGCTCTGCAAAAGTGCAATGGCGTCCAAAAACCAAACCGTCCAAGTCTGTGCTCCAAAAACCAAATAGCGCTTCTTCCCTTCTGTGCTCGACTGTGCCCAAACAGCAGTTTATACCCACATATGACATTAAGTACGTTATTCTGGGTACGACAAGTGTAATACATGTGGGTATAAACTGCAGTTTGGGCACACAGTAGGGCGCAGAAGGGAAGGAGGCACTACGTGGCTTTTGGAGTGCAGATTCAGATGTTTGGGATCTGGATGCCATGTCATGTTTGCAGAGCCTCTAAAGTACCAGTAAAGTGGAATCCCCTAGGGAATGACCCCATTTTGAAAAGTGCACCCCTCAAAGAATTTATCAAGGGGTGTAGCGAGCATTAGTATCCCAGACGTGACTGCACAGCGGATGGGGAAAAGTGAATGAATATGTAAGCTGTGCGTAGTACATTGGGTATACTAAATTCCCTACTATATCCCCAGTAGTTCCTATTATTGGGGAGGTCACTCTGGGGGTCACTTCTGGTTTATTATCCCTCATAAGATCTAAATCTGGTTTGTACCCTAATATACGCTCGTACAGCTTATACATTCCCTTCCTGCCGCAGCCAGTTATGTTCTAATGATTTGGCGATTTTTGTAATTTTTGTCTTCACATTGTACGAGCTATATTTTCTTTATTTATGATGTAGCCATATGAGGGCTTGTTGTTTTCAGTATGAGATGTATTTTTAATGACATTATTTTTAGGTGCCTACAACTTATTAAATAAATTTTATTAACTCTTTCTTGGTGGATTAAAAAACAACCCCATCAATTCTGGCACTGCGTTTTACCTTTAAAATTTTTCGCCATGCAGCATAGAGCGTAAGTAACATGTTACCTTTATTCTACGGGTCGGTACGATTACGGCGATACCTCATTTATACTGTTTTTTTATGCAATACCAATTTTGCAGAACAAAAACCCATTTGGGGACATAAATCTATTTTTTTTGCATCGCCATCTTCTAAGATGCGTAGCATTTTTATTTTTCAGTTTAGAGAGTTGGTTTAGGGCTTATTTTTTGCGGGACAACCTGTGCTTTTTATTGGTACTGTTTTGGGGTACATGTGACTTTTTGATCACTTTTTATGGCATATTTTGTAAGGTGAGATGGCGAAAAATCATTACTTTTGGCGGGTTTTTTCCGTTTTTTTTTCCCCCGACGTTCACCGTGTACATTAAATATGGTTTCAGTTTTATTGTACAGGTTGTTACGGATGTGGTAATACCAAATATGTATTGTTTTTATTAATTTTTAGGTTTATTTTTTATATAATTCATTTTATATAGGAAAAGGGAATTTTTGAGGCTTTATTCTTTTATTAATTTTTTTCACATACTTTTTTTTTTTTTTTTTCCCCTTTTTTTTACTTTTTCATGTGTCCCATTAGGACACCTGAGCCAGAGATGCTTTGATCTCTGGCTCAGTACTATAGACTGCAAGACACGAGCATGCAAGTGTCTTGCAGCCTATACAGGAAGTCAGCGCTATGGAAACACAGCGCTGACTTCCGCAGGTCTCGGCAGGATCAACCAGGTAGTGGGGTCTCCAGGCAGCCTGGGGTCACTTGGCAGACCCCGGGCTGCAGATCATACATATCGGCACCCCCCGATCTCGCCGCGGGGGGGTGCCCGGGGGGGCGGCAAGATGGCGGAACCCCTTGGATGCCGCGGTCATGTTTGACCGCGGCATCCAAGGGGTTAAAACCTCCGATCGGAACTCAGTTCCGACCGGGGGTTATGGAGTAGGGTGTTAGCTGTCAGTTATAGCTAACACCCGGTTCCGATGCCGCCCGCTCAGATAGTGAGCGGGCGGCCGGCCTCGGTCGTAGTATTACGCCCTAGTGCGCGAAGTACCTAGCGCCCAGGACGTAATAGTACGTCCAAGGTCATTAAGGGGTTAATGTACACTCAGCATCCCATCTTGACAGAAAAAAAAAACAGAAATGTAGATATTTTTGCAAATTTATTAAAAAAGAAAAACTGAAATATCACATGGTCATAAGTATTCAGACCCTTTGCTCAGTATTGAGTAGAAGCACCCTTTGGAGCTAGTACAGCCATGAGTCTTCTTGGGAATAATGCAACAAGTTTTTCACATCTGGATTTGGGGATCCTCTGCCATTCTTCCTTGCAGATCCTCTCCAGTTCCGTCAGGTTGGATGGTGAACGCTGGTGGACAGCCATTTTCAGGTCTCTACAGATATGCTCAATTGGGTTGAGTTCAGGGCTCTGGCTGGGCCATTCAAGAATGGTAACAGAGTTGTTCCGAAGCCACTCCTTTGTTATTTTAGCTGCGTGCTTAGGGTCATTGTCTTGTTGGAAGGTGAACCTTCGGCCCAGTCTGAGGTCCAGAGCACTCTGGAAGAGGTTTTCTTCCAGGATATCTCTGTATGTGGCCGCATTCATCTTTCTCATCAGATCAGAGAATCTTATTTCTCATAGTCTGGGAGTCCTTCATGTGTTTTTTTGGCAAACTCTCTGCAGGCTTTCATATGTCTTGCACTGAGGAGAGGCTTCCTTCAGTCCACTCTGCCATAAAGCCCCGACTGGTGGAGGGATGCAGTGATAGTTGACTTTGTGGAACTTTCTCCCATCTCCCTACTGCATCTCTGGAGCTCAGCCACAGTGATCTTTGGGTTCTTCTTTACCTCTTTCACCAAGGCTCTTCTCCCACGATTGCTCAGTTTGGCTGGACAGCCAGGTCTAGGAAGAGTTCTGGTCATCCCAAACTTCTCACATTTAAGGATTATGGAGGCCACTGTGCTCTTAGGAACCTTAAGTACTACAGAATTTCTTTTGTAACCTTGGCCAGATCTGTGCCTTGCCAGAATTCTGTCTCTGAGCTCCTTGGGCAGTTCCTTTGACCTCATGATTCTCATTTGCTCTGACATGCACTATGAGCTGAGAGGTCTTATATAGACAGGTGTGTGCCTTTCCTAATCAAGTCTAATCAGTTTAATTAAACACAGCTGGACTCCAATGAAGGAGTAGAACCATCTCAAGGAGGATCAGAAGGAAATGGACAGCATGTGAGTTAAATATGAGTGTCACATCAAAGGGTCTGAATACTTATGACCATGTGATATTTCAGTTTTTCTTTTTTAAGAAATTAGCAAAAATATCTACATTTCTGTTTTTTTTTCTGTCAAGATGGGGTGCTGAGTGTACATTAATGAGAAATAAAATGAACTTTTTTGCTTTTAGCAAATGGCTACAATGAAACAAAGAGTGAAAAATTTAAAGGGGTCTGAATACTTTCCGTACCCACTGTATATATATATATATATATATATATATATATATATATATATATAAACAAAAAAGTGTAGCAGCACTCTGACACAGCACAAGGGTATATAGAGAACAGAGATAGCACTACTGCTATTATTGGCACCTACAAATTAATATGGTGTATAAACTAAAAATTTTTTGTTTTTATACATTTTACCACAGTAGCTTGCACCTGTTCACATTGGGATGTGCTGTCTGAATCTTTTTTGTGTGTGTACTGTATGGGGGGTGTGGTTCCATCTAATTGGACTTGCACTCCCATTCAATTGCACGGGTTTATATAAGTGGAATAGAGGATATTTTCAGTTCCCCATTTGCCCCTAGGCTATTTTAAGTTGAATATGCTCTGGATCCTATTTGCCCTGTGTTCACATTGTAGACCTGTTCTAGGTCCAAGAGAGGTATGTTATTGCCCTGTGTTCACATTGTAGATTTATTTTGGGTTTAATAGAGGCATTAGTATAGGGTCCCACCTTAATGAAGTCGCCTTGTTGGGGAAGGTGGGCTTCCTACTGTTTGATCAAATATGTATAACTATAACCTCAAAATTTTAGTTTATACACCATATTAATTTGTAGGTGCCAATAATAGCAGTAATGCTATCTCTGTTCCTTATATACCCTTGTGCTGTGTCAGAGTGCTGCTACACTGTTTTGTTTTTATACATTTTACCACAGTAGCTTGCACCTGTTCACATTGGGATGTGCTGTCTGAATCTTTTTTGTGTGTGTACTATATATATATATATATATATATATATATATATATAGTGTGTAAAATCCAGAACCAAGTATTGCATTTGCAAATACAAGTAATTCAAATACTGATAATAAAAATGTATTCAGTTCATTATGTAGATCATTTTGTAGTTTCTCTACTGAAAATGTAATCTGACCAATCTTCAGTAGAAACCATGAGAGAAACAGTTAGCTCCCACGATGTATTTAACTTTCAAGCTGTTGTTTTTTGTTTTTTTGCATTAATGATTTTTATTGTTTTTTTCAATAAAACAGTGCCAAATGAACCATTGGGAGAAGGGGGTAACAAACAACATAGGGGTGGAAAAGGTATGACACGGTGAAGTTCAGCCAGGTAGGTAGACCTTCACAGGAATGCAACCAAGTGGCTCCGAGAGGTTAAGCAGAGGTATAGTGGGGGATTTCATTCATCATTGAAAGGAAGTATGTACAAATCAGGTGTCAGGAAGAAAGGATAGAAAGACAAAAAGAAGAAGAAGAAAAAAAAGGGGGGGGGGGGTGTCAAGGGAGGAGCCCCAGAACCGTCTGAGCCTGGAGCAGCCCCAGAATACAGGGGCAGAGTCCCCTCTTACAGCCTGCACTGCCAACAGAGTGGGGATGTGTCAGGAAAGACTTTATTTAGGACGTGAGTTAATAGTTTCCTGATAGGAATTACTAATGGAGGTTTTATGAGTTAATAGGAAAGGGAATGTTTTGTGTACATTCATCCTAATCTTAAGCAGGAGTGGCTCTAGGTACAGGGAACAGAGTAATGGAGAGAGGGGGCAACCCTGATGGGTGCCAATGAGGATGGCAAAGGAGGGGGAGTAGACACCATTCATGAAAATCTGTGCTGAAGGTGAGGAAAACAATGCCTGGGTCCACTTTTTCAGCAACACCACCAAAAAAGAGGCTGTAGAGTTAGCCCAATGGATAATGTTAAGTGGTGTTGTCTCTTGCTTCTTGCATGGGGATGAAGCCCGTCAGAGTGAGATGGATCAGAGTTTCCTTTGCCTTAAAGAGGTATAGGTCCTGGAGCTTGTCCCGAAGTAAGATCAGTAATGCTCTGGCTGTGTTTATGTCTGTCTTTCATCTCTCTATGTGTATATTCCTATCTACATTTTGACAAGTATGAGGGTTTTTTTGGGGGGTTTTTTTTTACCACCGTATCACCGTATACATCTGCCTCTTTGCCAGTTAGAGCAAGTTATGGCACCAACACTTTGGTATTTCAAATAAACTAATAACCTAACAGGACGAACCTCTTAATCACTTCTTTATATCCATTGTACATGCATGGTAGATGTCAGGTCTTTAAACATGGTGCCCACTCAGGAACTGAGAAAACTTCCATCACATATAATTAACCTCTCAGATGTCATAATCGAGTGTAACCACAACATCTGAGAGGTTATTTTGGGTTAATTAGCCATTTTTAGCTATTCATACATTTTCCAAGATTACATTAATAAAAAGTACAAGTTGTCCTGCACAAAAGAGCTCTTAGACAGCTCTATAAATTAAAAAAAAGTACTGAGATTCTGAACATGGTGATGTATAAAGATTTTTTTACCACATAGCGAACAGCATAAAAACAAAACCCAATAGATTGAGAAATTTCCTCCCTCCTGTTATGGTTAGATGCTAGTCCACAATAAAAGCAAAAGCAAGCAATCAGCTGATAACTGTGAGCAGTAGAGACAGTTATCTACAACCAGCACACTTCTGCGAGCCAAGACAGACCCCCAGATGCCTTCACTAGAGTTCTGCGCAAGGGAAGATGGACTTTGCTGGATCTGGGGATCTGAATTATCACCAAACAGATAAATGTACTACCAGTAAATTGCACTGCTGCAGAAACAAACACAAGGACCCCTAAAACTTACAAAGTGGCGAGGACAGAAGAGAAGTCGTACAGCAAGGTCAAAACCAGGAGAGACGAATAAGCAGAGTGGGAGACAAAAGCAAAATCTGAGAAACTAGCCAAAAGGTCAAAAATCCAGCCAGGAATGTCACAACAGAATCAATAAGCGAAAGAGGAATCCAGAGAGCAAGCCAAAGGTCAGTAATCAAACAGGTATTCACAGACAAGATGAGAGCCAAACTAGGAAGCAAACGGTTTAGTTGGCACCTGCATGAATAAAGGAGTGGTTTATAAAGGCCTATTTACAGTGGGGAAAAAAATATTTAGTCAGCCACCAATTGTGCAAGTTCTCCCACTTAAAAAGATGAGAGAGGCCTGTAATTGACATCATAGGTAGACCTCAAATATGAGAGACAAAATGAGAAAACATATCCAGAAAATCACATTGTCTGATTTTTTTAAAGAATTTATTTGCAAATTATGGTGGAAAATAAGTATTTGGTCACCTACAAACAAGCAAGATTTCTGGCTCTCACAGACCTGTAACTTCTTCTTTAAGAGGCTCCTCTGTCCTCCACTCATTACCTGTAGTAATGGCACCTGTTTGACATTGTTAACAGTATAAAAGACACCTGTCCACAACCTCAAACAGTCACACTCCAAACTCCACTATGGTGAAGACCTATGGCAGGACACCAGAAACAAAATTGTAGACCTGCACCAGGCTGGGAAGACTGAATCTGCAATAGGCAAGAAGCTTGGTGTGAAGAAATCAACTGTGGGAGCAATAATTAGAAAATGGAAGACATACAAGACCACTGATAATCTCCCTCGATCAGGGGCTCCACGCAAGATCTCACCCATTGGGGTCAAAATGATCACAAGAACGGTGAGCAAAAATCCCAGAACCACACGGGGGAACCTAGTGAATGACCTGCATAAAGCTGAGACTATCGTAACAAAGGCTACCGTCAGTAACACACTACGCCGCCAGGGACTCAGATCCTACAGTGCCTGACGTGTCCCCCTGGTTAAGCCAGTACATATATTCGGGCCCATCTGAAGTTTGCTAGAGAGCATTTGGATGTTCCAGAAGAATATTGGGAGAATGTCATATGGTCAGATGAAACCAAAGTAGACCTGTTTGGTAGAAACACAACTCGTCGTGTTTGGAGGAGAGTGAATGCTGAGTTGCATCCAAAGAACACCATACCTACTGTGAAGCATGGGGGTGGCAACATCATGCTTTGGGGCTGCTTCTGTACAAAGGGACCAGGACGACTGATCCGTGTACATGAAAGAATGAATGGGGCCATATCTTGTGAGATTTTGAGTGCAAACCTCCTTCCATCAGCAAGGGCATTGAAGATGAAACGTGGCTGGGTCTTTCAGCATGACAACGATCCCAAGCACACCGCCAGGACAACGAAGGAGTGGCTTCGTAAGAAGCATTTCAAGGTCCTGGAGTGGCCTAGCCAGTCTCCAGATCTCAACCCCATAGAAAACTTTTGGAGGGAGTTGAAAGTCCGTGTTGCCCAGCGACAGCCCCAAAACATCACTGCTGTAGAGGAGATCTGCATGGAGGAATGGGCCAACATACCAGTAACAGTGTGTGCCAACCTTGTGAAGAATTACAGAAAACGTTTGACCTCTGTCATTGCCAACAAAGGATATATAACAAAGTATTGAGATGAACTTTTGTTATTGACCAAATACTTATTTTCCACCATAATTTGCAAATAAATTCTTTAAAAATCAGACAATGTGATTTTCTGGATTTGTTTTCTCATTTAGTCTCTCATAGTTGAGGTCTACCTATGACGTCAATTACAGGCTTCTCATCTTTTTAAGTGGGAGAACTTGCACAATTGGTGGCTGACTAAATACTTTTTTTTTCCCCACTGTAGCTGCTGATAGGTCAAGGCATGGAAGTATACAAGTGAAAAGCTTCCGTAAGTTGTCATGGCAACCTTAAAAAAGTAAGCAGCAGCTGAAGAGAACTCCTGACACCTCCATTACTTCCCATTTTTTTCCAGCTTCTAAATACATCCTATTGAATATTAATTGGTGCCATTAGGAAGTACTATTTGTCCTGCAAAAACAAGCCCTCATACAGCATACAAAATATATATATATATATATATATATATATATATATATATATATATAATGGCTATTGGAAAGCAGGGAGTAAACAAACAAAATGCAAACACAAAAAATGGCTCCAACATAAAGGAGTTAAAGGAGGGTACAGCAAGGTGAGTAAACTTGGTTATTTTTACTCACGTCCCCTGGACCTCCAGTTACTATACTTTAGGGTCTGAGGAGACCTCAGGTCAAGTGTTCAGGTCAAGCCTGAAACTTTTGCAAAATTTGGGTCAAATCCAGTTCAATCTTAGTTTGTTAATCCCTAAAACTGGAATGTTGTTCATGCTGCTTTAAAACTTCTGTGAAATTATAACAATTCTAAACTCTCATTCCACTATGGTCTCTGGAATTATGATTTATCATTCAGCATCAGCCAATGGGGTAAACTGTGGTATACATTTTCAAGCTGTTGGTCTAAGTTTTCACTAAGGGTAGGTTCACACTACCTTTGGATGTCCGTTATGATAGTGTCCATAAAAAAAAAAACGGACACCTATCAAAACAGACATTAACAGACATTAACTGGTGTTAATTTGTCCATTTTTTTAACTGATCCATTTAATGGATCAGTTAAAAAAAACAGACACATTGGCATTAGTTAGTGTCCGTTTTTATACTGTTTGTTTTTTTGCTTTTTTTTTTTTTTTCTGCTTTCTAAGCATGCGCAGAAAAAAAGGGACAGTAATAACGGACAGTATAATGGATGCCCGTCAGTTACTGTCCGTTACCCATAGACTTCAATGTTAAAAAATAATGGATGCTCGACGTCCGTCACGAATGCATGCAGGATTTTTTGTCTGTGAAAAATAACGGACATGTGACGGATGTGGTGTAAACGGACAGTAACGGTCACTAACGGACACCAGATAAAATCCCTTTGAAATCAATGGAATTTTTAAAGGATTTCTGACGGTTCTGCTAGTGTGTGTTGCTAAAATCTTGTAACGGACAATAACAACAGACACTACTGACAGTCACCAGCGGGATAGTGAGAACGAACCCTAACAAAGTGCAAGGAACTGCTGACTATAAAATACTGGTCTTCTTATGGCCCTCTCCACTCTGCACACTGCAACAATTTTGCACTGATTTATATAATGCAGTTGTGTTATATGTCACATGATTGAAGAAATAGTTCAGTTTGTTTTGTTTTTTTCCCATAATACAATATGGAACCATTCTTCTGTATTATATATTACAGAAAAAACCAAACCCAACAAACTAGTTCACTACCTAATTGTATACATCATTATAATGTGTTTATTTACGCAAATATCTTAGATATTTTGTGCTGACAAATGTTAATGCTACTAAGAGAAGTTTCCAGTGGCATCTCTAAGATCCATATTAATATGTTTACCACGAGTTTGTAATTAAACTAGAACTCCTCAGTATAAGCAGTGTATCTGCTTTCAAATCTATTTTTCTATTTTACTTGTTCCTCTTTCTAAATCAATACCCTTCTCACCTTTGTCAGCATTTCTTACCTCTACTTAGTATCCCTTTCCTGTGACATAATCAATATGCATAGTGCTGAGCAATGAGTTATGAATAGTACAAAAAGGAGATGAAATTAATTGATTTGTATTAAATATTCAAAGTGGAAATAGTGACTAAAACAAATATAGTTCATAACAGAGCAACTTTTGACCTCAGGGGTTTTACAAAACATGACATTATGAAGACTACCACAGCAAGCTAATTTAATTTAAGATCAACTAGTGCAGTTTGAAGTCATATTACAACAGTAATATTATTTGGCCTATATTCTATCTTTAATGACTGGATTTAGCTTTCCTTCTGCTTAGCTGAATAACCATTACACTGATTGCACCTCTTGCATTCCATCACTTAATCCATATTCTGTCCTTGTTAATTCAGCAACCTTTAAACATTTGTGCCTCTATGATAAAGTTTTAATGTTAGTCAGCAGTTACTTGCCTTCTTCTCTTTAAAGAAAACTATAGACAAAATAAATAATAGTGGGTATGGCTTTTTAGGCAGCTTCTTTTGCTTTAATTGCTTAGAAAATTTTCATGGGATGTTTTATAAAATAGAACATTTTATTTGCAAGTCACATTATACCAGTCTCATATATCATGTGTTTTTACACTGTAAAATAAAAATGTAATTTTTTTGTAGTCCAAATAGAAATGGTGCATTTACAAACACACCTAGAAAGATGCACAGCTGTAATATGGCTCCATTTGGACAGAGCAATTTACCACGTAGTGACCATCACATTCACTACTTTGAGTGACCCTGTTAAATTGTTGAATCAGGAAGCTCAGGTTAGTAGGAATCAGCTGAAACAGTCAAAGGCCTGGAAATTAGGATAGAGCAGTCCATTAATTGGCAGAATCTCAGCAAACTATGGACTTAATAAGACTGTAAATGGGCAGATACTGTTTATTAAATAAATCCTATGTAAATACAATACTAGATAATTCAATTTTGTCATTTACAAATACAACAACATATTGTTTTTTGCCACTTTCACACACGTGTTTTGTTCAGTATCTTACAACAGTATATACAATGTTTTTTCCGTATTATCATATTACAGTTTCATACAACCTCCAAGTTGTACAGTATCATAATACCTATGATTTTTTAAAAATTTTTCTTTTTTTTTTTTTTTTTTAACTCAGACTTCTTTTTAGGACTTGAAAACTGCTAGAAATGCTTGAAAATCTGTTTGCACTGAAGCTGTCCATATGACAGATCATAAAATGTACCACAAATGCTTACATTTTTGAAAATCGCAGCATGTCAATTATACCTGCGGAAACAGTAGTGTTTTCCGTATAGGTATAATAGGGGCAGAAAGTCCGCAGAGGAAAACTCAGCTGACTTTTTGTGAAAAATATTGCGGAAAAAAAACTGTGATGTGTTTCCGCCACATTTTTTCCGCAGCACTTTTTTTGCTACACTTCACTACGTGAGGCCTTAGCCTAATAGTTGTAACACATTTAACAGTACAAATTTAACAGGGTAAATAAATCCCAATAGCAGCTTATTTCTGTGATTCACTGCTTTACATCATGTGGTCCAAGGTTACTCTAGTTAATTGGCCTACTTTGAAAATCACTGATTGTAGACTTCGGGCAGATCTGGAGGGAGCAGGAGGGTGTTGTTAGGTGGCAGGGGGCAAGAGAGCAGAAGATTGTTGTTGTTTGGCTCCTACTATTCAAATGCATTCAGGAACTGGACAGCAATTCAAATGAATAGCCAGCCTTGCGACATAGGATAACTGCTGATAGTCCTAGAAAAATCAGTCTGTGATTGTTAACTGTGCTACATCTGTATGTCCCCAAACATATATTTTCTTAGTTGCTTGTGTAAAGGAATATGTCATGAGAAAAAATATTTGCATTTGCAAGATACTGTTAACAGAATATTGTAGGAAAGGTATGTAAGAACTAGGATTTTCACATGTCTTGCATGGCTGTGCAGTATACAGTGTTTAGAGTATGTACAAGTGAAAGGCACAGAACTGTATGCTATTATTAGGTGTATAGTTACACTATTGAAATAATAGTAATAACAAATATGCCTTTTGAAGAGATGACAAGCTTTTTCTTAATGCCATTTGCAAATTTTACCTCTCATCCCTCCCTTACAGATATCTAAAACCAAAGAGTAAAACTTTGCATTCTGCTTTCCAACTTTTTTTTTTTCTAGGAACACTTTTACAGGGTTTGGTTTATTGGGGTGTGACCAAACTAGACCACAATATTTAGACCCCTGACCTTACCTTTGACCAGACCTGCTACATTTGGTTTACTTGGAGGATTCACACACACTGGCATGGACAGCACTCCAGAAAGCCAATAAAAAAATCTCAGACCCATCATAAAAAAATGGAATAAATAGATGATACAGACCTAGTCAGGGCCTCAAGCTTAAATGACTTCTGAAGATAAATATGCAGGATCTGTAGTATTCATACAGTGGGGAAAAAGTACTTTGTCAGCCACCAATTGTGCAAGTTCTCCCACTTAAAAAGATGAGAGAGGCCTGTAATTGACATCATAGGTAGACCTCAAATATGAGAGACAAAATGAGAAAACATACTGTATCTAGAAAATCACATTGATTTTTTAAGAAATTATTTGCAAATTATGGTGGAAAATAAGTATTTGGTCACCTACAAACAAGCAAGATTTCTAGCTCTCACAGACCTGTAACTTCTTTAAGAGGCTCCTCTGTCCTCCACTCATTACCTGTAGTAATGGCACCTGTTTGAAATTGTTATCAGTATAAAAGACACTTGTCCACAACCTCAAACAGTCACACTCCAAACTCCACTATGGTGAAGACCAAAGAGCTGTGGAAGGACACCAGAAACAAAATTGTAGACCTGCACCAGGCTGGGAAGACTGAATCTGCAATAGGCAAGCAGCTTGGTGTGAAGAAATCAAATGTGGGAGCAATAATTAGAAAATGGAAGACATACAAGATCACTGATAATCTCCCTCGATCAGGGGCTCCACGCAAGATCTCACCCCGTGGGGTCAAAATGATCACAAGAACGGTGAGCAAAAATCCCAGAACCACACGGGGGGGGTTCTAGTGAATGACCTGCAGAAAGCTGGGACTAACGTAACAAAGGCTACCGTCAGTAACACACTATGCCACCAGGGACTCAGATCCTGCAGTGCCAGACGTGTCCCCCTGCATTTGCCAGTACATATCCGGGCCCATCTGAAGTTTGCTAGAGAGCATTTCGATGTTCCAGAAGAGAATTGGGAGAATGTCATATGGTCAGATGAAACCAAAGTAGAACTGTTTGGAAACACAACTCGTTGTGTTTGGAGGAGAGTTATTGCTGAAGATGTGTGAAGATTTATAGAAAATGTTTGACCTCTGTCATTGCCAACAAAGGCTATATAACAAAGTATTGAGATGAACTTTTGTTATTGACCAAATACTTATTTTCTACCATAATTTGCAAATAAATTCTTTAAAAATCAGACAATGTGATTTTCTGGATTTGTTTTCTCATTTTGTCTCTCATAGTTGAGGTCTACCTATGATGGCCTCTTTCATCTTTTTAAGAGGGAGAACTTGCACGCTTGCCATTGTGGATGATCCCTCGTTCCCAGAGTCCCTTTTCCCTTGTCCTAACAGGTGCAGCAGCCATTTTATTAAAAAATGAGATTCGATGCATTTCACATCGCTCTTACTGCAGGGACAGACGTCAGCAGGAGCTAGGGAAAGACTTTGAAAACAGATAGAAGTTCAGGGAAAGAGGATGACAAGTGTAGGGGAAGTATAGGGAGGAATTGAAAGAAGAATTTGGGGTGGTTGCAGGGTCATTAACAGCAAGAATTGCAATACACATTGGAGCACTCATTGCCGTTATACTGTTGCTCATTACTCATACCTGTGTCTTCAAGGTGGAACACAACAAGCCTTTTGCAGTGCAGTACAGCGAAAAACTGTGAATTATCATCCACTAATATCTGCAGTTATCTGTTTTAACGTCTTTTTCAAGGCTTTTATTATAAGGGACTTATTCATTGTTCTTTCAAAGAATAACATTATAGGTCATTTGTCCGTACTACTGTGCCAAAGAAAACTGAATTCTTATCCAGTTATCTCTGCAGTCATCTGTTTTTCAAGGCGTTTATTAGTGGGGAAACAAATAAGGGGCATATTCGCGTTCTGTTCCAAGTATAAAATTACAGGCCATTTTGCAAAACAGTACTGCCAAAAAAAAAATCATAATTCTTATCCAATAATCTCTGTCTTTATCGCACTTTTTTTTAAAGGTGTTCATTAGTGGGGAAACAAATAAGGGCCATATACACCATTTTTTTCCCAGTATAAAATACAGGCCATTTCTCAATACAGAGACAACCCTTAGTTGGCATGGCCTGGTAGCAGGCCTTGTATCCTGAACCTGCCTCTGTCCTTTTCTGTTCCCTCAGCTAAAGAAGTACTCTGTGCTGTGGGCTCAGATCCACTATACAGTGAGGAGGAGCTACTTTTTTGTTAAGCCACCAGGGGAGGTGAACATGGCCATATGTTCAATCTGTGGGCAGAAGGTGAAGCGTGGCCAGGGTGCCAATGTTGGCACCACAGCTCTGCGTCAACATATGCAGCATCACCATAAAGTGGCCTTGGAGAGACGTGGCTCCAATGTGGTAGTCCAGCCTGCCGCAGGAACCCCATTTCAGGCAGTCAAGACTCCACCACCTCAGCCGAAGGAAGCTGTGTGTCCTTCCCATCATCTGCTGGTCGTGATGCTCCTCCTCCTCCTCCTCCTCCTAGTCAGTCATTGCATCAGCAATCGATCAGAGAATCTATATCTAAGAGACAACTGTATGCATACACTCGTCCAACGGTACAGAAGCTGAATGTGCTCCTGTCCAAGTTGCTGGTGCTGCAGTCGCTCCCTATCCAATTGGTGGACTGTGCACCTTTCAAAGAACTGATGGCTTGCGCCTAGCCGAGGTGGAGAGTCCCAAGCCGTTATTTCTTTGCCAAAAAGACAGTACCAGTCCTGCACAAATATGTAGAACAGAAGGTGGGCCAGTCCTTGAGCCTGTTGGTGTCTGCCAAAGGGCACGGCAGCGTCGATGATTGGAGCTGTAACTACGGTCAAGGTGGGTTAATGTCTGCCCAGACATACCAGCAACTTGGACAGGTGACGCAGATTCTGCCTCCACGTTCTCATGTCGTTGGTCCTGCAACAGTGTCCGCCTCATCCTCCACTGTGTCCTTAGCATCCACTGCAGGGACAATTCCCAGTGCTCCTCCAGCATACTACATGTGCAGGGCACAGAGGTGTCACGCTGTTCTACACCAATATCGACTCCATCAGCAGCAGCCTGAGCCTAGAGGCGCTGATGAGCAGCTTTCTTCACCCGTATAGTGAAGAAGCTGCTCATCAGCAGCTAGACACAGAGCAGTACTTGAACCAGCAGGTGGTGGCATACTTAGAGTGAACCCTGCCACCCGTCATCAAAGATCCATTGGACTACTGGGCAGTCAAACTGGATTTGTGGCCGCAACTGGCTGAGTTTGCCCTGAAAAAGCTGTCCTACCCGGCCAGTAGTGTGGCATCAGAGCGGGTGTTTAGTGCGGTGGGGGCCATAGTTACCCCAAGGAGAACTCGCCTGTCCACCCAAAATTTGGAGAGACTGACCTTTGTGAAGATGAATCAGGTGTGGATCAGCCAGGATTTCCACCCACCAATGCCTGATGCAGCAGATTAAATGATCCGTGCCACCTCCTCACTCTGCCACTGGGTCACTGTATGGAATCCTAAGGCTGTTGCTACCTCCACATTATATCACCTTACCACTGAGTGGCCTACTGACGCTGCTGCCACCTCCGCACTATGCTCTGTATGGCCTCCTCATGTTGCTGCCACTGGGTCACTGTATGTCCTCTTCATGCCACTGCCACTGGGTGACTGTATGGCCTCCTCACGCTGATGCCACCTCCTCACTCTGCCACTGGATCACTGTATGGCCTCCTAAGGCTGTTGCTACGTCCACATTATATCACCTTGCCACTCTGTGGCCTACTCACTCTGTTGACACCTCTCCACTCAGCCAATGGGTAACTGTATGGCCTCCTCACGCTGCTGCCACCTCCTCACTCTGCCTCTGGGTCACTGTATGGCCTCCTAAGGCTGTTGTTACATCCACATATCACCTTTCCACTCTGTGGCCTACTCACGCGGCTGCCACCTCCGCACTCTGCTCTGTATGTCCTCCTCATGCTGCTGTCACTTATTCACTCTGTGTCCTCCTCATTTTGCTGCCACCGGCTCACTGTATGGCCTCCTCATGCCGCTGCCACTGGGTCACTGTATGTCCTCCTCATGCCGCTGCCACTGGGTCACTGTATGGCCTCCTCATGTTGCTGCCACTGGGTCACTGTTTGGCCTCCTCATGCCGGATGAACTGCAGAGATCTACAGCTGAGGTGGGAGAGTCTGTCCATAGGACAACAATCAGTCGTACACTGCCCAAATCTGGCCTTTATGGAAGAGTGGCAAGAAGAAAGCCATTTCTCAAAGATATCCATAAAAAGTCTCGTTTAAAGTTTGCCACAAGCCACCTGGGAGACACACCAAACATGTGGAAGAAGGTGCTCTGGTCAGATGAAACCAAAATTGAACTTTTTGGCCACAATGCAAAATGATATGCCCACTGTCAAACATGGTGGTGTCAGCATCATGGTTTGGGCCTGCTTTTCTTCAGCAGGGACAGGGAAGATGGTTAAAATTGATGGGAAGATATATGGAGCCAAATACAGGACCATTCTGGAAAAAAACCTGTTGGAGTCTGCAAAAGACCTGAGACTGGGACGGAGATTTATCTTCCAACAAGACAATGATCCTAAACATAAAGCAAAATCTACAATGGAATGGTTCACAAATAAACATATCCAGGTGTTAGAATGGCCAAGTCAAAGTCCAGACTTGAATCCAATCGAGAATCTGTGGAAAGAGCTGAAAACTGCTGTTCACATACACTCTCCATCCAACTTCACTGAGCTCGAGCTGTTTTCCAAGGAAGAATGGGCAAGAATTTCAGTCTCTCGATGTGCAAAACTGATAGTGACATACCCCAAGCGACTTGCAGCTGTAATCGCAGCAAAAGGTGGAGCTACAAAGTATTAACTTAAGGGGGCCAAATAATTTGCCACGCACCACTTTTCAGTTTTTTATTTTTTACAAAAGTTTAAAATATTCAATAAATTTAATTCCACTTCACGATTGTGTCCCACTTCTTGTTGATTCTTCACCAAAAAATTTAAATTTTATATCCTTATGTTTGAAGCCTGAAATGTGGCAAAAGGTTGAAAAGTTCAAGGGGGCTAAATACTTTCGCAAGGCACTGTACTTTGTGTTGGTCTATCACTTAAAATCTCAATAACATGCCTTTAACTTTGTGGTTGTAAGGTGACAAAATGTGAAATAGTTCAAGGGTTATGAATACCTTTGTATAGTCGAACATAAAGTAGCTGATGTAGCTGGTACCAGTGTTTTTAGTACATCAATTCATATACTGAATTGGTTAAATCCAGTAGCCAATCCTTGGTCCAAGCCAAATTACTTAAACTAAATGTGAACAAAGTTCCAGAACTAGATAGTTTGCATCAAGTAGTTCTTAGAGGACTTCAGTCATTGCTGCGCTTCTGTTTATAATTTTCAGGGATTCTTTACTGACTGGTACAGTGCCAAGAGCACAAAACAAATGTCTCTATTTTCAAAAAGGGCTCTAGGTCTTCCCCAGGTAATTATTGACTAGTAATCTTAACACTGATAGTGAGGAAACAGTTTGATGTGGTCTAAAGGGAATATATACTGAAGTAGATGATAGTACATACTACTATAAGTAACAGACAGAAGTTGTCAGACTAACATGATTTATTTTTTATGAAGAGGTGAATAGAAGCCTAGGTAGAGGGATGTCTGCAGATATAATGATTTTGGATTGTGCAAAGCGATTTCACATTATGCCTCATAGACATTTAATGTTAAAATTAGGTCCATCGGTTTAGAAAATATAGTTTGTAATTGGATTGAAAACTGTTTAAATGATACAGAAGATCTCTATTTTTGCACATGCTATACAGTAGAGTGAAGTCTATGGAAGATGTACTGTATATGCAAGCAGACTTGGACAGACTGACTGCTTGGGCATCCACTTGGCAAATGAGGTTCATTGTGGATAAAAGTAAAGTTATGCATGTGGATAAAAATATTCTACATGCAACATATGTCCTTGGGAAGAGTCAGTAGTGGAAAAAAGAGTATGAACTCATTGAACAGCGATGTAATATTACCACTTTACAAATTGCTGGACAGCCTCATCTGGAATATACAGTTCAGTTCAATTCAAACTCCAGAGGCAACAAGGAGTCTTCACCATAAGAACTGAGAATCTGAGGAATAGTCTACTATCGAGATGGTAACAGCAGCAACAACTGACAACTTCAAAAACTTTCAGGCTTGTGTCACTGCATAGAATTCTTGTTTTTCATACTCCTTCTCCCTTGGTTAAACTTGATGGACTTGGTATGATAGAAAAAACTATCATACTAGCTGTGATAAAGTATGGATATATTATACTGTGTCATGACTTATGTGTCTATTTATGAATTTCTTTCTAGTTATGGCTTTTTTTTTCAATTATAGGGGAAGTTGAGAGATTGGTCCATTGTGTAATTGCCTCAGCTAAGTCTCAGGATTTCCTGTCTACAGTAATTGTAATATGTAATCCATAGCTCTATCTACAGAGGGAAGACAAAATGGCGGATTGGTAGATAAAAGAAAGAGAATCAGGGATATGCAGGTAAATATATCCAACAGTGTATCCTAAGGTCCCTATGGGGATCTGACAAGCCACTGGTATTCACCAGACCGTTGGAACTTCAGCCAATAGTGCCAGCTCATTTACCTTCAAAATCCAGAGGGAGAGAGGGAGAGGTTCCACTCTCTTCCAGAACTTTGGAATGCAGACACAAGCCGCCATGACCAAAAATCTGATCAAAAAGCCAGTTATAGGAGCTATTGCAAAAAATAGTGGGGAATTTGGTTTACCCTTTGTACTCCACACAGCTTACATATTCTCTTTTTACCATCTGCTGTGCCTTCAGATTTGGAAAAATAATGCTCACTTCACCCTTGATAAATTCTTTGGGTGACTTTCTGGGGAATTTAACTTTACTGGCACCTCAGGAGCTCTGCAAATATGACATGCCATCAAAAAACTTACATCTAAATCTGTGCTCTATAAGCCAAACAGCACTTTCTCCCTTCTGTGTTCTGCTGTTTGCCCAAACAGCAGTTTATGCCCACATAAATTGCATTGTTGTTCCTGGGATATCTCAATTAATGTCATATGGGTATAAATTGCTGTTTGAGCAAATAGCATGGCACAGAAGGGAAGCAGTACATGACCCCAGTTTGAAAACTGTATCCCTCAAGGAATTTATCCAGGGGTGTAGTGATCATTTTTAGCCCTCAAGTATTGCATTTAATTTCTAGAAATTTATATGCAGATGGTGGTGAAAAGTCAACTGCACACTCATGTCTGGAAAATAAATGAATGCAACACTCGAGGGATAAAAATGGTAGCTATACCCCTCGATAAACTCCTTGAGTTTACAAAATGGGATCTCTTCTTGGGGAATTCTGCTATACTGGCACCTCTGGGGCTAAGGAAATGAGACAGTCCATTGAAATGTACACTCCAATGAGCCCCGCAATGTTCCCATGCCCACATATACAAATTTTTGTGCCTAGGATAACCTGCTTAAAAAAGAGTGAATGTCTCTGTTGACATAAAGTGGGTACATGAAATGGCATGCTTTTTTAAACATTTTAATTTTCACTTTGCACATTAATTTTTGGGAAGCATTCTTTGATAAATTCCTTGAGGGGTGTAGTTCCTAAAATTGGGGATTTTTTTAAATGTTATCTCAGAGCCCTGCCAATGCAGTGTTTATGACCAAATTAGGCCTCAAATGTGCATGGATTTCTTCCAGTTCTGAGCCCTGTTGTTTTTAAGGCAAAAGATTAGGTCCACATGTAGAATTAGGTCCACATCAGGAATCATAGTATAATATCTGAAGAACTGACTTTTCATAGTGCCACAAGCTGAGCATGACATATCAGGCACTGAAATAGCATATATCTGGGAAAATGTAAACTTTTGTTTTGCTAAATCTGCTGTGCATTTCTTTTTGGAAAGCATCTCTGGGGTCAAAATGATCACTATGCCTGTTGATTTTTTTGAGGGGTACAGTTTCCAAAATGAGGACACTTATCGGTACTTCCCATTACACTGGCACCTTAGGAGCTCTGTAAATACATTATGCCAACTGAAAATAATTTGGCCTTCAAAAGCTTAATGGCAGTTTTCAACCACACATGAGGTTTTTCCATACTCTGTAGAATTTGTATTTCAAATTGTGGGGTGCATTTTCGCCTCTAACCCCTTGTGAAAATTACAAATGTGGGGTAAAGTAACGTTTAATTGGAAAAAAGTAATTTTAAATGTTTTCATCCAAATGTTAATAAAATATGTGAAAAAACTGTGGGGCCAAAATACTCATTATACCACTTGATTAATTTTGTGAGGGGTGAAGTTTCCAAAATGGAGTCACTTTTCAGTGGTTTAAATTTCATTGGTACTTTAGAGCCCAGAGGCATAACTTGAAGCTTCTTAGCCCCTCTGCGAAATTTGTAATGGGGCCCCTACCTACCTTGTGCCATTGAGAATACTGGTATTTTTATGGGGCAGGGCCTGGTAGAGACTGCTATCTCTGCTCTTCCTATAGCTATACCCCAGTTAGGGGGTCTGCAAATGCAACATGGCACCAGAACATTATTCCAGCAAAATTTGCTCTCTAAAAACCAAATACTGCTCTTTTCGTTCCAAGCCCCACCATGTACCCTTGAAGCAGATTACGTCCACACATGGGGTATTCCCATATGTTCATGAAAAATTGTGTAACGAACTGTGTGGTGCTTTTTGGGGTTAAAGTAACATTTTATTGGAATTGTAAAATTGTAATTTGTCCAAACAAAATGTGAAAAACAGTTGTGGGGTCAAAAGGCTCACTATACTCCTTGATAAATTCCTTTACCAATATTGTTTCCAAAATGGGGTCACTTTTGGGGGTTTCTATTGTACTGTTACTTTAGGGGCTCTAGAAATGAGACATGGCACTTGAAAACTATTCCAGAAAAATCTGTTCTTCAAACGTCCAGTCCTTCCCTTCGGTGCTCCGCTGTGTGTACAAACTACAATTTGCATCCTAATGTGGAACATTTCCCTGCTCAGAAGACATTGCATAACAAAATGTGTGAAGCATTTTCTACTTTACCCCTTTGGAAGGTGTAAATTTTAGCGCTAAATGAACAGATTTAAAAAAAAAAAAAAATGAAATGTCTAAATTTCACCTCCATATTGTTTTATTTCCCGTGAAATGATTGAAAGAATAAGAAAGTTCCAAAACCCTGTTACAAATTAATTGAGGGGCAAAATCACCGTCAGACCTAATGTGATAGTAGTATAATGTTGTACCGTGTTAGCCATTGAAAGTATTGGAAGAGTGAAGAAATCAGGCGATACATTTTAGAGGCTAACTGAGTATATTTATAAGTAAGCTTTCAGGAGTACTAGCTAGCTCCCTTCATCAGACATGGTGTTATACAAGAACTGAAAATTCACAGATTTTTATACACATGGTTTTCAAAGCATTTTAGAGTCCTTAAAAAAATGCAATCTAAGTAGAGAAGTTATTTACAACAGGTCAAAAAAACAGTCTGGAAACTTGTGGTGCGTGACGGAGGGATCAGTAATTCTTGCTGTTATGTGTTTGCTATCAGGAGGTGATTTGTGTCCCTCACAGTTCATACATAGTGTGATTTGAAGCTGGCATGAATATTGAGTTCAGTTCATGGTTCATACATAATGTGACATGAAGCTGGCATGAATATTAAGTCCAAATTGCAGAGTTTGAAATTTTTGCATAAATTTGTACTCCGATTCTTTCCTTTTCTCCTGCTTCTTAAAATGTCCCATTAAAACCACAACCCGCAAATCTTCAATAGAGTGGTTTTCTCCGGAGAAATGTGCGGCCACTGGGAGATCGGTTCTGCTGTTATTAATATGGGATCTGTGTGAGTTCATTCGTTGACTGAGTCTCTGCCCTGTTTCACCCACATAGAGGCCTGTGGTGGGACATTGCACACACATTATGAGGTACACCACATTGGAAGACCTGCAGGAGAATGTCCCCCTAATTCTGTGCACCTGTTGTGACTGTGGGATAGGTACACTGTCAGTGATGTGGATGTGCTTGCAGGTCATGCACCTTTTATGTAGGCAAGGTGAGGTGCCATTTTCAGTTGGGGCCTTCAGGGCACTCCGGACGATAATACGCCTCAGGTTTGGTGGTTGTCGAAAGGAAAGGAGAGGGGGGACTGGAAATATGTCCTTGAGTCTGTTGTCCCTATGTAGCACAGGTTGGAGCTCCTTGGCAATCCTTCATAGGATCTCCAGCTGTGGGTTGTAGGTGACTACTAGGGGCACTTGGGCTTCTTTCTGGGTCTCTCTATATGTGAGCAGACTGTCTCTGTTAATGGCTGCCGCTTTGTTCAATTGGTTGTCTGTTACTTTTGGTTTGTATCCCAATCTGAGAAATTTCATCCTCAGATCCAGGAGGTGCTTGTCCAGGTCTGTTTTGTCGGAGCAAATACGATTGTATCGTATAGCCTGGCTGTAGATTACAGATTGTCTTGTGTGCTTGGGGTGGAAGCTGTCGTTTCTCAGGTAGGCCGTTCTGTCTGTGGGTTTGTGGTATATTGATGTGAGTAGCCGGTGGTCTTTAATGTATATTGTGGTATCCAGAAAGTGAATTTCACTCCCTGAATAGCTAAGTTTAAGGTTGATGGTCGGGTGAAAGTCATTGAAGTCATTATGGAATTGAAGTAGGGCCTCCTCACCTGCAGTCCAGATGACAAGGATATCATCGATATAACGAAGGTAAATCATAGGTTTGGTGGCGCATGTTGATAAATATGTTCCTTCCATTTCTGCCATAAAGAGATTTGCATATTGGGGTGCACATCTGGTCCCCATTGAAGTTCCCATTCGCTGTAGATATAGATCCTCTCCAAAGGTAAAATGGTTGTGGCTAATGATGAATTGTATGAGCCTGCGTTACTGGTTCTGTTGGGAGGTTTTGTTTTGCTAGGTGTACCCGACATGCTGCAACTCCATCCTTGTGGGGAATGTTGGTATACAGGGATTCCACATCCATGGTGGCCAAAATGGTACCCTCAGGTAGAGGGCCCAGGGCATTCAGTTTGTTAAGAAGGTCAGTGGTGTCCTGGATATAGCTTGGAGTATCCCTGACAAGGGGTTTTAGGAGATTTTCCACCCAACCTGAGATGTTTTCTGTCAGTGTCCCAATGCCAGTAATGATAGGCCTCCCAGGGTTTCCATCTTTGTGTATCTTTGGGAGCATATAGAAGCAGCCCGGTCTGGGATCTTGTGGGATAAGTCCTTTTACCTGATTCTGGATCTGGACTGGAAACTTCTTGATCATACTCTTTAGTTCTTTCATATAGGCCTCTGTAGGATCACTTCCAAGTTTGGAGTAATGGATGGGATTTGACAGTTGCCTGTTTGCTTCCTGGATATAGTCTGAGGTGTTCATTATGACTATTGCGCCCCCTTTGTCAGCCGGTTTTATTATTATATCCTGATTTTCTTTCAGTGAAGTAATAGCCTTCTGTTCTTGCAGAGTTAGGTTATGCGCCTGTTTCTTTTGTTTCTCCAGGATTTCTGATTTTACTTTGCTTCTGAAACAGTCAATATATTTATCCAGTGCTGCATTAGCTCCAGGGCGTGGGGTCCAGGTAGATTTTTTGGTAGGATTCCTTATGGGCTGTTCCATCTCAGAGTCGCTGCTGTATGGAAGGTCTTTGTCACAAAAATATTCCCTCAATCTCATTTTTCGCAATAGTCATAATGAACACCTCAGACTATGTCCAGGAAGCAAACAGGCAACTGTCAAATCCCATCCATTACTCCAAACTTGGAAGTGATCCCACAGAGGCCTATATGAAAGAACTAAAGAGTATGATCAAGAAGTTTCCAGTCCAGATCCAGAATCAGGTAAAAGGACTTATCCCACAAGATCCCAGACCGGGCTGCTTCTATATGCTCCCAAAGATACACAAAGACGGCAACCCTGGGAGGCCTATCATTTCTGGCATTGGGACACTGACAGAAAACATCTCAGATGACCCTCAAGCTAGTTCTCACCAGAGCTCATGGTGTGTCCACCTGTGTCCAGCTGCAGGAAAGCCACTTTCAGTTACTTTCCAGATGGTACAGAACCCCTGAATGGCTCTTTAACAATAAACTATCTACAACATCTGCCTGTTGGAGGTGTCAATCTGGAATGGGATCCCTGTTACACATGTGGTAGTTCTGTTCCTTATTGTCTTTTTACTGGATCTCTATAGAAGACTATATTAAGAAATTAGGCTTCCAGGAATTTGTTCTAGATCCGGCCTAGTTGATATTTTTCCTACCCATATCGAAGTTAACACTAAGTGCCAGACTCTGATTTATCACCTACTGACGGCAGCAAAGTCATTGATATCTTTATTTTGGAAATACTCAACTCCACCGACCATTGATCAATGGGTCGCAAAAGTAGACAAGATTGCCAGGTTCGAAGAAATGCTGAGCTAGTCGAGAAGAACTAGGTACTTCACTCCGGTGCTTTCCCTTACATTGTAAGGAATATTAAATGGTACCATTACAAAGTACAATTTGTCCCACAAAAATTAAGCACTCATATGGCTCTGTGAATGGAAAAGTAAAAAAGTTATGGCTTTTGGAAGGTGGAGAGTCAAAAACACAAATCAAAAAATGGCTGCTGTGCAAAGGGGTTAAACATTATATGCCATGGGATTCTTGTATACTACATGCATGTGTTTGCTTAGTTTTGATTCACTTTCATTGCATGTTGTCTTCTAAGTTCATAAGCCTTACAGGCAATAAACTAAAGAGCTTTAATGCCTACATAAGTATCCCACTGTACATCTATTCGATTAATAAATCAGTTAAGTAAGTTAAAATGGTATGAGTGCATTATGCCTGATATTGTTTTTGTGCATGACTTCCCAGATCACATATTGTGTTTCACTGTTTTTAAAGAGTATTTTACCCGAAGCTAGAAATGTCTAGTCACATAGCCCAAAGCAAATTTAGGGCTGCCCTGTAGTCAATGACACACATGAATTGGCTATATACAATGTCAAAGTGTTGTAAAAATACAGCAGGTAAAATGTAATTGGTTTGGATTGTAGCTCCACAGGGCGAAGAAAACACTTCAGTTAGTAATTTACTAAGTCATTGTGCACAGTTTTCTATTTCTTAACTTCACTGGTTATAATTCATTTGAAGATGGTAAAAATTGTTCTGGGGACTTTTTTAAAGCAATGGACAGTTTAATGAAGACTGATCTGTCCTTTTTCCATCTAGCCTGGAAGGTAGAGTTTGATATAAAACAGAGAGTGAAGCCCTGAGGATACATAACAAAACAGAAGAGTAACATAGCTCAGCATGTTTGTGGGAAATCCAATTATTTGTCTCAAGCTTAGAATTCAAAAGTGGATTTAGAAACTCCTAAAGCAATTATGATTTGCACTAAGAAGACAAACTGACTCCAAGGCCAGAAGATAAATGTTTGTATTGTTTTTGGCTCTTGTGTGGCACTAGTGAGACCATCAGGCCATTTAGCTTCTTTAGAAGAGAGCAACAAGCTGTGTCCAGAAAAAAAAATGAATTCTTTTTAAATAATAATTTTTTAAAATTGTGCGTTTTTTTCCCCAATCAGTAATGCATATATATCAAGGACACTGGTGCACATTAACAAGCAATAAAATATTATAGAGTGCCTTGAAAAACAGTTCTGACAGATAATACATAAGTACCTCATAGTGAGCTTCTGTATTTTACTCCTGAGTATTTAGAATTTCATTAATCACAAGATTTTTTTAATTACTTTTAGCTACTATTTCTTAATATTATTATTACCTAAGGAGAAAAGTATCTCTTTCCATCCCATGCAAATCAACCTTACCAACATCAAATTTGCATCGACCTATGTAGAAGATTCATGTCATTATGAATATTCCTGGACTGGGACTGCACAAATGATGCAGTAAAATATCAATATTTAAGATAACACTAAACTTACATTATGCAATGTAATTAACACAAGAGCAAACAATAGACAGGCTAGCATTGCTATAACATGTAGAAATATAGTTGCTATATCTGTAAAAAATCCAATATCATTTCTGGAAGAATATTTCTGCCTGGAAGATTAAAAGCACTTCTAAATAGCTAAAATAACACTTTTATTTAAATATGCAGCAAACATAAATCCCAGTTAAAAGTGTATCCCAGATGTATAGACCTGATGGTCTGAAAAGGCAGAAGACTCCCACAGTACATAGTACAGGTACGCCAGGCAGTACCTTGCTTCACACTGGTCAGAGGTAATAATCTTGAAACAACTGTCTGCGGATGGGTCCCTCTTTATTATGGAGGAGATATTCTGGCTCGGCTTTATTCCAGATTATGCGATTAGGTTTCATGAAAAACAGACATTGACCTATAGGGAGCTAAATTCCAAAAGGTGATGTTTCCACCAAGGAAGACTTATTTCTATGTACAGAGAGATGTATAACTCAATTTACTAGCATGGTTTACCAATGTAATATTTGGCAAAAGTAAGATGACTCTAGGTAGAGCACATTGGTATTGATTAACTAAACTTTATTGGTGTATGCCTTTAACTCCCTTTGCAAACAGTAAATGTAAACAGTATATGTAAAATCCTGCCTTAAGCCAGTCCTGCGTGAGGACATCTAGGAGGAAAATGAATATGTGGAGTCCTTATGGGTGGAAAGTAAGAGAGGAACAAAGAATAAAATACTCATAGGGGTTTGTTATAAATCCCCAAATATAATGGAAGAAGCTGAAAATAAACTAATAAAACAAATTGATGAGGCCATAAAGCATAATAAAGTCATTATTATGGTGAATTTCAATATCCAGATATCAACTGTGAGGCAGAAACCTGCAGGTCCAACAAAGAGAACAGGTTATTGTCTGTAATAAAAGACAATTACCTATCACATATAGTTCAGGACTCAACAAGAGGTGAGGTACTTTTAGACCTAATTTTAACAAATTAACCTGACACATTGTCAAAAGTGGAGGTTAGGGGTCACTAGGTAATAGTGACCACAACATAATAAGTTTTCATGTACATATTAAAAAGATGTTCAGTAGAGGGAATACAAAAAGGGCTGAACTTCAGCAAGGCCAATTTTATCCAGCTGAGAGAGGAGCTTAGCAGCATAAACTGGGACAATGTCCTCAAAGTGACGGGGACACAAACAAAATGGGATATTTTCAAAAGCATTCTAAATAGGACCACTAAAAAAACATATACCTTACTGTATGTGAATAAGCAGGCCAGAAATCAGAGAAAACTAATATGGCTAACTAAAACGGTAAGGAGGCAATGAGGGATGAAAAGGAAGCATTTAAAATACTAAAACAAGAAAGTAGTGACAAAACATTAAAAAATTATAAAGCGAACAATACATTGTGTAAAAGACAAATAAAGGAGGCAAAGATCGAAGCTGAGAGAATAATTGCCAAGGAAAGTAAAAAGTAAGTAAATATAATCCAAAATTATTCTTCAATTAGAGGTGCATATCAATAAAATAGAATATTTTTGAAATGTTCATTCATTTTAGTAATTCAGTAATTCAATTCATAATCAGCAGTCTTCCATGATTGTGTGTCCTACTGAACCAGACTGAGGGACCATTTAAGGGCTTAGGAAACCTTGGCAGGTGACACTGAATTTACAATACTGAACTTTTTTACAATATTCAAATTTTCATAGATTTGGGTTTTCATTACCTGTAATCCATAATCAACATTTACAGAAATAAAACACTTGAAATAGAACACTCTGTGTGTAAAGAATCTAGAAAATATAGGAGGTCACTTTTTTAATTTAATTACTGAAAGAAATAAACGTTCAAAGATATTCTAATTTATTGAGATGCACCTGTATATAAATAATAAGAAAATAAAAATTGACAATGTGGGCTCTCAAAAATAATCTGGATGTAATGGTGGAAGAGGATGAGTAAAAGCCAGATCTATTAAATGCCTTCTTCTCTACTGTATTTACACAAGAAAATCCAGTGACCAATGACATAATTAGAGGCAATGTAAACTCTCCATTAAATGTCACGTGTTTAACCCAGGAGGAAGTGCGGCGTTGCCTTCAAAATACTAAAATCGAGAAATCACCGGGTCCAGATGGCATACACCCCTGATTTCTGAGGGAATCATGCACAGTGATAGACAGACCCGTATATTTAATATTTAAGGATTCTGTAATGACTGGATCTGTTCCACATGATTGGCGCATAGAAAATGTGGTGCCAATTTTCAAAAAGGGGTCTAAAAGTGAGCCTGGAAACTATAGGCCAGTAAGTTTGACCTCTTAGTGGGTAAAATATTTGAAGATTTTCTAAGCGATGCCATCCTGTAGTATCCAATGTAAATAATCTTATAACACCCAATCAGCATGGGTTTATGTGGAATCGGTACAGTCAGACTAACTCTGATCAGCTTCTATGAAGAGGTCAGTTCTAGAGTGGACATGGGTAATGCGGTAGATGTAGTGTATCTGGACTTTTCAAAGGCTTTTGATACTGTACCACATAAAAGGTTGGTATGCAAAATGAGACTTGTGGATTTGGTGGACAGTAAGCTTAGCTTTAGTGGCCAGTGCCAGGCATCTGCCACCAAGGCAAATAAAATTATGGGATGCATTAAAAGAGGTATAGATTCTCACAGTGTCGGACTGAGATGTCTAGGGCCCACCAGTGGAATTGTTTCTAGGGGCCCACCATCAGAACCCCTGCAGATCAGCGGTACCGAGACAGGGTGGCTAAAGGTAATAACATGCCGGGAGCCATGTTGCTCACCCACTATACCATGTGCACCACTGCACTACCTAAACCTACTGCTACACCTTGTATGGCAAGTGAACAGCGTGGCTCCTAGAATTTTTACCTTTACGCACTGTCCTAGAAAAGCTGATCTGCAGAGGTCCTGGTTGTTGTATCATCGTAGATGTAATATTGATGGCCTATCCTAAGGACAGGCCATCAATATTAGGAAGATGGATAAATCCTTTAAAGAGGTTGTCGAAGGAATTGGAGCAACCCATGTAGCTGGCGGGAGGTGTAAAGTAAAAAATAAGTAAATTAAAAAGTATACTCACCTGTCCCCGACACTCCGTTGTCTGCTGCCAGTGTCCATTCAGTCTCATGCCGGCGACTCCTTGCTGGGAGTCCTGCACCTCATGTGATCGCTAAGATCAATTAGGTACAGGATTTCCAGAAATGAGGCGCCGCCATGAGACCGAACAGACACAGGCAGGGGACAACGGGGTGCTGGGGACAGGTGAGTATGCTTTTTTAAAAATTTTCTAATTTTTACACCTCCCTGGCGGCTGACACAGTGGTCGCTCCAGTTTATGGACAACCTCTTTTAAGGGGTTGTCTGGGCCTAATATTTCTATGGTCACTTCACTGGTCCCCCCACATAGTGGCCTCTTCACTGGTCCCCCATACTGTATGGGGAATAGTGATGGGGTCATTATATTGTGTGGGAGCAGTGATGGGGGCTAACATCCTGTGGAGGGGGACATTAAACTGTGTGGGGCATATTAAAGGGGTTGTCCAGGGTTAATCTTTTTTATGGCCTATGCTCTGGATAGGCCATAAACACCTGATCGGTAGAGGGCTGACACATGGCCCCATCAGCTGTTCGGAGCCACTTCCGGCACCTGATCTGTACACAACACAGGGCCGGAAGCAGAAAGCTCCATCCGCTGTATAGCAGCCCGGCGCCTTCACTGCAGCTCAGCTCCTACTGACTTCAATAAGTGCTGAAATACAGTGAAGGTGCCCAGCCCCTATACAGTGGACAGAGATTTCTGCTTCTGGCCCTGTATTGTGTACAGTACGGGCATCAGAAGTGGCTCCATACAGCTGATCGGTCCGGGGTCAGCCCCCTACAGATCAGGTATCTGTGGCCTATCCTGAAGATAAACCATAACAAATTATGCCTGGACAACCCCTTTAATATATACCCCTAATGCACCACACTTTAAAGAGATTGTCCAGTATAATTTTTTTCTTTTTTATAATTAGTCTGGGGGAGGTGAATCCCCCCTACCCCCCCCCCCCAAAAAAAAAACATGCTAAACATACTCACCTGTCTCCGGTGCTTCGGTGTCCTCCCAGCACGGTCCGGTCCTGCAGCTCCGCTGTCTTCTATTTGCCGGAATTCCTCACTGGCTGTGACGTCCCAGGTCCCTTCCCTTAGGCCACTGATTGGCCTCAGGGGTCACGTGACGTCACAGGTAGTCACGTGCAGAGGAAACATCAGCTGGAAGAAAACAACAGAACTGCAGGACCGAACTGCTCTGGGAGACACTGGGGACAGGAAAGAAAGTTTGTGGGGGGTTTTTTTGTTTTGTTTTTTCACCTGCCCCTGCGTAATTAAAAAAAAAAAAAATGAAAGAGCTCCACAGTGGCCCCCACCCTGTATTATAAGCTCCACAGTGGCCCCCACCCAGTATTATAAGCTCCACAGTGGCCCCCACCCTGTATTATAAGCTCCACAGTGGCCCCCACCCTGTATTATAAGCTCCACAGTGGCCCCCACCCAGTATTATAAGCTCCACAGTGGCCCCCACCCTGTATTATAAGCTTCATAGTGGCCACCACCCAGTATTATAATTTCCACAATGGCCCCCACCCAGTATTATAAGCTCCATAGTGGCCCCCACCCAGTATTATAAGCTCCACAGTGGCCCCCACCCAGTATTATAAGCTCCACAGTGGCCCCCACCCAGTATTATAAGTTCCATAGTGGCCCCCACCCAGTATTATAAGCTCCACAGTGGCCCCCACCCAGTATTATAAGCTCCACAGTGGCCCCCACCCAGTATTATAAGCTCCATAGTGGCCCCCACCCAGTATTATAAGCTCCACAGTGGCCCCCACCCAGTATTATAAGCTCCATAGTGGCCCCCTCCTAGTATTATAAGCTCCACAGTGGCCCCCTCCTAGTATTATAAGCTCCACAGTGGCCCCCACCCAGTATTATATGCGCCCAATAGCCCCCTCCGCTCCGCTTCAGTGCTATTATTATACTCCGGGGTCTCCTCAGACCCCAGAGTATAATAATCGGAGGCCCAGGGAAGTGATTAAAAATAACAAACTCTCATACTCACCTTGCCTTACCTTTCCTTGGCATCCTCGCTCCATCCTGTCGTCTTCAGCGTCTTCAGGCCCTTTTCCGATGACGCTGCTGAGGCCTGTGATTGGTCCTCAGCGGTCACGTGGGGGCGCACTGACGTCATTACGCGGTCGCGCCCCCATGTGACCGCCGGGGCCTAATCACAGGCCTCAGTCACATGACAGAAGAGCGCCGGAGAGGACGCTGTGCCCAGGAGAGGTAAGAATATCTATTTATTATTATTTATTATCATCTATACATATCATTGGTATGGCCACACATAGACTATTGCACGCAATTTTGGGCCCCAGTATACAAGAAGGACATAATTGAACTAGAGAGGGTGCAGAGAAGGTCGACCAAGATTATAAGGGGAATGGGTCGATTGGAGTACAATGATCATTTAATAATCTTGGGGTTATTCAGTTTAGATAAAAGACGTCTATGGGGAGACCTAATAATGTACAAATACATGAAGGCACAGCACAAAGAGCTTTCTAATGATATTTTTTCTCACAGGCCGGTGACAGTGACAAGGGGACATCCTCTACGTCTGGTCTGGAGGAGAGAAATTTTCACCAACAACATAGACTGGGATTCTTTACTGTAAGAACAGTGAGGCTATGGACTCATTGCCCCAGTAAGTGGTGATGGTGGATTCATTAAACAAGTTCAAAGAGGGCCTGGATTCCTTTCTTGAACAGAAAAATATTACGGGTTTTGTGTTCTATATTTTATTAAGGACATGATGATCCAGGGTTTTATACTGATTGCCAGATTGGAGTTGGGAAGGAATTTTTTTCCCCTGACATGGAGCAATTGGCATAAGCCCCATGTTTTTTTTTGCCTTCCTCTGGACCAACGCTGTAGGGTTATAGGTTGAACTTGATGGATCTGTGTCTTCATCCAATGTCATCTACTATGTAATTATGTACGACGTGTGCTGCGGCAAAATCCACGGTGGAAACATATTGCATTTTTCACAGAAAGTCCACAGAGTTTTCCTCTGCTTTCCGTAGGTATAATTGACATGCTGAGATCGCAACATTTCCACTGTGGGTATTTTCCTGCAATGTGTGGATGGGATTTGCTGTAAAACACCGCAGTTTTTACAGCAGCATTTCCATATTTATGCCACGTGGGGCTTCAGCCTCAGATTGGTACATGCAATTAAAATTTGATGTACAAAAAGTAAACCCCAGAATCTAACATTCATTTTCTGATGCATGTTAAAAAATTAAAACATTGATCTGGAGCTAATTAAAACTATGTTTCAGATTTTACTGTTATACTTAAATACTATTAGTAATACTATTACTAATACACTGACAATCAAAAGCTTTGAATATTATTTAAGTCTTTAAATACATGAAACTTTAAGGCCCCTTGCACACTACCGTGTGTGGACCTCCGGCCGTGATTGAAAGGCACGGCCAGTGCACAGGCAGCACACGGATGTCATCTGTCGGCCGCCCATGCACCGGCCGTGCTTCCACGGCTGCATTCATTCAATAAATATGGGTACCAGAAGCACGGACACAAAACCGGACAGGTATAGGACCTGTCCTGAGTTTTGCGGCATGGAGTGTCAGCATGCACACTGAACTGTGTAATACATGGTCGTGTGTGTGAGCCGACAGAAATGAATGGGTCAGTGTACAAGGGCCCTTAGTCAGTAATTCAGTAATTCACCTCAATATTTACTTGAGTTTTGCAATTAAGAATAGTCCAACTACTTTATTTTACAAAATATAATAGGGGGCATATTTTACTTTTCCTATATGTCTGCCCAAACCACTGCTCAAATGGGTCTTGTTGGTATCTTTATGTCGATGCAAAGAGCACTATAATACAGAAAGGTACCATGGAAGTCACAATTAACGTTTTTTCTCTGTTGTAGTCAGTAAAAAGCATAGCTAACAATATGACCATGAATAAAGATGGGCAGAATTTTGCCTAACATAGTTATTTCCTACTAAAAAACTGTTTTCAGCTTCCATTTGTTTTAAGTAGCATACACAGCGAAATAATATGAAATATACCCACAAATTTGCCAATAGCATAGTCAATATTTTAGAATTTTGTGCATCTCTAATCATAAAGCTCATTAGTATTATTTATTAAAGTTTTAATTAGATAAAAGTGTAATATGTGCCTCTAAAAATGAACAGTTTATACTCTCTAAGTCTCTAACTACAAAAATATATTATAAATGTCTACAAAAGCATTAATAAGTGTCCTTGTTTTCATTACAGGGGATGGTTCCTGTTCTCATGAAAGTGTTTCTGTTTGTCTTCAAGCAATTTGGAACAAAGAGTTAATGCTCTCAGGTCAAACAATGTGACAGAAACACAGTCACACTAAATGACAGTTAATTAATTTAAAAAATGTTAAAATTATATGTTTACATGGAGACAACAGAAATTATCATGCTTGGTTTGCTTAGATTATATTGTTTGTGTGTCTTGTGACAGATATGAATCTTACTATGTGATTTTCACTATGCCTTGAAAACATAATCTTTAAAAATGTAATCAGCATTAACCCTTTAATGTTCATGTTTGGTATTAACCATGTTAAGAGTTTGTCCTATGAATAAGTATTACTGTTCTTTTTTATATCACACAAAATATATTAAATATAAATACAAATCCCTATTGATCCTCTTAAAAGACTGCCCAAACACTGCAACAACCTTAGAAGCCGGCTACTTTCAGCATTTAAAAAAATAAATTAAAAGTTGTGCGCAGAAAGAGTAGAAAAATTGTTTCTCTCACATGTCCATAGTAAGAGCGATCCTCATCATTAGTAACATGTGATTAGAGTCCAAAAATCTTTAGTATAGCAGCACTCTTTCATTCTCCTGCAGTATCTAAGTTCACTGTAAAAGGAAAATTATTGCAGCTACTAGAGATGAGCGAATCGAAGCTGACGAAGTGGAATTCGATCCGAACTTCATGAAATATTCAATTCGCATTGAATCTGGATTTCCTTACGCTTGGTGGTAACAAATCACATTTTTTCCATAAAATGGCTGCTGCACGTTAGGACATGGGGCAAGGAACTCTGGGATCACCCACAATGCCATGCATGCAGCCAATCAGCAGCCAGCCAGCCCTGTGATGTCACAGCCCTTTAACCCCCTTCGCGACAGCCCATGGCATCGGGAGCTGGTGTTAGCTGTAACTGACAGCTAACACTCTGCTTCATAACCCCTGGTCAAAGCACAGCCCCGATCACGGGTTTTAACCCCTTGGATGCTGCGGTCAAACATGATCACGGCATCCAAGGGGTTCTGCCATGCAAAATGTCCCCCTGGGCACCCCCCGTGGCGAGATCGGGGGGTGCTGATATGTATCTTCTGCAGCCCAGGGTCTGGCCAGTGACCCCAGGCTGCTAGTAGCCCCTAGTATGTGGTTGATCCTGCCCAGAAGTGAGGAAGTCAGCCTATGCAACTGCATAGGTTGACTTCCTCTATATTCTGCAATACATGTGTATTGCAGTCTATAGTGCTGAACCAGCAATTCTACTCCTCTATACAAGCTCTCTGCAGCCAGGAAATAGCTGTTTATTTAACACGATTCGCCGCAAATTAATTCTGCCAAATTGAATTTTTGAAAAATTCGCTCGTATCTAGCAGCTACAATAATGAAGCATTGTAGACCAAATCAAAGAAATTCTACTCACAGAAATTCAGTTAAAAGCCAGCATAATAGGTAAAAACAATTAGGCCAAACAAGGCACCCTTCGCCCAACTTGAGCTTGGCTCTTACAACGTCTTCAAAGGGAAAGTGGTAAAAGTGGCGCTAAATTACAAAAAAGTTGCAATTTTGTTCACAAAACCACAATTTTAAAAACTGACATACAAGGCATAAAACATTTGGGCCAATAATTATATTTCTATCTCAATATTTCTCTGAAACTGGACAACCCCTTTAACCCCTTCCCTCAAAATGACGTAATAGTATGTCACGGGAAGGTGTACCTTCCTGCATCATGACGTACCGTTACGTTATGGTAATGTTACACTCTCAGAAGCCGAGCGGGTGACATCTAGAGTGGATGGCTGTTGTAAGAAACAGCTGACAACCACGTATAACACCCACTGCCGGAACTGGGCTCCGATTGTGGGAGTTAACCCAAAGAGGGAAGAATTTCCACTGGGCATGCGCAGGTGATGGCCCTGGTTGTAGTATGCAAGTGGTTGAAAATAGTGCCGAACCTCAGATGCAAGCATGTATCTATAAATAAGAGATTTGACTTGACCCTAATTGACACAGGCCTCAAGACCAGAACTTTATATAGAGTATAACGGCTCAAGAATAATACAACTGACTTAAATGATACTACAAATAATAAAAAAAGAGACAGTGAACTACCCATATTCATGTTCCAGATGTCACTCAAAGTACTGTCATTAAGAAAAATAAACAGAAAACACAAACACAATAGAACAAATAATTATCACTTGTGATGTCATCTAATATACAGTACAAATAAGCTAAATGAATGAAGTAAAGCATAATTGTTCATTTAAACCCTTAGGGTTCACTGTTTGTAATTCAAAGATCCACCTAATTAGACACAAAGTGGGCAAATAAACAACTATGTGCTGGAATGTCAACTATATATATATATATATATATAACAGTCATATGAAAAAGTTTGGGCACCCCTATTAATCTTAATCATTTTTAGTTCTAAATATTTGGGTGTTTGCAACAGCCATTTCAATTTGATATATCTAATAACTGATGGACACAGTAATATTTCAGGATTGAAATGAGGTTTATTGTACTAACAGAAAATGTGCAATATGCATTAAACCAAAATTTGATCGGTGCAAAAGTATGGGCACCTCAACAGAAAAGTGACATTAATATTTAGTAGATCCTCCTTTTGCAAAAATAACAGCCTCTAGTCGCTTCCTGTAGCTTTTAATCAGTTCCTGGATCCTGGATGAAGGTATTTTTGACCATTCCTCTTTACAAAACAATTCCAGTTCAGTTAAGTTTGATGGTCGCCGAGCATGGACAGCCCGCTTCAAATTATCCCACAGATGTTCAATGATATTCAGGTCTGGGGACTGGGATGGCCATTCCAGAACATTGTAATTGTTCCTCTGCATGAATGCCTGAGTAGATTTGGAGCTGTGTTTTGGATCATTGTCTTGCTGAAATATCCATCCCCGGCGTAACTTCAAATTCGTCACTGATTCTTGTACATTATTCTCAAGAATCTGCTGATACTGAGTTGAATTCATGCAACCCTCAACTTTAACAAGATTCCCGGTGCCGGCATTGGCCACACAGCCCCAAAGCATGATGGAACCTCCACCAAATTTTACAGTGGGTAGCAAGTGTTTTTCTTGGAATGCTGTGTTTTTTTGACGCCATGCATAACGCCTTTTTGTATGACCAAACAACTCAATCTTTGTTTCATCAGTCCACAGGACCTTCTTCCAAAATGAAGCTGGCTTGTCCAAATGTGCTTTTGCATACCTCAGGCGACTCTGTTTGTGGCGTGCTTTCAGAAACGGCTTCTTTCGCATCACTCTCCCATACAGCTTCTCCTTGTGCAAAGTGTGCTGTATTGTTGACCGATGCACAGTGACACCATCTGCAGCAAGATGATGCTGCAGCTCTTTGGAGGTGGTCTGTGGATTGTCCTTGACTGTTCTCACCATTCTTCTTCTCTGCCTTTCTGATATTTTTCTTGGCCTGCCACTTCTGGGCTTAACAAGAACTGTCCCTGTGGTCTTCCATTTCCTTACTATGTTCCTCACAGTGGAAACTGACAGGTTAAATCTCTGAGACAACTTTTTGTATCCTTCCCCTGAACAACTATGTTGAACAATCTTTGTTTTCAGATCATTTGAGAGTTGTTTTGAGGAGCCCATGATGCCACTCTTCAGAGGAGATTCAAATAGGAGAACAACTTGCAATTGGCCACCTTAAATACCTTTTCTCATGATTGGATACACCTGGCTATGAAGTTCAAAGCTCAGTGAGGTTACAAAACCAATTTTGTGCTTTAGTAAGTCAGTAAAAAGTAGTTAGGAGTATTCAAATCAATAAAATGATAAGGGTTCCCAAATTTTTGCACCGGTCAAATTTTGGTTTAATGCATATTGCACATTTTCTGTTAGTACAATAAACCTCATTTCAATCCTGAAATATTACTGTGTCCATCAGTTATTAGATATATCAAATTTAAATGGCTGTTGCAAACACCCAAATATTTAGAACTAAAAATGATTAAGATTAATAGGGGTGCCCAAACTTTTTCATATGACTGTATATATATATATATATATATACAAAAAAAGACCAAGCACCAATGAATCAAAATATAATATACGTAAATACATACAGTACACAGGTAGAAAACCCATATGGAAAGAAAGTAGGGAAACTCCCCTCATACAAATATGTTCTTATAAACATTATAAATTATGACATATAAACACTACTGAGTATACAGATACAAGTACCAATACTGTAATAACATTAATATGTACCGTAATAAATGTAGGAAAAAGGACATGTACCAGTAAAACTTACATATAAAATGCAAAGCTGCCAGCACTTCTGGAGAGGAGAGAGAGAGAGAGAGAGCTGGGGGGCATTTTTGTAATAGGGGGGTTTCCTTGCTTTCTTTTCATATGGTCTTTCTACCTGTGTACTGTCTGTATTTACATATTTTCTATTTATTTATTAACAAATAAATTATATATTTTAATATATATTTCTGATTCATTGGTGCTTGGTCTTTTTTTTTTGTTTATATATTTAAAGATCCAAGTGGTCCCAGTCTCCTGTCCTACTTGGTGGAAGAATAAGGTCAATGCCCATAAAAGTTAAACAAGACGGGTTTCCAGAGTACAACCGGTGAACTTGCCTGACAATCGGGGTATCTCTACCATGTTGAATGTCCCCTAAGTGTTCGCCAATCCTTAACTCTATGATGATTTTCCCTATATATTCAATATTGCAATTACAGGTGATTTTGTAAACTACTTCCTTATAGCACATTTAATTAATTTTTTGATGACAAAAGATTGATCTAGGACATTTCTTGTAATTTTTTTTACCCTTTTGGATGCATTGATAAACGATGCATCCACTACAGCAAAAGCATCCCACAGGTTTGGGGGGTAACCAGTTGGAGAAGTGAGTCGGAGTGGGAGGAGGCACAAAGTGGCTTTTAACCACTCTATCCCTATTTCTACAGCCTCTTCTATATGTTAATTTGGGAGTCCTGCCCACAACTGGGTCAATATCAGGATCCATCACCAATATACCCCAATGTTTTGAAATGATCTCATGAACACTGTTAGCCTCAGAATTAAAAGAGGCGATCAGCCTAATCAATTTATCGGATTCCTCTCTTCTCTTTGGAGAAAAGAGAGTGGAGTTGTTGGTCCCAAGTTGTAGGCAAACAGGTTTTTGTAAAACAAGTAAACTCAAAGATGGTCAAAGAATGACTATTATCACACCAGAATAAAATAAAATAATAAGTGTTTAATAAATGAAAAAAGATAATACTTAGCTGTGGTTACAAATGATAATAGCTCACTGGATGGGGAGCCCCATTATATATCATGCCCTGATATATACCCATCATTTGATGACTTCCAGAGTTGCATGGCACACATTCATGGTCCATGCCAAAGTTCAAGAACAATAGCTTTCTAGCTTTCTACAGCTTTTATAGTACCTTTGGGAAGTGTTAGAGGCTGAACTTATGGCCTGGAAGAGTGAAGATATCATGGCCTGAGCAGTCAGCTTTTAACGTGACCATTTATGGTACAGGAATTTAAAGAAATTCTTATCTACTGAGCAATGACCAGTCTTAGTATACAAAAATACAGACAAAACTACAGAGTGAACCTCCTATAGATATACAACATAAAATACATATATATTGCTCAGTAAGACATTAACCCTGTCATATCACATCAATAAGGCATTATGATTTTGTGAAATAAACATGTCCTGCTACACAAGTGCATACTGGTAAGCTGGACGTAATACACAATCGGGGTACCGACCCTTGCCAGAAACCTCAATCTTAGATCTCCCTCCTGTTTTTTTGAAATCTTGTAGGTTAGAACAGTTGCAATGTAAGTACAATACTGTCCTTTTGGTATACCTGTTTTAAGTGGAAGGGTTGGTGGCTTTTCCAAATAACAAGGAGTTAGTCCAGGTGGGTTTACGGACTATCGTAGTTTCAATCTCACCTGCCTGATTTTTGGATATACGGACATCCAAATAAAGGGAGACTCTGTGCATGTGTTTCAAAAATAAACTGTAAACCAATCCAATTTATATTGAGGGAGTTAACCGTCTCTCAAAGTCCGCACTGGAACCCGCCCAAATGAGAAAGATGTCGTCTATGTATCAGGCCCATAGCTGAATCCACTCCAGCCACCCAGTATCCTCACACAGGTAGTGCTCTCACAAGCGCAGGATGAGGTTTGCATATGATGGCGCACACGGGCTCCCAAAAGCAAAACCCCTGAGTTGGTGGAAGAGCCTCCCATTAAAGGTGAAGTAGTTATGTGTGAGTGACAACTCGAGGAGGCACAGAACGAACTCACCATGGGCGCAATACTGACAGCCACAAGTACCCAAGAAAGTGTTAGCCGCCACTAGGCCATGGTGGTGAGGGATGGAAGAATATAAAGCCTCTACATCAACAGAGGCCAGTATACAGCCAATGCATAAGAAAGAATGGATCTCAATTTGTTATAACAACTATCTTTTGGATCTCTACTCAAAATTTCATAGCGAGGAATCTTTTAAAATGGTTTCACGCATGTTTGCATAATCAGTGACTGTCATAACAGTGTGGTAACCAGGCTAGCTGGAACGGTGTCACGTGGCAGAGTGGAAGCAGCCCTGGTATTCCTAGTACCTCACATATCTTTATTCTTCTGGAGTACCCTTGTGCAGTGTGCAGGCTAATGACTTCTGACACAAAGTTGAGGTGAAACCAGGAAATAAATCTTTACTGAAACAGTAGTGCAAATAAACAGTTCTCCAGACTTTCAAGTAAAGGCACATGCAGTATGTCACTTTGGTGATGCAGTCAAAATCAAAGCACAGCAAGAGATAGTCACAAGCTTGGTCTAGCCACACTTTCTTAGATGTCTTCTGCAAATAGCAGATTTTGGGGGTTGGTTACTCTGGGCAACCAGCAACGTAAGCAATATACAGTCCAAGGTGGGTCAATACGGATAAGAAGTCTTCACGGCTTGGCTCACCGTGGAAAAAGAAAGTTCTACTCACTCTTGATGGTTGTAGTCCTTTCTGAGGTGCCCAGGCTGGCAGAACCATTAAAGGCCTGGAGCTGGCAATGGGGCCCAAAGACAATGTTCTCTCCACTGGCTATTGCAACATTTATCAGAACAAGGGTACTTCCTCCGCGTGGACTGGGGGAAAGAGAAAGATGGCGTGAACAAGTCCCTTTTAAAGTAGTGCTCCAGCAATGCTGCCCGCAGGATCAGAGGTTAGCTCTTTGGCCAGGCTTGACCTTTGGATGCGACAATCTCAAATCCCTCAGCCGGTACTACTAGGGATCTTGTCAGCTTGTGAAGAAATGCAGTTTTGCAGATGTATGTAGTCTGGAATGGAGATTAGGAGTAGTAGTAGCTTGGAGCTCAATCCCAGAGGGGGAGAGCTTTGTAGGTTAGATCTTATCCTGTCTGAGGACAGCTCTAGATTCCCCAGAGGGAAGATCCAGCCCCTCCCTCTAGAGGGAGGAGTGGAAACTCAGCAGTTCTCATGGAACTTTCTGGAGGCATCACTGAGATGCTGTGGGCTGGGCTTACCTGGGCAGCATCATGTGACCAGACCTAGGCTTGTGACATCACAGTTAGAGAAATAGCACACAGAAATATGCATAGAAAGACAGTATTAATAAATGACAGTGGATCAGGAACCAGGTGTAAACATGGATATGCATTTTCACAAAGAGATTGTGAAGCCTTTGCACAATGTTATGGAGGAGTTAACACTACATAATGCATCGCATTGGCCCAGGGCACACAAGGGCCCCAAAAATCAGACAATTAATGGCAGTACTGGGACATTACAAACTCCCTCTCTTAAGAAAAGCCGTCCTCAGCGTGGGTTTGAGTGTGGCATGTGGGCAAGGTGAATGCGGGATAAAAGAAATCACATGCACAGTTGCAAGGCTAACTAAATATATGGACAGGATGTGTCCTCTGTGTGACTGTATATGTGACTAGGATTTACATATGTACAGTATGTACCTGAGGAAGGCTTCCTAAGAGTTACCTGAGTCAACTACGGAAGACTATAAACAAGCTCACACAATGATATATTGACAATACGGTTCCTGAAAAAGATGAGTAAGATTAGATACTCACAAAGCAATAACATTAGGAAAAGGCATATAAAAATCTACATTTTATATTCAAGTAAGAGTCCATGGAGGTCGTGCATGGCACGAATATGCAATACGACCAACATTAGGGGCATTGCAACCAATGTCCATATCCTAATGGGAAAAACAAGAATATAAATATAACAGTCCATTTTATGGCTCAGGTATGTTAGAGTCCTTTGAATATGGCTCTGGTTAGAGAGTCCTTTAAGAGCAAAAGGGTCAGTCTCTGTAAATAATGAAGGGTGCTCCTGGAAATTGCTCACTGAGTGGAATGATGGATCTAGATGGTGCTGGAGTAGGTACAACAGGAACAACAGGGGTAGCAGATCGCTCTGGAGGTGTAGGTTGCACAATAGGCTCCACCTTCAAACAGCATTTCAAGCGATTACGATGTACCACTTGAGGAATTCTTCCTTCCCTGTGAATTTCGCACACATCAGGATAAGATATAGCAGTGATGACAAACGAATCATTTTCCCACAATGTATCCAACTTACTGGTTCGATGGTCTTTCCTTAACCAGACTTTATCTCCAACTTGAAGGGGTTTAGCATGAGCATGGAGGTTGAAGTCTTCTTCCTGTCTCTTTCTGGCTTCTTCCATTTGTTGGTTAACAATCTCTTGTGCTTCTATGATCCATCTCTGATGTTCAGACACCCAATTGTCTTTTGGTAGAGGATTAGTGGAGTCTGAAACTTGAATACCAAGGGCACGGTCTTTAGGTAATTGTCCGTGTCGCCCAAACATGAGGTAAAAGGGGGTATAACCCGTGGAGCAATGGATAGTATTGTTATATATCTCAACAAGTTCATCCAGGAGATCAGGCCATTCAGCCTGCTTGGCAACAGAAGCAGTTTGGAGCATGGTAATGAAGATTTGGTTCACTTTCTCACATAGACCATTACCTTGTGGATGGTATGCAGTGGTTCTAAGTTTCTTGCACTCATGAAACTGGCAAAGTTCTTGAAAGAGCTGAGTCTCAAAGGCAGATCCACGATCAGTTAGAACTTTCTCAGGACATCCATAATGCTTCACATACTCATGGTAGAACATGATGGCAGTGGTACGAGCGGTGAGATCTTTCACTGGAACAACTGTAGTCCACTTGGAATAGTGATCAACCATAGTAAGGGCGTAAGCGTACCCAGAGCGAGACGGGGCAAGTTTCACGTGGTCAAGAGCTACAAGTTCGTTGGGTCTGTGCGTCTTTATGGGGTGCAACGGTGCTCTTTGGTCTTTTCTTCCCACTTTAGTGACGTTGCAAGCTGGACACTCTTGACACCATTTCACTATATCACCTCGCATTCCTATCCAATAAAATATTCGGCGTATGGTAGCTTCAGTTTTGTGTATGCCAAAATGGCCGGATTGATCATGGTATGCGTCTAAGACAATTTTAGCATCCCTCCTTGGGATGATGATCTGGTGAAGTCTCTGATTCTAAACTGGATCCAATGTGTTCCCCAGGATAAGTCCCTTTTGAAGGAAGAGGCGTTTACGCTGTCGCCATAACCAAATCAATTCTACATCTGGACAAGATTGGTGTAGTCTTACTAGAACTCTTCCAGTAGTGAGGAAGTCATACAGTTCTCCGAGAACATGACTCTCAGTCTGCAAAGTTAACCATCTTGATGTCTCTTGAAAAGGGTCCGATGTCTTGTGCAGAGATCCACCTGGGTCTATGGCAGCGGTGATGGCATTTTGTTGAGCAAAGCAATTATAAAATGGGGGCATCTCCACTTCTTCCCATACATCTTCAGTAGCAGGCTCTTCTCCAGTTTGGAGGCGGGATAGCGCATCCACATTGATGTTGGCTCTGCCACTTCTGAATTTTATGGTAAAGCTGTAGTTTGCTAACCGGGAAGCCCATCTTTGCTCTAAGGCACCTAATCGAGCAGTATTAAGGTGTGCCAAGGGATTATTGTCCGTGTAGACAACAAATGAGGATGCAGCCAAGTAGTCCCGGAATTTCTCTGTAATGGCCCACACGAGTTCTAGTAGTTCTAGCTTGAAAGAGCTGTAGTTTTTGTCATTCTTTTCTGCTCCACGCAGATTTCTACTTGCGTAGGCGATTACTCTTTCTCAGTTATCTTGTACTTGTGATAGTACAGCACCAAGGCCTTGAAAACTGGCATCCGTATACAGACTAAATGGCTGACTATAATCAGCATACTCCAAAATGGGAGGTCGAGTGAGGAGTGCTTTCAATGATTGAAAGGATGTTTCTTGACGTTCAGACCAGTCTACAGGAAGTTTACGGTTGTACTGTTCCTTAGGGCAGCCACGAAGCAGTTCTGTGAGTAGCTCAGCTACTCGAGCAAAATGTGGGATGAATTGGCGGTAATAGCCGGCAAAACCCAGGAAACTTCTCACTTCCTTGACCGTAGTAGGGGTCTTCCAGTTTTTAACAGCAGATATTTTTTCCGGATCAGGTTGTACTCCTTCTGACCCGACAACATGTCCCAAGTAATTAACACGAGTTTTAAGCAGATGGCACTTGGATGGTTTGATCTTCAGTCCATGTTCAATGAGCACTTGGAATACCTCAGAGAGGTGGTGCAGATGATCCTGATACATCTTCGAGTAGATGATGACGTCATCTAGGTACAGCAGAACGTGTTGGAAGTTGACATGGCCTAGGCATCTTTCCATCAACCTCTGGAATGTTGCTCGTGCATTGCAGAGTCCAAATGGCATGCTGTTAAATTCATATAAGCCCATCGCGGTAGTGAAGGCTGTTTTCTCTTTGTCCTCAGGAGCCATGGGTACTTGCCAGTAGCCACTGTTCAAGTCCAGGGTAGAGAAGTAGGCAGCTGAGCCAAGAGCAGTCAGGGATTCTTCTATGCGTGGGAGAGGATAGGCATCCTTGTGGGTTATATTGTTGAGTTTTCTGTAGTCCACGCAGAATCTAATAGTTCCATCTTTCTTTTTCACTAGGACTAATGGTGCAGCCCATGGGCTTTGACTTTCTTGAATCACATCCGCATCTTTCATCTCCTTTAACAACTTCTTGACAGGCTGATACATGGCAGGAGGAACAGGACGATGTCTCTCTTTAATAGGCGGATGGTCACCAGTGATGATACGGTGCTGAATGAAAGTAGTCTTCCCGTAGTCTAATGGATGTTTGCTGAAGGCCAGATGATGGCGTTTGGCTACATTGATAATCCCATTTATCCGATCAGCCGGAGTATTGGCATCTCCAACATTAAGTTCAGTCCACCAGGGTGATGTAGTAGACTTGTCAGAGTCCTTTTTAGTGGCTTTAGCTGACCATTGGGTTGCAGTAGCTGTATCAGCAAGGATGTCTTCAGCAGACAGTTGGTACAATTGACCGACTGGACTGAATTTGTAAAGGTCAACCGGTGTGTCACCCAAGTTAATCAGTCGTACAGGGATCTTACCATTGGAGACGGTCACTATGCTGCGGGCAGCTTTCACCAGTGGCTGGGAGTCAAGTTGGATGGGTTCTAGCAGAGCCTCATAGTCCTCGTTTTTGACTCCAGGGCGAGCATGACACCAGACGATAGTCTCTGAGTTGGCTAATAGAGTCACAGGGTGTGCATCGCGGATTCTGACACGGCAGATTTCACCTCGGCTATTTGCAAACTTCTGATGAGCAACAAGTACTTTGACATGATGCTGGATGGCTCTCCTATAGGAAGAAGAAGCAGTTGGGAGAGAAGCATGCAAGGCATCTACAATTTCATCAAAACAACTGCGTAGTACATTCATGCCTAGCACTAAGGCAGCAGAGCCCTCATCCTCCACTTCTGTGACTATCACACCTTGTTTCGGGAGACGACAGTCGCCAATGTGGATGATGGGTTCCCAGTATCCCACCTGTGGAATAGGCTGACCATTGCTAGCTATTACACGTAGCTTAATATCATCAATGTCTTTAAACAAGTCACTTGTATTCCAATATTTAAAGAAAACATGGCTCTGCAGAGTAGTGACTTGTGAACCGGTGTCCACAAGAGCTTCAATTGGAACACCATCAATCCGTACGGTTACATGCGGGCAGGGCGCGATGAATTTGGGCGCTCTGCTTGGACCTTTCTGTGCTCCTCCCGAGGGGTGGTCCTCAGCCTCGGGAGCATCCCGTTTAACTGAAAGCATTGGGATTTCATATGGCCAACTTTTTGACAGTATGTGCAAAAGGATTTCCCACCATGTGAGGGCCGTCCAGGTCTTGGGCGGTAGTACCGTGGTTCAGGTGAGAGTGAGCGGGAAAGAGATGGCTCATGGGAAGGAGGAGTAGCTTGCAAAGTCAATTCACCAAGTTTTTGAACAGCACTATTGACTATTCTGTCCATACAGTCTTGTAAACAAGCTACTAGATCAGGGGCAGAAGCTTGAGCGGCCTGGGTAGCTACAGGGGCAGCAGGTAACACAGAGGAAGATGCAGGAGGGACCCCACCATTCAGGTCTGATGGGCGAGTGCAGACAACGGCAGCTCCACAAGGTGACTCAGTTCCCAATACACGTATGGCCAGGGACTTGAAATCAGCAAATGAAATGTCAGGGTTCTGCACTGCTAACATGCAGAGCTGGTTATGTACTAGTCTGGAGTCTACACCCTCTATGAATCTGTCCATGAGCATCTTTTCAGCTTCTGTGGGATTAATGGAGTCCACTTGTTGAACAGCCCTGAAAGCGGCCTGCAAGGCTAATGCATAGTCCCTTAAAGTCTCACCAGGCTTTTGTCGCCGGTTGAAGAATCCAAGTCTAACCTCCGTGGGAGACTGGGTCTCGAACTCCCTCTTAAGCCGGGTGAGGATCTGTTCTATGGTGGTTTTCTCGGATGCTGGCCTGGAGCGGACTTCTTGGAAGGCGACTCATTCCAGCTGGCCCAAAAGAACTTTCACCTGCTGAATAGGAGATAAAGGCAACAGATAAAACGCTCTCAGGATTTCCTCACGAAAGTCTGCGAGAGTATGCGGCTCCCCTCTGTAACTAGGCAGATGAGGGGTCCCCAACAGAATATTCACTCCGATGGTTGCAGCAGCTGGGGTAGAAGCAGACACATCACTGGGTGCTGATGCAGATGTAGCTTGGGGTGCTGAGGCATCTGCGGCATTTGCTACAGATACTGGAGAGTTGCTGTGGTCAAGCTGTACATCTGAATTAGGAGCAGACATGTTGGACACTTTTATGGCGCTGGCCCTTTAAGAAATTTAAGCGGTGACTGTCTCTTTAGGAAATGCGGTGCACCGGTCAGCAAATACAACAGTTCAGTCTCTATAGCTGGCACCTTAAGGGTTAACAAGCTCCCTCTCTTTTGATAAGTACAGGTACTCACTGTAATGAAGATCTGATGCTTGGGAAGAACGTACTGCAGAATTCAGCCACATGCAGCAGCGGGCTCTTGGTGAACTCCGGTGATGAGCGCAGCTGTAGGGTGATACTGTGGCTTCCTGGTTCAGTCCGGTTGCTCTTTTGTTCCTTCCTGCAACATAGGGAGCTGAAGAAACGTTCCCCCTGCTGTACAACAGGAAACGGGACCACGCACGTAGCAGTGGTCGGAGAGCGGGCCTCAGCGCACAATTCAGGGGGCGGAGCTTCACTCCTGGTGCGCGCGGGCAATTTGAAACAGTCCAGCAGTAGATTCGGGCGCCAGCGGCAATGGCGGCCGATTTAAAGGCACAGTAGCCAATTTTCACTAATACAGTTCAAAGTCAATTTAGTGCTCCCCCTCTTTGTCAAAAGCACTGGGGCAGTAAGAAACACAGTTTTTTGAGTAACACAGTCCTTTAGTAAGCCCCAAAACACAAACAGTCCTTGTAATACAGTCCTTATACAGTTTCACAAACAGTTCTTGTATAAGCAGATTCAGGGGGTTTCTTGAGCACTATGAAGGGTGGATAGGCACACACTTCTATCCTGTTCGTGACGCCATAAACGATATGTGGTAACCAGGGGTAACCGGGCTAGCTGGAACAGTGTCATGTGGCAGAGTGGAAGCAGCCCTGGTATTCCTAGTACCTCACATATCTTTATTCTTCTGGAGTACCCTTGTGCAGTGTGCAGGCTAATGACTTCTGACACAAAGTTGAGGTGAAACCAGGAAATAAATCTTTACTGAAACAGTAGTGCAAATAACAATTCTCCAGACTTTCAAGTAAAGGCACATACAGTATATCACTTTGGTGATGCAGTCAAAATCAAAGCACAGCAAGAGATAGTCACAAGCTTGGTCTAGCCACACTTTCTTAGATGTCTTCTGCAAATAGCAGATTTTGGGGGTTGGTTACTATGGGCAACAGCAACGTAATCAATATACAGTCCAAGGTGGGTCACTACGGATAAGAAGTCTTCACAGCTTGGCTCACCGTGGAAAAAGAAAGTTCTACTCACTCTTGATGGTTGTAGTCCTTTCTGAGGTGCCCAGGCTGGCAGAACCATTAAAGGCCTGGAGCTGGCAATGGGGCCCAAAGACAATGTTCTCCCCACTGGCTATTGCAACATTTATCAGAACAAGGGTACTTCCTCCGCGTGGACTGGGGGATAGAGAAAGATGGCGTGAACAAGTCCCTTTTAAAGTAGCGCTCCAGCAATGCTGCCCGCAGGATCAGAGGTTAGCTCTTTGGCCAGGCTTGACCTTTGGATGCGACAATCTCAAATCCCTCAGCCGGTACTACTAGGGAACTTGTAAGCTTGTGAAGAAATGCAGTTTTGCAGATGTATGTAGTCTGGAATGGCGATTAGGAGTAGTAGTAGCTTGGAGCTCAATCCCAGAGGAGGATAGCTTTGTAGGTTAGATCTTATCCTGTCTGAGGACAGCTCTAGATTCCCCAGAGGGAAGATCCAGCCCCTCCCTCTAGAGGGAGGAGTGGAAACCCAGCAGTTCTCATGGAACTTTCTGGAGGCATCACTGAGATGCTGTGGGCTGGGCTTACCTGGGCAGCATCATGTGACCAGACCTAGGCTTGTGACATCACAGTTAGAGAAATAGCACACAGGAATATGCATAGAAAGACAGTATTAATAAATGACAGTGGATCAGGAACCAGGTGTAAACATGGATATGCATTTTCACAAAGAGATTGTGAAGCCTTTGCACAATGTTATGGAGGGGTTAACACTACATAATGTCCTAATGCATCGCATTGGCCCAGGGCACACGAGGGCCCCAAAAATCAGACAATTAATGGCCGTACTGGGACATTACAACAGCAGTGTTTCCACCCTTATCAGATAGTTTTATAACTAGGGAGGGTCAGATTCCAGCATGTACAAAGCCAGAGATTCCTCCCTTGAACAGTTAAACATGACAGTCTGTTTCTCCAAGTTAACCAATTTCTGTGTAACAACCTCAGTGAATACATCCAGGCAAGATATTTCACCCAGTGGTGGAGAGGAAGTACTTTTATTACATAGTTAAGTAAAGGAACCTTTCCTTGACAGACTGGGGACCTCCTCTGAAAGAAACAAAAGTACTTATGCCGCCGCAATTTGTGAATAAACAAATTGATGCCCTTGGTCCAATTGAACAGATTGAAATTGTTAGTAGATACAAATAAAAGTCTTTTATTAAGGACAGAAATCTGTGACTCAGGGTACGTCCTGTTAAATTAATTACCTGGGATAGGGAAAATTCTGAGAGCGGTGTCTACCCTGGTTACGATTGTGGAGTGGGTATGGGAATGGTGCGTCTAAAAAATCCTTGTTAACTTGTGGAGATTTTGACCTTTTTTTTACCCCGAGAACCCAGGCTTTGGCCTCAGAAGAGGAGATATCACTTTCTTTAACTGGACTGGCTTGAGCTCCAGTAAAGGAATATACTTTATTATCTCTGCAATTGGCAAGATCCTTAACAAACTGACGGTTCTTGCAATCCTTCAAATGATATCGAAAGCATTGCACCGTCTGGTAGAGGGATCCCTCCTGGTTTGCAAAATCTGTTAAATTTCTCAGCTATTTCAATCTGTTCTTTGAGTTTAATAGTTACATGTTCAAGATTAGTTTTTCCCTAGTCTAAAAGTAATTTCATTAGGTATAAACAGCTATAGGTGGCTTCCCACTCCCATTTCAGAATAAACCTAGAGTTACGACAGTGTGATGCTGGAAAAAGTGGGATGCGGAGCCCCTGAGGAACAATTCCTTGTTTCATATAGCTCTCTAAGCAATGTACCTCTCACCAAATGCTAATATGTTCTTTATAAACTGAGGTTAATTCCCTGAAAGCCTCCTTAAAAGTGGGTGTATACCACTGTTGAACATATGTTTTATAGAGATGAGCGAATCGAAGCTGATGAAGTGGAATTCGATCCGAATTTCAGGAAATATTCAATTTGCATTGAATCTGGATTTCCTCACACTTCCTGATAACGAATTGCAAAGCTCCAATCGGGGGTTTTAACCTGTTGGATGCCACGGTCAAACATGAGGAGATCCCAGGGTATAATAATAGCACCAGCAATATTCTGATCAATAGGTATACACTACAATACACATGTATTGCAGTGTATAGGAGGCTGTCAGCCCTTGCAGACGCATAGGCATGAGGAGGGACAGCGATGGGGAAGACCCGGGCTGCAGAATAGAAGCAGTGGCGCCCCCCGAAAATGTTGCTGTGGCAACTCAGGGGTTAACACCCGCGATTGGAGCTCAGCTCCGACCGGGGGTGTTAGAGGACAGTGTCCGCCGTTACATACGGCTGACACCCGCAAAGCAGGGTGCGAACACAGTTTCTGTGTGCGCACCATGCTTCCGCCGTGGTTTGCGGGAAGTCCTTCCCGGCAGCGCCGTACTATTAGGGAAGATGTCAGGAAGAGATTAACGCAATTTGTCTCGAATTAATACGGATCGAATCGAATCATAACGGAAAATTCGGCGAATCAGCCGAATCAAATTTTTGGAAAATTCGCTCATCTCTAATGTTTTATCCAAAAGGATGTCAGTCAATTGAGCCATGATTGAGCCATGAAGTAGTGTCAAGTCCTGTTTTGAGAAAACCAGCCATTCTCTCTTGATCAATAATAATAATAATAGTTTACAAAATCACCTGTGGGTGTGGTATTGAATATATAGGGAAAACCATCAGAGAGTTTAAAAGAAAGATTGGCGACCACTTAGGGGACATTCAACATGATAGAGACACCCATGTCGCCAGGTACGTTCACCAGTTGCACTCTGGAAACTTGTTTTTGTTTAACTTTTATGGGCATTGACCTTTTTTTCTCCTCCAAGTAGTAGAGGAGACTGGGACTGCTTGGTTACACAAACTGAAACCAAGTGGATCTTTACATTACAACAGTGAATCCTAAGGATCTAAATGAACAATTATGCTTTGTTTAGTTCATTTAGTTTATTTGCATATTGGATGACATCACAAGTGATCATTATTTGTTCCATTGTGTTCTATTGAGTGGCATCTGGAACGTGTATATGGGTAGTCTACTGTTTCCTTTTTATTAATTTTATTATCATTTAAGTCAGTTGTATTATTCTTGAGCCATTATACTCTATATAAAGTTCTGGCCTTGAGGCCCGTGTCAATTAGGGTCTAGGCAAATCTCTTATTTCTAGCTACATGCTTGCATCTGTTATTACATAAAGTGGATTCGACTACATATGATGTAAACCAGGAGGTTAGGCACTATTTTCAACCACTGGCATACAACACAAGGGTCATCACCTGCACATGCCCAGGGGAAATTCTTCCCTCTTCTGGGCCTGCGCCAGCTTCGGCACCTTCTCAGATCTGTCTGACATTTCTCGAGCAGGTGAGGTCATCCATACTTGCTGCGGGGGAATCTTCAGCCGAGTAACTAATGGGCATGCACAGTTCATTAGCGCACGACCATGAAAGAGCTGCTCTGGCATCTGAGCACACTTGCTGTGAATTAAAGATGCATAGGGTCGGCTTTTCCAAGGTATGCGGCTCTATTTAAACCAGGTAATGTGTGGCAATGGCATTTCACCTTGGGACGATATCTGATACGTCCCTTGCCTTTATTTGCATGTTTTGTCCCAATTTCTTTTCCATGGTATATATGATTTTTTATACCTGTTTTCGCTAGATTGGCTTTGTTAATATGGAGCAAGCAAGCATACATTTTGCTCTTTTTAGAGTTTCTTTTTTTGAGATTGTTTACTATTTATTCTGATTAAAATATATATTTTAATATACATCATTTGGATTCGGATTGGATTGTGTCTGATAACATAAAATGTAAAAAAAGCATTTAAAAAATTTACATATATAAATTAATAATCCCTCCACCTAATAAAATGCTCCTTTTCCCTTATACAGTATAAAAACACAAAACACAGTTATAAAACACTACATATTTGGCATTACCACTTCCGTAAAAAGCTGTAAAATAAATGTAAACCATTAGTTAACCCACACTGTAAATGTCAATAATAAAAAAAAGGAAAAAAATGCTAGAAGTAACGATTTTTTTCCATTTCGCCTCACAAAATATGGAATAAAAAGTGATTAAAAAGTCATATGTAGCCCAAAAATGGGACCAATAAATAGTACAGTTTTTCCCGCAAAAAATAAGCCTTCAACCAGCTCTGTAAATACAAATAATGTTAATTGTTATGTTATGTTTGTTTTTTTTCCCCCAATGGATTTTTACTCTGCAAAATAAGTAACACATAAAAGAACTATATAATTTAGGTATTGCCATAATCGTGCCAACCCATAAAATAAAGGTAACATATTATGTTGTATGGAGAAGGGCAAAAAAAATGAAAATGTTAAAAAGCAACGAATTGATTTTTTTTAAATTCACCCAGAAAGAGTTAATATAATTTTGTTAATAAGTTATATATACAGTACACCCCAAAATGGTGTCATTAAAAAGTATCTAATCCCACAAAAAAACAAGCAATTATATGGCTACATCATAAAAAAAAAAATTAAAAAAAATTATAGCTTGTACAATGTGACAACAACAAAAAAAAAAAAAATCGCCATATCTTTAGGATAAAACTGACTGCAGCAGTTTTAGATTTAAATTTTATGAGGGAAAATACACCAGAAATGAACCTCAGAGTGACCCCACCAATCATAGGAGCTACTGGGAAAATAATAGAAAATTTGATGTCCCCAATGTACTCTGCACAGATGACGTATTCATTCTTCACCATCTGCTTTGCATTCACATCTGGGAAGCTAATGCTCACTACATTCCTTGATAAATTCTTTGAGGGGTGCAGTTTTCAAAATGGGGTCACTACTTAGGGAATTCTACATTTCTGGTACCTTAGAGGCTCTGCAAACTGTATGGCTCAGCATGGTGTCCAGATACCAAACATCTATATCTGCACTTCAAAAGCTGCATAGTGCTCCTTTACATCTGTGCCCTGCTGTGTGCCCAAACTGCAGTTTATACCCACATGTATGACACTGTTGTACCAAGGATAATGTACCGGGACATTCAAGCAGAAATTGGCATCTGTAAGAGCTGCTGGGTCCTACAGGACCCAGATTAGCTCTATAGTAACGGACAGGCAGCTGTATTCCTCCTGCAACTGGGGCTAAATGTACCAGCCGCAGTTACAGGGGAAATCAGCCTCCCACACAAAAAAAAAAAGTGATCAGATGTCCCCAAAGGTCTATTATGACCTTATGGGAACTCAATGTAAAAAATAAATAAATAAAAAAAATTAATAGAAAAGTTAAAAAAATGTAAATAAAATAATGAAAAAAATAAAATAATATGCCAATAAAACGCCATTATTAAAGGTTATAGCCCCACCCCCGACGACACCATACAAAATAAAAATTACCATAATGGAGAGGAAAAACTATTTTATAAAGTTTTTTAGTAGCACTTTGTGTTTGGGGCTCTGCAAATACAACATGGCACACAAAAACTATTCTAGTAAAATCTGCCCTCCAAAAGCCAAATATGGCGTATTTCCATGTTCATGAGCGATTGTTTAACAAATTGTAGGGTGCTTTTTCTCCTTTAACCTCTTGTGAAAATGAAAACTTTGGGGATAAAGTGACTTTTTAGTAATTTTTCATTTACAAATCCCGATGTTAATAAAATGCATGAAACAGCTTTAGGGCTAAATTAACATTTTATTGAAAAAAAATGAAATATCTAAATTTCACTTCCATTCTTTTAATTCTCGTGAAATGCTTAAAGGGTTAAAAAACTACCCAAATCCTGGTTTGAATTATTTGAGGGGTGCAGTTTTGAAAATAGGGTGATTTATGGGGTTTTCTAACATATACACATTTAACCCCTTCCCAACATCCACCGCACTGAGCGACCACCATAGCCACCGAGCCTCTGCTGTATTATACAGCAGAGACCCGGCGATAATGCCTGCAATAAATGCTCGCACTGATCGCGGGCATTAACCCCATTGGCGCCTCGGTCAAAGCTGACCAAGGTGCCATTTTGCCGGGGATCGATGGCATCCGGAGCAAGATCCGAGGCCGGCGTCCAATTGGCAGGACAGCCAGTAGCCTATAGAAGACTCCCAGGCTTGTATGCCATTCATTTGTATGGCAGGTTGCTTTATGCAGCCTGCCATACAAATGCAGATACTTTGCAATGCATTGCAATGCATTAGCATTGTAATGCATTGCATTAGCGATGAGACCCCCTGGGATTCAAGACTCCTAGGGGGTTCTAATAAATGCAATAAAAGAATAAAAAAAAAAAAAAGTAAAAAAAAAAATGTATAAAAACAATAAAAAATATTTAAAATTCAAATTACCCCCCTTTTCCTAGAACACATATAAAAGAACTTAAATACTGTGAAAAACATACACATTAGGTATCCCTGTGTCCAAAAATGCCTGGTCTACAAATCTATAAAAAAAAATTTCTGGGGGGTCGTGGCTTGGCGAAAGGCAGCAGACCCTGAGAGCTCCGACCTGTGCCACGCAAATATAGGTCTAAAACTACCTTAAAATGGGCAAAACGAGAGGCAAAAAGACCCCAGGGGAGCCCCTTACCTCTCAGTCACAGGAGTGGATCATCTCTAACTATTTCCTTCCTCTGCTGGAGCGGGAGGGACCCTCCGAGGCTGGTGAAGGAGCGACGCGCCATCTTCTCAACAGCGCGTGCAATCCGTTGAAGGCCTTCTCGGCGATACATCATGCGAAGAGCTCACGAATCCCTATGATGCTTCTCTCTTTGGATGCGGAGAAGGCCTTTGACAGGGTTGATTAGGGCTTCTTGGAAGCTACTCTCTCGCAGATAGGACTGGGGCCCAGGATGCTTACTCGTATACGCTCCCTTTATAACTCTCCGTGGGCACAGGTACGATTTAACGACACACTTTCTTCACCTCTTACTATACGCAATGGCACTCGCCAAGGTTGTCCTCTCTCACCTATGCTTTATGCCTTGGTGATGGAACATCTACTTGTAGCAATTAGGGATAACCCAGACATTCAGGGCCTCAGAGTCCGCAATCTACATCTCAAGATCTCAACATTCGCAGATGATGTCCTGCTCTTCATTACTCAGCCGCTCACAACTATCCCATCTCTCCTCCGAGTAATCAACTCCTACAGTTACTATAGTAACTATAAACTCAACCTGTCCAAATGCACCACTCTTAATGTCTCCCTACCAGAATCGCAGCTTCGTGGTCTCCGCTCTTCCTTTTCCTTTACATGGTCCAAGAAAGCGATTAAATACTTGGGGGTTCAGCTCCCTAGTAATCTTGCCGATTCCTATAAGCTTAATTTCCTTCCGATCCTGCGTACCTTGCAGACAGATCTGAAACGCTGGGACACCAAAGGCTTCTCTTGGCTGGGACGCATTAATTTGCTAAAAATGAATGTCCTCCCCAGACTACTCTATCTATTTCAGACTGTCGATAATGTTACCCAAACATTTCTTTACAACAATCCAGAAAACATTTACTAAATTCATATGGGCATCCAAGCCACCGAGAATTGCAAGAAGCATCTTGACCAAACTCAAAGAGTGCGGTGGACTGGCGGTACCGGACTGCTCTAACTACTTCCTGGCTGCGGTCACTTTGCGTATCTTGGATTGGCATCACTCGGAGCGCTCTAAACTCTGGGTCGCATTGGAGGGCTCCTTGAGTCCACTTCCTCTTACTGCCCTCCCGTGGCTTAATAAGCGCTACTGGACAGATAGCGTGGACTGTTCCTAAATGATGGACCTATGACACCTGTTTTGGGCAACCCGGATTTTCCTGATGCGCTCCAATCCTCCTTTTTATCCTATACCAGGGGCCAACCAATCCTTTGATTCCACCAAGTCACAAGCACGACATCTCTCCTATCCCGCCAAGAGCTAACCCCCCTAGGTCAGACCCTGATTCTGCTGTATCCCATTGGCAATACGCCCAACTAACTCACCTATACGCCACTCTTAAGATAAAGCACAATCTGCACTTTGAATGTGTATGCCTCTCTCCCCATACCCCAGCTCACACAATCTCGCTCATCTATGGCATCCTGTGGGAGACCGCTTTTGACTCCCTACCTACTTTTGTGGGTGGATGGGAAAGGGAGCTGGGGGTCTCGTTTGAGCCAGATGTGTGGTCATCGACATTCCAGGCGTGCCACAAATTCTCTATTTCCTGCAAGGCACAGGAAACTAACTATAAGATACTCTCCCGATGGCACAGAGTCCCATCTGTTCTCCATGAGATGTATCCCTCCACCTCAGATCAATGCTGGAGATGTAACTCTGGCCAGGATACGATGAAGAACGTCTGGTGAGAATGCACACTCTTACACCCCTTCTGGTTAGAAGTCCGTCATATAATTAAGACGGTCACGGGCATTTCTTTAGACGATGACCCTGCCCCCCTTCTTCTTTCCATCTTCCTGTCTAAATATGAAAAACACACTCGCAAATTGATAGGCTTCATGCTCGTGGCCGCAAGGTCTGTGATTCCTAGACTATGGAAGTCTCAGACACCCCCCTCTCTGGTGTCCTGGCTTAAGGAGATTTTGCTCATTCGTAGTATGGAAAATATGCTGGCGGAGCTGCGACAGGATGACAGGACCCATCAACAAACATGGCTCCTTTGGAATCATTTTTACCACTCTAATGAATTTCAGTCTGCCTTCCCTTCTATATCCCCCCAACAGGGACCTCCCCCCCTCCCTCCTGACCTCTCCCAATCTTTTGTTATAATAATGTAGTTCTGTTTTGATTTTACCCTGCATTTTATTGAATTCTGTGTTCGGCTCTGCTGCGACAGAGCCTATGTTATTCCCCCTATTCTACTCCATTAACCTCTCCTCACCTCCTATCCCCTAGCCTCCCTCCCCTCCCCATCCATGAACTTCCCTGATCATTTTGTTGTTTGTACTGTTTTATCTCTGTCAATATGAAAAGTGAATTAATTGTTTGGCCCTGCTGTGACAGAGCTCATGTTATTCCTCTCTAATTTTCTCCATTTGTCACTTCTCAACCCCTATCTCCACCCCCTCCCTCCCTTCCCCGCCCATGTGGGTGTCAGAATATGGCAACTTTAATAAAAAAAAATTTTTTTGCAAAGTTTTGGATTTTTGTTAAGAGGTTAAAATGTAAATAAAACTATAAAATTTGGTATCCCCGGAATCGTACCAAAACATAGAATACAGGTGACATATCATTTTGGATGCAGAATGCAAGCCGTAAAGACGAAGCTCGTAAGAAAGTCGGACAAATGCACTTTTTTTCCACTAGCATCAATTCCAGCTTCCCAGTACATTGTTCCAAATAATAAATGTCACCACTATGAAGAACAATTTGTCCCACAAACATTAAGTCCTAATATGGATCTGTAAATGGAAAAAATAAAAAAGTTATGGGGTTTGGAAGGCGGGGAGTCAAAAACAAAAATCGAAAAATGTCACTGGCGGGAAGGGGTTGAAATCCCCTTCAGAACTGAAGTAGTCCCTAACAAATGGGTTTGAGAATTTTTTCTTGTAAACCTGCAAAATCACTGTTAGACTTGTAAGTCTTCTAACATTCAAAATAAATTAAAGGATGATTAAAAGATGATGCCAATATAAAGCTGAGATATGGTAGATATTATTTATTAATGCATTTGGGTGGTATGACTGAATCTGTCTGAAAAGCAGAGAATTTCACATTTTGAAAACTGCAAATTTTTCCAAATTTCCATCAACTTTCCTATTTTTTTTTATAAATGAATACAAAAATATTGATCAATGTTTACCACTAACATGAAGTACAATGTATCACAAAAAAAAAAAACTGTCTCAAAATCACTTGGGTAAGTTAAAGCATCTCAAAGTTATTGCCATATAAAGTAACACATATCAGTTTTGAAAAATGAGGCTATGTCCTTTAGGTACGTTTAGGATGTGTCCCTAAGGAGTTAATTCCCGTGAAATGCTTAAAGGGTTAACAAACTTCTCAAATGCTGTTTTCAATTATTTGAGGGGTGCAGTTTTGAAAATGGAGTAATTTATGGGGTTTTCTAATATATAGTCACAGCAAAAGATCAAAGGCTGAAACAGCAATATAGAGAGATTATAAAAATTGTTTGCAGTGTCTTCTACTATTCCAGTAGTGTTTCTGTTTAGTGGCAATTACCAAGCTGCCCTTTGTCTTTATAACTGTGATATGTCATTGTATGAATTTCTATGAATAAATGAATGAATAAAATAGCATTAGATTTTTATAATCTGTCTATATTGATGTTTCTGTGTTTGATCTTTTGTTGTAAAGGTATCTGCTTTTGTAAAGTCAGATGATATACAGGTAATTTGGTGATTGGGTGTCTAATACATAACCTTTAACCCCTTAAGGACACAGCCCAAAAGTGCGTTAAGGACCAGGCCTCATTTTTCAAAACTGACATGTGTCACTTTATATGGCAAGAACATTGAAACGCTTTAACTTACACAAGTGATTTTGAGATTGTTTTCTCGTGAAACATTGTACATCATGTTAGTAGTAAACACTAATCAATATTTTTGTATTTATTTAGACAAAAATAGGATATTTGATGAAAATTTGGAAAAAAAAGTAATTTTCAAAATGTGAAATGCTCTGCTTTTCAGAGAGATAGTCATACCACCCAAATACATTAATAAATATTATCAACCATATCTTTGCTTTATATTGGCATACTATTTTAATCGTCCTTTAATTTATTTTGGATGTTAGAAGGCTTAAACAGCGATTTTCCAGATTTGCAAGAAAATTCCCCAAACTAATTTTTTAGGGACCACTTCAGTTCTGAAGGGGATTATAAAGGCCTATATATTAGAAACCTCCATGAATCACCACCATTTTCAAAACTGAACCCCTGAAATAATTCAAAATAGCATTTGGGAAGTTCGTTAACCCTTTAAGCATTTCACAAGAATTAAAAAGACATCAAGGTGAAATTTAGACATTTCATTTTTTTCCACTAATCCCTTCATTTAGCCCTAAAATTAACACATTCACAAAGGGTTAAAGGAGAAAATACATATCATAGTTTGTTATGCAATTTCTCCAGAGCACATAAATACCCTACATGTGGGTGTAAACTGATGTTTGGGCACACGGCAGCGTAGGGAAGTAGCGACACTGAACATTGCTGGAATAGTTTTCAGGTGCCATGTCTCATTTGCAAAGCCCCTAGAGTACCAAAACAATGGAAACCCCCTAAAAGTGATCCCATTTTGGAAACTACACCCCTCACAGAATTCATCAAGGAGTATAGTGAGCATTTTGATCCCACAGCCGTTTCACAGATTTGCTAACATTGGGATGTATAAATGAAAAATTACTAAAACATCACTTTATCCCCAAAGTTTTCATTTTCACAAGGGGTTAAAGGAGTAAAAGCCCCCCACAATTTGTTAGACAATTTCTCCTGAACACGGCAATACCCCATATGTAGTCGTAATCTGCTGTTTGGGTACATGGTGGGGCTCGGAATGGAAAGAGCGCTATTTTGATTTTGTAGGGCAGATTTTTCTGGAATAGTTTTCAGGTGCCATGTTGCATTTGCAGAGCCCCAAAAGTACCAATACAGTGGAAACCCCCTAAAAGTGAGCCCATTTTGGAAACTACACCCCTCACAGAACATGTCAAGGGGTATAATGAGCATTTTGACCCTACAGCTGTTTCACAGATTTTATTAACATTGGGACATGAAAATGAAAAATTACTTTTTTTCCAATAAAACATCAATTTTGCCCCAAATTTTTCATTTTCACAAGAGGAAAAAGGAGAAAAAGCACCCCAAAGTTTGTTAAACAATTTCTCCTGAACACAGAAATGCCCCATATGTGGCTGTAATCTGCTGTTTGGGTACATGGTGGGGCTCAGAATGGAAAGAGCGCTATTTAGCTTTTGGAGGGCAGATTTTGCTGGAATAGTTTTCTGGTGCCATGTCGCATTTGCAGAGCCCCTAAAGTATCAATACAATGGAAACCCCCAAAAGTGATCCCATTTTGGAAACTACACCCCCCCTCATAGAATTTATCTAGGGGTATGGTGAGCATTTTGACCTCACAGCTGTTTCACAGATTTTATTAACATTGGGACATAAAAATGAAAAATTACTTTCAAATAAACCATCCATTTAGCGATATATTTTTAATTTTTGCAAGTGGTTAAAGAAGAAAAAACACCCCACAGTTTGTTACACAATTTCTTCTGAACACAGAAATGCCCCATATATGATTATAATCTGCTGTATGGGAACATGGTGGGGCTCAGGATGGAAAGAGCACTATTTGGCTTTAGGAGGGCAGATTTTGCTGGAATAGTTTTCAGGTGCCATGTCGCATTTGCAGAGCCCCTAAAGTATCAATACAATGGAAACCCCCAAAACTGATCCCATTTTGGAAATTACACCCCCCCCTCATAGAATTTATCTAGGGGTATGGTGAGCATTTTGACCTCACAGCTGTTTCACAGATTTTATTAACATTGGGACATAAAAATGAAAAATTACTTTGAAATAAACCGTCCATTTAGTGACATATTTTTAATTTTTGCAAGTGGTTAAAGAAGAAAAAACACCCCACAGTTTGTTACACAATTTCTTCTGAACACAGAAATGCCCCATATATGATTATAATCTGCTGTATGGGAACATGGTGGGGCTCAGAATGGAAAGAGCGCTATTTGGCTTTAGGAGGGCAGATTTTGCTGGAATAGTTTTCAGGTGTCATGTTGCATTTGAAGAGCCCCTAAAGTACCAATACATCTACCTCCCATTTCCTCAAGACTTGGAACTCCATAAGTGCAGGTGGCCGCATAGCCAGGGTCCCGGGCCCCCTCAGCCCTCTGTTCCGAAATCCAATGTTCCCCCCGGGTTGCTCCGCTGACAAATTCCTTTGCTGGCTGGCCAGGGACGACGTTCGCCTACATCAGGTCACAGACAGCGCTTCCCTTCCCTCTCTGGCACAGTTGCAAGCTTCCCATCCCAATCTCCGTTTGTCTTGGTTAGAATATGGCCAGCTCACTGCCTTCATCCGTAAGTTCTCCCTGCTTCCCATGCTCTCATCTTCTCTAACCGACCTGGAATTTGCCCTTTCCCGGACTGACACCACTCCGCGTGCCCTCTCTGTTCTTTATGGTATCCTCCTCCAGGACACTACACCCGGGGCCCCCTCCTACATTGGCCCCTGGGAATCTGAACTTGGCACCTGCCTCTCCACTGCTGACTGGGATAAGTCCTTCCTGTACACGCATAAACTCCCGTTGCCCTGCGGTGCGCAGGAAAAGAACTACAAAATACTGACCCGCTGGCACCACTGTCCTGACCTCTTACATAGGATCTACCCTAGTGTTTCTGACCGGTGTTGGCGCTGTGGGTCCGAAAGAGGCACCTGTACTATCTTTAGGAAACATTAGAAGTCAGGGATGAAATCCAACAGCATCTTCTTTTATTCATGTCTACACACTCTGATATACAACACAACACTAGCCTCCAGTAAGCAGTACCGCTTCCTGGTTCCTGTATCCTGTGCCCTCCTCTTAAAGAGGCAGGAATGCTTGCTGTATGTTACATCACCCCCCTGTGTTTTTTTTTTTTTTGTTTTTTTTTATTTATTTAAACCCCATTTGACATTTGAACAGTTATGGTGAAATACAACAACAAAACAACAACAAAAAAAACAACAAAGAAAACATGAACATGAAAATACAGTTCACAATCATATATCTATATAATCTGATCAAGGTTCCATGATCCTGACTAAACCTCCTCAATGAGTCTAGATGGGGCTCTTCTTTCTCTGGTAGGATACCGTCTAGAATGGCCAGGATCACTGCTTACCAATGGGCTGGCTATATCCTGTTGAGAGTTGCCACTATCAACAGCAGCTCCGTCAGTCTGAGAGAGTTCATCAAAGTCATTGTCTGGTATTATTTTGAAATGTGAGGCATTCCTGGTTATGGAGTGTCCATCCCGCTTAGCTGTGACCATGCTTCCTTTCTTGGCTGTTACATGATAGCCTGCTGGATCATACACTGGACATGTCTTATTGTTTGGCTTTCGACGAACAACAACTTTATCACCTGTCCGAATAGCAGATGGCTCCGCATGTCTTCTCTTGTCCGCATAATGTTTCATTTTGTGCTTGTTGTGTAAGTCTGTTGGTCTAACAGTTGACTCAGCTGGCAGTGCATGGGTAGACACATCAGGAATGCGTATGCGAGGAGTTCGGTTGAACAGTAGATGAGCAGGAGCAGCATTAGTCGTTGAATGCGGCGTACTTCTGTAGTTGCATAGGAATTTGTTCAGAGCCTGCTTCAGTGTTATCTGCTCCAGAGCGGCTGCTTTGATTCTCTTCCCTAAGGTGCGCATAAATCTTTCCACAATTCCATTTGCTTGTGGCCAGCAAGGTGTTATCTTCCTGTGAGTGAACCCAAGGTATTCAGAAAATTGTACAAATGTATGTCCATTAAATGGAGGTCCATTGTCTGTTTTGACTATTTTTGGAATACCATATGCTGAGAAAATAGTATCCAACTCCGGTATGACACTGGTTGCTGAAGTTGACGAAATAAATGCAATTGTAGGATATCTGGAATATTCATCAATTGCCACTAGGATGTACTGTCCATTAGGTAGTGGCCCATTGATATCCACCGCTACTTCCTCCCAGACAGCCGTTGGTAGAGGAGACATTTGTAGGGGTTCAGGGCTCGCTGCAGGAGTCACAAGCTGGCAAGTATTGCAGTGTTTTACTGTGTGTTCTACTAAATAATCCATATTTGGGAACCACACTTTTTCTCTGAGAAGTTTTTTTGTACCCACAATTCCCAAATGACCTTCATGAGCAATCTGTAGTACTTTGGGACGCAAGGCCTTTGGAACCACCAGTTTGGTTCCTCGCAGAATTAGGTGATTCTCAGTGACTGATAGTTCATTTCTGACACTAGAGAACGATTTCAGTTCCCTAATGTTGATGTCAAGATCTGGAAATTTTGTTCTCTGGATTTCATGCCATTTTCCATTCCGGATAATTTGTATTAAAGCACAAAGCGTCTTGTCATTTGCAGTTGCCGTCACAAATTGATCAGCTGAAAGTGCTTTTGGTACTGCATGAACTGCAACAAAGTTGATGTACTGTTCAGTTGCCTGATGTAGAATTTGATCTTCTTCTTCTGTGGGATGTCTGGATATGTAGTCAGCTGGATTACTGTATTTTCCAGGCCTATGAACGATTGTGTAATTGTAATCTAGAAGTCGCAGACCCCACCGTTCAATTCTAGCTGGCATCTTGGCTCTGGGGTTTCCAAAGATGATGAGGAGTGCTTGATGATCCGTGACTATGGTGAATGGAGCTCCATAGAGAAAGAGATGAAAGTGTTCACATCGCCAGACAACAGCTAGGCTCTCCTTTTCAGGCTGAGAGTATTTCTTTTCAGTATTCATTAATGCTCTGCTGGCATATGCAATGATGAAATGGTCTGGATTATTGGGTAAGTATTGCGTTAGAATAGCCCCCAGTCCCACCGGACTTGCATCCACAATCAATTCAGTGCGTAAAGTGGGATCAAAGTAAGCCATGGTAGTTGTGGAGCATAGTTCACTTTTAATTGCATCAAAAGAGGTTTGACACTCTGGGGACCACTTGAATTCACAGCCTTGTTTCGTGAGTTCCCTCAGTGGTGCACTAATGGTGGAGAAGTTCTGGATATATCTAGCACAGTAACTGGACATTCCAAGAAAGGAGCGAACTTCACTGACATTCTGAGGAATGGAGGCCATTTTTATCACCTGTACCTTTTTGGGATCAGGCTGTACTCCTGCTGCTGAAAAGATGTGACCATAAAACTCCAAGGACGTTTTGTTAAATTCAAACTTGTCTTTGTTTAGAGTGAGTCCCTGAGATGCTAAGCAGTGAAAAACCTCATGCAATGCACTATTGTGTTCAGCTTGGGTTTTGCCATAAACTAGAATATCATCACTGTAATTGAAAGTATTGGGAATACGTTGGATTACACTTCTTATAGCATCCTGAAAAATTTCTGCAGCTGAACAAACACCAAATGTCAACCGTTTGTACCGCCTGAGGCCTAAATGTGTAGAAAATGTTGTTAGGTATCTGGACTCTGGACTCAGTTCTAGCTGATGGTAACCTTTATTAAGGTCCAGCTTCGAAAAGATAGTTGCTCCATTTAGTAGATGAATAATATCATGTATTGTGGGAGAGATGTGTCTTTCTCTCTGAATAGCTGCATTTGGCAGGCGCATGTCCACACAAAGTCTCACCTGGTCGGGATTTTTGGGTTTTGGAACAACAACAATTGGAGAGACCCATGGAGTGGGGCCTGTAACAGTCTCAATAATATCATCATCTTCCAAAGATTGAAGTTCTTTTTCCACCTTCTTTCTCAGATGAAATGGAATGCGCCTGTGGGATTGTGCGACTGGGCGAACATCCTTCAGTTTTCCAAGTCCACTGAACAAAGAGGAAAATTCATTAATCATAGTTTGTACATCCTTGTCAGCTGGATCAGTTATTGTATGGATGATCTGAATGAGACCCAGATTTAGGGCAGTATGGTAGCTGAGAAGGCAGCCTCCAGAGCCCTTTAAGATGTAAAAACTTGTTTTCTGTGTCTTACCCTTGTAGCTGATTTCGGCTTCAAATTTTCCCACAGTTGGTAATGGGGTCTGAGATCCATATGGGAAGATTTTGGTCTGAACAGTTTCCAGGACAAGCTGTATCTCCAACTTCTTATATGTATCACTGTCTATAATGTTCACTGATGCCCCAGTATCGATGGTGAAAATAATATCAGTTTTGAGAACATTGACTGTAACACTTGGAGACTGCATGGATTTTGGTGTAGAAGTAATGTAAACATAGTCCTCACTTGTGGTAGATGTCTCCTCTGCAGTCTGATGTATGGCTTTTACATTAGCCTGTTTTGCTGGACTGTTGCAAAATGGTTCTCTTCACCGCATTTGCTGCAGGTTTGTCCTAACGCTGGACATTTATTTGCATGAGGAAAGTCTTTCCCACACCGGTAACATTTCCTTTGTTTCTGGGTTGGAGTGTCTGCAGTAGCTTTATGTTTGAGGTTATGCACCTGGATGTCATCCCCCTTTTCCATCACAGTGGCCTGATGATCTGCTATTTCTATGGCACGGGCCATTTTGAGAAGGTCATGTACAGTAGAGAGTAATCCTGTTGCAACGCTTTGCGTCTTATAGTGGATGATGTGCAAGATACAATGATTTGCGTTATAATTTCATCATCAACATCAGTAAATGCACACCCCTGTGCCAGTTCCCTTAAGTGTGTGACATACGTGTCCATGGATTCTTCTGGAAGCTGTTTAGCAATCCTGAACTTGTATCTCTCATATCTGATGTTTTGCTTAGGGTTGAAGTAATCTGTTAAGGCTTTGGCGCAGCGGCCATAAGTGTCAGTGTCTGTAGCAGGTAGGGTGCTGTAAATGTCATATACCTCTGTGCCAGCATGGTGCAACAATAGAGCTCTTTTTCTTTTGTCATCTGTTATGTCTATTGCTTCCAGAAAGTTCTCAAACCTGTGCATCCATTTGTTCCAGTTATGAGCCAGGTTATGGCTGTCAGCTATATCAAATTTTGGGAACACATGCATGTAGTCTGCCATCCCTCCTGTATTCAGTAATGCAGTATAGGAGATAAATGTGCAGGTTTCTGGGTACAGTTCTTATATGTGGATCTGTAAGCACACTCCTTGTATCTCGATTATGCAGATGACAGTCAGTACTCACAGCAGCAGAACTCTCATCCCTTCCTCGTCGCCAGTTGTACTATCTTTAGGAAACATTAGAAGTCAGGGATGAAATCCAACAGCATCTTCTTTTATTCATGTCTACACACTCTGATATACAACACAACACTAGCCTCCAGTAAGCAGTACCACTTCCTGGTTCCTGTATCCTGTGCCCTCCTCTTAAAGAGGCAGGAATGCTTGCTGTATGTTACAGCACCTAGCAGGGTCGGACTGGCCCACCAGGGAACCGGTGAATCCACCGGTGGGCCCCGAGCCCCGACTATTAGTCCTCATGTCATGGGGGCCCGATCGGGATCCTGACCATCCCGATCGGGCCCCTGACCAGAGGCGTAACGATCGCGGTCGAGGGGGGGTGCGACCGCGACCGGGCTCAGCGGGGTACGGGGCCCGCGTCCAGCTGGAGATGGCCGGGGCCCCGGACCACTATGATAGCGGTCGGGGAAAGCCTGGTTCCCCGACCGCTATGCATACTGTTATTGGAAAGGGACCCTGGCATATTGCAGGCCCCTTTCCAATAGATGGCAGCCCAGGGGAGGTGACTGAAAATAATAAACACATATTCTCACCTCTCCTGGGCGCAGCGTCCTCTCCGGCGCTCCTACGTTATGACTGAGGCCTGTGATTAGGCCCCAGCGGTCACATGGGGCGCGGTCACGTAATGACGTCAGTGCGCCCCACGTGACCGCTGAGGCCCAATCATAGGCCTCAGCAGTGACATCGGAAAAGGGCCTGAAGACGCTGAAGACGACAGGATGGAGCGAGGATGCCAAGGAAAGGTATAGCAAGATAAGTATGAGAGTTTGTTATTTTTAATCACTTCCCCTGAGCCTCCGATTATTATACTCTGGGGTCTGAGGAGACCCCAGAGTATAATAATAGCACCGAAGCGGAGGGGGGCTATTGGGCGCATATAATACTGGATAGGGGCCACTGTAGAGAGCATATAATACTGGGTGGGGGCCACTGTGGAGCTTATAACACTGGGAGGGGGCCACTGTAGAGAGCTTATATTACTGGGTGGGGGCCACTGTAGAGAGCATATAATACTGGGTGGGGGCCACTGTAGAGAGCATATAATACTGGGTGGGGGCCACTGTGGAGCTTATATTACTGGGTGGGGGCCACTGTAGAGCTTATAATACTGGGTGGAGGCCACTGTGGAGCTTATAATACTGGGTGGGGGCCACTGTGGAGCTTATAATACTGGGTGGGGGCCACTGTGGAGCTTATAATACTGGGCGAGGGCCACTGTGGAGCTTATACTCCATACAGTGGCTCCTTCATTTTTTTTTAAATTACGCCAGGGCAGGTGAAAAAAACAAAACAAAAAAACCAAACTTTCTCTCCTGTCCCCAGTGTCTCCCAGCGCGGTTCGGTCCTGCAGTTTTGTTGTTTTCTTCCAGCTGAAGTTCCCCCTGCACATGACTACCTGTGACGTCACGTGACCCCTGAGGCCAATCAGCGGCCTAAGGGAAGGGACCTGGGACGTCACAGCCAGTGAGGACTTCTGGCAAAAAGAAGACAGCGGAGCTGCAGGACCGGAGCGTGCTGGGAGGACACCAGAGCACCGGAGACAGATGAATATGTTTAGTGTGGTTTTTTTTTGGTTTTTTTGGGGGGGGGGGGTAGGGGGGATTCACCTCCCCCGGACTAATTATTAAAAAAGAAAAAAAAATTATACTGAACAACCTCTTTAAAGTGTGGCACATTAGGGGGGCCCTGGGGGGTATATTAAAGGGGTTGTCCAGGCATAATTTGTTATGGTTTATCCTCAGGATAGGCCACAGATACCTGATCTGTAGGGGGCTGACCCCAGACCGATCAGCTGTACGGAGCCACTTCTGGCACCTGTCCTGTACACAATACAGGGCCAGAAGCAGAAAGCTCTGTCCACTGTATATTAGCCGGGCACCTTCACTGTATCTCAGCACTTATTGAAGTCAGTAGGAGCTGAGCTGCAGTGAAGGCGCCGGGCTGCTATACAGCGGATGGAGCTTTCTGCTTCTGGCCCTGTGTTGTGTACAGAACGGGCTCCGGAAGTGGCTCTGAACAGCTGATGGGGCCGTGTGTCAGCCCCCTACCGATCAGGTATTTATGGCCTATCCTGAGCATAGGCCATAAAAAAGATTAACCCTGGACAACCCCTTTAATATGCCCCACACAGTTTAATGTCCCCCCCACAGGATGTCAGCCCCCATCACTGCTCCCACACAATATAATGACCACATCACTGTTCCCCATACAGTATAGGGGATCAGTGAAGAGGCCACTATGTGGGAGGACCAGTGAAGTGACCATAGAAATATTTGGCCCAGACAACCCCTTAAAATAGGTTGTCCATAAACTGGAGTGACCACTGTGTCGGTCGCCAGGGAGGTGTAAAAATAAGAAAATGTAAAAAAAAAAAAAAAGCATACTCACCTGTCCCCAGTACCCCGTTGTCCCCTGCCTGTGTCTGTTCGGTCTCATGGCGGCGCCTCATTTCTGGAAATCCTGTACCTTATTGGTCTTAGCAATCACATGAGGTGCAGGACTCCCAGCAAGGAGTCGCCGGCATGAGACTGTATGGAAACTGGCAGCAGACAACGGCGTGCCGGGGACAGGTGAGTATGCTTTTTAATTTACTTATTTTTTACTTTACACCTCCCGCCAGCTACATGGGTTGCTCCAATGCCTGGACAACCTCTTTAAAGGATTTATCCATCTTTCTAATATTGATGGCCTGTCCTTAGGATAGGCCATCAATATTACAACTGCGATGATACAACAGCCAGGACCTCTGCAGATCATCTTTTCCAGGACAGTGCGGCTACAGGTAAAGGTAACAATTCTTGGAGCCACGCTGCTTACTTGCCATACAAGGTGTAGCAGTAGGTTTAGGTAGTGCAGTGGTGCACATGGTATAGTGGTTGAGCAGCGTGGCTCCCAACATGTTATTACCTTTAGCCGCCCTGTCTCAGTACTGCTGATCTGCAGGGGTCCTGATGGTGGGCCCCTAGAAACAATTCCACTGGTGGGCCCTAGACATCCCAGTCCGACACTGGCACCTAGTATCATATTTGGTGGGAATGTGCTGCCCTCAAGCCCTTTTGGGATGCCGTCTTTACGCTTTATGCTAAAGTGAGTGGAAGATCTGTTACACCTTCGCCCCAGCTTGCACTTCTCTCCATCATACCAGGGAGGGTCTCGGCTGTTAAGAAGGACCTCTTGCAACATTTCCTCACGGCCGCCAGAACAGTCATTCCTAGGCATTGGCGCGGTACTACCATGCCTACCCTGGTGGAGTTTCTTCAGGAGCTTCTCCTTATCAGGAGAATGGAGGCTCTGGTGGCCGAGGACTCACCCGACCCCTCTAAATTTGAGGCCCTCTAGCGGCCGTGGGTGATGTTCCAGGAGTCCTCGGAGTTCTCCTTCTTCTTTTCTTGATGTGGGGTTCCTTTACTCCTCTGTTGGTGCAGTGTCCGGCTGCTCTCCATAACCAAATTTTCCCTTCCATTCCTCCCCCCCCTTGCCCCAGTGTGTCCCCTTTGTCCTAGTCGTGTCTGTGGTTATGTGTGTCCCGTACACCATGTACTCCCTATGACCCCCCTCCCTTTCAACGTTTGTCTTAATCTACTGTTAGGTGGGTGGTCCTGTGGTGGCTCTCTACAGTTGGATTTTTGTTCTCCCAGCCATCATCCACCTACTGTTACAGTTATATTAGTTGCCACTGTGTTATTCACTGTCGATTTCCTTAATGTGGGCCTCGCCAGCTCTTCACCTAATCCTTTACTACTGTGCCTTATATATGAACAGGGTGGCTTGGGTGACCCCCCTGTCTTAATTGATACTGATGCTATGGCATTGTAACCTCCTCCCTTTTTTTTCTTCTGTTCTTATTGCAAAACTTTAATAAACCTGACTAAACATAAAGTACCAATACAATGGAAACCCCATGACCCCATTTTAGAAACTACACCCCTAAAGCAATGTATCCAGGGGTATTATCATTTTGAGCCTAAAAATGCTTCCCAAAAATTAATGTACAAAGTGAAAATTGAAGTATTTGAAGAAATATCTAATTTCAGTGCCTAATACGTTCCGGCCACTTTGAGGCATCAGAGACATGCACTCCTAAAACTATTAAGTGGGCTATCCCGGGGACAAAAAAATTATATATGTGGGTGTAAACTGCTGCTTGGGCACACAGCAGGGCTCAGAAGGGAAGGAGCACTGTGTTTTTTTTTAGCTTTTGGAGTATAGATTTAGAGGGACTTTCTGGATGCCATGTTGTTTTTGAATAGCCCTGGAGGTGCCAGTAAACTGGAATTCCCCAAGAAGTGACCCCAATTGTAGGGGCAATTTTGGGGTCTCTGCAAATGTGACATGGCGTCCAAAAACCAACAATCTAAATCTGCACTCCAAAAGTACATAGTGCTCCATCACATCTGTACCCTTCTATGTGCCCAAATGGCAGTTTATTCCCACATGTATGACACTGGTGTACCCAGGATAACGTACTTAATGCCATATGTGGGTATAAACTGCTGTTTGGGCATATCCGGGCACAGAAGGGAAGGAGCGCTATTGTGGTTTTTGGAGCACAGTTTGGTTTTTGGACACCATGCCACTTTTGCAGAGCCCATGAATTGCCAGTAAAGTGGAATCCACAGACATGTCACCCCATTTTGGAAACTACACCTTTCAAGGGATTTATCAAGTGGTGTAGAGAGCATTATTAACCCTTAAGTGTTGCATTCTTGTAATTTCCAGAAACGAATGCGCAGCTGATAATGAAAAGTTAAAAATAACATTTTTCCAGAGATTCGCCATTTCAGTGCCCAATATGTTGTGCCCAGCTTATGTCAGCAGAGACACACACTCCAAAAACTGTTAAGGGGGTTTCCCGGGAACAACAGCTTTTGTAGCATTTGCCACTGATACAAGCCGGGCACAACATATTACACACTGAAATGACGTATTCCTGGAAAAATTGTCGTTTTCACCTTTCAACATCAGCTGCGTATTCATTTATGGATAATAAATTATAGCAACACTGGGGGGTTAAAAATGGTCACTGTACCCCTGAATAATTTCCTTCAGGGGTGTAGTTTCCAAAATGGGGTCACATGTCAGGGGATTCCACTTTACTGGCATTTCAGCTCTGCAAAAGTGCAATGGTGTCCAAAAACCAAACCGTCCAAGTCTGTGCTCCAAAAACCAAATAGTGCTCCTTCCCTTCTGTGCCTGGCAGTGCCCAAACAGCAGTTTATACCCACATATGACATTAAGTACGTTATCCTGGATACACCAGTGTCATACATGTGGGCATAAACTGCAGTTTGGGCACACAGCAGGGCACAGAACGGAAGAAGTGCTACGTGCTTTTGGAGTGCAGATGCAGATGTTTGGTATCTGGACGCCATGTCATGTTTACAGAGCCTGTAAGGTACCATAAAAGTGCATTCCCCAAAGGAGTGACCCCATTTTGAAAAGTGCACCCCTCAATGAATTTATCAAGGGGTGTAGTGAGCATTAGTATCCCAGACGTGACTGCACAGTGGATGAGTTAAAGTGAATAGGTAAGCTGTGCAGAGCACATTGGGAACACCAAATTCCCTACTATTTCCCCAGTAGTTCCGATTATTGGGGGGGTCACTCTGGGGGTCACTTCTGGTTTATTTTCCCTCGTAAACTCTAAATCTGAGGTGTACCTTAATACAGTATATGCTCGCACAGCTTATACATTCCCTTCTTGCTGCAGCCAGTTTTGTTCTAATGATTTGGCGATTTTTTGGGTTTTTGTCTTCATACTGTACATTCTATATTTTCTTTATTTCTCTGGTGATGTAGCCATATGAGGGCTTGTTGTTTGCAGGGTGAAATGTATTTTGTAATGACATCATCTTTGGGCACCTATAACTTATTGAATAAATTTTATTAACTCTTTCTTGGTAGATTAAAAAAAAAAAAAACATCAATTCTGGCATTGCGTTTCACCTTTGAAATTTTTCACCATGAAGCGTACAGCATAAATTATATATTACCTTTATTCTATGGGTTGGTACGATTATGGCGATACCTCATTTATATTGTTTTTTTATGTGATACTAATTTTGTAGAACAAAAACCCATTTGGGGACATACATGAATTATTTTTGTATCACCATCTTCTGAGATGCTAACATTTTTATTTTGCAGTTTACAGAGTTAGTTGAGGGCTTATTTTTTGTGGGACAACATGTAGTTTTTATTGGTACTGTTTTTGGGTACATATGACTTTTTGATCACTTTTTATGGCATATTTTGTAAGGTGAGATGGTGAAAAATCATTACTTATGGCGGTTTTCTTCGTTTTTTTTTTCCCGACGTTCACCGTGTATGTTAAATATTGTTTCAGTTTTATTGTACATGTTGTTACAAACGCGGCGATACCAAATATGCATTGATTTTATTAATTTTTAGGGTTTTTTTTTTTATATAATTCATTTTATATAGGAAAAGGGAATTTTTGGGGCTTTATTCTTATTGTTTTTTTTCACTTTTTTTATTTTTTCATGTGTCCCATTAGGACACCTAAGCCAGCAATGATTTAATCGCTGGCTAAGTACTATAGACTGCAAGACACAAGCATACATGTGTCTTGCAGTCTATACAGGAAGTCAGCACTATGCAGACGCAAAGCCTAACTTCTGGACGTCTCGACAGGATCAACCAGGTAGTGGGGGCTCCAGGCAGCCTAGGGTCACTAGCCAGACCCTGGGCTGCAGATTATAGATATCGGGTAGGGGTCGGCAACATGGCTGTCAGTTACAGCTAACACCCGGTTCCAATGCCGCCCGCTCAGATAGTGAGCGGGCGGCCACCCTGGGGCGTACTATTACGCCCTGTTGCGCGAAGTAAGCGTGCAGGATGTAATAGTACATCCAATGTCGTTAAGGAGTTAAAATCCCCTTCAGAACTGAAGTGGTCCCTAGCAACTGGGTTTGGGAATTTTTCTTGTAAATCTGGAAAATTGCAGTTACACTTGTAAGCCTTCTAATGTTCAAAATAAATTAAAGGACAATTAAAAGATGATGCCCATATAAAGATGAGATATGGTAGATATTATTTATTAATGTATTTGGGTGGTATGTCTGCAGCAACCCAGATGGAGGAGACCGGTGGATGGGAGTAGTAATGGCAGATGCTCTGCCACCTAGCAGGCCGAGCACACTCACCAACCACTCCAGTCCCACTCCTGGGCCGGACAAAGTCAAGGGGGGCCATACAGCACTACTGGATGGTGGTGGTAATAGTTCTTTCCCCCAGGGCGCTTCCAGTTGGAGAGGGGACCTCTTCTCTCTGAGCCGCTGTGTAGGTCGGAAGGGACCTGATGGTGATGCAGGCACGACTCAGGAGTCAGCGGTGCAGGTGAACCAAAAACAGCCTTTATTTGACAACAGAAAAAAAAATGGAACGGCAGCTTCCAAATGGGGGTAGTAGTTCTACAGTGTCCAATCCCCAGCCTTGGTTCTAGGAGGGTGCCCAGGGATGATACAGGCTCTGCAGTATAGTTCTCTACTCCTCCTCCTCTCATGACTCTCCCAGCTAGGTATACCGGGGATGGAGTTACAGGGAGTCCTGACAGGGATCTGGTTACCTGTATACTAGGCCCGAATGAATTCCTCCTGTCAGGGCCCTCTCCTGCTCCTCCTGGCATGGCACCAAAAGTATCCAAAAGTACTGACAGCACTTCTCACTTGCTCAGGGCTGTCTCTGTATGAGCCTGGGACTGATGATATCCCTCCTGGGGCTGTGAAGGTGACCGTTGACTCTCAGTCCAGAGGCTGTGGCAGGCAAGCTCTGCACACCTTCTCTAGTCAACTGCACACACTAGACTAAAGACCAACTGTCGTAGAGGAGACTAGTTCTCCTTACAACGCCGCACAGTGGCCTGTGATAGGCCAGGGCTAAACCAAGGCTAGGTTTTGAACACTGCAGGGGGAAATAATGCTGAGGAAAAGCTGCAAACAGTGCATTTAACATAGAACGGGACATACCAACACAAAACCCAGAGACACAAAAGACAAACAATAAAAAGCAGCAGCCTCTGAGATGCTGCATGTCTGAAAAGCAGAGAATTTCGAATCACTCCTGAACAAGCAGGGAAACACATAGTACATAAATAATAGTAACAGTAAAACAGTATTACTACAATAATAAGCATAAGAAAAAGATAAGATAACTGAGGCAGAGAAGAGGCTATGGGAGAGGAAGCTTAACATGCGGCCTGGAAAGAGGAAGAGTAGTAAAAGACATTGCACAGCTGCCATACTTTCTGGTTGGTACTGTCATCTTGTCGGAGAGCCGCAACCAGGTCATCTATAACCTTAATGTGCAAGATCTCCTGTAGTCGATCTGACATGGACAGGGGGGAAGTAGTCTTCCAACGATGGGGAATGACCGACCTGGCCACTATCAGCATGACACCAACCAGCTTACGAACATGTCTCTGTAACCTGCGAGAGAAGATAGAGAGGAGAAGAGGGGCTGGAACGTTCTCAAATGGTACCCCAGTAACTTTCCTTATGACTCAGAGAACCTCATGCCAAACGGGTGGAGATGGGAGCAATTCCACCAGATGTGTAGTATTGTGCCTCGTTCTGAGGAGCATCGTCAACAGTGGGCGGAGACTGATGGAAAAATGTAATGGAGGACAGAAGGGAGTCTGTCGCACCTGGAGAACTTATGGCCGGAGCGGAAGGCAGTGAGCCACATGCCAGGCAGAAAGGAAGTCCCATGCTCCCTCTCCCAGCCAGCTACAAAAACAGGCAGAGGTGCATCTGCGTCAGCGGAGAATAGGTTGTAGATAAGAGATATTGGATGCAGGGGAATCGTGGGGTATACGCATAGTCGCTCAAATGGGCAGAGAGGTCAGTGTAGATTATTTGTTGTATTCAGGGAGGAGTAGAAATAGTGAAGTTGGAGGTATTATCAGTGTGTGGATTTGGTCCTACGCTCTGGAGGCACTAACTCAGAGTAAAGCAGCAAGGCGGTGGGGACAATGCCTTAAGGAATGTAATGCGAGACTGATTGATAGAGCGTGCCAGGAAGGGGGGAGTGTAAAGCTGCAGGGAAGTCTTGGTTGCCCGATATAGGAGTCAGTGGTCTATCGTTGGTGAAGAGTCGAGCTACAGTGCGGTATGTGCGATACACGCCAACAACTTGCTGAGCAATGAATGGAAGGTCCAAGACAGTCCTGCCCGACCAGTGTGACTATGGAGTCACGGAAGGAAAGCAAGAGGCAATGGACTCAATGAGTTCTCTAGGGCAACCCAAAGCTTGGAAGCAGGAGAGTGGTGCCAGTCTAAAATGCGTGCTGTGACAGCTGCCAGGTAGTAGAGGGAACAGTTGGGGACCCCCAGTACACCTAGGCGTTTGGGCTTGGTAAGGACACGTCTGGCAATTCTTGGTGATTTAGAAGCCCAGCCGGTTTTTCATTTTTGATGGCTGTCATCCATTTTACTTCTGTTTTTAAAATAACAGATGAATTTCATTGGTCTTCCTTTTTGACCCAACCCACTAAATCCATTTTTAATGGACCTAACTCTGATGTCAATGCATTTTACATCCCTTTAAAACAAAAACTTTGATTTCAATTGGGTCCATGTGTCTGTTAAAACTGACAAAGAATGAGCATCACAAGGCATTATGGGAAAGGAGCTGGGAGCTTAACTGGTGCTCTCCTCAAGGAGAGATGTCCCAGTCCATAAAGAAAGGGCATGTCTGTTTTTTTCTGACAATTATCCATGTCCATCAAAAAAACAGACATGTGAATGTTCTGATTTGCTCTCATTGCTCGTGTGAATAAGGCTTTAAGGTTTTACCATAGCATGGTGACTGAAATTTATCCACATGTATTCATTTATTACCATGGACACTACAGCTTGTTGTTATAGATACATGAAGACATTGCAGAAATCCATAGCTACATTACTTGAAAAACACTGGTCAATAACAGATCATTAAACATTACCTTTTTATTATTCACTATATAAAGTCATTTGTATTTCTTCTCTTTATTGGTTTTGATTGTAGTACTCTATTAACTTAACATCAATGAGAACTGAATTTATTAGACTTACATTTTCCTGCAGGCCAAATCACTATCTGGTCTGTTCACCAACATAAGTTTGACACAAATAAGGTAGAAAACAGTTCACTTGAGTCTGTTGCAACAGAAAAAAAAATAAAAAAGGACACACAAGTCTTCTTTAAAACTCACCACAGTTTTACAACCAACAACTAAGGATGACAACCAAAACTAAATCACATTTTACATTTTAATTAAGATTTAAACTTACAGTTGTGCTAAAACTTTTGGCCATTTTTCAGAGAATATGAATGATAACACAAAATCTTTTTATCCACTCATGGTGAGTGGTTGGTTGAAGCCATTTATTGTCAACCTTCTGTGTTTTCTCTTTTTAAATCATAATGACAACCAAAAACAACAAAATTACCCTGTTCAAAAGTTCACATACCCCAGTTCTTAATACCGTGTATTGCCCCCTCTAACATCAATGACAGCTTGAAGTCTTTTGTGGTAGTTGTGGATGAGGCTCTTTATTTTCTCAGATGGTAAAACTGCCCATTCTTCTTGGCAAAAAGTCTCCAGTTCTTGTAAATTCCTGGGCTGTCTTGCATGTACTGCGCGCTTGAGATCTCCCCAGAGTGGCTGAATGATATTGAGACTGAGATGGCCACTCCAGAGCCTACACTTTCTTCTGCTGTAGCCAATGACAGGTCGACTTGGCCTTGTGTTTTGGATTGTTGTCATGTTGGAATGTCCAAGTATGTCCCATGTGCAGCTTCCTGGCTGATGAGTGCAAATTTGCCTCCAGTATTTGCTGATAACGTGCTGCATTCATCTTTCCTTCAACTTTGACCAAGTTTCCTGTGCCTTTGAAGCTCATACATGCCCACATCATCATTGATCCACCTCCATGCTTTACAGTAGGAATGGTTTTCCTTTCATCATAGGCCTTGCTGACACCTCTCCAAATGTAACGTTTATGGTTGAGGCCAAACAGTTTGATTTTTGTCTCATCACTCCAAATTACCTTGTTCCAGAAGTTTTGAGGCTTGTCTCTGTGCTGTTTGGCGTATTGAAGGCGAGATTCTTTGTGGCATTTGCGCAGTAATGGCCTTCTTCTGGCAATTCTACCATGCAGCCCATTTTTCTTCAAGTGCCTCCTTATTGTGCATCTTGAAACAGCCACACCAATAGTTTTCAGAGAGTCCTGTATTTCAGCTGATGCTATGTGTGGGTTTTTCTTTGCATCCCGAACTACAGTGGGGAAAAAAGTATTTAGTCAGCCACCAATTGTGCAAGTTCTCCCACTTAAAAAGATGAGAGAGGCCTGTAACTGACATCATAGGTAGACATCAACTATGAGAGACAAAATAATAAAACAAATACAGAAAATCGCAGTGTCTGATTTTTAAAGAATTTATTTGCAAATTATGGTGGAAAATAAGTATTTGGTCAATAACAAAAGTTCATCTCAATACTTTGTTATATATCCTTTGTTGGCAATGACAGAGGTCAAACGTTTTCTGTAAATCTTCACAAGGTTGGCACATACTGTTGCTGGTATGTTGGCCCATTCTTCCATGCAGATCTCCTCTAGAGCAGTGATGTTTTGGGGCTGTCGCTGGGCAACAAAGACTTTCAATTCCCTCCAAAGTTTTTCTATGGGGTTGAGATCTGGAGACTGGCTTGGCCACTCCAGATCCTTGAAATGCTTCTTGCGAAACCATTCCTTCGTTGCCCTGGCGGTGTGCTTGTGATCATTGTCATGCTGAAAGACCCAGCCACGTTTCATCTTCAATGCCCTTGCTGATTGAAGGAGGTTTGCGCTCAAAATCTCACGATACATGGCCCAATTCATTCTTTCATGTACACGGAACAGTCGTCCTGGTCTCTTTGCAGAGCAACTGCCCCAAAGCATGATATTGCCATCCCTATGCTTCACAGTAGGTATGGTGTTCTTTGGATGCAACTCAGCATTCATTCTCCTCCAAACACGACGAGTTGTGTTTCTACCAAACAGTTCTACTTTGGTTTCATCTGACCATATGACATTCTCCCAATTCTCTTCTGGAACATCCAAATGCTCTCTAGCAAACTTCAGATGGGCCCGGATATGTACTGGCTTAAGCAGGGGGACACGTCTGGCACTGCAGGATCTGAGTCCCTGGCGGGTTATTGTGTTACTGATGGTAGCCTTTGTTACGTTAGTCCCAGCTTTCTGCAGGTCATTCACTAGGTCCCCCCATGTGGTTCTGGGATTTTTGCTCACCGTTCTTGTGATCATTTTGACCCCACGGGGTGAGATCTTGTGTGGAGCCCCTGATCGAGGGAGATTATCAATGGTCTTGCGTGTCTTCCATTTTCTAATTATTACTCCCACAGTTGATTTCTTCACACCAAGTTGCTTGCCTATTGCAGATTCAGTCTTCCCAGCCTGGTGCAGGTCTACAATTTTGTTTCTGGTGTCCTTCCACAGCTCTTTGGTCTTCACCATAGTGGAGTTTGGAGTGTGACTGTTTGAGGTTGTGGACAGGTGTCTTTTATACTGATAATGTCAAACAGGAGCTATTACTACAGGTAATGAGTGGAGGACAGAGGAGTCTCTTAAAGAAGAAGATACAGGTCTGTGAGAGCCAGAAATCTTACTTGTTTCTAGGTGACCAAATACTTATTTTCCACCATAATTTGCAAATAAATTATTTAAAAATCAGACAATGTTATTTTCTGGATATGTTTTCTCATTTTTTCTCTCATAGTTGAGGTCTACCTATGATGTCAATTGCAGGCCTCTCTCATCTTTTTTAAGTGGGAGAACTTGCACAATTGGTGGCTGACTAAATACTTTTTTTCCCCCTTTTTATTTTTCAGGCAGTTGTGGTCGAAATTTTGGTTGGTCTACCTGACCGTGGTTTGGTTTTTACAGAGCCCCTGAGTTTCCATTTGTTAATCACAGTTTGAACACTGCATTATCAATTCCTTGGATATCTTTTTGTATCCCTTTCCTGTTTCATACAGTTCAACTACCTTTTCCTGTAGATCTGTGGACAATTCTTTTGCTTTCCCCATGACTCACAATCCAGAAACTTAAGTGTCTGGAGGAAAGATGTAACAGTCTGTCTGGATCCCAGAAACTCACTCAGCTTTTATACACACACACTGGTTACAGACAAACAGGTCACAGGTGAGGATGTTACCTTTAGGTGCCAATCAAACCCATTTGTGTCAACTTCTGGGCATGTTGTCAGGCCAAAATCACCAGGGTATAAACTTATGAATAGGGTCATTTTGATGTTTTTGTTTGTCATTATGATTTAAAAAGAGAAAACACAGAAGTTTGACAATAAATGGCTTCAACCAACCACTAACCATGAGTGGAGAGAAAGTTTTTGTGTTATCATTCATATTCTCTGAAAAAAGGCCAAAAAAAATAAAAAATCTGCCGGGGTATGTAAACTTTTTAGCACAACTGTATTTACACTTGATCCATCATGAATTAAAAGGCAATACATTTTTATTTGTTCTTTAGGATGCTAAAGGATGGACAAAATACAGAGGGGCCCAGCTCAGGTGTAACATTTAAAAAATACTGAGCTATTACTGGCACTCTGTTGTCTGCCACCATACCTTGGTCACTGAAAGAACTGAGCCCCATGTGACATCACTCACAAACATCACTGGTCCCTCTCCAGCAACTGCTGAGGCCACTGATTGATTTCAGTGGTCACTTGGGTGTATGGCTTTCGGAGACTGAGGCACAGTGTGCAACTGAGCAAACTGTGGCAGCAGACAATGCAAAATTGGGAACAAATTAGTAATTTTTTTGATATGTTACACTTGCACCAGGCCAGTTTCTCCAATTCTCGGAAACCTATTTAAGGCTGGGGGCCTCACGAGTTTTGGGTGCGGCAGACACGGCAACTTAAAAAACATTGCGTTTTACATTATTTGCAAACTAGCTAATCCCATCTTCGCATTGCAGAAAAAAATCTGCAGCGGAAATGCCGTGATTTCAAAAACACTTGCGTCTTGGTAAATCGCAGCATGTCTATTATGCTCTTAAATTCTACCTTGATCCACCACCTTGAATATAAAGCTACAGCTCAGAAATATCTGTGACGTCCCCATAGGTAATTATTAATGAAATAATCATCATATTATTAATGTAATCAGGGTTTTCACCCACAGAACCAATTTCCCCCTTATAAAGTATTGCCTTAAAGTATACCTAATATTTTAGATCATTTTTTTTATTATAAGCTGTCCTGTGTGCACGTGAAGAGAGGCAATATTACTTGGCATTATATGACTTATAATTTGCTATTTTAAGAGTTTTCCCCTCTGATCACTTCATCTCTAATTTTTAGTTTTTTTCTGAGCTGATGGAGACTAGCTGCAATGATGTTTCACATAGAAAATTCATGGAGAAACCAGAAGATTTTACTCTGTAACTCTTTCACTCAGACACATTATGGAGGACATTATAGAGCAGTGCTGAATAATACTTGGGGATAACATAGAAACTTACTATTTAGCTCCAGCAGCCTACCCGTGTCTGTGCCTCTGTCTTTTCCTTCTCTCTCACTTATCCCTACCCATCTCTTTACATAGATTGCAATGGAGAGCTGTAATTTGATTTTCTAGTGAGCTTCAGTCTATACTGAGAGACCAAGATGGATTCAGAAACAAATTCTGACTGAATGTCAGTTTAAATAGGGTATTCCCATCTGAAGTATCATATTCAGACTTGTAGATTAAGCTAAATGATTTTATCCAATACATTACTTTATCTATATTGCTCTGTTTGCCAGATACAGCTAAATTTCTCTCTTCATTGTTTAAAGCTGGTTACCAAGGTTACAGTCCTCCTCACAGATCAGGATGATGACCCCTGGCAGTCTATAGTCTCTTCTCTCACACTCACTGTATACGGCTTTCAATTTTTAAGCACTAATAAGGGCTAGATAAGTTTCTTGATCCTGAAGGCCTGTCATGACAACCCAATTTCTGGCTGCCATTTTGTCAGAGATAAAACGTTCGCCAAAATCTCTGACCGTTATTACTGGAAGGGAATGAAAAACGACATTCACCAACATGTCAAAGTCTGTCAAAAATGTTTGTTGTAAATCCCAAAATCAGCAAGGAAGCTCCACCACTCAACAGTATACCAGTGCCAGGAAAAGTATGGATCTTAGTCGGAATTGATATGATCGGTCCTTTTCAGGAAATATCAAATGGCAGCAAATATATACAGTGGGGAAAAAAAGTATTTAGTCAGCCACCAATAGTGCAAGTTCTCCCACTTAAAAAGATGAGAGAGGCCTGTAATTGACATCATAAGTAGACCACAACTATGAGAGACAAAATGAGAAAACAAATCCAGAAAATCACATTGTCTGATTTTTTAAGACTTTATTTGCAAATTTTGGTGGAAAATAAGTATTTGCTCACCTACAAACAAGCAAGATTTCTGGCTCTCACAGACCTGTAACTTCTTCTTTAAGAGGCTCAGCTGTCCTTCACTCATTACCTGTAGTAATGGCACCTGTTTGACATTGTTATCAGTATAAAAGACACCTGTCCACAACCTCAAACAGTCACACTCCAAACTCCACTATGGTAAAGACCAAAGAGCTGTGGAAGGACACCAGAAACAAAATAGTAGCTGCACCAGGCTGAGAAGACTGAAACTGCAATAGGCAAGCAGCTTGGTGTGACTGGCCTAGCCAGTCTCCAGATCTCAACCCTATAGAAAACCTTTGGAGGGAATTGAAAGTCTTTGTTGCCCAGCGACAGCCCCAAAACATCACTGCTCTAGAGGAGATCTGCATGGAAGAATGGGCCAACATACCAGCAACAGTATGTGCCAACCTTGTGAAGATTTACAGAAAACGTTTGACCTCTGTCATTGCCAACAAAGGATATATAACAAAGTATTGAGATGAACTTTTGTTATTGACCAAATACTTATTTTCCACCATAATTTGCAAATAAATTCTTAAAAAATCAGACAATGTGATTTTCTAGATATGTTTTCTCATTTTGTCTCTCATAGTTGAGGTCTACCTATGATGACAATTACAGGCCTCTATCATCTTTTTAAGTGGGAGAACTTGTGCAATTGGTGGCTGACTAAATACTTTTTTTCCTCACTGTAGTTGCTGCCACTGATCATTTCTCTAAGTGGACTGAAGCAACAGCTGTTCCAGATAAGAGTGTCAAGTCAGTTACAATTTTTTTGTACTCCGTTATTTGACACCTTGGCTGTATGGACACTCTTATTAGTGACCAGGGACGATAGTTTGTGAACTCGATCATCGACAACCTGGTGGAACTTTTTCAAACAGATCACCGCATTTCATCTGCCTACCACCCACAAACAAATGGCCAGCGGGAATGTGACAATCGAACACTCAAAGAATCTCTTAATAAGCTTAGTGAGCAACTGATGCAGAGATCATGGCCACAGCAAATCTGTTGAGTTGCAAAATCATCATCATCTACACGTCACTGACTCCATGGATTGGTTGACATATCCTGCAAGCTTCAGTCTGCAGTCAACAACAGAACATGCACTTTATCTTGAAAACAAGCCCGATCATTGTAATGTTGTTATTAGTGTTTTCCTTTAAACGTTTATATTGTAGCAAGGACTTGCTAGTGTAAAGGTCCCAATACACGGGACGAGTATTGGGCGATTTGTTGTTCCTTGGATTGAGCGATAACTGAGCCATTTCTTGCTTTTCTGGCTGCAGCTTTTGCATTTGCATTGTCTTCTATCCCCGCGAGTCCTCCAGGTCACCTGATCAGTGTATGACACGTCATGCACTGATCAGGTGACCCATAATCAACTGGTAATCTCCCCATGTAAAGCCACCTTTATAAGCTGAAGTTTCAAGACGTTATGACTTGTATTATATTATGAACAGTCAAGTTTTTCTGGTTGAAGTAATAAAAGTCTATGTGTTTAGAGTTTTAACATTTAAGTCAGGTTTCTCACTTAATTTTTCAACATGTTATTGGGGATTGAGCTTTGTCTAGTAAGTTAAGTAATTTTTGTGTATATCATTCAATGCTATTGATGGGGCTATAATATGGCCTGAGGGGTATGAATTGGCCTAGGCTAATTTAACCCCGGGTATAGTCTGGACTGAGGGTATACTCTGGCCTGTTACACCGGGGTGTTGGTCTAAAGGATATTCGCACCCAGGAACATCACTGCAAAGAAGCCCACCTCCCCAGCCCCATTATACTTACCTGGTCCTCCTGTGGATAACCGAATCCTGGGACGTCATTGCTGGAAGGCTGCCTCTTTATTGCATGTGCTGGCTGTCCACGCATGGGCATTACAGTGGGCAGCCGACACACATCACAAAGAGGAGGTGTCGGCCGCCGATGACGTTCCAAGTCTGGACCTGAAAGGAAACAAAGGTAATGGGTCTGGGGGCGGGTCAAATAGTAGGTGCTGGCCCCTGCACATCACAATGAGTTTGTGCCGGCCGGCCGGCAACTCCAAATAGTGGGCGGCAGGGAGTAATATAGCATCGTATATTATGGACTGCAAATGCGCAATCCATATTAAACTGTGTGGGGGCCACTGTGGAGATTTATACTGTGCAGGGGGCACTATGGAGCATTATACCATGAAGGGGCCACTGTGAAGCATTATACCATATGGGGGCCACTGTGGAGCATATTATACTGTGCGGGGGCCACTGTGAAGAATATTATACTGTGCGGGGACCACTGTGGAGCATTATACTGTGCAGGGGCCACTGTGGAGAATTATATTGTGCAGGGGCCACTATTGAGCATTATACTGTGCAGGGGCCACTGTGGAGAATTATATTGTGCAGGGGCCACTATTGACCATTATACCATGCTGGGGTCACTGTGGAGCATATTATACTGAGCAGGGGACACTATGGAGGATATTATACTGTGCCTGGGCCACTGTTGAGAATATTATACAGTGCGGGGGCCACTGTGGAGCATTATACTATGCAGGGGCCAATATAGGCATTATTCTGTACAAGGGCCAATGTGGAGCATTATACTGTACAGGGACCATCGTGGAACATATTATACTGTGCAGGGATCACCGTGGAGGATTATACTGTGCAGGAGCCTCTGTTTATCATTATACTGTGCAGGGGTCACTGTTTAGCATTATACTGTTCAGGGGCCACCATGTAGCATTATACTTTGCAGGGGTTACTGTAGAGCATTATACTGTGCAGGACCACTATGGAGCATATCATACTGTGCGGGGGCCACTGTGGAGAATATTATACTGTGCAGGGGCCACTTTGGAGCATATTACAGTATACCATGCACGGGCCACTGTTTAGCATTGTACTGTGCAGGGGCTACTGTGGAGCATAATATACCATGCAGGGGCCTGTGTGGAGCATTATCCTGTGCATGGGCCACTTTGGAGCATATTATACTGGGCAAAGGCCACTGTGGAGCATTATACCATGAAGGGGCCACTGTGAAGCATATAATACTGTGCAGGGGCCACTGTGGAGCATATTATACTGTACAAGGGCCACTGTGCAGCATTATACTGTGTGGGGGCCACTGTGGAGCATTATACTGTAGAAGAGTAACTGTGGAGAATATTATACTGAGCGGGGGCCACTATGGAGAATTATACTGTGCGGGGGCCACTGTGGTGCATATTATACTGTGTGGGGGCCACTGAGGAGTATATTATACTTTTCAGGGGCCACTGTGGAGCATTATACAATGCAGGGCCAATGTGGAGCATTATAATGTGCAGGGGCCACTATCGAGCTTTATACTGTGCGGAGGCCACTGTGGAGCACATTACACTGTGTGAGGGTCACTGTGGAGAATATTATACTATTCAGGGGCCATTGTTGAGCATTATAATGTGTGGGGACTACTGTTGAGCATATTATATTGTGCAGAGGCCACTATGGAGCATTATACTGTGCAGGGGCCACTGTGGAGCATATTATACTGTGCATGGGCCAGTGTGGAGCATTATCCTGTGCAGGGGCTTCTGTGGAGCATATTATACTGTGCAGGGGTCACTGTGGAGTGTATTATACCATGCATGGGCCACTATGGAGCATTATCCTGTGCAGGGGCCATATTATACTGTACATGGGCCAGTGTGGAGCATTATCCTGTGCAGGGGCCACTGTGGAGCATATTATACTGTGCAGGAGCCACTGTGGAGAATATTATACTGTGTGGGGGCCACTGTGGAGAATAGTATATTGTACGGATGCCACTGTGAAGCATTATATTGTGCAGGGCCCAATTTGGAGTATTATAATGTACAGGGACCACAGCGGAGCATATTATACTGTGCATGGGCTACTGTAGAGCAATCTACTGTGCAGGGGCCAGTGTGGAGCATTGTACTGTGCAGTAGCCACTATTGAGCATTATACTGTGCGGGGTCCACAATGGAGCATATTATACTGTGTGGGTAGCCACTGTGGAGCATCTTATACTATGCAGGGGCCACTGTTGAGCATATTATACTGTGTAGGTAGCCATTGTGGAGCATTATACTGTGCAGGGACCACTGTGTAGCATATTATACCATGCAGGGACCAGTGTGGCGCATTATCCTGTGCAGGGGCCACTGTGGAACATACTATACTGTGCAGGGGCCACTGTGGAGCATTATACTGTGCAGGGACCAGTGTAGTGGGTGGGCTAGCTAGGGAAACAGGGAGGAGTAGTGTGTGAGAGAGGGAAGGGGAGGGAGTGAGAGAGGGAGGGGGGAGGGAGTCAACTCTGAGTAAAGCACAATGCATCATGGTAGTTTTAGGAAAATACAGGTAGATACCCATGTAAACAAATGCAGAAGATGCCAGGAGCTCACAGAAAACCTCAGAAATCACTCAAAACACTACTAAAGGTATTTGGGTGCACTTATTAAGCTATTAATAGCACTAACAGACCTTTTTTGAAAAATTATTATGTGCCTGGAAAATCCCTTTAAACACTCAGTAAGTAAGGAGATGATACCTTCCTATTCATTTTATAATATTCATTTGTTTATCCAGCCAGACCAGGGGACTGTCCACCTGTGTATCCATCACATCCATTTCCCCTTTATCAAGTAAATACACATGTGGACAAAATTGCTGGTACCCCTCATTTAATGAAAGAAAAACCCACAATGGTCACAGAAATAACTTGAAGCTGACAAAAGTAATAATATATAAAAATCCTATGAAAATGAACAAATGAAAGTCAAACATTGCTTTTCAAGCAGGCTTAAACAGAATTTAAAAAAAAAGAAAACTCATGAAACAGGCCTGGACAGAAATGATGGTACCCTTAACTTAATATTTTGTTGCACAACCTTTTGAGGCAATCACAGCAATTAAACAATTCCTTAAACTGTCACTTCTGCACCTCTCAACAGGTATTTTGACCCACTCCTCATGAGCAAACTGCTACAGTTGTCTCGGGTTTGAAGGGTGCCTTTTCCAGACGGCATGTTTCAGCTCCTTCCAAAGATGCTCAATAGGATTTAGGTCAGGGCTAATAGAAGGCCACTTCAGAATAGTCCAATGTTTTTCTCTTAGCCATTCTTGGGTGCTTTTAGCTGTGTGTTTTGGGTCATTATCCTGTTGCAAGACCCATGACCAGCGACTGAGACCAAGCTTTCTGACACTGGGCAGCACATTTCTCTCTAGAATCCCTTGATAGTCTTGAGATTTCATTGTACCCTGCACAGATTCAAGACACCCTGAGCTAGATGCAGCAAAGCAGCCCCAGAACATAACAGAGCCTCCTCCATGAAGCTTTGTGGCTTATCAACATGTAGTTTTATATATTATTACTTTTGTCAGATTCAGGTTATTTCTGTGACCACTGTGGGTTTTTCTTTCAAGGGGTAAACAAGGGGTACCAACAATTTTGTCTACGTGTGTACATGGCATAAACTTAGTGATTGTACAGCAAACAATTTATAGGAAAGTACATTGAAGTTGACACCCCTAAGAGGAGGAGTTAGGCAAGCAACAAACATGTTAGAAGGTTTAAAAATACTTACAAGCACATGGATAAGTGGGACATCAAATATTTCAGCCCATTTCATTATTATACCAAAATATATATATATAAAACTCAAAATCTGTAGAAGCCTGCTCTATACAAATCCACAGTTCTCGCCCAATTTGGGTGAAATTTGGCACGCCCCCTCTCCACCCACAGGAGCAGAATATTGCGCACGTTAAATCATGCTAGCATCCCCAGTCATCAGATTGGGGCCCCCGAAGTTAGACCCTATACATATAATGGGAAATGTGAAGGTGAAAGTGACAGTGCTGAGGGGAAAACAACAGTTGTGACAGACAGGGACGGATTATAGTGACCGCACCAAAGAGTCTCTGCTAAAGGAGCTGCACCACCACACACAACACATAAACATTTCACAAACACCATACAAACATCACACAGACAGCACACATACACCAACCCACAAGCACAACACCACACAAATGCCACAACACACCACACAAACAACAGACCACGCTAGACACACACAACACAAACACCACCCCACTAATCCCACAACACCACTCCATAAATACGACATGCACACCACACACACACACGAAAGCAAGGACCAGACATGCACACAAACACACTGAGATGGATGCACCCTACGTACACGGACGAACAGAGCACATGCGTACTCACACACACCTACCACACGCATGGACACTTGCACTGCGCACGTACAAACATATGGATCACATGCGCACGCACACACATACATATACACGGACCACACATGTGCATGCACCCACGATACATACACATGGATCACACGTGTGCACACACACACACACATACACGCACGCACTGACAAAACACATCTGGTAACCTTACTGGCTGCTTGCACACTACAGTATTTTTCACGGGCTTCCAGGCCATGGACTTGGCAGTTCCATAGAGTTCTTTGTGCACAAAGCTGTGAATTTTGTAGGTTCTATAGAATGTTTATGGAGCTGTAGAATCCACGGCCGGAGACCTGTGAAAAATACTGTAGTGTGCAAGCAGCCTTACTGAGCAACAGTATTGGTCAGGCGAAAACTGCCACATAGTAAGATTGTCATTATTGCTTACTATACAGGGAGTTTTCATTACTGAAGCTGCTGAGGTAAAGTGAAAGCTGAGCTCTGATTGGTTGCTATGGGCAACAATACGTGAGAGCCCAAGACTGTGTGTCAGGTACCGTGATCTGTAATACGGGGGCACCTCAGGGTACGGTCTGCTCTGTCCTGGGGAGCCCACTGGACCCAGTGCAGGTGGTGGGTGACAGAAGGATACTGTCCGTGGTGAGCTCCATGCAGAAGAAGAAGTCCCATCCCATGCATGAGACTGTGATCGCGCTGAGCAGTACTGTCAGTGACCGACTGCTCCACCCTAGGTGTGAGAAGGAGCGCTATCGGAAGTCTTTACTCCCCACCGCGGTTAGGCTGTACAACCAACACCGACCTAAGCGGAGATCATTACACACAGAGAACTGAAATATCTCTCTGCCTGTTAAATCCCCCCCCCCCCCCCCCCCTACTTCCTATCTGTCTGTTGGCTATCAAAGTAATGCCTCTTACCTTGGAACATTCCTGTACATGTTGTATTTGTATTTGTATCTGCTTATCTTATCTTATCTTTGCTGCTGTAACACACTGAATTTCCCCATTATGGGACTATCAAAGGACTATTATTATTATTATTATTATTATTATTATTACACAAATCTGCCTGTGAGACTGTTTTCATTACTGAGATGTGAGCTCCTTCAGGTCATAGTAATACTGTGTGAGGGCTGCTCTGTATTTACTATTCATCCTATTACATCTCTTACAGTGTCAGGTGAAGACTAAAGGGTCATAAAACTAAGGACTGTTTTTTAAAATGCCACCCAAAAAACGACCATCTATTGGACAAGTTCATCCAAAAGCTAAGAATGCAAAATTGTGTCAAAGAGCTGAGACAAGTGAACAACGTGACTCACGGCTTGAAAAGAAATGGATGAGACAGGCTAAATGTAAGGCAGCTGAGACATCAGAGAAACGGGAATGTCGTCTTCACAAGAATTGGATAAGGCAGGCTGAAGCAAGGAATATGGAAACATCTGAACAAAAGGATGAACGTTCTGAAAATGACCGCATACGACATATGCAACGTGTGCAAAGATGTAGGCAGGCTGATTTGTGTTTGGAAGCATTTCCCTACAACCCAATTCAAGACTATGGGTTACATCAGAAAGTCATAATTGGCAAAATGGACATAATATGCAAACATTGACAAGCAAAGAAGTTTAACTTGGAATCGCCTGGTATGTGCTGCTCAAATGGAAAAGTTAGTTTGCCACCTTTAGATCTACCTCCTGAACCACTTCTTTCATACATGTCAGGAACAACTCCCGAGTCAAAGCATTTTCTGCAAAATATTAGGAGATACAATTCATCTTTCCAGATGACATCCTTTGGTACAACAGCTGGACTCCAGGAAGCAGGATCTATGCCAACTTTAAAAGTTTAGGGCCAAATATATCACAAAATCGGTTCAATGCTACCTGTAGCAAATGAAGATCCAAAGTTTTTACAAATTTATTTTTTGGGAGACGAACAAATGCAAGCTGATAGACGTTGTGAAGCTAAACTTGAGACAAAAAAAAGAGATTGTGTTGAATTTGCAAAGATTTTTCCATCAGCACATTCAGTTAGTAAACCTTTTCAAAACAGCCTTAGAAAGAATGCCACGTGATGAATATCAGGTTGTAATAAGAGCAGACAAGACACCGTTTGGTGAGCATGAAAGGCGATTTAATTCTCCCACTGTTAACGAAGTAGCTATGGTACTGGTTGCACAGGACTTTCAATGCCGAAATATAATTATTCAGCAACGAAGCGACAATCTTCAACGTATTGCAGAAACACATAGATAATATGATGCTCTGCAATATCCGATAATATTTTGGAATGGCCAAGATGGCTATCACTTTAATCTAACACATACTGATCCCAAGACTGCTAGGCCAACCAATAAAAAAAATATCAGCTATGGACTTTTATGCCTACCAAATAATGATCAGACATGGGTCTTCTAACCACATTTTACAATGTAGGCAACTTTTTCATCAATTTATAGTTAATATGTATGCCAAGGTGGAAAGTGAGCGTCTTTTGTACATACAATTGAACCAACAAAAACTTAGAGTGGATGAACACATTCATTTAAGGGATGATGTTGCTAATGATGGCAACGTGGCTGACATTGGGTGTATGTTTATTTTACCGGCTACATTTACTGGAAGTCCCAGACATATGCATGAGTATGCTCAGGACGCCATGACATATGTTCGGATATATGGTCGTCCTGATTTGTTTATTACAGTTACATGTAATCCAACTTGGCCAGATATAAAGGAAGAGCTTCTGAAAGGTCAGGGCCCCTCTGATCAACATAATTTAATAGCAAGGGTTTTTAAACAAAAACTGATCAAGCTCATGGATGTAATTACAAAATGTTACATTTTTGGTGAAAGTCAGTGTTGGATGTATTCAATTGAGTGGCAAAAAAGAGGTCTTCCACATGCTCATTTACTTATATGGCTAAAGGATAAGATACACCCTGATCAAATTGACAGTGTTATTTCTGCTGAGCTTCCAAATCCAGAAGAGGATCCAGTACTTTTTGAAACTATTTCTAAAAATATAATCCATGGGCCATGTGGGCCACTTAAACCAAGATCGCCATGTATGAAGGAAGGAAAATGTACTAAAATGTATCCGCACAACATGATTGTAGAAACACACACAGCCCTCTTGATGTTAGAAGAAAGGTGCATATCTATCAATAGTAAAACTCTAATAGAATTAGGTTTACCAGCACCAAAGCGACCAGACTTTGATATTATGAACAGAGATATTCTGCAAGAAAAAAGCTATGATTTGGAAAAATGTAAAGAATTTGTCATATTAAATAAGCCTCTTTTGGTTGATGACCAAAGATCGGCCTATATGGCAATTATGGGTCAGATTTACAGTGGAAATGGAGGACTATTTTTCCTATTTGCACCAGGAGGTACTGGTAAAACATATTTAATTATTTTGCTGCTTGCAGAAATTTGCTCAAACAATGACATTGCCTTGGCTGTTGCATCATCTGGGATTGCTGCCACTCTTTTAGATGGAGGGCGCATGACTCATTCAGCACTAGGATTGCCCTTTAATATAGCGCTGTCAGAAGCTCCTGTCTGTAATATCACTAAGGGCTCTGGGAAAGCTAAGGTATTGCAAACTTGGAAAGTAATTGTTTGGGATGAATGTACCATGGCGCACAAGATAGTGGTCAAGGCCCTTGAGCGCACCTTGAAAGATCTGCGGGGAACCTATTGTTTAATGGGGGGAGTTGTTGTAATTTTTGCAGGTGACTTCTGCCAGACCTTACCTGTTCTTAAGGGAGCAACACAAGCGGATGAGCTGAATGCCTGTCTAAAATCTTCTTATCTGTGGATACATGTTCAGAAGCAAACTCTTACTAATAATATGCGGGTTCATTTGATGGGAAATACAACTGCGGACAAATTTACACACCAGCTACTATGCCTTGGAAATGACAGGTTCCCTACTGATTCCACTACTGATCTCATTTCCTTTCCGGAAGATTTTTGTGAAATGACATCTTTGGTAATGGAACTTATTAACCAAGTTTTCCCTGATATTTGTAACAATTTTAACAACCACCAGTGGCTTTGTGAATGTGCAATCCTAGTGCCTAAAAATGATAGTGTCAGCTCCATAAATCTACTAATTCAGGGAAGGCTGCCTGGTCTAGCGATCACATACATGTCCATTGATTCAGTCATGGAGAGTGAACAAGCCGTAATGTATCCATTGGAATTCCTGAATGCTTTAGAGCCTCCTGGAATGCCACCGCATAAGCTCACTTTAAAAATAGGAGCCACAATAATTTTGCTTCGGAACCTTGACCCACCAAAAATGTGTAACGACACAAGATTGTGCATTAAAAGTCTCATGCCCAATATTATTGAACCCACTATTCTTATGGGAAACTCTAAGGGAGTAAATGTTTTCATTCCGCGTATTCCTTTGCTACCAAGCGACATGCCCTTCAATTTTAAGAGTCTGCAGTTCCCAATCCAACTTGCATTTGCTATGACTATAAACAAAGCACAAGGTCAATCACTTAAAGTAGCCGGCATTAATTTGGAGAGCCTGTGTTTTTCACATGGACAGTTGTATGTTGCTTGCTCTAGAGTGGGTAACCCCAAAAATCTTTTCATATATGCACCTGAAAGTAAAACCAGAAACATTGTTTACCAAAAAGCACTACAATAGATAGTTGTTTAACTGTAAACCAATTTTACTCTTTTTTCCCGTGAACTACTTATAGATTACACTGGAGAGAGGGGGGAAGGGTTGCACTATGTTGTTAATTGGGTGTAAATGTTTTATATGTTTATGTACGGTGCATAAATTTTAATTTTTGATAAAAAAAAAAGTTCAAAAATAGTTGTAATAGTTTATACTACATAATATGTATTGAATATGTAAAATCAATAAAAATGTTGAAATAAAAAAAAGTTGTTCACATCAATGTTATGACAAATAAGTAAAATGCGAAAATAATCGTTGATTATGAAGTTAATCTGTTTTCCCTTAGTCCTAACAGCAGCACAAAATGGGGTATTCCTGCCCCTGTGTGTTGGTAGGACAGGTGGAACTTTTAATTAACATAAATTATGCATGACTACGCTACCCTATAAGAGGGCAAAGGGATCTCCCCCCTTTGTGTAAGTTATAAAGTAAAAATTTCTAAGTTTAGGGAGGGAAGCTTGTGCTGCTGTTAGGACTAAGAGAAAACAGATTAACATCATAAGCAATGATTCCCTTACGTCCTACAGCAGCACAATATGGGGATATAGCAAGTAATTCCCTTAGGGAGGGTTTCCCTGCTCTACAACACCTAGGACTGACTGTCCAAAGCAGTCGCCACAGAACTCCAAACATCTAGGTGAGATGACCAAGAAGCAGCTGCACAGATCTGATCCAGCGGTAAGGTCCGGTTCTCAGCCCAAGAGGTTGATACAGCTCTGGTTGAATGAGCTGTACAAAATTCAGGTGGAGCTAACCCCTGAGCAAAAAAAGAGACCTCAAGTGCCTCCTTGATCCACCTAGACAAGGTAGGTTTGGAAGCCCTGAGACCTTTGTCTCTACCATATATGTTGACAAGGAGATCCTCGGCTCTCCTAAAGGAACGTGTACAAAAGAGGCAAAACTGGAGACATCTCACAACAACTAGTGTGTGAAGTTTTTTTTTTTTTTCTCCTCTTCAGAGGAAGGGGGCGGAAAAAAACACGGGTAAAGACTAATTGGTTAATATTGTCACGGGAAGGCACCTTAGGGTTAAACCCAAGAAGAAACCCAAGAAGTTGGACCCTATCCGCAAAAAATGACATATAAGGTTCCTTGGAAGAAAAAGCCTGGAGCATACTCACCCTTTTGGCTGAAGTGATGGCTAATAGAAAGGTGGTTTTAAAGGCAAGAAATTTAAGATCTACATTCTCCAAAGGTTCAAAAGGAGGACCACAAAGACCTGAAAGAACAGTCGAGAGATCCCACTAGGGAACCGGAGCTGAGACGACCGGTCTAAGTTTGGTAGTGCCCTCAAGGAACCCAGCAATAAGGGAATCCTGGGGAAATCGTTTGCCTAAACAGGCAGATAAGACTGAAACCTGTACCCTCAGTGTAGCAGGAGAAAGGCCTGAATCCTAGCCACTTTGAAGAAAATCCCAATTTCTGCCATAGTAGGGTTTAAACTATCAGCTCCTCTTCTGGAGCACCACTGCTTGAAGATGTTACCTATACTATGGTAGCTTTTCTTGGTAGACTCTGCTCTGACACAGGAAAGGGTCTTCAAGATGGCTTCTGACAGTCCACTAAATCTCCGTAGGGACTGGTCAACCTCCAGGCTGTCAGGTTGAATCTCATCAGATCCTGGTGCTTCTGAATTCCTTGGGAAACCAGGTTCTGGGTGGGGGGAAGCCTCCAATATGTCCCTCAACTCATGTACATGAGCTGGGAAAACCAAGTCCTTTTTTGGCCAGAATGGTATGATGGTTATCACAGAGACTTGGTCCAGTCTGACATTCATCAATTCTTTTGGTATCATGGAAAGTGGAGGGAAGATGCATGCCAGCCTGAACCTCCAAGGGATGGTGGACAGGGCATCCACTGCCAAGGAATAGTCCTCCTGATACAGAGAGCAGAACGTCTCTACCTTGGCGTTGAGTCTGGTCGCCATGAGGTCTACTTCTGGGAGACCCCACTTCAGGGTAATCTGATTGAATACATCTGGATTGAGAGACCATTCTCCTGATTCGACAAGACCTCGACTTAACTGATCTGCTACTATGTTCAGGGAACCTTTGATGTGAACTGCGGATAAGTGGGTCAGATTTTCCTCTGCCCAGGTAAAAATCAGATCGGTCTCTCTGAGGAGAGACAATGATCTGGTGCCTCCCTGTCTGTTCAGGTACATTACGGTCATGATGCTGTCTGACCAAACCTTGACCGCTCTCCCTCCGAGGAGAGGAGAAAAATGAAGTAGTGCCAGGTACACGGCTCTGAGCTCCTTCCGATTGGAAGAGGTCTTTTCTTCTAGACTGCTCCAAACTCCTTGTACGGTCTTCTCGTACAGGTGGGCTCCCCATCCGAGAGGGATGCATCTGTAGTCAGCAGGGTCCAACGAGGTTGGACCATGGACATTCTGTCTTTCAGGTGTATCCACCATCTGAGGGAAAGATGGGTACTGGGAGATAGCTTGATCTTCTTGTCGAGACCGAGAGGAGTACGGTTCCAGGCTTTTAGTACATCCATCTGGAGAGGACGCAAATGCCATAAAGCCCAAGGGACTGCAATGGCTGAGGATGACATCAGGCCTAGGCCTCTCATGGATGTTCTGATGGATACCAGGCATGTCCTGAAGAGAAACCAGACCGCTTGGATCAATCTTTCCTTGCAGGTGTTAAGGAAATCTCCATGTTGTCTGAGTCCAACAGATTACCCAGGAACTTCCTGCAGGTAGAGGGAACTACTTCTGACATCTCCCAATTTATTAGCCAACCCTTGCTCTGGAGAAGGGAATGGCTATCAGTAAATTCTGGAGCAAAACAGATTCTGACTGGGCTTTTATTAACCTCTACCCTGGCCGGAATGGTATTGACCTGCCTCTAAATGACTGAGGCAGAGTCTTACCCTTTTAAGCTCTTCCATAATCTCATCCAGGCTTCTGCCAAAGCTTACCCGGCTCAAAGGGTAGAGAACAAAGGTTGAACTTGGAGGCATTATCCGCTCTCCAGGGTTTTAACCATAGCGGCCTTCTAGCCGTAGAAAGGGCCAAAGATTTGGCTGCCAGCCTTAAATAATGTTGGGAGGTTTCGGCTAAATAATCTGCTAACAAAGAAACCGAACTAAGAAAAGCTAGGAGATCATCTCTGGAGACTCCAGAGTCGATGTCAGGATGTAATTTGCTTGAGACTTCATTAGGGGCAATAGCCACGGAAGTCTGACCGGAGGCCAGAGAATAAACCTTCCTAAAGGTACTCTCTATGTGTCTATCCATGGGGTCCTGGAAGTTAGAACCATCATCCACTGGGACCACCGTACGATGGGACAACTTGGCTACTGCCGTGTCCACTTTAGGTGGGAGGCCCCACTGATCCTGCTGAGCCTTCGGAATAGAGAACAAGGTTCTAAATCTTCTGGAATATATGGGAGCTCTTTCCCGATGATTCCATTCCACAAGCATGAGTCTTTCCAGTGACTCATCCACTTGGAAGGAGGTGGAACAGGAGGCTTCAACATCACAGTCCCTTGCCCAGATGGACTTTAGCTGCCTATTTATCTTCTCAGGATGAAAGAGAGATCTACTGGAATCTTCCAAGGTATCATCAGATGAAAGCGTTTCGTCAATCACCTGGAAATCTTCAATAGCTTCACAGTGTGTCACACTGCATACAAACTAGATCCTCTTTTTTTTTTTTTCAAACTCCTTGCAGGATTTGAAGCCAGGACTCTAGCACTGCAAGGCTGCAGTGCTAACCACTAAGCAACTGTGCTGCCCAGAGCTGCAGCAGCACAAACAGTAATCCAAGTGGAGTACTGAGGCCTTCCTCACTAAGAGACAAGCCATCTCCTGCACTGAGATGAAGGCTTCTATAGGAGGGGGGGAGGAATGAGCAAATAGTGCTCACAAAAAACCTTCCCCCTGCAAATTTTGCAAAGCTTAATTCCTTGTACAGAGAATTAAGCTAAAAATATACAGACCAATGCCAGAAATGAGGCTCAGCAAATATAAACTTGCAAAAAAGGAGGAAAAATAAGCCGCAAAAAGTTCGACCGAGAATTCAGTCCCCGGAAAACTGGAACACAAACAAAGGTTCCGGAGGAACAAAGTGACTGATGTCACTTCTGGTGGCCGCAGAGCTTGTAAGGTAAATGAAACGGTAATGCCCCACATCAAGGCCGCACAAGTGGCCTGCACTACAGGACTTTAAACATGCAGCATGCAACCACCGCTGCATGTACTACTGAAATCAACCTTTTCAAAGCAAAGGTTGCAAGTTTGACTAGGCACAAAAAAAGGTAAGTGAAACGGCAAAGCTCCAGCTCAAGGCTGCACAAGTGGCCTGCATACCGGCCTTTGAACATGCAGCATGCAACTACAGCTGCATGAACTACTGAAATCAACCTTTTCAGAGCGAAGGTTGAAAGCTTGGATAGCACAAAAAAAAAAACTGCCTAAATAAAACCCCCCCTTCTTTTCCACAGAAGAGAAGAGAGGTGTAAAGATGACTCCCCAAAGGAAGTTAACAAACTTTAGTGGAAAAACAAAACATGGGAGGAAAAAAAGACCTCCCTCCACCTGTCCCACCACACAGGACAGAAAATGGGGGAGGTCTCTTTGCCCTCTTATAGGGTAGCATAGTCATGCATAATTTATGTTACTTAAAAGTTCCAACACACAGGGGCAGGAATATCCCATATTGTGCTGCTGTAGGACGTAAGGGAATAAGAAAAATTCAAGTGGAAAAAAAAGATTTACTGTAGCACTTTGAAAATGTCAATTTCAGTGTGACACTGAAAATTTTACTTTAGCTAGCATAACCAACAATTTAACATATTTTCCGCGAGGGAAGCCACAGGTATTCTACTAGTAGGAATGATAAAGTATAAAAGAGCACCATGTATGCAAATCGGTGTCTTAACAGGAATAAATTAATAAGGGGTAGAAGGATAGCTGCCTTTTTATATGTATAAGTGGGAACAAAAATGTATACACAACATAAACACAAAGTATGAACACAAGGGACCAATGAATAAATATATTATATAACCCCCCCCCCCCCAAATAAATACACTGTCAAGGGAAGAACAGAGTAATCTCATTTGGAAACTCGAAAATTTGGTATTTGAGGAATCTTATCACTTTTTGGACCACAAATTTTTCCTGGTCTACTTACAAGAGAACATTATACCTAGGAGAATGAGACTGAAGCATCCTTTCCCCTTCCCTAATGTTGTGTCTTTTTCCACCAAATGGGATGATTTCCTACAGTCTTGTAGCACAGGATTACTGAAGAGAATCTCCCATAAACGTCAATCTATTGCTAGGGATCTCAAACATCAAATCAAAACCCTAACACTTGAAGTTGAGAAACCCTCACACCATCCCGATTTTATCTGGCTGGGTAGGGCCCTTTGCACCAGGACACTTAATATGGAAAGCGAACTACTTGAGCATAAAAGTGACAAATTAACCCGTAGAAATGATTATGCTCAAGGTGATATCAAATTCTGCTCAAAAACCAGCAAGAAAAAGTCTCTTTTGTGTAATCCAGCAACCAGATGAGCCGTAAAATCCGTAAAACTTAACTTTTAATGCATAAGCATAATAAAAAACAAGGGAGATGAAACTCCTACAAAGTGCAAATACAGGAATATCCTACGCGTTTCCGGGAGATGATCCCCTAGCATAAAATCAACTGTTCGCACAGCCTTTTCTAAAACCCTCAAATTTAACAAAAAACACCTGTATGGTACTTCATTAACTCATTAAAACATCATCACACGCCACAAATGAAGTTTGACAACTACAGACATATAATATATCCCCCTAATCCACAAAAACAAAATAATCAACAATAATACAAAAAATAGGACATATGGAATGAAGTAAAATATAACAAAACATATGTACCACCATAATCCTATCTGTAAACAGGAACATAAATTGTCCTACCTGGAAATTTGTCTTTATTTTGGAAAATCTATGCCTACTAAATGAAGAAAAATAAAGCTGATACTCTAACTCAGTTGGAGAGGGAGGGGATATTCCCACATATCCAAAAGCAATATAATCCACAGATGATTTCATTTCGGTAAGAACTGAAGAAAACCCCTGCTATTCCCTCAACAAAAATGCTGTCAGAAATAGAAAAAAAAAAGAGGAGCACATGCGCTACATTGTAGCACATAGTAGGAAAACCCTTCCCTGGTGTTACCTCCTCTCTTCTAGTCACATAACCACATGTTTCTCCCTTGTTTTTTATTATGCTTATGCATTAAAAGTTAAGTTTTACTGATTTCACGGCTTATCTGGTTGCTTGGTTACACAAAAGAGACTTTTTTCTGGATTTGTTTTCTCCTCAAGCCGAAGAGGTTCTGTATCCATGCGTCAGGAGCCTTGGATGGATTCTGCCTCAATTATACTACAATTATGAGTGGGCTGTGTGTTTTTCTTTTGTTTTTTTTTCTATACTGATTTCAAAAACTGGTAAACCTGATTTGCCCAAAACAACAGGTAACTCCAATTTTAGTAAGGATATCAACTCCAAACCATCTGACCCAAAGGACCCCACGTTAAAAAAAACAATATTCCTACTAGAAAAATTACACCCAGACAAGTGTTCCTTAGGTCTCCGCATCTAAATTTGATTACTAGTAGTTCTCAAAAACCAACTAATCCTCATCCAGTTCCAATCAAAACCACCCTAAAAATAATTTTAAGAGGGGGAATACCTCTCTAACACCATTGAAAGTCACCACAACCTTGACAAACAAGTCTCTTTGTGAATTATTCCCGGTGATAGCCCAAACCTTACCCGTGACTATCTTTGGTAACTCAACTTCTCCTACTCGAACTGGTCCTATACCTGTGAAGTTTGCAACATATGTTAGTATTACTACTCTACCCCCTAATAGATCACAGAGTGAATCATCTGAGGGAGATATACTCAAGGACTCCCTAGTCACTATATATACACCATTGCCTATAACACAAATAGAGAGAGCTCTCGCCCTACCAGACATCCCAAATAAAAGGAAGGCCTCAGTACTGAATGTAACACCCCTTTGGGCCGATCTCTGTAGGCAGGGTGGGTTGTAGTTCTCACCTCACTATGGCGCAGTGCCTCCACCCAAATCTTGCTAGGAGCTCTATAGAAATTCAGGAGGGTCTTCCTCTTCTGCTAGGGGTCGACTCGGGAAACCCCCACCTAAGCTCAGTACACACTCACAAATGTTGAGGGTAAAACTACTTAACCGGTTTATTATGGGAAGGATAAACAAGGGCAAACTTAATAAATGTGAACAGAGAAATGTTTCAGTAATTCACATGACAATGCACAGGAACATCCTATAGGAATAACCCCCTAGTTGTAGGAATGGACTATGTGCCAGGCCTGGCAGGTATAATAAACTATAGGGAATAGCACAGGGTTAAGATAGCGACCCACAGATGATAGTCATCACACACATGCAATCATACTGCAGGTAACAGCTTGCATTCCTAAATAACAGCACACAATGCAGAATTACTAATGGTTGCAGCAATAAACAGAACAGTCCATCCGTTGGGGCCCAGTTACCGTGGACAATGGCGCACATTCAGGAAACGTTGGTGCACTATAGACACAGCAGATCCTTTCTACCACAGTTCTCATAAACTTTCTAATAGCAGTACAGCAAATTCCAGCAAAGTCTACTCACTAACTCTTGCAGGGAATCTGGTGCCAGCCTGGAGTCTCACTGGGTGCAGCAGCTTTCAGATGACAGGATACTAATGGAGTAGGAGGCAGGAGTCTTCTTGGATGCAGCCCTGGAAACCTTTTGGGAGTCTGGTCAATCTGGACAGGTGGTCCTGCTGTTGCAGGGATGCTGCTTCTTCCCTCAGAGTGAGCTGGTGGGCTGGTAGGACTGTCTCTATGTCCTGGGTTACCCAGTGCCAAGCTATGTGCTCCCTGGCAGTTGCTGGAATAAGCCTTTTCTGCAGCCCATGTGGCTGCCCTCCCTCATCTCATGTGCAGACCTTTCCCATAATTCCCTGCTCAGCCAATCAGTTCCTTTCTCTGATACCCCTCCCCCTGGAGTAAGGGGCGTAGGGAAATGTAATCCACTGTCCCTCAGCATAAAATGGCTGATATCTGCTGTAATGAGTCCTGGTTTGGCATTAACTGCAGCATCTTCCGTATGCAAAGTACTCCTTGCAGGGGTTACATGAATACTTCCAAATCTTTTTTAGGCCTTCCCCCTTTCCCCCCCCCCCCCAATTACACCAGTAGCTATGTAACATATAAGGGAAACAGCTGTATTAACAAAGATATCGGATTATTACAGTCCCTTCAACCAAAAGAGAAAATTAGATCACACTTACCCAAACACCACTTCAAAAATAGGAGAACCAGGGGGTGAAGAGGAGGGAAGTCCTCCCGAAGAAACTGTAAGTCCAGAAGTGAAAGGAAACAAAAACTGGCCACCAACATCTTCAACCTCTCCACACATATTCTAACTGCTGATGAGACTTCAATATTATCTAAGGGATTCTCCTTCTGCCCAGACCAATTGATGATCTTGACATTTTGAGATTACAAATAAGAAAGGGACAACTACCTACTCCTAATAACAAGATTTTACACATTGAGGAGCCCACCAATACAGTTACCAACTATATCACTTCTATCAAACCCATCACCACTAACCTCAAACTAACTTCTACATTTTACCCCCTTCACCACAAAGGGCAACAATATCAAAACATTTTATTCTTTGGTGGCAGCTGACTTCAGGGTAATACAGAACAGAGTAGAAAGAAAAAAATAAATATAACACTTAAAAATTTACTTTTAATGATAATTAATTAAAATATATGAATTTACGGTGTCTACCTAAAACACCTAGTCTGATGTATAACAGTCTGAATGTTCTAATCAGACCAAATCTAAATATAAATGCCACTAGTTGGGGTAATAAAACCAAATGAAAGCAAGGTAATATCAGTTTTGCATGTATGTGGTTAGATGACTGTACTCAGATTAAACTATCTGCATAATTTGTTTCTCCCACTTAGTAAATCAGTTGAAGCACCAGAGCTTTGATACAGAAAAAACAGCAATATGATACATTGGTTGCCACGGGTTACCACCAGGCAATATTCTTTCTCACTGGACCTGGGTCAGAGATATAACAATCCTCTATGCTGAGGTATACTATTCTTATTGTCAAGGAACCCCAAAATAGCTTAAATGGGGATAATCATGACAGGAGGACCATAGACAGTCTCTGAGTTAATGTCCTGCATATGAGACAATCTGCCCCCTGTGTGTAGAAAACTTCTATATTGAGGTTTTGTTGTTTAAAAAGCAGATTACCTAAGGTGCAATGCATTGCAAAATATCAGCATTGGTATGGCAGGCTGCATAAAGCAACCTGGCATACAAATGAATGGCTGTCATGCCAAACTAACATTCCAATACAACTTAAAATTCCCATTATACCCTTAGATGAATACTTTGATTATTAATGGAGACATTTCATGAAATTTCACAATTTTTGGTGCCCCTTGAGCCTCTCCAAATATGGAGTATTGCCTAAAAATCATCCAATTAAAAGTAGGCCCTAAAAAGCTCCTATCCCAGTTTCAGTTCTGGATCCAGATATAAAATCCTGAAATGGAAAAGAGTTGCTGCAAAATCTCCAAAATTCTAATGGTGTTTTTCCTTCCAAGCTCTACGATGTGCCCAAACAGCAGTTTACATCCACATGTGGGGCATTAACGTACTCGGGAGAAATTGCTTAATAAATTGCAGGGCCCTTTTTGTCCTTTACCAACCTTAGAAAATGAAAATTTGGCGCTAAAGTGACATGTTATTGGAAAATATATCATTTTTCATTTTCACAACTAAATTCTCGGAAACACCTGTAGGGTCAAAATGCTCACTATAACTTGATAAATTCCATGAGGTGTGCAGTTAACAAAACAGAGTGATTTGTTGGGTGTGTCTAGTGTGCTGGTACCTCAGGGACTCTGCAAATGCACCTGAAAATAATTCCAGCAAAATCTGCCCTCAAAAAGTCCAAAGGCACTCCTTCCCTTCCATGCTGTTCACATCCACATGTGAGATATTTCCATACTTAAGATAAATTGCTTAACAAGCTGTGAGGTGAATTTTTACCTTTGACCCCTTGTAGAACCTAAAAATGTCAGGTTAAAACAATATTTTTGTTGAAAAATGTAATTTTTCATTTACACAATCCAATGTTAAATAAATTCTATGAAATAGCCATGGGTTCAAAATGTTCACTATACCTACTGTTAAATTCACTGTTAATATTCACTATTCTAGTCCTCACAGTACTTGAAAACAATACCAGAAAAATCTGCCCTCCTAAAGTCAAACAGAGCTCTTTCCAATCCAATCTGGAGGATGAGTTAAATACAATGATGAAGCAAGAGCTGTGCGCAGACACTGCTCTGTGTGAAGCACATCCCTATGTGTTCCGGCCCCAGGAGCTGCAGGCGCGATGTGATGACGTCACTCAAATTGCGCCTGCAGCTCTCTGAGGGAGACCTCAGAAAGAGCAGCAGGGGAGCCAGGAGAGGTGAGTATCAGTGTTTTTTTATATGTTAAACCTTGGGAGCAAATGGAGGGGGAACATTAAACTGGGGCAGATGGAGGGGGACATTAAACTGGGGCAGATGGTGGGGGGCATTGAACTGGGGATAAATGAAGGGAGACATTAAATGGGTGGCAGATGAATGGGGACATTAAACTGGGGGAAAATGGAAGGGGAACATTAAACTGGGGACAGATGGAGGGGGGCATTAAACTGTAGCGGATGGAGAGGGGCATTAAACTGGGGGCAGATGATGGAGGGGGAACATTACATTAAACTGGGGACATATGAAGTGGTGACATTAAACTGGGGGAAAATGGAGGGTGAACATTAAACTGGGGGCAGATGATGGAGGGGGACATTAAACTTGGGACAGATGAAGGGGACATTAAACTTGGGGCAGATGGAGGGGGAATTAAACTGGGGGCAGATGCAGAAGGGCATTAAACTGGGGGCAGATGAAGGGGGCATTATACTGGTGGCAGATGAAGGGGGACATTAAATTGGGGGCAGATGGAGGGGGAATTGAACTGGGGACAGATGAAGGGAGAAATTAAACTGGGGACAGATGGAGAGGAACATTAAACTGGGGGGGCAAATAGAGTGAGAAATTAAACTGGGGCAGCTGGGGGGGACATTAAACTGGGGGCAGATGAAGGGGGGCGTTAAACTGGGGGCAGATGGAGGGGGCAATGAACTGGGGACAGATGGAGAGGAACATTTCACTGGGTGGAAGATAGAGTGTGACATTAAACTGGGGGCAGCTGGAGGGGGACATTAAACTGGAGGCAGATGAAAGGGGGACATTAAACTGGTGGCAGATGAAGGGGGGACATTAAATTGGGGGCAGATGGAGGGGGCATTGAACTGGGGATAGATGGAGAGGAACATTAAACTGGGGGGGGCAGATAGAGCGTGACATTGAACTGGGGAATGCTGGAGGGGGACATTAAACTGGGGGCAGATGAAGGGGGAACATTAAACTGGGGGCAGATGGAGGGGGGCATTAAACTGGGGAAGATGGAGGGGACATTAAACTGGGGGAAGATGATGGAGGGGGACATTAAACTGGGGTCAGATGGAGGGGGCATTGAACTGGGGATAGATGAAGGGAGACATTAAACTGGGGACAGATGGAGAGGAACATTAAACTGGGGGGGGCAGATAGAGCGTGACATTGAACTGGGGGAAGCTGGAGGAGGACATTAAACTGGGGGCAGATGAAGGGGGAACATTAAACTGTGGCAGATGGAGGGGGGCATTAAACTGGGGAAGATGGAGGGGGACATTAAACTGGGCGCAGATGATGGAGGGGGACATTAAACTGTGGGCAGATGAAGGGGGACAATAAACTGTGGGCAGATGAAGGGGGACATTAAACTGGGGGCAGATGGTGGAAGGGGACATTAAACTGCGGGCAGATGATGGAGGGGAAATTAAACTGGGGCAGATGAAGTGGGACATTAGACTGGGGACAGATGAAGGGGGGCACTAAACTGGGGGCAGATGAATGGGGGACATTAAACTGGGGCAGATGAAGGGGGGACATTAAACTGGGGCAGATGGAGGTGGGCCTTGAACTGGGGACAGATGAAGGGAGACATTAAACTGGGTGTAGCTGGAGGAGATTAAACAGCGGGGGTCACTGTTTGGGAACATTAAACTGGTGGCAAGTTGGAAGGGCACATTAAACTGGAAGCAGTTGGAGGGGGACAACTGCCTCTAGTTGTCCCCAGTTTAATGTCAACCTCCAGCTGCCCCAATTTAATGTCCTCCTCTAGTTTCCCCCAGTTTAAACTGGGGCACCTGGGGAATTCATACTGTGGGGTAATTGGAAAAGAAAATTATAATGTGGGGGCATATAATGTTAGCGTGACTGTAGGAGCACTATACTGTGTGGGGGCACATAGAAAAATGAGATTGATGCGGAGTCAGCATAGAAGTGGGTGGAGCTAAATTTGCCACAGCGAGCCTAGTGCGCCGCACATACTGTCTCTCTTTCTATCCTTTGAAAGTTGGGAGGTATGCTTCTCTACAAATTTATGCCTGAAATTACCCCAGGGCTCTACCCCAAAGTCGTAGTCTGTCCTTCAGGGGTATTATTTCTGCACTGGACTGGGATTCTGGTGACTTCTGGATTTTCAGCCTACCACCACCTCACTGTGAGGCCGCCATCTTTCCACACTGGGCACTGCACTCCCCAGCCACGACCCAGCCAGCCTCTGTAGAATACTAGCCTCCCTACCTGCTGAATTCCACTGACTTTTTTCCCTCCACAGTACAACACCACCACTGAGGCACCCGATTCTGCCTCTGTCATCACCAACCCTCTATCTGAAGCTGTTGTGGAAGCTAGACATTCTTCACTGACTTATGTTGCAGCCACCTGTCTCCGACCTACAGTGCGGCAGTCCGGAGGTAAGCTGGGTCCTGCTCCTTGAACTTGTTTCACCGACATCCTCTTCTCGGTAACCATGGCCCCTGTGTGAGTCATCTGGTGCCGCTAGCATGTCTCCTGCTGGACCCTGCTCTCTCTCCCACTACGTTGCAGCACACCTCTGGTCTAGTCCTCTTAAGCCCCCTGGATCGTATACCTACACAGCTGCCGAGACCCCCTCCTTAACATCCAGGTGGGTGATTTCTCTGGGATCTTCCCTGACTGCCATCTTGAGCCCCCCCCCCCTCCCCGGCCCTAGAGGAAGCTTCTCTGTCACTGACAGTTAACAAACTGTGTTCCAGTTTATAGGCTCCAGAGAAACGCATGCTGTGGCATATTGCCATATATTGGCCCTCTATAACTCCTCCTGGTATCAGCAGTCTCCGGTGTTGCCAACTAGCAATTATGGGACAGTTGCTTCCTACCTATACAACTATTGACTCTGAGCAATTCTGGGACAGTGGCCTCCTGCCTATACTTAGAGGATCTAACCCTTGCGGGACATGACGTAAATATAAGACCAAAGCTGCCCCCTCCTCTACCTTACCCTGAACGGATTGCTGCCGCCATATTAGTCTCTGGCCCCTCTGTGTAGCGGCTACCTTACAACATCCTCACAATCCTGTGGCACATTGGATTGATCCTCTCCTCTATCAAATAGCTGACATAAGCTCTACGCTTTCCAGCTACAGTCTGTGACTTGTCAACCCCTTCATCAGTGCAGGCCCCCTGTATCTACACTTCCTCAAAGAGTCACTGCATACCTACATCGGAGGCCAGACATTCTTTCCACTCGGGCCGCTAATACACAAACTTCAGGTTAGTGGTCTCGCGGGGGAAGGGGGAGGGGGACACTTCACTACATATACTTGACTTGGTCACTCAAGCTGGCTTGATACCATAAAGGTGTGTGTCCACCCAGCTCAAATTGACAAACCTTCATTCCAGCACTATGGTTAAAATTGGCCAAAATAAAACCACGGAGCCAAATATTACACCCTAAGAAATCTCAGGCCGACACTGATAAATATCTGAAGAAGCGCTCACCGCTCCACTCCATGCCATCGACCAAACGTGCTTTTGCAATATTGAATATTTGGAAGACGGCAACATCTCTGATTCACCTTCCATGGTCACTATATCCTCCAAGGCTCTACAAAATCTAATAGTGAAAATGCTCCAACCGGTCATGAAAGAGCTCACTGATATTAAACAAGACGTCAGAGGTATTGGCTACAGTGTGGAACTGCTAGTAGAAACGCAATCCGCGATCCTGGCACACAGAGAGGCCACCTCTATGACCATGTCGGCCTGTCAATCCCACTTAAACTCACTGCACTCTTACTTGGAAGATCAGGACAACAGAGCGTGATGAAACAACATCCACATATGAGGAGTACCGGAAAACTTCCCGCAGTGCGGTAATCCTCCTGTGTTTACCGCACTGTAGATCAGTGCAATTTCCTCCTACACATTTTTACACTCTCTTCCTGGGCATTTCAGTCTAAGTTATATCCATATTACTTGTTTGATTCATTGTTTATATGTCCGTTGTTAAGGTCTCCTCATGGAACGTCAAGGGTCTTGACTCACCCACTAAGGATTCCCAGGTGATCAATGCCCACAAAAAAAAAAAAAAAAACAGCTCTTTGATCATCCTGCTTCAGGAAACCCAAATCTACCCAAATCACCCTTCTCAACATGGTACCATTCATGTCATAGCTAGGAGAAAAATTGTGGCGTTGGTATAGTATTTAAAGCTGACACTCCCTTCTCTCTCACGTCTCAAGTGAGCGATGAATCAGGTAGATTCCTCTTCATTAAAGGTAGATTAGCTAATGCTCTGGTTATGATAGGAAGCATCTATTCCCCTAATGTTGGCCAAATATCTTGGCTCTTGAATACTGTACATTAGAAAGCTTCTCATCCTTTGCAGAAGGCTTAACAATATTAGGAGGTGACCTTAACATTGCTCTGCAGACTCTGCTTGACTCCTCCACCGGTATGTCCTCCTTGAGCTTTGTGGCACTGAGTAGATTCTCCAAAAGCCTAGCCTTACTAAATCTAATTGATACCTGGAGATTCTTCCACCCATCATCTAGAGATTACACTTTCTACTTGAACCCAACTAACTCATACCAGCGCTTGGACTATATTTTCATTTCCAAATGACACCTGAGATAAGAAACATCACTATATCAGGCCATGCACCAATCTCGCTACAGATTATGATATACTCACTCTCCCCTTTTAGTTACAAGGGGAGACTGAATGAAACTCACCTTTGCTCTAATGAGATTAAGTGGAAAGTAGTGGGAAGCTCATAAATCGGTCATTAGAGGCACCTTCATTAGCTTGGGCTCTCACCATAAAAGAGAATGAGCTAAGGAAAGTTATAACTTTCTGTCCCAATTTGCCAGATTGAAATACCAGCACAAGAGTTCAGCAGCTCAGGCAGTCCTCTCCAATCTCATAAGACTCAGAAAGAACAGCTTAGAGATGCTCTGAACCTTAAATTATTCAAGGCATATCTATCCATTACCCATAAGCATTATATGCACAATAACAAAGGAGACAAGCTGATGGCTTTCCTAGCAAAAAAGAGACTCTTAAAAAACTTTGTCTCAGAAATTTCCTCTAAATCTGGGAAGAGTCTTAAAAATACAACGGACATAGCCTCAGAATTTTGTTCTTTTACCAAGCTTTATTTGAGACCTGATGAGACTCCCCACTGAGTTGCGTGGCTGCTCCGCCCTTATCATTTCATACTTCACTTGGCCTGCCAACCCTTCAAACCCACCAACAACAACCACTCATTGCACCATTCACCCTTATGGAACTGCACACGGTCCTATCTGACACGCCCTTAGGGAAATGCCCGGGTCCTGATTGCCTCCCTGCATCTTACTAAAAACAATTTCAAGATATTCTCCTACCCCATCTTTTGAGAATCTGCAAATCTCTTGATGGCAAACACAACTTTCTCTCCAAGCGCTTGAAGCCCACATCTCCCCAAGCACTTGAAGGCCACATCAGGTAAAGACCCGGCTCAGGGTGACAGTTCAATTAGTCCACCCGGAACAGTCAGGCTTCATCCCTGGCCATGAAGGCAAACACTGCACACTCCATATCCTACACCTAATCCAGTCTGCTCAGTTGAGAAAAACTCTGTTAGTTTTTCTTTCTATTGATGCAGAATAAGCCTTCAATCGAGTAGACTGGACATGTATGTCCCAGACTCTAGAGAGATATGGAATCCCCTTGGCCTTTGTTCATAAAACCATGTCCCTTTAATAGAAACCTAGTGCTAAAATACAAATTAATGGTGCTCTCTCTAAAGCATTTACTATACAGAATGGGACTAGGCAGGAATGCCCTTTGTCGCTCATTTTGTTTATCATGGAGACGTTAGTTCAGAATTTCAGACAAGACCCATTGATTAAGGGTATGAGAGTCACATCAGCTCTTCAAACAGCAGCTGTATTCACTGATGACCTCCTCCTCATCGTCTCAAACCCTCTAGTTGCACTTCCACATATTGCGATCACCCTACGAGATTTCAAGTCTCTCTCTAACTTCAAAATCAATGCCTCTAAGTCGGAAAGCCTTTGTGTCTCATGTCCCCCAGCGATGCGGACCTTCCTGGACAAAATCTCACGCTTTCCACTCAGAACAGACTCTATTAGGTATTTGGGTCTTAACCTCTGCCCCTCCTCTGTCTGATGGAATGGCAACAACTATGCCCCTCTCCTAACACATATCAAGACTCTCATTGCCTCCTGGCATCTCAAGGATAGGTAGATCTAATCTCTTAAAGATTATAATCCTCTCGAAGCTTCTATATATATTCCAAACCCTACCCCACAACTTCCTCCATCATTCTTTTCTTCTCTTTTATCTTCCTATGTCTGGACTACCTGACTGGGAGATTTACTACCATGCTAACTAACTTTCCAGAGCCTTCGATTGGTTCAATAAGCAATCATCTCGGATGTATGTACCGGTGGAGGAGTCTACTGCGGATATACCCCTGACTTTGATCCTATGGCTCTCCCAGAAAATTGCCAAGCTGACATTAGCCAAGAACCCCCTCACTACAGCAGTGTATAATATCTGGCATTGGGATAAACACCTCCTTCCTATTCCTCCGGGCCCCTCTCCTTTAATGTCGGTAAGGGATTTAGTACTTTCTACACTGCCTTCTATGCCTTATTCCCTTCTTCCCCCAAAGCAACTGGGAACCTTACCTATGATGCTATATTAGTAGATGGAGCTTTCCCAACCTTTCCTGAACTTAAACTGATTCCGGAATTGGCCACTATACATTTCCTGACCTACCAATCTCTTAGAAGTGCCTACCTGGGAGCACTGAAAGTTGGAGACTCCTACATGCCCTACTCCTTGGTTACAAAAACGCCTCATGCCACGCCCCCCCTAAAAAACCTTTATCTCTACTATATGCTAGCCTATTACAGGAACATGTTAAATCCCTCCCATCCTTCCAGAAAACTTGGGAATCAGAGCTACAGATTTAATTGTCTCCTGATGACATAAAAGATGTTCTCAGGTGATCTTTTAGCCCTAGTTACAAATTGACCACTAGGTGGTATAAAACCCTGTCTCACAAATACTCCCTTGACAGTCCCCAAGTCCAATGTATTTTTGATCAAATCTGTGGTTATACGATTCTTCTGACTCCTCAAATCATTTTCCTCAACCTCTGGCCAATGTTCCCTAAAGTCTTCCTCAGTCTTCGCTTGTGGCTTTAACTACTCACAACAGCTAAAACAATAATCTCCCTCTTTTGGGCTTCAGATACATCCCCCATAATCCACCACCTCTTAAGTAAGATTTAAAAAGTAGTACGAATGGAGCTTTCTCACTAATTTTAGGTTCACACCTGTGCCTGCTTGCAGGACTTTTCTCTCCACATTTTTTCAAGCGGATTTGGGGACGGAATCCCCAAATGTAGAGTAAGCGCTGGTGTGAATCCAGCCTTAGAACTTAGAAACACCAAGAAATACAAAGCCACCTGGGTTCTTTGGTATGCTTTGTCTCTGGGTAGATTCTAGCTTGTAACCTAAACACTTCCCCTCTTCCGCCACCTCCATACATGGGACTCTCCCCCCTCTGTGCGGAGACCCCTCAGGTATTTCTTGCTGTTACTGCTTAACGTGCCTATACTGGCTCAACCTTTACTTCTTGTTTATACATTTGTTTATACAGAATTTTTTGTATTGTTGCAATGTACTGGATCTAGTTCTCTCTGTACAAAACCAATAAAAATAACCAATGAGACATTTGGGCTAAAACATCATTTTATTGAATCAAAAGTAATTTTTCTTTTTCACATCCCAATGGTAATATATTCTGTGAAACAGCTGTGGGGTTCAAATGCTCACTATATCCCTTGATAAATTCCCTGAGGGGTGTAGTTTCCAAAATTGGGTCACTTGTTGGCGGTTTCCATTGTGCTGGTAACTCAGGGGCTCTGCAAATGTCACATGGTCCCTGAAACTGATTCCAGCTAAATCTGCCTTCCAAAACCTCAATTGCACTTCTTCCTTTCTGTACCCTACTGAGTGCCCACACAGGAGTTTACAACCACTTTAACTTTCTCCAGAAGTGCAAGTGCAGTTAGGGAATAGATGTTGACTTTTTAAATGTTTGCTAATAGAATACAATATATATATATATATATATATATATATATATATAGTAAAAATTATATAGTCAATGTTAGTTTACCCTGAGGCACCTTAGGAATTGCACAGTAAATTGACTGACTTTTCAACATATTTAAAAGAGTTGAGTAAAAATTCCATTTCAATGACATCAAATGATTGATGATATTCAGTTAATTTCCTAATCTTGCTTCCCCTGCCAAGTGTGAAACTCCTTTTACATCTTTCAGTATAATTCAGCTGCAGTAACCATAGAGAAAACAAGCATTGTATCCCCCATTTTGGCCAATACTGATAGTCATTGAAAGTACCTTTTTTTCCACACTCTCACGCTTTTGAGTCCTACAACATTTTAGCTATAGCACAAGAGCCTGTTTTATCTCAGTCATCAAGTACATAATGTTCCATTAACTTTGCCATTTCTTTTTTCAATAATTAAAATCACTCTCATTTCTCTGTTACTATGATTCTTGAGAGCAAGAGACATGTCTATTTGAGACTATACGCATACATACACTATTACAATATTACCAGATGTTTATTTTTTCATTACCAATTATTTGAAATATAAGTAACTTTTTAAAACCCAGATTGAACAGTTTTCAAGTGGATCTACATTTGTTATTTTTAATATATATTTTCGTCCTGCCCAGTATAACTTGAAAGTTGAAGCACATATACAGTGCTGGCCAAAAGTATTGGCACCTCTGCAATTCTGTCAGATAATACTCAATTTCTTCCATAAAATGATTGCAATCACAAATGCTTTGGTAATAATATCTTCATTTATTTTGCTTGCAATGAAAAAACACAAAAGAGAATGAAAAAAAAGTCAAATCATTGATCATTTTACACAAAACTCCAAAAATGGGCCGGACAAAAGTATTGGCACCCTCAGCCTAATACTTGGTAGCACAACCTTTAGACAAAATAACTGCGAACAACCGCTTCCGGTAACCATCAATGAGTTTCTTACAATGCTCTGCTGGAATTTTAGACCATTCTTCTTTGGCAAATTTCTCCAGGTCCCTGAGATTTGAAGGGTGCCTTCTCCAAACTGCCATTTTGAGATCTCTCCACAGGTGTTCTATGGGATTCAGGTCTGGACTCATTGCTGGCCACTTTAGAAGTCTCCAGTGCTTTCTCTCAAACCATTTTCTAGTGCTTTTTGAAGTGTGTTTTGGGTCATTGTCCTGCTGGAAGACCCATGACCTCTGAGGGAGACCCAGCTTTCTCACACTGGGCCCTACATTATGCTGCAAAATTTGTTGGTAGTCTTCAGACTTCATAATGCCATGCACATGGTCAAGCAGTCCAGTGCCAGAGGCAGCAAAGCAACCCCAAAACATCAGGGAACCTCCGCCATGTTTGACTGTAGGGACTGTGTTCTTTTCTTTGAAGGCCTCTTTTTTTTTCCTGTAAACTCTATGTTGATGCCTTTTCCCAAAAAGCTCTACTTTTGTCTCATCTGACCAGAGAACATTCTTCCAAAAAGTTTTTGGCTTTCTCAGGTAAGTTTTGGCAAACTCCAGCCTGGCTTTTTTATGTCTCTGGGTCAGAAGTGGGAACTTCCTGGGTATCCTACCATAGAGTCCCTTTTCATTCAGACGCCGACGGATAGTACGGGTTGACACTGTTGTACCCTCGGACTACAGGGCAGCTAGAACTTGTTTGGATGGTAGTCGAGGTTCTTTAGCCACCATCCGCACAATCTTTCGTTGAAATCTCTCGTCAATTTTTCTTTTCCGTCCACATCTAGGGAGGTTAGCCACAGTGCCATGGGCTTTAAACTTCTTGATGACACTGCGCACGGTAGACACAGGAACATTCAGGTCTTTGGAGATGGACTTGTAGCCTTGAGATTGCTCATGCTTCCTCACAATTTTGCTTCTCAAGTCCTCAGACAGTTCTTTGGTCTTCTTTCTTTTCTCCATGCTCAATGTGGTACACACAAGGACACAGGACAGAGGTTGAGTCAACTTTAATCCATTTCAACTGGCTGCAAGTGTGATTTAGTTATTGCCACCACCTGTTATGTGCCACAGGTAAGTAACAGGTGCTGTTAATTACACAAATTAGAGAAGCATCACATGATTTTTCAAAGGGTGCCAATACTTTTGTCCACCCCCTTTTTTATGTTTGGTGTGGAATTATATCCAATTTGGCTTTTTGACAATTACACATTAGGTATCCTTGTGTGTGAAAACGCTTGGTCTACAACACCGTAGCGGGAAAAAAAAATCAAAAGTGCCAAACCGCTGATTTTTTTGCTGTTTCGCATCTGATAAAAATTTGAATAATAATTGATCAAAGCAATAGATATGCTTCAAAATGGTATGACTAAAAAGTACACCTGGCCCCGCAAAAAAAGACACCTATGCATCTCCATACAAGGAAATATGTATCAGAATATGGTGACTTTAAGAAAAGTTTTGGATTTTTGTTAAGGGGTTAAAATGTAAATAAAATTATATTAAATAAATTTGGTATCCCCACAATCATACCAAAACATAAAATACAGGAGACATGTCATTTTGGCTGCACAGTGAACGTTGTAAAACAAAGCTCATAGGAAAGTTGCATTTATGCACTTTTTCTCCAATTCCACTGAATTTCAATTGTACTGAATAATAAATGGTACCATTATGAAGAAAAATTTGTCCCGCAAACATTATGCCCTCATATGGCTGGTGAACAGAAAAATAAAAAAGTAATGGGGTTTGGAAGAAGGGGTGTTAAAAAACAAAAAACGAAAATTGAAAAATCCCACCAGTGGTAAAGGGTTAAGGCTTATAGCATTCAAATTACCATTAGAGCTATTTTTCTAGTAAAATGACGGCTTCCTTAAGAAAACCAAACAAGCCTCATTGTAATCAATGCCATTCTTGTCATTTATGCTCATTAATTTTTATTACGATCATCAATTTGCTCCTTTAATGCTACAATGCTACTCTTCCTCTTTATCTGTTCAGCCATCCATAACATCAAAAGTGGAATAGTGGGACGGGAAGTATAATATAATGTACTGTATATGTACACATACTTGAGATATATATATATATATATATATATATATATATATATATATATACAGTAATGCAATGTTGAAATTACAGTTGTTTTAGGTTGGTGGTTCCCAGACTTCTATAGGACAAGGAAGTCCAAATCAAGCCAGGGATCCTACTACAAAACCTTCTCCCATTCTCCATAGTATATCTTCAGATTGCTGGAGTTTTGTTATTTATGGTGACATCACCACTATGGACTGCAATTGGCCGGTCAGATAACTCATCATCAGTATGTTAATTCCAAATCATGTTCATTCCAAATCATGAATTGTCTAAACAGTTTTACTGATGTATGCTCCATGCCTTTGTATAATCTACATAAAGACCCCAAAGACTCCCAACCTGATGGTATAGGCCCGTGATGTCGAACCTATAGCACACGTGCCATAGAGAGCCCTATCAGTTGGCATGCGCGCCGTCACCCTGATGGCTCACTAACGGGGAATCCGGTACAGGAATCCCTGTTATTGAGCAATCGCTTCTTTCAGCTGTACAGTATGTGCAAATGCGCATACAGTTGAAAACTGTTAGTGTAAGCCACGGTCCGCAGGACCGCTGCTTACACAGTACATGATAAATTGGTAAAGGCTAAATACTGCACTCTGGAAGGACCTTCTTACGTCATAAGGTCACATGACAGGGTAGGCGTGTCTTTGCTTGTAAGAAGGTCCTTCCGCATGAAGAAAAGTATCACGAGCAGTGGAGGAACATGGAGAGATGTGGGGCACAGGGTGTAATGTGGGGGGATAGAGATGTAGGGTGCAGGGTGTAGTGTGGGGGAAGAGATGCAGAGTGTAGTGTGGGGGGTAGAGATGTGGGGTGCAGTATGTAGGGTGTGTGGGGGTCAGAGATTTGGGGTGTGGGGGTTAGAGATGTGGGGTGCAGGGTGTAGTGTAGGGGGTAGATATGCAGGGTGTAGTGTGGGGGGAGAGATGCAGGGTGTAGTGTGGGGTGCAGGGTGTAGTCTGGGGAGAGAGATGCAGAGTGTAGTGTGGGGGGTAGAGATGCAGGGTGTAGTGTGGGGTGCAGGGTATAGTGTGGGGTGCAGGGTGTAGTGTGGGGGAGAGATACAGAGTGTAGTGTGGGGGTAGAGATGCAGGGTGTAGTGTGGGGTGCAGGGTATAGTGTGGGGTGCAGGGTGTAGTGTGGGGGAGAGATGCAGAGTGTAGTGTGGGGGGTAGAGATGCAGGGTGCAGTGTGGGGTGCAGGGTATAGTGTGGGGTGTAGTGTGGGGGAGAGATGCAGAGTGTAGTGTGGGGGGTAGAGATGCAGGGTGCAGTGTGGGGTGCAGGGTATAGTGTGGGGTGCAGGGTGTAGTGTGGGGGAGAGATGCAGAGTGTAGTGTGGGGGGTAGAGATGCAGGGTGTAGTGTGGGGTGCAGGGTATAGTGTGGGGTGCAGGGTGTAGTGTGGGGGAGAGATGCAGAGTGTAGTGTGGGGTGTAGAGATGCAGGGTGTAGTGTGGGGTGCAGGGTATAGTGTGGGGTGCAGGGTGTAGTGTGGGGGGTAGAGATGCAGGGTGTAGTGTGGGGTGCAGGGTGTAGTGTGGGGGAGAGATGCAGAGTGTAGTGTGGGGAGTAGAGATGCAGGGTGTAGTGTGGGGTGCAGGGTATAGTGTGGGGTGCAGGGTGTAGTGTGGGGGAGAGATGCAGAGTGTAGTGTGGGGGGTAGAGATGCAGGGTGTAGTGTGGGGTGCAGGGTATAGTGTGGGGTGCAGGGTGTAGTGTGGGGGAGAGATACAGAGTGTAGTGTGGGGGTAGAGATGCAGGGTGTAGTGTGGGGTGCAGGGTATAGTGTGGGGTGCAGGGTGTAGTCTGGGGGAGAGATGCAGAGTGTAGTGTGGGGGGTAGAGATGCAGGGTGTAGTGTGGGGTGCAGGGTATAGTGTGGGGTGCAGGGTGTAGTGTGGGGGAGAGATACAGAGTGTAGTGTGGGGGTAGAGATGCAGGGTGTAGTGTGGGGTGCAGGGTATAGTGTGGGGTGCAGGGTGTAGTGTGGGGGAGAGATGCAGAGTGTAGTGTGGGGGGTAGAGATGCAGGGTGCAGTGTGGGGTGCAGGGTATAGTGTGGGGTGCAGGGTGTAGTGTGGGGGAGAGATGCAGAGTGTAGTGTGGGGGGGTAGAGATGCAGGGTGCAGTGTGGGGTGCAGGGTATAGTGTGGGTGCAGGGTGTAGTGTGGGGGAGAGATGCAGAGTGTAGTGTGGGGGGTAGAGATGCAGGGTGTAGTGTGGGGTGCAGGGTATAGTGTGGGGTGCAGGGTGTAGTGTGGGGGAGAGATGCAGAGTGTAGTGTGGGGTGTAGAGATGCAGGGTGTAGTGTGGGGTGCAGGGTATAGTGTGGGGTGCAGGGTGTAGTGTGGGGGGTAGAGATGCAGGGTGTAGTGTGGGGTGCAGGGTATAGTGTGGGGTGCAGGGTGTAGTCTGGGGGAGAGATGCAGAGTGTAGTGTGGGGGGTAGAGATGCAGGGTGTAGTGTGGGGTGCAGGGTATAGTGTGGGGTGCAGGGTGTAGTGTGGGGGGAGAGATACAGAGTGTAGTGTGGGGGTAGAGATGCAGGGTGTAGTGTGGGGTGCAGGGTATAGTGTGGGGTGCAGGGTGTAGTGTGGGGGAGAGATGCAGAGTGTAGTGTGGGGGGTAGAGATGCAGGGTGCAGTGTGGGGTGCAGGGTATAGTGTGGGGTGCAGGGTGTAGTGTGGGGGAGAGATGCAGAGTGTAGTGTGGGGGGTAGAGATGCAGGGTGCAGTGTGGGGTGCAGGGTATAGTGTGGGGTGCAGGGTGTAGTGTGGGGGAGAGATGCAGAGTGTAGTGTGGGGGGTAGAGATGCAGGGTGTAGTGTGGGGTGCAGGGTATAGTGTGGGGTGCAGGGTGTAGTGTGGGGGGAGAGATGCAGAGTGTAGTGTGGGGTGTAGAGATGCAGGGTGTAGTGTGGGGTGCAGGGTGTAGTGTGGGGTGCAGGGTGTAGTGTGGGGGGTAGAGATGCAGGGTGTAGTGTGGGGTGCAGGGTGTAGTGTGGGGGAGAGATGCAGAGTGTAGTGTGGGGAGTAGAGATGCAGGGTGTAGTGTGGGGTGCAGGGTATAGTGTGGGGTGCAGGGTGTAGTGTGGGGGAGAGATGCAGAGTGTAGTGTGGGGGGTAGAGATGCAGGGTGTAGTGTGGGGTGCAGGGTATAGTGTGGGGTGCAGGGTGTAGTGTGGGGGAGAGATACAGAGTGTAGTGTGGGGGTAGAGATGCAGGGTGTAGTGTGGGGTGCAGGGTATAGTGTGGGGTGCAGGGTGTAGTCTGGGGGAGAGATGCAGAGTGTAGTGTGGGGGGTAGAGATGCAGGGTGTAGTGTGGGGTGCAGGGTATAGTGTGGGGTGCAGGGTGTAGTGTGGGGGAGAGATGCAGGGTGTAGTGTGGGGTGCAGGGTATAGTGTGGGGTGCAGGGTGTAGTGTGGGGGAGAGATGCAGAGTGTAGTGTGGGGGGTAGAGATGCAGGGTGCAGTGTGGGGTGCAGGGTATAGTGTGGGGTGCAGGGTGTAGTGTGGGGGAGAGATGCAGAGTGTAGTGTGGGGGGTAGAGATGCAGGGTGCAGTGTGGGGTGCAGGGTATAGTGTGGGTGCAGGGTGTAGTGTGGGGGAGAGATGCAGAGTGTAGTGTGGGGGGTAGAGATGCAGGGTGTAGTGTGGGGTGCAGGGTATAGTGTGGGGTGCAGGGTGTAGTGTGGGGGAGAGATGCAGAGTGTAGTGTGGGGTGTAGAGATGCAGGGTGTAGTGTGGGGTGCAGGGTATAGTGTGGGGTGCAGGGTGTAGTGTGGGGGGTAGAGATGCAGGGTGTAGTGTGGGGTGCAGGGTATAGTGTGGGGTGCAGGGTGTAGTGTGGGGGAGAGATGCAGAGTGTAGTGTGGGGAGTAGAGATGCAGGGTGTAGTGTGGGGTGCAGGGTATAGTGTGGGGTGCAGGGTGTAGTGTGGGGGAGAGATGCAGAGTGTAGTATGGGGGGTAGAGATGCAGGGTGTAGTGTGGGGTGCAGGGTATAGTGTGGGGTGCAGGGTGTAGTGTGGGGGGAGATGCAGAGTGTAGTGTGGGGTGTAGTGTGGGGGGAGAGATGTGGGATGTAGGCTGCTTGCAAGAGGGGGGGAATGGGCATGCAGGCTGCGTGCGAGCAAGAGGGGGAATGGGGGGTGCAGGCTGCTTGCGAGCAAGAGGGGGTTTCCGGGGAGGCAGGTTAATTTAAGGTGAAATTGCCATGTTGGCACTTTGCGATAATTTAGTGGGCTTTGGGTTGCAGTTTGGGCACTCGGTCTCTAAAAGGTTCACTGGTATAGGTAGTATAAACCCTTTATTGGATTTAAAAATAAATTCAATTCCCATTGTATAGCTGCACTTACTGTACCAATACGGAACAGAAGACTGCTGCAGGAGGGAATAAAGTAATGTCCAGTCAATAAACAAAGACTTTACTCATTGCCCTTCCCAATAAATTATGCATATCACCAAACACTCTTTCTAGAAATTGGTTTTGCAGAGCCCATGTTGGGACACACTTATGCCTAGATCCATATTTGCTGGTCAGAACCTTTTTAAGTGATCAGGTGGTAAATTAGTAATTTAAGTATCATCTTTATTTTGCTAAAGTTACAGTTCAACATTTTTCTAATTTTAATGCACATAATGCATTTGTTCCCATTAACAATCTTAGCTTGAAGGTTATCTCTCTGGGTACCAGAAATATAGTAGCAATTTTTCCTTTGAGCATTGCATTAATTGTACCAAGATATTTGCCATTTGCTGTTGCATTCCCCAGCAGATTATTACTGGAGGTACTAGTCACATGTCCTGCTGAGACCTTTCTAGTAAAACAGGGTTTGTCTCAGGACAACTGCTTTAACTTCAAATAAGAGTCCCAAAAATTGACTTTGTTTTGCATATAATATTCTGTATTATATTTTACCAATTGCATTATTGTTGTGTATTTTCCAAAAGCTGACATGTCTATTTTTATAGCTCCATAACTAATTTATAATTCTTTGATGTCATTAACATTGGAAGCAAGTTTTTTCGGTGTCACTGTGATGCTGGATTCCTACGCAGTCAAAACACTGTACACAAAGTAGTTATATTGTTAGTTATGCAACAGCTATTAAAGATAATTAACAATAAATCTATTTCAGTCTATTGTCTGAGGAATAACATTAGAAATTGCTTTAAACAATACAATATTGCTACATAAAATTAAACACCCCAGGTAGATTTCTCTCAAATACAGTTTGTGATGCAGTTTGAATAAATACGCTCTTAAGGCATGAGAGTTAAAAGGCTTCACTGTACAGCTACAAAGCGATTCATAATTAAAGTAAGTGGGCACTGTTCCCTGTGGCAGGGATTTTCCCCGTGCTAATCCAGGTGTTGTTGGTAAAGTTAGACATTCATTTGTAGTTTCTCATATTTAAACAAACTATGTCATCTCTCTTTTAGCCAGTATACATACTTCCCATAAAGAACAATACTTTACCTCAAACCATCACACCTTTGTCTTTTTCATCTATTCAATATAGCAGTCATTCATGCCCTGGCCAGGATTAGCATAGTCTTAAAAATTGTATAAATAAACTAACTAAATTCTTTCCTGCAGCTATACAGGAGTCTCTCCAAGATGGCTGCCATGCTTCCTCCTCAGCAGTGCAGAAGGCCTTCAAGAGCAGGTCACAGTGAATACAGCAGTGGATGATGCAGAGACCTTGACCCTATTGCCCTCCTCGGCTAGTAGCCCGACCTCCCTGGCATCTGCAAACTCTCCTCTATGTCCGGCCTTATTAACCTCTCTTGTGCTGACTCCGGTGAGAGTACCATCTATGCCGTCCACACCATGTTTCGTTAATATTCCCCCGCTGTCCTCTTCAGGCACAGAGTACATTGAGTCCGTTAAACCCATCTCAGAGGTGGCCATGAAGGCTTGATTCACGGACTTTAAGTCCTACAGACTGAACTGAAAATGTTACTAGGAACTGCAGTCTGAACTTCAGTCTCTGGGAAACCGCACCTCACATGTGGAGGACAAAATGGCGGAGCTGACTGCGGCACATAACGAGTTAGCTGATGTTCATAATGATTTGGAGGAGGAAGTAGAGGCCTTGAAATTAAAGATGGCTGACATAGAGGATCGGTCTCGCCCCAACAATGCACGGTTTAGAGGCATCCCGGAGTTAGTTAAAAATGAAGACATTATGACCTTCCTAACTGATTACTTTGCTTTATTGCTGCCTGGTGCCAATTCTCAGGATCTGCTCATTGACAGAGCTCACAGCTTGCCTAAACCTAAAAACCTGCCGAGTGAAGTATCTCATGATGCAACGATTACAAAAACCTTGCGTGATAATGGCATCCCGTATAAGTGGGGGTTCTGGTACGCCTCATCATTTCTCATCATGGCTATCAGGTTGTTGCCGCCAGCCCTGAAGCGGCTCTCAAGATTTTTCAAGAATGGGACTTAAAAATTGCATCTCACAGAATACCAACGGGAAGACGTCCTTCGCCTTCTGTTGTGGAGGAGGAGTTGGCGGTCGTGCAGAAGAAGGAGGAGGCACTCCAGACGTCCTAAGGACTGATCTTTGTCCAAATGTTATCATTTCACCCTTGAAATATATTTCTAGTGGGGTGTTTGTGGGGGATGGACAAGGGCCTTTGCCTGCATGTTTCTCCTAAACACCCACTCCAGACGTCCTAAGGACTGATCTTTGTCCAAATGTTATCATTTCACCCTTGAAATATATTTCTAGTGGGGTGTTTGTGGGGGATGGACAAGGGCCTTTGCCTGCATGTTTCTCCTAAACACCCACCCCCCTCTCTGGTGTAAGTCACCTTTATGCCGGGTGGGGTAGTACAAGAGTGAGTTCTAACCGGTAAGGCACGTTTTGGGTACCCTTCCATCAATATTCAACCCCCCCAGGTCTATGGGAGTACCCACTTGGGATGCACATTCTGTATTAGGTTGCTCTTTTTTCAGTGTATTTATTTGTTATTGTTTGTTTTATTGTTTGTTTTTTTTATTCTTTGTCCAGTAGATTTTGATCTGTCCACTACTAGTTCAGGATCGTTCCGAAATTTCACGTGGTACTCGGTATTGCACTCCTCACTTCTTGTCGTCACCCCTGCACTTACAGCCAATTGGATTAGTCACCATGGGATTTAAAGTATTGTCTTTAAATGTTAAAGGTCTAAACTATCCTTATAAAAGAGCAGCCCTGTGGAAAGAAGCCGGGACCTCCAACTCTGATATTATTTGTCTCCAGGAGACACATTTAAACCAGAAGGATGCTCCTAGACTTCGCCACAAGCGGTATCCGGCTCAGATTTTATCCCATGCAGTGCGTAAGAAGTGTAGAGTAGCAATAATAATTAAAGATACTCTAGCTTTCTCTGTAGACCAAGAGATTTCTGACGTTGAGGGGAGATATGTAATTTTAGTATGTCATATTAATAATGTCCAGTGTACAATTGTATCCCTATATACCCCTAATAAGAGACAATTACAATTCCCCCGTATGGTCCTATCCAAGGTTGAGGAAGTGGCTAAAGGTCATGTCATGGTGTTGGGAGATTTTAACAAAGTAATCTGGCCCTCGATGGACTCTGCTGCTCCTCAGACCGTGTCGGAACCAACACCTATAGTTAACATTCTGCAGTCCCACCAGCTTTTTGATGTGTGGAGACATCAGCACCCCTCTGAATTAGACTATACTTTTTACTCTAATCCGCATCGAGTATATACTAGAATTGATTATGCTTTAGTGGACAGGTCCACTTTACAGAGGGTGAGTTCTTCCACTATTGGTATCCCGACATGGTCTGATCATGCACCGATCTCTATTGTGGTACAGGAACAGTACCCTTCTCGCCTTGATTCGGTTTGGAGACTTAATAACTTTCTCCTACAACATCCTAAGTATGCGACGGCCACTTCCTCGGCTCTCTCAGATTATTTTGACTTTAATAACAATGGCCAGGTGAGTGATACTTTATTATGGTGCGCTCACAAGGTTACTATGTGTGGCCATTTTATTCAGCAAGATTCTCATGCTAAAAAACAGAGGATTCAACAGGAACAGGCCATACTTACCCAATTAGAATCTCTACACAGGCTTAATAAGGCCTCACCCTGTCCTGAAAGGTCTCAACAGATCTCTACCCTGCATGCTCAGTTGCACGAGCTCAATGTATATAAATATGATCTTGCTTTGCGTAAATTTAAGCTTCTGTATTACTGGCAGGGTCATAAGCCTAGCGCAGCCCTGGCGAGGCGTCTGAAGATGCATATGCCCAAAAGTCGCATTCCCTTTATTTTTAATTAATTGGGCCGAAAATTGGTGGATCCTAAAGGCATAGTAGATGTTTTAGCGCAATATTACTCGAAATTGTATCTGACCCCTCTGTTCCCCAGCCTACTCAGCCAACTATTGTCGCTTACCTGGAGGCCGTCTCCCTCCCTTCTATTTCGGACGCTCAAAAGCCTCCCTTCTCTCTCCTTTCTCTCAGGAGGAGGTGTTGCAGGCGATTAAATCGTTGAAAATGCACAAATCTCCTGGACCAGACGGCATAACGAACGAAAGTAACCAAATCTTGCTTACTCCATATCTTACTCGCTTATTTAATTCTATAGTGGCATCTGGAGCGTCTCCAAAGAAATGTTGGAAGCATTGGTAATTACGCTTCCTAAGCCAGGGAAATCTCCCGATACCCCGCCCAATATCTCCCTGTTAAATACGGAATTGAAATTGTATGCCAAAGTCATCACTGGTCAACTTATGGACATTCTACCTACCATTATCCATGAGGATCAAGTGGGCTTTGTAAAAGGAAGGCAAAGTTTGGATGGAGCAAGGCGTTTTATTGACATTATAGCCTTGGTCCGCAGCCATTGGGCGCCTTCTCTGTTCATAGCTCTGGATGCGGACAAGGCGATTCGTCTGGGTTCACTGGGGATATTTGCAAGCTGTGTTGCAAAAGTTTGGGATTCCCCCCTTTATTCAAAATGCAATTATGGCACAGTATACGGTTTCCTCAGCTAAAGTCTATTCTGTGGGTGTTCTATCAAACCCCTTCTGTATTACTAATGGAACCCGTCAGGGACACCCTCTTTCCAGGTTGATTTTTGCGCTCACCATGGAACCTTTTGCTCAAAGTATTAGGCCCTCTTCTCACCTTTGGGGCATTGAGGTGGATGCAACTTTAGCATCGTATAGGGCTATTTACGGATGACATCATTATGTCATTATCGAAACCTGAACAATCACTGGCTACTGTGATGACCCCTATCAATGACTTTCATATTGTCAGTTACTATAAGGTGAACACTTCTAAATCCCTGATACTAAACATGGGCATCCCCCTCCATGCACAACAGCTTCTTCAGCAGTCTTTTCCCTTTCCTTGGGCATCTGGTGCAATTCCCTACCTGGGCATACAGTTGACTTACCCCCCTTCACAATTGTGTAGGACTAATTACTCAAAGCTTTTACTGACTATACAGAGGGACATTAGCTCCTACTCCAAGGTCCACATCTCCTGGCTGGTTAGGCTATCAGCAACAAAAATGTTCCTAGTTCCAAAAGTATTATATTACTTTCGGAATCTCCCCATTAAAACTCCCAAACATATTATAATGTCCCTTCAACGACTTTTGATGTGATTTATATGGGGACACAGGGAAGAGCTAGAATCCCGACTATGGTATTGCTTCTGCCCAAATCCAAGGGAGAAATTGGATTGTCCCAATTTGTTGCATTATTACTATGGCCATTATAGGTCAACTAAAAACTTGGTGGCATATGTCTGAGGGGAAACACTGGGTGGACATTGAGAGTTACTCCTTGGGTTTAACCTCTCTGACATCACTACTGTGGCACTTTAGATTCCCTTCGTCTAGCATTTCAGTTACATTACCCACTATGCAAGCAGCAGTGGATGTGTGGAAGCTGTGTCACACTGGTCTCAATATTCTCCAGCCCAATCTTATGTCCACCCCACTAGCAACTCTCCAGTCCTTTATCAAAGATTTGGATATCATGACATGGATTGCAGATGGTTTATCAGACTTAGGTCAGCTGTTTGTTAATGATGCTCTGCATTCCTTCTCATATATCTGTGACCAATACCGCATATATACACGTGACTTTTATAAATATTTACAAATACGCCACCTCTTACATGAAGTTGTTTGCTCCAATGATTCCCCATTTGACTAAAGGAATTTCCTATGCCCATAAAGCTATAAGAGACCACTCTTCCCCAATAATTCTTGGTTTTAGGTCCAAATGGGAATTAGATTTTAATTGGACAATTACAGATGCTCAATGGGATGCAGTATTTTCATTACCTTCAAAGGTGTCCCACTAAAGTCTTCTCGAAAATTGTTGTATAGATGGTACTACACCCCCGACCAGATTAGCTCGTATTTTCCACAATGTTTCTGAAACTTGCTGGAGATGCAACTCGGCAACTGGCTGCCTCATACAAATTTGGTGGTCCTGTCCCCGTCTTACACAATTTTGGAACCAAATTTATCAGTTGTTATGCACCATTGTTCAATATTCGTTCCCCTGGGGTCTGCCCGTGGCTTTATTGTCATTAGATATTGACTCACTGCCCATTGCTGACCAATGCATTATTTTTCACATGTTAACGGTCACTAGATCCAAGGTGGCCCAATTGTGGAAGAGCCCAAACCTCCCATGTATCCCTGAGATTACCTCAGCAGTTACATTTAATTGTAACATGGAACATCTGATATCGTGTAGATTAGGTAACACTAGTTCTTTTAAAGGACTATGGAGTAAGTGGATCACTTGGTCTGGGTTTGACTGCTGAATGTTCATTGTGTATGACCTGTTATTTTTATTTCACTGAGGCCACAAGGCTTTGTAAAGTAATTTTGATTTGTTGATGTATTGACTACTGACTATCGGAACTGTAACTAACTATTTGCTCAATGCTTTAAGAGGAGATTGATTTTTTTTCTACTGGATTACTGTTATAGGTTTTTTACCCTGTTTATGTGTTCATTGTATACTGTTTCTTACTTGACCTATGTCCCTCCAATTTGTTCCATTCCTTTTATTTCCCTCCGCTTCCCTACCCCTTTCCCCTCTCTCCCCCTTTCTTCCGACAAAATCCTCTCTCTTCCTCACCTCATCACCATTTACTACACTTATCGTAACACCCCTTCACCTCCTCTCCCTTTTCCCTTCCTTCCCTTCCCACCACTTACCATTTATAATGTACTGTATTGTACTGTATTGTACTATGCTTTGATTTGTCATATTTTATATTTTTACGGAAAAACCTTAATAAATTTCAAGTTAAAAAAAAAATTGCATAAATAAATAAATATTTTAGATAGCTAGATAGATAGATAGATATACAGTAAATATAATATAAAAAAGTGGAAAATAGGCAGCACCAAACATAATAAAAATGTTTTTTTTCAAGTTGTATGGCAGCTTACCAATCTCCCCTTAGGCATAGAAAAGTTAAAAAGACTTGTCCGCCAGCATCTTCGGGTTAAATGAATAGTTAGTGATGAAGTAAAATTTGATGAGCATAGTAACAATATGTGTAATCACTTTATTCCGAGAGTTTATCTGAAACATCTCCTTCGGAGATACAAGTTTACATTTTACCTCTAAGAGATGACATAGTGGAACACGTATTTCATTTGTGTCCACTTATAGACAAGTGAATGGGGAAATTAAATATGTTGATATTGGACAATGATCCAGCAATAATGTCATGAGATTGAAGAATTAAAAGTTCCCCCTTTGATGTAATATAAAAGAGGTTATATTATTAAGGATGCAGTGGTGAAAGCTGATGTGGATCAAATGAGGAATTCTAGACAGCTATTATTGGGCCCTTTAACAAAGAGTAATTTCCCTTGTTTGACTTGATCTAATTGTTCTAATATGTTGAGGGGGGATTCATTTGTGGACCCCCAGATGGGTAAACAATATCAGATTAAGTATCGTTATACATGTACAAGTACATCAGATTTTGTTGTATATATGGTGATATACCATGTGGCCTTATGCACAAAGTGGAAACAAATTCGATGGTGTGTACCCATATGAATTTGCATAAAAGTACCATCAGAAAGAAAAGGGTGGAATTACGTGTCCTTAGACACTTTGTCCAGAAAGGACATACGGCAGAGGATTTATGTTTTAGGGTGAAAGAGGTGAAGAGAGGGGTGACCGACAGTTGGAGTTGAAACACATGGGATTAAAATGGATATATCAGTTGAATACACTACAACCCGTAGGAATTAACGTCAATTTCAAGGTTCTAGCCTATATGTGCCTCGACATGAGTTTGATCGAAGGTCTCCTCATAATAGATTCAATGGGGGTTTCACAGTTGGAGAGTTTTATTTGGTGCCAGTATAAAATTCCCTTAGGGAAAAGGGAAGGCCTTCACCGTTGGATATCCCTAAGTGGAATTAAGGAAGAGAAAGTCAGACTTATTGATATTATAAAATGTCAGGAGCCATTTGTTGCATTGTGACAGTAAATATTTGTTCTAATAAAGTTGACACTGCACATTTTGTAGGTTTTGGCTACTCTTTCCTTAATCAAAGGTATTACATCCAGAGGTGGTTCTTGGTATAGGTATAGAGCGTGACTGTTTATGTATGGGGGTCCCCCACCCCGGATTGGAGAGCTGGTAAGTCCTGTGCATCCCAGTGTTTTTGGATATATAGTGGCACAGTGCCATTGTTTATACACTTGACTGGGTAAAAGCTCAAATAATATGATATATAGGACCATGTCCACTGAGGTGGAATTAGTAAGGTCCGGTTCACATCTGCGTTCAGGTTTCCGTTCCGTGAGTCCGCTTGGGGACCCCCCAAATGGAAACCTATACGCATCAAAAAGCGGTTTACCATAGACTATAATGGGGTCCATGTGGTTTTCGCTCGGTTTCTGCACGAAGCAAACGGAGAGGAAAGTAGTGCAGTCCCCAAGCAGACTCTCCGTAACGCAGATGTGAACCGGGCCTAAGTCTTACAAGTCCACCATAGCATAGGATCTTAATTGACCCCTTTCCGCTCTGCGCAATACTATTACGTCACACTGAGGATATAGGTAATGCCCAGTGCTGTAATAGTACGGTGCTGTACCTGCATCATACTCTCAGCTGTGTTACAAAGCCGAGGGCAAGGACCATCCACGATTAACCCCTTGGGTGCCATGATCAATAGCGATCAAGGCATCCAGATGGTCCAGGAGCAAGATCGCCCTCCCATCACCCCTTGGACCATCCGTGATAAGATTGCGAGTTCCGAAGTGTTGCTATGGCAGCCAGGAGGCTGGGATATGGCCTCCTGACTTCCTATGCATAATTCCCATGTAGTACTTAGTAATGGGTATACATGGAGTGTGATGCAATAAGATGATTTTTTAATGTAGCAATATATTATATGATATATATATATATATATATATATATATATATATATATATATGAATTTTATATGTGTATATGTATTGAATATGTCATCTGATTATGGATAGAATGATAGGATAATGTGTTTTATGTTTTGATTGGCCATATGAGCTAATCAAAACAGTTGTGGGAAAGGGTGTATGTTTACACTTCAGATACATGATGTTTTTTTTTCTACATTGTGGTTTATATCGAAGACACGAAAACTATGAAGGAACACATATGGAATTAGGTAATAAACAAAAAGGTGTTAAATTAGAAAATGTTTTAAACTGTAGATTCTTTAAATTAGTCCCCTTTTACTTTGATGACAGCTTTGCACACTCTTGGCATTCTCACAAACTTTATGAGTCACTTGGAATGGTTTCCCAACAGTTTTGAAAGAGTTCCCAGACGTGCTACTGAGCAATTGTTGGCTGTTTTTCCTTCACTTTGTGGTCAAAATTATCTTAAACTATCTTAACTTGGTTTAGGTCAAGTGATTGTGGAGGCCATACCGTGTGATGTGGCACTCTATCATTCTCCTTCTTGGTCAAATAGTCCTTAAATAACCTCCAGGTGAGTTTGGGCCATTGTCTTGTTGAAAAACATATGATAGCCACACTAGGCACAAAACATATAGGTTGGCATGTCCCTGCAGAATGCTGTTGTAGCCATGCTGGTTAAGTGTACCCCCACACCATCACACCTCCTTCGCTATGCTTCACAATAGGAACCACAAAAACCATTTCCTCAACTTTTCAATGTCTCTCAAACACAAATTCTCAACTTTTGACTTGACTGAAATCAGACCAAAGTTCAGATTTCCACTGCTCTAATGCCCCACTCCTTACTAAATTTTGGTTGATATGTTTTGCATTTGTTTATGAAATATGGAAAAATGAGCCATTTTCAAAATTTGAAATGTTCTGCTTTTTAGACAATTATACCACCGAAACTAAGGAGAGGTGCGTCAGTAGATTTTTGGAGGGCAGTTTTTGCTGGATATTTTTTTTCAGGCACCATGACGCATTTGCAGAGCCCAAAATATGTTACTACACTGAAAAGCAACAAGAAAGCTATACCCCTCAAGGAATTTATTAATAGGTACAGTGATCTTTTTAACATCAGAGAATCGTTCCAAAATTTTAAGTGCAGTGCTTGGTGCAAAATCAAAATTGAAATTCTTTTGGAAACATTCCATTTTAGTTTACTGTAATTGACATCATAGGTAGACCTCAACTATGAGAGACAAAATGAGAAAACAAATCCAGAAAATCACATTGTCTGATTTTTAAAGAATTTATTTGCAAATTATGGTGGAAAATAAGTATTTGGTCAATAACAAAAGTTCATCTCAATACTTTGTTATATATCCTTTGTTGGCAATGACAGAGGTCAAACGTTTTCTGTAACTCTTCACAAGGTTGGCACACACTGTTGCTGTTATGTTGGCCCATTCCTCCATGCAGATCTCCTCTAGAGCAGTGATGTTTGGGGGCTGTCGCTGGGCAACACGGACTTTCAACTCCCTCCAAAGGTTTTCTATGGGGTTTAGATCTGGAGACTGGCTAGGCCACTCCAGGACCTTGAAATGCTTCTTACGAAGCTACTCCTTCGTTGCCCTGGCAGTGTGCTTGGGATCATTGTCATACTAAAAGACCCAGCCACATTTCATCTTCAATGCCCTTGCTGATGGAAGGAGGTTTGCACTCAAAATCTCATGATACATGGCCCCATTCATTCTTTCATGTACACGGATCAGTCGTCCTGGTCCCTTTGCAGAGAAACAGCCCCAAAGCATGATATTGCCACCCCCATGCTTCACAGTAGGTATGGTGTTCTTTGGATGCAACTCAGCATTCACTCTCCTCCAAATACGACGAGTTGTGTTTCTACCAAACAGTCCTACTTTGGTTTCAGCTGACCATATGACATTCTCCCAATACTCTTCTGGAACATCCAAATGCTCTCTAGAAAAACTTGAGATGGGCCCGGATATGTACTGGCTTAAGTATGGGGACAGGTCTGTCACTGCAGGATCTGAGTCCCTGGCGGCATAGTGTGTTACTAACGGTAGCCTTTGTTACGTTAGTCCCAGCTTTCTGTAGTCTTTCACTAGGTCCCACTGGGTGGTTCTGGGATTTTTGTTCACCATTCTTGTGATCATTTTGACCCCACGGGGTGAGATCTTCCGTGGAGCCCCTGATCGAGGGAGGTTATCAGTGGTCTTGTATGTCTTCCATTTTCTAATTATTGCTCCCACAGTTGATTTCTTCACACCAAGCTGCTTGCCTATTGCATATTCAGTCTTCCCAGCCTTGTGCAGGTCTACAATTTTGTTTCTGGTGTCCTTCCACAGCTCTTTGGTCTTCACCATAGTGGAGTTTGGAGTGTGACTGTTTGAGCTTGTGGACAGGTGTCTTTTATACTGATAATTTCAAACAGGTGTCATTACTACAGGTAATGAGTGGAGGACAGCTGAGCCTCTTAAAGAAGTTACATGTCTGTGAGAGCTAGAAATCTTGCTTGTTTGTAGGTGACCAAATACTTATTTTACACCATAATTTGCAAATAAATTCTTAAAAAATCAGACAATGTGATTTTCTAGATATGTTTTCTCATTTTGTCTCTCATAGTTGAGATCTACCTATGATGTCAATTACAGGCCTCTCTCATCTTTTTAAGTGGGAGAACTTGCACAATTGGTGGCAGACTAAATACTTTTTTTCCCCACTGTATATACATATTTGCTTTTATAGTTTTTACATTATAAAACATTTTTTTGTAAAAGGAAATTTCAGGGTATTTTATTTAATTAGTATATGTATTTTTTTTATTTTATACTTTTTTAAAACCTTTTGCAGATTCAGTATTAATCACTGGATAGCCTGACAGTCAATATAATCAATGCTGCCACAGACTGAAGGCAGCATGGGAATGTTCAGAGGTCATAACATTGTTATGTCTGCCCGGAGTAGATTTCAGGTATACACATGTGGACAAAATTGTTGGTACCCCTCGTTTAATGAAAGAAAAACCCACAATGGTCACAGAAATAACTTGAATCTGACAAAAGTAATAATATATAAAAATTCTATGAAAATGAACAAATGAAAGTCAGACATTGCTTTTCAACCAGGCTTCAACAGAATTTTTTTTAAAAAGAAAACTCATGAAACAGGCCTGGACAGAAATGATGGTACCCCTGAAAATAATGTGACCAAAGGGACAAGTTAAATCAAGGTGTGTCCACTAATTAGCATCACAGGTGTCTACAATCTTGTAATCAGTCAGTGGACCTGTATATAGGGCTACAGATACTCACTGTGCTGTTTGGTGACATGGTGAGTACCACACTCAACATGGACCAGAGGAAGCCAAGGAAAGAGTTGTCTCAGGAGCTCAGAAAGAAAATTATAGACAAGCATGTTAAAGGTAAAGGTTATAAGACCATCTCCAAGCATCTTGATGTTCTTGTGACTACAGTTGCACATATTATTCAGAAATTTAAGATCCATGGGACAGTAACCAACCTCCCTGGACGTGGCCGCAGGAGGAAAATTGATGACAAATCAAAGAGAAGGATAATACGAATGGTAACAAAAGAGCCCAGAAAAACTTCTAAACAGATTAAAGGTGAACTTCAAGTTCAAGGTACATCAGTGTCAGATCGCACCATCCATCGCTGTTTGAGCCAAAGTGGACTTCATGGGAGATGACCAAGGAAGACACCATTGTTGAAAACAAATCATAAAAAAGCCAGACTTGAATTTGCCAAACTACATGTTGAAAAGCCACAAAGATTCTGGAAGAATGTCCTATAGACAGATGAGACAAAAATCGAAATTTTTGGCAAGGCACATCAGCTCTATGTTCACAGACAGAAAAATGAAGCATATCTTGAAAAGAACACTGTCCCTACTGTGAAACATGGAGGAGGCTCTGTTATGTTCTGGGGCTGCTTTGCTGCATCTGGCACAGGGTGTCTTGAATTTGTGCAGGGTACAATGAAATCTCAAGACTATCAAGGGATTCTAGAGAGAAATGTGCTGCCCAGTGTCAGAAAGCTTGGTCTCAGGCAGAGGTCATGGGTCTTGTAAAAGGATAATGACCCAAAACAAAAAGCTAAAAACACCCAAGAATGGCTAAGAGGAAAATATTGGACTATTCTTCTATGAGCCCTGACCTAAATCCTATTGAGCATCTTTGGAAGGAGCTGAAACATGCCGTCTGGAAAAGGCACCCTTTAAACCCGAGACGACTGGAGCAGTTTGCTCATGAGGAGTGAGCCAAAATACCTGCTGAGAGGTGCAAAAGTCTCATTGACAGTTTAAGGAATCGTTTGATTGCAGTGATTGTCTCAAAAGGTTGTGCAACAAAATATTAAGTTAAGGGTACCATCATTTCTGTCCAGGTCTGTTTCATGAGTTTTCTTTTTTTTTAAAATTCTGTTGAAGCCTGGTTGAAAAGCAATGTCTGACTTTCATTTGTTCATTTTCATAGAATTTTATATATTATTACTTTTGTCAGATTCAAGTTATTTCTGTGACCATTGTGGGTTTTTGTTTTATTAAACGAGGGGTACCAACAATTTTGTCCACGTGTGTTACTCTTGCTAGTTTCTTGATGGGACAAGGAGTGCCTGCCACGACTCACATTGATCCCCACTCCACTTTGTCTTTTTCTTAAAAAGGATCGATTAGGGCACAAAAATAAAAAAGCACCATTTCCTTGTCACAAATCGCGGCCATGCTTCAAAGATGGGCCATTTCTACAACAGGTCTTGATGTGAACAAGACAAAAAACTCCCCCCATTATGTATTGCCATGCCTGAAAGAGCCCAAAATTTAAAATTATAAATAATTATTTATCTTCTAAGGTAAACAACGTAATGGAAAAAAAAATTAAAAAAGACCTTTTCCCTAACGCACATGTACATGGAAATGTGGGAAGGTGTTAAGCATGTAAAATGATGCCTAAAGAAACATTAATATTAATGCAGCCATATTTTTCAATGTACTGTGTATTCATTTAGGCTAGGGCCCCAGGATAAAAATGCTGCGGAAAAAAAACAGCGCCAACATATCATGTTTTTTTCCCGCAACATTTTTCATTGCATTTTCACAGAATTTTCCACTGAGGACAGTATTTCCGCAGTTATAATTGATATGATGCGATTTTCAAAAACACAAGAATTTTGAAAAATGCAACTTTTCTGCTGCATATTATTTGCTGCAATGTGTGGCTGGAATTAGCCATAATCCCATTCACTTTGCAGTTACTGTAAAACGCAGGACTTCTGCAGTGTCAAAAATGCTGCATTTTTACAATGTGGGGCTCCCACATTGCCCTCTTTCTCTCTTTTAAAAAAAGCATTGCAAATAGATTATCAGTCTTTTACAAATACTGTATGCTTAATGAGCTTCATTATAACACCAGGACCTATGTTTCATTTAGCACGTGAATAAAGACAGGCCAATATTCAGGGAAATTATCAGCAAGGAAAGCTTGTTGCCGATAATAGTTTGGCTATTGTCATATACTCTCTGGTCACTGATTGCATCTTTTATCCAGGATAAACAATGCAGATTATCAGTAGTACATAACCATGTGTGGCCGATAATCCATGCATTCGATTTGGGGAGGAACGATCATTACTCCCCCATGCAGTTTGCATAGGCATGTATAATAAGGATAAAGCAAATAAGTGCTGAGCAACATGTCTCTAGTTTATTGGCGCTCATGCAGGCCGACATCTGGCTGTGTAATACAGCTTTAAGTCCCAAGTACAGTATATATAGTACTTGATATGCTATATTTGCTATATTATGTAGATCACTTTTTTTTAACACTCTATCATATACTGGCTAAACTCACTCACGCACACACGCTTCACACTCTGCTATCGTCGCACAATAAACATACAAAGTTATAAAACAGTTTTTAAGAATTCTTCTTACTGTATTACTTCAGTATCAGATCAACAACATGGCATTAACAATGAAAATAACTTCACACGTCTTTTGCATTGTCTTTAATAGGAGCGCCACGGATAGCTGAGTACTGTACTTTGGCTATCTTTGGCACTCCCATCGAAGTGAATGAGAGCGTGGGTTCGTCTATCCACCAAGCAACATGCCTATATCCTGCTGCTACCCCAATTATGAAATATATGATATAACCCCCCATAATGAATAATACTCCCAAGTGCATCTTTATATTAATGATGTCCGTGTGTACCCTGTATAAATAGTGCCCCTTATTAATACTGCCACATAGGTTTCCTAATTAAAAGGTTTTCCAGGTCATTAATAAAAAAATCAGTGGGGCTCAAAAACCCAAGACCCCCACTGATCAGCTGTTTGAATGAACTGTGGTATTTGTGTAAGCACCGTGACCGCTTCTCTGTTTACATAGTGTCATTCATCTCATAGTGGCCATGTAATGTATCTACAGCCTCATCCTATACACATCTATGTGACAAGGCTATAATTACATCACACGGTCACTATAAACAGATAGCATGTGATATAAACAGGTGCCATAGCCCCTTCATATAGCTGATAAGAGGGGGGGTCCACTGATCTCTTATTGATGATCTGTCCTAAGGATAGATCATCAATAAAAATGAGCTGGAAAGACCCTTTAATAAAGCCCAATTGCCACCTTAAAGGGGTTGTCCAGGATAACCACTTTTTTAATATGAGGCTGGGGAAGGTTCTCCAGTGTCTTCCAATGCGTTCCAGTCCTGCTGCTCCGGTGTTTTCTTCCCCACAGCACTGTGACATCCCATTTCAGCGACCTCAGCGGTCATGTGCGGTGGGGACTTCCACCAGAAGAAAACACTGAAGCAACAGAACCAGACTGTGGTGATAGACATCAGAGCACAAGGGACAGGTGAGTAGGTGTTTTTTTTTTTTTTTTTAATCACTTTAATCACTGCCCCCTTACCTTATGTCCCTGATTCCCCCTGACATAAATACTGCTCCCCTAATGACCCTATATATAAATGATGCTCCTTTCTATTCATAATGTCCCCTAATGACCCCTTATAGATTTAATGTCCACTAATGAACGCTTATATAAATGACCACTCCCTTATATATATAATGCTCCCTAATGTCCCCTTATCTAAATAACCCCCCTTGTATTAATAATGCCCTTATACAAATAATACCTCTTACGTTCATAAAGACCCCTTATATAAAATGCCCCTTCCTAACGAACCCTTATTAGGGGAGTAACTAGCAAAGACTGGGCCTCCCAGCAAACTTTTGACTTGCCCCCCCCACAGCATAGCACCCCCTTTCCTGGGCCACTCACACTACTCAACGCCCCATTTACACACATTATAATGTTCTACAGCAGCCCCTGCACACAGTATTACATGGTAGTATGGCCCACAGCTGCCCCTGCACACAGTATTACACAGTATTATTGCCCTTTTCAGACCCCAGAGTATAATGATCGGAGACACAGGTGGTGAAAACCAGTGTTACTTACCTATCCTGGCCCCGGTGCACTCCCTGCAGCTTCCGTCCCTCTTTAATTGCACACAGATGTCACTTGGGCCACGCGACCTAATGACGCTGGTCTGAGACGTCACCAAATCCTGCTGGGAGTAACACCAGATCGCAGGAGAAGTGAGTAACACTGGTTTTTATGTTCCCTCACCTCCCCTGTGTCTCCGATTATTATACTCCGGGGTCTGAAAAGTGAGTGGCCTCACTTACCGATCCCTGCTCCTGCTCACAGCCACCTCTGCTTCCCCTTCTGCGTCCGATAGCAGAAGGGAAAGCGGAGGCAGCCACGAGCCACCTATTTAAAAAAAAAAAAAGTTATCTTCACCTACCTGCAATCCCTTGATGGAGCCGCTGCCTCCTCTTCTTGATCCGCGCATAGGATGTCTGCGTCTCAGTGCAGGAGGCGCAATGACATCATTGTATCGCCACCTGCACTGAGATGCAGACGTCTCGTAAGCCAGCCCAGGACAACTACTGCGCAGCTTTGTTTTTTGTTTTTTTTTGTTTTTTTAAAGTGGCCAGTCTTGGGCTGGTTTACGTTAAATAAATAGTAAAAATACCACACCTACAGACAGTGACGGATAGTGCCGCCTGAGGCGGCCGCCTCACTTTGCCTCATTAGAGGTGCGCCCCTACACACACACACACACACACACACACACACACACACGCGCGTGTATTTATTCTTGCATTTTGATAATTATTTTCTCATTTCCAAGGCAGTAGAAATATTTGTGTTAAGTTAATAAATATTATCTGTGAACATTTAAAATGAAAGAACTGTACAGTCCATATGTCAAGCAAAAATGTGTTTCATAGAGCAGTGTTTGTTTGTAATTAATGGAAACTATCACATTGTCATTATGGTGAACTATTACTGTGTCATGTTACTGCATCTTAAGGCAGATTTGCTTTTCACAGAAATACCCAAATTCCAGAGAGATAAAATCTGAGAAACACCTGGACATGGAGAAGACAAAGTATTATTCAATCTTATTTATTTCCTCCGTGTCATAATGATGGATGGTTTATTTAGTCACCATATGCAAGGATGGTTGTCAAAAAGCATCATTATGCAAAATACAATTTTAACTAAAGCTTCTTACAAAAAATACCTGTATGAAATACTTTATAATAGATGTCGAAAGCTGCCTGATGACTTTATAGCAGTAATATAAACAAGACTGAAGATGATAAAAAGAGGTAGAGGGTAATAAAAAGGATACCAAAAGCAATTACAACATATCTTAAAGGGATTTGTTAATTGGAAATTTTAGTTATAATTATGGAAATATCACATAACAAAAAAGAAAAACAATAAGACGAAACACAAACTTATTTTTAGCTAATATGGCTGCGTATTTACTTAAAAAGGATATCTGGGAAATAAAACTTAATTTTTATTAATTTCCCTCTCCCAGGCTGCACTAGAATATGCTCAGATTTGGTGTGATAGAAGAGCAGCAGCATGTATATTAGTAGGTAGGATCACCTACTGCAATGAATAAATTACAAGTACTTTTTTATTCTCTGAATAAACCCTTTAAATATAGAGAATAAACCTATTAAATAAAATCTGTAGTTTATTAGTACTGATACAATGTTTGGTAGATTGCAATAAATTGCATTTATTTCTGCAACTGAAAATATGTTTCATTTATCTGAATGGGGTTTGAAGTAATCCATATACTTGTTGCCAAACAAACCCATTCAGATGAATAGAACAGATTTTCAGATGCAGACATTTCAGCCACCAAATGTGCTGCTAGTAAAGGCATTCAATCCGCCAACGTTTCCATAGATATAATTGACATGCAGCGATTTACAAAAACGCGACAGTTTTTTAGATTCCAACATTTTCGCTGCAGATTTTTTTCTGCAACGTGTGAATGGGATTATCCAGAATCCCATCCACTATGCAGCCAAATCGCCTTATATTTGCAACATGGGGCCCCAGCCAAATGCTGAAGCCGCACGTTGCGGAAACGCTGATTTTTTTTTTGTTGCAGATTTTGCTGCGTTTTTTTGAGCCAAAGCCAGGAGTGGATTGAGCAGAAGGTAGAAATAAAAAAAATAGAAAACTTGCTAGATATTTACCATTCTTTTAGTAGCCATTGTTGGCTTTGGCTCAAAAAACCACAGCAAAGTCTGCAACAAAAAAAGCTGTGTTTCAGCAACATGGAGCCTCAGCCTAATTGACAGCTGTCAATCTACTTTAGACAAATAACACTGTAAGGCTAAGGCACCACATTGCAGAAATGCAGCTTTTGTTGTTGTAGATTTTGCTGCGGTTTTTTGAGCCAAAGCCAGGTGTGGATTGAGCAGGAGGGAGAAGTATAAGAACTTCTTATATATTTTCCATTCCTTCTGTAGCCATTCTTGGCTTTGGCTCAAAAAACCACAACAAAATCTGCAACAAAAAAAAGCTGCATTTCCGCAACGTGGGGCCTTAGCCTTATGATGGTTCTATACCTATGCCTATGGTACTGGTCTTTAATTTTTGCTTTGTTATCTATTAGAACTTAAGGGTTCAAAATAGCTACAATCACATGTGAATGCATTGCTGGCATGATCAGCTGATGAAATGCAATAATTTTAATATTGAAAGATTTTTACTAATTTAAAATAGATTTATTAAAGGGAATCTGTCAGGTCAATCTGGGACACTAAACCTCCCACAGGTCCTTATAGACCTGGGGTTTAGTGTCCCAGATCGCCCTGTTGTAATGCAATCCGCAGGCGCATTAAAAATAAAAAACCTTTATACTTACCTAGATAACGGTCCAATTGACGCTGTTTGGTGAGATCGGTCCGGCTTATTCATGAGACACACCTCCCGGCGCCTGCGCTGTTCTTCAGTGAAGCCAAAGAAGCACACCCCGGCTTCACTGCATAATTGTACATGTGCACTGTAGCCGAGGTGTACTCCTCTGGCTTCATTGAAGAACTGCGCAGGCACGGGAAGTACAGCGGCAGGGTGAGTATAGAGCTTTTTATTTTTAATGCGGCCATGGATTGCGTTATAACAGGGTGATTTGGGACACTAAACCCAGGTCCATATGGACGTGTGGGTGGTTTAATGTCCCAAATTACCCTGACAGATTCCCTTTAATACTGGTACATCATATGAGCAATTTAGTAGTTTCAAAGTCTTTTTCCCAGTGGTGTGTGTGCTAGACTAATCCACTGGGCACATGTCCTATTGATACACCTGGCAAAGGTGAAAAGCAAAGGTGGGTCAAACCTGGTGTTTTTCTTCAACACTTTTGTTTACAGAGAAGTATCAGAAACTCAGCCTCATTTTCCTTACACATTCATATACTTTGGAAAAAGTGGTGCAGGATCTTAAAGAGGTATTCCCATGAACATAATCATATCTATATTTGTAGATAATTAAAAGTTAAACATTTTTGCAAATATAAGTAGTTAAAAATTCTGAAGAGTTTTAAAGATTTTCTCTAACAATCTTAGTGGCGACTGTTTGTTGTCTTGATCGGTTGCCAATGGCTACGACCGCTATTGCAGAAACTTTCTATGGTCTGGGACTTGTCAGGAAACCAGCAATGATTTTCCTATTGTAGCTGAGTTATCAGGTAGGGACACTACATGTATCAGAAGATATCCCGGCCACAATAAGGACAGCATGGCTGATTTCTGACCTTAGAAAGGTCCTGCATTCATGGTCATATCCACTAGCAAGCGATCAAGACAACAACTTGTGACCACAAGATATTTAGAGGAAATCTTTAAGACTCTGCAAAATGTTTAATTACTTATATTTTCAAAAATGTTTAACTTTTAATTATCTACAAATTTAAAAATGGTTATGTTCATGAGAACACCCCTTTAACAAGTATGGTATTCAGTTCAAACAACATATTTTTAATGTATTTATATATTTTTAATGTATTATAAAACTGGTATATTGAAAAATCTTCACAACATTTAAAACATGTCATATTTATGATTTCAATAAAGTGAAGTAGCACTTTTATTCTATCCTCAACCAGGCATAATAATGTCAGTGTACATTGAGAAAATAGCAATGACATCTGCAATTATTTTTTAAAGACAAGGTTGTGATGAGCACAAAACTTTTTTAAAAGATGCTATTTCTGCAAATGTTTACCTTTTTTATTAACAGTAAACATTTACATTCTTTACTATGTTTCTAACAGTTTCTTTTAGAAGTGAGGAAGACGTTATGTAGCTTTCCATACACTAGGTCACAAAAATGATGTGCCATTGCCAAAGCCAAAGCCAAAGCCAAAGCCGCTCATGCTGTTGCACATTGAAGTGGGAGCATTGGCCGCTGTGTGAATCATAAAGCTCTCAGTATGATAATCAACTGTGCAGTAAATTAATTAATCATCATTTTATGCCTCATCAAGCACTTTGCTGAGATTCTCAACAGGAGTAAACCCAATTATCCAATAGGAAGCTGAATGTTTTGTTTAGCCGGGCAAATCTTCTCTAAACAGGGGAGGTTTTGACAATCTAATAAACATGTCATTAGTCTTATTGCTATTTGCAGTGAGGCTCCACCTGTATAAATGGGGAGACAACATGGGGTTGTAGGCTGAGGATGAATGTTTTTAAAATGTGTTATAAATGTATCTGAAGACTACTGTGTGTTAAAAGTAATTAAATGATGAATGTCATTGCATTTCTAAACACATGCCTTATTGATACTGTAAATAGTAGTGTTAAATAGTGTGTATGAATACTATCCTGAAATAAGTAATTATAAGTATTGGCTGTTGTCAGACTATGTTGGTTGGCCAAATTTGGATCTAAATCTTATGTTTCACACTAAATTATGTGCAAATGTATTATACTATAAAGATTTAAAATAATATCATATTCCAAAATACTCCATACAGTTCCATACAGAAATTAAGCTAAGGTGTTCTAGACACCAACTAAAAGTAATTTAACCTACAGTATTTTGAGTATATTACTTTCTTCATGTCTTCAAGTTATATTCTGTTGTATAAATGGTATCAATATTTATCAAAAATGGTATCAAAAATGTTCTTTCCTTTAGTAAATATCCATAACTGACCATACTTAGATTATTGTATCCAAAATCACAGGTTTGAGACAGGTTTGTCCCGAATGAAACTGAATAAATGGCGATTCGTGAACAAAAATGCGCACCACTATGAGAAAATGGCCACAGCCAAGTGTTTGACCGGGAAATACAGAAGAGACACGTGTGTTTGACTCAGACACTGTGTAAGGGAATTGCCAGTTGCCAGCAATTCCCCAGTGCTGCTGCTGAAACCTGGGAGGAAGAGAATGACAGAGACAGCGAGTCCTAAACTCGACCCACCCCATGTCCCTGCCTACTTATCTCACAGCGCTAGATGACAGCGGACAACTGGGTGCCAGTCCCTTCTTATGATAAGTGTGACACAACAGGAAAAGACAAAACAACACAGAAAAGGCGTCAACAAGCCAAAGTAAAACCAGAAAGACAAACAGTACCAAATCTCAAACCAAAATAGTAGTAACAAGAAAAGCCAAAGGTCAGAAGTCAGTAAGTAAAATAAAATAAGGAGCAAGTAGAACACTTAGCAAGGACAAAGTCAATAGCCAGCAACCAAGTGTGGGCTGATGGGCTGTAAATAGGAAGTCCAGAACCCGCGCCAGGCTTGATTGGCAGATAGGCTGTCAATCACAAGGCAAGGCTGATATTAAGTATTAGAGGAGCAGAGGGAAACAAAGGTGTAAAAGATGTGTGTGGTGGAAAATCAATTACAGAGGTGAGGGAATAGGACAGTGTTCAGACAGGATACACAAGAACCTAAAGCAAGGAATCATAGCCGGACACACCTCCTGTGCCGTAGCATGTGGATGGCTTCAAAGTCCAAACGGGCGTGGACGTTACACACTGTCAGTGGTGGTGTAGCACCACCTGTCAGCTTCTTAGCCAATAGACAGTGATAGGTGGACCTTTCAGTATTGATGTCATATTGACTATAAAAGGTTGTGTACTCATGATCAACTTTAGTTGCTGTAATGGTGGAGATACAAATTCATCTACAGTGCCTTGTGAAAGTATTCGGGCCCCCTTGAACTTTTCAACCTTTTGCCACATTTCAGGTTTCAAACATAAAGATATAAAATTTTAATTTTTTGGTGAAGAATCAACAAGTGGGACACAATTGTGAAGTGGAACGAAATTTATTGGTTATTTTAAACTTTTGTAAAAAATAAAAAACTGAAAAGTGGGGCGTGCAATATTATTTGGCCCCCTTAAGTTAATACTTTGTAGCGCCACCTTTTGCTGCGATTACAGCTCAAATCGCTTGGGGTATGTCTCTCAGTTTTGCACATCGAGAGACTGAAATTCTTGCCCATTCATCCTTGGAAAACAGCTCAAGCTCAGTCAGGTTGGATGGAGAGCGTTTGTGAACAGCAGTTTTCAGCTCTTTCTACAGATTCTCGATTGGATTCAGGTCTGGACTTTGACTTGGCCATTCTAACACCTGGATACATTTATTTGTGAACCATTCCATTGTAGATTTTGCTTTATGTTTGGGATCATTGTCTTGTTTGAAGATAAATCTCCGTCCCAGTCTCAGGTCTTTTGCAGACTCCCAACAGGTTTTCTTCCAGAATGGTCCTGTATTTGGCTCCATCCATCTTCCCATCAATTTTAACCATCTTCCCTGTCCCTGCTGAAGAAAAGCAGGCCCAAACCATGATGCTTCTACCACCATGTTTGACAGTGGGGATGATGTGTTCAGGGTGATGAGCTGTGTTGCTTTTACACCAAACATATCGTTTTGCATTGTGGCCAAAAAGTTCGATTTTGGTTTCATCTGACCAGAGCATCTTCTTCCACATGTTTGGTGTGTCTCCCAGGTGGCTTGTGGCAAACTTTAAACGAGACTTTTTATGGATATCTTTGAGAAATGGCTTTCTTCTTGCCACTCTTCCATAAAGGCCAGATTTGTGCAGTGTATGACTGATTGTTGTCCTATGGACAGACTCTACCACCTCAGCTGTAGATCTCTGCAGTTCATCCAGAGTGATCATGGGCCTCTTGGCTGCATCTCTGATCAGTCTTCTCCTTGTTTGAGATGAAAGTTTAGAGGGATGGCCGGGTCTTGGTAGATTTGCAGTGGTCTGATACTCCTTCCATTTCGATATGATCGCTTGCACAGTGCTCCTTGGGATGTTTAAAGTTTGGGAAATCTTTTTGTATCCAAATCCGGCTTTAAACTTCTACACAACAGTATCATGGACCTGCCTGGTGTGTTCCTTGGTCTTCATGATGCTCTCTGCGCTTTAAACACAACCCTGAGACTATCACAGAGCAGGTACATTTATACGGAGACTTGATTACACACAGGTGGATTATATTTATCATCATCAGTCATTTAGGACAACATTGGATCATTCAGAGATCCTCACTGAACTTCTGGAGTGAGTTTGCTGCACTGAAAGTAAAGGGGCCAAATACTTTCGCAAGGCACTGTATGATCTATTTCACTGCATAGTTCTGAAAAGCAATATGAATTCAAGCAATAGAGGACTAGGAAAACTTAGTAGGAGAATCAAGTAATTACACAGGCAGGCAGATTACTGCTAGAAATCAATAGAGAAAGGATAAGAATAGAATCATAGGAGTGAGGGGGAATCTGTGCTGCTGCTGCTTACACAGACACAAAGACAGGATAGTCCAACCTTTAATTGCCAATAATCTACTTTTGTCTGTCTGTTGTGCAATAGAGCAGTTTCACTGACAATACAATCCTATTGGTGAAAAATGTTTTGTTAGGCTAAGGCCCCACATAGCGGGCCGTAGCAAAAAAGTGCATCTTGGTTTTTCCTCCAGCGCGTTTCACAGAAAGTCAGCCGAGGTTTCCTCCACGGACTTTCTGCTTCCATTATACCTGTAGGGAAACTGCCAGTGTTTGCGTAGGTATAATTGAAATGGAAATCGCATCATTTCCGCTGCATGGATTTTTCTGCAATGTGTGGATGGGATTCACTGTGCAGTGAGAGTAAAACGACGTGGTTTTTGCCACACGATTTTTGCTCCAGCAAAACCACAGCATTTACGCCACTTGGTGCCCGGGCTTTAAGGAGTTTTTGGGCAGGAGTTTACATTTTTTCAATAAATACATATTATTGCTCTAATAGTAAAGTGCAGATTCTGTCAGTGCAAATCTGAAAAAAAAAATAACTCAGTTATATATATACGCTTTTTTGTTGTTCACCCAAAATACAGTCTATCCTGCTCTAATCTGAAAAAAAAAATCTTGCAATTTCATGGATTGTTTTTTCTGTTCTAGTGACCAGATGCGGAGTGTGACAGTGTTGTTAATCTAAAAAATATGCATTGCTTAAGCATTTTTTTTTTTTTAGGTGCATCTGCTCATATATACACAGTAGTGCAGCCTTTGAACTCTGCTAATCTAAAAAAGAATCTTTGTTATTTAAGAGGGTTTTTTTTTTTTTTGGGTGCGTTTTACACCTAATATACAGTTTAACCTGTGCCAATCTAAAAAAAAAAAAAAAATTAATGGGTTGTTTTTTTCCGCGTTGGTCACCAAATACACAGTGCGATGGAGCATTGTTAACCCCCTAAGAGTCACATTAAAATTTTAAAAATGTGATCTTGAATCAGGCTTCTGTGTTGTTCCTCCTCCTCCTACGTAGCAAGTAATTTACCGCAAAGCCTTTCTGTACTGTCAACCAGGTCTCCTTCAAGTTCTTCACTGACACAGATCCCTGGTAAGGGTAGTGTTTGGGGGGGGGTGGAACCTGACCACCAATGGTGATGGTCTGCTGAGCTTGCAGTGCCATCATGCATGGGATTAAGAAGTACCCTTCAGCATCATTCCCGAGGTGGACATGGTAAAAATCAGGAGAGATAAGACCTGCAACTTTCTTGGCACCCCTCTCATTCTGGCTACCATTGGCCATGCAAACATTTCTGCAAAAGAGCAATCCTCACTCCTGCCCGGGTTCATGTAAAATGGCTGTGGCTGGAACATGCACAAAAAGACAACTAGATGACTTGGAGCCAGATAGTGGGGCAGAAGAAGACACAACTTTACCCTCACAGACTTCCATATCGAAAAGTTTCTTGTGGAAAGCTTTCTCCCAAGCTTTGCAGCCAGTTCTTTGTGACCTAGAGGACATCAAATTGGACCTGAATAACTTAGGCTGGAGAGTGGAGGCCACCAAAAATGCTTGCTCAGATCTAGCTCAGTTTTCAACGGCCTTGGCAGCCCAGACTGTGATACAAAAAGAACACATTGACATCACACTACTGGAGGACCACGAAAACTGCAGTCAGAAGCGCGATATTAGGATAAAGGTACTTCCAGAATTGTGGGCACCTGAATCCCTCTGTACAGTTATGTTCGAAATCTTCACATCTCTTATTGGGCCTGAGAGAGCAGCCACAGTAACTATTGAAAGTGCACTGGGTATTATTCCCTAAGCCTAAAAATGGAGACCCCCCCTTCCCAGGGATGTAATATGTGGCTTATTATGCACAGTAGACACTGTTGATATTTTATCTGCTGCAAAAGGAAAGGAAGAAATTACATAAGGCGATACTTCCCTCTCCTTTTATCAAGATTTAGCTCCATTGACCTTAGTAAAGCGAAGAATGCTGAAACCCCTGTTAGATGTCTTACAGGAGAGATGCATTCAGTATGCCAGGCTATTCCCTTTTGGCATATCCATATCGCTTAATGGCCGCCAGCTCATCATTCATACTCCTACGGATTTAGAAGCTATGTGGGACGCACTGAATTTCCCACCTATGGAAATTACATCCTGGCTGCTGACTCCGGCACTGGAACCACTTCGCAGCGCCCTAAAGGGCAATCATTGGAAGCAACTACAGGGGCTGAAGTCGCAGAAGTCAAGACGCTCACTACAGAAACAAGATCTGTCTTCACCCTAAAAGTTTATCATTGTGCCTGCACACCCTCTTTGGATGGACTTTGCTTCAGGGCACCTTTAGCGTTAATGGTTGGTTAACATTCCTTGCTCGTATCCTTTATACTTTAATTACTGTTAATCACTTGGTGCAGACTTCTGTATACACACTGTAGACCTATAAATTGATTATGACATACGGTCAAATACTCTTTATACCTATTATTTTTGTTCCCGACCTACCGTGCTTTAATACCAGGAGACTTTATAGTTCATTCTTAACATGGGACTAATTGGTCATTCATACGCCTTTGCCCATGTCTCTTGTACTTTAATTCTTCCACATACTGTATGTCATTGCAATTAATCTACACTCTTATATTTGTTTCTCTACCCACTTTTGCCAGATAATGGGGCAGTTCGCTGTTTAACTATTGAGTTTGTCATCCTCTAGCTCCCACTATGTTCTGCTGGGGATATCTAGATAATACAGTATTGGAATAACACCGACAACTAAGTTGTTCTTTAAAACATTACATTTAATATTGCACTCTTAAATGCTTTATACCTTATGTACTCATCTACATATGTTGAAATGCTTTTTCATATACTGTGTTGAGACGCTTTAATGCAGGACTTATAGGCATGCCTCTGCCTAAGTATCCTGCACTTTACTTCTGCCAATTTCGCAGTTGCGGTTAATGTAAAATCTGCCATCTATTCTCTATCTAATAATGAAAAAAGCAACAGATGAGCCACAAATAATAACCCTACCACCTCTACAGAGGGAGAGACACTTAATCATGAGAATAAACAAAATTATATAAAGCACTGATGAAAAAAATTTAAACTTAACATTTAATAATACTGCAGATAAAAATTATTTAAAAATGTGAGACAAAGCAATACACACCAATGCCAGTTATCAAACAACCGGAATAGACAATAGCCTTTTTTCATATGAACACCAAATGGCCAGAGTCACTTCATGATATTCAACTGAAAAAATGGGTAGATCTTACCGTATCAGATGGGGGGGGGGGGAATTTACCAACCACCTTGTCAGATGTAGCACACAATCCCTGTTCTGCCCCTCAACAGGTTATCCTTATCACCCCAAGTGACTCCCGTCCTTACAAGGACAGTACCAAACTGTACCCTTACACAGCACACCCTAACCATCCCTATGCATTTCCTGGTGGGGGTACATCATTCATCAGGGGATCTCACTATGACTAATACAGATAAGTCATTACAAAAAGCCCATAGTGAGAGGTCAGTTAGAAGACTTTACTACAGTAGTGGAAAAAAGTCAAACCAATATACTGCCACTGCCAGTCTGTAGCCAGAGAGACAGGTTTTTTATTTTCTCCTTGTTCTGCCCCTCAACAGATTATCCTTATCACCCCAAGTGATTCCCGCCCTTACAAGGGCAGTACCAAAATGTACCCTTACACAGCATACCCTAACAATCTCACGCATTTCCTTGTGGGCTACATCATTCATCAGGGGATCTCACTATGACTAATACAGATACAGGTGCATCTCATTAAATTAGAATATCGTTGAAACATTTATTTATTTCAGTAATTGAATTAAAAAGTGACCTCCTATATTTTCTAGATTCTTTACACACAGAGTGTTCTATTTCAAGTGTTTTATTTCTGTAAATGCTGATTATGGATTACAGGTAATGAAAACCCAAATCTAAGAAAATTAGTATATTGTAAAAAAGTTCAGGATTTCCTAAGCCTTTAAATGGTCCCTCAGTCTGGTTCACTAGGACACACAATCATGGAAGACTGCTGATTATGAATTGAATTACTGAATTACTGAAATGAATGAACATTTCAAAAATATCCTAATTTATTGAGATGCACCTGTAAGTCATCACAAATAGCCCATAGTGAGGGGTCAGATAGAAAACATTACTACAGTAGTGGAAAAAAAAAGTCAAACCAATATACTGCCACTGCCAGTCTGTAGCCAGAGATAGGTTTTTTATTTTCTCCCTGGACGTTTTTGAAAAAAAAAAAAAAAATGTATTTTTATAGAGAGGGCAGTAGCGACCTACCAAGCTTGTCACTCTCTAGTCCCACATTGTGCTACTAGTGATCTCCAGCTAGTTTAGTATGGGAACGGTGCTGAAAAATGAGTCGTTATTTATGACATTCCATTCAATACTATATGTCTTTATTGCTTTTTTATGCCTATTTACTATATGCACCTGTCAAATCCAATGAGTGACTCCCCTTTCCAGCATTAGTTCTAGGAGTTATATCCTTAGCGTTACTCAATACTATTTGTGAGCCTATATAGCGCAGCATTAGACAATGAAGAATTACGGATGGAAATCTTCAAACATCTCTAGGAGTTCTTCAGAGTAAATGCCTCTCCAGACATCAACCCTACTCTCATATGGGAAAAACACAAGGCATACATCAGAGGCATCCTCATAGGCTTCTGCACTACTTCCGCCACAAACTTGACGCCAATGGAAACAAGGGTGGGAAGATGATGTCCACCTTGATCAAAAAGACAAAAGCCAAGACCCATATCACAGAGATTAAAACACCTGATGGTGTCCTCCTATCCGTGGCCTCTAAAATGGCAGAAGCTTTCCAGGAATTTTATTCCTCCCTCTATCTCAAAGACTCGAACTCGACGACGACGTCTACCACTAGAGAAGAACGCACGACAGCTTTTCTTACTACTCTTTACATACCTCATCTTAGACCCCAGCAAACAAATAAGCTTATTAACCCCATCACTGAGGATGAGGTCCGGAAAACCATTCTTAGTTTTCCACCTGACAAAAGCCTGGGCCCAGACATCATTCCAGTCAAGTATTACAAGATCCTACTCTCTGTAGCAGCTACAGACTGATATCTCTGTTGAATCTGGACATTCAATTCTGGGCGAAGCTTCTATCACTGAGATTGCAACCTCTACTGCCCTCTCTCGTCCATGATCAACAGGCCGTTTTTTTAAAGTCAAGAGAAGGTAGAGATAACTCTATAAAGTTACTGCACACTATCAGCCATGCAAAGAACTCCAACACCCCTTTGGTCCTTCTCGGAGTAAATGCCAAGAAGGCATTTGATAGGGTGCACTGAGACTTAATTAAGGTGGCAGATAAGGGGGGTAATGTGGTTTTGCGGCCCATAGAGCTCTATTTACAAGAAGTTAGTAGACAATTAAATAATATTATCTTTTTATCAGAAACTACCTTCTGATCCAACCGATGTTTTCAAAAGAAAATTGGAGAAAATGCTACATATAGCTCTTGACAAGGTCTACTAACCAGAAAGGAATTAAATTATTTGACCACTGATAAACCAATCATTCCGACCTTTAATTTGGTACCGAAGGTGCATAAAAATGTAATTAGTCCTCCCGATCGGCCAATAGTGGCTGAAATTGGCAGTATATGTGAAAAGTGCTGCACCTACATTGACTTCTTTTTACAACTTATCGTGACTCATTTGGACTTGTATCTCAGAGACTCAATGCATTTATTAACCCCTTCAGGTCTGAGCCCAAAGTGTGTTAAAGACCAGGCCTCATTTTTCAAAACTGACATGTATGGCATGTTATATGGCAATAACTTTAAGACGCTTTAACTTGCACAAGTGATTTTGAGATTGTTTTTTCGTGAGACATTGTACTTCATGTTAGTGGTAAACATTGATCAATATTTTTGTATTTATTTATAAAAAAAAATAGGAAATTTGATGGAAATTTGGAAAAAAAAAAAAATCGCAATTTTCAAAATGTGAAATGCTCTGCTTTTCAAACAGATAGTCACACCACCCAAATAAGTTAATAAATATTATCTTTTTTTTTATATGTCCCACTAGGACACCTGAACCAACGATACTCTAATCGCTGATTCAGCACTATAGACTGCAATACACGTGTATTGCAGTCTATACAGGAATTCAGTCTATGTAGACATAGGCTGATTTCCAGAGGTCCTGGCAGGATCAACCAGGTAGTGGGGGCTTCAAGCAGCCTGGGGTCACTGGCCAGACCCCGGGCTGCATATTATAGATATCGGCACCCCCCGATCTCGCCGCAGGGGGTGCCAGGGGCGGCAACATGGCAGAACCCCTTGGATGCCGCGGTCATGTTTGACCGTGGCATCCAAGGGATTAAAAACCCCGATCGGAGGTTAAGGAGCAGGTGTAAAATAATGTCCGTAAACTGTAAAATAGTCTACAATTGAATGAAATCCTTACTCACTGTTGACCCCTAAGGTAACATTATTGGAGAACTCGGCTTCATATAAAACATGGAGATTTATTGAAGTCTTCATGGAAAAACAGATACATGGAAATCTTCCAGTATAACAGAAATATCAGTCAATGTCTTACATTTCTTAGGAGAAGTGTAGCGTAAGGTTTCTTCAAGGTGGTTCTCTTGCATCATCTTGGCTCAAGCTTATTCATCAATGTGTGTTGGTCTTCTGCAGGACGATTCTGCCATCCTTCCCAAGGTCTTAGAGGAAGTAGCCAGGTTGGGAGATAGAGACACCCAAAGTGAGAGACAGGGACAGATCCCCACAGGGAGAGGGAGACCCCCACCGAGAGTGAGACCCAGACATGTGTGTTTGTCAGTCATTTATATTCATGAAAGGGGGTGTTTCCCAACATCCTTATACTTTCTACTAATGTATTTGGACAATACCAAAATAGTCATACTCTATCCACACCCATGCACCATAAGTTACAAGAGTTATGTCAGCAGAATACAATTAACCCTTAAAGGTCTTGAATATTGTAGAATAATACTATTTAACAGCAGGGTGTTAGCTGTCAGTTACAGCTGACACCCTCTCCCGATGCCGTCCGCGGCAGTCAGTGCCGCTAGCAAACACTTAAAATGCCGCGGTCGCTATTGACTGCGGCATCTTAAGGGTTAAACAGCGGGGATCGGTGTTATCACTGGTCCCCGCTGTTTCAGCGGGAGCCTGGCTATCAAATACAGCCGGGCTCCAGCGGGGATCGCATGGGCTCTGCTTCTGAGCCTGCTCGATCACCGTCACGTACCTGTATGTGGGGATGCGGTAACTAACCACATTCTCCCACGTACATGTACGTGAGAATGCGTGAAGGGGTTAAATATATTACATACATTACCGATACCAGATGACATTTTACTGGTTACACTTGATGTGGAATCTCTATATACTAACATTGCTCATGATGATGGAATACGGGCCATCCAATTTTTCTTACAAAAAAATTCCAACTTGGATTTGGTACATAGTTGTTTCGTTTTGGACTTATTAAAATTCATCCTTCAACACAATTATTTCCTTTTTGAATAAGTTTTTTATAGACAAACTTCAGGTGCTGCGATGGGGGCACGTTGAGCCCCCTCCTAAGCCAACTTTTTTTTTAGGGTGGTGGGAGGAGGTGCACGTATACCCTACCATGAAATATCAAACCCAGGCCTTTAAATGGTATCGCTATATAGATGATATTCTCATATTATGGAAAGGCGATGTAGATTCCTGTCTTAAGTTTATACAGAAACTTAACATTAATGATTTCCACATTCATCTGACCTCTAAAATATCTGATGAAGGGATAGACTTTCTAAACCTAAGGCTTAATCGGAATGAGAATTCAATAAATATGGACCTATATCGAAAGAATATTGCGACCAATAATGTACTTCACTTTTCCAGCTTTCATCCCAACCATCAAAAATATGGAACTGCAAAGGGACAATTCGCCCACGCAAAAAGGATCTGTTCTGATCCTAGAGACTTTGAAATACAAGCACAACAGATGACTCAGATTTTGTCAGAGAGGATACCGCAAAAAGTTGCTCTCTAATACATATAGGCAACTTAGGGATACGACCAGGATGGAATTATTGCAACCATGTGAAAGAGAGAGGGACTCAAAGGTGAGATTTATTACAAATTTTAATAACCAGTGGAACAATATACGCACAATACTACAGACCGATTGGCCGATTTTGACAACTGACAAAAAAGTTAGTACAACAATCTCTCCGAATCATTACTTACTGCTAAATGAGCTCCTAATTTAAAAGATAGACTTGTCCAAAGTCACTTTAAGCGCCCCAGATTAAATCTGGGTATGGATCATAAACTCAAAGGCACGTATCCATGTGGAAATTGCAACATATGCCAGTATATTAACACTGGCGATCATTTTGAAAATCCACATGACAACAAGATATATAGGGCCAAACAATACATCAACTGTAGGACACGCAATGTAATATATGCTCTACAATGTCCCTGTTCTAAAATTTACATTGGACAAACTTCCCAGGAACTTCGTAATTGCATACAGAAACATTTCTCAACTATAGGGCTAGGAAGAAGGGACAGAGAAGAGGATAAATTGTTAACCTTGGTGGCGGCACACTACCTGGAAAAACACAAAGGTAAGTTAAATGGAACTAAAATATATGGGTTACAACAAATTATTCATAATAGAAGAGGAGGGGCTCTTACTTGCAAACTGTTACAGGCTCAATCCAGATGAGGATCTCTCATTTACAGGATTTTTTGGCTAACTTTTATCTATTTTCATTTGCACTTTCACTACATTTTTCTATATATATATTCATCAATTCAATTTTTATTAGTACAGTATATACAGTTGTGCTAAAAAGTTTACATATCCCGGCAGATTTTTTGGTTTTGTCAGTGGCTGGAAGAAAGATGCAACAGTCTGTCTGGATCCCAGAAACTCACTCAGCTTTTATGCACACACACTCATTACAAGCAAACAGCTCACAGGTGAGGATGTTACCTTTAGTAGCCATTCAAACCCCTTTTGTAAATTCTGGGCATGTTATCAGGCCAAAATCACCAAGGTATGTAAACTTTTGAACAGGGTCATTTTGATGTTTTCGGTTGTCATTATGATTTAAAAAGAGAAAACACAGAAGTTTGACAATAAATGGCTTCAACCAACCACTAACCATGAGTGGAGAAAAAGTTTGTGTTATCATTCATATTCTCTGAAAAAAGACCAAAAAAACAAAAAATCTTCCGAGGTATATAAATTTTTTATCACACCTGTACATTGGTGGTTTGTTTGTTTTTTAATATAATTTTTACATTTTTTTCTAATTTTTTTATTTATATCCTTTGGAATTGATGCTTTTATCTATTTATCTAATTATACCATCTACAAGCCCCACTATAATAGAAGTACATTTGTAGACAACATCCACTTCAATTTCTTACATCCCTACAATGATGGCGTATTGAACCCACTTAGAAGATATTGTTCCAAATGGGGAAATGTTTGTCACTTACTGCTTAATCTTCAAACAACTATGCGGAGTATATATTTTTCCACAAACACTGATTCTGGACTTCAATGACCTCTGGACCTCAGTAGTAGTATAATGTTGTACCGTGTTAGCCATTGAAAGTAGTGGAAGAGTGAAGAAATCAGGCGATACCTTTTAGAGGCTGAGTATATTTGATAAGTAAGCTTTCAAGAGTCTAGCTCTCTTCTTCAGACATGGTGTTATACAAGAACTGAAAATTTTCAGTTTTTGTATAACACCATGTCTGAAGAAGAGAGCTAGACTCTTGAAAGCTTACTTATCAAATATACTCAGTTAGCCTCTAAAAGGTATCGCCTGATTTCTTCACTCTTCCACTGTGGACCTCAGACAGCCATGTGGAGGGTTTACTTTCCCACAATTGACTTTAGATCTTCACCTCTTTGCCAAAGATGTTTTTATTATTGAGGATATCCATTTTGTGTGACTGGGTTTTTGGTTTTTTTTTCTTTTTGTTTTTTCTTTTCTCTTTTCTTCAGGATCATTTTCTTTATTATCTTTTGCTAATATTATAAACGGCAATGCGGTTTTATGCTGCTTCATCATCTGCGTAGCGGAGTAGTTATTGATATTATTGTTTGCTGCAAATCTTATTTAATAGAGCTCTTAAGTTACTGTGTATAAATGGTGCTAATAGATAGATATAGTGTTAGTTGTAAACCTTATATAGAGGAGATCAAATAGTTTTTATGCACAAAGAACGCTAGTAGTTAGTAGGTAGCTGGTAAATCGCTTAATAGCATACATTATCATTGACGGTGATTTTTCCCTCAAGATCTCACGAGATCACGCAATTCACGTGCATGCTCAGTTAGTAGAGACTCTCAGCAATTAGCACACCATGGTGCCATTACTCCTCTCATATATATAGACCTAGCATGGTACAATCTACTGTTGTCCCCTGAGGAAACCCTTGCATGTGTGATACGTGTGGGGTACTATTTATGGAGTTTTATATGGGTAGGTTCTAATACTATTTGTGTTTTAATGGGCCTTTTTCATTGCTCTGCTTTTAGCTCTGTTGCTATGTAACTTCACATGTGCATATACAACATGCACTCTGCCAGGTAAAAGTTTTCCACAGCTAAATCCAAAGGTGACTTCTCTCTTGTTATTCTTCTGGATCTCTCAGCAGCATTTGACACTGTTGACCATCAACTCCTCCTCACTATGCTCCGCTCTGTCAGCCTCACGGACACCGTGCTCTCCTGGTTCTCCTCTTATCTCTCAGACCGCACTTTCTGTGTATCATTTGTGAGCTCTGTTTCTTCCCCTCTTCCCTTTGCCGTTGGGGTTCCTCAAGGCTCGGTCCTAGGCTCCCTGCTTTTCTCCCTCTACACAGCCCGCATTGGACAAACCATCACCAGATTTGGCTTTCGATACCATCTTTATGCGGATGACACCCAGTTATATACATCATCCCATGACATCACCCCTGCACTAATACAGAACACCAGTGACTGTCTCTCTGTCTCTGTCACCTCCTCTACCTCATAGATTGTAAGCTCTTGCGAGCAGGGCCCTCAGTCCCATTGTGTGAATTGACTATTTCTTTGTAATGTATCTTTTTGGTCTGTACTTGAACCCTACAAATTGTAAAGCGCTGTGGAATATGTTGGCGCTATATAAATAAAATGTATCATTATTATTATTACCCTAACATGTGCTCCTTTGTTTGTTTTACATTTTTCAAATACATGCTCAATAAAGATTTATTTATTTTTTTTCACTATTTGGCTTGTGCGTCCTTTGAAGGCCTGCATCTTTTCTCTTCGTTTTGTGCTGAGACTTTTTAGTAGCAGCCTTACGGAAATTTGGTGTTCCGTAGCCTTTCATTTCAGCCATCCTTATGCTATATTCACACCCTCACGCTAGACTAAAAGTCAACGGTACTCTTTCTCCCACCTTCTTCATCACAAATAGAACTCGCCAGGAGTGCCCCTTCTCCCCAACTCCCTGACAAGACATTGATGTCCAAGGCCTCCAGATGGGGAAAACAGTCCTTCACTCTGTGGCATTCACTGACGATATCTTTTTTGTTGTCACCAACCCTGAAAGAGGCCTGCACTGGCTTAAAGAGCTGATGGATCAATATGGTCCCATATACAATTATAAAGTTAATGTGGGCAAATCTGAAATGCTACCAGTCTCACATTCTGCTCCACTGACCTGACTCCTCAAGGCCTCTCTTCCCTTAACCTGGACTCTGCACTCAATTTCCTATCTGGGAGTGAAACTGACATCACATGTAGACCAGCTTTTTTGACTTTGATTTATGACATTCCATTGTTTTCCTGGTTGGGAAGGAGGAACCTGATCCAAATGTACATCATTCTGAAGATTCTATACAAGCTTCATATGCTCCCAATTTCTCCTCCTTCAAATCCATGCAAGCTCTTTTCTCTAACTACTGGATATTTGGAAACAGAAAAAACACGTTTGGCCACACAGCTCTGACTCGTCCCAAGTTAGCTGGTGGCATAAACCTCCCTGCCATGAAGAACTATTATGAAGCCATACAACTTCAACTTTGGTTAGAACTCACTCGCCCTTCCAAATCTGCATCTCTCTCTACTATAGCTATGACAACACATGGTCCCAACCTCACGAAGGACCTGTGGCTACCTGAACCCAAACTTTTCCAACAAACTTCGTTCAACACACTCTTGAGAGATACTTGTGAAGTTTGATATAAACTCAATTCACGTCTTGCTCCTACACCATCACGATGTCTCCTGCCCTTTCTCTCTTTTGTTTAGCGTGTTATTGCGAGAGCCTGAAATGCACCTTCCTGACTGTCCTGTTTTCTGGGCCAATGGTCCTGGCTAGTCTTGCAATATTGTGCTACACTGCTTCCTGTTTTGCATTTTGTTCCATCCTGTGTTACTTTTTGCTGTTATATATTTGAAAAACTTTAATAAAACTTGATTAAACCTTAACTTCCTACATGTAGCTTACTATGACTAATGTCTCTACAGCTTCAGTACATGGCATTGGGAATACACAGACTTCGAAAAACTCATTGTGATGAAAACAACCTCCACGAGACAAATCTTGTACTTATTCTGAAACTTTGTTCGGAATATATCTACTCTCAAACCTTTCTTTATTACTAGCTGGGGAAAGGAATTTCAACTCACCCTGAGCAAGACGTGAAATGAGGTCCTTTCGGATTCTCATGGTATCTCACCTTGTGTTCGCTTGCAAGAAAACTATTATGAAGTTTTATCAAAATGGTACAGAACCCCCGGAGTTGCTCTATTCACATGGTTTTGCTCAGTCGGATCTCTGCTGGAGTTTCCGGAGCAATAAGGGGACACTCTTGCAATTATGGTGGTCCTGCCCAAAACTCTCCCCATTCTGGACTTGTGTGGATGATGAGTTGTGTAGAGACTCTTCTCCTCGTCTATCACCGGATATGCTAGTATTCACCAGATCACTCTCTACTCTCTCCTCAGCATCACAGCACCTCATCTATCAACTTCTGGCATTAGCAAAAGCATTAATCCCACCACCCTGGTTGCAACAGACAGCCCCCTCAATTGAACAGTGGAAAAGCAAAGAACTCACCAGTTGGATAAACCGCACCGCTACCCCCATTACATTAAAAACCTGGAGCTTACCTGGCTTAACTCCGGGTAACCTCTTTATAGCTCCTCAAAGCCTTTGGATACACTCTACGTCATACTCCAACCCCCTCCACACAGGAGACTCATACATGAGGGACCCCCCACCTCCCCCTCCCCCTCTCTCTCTTCTCTCCACTACTAATAATAATATCCACGCCCCCTGGTCTCTCTCTCCCACTCTTATCAAGCTCTCTCTTTCCTTTTCCCACCTTCCTCTCTCCCCCTTCTCCCCTCGTGCAAATATTACTTATTATAAACAAAAAGGTTTATTGACCAACAGTTTTTACTTACTGTACATATGGATTTTCATTCATATTTGTGAATTTCGCTATTGTATGTACCAAACTTTGAATACATAAAAAAAATGTTGTGGCACCTGGTGATCGATCTATTTCTCCTAGTCAAAGCAGTCTTCCTCCTCATTTTGATGAGCTGAATGAAAACAGTCAACACTGTGTGCAAGCAGAGGAGAGAGACATATCTGTTGGTGGTGGAAGTAGTAGTGGCAGGGAATTTGGTACTACTAATGATAGTTTTTCTTGTAGGCTTATATAAGCTAGGCATATATCTGGAGGTAGAAATTCTGAAGGTGTGCATGGCCTTCATTTATCAGAAAAAAGTGTGAAAGATGATGATGACATTGCCGATGATGATTCTTTTGCACATAGGACCTGGTAATCAGGTCAGGGTGACAAGGTGACATCAAATAAAAAGAATGGTGGCGGTGGTGACAGTAATGATTCCAGCCATTGCGCATGCTCAACATCCAAAAAGCTCACTCGGGAAGACCAAGGTGATGCTTGGTAGCGGCACCTCCTACTGACAGCAGCAACTACATCTGCAATGTAATATCTCTATGTAATCACATAAAAAGGCATCACTCTCTGACGCTAGGTTCACACTAGCGTTCGGCTTTCCTTTCTTCAGGTCTACTTGGGAACCCGAAAAACGGAAAGCTAGCCCACTTAAAAAGTGGTTACCCCAGTTTCCACCTGAAAAATGTGGAGAGAAAAGTCCCGCTTGCAGATCTTCTCTCTCCACATTTTTTAAGCTGATTTGGGGACCAAAACCCTGAATGAAGTTCAAGCACTGGTGTGAACCCAGCCTTATTTGGAAGAATAGACTTGACAGTGGCAGTGGCCCTAGCAGGGGAAGTGAGGAAGGCTGTTCTACCCTGTGATCTTGCTTGTAGGCAGGCCACATCTACACCTATCACATGGTTGTCATTATCATCGTCATCACTACTCCTCCTCTTCCATACCAAGTTCAATCCTTCATACTAATTAATTTGTTGCAAATTGCGTTAAAAAACAGCTATTTCCTGGCTGCAGAGAGCCTGTATAGTGGTGTAGAACACTGTGCCGTGCAGTAACACACATAGGCACTCTGCTGTGGTAGTGAAACAATACTGTGAGTCAGTATGACGCACACATCACAGGCGTCACTCTTAAAACCACTGCACATTTCACTTATTTGGCCAGTTACGGGGCCAAAACTGACCAACTAACTTAAGTGTGAACTCAGCCTTACAGGTCGATGTTAGTGCCAGGTATAAAGAACCATGCAGAGGCCCAACAAGCCCACTGTAGCTTGAAAGAGCACACTCCGTTTACACTGTCATCTGCTGATGCCACATAGATATCTACAGAATCTGTTCTATTAAACGCTTATACAAGTAGAGCCCCCCTGACAGAGTGGAGAGGGTGTAGCAGTAAGTTTGTGTTGACGTCACTGATTATTTTGCCCTTCCTCTGATCAGTCAGAACAATAATCCTCCCAAAAAACGGATCCTGTCTGTTGAGCATCCGCCTTCACTCGGTTGAGATTTAGTGAAGGCTGAGAGGGTGTTCTGTGCTGATGGTGGCTTTGTAACACCTAACTCAAAACTGTTCATAGGTAACGTGAAAAAAATTATTTTTGTTACAATGAATCAGGCATGGATCTGTGAGGATTTTTAAACACCTCCAGCTTGTGCCTCCCAATAGTGGTTTCAGTGTCTCCCTTTATAATCATCTTCCATTTTCTGTACTGCTGCTGATGGTGGCTGCTACTCCTAAACAGCTACCACCATTGCCACCACTCAGCCAGACATGTCCTGCAGCCTGGTCCATTATGTCCTGTTGCACTGCCACACATTTTTCCACAGCTGCCTACCACCACTCGGCCAAACATGTTCTGCGGCTTGGTCCATCACATTCTACTATACCACACTGTTGGTGCCACAGTGTTGGTATGCAAAAAAAAATTAAAAATAGATTTTACATCTGCTCCCATTAAGATCCCTTGCACCCAACTGTGGGCTAGGTCAGTATGTTATTCGGCTTTTTCCCAGATAGCACACTGACTCTTTCATTTCTGTGGGCCCATGAACATGACCGTGTATTACACTGATCAATGTGCAGACCGACAGTCCGGGCCTCTAAACTCTGGACAGGTCCTATTCCTGTCCGGTTTTGCGGCCATGCTTCCGCGGCTCCTATTCATTGAGCCACGGCTAGCGGCCAGCACACCATAGGGCTTAGGGATAGTTTTTGGTGGCTTTTTTTTTTTTTTTTTTGAAAGCCAATCCTTCATCACTTTTCAATAATAATATAATAATAGTCCTTTAATAGTCCCACAATGGGGAAATTCAGTGTGTTACAGCAGCAAAGATAAGCAGATACAAATACAAATACAACATGTACAGGAATGTTCCAAGGTAAGAGGCATTACTTTGATATCCGACAGACAGATAGGAAGTAGCGGGGGGGGGGGGGATTTAACAGGCAGAGAGATATTTCAGTTCTCTGTGTGTAATGATCTCCGCTTAGGTCGGTGTTGGTTGTACAGCCTAACCGCGGTGGGGAGGAAAGACTTCCGATAGCGCTCCTTCTCACACCTAGGGTGGAGCAGTCGGTCACTGACAGTACTGCTCAGCGCGATCACAGTCTCATGCATGGGATGGGACTTCTTCTTCTGCATGGAGCTCACCACGGACAGTATCCTTCTATCACCCACCACCTGCACTGGGTCCAGGGGGCTCCCCAGGACAGAGCTGGCCCTTCTAATCAGCTTGTCAAGTTTATTTCTGTCCCTGGTTGATATACTGCTCCCCCAGCAGGCCGCTCCAAAGAAGATGGCTGATGCCACTACTGAGTTGAAGAAAGTTCTAAGAAGTGCCCCCCGGATTCCAAAGGCTCTCAGTTTCCTAAGCAGGTAGAGCCTATTGTGGCCCTTCCTGTACAGGGCCTCCATATGATCTGCCCAGTCCAGCTTATTATTAAGGAGCAAACCCAGGTACTTATAGGTGTTCACAATCTCGATGCCCGTCCCCAGGATGTCCACTGGTTTAGGAGGGCTTCTGCCTTTGCGGAAGTCCACCACCATCTCCTTGGTCTTCCCCGCGTTAATCTTCAGGTGGTTCCGGTGGCACCAGTCCACAAAATCCTGGTTCAGTTCTCTGTACTCCCTGTCATCATCATCTGTGATGAGACCCACTATTGCAGAGTCATCAGAATACTTCTGTAGGTAGCAGCTGGATGAGTTGCACCTAAAATCTGCAGTGTACAGTGTGAAGAGGAAAGGGGAGAGAACCGTACCCTGAGGTGCCCCCGTATTACAGATCACGGTACATGACACACAGTCTTGGGCTCTCACGTATTGAGGTCGATTTGTGAGGTAGTCTAGGATCCAGTTGGAGAGGTGGTGGTCCACTCCAGCAAGGCCCAGCTTGTCCCTCAATATTCTGGGCTGTATGGTGTTAAAAGCACTGGAGAAGTCAAAGAACATTATTCTCACTGTGTTCCCTGGTTTCTCCAGGTGAGACAGAGCCCTGTGCAGAAGATGGATGATGGCATCATCTACCCCAATGCCTGGCCGATAAGCAAACTGGAGGGGGTCCATAGCGGGGCTCACTAGAGGGCGGAGATGTGTGAAAACCAATCTCTCCAAGATCTTCATCAGGTGGGATGTCAGTGCTACAGGTCTGTAGTCGTTGAGGTCCATAGGGTGGGGTTTCTTTGGAACTGGTACCACACAAGAAGATTTCCATAATTCAGGGACTATTTCCTGCCTCAGGCTCATATTATACATATATGTAATTATACCACACAGCTGGTCCCCGCAAGTCTTAATTAGCCTTGCACTGATGTCATCTGGCCTTGCGGCTTTCCTCGCCTTGATCTTTTTCATCTCCTTCCTCACCTGGGCCCATGTGAAGGTCAGACTGTGGTCAGATAAAGACGGATTTCTGGATTTACTGGTCTGTTGGGAAGTAGCCGCATGGGGTGAATGGGGTGAAGTCATTGTGGTGGGGGGAGCTGAAGGACAAGCTGGGGTGGGAGCAGCTGGTGTGTGATCAAATCTGTTGAAGAATAGGTTTAGTTCATTAAGCCAATTAACATCTGCCTCAATCTGGCAGACAGACTGTTTATGACCCGAAATTGACTTAAGCCCCTCCCAGACCCCCCTTATGTCTTTTCTTTCCATTTGCAAGTGGCTCACAGTCAAAAATTTGTCTCACAAACAGTGGTGAACCTAGCCTCTTTGCTGCCTGAGGCGGACTATCGAAAGATGCCCCCCCTTCAAAAAAAAAATATATAAAATTGAGTTTACATGCTGTTAGCATCACACGCTGTTATTGTCGTACAATAAACATACACAAACTTATAAAACAGTTTTTAAGAATTCTTCTTACTGCATTACTTCAGTATCAGAAATCAACAACACGGCATTAACAATGAAAGTAACTTCACACATCTTCTGCTTGGTGGATGGACAAGCCCACGTGGCCCCCATTCTCTATAATAGGAGCGCCGCAGACAGCTGAGTACTGTAGTTCGGGTATCTTTGGCACTCCCATCAAAGTTGAATGAGAGCCATGCAGGTTCGTCCATCCACCAAGTGACACGCTTATATTCAGCCTGGCTGCGGTCGCCAGGCCCACTGACTTTTGGGGCCCAACCTGGGGCCGCCATTAATACATCCTTTATTTCTAACTGGATCGGTGTCTGCAGACACTGATCTAGTTAAAACGTATCCTGCAACTTCACAGTATTGTAAACCGCAAGCCACATGAGGCTTGCGGTTTACAAGTCCCCGATACCACAGACCAATGTCTCCTTCTCACACAGGCGGCGCGATGACGTCACAACATCGCGCCGCCTGCGCTCCATTCATCAGCATCGCAGGTGAGTATGACTTTTTTTTTCTTCTTTTTAGCGCAGTTGTGGGTATATTAATAGTATAAGGGGTGGATAGGAGGGGGAATTATAACTATAAAGGGAGGATTCATTAGGGGGCATTATGATGATGGGGGGTCATTTATATAAGGGTTATTACAGGGTATTATGAATACAACGGGGGGAGGTTATTTATATAAGGAGCCATTAGGGGGCATCATTTATATTAGGAGGCATTATGAACATAAGTGGGTGGTCATTGATATAAGGGGTCATTAGAGGTGCAGTATTTATGTCAGGGGGAATCAGGGGCATAATATGAGGGTCAATTAATTTAATGAAAGTGGCACTTGGGCTTTATTAAGACTAAGGCTCCACGTAGCGGGCTGCAGGAAAAACCATGGTGGTAACATTGTGGTTTTTCCCGCAGCGCTTTTCACAGAAGGTCTGCAGAGGTTTCCTCTGTGGACTTTCTGTTTTCAATACACCTATTGTATATGGAAACCGCCAGTGTTTCTGTAGGTATAATTGACATGCTGCGATTTCCAAAACCGCAACGGTTTCCCAGTGCCACTGCAGAACCCTGGGGGGAGGGGGCACAACAAGACAGTGAGCCCTAAAGCTGAACCCCCCACTGTCCTTGGCTAACTTGCCCGATCTGTCCTAGTCAACAGCCAGGAACTGGTCGATCAGTCCCTTCCTAATATAACTGACACACAGAACAGGACAAGACAACACAGAAGCAGAGTGAGCAAGCCGAGGGGTCGGTAACAGTCGAGCAATGCAGTACAAAATCACAATCCAAGAGAATAGTCAAAAACAGAGCCAGAGGTCAGAAATAGGAATACAGGGAATAGCAGAAAAGGAGCTAGCAGGGACAAGACAGAATCAATAGCCAGCGAGCATGTGAGGGCTGAAAACCTGTTTATAGAAAGTCAGGACCCGCCCCAGACTGGATTGGTAGACAGGCTGTCAATCACACAGGCAAGGCTGAGATTAACTATTAGTGGAGCAGAGGAAAATCAAGGTGCTGAGACGGGTGTGGTAGAAAATCAATTACATAGTCTAGGACAGTGTTCAGACTGAGCAACAAGAATCTTAAACAAGGAATCAAACTGAGCACGTCTCCTACGCCGCCGTGTGCATGCGGAGTGTGGTGCAGAGACCTGAACAGGCAGAGACGTTACAGTACCCCCCCTTTTATGAGGGGCCACTGGACCCTCACCAGACAAACCAGGTTTAAAAGGACCCAGTATTTTCTCTGCGTTGAATTCAAGATCTCTCTGAACAACAACAGGCACTGGTGGACCAGGCAAATGTTTTTTTATTCGCGTGGCATTTCCAACCTTTAAAGCCGAGACCGTCTCCTCACTGACACAATCTAAGGTGTGCAAAACAATACAGTGGGATGAGCACTGATCTCCCCATTTTACCAACTCCCTTTTACCCCAATCAAAAATAGGGTTATGGAGGTTCAACCAGGGGAGAGCAAAATAATATCGGAAGACAGATGCTCCATAACAAAAAAGCTCATGACCTCTGAATGAGCAGAACCCACTTGCAACGTGATTATGGAGGTCTTGAATCGGACCTTACCCCTGGCCAGTGGGGCAAAATCCGCTCCAGTAACCGCTAGAGGAGTGGCAAGTGGCAAAAGCTCAATGCCTAAAGCTGAGACAAACGAGAATGTGACAAAGTTTTCTGCAGACCCAGAGTCAACTAAGGCCTGGCCAGAAACATATCTGTCCCCAGAGGACAGAGACACCGATAACATCATCTTATTGTTATTTTCAGCAAATACCTGGTTGCCTGAGTGGTTCTTCCGACTACCACTCAGGCACTGAAATTTTTCCGCTGGTGTGCGGGGTCTGATCGAGCAGTCTCGTATGATATGCCCTGAAGTACCACAGTACAGGCAGAGGTTATTCCGGAGACGATGCTCTCGTCGAGTCTTGGCGTCCATAGCTCCCAATTGCATAGGTTCCTCACCAGGAGTGATGGGAGAAAAGGTGGGTTTATCAGGAGAGAGAGGGGAAGAGACAGAAAATTTGGAGGAAACAGACCCTACTCTCTCTAACATTTTCCCGAATTCTACGGTCAATACGGACAGCCAATGTCATAGCCTGCTCAAGAGTAGAGGGATCTGGGTGACCAACGCAGACCTCCTTAACACGGTCACATAGACCTTGTTTAAAGTGAGCCTTAAGGGCTGACTCACACCAACCTGCAGTTACACTGCACTTGCAGAATTCTGGGCAGTACTCCTCAGCAGAGCATTTGCCCTGCCGCATGGTGAGGAGTTGTGATTCTGCAAGTCCAATGTGGTCTGGTTCAGCATATATAGACCCCCAAAGACAAAAAAATGTTTTCAAAATCTGACCACTCCTCAGCCCCAGGAAGGAGTTTAAGGGCCCAAACTTGTGGATCCCCCTGTAGGAGGGATATAACTACTCCCGCCATTTGGGCCTGGGATACATGTGGATTAATCCAGAAATACAGGCGACAAGACTGCTGGAAAGTCTCAAATTTTTCTCGATTGGATTGGTAGACAGGCTGTCAATCACACAGGCAAGGCTGAGATTAACTGTTAGTGGAGCAGAGGAAAATCAAGGTGCTGAGACGGGTGTGGTAGAAAATCAATTACATAGTCTAGGACAGTGTTCAGACTGAGCAATAAGAATCTTAAACAAGGAATCAAACTGAGCATGCCTCCTGCGCCGCTGTGTGCGGGAGGAGGGTGGTGCAGAGACTTGAACAGACAGAGACGTTACAGCAATGTAATATTTCAGACTTGGATGTTTTAAGTTTAAGGCCAGATAGCTGTGCAAAACGGGAGAGAGTATTTATCAGGTTCGGGAGCAAAATTAAGGGGCTTGAGATAGTTAAAAGCATGTCATCCGCAATAAGATTAGTCTTATATTCGTGATTCCCAATCTGCACTCTCTTAATATTAGGGTGCCAGCGAATAGCAATAGCTAGAGGCTATATAGCCAGAGCAAATAAAGCGATGGATAGAGGGCAACCTTGTCGAGTGCCATGACAAATATTAATGGGCACTGGGGAGTCTGTGGGGAGCTTTAAGTATGTGATGGGGTTGCAGTAGAGGGCACGAGGGATCCTCTGAAAGTGACCAGTGATGCCAATAAATTTAAGAACATGGGCAAGATAGGACCAAGATAGACGATTCAAGGCTTTCTCGATGTCCAGGGTCAATAATGAGATGGGTTTATGGTGGCAATTGGCACAGTGGACAATGTTGCAAAGTTTCCTCACATTATCAGAGGCCTATCTACCAGGAATAAAGTCTACTTGGGTGGAGTGAATGAGGGATGGCAAAAGGCTATTTAAACGTGTGGCAAGGATGGAGGAAAATAGTTTAACATCTAAATTTAAAAGCATTATGCACCTATAATTAGATGGAGTGGTAGTGTCTTTGCTGGGTTTGGGAATGACAGTGATGGACGTACTAAGCATATGTGGAGAGAATTTACCACCTTGTAAAATATGATTATACATCTGAAGGAGGTATGGAGAAAGGAAAGCTTTGATTTTTTTTGTAATATAGGGAGGAAAAGCCATCAGGCCCAGGGGCCTTCCCATTTTTAAGCGAATCAATAGCATCAGACAGTTCCTCACTGGTAACAGGGGCATTGAAAGCTGTGGCCTGAAGGGAAGAAATACTGGGTATGTGGAGGGAATGGAGTAAGGAAGCAATCTCCAAGGGTGTAATTGAAATAGGGGCAGAATAGAGTTTCTGGCAGAACTAATGAAAGTGGGCATATATCGAGTTGGAGTTGGAAATCATAGTGCCGTCGGGTTCCCATATTTGGTAGATAGCATCCCTCAATTTAGAGGCCAAAAGTCTATAAGGTTTGTTAGCGTATTTGTAAAATTTTATGTATGACTTTTTTTTCAGTTCGGTGTGTCAGGACAGAGTCAAGCTGAATTTGACGTCCCCAATGGACTTGACTAAGTAGTGGGTGTTGGTTCGCTGTTTCCAATTTTAGAAGCTTATGCTCCAAGTCTTCCTGGACCTTAGTCTTTTCCCTTTTAAAGCAGGAGACTTTTACTATAAGGGAACCCCGAATTGTGGACTCATGGGACGCCCAATGCGTTGTTAAGGGCAAAGAATTGATCGACGAACCTGTAGGCAAAATGCGCGTCCAGATTTGCCATCAGTACTTTGTCTATATGCAAGTTGCTATTCACACTTGCCCTGTTTGTATATGTGCACTTTGCATGATTTATTGAAATATTAGGCATTTGTAGTTTCTACTTGCTTAGATACATTTATGATCTGTGCTTTCTCTGAAGAGGGGTTTGTCTGTTGTTTTTCTGTGGTCCTATTCATGTATAATTACATATTTTACATTTTATTATGTGTTAATAAATTATACAATTTTTATTTGGTTATTTTTGTACTTGTTTTTTTGTTATATTATAATTTATTAGGCTAGGGCTTATTCATACGACCATGTTCCATTGGAGAAACGCAGTTAAGGTACAGACCATGTTTCCCAGACTGACCACAGTGATGTGAAATCAAACTCATTGCATCATAGTGAGTTACAATGTAGTGATTTCCAGATTGGGCCAGATTGCTAGAGTACCAAAATCGCAGCTTTATGTTTGTGTGTCAGAACCAGGGCCGGTTTTAGACAAAGTGGGGCCCTGGGCAAAAATTAAAAGCGGGGCCCCAAATGCTGATATGCAAACAACACTATCGTCTTCCAGTGACAGCCCCTATAATAACGCCTCCTTTCTGGCAACAAAGAAGTAATAACAAGCCCCATTTTACCACATACAATTCAAATGAGCACCTTTGTACCACCTATTAGATTTTTGCACCCAGTCATCAGTTATTATAGCGCCTCCTTATAAATAATAGTCCCTGCTTATAAATAATATTACACCTTTATCAGTAATAGCGCCCTTATAAATGATAAATAGTGCCCTGTATCAGTAATATTCCCCCTTATCAGTAACAGTCACCCCGTAAAAATAATACTGCTCCCTTATAAATAATAGCCCCCTCATAAATAATAGTTACCCTTATAAATAATAGTTCCCATTATCACTAATATCCCCCTTTATAAATAAGCCCACTTAACAATTATACCCCCATTTATAAATAGTTCCCCTCTTATAAATAATAGCCCATCTTATAAATAATAGTTCCCCCTTATAATAGCCCCCTCATAGTTAAGTTTCCCAATTATATATAGTAACCCACCCTTATGTATAATAATTCTCCGTTATACAGTGTCGGACTGAAGGGCCTTAGGCCCACCAAAGGAACTTGTTCTGGGGCCCCACCCAACAGCTTCCTGCTAATAGCCTACACCACGGCTCCTTCACTGAAGTCTTACATATGTGCTGACTATCTGGCATTACTGAGTATGTTCCCAGTATAGTCAGCCCCTATAGTACTGTGCAGGTCCCAATAACTCCATGGCCAGTTCATGCACAGTACTGTATGGGGAATGACATGGCCATGGAGCACTACACGTATGTGCAAGATTATAGTGATGGAGCTGTGATGCAGACATAGCACACAGGGCTGCCAGCAGGAATTGTGAGCCCCCCCCCCCCCACAGTATAATGCTCTACATGGTATATATGGTTCCACAGTATAAAATACTCTCCTGAGCCCTCCAGTTTCCCCACATGGTATATAATGCTCCACAGTGACCCCACACAGTATAAAATGCTCCCCTGAGCCCCCCATTGTGGTCCCACATGGTTTGTAAGGCTCCACACAGTATAATACTCCACAGTGGCCCACACAGTATACTACCCCTTAGTGGCCCCAGACAGTACAATATGCTCCCCAGCAGCCCCACACAATATAATATGCTCCATACAGTATAATATGCACCCCACAATGCCCCCCCAGTATAAGGCTCCACAGTGGCCTAACACAGTATAACATGCTCCATAATGACCTCCACCCAGTATAATATACTCCCCAGAGGGGTTCCCCCAGTATAATGCTCCACAGTGGTCCCCCACAGTATAATATGTTCCCCACAGTCCCCCCCCAGTATAATGCTCTACAATGGCTCCACAGAGTATCATATGCTCCTGAAAAGCCCCACACAATATAATACACTCCACAGTGGCCCCACACAGTATAACAGGCTCCCCACACTGTCCATTCCCCCAGTATAAAGCTCCACAGTGGCCCATAGTATAATATGCTCCCCAGAGGGCCCCCGCTAGTATAATGCTCCACAGTGCCCCCTCCAGTATTTTGCTCCACAGTGGCCCCACGCAATATATTATGCTCCCCAGAGCATCCCCCCACCATAATGTTCCACAGTAGGCCCCACGCAGTATAATATGCTCCCCAGAGGGCCCCCTAGTATAATGCTCATTAGTCCCCCCCAAATAATGCCCCACAGTGGCGCCACGCAATATAATATGCTCTGCTGATGCCCCCCCCAGAATAATGCTCCACAGTGACCTCACTCAGTATAACATGCTCCAGAATGGCCTCCACACAGTATAATATACTGCCCAGAGAGGTTTCCCCAGTATAATACTCACAGTGGCCCAAAACAGTATAATATGCTCTTCAGAGCCCCCCCCCAGTATAATGCTCCACAGTGGCCCAAAACAGTATAACATGCTCTCCAGAGCACCCCCCCCCCCAAGTATAATGCTCCACGGTGGCCCCGCACAGTATAATATACTGGGGGGCCCCTCTGGAGAGCATATTATACTGTGTGGGGCACAGTGGAGCATTATACTGGGGGGGGCTGGAGAGCATATTATACTGTGTGGGGCCACTGTGGAGCATTATACTGGGGAGGGGGCCCTCTGGAGAACATGTTATATTCTGCGGGGCCTCTGTGGAGTATTATAAAGTGGGGGGGCTCTGGAGAGCATGTTATATTCTGTGGGGCCACTTTGGAGCATTATACTGGGGGACCCTCTGGAGAGCATAATGCTCCAAAGTGGCCCCACAGAATATAACATTATCTCCAGAGGCCCCCCCCCCCCACCACACATTATAATTTTCCACAGAGGCCCCACAGAATATAACATGCTATCCAGAGGGGCCCCTTCCCCAGTATAATGCTCCACAGTGGCCCCAAACAGTATAATATGCTATCCAGAGGGGGCCCCCCAGTATAATATGCTATCCAGAGGGGTCCCCCCAGTATAATATGCTATCCAGAGGGGGCCCCCAGTATAATATGCTATCCAGAGGGGGCCCCCCAGTATAATATGCTATCCAGAGGGGGCCCCCAGTATAATGCTCCACATGGGCCCTACAGTGCTATTATTATATTATATTCTGGGGTCTCTTCAGACCCCAGAGTATAATAATCGAAGGCCCGGGGTAAGTAAGGTAAAATAAACAGTTATACTCACCTTGTCTTACCTCTCCTGGGCCTCCTCGCGCTGCTCCGTTATCCCCGCTGGCGCTGGCTTCTTCTTCTCTGAGGCTGACGTCACGCGTTCTGGACGTCACCGCTGAGGCCTTTGATTGGGCCTCAGAGATTACGTGAGGAACGCCCCACGTGACCGCTGAGGCCAGGCCTCAGCGCCTCAGCAGTGATGTCCGGAACGCCAGAAGATAACGTCGGACGCCAAGGACAGGTGAGTAAAAATGTTTGTTATTTTTACTCTGTTATTGCTTTGGCCGGGCCTGACTCCGGGATCCGGAGTCATCAGGTTCCGGATCCCGGGGGCCCCTTTGGGGACGGGGCCCTGGGCAGTTGCCCAGTTTGCCCCCCCCTAACGCCGGCCCTGGTCAGAACAATAGTGATTCGGCCTTTCAGGAGTTCGCTACATCACAACTCACTGTGATACAATAAATTCCATTTCACACTGCTGTGGTCAGTCCAGAAAAATAGGCCCCACACAGACTGAATTTACAGGAACATAGTCGTCTGAAAAAACCCTTAGTATTTTTTTTTTTACATACATATAAATAAGTCTCACTTGGTTTAATCATTTTTAGCTCAATTTGGTTTTAATTAAAGTCACATTATGGATAAATTGAGGTTGTTTTGTTCTAGTTTACTTGGCAATTTTCTTAAAATGCATTACTTATTTTAAGATTTTTTTTTTGTTAGATTTTGCACACTTGCATCATTGGAATTTTGGTTCATGAGAAAACATTTTAAAACTGACAATAAGCTAAGATAATACAAGAAGGATTGAAATCTGACACTGTTGAATTAAAGTGAAAAGTAGGAAGTGAACTCTTGGCAGATCAATGCTTTTTTTTAGGATCAATTTGAAATGTATCCTTTAATTTCCCTTTCATGTCTTTCATGTTTCAAGACATTTTTAGTGCCTCACAAATATATCTCCTTCTATTGAAAGTGGTATAAATCACTTTGCCAGGAAGCTCAGTTTTAGTGTTCATCTGTAACCATATAATTTGCTCTCCACAATCCTGTCATACCACACTGATCTCAGTAATGACAAGCTACTTGGCCCCTGCTCCAAACTAACTAGATGAATATAAATTCTTCTCATGCATATGGTGCTCATTGAGCTGTTTTCAATAAAACTGCAGGAATGATTTAGCTCAAGATAGCTGCACATTACTTTTGTAAAGAAAACGTACATCCATATTTATCCATTTAAAAAAAGCATTTTTCAGGTATATGTGTGAACAGCGACAAACAGTAGAGGCCCTAAAATCCTATGATTGCATTGTGTTTTTTTATTTATCATTTCTGATTTATCAGTTAAAGGGGTTTTCAGAGATATTTTTTTTACAGGTAGACAAAAAATTTGCTGAAATAAATTTATCTAATTGAGACCAAATAAAAATTCCCTTCCCTTTTGCAGAAATGTGTGAGCAATACAGTCTCTGTTAAAATCACTTCTTTACTGGTCCTGACTTCAGTTGTTAGCCACACTCACCATGAACATGATATGATTACTGACAAAAGCAACATTTGACTAAACTTTACTGATTGATAGAGAAGCCAGGAATAGGTGGGGGCTGGTCCTAATCACCAGACAAGCCAGCACTTGGTTCACACATATGATCATAGCAGTGATTAGAGGCAGCAACAGCATGTAAGGTAGACAAACACATTTCTATTTGTTTTATTTAACAATTCTAGCCTCTTTCATGAGTGGTCAGAGGGTTTTATGAACACTGATGTGCTGGCAGTATAGTAGATGCATAGGAAAAGTGAAGGAGATATGTGAATGCTTTATCATTAGCATCATGCAGGAAAAACTGCATGCGTTTTTGAACAATGTATGCTGTTTTTTTAAAAAGCATGTGTGAGTTTCAAAAAAATGATTTTTTAAAAACATTTGGTTTACTGATAATAATACATGTGTTTTTTGGAACAAAAACATACTATGGAAACACTGCCTTACTGTGGGAAGTGTTATATCATGGGACCAGATTGTGTGATTTTGCTTTACAGACATTCTCAGTCAATATACTGTATATACAGATGTACATGTATATCCTTATATACTTTATATACGTACATACATTTGCATATATATTTATAGGTAAATATGTAAAATATGTATACAGAGATACACACATATATATATATATATATATATATATATACAGTCATGGCCAAAAGTTTTGAGAATGATACAAATATTAATTTTTACAAAGTCTACTGCTTCAGTTTTTCTAATGGCAATTTGCATATACTCCAGAATGTTATAAAGAGTGATCAGCTTAACAGCAATTACTTGCAAAGTCAATATTTGCCTAGAAAATGAACTTTATCCCCCAAAACACATTTCAACATCATTGCAGCCCTGCCTTAAAAGGACCACCTAACATCGTTTCAGTGATTGCTCCATTAACACAGGTGTGGGTGTTGATGAGGACAGGGCTGGAGATCAATCTGTCATGATTAAGTAAGAATGACACCACTGGACACTTTAAAAGGAGGCTGGTGCTTGCCATCATTGTTTCTCTTCTGTTAACCATGGTTATCTCTAAAGAAACACGTGCAGTCATCATTGCACTGCACAAAAATGGCCTAACTGGGTAGAGTATTGCAGCTAGAAATATTGCACCTCAGTCAACAATCTATCGCATCATCAAGAACTTCAAGGAGAGAGGTTCCATTGGTGTCAAAAAGGCTCCAGGGCGCCCAAGAAAGACCAGCAAGCGGCAGGACTGTCTCTTAAAAGTGTTTCAGCTGCGGGATCGGGCTACCAGCAGTGCAGAGCTTGCTGAGGAATGGCAGCAGGCAGGTGTGAGTGCATCTGCACGCACTGTGAGGCGGAGACTCTTGGAGCAAGGCCTGGTCTCAAGGAGGGCAGCAAAGAAGCCACTTCTCTCCAGAAAAAACATCAGGGACAGACTGATATTCTGCAAAAGGTACAGGGAGTGGACTGCTGAGGACTGGGGGAAAGTCATTTTCTCTGATGAATCCCCTTTTCGATTGTTTGGAACATCTGGAAAACAGCTTATTCGGAGAAGAAGAGGTGAGCGCTACCACCAGTCTTGTCTCATGCCAACTGTAAAGCATCCTGAAACCATTCATGTGTGGGGTTGCTTCTCAGCCAAGGGAATCGGCTCTCTCACAGTCTTGCCTAAAAACACAGCCATGAATAAAGAATGGTACCAGAATGTCCTCCAAGAGCAACTTCTCCCAACCGTCCAAGAGCAGTTTGGCGCTCAACAATGCCTTTTCCAGCATGATGGAGCACCTTGCCATAAAGCAAAGGTGATAACTAAATGGCTCAGGGAACAAAACATAGAGATTTTGGGTCCATGGCCTGGAAACTCCCCAGATCTTAATCCCATTGAGAACTTGTGGTCAATCATCAAGAGACGGGTGGACAAACAAAAACCAACAAATTCAGACAAAATTAAAGCATTGATTGGACTGCTATCAGTCAGGATTTGGTCCAGAAGTTGATTGAGAGCATGCCAGGAAGAATTGCAGAGGTCCTGAAGAAGAAGGGTCAACACTGCAAATATTGACTTGCTGCATTAACTCATTCTGACTGTCAATATAAGCTTCTGTTACTCATAATATGAATGCAATTATATTTCTGTATGTGATAAAAACATCTGACAAACACACATAAAAACCAGAGGGCAGCAGATCATGTGAAAATATAATATTTGTGTCATTCTCAAAACTTTTGGCCATGACTGTACAGTGGGAAAAAAAAAGTATTTAGTCAGCCACCAATTGTGCAAGTTCTCCCACTTAAAAAGATGAGAGAGGCCTGTAATTGACATCATAGGTAGATCTCAACTATGAGAGACAAAATGAGAAAACAAATCCAGAAAATCACATTGTCTGATTTTTTTAAGATTTTATTTGCAAATTATGGTGGAAAATAAGTATTTGGTCACCTACAAACAAGCAAGATTTCTGGCTCTCACAGACCTGTAACTTCTTCTTTAAGAGGCTCATCTGTCCTCCACCCATTACCTGTAGTAATGGCACCTGTTTGAAATTGTTATCAGTATAAAAGACACCTGTCCACAACCTCAAACAGTCACACTCCAAACTCCACTATGGTGAAGACCAAAGAGCTGTGGAAGGACACCAGAAACAAAATAGTAGCTGCACCAGGCTGAGAAGACTGAATCTGCAATAGGCAAGCAGCTTGGTGTGAAGAAATCAACTGTGGGAGCAATAATTAGAAAATGGAAGACATACAAGACCACTGATAATCTCCCTCGATCAGGGGCTCCACACAAGATCTCGCCCCGTGAGGTCAAAATGATCACAAGAACGGTGTGCAAAAATCCCAGAACCACATGGGGGGACCTAGTGAATGACCTGCAGAAAGCTGGGACTAACGTAACAAAGGCTACCGTCAGTAACACACTATGCCGCCAGAGACTCAGATCCTGCAGTGCCAGACATGTCCCCCTGCTTAAGCCAGTATGTATCCGGGCCCGTCTGAAGTTTGCTAAAGAGCATTTGGATGTTCCAGAAGAGTATTGGGAGAATGTCATATGGTCAGATGAAACTAAAGTAGAACTGTTTGGTAGAAACACAAGTCGTCGTGTTTGGAGGAGAGTGAATGCTGAGTCACATCCTAAGAACACCATACCTACTGTGAAGCATGGGGGTGGCAACATCATGCTTTGGGGCTGTTTCTCTGCAAAGGGACCAGGATGACTGATCCGTGTACATGAAAGAATGAATGGGGCCATGTATCGTGAGATTTTGAGTGCAAACCTCCTTCAATCAGCAAGGGCATTGAAGATGAAACGTGGCTGGGACTTTCAGCATGACAATGATCCCAAGCACACCACCAGGGCAATGAAGGAGAGGCTTTGTAAGAGGCATTTCAAGGTCCTGAAGTGGCCTAGCCAGTCTCCAGATCTCAACCCCATAGAAAACCTTTGGAGGGAGTTGAAAGTCCGTGTTGCCCAGCAACAGCCCCAAAACATCACTGCTCTAGAGGAGATCTGCATGGAGGAATGGGTCAACATGCCAGCAACAATGTGTGCCAACCTTGTGAAGACTTACAGAAAATGTTTGACCTCTGTCATTGCCAACACAGGATATATAACAAAGTATTGAGATGAACGTTTGTTATTGACCAAATACTTATTTTCCACCATAATTTGCAAATAAATTCTTTAAACATCAGACAATGTGATTTTCTGGATTTGTTTTCTCATTTTGTCTCTCATAGTTGAGGTCTACCTATGATGTCAATTACAGGCCTCGCTCATCTTTTTAAGTGGGAGAACTTGCACAATTGGTGGCTGACTAAATATTTTTTTTTCCCCACTGTATATATATATATATATATATATATATATATATAAGTACAGACCAAAAGTTTGGACACACCTTCTCATTCCAAGAGTTTTCTGTATTTTCATGACTATAAAAATTGTAGATTCACACTGAAGGCATCAAAACTATGAATTAACACATGCGGAATTATATACTTAACAAAAAAGTGTGAAACAACTGAAAATATGTCTTATATTGTAACATCCTTGCCTGTTCAGGCTTTGGCACCATCCTCCGGGCGCACGCTGCGGCGCAGGAGGCGTGCCCGGTTGTGATTCATTCCTTTGGGTTTTTCTTGTATTGTCTGAACACTGTCCTATTCGCTCACCTCCTTAATTGATTTTCCACCACGCCCTTCTCCTTCACCTTGCTTTCCCCCTGCTCCACTAAGAGTTAACTTTAGTCCCACTTTTGTGATTGACAGCCTATCCTCCTATCAAGTCTGGGGCGGGTTCTTTCTCCCTATTTATTGTTTGCTCACTTTCCCATTGGTGCCTGCTATTGCATTTCGCTTACTGGCTATACTCCTTGTTCCTTGTTACCTGCTCTTCTGATTTTCTGACCACTGGCTTACCTTTGACTTCTCTTGGATTGTGATTTTGTACTGCATTGCTCTTTTGTTACCGACCCCTTGGCTAGCTGACCTCCCTTTTTTGTTGTACGTCTTGGCTGCATTCTGTGTTATCACTTATAAGGAGGGACTGTCGATTGGTTGCTGGCTGTCACCTAGGACAGATCGGGCAAGTTAGCCAGGGACAGTGGGGGGGGGGGGATTCAGCTTAGGGTCTACTGTGTTGTTGTGCCCCTCCCCCCTAAGTTCTCCAGCAGTTACTGGGGAATCGCTCCTCTAGTGATTCCCTTACATATATTCTAGGTTCTTCAAAGTAGCCTTTTGCTTTGATTACTGCTTTGCACACTCTTGGCATTCTCTTGATGAGCTTCAAGAGCTAGTCACCTGAAATGGTTTTCACTTCACAGGTGTGCCCTGTCAGGTTTAATAAGTGGGATTTCTTGACTTATAAATGGGGTTGGGACCATCAGTTGTGTTGTTCAGAAGTCAGGTGGATACACAGCTGATAGTCCTACTGAATGGAGTGTTAGTATTTGTATTATGGCAAGAAAAAAGCAACTAAGTAAAGAAAAACGAGTGGCCATCATTACTTTAAGAAATGAAGGTCAGTCTCTACAACAACTGTTAAGAGGAGACTGTGTGCAGCAGGCCTTCATGGTAAAATAGCTGCTAGGAAACCACTGCTAAGGACAGGCAACAAGCAGAAGAGACTTGTTTGGGCTAAAGAACACAAGGAATGGACATTAGACCTGTGGAAATCTGTGCTTTGGTCTGATGATTCCAAATTTGAGATCTTTGGTTCCAACCACCGTGTCTTTGTGCGACGCAGAAAAGGTGAACAAATGGACTCTACATTCCTGGTTCCCACCGTGAAGCATGGAGGAGGAGGTGTGATGGTGTGGGGGTGCTTTGCTGGTGACACTGTTGGGGATTTATTCAAAATTGAAGGAATACTGAACCAGCATGGTTACCACAGCATCTTGCAGCGGCATGCTATTCCACCTGGTTTGCGTTTAGTTGGACCATCATTTATTTTTCAACAGGACAATGACCCCAAACACACCTCCAGACTGTGTAAAGGCTATTTGACCAAGAAGGAGAATGATGGGGTGCTATGCCAGATGACCTGGCCTCCACAGTCACCAGACCTGAACCCAATCCAGATGGTTTGGGGTGAGCTGGACCGCAGAGTGAAGGCAAAAGGGTCAACAAGTGCTAAGCATTTCTGGGAACTCCTTCAAGACTGTGCACAGGTGTGCCCTGTCAAGTTTAATAAGTGGGATTTCTTGCCTTATAAACGGGGTTGGGACCATCAGTTGTGTTGTTCAGAAGTCAGGTGGATACACAGTTCATAGTCCTACTGAATGGAGTGTTAGAATTTGTATTATGGCAAGAAAAAAGCAGCTAAGTAAAGAAAAACGAGTGGCCATCATTACTTTAAGAAATAAAGGTCAGTCAGTCTGAAAAATTGGGAAAAATTTGAAAGTGTCCCCAAGTGCAGTGGCCAAAACCATCAAGCGCCACAAAGTAACTGGCTCACATGAGGACCACCCCAGGAAAGGAAGACCAAGAGTCACCTCTGCTGCGGAGGATAAGTTCATCCGAGTCACCAGCCTCAGAAATCACAGCTTAACAGCAGCTCAGATTAGAGACCAGGTCAATGCCACACAGAGTTCTAGCAGCAGACACATCTCTACAACAACTGTTAAGAGGAGACTGTGTGCAGCAGGCCTTCATGGTAAAATAGCTGCTAGGAAACCACTGCTAAGGACAGGCAACAAGCAGAAGAGACTTGTTTGGGCTAAAGAACACAAGGAATGGACATTAGACCTGTGGAAATCTGTGCTTTGATCTGATGAGTCCAAATTTGAGATCTTTGGTTCCTCATATTTTCAGACGCATGCAATACTTCCTGGTTTATATATATATATATATACAGTAGGTGCTGTTGTAGTTCAACTTAACATTATGACACTGACTGTTATGTGTGTGTTAAAAGCCACACACATAATTTCTACCAATTGCTCACAATGTTCATCAGTGAGCCTTGGCACCCATGACTCTATTACTGGTTCATTCTTGGTTGTCATTCTTAGGATGAACTGGTCAGTTCTAATGTATTGAGAAAACACCCCACAAGACCTACCAATTGGAATGTGTTTGTATCAAGTTGTCTAGCTATCACAATTTGACGATCCTGTCAGATCCTTATGCTGGCTAATTTTCTTGTTTTAACACATCAAGTTTAAGAAGTAACTACTTGATTTCTACTTCATATATCTCACTCCTTGACAGGATACTGCACATTGTAACAATATCATCAGTGTTATTCACTTCACATGTCAGTGGTTTTATTGGTATGGTTGATGGTGTGGATCATGATATATTGTATATATTTACAGTTATGAGTGCAAGGTATACCCCCCTTGAATTCTATGGTTTTACATATCAGGATATAATAAAAAAAAACAAAAAAACACCAGTTCCTTAGAAGTTCTTAAAATTAGGTAAATAAAACCTCAGATGAACAACACATGACAAATTACTGTGCTATTTATTTAACAAAAACTATGCCAAAATACAGAATCAGTGAGTGATTGATTGATCAGCAAGGGTACCACCTCAATAAAGTAGAAGTTCTGGCAGCATCTGGTATGGAACATTCATTGTGTTAGCACAATGCTAAGGAGGAAAGACATCAATCGTGACCTTAGAGAAGCAATTGTTGTTGCCCATCAGTCTGGTAAAGGTTATAAGGCCATTTTTGAACAACAATTTGCAGTCCATCATTCTACAGTGAGAAAATTATAACAAGAGGAAAGCATTCAAGACTTTTGATCATCCCCCCCAGGATTGTATGTACCAACAAAGTCATCCCAAGGTGAGACTATGCAATGCTTTCAGAAATTGCAATCAACTGAGGGGGGCATGGGGCTAGCCTGCATCAGAGAAGGACGTGCACAGTGTGAGCTCCTGCTGATTCACTTCTCTTACAAGGATCCTATCATTCAGAAAGGCCAATTTTAGTAAGACCACGTCATAATAGCCTTTATAAAGGCTATTCTTCTCCTACCTTTGTTGTTTCGCTCCTCACCACCATTTAGAAGAAATGTTGATTTTTATCTTTATTCTAATGCGTCTTCAGAATGCACAGGAGGCATTCCCCCAGTGCTGAAACTGCACAGGGGGCATCCCCTGTGCTCTCCTCAGACACATTTTTGAACTTACCACGCCGCCTCTCTTCTTCTTTAGCATACGCCTCTTCTTGACGTCATCCTTTGTTCGGGAGACATGTGCCAACTGCGCATGTCCGTTCGACCATTTTCCTGTGGCCAATTACACGCCGTATGTAATAGGCCACAGGAAAATAGCCGAATGGACATGCGCAGTCTGCGCATGTCTGCTGAACGAAGACTCGTACAAGGATGACTTCAAGAAGAGGCGTCTGCTAAAGAAGAAGAGAGGTGGCGCGGTAAGTTCAAAAATGCGTCTGAGGAGAGCACATGGGACGCCCCCTGTGTAGTTTTAGCACTGGAGAAACGCCCCCCTGTGCAATCTGAAGACGCATTGGCATAAAGATAGACATCAACATTTCTTCTAAATGGCGGCGAGGAGCGAAACAACAAAGGTAGGAGAAGAATAGCCTTTATAAAAGCTATTACAACGTGGTCTTAATAAAATTGGCCTTTCTGAATGATAGGATCCCTTTAACGCTATTTTAACCAGTTTACTGGTTACATTTTGGCTCAAATCACCCCAGGTCCCTTCCCCAGGCCCAAGTGTACATGTCCCGACCAACTCCAGCTGCAACAACTTTTCTCCTATTACACAACCTACCCTCCACGAGGACATGGCCATCTTGGCTACATTGTTTATGATAATGGAGTGTATGTCAGCTGTTGAGGGGCATACCCATACCCTACATCCTGATCTAATTTAAAATGCCTGCCTAGACTGGTGACCTGTTTGCCTGTAGTGGCCCACAGCCCACATTCATGTTCCCCTTCTGCCATCTGTAGGCTCTGAGTTATTTGATTTGACCTCCTACTGCTAGGTCTTCTGCATGTCTCACTAATTGAGGTTCACTGTGGACTCTTGACACTTACAGCTCACCTGCTCTCCTGACTAGTAGCCACCTTATATAGCCCACCATTACTAAGAAGAAATCTACTTCCACCAGAGTTCCCAGGAAGCTGACTGAGTTTTTTCGTTCTCCATCTGTCTCTTGTTCTCTCTCAAGATTCTATGAACTCAAACAGAGCAGAGGTTCTGCCCATTGCTACTTCACATACACTCAAGGATGGATGTAAGAGAGGCCCCAGCATATCTCCTGCTTCATCTCCCACTGGTGACGTTTTTCAATTTTCAATTTTCATTTTTCATTTTTGACTCCCCGCCTTCCAAACCCCATAACTTTTTCATTTTTCCATTCACAGAGTCATATTAGGGCTTAATGCTTGCGAGACAAATTGTTCTTCATGATGTTACCATTTATTATTCTGTACAATGTACTGAGAAGATGGACAATTCAGAATTGGGTGGAATTGGAGAAAAAGTGCATTTGTGCGACTTTCTTGCGGGCTTCGTTTTTACGGCATACACTCTGCTGCCAAAATTACATGTCACCTGTATTCTATGTTTCTGTACAATTCCAGGGATTCCAAATTTAAATAGTTGTATTTACATTTTAACCCCTTAACAAAAATCCAAAACTTTGTAAAACAAAAAATTATTTTTTTAAAGTCGCCATATTCTGACATCCATAACTTTTTTTTATATTTCCATGTATGGGAATGCATAAAGCAACTTTTTTTTGCAGGGCTAGGTATACTTTTTAGTTATACCATTTTGGGTAATGTCTATTGCTTTGCTCACTTTTTATAAAAATTTTTATCAGAGGCAAAAGAGTGAAAAAATGGCGGTTCAGCACTTTTGATTTTTTTTTTCCTGCTAAGGCGTTCACCGTAAGGGAAAAATATTTTTATAGGTTTGTAGACCGGGTGTTTTCGGACACAGGGATACCTAATGTGTATGTGTTTCACAGGATTTAATTACTTTTATACAGTTGTGCTAAAAAGTTTACATACGTCGGCAGATTTTTTTATTTTTTGGCCTTTTTTCAGAGAATATGAATGATAACACAAAATCTTTTTCTACATTCATGGTTAGTGGTTGGTTGAAGCCATTTATTGTCAAACTTCTGTGTTTTCTCTTTTTAAATCATAATGACAACCAAAAACATCAAAATTACCCTGTTCAAAAGTACACATACCCTGGTGATTTTGGCCTGATAACATGCCCAGAATTTGACACAAAGGTGTTTGAATGGCTACTAAAGGTAACATCTTCACCTGTGACCTCTTTGCTTGTAATCAGTGTGTGTGCATAAAAGCTGAGTGAATTTCTGGGTTTCAGACAGACTTTTACATCTTTCCTCCAGCCACTGACATTTCTTGATTGTGAGTCATGGGGAAAGCAAAAGAATTGTCCACAGATCTACGGGAAAAGGTAGTTGAACTGTATAAAACAAGAAAGGGATACAAAAAAATATCCAAGGAATTGATAATATCAGTCAGCAGTGTTCAAACTGTGATTAACAAATGGAAACTCAGGAAACTCAGGGGCTCTGTAAAAACCAAACCACGGTCAGGTAGACCAACCAAAATTTCCCCCACAACTGCCCGCAAAATTGTTCTGGATGCAAAGAAAAACCCACACATAACATCAGCTTAAATACAGGACTCTCTGAAAACTATCGGTGTGGCTGTATCAAGATGCACAATAAGGAGGCACTTGAAGAAAAATGGGCTGCATGGTGGAGTTGCCAGAAAAAAGCCATTACTGCACAAATGCCACAAAGAATCTCGCCTTCAATACACCAAACAGCAGAGAGACAAGCCTCAAAACTTCTGGAACAAGGTAATTTGGAGTGTTGAGACAAAAATCGAACTTTTTGGCCACAACATTTGGAGAGGTGTCAACAAGGCCTATGATGAAAGGAACACCATTCCTACTGTAAAGCATGGAGGTGGATCACTGATAATGTGGGGATATGTGAGCTTCAAAGGCACAGGAAACTTGGTCAAAGTTGAAGGAAAGATGAATGCAACACGTTATCAGCAAATACTGGAGGGAAATTTGCACTGATCAGCCAGGAAGCTGCGCATGGGACGTACTTGGACATTCCAACATGACAAAGATCCAAAACACAAGGCCAAGTCAACCTGTCATTGGCTACAGCAGAAGAAAGTGAAGGTTCTGGGGTGGCCATCTCAGTCTCCTGACCTCAATATCATTGAGCCACTCTGGGGAGATCTCAAGCATGCAGTACATGCAAGACAGCCCAGGAATTTACAGGAACTGGAGACTTTTTGCCAAGAAGAATGGGCAGTTTTACCATCTGAGAAAATAAAGAGCATCATCCATAACTACCACAAAAGACTTCAAGCTGTCATTGATGTCAGAGGGGGCAATACACGGTATTAAGAACTGAGGTGTGTGAACTTTTGAACAGGCTCATTTTGATGTTTTTGGTTGTCATTTTGATTTAAAAAGAGAAAACACAGATGTTTGACAATGAATGGCTTCAACCAACCACTAACCATAAGTGGAGAAAAAGTTTTTGTGTTATCATTCATATTCTCTGAAAAAAGGCCAAAAAACCAAAAAATCTTCGGGGGTATGTAAACTTTTTAGCACAACTGTATGTATTCTAGGGAAAGGGGCGTGACGTGAATTTTAAATATTTTTTATTTTTTTTTACTTTTTTTTTTTTAATTCTTTTATTGCATTTATTAGACTCCCTAGGGGTCTTGAACCCCAAGGAGTCTGATCCCTAATGCAATGTATTACAATTCTAGTGCATTGCAATGTATTGTAAAGTATCAGCATTTGTATGAGAGGCTGCATAAAGGAATCTGCCATATGAATGAATAGACTCCCGGTTCTCATGCCAATGGGACACCAACCCTGGATCTTGCTCTGGGTACTGGTAATCCCTGGCAAAATGGTGCCTCGGTCTGCTTTGACACAGGTGCCGGAAGGGTCATTGTGGGCACTGGTCGCGGGCATTAGCATCGGATCTCTGTTGTATAATACAGCAGAGACCCGGTGGCTATGGTGGCTGCTCAGCTGATCTAGACACTAGACAGAGCCCATAGAATACCTAAGGCTCAGTCGACTCCCACTGAGGCTCCCAGGGATACATTGGTTTGTGTCCATGTCTATCACATCAAGGACTCTCTTCGCTCAGAAGTGTGGATCCCTGTATGTTGTCCAGTATCGCTGGGGCTTTCCTACCAAAATGTTTATTTTCAGAAATGGCACCTTTTACTCTGTTTCCTCCACAGAAATAAGACTCTCTCTCTCGCATCTAATGCCTGATGATGATGCTACACCACCTGGAAAGCCTGCATGTCCTCCCCATGTTATGAAGGATTGGCGTACTGTTGTATCTTTGCAAGGTTCTACTGTATGTAGATTATACTGCAAGTTGGGTTGTTTCGGGACTGGCTGTTTTCCTCAATATTGATGGCGAGCTGGTCGCCAGTATGTAATTACTAATTCAGTTTTAATTTACTGTTGTTATTTTTTTCTTTTTCCTCCACCCCACACAACCATATTCAGTGTATTTTAGCACTAGTATGCTCAATTTTAGTTGTTTGAATTTGTACTTTATTTTGTAATCTGTTTACAGGTTTACTGTTATTGTTTACAGCTCATGCATGTTCTTACTAACCTGGGATGTCTGTGGAGCCTGACTTTCATCTCCACCATGTTGGTATTAGTATTTCCTGTCTAAAATGTTAGCACTCCATCTCCTCTCAATATTGTACTACATACAGTGGGGAAAAAAAGTATTTATTCAGCCACCAATTGTGCAAGTTCTCCCACTTAAAAAGATGAGAGAGGCCTGTAATTGACATCATAGGTAGACCTCAACTATGAGAGACAAAATGAGAAAGCATATCTAGAAAATCACATTGTCTGATTTTTTAAGAATTTATTTGCAAGTTATGGTGGAAAATAAGTATTTGGTCACCTACAAACAAGCAAGATTTCTGGCTCTAACAGACCTGTAACTTCTTCTTTAAGAGGCTCCTCTGTCATTCACTCATTACCTGTAGTAATGTCACCTGTTTGAAATCGTTATCAGTATAAAAGACACCTGTCCACAACCTCAAACAGTCACACTCCAAACTCCACTATGGTGAAGATCAAAGAACTGTGGAAGGACACCAGAAACAAAATTGTAGACCTGCACCAGGCTGGGAAGACTGAATCTGCAATAGGCAAGCAGCTTGGTGTGAAGAAATCAACTGTGGGAGCAATAATTAGAAAATGGAAGACATACAAGACCACTGATAATCTCCCTCGATCAGTGGCTCCACGCAAGATCTCACCCCGTGGGGTCAAAATGATCACAAGAACGGTGAGCAAAAATCCCAGAACCACATGTGGGGACTTAGTGAATGACCTGCAGAAAGCTGGGACTAACGTAACAAAGGCTACCGTCAGTAACACACTACACTGCCAGTGACTCAGATCCTGCAGTGCCAGACGTGTCCCCCTGCTTAAGCCAGTACATATCCGGGCCCGTCTGAAGTTTGCTAGAGAGCATTTTGATGTTCCAGAAGAGTATTGGGAGAATGTCATATGGTCAGATGAAACCAAAGTAGAACTGTTTGGTAGAAACACAACTCGTCGTGTTTGGAGGAGAGTGAATGCTGAGTTGCATCCAAAGAGCACCTTACCTACTGTGAAGCATGGGGGGTGGCAACATCATGCTTTGGGGCTGTTTCTCTGCAAAGGGACCAGGACAACTGATCCGTGTACATGAAAGAATGAATGGGGCCATGTATCGTGAGATTTTCCGTGCAAACCTCCTTCCATCAGCAAGGGCATTGAAGATGAAACGTGGCTGGGTCTTTCAGCATGACAATGATCCCAAGCACACCACCAGGGCAACGAAGGAGTGGCTTCGTAAGAAGCATTTCAAGGTCCTGGAGTGGCCTAGCCAGTCTCCAGATTTCAACCCCATAGAAAACGTTTGGAGAGAGTTGAAAGTCCGTGTTGCCCAGCGACAGCTCCAAAACATCTAGAGGAGATCTGCATGGAGGAATGGGCCAACATACTAGCAACAGTGTGTGCCAACCTTGTGATGACTTACAGAAAATGTTTGACCTCTGTCATTGCCAACAAAGGATATATAACAAAGTATTGAGATGAACTTTTATTATTGACCAAATACTTATTTTCCACTATAATTTGAAATAAATTCTTAAAAAAATCAGACAGACAATGTGATTTTCTGAATTTGTTTTCTCATTTTGTCTCTCATAGTTGAGGTCTACCTATGATGTCAATTACAGGCCTCTCTCATCTTTTTAAGTGGGAGAACTTGCACAATTGGTGGCTGACTAAATACTTTTTTCCCCCTCTGTACATTTTCCTAAATTTTAGGAGATTGAAAAGTTCAGTGTGGAGAGAGGCGAGATCCTTAAAATGTGACATATTAATGCTCTAGGAGACTCATTTTCACTCGGACAAGAGCCCCTCCTTCCCGCATATCTATACGGCCCCCTGAGGGTAAACAAAAGGGGGTTCTCATCACTATTAAAGATTCTGTTGTCTTCACCTACGACTCTGTTTTAACAGATACACAAGGCCACTACTTAGGTCTCAACTGTACCATAAATAATGTTAGATATACCCTAGTTACTGTCTATCTTCCAATAGATCCGGTACTATTGGAACTCCCTTTTGCCTAAAATTATGTTCTTTGCCAAAGGGATTTTAATTATTGGCGGAGACTTTAACTGTCTATTCACTAACGACCTAGACTCTTCTAAGGCCAGATTCACATCTGCGTTCGGGTTTCCGTTGGGGGACCGCTTGAGGACCCCCCGAACGGAAACCTATACACATAAAAAAGCGGTTTACCTGGGAAACCCGCAGACCCCATAGACTATAATGGGGTCCGTGTGGTTTCCGCTCGGTTTCTGCGCGAAACATGCGGAGAGAAAAGTGCTACTTGCAGGACTTTTCTCTCTGCTTGTTTCGTGCGGAAACAGATGTGAACCAGGCTTAACCCGCAAAGAAAGTCCCCTCTTCTGACCTCCTCCTTAGCAGAATCTGGGCTTTATGACATGTGGAGATGCCAACATGGTGGGGAGAGATATTACAGTTTTTTCTCCTCCTCATATTCCACATATTCTAGAATTGATTTATTTTCGATAAGATTGACATTGTCTTATTACATGGACAATTTAACTTGGCCTTACCTTCGCAATGGTGCTTGAATAAGTTTATTTTAGATCAGCCCTCTTATAAGGATAGGCTCCAGGAGGTGCTTAGAGAATTTTTTTTTATATTAATGCCCCCTTATCCACTGATCCATGCACCTTATGGAATGCTCATAAAGAGTTTATGCGTGGTGTTCTCATACAGGCGGCAGGAAACATAGATCCAGGGATATTGATGCTTTACTCTCTACCATCTCATCCCTCACTGCTAAGAATAAATCTAATCCTATCCCAACTGTATCTAATGAGATAAGGAAATATCACATACAATTACAAGGCCTACTGGCCTACCAACAGGACACTACTTTCAAAAGATTCCAATGTCAGGGGTATGTACAAAGCAATAGAGCTAGCACATTTCTTGCTAAGAAAGTTAGATAGCACAATCTAAATCTTGTATTGCCTACCTCCTAGATAACCAAGGCCAGAAAGTAGCTGACCCTGGGTCAATTGCAGCACAGTTACGGAATTATTACAAATCTCTGTATAACCTGGGTGAGGACCCGGAGGTGTATCAGCCTTCTGTAATAGATATAGATGACTTTTTGGCACGTATTCCCCTCCCCTCAACAGCAAACATTAGCTGCTCAATTCTCTTTATCTGAGATCTATAAAGCGGTCTCTATTCTTAAGCCTTTTTAATCCCCAGGTCCTGATGGGCGGAGCGTACTTGAGTGCCTTCTTTTCTCCTGTCTTTGGATGAGGAGAAGGCTTTCAACTGGGTCCATTGAGGCTACTTCGATTGCCTTTTGGAGACATTTGGTATATATGACTCTTTTTGAGACAAATATTTTATTGAATAAATTCAAGGTACAAAACATACATCAAAACATACATCTTCAGTACAAAACTTCAGCATCGTATCCGATAGAAAACTTGCTATAAAGATACATGGTATAATAATCAAGCAGACATTAGTAGCAACATAAGTCAGGTGAGTGCATCATGAGATATAAAGAATGTAAAGAGCAAGGGCCTTATACGAGACCCTCTGATTGCTCGATGTGAAAACGAAAGGCAGCTTCCCACTGGACATCAGTGAACATCATATTAAGTTCTAATTCCCATTTAGTTTGAAAAGGAAAAGGGTTAATTTCTGAACAAGCTGCTAATGCCACGTAGGCTTTAGAAATACAATATGTTTTGTATTTACAAGTGGAAACCCGTGAGGATAGCGCTAGAGTAGACAGGAAATGCCGAAGTTGTAGGTACTTAAAAAAATCTCTATGTGACAGACAGTATTTCCAAACCAAGTAAGCAAAGGGGTGGAGAACAAGATCACAGTATAAATCCCCTAAAATAAAGATACCCTGACGACCCCAGTTAGTAAAGTTGTTGTGCGGTATAAAGGAGTGGACCATTCTGAAAGGATAAGCCATCCATCTAATAAGGAGAATTTGCCACCCAACGCCAGACATATAGACCGGCAGGGTTGACAGGGTTAGAAGGAGGTGCTGGGTGGCCTCCTATTCGAGAGAATCGCAATAGGTCAGACATTTCAGTTTCAATAGCAACCCATAGTTTAGAGGAGTCTTCCCTCCATCAACCAGTATAATGGCTAAGTAAATAGGTATATACGGGTAACCTGCCAGAGGTGTAGGATTTATATAGACTTTTGTTTGAGATTCTGGCTTTTTGTTATTTCGAGACAAAGCTATTAATTATTCTCTGAAGTTGCATAAGATATGATTTGGGGAGATAAATGGGGACATTACCAAAATAATATAAAATCTTAAGAAGCATCAACATCTTAATCACAGATGTGACTTATCCATGATATAGGAAACTTAGAGTAGTTCAGAAGTTCTTCTGAGATGGAACGCAATAGAGTTGAGAAATTTACGTGATATATATTTTTTAAAGGGTAGGTTAAAGTTATCCCTAAATAAAGAATTTCTCCTGTGGTCCATTTATAGGGGTACAGAGAATGTAGGAGCTCCTGAATGGGTGAGGGAACTCCCATACCTAATATGAGGGATTTTGAAGAATTAACTTTGTAATAGATGATGGAGCGAAATTTGTCAGTTAAGTCAGTAAGAGACACTAATGAGGATTTGGGCAATGAGAGACCGAGAACTGCATCATCTTCGAACAAACCAATGCAGTGTTCAGTCGTACCTATAGATATACTGTAGATGTGCAGGGAGAAGCGAACTTCCTATTCAAACAGTTCCATTAACAATACAGAAATCAAGGGGGGGGTACTATTAGTAATGTGGAACCTCTGGTAGAGGGTTCCAGACATATACACTTCAGCTGAGGGGGAAGTGTACAATGCCATGATTACAGGCAGAAAAGTCGAGGGCAGGTCGAACTTACACAGCACTTCCCTAAGGTAGCCCCAATGAACTCGGTTGAAAGCCTTCTCCGCATTCAAGGTGAGGAGCAGAGAAGGTGTTCGCCAGTCTGACAAATAAGAAATAATGCCTATGAATCGACGAGTACCATCCACCGTTTGTCGACCCTTTACAAAACCAACTTGGTCCCTTCCTATCAATTAAGGAAGAATGTCACATAGTCGTGTGGCTAGTAGCTTTGCATACAATTTTAGATCCATATTAAGCAACGAAATGGGTCAAAAATTAGAAGGTATCTCTGGGGTCTACCCGGCTTTGGCAGGGTAGCAATGAGAGCTTGGAGCATCTTGGAAGGAAAAGTACCAGTTAGAAGTACATGATTATAGGCTCGAAGCAATAATGGGGTCAAAACAGATCAGTAGGTTTTATAATAAGTATCAGACAGCCCATCAGGTCCAGGGGACTTATTATTTTCAGTGTGGAAGTAGCATGGAGTAGCTCCTCCAGTGTGAATGGTAGGGAAAGGGTTTGGGCTTGAAAGGGAAATACAGTCGGTAAATCTAGGCCATCTAAGAATGCTCAGATATTGCCTATTTGAGGTTGGGGTATAGAGTGGCCAGTAGACAGGTTATAAAGAGCAGAGCAGTATCCTGCCATAGTATCTGCCATTCCTTTGGGTCTAAAATTCTATTATTGCATGTGTCATATAGAAAAGGGATTCTGGATTTTATAGCTTGTGTTTGAAGTTGTTTGACAAGTAGGGCACTGGGCTTATTACCAAACCAGTTGATGAGATAACTTAGCGATCTCAGATGCTCTAAGAGAATAAAAGCTTTGTTTATTCTGTCTATGTAAGTCACCAAGCTGGGTTCTCAAAGTAAATTCAAGCTGGGTTCTAGTCTCCTTAGCATGATACTACTATTTAATAAAATGGTCCCTCATTGTGGCCTTATGGGCGCACCAAAGAGGTGTATCATTCACCTGTCCATTATCATTAAATAGGAAATAATCTTCCAGTGCCTGAGTGGTAGATTGGCTGTATTGGGGTTGATGAAGGATAAACACATTCAAACGCCAAATAGAGTAAGGGGGCTACTGAAGTGCTTTTGGGCATGTAAGGTTATTGGAGCGTGGTCAGATTACGTTATCATACCTATAGAACTAGACTGGTCTCTGAGAAAAAGGTGTTTATCAATTAAAAAAAGGTCTATTCTAGTATATATTTTATAGGAATGAGAAAAAAAAGTAAAGTCCTGTTCCCCAGGGTGATGTATGCGCCGAATATAAATGAGATTAAATCTATGAAGGACTTTTGCCAACATATTATGACAAATTCCAAAAGTTATTCTCTGATATTATATGGGAGGGAAGGAGATCAAGAGTGTGGTTACACACCATGACCAGACCCTGGTCTAGAGGGGGGATGCTTGCCCTGAATGTTAAAAAATATTATATTTCAATAGTACTTGACCAGATGAAAGCTTGGTGGCGTGGTGGTGCTTGTAGCGCTGGGTCAACATTGAGGAGACCGTAGCCAGCTTTCCTCTTCTGGACATGCTATACTCAGATACTAGGAATAGGCCACCTTTGTCCATGCCACTGATGAGTATTAAGACGTCTCTCTGGGCATGGAAGTTACTTTCCCTCCATCTGCACAACGAGGATATGATCCCAATTATGAATATGCCCCTGTAAAATCTCTCTCGTATCCCATCTCAAATTGCTCACTTTGATCCCACCTACTTGAACCTTTGTTTGAGGGGATGTGGTGGCGGCACATCTCATGCACATGATCAATTAGGATTACCAAAATTATTTATATTTGCCAAATGCCAGAATAATGAGAGAGAGAAAAATTTTAAGGCATTTTTATTACTTTCTGCAAAGTCAAAAGTTTACATTCACTAAGATTACTATGCCTTTAAACAATTTGGGACAGCCCATATGATGATGTCATGTCTTTGGAAGCTTCTGATAGGTTTATTGGCAACATCTGAGTTAATTAGAGACACACCTGTGGATGTATTTTAAGGCACACCTGAAACACACCGCTTCTTTGTATAACATCATGGGAAAGTCAGCCAAGATATCAGGAAGAGAATTGTGGACTTGCACACATCTGGTTCATCCTTGGGTGCAATTTCCAGATACCTGGACGTGCCTCGTTCATCTATAGAAACAATTATACTCAAATACAAGCAAGATGGGAATGTCCAGCCATCATACCACTCAGGAAGGAGACGGGTCCTGAGTCCCAGAGATGAATGTGCTTTTTGGTACGAAATGTGCATAACAACCCAAGAACAAAAGCAAAGATGCTGGCTGAAGCTGGTAAGAGTGTGCTAGAAATAGAGGAGAACAGCACCGAGCCGAACCTCGTGTGATACCGTTTGGTGAGGAGATAAGTAATAAAGTGCTCACTCACCTTTTTTAGTTGTGATAACGTCACAACAACCAATAGTCATGTAGAAAATTTCCACTGGTAGGGATGCAGCTGGATCTTTTTCGCCAGGACGCCAATGTACGGGATACAAAGGGCCAAAACCAATCCAATAAGGAGTGGAAAGCTGATCAGCGCTTACTCAAATGTGGTCAAACAAATCTTCTTTATTAGTGTCAGAGAAAACACAATGCATTTCGAGCCGTTGTAGCCTCTTTATCAAGTGTAAAATTGGACAGGCTGGTAAGAGTGGGTCATTATCCACAGTGAAACGAGTACTGTATCGACATGGGCTGAAAGGCCACTCTGCCAGGAAGAAACAATTACTCCAAAAGAAACATAAAAAAACCAGATTAATGTTTGCTAATGCACACAGGAACAAAGACCTTAATGTTTGGAGACATGTCCTGTGGTCTGACGAAAATAAAATTGAACTGTTTGGCCATAATGACCATCGTTATGTTTGGAGAAAAAAAGGGAGAAGCTTGCAAGCCTGAGAACACCATCCCAACAGTGAAACACGGAGGTGGCAGCATCATGTTGTGGGGTTGTTCTGCTGCAGGAGGGACTGGTGCACTTCACAAAATAGATGGCGTCATGAGGAAAGAACATTATGTGGCAATACTGAAACAATATCTCAAGACATCAACCAGAATGTTAAAGCTTGGGTATAAATGGGTCTTCCAAATGGACAATGACCTGAAGCATACTGTCAAACTGGTTGCAAAGTGCCTTAAGGATAACAAAGTCAATGTTTTGGAGTGGCCATAACAAAGCCCTGATCTCAATCCTATTGAAAATTTATGGGTAAAGCTGAAAAAGCAGGTGCGAGCAAGGTGGCCTACAAACATGGCTCAGTTACACCAGTTCTGTTGGAGGAATGGCTCCAAATTCCTACAAACTATTGTGAGAAGATTGTGGAAGGATATCCAAAACGTTTGACCCAAGTCATACAGTTTAAGGGCAATGATACCAAATACTAATGAAATGTATGTAAACTTTAGACTTTGCAGAAAGTAATAAAAATGCCTTAAAAAATTCTCTCTCTCTCATTAGTCTGGCATTTGGCAAATATAAATAATTTTGGTAATCCTAATTGACCTAAAATGGGAAAGGTTTATTCTGATTTCATGTCAGATAATAAGAATAACATGAAAATGTGTCTTTTTATATAGTGTATGTAAACTTCTGGTTTAAACTGTATATATATTATCATAGATCTGTGATAGCACTTGCAGTCTATATATTACTTCCCAATGGTACCCAAAATATCTTCATTGAATGTCAAAGGCTTAAATAGCCCATATAAACATAGCTTATTATGGAGAAAGACGATGCACTTGGGTAGTTATGAGTTGATGGTTCACGAGACTCACTTTAGGGCGGATAAATCCCCCACAATTATGCATAAGTAATTCCCACACATTTTTAGGGCCTCTGGCCATGCCAAATACAAGGGAGTCATGCTCGCCATTAAAGACGTGGTAGTATTCTCATTCATTTCTAAATTTCAAGACCCACTCAATAGAGATGTTGGAATCATATGTGAAATGTGTATATTCAAAAACGTTGTCTATACCATACAGTACTGGCCAAAAGTATTGGCACCCCTGCAATTCTGTCAGATAATACTCAATTTCTCCCAGAAAATGATTGCAATCACAAATGCTTTGGTAATAATATCTTCATTTATTTTGCTTGCAATGAAAAAACACAAAAGAGAATGAAAAAAAGTCAAATCATTGATCATTTTACACAAAACTCCAAAAATGGACCGGACAAAAGTATTGGCACCCTCAGCCTAATACTTGGTAGCACAACCTTTAGACAAAATAACTGCGAACAACCGCTTCCGGTAACCATCAATGAGTTTCTTACAATGCTCTGCTGGAATTTTAGACCATTCTTCTTTGGCAAATTTCTCCAGGTCCCTGAGATTTGAAGGGTGCCTTCTCCAAACTGCCATTTTGAGATCCCTCCACAGGTGTGCTATGGGATTCAGGTCTGGACTCATTGCTGGCCACTTTAGAAGTCTCCAGTGCTTTCTCTCAAACCATTTTCTAGTGCTTTTTGAAGTGTGTTTTGGGTTATTGTCCTGCTGGAAGACCCATGACTTCTGAGGGAGACCCAGCTTTCTCACACTGGACCCTACATTATGCTGCAAAATTTGTTGGTAGTCTTCAGACTTCATAATGCCATGCACACGGTCAAGCAGTCCACTGCCAGAGGCAGCAAAGCAACCCCAAAGCATCAGGGAACCTCCGCCATGTTTGACTGTAGGGACTGTGTTCTTTTCTTTGAAGGCCTCTTTTTTTTTCCTGTAAACTCTATGTTGATGCCTTTTCCCAAAAAGCTCTACTTTTGTCTCATCTGACCAGAGAACATTCTTCCAAAAAGTTTTTGGCTTTCTCAGGTAAGTTTTGGCAAACTCCAGCCTGGCTTTTTTATGTCTCTGGGTCAGAAGTGGAGTCTTCCTGGGTATCCTACCATAGAGTCCCTTTTCATTCAGATGCCGACGGATAGTACGGGTTGACACTGTTGTACCCTCGGACTGCAGGGCAGCTAGAACTTGTTTGGATGTTAGTCGAGGTTCTTTAGCCACCATCCGCTCAATCTTTCGTTGAATTCTCTCATCAATTTTTCTTTTCCGTCCACATCTAGGGAGGTTAGCCACAGTGCCATGGGCTTTAAACTTCTTGATGACACTGCGCACGGTAAACACAGGAACATTCAGGTCTTTGGAGATGGACTTGCAGCCTTCAGATTGCTCATGCTTCCTCACAATTTTGCTTCTCAAGTCCTCAGACAGTTCTTTGGTCTTCTTTCTTTTCTCCATGCTCAATGTGGTACACACAAGGACACAGGACAGAGGTTGAGTCAACTTTAATCCATTTCAACTGGCTGCAAGTGTGATTTAGTTATTGCCACCACCTGTTATGTGCCACAGGTAAGTAACAGGTGATGTTAATTACACAAATTAGAGAAGCATCACATGATTTTTCAAAGGGTGCCAATACTTTTGTCCACCCCCTTTTTTATGTTTGGTGTGGAATTATATCCAATTTGGCTTTTTGACAATTCTTTTTGTGGTTTTCCATTGAAGACAAATTAAATGAAGATATTATTACCAAAGCATTTGTGATTGCAATCATTTTCTGGAAGAAATTGAGTATTATCTGACAGAATTGCAGGGGTGCCAATACTTTTGGCCAGCACTGTATATAATGTATATTTTCCTATTAAGCGCCATTCTAAATTCTTAACTATGTTATTACCTAAGATCAAAGCCTCTGCTAAGGGTAATCAGAGGTGATTTTTAACTTTGTCATGGACCCTGCCGTAGACTACACTACTCGCTCCAGATGCAATGCTAACTCCTCTGAGGTAATCTTCTCTAAAAATCTCTTTGATGCATGGCAATGCCAACATGGCACTGAGAGAGATTATATGCTCTTTTCTCTGCTGAATCAATCGTACTCAAGAGTTGACTTCTTCCTAGAATCTTGTCTCACTCTCATGCAAACTCAGTCTATGAGAATTTGTGATATTATGTGGTCAGATCATGCTCCGATTACAATTGAATTTAAGGAAAAATTTTCCATTCCCCTCCCCTCACAGTGGAGACTTTTATTATTATTATTATTATTATTTATTTATTTATATAGCACCATTAATTCCATGGTGCTTTACATTTGAGTGTTTACATACGGTACACAAAATATACAAACAAATATAATACTAACAGTGACCAATTGGCACAGTGGGGTAGAGGGCCCTGCCCGCAAGGGCTTACAATCTATGAGGGAAGACGGATAGAGACAGAAGGTGAGGGGAGAGGCTGTACAGATGGTGGTGTGGTGACAGTAGTGTTATTGGAGGTTGTAGGCCTTCTTGAAGCTTGTGACTGTGGGGGACAGTCTTATGTGTCTTGGTAATGAGTTTCAGAGTGTGGGGCATGCACGGGAGAAGTCTTGTTGACGGTTGTGTTAGGAGCGGATAAGAGCAGAGCGGAGTAGGAGGATCGGAGGTTATGTGTGGGCAAGTAGCGGGAGATTAGGTCGGAGATATATGGAGGGGACAGGTTGTGGATGGCTTTGTATGTCAGCGTTAGTAGTTTGAACTCTATTCTCTGGGCAACGGGTAGCCAGTGAATGGATTGGCAGAGGGGAGCGGCCGATGAAGAACGGGGGAGAGGTGTATTAAGCGAGCAGCACAGTTTAAGGTGGACTGGAGGGGGGAGAGGGTGTTAGCTGGGAGGCTATGGAGAAGGGTGTTACAGTAGTCTAGGTGGGAGATTATGAGTGCATGGACTAGCATCTTTGTAGTTTCAGTTTGAGGAAGGAGCGGATTTGATGGATGTTCTTGAGTTGGAGGTGGCAGGAAGTGTTGAGGGTTTGAATATGCGGCTTGAAGGATAGGTCAGAGTCTAAGCTTATTCCAAGGCAGCGGACTCATGGGACTGGGTTGAGTGTGGTTTCATTAACTTTGATAGATGGGTCTTATTGATAGATTATGAACTCCGTTTTCTCCATGTTGAGTTTGAAAAAGTAGGAGGAGAGAAAGGAGACTACGGCTGTTAAACATTCTGGGATTCTGGACAACAGAGAGGTAATGCCTGGTCCAGAGAGATATATATGTGTGTTGTCAGCATAGCAATGGTAATGGAAGCCATGGGATTCTATGAGTTGGCCAAGCCCAAGGGTGTAGATGGAGAACAGGAGGGGTCCTAGGACGGAGCCTTGGGAAAACACCTACAGAAAACGGGCGTAGCGCGGAGGTTGTGTGTGAGTGGGAGACGCTGAATGTGCAATTGGTGAGGTATGAGGAGATCCAAGAAAGGGCCAGTTCTGAGATGCCAAGGGATGAGAGCGTTTCTAACAGGAGGGAATGGTCGACTGTGTCAAAGGCAGAGGAGAGGTCGAGGAGGAGGAGGACTGAGTAGTAACGCTTGGCTTTGACAGTTAGAAGGGCCTTGGTGACCTTAGTGACCTTGTTTAGGGCAGTTTCTGTGGAGTGATGGGGTCTGAAGCCTGACTGTAGTCTGTGAAAGAGCACGTTGGAAGAGAGATAGGAGGATAGTTTGGAGTGGATGTTTTGCTCCAGCAGTTTAGAGGCATATGGGAGCAGTGAGATGGGGAGGTAGTTGGCTGGAGAGGACGGGTCGAGGGAGGATTTCTTAAGTATAGGTGTGACAGTAGCATGTTTGATGGCGGAAGGGAAGGATCCATTAGTTAGGGATAGGTTGGGTAGGACTTAATGATTCCATCTTAAACTCTACCAACCATCACTTCATGATTCTATCTGAACTAAAGGAATTCTTTGTGAACAATGATGGGTCAAATTTGGATCCACATGTTCTGTGACACTTGCATAGACCATTAAAGGAGTTCTCATAAAATTAAGCTCACAACTCAAATGTAAAAGAGACAATGATTTCTGCATGTTAGTATTGCCACTACTGAGAAGAAAAGTAGGGAGCCTCCCACCCCATCAACTTCTTCTGAACTTAGGTCCCTTAGACTACAATTACAAACCCTTCTAGCTGCTCAATATGATAGAACCTTTAAACGACTTCAGCTCCAATCCTATTTACATAACAATAAAGTCAGCTCTTTCTTCGCAAAGAGGGTAAAACAATTTCAAGCTAAATCTTGCATAGCATACTTAGTGGACTCTCATGATCATCAATCCACATTTAATAGCCCAACAATTCAAATTGTACTACGAGCCTCTTTACAACTTAAAGAAGGACCCCTTAACCCCACAGCCCCCCAAACCGGATGTTGACAGTTTCTTACAGACTCTCCCTACCCAAAATATCCTAGCCTAAGCTAATCCCTTTTGACTCCTTTTATTGTTCAGGAAGTTATTGCTGCCACTGCGTCCCTAAAGCCCCTTAAGGTCCCTGGCCCTGTCAGTTTTACTAACAACTACTATAAACAATTTTCCGCAATCTTGGCCCCCCATCTTACGACCTCCTTTAAAAGGGATGAAATGCTGGAGGTGACTATTATAACCCTACCCAAACCAGGAAAGAGACAATTATCCAATTTTTGCCCAATCTCTTTATTAAATGGTGACATTAAAATATATGCAAAATTCTGGCAGTTTGGTTGTACACTGTCTTGCCCACCCTAGTACAACTGGACCAGTTAGGATTAGTGGCTGGGCACCAAGCTACGGATGGGACACGAGGTTCATGAACCTAATTACAATGGACTCATTCACTACTAGAGAGAAAAATGTCTCAATATGATTGCTTCTGTGGTAAACCGGTTTGAAAGTGGATTTACCTTTCAAACTTGTAGAGATAGGGCTTAGGTTGTAACTAATACTGGTGGTAGGGATGTTATGAATTAATGTTTTAGTTAAACTAACCACTAAGGGAACTCTCGAATTGGCAGTCGGTGACAGAGAGTTATTGCTTGTTTTCGATGTTATAAGGAAATGCCTATTGAGGGTCAATTTCCTTATATAATGATTGAGAACAATAAACAGTTGTAGATCATTATGATTTTGAACGGGGCAAAAAGACAGCCCTTTGCTCAAAAAGATAGTTTCGGACTCGCTCAAAATATAGTCAGACAAATTGAAAATAAAGGTACTTATACCTTGTTCCTCTTTGGTATTGGGCTCAGGGGTCCTGACATTGTGGCATGACTTGGTTTCCCCTCTACAACCTCTAAGTCTCTTGGAAGTGCGGTGGACCTGTCTATTGGAGGATTTCTGTTCTTCCTTTTGAGGCTCAATGGACTGTAATAGTCGGAAATTATGTTGTAAAGGGGGCCCTCTCTTGTGTGTTCTGACGTAATGGGAATCCAGATATCTTTGGGCAACCTTAGATGTTACATCACTTTACAGTAATATCCCCCATACAAATGGCTTGTCAGCCATTTCAACAGTGTTGTCTGGGGGTCATACCATGCCAATCAAACAAAGGGATTTCTTACTCTCTAGTACTGATTTCATTCTCACACATAATGTGTTTCAATTTGAGGAAAGAATATTTTTATAAACCAGGGGGATGGCTATGGGGACAAAATTTGCCCCCAGCTACGCTAATTTGTTTATGGGCCAATGTGAGAACACTTTCATTTATGGGGAACACGCAGGGGCGCACCGCTAATGAGGCGAAGTGAGGCGGCTGCGCCAGGCGGCACTATCCGTCACTGTCTGGGGGGCGGCATTTTTACTATTTAATGTAGAGCAGCCCAGGATTACGAGACGTCGCATCTCAGTGCAGGTGGCGATACAATGACGTCATCACGTCGCCTACGCTGAGACACAGACATTGCGGACAAGAAGAGGAGGCGGCGGCGGCGGCTGCATCAAGGCATCGCAGGTGAGTATAACTTTTTTTTTATATATAAATCGGCCTATTTATTTACCTACCCCGCGTCTGCTCGTGGCCACCCCCCGCTTCCCCTTCTGCTATGGGACGCAGAAAGGGAGGCGGAGGCCGCTGTGTGGCAGCCGCGGGCATTGGTAAGTGAGGCCGCGAACATTGGTAAGTGAGGCCGCGGGCCTCAAATACTACTATTATTATACTCCGGGGTCTTTTCAGACCCTGGAGTATAATAATCGGAGGCCTAGGGTTGGTGAGGGAACATAAAAACCAATGTTACTCACCTCCTGCGATCCGATGTAACTCCGAGCAGGCTTGAGGCCTCTGGTGACGTCATCAGAAGTCCAGAAGGCCTTAATAAGACTTTAGAAGACATAACATTATTATTAACATTTTGACATTTGAATTTGCAAGGTATTTTTTGTCTTCATATTTATGTATGCCAAATTTACATTATTGTGGTTCTGTATTTTAGTGTTATTACATTATATTTTTTAGTGGTGGCTTTATATATTGTGGGGAACCGCTCAGGTAAATGCTTGGTAGCAGTGCAGGAAACAGGGACACAGAGACTGGATCACACTCAAGTTTAGTATTTATTCACTTGCAAGTACATAAACAGGTTTGCCTTTACAAAGGCACAAACAAAAACAAAACCTTCTCGGCTGAGAACTAACTACTGCAACAAAATGTTCCCTCTCTATACAAGAGCCTGGCTGCCATACTCCCATTCTGGTTATTCAAACAGGGGTGGCACAGAGTTACCTTGTTTGCAGGTTCAGATAATATGTCACTTTCCTCAGTGTAGTGCCACACCTCCTAGCTCTGACACACAACTTATATCAGGCCTTAATTAGTCAGGTGACCTCCCTGCTGTGGGCTTCTACCACACACCCCTTAACTTAACTGGCTGGAAAATACCTGTTCTACCAAACCACACCCTTCACTTTCTCACAATATATATTTGTATGGTACATATTTTATATAATGCATATGCCCTTTTTTTTTACTAATTGTTCTTAAGGTTTTCCCAAGTCTTTTGTATTGGTTCTTATGTGCTCCCTTTTTTTTAATTTTCAGTACTTTTTAATGGGACTGTTGATATTTTATTGTTTTAGTACTCATTTTAGTCCCCCCTGTTTGAGAATGTTTGCTTAAGACTGGGCATGCGTTAATTATCGTTTCACGCATGCGCGCTATGTTATTTGAAGCCCAAGACTTTCCTATGAGGAATTTATTATTTGACATGCGCGAAAAATAATTTCCGCGGATGTGCAATATAAACCACGAGACGCTAGTTTAGTTATAGAGGTAGAACGCAATTTATGTCGCTTTGCACAAGCGCGCTATAACGTATGAAGCCCGAGACTCCCTTACAAGGAATCCGCTATTTGACATGCGTGAAAGACAATTATTGTGCGTGCGCAATATAAATTACTAGACATTATTTAAGTTATAGCGGTAGAATGCGATTCAAGCAAGCCTGGAACTCTCAACATAACTTAAGGTAATTTATTTGCTTTATTTACTATACAATGTTTTTTACATTAGTAATAGTGTATAACACCTAGTCCATATGGGACCTACAAGATTTTCTTTTATAGTACTCCACTTATGTTTAATGTCCCGAGGCATTCGTTTGCACTTTAGTGGTGATCTTCTTTTAAGCCATTTTCTTTATTACATGCTCTGCTTCACTTAGCTGGCAGGCACTTTTGTATTGGCTGTGCAGGGCTTCTTTATGTCTATGCATTAGTTAAAAGACCCTCTTTTTCACTTAGATATATATTTTTTTTATTTGTATGTTTCTGCAGTGTTGTTGCACACTTGATAAAGGAGTATTCCCTGAAACGCGTTGTGTATCTCTTCATTTAATTTTCGGAATAAAAGTGATTGACAACTCAATACTGTGGATTTGCGCAGTTTCCTGGTTGGTCCCTTTTGTTGGGTGCATCTCCACACCTATCCCGAGGTGTGTATTGGTTCTTGCAGCAATCCAATACTTGTCTACTTTCTCTACCACATTTGTGTTTGTTGTGACATACACAACCATATCAGGTGAAGGACTATCATTACATTTAACACCCTCTCTTTCCAAACGATATTACACAATGCTCGGTGTCTTTGTTTTCTTATTTTTTATCCACCATGACAAATGTCCTATGTACCACAAAACAGTACCAATAAAAAGCACAAATTGTCCTGCAAAAAATAAGCCCTCAACCAACTCTGTCAACCGAAAAAAATTGCTACGCATCTCAGAAGACAGCGATGCATGAATAATTGATTTCTTTCCCCAAATGGATTTTTGTTCTGCAAAACTAGTAACGCATAAAAAAATAAATGCGGTATCACCGTAATTATACTGGCCCAAAGAATACAGGTAACATTTTACTTATGCTGTACGCTGTGTGGAAAAAAAATAAAAGGTAAAAAGCATTACCAGAATTGATGGGGTTTTTTTAATAAAAAAGTTAATAAAATTTAATCTTTAAGTTATAGGCACCCAAAAATGAGGTCATTACAAAATCTCATACCACAAAAAAAAGCCCTCATATGGCTACATCATCAGAAAAATAAAAAAAATATTGCTTGTACAATGTGAAGACAAAAAACCCCAAAAATCGCCAAATCATTAGGACAAAACTGGCTGCGACAGGAAGGCAATGTATAAGCTGTGCGATCGTATATCAGGGTACACCCCAGATTTAAAGTATATGAGGGAAAAGAAACTAGAAGTGACCCCCAGAGTGACCCCCCCCCCCAATAATAGGAGCTACTGTGGATATAGTAGGGAATTTGGTGTTTCCAATATAATCCGCACAGTTTAAATATGCACTCTTCACCATCTGCTGTGTATTCACGTCTGGGATTCTAAAGCTCACTACACCTCTTGATAAATTTTTTGAGGGGTGCAGTTTTCAAATTGGGCTCATTCCAGAGGGGATTCCACTTTACTGGTACTTTAGAGGCGCTGCAAACATGACATGGCGTCCAGATACCAAACAATTAGAATTTTGCACTCCAAAACCCATAAAGCGCTCCTTCCCTTCTGAGCCCTGCTGTGTGCCCAAACTGCAGTTTATGCCCACATGTATGACACTGGTGTAACCAGGATAATGTACTTAATGTCATATGTGGATATAAACTGCTGTTTGGGCACAGCTGGGCACAGAAGGGAAGAAGCACTATTTTGGTTTTCGGAGAACAGATTTAGATGGTTTGGTTTTTGGACGCCATGACACTTTTGCAGAGCTGAAACACCAGTAAAGTGGAATCCCCTGACATGTGACCCATTTTGGAAACTACACCCCTGAAGGAATTTATCCAGGGGTACAGTGAGCATGCTTAACCCCCATTTTCCAGAAATGAAAGTACAGCTGATGGTGAAATTTCAGTGCATAATATGTTGTTCCTGGCTTGTATCAGAGATGAATGCTCCAAAAGCTGTTGCTGCTTAATAGTTTTTGTAGTGTGTGCCTCAGCTGACACAAGGTGGGAACAACATATCGGCACTGAAATCTATGGAAAAATTGCAATTATCAGCTGTGCATTCATTTCTGGAATTTAAATTAATACAACATTCAAGGGTTAAACTGATAAATCCCTTGAGGGGTGTAGTTTCCAAAGTGGGGTTATGTGTCTGTGGCTTCTACTTTACTGCCAATTCAGGGGCTCTGCAAAAGTGGCATAGTGTCCAAAAACCAAACTTTGCTCCAAAAACCAAAATAGCGCTCCTTACCTTCTGTGCCTGGCTGTGCCCAAACAGCAATTTATACCCACATATGGCATTGTTAAGTACATTATCCTGGGTACAAAATTGTCATACATGTGGGCATAAACTGCCGTTTGGGCACTCATCAGGGTGCAGATGTCAAGGAGCGCTATGTGTTTTGGACCGCTGATTTAGATAGTTGGTTTTGGACGCCGTGTCACATTTGTAGAGACTCTAAAAGTACCCACCCCTACACAATGGGGTAACTTCTTGGAGAATTCCAATTTACTGGCACCTTTAGGGCTCTGCAAATGTAACATGACGTCTAGAAAATCCCTCTAAATCTGTACTCCAAAGGCTATAAAGCACACTGCTCCTTCCCTTCTGAGCCCTGCTGTGTGCCCAGGCAGCAGTTTACTCACATATATACAACTTCTTTCTACCTGGGATAGCCCACTTAATAGTTTTAGGAGTGTATGTCTCTGATGACATAAACTGGGCACAACGTATTGGGCACCTAAATGGCATATTTCTTTAAAATTTTAAATTTTCACTTTGTACATTAATATTCGTGAAGAACTCTTGGTCTCAAAATGATAATACTGCTTGATAAATTCCTTGAGGAGTGTAGTTTATAAAATGGGGTCACTTTTGGGGGGTTTCCATTGTAATGGTACATTAGGGGCTCTGCAAATGCAACATGGCACCTGAAAACTATTTTCAGCAAAATCTGTCCTCCAAAAGCCAAATAGCGCTCTTTCCATTCCAAGCCCCACCATGTACCCATACAGCAGATTATGTCAACATATGGGGTATTTTCGTGTTCAGGAGCAATTTTTTAACAAATCGTAGGGTGATTTTTCTCTTTTAACCCTTTGTGAAAATGAAAATTTGGGGGATAAAGTGACATTTTAGTAATGTTTTATTTACACAGCCCAATGTTAATAAAATCTGTGAAAAGGCTGTTGGGTCAAAATGCTCACTATACCCCTTGATAAATTCTGAGAGGGGTGTAGTTTCCAAAATGGTCACTTTTTGGGGGTTTCCTTTGTATTGGTACTCTATGAGCTCTGCAAATGAGACATGGCACTGAAAACTATTCCAGCAAAATCTGCTTTTCAAACGACCAGTGTCGCTCCTTCCCTGTACACTGCTGTATGCCCAAACTTCAGTTTACGCTCACATGTGGGGTATTTCTGTGTTTGGGAGAAATTGCATAACAAATTGTGAGATGCATTTTCTCCTATATGAGGGGTGCAATTTTGAAAATAGAGTGATTCATGGGGGTTTCTAATATATAGGCCTTTGTAATCCCTTCAGAACTGAAGTGGTCCCTAAAATATTAGTTTGAGAAATTTTCTTGTAAATCTGGAAAATCGCTGTTACACTTGTAAGCCTTCTAACGTCCAAAATAAATTAAATGACAATTAAAAAATGATGCCAATATAAAGCAGAGATATGGTAGATAATATGTATTAATATATTTGGGTGGTATGACTATCTGTTTGAAAAGCAGTGCATTTCACATTTTGAAAATTTAAATTTTTTTCCAATTTTCCATCAAATTTCCTATTTTTTTTCTATAAATAAATACAAAAATATTGATTAGTGTTTACCACTAACATGAAGTAAAATGTCTTATGAAAAAACTATTTCAAAATCACTTGTGTAAGTTAAAGCATCTCAAAGTTATTGAAAAGTCACTTTTGAAAAATGAGGCCTGGTCCTTAACACACTTTTAATAATAATAGTCCTTTAATAGTCCCACAATGGGGAAATTTTGGGGCTCGGTCCTGAAGTGATACTGTATATATATATATATATATATATATATACTGTATATATTCAGAACTGTCACCATTTCCTTATCAGCTTCGTATCTCACTAGATTGCAAAGTGTAATCACCAATGTTATATGGAATGGGCGTAAGCCTAGAATCTGTTTCTCCACATTGACTAGATTGTGCAAAGATGGGGGTATGGGAGTCCAAGACATCAAGATATACTATTATTCCACTGTCCTAACTCACCTCACTCACTGGTGACAAGACACCTCACTTCTACTGGGTCTCCATTGAAAGAGAGGCGGCTGGCATCCCATTGATAGCCCTACTGTCCCCTCTTTCACAACCTCTTCATAACTTATGATATCCCCTACAATCAATATTGGCCTCCTGATCTTTGGAGGCCTCCTGATCTCCTGGTCTTTCCTCCTAAGAACCAACAAGTGTGAAAATACTAAGTCCCTCCTAACCCTACCCCTGCAGTACCTGTTGACATTCCAACCGTCATCACAGTTGCACAATTGGACTACCAGGGGAATCACACACATCAAGTACATATTTCTGGAGGGGACACTGCGAACCTTTCAGGACCTTTCTAGAATTTATGTCCCACACAAAGATTTCTATAAGTATCTACAGGTAAGAGATATACTGTGACCCCCCCCCCCCTCCTCTCTGACCGCTTTTTCCCCTCTAAAGGGATTTCATGCTTTTATCTTGCCTTACTTAGTGTGCCCTCTGACATTAAGCCAGGGCATGTCTTTAGGTGTAAATTGGACTTAAAAACCCAACTCTCATTAACAGATTGGCATTCGGGCCTCCATTGGGTATCTAAGATCTCTAACAGTTCTACACACTGGGAAGTGACTCAAAAGCTAATGCTTCTATGGTATAGAACTCCTTAAAAACTGTCCACATTTATTCCTGCGAATTCCCCTCTGTAAGTCTGTATTTAATTCTTGGAAGGCGTGTTCCAATTTATCTCTAATATGATTCAAGGAAGGTCAGCACCTCCTTGACGACAAAGGAGTTATATGCCTTACTTCAATTTGACAGCACAATGAAGGCTGTGACTCACAATAGAATAGACCCATTAACCCCCCCCCCCCCCCACCACTGGGATTCACCCACAGTGTCCCTTGTTTCTAAACCCAGGCATGCACACAGTGACCTATCTCGTACCAACTTTATGCTACATATTACTCTGTAGTGTAGTAGGGATTTGTTTGTTTTTGTTTTTTATGTTTTACTCCATTGTAAATATAGATGTATTTATGTATATGTATAATTGTACATGCTGTTTTTACTGTAACAGTATACTTATTTTCTTCATTGCTTGTCTTATGCTTATACTGCTTTATAAATGTTGAATAAAAAACTGAAATTGAAAAAAAAAAGAGAAATTAGAGGAGGAGTCCTGGAAGTGATGACTCTCACAGAGTCCTCATTTAAACATCATTGAGTCTGTCTGGGATTAAATGAAGAGACAGACAGATTTGAACAAGCCTACACAGATCAGAGAAGGCCCTAGACACTTGGGGATAGGGACTACATGACTGGGGGGAGGATTAAGGAACGAAGGGGTTAAGCAGTAGGAGAGTTTGAGCGGGAAAAAGAGGGGTGGGATTCTAGGTGTTAAAAAGTGATGGTGGAGTGAGCTAGAGGTCAGTCTGGCAGTTGCAGAGTCAGGAAGTGGACCGTCTGTGGGACAACACTTACCATGGCTGATCTGGAAGCGTTGCGCTCTCTCCTTCGGGCAGCAGCGGTGGTCCATGGCGAGCAGGTCATGGAGGATCTTCTGACCGCGGTCCAGGAGTCCCCTGGCCAGGGCATGTCCGCCCTGGTCCCCTCTCCCTGCGCTCGGCGGTCCCGGCCGCTGGAGCGTTACTCTCCTGACCGAGGGCGGGCGATGCGGCTGCATTCTAGGAGCCCCAGGAGGGACCCTCCGGCCATGGGTGCCCAGGCCAGCTGCCCTGGAGCATGCCCGGCGGCCGGGAGAAATCCTCGCGAAGGCCGCAGTCATCCAGAGGGAGGCCCGGTTACCACGCCTCCTCCCTCCTCGTCATCCTCCAGGACCCGCGTGGCAGTCTCCTGAGCTCTGGCCGTGATGACGTCGGGCGGGGACCACCCCCTGGGCGCACTCCCTGGCCTTGGGGGGAATAGGGATATTTTGCTAAGTTTGTAAGCTCTTGTGTTATACCGCCGGTGCCCCTATCACACTGAATTGTTCCTGTGACTAGGGTGATAAAAAGGTAACAAGCAGCTGGTTAGTTGCAGCCTGCAGATATGTAAAAGCTTGGAGGATATTGGAGCCGCACATTAGAAGGCACCGCGCTGTACAACACCAGGGTCTCAGCTTACTGGCTGAGTGCATGTAAAAACTTAGAAGTGTTTTTTTGGTAATGGGGTGTTACTACACTAATTAAAATCTTGTTTTTACTAAATTGATTTGGAGCCCACCCCAATACATGGCTTAGAGGAGCTTGGGTAGGCGCTGAAGCAGGTGTTTCCCCGGGGTCTGGGGGGGGAGCTGCGGTTCCGGTTGTTCCTGTTGCTGGCCCGCTGGGGGAGGTTGCGTCGGTGCCTATGGAACCCGTCCAGCACTGCTCGGCTCTTTTCAGTTATATGGACTCTATTGGTGAGATGCACCAGGTGTACGGCAGGGTGGCGTGGCTCTGGTACGACGGGCAGTTCCGGCAGCGTAAAGCGGTGCGTCCGGGCCTGCGGTGGGATCACAAGGACATCTCCTTGTGGATGCGTCTGATGTCAGCGGGGGAGCCATGGGTTCAGGCTCTGCGGCCAGATCCTCGGCTTCTCAGAAAAAGGGGTACTGTTGGTTGTTTAACGAAGGGCAGTGTATATTCGGTGTTTCCTGTAGCTTCAAACATGAGTGCTCCGGTTGCAGGGGTAGCCACGGGCTTCACAAGTGCTTTAAGCGCAGAAAAGGGAAGGGTGGAGATGTTGTCAAGAAGAGGGAAGACGCCGATGAAGGTCGCAGTAATGCTTCCTTTTCTAAGTAGATGCCCCGATCGGGTGATGGCTCGGTTGTTAGTGGAGGGTTTTGGGGAGGGTTTCTGCATTCCTTTTGATGCGGCGGCCCCCGATTTTCGTCCTGGGACTCTTAAGTCAGCTAGGGATCACTCTGAGGTTGTGGGGGCTAAGATGATGAAGGAGGTGGGTTTGGGGCGAATGGTGGGGCCCTTCTCGGCCCCTCCTGTGCCTCATTTATGGGTTTCACCTTTGGGTGTGGTCCCCAAGCGTGAACCTTCTCAGTTCTGCCTTATTCATCACCTTTCCTTCCTAGCTGGGGGGTTGGTTAATGATGGGATTGATCCTTCCCTGTCCTCTGTCTCCTATGCTTCGTTTGATAAGGCGGTGGCGTTGGTGCGTTGTGTGGGTCCTGGGGCGCTTATGGCCAAGACAGATATAGAGGCGGCATTTCGGCTTTTACCTGTTCACCGTGAGAGCTTCCATTTGTTGAGTTGCATGTGGGAGGACCAGTTTTATGTAGACGGCTGTTTGCCTATGGGCTGTTCCATCTGGTGTGCTTATTTTGAAGCTTTCAGCTCTTTCTGGAGTAGTTGGTCAGGGACATGTCTGGTTTAGCTTCAATTGTTCACTATTTAGATGATTTCCTCTGTGTCGGACCTAGGGGTTTGGCGTACTGCTTGGTGTTACTGCGTACGGTCGAGCGTGTGGTGGGTTTGTTCAGGGTTCCCTTGGCCCCCGACAAGACCGAGGGTCCGGCATCGGTGATGAAGTTCTTGGGCATTGAACTTGATTCGGTGCTTATGGAATCCAGGTTGCCAGGAGATAAACTGGAGGACCTGCGGTGGACTGTTTGCAGTTTCCAGGAAGTCTGGAAGATTCGGCTGCGGGAGGTTCAATCGTTGCTGGGTAAATTGAACTTTGCCTGTCGCATCATGCCGATGGGTCGAGTGTTTTGTCGTCGGTTGTCCGTGCTGACGGCACCTCATCACTTCGTGCGGCTTACTTCTGAGGTGAGGGCGGACTTGGTGGTTAGGGATGGCTTTCTGGGGCGGTTTAACGGGCGTTCTTTATGGCTGTCTTCTGTTATCTATAGTGCGAAGTTGAATTTGCATACTGATGTGGCTGGGTCAATCGGCTTTGGGGCGTATTTTCAAGGGCGTTGGTACGCAGGGGCTTGGCCCGCTGCTTGGGTCGAGGCGGGGTTGTTGGCAAACTTGGCTTTGTTGGAGTTGTTCCCAATTTTAGTAGCTGTGGAGTTGTCTGGCAGTGACTTTCAGGACTGAAAGGTGTGCTTCCATTGTGATAACAGTGCTGTTGTGTTCACCATCAATTCACAATCTACTAAGTCTCCTTTGGTGGTGTCGCTGCTTCGGCACCTGGTGCTGCGCTGTTTAGAACTGAATGTGCATGTTTCGGCGCATCATGTGCCTAGGGTACTTAATTCTGTGGCTGATTCCTTGTCTCGGTGTCAGTTTGGCAGGTTCCGGGAGTTGGCTCCGGAGGCAGAAGAGGTGGGCGAGAACTGTCCGGCCCACTTGTGGTCCCTGGTGTCGGTTCTGCGGCGGAGCTGCTCCGGTGTTCTGTGAGCGCCGTGATTTGGAAGCGTTATCAGCAGGTTTGGTGTGACTGGGAGCGGAACTTCCTGTCGTGCGGGGTGTGCGCTCGGATAAGGACCGGGTGTTGTTGGTTCTGTCTTGGATTGGTGTGGCATTTGCGGAGGGGCGCTTGGCCACAGTGGTGTCTCAGCGCCTGGCGGGTTTGGCGTTTCTTTTCGTTTGCAGGGTTTGCAGGATGTCACGAAAGATTTTGTGGTGCGCCAGGCTATGAGGGGTTTTTGGCAGGGGGCTTTATTGGAGTGTCTGCCGAGTTTGTGTTTTTCAGTTTATGAAGTGCTTTTGTTTCAGGAGGCTTTTTTGCTGGCCTTTTTTGAGGCTTTTCGCGTTGGGGAGTTGGTTAGTGGGTCGGTGACGGCTTTAGGAGGTTTGCAGTGGGCTGATGTAGATTTGTTTGGGGATTGACAGACCAGGTGGGTCTCGGTCGGTTGGTGGTGCTTCATGTGGTTGGGGGGATCCCTGTTGTCCGGTGTCAGGGGTGTCTAATTTTCTTCGGGTTCGGGGTTCGCTTCTTGGGTCCTTCCTTTGTCACGAGGCGGGGGCTTTGTCTAGGTTTCAGTTTGTAGCTGTCTTTAGGAAAGCCTTGGTCGCGGTGGGGGAGGTCCCTGGTGATTATGGTTCTCACTCTTTCCGAATCGGAGCGGCCACTGAAGCCTCTCGCTGGGGTTTGGGGGCTTATGTAGTGCGCCACATTGGGAGGTGGGAATCTGACCGGTTCCGCCTTTATGTGCAACCGTCCCTATTGCGGTGAGTTGGTGGTGTTCCCGGGTGGGGAGAGGTGTTGGGGACAGCGGGGTGGGGTTTTTTCCCCTCTTTTTCTTTCTGCTGCTGCTTGGTGTTTAGTCTCCTTTGTTCTTGTTTCTTAGGACCCTGTTTGATCTGGATATTGGGTCATTCTTACGTTTTTTGGGGCACTCTCCGGGCGGACGTCTGGCCTGATGGGCAGCAGATGGGTCTTCGTCGGGAGGATGCGGTGGTGCGGTGGATCGGGGTGCGTGATATGACTTGGAGTTGGTTTTGCTCGAGTTTCATTTTTATAGTCGGGTTGATCGCCCCCCACATGTCATTGTTCTACATGTTGAGGGCAATGATTTGGGGGGGTGCTGATCGAGTTCCCTGGCTTAGCTGTGGTTTGGTCCGACATCGTGGCGCGCTTGGTCTGGCGCAATGCGAGGTCGGTGGCCCGTTTGGAGAAGACCTGTATTAAAGTGAATCGGGCAGTGGCGCGTTTTGTGGTGCAGAATGGTGGGATAGTGGTCCGGCACCGGGACTTGGAAGTGCCCTCCCTGGATTATACACGCCATGATGAGGTGCATTTGAATGCAATAGGGATGGATATGTGGATGCTGGGTTTGAGGGATGTCATGGAGCGAGCTCTTTCTGTGTGGTGGGACTTGCGGGCATAAGGGGTCATGCCCTTGGGTCTGTGGCTGGGGGTTGGTGGGGTTAGAGGTCTATCGGACCTGTAGGACCTTATCTGGGGGAAGGTGTGAGGGTAGGACAGGAAGAGTTCCGGGCTTTGGTAAGTCAGCTGGAGTGAGGATATATTCCTCCTCCTCGAGTCAAGAGAAGGCCCTAGACACTTGGGGATAGGGACTACATGACTGGGGGGAGGATTAAGGAACGAAGGGGTTAAGCAGTAGGAGAGTTTGAGCGGGAAAAATGGGGGTGGGATCCTAGGTGTTAAAAGGTGATGCTGGGGTGAGCTAGAGGTCAGTCTGGCAGTTGCAGAGTCAGCAAGTGGCCTGCCCACCCGCCCTGTTTTTTGTGCAGGTTTGTGGGTATGGTTAGCTGGGGGTTGGTGGGGTTAGAGGCCTATCGGGCACTTTTGTAGGACCTCATTGGTGGTATGGGGATTCTGGTGGGGAATGTGAAAGCCTGGGAAGTCCCCTAGTTGGGTTTGGATCCCTTTGGGGGGTCAGGCTTGTGGTCATACAAATAGTTAAAGGTCTGCCTGAAATGGGGGTTTGGGCAGATTAGTGGTGGTGCCTATCCCCGTGGTGGGGTGGGTTGTGATATAAGCACTTTAAAATGGTGTTAACTTTGATACAGTTGTTACGGTTAAGTATTGGTTTGTATTTATACATCACCCGTTTTATGGTGGTGTTATTTATATGTTATGTATATGTTTAAAGGTATTTATATATATGTTTTAATAAATCAGCCTGAACAGGCCAATTTTAAATCCAAAAGGTGGCCCGAGTCTTTATTGGGGAAGGTGTGAGGGTAGGACAGGAAGAGTTCCGGGCTTTGGTAAGTCAGCCAGAGTGAGGATATATTCCTCCACCCCGAGTCATGTGGCTAGTTGTTCAAGATGTTTGGAATAACCTCCCTGCAAAGTTCCTTCAAAAACTGAGTGCAAGTATTCCTAGAATAATTGATGCTACTTTGAAGGAAAAGGGTGTTCACACAAAATACAACCAACAGCAATGACAATAACAACAACTATTTATAATGCACGTTTCCCACAATGGATTCAGTTCGCAGTAATAGTAGTTAACTAAACAATATACTACATATACTACAAAAAAAGCTGCCTACTGACAATTTATATCTATGAAAGACACAGCTAAGATCTGGTGTGAAACATCTTAGAAACCATTAAAACTTACACCAAGGAAATTGTTTTACTTGCAGGTTAAATGCTGATAAGGTGTACTAGGTCACTTGAGTGTAACAAGGTTCACAGCTATCTGAAGTAACCATTTTTTCTTATGAGCTGTATTCTTGAACACTGCTACTTTGTGCTCTGATAAAATCTAAATCTTATGAGGTAAAGAGTCAATCTGAAACCTCAAAGGCATTTCCCATAAATCTGATAAATTACAGCCCAGGTGCAGTAACAATTTGTCAAGATTGTAAATACGAAGAGTTTAACCAAGCTGTCACAATGAAGAAAGTGAGAGTCTATCTGAGTGACTCTACCTGCAAAGCACACCTGGAATATATTACATTTTGCAAGCTTGGGCCAAATTTACAATCTTTTAACAGTTACAAGCAATTATGATTGTGTAACTACTCAAGTCATTAGCAAGTCCATACAAGACAGCATTTTTTTTCAACAATATAAATAAAGATAGTTGTCTATCATTTCATATTAATTTATTTGGGAAGCCCGAAAACAATCAGTATAAATTATTTTCATAAGGTTTGTCTGAACATAAATTATAACCATTGCAAAGCATTCAGTATTTGTGCAGTGGAATGCTAGGACTGCTTTTAGACTACATTTTTACTTTTAGACTTCCATTCCAGTCTGTATTGCTGACTTCCTATCTTCTATGGTAACCTTTGAGAGAGGTGGTGTGATGTCAGCGGAACACCTGTAGCTGTATATTTGACTCATAACCCAATGTCATGCAAATGTATTTATATGTATTTATTTGTGCCTGCACTGTTTACCACCCTTGCTTGGGACGTGACATTCAATTTCAATTGCAATACAGTATGGAACACTATGTGCCATTCTTCCAATAAGATGATTTGTCCTTGCAGAACACCTCTTGCTGTCATTTCAATTCATTGCTCCCCAAACACCAGCACAACCAACATTGAATAGTGCTGGACATGTCATGATCTTTTGGAGTCATAAACAAAGGTCTTCAGTTCAAGGATTCTGTCCCTCTTAGGGTATGTTCACACAAAGTTTTTGAGGCTGAGTTTGAGGCCAAATCTGTTTACAAAATGCCTAAATCTGCTTCCCATTCACTTTATTGAGAGGCAGTTTCAGATTTTTTCTGCAGAAAAAAAAGAAGCATTTACAGATCTTACTGACACCTGCTACTTCCTAGATTTCCAAAACCAGGTGTGCATTCAAGTTGGGGCCAATTTTGCAGTGAATTGTAGTTGGATTGACATCGGAGTGTAATCTGAGTGCATTCCGTTATGTAATTACCTCTATGGAGACTTCTGATCCGTTCTGTTCCGATGAAACAGGATAGGACCTGCTCTATTTTCGTTGGAACAGACCATCGGAGAACCCCTCAGATGGAACACTCGGATGTTTGCATGAAGCCATAGTTCTACAATTTCAATGCTGAGGAGTGTAAATATATTTCATGCAAGCCATAACATACATAAACACACAGGACTAATAACTTCCACACAAATCTGGCTATCAATCTCTAACCCCTCCCACCAATCTTCCACATACACCAACTTCTCCCCTCTCAATGTTATCAAATTCCACGCGGCAGGACTGCAGATAGGCAGACAGATAGACAGCCAAATAGACACATAGATTGACAGGAACAGACAGATAAATACACAGCCCTTGCTACATGCTGGTGGAGTTTCTTTCGTTTGCTGGTGGTTTCATATACTCAAATGGGGAATCAAGTGACTGCTATGCAGTGTAGCTTTCGAGCTTGGTGCTGTCTTCTCCACCTGGATTGTATAGATAGATAGATAGATAGATAGATAGATAGATAGATAATCAAAAAAAAGGCAGCACTCCAACATAGTGAAAAAGAACAGATGTGAATTTATTCCAAGAACTGTGTTTCGGTCCTAGGAGTGTTGGTCCAACACTATGTTTCGGTCCAACACTCCTAGGACCAAAATGTAATTCTTGGTATAGAGGCTCGTCATATGCTTCATGGATGATGCGGATGGATGGAACAATCTGGTACGCGGCTGCGCTGCAATTAGTACGTGCTGTGTGAGTGTTATATCACAAAGTTTACTGTCTAATATATTGACCCCTGATGAATTATTAAAATAGAAACACATAGAGTCGGTTAGTAGTGGGGTAAATAGAGTAGGAACCAGTGTAGTGGACATTAGTCTAGGTCTCAGGAACGGGCAGAAGTCTGACTGCTGATGTACCTTCATTAGGCTGTGCACTGAATATTCTGGGATATCGCTCCCCTGTGGATATCAATTTTATAGCTTGGACGCTATTTTAATGTTTGCAGCAGTACACCCTGAAACATACCGCAGGTTGAGAACCACTGCCCTATAGAATACTATTGTTGATGGAGATTAAAAGTTGTACAATTTATTATCCATTTACAGTAGATGGATAATTTGATAGGTCTTGAGTTTGTGCACAAGTAAGGTGAACTGACAGGGTCAGCACACTGGTTCATTGGTTAGTACTGTTAGTAAATCATCACCATGGAGTTTGTTTGTTCTTTCTAAGTTTCCACCTATACTTCAAAGGCATACTAATAGGGAATTTAGATTGTGAGCTCTATTAGAGATGAGTGATGAATGAAAGCAGTGCAGAATAGATTGGTGCTATATATGCAATAGAAATACATTTTCAAAGTAAGATGATATTTATTGTATTGAGTCTATATTGTATCAAAAAGTAAGAAATGAAAAGGAGTCATCCAATTCATGTAAAAAATAGACTTTATTACAAAATTAAAGTCCATGGAACAATACCAAAATACTTATCTAGTATATTTTATCTATATTGTATTATCTGAGGTGCTTGGTCATATTCTACACATCTAATATGTAGTCATGTTAGGTTATGCATTAGCCTAACATATAATTTTTTTTTCTGCAGCAGACATTATTTTTATGCTTTGCATGGGACTTACAAAGGTATCTAGGCACTGCACTCAGCTATCTTATTCACTCTCATAAAGAATAATGAGTTGAGCAACAGAACAAATGCATGATCACCACTCCATTTACATTGGACATGGAAACCAGCTCTCATGATTTTTGAGGGTTCCAGTAATATTTCCACCAGCTTTTCGATACTTATCACTTACTGTTGACAGATTGCAAGCTATGATTCTAGGAAAATTTCATGTAGTAATAGTATTGTGATGTTGTCCAGTCATGGTATGGAGGTATTGTGTAGTTTTGAAATGGTAATGGTATGGTGCTATCATGCAGTTACGGTATGATAATGTTATTCAGTTATATTATAGTAGTGTTATCCAGGTATAATGTGGTGGTAATTTTTAGTCACTGCCTAGGGGATAGGGTTAATATATGTATACAGATTCCATATTCAGGTATAGTATAGTGTGCCCTGTCTTCAACAGAGAGAATTCTTGGGGAGCACAGTCCACACCACAGAACACCAAGACCTGGCTGAGCACTAAGCTGCAATGCTTTGTGTATATGTCAGTGAGAAGATTTACATTTATCATTTTTGCCTCCTATAATATGTTTTTTTTTCATTACAATTGAGAATAAACTTCAGTTTTGTTGTTGTTTTTATAATTTTCATCATTTGTTAATACCGACTAATTATCATTAAGAGTGCTCAGAAATAAGTGATTCATGGTGATAATTCACAAGTGTAAAATTTTGCTGTGTTTTCTTGAGCCAAAGTCAGGAGTAGCTTGAAAAGGAATGGGAATATAAAGGACGCACTTAAATGTTCCCCTTCTGTTAAATCCACTCTTAACTTTGGCTAAAAAAAACCAAAAAAACGCTGCAAAATCTGCAACAAAAAACACTGCGTTTCTGCAACTTGGGACCTTAGCCTAAATGGGCCTTTATTGAAGCATATTCAGTATTAGTGCCTAGGACAGCAACCCTGCAAGATTTGATATATGGGTCTTGTCAAACACATATCTTCATGATAGGCAACATAAAAATGTCTAGAACAAATAAAAAACTTGGTTACAACAGCAAATTTCGTCCCAACATGTTTTCCACTTTTTTTTCAATGCTCAGGTTCAACAGGGGACATATGGAAACTTAACAGGCTTGGGTATTGGGGTGTAAAGGAACCTGCCTACTTGATTAATTGGACTTAATGATATGCAATAGTCATAGTCATGCCCTGCTGTGGTTATTTTAAACCTTTCTCCCTTCTCCCATCAATAGTCCTACTAAAGCTACACTAGCCTTGTAGAACTAGATCACCAAATAGGCACAACATTTGGGCAGATAAGCCATCAATCACCACTTTCATTGGTGTCAGTGATCCAGAATCCTTCTTTAGTACTGGTGTCCAGCAGTATGATGTAATATTTGCCAGGCTCATCCTATCCTATGCATGAGCAATAAACATGTATTCAGTGCATATTTTTGAATAACTTTGTTTATAAAACTTTAATTAAAAAAATTATAATTTTTGTATTTCAGTTTATTTAAAAATTGAGCTTTGTTTGGCTTCTACAGCTGCGTGTAGAAGAACTTTGTTTTGGTCATTAATTAGCCTCATATAGGCCTTAGCCTCATATAGACAAAGGAATGCAACAAAAACGTTTTTGATGTATATTAATCTTTGTTTTTTATTTTCCTATTAAATCTATGGAGAAAATATTTGTGATTCTGCAGCTAAAATTAGCATGCTGTAATTTAAAAAAAACAGCTTTTCTGCACCTTTTTTCCTCTATATGCAATCTCATTCATTTTGCTATTACTATGTGAAACAGTGTTTTTGTTTACACTGTGTTTCCACAGCAGTCAAAAATGCTGTGTCTTTGCAACATGGGCCCTTAGTTTAGTTCGTTAAGAACAGTACAAAGAAGAGCTAAAGAATTAGCTATTGGGCAGATTAGATAAAAATTGTAGTGCTTTAGTGTTCATACATACAGCTGTAGAGGACAGACAAAGAAAAGTTTTTAATTAAATCCAATTGCTAAAATGATTTTTTTTTTTAAACCAGAATACATACAATGCAATAATAACGATAATAATGATAATAATAATCATTCTGCAAATGTGTACATGGCCTTTAAGCTATCTGCAATTTGCAAATATTTATGAAAAACGGATGACATTTAAATGACATCTGTCTGTCATGCTATCATTAAATATTTAGTTGCTTCTTGGGTGGTATAAATATCATTCTTTTTTTTAGGTGAAGACTAATCATTTTTCTAATAACTGAATTCTATTATACTTTACCTATGCTTTGAATGTTTTGCAGTATTGAACAAAGATTTATTTTTAGTACTCAAAAGAAATAGATGACATCTGAAGATATATAGTCTTATAAAAAATATGTATGCCCTGAAATGTTGTTAGTTGTACTAACAGTACATACTTGACATGATAATAGGGTAGAGTAAAAAAAAGAGAACAATAGTATAGGGGTGATATTATGTGATGGAGGTTAAAGGAGATAGGAATTCAATTAAAAAGATAAATATAGTATAGATTAACATCACAATTCACTTTCCTGTTTATCAGGGCTCCATTGGATATAACTAGTACAATTTTGTTTTCCATGCATTTGCTCCAGTAATGTACTGTAAGTTTGTAAGACCTACTTGTGAAATGCAACTTTAAAAAAAATAAACATATATACAGTTGTGCTAAAAAGTTTACATACCCCGGCAGATTTTTTGTTTTCTTTACCTTTTTTCAGAGAATATGAATAACACAAACACTTTTTCTCCACTCATGGTTAGTGGTTGGTTGAAGCCATTTATTGTCAAACTTCTGTGTTTTCTCTTTTTAAATCATAATGACAACCAAAAATATCAAAATGACCCTGTTAAAAAGTTCACATACCCTGGTGATTTTGGCCTGATAACATGCCCAGAAGTTGACACAAAGGGGTTTGAATGGCTACTAAAGGTAACATCCTCACCTGTGACCTATTTGCTTGCAATCAGTGTGTTTGCATAAAAGCTTAGTGAGTTTCTGGGATCCAGACAGACTGTTACATCTTTCCTCCAGCCACTGACGTTTCTGGATTGTGAGTCATGGGGAAAGCAAAAGAATTGTCCACAGATCTACGGAAAAAGGTAGTGGAACTGTATAAAACAGGAATGGGATACAAAAAAATATCCAAGAATTGATAATGCCAGTCAGCAGTGTTCAAACTGTGATTAACAAATGGAAACTCAAGGGCTCTGTAAAAACTAAACCACGGTCAGATAGACCAACCAAAATTTTGACCACAACTACCCGAAAAATTGTTCGGAATGCAAAGAAAAACCCACACATAACATCAGCTGAAATACAGGATTCTCTGAAAACTATCGGTGTGACTGTTTCAAGATGCACAATAAGGAGGCACTTGAAGAAAAATGGGCTGCATGGTCGAGTTACCAGAAGAAAGCCATTATTGCGCAAATGCCAAAGAGAATCTCACCTTCAATACACCAAACAGCACAGAGACAAGCCTCAAAACTTCTGGAACAAGGTAATTTGGAGTGATGAGACAAAAATTAAACTTTTTTGGCCACAACCATAAACGTTACGTTTGGAGAGGTGTCAACATGGCCTATGATGAAAGGAACACCATTCCTACTGCAAAGCATGGAGGTGGATAACTGATGATGTGGGGATGTGTGAGCTTCTAAGACATAAGAAACGTGATCAAAGTTGAAGAAAAGATGAATGCAGCACATTATCAGCAAATACTAGAGGCAAATTTGCACTCATCAGCCAGGAAGCTGTGCATGGGACGTACTTGGACGTTCCAACATGACAACAATCCAAATCACAAGGCCAGGTAGACCTGCCATTGGCTACAGCAGAAGAAAGTGAAAGTTCTGGAGTGGCCATCTCAGTCTTCTGACCTCAATATCATTGAGCCACTCTGGGGAGATCTTAAGTGCGCAGTACATGCAAGACAGCCCAGGAATTTACGGGAACTGGAGACTTTTTGCCAAGAAGAATGGGTAGTTTTACCATCTGAGAAAATAAAGAGCCTCATCCACAACTACTACAAAAGACTTCAAGCTGTCATTGATGTTAGAGGGGGCAATATGAACTTTTGAACAGGGTCATTTTGATGTTTTTGGTTGTAATTATGATTTAAAAAGAGAAAACACAGAAGTTTGACAATAAGTGGCTTCAACCAGGGGCGTAATTATCGGGGTAGCAGCGGTAGCGGCTGCCACAGAACCCGGGTGTGATGATTCCACTGAAATATGGCTATAACTCAAAGCTGTATTTTGATCTCTGGGTAGCGTATCTCTTTACTCATAAGGTGCGCAGCTATAATCCTAGTTGTATGTTATCAGTAGAAGCAACATTGTAACAATGGGGCTTTGTATCCATCCCAGCAGGGCTCCATTGAATTCATACATAGACCTGTGTGATCAAAGAAACATGCATTGTTCAGTCTGGGCTGTTGATCAGATATGGCTGATAACATTGTATCCTTTCACTTGGTCTCAGCTCAATACAAAGAATCTGGACTTGAGTGCGTTAGTCAATCAGACTTGCTGTCGCCGGTGACCTCATTCTGGGAGGTGGCATAAAGGGTATATAAGATGAGGTAAGAGGTCCGTGGGAGGAGATTGTGCTGGGACTACAAGAGAACACTATGAGGAGTTTTTACAGACAGACTACAGGATATTACAGACAGACCACTGTGAAGAGCATGCAGGCTGGATTGTTGTATTAATGCCACATGCTAAGAAGCCTCCACTGGTTATTCACACATGACAGAGCATGTGTGAGTGTTGGATTATAGAGCCACATCAAGGAGATGCGTGGTAAAGTAATTATTTCACTTTTATGCCTTTTTATTTTATTGCACTGTCACTTGTAACTAGTAACTGTTAATGCTTTGCATATATCTACATATCTGTTCTGAACTGCATGTTTTAGATGTTAATACTGACCCATCTAGGGGTTAATAAATATATAAAATTTAGAAAGCTTGTCTTGTATTTATCTTGTGAACCCGGCACTCACTGGAGGTGAGTGTGGTTTTATATGAAAGAAGACTCAGGTGTGGGCCACAGCGGTGTTGGCGCACTGAGGATCTTTCACACCGGGACATTACGGGGCCCCGCAGGTAAAGGGCCCTATATGCTTACCGTTCCCCGCTCCTGCTCACGCCCGCCTGCACTTTCGATTCTGCGGAGGCGGCTGTGCGCAGTAGCGGGAATGGGTATGTGAGGCCGCGAGCCGAACCCCACAATCACTGCTATCATTATACTCGGGGGTCTGAAAAGACCCCCCGAGTATAATAATTGGAGGCCCAGATAAGGTGAGGGAACATAAAAAACAATGTACTTACCTCTCCTACGCTTCTCCAGGCTTCGGGCCTGTTTGGTGACGTCCCAGACGTCAGCCGATTTCATTTTGCGTCGCGACACCGGCCCGCATCACGTGACGCCGGCCTGATCCAACATTGAAGATGGCCGAAGTAGCAGGAAGTGGACCGGAGCGAGGAACAGGTAAGTAGCAGTTTTTTTTTTTGTTTCTATCCTCCCCAGGTCTCCGATCATTATACTCTGGGGTCTGAAAAGATATAATAATTGTTCATGGGGCGGTCCAGAATGGGACATAATACTGTGTGCAGGGGCGACTATGAGGCAGAATACTGTGTGCAGGGGCCACTATGGGGAATAATACTGTGTGCAGGGGCCACTATGGGGCAGAATACTGTGTGCAGGGGCCACTATGGGGAATAATACTGTGTGCAGGGGCCACTATGGGGAATAATACTGTGTGCAGGGGCCACTATGGGGCAGAATACTGTGTGCAGGGGCCACTATGGGGCAGAATACTGTGTGCAGGGGCCACTATGGGGCAGAATACTGTGTGCAGGGGCCACTATGGGGAATAATACTGTGTGCAGGGGCCACTATGGGGCAGAATACTGTGTGCAGGGGCCACTATGGGGAATAATACTGTGTGCAGGGGCCACTATGGGGAATAATACTGTGTGCAGGGGCCACTATGGGGCAGAATACTGTGTGCAGGGGCCACTATGGGGCAGAATACTGTGTGCAGGGGCCACTATGGGGCAGAATACTGTGTGCAGGGGCCACTATGGGGCAGAATAATGTGTGCAGGGGCCACTATGGGGAATAATACTGTGTCCAGGGGCCACTATGGGGAATAATACTGTGTTCAGGTGCCACTATGGCACATAATAGTGTACGCAGGAATGCGTTTTTTTTGGGGGGGGGGGGGTTGGAGGGGGGCGGCTGGGGCAGCGGTTCGGGGGGCGGCCCATGTCAAATGTTTGCCTTGGGGCCCAGCCATTCCTAGTTATGCCACTGGCTTCAACCAACCACTAACCATGAGTGGAGAAAAAGTTTTTGTGTTATCATTCATATTCTCTGAAAAAAGGCCAAAAAAACAAAAAATCTGCCAGGGTATGTAAACTTTTTAGCACAACTGTATATATATATATATATATATATATATATATATATATATATAATACAAATGGATAATATTGTATCTCTACTCCAAATAAAGACTAGATAAAATACTGTTATATAAGCCAGTGTATATATAACAGCTTTAATTTATGCACTGTCTAAAATTACAGTATACCATGGTTTGATATATGTTATTGTATATATATCCCTTTAACAATATTAATTTTTATGCAGGTATTGTATACTCTTCTGTGTTTCTGTTATGTAGTTGTTAGATATTTCATATTCTCTAAAAAATATTCATTATAGAACTTAAAGGGAGTTTATCATTCTCAAAAACAGTTTTAAGCTAATGGCACGTTGGAAAGGCCTTTAAAAAGGCCATTCTTCTCCTACCTTTCCTTGTTTTCTTCTCCCAGCCGATTCCAAGATAATTCATTTCTTCATGTATGAAAATGAGCACCACGGAGCACCCGAGGCGTACTTTCTCTTCTGCGGGCACCCATTGCATCATTGATTCTCACCACCCCTTCGGCCGTTGTGGTGACTCCCCTCTTGATCTTCTTTGTATCTTCTTTCTTCTAAGGCCTCGTACGCAGCGTTGTGCACATGCGTAATCGACTCTGCCATGCTCTTGTGATAGACCACCTGAAAATGGCGGCCGATTGCGCATGTGCAGTCACAAGAATTCGCTGAGAGCGAGAAGTAAGAAGAAAGAAGACCAAGAGGGCAGTCACCGCAACGGCCGAAGTAGCAGTAAGAAGTGATGACGTGATGGGTGCTCGCAGAAGAGAAGGTACGCCCCGGGTGCTCCGTGGTGCTCATTTACATACACGAAGAAACAAATTATCTTGGAATCGGCTGGGAGAAGAAAACAAGGAAAGGTAGGAGAAGAATGGCCTTTTTAAAGGACATTCCAACGTGCCATTAGCTTAAAACTGTTTTTGAGAATGATAGACTCCCTTTAAGTTGCACGTGCATATATTTGTAAAAACTCAGACGCCTTATTTGTCTGTTATTTTGCATTGTTTAAATGTTTTTTGTTTTTGTTTACATTGGTCTGTCAAAACGTACATCAATTTTTGTGAACAGCAACTCAGATGAAAACACTTCAATGACACTTGAGATGTATCCCAAGCTTGTACAATTCATGACCTGTACAACCAGTGTCTTCAAATGTTTTACACCTAAACTGTTATACAAATACAATAAAACCTGAGGCAAATTTGTAAAGCAATAGACATACATAAATCTGCCAAGTTCAATGCAGATTTGACCAGTAGCCTAATTTGTTCTGCAATAAATCTACAATTGAGTTAAGACCTGTAAAAATACCAGGTGGAAAGTTAAAGATAACATCTCTTCACTACACCTATACTATGGCTTTTTTATCTTGAAAACTATGTTTTCACTGAAGATTTATAGAAGATTTTAAATATTTTGTTATTGTTGTGAACTCTCTATATCATAGGGAGAAGGTTGTGTAAGATACTAGACTCTTACTCAAATTTCTTGAAAAACTTATTCTTGAATAATCTTAGTTTGTCTGCAATATAACGCTTTATGCATATGAATGTGTGCATGTGTAGATTCATGTAAAAATGGCATGAATGACACATGGATGATATCTGTGTCCAATCTGTGCTATCCTCAAACCCATATATTTCAATAATGGACCTGTCCTGAGTTTTGCCCATGGGCTCAGGGCCCCCTACATGGACCCATGATAATACATGGTCATGTATGAGATCATAAGATAATATTGGGTCAGTGTGCTAGCCAATAAAAACACCACTAACACACTGACAAAACACATGGTTATGTGCATGGAGTCTAATAGGTAAGATGTGAACAACTTATTTTCCTGATTCAGTGATAGATCAGGGGGCCATTTAAAAAAACAATGTCACCAATTTATAATACCTTCTACAAGGAATGAGAAAGTCACAATTTTTCTGCCTGTTTTTTGGCACAAAAATTGTGAATTGACACATCAGATTTACTATATCTCACACCAGATAATTACGTTATAAATCTATGCCAGTGCCTTTTATTTGTGGGCCATAGGAGCTCCTGTGAGGACAGATCCTCTTAATAATTCTGGAACACCTAGCACCAATACACAAAAGTGGTTTAGACCAGTGTATACAGAGCAGGAATCTTAAATTAATCGGTCCCATTGTTCTTCCCAATATAGTTATTATTCTTTAACACATTTAGGCTAAGGCCCCACATGGTAGAAAAGCTGGGTTTTTTTTGTTTTTTTTTGTTTTTTGCAGACTTTGCTGCAGTTTTATACTTCTCTCTTGTGCCCAATCCACTCCTGGTTTTGATTCCACACCATAATCTACAACAAAAAAAAATGCTCCTTTTCTGCAGCATGGGCCTTAGCCTTAGGGTATGTTTACATGCAGTCAATAAAGAGGAATTTCAGGTTACATCCACCTCAGATTCCTCTTCATTTTTCACTTGATGCCTTGCATTGATATTCTGCTGTGGTTTCCACCGCTGATTAAGCCCAGCTGAATCTTCAGCAAGATTGAGCAGGACGCTTATTTTTTCAGCATCTTCACCATATCTGCCTCCCTTTGAAAACAGTGGGAGGCAGAATCAGGGTGGAATGTGTGTGCATGAGGCCTTAGGCAACTGGATTTTAACATACCATTTATATTCTGGGAGATAAGTGTCACCGCCTCATTCCCCTTTTCCTACTCAAAACGCAGGCATACTTGGCCAAGCAACACAAAAGTAATACAATATAGAGAGGAGATTTCTAATGCCAGTGCCACAATGGCTACAATAAATATAGTGCCCCCTCAGAAGCGGAATGGGCAACCTAACTGTAGTGTTTTTTCTGTTTTACCAGAGCCCACTCTGATTGTGAGCATTAACCCTTAAAATATGCTCCAATGGCCAGTAAAAGTCCTACTTCTACATTGCCCTGCCCACTTACTTTCTTTTTGTGGAATGACTTCCACCAGCAAGAAGTCGGGAGCTGTCCCATCTCCATGATAGCTGGGAGCCTTGTGAAAGCTCCCAGTCCAGTCATTAGTATATATCAATTGAGGTATATAGCATTTTCCACATAGACTGCAAAACAGTAGTATTGTAGCCTATGGTACAAGTGATCTAATGCTTGCAAGTTCAAGCACCCTAGGAAGGGCTAAAAATTACTGACAAAAGTTTTTTAAAAATACAAATTCATATTGCCCCTTTTTCCCAGATTTGAAATAAAAATTAACAAACAAACAAATTTGATATTCCCACATTTGAGAAGGTCTGAACTATAAACATACAAAAATAATTTTCCAATACAGTGAATGCCATAGCGTGAAAAAATATTAAAATGACCAAACTGCCTTTTTTAAACTGTTTTCCTCCCAAATAAAATTTTGAATAAAAAGTGACCAAAACATCAGACAATCAGAGGATTAGGAAAAAAATGTTGTGCTGTCATTCTGCAGCAGGTAGTGCATAGTATTATATAATTCTAATCAGGACCTGTAGAACCTCTTTGAAAAGAGGTTCTGATATGCCCTATAAGAGTATTACAGGGGATCTATAATATTGTTAGTGCATGACAATAGACCTGTGATTGTTCAATGATTTGCAGTCTGAAAAATGGGTACAAAATGAAACTGTATTACAGTAATGTGAAGCCAGCCTTACCAGTACCTGTTTGGTCTGAATTTATAATTACATTCAATCCATTTCAAGATACAAGTTTCTTGGAAAACTAAACTAAGCAATTGAAGATGACCTGGAGCTAAGGCAGAGTTAGATGTATTTGCAAATTATGTTGCCCAAGATACTGTGAGTGAGAGAACCCTGGCTTATAAAGTGTTACTCAACACCTCTGCCCCATTATAAATTCTGGTTATAGGAAGGTATAATTAATAAGACCACACCATTAATAGAATAATGACATAAGATAAATATTTTAAAATAATATAATGTGGAAATATCAGTGTTTCTTTGGTAAATGCTTGGTTTTAGATGTATTGTAAACAACATAAGTACAGTTTTACCAAGCATTCATCTATAAAATAAAAAGAACTCTTACTTCTATTTTTCCAAAAAATACAAAATATCTTGTTAAAAATATTCAACTACTAGAGACTACTGAAGAGATGGGCTCATGTGTGTGTTGTAGTTTTTTTTTATTTTTCCTACAGATAACTACATTTATTCTACAGTTGTAAAATGATACTGTTGTTTAGGCATTCTTATGATGTAAAAATGTAATTAATAAAATCTTGAAAATGATATTAAAATATTATGCAATGATATTGAAATGACTGGTAGTTGCAATTGTTCAAGATGGGAACCAGATCCCACATTTCATTGTACTTGTCTTGTCTTGAGTGTACCAGTATTTAGCTATCTGTAATATGGTTAGTAACATATATTCTGAGTATACATAAATGAAAATGTTTGTGTACAGAAGTGAGCAAAAGAAGATAACCTGGACAGTTTCTTTGGTAGACTAAATTGTTACAAGTGTGTTTACTTCTTGAAAAATAATGCAAGGCAAATTAATGGATGGCAGTGATTTGTTATTTATAAAAAGTCAATATTTCTCAATACTCAACACTAAAAGGAACATTTGTATAAATCATCTTTTTGCTTAGTTCATTGTTTGCTTAGTTCAAAACAATGTCCAACATTGTCTTAATAGGTATGGATATGGGAGCTCGGTCTGCATATGTCGCTCTACTGCCGTGTTAATGTCTGTTGCTCTCAATTTATGAAGGATGAGGACAACAGACATCCATAACGACTGAAAGTCTTATAATTTGTATATATTACTATTCTGAATTAATTTACAGTTGTGTTTTAGATTGAAATTGTTACCTTTAAGTGTATATGTGGCTAGCCTTAATTTTAGTGAGACTATAGAAAGTAAAAGAAGGAATATGATATTAATTATATTACTATTCTATAAAATGTTTAATAATGACTGTTTTTTTAACTCAGTAGATGGTAACTTTTTGTATTCAAACCCCCCACTTTGAATTTTGCCCTGAGCTTTATTTTGACCAGTTGTGTCATCCTTGGTTCACAAACAACCGTTTTCATGAAAAAATGTTCTTCTGTGCTGTTGCTGCATGTACAATGTCATGCTATACAGATGTAGGACCTTTAGCTGCATTTTGGCAGCCAGCTAATCATTGAATCCTCAGGCAATAAGGTGTATCTTACTCTTAAATACTGAATATCCATTAAAGAGCACCTGGCATATGAGTGCAAAGAATCAGTAAAAGGTTAAAGACCTCCATAAGCTAATATAATGTACTTTACTGATTCTAAATTCTTTAGTACATAATTATCCAACATATCAATTTCATAAGAAATAACAGAAGAGAGCAAATCAACAGTTTACAGTGATGGTAGAAATTTTGTGATTCCTTCCAAATTATTTGATTATTGGAAATTATTTTTCAGATTAATATTACTAAAACAAACAAACTGTACCAAGTTTGGTCTGTTGTTCGAAACAAAGTAAGCAATTCACAAAAAAAAAAAATAGTTTTTCAAACAAATTAGAAAAGAAAATCTTATTATAGAACACTAGATCCCATGTGTACCAATTGATGTAGCACATATAGCTAGATATAAATTAGATAGTTCACAGTGTATGGCAGATATTTTTTAGGATATATGTCACTTTTCTGTCATGCTGTAAATCAGGGTTTTTTGTTCTATAAATGGAAAAGACATTGTTCATTGTTGATAAAAATAATATTCTCTGATTTACCTCTTTAGTACTATATTTGTTCTATATTGAGTATGTACATGCAATATTTCTTAAAGCCAGAGTCATACCTCATCTGTACGTGACATGTTTATAGACTTTAATGGCCTAAACAATAACTGTAATGGAAAGTAAAATTGAATATGTTTTCAGTATACCTGCAAATATAAAGTGGGGTAGCATGTAGGCATCAGTGGTCTGCACCAAGGACAAGATCTGCAAGGAGTTTGTATGTTCACCTGTTTTTTGCATGGCTTTCCTCCCACATGCCAAAAGACATATTGATAAGGGCACTTAGATTGTGATCTGCAGAATATCTTGGGGCTATGTAATGCTCATAGCATTCCATGGGCTTTAAACATTATTAATCAATTTAAAATGTGTTTCATGTAAGAGTAACTGTAAGAAATTCACCATTTCACTATATATAGGTGTTATACAAATGGCACATAGCCTGCAAAGCAGTACACAGTATGTCTTACACCCCCCTAGTATGGAGCCACATGGGCTCTGTGCGCTGCCATAAAGGCTCATTAAGGCCTTATGCATCGAGAGGTCCTTCCCTAGAAGCATCCAAATGTATAGCAGAGGTCCCATCAACCTCTATGGCAGCTTTAATATGACTCCATACAAAACTGGGAGCATAACCGTTCAGAACTGCCTGTATTCATGCTGCCATTATGTACGTATAGCTACATGAATATACATGCTAGTTTATCTATCTTTTTAACTATAATGTATCAATCTCATTCCTCTGTTCTGAGATTAGTGCTGTGATTATTATCGCCCTTACACTTAACCTATTTTCAAAAACTCTGTACTGTATAAACACAAGAACAGCCTTATCTTTATAAGAAGATTAAACATAAAGCCCAGAGAGAAAAGGGTTTTAAAATGTTCAGAGAGGTACTAAGTGTTAAAATAGCACCTTAAGTATAGTAAAGAAAAAAAAAAATCAGTAATAGAAAAAGCTAAATTATTTTCTCATTGCAGTTTGCAGAATTGTGCATTTCATTGTATCTATTTGATCTAAACAGAATAGGTATTTGATGCACATTACTGTATTGATTCCCGTTTTACTGATATAACAGATTCATTACCAGCAATAGTGAGTAAAAACAAATGCAAATTGCAATAACTGCAGCCTGATAACATTTCCTCTTGTTGCCACTTTCTATCCTACGTTTATCTTGTATTAAGAAGCATTGTTGGAAAGTGCTGATTGAGTGAATAATCTACACAGACAGGAAAGCTGCACATTAATGTGCTGGGGTCTTTAGCTCCACGTCTAATGCCACACTGATCATTCTTCATTCTCTTCTGCTGAAGTTATTTTTGAAGCTACAAGACTATCACGTTGACACTAAGACTTCTTCAAAGTAATCGTATAAGAAAATGAATTGGCAGCAGTAATTTTTCTTACATATGGGAGAGATTTTTTTGGCTTGCTGTGACTGCCTGTGGGTGAACATAGCTTGCTGTTCTACATGAACAAAAAAGGGAAAGTTTACTTTTCTATTGAGTATAATTTTCTTGACATTTTGGCAGCTCCTCAAAAGTATCTTGAAAGATTTTACATATGAAACAGTCAATCTTCTTTTGAAAGTTTTTTTTTTAATTACATTTAAGGTATACAATTTTCATATCTATTCCATTAACTTTAAAAGAAAAATTACAAAATGTAGTCACATACAATTGACAAAAGGGTAAACATTTTACAAACCTAACTAAAATTGTGTTTATTGAGCTATAGGTGCATCTCAATAAATTAGAATATCTTTGAAACTTTTATTTCTTTCAGTAATTAAATTAAAAAAGTGACCTCCTATATTTTCTAGATTCTTTACACACAGAGTGTTCTATTTTAAGTGTTTTATTTCTGTAATTGACAGTTACAGGAATCGTTTGATTGCAGTGATTGCCTCAAAAGGTTGTGCAACAAAATATTAAGTTAAGGGTACCATCATTTCTGTCCAAGCCTGTTTCATGAGTTTTCTTTTTTAAAAAATTCTGTTGAAGCCTGGTTGAAAAGCAATGTCTGACTTTCATTTGTTCATTTTCATAGAATTTTTATATGTTATTACTTTTGTCAGATTCAAGTTATTTCTAATAATAATAATAATAATAATAATAATAATAATAGTCCTTTAATAGTCCCACAGTGGGGAAATTCAGTGTGTTACAGCAGCAAAGATAAGATAAGATTGTGACTATTGTGGGTTTTTCTTTCATTAAACGAGGGGTACCAACAATTTTGTCCACATGTGTATATTCAATTGACCTTGTATAATAGCAAGATCTCGTATCCTAAAATTGCTCATTTAAAAAAACACCACTGCAATTGACACTCACCAAGACTGAAGCACTGCCAAGGTAATATTTAAAGGGGTATTCCCACGAACATAACTATTTTTAAATTGGTAAATAATTAAAAGTTGGACATTTTTGCAAATATAAGTAATTAAACATTTTTCAGAGTTTTAAAGATTTTTCTCTAAATATCTTGTGGTTACAAGTTGTTGTCTTGATCGGTTGCCAGTGTATACGACCATGAATGCAGGAACTTTCTAAAGTCAGAAAATCAGCTATGATTTCCTTATTGTGGCCGGGATATCCTCTGATGCATGTAGTGTCTCTGCCTGATAACCCAGCTACAATAAGAAAATTATGGCTGGGTTCCTGACAAGTCCCAGACCATAGAAAGTTTCTGCATTTGTGGTCGTATCCATTGGCATTGGCAAGAAGAAGGAGGACTTTCTTCGTGGGACTGCAGCCATACTGGGTAAGTAGCATAAACTACTGTGGAGCATATAATACTGTGTGGGGGCCCACTGTAAAGCATATAATACTGTGGCGGGACCAAAGGGGAGTATATAATACTGTGTGGGGGGGCCAAAGGGGAGCATATACTACTGTGTGGGGACCACTGTGGAGCATATACTACTGTGTGGGGGCCCACAGTGAAGCATAAAATACTGTGGGGGGGCCTAAAGTGGAGCATATGGGGGCCACTTTGGAGCATATAATACTGTGTGGGGGTCACTCTGGAGCATATAATACTGTCTGGGTGCCACTTTGGAGTGAATTGTACTGTGTGGGGGCCCTTCACTATTTATATCACACAGTATCTGTTTTATAGCAGACATGTGATATTATTACAGGCTATAATAACATTGAACGGTCACTATAAAACATATCCTGGTTAATTTAAGGTTAAATTGCCATGTTGGCACTTTGCGATAATTTAGTGGGTTTTGGGTTGCAGTTTGGGCATTCGGTCTCTTAAAGGTTTGCCATCACTGATCTAAGGTGTCTCTTCAGATCTTTTCTGCAGTAACTCCCTCTAACACCCCCTTACTAGGTGGAAAAAATTTTGTAATAGACAGAAACCTTTTGTTTAGGAGGTACATAAATACAGAATGTGACTTTATAATACCATCCTAAAGTTGGGGCTTGAATACCTCAAGCCCAGTAAGAACCTTTAAGCAAGATGACTTAGGATAAGTTCCATCCCATCCTATTTTACCCCTGTAGACTATAAAAACTTGAGGATGATCAACAAATAAAATCTCTAGACTGCTTCTGGTCAGGAAATGTCTTCCCTTTTCCATCACCTCTTTTCATTTAAAACAGATTCCAAGTGATATGTCATGAGGCAACAACCTAAGATGCTTTCTCTTAAGATCTCATTAATTTCTTCTTTAGCTCCTGCAGAATTTACTAGGTGGCTGCTGCAATGTAGTCTCTCATGTGAATTTATTTGGTGGCATAGTGGCCCCTCCACACAGTATTATCTCCCATAGTGGCCCCTGCACACAGTATGTCCCACAGTGGCCCCTCCACACACAGTATTATGTCCCATTATGGCCCCAACGGTGTTAGTTGTAAATATTGCAAAAATTTTGGGTTCAGCAGAACACAAAATTTTTGGTGTACACCACAAATGAACTATTATTATACTCTGGGGTCTGAAGAGACCCCAAATTACGAATAACAACAGTATTTGTTGGGGTCCGCTCAAGAAATACTCTTGCCACAGGCCCACGGCCTTACTTACCGATGCCTGTTCCTGCTCACAGCCACCTCTGCTTCCCCTTCTTCCCTCCAAGGGGCCCCAGAAATGTAATATGAGATGCACGGGGCCTCCTGGAGGACAAAGGAGGAATTGGAGACGGCCTTGAGCAGGAACAGGGATCGGTAAGTAAATAGGGCCCTTTACCTGCAGGGGTTACTCCAGTAGTTAACGGCCTATTAAAAAAAAAGTAGCAGAGGCCCACCGGGCACCCTAAGTTCGCAAGCCCTGTATGTGGCAGAAGTTACAGCTGCTACGGCAGGATTTATGCCACTGGCTCCTCTGTGGAATCTGATCAGACAGGATAACCTTTTTCCCTACACACATCTTATGGGCATCCACCCATGTCAATGTCATTAGTTCATCAGTGATCCTTCCTTGGACCACTTTTGGTGGGCATGGCCTTTAACATACCAGGAGTCTGACATCTGACATGTTTTAGAAATGTTCTTACCTAATCGTCTAGCCACCACAATTGTCAAAAGTGCTTGCCTATTTTATTGGATCTTGTACATCACCTTTCAAAATCAATTTTTCACTTGCTGCCTAATGATCACAACTCTTGACAGGTGCCATTGTAGTAACACTGCCCAATTCACTTATGTAGTTTTTAGGTTCCAATGGGCATTTGAAAAAAAACATATCCAAATGATCATGTACATTGAATACATTAAGTCTGTGAGTCAAGTGTAAATAGTAATAAAGAGTAATATTATTACAGTCTCTTTAAATTTAGTCTTTTGGTAAAAATCATCATAAGAAACATTTTCTTAGACTTTTTATTAATTCTGACATCTCTAAAAGAAAAATGTATATGGTCTAGCTGTAATTGCAAAATTATGTGCACCAAAATAACTGAATCCCTCAAGTTAATCCACATGCAAATGCCTGTTAATATTTTTTTGGATTCAGATCAGTTCCTTGGCATTATGAATTCATCCCAGATTATTGCAGCTGTGCATCTTTTTACTTACATTTTCATTTAACAAGCAGCAAAAAAAAAATATTGTGGCACAAAGATGCTTTCTGTGATCATTGCATTAACTTTTCAATGCCCATGACCAGTGTTAACAGCCAAAATTATTGCTTGACAGGCTGTCAGGGAATATGAATAATACTCTTACCAGCTGCTCTTCACTAAAATTAAACTATGCAAAAACATAACTCTCTGTCCCTATATAAAATGATCAGGGCACAGTTTGGACTCAAATCTTGTGTGTTACATAAAAAAATATATTAAAATGCACTGCATTTGTGGTACTTTCTTTAAACATACAGTACAGACCAAAAGTTTGGACACACCTTCTCATTCCAAGAGTTTTCTGTATTTTCATGACTATAAAAATTGTAGATTCACACTGAAGGCATCAAAACTATGAATTAACACATGTGGAATTATATACTTAACAAAAAAGTGTGAAACAACTGAAAATATGTCTTCTATTCTAGGTTCTTCAAAGTAGCCACCTTTTGCTTTGATTACTGCTTTGCACACTCTTGGCATTCTCTTGATGAGCTTCAAGAGGTAGTCACCTGAAATGGTTTTCACTTCACAGGTGTGCCCTGTCAGGTTTAATAAGTGGGATTTCTTGCCTTATAAATGGGGTTGGGATCATCAATTGTGTTGTTCAGAAGTCAGGTGGATACACAGCTGATAGTCCTACTGAATGGAGTGTTAGAATTTGTATTATGGCAAGAAAAAAGCAGCTAAGTAAAGAAAAACGAGTGGCCATCATTACTTTAAGAAATGAAGGTCAGTCAGTCCGAAAAATTGGGAAAACTTTGAAAGTGTCCTCAAGTGCAGTAGCCAAAAGCATCAAGCGCTACAAAGAAACTGGCTCACATGAGGACCGCCCCAGGAAAGGAAAACCAAGAGTCACCTCTGCTGTGGAGGATAAGTTCATCCGAGTCACCAGCCTCAGAAATCGCAGGTTAACAGCAGCTCAGATTAAAGACCAGGTCAATGCCACACAGAGTTCTAGCAGAAGACACACCTCTACAACAACTGTTAAGAGGAGACTGTGTGCAGCAGGCCTTCATGGTAAAATAGCTGCTAGGAAACCACTGCTAAGGACAGGCAACAAGCAGAAGAGACTTGTTTGGGCTAAAGAACACAAGGAATGGACATTAGACCTGTGGAAATCTGTGTTTTGGTCTGATGAGTCCAAATTTGAGATCTTTGGTTCCAACCACCGTGTCTTTGTGCGACGCAGAAAAGGTGAACGAATGGACTCTACATGCCTGGTTTATTCAAAATTGAAGGAATACTGAACCAGCATGGTTACCACAGCATCTTGCAGCAGCATTCTATTCCATCCAGTGTGCGTTTAGTTGGACCATCATTTATTTTTCAACAGGACAATGACCCCAAACACACCTCCAGACTGTGTAAGGGCTATTTGACCAAGAAGGAGAGTGATGGGGTGCTATGCCAGATGACCTGGCCTCCACAGTCACCAGACCTGAACCCAATCGAGATGGTTTGGGGTGAGCTGGACCGCAGAGTGAAGGCAAAAGGGCCAACAAGTTCTAAGCATCTCTGGGAACTCCTTCAAGACTGTTGGAAGACCATTTCAGGTAACTACCTCTTGAAGCTCATCAAGAGAATGCCAAGAGTGTGCAAAGCAGTAATCAAAGCAAAAGGTGGCTACTTTGAAGAATTTAGAATATAAGACATATTTTCAGTTGTTTCACACTTTTTTGTTAAGTACAGTGCCTTGGGAAAGTATTCGGCCCCCTTGAACTTTTCAACCTTTTGCCACATTTCAGGCTTCAAACATAAAGTTATAAAATTTTAATTTTTTGGTGAAGAATCAACAACTAGTGGGACACAATTGTGAAGTGGAATGAAATTTATTGGTCATTTTAAACTTTTGTAAAAAATAAAAAACTGAAAAGTGAGTCGTGCAATATTATTCGGCCCCTTTACTTTCAGTGCAGCAAACTCACTCCAGAAGTTTAGTGAGGATCTCTGAATGATCCAATGTTGTCCTAAATGACTGATGATGATAAATATAATCCTCCTGTGTGTAATCAAGTCTCCGTATAAATGCACCTGCTCTGTGATAGTCTCAGGGTTCTGTTTAAAGTGCAGAGAGCATCATGAAGACCAAGGAACACACCAGGCAGGTCCGTGATACTGTTGTGGAGAAGTTTAAAGCCGAATTTGGAAACAAAAAGATTTCCAAAACTTTAAACATCCCAAGGAGCACTGTGCAAGCGATCATATTGAAATGGAAGGAGTATCAGACCACTGCAAATATACCAAGACCGGCCCTCCCTCTAAACTTTCATCTCAAACAAGGAGAAGACTGATCAGAGATGCAGCCAAGAGGCCCATGATCACTCTGGATGAACTGCAGAGATCTACAGCTGAGGTGGGAGAGTCTGTCCATAGGACAACAATCAGTCGTACACTGCACAAATCTGGCCTTTATGGAAGAGTGGCAAGAAGAAAGCCATTTCTCAAAGATATCCATAAAAAGTCTTGTTTAAAGTTTGCCACAAGCCACCTGGGAGACACACCAAACATGTGGAAGACGGTGCTCTGGTCAGATGAAACCAAAATCAAACTTTTTGGCCACAATCCAAAACGATATGTTTGGCGTAAAAGCAACACAGGTCATCACCCTGAACACATCATCCCCGCTGTCAAACATGGTGGTGGCAGCATCATGGTTTGGTCCTGCTTTTCTTCAGCAGGGACAGGGAAGATGGTTAAAATTGATGGGAAGATGGATGGAGCCAAATACAGGACCATTCTGGAAGAAAACCTGTTGGAGTCTGCAAAAGACCTGAGACAGGGACGGAGATTTATCTTCCAACAAGACAATGATCCCAAACATAAAGCAAAATCTACAATGGAATGGTTCACAAATAAACGTATCCAGGTGTTAGAATGGCCAAGTTAAAGTCCAGACCTGAATCCAATCGAGAATCTGTGGAAAGAGCTGAAAACTGCTGTTCACAAACGCTCTCCATCCAACCTCACTAAGCTCCAGCTGTTTTCCAAGGAAAAATGGGCAAGAATTTCAGTCTCTCGATGTGCAAAACTGATAGAGACATACCCCAAGCGACTTGCAGCTGTAATCGCAGCAAAAGGTGGCGCTACAAAGTAGTAACTTAAGGGGGCCGAATAATTTGGCACGCCCCACTTTTCAGTTTTTTATTTTTTACAAAAGTTTAAAATATCCAATAAATTTTGTTCCACTTCACAATTGTGTCCCACTTGTTGTTGATTCTGCACCAAAAAATTAAAATTTTATATCTTATATTTGAAGCCCGAAATGTGGCAAAAGGTTGAAAAGTTCAAGGGGGCCGAACACTTTCGCAAGGCACTGTATATAATTTCACATGTGTTAATTCATAGTTTTGATGCCTTCAGTGTGAATCTACAATTTTTATAGTCATGAAAATACAGAAAACTCTTGGAATGAGAAGGTGTGTCCAATCTTTTGGTCTGTACTGTATATGCAAAGAATTTATACGTCCCATGTTACAAATTGCTAGCAAGGTGTCTCCAGATTGTCCTGTATACATTTTTGCTTTATTACACGGATATATATCTTGCTCCTCCATGTTGTTCATCTTCAACATGATAAAATTAAAACCATGGTGTATAATATTTCTATTGAACTCCAATCAGTTAACATCCAGGTTTTTTTTGTGTGTGTGTGTTTTAAGCATATTAAGTACAGACAGTAAATATTTTCTCAGATTAGTGGTAGTAGTAAATGTCCATTTAATGGCCCCCAATTTGTCTAGCTGAATATGTCTTACCTTGACAAAACCAGGAATTGTCTTTGATTAGATAAATGCCTTAAAAAGCATTGTCACATGGAAAATGTAGCCCATTCTGAAGACAGCATGCTATAGTGCAGGAGAAACTGAACAGATTAATATACAGTACTAGCAGAAGGACCCGGCTTTGCACGGGTACATTTCATTTTTTGTTTGTGTAGTGGCCCCATAAGAATTGGCCAGTTTTGCACTTGACATTCAGTATGGCGGTCCAGTATAGGTAAAGTCTATTTATGGCTGTGTTGCTATGGAAATGTGAACTTATATTGGCTGATGCACATCATATGACTGAATATTTAAGGACCTGCGAACTGCTATTGACTCATACGGGTCATAATTAGCTTGGTTGCTATGGAAACCTGGTGTAAAGCTGTGTGTATGTCAAGACTGAAGAACCTGCGATTTTCCATTGGTCCATAAGCATCAAGTGATCATGTGTATCTCAGTTTGGATATCAGTGAAAGACCTGCAGTCGGTTGTTATGGAAAACCTGGAGTAAAGCTGTGTATGTGACCTTGTGTAACAGTTTCATCCACAGCGCCCTGCCCCTTTAAAGCTGACTCACAGCAGTGAAGAAAAATGGCTGGGTTGTTATGGAAACATGGAGTGCAGCTGTGTGCATGTGGCTGACAATACCTTGTCAGATTGGAGACGGGCTTGGGTCTCCTGGGTTGTTTCAGCAGCTCGCTGTTGTCTGTGGCATATCTTTTCAGATTGGAGACAGGCTTGGGTCTGCTGACAGTTTTCATTAGCTCGAGCAGCAGCCATGCAATTTGCTGCAGGGGGCATGAGTAGTTTAAAAATGTTTCAATTTATAAGAATGCTGACATCCAGTATGGCATTCCAGTCAGTGGCGTAAATACTGGGGTAGCTGTGGTAGTGGCTGCCACAGGGCCCGGGACATTAGGGGTCCCGGCAGGCTCCTGGTGTTTTTTTTTAATAGGCCATTACCTGTTGGTGTAACACCAGCAGGTAATGGACCCTATTTACTTACCGATCCCCGCTGCTGCTCACGGCCGCCTGTGCTTCAACTTCTGTGGAGGCGGCTGTAGGCAGGAGCGGCGATCAGTAAGTAAGGCCATGAACCCCACTAACACTGTTATCATTATACTCTGGGGCCACTATGGGGCATAATAGTGTGTTTAGGAATGCAGTTTGTGCGGGGGGGGGGGGTTGCCGGGGGGGGGGGGGCATGTCAAATGTTTGCCTTTGGGCCCAGATATTCCTAGTTATGCCACTGAGTCCAGTATGGGTACAGTCTATTTAAGGCTGTGTTGTTATGGAAACCTGGTAAATTAAATGTGAACTTATATTGGCTGATACACGTGATATGACTGAATATTTAAGGACCTGCGAACTGCTATTGATTAATACAGGTCATAAATAGCTTGGTTACTATGGAAACATGTGTGCCTGAGGAGACTAAGCGCCTGCGAGCTTCTATTGGCTGATAAGGGACATGTGACCGTGTGTATGGCAGTTGGAATATGAGTGAAAGACTTGCAGGCTTGTATTAGCTAATGCTGGTAATTTTTTTTTCGGAATACTGTATCTCAGGAATGGTACATCCTTTAGAGCTGAGACCCAGTCTAAAATATTCCTGGACACCTGATGTACATGTGTGCCAAATTTGGTGAGGAACGGTCCAGTCGTTTGGTCACTTATAAAGACAGAAACTCATTTTTATATATATAAGAGATTAGAAAAATAAAGGCAAAAGTTGCAATTTATGCATAAAAATCCATGCACATACAGCAAAAATTGCAACTTTTCATGCCCTCTATACCAGAAAACAGGCATTCAAGGCATAATAAATTGGCCATGATATATCAGTCTTTACCTTATTTTTAATTTTACTGGAACACTTGCAAAAACCCTAGGCTAACGCTTCTCAACCTGTATTAACTTGGAATTCTCAGTCATAGTATGGTAAAGTCTGGGCTTCATCAATGAATAAGTAATTGGCAAAATGAAAAAAATTTGCTTAATACCACTCAATTTTCACTAATCTTTGATTTAACAAACCCAAATGACATCACTTATGTTGTTAAACCAAACATTAATACACATTTCAAAGTATTAAACATAACAGAAGCATTAAACATATCTAGAGATAGGCGAATCGGCTCCTAACGAGCTGGGTTCGTCCATAATTTACAAATTGTTTGGCTTTTAACAAAACTGGACAAATGGCGAATCACTTCAGATGAAAAAAAATTGCTGCAATACAAGAAAATGGCAGCCGCCATGTCTTAGACAAGGAAATACAGATCAGACAATGTCATGTGTGCAGTTACTCACATATCATGTAAAAGCAACATCAGACAGTCTGTCAGCCAATAGACAGTGGTAGGTGGACCTTACAGTGCTGATGTAATATACACTATAAAAACTTGTACACTTGTGACCAGCCTTTATTTGCTGTAATGGAAATGCACACACATCTATCTAAATGCATCCCATAGCTAATGCTATCCTATTTGCTACGCTGTAGGCAGTACAAGTCAGAATTGAAAACTGAACAATAGTTATAGGAGAGAATCAAGCAATTACACAGGCAGGTTAGTAATGCAGTGCTAGAATATAATTGAATATACAGACATAGATAGACTGGACAGTTCAGTCAGTGAGACTGCAGTGAGAGCAGACAGTTAACCCTTTTTTATTGTAAATAATCTACTGTATATAGTTTGACAATAATTGTAATGAGAAAATTTGCTTACCAGATTTTCTTTTCCTGTAGTCCGGAGGCAGCACACAATACACACCTCTGGATACAATCACTGGATACAATCAGAAGAGACAGGTTAATAAGCAGTAATTAAGATTGTATGTAGCAAAGAAAAATATATCTAAAGGTGGGTAAATTGTGCTGCTTCTGGACTACATGGAAAGAAAATTTCAGTAAGGAAATTTTCTCATTCCTGGTTATCCGTCAGCAGTACACACATGCGATTGTAAAGCAGTGATAATTTGGGTGGAATCTGAGAAACTTTTATTAGCAAGCTCTGCTATAGGATAAATCCTCCATGCCAGGCTATCTACTCTGTAATCACTGAAGGTAATACCAGGTCACTGTTCTGTAGAACTGGTCCTGAGAGACGTGAATTCTGTAACTCTGGCCAAGACAATGTAAAGCATGGCTGAAAGATGAATCTGAAACACTTGACCATGGACTGTATGAAGATACCAAGCCACAGAATGGTTTGGTGACCTGAAGTTAGTTGAAGATGGTTGACATGAGTATGACCAAGGGAAAGTCCTTCTGAACCGGAAACACCCAACATCTGCAACTTGATGTAAGGATGACCATAGGAGAAAATAGCATTATGACTATGGCATAAACCCACTTGTACACCACCTTCCTGATAATTGTGTCAAATAGAATTGAGAATTATAAAAAATGTGTTTATCCAGCTGATGAATATTCCATCCTTCGGTACACAATGACCCCAATAAGGAAGGGAAACACTAGATTTCATGGATTTTGGTTGACATTACATGAGAATCAGGAGGCTCCATCAACTTGACAATATGTGGTAAGACCAGAAGATTCAGGCTTTAATCTGCAGGGTGGAGGCCGCAGCGGGTGAGACAATCAGATTTCCTGTTACGTGCGGCTAAATGTGTAAATCAGAATAGTTGATGAGATTGACCTTGGAGCAGGACGATGACTTAATTCTCTAGAAAGAAGATTCTGGTTCCTTTTTGCTCATTTATTGTAACATCCATGCCCATTCGATCTTCGGCGCCATCCTCCGATCACCTGCTACGGTGCAGGAGGCGTGTCCGGCTATGATTCCTTGCTTTAGGTTCTTGTTGTATCTGTCTTAAAACTGTCCTATTCCCTCACCTCTGTAATTGATTTTCCACCACACCCATCTCTTACACCTTTGTTTCCCTCTGCTTCTCAAATAGTTAATCTTAGTCTTACCTATGTGACTGACAGCCAATCAAGTTCTTTTTTCCTATATATAGTTTTCTCACACTCACCTTTGTCCTTGCTATTGCCTTTTCTGTGCGTGCTGGCTCTATACTGTACTGTTTATATTTACATTTCTGACCTTTGGCTTTTCTTGTGACTACTCTCTTAGATTCCGATTTTGTACTGCGCTGCTCAACTGGTTCCAATCCCTTGGCTAGCTGACCTCACGTTTGTTGTTGTTTGTCTTGTCTTCGTTCTGTGTTATCACCTTTATCATAAGAAGGGACTGGCGCCTAGTTGTCCGCTGTCACCTAGGGCAGTGAGGCAAGTAGACAGGGACAGGGGGTGCATTCAGCTTAGGACTCACTGTCTTGTTATTCCCTTCCTTCCAGGGTTCACCTACAGCTACTGGGGAATTTCTCCGCTAGCAATTCCATTACATTTATGTAGTAAAATGAGATTAAAATTGTCCAAACGAATAAGGACAATGTGATTGTGCTGGAGGGGACAAAAGTGAGCAAGGATCAGCTTGATAGCCCTCAGTTCCTCAAACTAGAAGAACTCCTCATTCCTTGTGCAGTCCGACTTTGTTGGTGCCATTAACTCTTCATATGATGAGACAGAAATCAGTCTATTTAGGAAGTCTGCTCCATCTAGTCCAAGGATGACATAAATTTATTCTTATTTTATGGTTTTACCTTCATTTACAGCGGCATTCTATCTGTACCAGTATATTTTAGGTAGGAGGAACATATTGATGTTTTCGTGCAGTCCTGTAAGAGCTAGATTCGTGAATGCACCTGGTATCCTTAGGACCTTTATACCTAGATATTATATTAGTGATGCTGCTGCGAGTATGTGTGTACGAGCGGCATCCATGCTTGTTAATTTGGATTACTATCATCTTCCAGTACCACCAATGCCACCACTGAGGCAGATATGTCCTACGGCCTGGTCTGTTATATTATGCCTTGCCATGCTGCCATACATTTTGCCATAGCTGCCTAGTGTCTACCACCGCTTCCACCAATCGGACAGATATGTCCTGTGGCCTGGTGCATCATATTATGCCCTGCCACACTGCCACACATGTTACTACAGTTGCCTTGTGCCTACCACCACTCAGGCAGATATGTCCTGCGGCCTAGTCCATCAAATAAGTTCCTGCTGCACTGCCACACATGTTGCCACAGCTCTCGGGCAGACATGTCTTATGGCTTGGTCCACCATCATATTTCCCTATAGCACACTGTTGGTGCCATTATCAGTGTTGTCATTAAAAAAAAAAAAAAAAAAAACTATTTTAATTTCACATCTGCTTCCATCACAGGATAATTTTTGGTGACTTTTTTTCTTGAAAAGCCAATTCTTCATCAGGTCCAGTCCACATATAGTTTAGTGGGTCTCAGGTATCAAAAGATCTCAAAGTGCCAATATACACATATCAGGATTCTCATGCATCAGGGTAATTTCTCTCCTTTTCCTTCCCTGAAAGGTATCCATAGTACCCCTTTTAACTCTTGCCCTTACAATGGCTATTATGAAGTACTGGAGCCCTCCGAACAAACCATATGTCTCCTGATGAACTTGTTATAGATACTGAACAAGGGAAATGCGTTGAGATTTAATAGATATCAGTTAAAGACTAGGAATGGTTCACTATGTTACTGGCTGAGATGGACTTGCTGTTATGGGGAGCTAGATAGAGCTTATTGGCACATGCAAGAGCTTTAGCAGCTTATATTGAGCTATTGCAGCACATAGTGATTTTGTTTTGTTGTGCTCTGTTTATATACAGCTATCTGTCTCTAAAGCCTATGCAGTGTATGTGTGTTGGATTCATATAATAGCTCTACACAGCAGATTACCCTATACTGATCATTATCTTAGAATTTATCTCAGCCAGTGAATACGGATAACTTATTTGTGTTTTTTTGAGGCTAATATTACCCTGTTTTTCCCTGAGTGAGCTGTGACTGACTATAGTCTAGGCTTTCTAAGTCTGGTGGCTAATTACCCACGGACTGACTACACTGATTGCCTCTTTAAGCTATTACGGTCACGATGTAGCCACTGAGCCTCAGGAAGTAGGGGGATTTATTATCAGTATATGTGAAATTTTCCCATTATATGAAATATTCATCTGTTACTTCCTTGCGAGTTTTTTCATTTTTAGTTGGTGTTTGACACCTCAGTTGAGATTTTATTAGAATTACGAATAAAAGATATATTTTATTGTTTATTTATTTATTTTTTTTATTCGGGTACCTATTCACTGTGAAATCCGCCCTTACAAGGGCCAAGTACCCAAGAGACCTAAGAGAGCTAGAGATTAGATAAATAGGTTCCTGTGCTATACTATGTTTTAAGCCAATTTGAAGTGTGATTCATACCGAACTTGTTCGTCCCCAAACAAACCGAGGACCTGAGCCACAGAAGCCTGAACATGCGATGAATCTTAAGATTCATCCATCTCTAAACATAACAAATTTGGTATAGCTGTGAATGCATGACATGTAGAATAAAGTTAACATGTCACTTTTTACTTCACAGTGAAATTTTTAAAAAGAAAACTAACAAAATTGCAAAATTGAATTTTTTTTCATAATTCCACACTATTCATAAATTTTCTCCTGTGTTTTCTCCTGTTTAGACAACAGGTTCCTGGCAGCAATGCCCACGATTGGAGACCACTACGTCTGAAGGGTCACTTTCACTTTACCACTGGCAGCATGAACAGTTCCCACACAGTGAGATTGCAGGAGCTGTTCAGTTTCTGAAGACTACCAGGCCTGACATAGCAATACTACTAGTGAAGCCGAAGGCATGTGGCAGACCTAAATAGTAATACAGGGATTTTACCATATAATGGAATACAGGTTTAAACTCCTGGAGGGCTAAAAGAAAAGTGAAAGGTAAATAAATGTGTCTTCCATCTGGACCCATATACTGAACCTAAACTGCACCATTCATACTATACATCTGCTTGCTGATTTTATAATATCTATATCTATCAATCATCTGCTGGTATGTGTCTTCCATCTGGACCCATATACTGAACCTACCCTGCACCATTCATACTATACATCTGCTTGCTGATTTTATAATATCTATATCTATCAATCATCTGCTGGTATGCTATTTTCCACTTTGTAATTGTACAGGTGCATCTCAATAAATAAGAATATTTTTGAAACGTTGATTCATTTCAGTAATTCAGTAATTCAATTCATAATCAGCGTCTTCCATGATTGTGTGTCCTACTGAACCAGACTGAGGGACCATTTAAAGGCTTAGGAAACCTTGGCAGGTGACACACTGAATTTACAATACTGAACTTTTTTACAATATTCTAATTTTCTTAGATTTTGGTTTTCATTAGCTGTAATCCATAATCAACATTTACAGAAATAAAACACTTGAAATAGAACACTCTGTGTGTAAAGAATCTAGAAAATATAGGAGGTCACTTTTTTAATTCAATTACTGAAAGAAATAAACGTTTCAAAGATATTCCAATTTATTGAGATGCACCTGTATTATGTTTGAAACCACTGTCTCCATCCCCCTGCTGATTTCTCACCTGTCCCTTACTGTTGTCTGTGATTCTATCTGCATGTTTCCACACCCCCTATTCACACCTGATACACATGAAACAAATGTATTCCTAACTAGTATAAATTTAAGGCTTTTGGTGATTTTGACCAAGGTCAAACTGACCCAGGGCGTACTCCTGTCTGACAATTGCTCCTTAGTCCCAATCCAATCGCTACCTGCTCTCACCCTCCCCTCCTTTGAAGTGCACTCTGTTCGCATTTACTCGCCCTCCAACCTCCAACTGGCCATCATATATAGACCGCCAGGACCTACTGCTGCCTTTATCAACCACTTCACCACCTGGCTAATGCACTTCCTATCCACTAACACCCCCACCATCATCATGGGTGATTTCAACATCCCCATTAAGACAAACTCCACCCCGCTTCCAGTCTCCTATCACTCATCGCCTCCTTTGGTCTTTCTCAATGGTCCTCCTCTTCCACCCACACAAAGGGGCACACGCTTGACCTCATATTCATCCACCTCCACTCTCTATCCAACCTCTCTAACTCTCTGTCCACGCTCTCTTATTATAACCTGCTGACAATCTCTGCCCTCTCTTCTGTAATAGACCCCCCAACCCCTAAACCTACACGCCCCCACAGGAACCTTAATCGCCTTGACATTTGCACACTCTCAGACTCTCTCCTACCACTTGCTGACATATCCTCACTCCAGGACTCAGATACCACCGCTGACTTCTACAATACCACCACCACTTCAGCCCTTGACTCTGTGGCCCCTTCACTAACACCAGAGCCCGACCGATCAATTGAAAACCCTGACACACTGATCTGACTAAAAAACTGAGACATGCCTCATGGGTTGCAGAATGCCTCTGGAAGAAAAACCACTCCCAGGAGGACTTCATCAGGTACAAAGAGGCAGTACTTACATTCAAGAATGCACTCACCTCTGCAAAGCAGGTCTACTTCTCCAAACTAATATCTTCCCTATCCAGCAACCCCAAACAGCAATTCACTACCTTCAACTCCTTTCTCCTTCTCTGTCCTCCTGCGCCCCCTCTGACATCACATATCACAGCTAATGACTTTGCTTCTTATTTCAAAAGCAAAATTGACAGCATCAGAGACAGTCTCACCCTACAACCCCACCCAACTGTCCTGTGCTCTTCATTTCTAACCTGTTTCTCCACCATCACTGAAGAAACGCTCTCCACCCTAATCTCTAAATCCCACCTCACCTCCTGCGTGCTTGACCCAATCCAGTCACATCTCATCCCAGAACTCTCTGAAGTCATTACTCCTGCCCTAACCTATTTCTTCAACCTATCCCTAACCAATGGATCCTTCCCTTCCGCCTTCAAACATGCTACCATCACACCTATACTTAAGAAACTATCCGTCGACCCGTCGTCCAGCCAACTGTCGCCCCATCTCACTGCTCCCGTATGCCTCTAAATTGCTGGAGCAACACGTCCACTCCGAATTATCCTCCTATCTTTCGCCCAATATGCTCTTTGACAGACTACAGTCAGGTTTCAGACCCCATCACTCCACAGAAACTGCCCTAACCAAGGTCACTAATGACCTTCTAACTGCCAAAGCCAAACATCATTACTCTGTCCTACTCCTCCTCGACCTCTCCTCTGCCTTTGACACAGTCGACCATTCCCTCCTGTTAGAAACGCTCTCATCCCTTGGCATCTCAGACCTGGCCCTTTCCTGGATCTTCTCATACCTCACCATACCTCACCAACCATAGACTCCGTCCTAGGACCCCTTCTGTCCTCCATCTACACCCTCGGCCTTGGTCAACTCATAGAATCCCATGGTTTACATTACCATTGCTATGCTGACGACACCCAAATATATCTCTCTGGACCAGACATTACCTCTCTGTTGTCCAGAGTCCCAGAATGTCTAGCAGCCGTAGCCTTCTTTCTCTCCTCCCGCTTTCTCAAACTCAACATGGAGAAAACGAAGTTCATAATCTTCACCTCTCCTTGCACGGCCCCCCTACCTGACCCATCTATCAAAATTAATGGAACCACTCTCACCCCAGTCCCATGAGTCCGCTGCCTTGGGATAACCTTAGACTCTGACCTATCCTTCAAGGTGCATATTCAAACCCTCAACAACTCCTGCCGCCTCCAGCTCAAGAACATCCATCAAATCTGCTCCTTGCTCACCCTTGAAACCACAAAGATGCTAGTCCATGCCCTCATAATCTCCCGCCTTGACTACTGTAACACCCTCCCTTCTCCATGGCTTCCCAGCTGACACTCTTGCCTCCCTCCAGTCCACCTTAAACTGTGCTGCTCACTTAATACACCTCCCCCCCATTCTTCATTGGCTGCTCACCTCTGCCAATTCCTTCACTGGATACCTGTTGCCCAGCAAATAGAATTCAAATTACTAACGCTGACATACAAAGCCATGCACAAACTGTCCCCTCCATATATCTCTGACCTAATCTCCCACTACCTGCCCGCACGTCACCTCTGATCCTCCAAAGACCTCCTACTCCGCTCTGCTCTTGTCTGCTCTTCACACAATCATCTCCAAGACTTCTCAAGTGCATCCCCCATACTCTGGAACTCATTAACAAGACACATAAGACTATCCCCCACAGTCACAAGCTTCAAGAAGGCCCTGAAGACTCACCTATTCAGGAAGGCCTACAACCCCCAATAACGCTACTGTCTCCACACCACCACCTGAACAGCCTCTACCCCCACCTTCTGTCTCTATCCCTCTTCCCTCATAGATTGTAAGCCCTTGCGGGTAGGGCCCTTTATCCCACTGTGCCAGTTGGTCACTGTTAGTATTATCTGTTTTGTATATCTTGTGTACCGTATGTAAACCCTCAAATGTAAAGCACCCTCAAATGCTATATAAATAAACAATAATAATAATAATAATAATAATAATAATAATAATAAATACAATAATAAATGTAATAAATAAAAAGATTGAAAAAATAAAAACATTAAAAAATACAATCTAAATTCTAAAAAAGTTGGACACTGTGTAAAATGTAAAGGAAACAAGAATGCAATGATTTGGAAAGCTCATATAACCATATTTTATTCACAATAGAACAAAGAACACATATGAAAAGTTGAAAATTAGAGATTTTTCCCATTTATTTGAAAAATTAACTCATTTAGAAATTGATGGCAGCAACATATCTCAAAAAGTGGCTATGTCTACCATTGTATAGCATTATCCCTTCTTTTTTAACAGTCTATAAATATCGGGGAAGTGAGGAGACTAATTGCTAGAGCTTTAGAAGTGGAATGTTGCCTTATTCTTGTCTGATGTAGGATTCTAGCTACTCACAGCTTATGGGAACTGAGGTTATAAAAATATGAAAATTCAAATTGTACCATTTCCCTAGAATACATATATATGAATAAAAATAAACAAAAACAGAATAGGTATAACAGTTTTACTTTCAAAAAATATTTAAATAATAAGTAATCAAAACATTACACATTTGCCAAAATTATATCAAAATTAGAAAAATAGTTACTACATATTGCCATGGAAAAAAAGAGCCCTTACACAGGAAAAATTTTAAAAGTTTTGGGTGTCACAAGATGATGACGAAAACATATTTTTATTTTTAAGTTTTATATTTTTTAACAGTATTAAGACATAAAAAAATTATATAACTGTGGTATCCCGTGTTCACTAACCCACAAAATAGGAATTGCGGGGGGTTTAGAACAAGACAGTAGCAAGAAATTGTAAGGTAAAACTTAACATTTACTAAGATTCTCTATAAATTAAAATAAAATAAGACTAAAACCAAAGATCCTTGGGAAGAATGACCCCGATCATATTGAGAGTGGTGAGTCCCCTGTATATCACTTAAAAATTTTTGTACACCATGGCAATCAAATAAACCACAAGACAGAGTACAATAATAATAAGGACAAGTAACCCCTCAATTCTGAATGGTATTATGAAGTGTATATACTAGGGCAGTGGTGGCAAACCTATGGCTCACATACCTCTTTTGGCCTCCTCGTGGCATCAAGCGCTCTCCTGGTAACGTCCGGTGCTCTTCTGTGATGTCATTGCCCCAGGGGTCACAGCTGAGGCCTATGATTGGGCCACCAGCGGTCAAATGGGCACACTGAGTGTCATGATATCATGACTAGGTTGATGATGTCACAGAAGAGGGCCGAACATCACCAGGAGAGCTCCGGATGCCGCAAGGAGGTCCAAAAGAGGTAACGGAAGGTGAGTATGAATGTTTTTTTTATATTTTTTTTTCACCTCCCCTGGGCCTCCACCTATTATACTCTGGGGTCTGAAGAGACTCCAGAGTATAATGTGACGGCCATTATAGTTAGCCCAAGATGAATCTCTATTTGACCCCTGGTGTTCAGTTTAGTAAAAAAACAAACAATTTTGAATATTCGGGTTGAACACAGGCTCAGTAGGAACTGATTCGCCAATCTCTACTTAAGAGTGCTATTAGAGATGGTGATTTAGATAACAAACTGCTGCTGGATGAGAGTTTCCGGATATATAAACTTAATACTATCAGGCCCCATGGTTTAAGCGATACCTTTAATTTTGGTTGTTTTCTTTTTTTTTTTATAATCTGTTAGATCATGGGTACACATTGTGCAATTATCCTGATTCATACTTTGGTACAGTTAAGTAAACCTCTATTATGCTAGCTTTCTCAATCTTTGGTATAAAATTACCTTTTTTATATTTCACTTTGACTTGGTGTGTTTATAGCAACCAGTGGGCACCAGTGCTGTCAATCAACTGGGTTTTATTTTGACTTGGTATATTTACAGCAGTTGTATTCTATTGCACCCAGCTATTTTAAACAGCTTCCAGCAATTCCTCTTCAGATGAAGAAACTCTCACTTGGGAATCCCTCTGATTGTTCTTGGGACATATGCACTTCTCTCATCAAACAGGCTTTTCATAGTTGAATCCTTTCTATATAAATCAGTGGCAATACTACCCTCAGAATCAGTCTTGATCAAAATGTCAAGAAAGGAAACATGGGTAGGTCTAAATGTCATTGTGAGTTTGATGTTGTATAGATTGTCATTGAGTCTATCAATTAATGCAATCAACTCTATTTTTATACTGTCCCAAATAAAGACAATATCAATATTCTGTATTAAAAATAAACTTAAAGGGAGTCTATCTTTGCCCCCAGATATTTTAAACTGCACCCATTCTGCTGTAGGTGCTGTTAGCAGAACAAAAACTATACCTTTCTTATGTTTTAGAGTCCCAGGGATGCATAGATAAAGTGCTTTTATTCTTTATTCAAATGAGGATCTTGGAGTACAGGTGACATTTTCTTCTATTACTGAGCACTGCTGCATTATCACTAAGCACGCCCACCCTCTCATTTAGCTCAGTGTGAGTTAATCCTCCCACTGCCCAGGGGGACAATATGAATGCAGGATTGGTGTGTTTAGTGTTGATGCAGTGCTCAGTAATTTTTTTGTCCTCATTGAAGCTTGATCTTCATATATAAGTTGCATTTGTTGACGGCTTGGTGAAAGGACTGTTGTTGAATTTCAGTGAAAACGATTAATCTCTTATATATATAAAAATGAGTTCCTGTCTGTCTGTCTGTTCTTTATGCGCGACCAAACGACTGGACCAATCCTCACCAAATTTGGCACACATGTACATCAGGTGTCCGGGAATATTATAGACTGGGTCTCAGCTCTCTTGGACATACCGTTCCTGAGGTACAGTATTCCCAAAAAATGACCATCATTAGTCTATACAAGCCTGCAAGTCTTTCACTCATATTCCAACTGCCATACACACGGTCACATGTCCCTTATCAGCCAATAACAGCTCGCAGGCGCTTACTCTCCTCAGGCACACAGGTTTCCATAGCAACCAAGCTATGTATGACCTGTATTAGTGAATAGCAGTTCATAGGACCTTAAATATTCAGTCATATCACGTGTATCAGCCAATATAAGTTCACATTTAATTTACCAGGTTTCCATAACAACACAGCCATAAATAGACTGTACCTTAACTGGACTCAGTGGCGTAACTAGCAATGGCTGGGCCCCAAGGCGAACATTTGACATGGGACCCCCCCCCCGGCAACCCCCCCCCGCACAAACTGCATTCCTGCACACACTATTATGCCCCATACTCTCCTGAGGCACACAGGTTTCCATAGCAACCAAGCTATGTATGACCTGTATTAGTGAATAGCAGTTCACAGGACCTTAAATATTCAGTCATATCACGTGTATCAGCCAATATAAGTTCACATTTAATTTACCAGTTTTCCATAACAACACAGCCATAAATAGACTGTACCTATACTGGACTCAGTGGCGTAACTAGCAATGGCTGGGCCCCAAGGCGAACATTTGACATGGGACCCCCCCCCCCGGCAACCCCCCCACGCACAAACTGCATTTCTGCACACACTATTATGCCCCATAGTGGCCCTTGCACACAGTATTCTGCCCCATAGTGGCCCTTGCACACAGTTTCATAGTGACTCCTTCATATAGTATTATGCTCACTTCCCGCTACTTCTTCAATGTTGGACCAGATGTCACGTGAGCCAGGCATGTATCGCAACGCATAATGACGTCGGACTGGCCCACCGACATCTGGGACGCCACCAAGGAGGCCCGAAGCCTGCTGATAAAACCCCAGAGTATAATGATAGCAGTGTTTGTGGGGTTCATGGCCCACAGGCCTTACTTACCAATCCCCGCTCCTGCTCACGGCCGCCTGCACTTCACCTTCTGCAGAGGCGGCTGTGGGGATCGGTAAGTAAATAGGGCCCGTTACCTGCTGGTGTTAAAAAAAAAAAAAAAAAATCAGAGGCCCGCCGGGTCCCCTAATGTCCCGGGCCCTGTGGCAGCTGCTACCACTGCTAAACCGGTATTTACGCCACTGACTGGACTGCCATACTGGATTTCAGCATTCTTATAAATTGAAACGTTTTTTAAACTACTCATGTCCCCTGCAGCAAAACGCATGGCTGCTGCTCGAGCTAATGAAAACTCTCAGCTGACCCAAGCCTGTCTCCAATCTGATAAGGTATGTTACAGACAACAGCGAGCTGCTGAAACTCCCCAGCAGACCCAAGCCCATCTCCAATCTGACAAAGCATTGTCAGCCACATGCACACAGCTGCACTCCAGGTTTCAATAACAACCCAGCCATTTTTCTTCACTGCTGTAGGTAAGCTTTAAAGGGGCAGGGCGCTGTGGATGACACTGTTACACAAGGTCACATACACACAGCTTTACTCCAGGTTTTCCATAACAACCGATCGCAGGTTTTTCACTGATATCCAAACTGAGATGCACATGATCACATGACACTTATGGACCAATGGAAAATCGCAGGTTCAGTCTTGACATACACACAGCTTTACACCAGGTTTCCATAGCAAGCAAGCTATTTATGTCCTGTATGAATCAATAGCAGTTTGCAGGTCCTTAAATATTCAGTCGTATGACGTGTATTAGCCAATGTAAGTTCACATTTCATTTACCAGGTTTCCATAGCAACACAGCCATAAATAGACTATACCTATACTGGACTGCCATACTGGATGTCAAGTGCAAAACTGGCCAATTCTTATGGGGTCACTACACAAACAAAAAATGAAATATACCCGTGCGAAGCCGGGTCCTTCCTCTAGTCTCTTATATATATAAAAATGAGTTTCTGTCTGTCTGTCTATCTGTCTGTCTGTCTGTCTGTCTGTTCTTTATGCGCGACCAAACGACTGGACCAATCCTCACCAAATTTGGCACACATGTACATCAGGTGTCCGGGAATATTTTAGACTGGGTCTCAGCTCTAAAGGATGTACCATTCCTGAGATACAGTATTCCCAAAAAATTATCAGCATTAGCTAATACAAGCCTGCAAGTCTTTCACTCATATTCCAACTGCCATACACACGGTCACATGTCCCTTATCAGCCAATAGAAGCTCGCAGGCGCTTACTCTCCTCAGGCACACAGGTTTCCATAGCAACCAAGCTATTTATGACCTGTATTAGTCAATAGAAGTTTGCAGGTCCTTAAATATTTAGTCATATCACGTGTATCAGCCAATATAAGTTCACATTTAATTTACCAGGTTTCCATAACAACACAGCCATAAATAGACTGTACCTATACTGGACTCAGTGGCGTAAGTAGGAATGGCTGGGCCCAAAGGCGAACATTTGACATGGGATACCCCCGGCAACCGCCCCACTATTGTGGCCCCTGAACACACTATTATGCCGCATAGTAGCCCTTGCACACAGTATTCTGCCCCGGAGTGGCCCTTGCACACAGTATTATGCCCCATAGTGGCCCCTTTATATAGTATTATGCGCACTCCCCGCTACCTCTTCAATGTTGGAACAGATGTCACGTGAGCCAGGCATGCATCACGACACATAATGACGTTGGACTGGCCCACTGATGTCTGGGACGTCACCAAGGAGGCCTGAAGCCTGCTGGAGTGTAGGAGAGGTAAGTAACAGTGTTTTATATGTTCCCTCAACTCCTCGGGGCCTCCGATCATTATACTCTGGGGTCTGAAAAGACCCCAGAGTAGAATGATAGCAGTGTTTGTGGGGTTCATGGCCCACAGGCCTTACTTACCGATCCCCGCTCCTGCTCACAGCCGCCTCTGCAGAAGGTGAAGCGCAGATGGCCATGAGCAGGAGCAGGGACTATACCTATACTGGACTGCCATACTGGATGTGAAGTGCAAAACTGGCCAATCAGTGGCCTAACTAGGAATGGCTGGGCCCCAAGGCAAACATTTGACATGGAGCCCCCCCCGAACCGCTGCCCCCAATGGCCCCCCCCCCCCCAAAAAAACGCACACTATTAATAATATAATAATAATAATAATAGTCCTTTAATAGTCCCACAATGGGGAAATTCAGTGCCATAGTGGCCCCTGCACACAGTATCATGCCCCATAGTGGCCCCTGCACACAGTATCATGTCCCATAGTGGCCCCTGCACACAGTATCATGTCCCATAGTGGCCCCTGCACACAGTATCATGTCCCATAGTGGCCCCTGCACACAGTATCATGTCCCATAGTGGCCCCTGCACACAGTATCTTGCCCCATAGTGGCCCCTGCACACAGTATCTTGCCCCATAGTGGCCCCTGCACACAGTATATTGCCCCATAGTGGCCCCTGCACACAGTATCATGCCCCATAGTGGCCCCTGCACACAGTATCATGCCCCATAGTGGCCCCTGCACACAGTATCATGTCCCATAGTGGCCCCTGCACACACTATTATTCCCCATAGTGGCCCCTGCACACAGTATCATGCCCCATAGTGGCCCCTGCACACAGTATCTTGCCCCATAGTGGCCCCTGCACACAGTATCATGCCCCATAGTGGCCCCTGCACACAGTATCATGCCCCATAATGGCCCCTGTACACAGTATCATGTCCCATAGTGGCCCCTGAACACAGTATCTTGCCCCATAGTGGCCCCTGCACATAGTATATTTCCCCATAGTGGCCCCTGCACACAGTATCATGCCCCATAGTAGCCCCTGCACACAGTATCATGCCCCATAGTGGCCCCTGCACACAGTATCATGTCCCATAGTGGCCCCTGCACACACTATTATTCCCCGTAGTGGCCCCTGCACACAGTATCATGCCTCATAGTGGCCCCTGCACACAGTATCATGTCCCATAGTGGCCCCTGCACACAGTATCATGTCCCATAGTGGCCCCTGCACACAGTATCATGTCCCATAGTGGCCCCTGCACACAGTATCATGTCCCATAGTGGCCCCTGCACACAGTATCATGTCCCATAGTGGCCCCTGCACACACTATCTTGCCCCATATCTTGCCCCTGCACACAGTATCATGCCCCATAGTGGCCCCTGCACACAGTATCTTGCACCATAGTGGCCCCTCGCACCCACAGTATCTTGCCCCATAGTGGCCCCTGCACACAGTATCATGCCCCATAGTGGCCCCTGCACACAGTATCATGTCCCATAGTGGCCCCTGCACACAGTATCTTTCCCCATAGTGGCCCCTGCACACAGTATCTTGCCCCATAGTGGCCCCTGCACACAGTATCTTGCCCCATAGTGGCCCCTGCACACAGTATATTGCCCCATAGTGGCCCCTGCACACAGTATCATGCCCCATAGTGGCCCCTGCACACAGTATCATGCCCCATAGTGGCCCCTGCACACAGTATCATGTCCCATAGTGGCCCCTGCACACAGTATTATATCCCATAGTGGCCCCTGCACACAGTATTATTCCCCATTGTGGCCCCTGCACACAGTATTTTGCCCCATAGTGGCCCCTGCACTGAGTATTTTGCCCCACAGTGGCCCCTGCACACACTATTATATGTCCCATTGTGCACCACCCATGAACAATTATTATACTCTGGGGTCTTTTTAGACCCCAGAGTATAATGATCGGAGACCCAGGGGAGGATAGAAACATAAAAAAACAACGTTGCTTACCTGTTCCTCGCTCCGGTCCAGTCGCTGCTACTTCGGCCTTCTTCAATGTTGGGCCAGGCCGGCGTCACGTGATGCGGGCCGGCGTCGCGACGCAAAATTACGTCCGCTGACGTCTGGGACGTCACCAAACAGGCCCGAAGCCTGGAGAAGCGTAGGAGAGGTAAGTACATTGTTTTTTATGTTCCCTCACCTCTCCTGGGCCTCCGATTATTATACTCCGGGGTCTTTTCAAAGACCCCGGAGTATAATGATAGCAGAGATTGTGGTGTTCGGCCGCGGCCTCACATACCGATTCCGCAGAATCGGAAGCACAGGCGGCCGTGAGCGGGACCCCAGGAATCGGTAAGTATATAGGGCTCGTTACCTGCTGGGGTAACGGCCTATAAAAAAAAAAAGCATCGGAGGCCCGCGGGGCCCCGTAATGTCACGGACCCTGTGGCAGCTGCTACCACTGCTACCTCGGTAGTTACGCCTCTGTGGCCAATTCTTATGGGACCACTACACAAACAAGTATCTGCTAGTATCATATAATTATTGCATTAGAGTCTTTCCGTGTCAAGTGGACCAATTTTAAAGGTCGTCCCCACATCACCATCTCAGATTTTGATGAATAGTTTCTTTATGATATAAAATTAAGCTGTGCAAAATGTTAGTTCAAAAGACTAAAAAAATTGGAGGTTCTAGGGGACCTCAAGTAAAGGGTTGCAAAACGTCACCTGAGAAAAAAATGACATTTTGGTCCAACTTCCAGAAGCTGTAAACATGGAAGATTTAGTAGTATAAGGGGGATATTTGGAGAACCTGCACAACTTTTAGGGCTTAATGAACTGGCAAAACCCTATGTTCCTAGTCCTCTTACTTTTTGCAAGGTTTAGGCTCAAAAAACTGAAAAAATGAATTTTCAGCGATGTTGAGGCTGCTGTAGTGTCAAAACTAGTTGGCCTTTCAGATTGATTTTTGGTAGGTGTACTAAATACACGGCTGTAATGAGGCCTTCCAATTTGCAGCACTTTCCTTCAAGATGTTGAAAAAATATAAAATATAATATAATAATAAATATATGTATATATATATATATATATATATATATATATATAAAAATATAATATAAAAAGAATTTTTGCCTAATTGGGCTATCTTTGATGCCCTATATCTCCAGTGGGACAGCTTCAATCTTCTTTCTTTTAGCACCATTAGAAAGAGCAGATTTCCTTCTATCATAATATGTTGTTTTCATTTTGGAGTCTCTTCATATAAGGATTGAAAAAATACACTCAAATGTTTGCGGGCAGTAGCCTGTGATTTCTTCACTACACCCTTGATATAAGTGTAGTAAATGGGATTCTTCTTTCAATAAACACCAATTTTTTAAATAAAGAATACATTATGTTATAAAACTGTATTCAAGAAAACGAAAAAACGGGAATGTTTTTTAGGATGTGGAAGGATGAGGCCTGGTTTCATAACAGGTTTAAAGAAAACTGCAGTCAGTTAGGATGACGGACTTGGCCAATTATGATTGGTGGACCCTGTTGCAAGGCGGAATTGTTTGTTTGTGCAAAGGTTTCATAAGTGGGCCCCTCCATCACCACCACTTAGAAATACTTGACCTGCACAAATTATAATGCCCCCTCAATGGCCCACACATAGTATAGTGCCCCTTATTGGCTCTCACACAGTATAATGCCTCCCTAGTGGCCCCATACAATATAATGCCCCTCATAATTTCCTCTTCCAGGTTGCCCCCACATTTTCATGTCCCCTTCCAGGTTACTGCCCAGATTCATGTCCCACCACCCCCTGTTTGCTCCACAGTGTCATGTGTCCCCCAAGTTGCCCCCACACTGTCATGTCCCCCTCATTTTGCCCCCACAGTATCATTTCCCCCGTCCCTCAGGTTGCCCCCACAGTATCATGTACCCCCACACTGTCATGTCCCCATCAGGTTGCCCCCACAGTTTCATGTCCCCCCTGAGGTTGTCCCCACAGTTTCATGTCCCCCCCAGGTTTCTCCCACAGTATCATGTCCCCCTCCCCCAGGTTACCCCCATAGTGTCATGTCCCCCCTCCAGGGTGCCACACAGTGTCATGCCCCCCCAGGTTTCCCACCCAGTTTCATGTCCCCATAAAGTTGCTCCCTCAGTATCATGTTCCCCCCACAGGTTTCCCCCACAGTTTCATGTCCCCCCACCCTTCAGGTTGCCACCATAGTATCATGTCCCCCCACCCCTCAGGTTGCCCCCACAGTATCATGTTCCCCCACCCCTCAGGTTGCCCCCATAGTATCATGTTCCCCCACCCCACAGGTTGCCCCCACAGTTTCATGTCCCAAACTGTATATATAAAATAAAAAAACAAACCTTAATACTCACCTTTCCCTGTTCCCTTGTTCAATCATTTCTGGTCCCAGAGTCTTTAAAGAGTAACATGAGTCATGTCATTGAAGTCAGTACATCGCGCCTCCTGCTTCCAGGACACCTGGAGCAAGGACAGCGGCCGGGTGGTGAAGCAGGGAGTGGACGGCTCCCTACTTCATCACTGGCTTCAACTCTTTAGGTGTCCTCCGGACGCCGATGAGTTGATGCAGGAAAGACCCACTGCCCTGGACATAATGAAGGACTGTCCAAAAGGGGCCCCTGCTACCATAGGCCCCTTGCAAGTGCACCGTTGACCCTATGGTTAAAGCAGCCCTGGTTACTTGCCCTTATTATTATTGTACTCCGACAGGAGTGGGGATTGGTGAATAAAACATCAGCTGCTTTTGGAAAATTCGGATCGAATTTAAGGCTAACATAATACTGTGTGGGGGCCAAAAAAGGGCAATACACTGTGTGGGGGCCAAAAAGAAGAGGGCAATATTATGTGTAGGAGCCTCAAAAATGGCAATATACTGTGTGGGAGTCAGTAAAGAGGGAAATGTGCAGTGGGGATTAGTAAAGGGGCCAATATACTTTGTGTGGACTGGTAAAGGGGACAATATACTGCGTGGGGGCCATTAAGTTGAGTAATATACTGTGGTGGCCAGTAAAGGGGGCATTATACTGTATGTGGTCCAAATAAGTGGATTTTTTTTTTAATCTACAAATTTTAATTGGGGGGGCTCAACATCATCCAAACAACGCTGGGTTGGGTAGTTTGTGGGGGAGGGAGGGCGCCTTTGTATACATTTCATATACATCGCAGAGAAGCTAGATTCACCCCTATATACACAATAGGAGCAGCAGTAGTTACCCCTACCTCGAATGAAAGGATTGCTGGATGTGGGTTATTTTCAGAACTCCCAAAGAAGCTAGCTTAGAGAGCCATACATGTGTCACTCACCTCTTTTCCATTCACAGTGCCCACAAGATAGGGATTCTCAAGATTAATGTGAGTCCCAGAGGAGAATCTACAAGACATTTCTGGAATATTCTATGGAAATGCAATACATGTTCAAAATAGGAATATTCATTTAAGACAGGGCCACTCACCATACAGTAACTCATTGTGATCTACAGTTGTGCTAAAAAGTTTACATAACCCGGCAGATTTGTTGTTTTTTTGGACTTTTTTCAGAGAATATGAATGATAACACAAAAACTTTTTCTCCACTCATGGCTAGTGGTTGGTTGAAGCCATTTATTGTCAAACGTCTGTGTTTTCTCTTTTTAAATCATAATGACAACCAAAAACATCAAAATGACCCTGTTCAAAAGTTCACATACCCTAGTTCTTAATACCGTTTATTGCCCCCTCTAACATCAGTGACAGCTTGAAGTCTTTTGTGGTAGTTGTGGATGAGGCTCTTTATTTTCTCAGATGGTAAAACTGTCCATTCTTCTTGGCAAAAAGTCTCCAGTTCCTGTAAATTCCTGGGCTGTCTTGCATGTACTGTGTGCTTGAGATCTTCCCAGAGTGGCTCAATGATATAGACAGTGGTGAACCTAGCCTCTTTGCTGTCTGAGGCAGACTATAGAAAGACGCCCCCCCCCCAAAAAAAAAAAAAAAAAACTGAGTTTCCATGCTACTAGTTTAACACACTGTTATCGTCGCACAATATACACAATACACAAAGTTATAAAACAGTTTTTAAGAATTCTTCTTACTGTATTACTTCAGTATCAGATCAACAACACGGCATTAACAATGAAAGTAACTTCACACATCTTCTGCTTGGTGGATGGACGAGCCCACGTGGCCCCCATTCTCTATAATAGGAGCGCCGCAGATAGCTGAGTACTGGACTTCGGCTATCTTTGGCACTCCCATTAAAGAGAATGAGAGCCACGCGGGTTCATCCATCCACCAAGTGACACACCTATATATATGGCTGCAGCCAGGCTCGATTCCCACCTAGTGGGGGAAAAAACCCAATTCTCAGGCTCAGTGGGGTCTCAGCAGACAGACCCCCATCAATCAGGTATTTATCCTCTATCATTTAGGTGAATACAGGGCAGTAACATTTTGTGACTTACCGGTGACGTCTCTGACTAATCCTTCACATTTCCCTTCTCTTCCCTCTGGACCGCCATGACCACTTCTTCCAGCTGTGACTTGTCTCTGTAAAGTTTGCAACACAGGCATCTTTGGCTCCTCACTTTTCCAGGCATCCAACCCACATTGTCCTCACCTACACAAAGCCCCCATTCTGCTGCTACCCCCAACTATAAAATATGTGATATAACCCCCCATAATAAATAATACTCCCAAGTGCATCTTTATATTAATAGTGTCCGTGTGTACCCTGTATAAATAGTGCCCCTTATTAATAATACTCCAGGTGTTAACTAATTAAAAGGTTTTCCAGGTCATTAATAAACTAATCAGTGGGGTTCAAAAACCCAGGACCCCCACTGATCAGCTGTTTGAATGGTACCTGTGTAAGCGCCGTGACCGCTTCTCTGTTTACATAGTGTAATTCATCTCATAGCGGCCATGTAATGTAACTACAGCCTCGTCCTGTACATGTCTACAGTATGTGACAAGGCTACAATTACATCACACGGTCACTATAAACAGACAGCGTATAATATAAACAGGTGCCATAGCCCATATTTATAGCGCCCCATTTACACACACTATAATGTTCCACAGCAGCCACTGCACATAGTATTACACAGTTTTATGGCCCGCAGCGGCCCCTGCACACTGGATTATGCCTCGCAGCGGCCCCTGCACACAGTATTATGCTCCATAGTGGCCCCTGCTCACGGTATTATGCCCCGCATTGGCCACTGTACACGGTATTATGTTCCACAGCAACTCCTGCACACAGTTTTATGCCCCATATTGGCCCCTGCACACGGTATTATGCTCCATATTGGCCCCTGCACACGGTATTATGCTTCACAGTGGCCCCAGCACACAGTATTATGCTCCATAGTGGCCCCTGCACTGGTATTATGCTCTATAGTGGCCCTTGCACTGGTATTATGCTCCATAGTGGCCCCTGCACTGGTATTATCCTCCATAGTGGCCCTTGCACTGGTATTATGCTCCATAGTGGCCCCTGCACTTGTATTATGCTCCATAGTGACCCCTGCACCTGGTATTATGCTCTATAGTGGCCCCTGCACTTGTATTATGCTCCAGAGTGGCCCCTGAACAGGGTATTATGCTCTACAGTGGTCCCTGCACAGGGTATTATGCCCCACAATGGACCACCCATGAACTATTATTATACTCTGGGGTCTTTTCAGACCCCAGAGTATAATGATTGGAGACCCAGGGGAGAATACAAACATAAAAACCAGAGTTACTTACCTATCCTGGACACCGGTGCACTCCTTGCAGCTTTCGGCCCTGTTTAATTGCGCACACATGTCACGTGATCAGGCCGGCGACGCGACCTGATGACGTCACCAGAGGCCTCAAGCCTGCTCGGAGTTACATCGGATCGCAGGAGGTGAGTAACATTGGTTTTTATGTTCCCTCACCAACCCTAGGCCTCCAATTATTATACTCTGGGGTTTGAATAGGCCCCGGAGTATAATAATAGTAGTATTTGCAGCCTAACTTACCAATACCCGCAGCCGCTCACAGCGGCATCCACTTCCCTTTCTGTGTCCCATAGCAGAAGGGGAAGCGGGGGCGGCCACGAGCAGACGCGGGGTAGGTAAATAAATAGTCCCTGACCTGCCGGGGATACTCCAACAGGTTACGGCCTATTTATATATATAAAAAAAAAGTTATACTCACCTGCAATGCCTTGATGCAGCCGCCGCCGCCTCCTCTTCTTGTCCGCGACATCTGTGTCTCAGCGTAGGCGGCATGATGACGTCATTGTATCGCCGCCTGCGCTGAGATGCGACGTCTTGTAAACCAGCCCAGGACAGGCCGCGCTCAGCTCTGTTTTTTTTTTTTTTTTTAAAGCGGCCTGTCCTGGGCTGGTTTACATTAAATAGTAAAAATGCCGCCCCCCGGACAGTGCCGCCTCAGGCGGCCGCCTCACCCGCCTCATTAGCGGTGCGCCCCTGGATATAGAGGTCAGGAGACTGAGATGGCCACTCCAGAACCTTCACTTTCTTCTGCAGTAGCCAATGACAGGTCGACTTAACCTTGTGTTTTGGATCGTTGTCATGTTGGAACGTCCAAGTATGTCCCATGCGCAGCTTCCTGGCTGATAAGTGCAAATTTGCCTCCAGTATTTGCTGATAACGCGCTGCATTATCTTTCCTTCAACTTTGACCACGTTTCCTGTGTCTTTGAAGCTCACACATCCCCACATCATCAGTGATCCACCTCCGTGCTTTACAGTAGGAATGGTGTTCCTTTCATCATAGGCCTTGTTGATACATGTTCTCCAAATGTAACGTTTATGGTTGTGGCCAAAAAGTTTGATTTTAGTCTCATCCCTCCAAATTACCTTGTTCCAGAAGTTTTGAGGCTTGTCTCTGTGCTGTTTGGCATATTGAAGGCGACATTCTTTGCGGCATTTGTGCAGTAATGGCTTTCTTCTGGCAACTCGACCATGCAGCTCATTTTTCTTCAAGTGCCTCCTTATTGTGCATCTTGAAACAGCCACCACAATAGTTTTCAGAGAGTCCTGTATTTCAGCTGATGTTATGTGTGGGTTTTTCTTTGCATCCCGAACAATTTTCCAGGCAGTTGTGGCCGAAATTTTGGTTGGTCTACCTGACTGTGGTTTGGATTTTACAGAGCCCTTGAGTTTTCATTCGTTAATTACAATTTGAACACTGCTGACTGGCATTATCAATTCCTTGGATATCTTTTTGTATCCCTTTCCTGTTTTATACAGTTCAACTACCTTTTCCCGTAGATCCGAGGACAATTCTTTTGCTTTCCCCATGACTCACAATCCAGAATCGTCAGTGGCTGGAGGAAAGATGTAACAGTCTGTCTGGATCCCAGAAACTCACTCAGCTTTTATGCACACACACTGATTACAAGCAAACAGGTCCTCACACAAGTGAGGATTCTACCTTTAATAGCCACTCAAACCCCTTTGTGTCAACTTCTGGACATGTTATCAGGCCAAAATCACTAGGGTATGTGAACTTTTTAACAGGGTCTTGATGTTTTTGGTTTTCATTATCATTTAAAAAGAGAAAAGACAGAAGTTTGACAATAAATGGCTTCAACCAACCACTAATAATGAGTGGAGAAACAGTTTTTGTGTTATAATTCATATTCTCTGAAAAAAGGCCAAAAAATCTGCTGGGGTATGTAAACTTTTTAGGACAACTGTACATTAGCAGTATTGTGAGTTAGATTATAAAATCTCATCCACATGTTCTGACTAAAACCCTCAGCACAGTCACTTGTGCTATAGGTTCAAACCTGCAGAACAGCAATTATGCCTTGTATTGCAAGGGTTTAAAACTCTGGGGGGTTACAGTGGTTTCTACAGGTGAGCTACTGCAAAAGCTCCTCACTTTCTGCTTGCTTTTACCACAAGGCCTTGCAGGAGAACATGTTGCCAAATGTCTCTGTTCCTTGCTTGTGGCCCTGTCCTGAAAGGGTAAAGTCAATATTAATTAATTTAATTTTTAAGATTTTTATTTCAAAGCTGCTATATGTAAACCTATATCGTAATGCAGAAGGAAACAAAAAAGACTGAGGCCGGGGCCCCACGTTGCGAAAACACAGTACCTGCAAATTGGATGTGATTCTGGCTAATCCCATCCACACATTGCAGAAAAATATCTGCAGCAGAAATGCGGCAATTTCAAAAACCGTTTTTGTAAATAGCAGCATGTCAATTATACCTAGGAAAACGCTGGCATTTTCCTTACAAATATAATAGAGGCAGAAAGCCCACAAATGAAAACTCTGCTGACTTTCTGTGAAAAGCGATGTGTTTCCTTCACAGTCTTTTGCACAGCGCTTGACTGCGGCTAGCTACGTGGGGCCTTAGCCTAAAAGAGGAAAAAATATTGAAGTACTTGAGATGTTTCTCACTCTCAGGTGAACTGCTTGAAGCATAAGTGTAATATCCTGTGTAGGAATGTCAACTTATTTATTGGGACCAATTTGAGTTTGGGTATTGGTTACAAAGATGTCAAATGTTCTACAAATCATTTTCCTAAACAATGTGGATCATGAACTTGTTTAGGCACATCAAGCTCTACATTTTTCTTTAATTCATCATGGTTTGCATTCTGTCTGAAACATGAATACCTCATTTTTATACTTATGTCAGTTCTGCTAATAATGATAGTAATAATATTTATTATATTACAAATTAAAACCTAACTCCTGGATTCACACACACGGCATTTTGCAGTATTTTTAAATGCTTTGGCATTTTTCATTGCATTTTTTATGTAAAAAAAACCTGCAAACAAATACTACTTTAATATCTACAGCAAATAATTGAAAAGCTTACATACAAAGCATTGTGATGTGTGGTGTTCTGGTGTCAGCGAACTTAAAAAAAAAACTCTGCATGTTCTTTATATGGAATTTTTATCATATGTTTCTTATATAACACCGTAAAAATTACAAATTTAAAATGTTACAAAATAAAAAAAAATCACCAAACATAGTCATAAGAAACACTAAAAAGACTGAAAAAATGTGTGGGAAGGAGTCCTTAAAGAGGACCTTTTACTACTTCCACTAACTTCCTTTGCATCCTTCAATGCCACTTCACATATTCCAGTGAACAACCCATACAGTCAGTTTCAGTGACTTTTCTTATACAAGAGACTGGGAGTATTGTTGAGTAGGGGAGTTGGAGGTGGATGAGCTGCTGTACAGGCACTCATCCACCCACAAGGGATATGGGAAGATAATTTACCTATCAGTATATTTTTGCATGTGGGAGGAAACCAGAGTACCCAAAGGAAACCCAAGCAAACATAGGGAGAACATACAAACCCCATGCACTACACAGTGTGTTATTTAGGATCTCTGCTGTCCAGGACTGCCCACTTGTCAATAGAGAGCCTAAATAACTCTAATTAGTGCTTGATATATCTGCACTGATTTTTTTAGGAACATTTTGGGCTAAAGAAGAAATTCCAACCATGCCAGAAGTGTAGCAGCACCTATTGAATGTTGTACAGAGCTGAAGGTTGTGGAAGTTTGTAAAAGGCCCTCTTTAAAGAGTTTGTACAGTAATGACATTTTTTCCACTGCCTCACAGTCTGCACTTTTTTTTTTTATGAATCTTTCACTCATATCCTTGCTATTCCCGCCATCTCTGCTTATGATGAGACACCATATTGATTTTTAGATTGCTCTTCCTGTTTTTTCCATGATGCATCAGCACAGCATCACATAGATAGACAAAGACAGTACCATCTCTGCTTGCTGGGTCACAATGTAATTATCAGTCTCTCTATGAAAAACACACTTTAGATAGGCAAGTCAAACCATGAGGTCCTTCATTATAACTGTGTGACAAGATCCCTTTCTACATATCTGCAGTGGCTATGAGAAAGAGTCTGTATGGAACAGTCCATTCAGTTTCATCATACAGGAACTTCTGGTGTGGCATTTGCAGAGAACAAAAAGGTCTGATTCAGTTCCATAACATAGTTCATAGCTGTCAAGTTTTCAATACAAACTTCAAAATCTCATGTACAGTGGGTACGGAAAGTATTCAGACCCCTTTAGATTTTTTACTCTTTGTTTCATTGCAGCCATTTGCTAAAAGCAAAAAAGATCATTTTATTTCTCATTAATGTACACTCAGCACCCCATCTTGACAGAAAAAAACCCAGAAATGTAGATATTTTTGCTAATTTATTAAAAAAGAAAAACTGAAATATCACATGGTCATAAGTATTCAGACCCTTTGCTCAGTATTGAGTAGAAGCCCCCTTTTGAGCTAGTACAGCCCTGAGTCTTCTTGGGAATGATGCAACAAGTTTTTCACATCTGGATTTGGGGATCCTCTGCCATTCTTCCTTTCAGATCCTCTTCAGTTCCGTCAGGTTGGATGGTGAACGTTGGTGGACAGCCATTTTCAGGTCTCTCCAGAGATGCTCAATTGGGTTGAGGTCAGGGCTCTGGCTGGGCCAGTCAAGAATTGTCACAGAGTTGTTCCGAAGCCACTCCTTTGTTATTTTAGCTGTGTGCTTAAGGTCATTGTCTTGTTGGAAGGTGAACCTTCGGCCCAGTCTGAGGTCCAGAGCACTCTAGAAGAGGTTTTCTTCCAGGATATCTCTGTACTTGGCTGCATTAATCTTTCTTTAAATTGCAACCAGTCGTCCTGTCCCTGCAGTTGAAAAACACCCCCATAGCATGATACTGCCACCACCATTTTTCACTGTTGGGATTGTGTTGGGCAGGTGATGAGCAGTGCCTGGTTTTCTCCACATATACCACCAAAAAGTTCAATCTTCATCTCATCAGACCAGAGAATCTTATTTATCATAGTCTGGGAGTCCTTCATGTGTTTTTTGGCAAACTCTATGCGGGCTTTCATATGTCTTGCACTGAGGAGAGGCTTCCTTCGGGCCACTCTGCCATAAAGCCCCAACTGGTGGAGGGCTGTAGTGGTAGTTGACTTTGTGGAACTTTCTCCCATCTCCCCACTGCATCTCTGGAGCTCAGCCACAGTGATCTTTGGGTTCTTCTTTACCTCTCTCACCAAGGCTCTTCTCCCACAATTGCTCAGTTTGGCTGGACGGCCAGGTCTAGGAAGAGTTCTGGTCGTCCCAAACTTCTTCCATTTAAGGATTATGGAGGCCACTGTGCTCTTAGGAACCTTGAGTGCTGCAGAAATGCTTTTGTAACCTTGGCCAGATCTGTGCCTTGCCACAATTCTATCTCTGAGCTCCTTGGGCAGTTCCTTTGACCTCATGATTCTCATTTGCTCTGACATGCACTGTGAGCTGTGAGGTCTTATATAGACAGGTGTGTGCCTTTCCTAATCAAGTCCAATCAGTTTAATTAAACACAGCTGGAATCCAATGAAGGAGTAGAACCATCTCAAGGAGGATCAGAAGGAAATGGTCAGCATGTGAGTTAAATATGAGTGTCACAGCAAAGGGTCTGAATACTTATGACCATGTGATATTTCAGTTTTTCTTTTTTAATAAATTTGCAAAAATATCTACATTTCTGTTTTTTTCTGTCAAGATGGGGTGCTGAGTGTACATTGATGAGAAATAAAATGAACTTTTTTGCTTTTAGCAAATGGCTGCAATGAAACAAAGAGTAAAAAATGTAAAGGGGTCTAAATACTTTCCGTACCCACTGTATGTTCATAGAGGTAAATGACAAAATTCTAGCTCCCTGCAACCCCCACTACTGGGATCTTATAATTGCTTATAGAGCTCAATGTATCAATAATAAGTCATAGGCCACCCCTTATTCTATTTTCCCAGTGCTAAAGAAGCACTCAAGTATTTTTTTTATTATGTATCTATTCCCCCAGTATATATTCCTCATAATATGCAATATAGTAAGTAGTATGTCTTATTTAGTTCTTGCGTTCATTGAACTATTTTTTTCAATTGGGTCATGTGATCTCATGGTGACCCCTCTGACAGAGGTTTAACTTGAAGCTTCTGATCCCCAGTGCCATCTATAATGGGGCCCCTACCTGCCTTGTGCAATTTAGAATAGTGGCACAAGGTAGGTAGGGGCAGCGGGAACTTTGAGGCCTCCTCAGGGTCCGGAGTTTGATAGTGACTGCTACATCCATTCCCTCAGAGAATAATATGCCATTCTGCTCTCTCAAGAGGGTCACCACTTCAGGCACCAGACCTTCCTGTATAATTGCACAAAATTTATCATCAGCTACTAATGATGATTATACATGTTCCTGTCAGTCAGTTATAATGAAGATGACCGTTCAGCCTCCATGACTTTATTTAGGGGAATATAAAGAGATATGTACACTGTCCAAAGTAGGCTGAGATGAACTGTATATAGCTGCCAATGTGATGCTGTGCTGAGGCATTATGGCCTTGATAGCTGAGCTAAGAAAAAAATGACATTTAGAAATTTTAATGTGTCTCGTTACATCTCAAATGCATCAAAGAACTGAAGAATGTGAAAGACAATCAGGTATAAGGGGCAAGGATATAAAAAGGTTGTTTTGCTGGACTGCTTTTATAATTTTATTATTTAGCTCTCTCTATAATGGTATATCATGAAACATAGACTTTTCAGCCTATTTAACAAAAACTCAACATTACATCGAAAATATCTTTACCATCAGTGCTTTTATTTACATATTTTTAATGATGATTACAAATGTGTCTTCTTCTCCTTAGTATTTTTATCATCATTACTCTTCATATAAGGTTATTACTATATGAAATGTTGACAAACATACCTTGAAATATGCCTTGAATTAAGGGTTTCCGTGGATGGTGGTCAACTAAAAAATTCACATGTTAATACAATATTTATTTGATGCACAAGAATACAGGCTTTCTTTCAGCTGAAAATATACTAAAGCTCACTCAAGCTCAGTAGAAATAAAATATGCAGAGTGTATTAAAAGCAAGACATTCAACTTTTTTAATTATGTACAAAATAGAATCTTGTAACTATGATTAAAACCCTGCAGCTATGGCTGACTGTATGGATGAAAGTCATTTATCACTTCCAAATCATGTTGAGAAAAATAGCAGTTTGTGTTATTTATCAATGTAACAAGTAAAGTTTAAATTGAGCGCATTTTAATGGGAACATATTAACACCTAATAGCATAATATCAATATTTGCCTTGCAGGAAAAAAAAGACATTTATTTTATTTGACATTATTATGATACATACCTAGGAGAGTATGACTGGTAAGTACAAATGTGACAAACTGTAAATACCTCAGTGTGAAATTATATATGCACACTACTTAGTGTTTTGCAGGTCATAATATTGACCTGAACATACATGTCATCTAGTCATTTTTAATAATAAGAGTTACTATTTTTAGAAAGTCTTTAATACAAGTTATATTTTAGGCACTTCATTATTTAATTTCTCAGTCATAATTGTCATACTTCTATAGATTACAAAATATATCATTGTAGTGTAGAGGATGATTCAATAAAACAATATGTAAGATTATCACTACACATCCCTATAATAAACCTTTTACATACATTTATTTAAAATATATTCATTAAAGAGTTTACCAACTTATGAAGTTATCCCTTATCGATATTGACCGCTGGAACTCCCACTGATCTTTGATAAAGAGGCTCTGGTGCTGCCACTTTGATGGAACTGCACGCCAAATATGTGCCCTGCTGCTCCATTATTCTCTATGGGAGTGCTGGAGATAGCCAAGCATTCTACTTGACTATCTCCAGTGCTTCCATAAAGAATGAATGGAGGGAGGACATATGTTTGGATTGCAGTTCCAACAGTGTGAGAACACCAAAGTCCCATTCTTAAGATATATTCTATAGATAGGGGATGACTTGTTCAAACCCCTTTAACATATTGCTCATATACAGTTAGATCCATAAATATTTGGACTCTTGATATTGCCATTACTATAGTTTGCCAGGGTGGCCCTTGGATTTACTGTTTTTTTCCTTTACCCTATTGCACTTAATTGATCTACTGATATTTTTTGGGGGTGAGCCATGGCGCCGATTCTCATGTCCACCCCGCATCTTTGGCGCTACAGGGTTTGTTGCACTCCACTTAATCCCGGAAAGGGCACCCTGAATTTGAGTTTATTACTGTCAATTCCTGTTAATGTCTCTCCCACCCCCAGCACTATCCTTATTTTACTCATGTAAGGGATTACTCCGGAATCCTGCCTGACCTTACCCCTGCTTACCTAACCAGTGAAGTCCTTTATACCTGTGCATTATTTAGCTCTCATTTTCACTCATCTCATGTGTAAGATTGTTTCACATAATGTACAGGGTTTTAATTCCCCGCAGAGATGTCAGAAGTATGAAAAGCTGAAACCTGATATTCTGTGTATACAAGAATCCTACTTCACCCTCTCCTCATTTCCTAAATATTTCCACTCTCACCACAATCTTATAGGCCATGCCCCAAATCAGTCCAAGAGTAGAGGAGTGGCAATCTTCCTCAGGTACTCTGTCCCTCAGCAGGTCGATAGCATGGTCAGAGACCCCCAACGCCACTATATTATTCTCCACTGTAAACTCTATGGCCAGCACCTATGTCTTGTTAATTCATATGCCCCCACAGAATCCCCATCAATCACATTTTTCATGAGCTGTGTAATTTGATTGGGCAATTGGATTTCTCCAAACGGATTTGGTGTGGAGACTTTCATTTTACTGTCAACACTGTCCTAGACTGATCCTCCCCCTCTGCGGATAAGCTCTACTCCAAAACCAAGAGTGAGATCCACTCTGCCTAACAGAACCTAAATGTTGCAGATGCCTGGCATGACCCTGGTATCTGGAAATGGACTGCAGAGTCCCTTCATAATTTCTTTACCCTTAACACAGCCTCAGAAACTGACCTGGCTATATTCTGGGCGGCCCATAAGGCCATGGTCCAGGGTTCTGTGAGAACGGAATAAGGTTCAGTCAGATTTAGAGCTTAAAACTGAAACAGCAAATCAGCGCCACCTTTCTCGATATTTAGTGAAATGTATTAGAGATGTTAAATTGCAACTTGACTCTGTCCTAACACACCGGATTAAGAAGGCTGTACACTGGACCCAAGAGCACTTTTATAAGTACTAATTAACCTGATAAACTGTTGGCCGCTAAATTGAGGCTGCATTAGAGGATGAACGCTATCTATCAAATATGAGAGTCAGGCGGTACTATGACCTCCAACCCCAATTCAATTTATGCTCAATTCCACCAGTTTTAAGAAACTCTATTCTGCTCCCACTACAGATTACCCTCTGGAGATTATCTCCTTTCTCTGCTCCTTACACCTCCCTTCAATTTCCTCCTCCCAGGCAATTGCCCTGAATGGTCCCATAACTAAGGAGGAATTAGATGCTGCTATCGACGGGAAACGGGAAAGCCAAGGGACCTGATGCCTTCTCCTCCCTCTATTATAAGAAATGTAAAAGTATCCTCTCCCCACACCTTCTGTTAATGTTCAACCACATCCTTCAGGGAGGGAAATTCCCCCAAGACATGCTTAGCGCATCCATTACAGTTATCCCCAAACCTGGGAAAGACGATACCACCCCTGCTATTTATAGACCAATTTCGCTTTTTAATTTAGATATAAAATTATTTTCCTCTATTCTCGCTGCACATTTAAACTGCTTTCTACCATCCCTCATACACTCTGACCAGGTTGGGTTTATTCCTGGCAGAAAAGCTTCTGATAATGTGAGAAAACTCTGTAATATTTTCCATTGGACCAATTGCCACCATAGGCCCATCTCATTACTAGTCTTGGGCATCCAGAAGGCCTTTAATAGTCTCTCCTGGACCTACCTCACCCATGTCTTGAAATTTATGGGAATCACTGGTCACTTTCAGAAAGCCCCTCTATTGTGATCCCATTGCATAGCTGAAACTCCCTACTGATTGCCTAACACCTATCTGAATTTATTGTGATACTCAACAGGGTTGCCCCCTGTCTTATTTGCCCTTGCCATAGAGCCATTGGCGGTCGTAATTCACTCTCACCCTGATATTAAGGGGGTGCAATGTGAAGATCGAGCATGCAAAGCTACCCTTTTTGTGGATGATATACTACTGACTATCACAAAATCTTTAGTTTCCCTCCTGAACTTGATTAAGACATTCTTCCGATTCACACAACTGTCAGGCATTAAACTTAATACATCTAAATTGGAAATTCTTCACTGTAATGTCCCTCCAGCCACCACTAAGTTGATTGCCCTGAATTTAAGTTTTCAGTCTAGAGATAAATATTTATCTTATCTAGGTTTTAACCTCTGTAACTCATTAGAGGCCCATTACAAATGGAACAATGCCATATTGATCCCAAAATTTATAAAAGATCTCATAGCATGGCACTGTCCCACTCTTTCCTGGATAGGAAGAGTCTATTCAGTCAAGTTGGTCAATCTACCCCGCATTCTCTACTTCTTCCGTACTCCCCCAACCCCAGTGACCTCTGCTTCCTTAGCCTCCCATCAGAAAGAAATCTTTGATTTTATTTGGGCCTATAAGCAACCACATATATGCAGACATGTTATGTATTTTCACAAAAGATTGGGAGGGTTAACAGTTCCCCACCTTTATTAATATTATCTAGCTGCAAGGCTCAGTGTTATACACAATGAAATCGACTTCCCACAATGGGATATTGGAATCCTTATTGCAAGCCTTACTTTGGGCCCATGGTTGACAACCCATTCTGTTCTGGTTGCTGCCAAGATGACCGATTACATATTATAGTTGTAGGGGAGGGTTCATTTTCAGTATAAACTGCAAAGCATGATTTCACATTTATTACCGCTGTTTTTTAAACCCCTCTTTCCTCCTGGCCTATCCCCTGAGGTGTTTGTTTGGTGGAGACACACTCGGTTTCACTACCTCAATGATTTCCTCTTCACCTAGGAATACTTTGCTTCTACATACTCCCTGCCTCCCTCGAAGGCGTTCCAGACTGCACAGCTCTTTCATTTTCTGATTTCCCTCACCCCACTCAACGCAGAGATCTCCCTACCAGCTTCGAGAGATTATTTTTATTTAGGGCAGCAGTCAAAGGTTCTCTCTCTTATATAGTTTGCTTAGTGCCTCCTGATGCTAAGCTTAACTTTATGGTGGCCTGGGAACAAGACCTTGCTTCTCCCCTGACTCTTGCCCAATGGATTGACTGTTGCACATCTATCAGCAAAGGCAGTTGGTAGGTCACCATTATGGAATCTTAAAAGTCCTTCATAGGACCTATCTAGTCCCACATTGATTGCATAGCTTTTACTCTACACTCTCACCCCTCTGTTATAGAGGATGTAACGCTTTCGGCATTACTTAGCATACAGTATTTGATGGACTTGTCCTCATGCCTGTCGCTTTTGGACAACCATTTATAGAATGACACAACGACTTTTTGGACAGTCTTTTCTATTGTCATCCCCCATTTTTCTTCTTAATCTTAAGCCTCACGACCTCAAATGTGCCCAAATTAAATTGTTCCAATATATTTTGATGGCTGTCCGGATACACATCACATTCAACTGAAGAAAACCTTTTCTCTTAGTGACTTATGTTGTCCGGCGTATTGATAGCGTCATGCTTCATGAAAAAATTATTGCAACCATCTCTGATACTTGCCACTTTTTGATAAGATCTGGGTACCTTGGGTTAACAGATCTGCCATCGCGGGTCTTCATGCTGTCATATTTTTGTTTTTGACTCCCTGCCTTTCAAACCCCATAACTTTTTTATTTTTTCATTCACAGAGCCATATGAGGGCTTAATATTTGTTGGACAAATTGTACTTTGTAATGGTGCCATTTATTATTCCAAACAATGTACTGGGAAGCTGGAAAAAAAATCAGAATGGGATGGAATTGGAAAAAAAACAGTGTTTGAGCAACTTTCTTACTAGCTTTGTTTTTATGGCGTTTACTGTGCAGCCAAAATGACATGTCACCTGTATTCTATGTGTTGGTACAATTCTGGAGATACCAAATTTATATAGTTTTATTTACGTTTTAACTCCTTAAAAAAATGTAAACTTTGCAAAATAAAAAAACTTGGAGTTGCCATATTCTAACACTTGTAACTTTTTTATATTTCTGTGTACGGGGATACATCTGCGTGGCCAGATGTACTTTTTATTTATACTATTTTGTGGAATGTCTGTTGCTTTGATCCTTTCTTTTTATGCGCAACTGTGAATATATACATACACAGTAATGCAGCCTCTGTTAATCTAAAGAAAAAAAATCTCCATTATTTAAGGTTTTTTTTTTTGGTGTATTGTTCAACCAATATACACACAATGCAAGAATTGTTGCCAAACTGCCATTCCATCACTATAATAAATGTGGAGGAAACACTTGTGCAAGTACTAACAATAAGAATGTGGGTGGCAAGAACAACACTGCTTTTGGTTTTGGTGGCACCTCCAGTAGCCTCAGGATTGTTGTACTTCCTTAGAATGAATTTTTGATTAACTAGCTTTCTCATCTTAGTCACATGAGGATATTGATTCATGTATTTTCATCTTGAGTCAGGCTTCTGTATGTTCCTCCTCCTTCTCCTGTATAACACATAATTTACTGCAGGGCCTTTCTGGACTGTCTACTGACACCGATCCCTGGGAGTGATGTGGCACCTGCTGAGCAATGATGAGAACAGTTACCATTGTGTGCAAGCAGAGGAGGAAGACATGACTGTTGGAGGTTGAGGTAGTAGTGACAGGGGTCTGGTACTACTACTGGAAGTTGCTCTGGTAGGGGAGCTAGGGGATATCTGGAGGTGGCAATTCTGAGGGTGTTGCATGGTCATGATGTGTCAGAAAGAAGCAGGAAAGATGATGATGACATTGCCGAAGATGATTCATTTGTGGATGGGACCTAGCAACGGGGTCAGGGTAACAAGGGGAAGTAGGTGTTAGCAGTGGGGATAGTAATGATTCCAGCCATTGTGTAGGCTCAAAATCCAAAAAGCCTGCTGGGGCAGACCTAGGGGAAGCTTGTGGGTTGGGGGTGGTGGTAGTGACAGACATGTTTCCACTGCTGCTGGTGGCAACTACATGTCATCTCCCGTGTGGGAATTTTTTTTTACTACTTTGCCAAACAATATATCTGTGGCAATGTGCAAGATCTGCAAGCAGAAACTTAGTAGTGGCCCTGCAGGAACATGTTTAGGAAGGACATCTCTACATACTCACATGTAAAGACATCACTGTCTTATTTGGAAAAATAGACTTGACAGTGGCAGTGGCACTAGAAGTGAGCAAGGCTGTTCTCCTACTCTTCCCTGTGATTTTCCATATAGGTAGGCCACATCTATACCTAGCACATGATCATCATTATCATCCTCATCACCAACTGTTTCTCCTCCTCCTTTTCTTCCATCAGTCATCCATAGGGCAATGTGTGGACAGGAAACAGTAATATTTGCTTAGTCATTTGGCAGTTGTGCAACTTAACTTACACCTGGTGAAGCTGCTGGCGATGCAGTTGCTGCTGTACCACTTAGTCAATATATAGCAGCAGTAATGAACAAGTACAATACTTGGCTTTCACGGCCCACTGGGCCATTGTTTTTAGAGGCAGTAGCCACATTCCAGAAACACAGCAAAGTCAGGTGCTAGTTCTATCCCAATTGTGCAGGCCAAGATCCAGCACCATGCAAGGCCCGTGCACCTCTTCTCTGGACCGTTTCCTGAAACCATCTTCGCCAGGACAGTCCATCACTTCCACTTCTCTTTCACCCTCATTTCATGGGTGTAAAGCAAAGCACAGCCATGTGGTTTGGCAATTAATGAGCCTGGATCAGATGAGCCACACTATGGAAGAGCTGCTTTGCTACCGTGTTTCCCCGAAAATAAGACACCCCCCGAAAGTAAGGCATAGGAGAGGTTTTGTAGAATTGCCCAATATAAGGCATCCCCCGAAAGTAAGACTTACCGTAGGAGACGTTTCGTTTCGCAGCATTCCCGAACAGAACATACCGGTACGGTATATGGTATACCGTAACACTGCTGTCGTCCCCTACCTTCACCATTCAGTATCCTGAGCCTGTTGCTTTCCTTGTTGTCCCCCTTTGTCCTGCTGCCGTTATCCTGTACAGTACGATGTCCCTGCTGCGTTGTACCGCATGAGTGTGCAGTGGTGAGCGTTCTCCTGGTGTCGGGAAGCAGAGCTTGTCCTTGCTGCGCGATTCTGCTGTAACGATTCTGCTGGGGACGTCACTTTGCGTCGTGACGCCGGCCCGCATCACATGACGCCGGCCTGGTCCAGCATTGAAGAAGGCCGAAGCAGCAGAGAGTGGACCGGATCGAGGAACAGGTAAGCAACGTTGTTTTTTTATGTTTCTATCCTCCCCTGGGTCTCCGATCATTATACTCTGGGGTCTGAAAAGACCCCAGAGTATAATAATTGTTCATGGGTGGTCCACAATGGGACATACCGGTATAATACTGTGTGCAGGGGCCACTATGGGATATGATACTGTGTGCAGGGGCCACTATGGGGAATGATACTGTGTGCAGGGGCCACTATGGGAATGACACTGTGTGCAGGGGCCACTATGGGGCATGATACTGTGTGCAGGGGCCACTATGGGGAATGATACTGTGTACAGGGGCCACTATGGGGAATGAGACTGTGTGCAGGGGCCACTATGGGGCATGATACTGTGTTCAGGGGCCACTATGGGACATGATACTGTGTTCAGGGGCCACTATGGGACATGATACTGTGTGCAGGGGCCACTATGGGGCATGATACTGTGTTCAGGGGCCACTATGGGAGATGATACTGTGTGCAGGGGCCACTATGGGGCATGATACTGTGTGCAGGGACCACTATGGGACATGATACTGTGTGCAGGGAAATTAATGGTTTGGATTGTTATGATGATGTCCTAGAAGATGATGACATAACTGTCATTGAATAAATTTTACTTTCTATGCATACTGTAAATATTGGTAAATGTACCATACTGTTAATTGTTGTTCATGGAAATAATGGTACGGTAGTAAGAAATTCTTGATAGGATTCACAGTTTGTCTGGTTATGCTGGTTTGTGATGACAACTACTGTACAGTACCGTATATAATAAATGTTCATTTTTTTGTTCAGCAATAAATGTGAATTCTTCTTCATTGAAAAAAAAATAAGACATCCCCTGAAAATAAGACACAGCACATCTTTGGGAGCAAAAATTAATATAAGACGCTGTCTTATTTTCGGGGAAACAGGGTATATTCTTCAGCAAGTATCCCCCTGGATGTCTCCTCGAAAACTCACACTGGGGAGCTTTGCCAGTGACAATTGCACCAACAATTGTTGATGCACTGCATATTAGGATGAATAACATATTGTCCCAGTATAGGGTATGTCCTTAATCTGGTGGTTCAGTACTTTATTAACCTGTCTAGGGACTTAAAAGATGTGCTCCTCATAGCCAGGAAACTCTTTGCACATTTCAGGCATTCTTACGTCACAAAAAATACACTGCTCGATTTGCAGCAACAAATCAAGCCTTTGCACAGTTTATCTGCAATATTTAAAAACAGTGGAACTCCACCTGTTTGAGCAGCAAAAGGCAGTGAGCAATTAATGCATCACAGGGACAATGTGTTATTTTGAAATACATCATTGGAGGCAAATGAGAGAAGTGTCCCGGCTTCTCAAAACCTTTGAAGAAGCCACTGAATTTATCAGCAGGGATGACTGCAGCATCAGCAATGTGATCCCCAGTGGCGTAACTAGGAATGGCTGGGGCACAAAGCGAACATTTGACATGGGCCCCCCACCCCGAACCGCTGCCCCCAATCGCCCCCCCCCGGACTGCCCCCTCCAACCCCCCCACCAAAAAAAAAACGCATTCCTGCGCACACTACACACTATTATGTACCATAGTGGCTCCTGCACACAGTATCATGCCCCATAGTGGCCCCTGCACACAGTATCATGCCCCATAGTGGCCCCTGCACACAGTATCATGCCCCATAGTGGCCCCTGCACACAGTATCATGCCCCATATGGCCCCTGCACACAGTATCATGCCCCATAGTGGCCCCTGCACACAGTATCATGCCCCATAGTGGCCCCTGCACAAAGTATCATTCCCCATAGTGGCCCCTGTACACAGTATTATATCCCATAGTGGCTCCTGCACACAGTATTATATCCCATAGTGGCCCCTGCACACAGTATTATATCCCATAGTGGCCCCTGCACACACTATTATTCCCCATAGTGGCCCCTGCACACACTATTATTCCCCATAGTGGCCCTTGCACTGAGTATTTTGCCCCATAGTGGCCCCTGCACACACTATTATATGTCCCATTGTGGACCACCCATGAACAATTATTATACTCTGGGGTCTTTTCAGACCCCAGAGTATAATGATCAAAGACCCAGGGGAGGATAGAAACATAAAAAAACAACGTTGCTTACCTGTTCCTTGCTCCGGTCCACTCCCTGCTGCTTCAACCGCCTTCAATGTTGGACCAGGCCGGCGTCACGTGATGCGGGCAAGGCGTCGCGACGCAAAATGACGTCGGCTGACGTCTGGGACGTCACCAAACAGGCCTGAAGCCTGGAGAAGCATAGGAGAGGTAAGTACATTGTTTTTTTATGTTCCCTCACCAACTCTGGGCCTCCGATTATTATACTCCGGGGTCTAAAAAGACCCCGGAGTATAATGATAGCAGAGACTGTGGTGTTCGGCCCACGGCTTCACATACCAATCCCCGCTACTGCGCACAGCCGCCTCCGCAGAATCGGAAGCGCAGGCAGCCGTGAGCAGGACCCTAGGGAACGGTAAGTACTCCAGCAGGTAACGGACTATTAAAAAAAAAAAAAAAAAAAAAAATAAGCATCGGGGGCCCGCGGGGCCCCGTAATGTCCCAGGGCCTGTGGCAGCTGCTACCGCTGCTACACCGGTAGTTACGCCCCTGGTGATCCCTCTATTGTATATCTTACAGGAAACCCTTACACTCATGCAATGAGAGACAGAAGAGAAGAAACAGTTTCCTCCTCTTAGCCAACATCATCGCCCTTGAGGAAGATGAGGATCTTGGTCAGGGTCATTAAGGTAGAGGAACTGTTACTCCTAGACTGGAAGAGGAGGAGGAAGACTCTCTAGCACACTTACCTTCCATTGTGCAGCGTGCTGTCCTCCGCAACACCATACTCTCTTCATTATCACGCATGCGCGTTCTTTCGTTTCACAAAACCCTTACTATTGATCGAGAGTGTACACATAATGCGCATGCGCGTACTTTCGGTTTTGGCACCGGCAATCATCTGGAAGCCTTGTACGCCTGCGCTGGCGTCCCACGCTGGTCTGTTAGTATATAACCCCTCACTTACCGGCACCATCCATCAATCCAGCTGCACATCTAAAGCGATAGAGGTAAGCCCTGTTTTCCTGCCAGCCAGGTTAGAAAGACAATTTCTTCTGATACCCTATGCATTTAGCTTACTGCCATACAAATTCATACCATTCATTACATTTTATATACACAGCTAATTTTTATTCACATGATCAAGAAAAGAACTTTTATTATTGGTCCTATACATGGTCTCTCCAGTCTACTTTAACTAATGATTTTCGGCTGGATAAGAGTGTATCTTTTAGCCCCCTTTTTAGACCACATACAGCAGCCAGCCAATAGCGTTATCCATCACTATATGGACTGCCTTACACTTTGTATGTATATGCACCTTTTTATTCTCACACTAATTTATATTCATATGATTTCACATTGTATTATTTGTATGATTAAAATTGTATTATCTTAGTTTTATACCAGTTTAAAATGGCTCTTAGACTGTGATATATCTGCATATATGCACACAATAGAAGTTATATATATATATATATATATATATATATATATATATATATAAAACATAGATTCTGATAACTATTCTTTCTTTTATCTAATTATATATTAATCTCATTTAATTATATATATATTTATTCATTTAACTATATATTGTAAAAAAGTTTGAGTTATACATGCTTATATACATTTTTTATTCACGTACCTGGTTATTAATTTATTTATAGACAGAATTATATATATATATATATATATATATTGATAAACGATCTTTCAAAATTTGTTTAATGCATACAAGAAAAGTTATTATTTTCCACTATTATTACTATTACTATATTATGTTCATTTTATGTTATTTATGTATAGATCTGATGAAGGGGTGCGCTCTTTTGACCGCATAAAACCCCGAAACGCGTTATCCAATCTAAATAAAGCTTGAATCACTTCCATCCGTTACTAATCTGTGATCTCATTTTGAGGAGCGCAATTCCTGGGACCCTTTAGGAACAGATTGTTCCATCCATACCCATTCACTACCTACGGCACCATTATCCTAGATGGCCGACAGTCCCAGATGAATGCGACCCTGTCTCCTGATACATTGTACCGTAATCTCTATTCATTTAAATCAATTTATTTTACGAATAAAACAATAGTTTCCTTACGGAGCGCATCCTTTCCGAAGAATTTGTTCTTCTTATGCGAAGACTCTCCCTTGGATGCAGAGGGGCTCTTGATATAGCATAGCCAGGGGAGAAGGCTCACTGTTATCTGTTTCAAGATGATGATGACAACAGTGGCCAAGAACAAAAACCATGGCAGGTCCCTGGGTCCAACCATATACTGGCAAGCATGACAGACTGTATGCTCCACTGCTTACACAGAGACAAGAGTATTATTAGCGTCAAACAGAGGGATGAGTATTGGATGGCAGTGCTCTTAGATCGTGACTATAGAGATATAATGTAGGGATTCTTCCATACTTCCTAAAGGGAAGAAAAATTAGAATATTATCAGGATAGGCTGTATTACCAGCTTACTGCAGTATTTAGGGAGACCACTGCAACTGCCAGTCGCAGACATAACCAGATGGCCTCTTACCACTACCAATCTACTTCACTTGGCCAGCACTTCACCTTCTCTGCAAGTGCCACAAGTAATATGAGTAGTAAAATCAGCATCTGCAGCAGCAGCCAGACCCAGTACACTATCTGGAAGATGATGAAATAGAAATTTTTCAGCTCACAGCACCAACCACAGCCACAACAGGCAACTGACACCCACCGACTGCACCAGCAGGTACAGTCATACTGTGAGTGCACCTGTACTCCAGGTGATAACTCTGACCCTGTGGAATTATGAGCCATTAGGTTAGAACAGTGGAAGAGTTTGCCATGGGAGTTTTACCTTGTCAAGCGTAATGGCCGAGAATGTGTTCAGCACTGAGAGTGACGTAGAACACCTAAAAGGACAAAGCTGTCCACATTTAATTTGGAAAAAAAATACTTTTGTCAAACTGAATCAGGCACAGATCCATTAGGATTTTCAAAGACAAGAACACAGTACCAACAGTCAAATATGGCGGAGATGTTTTGGGGTTGTTTTGCTGTCTCTGTGTGCAAGGCATCATGAAATCTGAAGACTACCAAAGGGTTTTGGGTCTCAATGTAGGGCCCAGTGTCAGAAAGCTGGGTTTGCGTTATAGGCCTCCAGCAGGACAATGACTCCAAATATACTTCAAAAAGCACCTAGAGATGGATGGAAACAAAGCACAGGAGAGTTCTGAAGTGGCTATCCATGAGTCCGAATTAAATCCCATTGAACGCCTGTGGAGAGATCTTAAAATTGCTGTTGGGAGATGGAACCCTTCAAACATGAGAGACCTGGAGCAGTTTGCAAAAGAAGAGTGGTCCAAAATTCCAGTTGAGAGGTGCAAGAAGCTTGTTGATGGTTATAGGAAGCGATTATATTATTTTTAGCTTTTTTTTTTCTAAATTTTTTGTGTTGCTCCAATACACAGAAAGAAAATAAATATGTGTATTACAAACCATGTGTAATTGCAATAATTTTCTGGAAGAAATACTTCATTTTCACCCTTTATATACAGGGGGATAACTAGCAAAGACTGGGCTTCATAACAAACTTTTATAATGTTCCCAGTAGTCCCTTCACCAAGTATAATGTCCCAAATTGCCCTCCACACAGTATAATGTCCCATAGCATCCCTTCCACATGGTATAATGTCCCACAGCAGCCCCTCCACACAATATAATATCCCATAGTGGCCCCTCCACACAGTATAATGTTTTATAGTGGCCCAGCCTCATAGCATAGTGTCCTATAGCAGCCCCTTCACACAGTATAATGTCCCCTAGTGGACCCTTCTGTCTTCTTCTATCATGGTCTTCAGCCATCCAAACCCAAATTAAACAAATCTTGAGAGGTTCTCCATCTGTAATGATCATTTTCTAAACATGCAAAGTGCATTGATGTTTCGGACAATGTCCTGCAATTGTTGGCAACTATGTATTTACATCTTTGACTCAAAAATACAAGCCAAGTTCTGATATCCTAATCTTTTTTTACCCACTGTGACAATTTATCATGCCCTGGTCTACAGAATGCTAACCTCAAAAAGTCGCAAAATTTGGTTTTGCTTTTTTTGAGTCTTTGAAGCTGAAACAGAAGGGCTGTACTGTAATACAGTACCAGCAAAATGAATGCAATTTTCTATAATTTCATCCAGACATTGCAGAAAAAAAATGTTGTGGAAACACTGTGTTTTCAAAAATGCATATGTTTTTGAAATACAAGATATGTTAATTTTACCTGCAGAAACACTATGTTTTCCGTATAGATTTATATGGGGTGGGGAAGGTAAAAATTAAAAATGCAGCAGAAAAGCAGTGAAAGGCTAAAGTCCCATGTAGTGAACCACAGCTAAAAATCCCAGTAAAAAAATGCAGCAGAAGCGCATTGTGTTTTTTTCTGCAACATTTTCCATTACATTATTGCTGTATTTTTCTTTGTTTTTTCTTCCTTTATTAAATCTATAGGCAAAATTGACATGCTGCATTTTTCAAAAACACGTTGTGTTTGAAAACACAGCTTTTCCACAACATTTTTTTCCGCAATGTGTAGATAGGATTAGCCAGAATACCATTTAGTTTGCTGGTACTGTAAAAAGCAATGTTTTTTTTTCTGCTGCATTTCTGCAACATGGAACTGGTGTGCTTACGCTGTATTTTTTTACACAGCACTTTATTGCTGCATTTCAAAAACAGTGGCCTTAGCCTAAGACATTTTGAAATGCAGACATTTTGCAGTCAGTCCATTTTTGAAAAGCACATGGGAAAAAGTGGGTGAGGCCCACATAGCGGCGTGTCAGTTTTGGAAATCGCAAAGTGTTTGCAGTGCATATTTTTTTTGCAAGGTGTGGATGGGATTCGCTAGAGTGTAGTGATTGTAAAACGCCGCCGTTTTTTCCTGCGGTATTTACGCCACATGGGGCCCTGGCCTTAAGCTCAATTACACCAGGTGAGAATGATAGTTATGGTGGTGAAAAAAAAGAATTGCAAACAATATCTGGATACAATAAAATATCTATTAGGCTAAGACTCCACGTTGTGGAAAAGCAGTTTTTTTTTTTTTGCAGATTTTTCTGTGTTTTTATGAGCCAAAGTCAAGAGTGACTTCAAAGGAACGGGAAATATATAGGAAGCGCTTATACTTTTCCCTTCTGCTAAATCCTCTCCTAGCTTTGGCTCAAAAAACTGCAGCAAAATCTGCAACAACATAAAAAAAGCCTTTCCTCAATGTAGGCCCTTAGACTTAGATGTCTATAGAAGTATAATATTGGAATTATCACCAAATATTTTTTTCATTACTCTATATTCATAAATTTGTGCAATTTTTTTTTTTTTTTGTATTATATGAGACCATTTTATTATACATTCCAATTTCATCAGTTTTTCAATATCTGCATTCCACCAAATAACTGCCATATGCATCTAGCAGCTGCTTATTAGAATATTTGAACAATAAAATCTGATGGCGTTTCTCTGGCAGCACAACTTCATGCCCCTAATGTTTTCAAGAACTATCTGAATTGTTAGCTGTAGGCAAAACAAGTGCTCTATCTGCGATCCTACAGACAACAAAGCAAAGCAGCAGGATTACAGTCAGGTGATGTCACCCAGGTAAAACTGTACTGACAAGCTTTTAATTAAACTTTTCCCACACATCTTTCTGCTGGTCCCCAGGAGCAATTATTCATTATGTGTCGACTGCCAGCCAATTGAAAGTCAGGAGGGAAGCGTTTTAGTTTGAAAGCGTTTGCTGACAGCAAAGGAACACTTTGTTATACAATCTGTTTATTTTTTTACACTGCTTTACACATGAACAAACAAACATATAAGCATATTTTGGTATAGCTGTAGGGGGATTGACCACACATCACTTAATGTTCACTTCATTTATTGACAGGGTATTTTAAATAGCAGTATGTTAGGAAAAAAAAGCTTCATATCTTAATTTTTGGATCTGCAAGCAATAAGTGCTCCATTCCATTATTCAATATTTGAATCAACAACACTAGAATGTCCATTGCAAATGTAGGTTTATCTCCATCACTATATCTTTATGTGAGAAGTCTTTCCAATGACAATAATATACTAAATTGTGCAGTAGCTGAAGGTGGTACAGGGGCGGAAGTACAACCTGTGCAGCCAGTTTAGCTGCACAGGTACCTATACAGTGAGGAAAAAAAGTATTTAGTCAGCCGCCAATTGTGCAAGTTCTTAAAAAGATGAGAGAGGCCTGTAATTGACATCATAGCTATACCTCAACTATGAGAGACAAAATGAGAAATCATATCTAGAAAATCACATTGTCTGATTTTTTAAGAATTTATTTGCAAATTGTGGTGGAAAAAAAGTATTTGGTCACCTACAAACAAGCAAGATTTCTGGCTCTCACAGACCTGTAACTTCTTCTTTAGGAGGCTCCTCTGTCCTCCACCCATTACCTGTAGTAATGGCACCTGTTTGAAATTGTTATCAGTATAAAAGACACCTGTCCACAACCTCAGTCACACTCCAAACTCCACTATGGTGAAGACCAAAGAGCTGTGGAAGGACACCAGAAACAAAATTGTAGACCTGCACCAGGCTGGGAAGACTGAATCTGCAATAGGCAAGCAGCTTGGTGTGAAGAAATCAACTGTGGGAGCAATAATTAGAAAATGGAAGACATACAAGACCACTGATAATCTCCCTCGATCAGGGGTTCCACGCAAGATCTCACCCCGTGGGGTCAAAATGATAACAAGAACGGCAAGCAAAAATCCCAGAACCACACAGGGGAACCTAGTGAATGACCTGCAGAAAGCTGGGACTAACGTAACAAAGGCTACGGTCAGTAACACACTACACCGCCAGGGACTCACATCCTGCAGTGCCAGACATGTCCCCCTGCTTAAGCCAGTACATATCCGGGCCTGTCTGAAGTTTGCTAGATAGCATTTGGATGTTCCAGAAGAGTATTGGGAGAATATCATATGGTCAGATGAAACCAAAGTAGAACTGTTTGGTAGAAACACAACTCGTCGTGTTTGGAGGAGAGTGAATGCTGAGTTGCATCCAAAGAACACCATCCCTACTGTGAAGCATGGGGGTGGCAACATCATGCTTTGGGGCTGTTTCTCTGCAAAGGGACCAGGACGACTGATCCGTGTACATGAAAGAACGAATGGGGCCACGTATCGTGAGATTTTGAGTGCAAACCTCCTTCCATCATCAAGGGCACTAAAGATGAAACGTGGCTGGGTCTTTCAGCATGACAGTGATCCCAAGCACACCGCCAGGGCAACGAAGAAGTGGCTTCGTAAGAAGCATTTCAAGGTCCTGGAGTGGCCTAGCCAGTCTTCAGATCTCAACCCCATAGAAAACCTTTGGAGGGAGTTGAAAGTCCATGTTGCCCAGCGACAGCCCCAAAACTAGAGGAGATCTGCATGGAGGAATGGGCCAACATACCAGCAACAGTGTGTGCCAACCTTGTGAAGACTTACAGAAAACGTTTGACCTCTGTCACTGCCAACAAAGGATATATAACAACATATTGAGATGAACTTTTGTTATTGACCAAATACTTATTTTCCACCATAATTTGCAAATAAATTCTTTAAAAATCAGACAATGTGATTTTCTGGATTTGTTTTCTCATTTTGTCTCTCATAGTTGAGGTCTACCTATGATGTCAATTACAGGCCTCTCTCATCTTTTTAAGTGGGAGAACTTGCACTGTGGGAGAACTGGGTCACTCTGTGTACTCCTCTTACCGCTGCCACTTGGTCACTGTATGCCCTCCTCATGTTGCTGCCACTGGGTCACTCTATGGCCTCCTCATGTTACTGCCACTTGGTCACTGTATGGCCTCCTCATACCGCTGCCACTGGGTCCATGTATGCCCTCCTCAAGCTGTTTCCACTGGGTCACTGTATGCCCTCCTTATGCCGCTGCCACTGGGTCACTGTATGGCCTCCTCATGCCACTGCCACCGGGTCACTGTATGGCCTCCTCATGCTGCTGCCACTGGGTCACTGTATGGCCTCCTCATATTGCTGCCACTTTTTCACTGTATGTCTCCTCATGCCGCTGCCAAATGGTCACTGTATGCCCTCCTCATGTTGCTGCCACTGGGTCACTGTATGGCCTCATCATGTTACTGCCACTGGGTCACTGTATGCCCTACCTCATGCCTCTGCCACGGGGTCAAGGTATGGCCTTCTCATGCCGCTGCCACTGGGTCACTGTATGGCCTCCTCATGTTGCTGCCACTGGCTCACTGTATAGCCTCCTCATGCCGCTGCCACTGGGTCACTGCATGGCCTCCTCATGCCGTTTCCACTGGGTCACTCTGAGTACTCCTCATGCCGCTGCCACTGGGTCACTGTATGCCCTCCTCATGCCGCAGCCACTGGGTCACTGTATGCCATCCTCATGCCGCTGACACTGGGTCACTGTATGGCATCCTCATGCTGTTTCCACTGGGTCAATCTGCTTCCTCCTCATGCCGCTGCCACTTGGTCACTGTATGGCCTCCACATGCCACAGCCACTGGGTCACTGTATGCCCTCATCATGCCGCTGCCACTGGGTCACTGTATGCTCTCCTCATGCAGCAGCCACCAGATCACTGTATGCCCTCCTCATGCCAAAGCCACTGGGTCACTGCATGGCCTCCTCATGCTTCTGCCACTGGGTCATTGTATGGCATCCTCATGCCTCTGCCACTGGGTCACTCTGCATCCTCCTCATGCCGCTGCCACCAGGTCACTGTATGGCCTCCTCATGCCACAGCCGCTGAGTCACTGTATGCCCTCCTAAGGCTGCTACCACCTCCACCTCTGCCACTGGGCCACTGTATGCCCTCCTCATGCCACTGCAAATGGGTCACTGTATGCCCTCCTCATGCCGCTGCCACTCAGTCACTGTATGGCCACCTCACGCTGCTGACACTGGGTCACTGTATGGCATCCTCATGCCTCTGCCACTGGGTCACTCTGCGTCCTCCTCATGCTGCTGCTACCAGGGTCACTGTATGGCCTTCTCATGCCGCTGCCACTTGGTCACTGTATGGCCTCCTCATGCCGCTGCCACTTGGTCACTGTATGCCCTCCTCATGTTGCTGCCACTGGGTCACTGTATAGCCTCCTCATGTTGCTGCCACTGGCTCACTATATGGCCTCCTCATGCCGCTGCCACTGGGTCACTGCATGGCCTCCTCATGCCGTTTCCACTGGGTCACTCTGCGTCCTCCTCATGCTGCTGCCACGGGGTCACTGTATGCCCTCCTCATGCTGCTGCCAACTTCACATTGTCACCTTGTCACCAGCAACTTGGCCAGGTGGCGTCGCTTCCGCTTCCATGTTCTGACACCGTTGGTACTGCAACAATGTCCACCTCATCCTCCACTGTTTCCTCAGCCTCCACTGCAGGGACAATTCACAGTGCTCCTCCAGCATACCACATATGTAGGGCACAACGGTGTCACACTGTTCTACACCTCGTTTGCCCGGGGGAACAAAGTCAAACGGGGGAGGAACTGGGTCACTGTATGTCCTCCTCTTGCCGCTTCCACTGGGTCACTCTGAGTACTCCTCATGCCGCTGCCACTGGGTCACTGTATGCCCTCCTCATGCCGCAGCCACTGGGTCACTGTATGCCATCCTCATGCCGCTGACACTGGGTCACTGTATGGCATCCTCATGCCGTTTCCACTGGGTCAATCTGCTTCCTCCTCATGCCGCTGCCACTTGGTCACTGTATGGCCTCCACATGCCACAGCCACTGGGTCACTGTATGCCCTCATCATGCCGCTGCCACTAGGTCACTGTATGCCCTCCTCATGCAGCAGCCACCAGATCACTGTATGCCCTCCTCATGCCAAAGCCATTGGGTCACTGCATGGCCTCCTCATGCTGCTGCCACTGGGTCATTGTATGGCATCCTCATGCCTCTGCCACTGGGTCACTCTGCGTCCTCCTCATGCCGCTGCCACCAGGTCACTGTATGGCCTCCACATGCCACAGCCGCTGAGTCACTGTATGCCCTCCTAAGGCTGCTACCACCTCCACCTCTGCCACTGGGCCACTGTATGCCCTCCTCATGCCACTGCAAACGGGTCACTGTATGCCCTCTTCATGCCGCTGCCACTCAGTCACTGTATGGCCACCTCACGCTGCTGACACTGGGTCACTGTATGGCATCCTCATGCCTCTGCCACTGGGTCACTCTGCGTCCTCCTCATGCTGCTGCTACCAGGGTCACTGAATGGCCTCCTCATGTTGCTTCCACTTGGTCACTGTATGGCCTTCTCATGCCACTGCCACTTGGTCACTGTATGACCTCCTCATGCCGCTGCCACTTGGTCACTGTATGCCCTCCTCATGTTGCTGCCACTGGGTCACTGTATGGCCTTCTCATGCCGCTGCCACTTGGTCACAGTATGGCCTCCTCATGCTGCTGCCACTTGGTCACTGTATGCCCTCCTCATGTTGCTGCTACTGGGTCGCTCTATAGCCTCCTCATGTTACTGCCACTTGGTCACTGTATGGCCTCCTCATACCTCTGCCACTGGGTCACTGTATGGCCTCCTCAAGCCATTTCCACTGGGTCACTGTATGCCCTCCTCATGCTGCTGCCACTGGGTCACTGTATGGCCTCCTCATGCTGCTGCCACTGGGTCACTGTATAGCCTCCACATGTTGCTGCCACTGGCTCACTGTATGGCCTCCTCATGCCGCTGCCACTGGGTCACTGTATGCCCTCCTCATGCTGCTGACAACTTCACATTGTCACCTTGTCACCAGAAACTTGGCCAGGTGGCGCCGCTTCCGCTTCCACGTTCTGTCACCGCTGGTCCTGCAACAATGTCCACCTCAGCCTCCACTGCAGAGACAATTCACAGTGCTCTTTCAGCATACCACATGTGTAGGGCACAACGGTGTCACACTGTTCTACACCTCATTTGCCTGGGGGAACAAAGTCACACAGGGGAGGAACTGGGTCACTGTATGTCCTTCTCATGCCGCTTCCACTGGGTCACTGTGTATTCCTCATGCCTCTGCCACTGGGTCACTGTATGCCCTCCTCATGCCGCTGTCACTGGGTCACTGTATGCCCTCCTCATGCCACTGCCACCGGGTCACTGTATGCCCTCCTCATGCTGCTGCCACTGGGTCACTGTATGGCATCCTCATGCCGTTTCCACTGGGTCAATCTGCATCCTCCTCATGCTGCTGCCATCAGGTTACTGTATGGCCTCCACATGCCACAGCCAATGGGTCACTGTTGCCCTCCTCATGCCGCTGCCACTTGGTCACTGTATGCCCTTCTCATGCCACTGTCACCGGGTCACTATATGCCCTCCTCATACCGCAGCCACCGGATCACTGTATGCCCTCCTCATGCCACTGCCACTGGGTCACTGTATGGCCTCCTCATGCCGCAGCCACTAGGTCACTGTATGCCCTCCTCATGCCGCTGTCACTGGGTCACTGTATGCCCTCCTTATGTTACTGCCACCAGGTCACTGTATGCCCTCCTCATGCTGCTGACAACTTCACATTGTCACCTTGTCACCAGAAACTTGGCCAGGTGGCGCCGCTTCCGCTTCCACGTTCTGTCACCGCTGGTCCTGCAACAATGTCCACCTCAGCCTCCACTGCAGAGACAATTCACAGTGCTCTTTCAGCATACCACATGTGTAGGGCACAACGGTGTCACACTGTTCTACACCTCATTTGCCTGGGGGAACAAAGTCACACAGGGGAGGAACTGGGTCACTGTATGTCCTTCTCATGCCGCTTCCACTGGGTCACTGTGTATTCCTCATGCCTCTGCCACTGGGTCACTGTATGCCCTCCTCATGCCGCTGTCACTGGGTCACTGTATGCCCTCCTCATGCCACTGCCACCGGGTCACTGTATGCCCTCCTCATGCTGCTGCCACTGGGTCACTGTATGGCATCCTCATGCCGTTTCCACTGGGTCAATCTGCATCCTCCTCATGCTGCTGCCATCAGGTTACTGTATGGCCTCCACATGCCACAGCCACTGGGTCACTGTTGCCCTCCTCATGCCGCTGCCACTTGGTCACTGTATGCCCTTCTCATGCCACTGTCACCGGGTCACTATATGCCCTCCTCATACCGCAGCCACCGGATCACTGTATGCCCTCCTCATGCCACTGCCACTGGGTCACTGTATGGCCTCCACATGCCACAGCCACTGGATCACTGTTGCCCTCCTCATGCCGCTGCCACCGGGTCACTGTATGCCCTCCTCATGCAGCTGCCACTTGGTCACTGTATGGCCTGCTCATGCCGCTGCCACTGGGTCACTGTATGCCCTCCTCATGCCGCAGCCACTAGGTCACTGTATGCCCTCCTCATGCCGCTGTCACTGGGTCACTGTATGCCCTCCTTATGTTACTGCCACCAGGTCACTGTATGCCCTCCTCATGCTGCTGCCACTGGATCACTGTATGCCCTCCTAAGGCTGCTGCCACTGGGTTACTGTATGCCCTTCTCATGCAACTGCCACCGGGTCACTGTATGCCCTCCTCATGCCGCAGCCAACGGGTCACTGTATGCCCTCCTCATGCCGCTGCCACTGGCTCACTGTATGGCCTCCTCATGCCGCAGCCACTAGGTCACTGTATGCCCTCCTCATGCCGCTGTCACTGGGTCACTGTATGCCCTCCTTATGTTACTGCCACCAGGTCACTGTATGCCCTCCTCATGCTGCTGCCACTGGATCACTGTATGCCCTCCTAAGGCTGCTGCCACTGGGTTACTGTATGCCCTTCTAATGCAACTGCCACCGGGTCACTGTATGCCCTCCTCATGCCGCAGCCACCGGGTCACTGTATGCCCTCCTCATGCCGCTGCCACTGGCTCACTGTATGGCCTCCTCATGCTGCTGCCACTGGGTCACTCTTCGTCCTCCTCATGCTGCTGCCACCAGGTCACTGTATGGCCTCCACATGCCACAGCCACTTTGTCACTGTATGCTCTCCTAAGGCTGCTACTACCTCCACCTCTGCCACTGGGTCACTGTATGGCCTTTTCATGCCGCTGACACTGGGTCACTGTATGGCCTTTTCATGCCGCTGCCACCAGGTCACAGTATGGCCTCCTCATGTTGCTGCCACTTGATCACTGTATGGCCTCCTCATTCTGCTTCCACTTACTCACTGTATACCCCCCTCATGTTGCTGCCACTGGGTCACTGTATGGCCTCCTCATGTTGCTGCCACTGGGTCACTGTATGGCCTCCTCATGCCGCTGCCACTTGGTCACTGTATGGCCTCCTCATGCTGCTGCCACTTGGTCACTGTATGCCCTCCTCATGTTGCTGCCACTGGGTCACTGTTTTGCCTCCTCATGTTACTGCCACTTTGTCACTGTATGGCCTCCTCATACCTCTGCCAATGGGTCACTGTATGCCCTCCTCAAGCCATTTCCACTGGGTTACTGTATGCCCTCCTCATGCCACTGCCGCCGGGTGACTGTATGGCCTCCTCATGCCGCTGCCACTGGCTCACTATATGGCCTCCTCATGCCGTTGCCACTTGGTCACTGCATGGCCTCCTCATGCCGTTTCCACTGGGTCACTCTTTGTCCTCTTCATGCTGCTGCCATTGGGTCACTGTATGCCCTCCTCATGCTGCTGCCAACTTCACATTGTCACCTTGTCACCAGCAACTTGACCAGGTGGTGCCGCTTCCACGTTCTGACACCGTTGGATCTTCAACAATGTCCACCTCATCCTCCACTGTTTCCTCATCCTCCACTGCAGGGACAATTCACAGTGCTCCTCCAGCATACCACATGTGTAGGGCACAACAGTGTCACACTGTTCTACACTTCGTTTGCCTGGGGGAACAAAGTCACACAGGGGAGGAACTGGGTCACTGTATGTCCTCCTCATGCCTCTTCCACTGGGTCACTGTGTACTCCTCCTGCCGCTGCCACTGGGTCATTGTATGCCCTCCTCATGTTGCAGCCACTGGGTCACTGTATGCCCTCCTCATGCCACTGCCACCGGGTCACTGTATGCCCTCCTCCTGCCGCTGTCACTGGGTCACTGTATGGCCTCCTCATGCCGTTGACACTGGGTCACTGTATGGCATCCTCATGCCGTTTCCACTGGATCACTCTGCGTCCTCCTTTATGCTGCTGCCACCAGGTCACTTTATGGCCTCCACATGCCACAGCCACTGGGTCTCTGTATGCCCTCCTCATGCTGCTGCCACAGTGTCACTGTATGCCCTTCTCATGCCGCTGCCACTGGGTCATTGTATGGCATCCTCATACCGCTGCCACTGGGTCACTCTGCGTCCTCCTCATGCTGCTGCCACCAGGTCACTGTATGGCCTCCACATGCCACAGCCACTGGGTCACTGTATGCCCTCCTAAGGCTGCTACTACCTCCACCTCTGCCACTGGGTCACTGTATGCCCTCCTCATGCCACAGTCACTGCTGGGTCACTGTATGTCCTCCTAATGCCACTACCACTGAGTCACTGTATTGCCTCCTCATGCTGCTGCCACCCCCACATTATGTCACCTTGCCACTCTGTGGTTTAATGATGCTGCTGCCAACTCCATATTATGTCCCCTTGCCATTCTGTAGACATATATGTTGAATCGACAGACGATGGTGTAAAAGGAGTGCACTCTTTCACTCTACAGTAGGATGTTGGGTCTCTGCACGGTTCTTTCTACCTGGCACTAACATGGACCTGTAAGGCTGGGTTCACACTTTAGTCAGTTGGTAAGTTTTGGCCCCATAACTGTCCAATTAAGTAAAGTGTGCATCGATTCTAAGAGTGACGCCTGTCATGTGCGTGTTATCCGGACTCACAGTATTGTTTGACTATCACAGCAGACTCCCTATGCATGTTACTGCAAGGCACAGTGTTCTACTCCACTATACAGGCTCTAGAAAATAGATGTTTTTTAGCGATATTCAGATCTAAGCAAATTTTTTGGGAACTTCAAACTTTTGAGAAATTCGCTCATCTCTAATTGTGACATGTATTTGTCATGTATTTAATATGTGAATGATGTGTGCTGTGTGTATGTACTATGTGAATGACATGTATTGTGTATGTGTACATCATGTATCTAATATGTGATTGATTAGAGTGGGCGAACCTCTCAAGATTCATTTCAGTTAGGGTTTGGGACCAAGATTTGTTTCAAACAAATTCAATATAAACCACATCTTAAATTGGCTTAAAACATAGTGTAAAACACTCTTAGGACACCCACTAGCTATCCCATTTCTAGTTCTCCAAGGCAAAAACAGTCGAAGTTATATCAAAGTGAAAGTGACATGTATGACTAAGGAAAAAAGGATGGTAAGCAGTGGGTCCAACTGAGTTTAACCATACATTGCGCTGCCACTCGCTTTAACACATTTTAACATTTAAAACACTACAAAAATTACCTCTTGTTTGGGGCAAGGAGCTTGTTCATGGTTTTTAATATACACATGGCAGTTTTATTACAGAAAGCAATGGTTTTATAGAAAAAATAGCCTGTTTTGTTGGCTTGTAAGTGGTACAGACTTGTTGTTATTTGTGAGACAAATATGTGACTATGAGTGACTTGAAAAGTAATGAAAATCTGGCTTTTCATAAAAAAAAAAGACACCAAAATGATCCCTATATGGATGCAGATTTGAATTTTTTTTTTTTATGCCACCATTGTGGCACCAACAGTGTGGTATAGTGGAATGTGTTGCCAGGATGATGAAAACTGGCATATAATATGCCAGTCTTCATGAACCTGTCCCCACGTGTCTTATGTATAAGTGGACTGTTTGTGAAGTGTGGGGTGTGTCTTATGTCAGGCCAGGGTGTATGAATGATGTTTGTATTGTGTCAGTGGTATGCCTAAAAAGGATATTTTATATATTTGAGCTGCTTTGTGTTTGTTAAAGCTTCCATGTATGCAAACACCAGTTTTTATCCACATATGGGGTATTAACATACTCAGGAAAACTTGGGTAACAGATTGTGGGGTACATTTTACTGCTTGTGAAAATGAAAATTTTGTAGCTAAAACATCATTTTACTGCAATAAAAATTAATTTTTCATTTTCACTGCCCAATGTAAATAAAATATATGAAATAACTGTGGGTTCAAAATGCTCTTAATAAATTGATTGGGGGGTGTTGTTTCCAAAATGCGGTCAGTTTTGGGGGTTTTCCATTGGTATGGAATTTTAGAAGTTCTGCAAATGACACATGACACTCAAATATTTCTGTATTCAGTAGAAATTGCATAACAAATTGTGGAGTGCATTTTTTCCTTTAAAGGGGTTATCCAGTTTCTAAGATTGATGGAACCTAGCATCTGCAAGGAGGCAGCAGATCACCAGAATTGAGGCAATCTGGGGGAACCGCGCTGCTCAGTCGCCGTGTAGAAGCGAATGTAGGTACAACAGCACTGCCCCATTGAAATCTAAAATCCACGGTCTCCCATGATACCTCAGTACTCCTTGCAGATGTCACAGCCTTGTTGGGATATGGTGGCCCTCCACCAACCACCCACTACTCTATCCATCTGGACCGTCCAGGGTTGCACAGCACTCATCAGTAAGACTGTTTCAAAATTAGTCTACATGTACGTCTGGGCTTACTGCAACCGTTTCTGCTTGTGAGCACTGTTTAGGGTGGCTACATAGTAGGTTTATGCACAACTTCAAGCCTCTGGAGGATTCTACACCTACTCCAGAGACACCAGCAGCTTCAAATACCTATTTAATGCATTCTAATGCTATTTTAGCAGCTGCTGTCTTAATACGATGAATTTGTCTGGCAGAAACCTTCCTCATTATGCCCTTATCTGCATGAACCCATCTGTGCTCAGTGAATCAGCCATAAATCTCTTAACAGTCATGCCCCCTGTGCTTTCTGAAGACTAATTTGCATAAAGAAGAAAGAAGAAAATTCTACAAAATGGCGGCGCTGAGCAGAAAAATAAAGATAGGAGACAAATAGTCTTTCTAAAGGCTATTCCGATGTGCTGTTAGTGAAAATAGGGTTTCCCAATGATAGAATTCCTTTAACTGCCACCATTAGCCTTTCCCTGCCAGTTCCCCTTACAGGCTATTGTTGCAATCCAACAGAGGCTATATGATCCCTGGATCAATTCATTCATTCCTTCATTTAAGGAAAGGTAATAGCATCCAATTGCTATGACCATAACTCTGCCCCAACAGTGAGCAAGCAGCAGCACTGCTAAAGTAGAGCAGTGATACTGGCCCGTCCTATAATAAAATAATATTATGGTGTCTGTTAGGGCGGCCTCTGAAGTGGGGGTTAGCTGTAACTTACAGCTAACACCCAGCTCCAGCACCCTTAATCAGAGCTGAACTCTAGTCATGGTCACATGACCGTGGCATCTAAGGGGTTTTGGCATTATGCTTCCTAATCGGCATCCCTGCAGAGTTTTCGGGGGGTGGAGGGGGTCAATATGTATTTTTTAGTATATTTGATAAGTTTTGATAAGTAAGCTTTCAAGAGTCTAGCTCTCTTCTTCAGACATGGTGTTATACAAGAACTGAAAATTCACAGATTATTTATACTCTATACCAGGGGTCGGCAACCCCCGGCACGCGTGCCAAGAGTGGCACGCGAGGTTTATTTCCCTGGCACGGCAGCGGTGTGTTCACATATGTCACATCTGTTTCCGTCCAGCGTGGTGCACACAAGCTGGAGGGGAAACTGATGCCAGGACGGATCCCATAGTTTTCTATGGGATCGGTTCTGGCACAAGAGGCATCAGTTCTGGCGCCGGATTTGTGCCTCAGCCGAATGGAAAAATGTTACCTGCAGCGTTTTTCCATCCGGCTTCCTTAAAAATTTCATTAGCGCCTGGTGAAGATGGATGCGGCAGCACCGGCTTCTGCACAGTCTATGTACAGTAGTAAAGCCGGTATGTGCGGTGACCAGATGGAAGGTAACGCTGCAGTTGGGATTGCGGGGTGCAAACAGCGCAGACTTGTCACGGTCTCTGGGCACGAGGGCGCAGCGCTGGTGCTGTCCCACGTTACCACCACTGGTACCGGTGATGAGGGGGCTGCACAAATGTTGGTGGTGATTGTTCCCCCGGGGCGCTTCCCCTATACTGTGCCGACTGGTGGTGTTTGGGGCGCCCTGATGTTGTCGGTGCAGAGTCAGACACAGAAACGGTTGTAAAGTTGAACTTTTACTTCCATGGGTGTGGAGGCACAAATGCTTAAACAGTTTCTTCAATACAAAACAACGGGGTACGCCTGGTGACACAGCAAAGTCCTGGGGTGCAGGGTAGACTTGATGAAAGGTGTTCCTAGCCCCTTATACTTCAGTGTTACAGCCCTAAGGTGCGTCTGGGCTCCTATTTGGCTCATAGGAGGATGCCCACCATGATACTAGTACATAATATTCCCCACTCACGTTATGTGGTCCTGATAGCTCAGAGTTTCGGGGTGCAATAGTCAGGGTGGCAGGATATTCCACAGGTCTGGCCTTGGCCCCTGGATCCTGTGATACTTGCTATGGAGCACGTGTTCCAGAATGTTCTCTCCACAGTCTCAGGCTGACAAGATAATGATGCTTGACTTCCTTCAGGGCGATGGCTAGGCAGACAGGGGACAGGATCTTCTGAATAGCTGGAGTATGTCAGCTCTCCAACCTTCCTGGGCCGTTCTAGGACTTGAGATTCCTGCACTAAACTCACTGCTTTCTTCACAGGACATCACACTTATCTCCTCACCTCCTCCTCCTCCTAACACTCCACACTTCTAACTCCTCACACGCAGGACCTTCCTGCAGGGGTGTTACCATGGGGACCCAGTGATCATCTGACTCCTCCCCTTTTCCCAGGCGATGTCCTCCCATTGGACATTTGGTTACTATTCAATCCTATGGGAGGTGTAATGCATGTGTGAGGCTCACTAGGTGGCGCTGTGTGGTGTGAGACTCAGGACCCCCTGCTATGTCACACAGGCTATGAAGCAACAGGAAATAATACAATGCACAGAGATCACCCTCAGCCCAGCCATAGCCAGCTCTGGGATGCCACATACTCCCCCTCTTTCACTGAGCCGACCTCGGCGACGGGCTGGGGTGAAGGTGAGAAATGTAACATAACGTTAATAAATACGAATAAAGTGCAAATGGGTCCAGAGGCTCTCTGGCACAAATTTTGTGAGTGTCCATTATCATGAGAGTCTCTCTGAGAAACAATAAACAGTCCTTTCTGTAAGGAAGAGTAGGCACTCTCGCACGAATGTCCATACCGCAATGGGGTAACAGAACTTCCTTGGCTCGGTGAGCCAGGCACTATGGCTTGGATTGTTGCATATAAATGTAAATACTATATTACATGGCAAGATATTATATATATACTGTATATACACACAGGAAAAACATTAATGTAATCAGAGCAGGAATAACATATATACAGAAGCAGAGACAGTTAACCTCTTTTACTCAAGGACAGCCATGGCATCACTATAGCGTGTTGGAGGTATGCCTTTTGTGGTACGCTCAGAACGCCTAAGTGGAACGAGATTTGAATCAGGAACAGAGTCACTGAAATCAATTAAATCATCTGTCGAAGGGTTCTCTTGCACTAGAGCAATTGGTGGATAACAGCTAAATGGTAGTAGTTTAGGCGCCCACATAAGCTCAGTTAACGTTGGGTGTCTCTCTTTCGCTTCATACGGTGACAAGATCTCTGTACTCGTTGTCTCAGCTGGGGGCACCTCTGTGGGTAGTCCTTCTTTAAGGCACAGCTTCAGACGGTTTCGGTGTACTACTTGGGGCTGTCTCCCAGGTTTAGAGATCTCATACACGTTGGATTCAGGATATGGTATGGAGATGACACTGTATGGTTCTTTCTCCCAGAATGGATCCAATTTCCCATTCCGATGGTTATTCCTTAACCATACACGGTCGCCAACTCTCAATGTCACTCCTCATCCCAACCCAATAGAAGCGACGACGGATGGTAGCTTCGGTCTTTTGTACCCCGAAGTGACCGGATCTGTCATGATACGCCTCAAGTATCATCTGTGCGTCTCTTCTTGGTACGAGGATCTGATGAAGCCTTTCACCTGTGACAGGATCAAGAGTGTTTCTAAGTAGAAGGCCTCGTTGGACAAACAGGCGCTTCCTCTGTCGCCAAAGGCGTTTTAATTCCACGTCATGAAGACCTCTCTTTACACGGGTTGGTATTCTTCCTGTAAGCAGGAAATCTGACAATTCTCCTAAAACTCTGCTCTCTTCTTGGAACGTTTTCCACAGAGATGGCTCCTGGAGGGATTCGGCAGCTGTTTTCGCCAGAGATTCTCCTTCTACAGGGACACCAATAGCAACCTGTTGGGCAAACTTGTTGTAGAATGGTGGCATCTCCACCTCTTCCCAGATGTCTTCTCGGGGTGGTTCTTCTCCCACAGGCAACCTTGAGAGTGCATCAGCGTTAGCGTTGGACTTGCCACTGCGATACTTGACAGAGAACTTGTAATTCGCGAGTCTTGAGGCCCACCGTTGTTCAAGGGCTCCCAGTCGAGCAGTGTCCAGATGCGCCAACGGATTGTTATCTGTGTACACGGTAAAGGGTGTGGCAGCCAGGTAGTCTTTAAACTTCTCTGTCACGGCCCAGACAAGCGCCAGAAGTTCGAGTTTGAAAGAACTATAGTTCTGGTCGTTCTTCTCCGCGCCTCTCAGACTCCTGCTGGCGTAGGCGATGACTCGCTCTTTGTTGTCCTGAACTTGGGACAACACTGCACCCAAACCTTGGTGACTTGCATCTGTGTACAAGCGGAATGGCTGACTGTAGTCGGGATAGGCTAGAATTGGTGGTTGCGTCAGAAGTGCTTTAAGCGCTTGAAAGGCTTCCTCTTGACGCGCTGTCCAGTCTACCGGAAGCTTTCGGTTGTAGTTTTCTCTGGGACAACCGCGCAACAACTCGTTCAGAGGCTCGGCTACTTGGGCGAAGTGTGGTATGAAACGCCGGTAGTAACCTGCGAATCCAAGGAAGCTTCGGACTTCTTTGACGGTAGTTGGTCTTCGCCAGTTCTGGACTGCAGTGATCTTTTCAGGATCAGGTTGGACGCCTTGTGCGCTCACGACATGCCCAAGGTAGTGAACTTGGGGTTTCAACAGGTAGCACTTGGAGGGCTTCAACTTTAGGCCGTGCTGTATAAGTACCTTGAATACCTCGGACAGGTGACGAAGGTGTTCTTGGTATGTCCGGGAGAATACAATAACATCGTCCAGGTACAGTAGCACACTCTGGAAATTCTCATGGCCGAGGCACCTCTCCATAAGCCGTTGGAATGTGGCTGGGGCATTACATAGCCCAAATGGCATACTATTGAATTCAAAGAGTCCCATCGGGGTCGTAAACGCAGTCTTTTCACGATCTTCAGGCGCCATAGGGACTTGCCAGTATCCACTGGTTAAGTCCAGGGTCGAGAAACAGGTAGCTGATCCCAAAGCCGTTAGAGATTCCTCAATCCGCGGCAATGGGTATGCGTCTTTGTGCGTGACGTTGTTGAGTTTACGATAGTCCACACAAAATCGTAGGGTTCCGTCTTTCTTCTTGACAAGGACTAGCGGGGCTGCCCAGGGGCTGTTACTCTCCCGGATGACATCAGCATCTCGCATCTCTTGGATCAACTTTTTCACCGGTTGGTACATCGCTGGTGGTATTGGACGGTGACGCTCCTTGATTGGATGGTGGTCGCCAGTCAGAATGCGATGTTGTATGGTCATGGTCTTACCAAAGTCCAATGGGTGTTTGCTGAATGCCTGTTGGTAACGCTTGGCCACATTGCGAACCCCATTGATGTGCTCTATAGGGGTATTGGCGTCTCCCACGTTCAATTCATCCCACCAGGACTTCGTGGCTCCATTCTGAATGTTCTCAGCAGCTTGGGTGGAACGCTGTGTGGCGGTAGAATCACCAGAGAGAATATCTTCTGGTGCTAACCGGTGTAGCAGGGCCACAGAGTGGAACTTGTGGAGGTTTACGGGAGCATCGCCCAAGTTGACTAAGCGGACAGGAACACGTCGATTGGAAACTGTGACAAGGCTGCGGGCAGCCATGACAAGTGGTTGGCCATCTACCTGTATGGGTTGTAGCAAGGCCTCGTAGTCCTGATTTTCTATGCCCGGACGGGCACGGCACCACACCATAGTTTCTGTTCCAGGCTGTAGGGTTACTGGACGGGTATCTTGGATCCGGACTCGACCAATTTCACCTTGTTTGTTGGCGAACTTGTGCTGGGCATTGAGTACACGAATGGCCCGCTGAATGTTCTGCTGGTCACTGGGAGAAGCTGTAAGGAGAGAGGCATGCAAGGCATCCAACACTTCTGCAAAGCAATGGCGTAAAACATTCATGCCTAATATTACAACTGCAAACCTATCATCCTCTATATCAGTGACAATTACACCCTGTCTAGGCAGTTTCAAGTCCCCAATCTGGATAGTGGGTTCCCAATAACCCTGCTGTGGTATGGGCTGTCCATTTCTGGCACACAGATTTATCCATGTGTCAGGTGTTCTATTCAACACACCTAAATCCCAATGTTCAAGGAACACCTGCTTGCGCAGGGTTGTTACCTGAGATCCAGTGTCCACCAACGCTGTCAGAGGGACGCCGTTCACCCGGATTGTGATGTGTGGGCAGGCTGAGACGAAGCGTGACAATGGCACTGAAGATTCACCTGGGCCCTTCTTCTTTCCTCCCGAGGGGCGGCCCGCTGCCTCGGGGGTGGCCCGTTTAACTGAAAACACTGAGGCCTGGTGTGTCCATATCTATTGCAATAGGTACAGTATGGCCTCTCACTCTGCGGAGGTTTCACTGAAGACGGACGTCTGGGTGGCGACTCAGGTGAGATGTTGAGACTTCGCAAAGGATCACTGGACGATGAAGACGGCTGGGTCAGACGATCTAGACGGACGGTGATCTGTTCCATGGCACGGGTCAGATGATCCACTCGGGCCAGAAGGTCATCTCTGGAGTCTGCTGGTGTAGTCTGCGCAGTTTGGGCAGCAGGTGAGGTACCCAGAGGTAGTGGCAGGACAACTGGAGCAATGCTTGTTGAGGGTCCAGGTGAGGGAGCACAGATGACTGGGCTCGGCTGGGGCTGCTCCTGTCCCAAGACCTGGATGGCAAGGGCCTTGAAGTCAGCAAACGTGATGCTGGGATGTTGTGCAGCAAGCATTCGCAACTGACTCTGTAGCAATGTGGTACGCGCCCCTTCTATGAAGCGGTCAAGCAAGATTTTATCAGAGTCCACATTTTCACGTGGATCCACTTGCACCACAGCTCTGAATGCCTCTTGGAGGGATAAAGCATAGTCCCGCAGGGTCTCACCAGGTAGTTGTCGTCTGGAAAAGAAGCGCATCTTTACCTCGGAGACAGATCGCACGTCAAAGTTCACCTGGAGCTTGTCCAGAATTTGCCCAGGGGTTTTTTTGTCAGAGGCAGGCCAGGATTTGACCTCCCTAGCTGCAGCACCCTCAAGCTGGCCCAGCAGGATCTGTATCTGCTGTTCTGTATTCAGAGGATAGAACTGGAAGAGAGACAGCATCTTCTCACGAAAGTCCCTGAGGGTATGCGCCTCCCCTTTGTAGCGCGGCAGCCATGGTGCGCCAGGGTAAAATGGCATGGAGAATGGTAGGCTGCTCGCCATGGGCACTGCTGGATCACTAGAAACAGATGGCACAATGTCACTTTGCTCAGTCATGTTGTTTGCAGGTATGACTGGAATTAGGTCGCCGTCTCTTTAAGAAACTCAACTGCTTGCTGGAAGGGAATGGAGACTACAACTTGGAATGCTGTCCCTTTAAGAATGCTGTAGCTATTAACAGAGTCACTGTGATGCAGGCTGACGGTGTGCTCCCCCTCTTTAATGGTGGCACTCCCCACGGACACTGTACACGGAAAACACTCGCTGGGGCCGTGGGAGGACTGAAGACAAGGACAGGGAGGCACAGTACTCACTGACAGCAACTGCAGCATGGACCAGAGATCAGCGGTGCACAGCAGGGACGGTGATGCGGCACCGGAGAGTCAGAAATGGCGCTGGCACGTTCGCCTTTCACTTTCTTGTATGGGTGCGCTGGAGCATTGCACTCAGCATTCTGGGCTCTCCTAAGATGGTGGCAGATGGGTCTCCTGGCCTCATGGGCAGTGCTAAAAATCTCCCGCACTTTTGCAAGGTACAGTTAACCCTTTGTGGGCGTTCTTACACAGCGATGTGGCGCAGCAAACAAGTCCTGGGCGTTTTAACTCTTCCAGGGCTGTAACACACTGAGAGGACAGTCTTTAGGGCTTACTTCAGGGGTATAGGGCTCCCCCTCTTTGTGGCAAGCACTCTCAGGGAATAAACTTGATCTTAGCAAAGTCCACAATAAAGACCGATGCTCTGGAGACAATTTGGCGCACTTTTCGTGGCGACTTTCTCAAAATGGCACACACCCGTATCCTGTTCGTGACGCCAGTTTTTCTTGCGGTGACCAGATGGAAGGTAACGCTGCAGTTGGGATTGCGGGGTGCAAACAGCGCAGACTTGTCACGGTCTCTGGGCACGAGGGCGCAGCGCTGGTGCTGTCCCACGTTACCACCACTGGTACCGGTGATGAGGGGGCTGCACAAATGTTGGTGGTGATTGTTCCCCCGGGGCGCTTCCCCTATACTGTGCCGACTGGTGGTGTTTGGGGCGCCCTGATGTTGTCGGTGCAGAGTCAGACACAGAAACGGTTGTAAAGTTGAACTTTTACTTCCATGGGTGTGGAGGCACAAATGCTTAAACAGTTTCTTCAATACAAAACAACGGGGTACGCCTGGTGACACAGCAAAGTCCTGGGGTGCAGGGTAGACTTGATGAAAGGTGTTCCTAGCCCCTTATACTTCAGTGTTACAGCCCTAAGGTGCGTCTGGGCTCCTATTTGGCTCATAGGAGGATGCCCACCATGATACTAGTACATAATATTCCCCACTCACGTTATGTGGTCCTGATAGCTCAGAGTTTCGGGGTGCAATAGTCAGGGTGGCAGGATATTCCACAGGTCTGGCCTTGGCCCCTGGATCCTGTGATACTTGCTATGGAGCACGTGTTCCAGAATGTTCTCTCCACAGTCTCAGGCTGACAAGATAATGATGCTTGACTTCCTTCAGGGCGATGGCTAGGCAGACAGGGGACAGGATCTTCTGAATAGCTGGAGTATGTCAGCTCTCCAACCTTCCTGGGCCGTTCTAGGACTTGAGATTCCTGCACTAAACTCACTGCTTTCTTCACAGGACATCACACTTATCTCCTCACCTCCTCCTCCTAACACTCCACACTTCTCACTCCTCACACGCAGGACCTTCCTGCAGGGGTGTTACCATGGGGACCCAGTGATCATCTGACTCCTCCCCTTTTCCCAGGCGATGTCCTCCCATTGGACATTTGGTTACTATTCAATCCTATGGGAGGTGTAATGCATGTGTGAGGCTCACTAGGTGGCGCTGTGTGGTGTGAGACTCAGGACCCCCTGCTATGTCACACAGGCTATGAAGCAACAGGAAATAATACAATGCACAGAGATCACCCTCAGCCCAGCCATAGCCAGCTCTGGGATGCCACATATGTAAGGGAATCACTAGAGGAGCGATTCCCCAGAAGCTGCTGGAGAACTAGGGGGGAGGGGGCACAACGAGACAGTGGACCCTAAGCTGAATCCCCCCACTGTCCCTGGCTAACTTGCCCGATCTGTCCTAGGTGACAGCCAGCAACCACATCGACAGTCCCTCCTTATAATAAGTGATCACATGGAACGCAGACAAGACGCACAACAACAAAGGGAGGTCAGCTAGCCAAGGGGTCAGTAACAAACGAGCAAAGCAGTACAAAGTCAAAATCCAAGAGAATAGTCAAAGTCAAAGCCAGTGGTCAGAAAATCAGGTAACAAAGTAGTAAGGTATATCACAAGGAGAGCAGGCAAAGACAGAGCAATAACCGGCGACCAAGTGAGGGCTGACAACCTGTTTATAGAAAGTCTGGGACCAGCCCCAGAGCTGATAGGTACACAGGCTGTCAATCACTCAGGCCAGGAAGAGATTAACTCTATGCAGTCCAGAGAGAAATGTTCCTAATTACACGGGTGTGGCTTTACACAGCAAGAGAACTAGGACCATGTTCAGACTGAACATCAAGAAGCTTACACAAAGAACCAAATTGAAGACGCCTCCTTCGCCACAGCGTGCGAGAGGAGGGCGGCGCCGAGACCCGAAACGGCAGAGACGTTACAGTACCCCCCCTTTATGAGGGGCCACCGGACCCTCACCAGATAAACCAGTTTTAGTAGGACCCAGTATTTTCTCTGCCTTCAATTCAGGGTCTTTTTGCACAACCACAGACACTGGTGGGCCAGGCAAACATTTTTTATTCACCTGGTGTTTCCCACCTTTTGCAGCCGAGACAGTCTCCTCAGTAACACAATTTAAGGTGTGCAAAACAATACAGTGGGATGAGCACTGATCTCCCCATTTTACCAACTCCCTTTTACCCCAATCAAAAATAGGGTTATGGAGGTTCAACCAGGGGAGCCCCAAAATAATATCAGAAGACAGATGCTCCATAACAAAAAAGCTCATGACCTCTGAATGAGCTGAACCCACTTGCAACGTTATTAAGGGGGTCTTGAATCGGACCTTACCCCTAGCCAGTGGGGCAAAATCCGCTCCAGTAACTGCCAGAGGAGTGTCAAGTGGCAAAAGCTCAATGCCTAAAGCTGAGACAAGCGAGAATGTGACAAAGTCTGCCTCAGACACAGAGTCAACTAAGGCCTGGCCAGAAACAGATCTGTCCCCAGAGGACAGAGACACAGATAACAACATCTTATTGTTATTACTGGCAAATACCTGGTTACCTGAGTGGTTCTTCTGACTACCACTCAGGCACTGAAGTTTTTCTGATGGTCTGCGGGGTCTGATCGAGCAGGCACTGATAAAATGACCGGAAGCACCACAGTACAGGCAGAGGTTGTTCCTGAGACGATGCTCTCGTCGCGTCTTGGCATCCATAATTCCCAGTTGCATAGGTTCCTCACCAGGAGTCATGGGAGAAATAACAGGTTTCTCAGGAGAGAGTGAGGGAGAGACAGAAAACTTGGAAGAAGCAGACCCTATTCTCTCTTTAACATTTTCCCGGATCCTACGGTCAATACGGACAGCCAAAGTCATGGCCTGCTCAAGAGTGGGAGGATCTGGGTGACCAACCCAGAGCTCCTTAACACGGTCACACAGGCCATGTTTAAAGTGGGCCTTTAGAGCTGACTCACACCAACCTGCAGTCACGCTGCACTTGCAGAATTCTGCGCAATATTCCTCAGCAGAGCGTTTGCCCTGCCGCATGGTGAGGAGTTGCGATTCCACAAGACCAATGTGGTCTGGCTCAGCATATATAGACCCCAAAGACAAAAAAAATTTTTCAAAGTCAGTCCACTCCTCAGCCCCTGGAGGGAGTTTAAGGGCCCAAGCTTGTGGATCCCCCTGTAGGAGGGATATAACTACTCCCACCATTTGGGCCTGGGATGCATGTGGATTAATCCGAAAATACAGGCGACAGGATTCCCGGAAAGTCTCAAACCTTTCACGATCCCCTGAAAAACGGTCGGGGAGTAGCATCTTAACTCTAAAAGAGGCAGAAACAACTGGAGATGCTTTAGCGGCATCAGTAAGGGTCTGCACCTGTTTAGCAAGCTCATTTACCAGGACTGCCAAACCTTCCAACTTGGCTGCAAGGCCCTGAATAGGATCCATGCTGACCCTATGGGAAGCAATGGCAGAATGTATGGGCCGGTTATTCTGTAAGGGAATCACTAGAGGAGCGATTCCCCAGAAGTTGCTGGAGAACTAGGGGGGAGGGGGCACAACGAGACAGTGGACCCTAAACTGAATCCCCCCCACTGTCTCTGGCTAACTTGCCCGATCTGTCCTAGGTGACAGCCAGCAACCTCGTCGACAGTCCCTCCTTATAATAAGTGATCACATAGAACGCAGACAAGACGCATAACAACAAAGGGAGGTCAGCTAGCCAAGGGGTCAGTAACAAACGAGCAAAGCAGTACAAAGTCAAAATCCAAGAGAATAGTCAAAGTCAAAGCCAGTGGTCAGAAAATCAGGTAACAAAGTAGTAAGGTATATCACAAGGAGAGCAGGCAAAGACAGAGCAATAACCGGCGACCAAGTGAGGGCTGACAACCTGTTTATAGAAAGTCTGGGACCAGCCCCAGAGCTGATAGGTACACAGGCTGTCAATCACTCAGGCCAGGAAGAGATTAACTCTATGCAGTCCAGAGAGAAATGTTCCTAATTACACGGGTGTGGCTTTACACAGCAAGAGAACTAGGACCATGTTCAGACTGAACATCAAGAAGCTTACACAAAGAACCAAATTGAAGATGCCTCCTTCGCCACAGCGTGCGAGCGGAGGGCGGCGCCGAGACCCGAAACGGCAGAGACGTTACACGGTAATTGCCGGTTTCACTACTGTACCTGAGCAAATTGCTCAGGATTGGTTAAAGCTATAAAGAAACACTTGGATTCATTTTAAAGATGAGAATCTCCTCTTTAAAATGATACCAAGATCACCATGATCGTCCTTAAACATCCTGAGCGATTCGCTGGTGAAAACGATGTTCTGCATTGAAATCCCAATGCAGATCTCAATTCCCGACATCGTTTTAACAGTGAATCGCTCTGAATGTGTAAGGTCAATCATGGAGATCTTGGTATCGTTTTAAAGATGAGATCTTTAAAATGAATCCAGTTGCATCTTTGTGGCCCTAATAGATCCTTAGAAATGGGGCTCTAAAAGTGTCCCCCCCCCCTCCTGTGTCAGGCAGCATCTTAGAGCTAAGGAAGGAGGGGGAGGAGGAGCTGCAGAGACAATGATAACTCCTCCTTGTCTGTGCATAAGCTGCAGATGACCCCGGGGGGGGGGGGGGGGGGGTAGCAGGGACTTCTGTCCATGTTATCCCCTCTCCTATCAATCAGAGAGCATACTGTACTTCTGCTCTCTGATAGTCACATAGAGGGATAATGTAATACCCCTCTGAGCCTAATCACATAACCAGGAAGTTATTGGCGCTGTGACCCAGACATTTACCATCCTCCAGGTCGCAGCACCAGAAGTGTCGCACCAAACACTTACACCACACATGCACAAAGTCCCCAATAAAGTTTACATTTTTTCACTGTCTCTGTCCTGTCCATACCTGATCTTTATAGAGTAAAATACGCCGCCCGCCTCTCTAGTGATATCTGTTACACGCTAAAATAATAGTAATAGCAATTATCACTAGTATTATCACCATAATACTGTGTGCAGGGGCCGCTATGTGACATAATACCGTGTGCAGGGGTCGTCAGACTTACAATTATTGACCGGCACTACGAGTACCTCAACTTTGATTTTTTTAATCAAAATCGGCACGCCGAACAAAAAAGGTTTGCCATACCCCTGCTCTATACACATGATCTTCAAAGGATTTTAGAGTCCTTAAAAAAAACAAAACAAAATGCAATCTAAGTTGAGAAGTTATTTACAACAGGTCAAAAAACAATCTGGAAAGTTGTGGTGCGTGACAGAGGGATCTGTCAGGGATCTGTTCCCTCTGTCATGCACCACAACTTTCCAGATTGTTTTTTTGACCTGTAAAAGGTATCGCCTGATTTCTTCACTCTTCCACTACTTTCAATGGCTAACAACGGTACAACATTACACTAATATGTATTTGTGGCAGCCAGAGGTCTGAACAGTGACCACGGGTCTGCCCGTGTAACCCGTACAATAAAACTGAAACATTACAGTATTTAACCTACACGGTGAATGTTGTGGAAAAAAAACACAGAAAATAAAACACCGGAAGGAATGATTTTTTTCCATCTTGCCTCACAAAATATGTTATAAAAAGTTATCAAAAAGTCATATGTACAGTTTGTTGAGTGTATGTCTCTGGTGACACAAGCTGGGTGCAATATATCAGGCACTGTAATAGCGTATATCTCTGGAAAAATTGCAATTTTCAGCTGTATATTCATTTCTGGAAATTAACTTAATGCAACACTCAAGGGATAAAAATGCTTTCTATGCCACTTGGTATATCCCTTCAGGATCATAGTTTCCAAAATGGGGGTCACATGACTGTGGATTCCACTTTACTGCCAATTCAGCGCCTCTGCCAAAGTGGCATAAAGTCTTAAAACCAAACTGTGCACCAAAACCTAATAGTGCTCCTTCCCTTCTGTGCCCGGCTTGTGTGCCCAAACAGCAGTTTATACCCACATATGGTATTGTTAAGTATATTATCCTGGGTACAACAGTGTCATATATGTCGGCATAAACTGCTGTTTGGACGGACAGCAGGTTGCAGATGTGAAGGTGTTCTAGGTGGATTTTGCAGCACAGATTTAAATTGTTGGTTTTTGGACGCCATATCACGTTTGCATAGATCATAAAATGGCACTTTACTGGTACCTCCAGGGCTCTGCTAAAACAACATGGCGTCCAGAAACTAGTCCCTCTAAATCCATACTCCAAAAGCTAAAAAACTCCTTCCCGTCTGAGCCCTGCTGTGTGCCCAAACAGCAGTTTATGCCCAAATATACAAATTTTTGGACCCAGGATGACCCACTTAAAAGTTTTAGGTGTGTATCTCTGTTGACACAAAATGGGCACAACATATTAAGCACTGAAATTGCATATTTCTTTAAAAATTTACATTTTCACTTTGCCCTTTCATCTTTGGGAATCACTCCTGGGCTCAAAACGATAATAATACCCCTTAAGAAATTCCTTGATGGGTATATTTTCCAAAATGGGGCCACTTTTTGAGGGTTTTGATTGTACTAGTACTCCTAGGGCTCTGAAAATGCGATGGCACTTGAAAACTATTCCAGCAAAATCTGCCTTCCAAAAGCCAAATAGCGATCTTTCCATTCTGAGTGCCGCAATGTACCCATACAGCAATTTATAACCACATATGGGATTTTTCCGTTTTCAGTACAAATTTTGTTACAAATGCTGTGGAGTTTTTATCCTTTAACCCCTTGTGAAAATGAAAAATTTGGAGCTAATTGGACAGTTAGAAAAAAAAGCAATTTTCCATTTTCACGTCCCAATATTAATAAAATCTGTGAAACAGCTGTGAGGTCAAAATGCTCACTATACCCCTTGTTAAATTCCTTGAGGAGTGTAGTTTCCAAAATGGGGTCACTTTTGGAAGGTTTCCACTGTACTACTAGTTTAGGGGCTCTGCAAATGACACATGACACCTGAAAACTATTCCAGCAAAATCTACTTTTCAAACGCCCAGTGGCGCTCCTTCCCTTTGGCTTGCTGACATGTGAACAAACAGTAGTTTACATCCACATGTGAGTTATTTACGTGCTCGGGAGAATTTGCCTAACACATTATGAGATACATTTTCTCTTTTGAGGGGTGCATTTTTCAAAATTTGGTGATTAATGGATGTTTCTAATATATAAGCTTTTAAAGTGGTCCCTAACAAATGGAAACAACACGGCAAAAACCATGGCGTTTTACAGTACCTGCAAAGTGGATGGGATTCTGGCTAATCCCATCCATACAATGCAGAAAAATATCCACTGCGGAAATGCTGCGATTTAAAAAACGTGAAAGATTTTGCTACGGTTATTTGAGTCAAAGCCAAGAATGGCTACAAAAAAAGGGAAATATATAGGAAGTATTCCTACTTTCTGCTCAATCCACTCCTGGCTTTGCGTCAAAAAACGTAGCAAAATCTGTAACAAAAAAATCTGCCAGCCTAAGGTGGTTTTTGGCTATGTCATTAAGGGGTAAACTGAATGGCATGTGAGAAAACTTGAAACCATGATGAAATTCTGTTTTTATGACTACTCCTGGCATCTACTATGACTATTCAGGTAGGTCACCATCTAGGTAAAGTCACCATCAGACTAAACAGGTGCTAAAAAAAAGGGAAAACATCAGAGACAAAGGCATCTCTGAGACATCAAAGTGATTCTTAGGGTTTGCTTTCCCGTGAATTAGTTTCCATGCGATCAGGGCAGCGCGCATGACTGGGAATAAGGACTCAGGTATAGAAGTGTTCCAAAAGGGCGCCCACAAGGTATCCGCCAATTTTAAGGGATATATAAACGATTGTTCTATATGAATCTAAGGGACCGAGGTATCAGTTGATCTCCATCTAACACATTGTGTAACTAATGATGCTATGTAGTAATTCCTTACCACTGGTACTCCCAGTCCTCCCGCCTCTTTTTGTTTAAATAGGAAGCTTTTATTGACTCTGGGTCTCTTTCCATTCCATATGTATTTTGAGATCATCCTTTGCATGGTTTCGAAAAACGAAACTGGGACGGATATCGGGAGTGTGCGAAACAGGTACAGGAGTCTAGGCAATAGTAACATCTTAAAGGCCGCGACCCGTCCTATCCAAGACACATCTACTTTGGACATTCGCTCCATCTCATCCTGCAATACTTTCAACATGGGTGTATAATTATTCCTATATAGGGCCCCCGATGAGGGTGTCACCTGTATTCCCAGATACTGAACGCCATCGCTCCTCCAGTCAAAGTCATATGTCGACTGCAGGGATTGAAGCAAAGAGGGAGGGATATGTAAAGGTAAGGCCTGTGATTTGGTCATGTTTAGTTTATAAAACGATAAGTGTCCAAAATTGGCAATAATCTTCATAAGTCGGGGAATAGACTCTTGCGGTTTGGACAGAGTAAGAATAATATCATCTGCATATAATGATATAAGATGAGTTTTGTCTCTTATATCAATGCCACCCACCTCTGGATCCAGTCTAAGTGTTTGGGCCAGTGGTTCCATTGAGAGAACAAATATCAACGGCGACAGGGGGCACCCCTGCCTAGTCCCGTTCGTTATTAAAAAGGGGTCCGATACTACCCCATTAGTGAATACTCTTGCCGATGGTGCCGAGTACAGCGCCTCAATTGCTCTTAAAATAGTTCCATCGAACCCCATGCTCCTAAGCACCAAGAAGGCATACGACAAGCAAATGCGGTCGAACGCCTTCTCGGCGTCCAATGCGAGAATCACTAATAATAATCGTCTAATAGCTATACTGTAATGACAGGCCTGGGAGCCTTCAATAGGCTCCCGGCTGTCATGGCAACCAAGCGCCGCCCTCCGATGACGTTCCGGAGGGCGGCAATGAGGTAAAAATGGCGGCGCCCTTGTCGGCTCCGCAATTTAGGACGCCGCGGTCGCGTTTGACCGCAGCATCTAAAGGGTTAACAGCCGCGATCGGTGCAGGCACCGATTGCTGCTGTTAGCTGCGGGTCCTGGCTGTATTATACAGCCAGCACCCGCGGTGTATGGAGAGCGCTCAGCTTCTGAGCGCTCTCCATACATCGTCATGCGACTCAGGACGTACTATTACGTCCTGGGTCGTTAAGGGGTTAAAGGCATTAGCGATGCCATTAGGATCATAGATTTTGTATGCGCCTTCTGTATTCTGAAGAAACGGAATTTTAAACTTTGCATGTTTTTGTTTAAGCTTGGCCGCTAAAAGCTTTCATCCTTTTCAAATTTTTCTCATATTTAAACAGTAGACAGGCTGTCAGTTGGTGGCGTAATGTCACCAACTTTTCCGCATTGGAGGGGGAAGGTGATTTTTTGTTACTATTATCGATAGATTTTATTTGGTGCAATAGTCGATCAATTTCTGCTAATCTATTTTTCTTTTCTATGTGTCCCAAGCGGATAAATGTTCCTCTTATAAACACTTTATGGGAGTTCCACAATATGTCAGGGCTAGAAGCAGAGGGAGCATTGATCAGAAAGAATTCCTTCAAATCATTCTCCAAAATTGTTTTATATTTTGGCTGTGACATTAAGAATTCATTGCACCTCCACACGTACGCTCTAGGACATTCATATTTTTCCCTTAGAGTCAGGGTTGTTGCTGCGTGATCTGACCACGTTATCTGTGAAATATCTGACTGTACGACAAGGAGAATGCTAGCTTGTTCTACTAAAAATAAATCTATTCGTGAATAGCTATTATGTACAGTAGAGTAGCAGGTGTAATCTTTTTCGGTATTATGGAGGATGCGCCAAACATCAAATAAATCGTGGCGCCATATAGCTTGCGAAAATGAAGGATGACGTGTCGTTATGCCAGAAGTAGTATCTACCACTGGGTCTGGAGCCATGTTAAAGTCTCCCATTAATACTAAGCATCCTTGCTTTCTTCGTTCCACTGCTCTCATGAGTCTTCCCAAGAATGACACCTGTCTTTTGTTTGGGGCGTATACCGATACCAGCGTGTAAGTGACATTATTAAGGATACAGACTAATATGACAAATCGCCCTCCAGGGTCAGCATAATGTGACACCATCTGAAATGCTACTGAATCCTTGATCCCAATTAGTGTTCCCCTGCGCTTGGAGGAGCAGTGAGCGTGAAATATATGTGGGTATGATGAATGTCTGATGCGAGTGGTATCCACCTCCAAAAGATGTGTTTCCTGAACTGCGAGAATGTCACAACCCTGAACTCGGGCCTCTCGCCACAAATTGGCTCTCTTTTGAGGGGAGTTCAGACCTCTGACATTCATAGACATAATTTTTGTACCATACTTTACTGTTAGAAATGCTTCAAAGATCTTACCATGACCACCCGCATCGGAAGTTACCAGTAGTCGTAGGAAACAGAATCGTCTCCGCCTAATGTAGTCGCGTCGCCCCTTGTGCCAGAACCAAGAAGAAAACAAACTATGGAAGCATTGAAACCAGTGGTTAAGCCACCTAAACAAAACAGAGGAAAGAAGTGTAGTACAGCGGACCAGCGGCTGTTGTGATCTTGGGGGGATAAGTTCAGCAGTCGTGGACATACGAAATCCATTTTAAGGTGAGTCTCTAGCTGTGCAGCCCTTTCGGTGGACGTCTTGGAGTTTTTGTTCGGTGCCAGCCATCAGACACGGGGCCAGGTGGTAATTTGGGTGATGGTTCAACGATAGGAATGTCCCATTTATTTAGCAATTTTTTGCCGTCTTCCGGAGATTTAATAACATACGTGAGGTTGTCCCAGGATAAAATCACTCGGACTGGAAATCCCCATTTATATAGGATGTTATGTTGGCGTAAAGCTGTAGTAAAAGGGATGAATTGCCTTCTCAATTGTAGTGTTGCGGCCGAAAGATCGGAGTATATGGAAATTTTGTGGTAGGGGTCAGGTAAACGGCCGTTTTTTGTGAGGTCAGCAGTACCATCTCTTTAGTGCGGTAAAAGTGGATCTTTGCTAAGACATCTCTGGGTACGGCTTCATCCAGGTGTGAAGGCCTTGGGACTCTGTGCGCTCTATCAATAGTTAAATCCATTGTCGAGATATTTGGTATTAGCGTGCGTATCAGGTCTTGAAGGAAAGCAGTTAGATTGCTCGCAGGTACGGACTCTGGGATCCCTCTAAACTTCAGATTGTTGCGCCGCAAGCGATCTTTCAGGTCTGCTACTTTAGCTTTTAGAAACGACACATCTTTTTCCACCTCATAGTGAGCAGCTATAAGAGCATTGTGCGACGCAGCGAATTCCGCCATTTTAGATTCCACATGAACAGTGCACTTCTGCCATTCTCGAAGGTCTTTATCTAGCGGTTTAACCATTAAAGACATATCTGTCGTCAGTGATTTGCAGAAGGCCATGAGCATATTTTTCATGGAGGCCTCAGTAAGTAAGCTTGCAGTTGCTGGAATAGCTGCAAAAAAATCGGTGGATGGCGGTATGTGCTGTGCTGCATCACTCACCTCCCCTTCTTGAGCTTCGGTGTTCTGGAGCCTGGGTTTCTGTTTGACCGGGCTAGCGGTGAGTGAGTGGGGCGTCTGTGCATTGTTTAGGCCTGTAGGCCTCGTTGCGTCGGCAGGTGAAGGCCCCGGACCCGCGCTCTCCCTTGCCCGCCAGGGAGAAGGCCCCGGTGCCCTGGTACTCCCGCGCTCTCACAGCTGCGGTATCGATGGCGCTGAAAGAGTTCTCCGCTGCGTGGAGAGGGTTAGCGCTTCCTCCGGATGGTCTCTAGATGGAGTTGAGGCCCCGGAGATCGCGTCGGAGCGCGAACCGGCGCCATTTTGGTCCTCTCCTCCGCCATGGGGGAAATAGAAATCAGATATTTTCTGCGGCTTCACCGCAGATTTTCTCTTCCGCGGCATCCCTGGAGGTAGGAAACGTTCCTATTGCTATATGGGTCAGTGTAATCCACGGGCACGTCGTTTTGTAGGTCGCTATCTGAGACTCAGGCCTGGAGCTATGTAACTATGCGGCCATTCCGTCTCACAGTCAGGCTCCGCCCCCCCCCCCAACTTTTATTTTAAACCACAAAATAATTGTCATTCATGAAGACATGAACTGGATGTTCAAAGTAACACACTGAATAATCAAATTCTATGTGCCAAAATAACAGTTAAAATTATGAAATGCCGAACATATCATACAGTATAAGTCCTCATGCACACAACATTGCGTAATTTCAGTGTGCTATCCCGGTTTTCCCTGGATAGCACACTGACCCATTAATTTCTATGGACGAATGCACATTTTCGTGTTTTCCATGGATCTGTGCGAGCCGAAAGTCTGTACCGCAAAACTCAGAGCATGTCCTATTCTGGCATGGATTCACCCATAGAAGCCTATGAGAGACTGAAAACAATGGACAGCACTCGGATGTAATCCGTGTGTCAACCCAGTTTACAGAACAGTAAAAAGCTAGGCACCCAGGGGTTTTGCAGCACAGTGCCACAAAACAACTGTCACATGATTTCCTGCAGGGGATTGTCCCAGCAGGAGAGAGAGCACATGGCTCCAGTTACCTTCAGGCCTTTTGCACACAGTTATTTGCACACTGTCTGTTTGTACACGGCCATCTTTAGAGTGTTGACAAAAAGGCTCATCACTCTTGTTAAAAACTAACCCATCATCTGGGACAAGAGAGAAGAGGCCTATCACGACTTCCTTCCGTAAAGATCAAGTATGGGAAGAGCTGGTCCAGGAGTTGTAGTCGGCGGAGAGGGAGCGCTCAAGGAAGGGCTTGGTGGGTTATGCCCCTGATGTTCCATTCCAATTTATATAGCAGCCCCCTTTTATGCGTTAATGCTAATTATCCCAAATCAATTTTGAACCACTTTTATTACTTCGGATCATGCTGTCATTACATGACCATCACTAATCTGTTATTGATGACCTATCCTGGTCACGAATAAAAAAGTTATTTGACCAATTTAATATACGTAGGCGACTAGTTTTATATTTTAACATTTTGTCACCTTTCACCCACTTTTCATACATTTTTTTTTCTTTTGCAGTGAAACTTAATAAAACTTGCTGGAATTCATGCCGGGATCAGTTCCGGCGCAAATTTAAAGAAAAGGGAGCAGTGGAGATTGCCAACTAACAAAGAAGCCATACATATTCACCCAATAACTGATGTTTTTATGGGATGTGATGGATGTTGAGCTGTAAGCATCTCATTTATTGATTTTCAAATTTCTTGATACACGCAGAGTATCAGGAGCACCTATAATGCTTTGCATAAATACCGGAGCTGGAATTTGCCATCCTGATCTGAATCAGCTTTGGAAATTAGGGCTATCACAGACCTGCATGTGCTTGAGCACTTCAGGTGCAGACACTAGACACAACCTCATATATTTTGCCGCAGCTTGGCCCATATTCTTCGGTGCTGATGGGGTTTCAGAGTTAATTGTGGCCAACTGCAATATCAACGAATTGTGCCAGGCTGTGGACTACCTGTGGCACAAACCAGAGGGGACAACTCCGGCCAACATTTAAATCCCGGCACCTCCACCTATCCGGCCAACACATTACAGGCAATATGATCCTTCCCAGCCCGTTTTCCCAAGACAGTGCAATGGATCCGGGGCCTTCTACATCTTATCCTGGTGGTCATTACAGTGGCTACCAACAGCCGGAAAACATGGACATGAACTGGACACATTTGCATTCAGCAGTGCCATTCCACCAGCTACTGAGTGAGGCGGCTTAATGCGAATGTGTTTTCCATCCAAGGCACCCACACAATTTGGAAACTTTGCAGTGTTGTTAAAATGATCAACAATCTGAACCCAGTCTTTGGCCTTGGGTTGGGGCATCACCAGCACTCTGTCACTGCTAAATCGCCTTGCAGGTCAACTGTACAATTTGAGAAATGGTAGAGCACACCAGTAGAAACTCAAAGTGGAGTGAAGCAAATGAGTTCCCTGTTGCTTGGAATCTAGAAAAAAAAATTATAAGTGATTATCTTAATACCTGCTGAGCCATGGTTACTTGTCAGCATGAGGAAAAGGGAACAAGTCAGCACTGCTAGTTGTACTCTGATTACATGGTGGCATGGGGCAAGGGGGACAAGTCGGAACTGACTGCTAGCTGTATCCTGATTACATGGTGGCATAGGGCAAGGGAGACAATTCAGGACTGACTGCTAGCTGTACCCTGATTAAATGGCAGCATGGGGCATGGTGGGCAATCACTGTGTTTACCTGAGAGTGAGAATAAGCTGTTTCTCTGTAGAAATATACTGTCTCCTGTTGGTGTCCTGGGAGGTGAGTCCAGGACGCAGGTCTTACAGAAGATAGTTAAAAGCTGGGATGGACATGCAGCAGTGGTTGTGAAACTTCTCAGGGTGCTGACACAAGTCTTGATACAGGTTGTGGAAATCTCCTTTCAAGGGTGATATTAGGGTGAACCTAATATCTAATCCTCTTTCTATGCAGCTCTTCTTCAAGCATTGGTACTTGCTGTCCGAATCCCCGCGAGACCAGCCAATACAGGAAAATATCATCCACAGGATCGAAGGACATCTTTGCAGTGAGAAACCACAGATACATCAGCAGAAGAGTTTAACGCAGCTCTCAACGTAGCAAACAACAGAGTGATCATGTGACCTTTTTTAGGGGCAGGGACAGGGTTGATGTCTCCTGTGTTTTTTTTTTTTTTGCAGATCCGTAAATACTGATGCAACACTGTCTGTTTTTGCAGACATACAGCACTGATGCTGAAGAAACACTGATGACACACAGACTGCAAAAACTGAACACTGAACAGTATTTTGGGGACCATGTGCATGAGACCTTACTGGAATGTACTTGATTTATTTAATTTAGATAGAGGCAGAGAAATCATAGGAGTGGGGTGACAAGCTATGACTGTCCACTGTCTTACATATAGTCTGACTAGTACCATTTTCACTATGTACAAGTTTCTCTAGATGGCAAGTGTCATGAACCCCCTGCCTCCACATAACTATCAGAGGAGGTTCTTGTTGCCTCCAATAAGACAAAATGAGGAGTTTGGCTGCAAAAAAAAGTAGGCAAATCATACTTGGCAATCTAGGTATTGTGACAGAGCATTTTCAGTCAATTTCTGAGAGGACCTGTTCCCAGAATTGGGTTAAAACAGGGTATGAACACGAAATATGTATCATTGTGCCTTTCTGAGTGTTGCATCTCCAAAATCTAGCAGGTATGGATGGGTTTCATAAGTTTAGCCATTTTAGGGATATGGCTTGCAAAGGTATTCATACCCCTTGAACTTTGTCACCTTACAACCATAAACTTAAATGTATTTTATTGAGATTTTAAGTGATAGACTAAAATAAAGTAGCACATAATTGTGAAGTGGAACAAAAATGATACATGGTTTTCAAAATTTTAATCAAATAAAAATCTAAAAGGTGTGACATGTAAAAGTATTCAGCTCCCTCTACTCTGATACCCCTAAATAAAATCCAGTGCAATCAATTGCTTAATTAGTTAATTGCTTAATTAGTTAATAGAGTCCAGCTGTGTGTAATTTAGACTCAGTATAAATACAACTGTTCTGTGAAGGCCTCAGTGGTTTGTTAGAGAACACTAGTGAACAAACAGCAACATGAAGACCAAGGAACTCACCAGACAGGTCAAATATAGACTCGTGGAGAAGTTTAAAGCAGGGTTAGGTTATAAAAATATACCCCAAACTTTGAGCATCCCAAGGAGCACTGTTCAATCCATCATCCAAAAATGGAAAAAGTATTCTACAACTGCAAACCTACCAAGATATGGTCATCCACCTAAACTAACAGATCGATCAAGAAGAGCACTTGTCAGAGAATCAGCCAAGAGGCCCATGGTCACCCTCGAGGAGCTGCAGAAATCCACAGCTCAGGTGGGAGAATCTGTCCACAGGAAATGGAAATGTGTTCAGAATCCCATACTTGCTGAAATTAACCTTGAAATTTGACAGTTCCCCATAGCTTTGGAAAAGTAATGTTAGGTAAGGTATAAATTGAGGTGAGTTTGTGGTAAGCACTAGTAAATCATCAACAAAGCCTCTGTGGTGTGTGTCTGTGGACCTACTTCGATACCAAAGATTAAGGGGTCTTGCCGAATACATTTTAAAAGCGTTCCATAACTATTATGAAGCTGGAAGGGGACAAGAGACAACCTTGGCGGTTTCCATTTCTAATATTGAATGCTTTTGACAATGTTCTATTTATTCTAATTCTAATGCTAGGGGATGTCTAAAGAGAAAGAATAGCCCATATGCCTATATGGGGGAAGCTGTTGTGTCAGGGGGGCCTCCATAGATGCCCAGGTCATCCTGTCAAAAGCCTTCTCAGCATCAGTGCTGAGAAGGACCAGGGCAATGTGTTTTTAAGCTATTAAGCAGATGACTCTACATGTATTGTCCTTACCCTGTCTACCACTGACAAACCCAGTCTGGTCAGGGTGAGTAAACTTCGGGAAAAGAATAAAGAACATACCTTCTCCAGGTCGTCAAGTATGTTCCTAACTACCTCTCCAGTAGGAGGATTTTCTGCTGCTTCAATACTAAACACCATGTATTCTACATGTAAGAGCAAACCATTAGGCTAAGTAGGGATCAGGTGCCCTGGTCTCAAAAACCTGGGGTTCTGAACATTCCATAGGTTCAATATGCATAAGAGAGATGGACCAAATGATGGAAGCACTCACCTTGTTGTCCACCTCTGTATTAAAGGGACAATGAAGCAGAAAGTGGTCTATGCTTTCCAGCACATTGTCACACTCCTCCTGGGGATAACTCTTTTTCTCAGAGCTTCTGCACTTCAGGTTGTCCCTCACATACAATTTCCCATGGAAACAGTGCCAAGCCAATTGCCAAAACTTCAAGGGAATCCTGATGGAATCAAAAGTCTTAAACCAACCCCCAGATCTTAACTAAGCAACCTCTGAGCATCAACAGACTTTGGAAATGAGTCTGTCTACAGAACCCTCCCATCAAAGAATTTTCGCAATCAACCTCAGACATCACCCACTCTGCCTCCTTTGTGTGAGAACACAAAGACAGTGACATAATTGGCATATGCCACTGTCTTCAGTGTGGCTTCAGGTGCTGCCTGGTCCATCTGAACTCCCACCAATGGACCACTATTGACTGGTCTATCACAAGAACAACAGACCCAACTGCAAAAAAGCAGCCCCTCCAACCATTCACAAGCCAGAAACGCTCTGCTCCTACATAAAAGGTCTTGAGCCAATTCACAATAAACCCCCCTTCCCCCTAGGCAGGCCATATCTAAAAAAGGACAGACTAGATATACTTGTGGTTAATCTGACTACAAACTTTTGCCTCATCAAAAGACTGTAATTACCCCTTTCAATTACTCACCCTACTCTGCTTCATGGCCTCCAGGACACTGAACAGGAGGGCAAATTTCACCAGCCTATAAAACAGTACTTTTGCCAGAATCTTTCTGTCCACATTGAGGAACCCTATGGGACTCCAATTCTCAATGTGCGTCGGATCCTTACCCTTTGACAACAAGATCAAAGCAGACCTCCTCATTGATCTTGGAAGAGTACCCTAGGAAAGACACTTATTGAAAACCTCAGTCAAGACGAAAACCAGTCTTATAAAATTCAGATGTTAAGCAACCTGGGCCTGATGACTTCTTGAAACCCTCAAAGGCCAGTCTGACTTCTGCTTCCCTGATTATCTCTGTCAAAATACCAAAAGAGGGGTCTACTACTAGTTCAGGGACAGTTTCAGCCAGAAAAATCTGACATCACATTCCGATATAGGTCTTTGTTCCTCAAAATGTATGAGCAGAAGGATGTTAAGACCTTCAGGATCCCTGATTTGGACCTTTTTAGGGATGCCATACTATCAATAACCCCTATGACAACCTTACTACTCACTTACATCTTATAGTTTCTCTAAGGTCAGCCTAGTGGTACTTCCTGTAATCCCTCTCAAAAAACAAAGATACGTTTATCATACTGACACCTTTTGAGCAAAGATTTCAATCTGGAGATGTCCTCAAGGCTACCTCCAGTCAAAACACAATTTTTTTGTTTCCTCCTCAACCCCTGGAATAGGTGATACCTGACCAGACATCTGAGGCTTGAGAGCTTGCAGAAGAATCTCACCACCCTTTCTTAAACAGTTCCAACCACTCAGACTTACTGCTACAATGGCACAGCAGTGGAACCTGGATCTGAAGAAAATTCTTAAAGGATTGTCTTATCTCTACTTCTTCCAAGTAAAGTTGCCTCTGGTAGAAAATCAGAAAGCCAAGAAAGGGATGTGTGTTATCAAGCCACCTGAACGCCTCATCTTAACCATGAAGATTCAGACCCCTGACCAGATGCTAAACTCCTCCGTTTTTTTGTTGTTGTTTTTTTTTAATTCTCATCTTATTTGGATTTTTACACTTTAGTTTTTATACAATAATATTCAAAAAGGAGATGAAATACATAAAAGATACCATATGTGCACTAAGATAGAGAACATGTGACTCCAGAGATCTTCCAGAGTCAGAATTAACAAGGAAACTGACAACACTTGCACAATCAATGCCACTAGACAATGGCCAGATGCAAATGAAGTTTACAAATGAATTCTAATACATGGACACTATTCAGTGAACTAGCTATGCACAACAAAACATGAACAGAAAGGAGGTATGCTAAGGGAGATCTAACAAAAACTTGACCCCTAAGCAAGATGGTAGAGGTAAGGGAGGGGCTAGGTAAGAGGGATATCATATGGGAGAGTGGATGAGGAAGGGGGGGTTGAGAATGGAGTGTGAACAGTAGGCATAATAACTTTAGGCCTGATGGGGAACACACCAGTCAAATCCCAGAAGTCTGCTCTACTGCTCCGAACCTGCGGAGGAGGGCAGAGCTCTCTCATGTCACGGGGACCATGTTTTTAAGAATCCACCATGAGTTCTGTTCCACCAGCTTATCAGCTCCTCAAACCTCATAATTTGGTTAGCCTTATCAATCCAGACCTGAATGGAAGGGGTGATGGATTGTAGCCAGAACAGAGGAATAACAGCCTTAGCCGCTTCAATCAAATGAGTTATCAGATTTAACTTTATGTCTGGGAGATGAAAGAAGCACCCACTCCGGGGAGAGGGTGCCCTTGTGTTTGAGGAAGGGTAGTAAATGAGCCTGTACCTGGGACCAAAATGGTGTGACCATCTCACACAACCACCAAATATGGGACATATTCCCAACACTCTTTTGGCACCTCCAGCACAGGCTCGAGGCAGTCAGACTATGATCATAGAGCCATTCAGGTGTTTTATACCATCTAGATAAAATCTTATAGTCTGATTCTTGCATCCCAATACATGTGGAGAAACCGTATGAGGATCTGAGGATGAATTTCAAGTCCTCCGGCAACAAGGAGATATTGAGATCTTTTTCATGTATGTATATATAGTGGAGTGGAGTGGAATCAGCGGTAGGAGGGGACAAGTGTTTTTTACAATTTGCAATTTTCTGCGTCAGAGGAAGCTTGCATGAGAGGCATTTCTCAAACTCCATGAGATGCCTACTAGTGGGACCCAGGGCCTGTGCGGTGACCAGATGGAAGGTAACGCTGCATTTGGGATTGCGGGGTGCAAACAGCGCAGACTTGTCACGGTCTCTGGGCACGAGGGCGCAGCGCTGGTGCTGTCCCACGTTACCACCACTGGTACCGGTGATGAGGGGGCTGCACAAATGTTGGTGGTGATTGTTCCCCCGGGGCGCTTCCCCTATACTGTGCCGACTGGTGGTGTTTGGGGCGCCCTGATGTTGTCGGTGCAGAGTCAGACACAGAAACGGTTGTAAAGTTGAACTTTTACTTCCATGGGTGTGGAGGCACAAATGCTTAAACAGTTTCTTCAATACAAAACAACGGGGTACGCCTGGTGACACAGCAAAGTCCTGGGGTGCAGGGTAGACTTGATGAAAGGTGTTCCTAGCCCCTTATACTTCAGTGTTACAGCCTTAAGGTGCGTCTGGGCTCCTATTTGGCTCATAGGAGGATGCCCACCATGATACTAGTACATAATATTCCCCACTCACGTTATGTGGTCCTGATAGCTCAGAGTTTCGGGGTACAATAGTCAGGGTGGCAGGATATTCCACAGGTCTGGCCTTGGCCCCTGGATCCTGTGATACTTGCTATGGAGCACGTGTTCCAGAATGTTCTCTCCACAGTCTCATGCTGACAAGATAATGATGCTTGACTTCCTTCAGAGCGATGGCTAGGCAGACAGGGGACAGGATCTTCTGAATAGCTGGAGTATGTCAGCTCTCCAACCTTCCTGGGCCTGTCTAGGACTTGAGATTCCTACACTAAACTCACTGCTTTCTTCACAGGACATCACACTTATCTCCTCACCTCCTCCTCCTAACACTCCACACTTCTCACTCCTCACACGCAGGACCTTCCTGCAGGGGTGTTACCATGGGGACCCAGTGATCATCTGACTCCTCCCCTTTTCCCAGGCGATGTCCTCCCATTGGACATTTGGTTACTATTCAATCCTATGGGAGGTGTAATGCATGTGTGAGGCTCACTAGGTGGCGCTGTGTTGTGTGAGACTCAGGACCCCCTGCTATGTCACACAGGCTATGAAGCAACAGGAAATAATACAATGCACAGAGATCACCCTCAGCCCAGCCATAGCCATCTCTGGGATGCCACACCTGTATCTCAGCAATAGTCTTGTTATAGTGTTCATAATGAAGAAACATAGATGGGATATGAGGGAACCTAGACTTAAGCTGGGCTTGGGTCGCCTCCCTGTTTTTTTAGTTAGGACTCCCAGTACCTGCTTATATAGGTCATGATGTTCATACAAGAAAGTTACTCATTACAGTTCAAAATGATCACCTTCTTAGTCTCGCTCTTGAAAGATATTGCCTATATAACAAAATCTTGCCAGCCGGGCTCATTGTATACCAGCTCATAATTTGACCTCTAAGCCCTCTGGCCGAACAAAGCTGCCAAGTTGTTGGGAGGGACCAAACAGTTTTCCTCCTCCCTTGCTCTCTAAAGGCTGATAGTTCATATCTGTCTATCCAGAAAGATAGATCTGCCGCAACCCAGTAGCAGGAGAACGGAGGATGGGAGTAGTAGTGGCGGATGCTGTGCCACCTAGCAGGCCGAGCACGCTCCCAAATGGCTCCAGTCCCACTCCTAGGCTGGACAAAGTCGAGGGGGGTCCTGCAGCACTACCGGATGGTGGTGGTAGTAGTTCTTTCCCCCGGGGCAATTCCAGTTGAAGAGGGGGACCTCTCCTACCTGAGCCGGTGTGGTGTTGGTCGGAAGAGCCCTGATGGTAAAGCAGGCACGACTCAGGATTCAGCAATGCAGGTAAACCAAACAGCTGTTTATTTAGGCAACTGGAACAAAGGGTTAACAGCAGCTTCCAGATGGGGGTAGCAGTCCTGCAGTATCCAACCCCCAGCCTTGGTTCTAGGAGGCCTGACAAAGTACTGGATGCCTGAAGACTAGGCCCGAAGCAATCCTCCTGAAGATTGTGATAGCTAACTGTTGGCCTCAGTGCAGCTTGTGGGGGCAGGAAACCTCTGCACACCCTTACTCTTCCACTGCTCACACTAGACTGACTGCTCTCAGACCAAGGGTTACCGTGGAGACGGAGTCTCCCACAACCCCGCCCAGTGGCCTGTGATAGGCCAGAGCTAAACCAAGGCTAGACTTAAACACCGCAGGGGAGAAATAACAGGGAAAGCTGCAAACAGTGACACTTAACACAGAACAGAACTTACAGACATAAAACCCAGAGGCACTCAAGACAAACACATAAAAGCAGTAGCACTCTGGGATGCTGCAGATCATTCTCTTTTCATTCTAAAGCGTCCAGGAGACATTGCTGGAAGGCGACACCTCCAGAGTCTAGAGATGAGGAAGAAACCCCAGTGACAACACTCACATAACTACAAATAGAAGTTGTCAACACTGGGGGGGGGGGCAAATGGACCAGTCCCCACTGTCCTTGCACACCCATTTCTTCCATTACCATCTCACAGACAACAGCATCAACATTATTAACAATAACAGTGTCACAAGCTTTCACTCCATCACAAGCCATGGAAGTTCCATGCAACCAGTAACTTGCCCCTTAACCACATAGACTATAGACGTCCGGGTGGTCTCTTTCTTGTTCTGCAAGGACGTACCGATACCACCTTGCAGTTTTAAGCAGCTGCACGAGATCGTGGGGAGCTGTCTGTTACTACAGCCGGAGTTCCCCTAGAGAAGGCAGGGATGGTTTATTACTGTCCCTACCTTGCTGATCGCTGTGTGCATAGCGCTCAATGAGCGCTGTATACACAGCTATGGGAGCTGCCATGATGTGGCTCCTCTCTGACCTGGTGGTCACGTGATCCACCTAGAGGACCCAGATCAGCTCAGCAGTCATGGGCAGGAGGCTGCATTCCTCCTGCAACTGGGGCTAAGGTATCAGCTCCAGCTAGAGGGGAAATCAGCCTCCCCCCACCAAAAAAGTACAAATGCTCCCAAAGGTCTATTATGACATTATGGGGACACAATGTAAAAAAAAAAATAATAATAATAATTAGAGATGAGCGAATTTTTCAAAAATTCGATTCGGCAGCTTTGCCGAATTTCCCCAAAAATTCACTTCCATCGGAATTACTTCGTGGTGATTCATGTTAAAAACAGCTATATTCCTGGCTGCAGAGAGCCTGGGGATATGGGGATATGCATTTTACACTATGGACACTCCTACTGTACTTTTGCCGTTGCATCATTTTCCCTGTGATGTCCTGGTCTGCCGGGCATACGCAGAGCCACTCGAAATAGAGTCAAGATGGCGATCGGACATGCGCAGAAACGGTCTTGCATGGGGTATAATCAAGATGGCCGCCAGACATGCGCAGAGCAGCTCGGAATAGAATCAAGATGGCCGCTGGACATGCGCAGAAATGGTCTTGTATGGGATATAATCAAGATGGCCACTGGACATGCGTAGAGCTGCTCAGAATAGAATCAAGATGGCCGTCTGACATGTGCAGGGCTGCTTGTGTAGGAATAGGATAAAGATGGCTGCCACGAGTGGATCTGCGCATGTCCGGCGGCCATCTTGATTCTATTCCGTGTGGCTCTGCGCATGTCCGGCGGCCATCTTGATTCTATTCCGTGCGGCTCTCCGCATGTCTGGAGGCCATTTTGATTATTTTACTACACAAGCGAGGAGGACCAGTTTGTGCTATTCAATAAAAAAAAAAAATGAAAAGTGAAAAACAGACACGTTTACCCTCCTCTTTTGTTTATATTTTCCAGGATATATAAAAAAAATAAACACCATGCAAAAATAAAAGCAACAAAAAATAAAGCCCTATGTGTCACCGAAAAAAGATGAAAAAATTAGTTGAATAACCCAAATGATAAAAATGTTATAGCCCTCAAATCCTGAAACTGTGTCTGGTCCAAATATTGGCCTGGTACTAAAGTGGTTAAGGAGCTGAACAGATTTAGAGGCAACCTTGATCTTATCTGTGTCCTCAACTTCATCAGCATGATTAACAGAAAGTCCAACTCTCTCTCAACCACTGTCTTTACAGGATGGTGATATTGTTTCAGCAGTTTTGTTATCCTAGCATTGCTTATCATCAGCAGCACCAACAGTTAATGGTGCCTGCTCCAACTGTATTGTCCACTGTATTACGCATACACTGCCCTGGTCACCCTTTCAGTGCCAAATCTCATTTTGTTATGGTTATATATATATATACAGTGGGGAAAAAAAAGTATTTAGTCAGCCACCAATTGTGCAAGTTCTCCCACTTAAAAAGATGATAGAATCCTGTAATTGACATCATAGGTAGTCCTCAACTATGAGAGACAAAATGAGAAAACATATCTAGAAAATCACATTGTCTGATTTTTTAAGAATTTATTTGCAAATTATGGTGGAAAATAAGTATTTGGTCACCTACAAACAAGCAAGATTTCTGGCTCTCACAGACCTGTAACTTCTTCTGTAAGAGGCTCCTCTGTCCTCCACTCATTACCTGTAGTAATGGCACCTGTTTGAAATTGTTATCAGTATAAAAGACACCTATCCACAACCTCAAACAGTCACACTCCAAACTCCACTATGGTGAAGACCAAAGAGCTGTGGAAGGACACCAGAAACAAAATTGTAGACCTGCACCAGGCTGGGAAGACTGAATCTGCAATAGGCAAGCAGCTTGGTGTGAAGAAATCAAATGTGGGAGCAATAATTAGAAAATGGAAGACATACAAGACCACTGATAATCTCCCTCGATCATGGGCTCCACACAAGATCTCACCCCGTGGGGTCAAAATGGTCACAAGAATGGTGAGCAAAAATCCCAGAACCACATGGGGGGACCTAGTGAATGACCTGCAGAAAGCTGGGACTAACGTAACAAAGGCTACGGTCAGTAACACACTACGCCACCAGGGACTCAGATCCTGCAGTGCCAGACGTGTCCCCTTGCTTAAGCCAGTGCATATCCGGGCCCGTCTGAAGTTTGCTAGAGAGTATTTGGATGTTCCAGAAGAGTATTGGGAGAATGTCATATGGTCAGATGAAACCAAAGTAGAACTGTTTGGTAGAAACACAACTCGTCGTGTTTGGAGGAGAGTGAATGCTGAGTTGCATCCAAAGAACACCATACCTACTGTGAAGCATGGGGGTGGCAACATCATGCTTTGGGGCTGTTTCTCTGCAAAGGGACCAGGACAACTGATCCGTGTACATGAAAGAATGAATGGGGCCATGTATTGTGAGATTTTGAGTGCAAACCTCCTTCCATCAGCAAGGGCATTGGAGATGAAACGTGGCTGGGTTTTTCAGCATGACAATGATCCCAAGCATACTGCCAGGGCAACGAAGGAGAGGCTTGGTAAGAAGCATTTCAAGGTCTTGGAGTGGCCTAGCCAGTCTCCAGATCTCAACCCCATAGAAAACCTTTGGAGGGAGTTGAAAGTCCATGTTGCCCAGCGACAGGCCCAAAACATCACTGCTCTAGAGGAGATCTGCATGGAGGAATGGGCCAACATACCAGCAACAGTGTGTGCCAACCTTGTGAAGACTTACAGAAAACATTTGACCTCTGTCATTACCAACAAAGGATATATAACAAAGTATTGAGATGAACTTTTGTTATTGACCAAATACTTATTTTCCACCATAATTTGCAAATAAATTCTTTAAAAATTAGACAATGTGATTTTCTGGATTTGTTTTCTGATTTTGTCTCTCATAGTTGAGGTCTACCTATGATGTCAATTACAGGCCTCTCTCATCTTTTTAAGTGGGAGAACTTGCACAATTGGTGGCTGACTAAATACTTTTTTTCCCCACTGTATAGTATATATATTATAATATAATGTCATATCTGCCAGTGTTGCATGGTGATCTATGACTGTCCAAAGAGTATCTTACATTATTTTATTGGCCGAGTCACCTTGTGCAATGCCTCATTTTGTTTTTTAGTTTTTTAATAGATTTCCTTTTTATAAAATCATTCAGAAAAACTGCTATTGACACTCAAAAAGCCAAACCATTCAGTGTGTTACTACTCTAATATTCATTCCCACGTCAACCTTTCAGTACTATATCTCATCTTCTTGTTAATTATTTTTTACAATAGTGTTTTTGTTAAAATGAATACAAAAAAAACAAAACTGCCATTATCAGTCCAAAAATCCAATGTTACTGTCACGCAGTGTGCTCTACTCTATAATTTACTGTACAGGTGAACCTTTCAGTGCCAAATTTCATCTTCTTAAATATATTTTGCAATAGAGTTTTTGTTAAAAAAAAAAAAAATAGTAAAACTACTGTCGCTCCAAAAATTCAATCTGACTGATGCAGTATGTTGTAGTGTAATAAATATAACTTCATATTGCACATGGCAGCAAAATTTCCCCTTAAATATAACCTACACCAAAAATGCCAAAACCTAACTTTTAAATGTGAATTTTAAACTAATTCTCTAAATTCAGATCAGACCTTGTTTTTGCTAAAAACACAGGAATTGGTAGTAGGGTCTACCCCTTTTACCACCTAGACCGGGGGAGGAGGAGAAATTGGTTTAGTATTAACTGACTACCTAGTGGTTAGCTATCAAATTGCCCTTTATGGCTAACTAACAATTTTATAGTATTAACCCCCCCCCCCCAAATAGTTGCACATCTAGTGATATTTAGAATAGAATTACTAGTTAGCCAGAAAGGGCAATTTGATAGCTAACCACTGGTGAACTGATATGTGCTCAACTGACATTATCTCCCTAGGAAAGTGGTTCCTACTTTATATCGCCATGTGTCAGAATGTGTGCCTCTCCTTGAATGTGCATGCTATTGTTGACATGTGGAGCAGCAATTATGGGCTTGGACTATACATGGTTTTCACAGCCCACTGGGTTAATGTTTTGAGTGGTAGTAGCCACAGTCCAGAAACACAACAAGGCCAGGTGCTAGTACCTCCCTGTCTGAGAAGGCCTAGTTCTAACACCATGTGGGACACATCTGCCTCCTCCAGTTCCTTCTTGCTAGACTATTATCCTGAAACTTCACCAAAGCAAACTGTTGCTTCACTGTATCTAGCAGCAAGTATCCTGCTGGATGGCGTCCTGCCAACTTCAAATGAGGAGTAATGCCAGCAACAGTGGTACAAATATTATGGTTGTACCGCAGTTGGATAGAATAACACATTGGGGTCCCTAAACCCAATAAGGATCATCAAGAGTGCTCTAATTACTGGCTCATAGCCCTACTAAATTCCGACCTTAAACTTTTTATGTCATTTTTGGCTAATAGGCTTAATGCCTTGCTCCAATCTCTTATCCACAAGGATCAAATGGGCTTTGTCCCCTGTCATCAGGGGGAAGACAACACCAGAAGGGCTATGGATTTGATTGATGTCGCCAACCGTAAAGCTATGCCAACTCTCCTCCTGAGTCTTGATGTTGAGAAGGCCTTTGATCTGGATTGGTCTTTCATGCTTGCTGCCCTGGGGAGATTTAGCTTCTCGGGGGCTTTCCTTACGGCAGTTGGGGCACTCTACTACTTCCCCACGGCTGTTGTTAAACTTCCTAATACCTCTTCCCCATCCTTCCCCATCCACTACAGGACTCACCAGGGTTGTCCTCTATATCCACTTATCTTTGCACTCTACATTTAACCCGTGGCATCTAAAATTTGATCCAACCCAGATATTGCAGGTGTGGCAGTGCATGATAGGGAGTTAAAGATCAGTCTCTTTGCTGATGACGTCCTTCTAACCCTCACCAATCCCAATATCACCCTACCCATCCTCACGAACCCCCTCTGGAATTATGACTCTCTCTCCGGTTATAAAGTTATCCCAACCAAGAAGGAGGCTTTAACTTTAAATATCCCAGATTCTGTTGTACAATTGCTCCACCTTAACTATGCCCCTCCCACCCCACACCCCCCCCCCCCCCCCCCACAAACCAACCCCCCCCCCCCCCCCCCCCCCCCCCCCCACCCCCCCCCCCCCCCTCCCCCCCCCCCCCCCCCCCCCCCCCAACCACCCCCCCCCCCCCCCCCCCCCCCCCCCCCCCCCCCCCCCCCCCCCCCCCCCCCCCCCCCCCCCCCCCTCCCCTTCTCTAAACCCCCCCCCCCCGCCCCCCCCCCCCCCCCCCCCCCCCCCCCCCCCCCCCCCCCCCCCCATCCCAAACAAAACCCCCCCCCCCCCCCCCCCCCCCATCCTAGGCGGGGCCCCCCCAACACCCCCCCCCCCCCCCCCCCCCCCCGCCCCCCCCCCCCCCCTTTCTATCTTTTTTGGGCCCCCCCCCCCCCCCCCCCCCCCCCCCCCCACAAAACACACCCCCCCCCCCCCCCCCCCCCCCCCCCCCACCCACAAAAAAAGAAACCACCCCCCCAACCCCCCCCACCCCTCTTTTGAAAAAACAAAAAATATAAAAAATATTTTTTCGTTCCTCCCCCCCCTCAACACCCCCCCCCCTTATTGTTTCGACATGCTGCGGGGGGGCCCCCCCCCTTTTATGTGAGCTTGCCTGTTCTGCAGACAGAGTGTGAGCAGAGAAGCAGGAAGTGACGAGACAGAGAGCAGCAGCCATCTTGGCAGGTGTTGTATTGAACTGGTGTGGAGATTTTTCTGTACAGCTAAGCTGTATCTTGGTCCAGAGACAAACAGAGTGTAAAGAGACAACAGGACTAGTGAGTCTACGTGAAAGGAACTGTGCTCAGTGGCTGATCAGTGAGACTGACATTGTGACTGTGTATATGGATACCACAGATAGAGACTCGCAGTGCTGTTGACGTACTGGACAGTAACTGCTAAACCCCGGCTTACATCCCAGCTCAGTGTATGGATTCGGCAGGACTGTCAGTGTGCTGAGTGGAATCTGTTGTTGGATTACATTGCATTCATTTGGTTTCCCTGTTAAAGAGGACTTCATTTCTCCCAAGATCCTGATAACCGTGAGGAGAGGACGCTTCACTATAAAAGAAAGGACCGACTTTGGGCCCCACCGCGCGCTTCTACGGACTGTAAGCGGTCCACCTGGACCACTGGGGAAAAGGGGGGTGCACCCAAATGTGAAGTCAGGGTCAGTTAGAGATAGTTTTGAGTATATTGTTCATTCAGTGTCCATACTGCAGAAGTGGACAGAGTAAAAGTAGAAACCATTGCAGAATTTGCCTTGAAATTGTTCATGCTATATTGTATATTTTGCTTGTCTTTAGCCCTGTCATTTTACCTTTAACTAGCCTTTATTAACTTATAGTAAATATATTTTTTTTTTCTTGAACTACCGCGTGTGCGTTCATTTCTGGTTGCGGAGTCCAAACCACCTGCCTTGCTCTCGGTTCACAAATTGGCGTAGTCGGCAGGATCCGCTTACCAGAATGAACGGTGACGCACCCGTTAGAGAGAATGGTGCTGGAGGAAGAATGCCAGCAGGGGCTATAATGAGTCAGTTAGCTAAATTTGATGGCAATAATATGTCAGTGAGTATGTGGGTGGAACAGATACGAATGATACAGCGAATGTACCAGACCGCACCAGAAGTACTAGTAGAGCTAGCAATATTGACATTAGAAGGGGATGCTAAGACCACGGTGATACTGAGGCCATTTGAACAAAGGCAGACATTTGAGCAAGTAGTCCAGATTCTAGAAACCATCTATGGAGAAACTGCATTGCTGGGGTCTCTGCAGGCTCGGTTCTTCCAGAGGGTACAACAGGAGAATGAAAGCCTTCCCCAATATGCAAATTCCCTACAAGAACTGCTCCGAGATATTCAAAGGAAGGAAAGAGGGGGCTCGCCAGCCTTCTGTAACCCTGATCGGACTCTCCGTGACCAGTTTGTCCTGGGGATACGTGACGGCAGTTTAACTGTGACTATGCAGGATTTTATACGACGAGAGACTGATGCTAAATTCCATGATGTACAGGTAGAGGCCATCTCCCGTGCCAATAGTATGGTCCCGAGGCCCCAGACCGCAGTTGGAGTTACTTTGTCACAGGGGGCTAGTTCTGGCTCAGAGACAGTAGAAAAAGGGACGGTTAAAGAAATTCTCACAGTAATGCAGAAACTGCAAGAACAAATGGAACACTTGCACACTCGTTGTGATGAGCAGTCTATGAAAATTGCAGACTTCCAGAAGACTGGAGATGAAAGGGTGAGCCATCCCCACCCAGCAAGTCAGAATCACCCACCACCCCGCTGGAGGGATGAGGATAGGACCTACCGAAGGGGTCCAAATCATTTAGTGCAGTGCTCAGGAGAAATCGAAGAGGCTTACCGAAGGGGCCCAAACAGATGGCCAGAACGACGGGGGATACGCTGCTGGGAGTGTGGACGGATGGGCCACGTTGCTGCTAGATGTCCAGAGCAGCGACAAACTTATGAGAGACCGCCGTTAAACTGAAGTCCCCTGCTGCTGTAGGGCGTGTAGTAGGGGAGACTGACAAGGAGACTATGTGGGGAGAATGCCCTGATGATGACCTGATCGCTGCAAGTCCTGTCATACAGGTGGAAATGGAGGGTATTCCGGTTACCGGGATGATTGACACGGGTTCCCAAGTAACGACCTTGAGTAGAGACTGTTATGAACGGTACTTCCGGCAACATGTGAAATATGATCCCCATACATTCGTACGAGTGGTTGCAGCTAACCAGTTACCAGTTCCGGTCGTGGGAGTGGCCTGGATGAATGTCCGGGTATGTGGCCAAGATCTAGGTAGGAAAGGCATTGTGGTGGTACAGGAGTCACATGAAGTAAAGGTCCCTGTCATTTTGGGGATGAATGTGTTAAAAGAATTAGATCAGATCCTCTTTGAAAAGAAAGGTCACGGTTATTGGAAAGAAACCACCACCCATCGGCCTACTCAAACAGCTTTCCAGCGGCTGATCCGGACATGTGGCTTACAGAAAAGTTCAGATGCACAGTGTCCTCTGGCTCGAATTTCAGTTCCTTTGCATACAAAAGTTACACTGCCACCCAGTCGGGAGACAATAGTGTCCATGCCCGTAGGCACCTGTCGGAAACTAGAGGGCATAGCTGTGTTGGTAGAACCACTGCAGGCAGCCGAAGGAAGTGTTGATCCGCTAGTGGCCCGTTCCTTGGCAATAGTTCGCAATGGAAGAGTACCACTTCGATGTGTAAACACTCAGGACCAGAGTGTGGACCTGACCCCAGGGAGGCTGCTGGCTAACATCTATGTGACTCCGGAGGAAGTAAGGAAAGTAACTCCAATGCAGCTGAAGCCGACTGAAAGGGATGAGTGGACTGTAACTGTGTCCATGGGAGAAGATGAGGAACCCACCTCTGAGTGGAATGGCTGTGCAATTCGAGAACAGATGAAGATGGATGTAAGTTCATGTTCTCTGGAATGGGTGCAGAAGGTAGATGAGCTGTTGTGGGAGAACCGAGCCACCTTTGCACGGTATGCTGAAGATTTTGGATGTACCACAGGGATCTACCATGAGATTCCCACAGGAGACACCCCTCCAATTAGAAAGCGCTACCGACAAATTCCTCCACAGTTGTATCAGGAAGTGAAAGAACTGTTAGCTAATATGCTACAGGGTGGGATCATCCAAGAAAGCCAGAGTCCCTGGGCGGCTCCTGTGGTGTTAGTAAGAAAAAAAGATGGGTCCATCCGATTTTGCGTAGACTATCGGAAGTTAAACGCTTGCACCGTACGAGATTCCTACCCCTTGCCACGGATTGAGGAGTCCCTCTCAGCGCTAGGGAGAGCCCGGTACTTCTCCTCACTAGATCTGGCTAGTGGGTATTGGCAGGTGCCGATGGCCACAAAAGACAAGGAGAAGACGGCATTCATCTTGCCCATGGGACTATACGAATTTAACCGGATGCCCTTCGGGTTGACAAATGCACCCGGAACGTTTCAGCGGTTGATGGAGAAATGTCTCGGTGACTTCAACTTTGAGTTCACTCTCATCTACTTGGATGACATTATAGTGTATTCTGCGACCTTTGAAGACCATCTCCACCAGTTGGGGCAAGTATTTCGAAGATTGCGGGAACATGAGCTCAAATTGAAACCCAGTAAATGTCGGTTGTTCCAATCTGAAATTGATTACTTGGGTCACCGCGTATCAGGAGAAGGGGTGAGACCATCAAGAGACAAGATAGCGGCTGTTCAAGATTGGCCGATACCGACTACCCTGCGAGAAGTGAGGGCGTTCCTTGGAGTAGCCAGTTACTATCGACGGTTTATTAAGGATTTCGCCAAGGTAGCAGCACCACTTAATGCTCTCCTACGAGGCACATCCGGTGGTCCAAAGAACCGGTCCGTGAAGTGGGGACCTGAACAGGAACAAGCCTTCCAGGCATTGAAGGATGCACTGACAACAGCCCCAATCTTGGCATATGCTGATTACCACTTGCCGTTCCAGCTATATACAGATGCAAGCCTGTATGGTCTTGGAGCAGTGCTTTCCCAGCTTCAGGATGGCCAGGAGAGGGTCATAGCGTACGGCAGCCGGTCTTTGAGAGATTCTGAAAGAAACCCCGAGAATTATAGTTCATTTAAATTGAAGCTGTTGGCATTGGTATGGGCCATGACCGAGAGATTCTCTGAATATTTGACCGGTGCTGAAGTTTTAGTACTGACTGACAACAACCCACTAGCTCACCTGGAAAATGCCAAGCTCGGGGCGTTAGAGCAGAGGTGGATAGCCCGAATGTCTAAGTTCAATTACCGCATTAAGTATCGGTCCAAGACAGAGAACCAGAATGCTGACGGACTTTCTAGGGTAACTGCCCAGACCCCCACAGAAGACGTGGATCATGACTTGGAGCATGTGGAGGTGCCCGACTTCAGCAGATTTTCACAGGCCTTGACCGCCACTAATCAGTTTGAGATGGAGGGGACTGAAATGGCTCCTTTCTTTGGTCCCTCACGACAGGAATGGGCACAGATACAACAGACCCATGAGGGGCTGGCGCAGATGATCAAGTGTGTTGAGAAAGGCCAGAAGCCCTGTAGAGAGGAAAGAGAACGACTGACACGTGAGATATTATCTGTTTTGAGTCAGTGGGAAAAGTTGGAGATGAAAAATGGAGTGCTATGCCGAAAGGTCTATTTACCTTCTGAGATCGACATTCGATACCAAATTGTGGTGCCTAGTGAACTGGCTCGCTCGTTGGCAGTTGAGGCTCATAATAAGAATGGACATTTTGGTCATGAGAAGACCTTTCGTTGGTTACAGCGACTGATTTACTGCCCTGGTCTTCGTCAAATGGTCGAAGAAGTATGCCGCAGCTGTCGAACTTGTGAGATCCATAAGGCAATAGAACAGAGAGCTCCCCTGCAAACCATCGTGACCCAGGAACCTTTAGAAATTGTCATGATAGACTATCTAATGGTGGGCCCATCCAATAGCGGACACCAGTATTGCCTCGTAATGGTGGATCACTTCACCAAATTTGCGGTGGTAACCGCCACCAAGGACCAGACAGCTGAGTCAGCAGCTCGTGCTCTGTGCCAAGATTTCATTCGAGTATATGGGTGCCCCCAACGCATCCACTCCGACCAGGGCGCCTGCTTTGAGGGACACGTAATGAAAGAAGTTCAACGTATCTACGGGATAAAGAAGTCGCACACGACTCCATACCACCCTCAGGGAAATGGGGCCTGTGAAAGATTCAACAGAACTCTGCTACAGATGCTGCGGACTCTGGAGGAAGACAAGAAGTTACAGTGGCCTCAGTTCTTGTCTGAAATGGTGTGGGCCTATAACAATCAGGTCCATTCTACAACGGGGTACTCTCCTTATACACTTCTCTTTGGGCGGTCTGGGCGAAGTATAGGAGAATTACAGTTGAATGATGTGGATGGGTTCCCTCCGAGGGATCCAACCTCTTGGGTGCGGGCGCATCGGCAGAGACTTGAGACGATCCATCGATTGGTGCGGCAGCGCCTGCAAGAACATCCCCATCCTGATAAGACCCCAGTGCAAGAAGCACCATTGCGACCAGGCGACCTGGTGCTAGTTCGTGTCAAGAAACCCCAAGGGAAATTGGAAAGCAGATGGGAGGCTTTGCCGTATCGTGTTGTTGGCCGCAAGTATGCGAATGGGCCAGTGTACCAGGTCCAGAAAGAAGGAACTGATTGTGTTCGAGTACTTCACCGAAATATGTTGCGCCTGTGTCATTCTGAAGGGACAAATCACGATGGGCCTGCCAATGTGAATGAGCTCCCACAGTCAGAGAATGGAGATGCGGAATGGGCCTCCGACGAGGAGGATGATTGTTGGCCGATCCCTGCTCCTGGGGATGTTCCACCTGTGACTACTGTATCTCCGGCCTGTGCCCCCTCTGGTGCGGAATCCGCTGGTCCTTCTCAGCCCATAGCTGCAGCACCCCATAATATACCACCGGTCCTCAGACGGACCACTAGGCCAAATGCTGGTATTCCCCCTGTTCGGTATGCACAGGATGAGTTTATTTGGCCTGCCATACATCGGTATACTACCACCCTGTGCATAAAAGTACAACCCTCTGGATATACAGTCATAGGCAGGGACTGCCAATCTTAAAGTGGGGGGGAATATGTAAGAGACAGCCAATGTTGTCCTAAGCTTCATTTGTCTGTATAAACTGTTAATGTTGAATGTATTTCTGTGATTCTGTTCCTTTAAGACAGCAGCCATTGTAATTGTGACATGATGCTGGAGTGAGACCCCCCCCCCCTTTTATGTGAGCTTGCCTGTTCTGCAGACAGAGTGTGAGCAGAGAAGCAGGAAGTGACGAGACAGAGAGCAGCAGCCATCTTGGCAGGTGTTGTATTGAACTGGTGTGGAGATTTTTCTGTACAGCTAAGCTGTATCTTGGTCCAGAGACAAACAGAGTGTAAAGAGACAACAGGACTAGTGAGTCCACGTGAAAGGAACTGTGCTCAGTGGCTGATCAGTGAGACTGACATTGTGACTGTGTATATGGATACCACAGATAGAGACTCGCAGTGCTGTTGACGTACTGGACAGTAACTGCTAAACCCCGGCTTACATCCCAGCTCAGTGTATGGATTCGGCAGGACTGTCAGTGTGCTGAGTGGAATCTGTTGTTGGATTACATTGCATTCATTTGGTTTCCCTGTTAAAGAGGACTTCATTTCTCCCAAGATCCTGATAACCGTGAGGAGAGGACGCTTCACTATAAAAGAAAGGACCGACTTTGGGCCCCACCGCGCGCTTCTACGGACTGTAAGCGGTCCACCTGGACCACTGGGGAAAAGGGGGTGCACCCAAATGTGAAGTCAGGGTCAGTTAGGGATAGTTTTGAGTATATTGTTCATTCAGTGTCCATACTGCAGAAGTGGACAGAGTAAAAGTAGAAACCATTGCAGAATTTGCCTTGAAATTGTTCATGCTATATTGTATATTTTGCTTGTCTTTAGCCCTGTCATTTTACCTTTAACTAGCCTTTATTAACTTATAGTAAATATATTTTTTTTTCTCCCCCCCCCCCCCCCCCCCTTCCCTCCTCCCCCACCCCACCCCACCCCCCCCCCCCCCCCCCCCCCCCCATCCAACAACCCCCCCCCCCCCCCCCCCCGCGCCCCCCCCCCCCCCCCCCCCACACAAACATAAACAGGAGGGGGGCCCAAGCCGGGCAACACCCCCCCCCCCCCCGGCGCAAAACCGCCCCCCCCCCCCCAAAAACCCCCCCACAAACACATATTTTAGAAACCCCAAAAAAAACACCCACCAAATAAACCCACACCCCCCCCCCCCCCCCCACCCCCCCAACCCTATTCCCCCCCTTTCCGGGGGGGGGCCCAACCCCCCCCCCCCCCCCCTTCCACATTTTTTGGAAAACCCCCTAAACCGCCCTTTCCGGGGGAAAATAAAAACCTTAATAATGCCCTTTTTATTCAGGGGGCCCCATAAAATCCCTTTTTTTTTTTTTTTTTTTTGCCCCCCGAACCCCTAGGCAAAAAAATGTCTAAACTGTTTTTGTACCTATGCACTGTCGCTAAGACACTCATTGCCCTTCATTGGAAGAATGCGCTCCCCCCTACAGGTGCTGCGCTGGTGGCTTGCATGAATGATGTCCGCAGTCTGGAATTTTTGACTGCCACCCTTAACAACACAGTGGAAGCATTCCAGGCCATCTGGTCACACTGGGACACTTACTGTATGCTGAGAGGTCTCTAACGCCTATCCTCCCCCTCTTTCCCTTGTCTTATGTTGTCTCCCCCACTTCTTTTGTTCTACATGATTATTCACATACTGATTTCTATATACTTGTTTTGTGATGGCATTTGTCATGCTATTTCGTTGTTTGATCTGATGTTTCTTTGTTGTTTACTCCTTATTCCTTTGACACATCCCCCGCTATGCTCCTCACTTGCCACTTTCCACAAAAGTGGGTGGAGCAGTAGAGATCAGGGTGGGTTGCAGACACCTTGGCCTGAAATATTTATTATAACTCATGCCAGTTTTCTGCTGTGAGTTATATCAGAAATATATGCCAGTTCTTAACTGTCATACATCTCCATTCTGTCCACAGATGTGCAAGTGATTTATAAAGAGGCTTCAGGATCCGTTTGTTCCCAGTCCATCTCATTCAGTCAGCCCTCCACCATCTATGCCAGTGCCACAGCTACAAGTAGCAGGAGAAAAAGAGGCAGGCAGTATCTGGAACATGATGAGCCAGAAATGTTTCTCTTTGCAGGGCTATCTGGAGACGTAGCAGGTACAGTAGTACCTAGATTGCTCCTATATTCCAGTAGATAACACTGACACCATGAAATTCTGGGCCAATAGATTAGAGGAGTGGAAGGAGCTGACCCAGTTTGCCATGAGAGTTTTATCTTGTCCATTGTCAAGCATAATGGCTGAGAGGGGTGTTCATTGCTGCAGGTGGGATAGTAATACCTAGACAGACAAAACTACCTATCACAACACCAACCTTCATTACTAGTTGGGAAAAAGAAGTGAGCCTCAGCTTCTCTAGAGAAGAGATTGATTGCATTCTACGATACTCCCATGGCTTCTCCCCTTGTATCTGTTTGCAAGAGAACCATTACAAACTAGTTTCCAGGTGGTATAGAACACCAGAATGGCTCTTTCATAAAAAAATTATCACCTAATGACAAATGTTGGAGATGTTTAGCTCTCTCGGATATGTATCTACATCTATAGTGGACTTGCCCCATTATTCAGCCTTTTTGGTTCAATGTAGAGGAATGTATATAGAAAGTTACCAACTCCACTATCACACTTTCTTTGACCCTGATATTTCTCTCGCTTCCATCTGTGGATTTCAAACCTTCCAGGGATTACTTATCTCATTGCAGCTGCAAAATCATTGATTCTTCAGTTTTGGTTCCAGACCACAGCTCCCTCAGTGTCCTTATGGGAATCTAAAGTCCATCAAATAACCCGCTTCAAAGAATTAATGAGCTGGTCATCTAGGACCCACACACATTACTTGAAAACATGGTCCTCCGGGTTGTCTCACTTCAGAAATGTTTCACTCCAAACACCACCCTCCTAGGAATGATTTTGGGATTACTGGATAATAATAATAATAAATTTTATTTATATAGCGCCAACATATTCCGCAGCACTGTACAATTTGTACGGTTCAATGCCGACAAAAAAGATACATTACAAAGATATATTCAATTCACACACTGGGACTGAGGGCCCTGCTCGCAAGAGCTTGCAATCTATGAGGTAGAGGGGGTGACACAGGAAGTAGCAGGGGCGGCATCGGAAGTAGAATTGCTTATACAGTGGTCCAGACAATTCTGTAATAGGGGTTACTGTCATTACACATATATAAAGCTGTATGAGCCGTCACCAGTCGTGTCTTTAACGTGCAGATGGTGCCTAGACATATAAAGTTAGTCTAATACGGCATCATATCTTGTGGGGTAATGCAGGAGCGTGCAGCCAGCAACCCAAGTTGTTCTCTTGGCTTCTCTTTTCTTCTCTTTTTCTTTTCCAATTTTTGGATTTCCCATTTATCTATCTTATCTCTCTCTACTTGTCTCCCCCCCCCCCCCCCTTCTTCCCTCTACTAACACCCTCTTCCCCCCATCTCCTCCTTTTTTCTCCCTGCTTATATTCCTTATCCTCTTTGTAGGAGACGATTTATATAACTTTTTGATGATATGGTGATTACAAAGTTTATATTTACAGTTGGACATTTGAATGAGCCTCTATTGGAATAATTGTATTGTTAATAGGTACCTAGGCACTATTGTGTCCTTATTATTCGTGTCACATGCTACTCTGCCGTCTCTATCTAGAATATTTGTCTCATGTATTATTTACTATGTGTTTTTTCTTTTTCTGTACCTTAACTTTTGTCAAATTGAATCAGGCATGGATTCCTGAGGATTTTCACACACCTCCAGCTGATGCCAGTTAAATAGATGTGCCACTATATCTGTCTCGCTATATCATGTTCCATTTAGTGTACTGTTGGTGCTGACTGCTACCCCCTAAACATCTGGACATTATCTCATACAGACTGCTCCATCACTTTCTTTCCAAACTGTACTTTTGCCACTCATGTTGCCAAAGCTACCACCCATCCAGGAATAATTTTGGGTGGCTTGTTTTTTTGTTTTGTTTTTTTAAAAAAAGAAAACTAATTAATCCCTTTTCAACTGGCGTGCATACTGACAGTCACTGGATCATTTTCACATATGCGGCAAAGTGTGGCTAATCATGTGATGACTAGACCCACTCCCTTTTTTGGGTGACACCAATTTGTTTTATTTCTTTATATACCTCCTGATTGTGGCTGATAGTTAGCATTGCTATCCTCTGTTACACTTGAAAAAGGGGAGCAATCCCCGAAAAGTGTAGTGTGTTTGGATTGAATAAAGTTATTTGGACAATGCAAGTCTGGACGAGCACAGTTCCTCTACCTCAATCTTAACCCTTCCTGGTTTGGGATCCTTTTTCTTGTACTGGATCATTTTAGGCACACTACACTAATTTTCCTTAAAAATACCATTCCTGCAGTACTTACAAGTTCCCAAAATTGGCTAATTTATGCATAAAACAATTTGCCTTTTCAAATATTCCAATATAAATGCTGTGTGTGTATGAAAAAAAAAACATAGCCAAGCATCTTTCCCCAAAACAGGCTAATTTTTTAAGTGTTTTAAATGTTACAAAGAATAAATAGAAGTGGTAGTGCAGTGTATGGTTAAATGAGTAGTTTGTATCCACTGCCCAGTGGTGAACCTAGCCTCTTTGCTGCCTGAGGCGAACTATAGAAGGACGCCCCCCCTCCCAAAAAAAAAATAAAAAATTGAGTTTACATGCTACTAGCTTCACACACTGCTATTGTCGCACAATATACACAAAGTTATAAAACAGTTTTTAAAAGAATTATTCTTACTGTATTACTTCAGTATCAGATCAACAACACGCCATTAACAATGACAATAACTTCACGCATCTTTTGCTTGGTGAATGGACGAGCCCGCATGGCCCCCATTCTCTATAAAAGGAGCATCGCAGATAGCTGAGCACTGTACTTTGGGTCTCTTTGGCACTCCCATCAAAGTGAATGAAAGCATGGGTTCATCCATCCACCAAGCGACACGTACAGTGCCTTGCGAAAGTATTTGGCCCCCTTGAACTTTTCAACCTTTTGCCACATTTCCGGCTTCAAACATAAGGATATAAAATTTTAATTTTTTGGGGAAGAATCAACAACAAGTGGGACACAATCGTGAAGTGGAACGAAATTTATTGGTTATTTTAAACTTTTGTAAAAAATAAAAAAATGAAAAGTGGGTCGTGCAATATTATTTGGCCCCTTTACTTTCAGTGCAGCAAACTCACTCCAGAAGTTCACTGAATGATCCAATGTTGTCCTAAATGACTGATGATAAATATAAGCCACCTGTGTGTAATCAAGTCTCCGTATAAATGCACCTGCTCTGTGATAGTCTCAGGGTTCTGTTTAAAGCGCAGAGAGCATCATGAAGACCAAGGAACACACCAGGCAGGTCCGTGATACTGTTGTGGAGAAGTTTAAAGCTGGATTTGGATACAAAAAGATTTCCCAAACTTTAAATATCCCAAGGAGCACTGTGCAAGCGATCATATTGAAATGGAAGGAGTATCAGTCCACTGCAAATCTACCAAGAGCCGGCCCTCCCTCTAAACTTTCATCTCAAACAAGGAAAAGACTGATCAGAGATGCAGCCAAGAGGCCCGTGATTACTCTGGATGAACTGCAGAGATCTACAGCTGAGGTGGGAGAGTCTGTCCATAGGACAACAATCAGTTGTACACTGCACAAATCTGGCCTTTATGGAAGAATGGCAAGAAGAAAGCCATTTCTAAACGATATCCATAAAAAGTCTTGTTTAAAGTTTGCCACAAGCCACCTGGGAGACACACCAAACATGTGGAAGAAGGTGCTCTGGTCAGATGAAACCAAAATCAAACTTTTTGGCCACAATGCAAAACGATATGTTTGGCGTAAAAACAACACAGCTCATCACCCTGAACACACCATCCCCACTGTCAAACATGGTGGTGGCAGCATCATGGTTTGGGCCTGCTTTTCTTCAGTAGGGACAGGGAAGATGGTTAAAATTGATGGGAAAATGGATGGAGCCAAATACAGGACCATTCTGGAAGAAAACCTGTTGGAGTCTGCAAAAGACCTGAGACTGGGACAGAGATTTATCTTCCAACAGGACAATGATCCCAAACATAAAGCAAAATCTACAATGGAATGGTTCACAAATAAATATATCCAGGTGTTAGAATGGCCAAGTCAAAGTCCAGACCTGAATCCAATCGAGAATCTGTGGAAAGAGCTGAAAACTGCTGTTCACAAACGCTCTCCATCCAACCTCACTGAGCTCGAGCTGTTTTCCAAGGAAGAATGGGCAAGAATTTCAGTCTCTCAATGTGCAAAACTGATAGAGACATACCCCAAGCGACTTGCAGCTGAAATCGCAGCAAAAGGTGGCGCTACAAAGTATTAACTTAAGGGGGCCGAATAATTTGGCATGCCCCACTTTTCAGTTTTTTATTTTTTACAAAAGTTTAAAATATCCAATAAATTTCGTTCCACTTCACGATTGTGTCCCACTTGTTGTTGATTCTTCAAAATTTTATATCCTTATGTTTGAAGCCTGAAATGTGGCCAAAAGTTGAAAAGTTCAAGGGGGCCGAATACTTTCGCAAGGCACTGTACATCACACGGTCACTATAAACAGACAAAGTGTGATATAAACAGGAGCCATAGCCTCTTCATACAGCTGATCAGAGGGAGGCACTGATCTCTTTTTGATAATCTGTCCTAAGGATAAATCATCAATAAAAATGAGCTGGAAAATCCCTTTATTAAAGCCCAAGTGCCACCTTAAAGGGGTCATCCAGGATAATTCCTTTAATTAATTAACCCGCTTATATTATACCCCTGATTCCCCCTGGCATAAATACTGCTCCCCTAATGACCCTATATACATATATATATATATATATATATATATATATATATACAGTATATATATAAATAAATGATGTCCCCTTCTAGTCATAATGTCCCCTAATGCCCCCGTATAATTGATGTCCACTAATGAACGCTTTTATAAATGACCACCCCCTTATATACTGTATATAATTCTCCCTAATGGCCCCTTATATAAATAACCCCCCTTGTATTAATAATGCCCTTATATAAATAATACCTCTTAAGTTCATAAAGCCCCCTTATATAATATGCCCCTTCCTAACAACCCATTATCATGGGGCCCCCCCACAGCATAGTACCCCATTTAAACACACTACAGTGTCCCACAGCGGCCCCTGCACGCGATATTATGGCCCACAGCCGCCCCTGCACGTGGTATGATGCCCCACGGTGGCCCTGCATACTCTATGAACTATTATAACCCATGAACTATTATTATACTCTGAGGTCTGTTCAGACCCCAGAGTATAACGATCAGAGATTCGGGGAGGTGACAAAAATAAGAACCAGTGTTACTTACCTATCGGGACTCCAGTGCACTCCCTGCAGCTTTAGGCCTTCTTCAGCATCGGCACATACATCACTTGGGCCAGGCCTGCGTCGCGACGTAAAATGACGCAGGCTCGGCCCACGTGATGTCTGGGACGTCACCATACAGGCCTGAAGCCTGCTAGGAGTAACACTGGATCCAGGAGATGTGAGTAACATTGTTTTTTTTATGTTTCTTCACCTTACCTGGGTCTCCGACTATTACACTTTAGGGTCTTAAAAGACCTCGGAGTATAATAATACTAGTATTTGTTGGGGGTTCGCGGCCCGTGGCCTCACTTACAATCCCTGCTCCTGCTCACAGCCGCTTCTGGGGGGAAGCAGGGGCGGCCATGAGCAGGAGTAGAGGTCAATATGTAAATAGGCCGTTACCTGCCAGGGTTACTGCAGCAGGTAACGGCCTATTAAAAAAAAAAAAAAATTATCCTACCTGCGATCCCTTTATGGAAACACTGCCTCTGCTTCACCAGTACATAAGACGTCTGCGTCTCAGCACAGGAGGCGTGATGACGTCATAGCCTGCGCTAAGATGCAGAGGTCTCCTAAGCCAGCATAAGACAGGTCCCGTTCAGCTTTGTTTTCAGAGCGGGCTGTCTTGGCCTGGTTTAGGATAAAAAAAATAGTAAAAAAAAAAAACAATATTAAAAATGCTGCCCCTCCGATAGCGCCGCCTGAGGCGGCTGCCTCACTTCACCTCATTAGAGGTTGCGCCCTTGCCACTGCCTACCAACAGTTTTCCCATAGACATACATGTTGCTGTAACTTTTACATAACTTTGACTATGCTTTACCTTAGAGAGCTAGAATGGGCTAGGGATCTCTGACAGCATCATACACTATGTTTTAGGCCAATTTAAACTCTGATTTCTGACGAATTTATTCAACCCAAAACAAACCTTTGGACCCAACCACTCAAAGGCTAAGGCCCCACGTGGCAGGTGGCAGGAAAAAAAGCACTGCGGGAAAAACCGCGGCAGCAAAGCATCGCGTTTTTTTTTTTTTCACAGCGCTTTTCACGGAAAGTCCACAGAAATTTCCTCTGTTGACTTTCTGCTTCAATTATGCCTATAGGGAAACCGCCGGCGTTTCCATAAGTATTATTGATGTCCGCTGCATGTATTTTCCCACAATGTGTGGATGGGATTCCCTGCAATGTGTGCAGGGACTGAAAAAAGCCGCATTTTTTTCTTCAGCATTTTCCTGTGAGCAAACCGCCTAAAGGTTCTCCCATCTCTACCAATTTCCTTCTCCCCAAAAAACATGGCATTTCAGTGCATGTGTGTGAGATTGTCAGGAGGGATAGCACACTTGATCAACATACTTATATTTTTTGGACAGTAGTTTTATGGAATGTAAGCACTAAAAGTGCCTTGGACAGTATGTACTCTAAATATGGATCCTTTAATGGCACTACATTATTGCCCATACCCACTTTCATAGTGCCTCTTTTTGTGTGGAGGTGTACAGTACATCCCCACACATTGATGACTCTTAGTGCACCAACAAGTATGATGTTTCATTACTGCCTCCACACAGTATAATTCACCCTTAAGTTATTAAGGTCATAGCCAAGTTTGGGTATTAAGTCTCAGCATCTGTTTTTCAAATCTACCATGTATCACATGTGACATATATATGAATAATCATAATGAATTTACATATTCAAGAAATTCTGAGATTATTTTTTCTTGACACAATGGGAGTGATTCATCAAGAATGGCATTTCCTAAGCCAGTCTTGATTTCTCCTAAATTGGAGTAAGATTTATTAAGAAGTTTGTGATGATGAATCTTGTGCAGCTGATGGCTCTGTCCACAGCACACCCTTAACACACCCTGTTTTTGGAAACTGGCATGAGTGGTGTAAAAACAGCACTTGCAACAAAATTTGTTCCAACTGCCACTTTTTTTTACACCACTTTTCTTGGGTAGGAGTTTAGTAAATATGCTATGTTTTGTATCTTTTTGCTAAGGTTTTCAATAGGATGATATAAAATCTGCATCACATCGTTGTTTATTGGTTTCATTTCGTTTTTTGATGCTCATTCAGTGATCAAAACATATTTTTTTTCCCTATAGCTCATTACAATTATAGTGATACCAAATTTACATAGATTTTCTTTGTTGTTACTACTTTTACAAAATAAAACCACTTTAATTATTTATTTTAACAATTTTTTCATTTTTGCTTGAATGATCTGTGAGATTATTTGATATTTGTGTGGCAAGCTGTATTTTTATGGGTATCATTGCTGGGTACATATGACTTTTTAATCACTTCTTATTCCTTTTTTGTGGGAGTCGAGGTGATCCCAAAAAAATGCACTTCATTTTTATTTAAATGACTTTTTGTTTATATTTTTGTTTTATTTTATTTTTATTTTTATTTTAGTTTAATTTTTGTTTAATTTTTAACTATATTAAAACTTGTATTCACTTTTTTGGATTTATTTTAATAAATATCACTTTTCTGATTACATAAAGGGACAGTATAACTTATTGCTAGGAGTCCCTCTCCCAGAATGATGTTCACCCATGGGAATCTAGCCTAACAAGTAAAAAAAAAAAAAATACTAACATGTGAGTAGGGTGCTACCAATACTCAAAAAAATATCTATCTCCAATTGCTAAACCAGTTTATGTTTATACATCATTAACTATTGCCAGATCAATACAATCCTTTTAGCTGTAGGATAGGGACCCACATAGCGAGCTGAAAAATGCTGCAGAAAAGACAGTGGCAGAGGAAAGCTTTGCGGACTTTCTGCCTCTATTATACCTATGCGGAAACTGCCAGTGTTTCCATAGGTATAATTGACATGTTGTGGGCGTTTTTGAAATCACAGCATTTCTGCTGCAGATTTTTTTCTGCAATGTGTGGCTGGGATTAGCCAGAATCCCAACCACTTTGCAGTTACTGTAAAATGTTGCTGTGTTTATGCAACTTGGGGCATTTTTTGGTTTGTATTGGTAATATTTATCCATATGGTCCCTTTGGAGATTTTACAATGCCCTCAGTGGCAGCAACACAGAGTTACCAATCAGAGTTTTGTGCAGCTTGCAGTTGTGTTGGATTTTGCCCTGAACATAAACCCCATATATAGCTTCATAATTAAAACCATTTTATCTTACTTCATACTGAAGCACACTAGTTACTTATTAGTACAAGCTGTGAATAATTGCACAAATGTCTTTTTAAGGCTAAGGCCCCACGTGGCGTCCCTCAGCAAAAAAAAGCGCTGCGGGAGAAACCGTGGCGGGATCACATCGCGGCTCGTCCCGCAGTGCTTTAGACATAAATTTTGCAAAGTTTTCCTCTGCGGACTTTCTGTTTCAATTATACCTATGGAGAAACCGCCGGCATTTCCGTAGGTATAATTGACATGCTGCGATTTCCAAAACCGTGCCGGCTTTGGAAATCGCCGCGTATCCACAGCGTGGTTTTTTCCACAAAGTGGGCATGGGATTCACTAGAATCCTATCCACATTGCTCTGACTGTAAAGTGTCGCATTTTTTCTGCGGCGCTTCCGCAGCGGGCGAATCACGGAGTTTACGCCATGTGGGGCTTTAGCCTAAGGTTGTAGCGTTTTTGCCTCGTTGGAAACACCACACCAAAATGTTTTTTACAGTACTTGCAAAGTGAATGGGATTCTGGCTAAACCCATCCACACATTGTGGAAAAAAAATTTGCAGAGGAAAAGAATGTCAATTATACCTGTGGAAACGCTGCCATTTTCCATATAGGTATAATAAGTCCAGAAGAAAACTCTGTGAAAATGCATTGAAAAACACTACATGGGGCCTTAGCCTAACTATACCTTTCATATAAGGGATATTTTTTAACAACAATGTATCTTGTGTTATATTGTTGCATTCAAGCTTGTCTGACATGATGTTTTCGTAAACTTCATCATTTCATCCAAAATATTTCTTTTTGGAATGTCAGTATTATGTTGACCTTTAACATTATTATCTTTGCTGCTAACTAAACAAGAACTTTTGCACCATATACATTAAAGAGGCATATTGTCATGAATAGTGCATAACAGTTTAATCATCCATAATGGTACAATATTTTTGTTCCAAAGTATTTGAGTAGCTGAGAAATGGGAACTTGTGTGTGTTTCTAAAATTCTTTTCCCTACTATGACCAGAGATTCACTAAATGTAAATTAAGACCTTACATTTCCACTAAACATGGAGCATATAATACTCCGGACTTACTCTGGAAGCACAGAACACTTTCCTTCTGAACACAATGGATCCATGAACTTTTTGGTAATTCATTATTCTTATGCTGCCACTTTTTTGACATAATACAGTTGCTCCAGAGGCAGCCAGTGTCAGAGCTCAGAATCACACCCCCTACCTGCTCCTTCCTGACACTGCCTTTCTGGAGAAAAAATTCCAACTTTGCCAGAATCAGCGGAGCAGCACCTATTAATTGATGCAAAGAGCTGGACTAGTTGGAGGTGGTGAAAGGTCCTCTTTAAATAGTCACAAGGGGTCATTTTTGCAAAGGCCTCACCACTTTTCCAATAGGAGTCACCACTATTAAATGACAAATTAGATGTGATTAATTTGTTACCACTAAGGCAGCAAGGTATCACTGTTTCTACATCTTCCGTAGTGGTGTAATTTGCAAAGACTGGGCCCCCCAGCAAACTTTTGACTTGGGCCCCCCTACGCATAGCGCCCTCTTTCCTGGCCCCCACACAGTATAATGCCCCATAGCAGCCTCTCCACACAGTATGCTGTCCCATAGCGGCCCCTCCACAGGGTCTTATGTCCCACAGTGGCCCCTCCACACGATATTATGTCCCACAGGGGCCCATCCACACAGTATTATGTCCCACAGTGGCCCCAGCACATGGTAGTTTGTCCCACAGTGGCCCCTGTACATGGTATTATGCCCCACACTGGCCCCTGCACACCGTATTATGCCCCACAGTGGCTCCTGCACACAGTATAATGTCCCACAGTGGCCCTTCCCATGGTATTATGTCCCACAGTGGCCCCTGCACACAGTATTATGTCAGATAGTGGAACCTGCACATAGTATTATGTTCCACAGTGGCCCCTGAACACAGTATTATGTATCTATGAACTATTATTATATCTTTTCAGACCCCAGAGTATAATGATCAGAGGCCCAGGGGAGGTGAGGGAACATAAAAACCAGTGTTACTTACCTATCCTGGGCTCCGGCACTCTCCCTGCTGCTTTCGCGATGCTTAATGATGCCAGCCTGGCCCACGTCACGTGTGAGATGTTACCAAAAGAGGCCGAAGACTGCTGGGAGTCATGCCGGATCACAGGAGTGGTGAGTAACACTGGTTTTAATGTTTTCTTACCTCCCCTGGGTCTCCGATCATTATACTCAGGGGTCTGAAAAGACCCCAGAGTATAATAATAGCAGCATTTGTTGGGGATCATGGGCCCGTGGCCTCACTTACCACTCTCTGCTTCTGCTCATAGCCACCTCCGCTTCCCCTTCTGCTCTCCAGGGGGCCGCAGCTACATGATATAGGACGCAGAAGGGGAAGCGGAGGCAGCCGGGAGCAGGAGCGGGGATCGGTAACTAAATAGAGCCCGTTGCCTGCTGGGGTTACTCCAGCAGGTAACGGCCTATTTAAAAAAAACAAAAAAACATCAGGGGCCCGCTGGGCCCCCTAAGGTCCCAGGCCCTGTGGCAGTCGCTACCACTGCTACTCCAGTACTTATGCCGCTGCCGTTCTGTGTGTATTTCTTACCATCCCTCCTTCCATGTTTATTGAAGAACTTCTATCAGAATGTCCATCTCTGTATTTGGATTGCTCATCATCTCTCATTGATAATATATTTTCAGTCTCAAATTCCTCTGTTCCTAGATCTGTTAAATCAAATTCACATGTCTATGTTGTATTTTTATTCCTTTAATTGTTTTTATTTCTGTTCAAAATAGATTTAATTTTGTGATAAGCTTTTCTCTCCAAATGTAAACCTAATTATGCACATAGTCATGTAGTCATTGTCCATACTAGTGTCCATTCTCTGTCCTAAATCCTTGTACTCGTTTAGGCTAAGGTTTAGTGAGCCACAGCCAAAAGACTGTGGAGGAAATGCATTATGTTTTTCTCCGCAGAGTTTTTCCTCTGCGGACTTTCTACCCTTATTATAGCCATACTGTAGATTTAATTGACATGCTATGATTTTCAAAAATGCAAGCGTTTTTTAAATCACAGCTTTTCTACTACTGATTTTTTTCTGTAATGTGTCGATGGGATTATCCAGAATCCCATCCACTTTGCAGGTAATGTAAAACGCAGTTTTTGCCACAGCCTATTCCCCGGCCTTAGTGAAATGTTCTAATACAGGTATTTTCAATGTCCTTCTGCAATTCCTCCAATTTCCCCTCCTCATATTTAATTATCAACGTCATAAAGTCTATTAGTAGATAATATTTGGTTCCATTTCCAGGAAATATGCTAGTGGGGTTTTCATTAGTCTTAAAACTATTCTTTGTGACATAATTTTGTAGTGTAGTATAATGCCACCATAATTTTGTCTCTTGTATTTTATATTTTTCTAGATCCCATAAGGATGCATTGCATTGGCTTATATTATCTGTTTCCACAAATACAATCACTGCCTTAAATTTTCTACTCTGAATAGTATCATTGACATGATATTGAATTGAACAGACCATTGGAGTCCCCAGGCAGTGAAGACACAACTCCTGATGTTTTGGTACCCAAAAATTATGGCATCAAAATATACAACTCGCCTTACACAAGTCCTTAAACAACTAAATCAACAGAAAAATAAATAGTTATTACTTTAATCATGTGACAGTGAAGAAATTTAAAAAAAAACAAAAAAAACAACATTTCCTGAAGGCTAAAACTTTCTGTATCCTTAAAGGGTTAGTTCCATCTTGGCAAATTGTGCTGAGATGGGAATAACAGCTCCCTATCCTGAACCCTATGGCCTAGACTTACCAGTACAGGCAAGCAGTTTTGCTATTCCTGTAACTCCCGTAGATGAGAATGAGAGCTGAGCTATGCTGTTTCTGTAGCTTAAGAGTTATGAAAACAGCGTAGCTAGATGTCCTACGCTCTTTCTGTAGCTCCCATTTTAATTCTAATTCCCATCCCACCATAATGGAGACCCATTGGTGTTGGGAATTTTGAACACTTATTCCCATCTCAACATCAGTCTACCAAGATAAGAATAACCCTTTAAGAATCTAATATTCTTACATTAAAGTAAAAGTAGAGTAAACTTTTTGTATGTTTCTAGTGAAAAAAAAATCTTTCACATCATGGTTGTTTGAAATTTTGTGGATTTTATCTGCAGACATAATTTAACAATTTAGAAATATACACCACATATTAATTTGCTATATTTCCACCATGTGCATAAGTGTCTTCAAGACTTTTCAGACTCAGGGCACTTCTAGGAAAAAATGAATCCTCAGGGCACCCCAAAAAATGTCATAATGACACAGATAATGTTTCTTGAAAACATGCGCTCAAATTCCAAACCAGTGTAATGGCCCCCTGGTGGGTTTTCAAGGCCAGACTAGTTGGGAATCGCTGATGTAGATATATAAACAAAAATACATAAAAAGAAAATTTCACAAGGAACAATACAGTAAATGTATTTCTCTTCTACACATTTAAGCACGTCACAAACTGTAAAATCTTTTTTTCTGATTCTTTCTTTCTGTGCCAATAGAATATGCAAACAATTTTTTTTTAATATCACTAGAGATGAGCGAATCGAAGCTGCAGAAGTGGAATTCGATCCGAATTTCAGGAAATCTTTGATTCGCCTCGATTCCTTCACGCCTCGAAGCATCGAAACACATTTTTTTTATAAAATGGCTGCGGCACATGTTAGGACAAGGGGCAAGGGACTCTGGGAACGTGGAATCACCCACAATGCCAAGTGTGCAGGTAATTCAGCAGCCAGCCAGCCCTGTGATGTCACAGCCCTATAAAAGCCCTCGGCCATTTTAGGTACAGTCATTCCACGTTGCTCTTACTGTACAGTAGGGACAGACGTCAGAAGGAGCTAGGGAAAGACTTAGAAAACTGATAGAAGTTCAGGGAAAGCGGATTATAAGTGTAGGTGAAGTATAGGGAGGAACTGAAAGAAGAGTTTGGGGTGGTTGCAGCGTCATTAACAGCAAGAATTTTAATACATATTGCAGCACTCACTGCCATTATACTGCTGCTCATTACTCATACCTGTGTCTTCAACAAGCATTTTGCAGTGCAGTACAGCAAAAAACAGTGAATTATCATCCACTAATATCTGCAGTTATCTGTTCTAACACCTTTTTCAAGGCGTTTATTATAAGGGCCTTATTCACTGTTCTTCCAAAGCATAACATTACAGGCCATTTGTCAGTACTACTGTGCCAAAGAAAACTGAATTTTCATCCAGTTATCTCTACAGTCATCTGTTCTATCGCCTTTTTCAAGGTTTTTATTATAAGGGGCTTATTCAATGTTCTTCCAAAGTATAACATTACAGGCCATTTGTCAGTATTACTGTGCCAAAGAAAACTGAATTCTCATCCAGTTATCTCTACAGTCATCTGTTCTAATGCCTTTTTCAAGGCATTTATTATAAGGGGCTTATTCACTTGAGACCTGTGAGGGCTGAACTGGAGGAGAAGGAGGAGGATGAGGAGGACATTGGAGCACAATGTAGCCAAATGGGTGGAGAGGAGGAACAGGAGCAACCGGAACAGCAAGAGGGAGATGAGAAGGACGAGGCAGATGACCCAGACACTCCATGGCAGTATGCAGTGGAGAAGGATGCAGGGAGTCCCTCAGAGTCACTTGCGCAAATGGCCCGATGCATGCTCACTTCATTGCGTAGTGACAGCCAAATTGTCCCCATTTGGCAGAGGGATGACTATTGACTCTCCACCATATTATGGGGCCTTTTTTATACCTGCTGAGAGGGAGGACAATCTGAACTACTATAGAGATATGCTATGTAGCAAGTTGGCCGCTGCCTATCTGTGCCATCGTCCATCCTCTCGCATGTCCGACTGGGGGGGCCCTGAGTGCTCAACTTGCACTGGCATGGCAGTTGTGGGAAGGGGTGGGGGTGGCAGGAGCAGTATCAACTCCATTAGCAGCAGCCTAAGCCTAGAGTCGCTAATGAGCAGCTTTCTTCAGCCACATAGTGAAGAAGCTGCTCATCAGCAGCTAGACACAAAGCAGAACTTGAACCAGCAGGTGGTGGCATACTTAGAATGCACCCTGCCACCCGTCATTGAAAATCCGCTGGACTACTGGGCAGCCAAACTGGATTTTTGGCCGCAACTTGCCAAGTTTGCCCTGGAAAATCTGTCCTGCATGGCCAGTAGTGTGGCATCAGAGCGGGTGTTTAGTGCGGCAGGAGCCATAGTTACCCCAAGGAGAACTCGCCTGTCCACTCAAAATTTGGAGAGACTGACCTTTGTGAAGATGAATCAGGCGTGGATCAGCCAGGATTTCCACCCACCAATGCCTGATGCAGCAGATTAAATGATCCTTGCTGCCTCAACACACTCTGGCACTGGGTCACTGTATGGCCTCCTAAGGCTGTTGCTACATACACATTATATCACCTTGCCACTCTGTGGCCTACTCACTCTGATGTCACCTCCGCACTCTGCCACTGGGTGACTGTATGGCCTCCTCACGCTCCTGCCACCTCCTCACTCTTCCACTGGGTGACTGTATGGCCTCCTCATACTGCTGCCACCTCCTCACAGCCACTGGTTCACTGTATAGCCTCCTAAGACTGTTGCTACCTACTCATTATATCACCTTGCCACTCTGTGGCCTACTCACTCTGCTGCCACCTCTGCACTCTGCCACTGGGTGACTGTATGGCCTCCTCACGCTGCTGCCATCTCCTCACTCTGCCACTGGTTTACTGTATGGCCTCCTAAAACTGTTGCTATCTACACATTATATCACCTTGCCACTCTGTGGCCTACGCACTCTGCTGCCACCTCCGCACTCTGCCACTGGGTCACTGTATGCCCTCCTCATGCCACTGCCCTTGGTTCACTGTATGGCCTCCTCATGCCACTGCCACTGGGTCACTGTATGGCCTCCTCATAATGCTGCCACCAAGTCACTGTATGCCTTCCTCCTGCCGCTGCCACTGGGTCACTTTATGTCCTCCTCATGCCGCTGCCACTGGGTCACTGTATGGCCTCCTCATGCTACTGACACTGATGGGTCACTGTATGTCCTCCTCATTCCTCTGCCACTGGGTCACTGTATGGCCTCCTCATGCCGCTTCCACTGGGTCACTCTGTATACTCTTCATGCCACTGCCACTGGGTCACTGTATGGCCTTCTCATGCTGCTGCCACTGGGTCACTGTATGGCAGCCTCATGCGCAGCCAATGGGTGTCTTTTTGGCCTCCTCATACTGCTGCCACTGGGTCACTCTGTGTCCTCCTCATGCTGCTTCCACTGGGTCACTGTATGGCCTCCTCATCCCGCTGCCACTGGGTCACTGTATGGCCTCCTCATACTGCTGCCACCGGGTCACTGTATGCCTTCCTCATGCTGCTGCCACTGGGTCACTCTATGCCCTCTTCATGATGCTGCCACTGCTGGGTCACTGTATGTCCTCCTCATGCCACTGCCATTGGGTCACTGTATGTCCTCCTCATGCTGCTGCCACTGGGTCACTGTATGGTCTCCTCATGCTGCTGCCACCTCCACATTATGTCGCCTTGCCACTCTGTGGCCTTCTTATGCTGCTGTCAACTCCACATTATGTTGCCTTGCCACTCTGTAGACATCTATGTGTAATCGGCAGACAACGGTGTAAAAGGAGTGCGCTCTTTCACGCTACAGTAGGATGTTGGGCCTCTGCACGATTCTTTCTATCTGGCACTAATATGGACCTGTAAGGCTAAGTTCACACTTGAGTTAGTTGGTCAGTTTTGGCCCCGTAACTGGCCAAATAAGTGAAGTGTGCATCTGTTCTAAGAGCGACGCCTGTCATGTGCGTGTCATACTGACTCACAGTATTGTTTCACTACCACAGTAGGCTCCCTATGCGTGTTACTGCAAGGCACACCACTATACAGGCTCTCTGAAGCCAGGAAATAGCCGCAAATTAATCCGGATCGAAGCAAATTTTTTTGGAAATTCGAATCGAATTGCAGAATCGAACTTTTGAGAAATTCGCTCATCTCTAAATATCACCATTTGATAGTTGGTGTAGTTTAAATTGCTACAGCTTGAAATCTCTAACTGAATTGAAATCACAGCTATGTGAAAGATGTCCAATATAATATTTTTTTTAAGATTTGAGTATGCTCTTCATTTTCTAGTGTTATGATCATTGTAATCTATATGTTTTATTATAATATATTTTTGCAAATTTTTCTCTTTCGTGACATCCGTCACCATTACCGGGTCTTTACATATAGCCTTCAGGTACTGTGCAGCCGACATTGTCAACAGGTCTCCGTTGTATTATACAGTGGAGACCCGTCACCAATGCCTAGATCAGTCTGGTTGGGGTTATGGACCCTAGCCAGCCCGTAATAGTACTCTATGTATTTTATAATACACTGCAATGAATTAGCATTGCAATGTATTGTATTAGTGATCAGACCCTCTATGGTTCAAGATCCATAGGGGCTCTAAAAACAAAAGTTATAAAAAATATGTTAAAATAATATATATAAAAAATGTAATCACCACCCTTTGCCTATATCATATCTAAGAAAAAATATAAAAATAGTATAACGCACATAAAGGGTATCCCTCTGTGCCATAGTAGGAAAAAAAAATCAAAAGCGCTAAACTGATGTTTTTTGCAGTTTCACCTCCCAAAAAAATTTAAAAAAAACATCAGACATTCCCCAAAATGGTATAAAAAAGTACACTCTGGACAAGGACATAGTTTTGTATTTTTCAGACCACACATGGAATACTTTGCAGAAATTAGGCGCTAGAAATGGGTGAGCCTCTCAATATTTGTTTTGATTCGGGTTTGGGTGGTTCGGGACCATGATTTGTTTCAGATCGAACAATTTTGGCATCAACCCCACCTTAAATTGATTAAAACTTAGTGTAGAACACTCTTAGGGCAGCACATGACTGTCTGTCGACCATGAAACATGGTCCCTCTGTGTGCCAGATTTACCGGACTGAACTTCATGCTGAGAACAGGACTCCTAGCAGTATAGTTATCTATGATGCTAGGAGTCCCTGCCCCCCAGTGACATACTGTCCCATATCAATTACAGTGCACTATCAGTGTACCTACTGCCTAGCTTGTCAGCTAAAAACGCCAGTAGCACACCCCTTGCCACTACTACCTCCACTAACACTCACATCTTTCACCTCTACCTCCTCTGCATCAAAAAACGGTGGCAGTTCTCATCCAGCTCATCAAAAAGAGGAGGAAGAAAAGGAAGTCTTGGGCTATGAGGAACTTCTCTCTCAGCAGATACCACAAAAATTAGATTAAATTAAATTATTGGCAATGAAAAGGTTAACTGTCTGTATAAGCAGCAGAAGAACAGATTCCCCCCGTCACTGTCTATTAACCTATCCTATCTCTATTGAATTCTAGCACCAATCTGAATGTGTAATTGCTTGATTCTGTAAGTTATCCTAGCCCTATAACTATTGCTGGAAATTCATTTGAATTTTCTGAACTGTGCTAGCCTATGATGCAGTGAGATGGACCACAAATCTATTTGCATGTCCACCATTTACAGCAACTAAAGGCTGAGAACAAATGCACAAGCTTTTATACTCCATATGACATCAGCACTGTAAGGTCCATCTACCAAAGTCTATAAGCTGAGAGGCTGTCAGATGTTGCTACACAGTGATTCACAGACAGTGTCTGAGTCATTGCACACGTGTCTCCTCTGTATTTCCTTGTCACACACGTGCCTTTTTTTCATAACACAGCCATTTTTGTTCGTCCAAAGCAAATCTCCATTTGTTTGGTTTAGTTAAAAGCCAAACAATCTGGAATATTCGGGTCAAATCCGTTTTCTTATGAACTGATTCCCCCATCTCTATTAGGCACCTGTTTGTGAAATGTATCCCCTTTATAAGGAAATTGCCAGTTGAGCAATTCCCCAGTGCTGCTGCAGAACCCTGCGGGGAGGGGCACAACAAGAAAGTGAGTCCTAAAGCTGAACCCCCCCTCGCTGTCCCTGGCTAACTTGCCCGATCTGTCCTAGGCAACAGCCAGCACCCGGTCGATCAGTCCCTTTCTAATATAGGTGACAACAAGTAACGCAGACAGGACAAACAACAAAGGGAGGTCAGCTAGCCAAGGGTTCGTTAACAGTCGAGCAATGCAGTACAAAATCACAATCCAAAAGAATAGTCACAGACAAAGCCAGAGATCAGAAATAGGAATACAGGTAACAAAATAGCACGGAGTAAAGGCAGGTACACAGAAGCAATAGCAAGCGCTAATGTGTCTGTGAGCAAAGAATTAATAGGAAGGAAAAACCCGCCCCAGACTTGATAGGACGATAGGCTGTCAATCGCACAGGTAAGGCGAAAATTAACTATTAGTGGAGCAGAGGAATACCAAGGTGAAGGAGACGGGTGTGGCAGAAAATCAATTACATAGTCTAGGACAATATTCAGACTGAGCAACAAGAATCTTAAACAAGGAATCAAATTGAGCATGCCACCTGCGCCGCCGCGTGTGGGCGGAGGGTGGTGCAGAGATCTGAACTGGCTGAGACGTTACACCCTTATTTTTTTTTTTTTTTACTCTAATATGAGGCAATTGGTTTTGTTCTTATAGGGGTTTTTCTCTGGATCAATATGGAAGTATTATAGGTTGGACTTGATGGATGTTTGTGTTTATCCTACCTTATCAACTAAGCAGGGCCGGCGTTAGGGGGGGGGGGGGCAAACTGGGCAATTGCCCAGGGCCCCGTCCCCAAAGGGGCCCCCGGGATCCGGAACCTGATGACTCCGGATCCCGGAGTCAGGCCCGGACAAATCAATAACAGAAAGGGACTGCAGGGCCCCTTTCCAAGGTGAGTAAAAATAACAAACATTTTTACTCACCTATCCTGGCGTCCGACGCCATCTTCTGGCGTTCCGGACATCACTGCTGAGGCGTCGAGGCCTGGCCTCAGCGGTCACGTGGGGCGTGCCTCACGTAATCGCTGAGGCCCAATCACAGGCCTCAGCGGTGATGTCCACAATGCGTGACGTCAGCCGCAGAGAAGAAGAAGCCAGCGCCGGCGGGGATAATGGAGCAGCGCGAGGAGGCCCAGGAGAGGTAAGACAAGGTGAGTATAACTGTTTGTTATTTTACCTTACTTACCCCGGGCCTTTGATTATTATACTCTGGGGTCTGAAGAGACCCCAGAATATAATATAATAATAGCACTGTAGGGTCCCTGTGGAGCATTATACTGGGGGCCCCCTCTGGATAGCATATTATACTGGGGGGCCCCCTCTGGATAGCATATTATACTGTGTGGGGCCACTGTGGAGCATTATACTGGGGAAGGGGCCCCTCTGGATAGCATGTTATATTCTGTGGGGCCTCTGTAGAAAATTTTAATGTGTGGGGGGGGCCTCTGGAGATAATGTTATATTCTGTGGGGCCACTTTGGAGCATTATGCTCTCCAGTATAATATTCCAAAGTGGCCCCACAGAATATAACATGCTCTCCAGAGCCCCCCCACTTTATAATACTCCATAGAGGCCCCGCAGAATATAACATGTTCTCCAGAGGGCCCCCTCCCCAGTATAATGCTCCACAGTGGCCCCACACAGTATAATATGCTCTCCAGAGGGGCCCCCCCAGTATATTATACTGTGCGGGGCCACCATGGAGCATTATACTGGGGGGGGCTCTGGAGAGCATGTTATACTGTTTTGGGCCACTGTGGAGCATTATACTGGGGGGGCTCTGGAGAGCATATTATACTGTTTTGGGCCACTGTGAGTATTATACCTGGGAAACCTCTCTGGGCAGTATATTATACTGTGTGGAGGCCATTCTGGAGCATGTTATACTGAGTGGGGTCACTGTGGAGCATTATTCTGGGGGGGTGCATCAGCAGAGCATATTATATTGCGTGGCGCCACTGTGGGGCATTATTTGGGGGGGACTAATGAGCATTATACTAGGGGGCCCTCTGGGGAGCATATTATACTGCATGGGGCCTACTGTGGAACATTATACTGGGGGGACGCTCTGGGGAGCATAATATATTGCGTGGGGCCACTGTGGAACAAAATACTGGAGGGGGCACTGTGGAGCATTATACTAGCGGGGGCCCTCTGGGGAGCATATTATACTATGGGCCACTGTGGAGCTTTATACTGGGGGAATGGACAGTGTGGGGAGCCTGTTATACTGTGTGGGGCCACTATGGAGTGTATTATATTGTGTGGGGCTTTTTGGGAGCATATTATACTCTGTGGGGCCATTGTAGAGCATTATACTGGGGGGACTGTGGGGAACATATTATACTGTGGGGGACCACTGTGGAGCATTATACTGGGGGAACCCCTCTGGGGAGTATATTATACTGTGTGGAGGTAATTATGGAGCATGTTATACTGTGTTAGGCCACTGTGGAGCATTATACTGGGGGGGGCATTGTGGGGTGCATATTACACTGTATGGAGCATATTATATTGTGTGGGGCTACTGGGGAGCATATTGTACTGTCTGGGGCCACTAAGGGGTAGTATACTGTGTGGGCCACTGTGGAGTATTATACTGTGTGGAGCCTTACAAACCATGTGGGACCACAATGGGGGGCTCAGGGGAGCATTTTATACTGTGTGGGGTCACTGTGTGAGCATTATATACCATGTGGGGAAACTGGAGGGCTCAGGAGAGCATTTTATACTGTGGAGCATTATATACCATGTAGAGCATTATACTGTGGGGGGGGGGCCTCACAATTCCTGCTGGCAGCCCTGTGTGCTATGCCTGCATCACAGCTCCCTCACTATAATCTTGCACATACATGTAGTGCTCCATGGCCATGTCATTCCCCATACAGTACTGTGCATGAGCAGGCCATGGAGTTATTGGGGCCTGCACAGTACTATAGGGGGCTGACTATACTGGGAACATACTCAGTAACACCAGATAGTCAGCACATATGTAAGACTTCAGTGAAGGAGCCGCAGTGTAGGCTATTAGCAGGAAGCTGTTGGGTGGGGCCCCAGAACAAGATCCTTTGGTGGGCCTAAGGCCCTTCAGTCCGACACTGGATAACGGAGAACTATTATATATAAGGGTGGGTTACTATATATAATTGGGAAACTTAAGTATGAGGGGGCTATTATTTATAAGAGGGGAACTATTTATAAGGGGGGTATAATTGTTAAGTGGGCTTATTTATAAAGGGGGCTATTAGTGATAATGGGGACTATTATTTATGAGAGGGCTATTATTAATAAGGGAGCAGTATTATTTTTACGGGGTGACTGTTACTGATAAGGGGGGATATTACTGATACAGGGCACTATTTATCATTTATAAGGGAGCTATTATTAATAAAGGTGTAAGATTATTTATAAGCAGGGACTATTATTTATAAGGAGGTGCTATAGTAACTGATGACTGGGTACAAAAATCTATTAGGTGGTACAAAGGTGCTCATTTGAATTGTGTGTGGTAAAATAGGGCTTGTTATTACTTTTTTGTTGGCAGAAAGGAGTCGTTATTATAGGGGTTGTAACTGGAACACGATGGTGTTGTTCGCATATCAGCATTTGGGGCCCCGCTTTTAATTTTTGCCCAGGGCCCCACTTTGTCTAAAACCGGCCCTGCAACTAAGTTATATGTTTCTCGTTTGTAACAGAGTACTAAGGAGTCCTCTGCATACTGTAGATTATGGCTATAAACTTTAAATATGTATGGGCCAAACCTACTAACTTCAATAGGTTCAGCAACCATCTTATGTGTATGGGGGTTCTTTAACTCCGCCAATCTCTGCCATCTGGGGATTATTGGGAGATAGTCCCCAGATGGCAGAGGTTGGGGGAGTTAAAGAGTCTGAAAGACCTCTCCCTGTATATGCACTATACAGGGGGAGGTCAGGTAAGATAGCTATTGGGATGTCAGATGAGATAGCTATCAGTTGACTGAGCATTCAGGCAACAGCTATCTAAATTACATGGGTTGTTTTATTCTGCAATCAAGTTTTTTTCCCTATATGTATTTTGTTTGAAGCTGTAGTCTAGCAGCTTCTTAAAATGAGCATTGGTTGTGCCACTGTGATTATTTGAGAAATGACAGCAAATGTAAATATTTAAATATTTAGATCATTTCATTATATCGTCATTAAGATTAATAAAGATTTTTAATACACTTTACTGTATATGTCTATGATCTTTCCTAAAATATTGTTAAGGTTCTCTGGAAATTCAACAGAGTTTGGACTAGTACTTAAGTGTGCTGACTAAAGAAGTCATGGGGCTCTAGAGAGGCGTGTGTCCCATTCATAGTTTTCAAGTACAACAGGATGGTGTTCCTGTGACATGTCCAATAGTTAAGTAGGGTGTAAAATGGATTTACTGCCATTTGACGACAAATTAAGCAATGCTAGTTCCTAGATTAATAAATTTGGTATTGTTCAGTTCAGAAAAAAAAGATGGCAATGGGAAGATCTAATCACAGTGTACAAATACATAATGAGACAGTACAAAGACCTTTCTAATGATCTTTTTACTATGCTGGTGACAGTGACAAGGGGACATCCTCTATGCCTAGAGGAAAGAACATTTCACCAGCATCATAGATAGGGATACTTTAACTGTAAGAGCAGCAACGCTATTGAACTCCCTGCCACATGATGTGCTGATGGTGGATTCATTGTGCAAGTTCATGCATTTATTGAATAGAAAAATAATATAAGTTATAGGTTTTTAGATTTTTGGCAAAGACAAGTTGATCCAGTGTTTGATACTAATTGCCGGATTTGTAGTTGGGAAGGATTTTTTCCCCTGAAATGGTGATATTTGCATCAGCTTCATTGTTTTTTTTTTTGCCTTCCTCTGGATCAACACTGTAGGTTTATAAATTGGGCTTGATGGACCTGTGTTTTCATTCAGCCTCCTTTACTATGTTACTATGTTAGATCAATTAGGGTTAGAGATGGGCGATTCAGTTCATAACGAATATTCCAAGTTTGACGAAACCAAACAAATGGTGATTCGCTTTGGACAAAAAAGGCTGTGCTACAATGAGAAGAGCAGACAGTGTCATGTGTGCAGTGACTCACACATCATGTCATAACAACAGCTCTCAGCCAATAGACAGTGGAAGGTGGACCTTACAGCGCTGATGTCATATGTAGTATAAAAAGCTTGGACACTTGTGATCAGCCTGAGTTGATGTAATGGTTGACATGCGAACAGATCTGTGATCCATCTCACTGCATCATAGCTAGGCTATGGAAGTAAACAAATGTAGAGTAACTAGATGTGCTCAAATATACTATCAAAGAGAAAAAATAACAAACTAGCACTAATACCTAAAATATAACCTTTAATAATCTGATTAAAAAGTGTACAATGCACTACAAAGAAAATGACGTCTGTAGTGTTGCTGCATATGGCATTAAGCAGACAACAGCACATAAGTAGCTTTCACAATGTCCATAAAGCCTCTGTTTGAAAAACAGCTAAACTAAGTGTTCAATAATCAGCAGCATGTGAGTGGCTTTATCACAAGGTCAATAGAGCCCCTGTTTGAATAGATCTATCTTAAGAGGCTTAACAAAATGTAAACACAGCCCTTGTTTGTATAAAGATATCCTCTAAGAGGTTTATAACAATGTCCACACAGCCCCTGTTTGTATATAACTATCCTCTAAGAGGCTTATCTCAAAATAAACACAGCCCCTGTTTGTTAAAGCTATCCTCTAAGAGGCTTTAGCAATGTAAACAGAGCCCCTATTTGTATAAAACTATCCTCAACGCGTTTCCCCCAGAGATAAGCAGGGTTCATCAGGAGAAGGTAAAGCTATAGATAATATCAAGCTTACTGAGATAATTTGCAGTAATAACTGCAGTTCCCAGTGTCCTGATGGTGGACACTGGTACTAAGAGAGCAGACGCCATTCACTGTGTCCCGCCGGGTTAATAAACCCGTAGCTCCGCCCCCATGACACTCCCCCTTATGTCGTCATCGGACCGAGGCTCCGCCCACCTCGTCCGGAGGTTTGTCATGCAGGGGAAAACAGGTTTCCATGGAGAGGAGACGCTGAACAAACAAATGTAAAAAAGAGAAAATGGTGAATGAAAACAAGACTGCAATAAAGTAAATAGAAAAGAACCTTTCAAGATCACAATCAGATTTACTTAAGATAACAAATGCAAAATACAAGTATAAGTCTGTAAGAACGGGTAAATGACTGGACTAGGGAAACATTGATATGTACACTAATATGTACTAGAGTGGCAAAGATAAACCAGCCACCACAGCAGTGCATAAAATTATGTACTGTTTTAATTGTTATATCCCATCCATATAGAGAAATACCCAAGGATGTAAAACATCAGTAAAATAAACAAAAAATATTTGGGTAAAGCATAATAATAAACCATAGAGTTGAATGAAAACTAATATTGCTATATAAACAGACTAAATAGATGTAAAATGCAGATGAAACCATAATTATATAAATGATGCAAAAGAGAGTGAATCATTCAGGCCTTTAGGTTTCACACTCTGAAATTGAAAAATACGCCTGGTCTCATGTTGTAGGATCAGCCGATCCCAGTTACCACCTCTCATTGGGGGACATACTCGTTCTATACTTTGAAAGGTCAGAGACTTAGGGTCACCTCCATGATATTCCCATACATGGGTAGAGAGGGTGCGATCTTCTCTCCGTGTGATATAGCCTACATGGTCAAGTATTCTGCGTCTAAATTCTCGTATAGTTTTACCTACGTAATTTAACGGACAGGGGCATGTGGCCACATAGATCACACCAGTGGTCCTACAGTTGATGAACTGTTTGGTAAGATATTTCTTACCAGTAGAGACAATAGGAATAGTGTCCCCTTTCAAGATGTAGTCACATGCCTTGCATGAGCCACATTTGAAGGTCCCAACAGGGACACTCTTATCCAGCCAAGTGCTAGCCGCAGAGCGGGGTGTAAAGTGGCTATGTGTTAGCAAATTACCCAAATTCTGTCCTCTGCGATAAGTAACAGAGGGATGTTGACTAATTAATTCTCTTACATCTGGATCAATTGTTAATATGTTCCAATAGGATTTGAGTATTTCCATGACACCCTTAGCTCCACGGTCATAATTCCCTATCAGGCGGATAGCATGTATATCCTTTGGTTTAATCTTAGGGGTAAGTAAAGTGGTACGATCACTAAGAACTGCCATCTCTTTGGCTTCTTTGAGGACAGACGTTGGATATCCTCGTTCGTAAAACCTACCCTCTAGCTCTTTAGCTTTGACATGAAAATCATCCAAATTAGAACAATTCCTACGTATACGAAGGAATTGACCCTTAGGTATTCCCCGCCTGAGGGGGGCTGGAAACTAGCCCATTTTAATAAGTTATTTGTAGCTGTCTCTTTACGGTATAAAGAGGTTTCCAAATCCCCCTGTCCGTTAATAATAATGCGAAGGTCCAAAAAAGTAATTGAGTGAGAATCTATTGACGCAGTAAATTTCATATTGATGTCATTTTCATTGAGGGCCTCAACAAAGCCCCAGAACTCTTCTTTGGGGCCTGTCCAAAGGATAAGCACATCATCCATGTACCTTATCCATAGCGAAATCATCCCAGTCCACCTCTCAAAGAGATCCGAAAAAACCAGACGCTCCTCCCACCAGCCCAAAAATAAATTAGCATATGTGGGCGCAGCTGAACTGCCCATAGCGGTCCCGTGTTGCTGATGGAAGAAGCACCCGTCAAACAGAAAAAAATTCCTCTTTAAAACGAAATCAAGGAGCTCTAGGATGAATTCGCCATGGGGGGCCAATTGAATGGTACGAGATTGAAGGAAATGTCTAATGGCCTCACAGCCCTTATCATGTGGTATTGAACTGTATAAGGCCTCGACATCAATTGATGCCAAAAATGAACCTGGTGGTAGTGTTATATTTTCCAACCGTTTCAAGATATCCATTGTGTCTCGGGCATAGGAAGGGAGCGTTAAGACAAATGGTCGCAATATTTTGTCAATGTAAACACTCGCTCCTTGGGTTAAGCTTCCTATGCCCGAGACAATAGGACGACCCCTTAAAGGGGGAAACCCTTTATGTATCTTGGGTAAACTATAAAAAGTAGCCGTTGTTGGAAATGGAGTAGACATGAATGTTAATTCCTTCTTACTAATTAGGCCCGCCTCCTGGGCCCTCAATAGAATAACATCAAGTTCTCTCTTAAATTTAGTGGTAGGATCAATTCCTTCGTATACGTAGGAATTGTTCTAATTTGGATGATTTTCATGTCAAAGCTAAAGAGCTAGAGGGTAGGTTTTACGAACGAGGATATCCAACGTCTGTCCTCAAAGAAGCCAAAGAGATGGCAGTTCTTAGTGATCGTACCACTTTACTTACCCCTAAGATTAAACCAAAGGATATACATGCTATCCGCCTGATAGGGAATTATGACCGTGGAGCTAAGGGTGTCATGGAAATACTCAAATCCTATTGGAACATATTAACAATTGATCCAGATGTAAGAGAATTAATTAGTCAACATCCCTCTGTTACTTATCGCAGAGGTCAGAATTTGGGTAATTTGCTAACACATAGCCACTTTACACCTCGCTCTGCGGCTAGCACTTGGCTGGATAAGAGTGTCCCTGTTGGGACCTTCAAATGTGGCTCATGCAAGGCATGTGACTACATCTTGAAAGGGGACACTATTCCTATTGTCTCTACTGGTAAGAAATATCTTACCAAACAGTTCATCAACTGTAGGACCACTGGTGTGATCTATGTGGCCACATGCCCCTGTTCGTTAAATTACGTAGGTAAAACTATACGAGAATTTAGACGCAGAATACTTGACCATGTAGGCTATATCACATGGAGAGAAGATCGCACCCTCTCTACCCATGTATGGGAATATCATGGAGGTGACCCTAAGTCTCTGACCTTTCAAGGTATAGAACGAGTATGTCCCCCAATGAGAGGTGGTAACTGGGATCGGCTGATCCTACAACATGAGACCAGGCGTATTTTTCAATTTCAGAGTGTGAAACCTAAAGGCCTGAATGATTCACTCTCTTTTGCATCATTTATATAATTATGGTTTCATCTGCATTTTACATCTATTTAGTCTGTTTATATAGCAATATTAGTTTTCATTCAACTCTATGGTTTATTATTATGCTTTACCCAAATATTTTTTGTTTATTTTACTGATGTTTTACATCCTTGGGTATTTCTCTATATGGATGGGATATAACAATTAAAACAGTACATAATTTTATGCACTGCTGTGGTGGCTGGTTTATCTTTGCCACTCTAGTACATATTAGTGTACATATCAATGTTTCCCTAGTCCAGTCATTTACCCGTTCTTACAGACTTATACTTGTATTTTGCATTTGTTATCTTAAGTAAATCTGATTGTGATCTTGAAAGGTTCTTTTCTATTTACTTTATTGCAGTCTTGTTTTCATTCACCATTTTCTCTTTTTTACATTTGTTTGTTCAGCGTCTCCTCTCCATGGAAACCTGTTTTCCCCTGCATGACAAACCTCCGGACGAGGTGGGCGGAGCCTCGGTCCGATGGCGACATAAGGGGGAGTGTCATGGGGGCGGAGCTACGGGTTTATTAACCCGGCAGGACACAGTGAATGGCGTCGGCTCTCTTAGTACCAGTGTCCACCATCAGGACACTGGGAACTGCAGTTATTACTGCAAATTATCTCAGTAAGCTTGATATTATCTATAGCTTTACCTTCTCCTGATGAACCCTGCTTATCTCTGGGGGAAACGTGTTGAGGATAGTTTTATACAAATAGGGGCTCTGTTTACATTGCTAAAGCCTCTTAGAGGATAGCTTTAACAAACAGGGGCTGTGTTTATTTTGAGATAAGCCTCTTAGAGGATAGCTATATACAAACAGGGGCTGTGTGGACATTGTTATAAACCTCTTAGAGGATATCTTTATACAAACAAGGGCTGTGTTTACATTTTGTTAAGCCTCTTAAGATAGATCTATTCAAACAGGGGCTCTATTGACCTTGTGATAAAGCCACTCACATGCTGCTGATTATTGAACACTTAGTTTAGCTGTTTTTCAAACAGAGGCTTTATGGACATTGTGAAAGCTACTTATGTGCTGTTGTCTGCTTAATGCCATATGCAGCAACACTACAGACGTCATTTTCTTTGTAGTGCATTGTACACTTTTTAATCAGATTATTAAAGGTTATATTTTAAGTATTAGTGCTAGTTTGTTATTTTTTCTCTTTGATAGCTAGGCTATGGGTAGCACAGTTCAGAAAATTCAGGAATTCCACCTATAGTGATTGGAGGACTTAGAGAATCAAGTAATTTTACACAGGAAGATTAGTGCTAGAATTGAAAAGACATAGATAGGACAGGTTCACTTCATAGACAGTGAGTGACTTGAATCTGTACTGCTGCTAACACAGACAGTTAAAGGGTTTGCCCAGGAATTACAGATCTCTGACAGGAGGATGGGAAAGGTGAGAAAAAAACAAAAAACATACTCACCTGTTTTGGCACTCTGGTGTCCTCCTTCCAGGGGCTTGTTCCAGTGGAAATCCTTGCCGTATGTGACCGCTGATCAGTGTCCTCAGCAGACACAGGAAAGGATATGGGATGTCACTCAGATATGTCACTGGTGATGTCTTGTGTCCTTTCCTTTGACTGCTGAGGCTACTAATTGGCCTCAGCAATCACATGTGACGAGGGACAAGCCTCCGGGCGCCACTGGACTGGACATCAATGGGGGAGACCAGAGCACTGAAGACAGGTGAGTATTCTTTTTTTTTTTTTTTCACCTTCCCTGGCCTGATGGCAAAAATCTGTAATTATTGGACATCTCCTTTAACTCTGTCATTGCCAATAATCTAATATTGTCTGAAAGTATTTGCACTACAGCGATTTCATCTCTGTTTACATTCTTTAAACATACTTTTTTACTGAAGACAATCCTGTTAGCAAAAAATGTTTTGTTAAGGACTTTTTTGGGCAAGGGTTAACATGTTTTCATTAAATACATACTGCTGTTTTAAAAGCAAAGTGCTGCTGACTTTACCTGCGCAAATCTTAAATAAAAGCTGTTATACACAACTGGTTTCTTGTTGTTCACCCAATATACAGCCCTGCCCCAATTTAAAAATAAATAACTCTGTTATATACTAGCGGTTACTTGTTGTTCACCCAATATACAGCCCTGCGCAAAGCTTAAAAGAACAACTCTGTTATATAAAAACGGTTTCTTGTTGTTGTTCACCCAATATAAAGTTTAGCCTGCACAAATCTTAAACAAAATCTTAAAAACCAATTTTTTTTCAGTCTGGTCTGGTGTCTGACTCATATACAATGTGAAGGAGCATTGTTCTTAATCTGAACAAAATATTTTAATCATTTATCTGTAGGTGCAATTATGCATACATAATTCTAGATCTCCATTATTTCAGCAGTTGTTTGTGTCTGTGTTCACCCAATACAGTCTAGCCAGCGATAATTAAAAAAAAAAAAAAAAAAAAAATTGGGAATAGAATACTACATTACACACAGTAGTAGTAGTGCATCCTCCGCAAATGTTTTTTTGTTAATAATTAAGCACTGTCTGTGTGCATTAAAAAAATGAGTGGAAAAAAACAGAGCAGGGAAAGACAAAAGGAGAGGGAGAAGGAAACCCGTGTGCAAATGCTACTACTAACATTAAAAATGTTGGTGGTAAGAGCCACACTGCTTCTGGTTTTGGTGGCACTGCCAATAGCCACAAGATTGTTGTACTGAGAATGTTGATGAAGTTTTTGATTTTTTAGCTGGCACATCTCAGTCACAGGAGGATATTGCATCTGAAAGTGATGTGATCTTGAGTCAGGCTTCTGTGTGTTAATCCTCCTCCTCCTTCATAACATGTAATTTAATGCAGGTCCTTTCTGTACTGTCAAATGTGTCTCATTCGCATTTTTCACTGACACAGATCCCTGCTAGTGACGTAGCACCTGCTGAGCAATCTATTTCTCCTAGTCAGAGCAGTCTTCCTCCTCTTTTTGATGAACTAGATTAGAACAGTCAGCATTGTGTGCAAGCAGAGGAGGAAGACATAATGACTGCTGGTGATGAAGGTAGTAGTGGCAGGGCATGTGGTACTACTACTACTGGTAATCGTTCTGGTAGGGGAGTTAGGAAAACATCTGGAAGTGGAAATTTGGGGGTGTGCATGGCTATGATGATGTGTTAGAAAAAAAGTGGGAAAGATGATGATGACATTGTTGATGATGATTCTCTTGCAGATAGGATCAGGGTGACAAGGTGACATCAGCTGAAAAGGGTGGGGGCAGTGGTTCTAGTAATGATTCCAGCCATTATGTAGGTCCAACATCCAAAAAAATGCCCGAGGCAGACCTAGAGGAATCTCGCAGGGTGGGGGGTTGGGGGGGGTGGTATTGGTGGTGGCAGTAGCAGACATGTTTCCGCTGCTACTAACGATAGCAACAGTGGCGTAACTAGGAATGGCTGGGCCCCAAGGCGAACATTTGACATGGGGCCCCCCCGAACTGCCCCCTCCAACCGCCCCCATAAAAAACGCATTACTGCGCACACTATTATGTGACATAGTGGCCCCTGCACACAGTATTATGTCCCATAGTGGCCCCTGTACACTGCATTATGCAGCATAGTGGCTCCTTCACACTGTATTATGCCCCATTATGGACCACCCATGAACTTTTCAGACCCCAGAGTATAATGATTGGAGACCCAGGGGAGGATATAAACATAAAAAAAACAATGCTACTTACGTGTTCCTCACTCCGGTCCACTCCCTGCTACTTCAGCCTTCTTCAATGTTGGACCAGGCCGGCGTCACGTGATGCGTGCCGGTGTCGCGACGCAAAATGACGTCGTCTGACGTTTGGGATGTCACCAAACAGGCCCGAAGAATGGAGAAGCGTAGGAGAGGTATAATGATAGCAGTGATTGTGGGCTTCGGCCCGCGGCCTTACCTACTTACCCGCTACTGCTCACAGTCACCTCTGCAGAATGGGAAGTGCAGGTGGCCGTGAGCAGGACCCTGGGGATCAGTAAGTATATAGGGCCTATTAAAAAAAAAAAAAAAAAAAAAAAATGTCCCGGGCCCTGTGGCAGCTGCTACCGCTGCTACCCTGGAAGTTATGCCCCTGGATAGCAAGTACATGTGGTAATATCCCGTATGAGAATTTTTTTGTACATTGCCAAACGAAAAATCCATGGTAAGATACGCAGGCAGAAACTTAGCTGTGGCCATGCAGGAGCAAATGTAAGAACGACATCTCTACAAACTCACATGAAAAGACCTCTCTCTTACTTATTGTTTTCCTACTTCTCCCCGTGATCTTCCTGGTACACAGACTACATCTACATGTAGCACTAGCACATGATCATTTTTAACATCATCATCATCATCATCAACTGTTTCTCCTCCTCCTCTTCAACGCCAACGTAAGTCATCCATAAGGGAATGTGTGACCAGTAGATTTGCAATTTGTGAAGATGAAGAACCAAAAAGTTTTAAGCTCGCAATACCAACTGGAGCCACTACAGGCAACTGACACCCACCGGCTGCACCAGCAGGTATAGTCATACCTAGAGTGCACCTATAGTCCAGCAGATAAGAGCAGTGGAAGAAGCTTGCTCATTTTACCATCTTGTCCGGCCTCAAGTGTTATAGCGAGAGAGTGTTCGGTGCTGACGCTGTAACACCTAAAAGGAAAAAAAAAGGCCACAGGCAATGTGGAATCCGTGTATCAATGAGGATTTTCAAACAACTCTCGGTGATGCCTCCGAATAGTGTTGTCCCTTGACTCCCTTTATCATCATCTTCTATTTACTGTGCTGCTGCTGATGCCGGCTGCTACTCGTAAATTCCACTCACGTGGAATAGTAGCTTTTTTTGTTGTAGATTTTGCTGTGTTTTTTTGAGCCAAAACCAGAAGCAGATTGAGCAGAATGTAGAAGTATAAGAGCTTTCTATATATTCTCCATTCCTTTTGTAAGCGTTCTTGGCTTTGGCTCAAAAAAAACAAAACAAAAAAAAGCTGCATTTCCACCACGTAGGGCCTTTGCAGCACTTTTCTCTCCGCATTTTTTAAGCGGGTTCGGGGACAAAATCCCAGCCTTAAAATGTTTTAAGGAATGAAATATCTTTGTTATGCCCCATGTTAAAAACTATAAACTTTTTATTTTATTCGCTCAACAAGTTTTAATTTTTTACCAATTTGATTTTTTATTTTGTTGAGGCCCGCTTTAATTTCCTACTTGGTACCGCTCCAAATTTGTTATTATGCACATTGAAGACCACATTGAAGTAGCGTAATTGTCGCAATTTGGCCACAGCAAAAGCTGCAGCGTTTTATGGTATCTGCAAAGTGGATGGAATTCTGGCTAATCCCATCCGGACATTGCAGAAAAATATCTGCAGCGAACAAGCTGCAATTTACAAAAACGCAACTGGCATTTTCCGTATAGGTATAATAGAAGCAGAAAGTTCGCAAAGGAAAACTCTGTGGCCATTTTCACATAACTGAAAACTGAAATGTATGGGGGATCTGTGAAAACGGGTGCTCCTCGGGTTTTGCACCTCTTTAGTGTGAATCTAGCCTGATACTTGATACTCACATCCTGGACAGCCTGGACAACTGGAAAGATATATTTCCTCACCTTTATCATAGCTACAGAGAGATCTGGACAGAGAGCAAATTTATCATTTGGTCCTGTTGGAATGATATGCATTCTACAGTCATATGATGAAGTCTAGCCTGTTTCAAACTGAGCACTGACTAGAGTCACAGTGATCAGGTTTATGACTTTTAGGGCATTACTGAGATAGTAAGTAAGATAGTAAGAGTATTTCCTACTGCATGTATACAATGTGATTAAAAGAGCATTGTAAATATCTTATTTAATTTTGTTTATGCTATATTCCGGTTCTAGCCTTTCATGCATTGTTATATGTATTAACTATTGTAAGCCGATGACTGGAAAAATATTAGAAGTGATGTACATCTCACCCAGGTTGCTCAGATGGGTGAGTTGAGAGAAATCCAGATAGTTTGCTCACAGCAGCCAACTATGTTTGCTGAGCATTATTTAAGTGCTGTGCACTGGGCTGGATTTTTATGGAATGGCGGGTAGGTTGGTAGTGGGACCTGCCATTCCCATCTCCTCCAGTCCACACCTTCTGGACACTCCTGGAAGAAACCCAGCTGACTGGGATCTCCTTGTTAAGGGGATATAAGAAGTCTGCTAGGAGAGCAGACTGTGGCAGAGCTTGGCTGGAAAACCACAAAGAAAGTGGCTACTGCTGGAAGACAATCTGACTTTTTGGACTTGTTCCTATTCTAGGTGAGGTAACCTATTTCTGTTTAGTTAGAGACCAGTCGGGCAGGTACTTATTTTTGCGGTTTCTGTTATGTTGCATGTACCAAGGAGTGTTTTGAGTGAATAAAACTCAATACTTGGACTAATACCTTTGGGTCTGTGTTCATGTCAGCCCACCCAGCACCCCAGATCCTGACACTATGCATATTACTGCCTTGACTCACATTTTGCTGTGGCATGTTATCCTTTTACTCTTTCTGTTTGTGTTTGTGTGCTAGCAAAAGCAGCAAGCGGAAAATGGTGTGAAAGGTTGTCTGCTGTAGTGCAAGAGCATTACTAGATGCCAGTGTTTAACAAACAGCCACAATGATGTGTGCCTACTTAAAAAAATAAATAAATAAATAAATAAAATAAAGCTCCTGGTTAAATGGTTAACAATTTTCACTATATTCCTAGCATTGTTTTAAATAAAAGCACTTTATAAACATGTATACAAATGCATGAAATTGAAAATTTGCTCCTTCGACAATTCAACACATTTAAATATCATTCTCACTACATTTTTAATTAAATGGAGTCGCAGTAATTTAATACTATACTGTGTTAATTCTGTTTTTTCATACAGAGATATTTTCTCTGTATATGTATATTTGTTAATTGCATGCATTTATGCAGGACAATGATGTCTCTAGAGGGATATAGTAAATAATAAATCACTAGAGAAATTTATGAAAAATGTATGATAAAAGTTGCAATTTTTACTGCATGCCATATTTGTGCCACAACTTGTGACTTTTTCTTAAAAGTGTAGTTGTGTAAACAGAAAGGGGAGCAAATAACTAAATTCTATGCCAGTCCTTAGCTGGCATAGATTTCAGCTGTAGACCCAGGGATATCCCAAGATGTGACAAAATTATTAAGAAACATGTCCCTCTTAATTTTGATGCATCTCACTCTGGAACAAGAAATTATTAAGACTGGCATACTACACTTCAGTCTGCAGTTTTAATAAATTGGCTGCAGTGAATCTGTGAAAATCTATTCAGTTTGCTCCCTGTAGTGTCAGCCCTGTGGTCAGGGGCGTAATTATCGGGGTAGCAGTGGTAGCGGCTGCCACAGGGCCCGAAACATTACGGGGCCCGGAGCCCTGTGGCAGTCGCTACCGCGAACCCCACAAACACTGCTATCGTTATACTCTTTTGAGACCCCGGAGTATAACGATTGGGGGCCCAGGGGAGGTGAGCGAACATAAAAAACACTGTAACTCACCGCTCCGCAGGCTTCGGGCCTGTTTGGTGACGTCCCAGACGTCAGCCGACGTCATTATGCGTAGCGACGCCGGCCTGGATCGCGCGAGATCCGGTCCAACATTGAAGATGGCCGAAGTAGCGCACGGGAGTGCACCGGAGTGAGGAAGAGGTAAGTTGCAGTGTTTTCTATGTTTGTATCCTTCCCTGGGTCTCCAATCATTATACTCTGGGGTCTGAAAATAATTGTTCATGGGTGGTCCACTATGGGGCAAACTACTGTGTGCAGGGGCCACTATGGGGCAAACTACTGTGTGCAGGGGCCACTATGGGGCAAACTACTGTGTGCGCAGGAATGCAGTTTGTGTGTGGGGGGGGGGGTGGGGGCGGCGGTTTGGGGGGGGGGCCCATGTCAAATGTTCGCCTTGGGACCCAGCCATTCCTAGTTACGCCACTGCCTGTGGTGCAGAAATGTATTCAACAAATCAATACAAAGAAACTGATCTGAAAATTTGATTACACTATAGCATCAAAATAATAAATTTGATTTAAGATTAAAAAAGTTACACTGTCAGATTATATGTGGGTTAAGCACCTTCATAAGACAGAGAAAAATTCGAGGAAAAGTAGTTCAAACTCAGGAGGACTGTGAATTAGATGTGTCATTGCTTCCATTTTGTGTTCATGTAATACCTTTATATATGATAAGCAGCCAACCAGTGTGACTACTTCTACATGATCAGCAAGTAGCTGGGGATGATGCTCAACAGAAAGAGGTTATCAATAAAACTGAGTGGGTAGAAATATGACCTGTCCAATGCTTGACAATCTCAATGGCAGACATTTCAGTCCTATCTAGCAGTCATTGGTGATCACATGACCAGTCACTTCAATTTGGATGAATCAGAAATATCTGTTATACTCTTTATACAGTATCTATGCTCCCTGCCTCTCATCAACATACTGTCTGTACTGTAATCGGTACCAACAATTTATGTCGATGGGAGTATGGATCACAGTCCCGCATCCTGCCTCCCGAGTCCATCTCCTGAGTACGCCTTCCGAGTGCCACCTGCTGGCCACTACTATGCTGTGGGCTTAGCTGCCTACATGACCAGATGTCAGGTGCCACCACTGCTCACTCCCACAGATGCAGCAACTCCACTACAGCACCTCCATCCTAGAGTAAATGTGAGCATAAAGGAGAGGAGATATAGAGATACAGAGGGCACAGTGCTACTTCCATACAAAGTGTTTAGAGAGAGAGAGTGCCAGTAAGTTTGATTACGACACTGCACCATCAATTGTGAATGTAAGTTAGAGTTAGTGTTACAAACCCTAACCATTTTACAAGATTTGTCAGGAGCGAATAAGAAAAGATTGATTCGCTCAGGTGGTTGAAAACTAAGACCTCCCACGAAAATAGACCATAGCCCTTTTTTAGGAGAAAAAATAATATAAGACACCATCTTATTTTGGAGAAAGATGGTAGCAGCATAGATAAATAAGAGACCTTCTTCTGGCATACGATGCAGGCTGGCAAATCCAACCAACACACGGACTGAGTTTCACGGCTGAAACTCAGTGGTGTGAATGCACAATAAAATTAAAAATATAGTTACAATATATGTCTTCAAATTTTAAGATAAAAAGCTGCTAAAAGTTAAAAAAAAAAATCTAATCTCTTGAATTCCAGTTAAAGAAGGAAACCTTTGAAAGTGTAATTATATTGCAGAATTATGTGGAACACAAGAGAGAGTTGATGTGGATTGAATTGCCTGTCTTTCTCCACCTTTTCCTCAGCCAAGTGTCAGAAAACAGCTGGCCAGAATTTTTGAGTGCCTTTAATGAAGTGAATTCTTAGTCGTTAGTATTCGTTGATTAAATGAAATAAGACTAATATTCCTGGGTGGGTATGCTGAAATATGATTGCCCTGAAAGCTGCAGCGGTCTCCAAGTGAGTCATATATCCTGTGAGGAGATTAAACACATGCAAGTGCAGGCTTTTAATGCTATCTTTTATTAATATACTATGTAATGAAAATAAAGAAAATGCATATATATTTTTTTTTTGAAGATGTCTATTTGTATAAATAAATATTGCTTTTCTTTGGAACTCTATTTTTCTGCATGTTCTTCTCGATCAAAGTTTATCCTTCTCATGTAAATGAATCCATAAACATTGTAGACTTAAGGACCTTATTAATTCATTTTGAAAGCATAAACAATCCTCAAAAATACAAACTCAGCATCTCCCAACTGAATTTTCTGTATTCCAAAACATTTATTAATATGTTAAAAAATTCAAATTACACAAAAACAAAAGGATGGAGCTGACAGCTTGGTGGAAGCCACAGAGTTCTGATATAATTGTGAATGCAAAAAATTACAGATTCTGAAAAGAGAGGACTTGTATTTTATGTGTGCCTCTGACTAAAGTATTTTCTAAATGTGCTAAACAGGAAAAAGGCATATTCTAAATTAATAACATCAGCAATGGTAATTATTTGTGCAGAAACAGACAAGCTCTTACAAATTCCAATATATAATACCAATTGGAAAAAAAAGAACAGGTTGTATTTCAGCAGAAATCCAGATATTAGGAAATCCAATGGTATTCAAATAAACTTTAATAAATGTAAAAGATGGCAAACCACACTCACATCAAAGTAATGTGGTAAATTGTTTTGTGATATTATAAGGGGATTGTTTTTTGCTTAGAGTTAGCCACTTTCTGTGGTCCCCAAAGTTTTACTTAGCCATCCTTCACACTACCGTAGTTCTGATCTGCAAAACACATGCATGTCTATGGGTCCAGACACACAACCACATTTTTCCACGGTCGTGTGCAGGAGGCCTTAGGGAGATACACTATGATGATATTAACCAGCTGCCTTTTGCATAATTACCAAGCTTCATTCTCATGGGCAATCCAGGAACATGGTTACTCCTTACTGTACTTCATATGACCTTTCATGGACCTAATGTGTGTGTCTGTGGAAATGCATATGACATAGCAGTGAATATTGGCTATGTGATGGCTGTACTTGAAATAACCTTCACACGGCCACTATAGAACCTATGATTTCAAATGGGTCTATTCACATGCCACAGACAAAGATAGTCCATGTGAGTTTTTTTTTTTTTTTTTTTTTTTTTATGGCTAGGAAAAATGCACCATTAAAAACACGGGCACATGAATAGACACATTGAATTTAATATGTTGTCAAAACAAATGTGTGACAGACATTGCTAAAATGGCCGTCACACTCTAGTTTTTCACATTCATGTGAATAGGACCTTACAATAGATAGTTTTAAAATCTACCAGATTTATAACAGTGACTGATATTGAAAGAAAAATCTGGGGCATTGTTAGACTGTTTAGCGCACAATGTTCCATCTAAAAGGGATTTTCCAGGTAGAAATCTTGATTATCTAAATAAAGAATAGGTCATCAATATCAGATTGGTGTTGTAGAATATCTACAATAGTTTTTTGGCGCTTCTATAATAGTAATAGTATTCCAATAAATCTGAAGCTAGACGTAATCTAGATCAAGTGTTTGTCATGAATGACTTTCAAAGTATGAGAATCATACCTCCCAACTTTCAAAGGACAGAAAGAGGGACAAAATATGTGGCGCGCTCTGCGTGCCATGGCAAATTTAGCTCCACCCACTTCTACGTTGAATCCGCACATTCTCATCTATTTTTCCATGTGCCCCCACACAGTATAATGCTCCTACAGTCACCCTAACATTATATGCCTCCACATTATAATGTTCCCCTCCAATTGCCCCACAGTATTAAGTCCCTTTCCTCATGCCCCAGTTTAAACTTGTGGAAACTAGAGGGGGACATTAATCTGGGGCAGCTGGAGGGTGACATTAAACAGTGGGGGTAGTTGGAGGGGGACATTAAACTGGCGGCAACTAGAGGCAGACATGTCCCCCTCCAGCTGCCCCCAGTTTAATGTCTGTCCCCCTTTATCTGCCACCAGCTTAATGTCCCCTTTTATCTGCCCAAAGTTTAATTGTCCCCTTCATCTGCCTTCAGTTTAACTGCCCCCAGAACCCCCCTCTTGCTCACACATGCTGTTTCTTCTCTCATCTTCGATCACTGTCATTCCCAGCAGCTTTCTGTGTAACATCACACTGTCCCGCAGTATCTAGAATAGCTCCGCCCACACAAGAGTCTGATCACATGGTCATGATGTCATCAAAGGTCCTTTAGCCACTAGGATTTAGCATCTACCATTTTGGTTGCGACTAGAATGGAGTTGTTCCTGGCAGGGCCGGTGTTAGGGGGGGGGGCCAACTGGGCAATTACCAAGGGTCCTGTCCCCAAAGGGGCCCCCGGGATCCGGAGCCTGATGACTCTGGATCTCGGAGTCAGGCCCAGCCATATCAATAACAGATATTGTCATGTGCCGCAGGGCCCCTTACCGAGGTGAGTAAAAATAACAAACATTTTTACTCACCTGTCCTTGGCGTCCGCCGTCATCTTCTGGCGTTCTGGACATCACCACTGAGGAGGTCACGTGGGGCGTGCTGACAGCGTGCCTCACGTAATCGCTGAGGCCCAATCACAGGCCTCAGCGGTGACGTCCACAACGTGTGACGTCAGTCGCAGAGAAGAAGCCAGCGCCAGCGGGGATAATGGAGCAGCGCGAGGAGGCACAGGAGAGGTAAAACAAGGTGAGTATAACTGTTTGTTATTTTACCTTACCTCCCCCGGGCCTTCAATTATTATACTGTGGAGTCTGAAGAGACCCCAGAATATAATATAATAGCACTGTAGGGTCCCTGTGGAGCATTATACTGGGGGACCCCTCTGGATAGCATATCATACTATATATATATATATATATATATATATATATATATATATATATATATATATAAGATTATCAATAGGAATAGAGTATATGCTATAGAAATTATTTATATATATATATATTATATATAGATAGTGTATGTGTGTGTGTATGTGTGTATATATATATATATATATATATATATATAAAAAGTTATGAGTGCCATATGTACAGTGGGTACGGAAAGTATTAAGGCCCCCTTTAAATTTTTCACTCTTTGTTTCATTGCAGCCATTTGCTAAAAGCAAAAAAGTTCATTTTATTTCTCATTAATGTACACTCAGCACCCTATCTTGACAGAAAAAAAAACCCAGAAATGTAGGTATTTTTTCAAATTTATTAAAAAAGAAAAACTGAAATATCACATGGTCATAAGTATTCAGACCCTTTGCTCAGTATTGAGTAGAAGCACCCTTTTGAGCTAGTACAGCCATAAGTCTTCTCGGGAATGATGCAACAAGTTTTGGATTTGGGGATCCTCTGCCATTCTTCCTTGCAGATCCTCTCCAGTTCTGTCAGGTTGGATGGTGAACGTTAGTGGATAGCCATTTTTAGGTCTCTCCAGAGATGCTCAATTGGATTGAGGTCAGGGCTCTGCATGGGCCAGTCAAGAATGGTCACAGAGTTGTTCCAAAGCCACTCCTTTGTTATTTTAGCTGTGTGCTTAGGGTCATTGTCTTGTTGGAAGGTGAACCTTCGGCCCATTCTGAGGTCCAGAGCACTCTGGAAGAGGTTTTCTTCTAGGATATCTCTGTACTTGGCCGCATTCATCTTTCCTTCAATTGCAACCAGTCATCCTGTCCCTCCAGCTGAAAAACACCCCCATAGCATGATGCTGCCACCACCATGTTTCACCGTTGGGATTGTATTGGGCAGGTGATGAACAGTGCCTGGTTTTCTCCACACATACAACTTAGTATTAACACCAAAAAGTTCAATCTTCGTCTCATCAGACCAGAGAATCTTATTTATCATAGTCTGGGAGTCCTTCATGTGTTTTTTGGCAAACTCTATGTGGGCTTTCATATGTCTTGCCCTGAGGAGAGGCTTCCTTCGGGCCACTCTGCCATAAAGCCCCAACTGGTGGAGGGCTGCAGTGATAGCTGACTTTGTGGAACTTTCTCCCATCTCCCTACTGCATCTCTGGAGCTCAGCCACAGTGATCTTTGGGTTCTTCTTTACCTCTCTCACCAAGGCTCTTCTCCCACGATTGCTCAGTTTGGCTGGACGGCCAGGTCTAGGAAGAGTTCTGGTCATCCCAAACTTCTTTCGTTTAAGGATTATGGAGGCCACTGTGCTCTTAGGAACCTTGAGTGCTGCAGAAATTCTTTTGTAAACTTGGCCAGATCTGTGCCTTGCCACAATTCTGTCTTTGAGCTCCTTGGGCAGTTCCTTTGAACTCATGATTCTCATTTGCTCTGACATGCACTGTGAGCTGTGAGGTCTTATATAGACAGGTGTGTGCCTTTCCTAATCAAGTCCAATCAGTTTAATTAAACACAGCTGGACTCCAATGAAGGAGTAGAACCATCTCAAGGAGGATCAGAAGGAAATGGACAGCATGTGAGTTAAATATGAGAGTCACAGCAAAGGGTCTGAATTCTTATGACCATGTGATATTTCAGTTTTTCTTTTTAATAAATTTGCAAAAATATCTACATTTCTGTTTTTGTCTGTCAAGATGGGGTGCTGAGTGTATATTAATGAGAAATAAAATGAACTTTTTTGCTTTTAGCAAATGGCTGCAATGAAACAAAGAGTGAAAAATTTAAAGGGGTCTGAATACTTTCCATACCCACTGTATATATAAATTGCTCCAGACCAGTTCTGAGACATTGGGCGGATATAGTCTGAACAGGGCAGTGACACCTCAGCTTGATGTGTTTGTTATATCTTGCGCCACTTTCTTGTTGTAAGTGATAATGGAAATATATGGCAATTCATAACTGACATAGATCTAAATTCTGGCGTATCGCTGTGCGCCTGATTTATGAGTATATAGTTACTGCAGGTAGGTTCATGGTATCGGTGTATTCTGTAGTTACTGCAGGTAGGTTCATGGTCTCGGTGTATTCTGTAGTTATTATAGGGAGGTTCATGGTCTCGGTGTATTCTGTAGTTGCTATAGGTAGGTCCTCCTTACAGCAACTCCATTCTAGCTGTCTCACTACTGTACTGACTAGAATGGAGTTGCTGCAGGTAGGTTCATGGTCTCGGTATATTCTTTACAGGTTGGTCAGTATAGGGCCTAAATCTTACCATAAGCCCCACTGACAGCAATATTACTAAAACAAACATAGACATTTTATATAATATTTTTTATTGAAAAAAAAACCCTCATTAACCATTTTATTTAAAGAAAAATAAATAAAAATACCTCCACTGATTATCAACATAGTCTATCAAAGCCAAATAAAATCCATAACCCCCCCCCCCCCCAATGATCCTACTTACCTGTCCCAGTCTCGTATTACCTGCTCTCATGGAATAAACCAGCCAATGACGTCTCATGAGATGGGGTTACTAGTGTAAAGCTAGGATCACATGTGCGCCAGGTTCTATGTTCTAGGTCCGTCGGGGGGACCTGAACGATGGAGAACCAGACCGCTAAAAGGAGCAAGCAGGTACCCGTGGACACCAGCAAACCCCATTGACTATAATGGGGTCAGCTGTTTCCATACTAAAAGGGGCAGAGAGAAAAGCCCTCCGTCCAGGACTTTTATCTCTGCCGATGTCTGCGGCCAATGTGAACCCAGCCACAAATGAAGTGTAGTAACCCCCTTTTTTGGTTAATTGAACACCAGAATGTGAGAACTCCTACTGAAAGGATAGTAACTCAGGATAGGCAATCAATATTAGATCTGCGGGGGTCCCCTGCAGATCTCTGGTGCTGTACAAACTGTAGTGGTGAGTGTAGGTACTACAGTGCTGTACAGTCTCTGTACCGATCTGCAGGGGTTTCAGGTGTTGAGGTCCCCCTGCAGATCTAATATTGATGGCCTATCCTGAGAAAGTGGATAACTCTTTGAGGCAGGCGCCCCACATGGCTTAAACACCATGGTAGAAACTTGGTGGAAAAAAACACGAATTCCATCCCCGTTTTGCAGTAAAATACAGTCACGTATTTTGGAAATCGCAGCACGTCTATTATACCTATGGAAATGCCAGTGGTTTCTCTATGGGTATAATTGAAGTCAAAAGTCTGCACAGAAAGTTCAGAGGTTTCCTCTGCGAAGTGCTGTGGGAAGAACCACGATGCGTTTCTGTCGCGGCTTTTCCCACAGCGCTTTTTTGCTGCGGGATGCCATGTGGGGTCTTAGCCTTAACCACAGTCATGTCAAGCTTGTGATTGACCCCTTCTTGAGTAATCAGCAAGTGTGCCTAGTGTGCCTGTTGAGCTGTATTCACCACGGACTCCCCAGACCTCCTGCAGCTCACACCCTGGTCATGAAAGGGTGGGGCAGTAGGATGTGGGGGAATTCTATTTATAATGCAGGAGGAATGAGAATATATTTAACACAGGGGCACTACTGTATGTTATAACTTCAGCATCCCTGCGCTATGTAACCAGAGCCACATGATTTACACAGCTCCATAACTCTGCTCACTCACAAGCAGCCCACCTCCTCTAGGACCCCAGCCACCTCCTCCACACATGCAGCAACACCCCAGGAACTCCACGCACTCAAAAAACGACACTCCCCAGGGACCTGACTCCCTCCCCCCACTACACACAGACGGCAGCCCCTCATGGATCCCCCCCACATGCACACAGGCGATAGCCTGCCCAGGGACACCCACAGCCTCCTCTCACATACAGGCAGAACCCCCCAGAGACCCCCCCCCCCCACTTACATGAAGACAGCACCCCACACAGACAGCAACCTCTGAGGGACCCCCCTTCCCAAGGCACAGACGGCAGACCCTAGGGACCAGAACCCCCAGCACACAGGTAGCAGCCTCCCAGGATCTGGATCACCCCAGCACACAGATGGCATGCCCCCCAGGGTCTGGATCACAACAGCACACAGACAGCAGTCCCCCAGGTACCGGAGACCCTAGTACACAGGTGCAGGCCCCCAGACACCCAGCATACATTTGGCAGCCCCCCAAGGACAGGACCACCCGCCTCCCCCAGCACACAGGCAGCAACCGCCCATGGACCGGACCCAGCCCTCCCCCCCCAACACACAAGTGGCAGCCCCCCAGTGTCCAGATCACAACTGCACACAGGCAGCAGCCCCCCAGGGTCCAGATCACAACTGCACACAGATGGCAGCCCCCAAGTATCGGAGACCCCAGCACACAGGCACTCAGGTCCTGGATCCCCCTAGCATACAGATGCCAGCCCCCCCCCCCCCCCGTGCCCCTCGGACCCATTCAGAATACAGACAGCAGCCCCCCAGAGACTGGAGCCCCACTCCCCCCTCAGCATACAGCAGGCAGCACCCCAACACATAGGTGGCAATACCCCAGGTGCCAAACCCCTTCAACACACAGGCCGCACACGCACACAGGTGACAGCACCTCAGGGCCCAACACCAACAACCCTCATCCACACACAGGCAACACCACAGGAACCCCCCACTTACATGAAGGTAGTTCCCAAGGGACCTGCACACTACATGGCAGTGCCTCTCGGACCCTCCACCACATGCCCACAGGTGGAAGTACCCAAGGGACCACCACCAGCACCCCCTCACACACACAGGTAGCACCCCAGGGACTCCCAAATATGCACACAGGTGGCAGCGCCCTGGGACCACCTCCAGGGACCCGCAACCCCATAGGACCCTGCCCCTCATTACATGCCAGCAGCACCCCAAGGACCCCTGCCCCCTCTGTAGATGCCCGAAGAACACCAAGAATGCATGCCTGCATAATTAGATGCCGATGGCACCCCAGGGACCCGTATCTCCACCCCCTTTAGTTGCCAGAATCCCATCAGGGACATCTTCCCCCTATCCATGCCAGCAGCACCCCAAGGACCTCCTCCTTTATGCCAGCAGCACCTCGAGGACCCCTGCCCTCCTTCAGAGGCCAGCAGCACCTCGAGGACCCCTGCCCTCCTTTAAATGCCAGCAGCACCCCCAAGGACCCCTGCCCTCCTTCAGATGCCAGCAGCTCCCCCAAGGACCCCTGCCCCCCTGTTTAGATGCTAAAAGCACAAGGAAGCAGGAACCTGTTTCTACACCCCCTTTAGTTGCCAGAAGCAAACCAGGGACCCCTGCCACGTATCCATGCCAGCAGCATCCCCTTTAGATGCCAACAGCACCCCAAGGATCCATGCTCCCCTTTAAATTCCAGAAGCACCCCAAGGTTCACTGCCCCCCTACATGCCAGAAGCACCCTTTTCCCCTTTAGGTGCCAGCAGCACTCCTAGGACCCCTGCCCTTTAGATTCCAGAAGCACCCCAAGAACCGCTGCCCCCCTTTACATGCCAGCAGGACACTCCCCACCCCTTAGATGCCAGAAGAACCCCCAAGGACCTCCACTTTTATGCCAGCAGCACCTCGAGGACCTCAGGCCCCGATTCAGATGCCAACAACACCCCGAGTACCCCTGCCTTCCTCCAGATGCCAACAGCATCCCAAGGACCCCTGCCCTCCTTCAGATGCCAGCAGCACCCCAAGGACTCGTGCCCTCCTTCAGTTGCCAGAAGAATCCCTGGCCCCCTTTGGATGCCAGCAGCACCCCCAAGGAATCCTGCAAACCCTTTAGATGCCAGAAACACACCAAGGATGTATGCCCCCATATTCCAATGCCAATGGCACCCCAGGGACCTGTTTCTCCATCCCCTTTAGTTGCCAGAAGCACACCAGAGACACCGACCCAATATCTATGCCAGCAGCACCCCAAGGTTCCCTGCCCCCCTACATGTCAGAAGCATCCCAAGAACCACTGCACCCCTTCCTTGATGCCAGCAGCACCTCAAGGATCCCCTACCACCCATGTCCCCCTTTAAATGACAGAAGCACCCCAAGGTTTCCTGCAACCCTATATGTCAGAAGGACCCCCCTTCAGATGCCAGCAGCACCCCAAGGAACCCCTTCAGATGTCAGCAGCACTCCAAGGACCCCCTTCAGATGCCAGAAGCACCCTAAGGACCCCCTTCAGATGCCAGCAGCACCCCAAGGACCCCTGCCCCCCCTTCAGATGTCAGCAGTACCCCAAGGACCCCTGCCCCTCCTTCAGATGCCAGCAGTACCCCAAAGATCCCCTTCCCACCCCCTCTTAGACTCAGCAGCACCCTAATGACCCTGTATCCCTCGATGCCAACGACTCTTATACTACCCTAAACATCAATCCAGTCCCCAGATCCTCCAGGATACAGTCCCATGTAAAACATCCTCTCTTTTCAGCCCCTCAACATGCAGTCCCATGTAAATACATCACTCCCTCCCCTCAGCTTCCTCCAACATGCATTCCCAACATGCAACAATCCTATCACTCCCCTTCCATCATGCAGTCCCACAACACAGTCCTCACTGGTTTCTGTTCTCCATCTACACGTCCATACCCATGTTGCAGTTTTGCTGTGATTTTTTGAGCCAAACCCAGAAGTGGCTACAAAAGAAATGAGGACTATAAAGGAAGCACTTAATGTATACTTCTCCTTTCTGCTCAATCCACTCCTGATTTAGGCCTTAGGGTGGGTTCACACTACCGTTGGATATCCGGTATGATAGTATCCGTTTAAAAAAAAAAAAAAAAAAAAAAGACACTTATTATAACGGACACTAACTGGTGTTAATGTGTCTGTTTTTTTTAACTGATCCATAAATCACCCCATTTTTAAAGCTACACACCTTAAGTAAGTCAAAACAGCATATACAGTACCTTAACCCTTATATTAAGACAAAATGGAGGTGAAATTTACACGTTTCAATTTTTTTCTAATATGTTCATTTAGCCCTAGAATTTAAACATTCACAAGGGGTTAAAGGAGAAAATGCATGACACAATTTGTTAAGCAAGTTCTCCCAACTACCATAGTATCCTACATGTGAATGTAAACTGATATATGGGCACACAGAAAGGTAGGAGCAGTGGCGTAATGATCGTGGTCGCAGGGGATGTGACCGACCAGGCCCAGAGGGGTATCGGGTTCAGAGCCAGCTGGAAATAGCCAGAACCAGGCTTTCCCCAACCGCTATACATGTTAACGGAAAGGGGTCCCATCGGGCCCCTTTCCAGTTAATGCCAGCCCAGGGTCGGTGACTAAAAATTAAAAAAAAAAAATTTATATTCACCTGTCCGGGGCTTCTGGCCGGGTTTCTGAGGTTTTCCTGCGCTCCAGACGTCACTGCTGGTGTCTGTGATTGGTCTCACGTGACAGCTGAGGCCCAATCACAGACCCCAGCAGTGACGTCTGGAGCTTAGGATCTCAGTCGCAAGATAGAAGAGGAGCGAGGATACACAGGTAAGGTAAGCTGACTATACGTGTTTGTTATTTTTTTAACCCTTTCCTGACATCCGCTGTAATAGTATGGCAGATGTTGGGTGTTTAAAGATGGCGGCCCGCCATAGCCGCCGGGTCTCTGCTGTTAAAGTTGACCGAGGCGCCATTTTACCAGCGGTGCACGGGTGCCGCCATTTTGCTGGGGATTGCTGCCACCCAGAGCCACCCTCTGAAGACTCCTGGGCCTGTTTTTCATTAGTTTCTATTGCAGGCTGCTCTATGTAGCCTGCAATAGAAATGCCGTTTTTTTGCAATGCATTGCAAGGCATTAGCATTTTAATGCATTGCATTAGTGATCAGACCCCCTGGGGTTCAAGACCCCCTAGGGGTTCTAATAAATGCAAAAAAATTTTTTAAAAAAGTAAAAAAAAAAATATATAAGAAATAAAAAAATATTAAAAGTTCAAATCACCCTCCTTTTCATAGAACACATATAAAGGTACTTAAATACTGTGAAGCACATACACATTAGGTATCCCTGTGTCTGAAAACGCCCATAACCATCACTATCAAGAATTCGCTCTAGGGAGGGAGCCCCGGACAAAAGTTTTTACCCGGGCCCAGAAGACTTTAGTTACGCCACTGGGTAGGAGCGCTCGCCAATGAGTTTTTTAATGGGCAGATTTTACTGTGATCAGTTTCAGGCACCATGTTGCATTTGCAGAGCTCCTGAGGTGTCAAAGCAGTGGAAACCCCCAGAAGGTGAATCCATTTTGGAAACTAGACCCCTTAAGGAATTTATCAAGGGGTATAATGAGTACTTTGACCTTACAAGTCGTTCACAGAATTGGGCCATGAAAATGTAAAATTACATTCTTATCAATAAAATGATGCTTTAAATGTTTCAACCCAAAATGTTTAATTTTTACAAGGGGTTACAAAGGAGAAAATGCACCCCACAATGTATTAATAAATTTCTCCTGACTATGGAAATGGCCCGCATGTGAATATAAATTTCTGTATTGGCACAAAGCAGGAAAGGAGCACCATTGAGGTTTTCTCAGGTCAGATTTTGCTGGAACTTATTTCAGGCACCATGTCGCATTTGCAGAGCTCCTGAGGTACCAGCACAGTGGAAAGCCCCAACAAATGACCTGATTTTGAAAACTAGAACCCTCAAGGAATTTATCAAGGGGTATAGTCAGCATTTTGAACCCACAACTGTTTCACCAAATTTACTACCAATGGGATTTGAAAATAAAAAAAATAACTTTTTTTCCCAAATTTTACATTTTCACAAAAGGTTAAAGGAGAAGAAGCACCCCACATTTTGTTATACAATTTCTCCTGAACACGACAATACCCCATCTCTGGTCGTAAACTGTTCTATGGGTACATGGTGGAGCTTGGAATGGAAAAAGCACTATTTGGCTTTTGTTGGAATTGTTTTTGGGTGTCATGTCTCATTTGCAGACCCCTAAAATACCAGTATAACAGAAAACCACAAAACATGATCCCATTTTGGAAAATGCACTCCTCAATGAATTTAACAAAGGCTATACTGAGCATTTTGATCCCACAGCTGTTTCACAGATTTTATTAACATTGGGCAGTGAAAATTAAAAATTATATTTTTTGCAATAAAATGTTGCTTTAGCCACACATTTTTCATTTTCACAAGGGGTTAAAGGGGAAAATGTGTTATGAAATTTCTCCTGACTCCTGAAAATACCCCACATATGGAGGAAAACTGCTGCTCTGGCACACAGCAGGGCACAGAAGGCAGGGAGCTCCATTAGGTTTTTGGAGGGCAGAATCATTTTCAGGTGCCAGGACACTTTTGCCCCTAAGGTGATAATGTAGTGGAGAGTACAAAGAAATGACTTTATTTTGGAAACTGCATCCCTGAAAGGGTATAATGATCATTTTGACCCCAGAGATGCTTTCCAAAAAGAAATACAAAGCAGGTGGTGCAAAATGAAAATTTACATTTTTCCAGATAGTCCACTTCAGTGCCCATTATGTTATGCCCATATCATGGCACTCTGTAAATACAGCTCTTCAGTTATTGTGCTCTGTTTTCTGATTTTCTAATCACACTACAAGCTGCCCTTTTGCCTAGAAATAAAGCAGGGCTCAGAAATTAAGAAGCACCAGGTGCTTTTGAGGCCTAATTTGGTATTTTATACTGCATTGACGAGCAATTGCAAAAGGTCTGAGGTAAAATTAAAAAAAAATGGACCCCTTATTTTAGAATCTATTCCCCTAAGTATTGCTTTATTTTAATTTCCAGAAATAAAGGCACAGTGAAAAGTTAAAATTTGAATTTTTCCAGAGATACACCATTTCAGTGCCTGATATGTTGCACCCAGCTTGTGACAGCAGAGACACACACTCCCAAAACTGTTTGTCAGCTTAAGCTTGGTACAAAAGCTTTTGGAGCGTTCATCTCTGACACAACCTGGGAAAAAAACATATTGTGCACTGAAATTACATATTTCTGGAAAAATTGTAATTTGCACTTTGCACAGCTGATGGTGCATTCATTTCTGGAAAATAAATTAATGGGGGGGCTTTCACTTTACTGACATTTTAGGAACACTGCAAAATTGGCAGTGAGAGTGAGTGAGATGGTTTGGTGTCCAAAACCCAAACCATCTCCAAAACCCAAATAGTTCTGCTTCTCTTCAGCACCCTGCTATGTGCCCAAACAGCAGTTTATGTCCACATATGATAATTAAGTGGGGTATCCTGGGTACAACAATGTCATATATGGGCATAAATTGCTGTTTGGGCACACAGCAGGGCATAAAAGAGAAGAAGCGCTGTTTGGCTTTCAGAGTTTAGATTTAGATAGTTTGGTTTTTGGATACCATGTCATGTTTGCAGAGACCCTGAGGTGCCAATAGAGTGGAATCCATCAGAAAGTGACCCCATTTTGAAATCTGCTCTCCTCAAAGCACCTATGAAGTGCTGTACTGAGTATTAGTTTATCAGAAGTGACTATGTAAGCTGTGTGGAGTACAATGGGTACACCAAATCCCATGCTATTTTCCCACTAGATCCTATGACACGGGGGGGGGGGCATTCTGGAGGATCAGTGCTGGTGTATTTTTCCCCATACGCTTATATACCTTATACATTTCCACAGCCATTTTTATCCTAATGATTTGGTGATTTGGGGGGTTTTTGTCTTCACATTGTGCAAGCTATATATTTTTATTTTTATTTTCTGACAATGTAGCCATATCATTTTTGCGGGATGAGATGTACTTTTTAATGACACCATTTTGGAGTGCCTATAACTAATTGACTATGTAACCACAACACTATGCCTCCCCGAATCTGAGTTCCACTATCATCAAATAGTTCACATTATATACTTGCTATTCCACTCATTCAAGGTTTCCGGTCCTACTGTTTTTGAAAAGCTGTGTCAGGCAGGTACAACCATAAAACGTCCGATTACCACAATCTACCGCCTTTTATCCTCTTCGGAGGGTTGAACCCCCCCCCCCCTCCGGTCCATAAGTATACACGTGGACAAAATTGTTGGTACCCCTCTTTTAATGAAAGAAAAACCCACAATGGTCACAGAAATAACTTGAATCTGACAAAAGTAATAATATATAGAAACTCTATGAAAATGAACAAATGAAAGTCAGACAATGCTTTTTAACCATGCTTCAACAGAATTTAAAAAAAAAGAAAACTCATGAAACAGGCCTGGACAGAAATGATGGTACCCTTAATGTAATATTTTGTTACACAACCTTTTGAGGCAATCATGGCAATCAAACGATTCCTGTAACTGTCAATGAGACTTCTGCACCTCTCAACAAGTATTTTGGCCCACTCTTCATGAGCAAACTGCTCCAGTTGTCTCGGGTTTGAAGGGTGCCTTTTCCAGACGGCTTGTTTCAGCTCCTTCCAAAGATGCTCAATAGGATTTAGGTCAGGGCTCATAGAAGGCCACTTCAGAATAGTCCAATGTTTTCCTCTTAGCCATTCTTGGGTGTTTTTAGCTGTGTGTTTTGGGTCATTATCCTGTTGCAAGACCCATGACCTGCGACTGAGACACTGAGAAGCTTTCTGACACTGGGCAGCACATTTCTCTCTAGAATCCCTTGATAGTCTTGAGATTTCATTGTAACCTGCACAGATTCAAAACACCCTGTGCCAGATGCAGCAAAGCAGCCCCAGAACATAACAGAGCCTCCTCCATGTTTCACAGTAGGGACAGTGTTATTTTCAAGATATGCTTCATTTTTCCGTCTGTGAACGTAGAGCTGATGTGCCTTGCCAAAAATTTCGATTTTTGTCTCATCTATCCATAAGACATTCTCCCAGAAGCTTTGTGACTTGTCAACATGTAGTTTGACAAATTCCAGTTTTGTCAGATTCAAGTTATTTTTGTGACCATTGTGGGTTTTTCTTTAATTAAATGAGGGGTACCAACAATTTTGTTCACGTGTATATGATCCTATGGGAGCAAGCTTTGGGACGAGGGATTTCCTATGCAAAATGTCATATTATTTGGTCCGTGCAAATCCTCCACATGTGTAATGTTTAAGGAGGGACAGTTTAAACTCTTGATGCATTGGTACCATACACCAGCCCTATTGCACTTCCTGAATCCCACGTTACCCTCAGCCTGCTGGAGATGCAACTCAGCTGTGGGCACACTGTACCACATATTCTGGGACTGTCCGTTGTTAAGAGGTTTCTGGAACGAGGTCAAGGACATTACCAACAATCTCTTTCTACAGGAAGTTCCCCTTGACCATTGGACCCACCTACTTAATTTCCCACTGATACAGATGGGTAAGAAATCCTCAAAACTATTCTCTACCTCTGTACGGCAGCTAAATCTCTCATAGCTCTTCGGTGGAAGTCTAACTTCTTGCTCGCATCAAAGACATCAGTAATTTGGAATACTTGACGGCTGGCATGAACAATACAGTTGCTGCTTTTGACTCGGTTTGGTCCACATGAGATACCTACTGTACCTTAAGTTTGTTTTCATTCTTGCATTGCTTTATGCTATATCATGGTTATTGTTGTGCTTTGTTTACTATATTGGAAAAAAAAATTAATAAAAAGTACAGTTGAAAAATAACTAATTGACTAAATTGTATTAACTCTTTCTGGGTGGGATATTAAAAAAAAAAAAAAAAAAAAAAAAACATCAAATCTGACATTGCTTTTTAGCATTAAAATTTTTTGGCATTCACCATACAACATAAGTAACAATTTACCTTTATTCTATTTGTGGGTACAATTACAGCAATACCTGATTTATGTTGTTTTTTATGCATTACTAATTTTGCAGAATACAATTCCATTTAGGGAAAAAAATCAATTATTTTTGCATCGCCATCTTCTGAAAGGCATAACATTTTTATTTTTATGTTGACAAAGCTGGTTGGAGTTTATTTATTATGGGACGAGCTGTGCTGTTTATTGGTACCATTCTGGGGTTCATCTAACTTTTTGATCACTTTTTATTGAACATTTTGTTTCCTGCAGTTTTCTACGTTTTTTTTTTTTTTTTTTTTTTTACATTGTTCGCCATTCAAGTTAAATAATGTTTTAGTTTTATTGTTTGGGTTTTTATAGATACGGTGATACCAAATATGTACTGGGGTTTTTTTAAAAAAATTTTTTAATAACAAAACATTTTATATGGGAAAACAGGATTTTTGGGGCTTTATTCATTTATTATTTTTTTGCCATGTTTAAACTTTTTTTTTTACATTTTTTTTAGGGGACTATTGGACTATTTTTTTTTTTTTTTTTTTGTTCAATAGGTATACACCTCAATACATATGTATTGCAATGTATAAGAGGCTGCCAGCCTATGCAGACATGTAGGCTCATAGCTTCCATTATGGGCAGAATTGACCAGGTGTGCAGTGGGCAGACCTGGGGTCACTGATCAGACCCCAGGCTGCCGAAACAGAATATTGGCACCCCCCCAACATTTCAGATCAGGGGCAGATTATATAGTAGAACCCCTGAGATCCCACTGTCATCTTTGACCGTGGCATCTCAGGGATTAACTGTAACATCCTTGCCTGTCCGGGCTTTGACACCATCCTCCAGGCGCACGCTGCGGCGCAGGAGGCGTGTCTGGTTGTGATTCCTTCCTTTGGGTTTTTCTTGTATTGTCTGAACACTGTCCTATTTCCTCACCTCCTTAATTGATTTTTCACCACACCCGTATCCTTCACCTTGCTTTGCCTCTACTCCACTAAGAGTTAACTTTAGTCTTACCTGTGTGATTGACAGCCTATCCTCCTATCAAGTCTGGGGCGGGTTCTTCCTCCCTATTTATTGTTTGCTCAAATTCCCATTGGCGCCTGCTATTGCCTTGAGCGTACTGACTATACTCCTTGCTCTTTGTTACCTGTAATTCTTATTCTTGACCACTGGCTTACCTTTGACCTTTCTTCTGGATTGTGATTTTGTACTGCATTGCTCGTTTGTTACCGACCCCTTGGCTAGCTGACCTCCCTTTGTTGTTGTTCGTCCTGTCTGTGTTCTGTGTTATCACTTATTATAAGGAGGGACTGTCGACCAGTTGCTGGCTGTCGCATAGGAAAGTTCGGACAATTAGCCAGGGACAGTTGGGGGGTTCAGCTTAGGCTCCACTGTTTTGTTGTGCCCCTCCCCCCAGAGTTCTCCAGTAGCCACTGGGGAATCGCTCCTCTAGCGATTCCCTTACATTAACACCCATGATAGAAGCTCAGTTCCGACTGTGGGTGTTAGAGAAAAGTGTATGCGGGAAGTACTTCCTGGCTGCACTTTACTATTATGGCAGATGTTGGGAAAAGGTTAAAGGAAACCTACTTAAGAAGGACATTCCACATTATTAAGCCGCCCACAGGTTTCAAGCAAAATGGGAAAAACAAAGTATCTCTCTGCTGTGAAAAGCATCAAATAGTGTAATGTCTTGGACAAGATATGAAAACATTAGATATTTCACGAAAACTTAAGCATGATCATTGTGCTCTGAATAGATTTGTGGCTGATTCAGAGCACATATGGGTTTGTGCAGATAAAGGCATAATGGGGCAGGTTTCTGCCAGATAAATTCATTGGATTAAGAGAACAGCAGCTAAAATACAATTACAAAGCAACAAACAGGTACTTGAAGCTGCTGGTAAATCTGGAGTCCCACAAACCTCAAAGTATACGATCTTCCAGGGGCTTGCAGTTGTGCATAAAACTACTTTTCTTAATCAAATAATCAGTGGACACCACCGATATTGAAAAGGGGATGCATCTTAACCATGATAACAAAGCATATGCATACAAAGATAGGAAGGATTCATGGCATAAAACAGACGCTCAACCCTAGTAATGTATTCAAAAATCGTACAAATCTTTATAGAACAAGATAAATTGGACAACAATTTTAAAAAAAGAGAAAAAGCTATGCTGTGAGAGCATACAAATGGGGCAGGCTCCTATATTGAATCTGCACAAAAGTTAAATATCAACGATATCACATTCATCTAACTTCTAAGATATCGAACGAAGAAGTTGACTTTTTGGATCTGAAATTATACAAAAATGAAGCAAGAAAAATTATTGAAACGGATCTACACCGTAATGATACGGCAACTAATAATTTACTCCACTTTTCCAGCTTTCACCCATACCATCAAAAACGAGGAATTCCAAAGGGAATTCCAAATTCTCTAGAATTAAAAGAATCTGTTCAGACTCTAAGGATTTTAATATACAAGCACAAGAGGTGACCACAAGGTTCTGACAAAGAGGGTATCCCAAAAAACTGTTATATAATACATATAGACAGTTTAGAGATATTACTAGTACGGATCTCTTGAGACCTTGACAAAAAGAAAGTGATTAAAAGGTAAGATTTATTACCAACTTTAACAATCAATGGTATAATATAGATACAATATTACAGAAATATTGGCCGATCTTAACCACTGATAAAAAGGTCAGTACTATCATTGGCCCACTCCTGTTACTTACAGCCAAAAGAGCCCCAAACTTAAAAGATAAACTAATACAGAGTCATTTTAGGAGACCTTGTTTGAAGATTACCTCCAAGACTAGATTAAAAGGTACATACCCATGTGGTAACATTTATCAATATATTCTGACAGGAGACTCTTTCTTAAATCCACAGGGTAATATCAAATACAAGGCTACACAATATATTAACTGTAAAACACGAAATGTTGTATACGCCATTCAATGTCCATGTTCCAAAATTTACAGTGGTCAAACAAAACAGGAGCTTCGCAAGCGCATACAAAAACATGTCTCCACAATAGGGCTAGCCATCAGGGATAGCCAGGAGGACAAAATATTGACATCGGTAGTAGCGCATTTTCTTAAACATCATAAAGGTAAGCTATTGGGCACTAAGGTTTATGGGTTACAACATATTGTTGCCAACAGAAGAGGAGGGGACCTGAGTAGCCACCTCTTACAGGCAGAATCCAGATGGATTTTTACCCTGGACTGTCTTCATCCTAAAGGCATTAATGAGGAATTGTCCTTTACTGGTTTTTTATAGGCACATATCATATATTAGCTCCTTTTTTTTTTTTCCCCCTTATCGCTATTTCATTATTCATGATTTATACTTATTCACATTTGTTCCTTCATTTCACATAGCACTTTTCACATTTTTTTCACAATTTAATTTTTTTTTTCTCACCTACTCTTGATGCATAGTATCAAGTCCTATGTCATACACGATTTTTAAATATATTTGTGGGTCTCTACTATTATTTAACATAGACAGTATTGACCATTAGTTCATTTGTTTTTTTTTACATGAACTAATTTTATGTTACACGTGTAACTGTCGTTTTTTTTGTTTGTTTGTTTGTTTTTTATTGTTTGATGTTGCTTATGGTGATCACTTTTTTCAGGATTTCTTGGATGTAGCAGATCAGATACCATGTATATCCCGGATATCTATTTGTGTGGTCAAGTCATGTCTGGGGAGTCTATTTGGGGCAGGTATTGTTTGATTATTTCTATATAACGGTCCTTTTATAACGGTCCTTTTGTATACTATATAGCCCCCTCATAAATAGTTACCCTTATAAATAATAGTCCCCATTATCACTAATAGCCCCCTTTATAAATAAGCCCACTTAACAATTATACCCCCCCTTATAAATAATAGCCCGACTTATAAATAATAGTTCCCCCTTATAATATCCCCCTCATATTTAAGTTTCCCAATTATATATAGTAACCCACCCTTATATATAATAGTTCTACGTTATACAGTGTCGGACTGAAGGGCCTTAGGCCAGAGCCCACCCAACAGCTTCCTGCTAATAGCCTACACCACGGCTCCTTCACTGAAGTCTTACATATGTGTTGACTATCCGGTGTTACTGAGTATGTTCCCAGTATAGTCTGCCCCTATAGTACTGTGCAGGCCCCAATAACTCCATGGCCAGTTCATGCACAGTACTGTATGGGGAATGACATGGCCATGGAGCACTATACGTATGTGTAAGATTATAGTGAGGGAACTATGATGCAGACATAGCACACAGGGCTGCCAGCAGGAATGTTGAGCCCCCCCCACAGTATAATGCTCCACATGGTATATAATGCTCCACGGTATAAAATGCTCCCCTGAGACCTCCACAGTTTCCCCACATGGTATATAATGCTCCACAGTGAACCCACACAGTATAAAATGCTCCCCTGAGCCCCCCATAGTGGCCCCACATAGTATATAAGGCTCCACACAGTATACTACCTCTTAGTGGCCCCAGACAGTACAATATGCTTCCTAGCAGCCCCACACAATATAATATGCTCCATACAGTATAATATGCATCCCACAGTGCCCCCCCAGTATATTGCCCCACAGTGGCCTAACACAGTATAACATGCTCCACAATGGCCTCCACACAGTATAATATACTGTCCAGAGTGGTTCCCCCTGTATAATGCTTCACAGTGGTCCCCCACAGTATAATATGCTCTCCACAGTCCCCCCCAGTATAATGCTCTACAATGGCCCCACAGAGTATAATATGCTCCTGAGAAGCCCCACACAATATAATAAACTCCACAGTGGCCCCACAAAGTATAACAGGCTCCCCACACTGCCACTTCCCCTGCTAGTATAATGCTCCACAGTGCCCCCCCCCAGTATTTTGCTCCACAGTGGCCCCACGCAATATATTATGTTCAACAGAGTGTCCCCCCCAGTATAATGCTCCACAGTAGGCCCCACACAGTATAATATACTCCCTAGAGGGCCCCTAGCATAATGCTCCTTAGTTCCCCCCCGAATAATGCGCCACAGTGGCGCCACGCAATATAATATGCTCTGCAGATGCCCCCCCCAGAATAATGCTTCACAGTGACCTCGCACAGTATAACATATTCCAGAATGACCTCCACACAGTATAATATACTGCCAAGAGAAGTTTCCCCAGTATAATGCTCCACAGTGGCCCCAAACAGTATAATATGCTATTCAGAAGGGGCCCCTCATTATAATGCTCCACAGTGGCCCTAGACAGTATAATATGGTATCCAGGGAGACTCCCCCCTCCCTCCAGTATAATGCTCCACAGTAGCCCTACAGACTCCCTTAGTGCTAGTATTATATTATACTCTGGGGTCTCTTCTCGCCAGGCTTCCTCTTCTATGCGGCTGACGTCACGCGTTGTGGACGTCACGGCTGAAGCCTGTGATTGGGCCTCAGCGGTTGCGTGAGCACGCCCCACGTGATCGCTAAGGCTGAGGCCTGGCCTCAGCGGTGATGTCCGGAACGCCAGAAGATGACGTCAGACGCAAGAACAGGTGAGTAAAAATGTTTTTTTACTCACCTCAGAAAGGGGCTCTGCGGCACATGACGGTGGGTCCCTTTCTGTTATCAATATGGCCGCTATCATCAGGCCCCGGATCCCGGGGGCCCCTTTGGGGTCAGGGCCCTGGGCAATTGCCCAGTTTGACCTCCCTAACACTGGCCCTGAGTAGTGGATGGTTGCTGAATGGACATCATGTCCCAACAAGGCTGCGACTTCAGCAAGCAGGTGGCAGAGTCATGTTTTGGGCCGGAATCATGGGGAGACAGCTGGTAGGCTCCTTTAAGATCGCTGAAGGTGTGAAAATTACCTCTGCAAAGTGCAGTATATAGAGTTTCTGACTGACCACTTTCTGCCATGGTACAAGAAGAACCATGCCTGCCATAGAAAAATTATCTTCATGCATGGCAATGCACCATCTCATGCAGCAAAGAATACTTCTGAGTCATTGGCTGCTATGGGCATAAAAGGAGAGAAACTCATGGTGTGGCCACCATCCTCCCCTGACCTCAACTCTATTGAAAACCTTTGGAGTATCCTCAAGCAAAAGATCTATGAGGGTAAGGGGCAGTTCACATCAAAACAGCAGCTCTGGGAGGCTATTCTGACATGCTGCAAAGAAATTCAAGCAGAAACTATCAAAAAACTGACAGGTTCAAAGGAAGCAAGAATTCAAGAACACCTTGAAAACGCAATTCTTCAGGAAAGTCTACACTTCCTCACTGTTCCAGGTGGTCACTGTTTGTTAGTATTGTACTTGTTTTGGGTATTTTGGGTATTATATGCAAACCCTCAAATATACTGCACCATGGAATTAATGGTACTCTAAAAATAAATAATACTAATAATAATAAACATCCTTGGTTCCCAGATTTTTCATCTGGATGTATTTCTTATATTTAATGTGTATCTCCAGCTCTCAGGTTGATTGGGAGATACATACCTTTATCTTGCTGCAAATGTAATTCGGTTATTTACTAAGGTTTCTAGTAGAGCAGAAACCAGATTATGCGTTTTGATCTCCTGCTCATGCTTTTTGATCTCATCTCCTGCAATATAGTCATGATATCGCTAGTCACTCTCTTCGCTCATATCTTCTATGCTTAGTTTCAGGCAATCCGAACAGACGCCTTTGACAGCCAGTATCTTCTGTTGCCGGGACAATGTTGCGCCTCCGTCCATTGGAGGATGGGGTCATGTGATCTGTGATGTCAGCACTGATGTCTGGCACTACGTCAGCAATGGGCATGGTTTAGCTGACATGGCAAATACAGATTGGCTGATTAACCGCTGCCTCCAACAGCTGTTTGGAGGCCTATTTAACCTTTGCCTTTGCACAAGGCCTCAGCACACAGTACTAACTGTACTGTGCATGTCTGATGATGACACACTGTACCCAGAAGTGAAGGAGTCTGGCCTCAGCTGCCCTCATTTGAAGCCAGCTTCCTTCACCTCCGGTCATCAACAGACATGCACAGTACGGTTATTACTGTGTGACGAGAACAAAGAGAGAGATGTCAGTCAGCTAGCAAGGGCAGAGCTAAGCAGCATTTAGCAGCAGCAGATAGGGAAGCCCATAGATGGAAAGCCATGCACCTAAAAGTCATTTTCTGCTCATTTTCATAGGGATAAATTTTTTTGGTGCAGCAGTGCGGAATAAGAAATGCTGCATCATTGTGATCTGTGCTGACAACCCTACAAGGTACTGTGATTAGTTTACATCTCAATTTTGTGTTTACAGACTCCCTTTAATACTACTAATTTGGGGTATTTATGTTATTAATTAACTTTTAACTCTTTTTGTGAAGAAATAGAAAAAAAAAACATTTTGCAATTTTGCTTTTTTCTTTCATGCTATAAATTTTGCACCATTCACCGTATGTCTTAAATATCCTGATACATTTATTCACTAGGTTGATATGATCACATTGATACTAAAATATTACATTAAAAAAAATTATATAAGTTTTGCTACTTTTGAAAAGAAAGATCTGATGTTTTTATGGATGCTATTTTGTGGAACATAACACACTTTGATCACTTTTTTAGAACTTTCTTTGGTGGGCAAAAAATGGCAATTATGGCATAATTTTTTGGAGATATTTTTTACGCTGTTCACTGTGCGTAGAAAAATAACATTACAGTTCTTTGCCGATGACACAAAAGTGTGTAATAAGGTTTATAATGCTAAAGGGCAGAGCCGGTTTTAGACAATCTGTGGCCTGGGGCAACATTAAAAGCGGGGCCCCAAATGCTTATATACCAACAATGCCATCATATTTCCAGTGGAAGCCCCTTTAATAACCACCTTTGTACCGCCTAATAGATTTTTGAACCCTCTCATCAGTTTTATAGCACCTCCTTATAAATAATAGTTCCTGCTTATAAACAGTGTCCCATATCAGTAATAGCTCCCCCTCATCAGTAATAGCCCCTCTCATAAATAATAGTTCACCTTATAAATAATAGTCCACGATACCCTCCTTATAAAGTTTCCCTCTTATAAATAAAAGAGACCACATTATAATAGCCACCCATATAATGTCCCCCTTATTATAGGCCTAATATAAATAGTTCTTCCCTTATAAATAATAGCCCACCTTATATATAATAATTTCCTCTTATAATAGCCCCCTTATAAAAAGTCCCTCCCTTATACATAATAGCCCCCTTATAAATAGTTCCTCCCTTATACATAATAACCCTCTTATAACAATCCACCTTATATATAATAGCCCCGCTCCTATAATAGCCCCCTTATATATAATAGTCTCCCCTTTATGAATAACAGTTCCCTGTTTATGTACAGTATAGACCAAAAGTTTGGACACACCTTCTCATTCCAAGAGTTTTCTGTATTTTCATGACTATAAAAATTGTAGATTCACACTGAAGGCATCAAAACTATGAATTAACACATGTGGAATTATATACTTAACAAAAAAGTGTGAAACAACTGAAAATATGTCTTATATTCTAGGTTCTTCAAAGTAGCCACCTTTTGCTTTGATTACTGCTTTTCACACTCTTGGCATTCTCTTGATGAGCTTCAAGAGGTAGTCACCTGAAATGGTCTTCCAACAGTCTTGAAGAAGTTCCCAGAGATGCTTAGCACTTGTTGGCCCTTTTGCCTTCACTCTGCGGTCCAGCTCACCCCAAACCATCTCGATTGGGTTCAGGTCTGGTGACTGTGGAGGCCAGGTCATCTGGCGTAGCACCCCATCACTCTCCTTCTTGGTCAAATAGCCCTTACACAGTCTGGAGGTGTGTTTGGGGTCATTGTCCTGTTGAAAAATAAATGATGGTCCAACTAAACGCAAATCGGATGGAATAGCATGCCGCTGCAAGATGCTGTGGTAACCATGCTGGTTCAGTATTCCTTCAATTTTGAATAAATCCCCAACAGTATCACCAGCAAAGCACCCCCACACCATCACACCTCCTCCTCCATGCTTCACGGTGGGAACCAGGCATGTAGAGTCCATTCGTTCACCTTTTCTGCGTCGCACAAAGACACGGTGGTTGGAACCAAAGATCTCAAATTTGGACTCATCAGACCAAAGCACAGATTTCCACAGGTCTAATGTCCATTCCTTGTGTTCTTTAGCCCAAACAAGTCTCTTCTGCTTGTTGCCTGTTCTTAGCAGTGGTTTCCTAGCAGCTATTTTACCATGAAGGCCTGCTGCACACAGTCTCCTCTTAACAGTTGTTGTAGAGATGTGTCTGCTGCTAGAACTCTGTGTGGCATTGACCTGGTCTCTAATCTGAGCTGCTGTTAACCTGCGATTTCTGAGGCTGGTGACTCAGATGAACTTATCCTCCGCAGCAGAGGTGACTCTTGGTCTTCCTTTCCTGGGGCGGTCCTCGTGTGAGCCAGTTTCTTTGTAGCGCTTGATGGTTTTGGCCACTGCACTTGGGGACACTTTCAAAGTTTTCCCAATTTTTCGGACTGACTGACCTTCATTTCTTAAAGTAATGATGGCCACTCATTTTTCTTTACTTAGCCGCTTTTTTCTTGCCATAATACAAATTCTAACACTCCATTCAGTAGGACTATCAGCTGTGTATCCACCTGACTTCTGAACAACACAACTGATGGTCCCAACCCCATTTATAAGGCAAGAAATCCCACTTATTAAACCTGACAGGGCACACCTGTGAAGTGAAAACATTTCAGGTGACTACCTCTTGAAGCTCATCAAGAGAATGCCAAGAGTGTGCAAAGCAGTAATCAAAGCAAAAGGTGGCTACTTTGAAGAAAATAGAATATAAGACATATTTTCAGTTGTTTCACACTTTTTTGTTAAGTATATAATTCCACATGTGTTAATTCATAGTTTTGATGCCTTCAGTGTGAATCTACAATTTTTATAGTCATGAAAATACAGAAAACTCTTGGAATGAGAAGATGTGTCCAAACTTTTGGTCTGTACTGTATAACAGACAACTCCTTATATATAATAGTTCCTCCCTTACACATAATAGCCCCTTATATATAACACTCTCCCCCTTATAACAGCCAGCCTTACATACTGTATAATAGTTCCTCTCCTATAATAGCCCCCTTTATAGATAACAGTCCCCCCCTTATAATACCTCCCATATATAATAATTCCTCTCTTATAATAGAGCTCCTTATATATAATTACTCTCCTATAGTAGTCCACCTTATAATAGTGTTCCTTATGTATAATAATTCCTCTCTTATAATAGCGCTCCTTATATATAATTCCTCTCCTATAGTAGCCCCCCTTATATATAACGGTCCCACCTTATAATAGTGCTCCTTATATATAATAATTCCTCTCTTATAATAGCGCTCCTTATATAAAACTGTTCCTCCATTATAAATAATAGTCCCGTAATAAGTATCCCCCTTATATATAATTATTCCTCCTTATAATAGCCCACTTATATTTAATACCCCCCTTATATATAATAATTCCTCTTATAATAGCGCCCCTTATGTATAATAGTTCATCCATTATAAATGCTAATCCCCTTATATTTAAGTCTCCCCCTTATAATAGCCCCCTTATATATAATAGTCTCCCCCTTATAGAAGCCCCCTTATATATAATAGTTCCTTTATAATAGCCCCTTCTATATAATAGTCCCCCCTTATAATAGTGCCCTTATATATTACAGTCTCCCCTTATAATAGCTCCCCTTACAGTGGGGAAAAATTGTGCAAGTTCTCTTTGGTCACCTACAAACAAGCAAGATTTCTGGCTCTTACAGACCTGTAATTTCTTCTTTAAGAAGCTCCTCTGTCCTCCACTCATTACCTGTAGTAATGGCACCTGTTTGAAATTGTTATCAGTATAAAAGACACCTGTCCACAATCTCAAACAGTCACACTCCAAACTCCACTATTGTGAAGACCAAAGAGCTGTGGAAGGACACCATAAACAAAAATGTAGACCTGCACCAAGCTGGGAAGACTGAATCTGCAATAGGCAAGCAGCTTGGTGTGAAGAAATCAACTGTGGGAGCAATAATTAGAAAATGGAAGGCATACAAGACCACTAATAATCTCCCTCGATCAGGGGCTCCATGCAAGCTCTCACCCCGTGGGGTCAAAATGTTCACAAGAATGGTGAGCAAAAGTCCCAGAACCACATGGGGGGACCTAGTGAATGACCTGCAGAAAGTTGGGACTAACGTAACAAAGGCTACCGTCAGTAACACACTACGCCGCCAGGGACTCAGATCCTGCAGTGCCAGACGTGTTCCCCTGCTTAAGCCAGTACATATCAGGGCCCATCTGAAGTTTGCTAGAGAGCATTTGGATGTTCCAGAAGAGTATTGGGAGAATGTCATATGGTCAGATGAAACCAACATAGAACTGTTTGGTAGAAACACAACTCGTCGTGTTTGGAGGAGAGTGAATGCTGAGTTGCATCCAAAGAACACCATACCTACTGTGAAGCATGGGGGTGGCAACTTCATGCTTTGGGGCTGCTTCTCTGCAAAGGGACCAGGATGACTGATCCGTGTACATGAAAGAATGGATGGGGCCATGTATCGTGAGATTTTGAGTGCAAACCTCCTTCCATCAGCAAGGGCATTGAGGATGAAACATGGCTGGGTCTTTCAGCATTGACAATGATCCCAAGCACAGCACCAGGGCAACAAAGGAGTGGCTTCGTAAGACACATTTTAAGGTCCTGGAGTGGCCTAGCCAGTCTCCAGATCTCGACCCCATAGAAAACCTTTGGAGGGAGTTGAAAGTCCGTGTTGCCCAGCGACAGCCCCAAAACATCCCTGCTCTAGAGGAGATCTGCATGGAGGAATGGGCCAACATACCAGCAACAGTGTGTGCCAACCTTGTGAAGACTTACAGAAAACGTTTGACCTCTGTCATTGCCAACAAAGGATATATAACAAAGTATTGAGATGAACGTTTGTTATTGACCAAATACTTATTTTCCACCATAATTTGCAAATAAATTCTTTAAAAATCAGACAATGTGATTTTCTAGATATGTTTTCTCATTTTGTCTCTCATAGTTGAGGTCTACCTATGATGTCAATTACAGGCCTCTCTCATCTTTTTAAGTGAGAGAACTTGCACAATTGGTGGCTGACTAAATACTTTTTTTTTCCTCATTGTATATAATAGTTCCTCTTATAATAACCCCCTTATATATTAGTTTCTCTTTTATAATAAAACCCTTATATATAATAGTTCCTCTTATAATAGCTCTTTATATAAAATAGCCCCTCTTATATATATGTCATCTCTTATAATAACCCCTTATATATAACAGTCTCCTCATTATAATACCCCCCTTATAAATAATAGTTCATCCCACCTTATAAATAATAGTTCCTTCCTTATTTATAATAGTTTCAACCTTATAATAGCACCACTTATTTGTAATAGTTCTCCCCTTTTAAGGGGGGCTATTATAAGGGAGGTACTATTACTATTATTTATAATGGGGGGGCTATTATAAGGTGGAACTATTTATAAAGGTGCTGTTATAAGGGAGAAACTGTAATACATAAGGGGACTAATATAAGGGGGGAACAATTTATATACAATAGCTCCTCCTTATATATAATATGTCATCTCTTATAATAACCCCCTTATATTTAATAGTTTCCCCTTATATATATAGTAGCTCCCTTTCTATATGTTTCCCCTTACATATAGTAGTCCCCTTATATATACCAGTTCCACCTTATAAATAATACTTCACCCTTACAATAGCCCCCCTTATATTTAATAGTTCCACCACTATAAATATTAGCCCCCCCCCCATAAATAATAGTTTGCCCCCTTATCAGGTAATCCCTTTCCCTTACCAGAAAATAATAAATCTTTTACTCATCTTACTGCGCTCCCACGATGAATGGAGCAGCTGATGATTCTCGCTGTAGTAGTGGTACAGGTGGTGCGATGCAGTGATGTCATCACGCCACCTACGCCGCGACGTTCTATGTACTACCAGCGGTCCTCTATTGCAGAGCAAAGCCCAGTTTGCCCCTCCCTAATGCCGGCCCTATTAAAGGGATAAATAAAATGGGGAAAAAAAATATAGCTTTACTTGTTTAATGGTCTAAAGTATGGAAACTGCAGTTAAATGTTTCTATATGTAAAATAATGCTTTTGGCTGCTCTGTGTTAGCCAGCACTTCAGAAGAGAAGAATCTAGGAGAAGAATCCTGATATCAAACAGCTTCAAAATGACTCAGAAGTGCAGCCAGGCAGCAGGGAAAGCAAGTATGGTGCTTGGCTGTGTAGCTAGAGATATAACCTGTAGGAAAAGAGAGATTCTGAATCTGCTGTATGGTGCGCTAGTGACACCACATCTGGAATAATTGGTTAGAGGGGTGATATTGAGGTACATGTTTGGCGCAAAGCCAAATGTGTGCCTGAAGCCCCAATTCATGCCTCGCTCACAATATTCGGCAAGGACGCCTCAGCCTGGCTGATTTGTTAAAGCTCACTCCAGTTTCCTGACATGAGTTAGAATGGGAATCTACACTATGTCCTACCTGACGTAGATTTCCTTTCTGATGCTGAGACCTCCAACAGCCAACAGCAACAGTCACAGCCTCTTAATAAATCTCGCATTCCCTGCGACAGGCAGTCAAGCAGTTTATTTAGACTGGCATACAAAATCTGCCCCAATGTGTCCAGTTCTGGACAACCCACCTAAAAAAAGACAGAGATAAAAAAGAGAATGTGCAAAGATGGGCTACACAAATGGTGGAGGGACTGAAGCATTGTATCAGGAGAGACTTAAAATGGTATTTTCACCAAAAAATATTTCAAATAAAATATTTTGCAGCGTTTTAAAGATTTTCTCTGGCCATCTCAGTAGGGACAATCTGTTGTCTTGATTGGTTGCCAATGGATACAACCAAGAATGCAGGAACTCTCTATTTACTATTTCCTAATTGTGGTGCTACATCTTACAAAACTATCAAAGTGAATGAGATTCTGGTTAATCTCATCCTCACGTTGGGAGAAAAAAAGAGCCGTGGAAAAGTTGTGTTTTTAAAAATGCATGATTTCATGAGGGAAGAAAGACCGCAGAGAAAAATGCAGCAAAAACACAATGGAAAAAAGCTACGGAAAAAAACCTAGCAGCCTAAGGTCCCATGTAGCAAAATACAGCTAAAACACACACATTTTTGAAACCAGTTTTTCATCAGCTCTTTTCCGCAATGTGCAAATGAGATTAACTGAAATATCATTCACTTTACTGGTACTGTAAAACACAGAATTTTGTTCCCACTGCATTTTACACAGGAGACAACAATGCTGAATTGGCACTTCTCTTCTGAATTCCAGCATTCAACTCGAGCATTTGAGGTTTTGAGGGTTCCTGCCACTACCCTCCACTACCGATTGCTTTTGGACCCCCTCCTGCATTCCCTGTCTCTACACATGCCATGCCGCCATATTCCTGCTTCTGCAGTATCCTGAAACACTGTCTGGATGGCCTTTCCCCTCGGTGGTGTCCACGATGTGCCGTGGACGAAGATCCAGGGCCTTTCTTGTCGGCTCCTGCCTGCCATCTGGCTCCCTCCTGAGTTTCTGCCTTCTGCTTGCTGTGTCCAGAAGCCTACTGGTGCCTGCACTCCAACTCACCTTCACAGCACAGCCGCCATCTTACCTGAATCACAGCAACCCAAGCCTTCTCTCCTGCAAACTTTATGCAACTTCTACTGGCTCCCATAGCACTGGGAATTTACATTTACTATACCCATCTTCACTGTACTCAGGACCTGCATATCCTAGTGCACCCCTGAGCTCCAGGACCTGCTCCTACTGCAGAAAATCCCTCTGCCTTGTCTGTGATTGGAGCCCTTTTGATTTAAGACACTTCTCTGGGATGTTCCCTGACTACCCTAGCTGGCGGATCTCTCCAGTAGCCTGTAGTGTTGAATTTTCCCCTGGAGGACTTTATGTAATAGCTTCTTGATATTGGTGGCCATCTTGGATTTTTTTACTTTTATACTCGGGGCCTGCTGTCCTATCGTACTCACTCCTACTCTCTGGTGTGCGTCCATTGCACCACTGATGTTTGGTTAACAATTCAGCTCTCCGTCACAGCTACCCCGTCAGAACCAACAGCTTGATTATATCTCCTAGACTGCCTTCCACCTTCTGCTTTGCTAATAAGTACAAAAAGTCTCAAAAGCTGAAAACTTGTATACTTAGGGAAGGCTTGGCATACCCTATCCAAACTGGCTGTCATTCTGGCTTAGCCGGTGGTGGTTCACCTCATAGTAGTACTAGTTAATTTGCAGCCTCTGACCGCAAACCTATGATGGGCGCCATGGCAACCAACTTGGACCCTTTGGCTCTCTTCACTAAAATCCAGCATTCTCCACTCAACTCTTTACTTCACAAAACAAATCCAAGATCTCGCAGAAGTGGAAGACAGAAGGGATGAGGTCGCCGACACCCTGGAAGAGGATAAAACCCGCCTCAATGACTATACACAAGAGCTTGATTCTTGATTGATTTAAAATTCGAAGACCTAGAAAAATGATCCAAGAGAGCCAATATCCGTGTTAGAGGAGTGCCAGAATCCATAATCATGTTGCCTGAGTCTATTACAATGCTGTTTACTGCCTCACTCCCACAGGTTGACCTCACACTGATTCATATAGTTCATATTCACTGTGCACTGGGGCGCCAGTTACATTACCCGGAACTCCGCAACCAAATTCTCTCAGCAGCCCGGAACTTGCAACCTCTTCCAGGTATGGCCCCATCGGTCCAGCTCTTTGTTGACCTGGCTCCGGACATTGTGGACAGGCATAGGACAATGCGCCCTGTGATCCTGATGCTCCAAAAAGCGGCCCAGATACGTGATTTGGACAATTGTCAGGCCTTAAACTTAACACTTCTAAATCTGAAATATTACATTGTAATGTCCCTTTGGCCTTGAACTTTGGCTTTCAGACTAGGGATAAATATTTACCATACCTCTACATTAATCTTTACAATTTCCTAGATGCTCATTTTAAATGGAACCAAGTTGATCCCGAAGCTTTTGAAAGATCTCATTGCATGACATTGACCCACCCTTTCCTGGATTGGCAGAGTTCATTCAGTTAAAATGGTTACCTTACTCCACATTCTCTATCACTTTCGCACTCTCCCAACTCCGGTGACCTCCTCTTCCTTAGCTACCCTTCAGAGGGAAATCTTCAATTTTATATGGGCATATAAGTGGCCATGTATTCACTGAAGCACTATGTATCTCCATAAGAGATTAGGAGGACTGTCAGTCTCTCATCTTTATAAATACTATGTTGCTGCTAGGATCTCCCAGCTATGTACTATCTATAACAAAACAGACTGCCCGCAATGGGTCGCATTGGTATCGACACTGGTAGCCCTGACCTCTCTGCAGGCCTATCTCCTGAGGTGTTCGTTTGACAGAGACACTGGTAGATTTGGTAGATTTCACCACCTTCTTGATTTCCTCTGAGACCGGCAGGTCTTCACCAAAGAATATTTTGGCAACACATTGTTATGGAATTGCTAGAAGAGCAATTCCCCAGTAGCTGCTGGTGAACCCTGGGAGGAAGGGAACGACAAGACAGTGAGTCCTAAACTGAACCTGTGCCCTTGTCCCTGTCTACTTGCCTCACTGCCCTAGGCGACAGAGGACAACAGGGCGGCAATCCCTTCTTAGGATATAGGTAATCACACAGAACGAAGACAAGACAAACAACAACAAACGGGAGGTCAGCTAGCCAAGGGGTTGGAACTAGTTGAGCAGTGCAGTACAAAAGCAGAATCCAAGAGAGAAAGTCACGAGAAAAGCCAAAGGTCAGAAATGTAAATACGTATAGGAACAGTATAGAGCCAGCACACACAGAAAAGGCAATAGCAAGCATTAAGGTGAATGTGGGAAAGCAATAAATAGGAAGGAAGAACCTGCCCCAGACTTGATTGGAAGGAAAGATGTCAATCATACAAGTAAAGCTGAGATTAACTATTTGAGGAGCAAGGTGTAAGAGATGGGTCTGGTGGAAAATCAATTACAGAGGTGAGGGAATAGTACCTTGTTCAGACAAGAACCTAAAGCAAGGAATCATAGCCTCCTGCATTTAAATTTTTAAAAGCATCAATTAATGAATTTTTAAAAGCACCTATAAACAATCCCATGTGGAAAAAATCTGAAAAAAACACCATGTTATGGGTAAAATACGAAAAAAAAAAAACATAGTATATTGCATATTGAAAATTAATTAAAAAATAAATACATTGATAATTTTTGAGAGTTTTTAGCACTTTTGTCATTTTCCCCTTGGAAAAAATAAAACTGATAAAAACTCTCAAAAATGATCAATGTATTTATTTTCAATATGCAACATACTATGCTTTTTTTTTGTTTTTTTTGCCCCATAGGCTTCTCTATTTGACTAGAAAAATGGCTGAAAGATCAATGTTACAAATGTAACAAAACACAAAAGCCTAAACCTAAAGAGGATCCTGTAGGATCTTCACCTTGGGGTAACATAACCACACCTGTTAAAGGGGTATTCCCATAAACATAATCATATCTATATTTGTAGATAATTAAAAGCTAAGCATTTTTGCAAATATAAGTAGTTTAAAATTCTGCAGAGTTTTAAAGAATTTCTCTAACTTTCTTAGTGGTGAGAACCTGTTGTCTTGATCGGTTGCCAATGGATACGACCACAAATGCAGAAACTTTCTATGATCTGGGACTTGTCAGGAACCCAGCCATGATTTTCTTATTGTACCTGAGTTATCAGGCAGAGACACTACATGTATCAGAAGATATCCCGGCCACAATAAGGATATCATAGCTGATTTTCTGACCTGCGGGAAGAACCGCGATGCGTTGCCGCTGCAGTTTTTCCCGCATTGCTTTTTTGCTGCGGGATGCCACATGGGGCCTTAGACTGAGTGTAAAGATTTGATGCACTAACATTGGCCTTTCTCTTACTCCCATGCATTCTTGAGCTATGTTTTTAACATTTTGAAGTTACAGATTTGATACCTTATCTTTTATATCTACTGACTAATAAAGATTGTTACATTTTAATATTCCTATTTATGGATAGTGACACATCCTATATTTTTTGCAATTTATCTTTCTGGATATCTACAGGTTATCTACATGTTTTATTTTCCATCATAATTCTCACTTCTAGATTTACACAGAGTGCCACTACTACCTCCTCCACCACCAACAGTCATGTCTTCTACCTCTGCATCTTCCACAACAAAACTCTAACTATACTTATTCAACTTATAAAGAACAGGAAGACTAGAACTAGGAGGAATATCTTTTTCAGCAAGAACCACATCACTTCTTGGGATCAATGTTAACGAAGACAAAGGCATGACTGACAAAGCAGAAAGGCCGCTTGGTAAACTAAGTGTTATGAGCTTGGTAAAGTTAGTGTTATGAAAGCAGAGGAGAAGAAGGAACACACAGAACCCCGACTAAGTGACTACATCCGAAGTAGTATCAGTAAATCAAAAATGTATTTTTCATTTTTAGGAACTACAACAACCCTGCGGCTACTGAAGGTGCTGCCATGAACAGAAGTAGTGTTGTTGTTCATATGGTAGATATTGTGACAATAACATGGTTGTTTCCCCCTCCTTCTTTACTTTGTCCCACGTGTTGTCTTTTTTCCAGACATTTTACTGCTTATATATTGCATGGAAAATTTGGGGTAAATGAGGTATACACAACTGACACTGCATTGCAAATAAAAAAAAATTCCTGTGTGAAAAGTATGAATAATTTTCTGATAAATGGGGTCTACACAACTATAACTTGTGTAGGGAACTGCCATTTCTACTAGTATATAATGTATCTGGCTTCTTTGCCCCTGCAGTTTGGCTTCAGAGACCCCAGGCATTTAGTGCAAGTTTTGTTTTGTAAATACAGTGAGTCAGACACATGTGAGGCAGAGCTGCTGGGGGGAGACATGTGAGCAGAGCTGCTGAGACAGACATGTTGTGTCTGGGGGAGTCTAAGAGCCACTTGTTCCTCTTTACTTCACAGTATATAGTTAGGTATGTGTTACCCCCTATATACTCACAGGACCTAGCTAGTAACCGTAGTTAGGGATCCATATATATATATATAGTTCAGGGCAGTGATAGGTTAGGCTTCCGAAGGCCAACTAGCTAGTTAGAGGCCCGGTGGCACTAGTAGTTTAGCTGGCAGGTTAAGGACTCAGTGTTAGGGTAGTCAGGCCTGCATCTACTGCCGTCACCGTCGCCCTGTTTGCTGCCTGTGAAGAATCTCACCATCATCATCATCTCCTGATCGGCTGTCTGTCATCTCCTGGAAGAATCCGAGGATCCACAGTCATCCACAGGGGCCCCTGCATCTCTTCTGTTGCCTGGAGGTATTGTGCACTGGACTCTTGCTATATATTTATATATATACCCGGGTATATAACCTAAGACGGTTGAGGACTTGCTGGTTGTTGTAGTATTGCTGTGTTCTGAGTATATTTTATGTATGTATTATTACCCTGTTGATACTTATAAAGCTACTGTTATAACCTTATGTGGTATCTGTATGTATTCTTCAGACTGTGAGATTAGTACAGTGATCCTTGTTAAGGCTACTAACTGTACTTCATGGGTAAGTCCCAGGAAGAGATCCTCCCTGTAATACAGAGGCTCTATCCTGGGTGGAGGCACTGATATATTTCATATATGTTCCCACTCTTCCCTTCAGCGAAGGCTTCAGGTCCCATTATACACACAGGTCAGCGCCAGAGTCTGTTGCGGGAGGGATAATACTCATACCCCCCCCCCAAATAGGGCTACATTTGGAGGCACTGCTGAGATTTAGAAGTGGGAATAGTCATTGATATGGAGAAGCGATATAGCTCAGAGGGGAACCTCCCACTAGCTACTACATGGGATTACCGACCTCCTGTTCCTCCCCTGGTTCAGGTAAAGGAAGAACCCCGCTCAGCCAGTTACCCCCCCAGTATGGCCGTCGCTAGCAGTTCCTCTAGTGACAGTGCTATTAGCACTTTAGCCAGGCTGACTGAAATGTTAGCTCAGGGCCTGCAGGCCACTCACTACAAGAAACTAAAAGTATTCTCTGGTAATGTCCCAGTACCACAAGGGGAGGAAAACTTTGAGATATGGAAAGAACATACTCTCCAATGCCTGAAGGAATGGTCTTGCTCTGAAGAAGGCAAGCGGCAGCGTATCAGTGAAAGTTTGCGGTCTCCTGCTGCAGAATTGATCCGCTTGTACAGAGACTCTCATGAAGGAGTGAGTGCATTGGACTATATACAAGTACTGTCTGATCACTTTGAGCCATACTATGACCTTGCCCAGATGGTTGCTGACTACCGAATGGTTCGTCAAAAAGAAGGGGAAAATGTCTCTACTTTTATTAACCGTTTACAGCTACTTCTTTCACGTCTGGTGTACCACGCAGCTATATCTACTTCAGAGGTAGACGCTATGAGAACCAGTCAGTTGGTGAGAGGGTTACAACCTCATCATCCTCTTGCTCAAGTACTCAAGGTCTTACTATCTGATAGAGTCCTTCCATTTCCTGACTTAATGAAGTTAGTGAAGAAACAAGAAGCTGACATTAGTTTTAGTACCCCTAAGAAAGCAAAAAGCATCTCTAAAGAAGATGTTGTTCCTAATTCAAACAAGGACAAACCAGCGGAGCGGTCAGAACTTAGACAGTCCGCCACTCCACCCACTGCCACTCAATGGAGGAAGGATGCTAGAACCTGTTATAAATGTGGTCAGACGGGCCATAGTGCCAGACAGTGTACGGAGGACAGTGAGGGATTGAGACACAGTGCTGTCTTCTCTATTCAGAATCAAAGACACCGAAGGAAGGCGGGCCGAGTAAAGACCAGAGGCGCTATCGCGGGCTCCAGGTCCGTTGTCAAAGTCACTGTCAATGGTCATGCCGCTCCTGCCTTGTTTGATACAGGATCTCAAGTGACCCTGATTTATCGCTCGTTCTACCAAAAGTATCTGAGGGATATACCTCTTCAGTCTACAGGACAAATGAAATTGTGGGGGCTTAATTCAGGATCATATCCTGTAGATGGCAGCCTACAAGTAATTATAGCTGTCCCTGAATTAGAAGATCAGAGTGTCGCTCCCATGAAGATTACGGCTCTTGTCTGTCCTGATACAGGGGATTCTTGTGCAGCTCCTGTGATACTTGGCACTAATTGTCCCGCAGTGCATTATGCTTTTCAGAAGTTTCTTGGAAGAGATTGGAACCCTGCAGCTCAGCCGGTGAATATATCTTCTGATCTTAGAGAACTCTGTGATGCCCTGTCTACTGGCTATCGACATGGAATGGTATATCATATCGGTGAGAGAACCGTGGAAGTTCCTGCCGGCGGGGAGAGAATTCTGAGAGTAGCCTCCAGCATTGCTCCCGATTTGCTTGAAGGGGGGAGTTATGTCCTTATGGAAACCCCTGAAGAAATGATTAACCAGAATGGCTGGATGGTGATCCCAGAGAGAAAGGACTGGAGAAATAAAGTGGAGTTATCTACCTGTGTGACAGTGAGGAACTGTTCACCGCATCCGATTGTAATTGGACCATACCAGAATGTGGCCCACTGCTACCCTGTGCTTGGAGTAAATCCATACGCTGAAGTGTGCAGGATTCAAATCCGAGATGCAATCCCTAATCTCAATCTTGACTTGAGTGATCCACATTTACCAGAGGCCTGGAATCAGCGACTGACACAGAAGTTGTCTGAATTATCGGAAGTGTTCTCCATGGATGATATGGATGTAGGTTGTGCTAAAAGTGCTCAACACACTTTCCGATTGACCGATTCTACTCCCTTCCGGGAGCGACCACGGAGAGTTGCTCCAAAGGATGTTGATGAGTTAAGACAGACTCTACAGCAAATGAAAGGTCAGGGGATCATTGTGGACAGTAAGAGCCCCTATGCCTCACCTATTGTGGTGGTAAGAAAAAAATCTGGAGCAAATCATTTGTTGCCTGTACCTCAGATTGATGGTATGGATATCTCCAATGATGGCTCGGCCTGCGATTCTCCACAGTCCTTAGCCGATATTCCACCTGACCTTCCTGAAACTCCTGAGAGTGATTGGACTGTGGCTCCTGAAGTTCCTAGATCACCAGTATCTTCTCCTTCAGGGAGACCTATGAGCCCTCAAACTCCAGAATTCGTACCTAGATCTGTGTCTACAGATGAGCAGGGATCTAGCTCTCCTACGCCACCAGCACCATCCCCTCCCATGGCAGACAACCCTAGTTTAGGGCCTGGACATGCTAGTTTACCTCAGAGAGAGGTACGGAGAGGAGAGAGAATTAGACACCCTCCACCTATGCTGACATATGATAGTTTGGGGGACCCCAGATTTACTACTCAGCCTCATTTATACCATGCTTGGGTGGGTGCAGTGTCCACTTTGGTCAATATGTTACCAATTTTCGCTCCTGCTGGCATGTATACCTATTAACCTGTTGTGACTCTGTAAATGCAAAAGCAACCATATTGATATTGTCATTGGTAATGTTGACTGTATACTATGACTTTGTATGTCTTTGACGTGACGTAAAGATTTCACCAGAGGGAGAGTGTAGGGAACTGCCATTTCTACTAGTATAGTATATGGAAAGTGGATACAGAAAAAACTTACAGAATAATAGATATATCAGTCTATTAAGTCAGTCTCCTATCAGTCTATATCATGTTTATTAATCTTACATCATTGAAGAAGTCCATAGTTAGCTTTCCTTCATTGTAGTATGGAGTTTATCAGCCTGCACTTCATTTGGCCTTTGGATTTTCATCTCATTGTTCATCATCTGTGCCTCTTCACACGACATGTCTCAAGTAAGACAGAGAGACCCCACCCCCCTTCCCGGATGTGTGTGTGTCACTCATTTATATTAGTAGGAGGGGGTGTATCCTTAGCATTTACAAACTCTTTGCCACTCAATATGGATAAAACCAATATAACTTATTCCCGGACACGCCCTTGTGCACTAAGATAGAAGTGTGTTATCTGCAGAATATAGAGTTAACACTTACATGCCATGAACATTGTAATCCAATATTTAACAATGTTTAACCCCTTCCCGACATCTGTCATACTATCACATTGCTTTTTTGCTGCGGGATGCCACATGGGGCCTTAGACTGAGTGTAAAGATTTGATGCACTAACATTGGCCTTTCTCTTACTCCCATGCATTCTTGAGCTATGTTTTTAACATTTTGAAGTTACAGATTTGATACCTTATCTTTTATATCTACTGACTAATAAAGATTGTTACATTTTAATATTCCTATTTATGGATAGTGACACATCCTATATTTTTTGCAATTTATCTTTCTGGATATCTACAGGTTATCTACATGTTTTATTTTCCATCATAATTCTCACTTCTAGATTTACACAGAGTGCCACTACTACCTCCTCCACCACCAACAGTCATGTCTTCTACCTCTGCATCTTCCACAACAAAACTCTAACTATACTTATTCAACTTATAAAGAACAGGAAGACTAGAACTAGGAGGAATATCTTTTTCAGCAAGAACCACATCACTTCTTGGGATCAATGTTAACGAAGACAAAGGCATGACTGACAAAGCAGAAAGGCCGCTTGGTAAACTAAGTGTTATGAGCTTGGTAAAGTTAGTGTTATGAAAGCAGAGGAGAAGAAGGAACACACAGAACCCCGACTAAGTGACTACATCCGAAGTAGTATCAGTAAATCAAAAATGTATTTTTCATTTTTAGGAACTACAACAACCCTGCGGCTACTGAAGGTGCTGCCATGAACAGAAGTAGTGTTGTTGTTCATATGGTAGATATTGTGACAATAACATGGTTGTTTCCCCCTCCTTCTTTACTTTGTCCCACGTGTTGTCTTTTTTCCAGACATTTTACTGCTTATATATTGCATGGAAAATTTGGGGTAAATGAGGTATACACAACTGACACTGCATTGCAAATAAAAAAAAATTCCTGTGTGAAAAGTATGAATAATTTTCTGATAAATGGGGTCTACACAACTATAACTTGTGTAGGGAACTGCCATTTCTACTAGTATATAATGTATCTGGCTTCTTTGCCCCTGCAGTTTGGCTTCAGAGACCCCAGGCATTTAGTGCAAGTTTTGTTTTGTAAATACAGTGAGTCAGACACATGTGAGGCAGAGCTGCTGGGGGGAGACATGTGAGCAGAGCTGCTGAGACAGACATGTTGTGTCTGGGGGAGTCTAAGAGCCACTTGTTCCTCTTTACTTCACAGTATATAGTTAGGTATGTGTTACCCCCTATATACTCACAGGACCTAGCTAGTAACCGTAGTTAGGGATCCATATATATATATATATATAGTTCAGGGCAGTGATAGGTTAGGCTTCCGAAGGCCAACTAGCTAGTTAGAGGCCCGGTGGCACTAGTAGTTTAGCTGGCAGGTTAAGGACTCAGTGTTAGGGTAGTCAGGCCTGCATCTACTGCCGTCACCGTCGCCCTGTTTGCTGCCTGTGAAGAATCTCACCATCATCATCATCTCCTGATCGGCTGTCTGTCATCTCCTGGAAGAATCCGAGGATCCACAGTCATCCACAGGGGCCCCTGCATCTCTTCTGTTGCCTGGAGGTATTGTGCACTGGACTCTTGCTATATATTTATATATATACCCGGGTATATAACCTAAGACGGTTGAGGACTTGCTGGTTGTTGTAGTATTGCTGTGTTCTGAGTATATTTTATGTATGTATTATTACCCTGTTGATACTTATAAAGCTACTGTTATAACCTTATGTGGTATCTGTATGTATTCTTCAGACTGTGAGATTAGTACAGTGATCCTTGTTAAGGCTACTAACTGTACTTCATGGGTAAGTCCCAGGAAGAGATCCTCCCTGTAATACAGAGGCTCTATCCTGGGTGGAGGCACTGATATATTTCATATATGTTCCCACTCTTCCCTTCAGCGAAGGCTTCAGGTCCCATTATACACACAGGTCAGCGCCAGAGTCTGTTGCGGGAGGGATAATACTCATACCCCCCCCCCCCAAATAGGGCTACATTTGGAGGCACTGCTGAGATTTAGAAGTGGGAATAGTCATTGATATGGAGAAGCGATATAGCTCAGAGGGGAACCTCCCACTAGCTACTACATGGGATTACCGACCTCCTGTTCCTCCCCTGGTTCAGGTAAAGGAAGAACCCCGCTCAGCCAGTTACCCCCCCAGTATGGCCGTCGCTAGCAGTTCCTCTAGTGACAGTGCTATTAGCACTTTAGCCAGGCTGACTGAAATGTTAGCTCAGGGCCTGCAGGCCACTCACTACAAGAAACTAAAAGTATTCTCTGGTAATGTCCCAGTACCACAAGGGGAGGAAAACTTTGAGATATGGAAAGAACATACTCTCCAATGCCTGAAGGAATGGTCTTGCTCTGAAGAAGGCAAGCGGCAGCGTATCAGTGAAAGTTTGCGGTCTCCTGCTGCAGAATTGATCCGCTTGTACAGAGACTCTCATGAAGGAGTGAGTGCATTGGACTATATACAAGTACTGTCTGATCACTTTGAGCCATACTATGACCTTGCCCAGATGGTTGCTGACTACCGAATGGTTCGTCAAAAAGAAGGGGAAAATGTCTCTACTTTTATTAACCGTTTACAGCTACTTCTTTCACGTCTGGTGTACCACGCAGCTATATCTACTTCAGAGGTAGACGCTATGAGAACCAGTCAGTTGGTGAGAGGGTTACAACCTCATCATCCTCTTGCTCAAGTACTCAAGGTCTTACTATCTGATAGAGTCCTTCCATTTCCTGACTTAATGAAGTTAGTGAAGAAACAAGAAGCTGACATTAGTTTTAGTACCCCTAAGAAAGCAAAAAGCATCTCTAAAGAAGATGTTGTTCCTAATTCAAACAAGGACAAACCAGCGGAGCGGTCAGAACTTAGACAGTCCGCCACTCCACCCACTGCCACTCAATGGAGGAAGGATGCTAGAACCTGTTATAAATGTGGTCAGACGGGCCATAGTGCCAGACAGTGTACGGAGGACAGTGAGGGATTGAGACACAGTGCTGTCTTCTCTATTCAGAATCAAAGACACCGAAGGAAGGCGGGCCGAGTAAAGACCAGAGGCGCTATCGCGGGCTCCAGGTCCGTTGTCAAAGTCACTGTCAATGGTCATGCCGCTCCTGCCTTGTTTGATACAGGATCTCAAGTGACCCTGATTTATCGCTCGTTCTACCAAAAGTATCTGAGGGATATACCTCTTCAGTCTACAGGACAAATGAAATTGTGGGGGCTTAATTCAGGATCATATCCTGTAGATGGCAGCCTACAAGTAATTATAGCTGTCCCTGAATTAGAAGATCAGAGTGTCGCTCCCATGAAGATTACGGCTCTTGTCTGTCCTGATACAGGGGATTCTTGTGCAGCTCCTGTGATACTTGGCACTAATTGTCCCGCAGTGCATTATGCTTTTCAGAAGTTTCTTGGAAGAGATTGGAACCCTGCAGCTCAGCCGGTGAATATATCTTCTGATCTTAGAGAACTCTGTGATGCCCTGTCTACTGGCTATCGACATGGAATGGTATATCATATCGGTGAGAGAACCGTGGAAGTTCCTGCCGGCGGGGAGAGAATTCTGAGAGTAGCCTCCAGCATTGCTCCCGATTTGCTTGAAGGGGGGAGTTATGTCCTTATGGAAACCCCTGAAGAAATGATTAACCAGAATGGCTGGATGGTGATCCCAGAGAGAAAGGACTGGAGAAATAAAGTGGAGTTATCTACCTGTGTGACAGTGAGGAACTGTTCACCGCATCCGATTGTAATTGGACCATACCAGAATGTGGCCCACTGCTACCCTGTGCTTGGAGTAAATCCATACGCTGAAGTGTGCAGGATTCAAATCCGAGATGCAATCCCTAATCTCAATCTTGACTTGAGTGATCCACATTTACCAGAGGCCTGGAATCAGCGACTGACACAGAAGTTGTCTGAATTATCGGAAGTGTTCTCCATGGATGATATGGATGTAGGTTGTGCTAAAAGTGCTCAACACACTTTCCGATTGACCGATTCTACTCCCTTCCGGGAGCGACCACGGAGAGTTGCTCCAAAGGATGTTGATGAGTTAAGACAGACTCTACAGCAAATGAAAGGTCAGGGGATCATTGTGGACAGTAAGAGCCCCTATGCCTCACCTATTGTGGTGGTAAGAAAAAAATCTGGAGCAAATCATTTGTTGCCTGTACCTCAGATTGATGGTATGGATATCTCCAATGATGGCTCGGCCTGCGATTCTCCACAGTCCTTAGCCGATATTCCACCTGACCTTCCTGAAACTCCTGAGAGTGATTGGACTGTGGCTCCTGAAGTTCCTAGATCACCAGTATCTTCTCCTTCAGGGAGACCTATGAGCCCTCAAACTCCAGAATTCGTACCTAGATCTGTGTCTACAGATGAGCAGGGATCTAGCTCTCCTACGCCACCAGCACCATCCCCTCCCATGGCAGACAACCCTAGTTTAGGGCCTGGACATGCTAGTTTACCTCAGAGAGAGGTACGGAGAGGAGAGAGAATTAGACACCCTCCACCTATGCTGACATATGATAGTTTGGGGGACCCCAGATTTACTACTCAGCCTCATTTATACCATGCTTGGGTGGGTGCAGTGTCCACTTTGGTCAATATGTTACCAATTTTCGCTCCTGCTGGCATGTATACCTATTAACCTGTTGTGACTCTGTAAATGCAAAAGCAACCATATTGATATTGTCATTGGTAATGTTGACTGTATACTATGACTTTGTATGTCTTTGACGTGACGTAAAGATTTCACCAGAGGGAGAGTGTAGGGAACTGCCATTTCTACTAGTATATAATGTATCTGGCTTCTTTGCCCCTGCAGTTTGGCTTCAGAGACCCCAGGCATTTAGTGCAAGTTTTGTTTTGTAAATACAGTGAGTCAGACACATGTGAGGCAGAGCTGCTGGGGGGAGACATGTGAGCAGAGCTGCTGAGACAGACATGTTGTGTCTGGGGGAGTCTAAGAGCCACTTGTTCCTCTTTACTTCACAGTATATAGTTAGGTATGTGTTACCCCCTATATACTCACAGGACCTAGCTAGTAACCGTAGTTAGGGATCCATATATATATATATAGTTCAGGGCAGTGATAGGTTAGGCTTCCGAAGGCCAACTAGCTAGTTAGAGGCCCGGTGGCACTAGTAGTTTAGCTGGCAGGTTAAGGACTCAGTGTTAGGGTAGTCAGGCCTGCATCTACTGCCGTCACCGTCGCCCTGTTTGCTGCCTGTGAAGAATCTCACCATCATCATCATCTCCTGATCGGCTGTCTGTCATCTCCTGGAAGAATCCGAGGATCCACAGTCATCCACAGGGGCCCCTGCATCTCTTCTGTTGCCTGGAGGTATTGTGCACTGGACTCTTGCTATATATTTATATATATACCCGGGTATATAACCTAAGACGGTTGAGGACTTGCTGGTTGTTGTAGTATTGCTGTGTTCTGAGTATATTTTATGTATGTATTATTACCCTGTTGATACTTATAAAGCTACTGTTATAACCTTATGTGGTATCTGTATGTATTCTTCAGACTGTGAGATTAGTACAGTGATCCTTGTTAAGGCTACTAACTGTACTTCATGGGTAAGTCCCAGGAAGAGATCCTCCCTGTAATACAGAGGCTCTATCCTGGGTGGAGGCACTGATATATTTCATATATGTTCCCACTCTTCCCTTCAGCAAAGGCTTCAGGTCCCATTATACACACAGGTCAGCGCCAGAGTCTGTTGCGGGAGGGATAATACTCATACCCCCCCCCAAATAGGGCTACACTTGACTGCAAGAAATTACTGTGTGGACAGCTTCCAAAATGTTATGTTTAATGTGGCCTACATTGGAACTTAGTGGCAAGAAATACATCTGTGTGGGAAGTATGCTAAACTGTCTTGCTGTGAGGACAGCTTCCAAAATTTTATGTTTGTAAAATATGGTATACTATTGGGTGATGATGTAGTTCAAATAATTCTTACTCACGCATGACCCATAAGTTAATTGGAGGATTCTGCTTCTTATAAATACATGGAATTTTTTTTTAAGTCTTCATGGAAAGTGGATACAGAAAAAACTTACAGAATAATAGATATATCAGTCTATTAAGTCAGTCTCCTATCAGTCTATATCATGTTTATTAATCTTACATCATTGAAGAAGTCCATAGTTAGCTTTCCTTCATTGTAGTATGGAGTTTATCAGCCTGCACTTCATTTGGCCTTTGGATTTTCATCTCATTGTTCATCATCTGTGCCTCTTCACACGACATGTCTCAAGTAAGACAGAGAGACCCCACCCCCCTTCCCGGATGTGTGTGTGTCACTCATTTATATTAGTAGGAGGGGGTGTATCCTTAGCATTTACAAACTCTTTGCCACTCAATATGGATAAAACCAATATAACTTATTCCCGGACACGCCCTTGTGCACTAAGATAGAAGTGTGTTATCTGCAGAATATAGAGTTAACACTTACATGCCATGAACATTGTAATCCAATATTTAACAATGTTTAACCCCTTCCCGACATCTGTCATACTATCACAGTCGGGTATTTAAATATGGTGTCTTCCATAGCAGCCAATCATGTGACATAATTGAAGAGGGACGAAGACAGGGTGATACTTTGACATCAAATGAAGAGGGTTGTATTAGTGGTGACAGTAATGATTCCAGCCAATGTCTAGGCCCAACATCCAAAAAGTCTGCCTAAGGCAGATCTAGAGGAAGCTTGAGGGGTGCGGTTGGAGACACTGGTGGTGATAGACGTAGACATGTTTCCACTGCTGTTGATGCCGGCAGCAGCAATTATGCACAGTCATCTCCCATGCGGGAATTTTTTTGTACATTGGCAAACACTAATTCCATGGCGATGTACAAGATCTGCAAGCACAAACTTAGCCATAGCCATGCAGGAACAAATGTAGGAACAACATCTCTACATACTCACATAAAAAGGCATCACTTTCTTATATGGAGAAAAAAGACTTGACAATAGCACTAGCAGGGGAATTGAGCAAGAGTGGTTCTCCTACTCCTCCCCGTGATCTTCCTTGTAGGCAGGTCACATCTATACCTAGCTCATGGTCGTTGTTATCATCATTGCCAACTGTTTCTCCTTCTCTTCCACAACAATGTCAGTCATCCATAAGAGAATGGGTTGCCAGAAAACAGCAATATGCGCAAAGTCATTTGGCAGTTGTGCAACATAACTCACACCTGACCAAGCTGCTGGCAGTACAGTCGCTGTCGTAACAGTTAGTGGATTACACTGCATTTTGAGAACTGTTGGCATGCGCTCAACCTTGTTGAAGCATATCTATCTGCCATTATTTCTCTAGGAAAGTTGTCCCTGCTTTAAATCACCATGTATCAAGAAAACGTGAGCCTTTGGATATGTCAGTTTGAGGAAAGGTGCACTCCACTGTGGAGCAACAATTATGGACAAGGACAATACATGGCTTTCACAGCCCACTGGGACAGTGTTTTGAACGGCAGTGACCACAGTCCATAAACTCAGCAAGACCAGGTGCTAGTTCCACCCCCATTGTGCAGGTCCAATTCTAACAACATGCTGCGCTAATCCACCTCCTCTGGATCCTCCCCTCTGGACCTTTTCACATCACCAGCTTCATCAGGGCAAGCCATCGCTTCCATTTCTCTTCCTCCTCCTACACACTTGTTTTATGGGTGTAAGTGCTGACATGCAATTTTGCAATTAATGAGCCTGGATTAGAGGAGCCACACAGCGGAGGAGCTGCTTCGCTGTATCCTGCACCCAAGTATCTCACTGGATGGTTCCTTACCAACTCCAACTGGGCAGTGTTGACAGTGACAATGGAACCAATATTGTTGCTGCGCTGCAGTTAGGATGAATAACACATTGTATAGACAATGTCCTTAATCTTGTCGTTTGTTGCTTTATTAACTTGTTTAGTGGCCTAAAAGAGGTGCTCCTTACAGCCAGAAAAATCACTGCACATTTCAAGCGTTCTTATGTCACAAAAAACACACTCTGCTCGATTTGCAGCAACAAAACAGTTTGCTTTTGCACTGCCTTATCTGTGACTAGGTGGAACTCCACCTTAAATATCCTGGAGCGTCTGTGTGAGCAGCAGAAGGCGGTGAACAATTATTACATGCAACAGACCAGAGGGACAATGTGTTACTTTAAGATGTGTCATCGGAGGCTCATGAGGGAAGTGTTTTGCTTCTCAAGCCCTTTAAAGAAGCCACCAAATTTGGCAGCAGGAATGACTACAGCATCAGTGATGTGATCCCTCTATTTTATATCTTACAGGAAACCCTTACATTCATTCAACGATAGACAAAAGAGGAGGAATAGTTTCCAGCTCTTAGCCAACGTCATCGCCCTGTGTTGATGGAGGGGGATGAGGATCCTAGTCAGGGTTATTATGGTAGAGGAACTGGGACACCTAGACTGGAAGAGGAGGAAGACTCTCCGGCTGCTCCAGCAGGTACAGCTTTATCTAGAGTGCACCTATAGTCCAGCAGATAACTGTGACCCCATGGACCCTTACTGTGTGAGGGCCATAAAAGGGTCATATACCATGTGGGGGCCATAAAAAGGGGTCATATACCGGGGAAGGGGCATAACAAAAGAGGTCATATAATGTAGGGGGGGCATAAGAAGCAGATTCATATACTGTGAGGGACAAAAAAAGGGGGTCATACACCATGTGGTGGGCTAAAAAAAAAAGGGGACATATACCATGTGTATGTGGTTGGTCAAAACAAGGGGGTTGTATATTGTTTGGGGGCCAAAAAAGGGGTGTTATACTATGTGTGGGCCAAATAAGGGGATTTTCTGATCTGTCAATGGATGGACGTGTCCTAATTAGGGGGCCCCTTCACACAACCAACGATAGCCAGGTTGGGTATCTTTATTTTTTTATTTATGTTATTTATTTTTTTATTTTTAGCGGGGGGGGCCTTTCTATAGTTCACCTCACGTAGCATAGAGGCTAGGTTCACTCCTGACCATCACATTCCACTATACCACACTGTTGGTGCCACAGTGTTGGTATTAAAAAAAAAAATATTTTTGATTTCACATCTAGCTTGGTGACTTACAGCCATCTTTAGACTCCTGGTCCTCACTTACTCAATGAGCTTCTCCTTTGGCTGTAATATTGTAATCACTTCCTTATATCATCATTACTGTCGCACAGTGTTTCAATATCACTGCACACACCAACGCTTTGAGCAGCTCCTCTGGACCACTAATGGATCTTGCCTGATGAAGTTCATACTTCAGAACGAAACATTGCACGTTACTTTTGATTCTATAATAATTTGTGTCTAAAACCACATGGCGTTATATGGCTTGTTATATGGAATAACTTACTCTAACTGTGTAAAAAATGGAAAATAAATGTTTACACTTTTTCACTAAAGAAGCATACGGTGTGTGCAGTGATTTGGAAACACTATGGAATGAGTTGGAGAACCCCTCAACTAGTACCACCACCACCCATATTAGTGTGCGGTACCTGCAAATTGCATTATTGTCACACAGAGAAAGGTTCAGGACAACAATATATTCTTGATGCTTTTTTTTTGGCATTTGGTAATATATATATATATATATATATATATACACATACATACATAAGCAGTACATTGCTCCACAGTGGCCCCTGCACAGTATAATATGCTCCACAGTTGCCCCTGCACAGTATAATGCTCCACAGTGTCCCCTGCACAGTATAATATGCTCCACAGTAGCTCCTGCACAGTATAATGCTCCACAGTGGCCACAGCACAGTAAATGCTCCACAGTGGCCCTTGCACAGTATGATATGCTCCACAGTGGCCACCACACAGTATAATATGCTCCACAGTGGCCCCTGCACAATATAATATGCTCTACAGTGGCCACCACACAGTATAATATACTCCACAGTGGCCCCTGCATGGTATAATGCTCCACATTAGCCCCTGCACAGTATAAGATGTTCCACAGTGGACACCACACATTATAACATGCTCCACAGTGGCCATGCATGGTATAATGCTCCACAGTAGCCCCTGCACAGTATAATATGCTCCACAGTGACCCCTGCACAATATAATATGCTCCACAGTGGCCCTTGCTCAGTATAACATGTTCCACAGTGGCCCCTGCACAGTATAATCATCCACAGTGGCCCCTGCATTGTATAATGCTCCATAGTGGTCCCTGCACGGTATAATTTGCTCCACAGTGGCCCCTGCACAATATAATATGCTCCACAGTGGCCCTTGCTCAGTATAATATACTCCACAGTGGCCCCTTCACAGTATAATGATCCACAGTGGCCCCTGCATGGTATAATGCTCCACAGTGGCCACTGTGGAGCATCATACCATGCAAGGGCCACTGTGGAGCAAATTATACAGTGCAGGGGCCACTGTGGAGCTTTATACCATGCAGGGGCCACTGAGGAGCATATTATACTGTGCATGGGCCACTGTATAATATGGTCCACAGTGACCACTGCACTGTAAAATATGCTCCACAGTGGCCTCTGCATGGTATAATGCTCCACAGTGGCCCCTGCACAGTATACTTTGCTCCACAGTGGCTCCTGCATGGTATAATGCTCCACAGTGGCCCCTGCACAGTATAATATGCTCCACAGTGGCCCCTGCATAGTATAATGTTCCATAGTAGCCCCTGCACATTATAATATGCTCCACAGTGGCCCCTGCACAGTATAATATGCTCCACACTGGCCGCTGCATAGTATAATGTTCCATAGTAGCCTCTGCACAATATAATATGCTCCACAGTGGCCCCTGCACGATATAATGATCCATAGTGGCTCCTGCACGGTATAATTTTCCACAGTGGCCCCTGTTCAGTATAATATGCTCCACAGTGGCCCCTGCACAGTACAATATGCTCCACAGTGGCCCTTGCACAGTATAATATGCTCCACAGTGGCCCCTGCACAGTATAATGTGCTACACAAATGCCCCTGTATGGTATAATGCGCCACAGTGGCCCCTGCACAGTATAATAATGCCACAGTGGCTCCTGCATGGTATAATGCTTCACAGTGGCCCCTGCACAGTATAATTTGCTCCACAGTGGCCCCTGCATAGTATAATGCTCCACTGTGGCCCTTGCACAGTATATTATGCTCCACAGTGGCCCATGCATGGTGTAATACTCCACAGTTCCCCTGCATAGTATAATGCTTTACAGTGGCCCCCGCACAGTATAATGCTCCACAGTTGCCAACACATAGCATAATATGCTCCAAAGTGGCCTCTGCACAGTATAATATGCTCCACAGTGACCCCCAAACAGTATATGTGCATGCACAGTCCATATTATGCTGGCACGATTTCACAACACCCACTCTACAGAGATGCCAGCTGGCACCTTCTCTTTGTGATATCGATTAGACTGAGATCCCACAACATCAGCAGAAAGGCAAAATATGTAAGAAAATATGAGGGTCACATGTCCTTCATATATTACAGTAAAACAAAGAAAAATTATTGATAAATGTTATTTAGAAAGTTGGAGGGGGAGGCATGGGGGCGCTTATGTTTAAAATATAAATTTATCCTGGACAACTGCTCTAAGGTGTAGTTCATATCAAACTTGTTTGGTTATCTAATGCCTTTAACTCCCTTCTCTGCCCCCCTCCTACTTCATTTATCTCAGTCAAAGACTTTGACTCCTACTCAAAAATGAAATTTACACCATCAGATACAACATCAGCCTACAACCCCCCCCCCCCACACACACACAACCACACTATTCAACTGTTCAGTGCTCTTCCTCCATAACCTGCTTTTCCACCATCACCAATGAAAAACTCTCCACCTTAATCTCAAAATCCTACTTCACTATCCCTAACCTCACTGAAGTCTCCTGGTCTAACCTACCTCTTAACCCTATTTCTAACCAGTGGTAGTTTCCCTTCTGCCTTTAATCATGCTACTGTCACACCCATCCTTATGAAACCATCCTACAACCCATCCTCTCCAACCAACTCTCGGCCAATCTCACTGCTCCCGTATGCCTCAAAATTCCTTGATCAATACAATAAACTATCCTTCTACCCAGGGTCGGACTGGCCCACCGGGGAACCGGTGAATCCACCGGTGGGCCCCGAGCCCCGACTATTAGTCCTCATGTCATGGGGGCCGATCGGGATCCTGACCATCCTGATCGGGCCCCTGCCCAGTGGCGTTACGATTGCGGTCGCAGGGGGCGCGACCGCGACCGGACCCGGCAGGGTACAGGGCCCGCGGCCAGCTGGAGATGGCCGGGGCCCCGGACCATTATGATAGCGGTCGGGGAAAGCCTGGTTCCCCGACAGCTATACATACTGTTATTGGAAAGGGACCCTGGCATATTGCAGGCCCCTTTCCAATATATGGCAGGGCAGGGCACCCAGGGCAGATGACTGAAAATAATAAATAGATATTCTTACCTCTCGTGGGCACAGCGTCCTCTCCGGCACTCTTCTGTCATGTGACTGAGGCCTGTGATTAGGCCCCAGAGGTCACATGGGGCGCGACCGCGTAATGACGTCAGTGCGCCCCCACGTGACCGCTGAGGCCCAATCACAGGCCTCAGCAGCGTCGTCGGAAAAGGGCCTGAAGACGCTGAAGACGACAGGATGGAGCAAGGATGCCAAGGAAAGGTAAGGGAAGGTGAGTATGAGAGTTTGTTATTTTTAATCACTTCCCCTGGGCCTCCGATTATTATACTCTGGGCGCATATAATACTGGGTGGGGGCCACTGTGGAGCTTATAATACTGGGTGGGGCCACTATGGAGCTTATAATACTGGGTGGGGGCCACTGTGGAGCTTATAATACTGGGTGGGGGCCACTGTGGAGCTTATAATACTGGGTGGGGGCCAATGTGAAGCTTATAGTACTGGGTGGGGGCCACTGTGGAGCTTATAATACTGGGTGGGGGCCACTTTGGAGCATATAATACTGGGTGGGGGCCACTGTGGAGCTTATAATACTCGGTGGGGGCCACTGTGGAGCTTATAATACTGGGTGGGGGCCACTTTGGAGCATATAATACTGGGTGGGGGCCACTGTGGAGCTTATAATACTGGGTGGGGGCCACTGTGGAGCTTATAATACAGGGTGGGGGCCACTGTGGAGCTTATAATACAGGGTGGGGGCCACTGTGGAGCTTATAATACTGGGTGGGGGCCACTGTGGAGCTTATAATACAGGGTGGGGGCCACTGTGGAGCTTATAATACTGGGTGGGGGCCACTGTGGAGCTTATAATACAGGGTGGGGGCCACTGTGGAGCTTATAATACAGGGTGGGGGCCACTGTGGAGCTTATAATACTGGGTGGGGGCCACTGTGGAGCTTATAATACAGGGTGGGGGCCACTGTGGAGCTTATAATACTGGGTGGGGGCCACTGTGGAGCTTATAATACAGGGTGGGGGCCACTGTGGAGCTTATAATACTGGGTGGGTGCCACTGTGGAGCTTATAATACTGGGTGGGGGCCACTGTGGAGCTTATAATACTGGGTGGGGGCCACTGTGGAGCTTATAATACAGGGTGGGGGCCACTGTGGAGCTTATAATACAGGGTGGGGGCCACTGTGGAGCTTATAATACAGGGTGGGGGCCACTGTGGAGCTTATAATACAGGGTGGGGGCCACTGTGGAGCTTATAATACTGGGTGGGGGCCACTGTGAAGCTTATAATACAGGGTGGGGGCCACTGTGGAGCTTATACTCCATACAGTGACTCCTTCATTTTTTTTTTAATTACGCAGGGGCAGGTGAAAAAAACAAAACAAAAAAACCCCCCTACAAACTTTCTTTCCTGTCCCCAGTGTCTCCCAGAGCAGTTTGGTCCTGCAGTTCTGTTGTTTTCTTCCAGCTGATGTTCCCTCTGCACGTGACTACCTGTGACGTCACGTGACCCCTGAGGCCAATCAGTGGCCTAAGGGAAGGGACCTGGGACGTCACAGCCAGTGAGGAATTCCGGCAAAAAGAAGACAGCGGAGCTGCAGGACCGGACCGTGCTGGGAGGACACCAGAGCACCGGAGACAGGTATGTTTAGCATGTTTTTTTTTTTTTGGGGGGGGGGTAGGGGGGGATTCACCTCCCCCAGACTAATTATAAAAAAGAAAAAAATTATACTGGACAATCTCTTTAAAGTGTGGTGCATTAGGGGTGTATATTAAAGGGGTTGTCCAGGCATAATTTGTTATGGTTTATCTTCAGGATAGGCCACAGATACCTGATCTGTAGGGGGCTGACCCCGGACCGATCAGCTGTATGGAGCCACTTCTGATGCCCGTACTGTACACAATACAGGGCCAGAAGCAGAAAGCTCTGTCCACTGTATATTAGCTGGGCACCTTCACTGTATTTCAGCACTTATTGAAGTCAGTAGGAGCTGAGCTGCAGTGAAGGCGCCGGGAGACTAAACAGCGGATGGAGATTTCTGCTTCCGGCCCTGTGTTGTGTACAGAACAGGTGCCGGAAGTGGCTCCGAACAGCTGATGGGGCCATGTGTCAGCCCTCTACCTATCAGGTATTTATGGCCTATCCAGAGCATAGGCCATAAAAAAAGATTAACCCTGGACAACCTCTTTAATGTGCCCCACACAGTTTAATGTCCCCCCCCCCACAGGATGTTAGCCACCATCACTGCTCCCACACAATATAATGACCCCATCACTATTCCCCATACAGTATGGGGGACCAGTGAAGTGACCATAGAAAAATTTGGCCCAGACAACCCCTTAAAAGAGGTTGTCCATAAACTGGAGCAACCACTGTGTCGGCCGCCAGGGAGGTGTAAAAATAAGAAAATTTTTAAAAAAGCATACTCACCTGTCCCCAGCACCCCGTTGTCCCCTGCCTGTGTCTGTTCGGTCTCATGGCGGCGCCTCATTTCTGGAAATCCTGTACCTAATTGGTCTTAGCGATCACATGAGGTGCAGGACTCCCAGCAAGGAGTCGCCGGCATGAGACTGAATGGACACTGGCAGCAGACAACGGAGCGCCAGGGACAGGTGAGTATGCTTTTTAATTTACTTATTTTTTACTTTACACCTCCCGCCAGCTACATGGGTTGCTCCAATTCCTTCGACAACCTCTTTAAAGGATTTATCCATCTTCCTAATATTGATGGCCTGTCCTTAGGATAGACCATCAATATTACATCTACGATGATACAACAGCCAGGACCTCTGCAGATCAGCTTTTCCAGGACAGTGCGGTTACAGGTAAAGGTAACAATTCTAGGAGCCACGCTGTTCACTTGCCATACAAGGTGTAGCAGTAGGTTTAGGTAGTGCAGTGGTGCACATGGTATAGTGGGTGAGCAGCATGGCTCCCGGCATGTTATTACCTTTAGCCACCCTGTCTCGGTACCGCTGATCTGCAGGGGTTCTGATGGTGGGCCCCTAGAAACAACTCCACTGGTGGGCCCTAGACATCCCAGTCCGACACTGCTTCTACCTTTCATCCGACTTACTCTTTGACAGACTACAGTCAGGCTTATGACCCTACCACTCCACAGAAACTGCCCTAACCAAAGTCACAAACAACCCACTAACTACCAAAGCCAAAGCACTTCTCTGTTCTCCTCCTCCAAGACCTTTGCTCAACCTTTGACATGGTTGACCATTCTCTCTTGCTACAAACTCTCTCATCCCTTGGCATCACAGTCTTAGCCCTCTCCTGGATCTCTTCATATCTTACCAAACACACAATCAGTGTCTCCCACTCACACACCACCTTCTCACTGTGCCTGCTTTCAGTAGGTGTCCCTCAAGGCTCTGTCCTGGGACCCTTCTTGTTCTCCATCTACACCCTCAGCCTTGGCTAACTCATAGAATTCCATGGTTTTCAATACAAATGTTATGCCAACAACACTCAGATATATCTCTCTGGCCAGATATTACCACTTTGCTGTCCGGAGTTCTAGAGTGGCTAGCAGCCTTGTTTCTTTCCTCCTGCTTTTTCAAACTCAACATGGCGAAAACAGAGTTTATCATCTTCCCCCCAAATTGCACAGCCCGCTACCTGACCCATCTACCAAAGTTAATGGTGACACACTTACCTCAGTGCCACAAGTTCATTGCCTGGAGGTAACTTTTGATTGTAAACTATCCTTCAAGCTACACATCCAAGCCCTCAACAGCTACTGCCGCCTCAAACTCTAGAACATCCATCGAATCTGCTCCTTGCTCATCCCTTGAAACTACAAAAATGCTAGTGCACGCAGCTATAATCTCCCGCTTACACTACTGTAACACTCTTCTCCATGACCTCTCAGCAAATGCTCTCTCGTACCTCTGTTGGTCTACAACCTTCAGCTTCTACCCTCACCTACTGTTTAGTATAGTACTTATTTCCTGTATAATATGTATTGTAGGTAAACTCTCAAATGTACAACATCATGGAATTGATGATGCTCTATAAATATAAATAAATAATAAGAAGAAAGTGGGTTACTTTAATTGAATTCCCTGTCTTTTTTGAAGTCATAACAATAAAGCTGTATTAATCTGCAAAGGAGAGTGCACTTGATTTTTTGATACACCTTTGGCCCCACACACTGTACACACACTATAGCCTGATGCCTTGTAGTCACAATGGGTGACAAAACTCTCATGTAAAAAGGAGGATTTCCAGCATCATCAAGTCTTTTATTCGGACCTCTATTGATATGGCTGTCCGTATTTACGGTGCAAATACAAAGACAAACCTGTTGTACCCTAAGGCTGGTGTGCCAAATTTATTGTGTGCCTGAAGACCAGTTATTGTGAGCTTTGAGTGCAAACCTCTGTGAGAACTGGCTAGTCGCTATTTGCACCATGGGATGTTGTTCTTGTGCATGTTGATTTGTTCTTGTCATGTTGGACTTTTGATGTTGATCCTTGCTGTTCCATTGTGCTGAGCAACTGGTGCTAACCTTTATTGTTCCAAGCATCATCTACCTCTGTTAATGGCATTGACAACATGCCTGTGTGAGTACAGTGTATTTCTTGCCTGCAATATTAGTACACTAAAAAACTGCCCTGTCATTGGGTAGCTCACAGAAGGGAAAGGCCTGGAGTAGAACTTAGTTGACGTAGTCAGAAGTGGACTGCAGGCTCCTGGCCCCTATATACCCATTATGGCGCCCTGAGTCTTCCTATATATCCATTCCTTAAAAGTTAAAATATTGTTCAGTGTGAACCTGAGGCTCTGTCATATGAACTCCCTTTGGGCTGTGGGTACACAAGTCAGTGTCAAGCTAATGAGATACTGCATTAATTCCAAATGTGTGCGATTTTGACGTATAACAACGTAACATCCAGCATCCATGAATGTACCTTTCTATACTACTTCTTATTTTATAATATTAATACACTTTGATTATCTGCCCTCCAGGATGGGATTATCATGATTTTGCAGACCTTTAGTAGGTTAAAAAAATGAAGAAAGAATGTTTGCAAACAATGGATTCTTAATGTAATAAAGTCCTCACAATTTTCTGTCACATAATTCACATGTCATAATTAATAATGAAACTACAGTGTTACACTGTTTATCATGCATGGGGTTTTTATGCAGTTCTCTTAATAACTTATAATAAGATGTCAATTGTCATCTGAACAATTAATTCGCCGTGATTACTAGTTGAGCAATTGACTTGCCGTTTGTGTTGCACAACATTTATGATTATGAGACATGTAGTCCGAAATGATTGCGCTTTTTTCCGCAAAGTTTTTCACAGAAAGTCCACATTGTTTTCCTCTGTGGACTTTCTGATTCTATTATACCTATACAGAAAAGCCAGTGTTATAATTGAAAAGCCATAGGTATAATTGAATGATGCGATTTGCAAAAACACAAGCGTTTTTGAAATTGCAGCATTTCCGCTGCAGATTTTTTTGTGTGGATGGGATTAGCCAGAATTGTCCACTTTGCAGGTATTGTAAAATGTGGTGTTTTTTGCTGTGGCCAAACTACTGCATTTTTGCAATGTGGGGCCCAGGCCTAAAACTATTTTTGATGTTTGTGTGAATATAGCATTATATTTTGTATTGAATTTTTCATTATTTTCAATCAATTTTTACCTGCCATATTGCCTAGAACTTTACAGCATTCATGACAAATGTAGTTTTAAATGTAAATGTTTCTTCTAAGTTATTATCAATATTCATTTGGCCAACTGACCTGCTGTTATTGCTAATCAAGCAATTGGATTACTACTTTGAGTACAAATTTTCAGAGGCATGTAGTTTTATACTTATTTCCTCTTGAACCCCAAATTGAATTTTGGTTTTATATCCTCTGATTGTCTGAGAGATAGACCAGTGTTGACTGTACAGTCCAACTTGGTAAATGGTGATAAGAACAGTGAAAGGACGTGAAATCCAGAGACAGAGTGGTACAGAATTGGCAAAATAAACATAAGTAGAAACATATCCAGGTACACTTCAGGCCTGAGATTCATTTCCTGCTTATTTTCTACTCTTTGGAAAGTTTAACAGCGGAAATTATTTACCAGACTTGGATTCCTCTCCCCTGATATATTTATTCTATGCTTAACTCATGTGCCCGGCACAAAAAGAATAACACATATGACTCTTACCAGAGCAATATGCTGCTGCAGATCTGCTCACATTTATGAAACAAAGAAGATAATAACATTACACAATGCGACTGGACTGGGTATTAGAATTTCAGATATTCACAGAGAACTTATTGATGAAGTTATTTGGACACAGAGATGGATAATTGATATGAGATATAGATAGATAGATAGATAGATAGATAGATAGATAGATAGATAGATAGATAGATAGTTGCTGTTGACTGGTGTGTTTGGTGTACAGTGAGCACACCATAGTAATGACAGTGCAGATAACGCATCTAGGAGATGCTCCTGTACGCTCGTAATAGATTGCAGTGTGCTGTCATGGGAATTAGCAGTGTTAATTTCCCTCACACATTACAGCCTCTTGTATATCTCTGGCTGGTAAATGAGCAGGACAACTGTTGTGATTTTTCTCTCGTGTGGAATGTACCGAGGTGATTAAATTTGCCTTGTTGAGCCTTGTAAAAACCTGACTTAATCATGTAAACTTCTGTGTAAGCAAAATAGAAGAAACTTCAAAGGGTCAGAACGCCTTCAGGGATTTGTGCTGAGATGCCAGCAACAGATACTAATCTACGTGGTGGATTCTGGTTCTATATGCCATAGTGGCGGGTACCAGCAGCTCTCCTGGCTGGGCAGATAGTGGCCTCATTCAGTTAGTGCCCTCAGAGAGTATTGACTGTGCTGGGTTCATGTTAGAACCATGCCAGAGGACCTGTATTAGACCAATGTACTGTAATGTGAGCTATTGAGGAGACCTGGACAGGAGAAGTGAGAGATGTTATCACCCCACATTCCACTTATAATGCACTTTTCTCCTTGTTTACTTGCAGTTAGTCAAAGCTACATTAACATTCCATGCAGGGCTGTTCAACACAATCTTCATTAGTCCTGATGCCCTTATTCACCGTGCTCCCAACTAATGTTCACTGCCAGGATAGTTCTTTTCCTCTATGGGGATATCATGTACTGCTGCAAAGCATGACACAAATGTAATGTGGATGGTAAAAAAGGAAGAGGAGGCCTAGACTGACTTCACTCATGTCTAATGGTGAGATGATTAGTGCTAATGAGAGCAACCTTCAGAACTCAGCCCTGCCAAGCCAGCCGCTGATCACAGCAAACACAGCTGCTTATTATTCTCTTATTCTAATGACTAATCGGCAATATTGTCTTCTAATAGACCCAGGTTAGCAATTAGCACAATATATAACATATAGCACACTTTACACATTTATATGAATCTAAATGACAGACTAGATGTGTATCAATGATCTAGCTACATGGATTGGTCCTTTCCGACCCCCAAAAATTAACACAACTAGCAACTCCAAGTTATTCCAAATTTAAATCATTAGAATTTCTTATGCAAACAAAAGAATGTGAGTGTAATAAAAGCTAACACCATTAATAAAAATGAAAAAAAAAAGACAGTAAACAGTTTTTCAAGAATTAAAATAATTCTTCATGTTCTAGTTTTTTTGTGTTTACACAGTAAAATAACTCAGATGAATGTCTGAGAAGTTTATTTTTCCATAAAAAAAAAATAATAATAATAATAATTACAATAATACATTAGGAATTTGGAGCATTATTGGTAGAGACAATTTGTTCCTGCTAGAGTTTGGAGTGACTTGGGGCTTTCAGTAAAGACAGAATCCCAGTCAGATCATTAACTCTTGCACTACTGTCACAGGACCCCTTGATGTGGTGAGAGCTAGGGATGCACCATTTGGTAGCAATTAGTTTGTTCTCCTGACCTGTTGCAGCAGTGTTCACTGTCTGCATTTGTGTTGCTGCCTCTGTTTTCTTTGATGTGACAAATTGTATATAATGTGCAAACGACTTTCAGTTGTGTGAAAAATGCCACTCTGTGATGTCAGAGCTGTCAGACTCAATTATTCTGTATACCAAAAATAGTGGAACCTGCTAATTGTTGATCACACAGTATGGTAGAGGCTACACACAGACTTTTTGCAGAGAAATTCACCAATTTTAACTACTGAGCTATAGACGTTTAAAAGAACACACTGAATTGCATTCAGCTTAGTGCACTTCTGTGAACTACAACTGCGAATTAAGAGTTAAAATTGGAAAATCTCTTCACAAAAACGTCTGTGTATATCTCTTGCCCTAATACTCTAGCGATTACAATTAAATAGCTTTGCAGGGGAATAATGATCCACATCTGTCATCGCACAGAAGATCAGATTGAAAGCAGGTTGAATGAGAGCACAAACACATAAAAGACTGAGGAAAACCATCATTTATGCCTAGATTTATAAGAAACAACTGAGTGGTCATTTCCTTGTATTTTCCTTATGAGCAGCTACCAATTTCAGGTCATACTGCCTTACCATGAGATGTGTGCATTAATAATAAACCATTCATTTGTTCTTGTTTTAATGTCAACATTGCCCTTTCTTCAAACAATGGAGTAGTGTATTAGCATACTGTAGTCATGTTAGTTACTTCATTCATATTGCTGTTTCATTTTTCTGGTGTGAGGATGATCAGTATCAGCCCAAACTGCTATTTTACTATTTCATTACGTTGTTTGTTTTCATACTTGTCATTAGAAGATGACAACATGTAGGTGCCATTATCACCCAATTACTGTAAATTACAGCTCTGCACATACAATAGAAACACGTTCATTTCCAGGTTTATCTGCCACTACTACTGGTATCTATGATCAGCTGCCATCGAGTATTAGTGATAAAATAAAGCAGGACCTTCCTTCCTTCTCTCTGGGTCAGAGGTTAAAATGCTGCTTTCTCCAGGCTCTTGATGTACTAGAAAATATGTGACTCTTGAAGTCATCTGTCCAGATCTAGAACCTGCTCCTTATTATAATAAAGCCGTACACGATCAGCATTAATTACTCTATTCAGTTCAGTTTTCTAGGGAAAGTTTCTATAGTGAAACAATATAACCAGGCAGAAAGAAGAAGCAGAATCCTTATGAACCTATTTGAGACATTATTACACTTATTATCTTATTATTATTGTCACTGGAAAGAAAGAAATCTTCATTTAAGCAGCACACCACAATAATCGCACCAATGTTGACTGTGGTGATTAATAATTTATAAAGCGTTATACATATAAATAATAGTCAAATATAACTTAAATATCTGCCTGTAAACCCTGTCACAAATAATCACTTCTCACATCATTGTAAAAAAATGACAAATCTTATTATTGCTACAAATCATTGAAAAGAAAAATGTAAAAATGTATTTTATTTATTCTAGTAGAAATCACTAATAGAGAAAATTGTCTATGACATTATCCTATCTTACATTTGCTAATTTCCACAACCCACATCAAAAACTGTTTTCTATGTGACTATATAAATGTGTATGGTGAAGCTTTGTAAATTTGAAACAATCCTAATTGAATAAAATGAATACTTTATACTATTGATGCCACTGTTCAAGCATAAAAAAACTGTTTTGCGACACATTAAAAAGTGAAAGGTTGGACTGGGACTGTGCAGTTGAATTCTTAAAGTTACTTATTACATAAACACATTGCTGAGTTCCTTTTCTTGAGAAAGGTAAAAACAGCCATAGTCATTGTGTAAGAAGTAAGATACAAATGTCAGTGTGTGCACTGGTAGTGCTCATAGAAGAGCATGTGTGTAATTAACCCCTGATTCACTACATCCTTCATGGGTAGTCTAGTACCAAATTCATTATCAATGTAATATACTAGGTTCCATACTATCTGTAATATACTAGTTGAAATTTTTAAAAAGCCAGGTAGTCATGACCAGGGCTGATAAATGAAGCTTTAGATCACTTTCAAATGCCCTTTGTAACAAGAGCAAAGCAAGGGGCCAGTAATTTTGGCAGCATAAAAGGCCACAGGAGAGAAATGTGTTTGTCAATACGAGCCGATGCAGCAATCCTCCATGCTCACACCCATGGGCCTATCGGAGCTGGCAGATGTTTAGACACAATTTTATAAATTGTTCAATATCAGTCCATAATGAACCCCAACTGACCATTCCAGAGCAGCTAAAAGCTTACAGGATCTTCCCTGCTGGGATCTAATAATGCCCTGATGCTGCAGCCTTATTAATCACCCAATGAAATAGATGAGCCTCTTGAAAAATAAGTGTATGATTGATTAAAGGCCAATGCAAGAAGCTATTATTCTTGTTTTATTACCGTATGCTATATTCAGTCAATTTATCTTTACGGGAAACAAATGATTGCTCAGTTTTTGTCCCTGCTAGCAAACTATATCACATTAACTGCTCCCTGTTATCTTGTGATTTCATTGCATGACATAGACCAACAAGACCACAGACTGTCAGTGTCATTATCTTTCCATGATTATTATCATCATAAATTACTGATGGTCAGTGGAAAAGGGGTTGGGAGGAGAGGTCAAAAAGACACAAGGCTGTGTGAAAGTGTATAACTTTTTTTTTTTTTTGCTACATATGTAAAGTACGTATATGCAAGGTGAATGTACGTATATCAGCAGCAAGACTAGAACACCACAGCCTTTCAGACTAATCTGTGTTTATTTACAATTTAAGATATAAATTATTAAAGAATTCTTGACAATCAAGACAAAAATCATTAACTGTCATTATCTTTTTTCAAATAAAAATCAGACAGGATGTATTTACATAAAAAGGTTTTAAATTTCATTGCAATACAACTTGCATAAATTACTATAAGCTTTTTCTCTCATATCATTACAAAAATAAATATCAAATCTTTTGTGTTTGTTTTTCAGTTTTCTTTATCACACATGTTAAGTACGCCAGTTCATCAATCAATGCAGATGTAATAATGTCTCTATTGTATAGATATTTTAGAAATACTTTCTCTTCGCTTAGTCCATTCTTACACAATAAATTCTATCACACCAATAGGATATATATTGTCGCAATGAAGTGATCAGGTCAAGATATCCTGAGAAAACAGATTGTTGGGTAAAGTCACAAGATACATTGGGAGGACTATACTATACCAAGGATTTCACATATTTAGACAGGGACTCTCCTTGAAAAGTAATCTGGAGCTGTAATAGTGCTCTGTGGTTTTTTCTTTATACAGTGGCACAAGATGTGATCCGGATTTAGATATGTTCTACTTATTAGCTGGGGAGACATCATGGCTTGCTGACTTTTTTTTCAAAGCAATTGTGACACCTACCTGTGAATCAAGGAAAAAACCACATCACTAAGTGTTTTTCTTTGTACAACACTGAAACATTGCTATTTAATTTTATTTAATTACTGTATTATTTTATATATTAGCGGTATCTGTATACAATCTATTATTACTTATATATCAAGACAAATTACTTGCATGTTTAGAACTTGATATATATAACCCATTTTCACTATTATATATATATATATATATATATATATATATATATATATAAATTTAATGCAAACATAACTATACTTATTATGTTCTACTAAATATATTTAAATACATAACCAATAATCTATATGAGACATAGTATTTGCATGTTTAGATCTTGATGTATAAAATCTATGATCTATCAATATATGCATATCAATTTATTTTAAATTTATAATACTATACATTAAACATAATACCTGCATTCTGTTGAAATATATACATAATCTGATACTATTTGCATAATCAATGCTATTTAGATTTTTGCGCTGTACCGTGATGCATAAAATCCAAAATGATTATATCATTATATACTTTAGGTGCATCACAATTATTATTCTTATGTAATATAACATGATACAATCATAATAAAAATATAGTATTATGATATGGAAATAACCATTTTCTGTTTATATATCTTTATCTATATGTATATTCATATTTAAAACTTGATTAATCCATTATATTATTTATATATTTTTTCAAATATATCTATATGTACAACAATTTTTATTACAACTGTGATTAAAAAAAAAACAAAAAACAACTATGATTTATAGTATTATAATATAATGCCAAACATCATCCATGCATGACATAAAATATGTTATTACCATCAACATGGTATGACTTGTACGGTATGAAACTAATTGTAATTTCATTATAAAATTATTATAATTCACTAAATATAATATTAAAAACAATAATACGCTATTTTACAAATATATATATAGTTACACAACTAAATATATAAATTTGTCATTAGAATACTGAAATATAGCACATAATATATATATATATATATATATATATATATACACACACACATACACACATATATATTATATATACAAATAGATAGATAGATAGATAGATAGATAGATAGATAGATAGATAGATAGATATATAATTTAATAAAGGTCTAAAAAATGAATTGAAGTGCAAGTTTATTTTACGATTTTACGGGGGTGTAAAACAGAGGTAAAACATAAAATACATATATATTATGTGCTAGATAGATAAATAGATTATTTAATAAAGGTCTAAAAAATGAATTGAAGTGCAAGTTTATTTTACGGGGGTGTAAAACAGGTAAAACATAAAATACATATATATTATGTGCTAGATAGATAAATAGATTATTTAATAAAGGTCTAAAAAATGAATTGAAATGCAAGTTTATTTATTTTATGGGGACTTAAAACAGAGGTATCATGAATTTAGGCTTAAAATAATAGTTGTCAGACTAGGCAACTGCTTGAGGTTCTAATCAGAGAGCCACGTAATGAAGCAAATAATGGACTCTCATAGGTTGTACAATAAGTCTTGGACTTAGTCCCAGATGATCAAGTCAATAGAGAGCGAATTTTCACTTACTTGCTCTGTGATTGCACATCTATATGTATGGTTGTACTCCTACTGTGCACACTTCTGTGGGATCTGTCAAAATATAACCATCAGTTAGTCACAGGACACAGCTAGCTAACTAGATTATATGTTCAATCCTCCTATAAGCTCAATTCACAGGCAGGAGGTTTAGGAGCTACATTAGATACTGTGCTTTCAATTAGCAGAAATAGTCACATTCAGATCCATAAAGAAGGCATGAAAACAAGCCAAATGCCTTATAAAAAGGAGAAAATATTGCATTCACCTCTATATATCATTAAATATATTTTTCTTAGTGTATTGTATATCCCACTGTCACTTTATTGTCTTAACCTATTGAGATGAATCTATACATTAACACCATTAAACAGCATATTTGCCATATATATATTTTTAAGAGCCACTTAAGAGAAAATATGAAGAAGCCTACCTTTTTTGGATTCATAGCTGGTTGACCTGTAGTGTTGATCTAGCTGACTGCTGGATGTTTTAATAGAGTCACTGGTATGTTTGTGCAGAGAGTTACTGTTTAATACCGTCTGACTTAGCCCCTCATTAGAAGTTGCTGTTGTTGAGTTATATCTTAGGATTCCTTGGCTCTGGAGAGCATTGAAATTTCCATAGTTTGTGTAATTACTATAAAAAGGTGATGTGTAGTATATATGTCTCCCCAGGATGGAAGATGAAGCATAAGCAGAGTTGTGAGACGCAGCTGAAGAAGTGGTGGAGGATACAGCAGACGGATGGCAGCTCTGGCCCAAGTTCTGGTGTTTAACATCTGAGGTGGCTATCTCTGCCAGGGACCATAACTTCGGTTTGCTGGCCTGAGTCTGGGAAACAGGGGATAACCTACTGTCCAGAGTAGATTTGTTGGAATTTCTGGGGCTCCCTTCATGCTGATGATTGAGTACGGGGGCTTCTATGCCAGTTAGGGGTGAAGAGGTCACTGGCTTCATAGGGAGAACTCTGTCTTCCTCATCAATGTCTTCATCATCATCTTCATCCTCATATTTTTCTTTGGATTCAGTGCCTGATTCACAAAGGTGCTCGACAGGTCTGCAAGGTAATTTATCCCCGTCTGATTCTGCAGAACAGGAATGATCCGTCAGGGAATCGACGTGTAGGCTTATTCCTGAAACATCAAATATAATGATCATCTAATAAAACCATATTATGTGCGCTAGAGAAATAGATACCGAACACTTATTTCTAAATAAACCCTTTATTTATTTTACTATAAAAATAATATTGACATAATTTACCATTTTTAGTGTGTTATATTGTTTTTGACTAACAACATTTATCAGAATATGTCTGGCACTTAATGTGTTAACTAAGTCCACTGTAGATAGATAATAAGGTCTCACCTTCATCCTCTGCAGAGGTCTCATTGCTGTCCTGGATTTTATCTCCATGTTCTTCTTTGCCCCTTTCTCCATCTCCATCCTCTTCATCCTCGTCTTCACTTTTATTTCGTGGCGCCCAGGTCATTTTGTTCTCTTTCTTGAGCCTCCTCCTGGCATTGGCAAACCACGTGGAAACCTGGGTAAGGGTCATCTTAGTGATGATAGCCAGCATGATCTTCTCGCCCTTGGTGGGATAAGGGTTTTTCCTGTGCTCTTGTAACCAGGCCTTCAAAGTGGCTGTAGCATCCCTGGTAGCATTTTTCCTATAAGCTGGGTCATTTAATTGGTAAGGATAAGCTGGACTGCCATATGGATGGTAGCTGATGGCTCCTGCCATGCCAGTCGTGTGTGCATCATAAGGAGAACCCTTAAAAAAAATAAAAAATAAATCTTTTCAGATCATTGTGATGGAAAAAATTCATGTAATATTCATGTACATATATATATATATATATATATATATATTTGCACAAGAAGTAGCGGAGCCATAAACTATTTCAGAGCAATAATTTTTAACTAAAATTGTATTCTGATTAACCCTATTCCCTTGCTGAATCTTAACTACATTGCAGCTGCCAGAAGCCATTATGTTACAGTTAAACACCTCAGCCGTCATCCTGAGAGCACTTGCGTCTGACTCCTTATAGATCCTACAAATAAAACCTAATTATTAGAACAGGTCTTCTGTTTCTACTTTATGCACTCTTCCTATACAAGCCCAGTACACATACACTTCTTTTCTTGGAAGCTGGTAGATAGAACAATGGACAAGTCACTGATCTAATGCATTGTAAATCCAATTTGCAAATCAGCAGATATGCATGACTTGGAATTGTTCAAATGGCATGCAATTTGCATTTTAATTCACTCTTTAGCGTTCAAATTGCCTTTATTTAACTCTGCATAATGACACAAAGTTAAATATATCCCTCCAGCAAGTTAGTGATAACTTTTACACACCCAAGACATCCATTGTCCTGCCAGATTATTACTTTAATAGACTTAAAACACTTAAAGCAAAGTGACAAAAATAAGACAGAACCCTGTTCTCCTTCCAGCAAAGTTTACACTTACACTGGAAGCTCATTATAGCTTTTGTAAAGGAAACCTACAATTATACCTTAGGATACTGATAGACATTACATGCCCCCTGATTAGCTACAAATAACTCATCAATCTAGTTTTATTTAGAGTAAAGTAAAAAATGTAAATACTAATAGTCTCTTCATTTACTAGAAGTGTTCTCAATAATAATACAAAATAATAAATCTATACATTATAATAAACTTCTTTAAGTAATAACACAAGATAAAAGAACAACTAAGGTAATAAAAAATAACACAATTAAAATAAAATAGAGCAATGTGGAAATGTAGCATAGTAAAGTATTGTATTATTTCAAATAAAAAAATGATAACATCTAAACAATATGATGACTACACAACTATAATATGTACTAAAAATTTAATAATGGGAATATGTAATAGTGGCACAATTCCTCTAGGTAATACCAATTATAATGTGTTGGGCATGGCCCAATTTTAATGTGCACTAATAAGTTAGTAATAATATGGTGAGGAGGGCACTATTATAATGTGTACTAACAATTACAAAGTAGCAATGATGGCACGATGTAGGGGACTAGAAATATCAGAAAGGGTGGGGACATACAGCATAGTTAAAGTTATTGAAGTTGTGTTATAAAGAAGTTGTATACAGACAGATGTAACACAATAGGAATCGGGTTGTACACTTCTACCGTTTGTGGCGTAGTTAGCACGGGGTATAAGGATGAGTCTGCACTCACCATATAGGATGGAAATCCAGCTGGGTCGCTAGAATACTGCAGGGGGCTGCTGAAGCCTGTGGCTGCTTGGGCACTGAAGGCAGCAGATCCAGGGTAAGGGCTGAAGGCAGAGCCTGATGAAGATCGGGCCAGTTCTTCACTCCTGGGGGCTGCAAGTGCTGAGGCCCCATAAGCCGGGCAGGAGTAGAGTGCCAGGGAGCCAGGGGGCTGGTATAGGTAACCCTGAGGATAGGACATGGTAGCTTTGCCTGGTGATCACCGGGGCTCAGTAAGGGTGAAGGAGGGAGGGGGGGTGAGGTCAATAAAGACTCCTGCTCTTATTCTCTATCAGCTGTGACTTGTCTCTTCTGTCCTGACTCAGGCAGGGAAATAAAACTGTCCTGCCTCCTCCCCTCCCCTCCAGCCGCAGCTCAGATCATCTACACGTACGATCCAATCACTGGAGTCGGCGCGATCTAGGGGAGAAGCCGATCATCAAGTGCACAGTGCTCTAGGTGATCAGGAAAGTGTTTGCTGCTGCATATGGAACTCCAGCAGCCAGCTTCCCTAGAGCCAGCAGTAAGAGGAGGAGGAGGAACTGTACACTGTGTGAACTGAGAAGATGAGAAGAGAAGCAGAGCTGGAGTTTACTGAGTCACATTGTAAAGCAGAGCTGTCTATCACAGGCGTGTCATCTGCATATCCAGGGTAACCCTCCCCCCCTCCACCCAGTCAGAGGAGGGAGCTGGGTAATGTAAGTAATCCCGGCTCTCCATTACACACTCTACGCTTGGACATAACAAATGGCAGCCTCATATAGTCATATGCATATATGTGTGGAATTGTGCATTTGTCAAAGCTGTACTATCTATAAACGTATGTACATATGTGGATGTTTTGTAAGTCTTTCTTAGGACAGCAGCTTTATAAAGTTTCTAATATGTTTGAAGAAATACACAAGAGAACAACTAGTATACAAAATACTAGCCAGTCTTCTAATCTGCCACCTGGTATATTGTTAAAACCTGTAGATAGTGTCATATTCATGTTTCTATTCTGCAGAGCACATGCCATAACCTGACCTAACTTCTCATAGAGTCGAACAGAGGACACGCATTCATACACTTCTATCGTAGCATGGCAGGGGGAAGATTAGCAAGTGCTAATGTATATATTTGATATGCTATAGGTGTGTAGTTATTTCACAATAGAAACACAATCAGAGCTCTAAAATATTTGGAGTTGTTTTTATTTTCTAAACAGAGCTATTTGTGATTTGGCCTGTAGGAGGCACACTCTTCCAGAAGAAAATAAGTATAGTTGATCAAAATGTCTCTCCTGCAGCAGGACTAGCAGACTTTCGAGGACAGTGTCCCCATGAAATGTATTGGTAATAACAATTCCCCAGTAGCATGACCGTCTGTAGTCACCTGTCCAATGTTCATCATTACTTAAATGTTATAAACAATAGTGTAGATTTCTATGGAAGAGTCTGTGAGGAATAATCAATAGCAGGCTCTAGTATGTGAATAAAAGATCTGTCTTTGTTTCCAAGTTTAATTATATACTTCTTCTTAGCCTTAAAGCCTCAGACACTTGATTGAGACAGTTAAATCAATTGCATAGAATAAAATTAGCATAGAGCCTTGGTTACATTAGCATTGAGGGAGACTTCAGAAATTATACATCATTCCTTTCTTCTTATACAATAAGGATTATTCTACAGAGCACACAAGGCAAGTCCATTCACTTACATTTCTTATATTTTATATCTATAGGAATTAACATTAGGTCAATAGCTGTTTGTCTTTGGATAGATGGATGGTAGATGACAGATGATAAATATGGATGCTTTAATTGAAATAATATTATTGTACACATTCAAATATGCCACATCTTCTACATAGTTCTTTAATAATTGTATGCTGAACTTCCCCAGCAGTGATGGGAGACTCTAAAAAATAGGTCACAATATGTGCAATATTATAACTACTGAATTAATGAAAAACAGGGTTGGAAATATCTTACATAGAGTTATATATCTTTGAAGTGACTTAAACTGATTTTGGATGAAGAAAGAAATGTAGGTTATGAATAAATATTATGCATTAAAATAAACAAAGTAACATTAAATAAAATATTGAATATATATATATATACATTTATATATATATACATTTATATATATATATATACATTTAAGTTGTTATTCAGGCTTATTTTCTTCTATTTATTATTTTTTTACATTTGTGTCAAATGTTAATATTTAGACCCACTTGTAAAATTTTGTCCTGAATTTTGGTGAAGGTAAAATGTGCAAAAGAAAATTATTTTTCTTGAGTCACACTTAAAAGCATTTTCTAAGCTTAAAAAAAAAAAATCTTGATTGAGTAGTAGAAAATTGATTTCCATTAATAATTAAAATATGTGATACTTTTATATTTAAATAATGAGAATGTTGAGTCATGATTTTATTTTTTCTGACAGTAATTCATATTTATTTTACATGCAAATTAAGATCTTAAATAATGTTAATCCTCTGCAGTACAATTGAAGTATGGATATCAGGTAAATCAGGGTAGGAAATAATTTATAGTAAACATGATTATGGAATGATTATAATTATCTTAGTATAAAAACTCGACAAGTGATTTATGTAAATAAATCAAGGATAGAAAGGGTTTTCTATGTTGAGGATTATCTTCTGCAATGCGCAATATGTTTGAAAGAGGGCGCTGCAGCAATGGTTTTAGCTTATATTCCTAGCAACATCGCAGGATGTAATAGCATTTTCACTAACTTGCAGTTATAATCATTAGTCTTTTTGTATACATATGTCTTGGAATCATCACATTTATTTTATATATAAAGTTATTAGTTGTCTACTAGTAATATACATGGTATATTCTGTTATATTGCTGCATAGTTAATAGTATTTAGCAGATTTATCACTTGCATAAATAAAAAACAAAATTATGTTTAAAGATTCATAAAGTTTAACTAAGAATACACTAGATTTTTTTTTTTACAAATTGTGGTGCAAAAGTATAAAATGTCAATATAGAAAATACCTGACATGTCCATTCAACACAACGTAATTTGCTTATTCACACTACTAATACATAGTAATAAAGAAGCTACCATGTCAGTAGAACACAACATATTGTATCATTGCATAAATAATTACCACAGAGTGCATGAGCACAGTTGTATTTAAACTTCTATTAAAAAGTAATATAATGAGAACTTATTATGAGATCAGACAGTAAAAATTAGCCACTTGACATGCTCTCTACATGCTCGTCACACGTGCATAACACTAGTAGCTATTATTAGATCTTCATATTGGTGTGTGGTATTGAACACCTTCATTTCCCTTTAAGATATATAATAGATATATTATTCATCAATTGACAGGTTTTACTGTCATTCCGTATATTATGGATGGGAAGATTTTTTTTTTTATTTACTTTTTTTTTTAAAGGAAAAAAACATAAAAAAACTATGCAGGCAACGGCTTGCACTGAGTTCTCTTTTCAGCACTTTTGACACTAGGGTGCATCTGTTGCAAAGAAACTCCTCTAGAGACAGACTTTCTGTTACAGCAAATATAAGCGTACAAGGCTTCTTCTTCTGCTGGGAGCCCATACAGTAACCACTTTTCTTAATTACAGAAATAAAGAACATCAAAAGCAACATGGAAAGTGCAGCATCAGCACAGAAGAGATTATTGAATCTGTGTAAGGAGAGCTTCAGCATAAGGGTACAGTTTTGTTGCATTCCTACTATTATTGTCTGTATTTAATGAAGTGATCCACTATAATGCTGGAAAAACAACTACAAGACTGCTTGGGTAAATTATTACATATTGTCATAGCCAGTAATTAACCTTGACTTCTGCAAAAAAGAGGATTGTATTGATATAATTTCTGCTACATTGCTAATTATATTAATATTGCAATTTATATGTGTTTGTACAGTATAAATATGTTAATAATTGTATACAAAAATGTAGATCAGTGCATATATTTGCTTTTCTGTTACATACAATACAATGTATACATTTCCTGTTCAGAGAAAATGACGAAAAGCTGCAGTTCAGCTTGGGGTATATCTCAAGCAAATAATTGCATTGCATATAAATGTACAGTGATCTAGTTAATAATTGTATCTATAAATAATCAATGTAATTAAACATATTAATGAGTACTTGATTGTGAATAGCATTTTGATTTTTGCATGCCAATCTTCGCCAGCACTAATGACAGTCTTAAAAAAAATGGCACAATATGTACAATATTATAACTGCTGAATTAGTGTAGAGAGGAATGTGATCTGGAAATTTTTTAGATAAACTAACTAAAATGACTTCAACAACGTAGATTAAAAAAATAAGTTAGAAAAAGAAAATAAAGAGAGCTGGTGAAAAAAGAAAATGAGAAAGTAAATTACTGAATTAGATGGATGGATATAGATATATATGTATGCTATAATCCAAGTTTATTTGCTGTTATGTGATGTTACAATTTGAGTATACTAATAATAATATTCAGGCCCACTTTATATTTTACTACTAAATTTTAGTAATAGTTAAATGTTCAAAGTAAAATGGAACTCTGTTTTCGACTGCTCTTTTACCATATTTTTTAAGTTTTAAAATTCTTGGAAAAATACTAAAATAGTACAGTATTTCCCATATGTTTCCATTAATAACAGAAAAATCTGTTATCTTTTATTTTTGTATGATTCACTATTTTCCCATTTCCAATAATAATTTATATTTATTTTATATGCATAGTAAAGTCTTAAATATTGCTATAATGGAGGGGCTTTAGGGAATAATTTATAGTGCAGATGATTATGAAATGATAATTGTCTTAAAATACCAACTGGACAAGCAAAGTGATGTAGAAATACTTCAGTGTTTATTATTATTATTATTATTATTATTATTATTATTATTATATAATGATCATAGTGTATAAATCTAATGCTCATGTATTTCCCTTCTGTTTCATATAAGACCATATATCATAGATATATGTATATAAGATCAATGTACATCTTATATACAGAAGAAAAATTGGGCTTACTTGCCAATTGTCTGTCCAGAAACCGCAAAACCAATTACTGATATCCACAACTGGTGTTTAACAACATTCAAAAAACCTCTTGTTCTTATATGATCATATAAAGTTACATAAGTTAAAAAAAAACAACTTAATGTGCTAATAAACATACATTATTCTCCACAATGTGTAATATGTTTGAAAGAGGGCCCTGCAGCAATTATTTTAGCCCATTTTTACAAGCAAGAATGTTATAGAACTTTCACTATTTTGCAATTATATTACTTTATATACAGATGACCAAATATCATCACATTCATTTTGTATGTAACAATTAGTTGTAGTGATAGACAGGGCACTTTCCCTTATGTTACAGTATAGGAAAAATTATATTAAAAGTTAATATATTAATGAACTACATTTTTTAAATAAATTGTATTGCATATGTTGCAAATATCAATATAAAATATGCAATATGTTTAAAAGAACAATATAAATTGCATACAAATACTACCAGTAAATATTCATAGCTACCATGACAATATAAGACTACAAGTCACATCATTGGATGAATAGTTATTGCAAAATGCAGTGTTCATTAGAACAGGTGAATGTAAATTTCCCTCTATCTGTAATTAACAGAAAAAAGAAGGAATATAATAAAGATCTGTCATGAGATCATGCATTTAGCATTAGCCACTTGATTATCACACACTCATCATATCAGTGTAAATCCAGCTATTAGCAATCAGTTATTATTAGATGTCCATATTGGTGTTTATGGTTTTGTATGTCTTTATTTTTCCTTAATAAAAATGGATACATTATTATTTATGAATGGACAGTTCATATTGTCATTCAGTGCATAACTAGTGGGAAGTTAAAAAAAAAAAAAAAAACTATGCAGGCAGCTGCTTCACTGAGTTCTCTTTTCAGCACTTTAGACACTAGAGTGCACCTGTTGCAAAGAAACTCCTCTAGAGACACACTTTCTTTCCCAGAAAACATAAGCATACAGGGCTTGTTCTTCTGCTGGAAGTCCATACAATAATCACTTTTCTTAATTACAGAAATAAGGAACATCAAAAGGAGCATGGAAAGTGCAGCATCAGCGCACAGGAAATTATTGATCCTGTCTAAGGAGAGATTCAGCATTGGGGTACAGTTTTGTTGCATTTCTGGTACTATTGTCTGTATTTAATGACATAACACACTATAATGCAGGCAAAACAACTTCAAAACTGCTTGGGTAAATTATCACATATAGTCATGGACAGCTATTACATTTAAGGAAACAATTGAAAATAAGTTAACCTTTATCATATTTCCATTTATTTTAACAAAATTTAATTTATCTATTATCTATCCATTTCTCACATACAATACAATACTCACTCCATTCTCACATACAATCTACATATCTGTCATCTTCATTTATGTATAAGAGAGACAGAAAAAGAATATATATATATATATATATATATATATATCGGTAACATTTTTGATTATTGAATAAATATGTTAGATTCAGTCTAAAAATTAATTTTGTACTTATAGACAAAAAGATCTCTCTAACAGATTTATAACTCAGATCATGACATGACAGAATATACACAGACTATACAGACAAGACACATATACACAGTCATTAATTTTAACAATATGAAATTTAGTTATCTATATATAGTGGAATATTATAATAATTTATACAAAAATGCAGCTCAATGCATTCACTTGCTTTTTTTATCACTCACAATACATTTCAATTTTCGAGAAATTACATTCCAGAGTTCAGGGTTGTATACCCCACGATATCTATTTATCTATCTATCTATCTATCTATCTATCTATCTATCTATCTATCTATCTATCTATCTCATCACTCAGATCTTTCTATTTGTATCTACAAACACAGACATGAAACATATACACAGTCTACAGTAATAATGTAATCACAAAATTATATTTGTGTGCTTTAACACATCACTGACATTTGTATTCTATACATTTAAAAAATTAGTAAGAAGTAAACCTAAATTTAAGAAAAAGTCAGTAGTGAAATGGTTATATCCTTCTTAAAGGGAGCTTATCACATTGACAATGATGTCCAATCTGCAGGCTTCATGTTTTAGAGCAGCAGGAGCTGAGCAGTGTGATATTTAGTTCCATTGCAACTTGTCATTTATTTATTTAAATCTCTGCTCATTCCGGGCTTGGTATTTATCAGTAGTCTTAGTAGTCTGCTCAGCTCAGCTTAGTAGTCTCCTCCTGCCTTATGGCATGCTGCCTGCAGACTGCACTGCATACTCAAAATAACCAGTTCCCCTTAAGATGATCATACACATGAGACAGCCAGCAGCTTTCACATCTGACTTCCCTTAAATATGCATTTTCAGAACATACATGTTTATTTCAGGTAGAGAGGTGAATATCCTGCTGCCAGAAACATCAGACTATATCTCCATTATCTCTTTTAACTCCCAGAGAAACAAAGGATTCAGGCTATCCCAGGATATCTTTAGCTATGTAGGAGGAAATAGAAAGTTACAGCTAACATGTATGTAATGTGTATTGCTAGCTTTAGCATAGCACACCTGACAGGTCCCCTTCAGCTGGCTTAAAAGTGTTGTCAGTGGCGTAACTAAGGTTTTGTGGGCTCTGGTGCAAACTTTTGTCCGGGGCCCCCTACTCCCCTCCCTAAAGCGAATTCTTGACAGTGGCGGTTACGGGTGCTGCAGCGATATCTCAGATACTTGAAAGGGATACAGCTGTAGTACCCACAACTGCAGTTATCAAGAATACAGTGAGTGAGCAGCGCAGTGCCCGGCATGTAAACAATACTGGAACAGTATAATATGCTCCACAGTAGCCCCCACACAGTATTACGTGCTCCGCAGTGGCCCCCACACAGTATTATGTGCTCCGCAGTGGCCCCTACACAGTATTAAGTGCTCACAGTGGCCCCCACACAATATTACGTGTTCACAGTGGCCCCTACACAATATTATTACGTACCCACAGTGGCCCCCACACAGTATTATGTGCCCACAGTGGCCCCCACACAGTATTATATGCTCACAGTGGTCCCCACACAGTATTATATTCCCAGCAGTGGCTCCCACAAAGTATTATATGCTCACAGTGGCCCCCACACAGTATTATATTCTCACAGTGGCCCCCACACAGTATTATATGCTCACAGTTGCCCCCACAAAAGTATCATATGCTCCTAAGAGTCTCCCCCTCCTAGAGCTGGTGCTATTATTATACTCTGGGGTCACCTCAGACGCCAGAGTATAATAAGTAAAGGCCCAGAAGAAGTGATTAAAAATAACAAACACTTAGGGGGCGTTCACACTACTGTTGGTGACCGTCAGTAGTGTCCGTAGCTATTGTCTATTACAAGATTTTAGCATCGGACACTAGCTGAACCGTCAGAAATCCATTAAAATTTCCATTCATTTCAATGTTTTTTTTATATTGTGTCCGTTAGTGTCCGTTTACACCCAATCCATCAGAAGTCCGTTTTTTTTTCCGCGGACAAAAAATCCTACATGCAGGACATTTTTGTCCGTTTGGAAAAACTGATTCTTGACGGACAGCAAGTGTCCATTATTTTTTTAACATTGAAATCTATGGGTAACAGACTTATAATGGACAGTAACTGATAGCCATCAGTTACTGTCCGTTATTTTATGTCCATTTTGTTTCTGCGCATGCTCAGAAAGCAGAAACAAAACAAAAAAAACCAGACAGTGTTAAAAAAACGGACACTAACTGATGCTAATGTGTCTGTTTTTTTAAGTGATCCATTAATTGGATTAGTTAAAAAAACGGACACATTAACATCAGTTAGTGTCCGTTAATGTCTGTTATGATAGGTGTCCGTTTTTTTTTTGTTAACGGACACCTTCATAACGGAATCAAACGGTAGTGTGGACCCTGCCTTATACTCACCTTACCTCACCTCTCCGGGGCATCCTCGCTCCGTCCTGCTGTCTGCGGCATCCTCTTCTCTCTGGCGACTGAAGTCTCGCACTCCAGCAGTCATGTGGGGGTGCAATGACGTCATTACGCCAGAGCGCCCCATGTGACCGCTGGCATGATGTAAGTTACCGGTACGAAGAGCTCCGGAGCCCAGGACAGGTGAGTATAAGTATTTTTTTTATTTTTATACACCTCCTCTGGGCTGGCAGGGGAGGTGTAACAATATGTATAGTGGTCGGGAAAACAAGGCTTTCCCCGACCACTATCATAGTGGTACGGGGCCCCGGCCAGCCCCGTACCCCTCCGGGCCCAGTCGCACCCCCTGCAACCACGATCATTACGCCACTGAGTGTTGTCTAAAGAAGATAATCCATTTTTAGGCTAAGGCCCCACGTAGCAGGACGCAGCAAAAAAGCACTTCGATAAAGTGCGGCGGAAATGCATCGTGTTTTTTCCCCGCAGCGCTTTTCACAGAAAGTCCTCAGAGTTTTCCATATGTAAACACCTTCATTAAAGTGTTTTTTACTTATTTTTTTCTACATTGCTTTATACTAAAAAGTCATATATTGTTTCTGTGCTTTTTATTTTTTCCCAATACAGATGTATCATCTGGAGTTACATAGGGTAAGAATTTTGAACGTTATATTTTGAGTTTTAGGTCATTTTTCTCTTGTTTTGCATTTATAACAGTAAGTCTCCATCACAAGATTCTACATGGCACCAAAGAAAGGTAAAAACTTTGAAGCATTGTGTAACCAAGGTATGACATTGTGTATGCTAAATTAGGCTTAGACTTAACCCCGGTGGAACTGATAAATTCCCTGGTGAATGCTTGAGTCCCTGAACCCCACTCCCTGCTTGAGTAGTGCACTGTACAGTATATTCACTGAACAACATCTCATCAGGCTCGTGTTTCCTTATCCTTTAACAACCTACCCAGTTTTTTATTATTATATAGACACAATGAGTGCTTGAGATGACATCGAGGAGCAGAGGTAGATCAATTAGTATCCGGCCTCCCTTGGCCCCATCTATGCAGTAGCCATGATCATAGATCATAAATCATCTGGCAGCATCTTGCCACTATGGAAGCATGTATTCACAGCTCACAGAGCTAAGAGGGCCCTTGATCAAGGTAAGAGCCAGTCAGAAGTCTACTGACCGAGATTCCAGAAAAGATAAAGTCCGATTCTGTACTAAATGGTAGCACTGTTACGGTACAGAGTAACAATGGTATTGAGTAAGTCGAGGAGTGCAGGGACAAGTCATCATTGTTCTATTGTCATCCAGTTAGTGTACGATGCTACTACAGTCATGGTCAAAAGTTTTGAGAATGATACAAATATTAATTTTTACAAAGTCTACTGCTTCAGTTTTTCTAATGGCAATTTGCATATACTCCAGAATGTTATAAAGAGTGATCAGCTTAACAGCAATTACTTGCAAAGTCAATATTTGCCTAGAAAATGAACTTTATCCCCCAAAACACATTTCAACATCATTGCAGCCCTGCCTTAAAAGGACCACCTAACATCGTTTCAGTGATTGCTCCATTAACACAGGTGTGGGTGTTGATGAGGACAGGGCTGGAGATCAATCTGTCATGATTAAGTAAGAATGACACCACTGGACACTTTAAAAGGAGGCTGGTGCTTGCCATCATTGTTTCTCTTCTGTTAACCATGGTTATCTCTAAAGAAACACGTGCAGTCATCATTGCACTGCACAAAAATGGCCTAACTGGGAAGAGTATTGCAGCTAGAAAGATTGCACCTCAGTCAACAATCTATCGCATCATCAAGAACTTCAAGGAGAGAGGTTCCATTGGTGCCAAAAAGGCTCCAGGGCGCCCAAGAAAGACCAGCAAGCGGCAGGACCGTCTCTTAAAAGTGTTTCAGCTGCGGGATCGGGCTACCAGCAGTGCAGAGCTTGCTGAGGAATGGCAGCAGGCAGGTGTGAGTGCATCTGCACGCACTGTGAGGCGGAGACTCTTGGAGCAAGGCCTGGTCTCAAGGAGGGCAGCAAAGAAGCCACTTCTCTCCAGAAAAAACATCAGGGACAGACTGATATTCTGCAAAAGGTACAGGGAGTGGACTGCTGAGGACTGGGGGAAAGTCATTTTCTCTGATGAATCCCCTTTTCGATTGTTTGGAACATCTGGAAAACAGCTTATTCGGAGAAGAAGAGGTGAGCGCTACCACCAGTCTTGTCTCATGCCAACTGTAAAGCATCCTGAAACCATTCATGTGTGGGGTTGCTTCTCAGCCAAGGGAATCGGCTCTCTGACAGTCTTGCCTAAAAACACAGCCATGAATAAAGAATGGTACCGGAATGTCCTCCAAGAGCAACTTCTCCCAACCGTCCAAGAGCAGTTTGGCGCTCAACAATGCCTTTTCCAGCATGATGGAGCACCTTGCCATAAAGCAAAGGTGATAACTAAATGGCTCAGGGAACAAAACATAGAGATTTTGGGTCCATGGCCTGGAAACTCCCCAGATCTTAATCCCATTGAGAACGTGTGGTCAATCATCAAGAGACAGGTGGACAAACAAAAACCAACAAATTCAGACACAATTAAAGCATTGATTCTGCAAGAATGGACTGCTATCAGTCAGGATTTGGTCCAGAAGTTGATTGAGAGCATGCCAGGGAGAATTGCAGAGGTCCTGAAGAAGAAGGGTCAACACTGCAAATATTGACTTGCTGCATTAACTCATTCTAACTGTCAATATAAGCTTCTGTTACTCATAATATGAATGCAATTCTATTTCTGTATGTGATAAAAACATCTGACAAACACACATAAAAACCAGAGGGCAGCAGATCATGTGAAAATATAATATTTGTGTCATTCTCAAAACTTTTGGCCATGACTGTACAGCAGACCACGCCGGAATATGATGCATGCTGTAGCACTATAGAAATGGGGTATATTTGAGGCCGCCAGTCCCCCCAGTCTCAGCTCCTAACTTTGTCAGGCATAAGTAATGTTTCAAAAAGATAAAGAAGCTTGGGGTGCATCATCATCTTTACCGAGAAACGTGACTTAAGCCTTTTATTTAAGAAGGAGTGCAATTCTACTAGTCCCCTAATATGTACAATTCAGCCAGTATTACCTTTTTTAGTTATTTCTTTCTATCTGAATTCTTCTCTTCTGCAAAATCTCACTCAGACCTAACAAAAAGTACATGGAATTATGTGGTAAGAGAAAAAGAGACTTCCTGTATGATGGACTGTACCACACTGACTCACCACAGGGGTGACAGAAACCTCTGTCTCTATCTTCTGGAGAGTAGAGACTTCATGTGACACAACTATGGGGAAGGAGCTCACAGCTCAGCCTGCCTAACTATATACTTCTAGTTTTTTTAGATTATCTAGGAGACTGTAGAGAGAAGGATAAATACACTGCCCTACACCTGGTAGTACAGTCTCAGCTGCCCATGTGATGCATCAGAAAGGAGAGCAGAGAAAAAGACAAACATAAAAGCAATAGAAAGTTCATAGGAGCACCTTGAAACCATGTGTGGGTGATAAGCCACAGATCTCTGACCTAAAAGATCCACCAAGGATAATATAAGAAAAAGGCACCACTCCAAAAAATGAAGAAAAAAAAACACTTAGAGCCTTGCCTGGTGTGTGTGAAAATGAACCTGAGAGCCCCAACATACAGAACTTGTTACAAGCATTTGGGTCTGCTGATAAGGATGCTGAGCAGTTATGTGAAGATACTGATATGTCGAGTTGTGTACCGAAAATGTGTTTTCAGGAGAATGCAGGAGAGTATGTACAGACTGCTAAAGAAACTGCAGCTGAAGAACGGGGAATTGGCTCAGGTGCGTCCCTAGTGGTCATGACTGACAGTAGCGAAAGTGTCACATGTGAAGATGCTAATAGTAACTCAGAAAATGGTGTAACTGTGCCAGTTTCTTGTGAAACGAATGTACTTGCTAGTAGCAACCAGATGTCTTCTGCATTGGTGGGTGATGAAAGGTTGTATGAGTTGGCTGTTGTCAAAACAGTATGAGAGGGAGATGGTAAATGCTAACAGTGGAACCGCTGTTGCTATGTGAGGCTCAACAGTTTGGATCTGTGAATGTGCTGTTAAATGGCATAAGAGAAATGACAAACTGCTGATCTGAAAGTGAGTCTGATATTACTGTCCCAGTATCAGTGACAGTATACCTGCTGAGGAGGTGACTATGAAAGGCATTAAGGATTCTCCCTAGTTGTTGATATAAGAGATATTGAGAAAATGTCTGTACATGCGGCAGCAGAAAGTGAACTGCTATGTGAGATGTGTGCACTGGTGATTGTGTCCTGGGACACTGGTGAAGTATACAGTACAGAGCAAGATCACGCTGGCAACTCTGTGAAGTTGGAAGTTGTCAGTCCTAACAATGAGTGTTATGTAACCCTGCGGAGTAGACACGATACACATGTGTGGTACAGATGAGGTGTGTGCCACAGACAATGAAGTTCTTAATATTGCAAATTAAATGTATTATGGTTAGGATGAAGGTGATCCAAGAACCTAAAAATAAGACAGAGGTTATTAATGGTATAGAGAAGGCACCCATGAAGAAGAGTCAAGGTGCTGAGATGACAGATCATCATCATTGTGAGATTGTACCCCAATTTAGGAATTTCGACCCTGGGAACAGGGTTGAGTTCAGCGATAAATTCCTACGTCCTTTATCGAGGGGGGGGGGGGAGTGTGACTGCTGGAGTAGCATGTTTGTGCCACTGAGGTACACAAAAATGTGTATTTTACCCTGGGAAAGCAGGATGGAAGAGAAAAGTCTCTGGAACGTTGGGTGTTTCATTTGGTTTGCAGACAGGTGAGTTGTTAATGAGGGTTAATTAGCAGCCAGATGGGAGGGCTAAACAAGTAAGGCATTAACCCCTTCCCATAATACTCCCTGTTTGTGGACGAGGCCTGTGGGAGTCAGAACCACACGAGTTGGTGAGAACCTCTGTGTTTGTGGAGTGTAGTAAGCCCTTGTTCTCATAGTGAGGGACACTGAATGCATTAGTAGCCAGATGGCTGAGGATTTATTTTGTACTGTGTGATGTACATGCTATGAAAACAGAAGAATAAAGCTGGTTGAGGTCAGTTTTGAACCAAATTTACTGTGTCTGAGTGAGAATTTATTGGAGGTTTCTAATGTGCCAACCATCTTAATTAAGAGATGGCAATCCTGTGAGCTAAAATAACCCCCGAGTTGTCACAATATATAGACATGCATATTCTTTTATAATATATAAATATATATATATATATATATATATATATATGCACTGTACATTTACATATACACATACATTTGCATATATATAGGTAAATACGTAAACAGAGGTAGACACACGCATATATATGAAGAACATTTACTTACCAAAATTTTTATTTCCTGTATTAACCTGTGGGATAATAGTCCACTGGGTACAATTAGAAGAGACAGGTTAATAAGCAGTAATTAAAATCAATTAATTAACCATGGACCACCTATATAAGAATGAAAATATATTCAAGGGTGGGTAAGTTGTGCTGCCTCCGGACTACAGGAAATGAACATTTTGGTAGGTAAATGTTCTTCTTCATGGTTATCCTTCTGCTGCACACACTTGAGATCTGTAAAGCAGTGATAATTTGGGTGGGATCTGGAAAGCTTTTATTAACACCGTTTTGTTAAAAAATAAATCATCTATGCCATGCTAACCAGACTGTAATTGCTGATGGTGATGCCAGGTTGCTATTCTGCAGAACTGGCCGTGAACACTGTAGCTTTGGCCAAGACTGTGATGTAACAAGTCTGTGATGAGTATGCAACTCTTGACCATTTACTGTGCAAAGATACAGTAACAATGTACCAAATAAGTCTGAGATGAGTCTGCAACTCTTGACTATTTATTGTGCAAAGATACAGAATCAGAATGGTTTGGTGACCTGAAGATAGTTGACGATGGTTGACATGAGAACAAGCCACCCTTGCTGGAAGAGAAAGTTCTGCTGAACTGGAAGTCTCCAACATGACTGCACCTTAATGTAAAAATGACCATATGAGACAATAGTATTATGGCTATGGCATCCACCTGCTTCTTCATATTCCTAAAGAGCAGGAGGCTCCATCCTCTTGACAATTGGTGTGAAAACCAGAAGATTCAGGCTCTATTCTGTAAAGTGGATAGTGCTGCAGGTGAGACAATCAGATTTTCTGTACATGCGGCCAAATGTGAAAATCAAAATAGTTGATGAGATTGACTTTAGACCAGGACAATGACTATAGATTTTCTGAAAAGAGTAGATTTCAGTTCCACTTTGCTTGTTTATGTAGTAAAAATGAGGATAAAATTGTCCATATGAACAAGGACAATGTAATTGTCCTGGGGGTGGGGGGAATAATCCAGGATCAGATCTCAGTTTGATTAAATTAGAAGAAAAACTATTTTTTGTGGGGTCCAGCTTTGCTGGCACCATTAGCTCTCTACATGTGATAGGAGAAATCAGTTTATTTAGGAAGTTTGATGACTATTGCATCTAGACAAGATATTGGCTTGATGGGATTAAATGAAATGGCATAAAGGGATGGCATCAATGGCTGACCATCATCCTTGTAGGTGAGCTGATAGATAGTTTGACTGAGATGAACTAAGGCACTAATTGAAATATTTATCCCTGTGGAAACTTGAAAGACATCTGTGAGAATTGAGAATGTATTCTGCATCCTGGGAATTTTGTTCTTTGAACCTGAAATAGTTGAGATTATTCCTAGATCAAGAAACATGAACTTCAGAAGTGCGAAGAGTCAACTGCAAGTAAAAGGAAGAAGCAGTTGTGTGGATGGAGCTAAATTTAAGCAACAATCCTTATTGTAGACACTCAGAGTGAAAGTGATACCAAATACAAGGCATTAGAACCAACAATACAGGCATATCTGCGTATGTGTCATGTAAGAGTATAGAAGCTATGAAGCTATCTAGCTATACACGTTCTGTAACTGGTTGGGTGGTTTCCATTTTGACCTTCTCCATTAGACACTTGTTCAGATCTGCTACCACCTTGATGAATCTTCACTTTTTACCTGGTTTTGGCATACAAAAATACTCAGAGGAGTAGAGTCTCCTGTCTATTTAGTAGTGAGGAAGCTTTTCCAGGCAAATGAACTGCTTTCACCTTAGTATAAGACCCCTTGTTGGTGGCCCTGGAAACTGGCTTTAATTTTCCCCTCATGACTTCTATTCTATCACAGTTTGTTCTGGAAACAGTCTGCTTCTCAAGAACTTTCCAGATGTCCTACCTTGGTGATGGAAAGTTGGGTGTAGGAACACGTGGCTATTTCCCTCTGTCAAGTATTCCAGAGATTTCTCCAGTTGAACGCTGAATAGATTGTTACTCTGGAAAAGTAAGATGAAGAAGTGGTCTATGATGGGATATTCTTGCTTCATGACTTTGTGCAGCTCTTACTACAGTGAAAGCTGCCATAAAATCTTAATGACATCTAAGGAACCATCCTACAGGATTCAACCCTGTAATTAATGAATAGTAGACTGTCTAGAGTCTACTCTGGAGAAGTGCCAGAGCCCAGGACAAGTAAGTACAATTATAAAACTACCATTGTGGGGGGTGCTCTCAACACGGCATGTACCCCCGGGGACAGTTGGAAGTACCCCAGGGGTGCACATACCGTGCATTGAGAATCATTGCTCTAAAGTCCTTGACCAGAGGCAACCAAATCACAATAGATATCGCCTGAAAGTAGAGGCAAGCAGCTACAGCAGATATCACCTGCAAAATATATGACATATGAACATGCATCTTATATATTTAATAATGCCTAAGGCCAGTAGTGACCAGAGCGCAGCATATATCATCAGTAGTGTATGTGGTATAATACGGGATCACACATGTTATATGTTCTATGATACCAGAAGTAAACGGATCACAGCAGATATCCCATGAAAGTGTAGGTAACCTGATACCATCTGCAAAATATATGACATGTTATCACAGGTTATATGTTCAATAAAGCCAAAGCCCAGAAGTAATTAGAGAACAGCAGATGCCGTCAGATGAGTATATGATATAATACATGGTCACATAGGTTATATACTCTATAATAATTAATACTAGAGATTAAACACAGCCGATATCACCTGTAAATAAATAGGACAATATGCCTGAATATACAGATTATATGCTGTAAAATATCTGACCACAGATCAAATCACAGCCCATTTCTCCTGAGGTAGAACACCTGAGGTAACCAGGTAACAGCAGATATCACCACATAAGATTATATGTTTTATAATACTTCACTAGAGATAATCCAAACACAGCAGGTATCATCTGAGAACTCCATCTGAGGTACTCAGAGACACAGCAGATATCACCTTAACTGACAGAAGTGCCCATGAATCCTGATGTAAATGCACTGGTGGGATACTTCATATACATGCATACATTCCCAAACCCAGGACTGGGAAAAGACTTCTTTGGACTGATATTCAGGAAAGTGTAACTCCAAAAGGAGCAGCAGGATGAATTGTGTACCAAGTGAAAGCTGATTGCTGAGGCTATATTGGTACACCTTTGGACAGAGGGACAGGGACACAGCCCTGTATACAACCTGGAACAAAGCCCATTGCCATCTTGGTACATCTTCAAGCAGAAGGACAGGGATCAAATCCTAAGATAGATGCCATGACGTGTATAGACGTGTACAGAGTGGCTTGGAGATGTCCACACAATGTCATCCAGTATGGGGCGTGTCAAATAATAGTTCATAGCCATACACTCAGGGCCAGTTTTAGACATAGTGTGGTGAAACCACTATGTGTGTACTGCTATACTGGGGAGAATTATTATCACTATACAGACAATTACCAAACAAAACACACAATATACAGACCACTAATACCAATAATACCTCGATTCTAGGCCCAGATAGTACACTACCTCCATTACATTACATAGTGATGCAAAGACAATAGCCATACACTACACAATACTTGTATCCTAATAAACATCAGATCAATTAAAGAGGATCTTTCATGTCCTCATGTACCTGCGGTTTTATATACCGCTAACCGTTATGTGCCCCAGGGCTGGAGATATCGATGCCATTAGTTTTGGCAACGATCTCTGCCCACTGTCAGAAGGGTATTCCTGGCAGTCTAGATGGGCTGTGAGGAACGTCCCCTCTGACAGTACCCGTCCATAGCCCTGTACTGTCAGAGGGGGAGTTCCTTACCGCTCTGCAATGACACTAAACTGTCAGGAACACCCTTCTGACAGTGGTGAGAGATCCGTGCCGAAACTAATGGCACCGATATCTCCAGCCCCAGGGCACATAATGGGGAAGCCGACAGTGTGATGAATTCAGTCGGCTTTCTAGTGGTATATAAAACCGCAGGTGCATGGGGACATGAAAGGTCCTCTTTAAAGGGGTTTTACAGCCCCAAATTGATTTTTTATACTGATAACTAGAGATGAGCGAATCGAAGCTGGAATTCGATCCGAATTTCAGGAAATTTTCGATTCGCATCGACACTGGATTTCCTCATGCTTCGTGGTAACAAATTGCAATTTTTCATTAAATGGCTGCTGCATGTTAGGACATGGGGCAAGGAACTCTGGGAATGCGGGATCACCCACAATGCCATGTATGCATATAATCAGCAGCCAGCCCTGTGGTGTCACAGCCCTTTAACCCCTTCACGACCGCCCACAGCATTGGGAGCGGGAGTTAGCTGTAACTGACAGCTAACACAGTGCTCCATAACCCCTGGTTAGAGCACAGCTCCTATCGCGGGTTTTAACCCCTTGGATGTCGCGTCTTCTGGCCAGTGACCCCAGGCTGCTAGTAATTCCCAGTATCTGGTACGTCATTGGTCGTTAAGGGGTTAATAAGTGGTGGGGAGGAAAGTTACCCCAGCCTTATTATTAATAATTATTCCTTAGAAATAGCTCTCCCTTTTTTATAATGGTTCCCATAGATTTATGAATAATAGTTACACCCTATAAATAAATATAAATTGGGAGGGGGGTATTTATAAGGAGTAACTCACGTTTACTCACCTTACCATGATCCCCCAGTCCCGCTGCTGAAGTCTCTCCCTGCTATTGGATGATGGAATGATGCCATCGCGCCTGTGTTCTATTCAGTCATCTATGTCAGAGCAGGGACTTTAAAGCTCCCTGCTCTATCATAGATATCCACTGTGTCGCCATAGCATGCCAACACTTTTGTAAGTAAGGCGCCCCCTGATCCAGATCACCAGACAAACGTTCACCATCCAACCTGATGGAACTGGAGAGAATCTGCAAGGAAGAATGGCAGAGGATTCCCAAATCCAGATTTGAAAAACTTGTTGCATCATTCCCAAGAAGACTCATGGCTGTACTAGCTCAAAAGGGTGCTTCTACTCCATACTGAGCAAAGGGTCTGAATACTTATGACCATGTGATATTTCAGTTTTTCTTTTTTAATAAATTTGCAAAAATATCTACATATCTGTTTTTTTTTCTGTCAAGATAGGGTGCTGAGTGTACATTAATGAGAAATAAAATGAACTTTTTTGCTTTTAGCAAATGGCTGCAATGAAACAAAGAGTGAAAAATTTAAAGGGGTATCAATACTTTCCGTACCCACTGTATGTCCCATTCACCCAGCACAATAGTATGACATTTTTGCTAATCCTTAATCCTGCTGCATCTGGTCTCTTGTATTATTCTTATGGACAACACATCATGAGACTTGGTGAGGTATGTATATCGACAAGTTGATTATGTTACTTTCGTGCTCTTAGAGAACTTAGGGTAGGTTCACATATATCAGTTGCATCAGCATCATTTTTTTGTCCCTTGGTCATTGCAACTGATGCCAAAACTGATGCGAAAATGTATCAGTTGTCATCAGGCTTTTTTTACAAATTTCTACTCCAAAACCATAAGTTGTCATCAGTTGTCATCGGTTTCTACTATAAGTTTTTACTATGATGGAACTTTACCGCCTGTCAGAAATGTTTTATACATTCATCTCTAGTGATAATGGTTATTGCTAGAGATGAGCGAATCGAAGCTGATGAAGTGGAATTCGATCCGAATTTCAGGAAATCTTCAATTTGCCTCGATTCCGAATTTCCTCATGCTTCGATGTATCGAATCGCATTTTTTAATAAAATGGCTGCTGCACATGTTAGGACAAGGGGCAAGGGACTCTGGGAACACGGGCTCACCCACAATGCCATGCATGCAGCTAATCAGCAGCCAGCCGGCCTGTGATGTCACAGCCCTATAAAAACCCTCGGACATTGTAGGCTCAGTCATTTCATATCATACTTAGTGCACGGAGAGATGTCAGCAGGCGCTAGGGAAAGTGGTAGAAAGCAATTCAAAACTGCTAGAAGTTCAGTGAAAGAGCTTTAGAACTGTAGGGAAAGGATAGGGAGGAATTTACAGAAGAGTACTGAAGCAGAACAGGGTTCATTTGGTTGCAGCGTCAGTAATAGCAACAATCGTACTACACATTGCAGCACTCACTGCCATTACGCTGCTGCTCATTGCAGGTCTGCAATAGATCATACTTGTGTGTTCAAGGTAGAACAATACAAGCCTTTTGCAGTACAGTAGTGGCAAAAAACTGAATTTTTATATAGTAATCTTTGCAGTAATCTGTTATAACGCATTTTTGAAGGCGTTTATTATTGGGGAAAATAATAAAGGGGTTTATTTGCCATTGTCTTCAAGGTAGAAAATTACAGGCCTTTTGCGGTGAACTACTGGAAAAAAACATAATTTTCATACAGTAATCTGTGCATTGATCTGTTATAACATCTTTTCAAAGGTGTTTATTATTGGGGAAAATAATAAAGCGGCTTATTCGCCATTGTCTTCAAGGTAGAAAATTACAGGCCTTTTGTCGTGAACGTCTGGCAAAAAAACATAATTCTCATACAGTAATCTGTGCATTAATGTGTTATAACATCTTTTCAAAGATGTTTGGGGAAAATAATAAAGTGGATTATTGTGTTGTAGGTAGAAAATTACAGGCCTTTTTGCCCTGCACTATTTTCCTTTTCATTTACTTATTTGATATAACAGTATGTCAGACAGAGAAGCGACAGGCCCTGCACAGGGGAGGGGCACAGGCCTAAATGTTTCTGGCGTAGGCACAGGTCACAGCAGAGTAAGGGGGCGTGGCAGCGGGGGTCACTTACAGAGGCTAGCATTCGTTTCTTGAACAGAAACCCAACGGTAGTAGAATGGTTGATTCGGTCATCCACTTCATCCCATATGTGTAGTCTGTGGGCTGAAGGTGAAGCGTGGCCAAGGTGCCAATGTTGGCACCACAGCCCTGCGTCAACATATGCATCGTCACCATAAAGTGGCATGGGAGAACCGTGGCCCCAATGTGGTGGTCCAGCCTGGATGCATCACCCAGTGGCATGCATCCCATTTCAGCCAGTCAAGGCTCAACCAACTCAGCCGAAGGAAGCTGTGTGTCCTTCCCATCATCTGCTGGTCATCGTGCTCCTTCTCCTCCTCATCCAACGGTGCAGAAGCTGAACATGCTCCTGTCAAAGTTGATGATGCTGCAGTCCCTCCCTTTCCAAGTGGTGGACTCTGTAGCTTTCAGAGAACTGATGGCTTGTGCTGAGCCAAGGTGGAGAGTCCCAAGCCGTCATTTCTTTGCCAAAAAGGCAGTACCAGCCCTGCACAAATATGTAGAACAGAAGGTTGGCCAGTCCTTGAGCCTGTCGGTGTCTGCCAAAGTGCACGGCAGCGTCGATATGTGGAGCTGTAACTATGGTCAAGGACAATATATGTCCTTTACAGCCCACTGGGTTAATGTGTTTCCTGCCCAGACAAACCAGCAACTTGGACAGGTGACGCAGCTTCCGCCTCCACGTTCTCACGCTGTTGGTCCTGCAGCAATGTCCACCTCATCCTCCACTGTGTCCTCAGCCTCCACTGCAGGGACAATTCACAGTGCTCCTCCAGCATACCACATCTGCAGGGCACAGCAGTGTCACGCTGTTCTACACCTCATTTTCCTGGGCGAACGAAGTCACACAGGGGAGGAATTGCTCCATGTCCTCAATCAAGAAATCGAATCCTGACTTTCTCCAAGACAACTTAAAATCGGAACCATGGTGACCGACAACGAGAAGAACATGGTGTCGGTGCTGCGTCAAGGAGGGTTGAGCCATGTGCCCTGCATGGCGCACGTGTTCAATCTGGTTGTCAAGCATTTCCTTAAGTATTCCACCCATCTTCAAGACATCCTAAAAATGACAAGAAAATTTTGCATGCACTTCAGCCGTTCGTACATCGCCAAGCTCACCCTCCATGAGCTGCAGCGGCAGAACGGCCTCCCACAACATAGGCTGATATGTGATGTTTCCACCCATTGGAATTCAACCCTCCATATGTTGGACCGACTGTACAAACAGAGAAAAGCCAGACAGAGGTTAGCCAGTGGCAGTTCATGCGTGACACCTGCCGTTTGCTCGTTCCCTTTGAGGAGGCCACTTTATTTGTCAGTCGCCAGGACTACGGGATGAACAACGTTATTCCACTGAATCATATCCTGGAAAAGATGCATGTAAATCTTGCTGGTCAGGGGACTGGACACGTGGCGCTTACATCTCACGGCCACATGACCCCTGTGGAGGCTGAACTGGAGCACAAGCAATGTGTAGCGAAATGGGTGGTTTTTCTACATGGGTGACAGGGGAGGAGGAGCAGGAGCAGCCGGAAGAGCAAGAGGGGGATGAGGAAGACAAGGCAGATAACCCAGACACACCATAGCCATATGCAGTGAAGCTGGATGCAGGGAGTCCCTTTAAGTTACTTGCACAAATGGCCCAATGCATGCTCATTTGCTTGAGTAGTGACAAGTGAATTGTCACCATTCGGCAAAGGCTCTCCACCATGTTAGACCCTCGCTACAGGTCAAAAATGTGTGCCTTTTTTACACGCTGAGAGGGAGGACAAACTGAACTACTATAGAGACATCCTATGTAGGAAGTTGGCCGCTGCCTATCTGCGCCTTGAGCGCTCACCTTGCACTGCCATGGCAGCTGTGGGGGGGGGGGGGCAGGAACAGTATCAGCTCCATCTGCAGCAGCCTGAGCCTAGAGTCGATGATGAGCAGCTTTCTTCACCCACATAGTGAAGAAACTGCTCATCAGCAGCTATACACAGCAGAACCTGAACCAGCAGGTGGTGGCATACTTAGAGTGCACCCTGCCACCCGTCATCGAAGATCTGCTGAACTACTAGGCAGCCAAACTTTATTTGTGGCCGCAACTGGCCGAGTTTGCCCTGGAAAAGCTGTCCTGCCCGGTCAGTAGTGTGGCATCCAAATGAGTGTTTAGTGCGGCAGGGGCCATAGTTACCCCAAGGAGAACTCGCCTGTCCACCCAAAATGTGGAGAGACTGACCTTTGTCAAGATGACTCAGGCGTGGATTAGCCAGCATTTCCAACCACCTGTGTCTGATGCCTCATGCTGCTGCCACCTCCACATTTTATCGCCTTGTCGCTCTATGGCCTCCTCATGCTGCTGCCAACTCCACATTATGTCGCCTTGCCATTATGTGGCCTACTCATTCTGATGCCACTGGGTCACTCTATGACCTCCTCATGCTACTTCCAACTCCACATTATGTTGTCTTGCCACTCTGTGGCCTTCTCATGCTGATTCCACTGCTGGGTCACTGTGTGGCCTCCTCATGCCTCTGCCACTTGGTCACTGTATACCCTCCTCATGCCGCTGCCACCAGGTCACTGTATGGCCTCCTCATGCTGCTGCCACTGCTGGGTCACTGTATGCCCTCCTCATGCCGCTACCACTGGGTCACTGTATGCCCTCCTCATGCCGCTGCCCCTGCTGGGTCACTGTATGGCCTCCTCATGCCGCTGCCACTGGTTCACTGTATGTCCTCCTCATGCTGCTGCCACTGGGTCACTGTCTGTCCTCATGCTGCTACAACTGGGTCACTGTATGGTCTTCTCATGCCGCTGCCACTGGTTCACTGTATTCACTGTATGTCCTCCTCATGCTGCTGCCACTGGGTCACTATATGGCCTCCTCATGCTGCTGCCACTGGGTCACTGTATGGTCTCCTCATGCTGCTGCCGCTGGGTCACTGTATGGCCTCCTCATGCCGCTGCCACCAGGTCACTGTATGCCCTCCTTATACCGCTGCCACTGTGTCACTGTCCTCATGCTGCTACAACTGGGTCACTGTATGGTCTTCTCATGCTGCTGCCACTGGGTCACTGTATGGCCTCCTCATGCTGCTGCCACTGGGTCACTGTATGGACTCCTTATGCCGCTGTTACTGGGTCACTGTATGCCATCCTCATGCCACTGCCACTGGGTCACTGTATGTCCTCATGTTGCTGCCACTGGGTCACTGTATAGCCTCCTCATGCTGCTGCCAACTCCACATTATGTTGCCTTGCCACTCTGTGGCCTCCTCATGCTGCTGCCACCTCCACATTATGTCGCCTTGCCACTCTGTGGCCTCATCATGCTGCTGCCAAATCTACATTATATCGCCTTGCCACTCTGGGTCCTCCTCATGCTCCTGCCAACTCCACATTATGTCACCTTGCCACTCTGTGGCCTCCTCATGCTGCTTCCAACTCCACATTATGTCGCCTTGCCACTCTGTAGACATCTATGTGGAATCAGCAGACGACGGTGTAAAAGGAGTGCTCTCTTTCACACTACAGTAGGATGTTGGGCCTCTGCACAGTTTTTTCTACCTGACACTAACATTGACCTGTAAGGCTGAGTTCACAATTGAGTTAGTTGGTCAGTTTTGGCCCCGTAATTGGCCAAATAAGTGAAGTGTGCAGTGGTTCTAAGAGCGACGCCTGTCATGTGCGTGTCATGCTGACAGTATTGTTTGACTACCACAGCAGGCTCCCTATGCGTGCTACTGCAAGGCACAGTGTTCTACATCACTATACTGGCTCTCTGCAGCCAGGAAATAGCTGTTTTTTAATGCGATTTGCCGCAAATTAATTCAGATCGAAGCAAATCTTTTTGGAAACCTCGGAGAATCGGTCGAATCGAATTTTTAGATAAATCTTTAGTTATTGCTATTATTTTAGTGTGCAACAGATATCACTAGAGAGGCGGTCAGCGTATTTTACTCTATAAAGATCAGGTATGGACAATACAGGGACAGGGAAAAAATGTAAACGTTATTGATGACTTTGTGTATGTGTTGTATAAGTGTTTGGTGCAACTCTTTTGGTGTTGTAACGTGGACGATGGTAAATGTCTGGGTCACAGCACCAATAAACTTCCTGGTTATGTTCAGAGGGGTATTACAGAAGAATACCCCTGTGATTAGGCACAGGGGTGTATCGCTCTATGTGACAAACAGAGAGCAAAAGTATAGTATGCTCTCTGATTGATAGGACAGGGGATAACATGAACAGAAGTCCATGCTAACCCCTTGGGGTCACATACAGCTTATGCACAGACAATTTATCATTGTCTTTTCAGTCTGCAGCTCCACTCCTCCCCCTCCTTCCTCAGCTCTAAGATGCTGGCTGAGGCAGGAGAGGGGGACACTTTAGAGCCCCATATCTCAGGATCCATTGGGGCTATGAAGATGAACTTGGATTAATTTTAAAGATGAGAATCTCATCATGATAGCCCTTACAGATTCAGAATGATTTGCTGTTAAAACGATATCAGGAATTGAGATTTGCATTGGATTTTCAATGCCGAACATCGTTTTCACCTGCGAATCGCTCCGGATCTGTAAGAGCTATCATGATGATCGATATAGTGAAACTGCTGAAAACTGCTTGGACAGACCTATACGTCCTTGCAGATCTAGACAACCACAATCCGGACGTAAAAACCCAATGGGCGGTCCGGAAGTGGTTAAAGACCAGACATCCGCCGTACTATTACAGTGATTGTCGGGAAGGGGTTAAATTAGTTTTAGGTGTTTTTCCATGACTTTAACAATGATGGCTTATCTTTAATGATCTATATAGACAGAATAGCTTCTGTTGGTTATTGGTTACCAGTATTTTAAGCTGCAGAATTAGAATTAGATTGTAAGTACAGCTTCTAGGAATTTCTGCCAAACAGCTAATATTACTTGTCTGGTAATTAATTTCTGATTAATATCTGTCCTTATAACATATGAACAATTCAAGTCTACCCTTTTAGGCTGGGGCCCCATGTGGCAAAATGCAGCGGTACTTGAGCAGGCAGTACTTCCGGTAATCAACGCGAAATGGCTCCGCTCCAGGCTGGAAGCAAAAAGCGAAGCTGGTGAGTAGAGAAAGGTGTGTGCCGGCTTCCCACTGCACTATGCATGTCGGTGTTCCGCCACTATTGTGCATGTGTGGGGGGACCGGCACACACAAAGAAAAGGAGGTGGCTTTCCGAAGATGATGCATCGGGTCTGGATCTCACAAGAGGAAATGGGGAGTACAATGGGGATGAGGGGCAGGTCCTTTACACTGACGTAGCAGGTCAAGATATTAATTAGACTGAGAACCCACTACGTCAGGCAAATAATGCAATATATTTAGGTCACATCACATTTACAGAACAACAAAGGAATATTGAAAACAGATGTGCAATAGGAAATTGGAGGGGGGATGGGGGACTTGTTATTACAATATTAATTTATCCTGAAAAATCCCTTTAAGTAAAAGTTGTCAAACTATGAAGTAGCTAAAAAAAAAAAAAATCACAATAACAAAATTAGGGTTAGGGCATGTAAAATGAAGAGGGATTTGAAATGGATATCCACCTCAGATACCTCTTTATTTTCCGCCTAGTATTCGGTTTCAGCTTTCCGCCGCTGATTAAGCTTAGATGAATGGGCCTAATCAGTGGAGAGTCTCATGTTGCTGATTCTGTGGTTTAATCAGCCTTAGAATCCACAGTAAGATCGAGCAAGACGCTGAAAACAAGGGATACAGAATCAGGATGGAATATGACACTGATTTTGAGTGCCAGATGCTCCTGTGAGAATACACAGTATTTATTGTATAGAATTATAAATAATTAATCAGGGAGAAATTAAGAAAAACTGATCAACAAAAATTATTGGTGAAGCCACTAAACTCGATCATTAATGAGTTTTAGGCCAGGACCCCACATAGTGTAAACACAGTGAATACTGCGGCATTTTACAGTAACTGCAAAGTTATTCTAACTAATCCCATCCACACATTGCAGTACAATATCCACAGTGGACATGTTGCGATTTTAAAAAAACGTTGCATTTTTGTAAATCGCAGGCATGTCAGTTATACCTACGGAAACACTGGCATTTTCCCTATAGGTATTATTGAAGCAGAAAGTCCACAGAGGAAAACTAACATCACAACCACTGCCATCGCAAACCCATTACTCACTTTAGACATCGAGAAGGCCTTTGATATCCTGGACCGACCTTGCCCATGTTTTGAAATGTATGGGAATCACTGGTCACTTTTGGAGAGCCCTTCATGCTCTCTATTGTGACCCCATTGCATATCTAAAAATTGCTGCAGATTCCCCTATGGATTGGAGACCGCGAATACAAATCTAATCTATTGCAGATGATATGCTGTTATCTATCACAAATCCTTTAGCGAGATTAATACTCTCTCCCGTTTTATGCAACTGTCAGGCCTTAAACTTAATATGTCTAAATCGGAAATTCTCCACTGTAATGTCCCTTCAGTCACTGCTAAGTTGATTGCCCTGAATTATGGCTTCCAGTCTAGGGATAATTATTTGCCGTATCTAAGGCATTAACCTTTGCAAGTCATTAGAAGTCCATTTCAAATGGAACCACGCCATGTTAATCGCAAAACTCTTAAAGGATCTGGTTGCATGGTGTTGCCCACCCTTTCCTGGATAGGATGAGTCCATTTGGTTAAAATGGTTACCCTACCCGCATTCTCTACATTTTTCGCATTTTTCATAGAATGTAACAGCAGCTTTTTGGACAGTCTTTTCTATTATTGGCCCCCATATTACTCCTTAACCTTAAACCTTCCTGCTTAAAATATGCCCAATTTAAATTATTTCAATACATTTTGATGGCTGCCTGGATCCACATTGCCTTCAACTGGAGAATATCTTTTCTCTTGGTGACTGATGTTGCTCGACAGGTTGACAACATCATGCTGCAAGAAAAGAATAATGCCACTATCTCTGATACTCACCCACTCTTTGATAAGGTATGGACACCTTGGGTCCACAGGTCTAGCATCCCAGGTCTGCCATATTGTCTTTAGCTCTGATTGCAAAATTGGATTGAGTATCTCTCTTTCACACCCTCTCTTGGGCGAGATCCTGACGCTGCCCTCTCCCTATCCATATGCACTTTAGCGCTACATTATTGAACAGTTTCTTCATTCTTAGCCCCCATGCACACAACCATATGAATGGTCAGTGTGCTATCCAGGTTTTTCCTGGATAGCACACTGAACCATTCATTTCTATGGGCCCATACACATGACTGTTAATGACATGGTCACGTGTGTAGGCCGACAGTCTGGGCCTCAAAATATGGAACAGGTCCTATTCCTGTCCGATTTTGCGGTCCTGCTTCAGCGGCTCCTATTCATTGAATGAAAGGGGCTGGTGCACTGGCGGCACACGGTGACATCTGTGTGTCGCCCATGCTCCGCCCATGCCATTCACGGTCGTGTGCAACTGGATTTAATTTTAGCTACATTTTCACAAAAAAGCTGTTTTTATCTTTCAACCTAGTTTGCACTTAAAGGGAACAGTATATTAATTATAGACCTAATCCTAAAACCTTGTACAGATGGTTCTACAGTTTACAAATATGCCTCATGTTATTCAGCTATGAAGTCCCATTTTCAAACTGCTGTTTTGTTCATATGCAAACTTGGAATAAAGTACTTTGTATGTGTGCCTTAATTTGCCTGGGATTTGGTCTTATCTATTTATATCAAAACAGGGTTCCAAAACTGAATAAGGGGCATATTTAGAAACTGTAGAATCACCTCCACAAGGTGATTAGATCTACAACCAATATACTGCAGAAAGGACCACCTTTAGAGACACAGCATTTTTTTTTATTGCTCTATTCCAAAACCCAAAACTCATAGCTTGATTTTTGGAGGGACAAGTTGTATTTTTCAATAGCAGTATTTTGGAGTAAATAAAAACCTATTAGTTATCTATCATTAACGCTTTGTTTTTATTTATTTTTTACAGTATTCTGTCATAATTAATACATTCATTTTAAGGCTAATACTAAATGTGTGTAGATTTTTATTTAGTTATTTTTTTGCTTGTTTATTTTCCCTATAAAAATGCTCTATTAAAGAGAAAAAAAACAAAACAAACAAACAAAAAAATATAGCAGAATTGTAAGTAAAATTCTAGGATATTGTATGCAATGCAAACAAAATATGTTGTGCAATCTATCTTCCTAACACTCTTAAAACTATTACTCTTAACACTCTTATAAACTACTTTTATCTGTTTATACAATCCTAACAACATTGTAACAATTATTTAGAAATGAAAAAAGAAATTGTTTACAAGGTAGAGTTTGAGCCTTGCCCATATGGATGAAGGAAGAAGTACAAGAGGTTAAAGGGGTATTCCCATGAACATAACCATATCTATATTTGTAGATAATTAAAAGTTAAACATGTTTGCAAATATAAGTAGTTAAAAATTCTGCAGAGTTTAAAAATATTTCTCTAACCATCTTAATGGTGACAGTCTGTTGTCTTGATCGGTTGCCAATGGATACGACCACAAATGCAGAAATTTTCTATGGTCTGGGACTTGTCAGGAACCTAGCTATGATTTTCTTATTGTAGCTGGGTTATCAGGCAGGGACACTACATGTATCAGAAGATATCCCGGCCACAATAAGGAAATCATGGCTGATTTTCTGACCTTAGAAAGGTCCTGCATTCATGGTCGTATCCATTGGCAACCGATCAAGACAACAAATTATGGCCACAAGATATTTAGAGAAAATCTGTAAAACTCTGCAAAATGTTAAATTATTTATATTTGCAAAAATGTTTAACTTTTAATTATCTACAAATATAAAAATGGTTATGTTCATGGGAATACCCCTTTAAGTAATAGAGTAAGCAGCTTTAGACATATAAGATTGGAATGCTGGTTCCTGGACTATTTAAGCCAGGTTATGTGATTTACAGAAGAGGATAACAAGCACTTAAAGGTCTGTAATTTTGAGAAAGTTGGCTGGAATGAGAAAGAGAGTTCTGAAAGAGAAAACAGGCACATGCCAAGTTTCAGGTGCAAAAGTATAAGAAGGTGATTAAAGTAGTAGGGAGAAGATAGGCACAATGTAGGCTGAGTGTGGGGTGTTATCTGTTATTTGGAGCATAATTGCAGAATATAGAAGAATTGGATTAGGTATCAATTTGAAATATAGTGCTTTGTAAATGAAAGTGAAAATTTTGAATGTGATTTTGTGATTAATAACCGGTGAAGGGTCTAACAAAGACGACAGTAAGGCAAAGAGTAGTAAGAGAGGTAGATAAGTTTAGCAGCAGCCTTAAAGCATACCTACACTTTTGAACAACTTTCGATTTTCTGGAAGCATTTGTGACATTAATAAAATACACTTTATTAATGAATATTGACTTCTTTCTGTGAAATTCTGCACTGAAATCCAATAGCGTGCCTTCTTTATTCTTCTCTGCCTTAATTTGTACACTGTTTCTCACTGGATTAAGGGTGTACAAGCTTTTGTATAATGCAGGGAAGCTGAGGCATGGGGGGGTCATTTTAAACATTTATATATCAGGCATTATAAAATGTAGAATAATGCTTTTGGAGCCATATGAAGGATAATATTATCAATTCATGACACAGTTGAGATTGTATTATTTATTTGCTGCCACAGCTTCCCATCTGCGTGCATGGCAGCATGCCAGGAACCCGTAGAACATCACCATAGGTTACAAAATCCTCTAAGAGTATGGTTAAAATATGAGGGTGAGTCAAAAATAATCCAAACTCTGACTGTACGTTTATTTTAATCAAGTTTAAGAAAAGACAGATACTTATTTTTTTACATAATCCCCCTGCTTTTCAATAGACTTTGTCCATCTGTCAACAAGCTTTCGTATTCCTCATTAAGGCTAAGGCCCACGTAGAAAATCATTGTCAAAAAACACTGTGGAAAAGACCTTGTGCAGAAAGCACTGATAAGACAGTGCAGCCAACAGAAGTTTTAACATAACTGTATTGTGGATAATTTTTCACTCATTATTGTAATATTTCTTTATTGTTTATCACATTTGCATTAGAATTAAAAGCCACACAGCACTTATTTTTACATGTTTTGAACCAAACTTCTTCCTCACAGGATGACAATCGCAGGAAAGACTGCTAGTTATTTTCCACTGACTTTAAGACTGGCAAAGGAAATGTTAGTCTTAACAAATTCCCCCAATTCTATTAAAAGGGTCTTCTGGAACTAACAAAATTATACTAAAACCAGGAAGTGCTTGTTATATGAATGAACAAACATAACTCGGTACCTTTATATGTGTTTGGACCATTTTTACCATTCCTTATATTTTCAAGCTCATGCAACTTCCTGGTTGTAGGAGTGTCAATTTTCAGGCAGCTCTTCCCAGCATCCGCTTATTTCATATCAGTTTTTTATTCACACCCAGTATACTCTCTCATGATGTGCCTATATATGCAAATGTATGTGTATATATAGTATATAAGAATATGCATGTGTATCTGTATTGACTAAGAATATATGTAAAACACAATCTATTCCCATGATACAACACTTCCCAGTAAGGCTGTGTTCACACGGTGCATTTGTGCTCAACAAACACATGTGTTTGTAGCAGAAAACCAAATGAGTTTTTAAAAAATTGTCTGATAGCACAAATCACAATACCAGTAATTCTTTAGCAGTGTCAAAACATTTTTGCAACTTGTCTCTTTCACTATGATTAGTATATAAAGAGTGGAGCAGGAGTTTAAGGGTGGAAACAGAAGACTATTGGATCCTCTCACTACAGACTATAGAGTCTCTACACATATGAACCACAGGCATGACTTACCGACAGATATATGGCAATTTTTGTGTAGAGATAATTAGGTATATGTTGTGTAGATGAATTCATGCAACATATGACATACTGTTTAGGATTACAGTTAATACAGCTTAGCTGCTGCAGTGAATAGCGACTGCAAATTTAAGGGGTTTTGGAGGGAGGGTGTAGTGTAGGTATTGGAACTCCTGCAAATAAGATCACATGGGTCTGATGCCTTTACATGGCAGCCAGAGGCCTAATGAAAGTCCCCAGGGCTGCCTATGTATCCTAATAGGAAGGTAGTATAATGCATTGCACTACATAGGTAGTGCAATGCATTCTAAAAGTGATCAGCAGATTTCAAGTTGAAGTCCCCTAAGGGGACAAAAAAAAAAATACTATAAAAAAAATGAAAGAAATAAAGTTTTAAAAAAAACACGGTTAAAACATAATACCACTTTAATCCCCCATCCCAAAATGTTTAATAAATAATAAAAAACATAACACACATATTGGATATTGCCACAGGGTCCAAAAAGTACAACTGAACTACAGTCTAAAAAATGATGCTTTTTTTTGGTCTGTCAGCCACTGAAAAAACATTATAGCAATCATAAAGTGTTACGTTCACAAAAATTGCATGAATAAGAACTTCAGGTATTCCCTCAAAAAAGAAGCCCTCGCACAATTCTGTTAACAAAAAAGTAATTAAATTATGGGTCTTGGAAAGTGGAGATATAAAAAAAAAAATATCACAAAAAAAGTTTTTATTCCCAGAAAGAATTAATAAAAGTTAATCAATGAGGTATATTTACTGCTAAATAGTGCCATTAAACACTACCACTTGTCCTGCAAAAAAACAAGGCCGAAAAAATTAAGGCTTGGTATGTGACGATGGAAAAATGCAAAAAATAATTTGGACATCAAGGTCTGAAACAGGCTGATCACTAAAGGGTTAATATGTTATTGTGCGTGTGTTTGCGCTGTCCTTTTAGATTGCCATGTTTATATTATTTATATACAATTGGAATTACTTTTTTTTTAGCTGTGCTTGTTCAAGATCCAATTCCATTTTGCTAGGATATGTCATGGTTTTGCATTTTTTTTCTGATAGCAGTGTTATATATTTTCAAAGGGATATGTGCTTAATTAGTGGTCCGTATATAACTAGTAATCTTTGCTGAGAATGTCATACCATGAGGAAGAACTTTGAATTGAAACATGTCAGCATCTGAGTTGTGTGGCTTTTCATCCATCATCAACAGCAAATATTTTTTTTTCTAATATGTTTTATTAAAGTTTTTCAAGATTTTATAAAAAAAAAAAATAAAGAAAAAGGAAAAAAGAGAGAAAAAAAAACAAAGATAGGCATAAGAGAAATTAAAACAATGCAACACAACCATGAACATAGTTGAAGTATTAAAAAGTCAACTAAAGTAGATTCAAGCACTCAGACCTAGTTGATCAAATACCAACCTGGGTACAGTACGTATCACATAGAGACCATGTGTCCATAAATTCCCTTGGACCTCTGATTACTATACACTGGGGTCTGAGGAGACCCCAGTGTATAATAAGAGCACCGGGCTACTGTGGAGCATATTATACTCTGGGGGGGGGCACTGTGGAGCATATTATACAGTACTGTGTGGGGGCCACTGTGGGGGAGCATATTTTACTGTGTGGGGGCCACTGTGGGGGAGCAGATTGTACTGTGTGTGGGCCACTGTGGGGAGCATATTGTACTGTGTGGGAAGTTTGCTTTATATATGGAGGAATAAGAGGGAATTAATTGGATGCCTCAGTTTTTAGTGTAGTGAATAAATGGGGATTAATGTTTAGTGGTAGGGCTTCCATTGTGGAAGCATTTTTATAGCCAGAAAGGAGACTGTACATGTCAATATATGTTTAGGTTCAGGAGGGAAATCAAGGGGCTTGTCAGTGATAAAATCACGCTCTCTGCAAATAGAGCAATCTTAAAGATTTAGCACATTTATCACAGTGTGAATTAACATCCCAAGCAGATATAGATGACCCTAATGTGAGGTAATAACCCTGAGATATGAGGTCATAGCACCATGCAGCACCATGATAGCTTTCGGGGAAAGCCTGGTTTCTTGACCGCTATGTACATTATACATCTCGCTATGGAGAAGGACCCGGTGTTATGGGATGTATGTACATGCCACTGTGCCCCTTTCCAAAATAAGTCTGGCCGAAAGAGGTGATTAAAAATAACAAATACTTATACTCACCTCTTCACGGTGACCCCTGGGGCGCATGTCAACAGTCATAGCCAGGAGAAGTCCAAAGAGGATGCTGCAGAGAAGTGGATGGAGCAAGGTGAGTATAAATGTTTGTTCTTTTTACTCAACTCCCCTGGGCCTCCACTTATTATACTCTGTGGTCTGAGGATACTCTAGAGTATAATTACAGCACCAAAATGAACCAGAGGGCTAAACCTCACAAATATTCATCAAAACAAATTTTGTGGTATTCACATAACGTGGCTCGAGGCTCTTGGGAGCATTTTATACTGGGGGAGGGGCTCCTGGTAGCATATTATACTGTGTGGGGCTGCTATGGAGTATTAAACTGTGGGGGGCTATGTGCAAAAATATACTGTGTTGAGCCATTGTGGAGCATATTATACTGTGAGGGGGAATTGTGTTGCATATTATACTGTGTGGGGTCATTGTGGAGCATATTATACTGTGAGGTGGAATTGTGTTGCATATTATACTGTGAGGGGTCATTGTGGAGCATATTATACTGTGTGGGCCATTGTGGAGCATATTATACTGTAAGTGGGCCATTGTGGAGCATATTATACTGTGTGGGGCCACTGTGGAGAATAATATACTGTGTGTGGCCACTGTGAAGCATATTATATTGTGTGGGGACCACTGTGGAGCATATTATACTGTGAGGGGCCACTGTGGAGCATTATACTTTGGGGGGCCACTGTGGAGCATTATACTGTGAGGGGCTCTGGGGAGCATATTATACTATGTGGGGCCACTGTGGAGCATTATATCATGGGGTGGGTGCTCTGTGGAGCATTATACTTCGTGGGACCCCTTCACTATTTATATCACTTGCCATTTGTTTTATAGCAGCCATGCAATTTTATTACAGGCAGTAATTACATTGCATGGTCACAATAAAACACATACTGTGCATTGTAAATAGTGAAGGGGTTCAGGGCATTCCCAAAAGCAGCAGAGTCCCCCAAACAGCTGATCAGCAAGGGCTCTGGGTATTGGACCTCTACTGATCTCTTAGACTGTCAGGACCCTGCAGATCAGTTTCATTGTTTACATGCTGGGTGCTGCACTGCTCACTCACCATATTCTTGATAACCTCAGTTGTTGGTACTATTGTGTCCTCTGATTTGTAAAGTGCTACCCAATATATTAGCGCTATATACATAAAGTTTATTATTATTATTATAATTATTATTATTATTATCATTACTAGTAGAATACCCACAGCTTTGCTCGCGGAAAATATGTTAAATTGTTGGTTATGCTAGCTAAAATTTTCAGTGTCATTGACACTTTCAGAGTGCTACAGTAAATCTTTTTTTTCCACTTGAAATTTTTCTTATTATTTTTGCATTTTACTTATTTGTCGTAACATTGATGTGAACAACTTTTTTTTTTATTTCAACATTTTTATTGATTTTACATATACAATACATATTATGTATTATAAACTATTACAACTATTTTTTTAACTATTTTTTATCAAAAATTAAAATTTATGCACCGTACACAAACATATAAAACATTTACACCCAATTAACAACATAGTGCAACCCTTCCCCCCTCCCTCCAGTGTAATCTATAAGTAGTTCACGGACAAAAGAGTAAAAGTGGTTTACAGTTAAACAACTATCTATTGTAGTGCTTTTTGGTAAGCAATGTTTCTGGATTTACCTACAGGTGCATATATGAAAAGATTTTTGGGTTTACCCACTCTAGAGCAAGCAACGTACAACTGTCCATGTGAAAAACACGGGCTCTCCAAATTAATGCCGGCTACTTTAAGTGTTTGACCTTGTGCTTTGTTTATAGTCATAGCAAATGCAAGTTGGATTGGGAACTGCAGACGCTTAAAATTGAAGGACATGTCGCTTGGTAGCAAAGGAATACGCAGAATGAAAATATTTGCTCCTTTAGAGTTTCCCATAAGAATAGTGGCTTCAATAACATTGGGCATGAGACTTTTAATGCACAATCTTGTGCCGTTACACATTATTGGTGGGTCAAGGTTCCGAAGCAAAATTATTGTGGCTCCTATTTTTAAAGTGAGCTTATGCGGTGGCATTCCAGGAGGCTCCAAAGAATTCAGGAACTTCAATGGATACATTATGGATTGTTCACTCTCCATGACTGAATCAATGGACATGTATGTGGTCGCTAGACCAGGCAGCCTTCCCTGAATTAGTAGATTTATGGAACTGACACTATCATTTTTAGGCGCTAGGACTGCACGTTCACAAAGCCACTGATGGTTGTTAAAATTGTTACAAATATCAAGGAAAACTTGGTCAATAAGATCCATTACCGAAGATGTAATTTGACAAAAATCTTCCAGAAAGGAAATGAGACCAGTAGTGGAATCAGTAGGGAACTTGTCATTTCCAAGGTATAGTAGCTGGTGTGTAAATTTGTCCGCAGTTGTATTTCCCATCAAATGAACCCGCATATTAGTAGTAAGAGTTTGCTTCTGAACATGTATCCACAGATAAGAAGATTTTAGACAGGCATTCATCTCATCCGCTGGTGTTATTCCCTTAAGAACAGGTAACGTCTGGCAGAAGTCACCTGCAAAAATTACAACAATTCCCCCCCATTAAACAATCGGTTCCCCGCAGATCTTTCAAGGTGCGATCAAGGGCCTCGACCGCTTTCTTGTGTGCCATGGCACATTCATCCCAAACAATTACTTTGCAAGTTTGTAATACCTTAGCTTTCTCAGAGCCCTTAGTGATATTACAGACAGGAGTTTCTGACAGTGCTATATTAAAGGGCAATCCTAGTGCTGAATGAACCGTGCGCCCTCCATCTAAAAGAGTGGACTAAATTCCAGATGATGTAACAGCCAAGGCAATGTCATTGTTTGAGCAAATTTCTGCAAGCAGCAAATTAATTAAAAATGTTTTACCAGTACCTCCTGGTGAATCTAGGAAAAATAATTCCTCATTTCCACTGTAACTCTGACCCATAATTGCCATATAGGCCGATCTTTGGTCATCAACCAAAAGAGGCTTATTTAATATGACAAATTCTTTACATTTTTCCAAATCATAGCTTTTTTCTTGCACAATATCTCTGTTAATAATATCAAAGTCTGGTCGATTTGGTGCTGGTAAATCTAATTCTATTAGAGTTTTACTATTGGTAGATATGCACCTTTCTTCTAACATCAAGAGGGCTTTGTTGAATATGTCAGCAGTGAAATTTAATTCTAAGTCTGGATTAACTCTCCTTTGCACTCTAAGAATATCTTCACTAAGATATTCTTTGTATTTGTCCTAAAGCGCGAAGGGAATGGAAGGTGCGCAGGTTGTAATTATTATAGCGATCAGGTCTCTTAGTTGAGGTGGAAAGCGAGTGACATTGCTTCCTGCAATGTCATGTCCCAGTGTCGATCATCTTCGATCAGACCACACTTTTGGCATGCTTCCCTGTAAGTTTGACACAGCTCTCCATGAACTATTTTCAAATCTGTGAAAGAAGTTGGCCCACGGACAGTGTAAAGCAGTAATCGGAGGTAGTAAGACTCTGCGTTGTTTGGATGCACTGTATACACACGTCCAAGAGCATCACTGGAATGTACGTCCCATCCTGGGATGCTTGCACCTTATTTCCTATTGCAAAATACTTTTCTCGATTTATTCCATGTATAATATTTTGGAACATCTGAATATAATAAAGTCCTTGCAAATGGATCTGCTTGACATAGGAGAAAAAAAGCTGTCAATGTTGTATTGGGTGGTTGAGTAGCTCTTTCCTCTGCATTCTTGAGAGTAAAATAAACTTGTTGTCCAGTTTCAAGATGGACACTGAGATGAGCTATAGTCGGATGTCTTTCATGGATGGGAAAATTTAGTAATCGCCACACGGCTTCATTACTACTTATATACCTTCCCATCTGATACAGCATAATCTCATCAGATGTACATTTTGGATTCTCTAGCTGGAAAACTGCCATATCACTGTCCTTGTTAACATATTTGCAAATGTATTTAATTGACTTATCAGAGTTGCAATATTCTACGTTAATCTGCGCATCAAACATTTTTGAAAGCAGTGGAGAGTAAGGTACAACCCATCGATTATCTATTTCAAGATCTGTGTTTTGTTTAACCCGTTTTAATCTGATTGTTGCAGTATATGCTCCCTGTTCAGGTTTCTGTCTTCTGTAAAGAGGATAACCATCATCTCCTGTTTGTGTTTCTACAATCAAGTTACAAGGATACTTTTTAGTACATTTTCCTTCCTTCATACATGGCGATCTTGGGTTAAGTGGCCCACATGGCCCATGGATCATATATTTAGAAATAGTTTTAAAAAGTACCAGATTCTCTTCTGGATTTGGAAGCTCAGCAGAAATAACACTGTCAATTTGATCAGGGCGTATCTTATCCTTTAGCCATATCAGTAAATGAGCATGTGGAAGACCTCTTTTTTGCCACTCTAATGAATACATCCAACACTGACTTTCACCAAAAATGTAACACTTTGTAATTGTCCATGAGCTTGATCAGTTTTTGTTTAAAAACCATTGCTATTAAATCATGTCGATCAGAGGGGCCCTGACCATTCAGAAGCTCTTCCTTTATCTCTTGCCAAGTTGGATTACATGTAACTAATAAACAAATCAGGACGACCATATATCCAAACATATGTCATGGCGTCCTGAGCATACTCATGCATATGTCTAGGACTTCCAGTAAATGTAGCCGGTAAAATAAACATACGCCCAATGTCAGCCACGTTGCCATCATTAGCAACAGCATCCCTTAAATGAATGTATTCATCCACTCTAAGTTTTTGTTGGTTCAATCGTATGTACAAAAGACGCTCACTTTCCACCTTGGCAAGCATATCAACTATAAATTGATGAAAAAGTTGCCTACATTGTAAAATTTGGTTAGAAGACCCATGTCTGATCATTATTTGGTAGACATAAATGTCCATAGCTGACATTTTTTTATTGGTTGGCCTAGCAGTCTTGGGATCAGTCTCTGTTGGATTAAAGTGATAGCCATCTTGGCCTTTCCAAAATATCAGATATTGCAGAGCATCATATGATCTATGTGTTTCTGCAATACATTGAAGATGGTCGCTTCGTTGCTGAATAATTATATCTCGGCTTTGAAAGTCTTGTCCAACCAGTACAATAGCTACTTCGTTAACAGTGGGAGAATTAAATTGCCTTTCATGCTCACCAAACGGTGTCTTGTCTGCTCTTATTACAACTTGATATTCATCACGTGGCATTCTTTCTAAGGCTGTTTTGAAAAGGTTTACTAACTGATTGTGCTGATGGAAAAATCTTTGCAAATTCAACACAATCTTTATTTTTGTCACAAGTATAGCTTCACAACGTCTATCAGTTTGCATTTGTTCGTCTCCCAAAAAAAAAATTTGTAAAAACTTTGGATCTTCATTTGCTACAGGAAGCATTGAACCGATTTTGTGATATATTTGGCCCTGGACTTTAAAAGTTGGCATAAATCCTGCTTCCTGGAATCCAGCTGTCGTACCAAAGGATGTCATCTGGAAAGATGAATTGTATCTCCTAATATTTTGCAGAAAATGCTTTGACTCGGGAGTTGTTCCTGACATGTATGAAAGAAGTGGTTCAGGAGGTAGATCTAAAGGTGGCAAACTGACTTTGCCATTTGAGCAGCACATACCCTGTTTCCCCGAAAATAAAACAGCATCTTATATTAATTTTTGCTCCCAAAGATGTGCTGTGTCTTATTTTCAGGGGATGTCTTATTTTTTTTTTAAATGAAGAATTCACATTTATTGTTGAACAAAAAAATGAACATTTATTATATACAGTACTGTACAGTAGTTGTCATCACAAACCAGCGTAACCAGACAAACTGTGAATCCTATCAATAATTTCTTACTACTACCGTACCATTATTTCCATGTACAACAATTAACAGTATTGTACATTTACCAATATTTACGGTATGAATAGAAAGTCAAATTTATTCAATGACAGTTATGTCATCATCTTCTAAGGACATCATCATAACAATCCAAACCATTAATTTCCCTGCACATAGTATCATGTCCCATAGTGGCCCCTGCACACAGTATCATGTCCCATAGTGGCCCCTGCACACAGTATCATGTCCCATAGTGACCCCTGCACACAGTATCGTTCCCCATAGTGGCCCCTGCACACAGTATTATATCCCATAGTGGCCCCTGCACACAGTATCATTCCCCATAGCGGCCCCTGCACACAGTATTATATCCCATAGTGGCCCCTGCACACAGTATTATGCCCCATAGTGGGCCCTGCACTGAGTATTTTGCCCCATAGTGGCCCCTGCACACATTATTAATTGTCCCATTGTGGACCCCGGAGTTTAATGATAGCAGTGATTGTGGGGTTCGGCCCGCGGCCTCACATACCGTATATACTGTATGTTCTGTTCGGGAATGCTGCGAAACGAAACGTCTCCTGCGTCTTACTTTCGGGGGATGCCTTATATTGGGCAATTCTACGAAACCTCTCCTATGTCTTACTTTCGGGGGTGTCTTATTTTCGGGGAAACAGGGTACCAGGCAATTCCAAGTTAAACTCCTTTGCTTGACAATGTTTGCATATTATGTCCATTTTGCCAATTATGACTTTCTGATGTGACCTATAGTCTTGAATTGGGTTGTAGTGAAATGTTTCCAAACACAAATCAGCCTGCCTACATCTTTGCACACGTCGCATGTGTCGTATGCGGTCATTTTCAGAACGTTCATCCTTTTGTTCAGATGTTTCCATATTCCTTGCTTCAGCCTGCCTTATCCGATTTTTGTGAAGACGACATTCCCGTTTCTCTGATGTCTCAGCTGCCTTACATTTAGCCTGTCTCATCCTTTCTTTTCAAGCCGCGAGTCATTTCCTTCACTTGTCTCAGCTCTTTGACACATTTTTGCGTTCTTAGCTTTTGGATGAACTTGTCCAATAGATGGTTGTTTTTTGGGCGGCATTTTAAAAAACAGTCCTTTAGTATTATGACCCTTTAGTTTTCACCTGACACTGATAAGAGATGTAATAGGATGAATAGTAAATACAGAGCAGCCCTCACACAGTATTACTATGACCAGAAGGAGCTCACATCTCAGTAATGAAAACCGCCTTGCAGGCAGACTTGTGTAGTTGCCCATAGCAACCAATCAGCGCTTAGCTTTCACTTTACCTCAGCAACTTCAGTGATGAAAGCTTCCTGTATAGTAAGCTATAATCCTTTCCTGTACATGTTGTATTTGTATTTGTATCTTTTTATCTTTGCTGCTGTAACACACTGAATTTCCCCATTGTGGGACTATTAAAGGACTATTATTATTATTATTATTATTATTATTATTAATGACAATCTTACTATGAGGCAGTTTTCGCCTGACCAATATTGCTGCTCAGTAAGGCTGCTTGCACACTACAGTATTTTTCATGGTTCTCCAGGCCATGGATTCTACAGCTCCATAAACATTCTATGGAGCCTGCATTAGTCACAGCTTTGTGCACAAAGAAGTCTATGGATCCACCAAATCCATGGCCCGGAGGCCCGTGAAAAATACTGTAGTGTGCAAGCAGCCAGTAAGGATACCAGACGTGTTTTGTCAGTGTGTGCGTATATGTGTGTGTGTGTGTGTGTGTGTGTGTGTGTGTGGCGCATGTGATCCATGTGCTTGTGCGTGCGCAGTGCAAGTGTCCATGCTTGCGGTAGGTGTGTGTGAATACGCATGTGCTCTGTTCGTCTGTGTGCGTAGGGTGCATCCATCTCAGTGTGTTTGCGTGCGTTTCTGGTCCTTGCGTTCGTGTGGTGTGCGGTGTGCATGTGGTATTTATGGAGTGGTGTTGTGGTATTTGTGGGGTGGTGTTTGTGTTGTGTGTGTCTAGCGTGGTCGGGTGTTTGTGTGGTGTGTTGTGGCATTTGTGTGGTGTGCTTGTGGGTTGGTGTATGTGTGCTGTCTGTGTGATGTTAGTATGGTGCTTGTGAAATGTTTATGTGTTGTGTGTGGTGGTGCGGCTCCTTTAGCAGCGACTCTTTGGCGCCGTCGCTATAATCCATCCCTGTCAGTCACAACTGTTGTTTTCCCTTCAGCACTGTCACTTTCACCTTCATATTTCCCCATTATATGTGAAGGGCCTAACTTCGGGGGCCCCAATCTGAGGACTGGGGGACGCTAGCATGATTTAACGTGCGCAGTATTCTGCTCCTGTGGGTGGAAAGGGGGCGTGCCGAATTTCACCCAAATCAGGCGAGAACTGTGGATTTGTATAGAGTGGGCTACTACAGATTTTGAGTTTTATATATATAGATTACTAGCAGAAGGACCCGGCTTCGCACGGGTATATTTCATTTTTTGTTTGTGTAGTGACCCCATAAGAATTGGCCAGTTTTGCACTTGACATCCAGTATGGCAGTCCAGTATAGGTACAGTCTATTTATGGCTGTGTTGCTATGGAAACCTGGTAAATGAAATGTGAACTTATATTGGCTGATGCACGTGATATGACTGAATATTTAAGGACCTGCGAACAGGTCATAAATAGCTTAGTTGTTATGGAGACCTGGTGTAAAGCTGTGTGTATGTCAAGACTGAAGAACCTGTGATTCTCCATTGGTCCATAAGCGTCATGTGATCATGTGTATCTCAGTTTGGATATCAGTGAAAGACCTGTGATCGGTTGTTATGGAAAACCTGGAGTAAAGCTGTGTGTATGTGACCTTGTGTAACAGTGTCATCCACAGCACCTTGCCCCTTTAAAACTGACCCACAGTAGTGAAGAAAAATAGCTGGGTTGTTATGGAAACATGGAGTGCAGCTGTGTGCATGTGGCTTACAATGCCTTGTCAGATTGGAGACGGGCTTGGGTCTGCTGAAAGTTTTCATTAGCTCGAGCAGCAGCCATGCGTTTTGCTGCAGGGGGCATGAGTAGTTTAAAAACGTTTCAATTTATAAGAATGCTGAAATCCAGTATGGCAGTCCAGTGGCGTAAATACCGTAAATACCCTATTTACTTACCGATCCCCGCTCCTGCTCACGGCCATCTGCGCTTCACCTTCTGCAGATGCGGCTGTGAGAAGGAGTGGGAATCGGTAAGTAAGGCCTGCGGGCCGTGACCCCCACAAACACTGCTATCATTATACTCTGGGGTCTTTTCAGCAGGCTTTGGGCCTCCTTGGTGACGTCCCAGACGTCGGTGGGCCAGTCCAACGTCATTATGCGTCATGATGCATGCCTGGCTCATGTGACATCTGGTCCAATATTGAAGAGGTAGCGGGTAGTGCGCATAATACTATATGAAGGGGCCACTATGATACTGTGTGCAGGGGCCACTATGGGGCAGAATACTGTGCGCAAGGGCCACTATGGGGCCTAATAGTGTGTGCAGGGGCCACTATGGGGTATAATACTGTGTGCAGAAATGCAGTTTGTGCGGGGGGGGGGGGGGGGGGCGGTTGCCGGAGGGGGGAATCCCATGTCAAATGTTCGCCTTGGGGCCCAGACATTGCTAGTTACGCCACTGAGTCCAGTATAGGTACAGTCTATTTATGGCTGTGTTGTTATGGAAACCTGGTAAATTAAATGTGAACTTATATTGGCTGATACACGTGATATGACTGAATATTTAAGGACCTGCGAACTGCTATTGACTAATACAGGTCATAAATAGCTTGGTTGCTATGGCAACCTGTGTGCCTGAGGAGAGTAGGTGCCTGCGAGCTCTTATTAGCTGATAAGGGACATGTGACCGTGTGTATGGCAGTTGGAATATGAGTGAAAGACTTGTAGGCTTGTATTAGCTAATGTTGGTCATTTTTTGGGAATACTGTATCTCAGAAACGGTACGTCCAAGAGAGCTGAGACCCAGTCTAAAATATTCCCGAACACCTGATGTACATGTGTGCCAAATTTGGTGAGGATCGGTTCAGTCGTTTGGTCGCGCATAAAGAACAGACAGACAGACAGAAACTCATTTTTATATATATATAAGAGATTACTATAGTTATATCCCTTCCAAGTATCTGAGATACCACTGCAGTACCCATAACCATCTCTTTCAAGACTACGCTGTAGGGAGTTGCTAGGGAGGCCCACAAGACTTTAGTTATGCCATTGGCACTGAGGTAAGCGAAAATCAGAAATATTTGTTTGAGTCATGATAAAGTATATTAGGAAATTAATTTAAATAAAATGTTAGACAAATGTTATAAATTATGAAAACACCAAAGGATAGGGCCACCTCCTTTTTTCTAGGCCTTTGGCTAAATATGGCTATGAATATGCTGCACATATGGTAATCCTTCTTTCCCTGGCTTATTTTCCATACTGAGAAACACAATAACAGAACAGGTTACTTCACATATAAATGAAAAATATATAGCTTTACATTTCTTATTAAACACACAAACCAGACAAGCTTTAAACTCATAGCATGGGAAGTATGAAAATATTGGGATTGAAGTAGGATAATTGCTTGAAATTGGTTTGTAATGTGCAATAGGGGTTTTTTAACTTTAGACATCTTAAATGGTGCATATTCTTACAAATCATGCAATATTGCTGACAAAAAAGGATGCTATTTAGGATCTTTATAAGGAATTTCGTGTCTATGCATTTTCTTTTGAAAAAGAAGCATCAAAACATGACAGATAAGTGCAACATTCAAATGCATGTCTTTCAATGGCTTTGACCAAGCATGTGTATTTCTCAAGTTTAGACTTGCTTCAAAGAAGATAGAAGTGTTACATAGGCCAGTGTTACAGCACATGTAAGTGTCATTTGTCAATGCCTAATGACCTGTAAAGGTAACTTGGATAAATTCAAACATTGTTCACAAAGAGGAAAATAACAAGATCTATTTATAAGTTTAAAATGAACGCCATTTCTTTCACATGTGAAAGCATTGACATTGAAGGCTGTCAGCCATTTAGCCACTAACAGTGCATTTTACTACAACTAAATTCTGCATTTGGACTGACACAGGTGTTCAGTTTTATGGCTCGTGTGTTCACACAGGGCATCTGCAGTGAGATTGTGCAGTGGGCATCAGCTAGGGGCATATATACCGCCCACTGCCTCCGCCTCCCCTTTTTTAAGTTCATTTATATGAATTCCATGTTCTTATGACTCAGAAAAAACTGAATATAGCAACTGCACTGGCTTTACTAGACACCCTGCACCACCGCCTTGTAGGTGGTATGATGACCTCATTGCTCTGCTTGCTTTGTTCTCCAGCTGTCTGCCAACAAGTTGGAATGTCAGAAGGTGAGTATTTTATGCTGGGGTGGTTCTGGTAATACTACCTTAGTTATGAGTTTGGTTCTGGTACTCTATGTTTAGTTCTAGTGTAGAATATGATTCATGGACACAGATGTCTGAGAATGAGTTATGTACAGGCAGATGTCCTATCGCCAATTGACCAAGTGTACGAAAGACACTTTTGTGGTGCACAAATGTGGCTGCTAAAGGCAACCATCTGCAAAAGCATTTGGCTGCCTCTTCTCTTGAGCAGAAAGAGCTGAAGTTGCAAAAGACCAGCTGAAAACCACCTTATTAATCTCTAGTAAGGAGACCAGAAAAATAATCAATGAAGACATGTGGATTGGTGGTGGGTAGAATCCTACTGTTGGTAAGTCTGTATTGTTGCAAAGAGGTATCAAGGACTCACTCTGATATTATACTGTTTGTGAAAATGCAACCAGAGATACTGTTGTAATTGATTTTGAAACTTTTTTTTAGGTCTGTATAATTTTCCAGATAATGCTAAAAAATGCACCTGGGAAGAGTCCCCCACAGAGTGTGCTGTTCTGATGCTTAAAAGGGAAAGTGCCATGGAGTCACATATGAAAGTCCCTAAGATGATTTTTGGAGGAGTGTCACTGTCAAGCTGTCTAAATTACAACCAAGGTGGATTGAAATGGAGTTGTGAGACTGCGAGTAGTGAGACTGTATATCATGAACTTATTGTGTTTAAGGCTGCAGTCACACTAGTATTTGGGGACTCCGTCCCCCATTCTCCTTAAAAAATGTGGAGAGAAAAGCAGGACTTTTCTCGACGCCAATTTCGGGCGGAAACCCGGCGGACCCCATTATGGTCTGTGCGGTCCCTGAGTCTCCGCGGGTAATCACTTTTTAAGCGGATAGGGTTTCCGTTTCCATTTCCCCAAGCAGACCCGAAGAACGGAAACCCAAACGCCAGTGTGAACCTAGCATAATGGAGTACATGATAAAAATGAGTTGCATACAATAAGTTATAGTGAATCTGATACATGGAAACTGATGCACAGTGTTAATGCATATAATGTCAGGCTTTGCATATAACTTGGATTAGTCTGTGATTATAACACAGAACCTGTTGATACACTACAGCCAAAGATAAAAGTGGATTAACTCAAGTGTGTGTCTAAAGATTCTGGGTTATAATGAAAAGGGTAGCAAATGTGATGTGCGGGAAGCAACTGACAGAAACTCAAGCATTAATGTTGCCATGGCAGTTTCCTATGAACTTAGTGTTCTTGGAGCTGACTATGGTTTCATTCCTGCTCTGCACAAAATGAGCACTGACAAGTTCTACCATCCCAAGTCTGTACAGAGCTCTGAACTTGAGATCACAATTATTGATATTGTAGACAAACATAAACCAGGTTGTCCCTTGATACAGGCACTATAATAAGGCTGAGAATATGTGCAAATTGATGCAATTTATGCCACTAATTGCCTTTTTGCCACAAAACCTGTAGAATATGTTGGTTACTGGTTGAGGAGCCTTCAATAGGAGTAAGTGAAATGTCAAATGACATCCAGATGTCTGCTGCTGCTAAGGTATATGCAGAGGCGTAGCTTGAAGCTCCTGAGCCCCAATGCAAAATGTGTATTGGGGGCACTGCTTACCTTGTGCCATTTAGAATAGTAGTATATTTTATTTGTTATGGAGCTGCATCAGGGTCTGGGGCATGGTAGCATCTTCTACCTCACCCAATAAAAAGCTACACCCCTGAGTATATGTGGAGATTTCTGTTAAGACAGTGAACATGCAGCATGTCAAGAGAGTCACACTGAAGCTAAAACTCATTAAGGTAAAAAGCCATATGAATGCTGTATTTGTGATATACATTTCACCAATGGGGTACAATGAAAATGTATAGATTACAGAAATATATTGAGAAGGTTGCTAAATTTCTCTGGCCACCCTGTGATACAAATGTTCCAAAGAAAAGTAAGTTGTGTGTGTTCATATACATAAACAGAATATGTTCTGTGGGCAAGGCAATACATGCCACTATTGTGACAAGATCTTCCATGAGTGTTATACACTTGCACTGCACCAGAGGTCTTATAAAAATTTGACCAAGTTGGAGTGGGACCAGTGTGAAGATGTTTGCAGACAGGATTGTGTACACTGCCTCAATTTATGTTTTTAAAGGGTGAAAATATTTTTGTAAGTTATGCAGATGTTGACACTAGTCCAGAATATACAGAAGGACATAAAGCAGAACAACCAGTAACTCTGCTTAGCTAATGCTGAGTTCACACAACAGAAATTGAAGAGAAGTTCCTTTTAATTTTCGGTAGCCATATTCAGCTGCGGGATCGCAATGGCAATTCTTTGCAGCTTTCCTCTGCTGATTAGGCCCAGATGAATGGACCTAATCGAGAGGGACTCCCAAGACTCGGAATCCACGGCAAGATCAAGCTGATTTTTTTTTTCAGCGTTATGCTACGGTCTCTGCCTCCCATAGAAAACAATGGGAGGTATATTCGGGGCAGAATCTGCCATGGATTTGCGGGCAGAATCCTCTCCCAAATCCGTGGCAGATTCTTCCGTATGGACCTAGCCTAACCAGAGGACTTAAACCAGTACCAGAGGTAAGCCACCAAGACAAGCCAAGAAGTTAAATCACACTGCTGGATGATCAATGTGCAATAACAAATGCAAACTCCACAGTAAAAGTGATGAAAGTGACAAACCCTCATCAGAGACTAAGTGAGGGTTGTACAGATTAAGAGGGTTCTATTACTATCAATGATGCTGATACAATGTTTCAGATAGTTATGATAGAGCAACTTGATTCTGTAAATCTTCAAATGGAAGTTGTAGTTCCCCAAGAAGCAGATTCTAAAGTGGATGACGTGCGGGATAATACTATTACAAATTGCAGGAATAACCAATTAGTTTGGGAGAACTCCAGCTACCTCATGTATGTGTTGCTGTTTACAGTACTTATAGAAGAAAACTTCCTGCAGAATGTGACAGTAACATCTCCAAAGAAGGTCTAAAGCTAATTTCAGATGACCGTCTTTAAAATCCACTGCTCTCATCCGTCATAGGATCCATCATAAATTTAAATATGGTTATTTTCATGGGAAAAAAAAACTCTTTGGGAAAGGCCCATGTATCAAAATGCAGCTAAAAAATATGGAAAAAAACTCAGCAAAAACACTTTTTTTTGAGCAGCATTTTTCAGTTTTGAGTTCTTGCTGTGCTTTTCTCTGTGTCTTTTTCCCCCATTTAGGCAGATTCCCCATATTGCGAATCCCATCCACACATTGCAGAAAAAAAATTTGCAGCGGAAATGTTGCATTTGCGTTTTTGTAAATTGCAGCACGGTAATTATATGTATGGAAATGCTAACGTTTTCCATATAGGTATAATAGAGTCAGAAAGTCTGCATAGGAAAACGCTGCCGACTTTCTATGAAAAACGCTGTGGAAAAAATTGCAATGCAGTTCCATTGCCGTCTTTTCCACAGAGTTTTTTGGCTTTTCTGCTGCTTTTCTTTTTGTGGATAAGTTTTAAAAATTCTTATTCACTGTGCTGGTACTGTAATATGCAGCATTTTTCCGCCTGTATTTCCGTAAAAGTGAAAAACACTGCATTTCTGCAATACAACACTATAGATGGCCAAATCTGCAGTATACCTTATGTTGCAGAACTGCTGCAGATTTCACCCTGCTGAAAATCCTTTTCAAAAACTGAGAAAAGCTGTATGTAATTCATACTGGTGTTGTTATTAATTTACCCTGGATTTGCAGCAAAATTTGCAGTGGGTTTCTTCTCCACCTGTATTTGGCCCTGGTGTACTTTTTGCAGTATCTTGTTCTTAAATACTAGTACTCCAGTATTATCAAAATTCGGCCTGTACACACAGAATTTCCATATATCATCTGAGTTTGAAGAAGATGTAAAATAGAGTCCATACACTTATGATATATGGTGTCCTACATTACCTGATATTCAATATGCTTCCAATTTTATAAGGTAACATAAAGAGGTTTTTCATATTCATATAAATCCAACAGAAAAATAAAGTTTGATGTCATATTACAGAGCAATAATAATGTGGTAGAATGACTCTATCATACAGAGTCACACAGAACACCAATGCAAATGCAGAGTGCCTATAAACTGCTAAGCTGCTGTACAGAACTTCCTTGAATCTGTGTGATTACCAGAAAGCTTCTGTGCAGGAGACCATACTCCAATAGCTGTGGGATGTATATGAATAGAGCATGTAGAGTTATACAAGATGTTTAGCTATTTGCCTAATAATAAGTAAAGATTGCATTTCAATAACCATGTTAATTTCAAGTGACAATTAACATCTTGTTATCCTCCCTTTCTACCTAACTACAAAAGATGGTCTATTGAATATTAACTTACATATACAGATATAAGATTGGAAGCTGCATGTAAACATTTTATAATAGACTATCTTCCTAAAACAACCCCTGTTATTATATGTGAATTTTGATGATTATTTGCTGCAAACTATTGTTTAGGATGTATGTTCGATTGCAACAGAAGGAATCCACCCCATTTCCTGTTTAGCACCTGTAATCATGCTTACTGCTTTGTGTTAACAGGTATCTTGTTTGCCAGAGAGGGTGATGTGAGTTTTGATTCAATTATGTTACTAATGTCTTTGGCTATTTGTTGGATTTCATCACATTCTCCACTTTTCTTAGTATTTGTAGGGCTAAACAAATCCAGATGTCAGTTGTCATTAAGTCAGACCTAGTTTATGTTGTTAATTCAGTTGTCATTCACAGCATGGTTTGATAAACTTAACAAACTCTTTACAAAGGCACATTTATGATGGATGCCATCTGGTCTGATAGAAGGAAACAGATATTGATTTTTAATATTTTCTTCAAACCTGTTTACTGTGGGATAATACAGCAGCTGTGTGACTGCTTGTCTCAGAATGAAAAGGATTATTACCAGTGGCTTTTGATGAGATAAATTACCTAGAATGACTGGAATGGCTAAAGGGTATACTTTGATGTTATGTCGCTTCATTTACTCTTATGACTAAATGATTATTGATTTTATATTTTAAGCTCCTGAAACGTGAAAATAAGTTGGTGTGGAAGCCTAGATGTGTTCGTTTTATTAATTTATTTCTGCAGGGCATAATTCACTTTGGACCAGGTTGTGAAGGTTTTTGGGTTCATGACCAGTTCCAGATACAGTTGCAAAGAAATGGCTTATTTATATAGTCATTGCAAATGGTCTCAAAATCAATACAGTCTGGGATTGGATGATTAAACCAAGTCCCTTTGTGAGATTCATTCCTGTAGCTACCTCTGAAATGATCTTGACTGAAGCGGATTCATGTGATCAAGTCTACAAATATTAAGTTTGTTCAAGTTGAAATATTATTTTTTACTCATCTTTTTTTTTTTTTTTTATCTTGTATGCTTACTGAATGACATTTCAGCAGCCAGGGAAAAAGGCAGTTGATTGACTACTTCAATGAAATCACTAATCTGCATTCAAAGAGATGCCTCCAAAGACTACTTAGATTTTCCATGGATAGATTTAACTGCTGCTTTGATCAGTTAGTCCCAGTATGCAATGGATTTAGGTCTCTGTACTTCTGTCGGCAGTAGGAATCCAAGGTGTACACTAAACCTTTAAATAGTCTTTATAGTTCAAAACAGCTATTTGCCTTTTGCGTACAGCAGACACCTACATACTTCTGTGAAGACTGATTTTTTTTTTTTAACACCATTTAACATGATGCTAGAATAAATGCTTCACTGAAGAGTATCGCTGCATCTGTCGATCAATAGAAGTATTTAGTAATTGCCAAAGAAAAACAAAATTCAAGTGATTTCTGTTACACTAAAATTCCATACCTGCCGTATGTGACTGCATAAACTTTGTGATATTTAATATGGCTGTCTTTAAATGCGTAGTATTATATAATAAAGAATATATTTTTTGTATACATGTAAATTGTTATGCTTACAGCACACAATAAAAGTAATGGTTTAAAGAATTGTCATTACATGATTTATGTGTATATGTTATATGGTATATGTGCTATATGTTCAGACATAATTGAATCTTGATATTGCTTGCCTAAAAATGGTATAATTACTATAAGGTTCATTATAGTGGATGTTCAGGCTATGTAATGTACTGTATGTTTAAGCTCTGTAATGTGAAAGATACCTATTATATGAATTAGCATTCTAGATGTATAACTATAAAGTGGCCTCTATATTACATTCAAAACACATTAGGGGAAGTTTGATAGGATGCATGTTGCAAAATTCTCAAAATTCTGGCTTAGGGTGGGTTCACACCTGCGTTTGAGTCCGTCCGCTGCCAATCCGAGTGAAAATCTCGGGGAACGGGATCAGCATCGGATACCAACAGGTTAGCGACGCATTGGTTAAAAAGCCGTTTTTTTTTTGTCGGACACGAAGTCCTGTATGTCCGACTTTGTTTCCGACAAAAAAAAGGATTCAAATGAATGGGTTTTTAACCAATGCGTCGCTAACCTGTCGGTATCCAATGCCGATCCCGTTCCCCAAGATTTTAACTCGGATTGGCAGCGGACGGACTCAAACGCAGGTGTGAACCCACCCTTAAGGGTAAGGCCCCATGTAGCCACTCAAAGTTAAAAAAAAACATGCTGTTTTTTATGCAGCATTTTTTATTGAGTTTTATTTGAGTTTTACCCTATTCCATATATAGGAAAAACAATCACAATAATTCCATCTGAAATTAACAAACTGGGATTTCACATACAGCTCTTTTTTTCCTCAATGTGTGGATGAAATTAATGAAATTTAATTCACTTTGCTGGTATTTAAAAATGTATCCCCAAGGCTAAGGACCCAGGTTGATGAAATGCAGCGTTTTTTCTTGCAGATTTTGCTGCGTTTTTTGGAGCCTGTCAGGAGTGACTTGAAAAAGAGGGGAAAATATAAAGGAAGCTAGCTCTTAGACGTTTTCCTTCTGTTAGATACACTCCTGACTTTGGCTCAAAAAACCGCAGCAAAATCTGCAAAAACAAATTGCTGCATTTCTGCAACGTAGGGCCTTAGCCTAAAGCTAAACCTCCACTTAGCGAGGGCAGTGAAAAATCGCTACAGAAAAGACTGAAACGGAAACACATCACATTTTTTTCTACTAGTTAGGCTTCTGAGCTCTGTGTATACCAGTTTGTTTTGCTGTTATACTGACCTTGGTTTGTTTTCCAGATATCTTCTTGTCTTTGGCCTTCACTGTGAACTCTCGGATTGACCTTGACCTGGATACGTTTACGCTTTTGATTCTGCTCTCCTGTTTTGATCTGCTTAGTGAGTATTCCTGGCGGTTCAGTTTTGGTTTCAGATTGCTGAGCATTTATTTCTTGCACTAAGTTTCTGGGGCGATAACCTGGGTCCAAATCCATCTTATGCCCAAATGTCTTTGCAGTGGGCTCTGATGAAGACGTATGGGTAGCCTTAGTCCTATATCCTGGAGGTGTGCAAGATTTAGGTAGCCTGTTCTATTGCTCTCTGGTATCTGCCAGTTCCTGCATTTTTTGGGGAAATTGCTCCATTGGCAATTCCCTAACAAAAGGCTTAATACAGCTGTCACTTTAGATTGAGGTAATTACAGAGTTACTTGGATAATGGGTAATGGCAGGGTTTTAAGCAATTTTTTTCATGTAAGTAATGTACATTTGATAAAACCTGAGAGCCTTACACAGCACTTTTGGAGAGTAATTACCTAGAAGCCTTTACATGAGAATTTGGGTAGATTTCTTTCCTGAATTCTTACTTATTTATTTGTTTCAGAAGTAAGATAAAATAGAAGCCATTCCTTTATGTTTTACATTCTTTCGTCTCCACTGCTGTTTTTGACTTTGACTTTTGACAGAATATAGCCACTGAGAACAATCTGATGGGATGAAGAAACTACTGTAAGTGACGGTGAGCCTGAAAAAAGCTGTGATCAGTTAAAGAGGACCTTTCACCACCTCCAACAAGTCCAACTATTTATAAAAATTAATAAGTGCTGATCCACTGATTCTGGCACAGTTGGGATTTTTTCTCTAGCCCCTTCCATTCCTAATCAATGCTGTTTGTTTTGCCTCATGTACTATTTAGGCTCTGTACTGTTAGGCAGGAATAGTCAAGGGGTGTGATTTTGAGCTCTGACACTGGCTGCCTCTGAATGGAGCTCTGAATCATGTCCCCCTGCCTGACATTGCAGAGCAGAGCTTAAATAGTACATCAGGAACCAAAACCGGTACCAGTGAATTCAGAGAACTCATGACAGAAAAAAGTAAGGCAAGGAATCTCACAGGAAAACTGTTGTTTGTGAGAGCCAAAGTTGAGTGCCTGTGAAGAATTACCCAGACGGTGCATATGTGTTCCAGAGTAAGAGCAGACCAGGGACAAGTTTGTAATTGGCTCAAGCAAAGGTATTTCTAGAGAACCTTCCACCTGCAAGCCAAGAAGGTATTGCTGTTACTAAGTAATCTTAGATGATAGTGTTTGAATTTTGGAAACACAGAAAGTTCAGATTATTACTAAACTCTGTCATAAATTGTTTGAACCATCTGGTGGTCAGGACCAAGTGTGTTGGATAGCATATAACTTTGTATAACAGAACACTGAGTGGTTATGCGTTAATTCCATGAAGGGAAGCATAATAGTGGCCACAAGGATCCATGAAGGCAGAGAGGCAGGGCTGCTTTAACCATAGAGCCAACGGTGCATCCGCACCAGGCCCTATTGTTGCGGGGTCCTCCTCAGCTGCGCCGGATCGATCAGGTCAGTCTTGCATTTAGGTGTTGTTCTGGGTGGCAGGCACTGATTTCAGCTCTATCTGTGTCTTTAGGATACAGATAGAGGTTGAATACAATAGTGGAGCATGGAGCTATTAGCTATCATCAGTTGATGTTGTCTGTGGAAGGAAAGCACAAAGAGCTGCAAACATTGTTACAGCCGGAGCCTGCAGGTCTGTGGGATGGGGTTAGATGAGTATTCTTTTCTTTTTTTTTTTTTGTAGTGGTTGAGGAGACTAGTTGTTGGTAAATTAAATTATGTGGGGTGGGACATTTACAAAGATTTAGAACAGGGCCCCCTAATGTATTAAAATGACCCTGGAGATAGGCAATTGTAAATAAGTGGCTGGTGCCACTTAATGTAACTGTAGCCATCAAGCATGTGTACTGTTGCATGAAGACAGAATAAAGTAATTTGTGCAAAAAGAGTCTGTGACATTCTAGCAGTGTGCCAAGTGATTTTAGTGACATAACTGTCTATTTCACTAAACTTTTATAATTTTAGCCTGTTGGTGTGCCACATATTTTATTTGTTTAATCTAAATAATCCAAATTTAATCCCAAACATTATAAATAACGTCAATGACCATCATTCATAGCTAGCAAGACATGATAACATTACTTATGTTTGATGTTCAAAATAAAATAAAAAGTCTATGTTGTGCATATAAAACTGATTAATTGCATGCAGCACATTATATCTGCACATAAGGACAATTAATAGGCACATATGTAATACAACCTTTAGAAGAAGTTCAACATGTACATAAGTAAATGAAAACTTGTTATTTGTGGTAAGATATTATATTTTAAAGATGATAAGGTTTATATGGCTATGATGAGAATTTAATTAGTTTCCTCTAGGCAGTTATCATCAGGGTCCAAGTTATATTCTCCCTTTAAACAAGAATACCTTCATTAAGACGACTCATAAAAATGTCAACTGATTGCAATAAAGTCAAGTAATATTCTTTTCCTTTGAGGCCATTAGCTCTAGTAATGGTTTCAGGGAAGGTGATAAACTATTTAACAGTAAGGTTACATACAGAGGCTGGCTCTCTATGTTTCTACAGACATTGCTCTTTTATCAGTTATTTGTAGTAATTATATTTACTGTAGTTCAGTATTTCTCATAATATTTTTAAATATCTGTATGTTACTGTCCAAATATGTTGTTAATGTCAGTAAATGGACTAAGGTAGTTATAATGGCAGTTATTACCATTTCTCATCGCAAGTATTTTTCTATTTTCATTTTTGCCTCCCCGCCATGCAAACCTCATAACTTTTTTATTTTTCAATTCACAGATCCATATGAGGGCTTATTGTTTGTGGGACAAATTGTACTTTATAATAGCACTATTTAATATTCCATTTGATGTACTGGGCAACTGTAAAACAATTCAGAATGAGGTGCATTTGGAGAAAAATGGCAACTTTCTTACAGGCTTTGTTTTTATGGTGTTCACTGTGCAGGCAAGCATTACATTCCACCTGTATTCTATTTGTTAGTATGATTCTGGGGATAACAAATTTATATGTAGTTTTTTTTTATGTTTTAACCCCTTAAAAAAATCCAAACCATTGCAACCATTTTGTATGTGTTCTGGGAAAAGGGGGATGATTCACATTTTAGATCTCCTAGAGGTCTTGAACCTGAGAATGTCTGATCTCCATAGAGCAGCCTGTTATACAGATGCATGCCAGACAAGCCTGGGAGTCTTCAATAGGCTCCCGGTTTTCATGACAATGAATCACCGGCCCCAGATCTCATTCCGAGGGTTGGCAGTCCTCGCCAAAATGGAGGCGCACATGCGACAAAACTGTGGACAAAAAGAAGCACTCACACCAGATATATTTGCAATAGGGTGTTGCCGCCAACTTAAATGGGAACACATTCCCCACGTCCCAAAAATCATAAACACAAGGACGACTGTGTTCAAAACAAAACCACCCAAAGTAAACTCAAACCACTGATTTACTTACATGGAAGATGAGCCTAATAGTTCCAACTAACGGCAACGCTACAACCCCTGGTGCGGTGAGGTGATCGCCTACTCGCCTGCACAATTTGCGGCGTATCTTCCAGATATATTCCTTCCCACACCGGCAGGTCATTTTATAAATGACTCCCTTAGTTTTACAGTTTATAAAGTGATTCACCTTATAGGTCTTATTATTGACCACCGAGTGGAAGGTCTTACCGGTTTCCATGAATGGGCAGGCGATACACCCCCCACATTTGTAACACGCTTTCAACGGTCGTGAAAGTCTTGTAATTTGTTCCTTTGATCTTACATAATGGCTATGGACTAGCCTATCACTTAGGTACTTGCCCCTCCTGAAAATAATTGAAGGTGAGGGGCCAACAATTCCCCTAAGATCTGGATCATGTAGTGAAATATTCCAGTGTCTCTCAAGGATTTTGCGAACTTCTGCAGACCCATTGTCATGAGTCACTATGAGACGCACAATTTCTGAATTCTGGCTCTCAGGTTCATTCACCCTTAGTAGATCTTTTTGATCTTTCATCAAGGCATGCACATAGGCCTGTCTTAATACATGGTCAGGATATCCCCTTTACTGAAAACGGGACCTAAGGTCTCTTGATTGAAGAATAAATTCACTTTTAGTGGAGCAATTTCTCCTCAAATGAAGATATTGACCCTTGGGAATGCCTCTCCTGAGTGGGAGAGGATGATTACTTTCCCACCTCAGGAGAGAGTTGGTAGCCGTAGGCTTATGGTACATGGCTGTCTCCAAATTCCCCAACCTTGTCTTTGTGAGTCTAACATCAAGAAAAGAAAGACTTGTACTATGACATTCACTCGTGAAGCATAAGCCAATGGGATTTGAATTAAGTTGGTTAACGAACGCAGTGAAAGAATCAGCGTCTCCTCTCCAGACAACGAAGACGTCGTCTATGTACCGCACCCACAATTCTACTCTGTCAGTCCCTACAACTGGCTGGTCTCCAGCCCAGGAGCAAGTTTGTGTAAGATGGTGCACACGAACAGCCCATAGCTGTGCCCCTGAGCTGGAGGTAAAGCTTCCCACTGAATGTAAAAAAATTATGCGTAAGCACAAAATAGAGGAGATCCAAGACAAATTTGTTGTAGCCACGGTACTGACAGCCCCGCATACTGAAGTAATATTCTACTGCTTTCATCCCCCACTCGTGGGGAATTGAGGAGTACAGCGCCTCAATGTCTATGCTCCCCAAGGTGTAGTCCTCGCCCACTATGACCCCCTCTAGACGTGTGAGGAGGTCTGTAGTGTCTCTGACGTATGATGGGAGGGCAGTAACAAACTCTCTAAAGATCTTATCAATATAAATCCCCACCCTTTGACTCACACATCCCACGCCAGAGACAATAGGTCTACCTTTTAGTGGGTTCAGACCTTTGTGCCACTTGGGTAGACCATAGAACGTTGCCAGCACTGCACTCCTCGGCAACAAGTAATCAAATTCTTTATCATCAAACAGATGTAAATCCCTAGCTTCCATAAGAATCTTTTTCAATTCTGATGAATAGACTGCTGTTGGATCTGAGGCAAGTATTTCATACGATGACCTATCAGACAAAAGGCGGACACACATATCATGGTAGTCTTGGGTGTCCATGACTACTGTGTTACTCTGTTTGTCTGAAGGCTTAATTATCAAACGGTCATCTTTTTCCAAAGAACATAAGGCTTCAATCTCTTCCCTATTACAGTTATAGTGTGAATCCGTCACTTTCATATCCCTCAATTCTTGTGTCACCAACTCCAAAAATACATCTAAACAAGAGATGTCACCCTATGGGGGCATCTTCATGCTTTTGTTTTGGAGGCTTGTAAAGGGACCTTGTCCTGTATTGGGTAAACTATCCTCTAGACCATGTAATAACCTAACGTCCTCAAGGAGGTCATCAGGAATCCCTAATTCCAAACAGGTATGTTGTTGCTATTTTTAAAAAAATCTGCGCCATTTCAATTTTCTTATGAATAGATTTACATACTTAACCATACCAAAAACATCAAAATCAGAAGTTGGAACAAAATACAAGCCTTTACTTAAAATAGCCATCTCAGCCAAATTCAATGACTTAGAAGAAATGTTTATTATCTGGTTACTTGGCCATGAATTACATTTGACGCTACTGGAGTCAATAAGGGCGATACAGGGTTCCGACTCCTCAGGTGGTATGTTTGTTACAAAAATTCCCTCCCTGAAGAGGTACCACCTCTTCCTCCCCTTTCCCAACCCCTACCACATCCTCTCGTCCTGAATCTGGTATTTCTGGTGGCTGTGTCTGAATCAGACACGTCAGTGTTGGTGGAAGAGGCTCCAGCACCACCCTGTTGTATTTGAGAGAGAAAGGAATAGACCTTGTTCTCCTTAAAGTCTTGTAAATCTCGATTAAACTGTTTGTTTCCTCTCTTTCAGGTGGTACTGGAACCTCTCAACCACACTTTGCAATTGTGACTCTTTAACACCAAAATCAGGTTCTAACTCAAATGTTTTTGTAATTTCAATTTGTTTCTTCAAGTTAATTTCCAAGCTTGCCAAATTTACTTTTTCTTCCTCTAAAAGGAGTTTCATAAGCCTCAATGAGCAGGTCGTAGCCTCCTTTTCCCACTTAGTGAGGAAAGGTGGGCTTCTATTTCTTAAAGATGGAGTGACTGTTATCCTCAGTCCTCGTGGTACAATGCCCTGTTTGATATAATTCTCAAGGCACTGTACCTCCCACCATGAAACGATCTGCTCCTTGTACGCTTTTGTCAACTCCTTGAAGGCTGAGTTAAAGGATGGAGTATATTTTTTCTATATCAAAGTTTTCTCCGAAAACACTTCCTGTGCTTCATTTAACCAATCGGTGGCATTAAATCCTACTGAGAGGAAACCAGCCATACTCTATTTAATCAAACAGATAACACCAAAAATTAACTGAAGATCAGATACACAAACTCTTCATGGATCATTAAATCAAATATACTAAGCATAGATCCTCGACATACAGATAAATAAAACTTAACATTTAATACATCAGTTAAAATGTTGACATAGTCCTATCAGACATATAAATAGCATAATATAATATACAAAAATGGAATGGTCTTACCAATTCCAGTGATGGGTTAGGTTGATCAAAATGTGGCAAAAGTCGCACCCAAACAGCCAAAGCATCTAAGTCCAAAGTGCGGGGCAATCCAGGGTGTACACTAAACTCACCCTAATACCCCAAAGGTATCAAACTCCTGCCCTAACAAGGGCAGTCCACAACTTGCCCTAAGTGACCCTATATACCTCTCGAAACAACGCGTTTCTCTAGCCTATAATGGGTGCTCATCAGGGGATCTATAAAGGGACATATTTAAAAAAAAAGTTAGTTTAGTGACCAGCCAAACAATGAGTATGAGGATAAGTAATTGATTTACATTAATAATAATTAATTTTTTTTTCCCCCTCTCTCTCTGATTGCTGTGGTTTTTTGAAAAATTTTAGTTTTTGGCTAAGATTGTTTTTAATCCATTTTTAACTGCTTGTTTGTTATCATTGTCTTTTTCTATTCATATATAGTTGTTTGATTTTTTTTGGGCATCCCTTTGGAGAATTCCTGTCCATTTCTTCCAACTTAAAACACTCTCATTTTCATCTATGGAAACATGAACTTTTTTTTTAATCATTATGTTTTCATTGCTGCTAACTAATTTAAGTGTATTTACTAATACACTTTATGAATTTGTTTTGCACTTGCACTTATTGCACTGCGCACTTATCACTTTTTATTGTTTGGTCACATTTATTATTTCTTTGTTTTTATATTTTGGATTTTTGATGTCACTATTTTTTGATATATAATGTATGACTCACAATTTATATGGATTATTTATTCCTCTTATGTGTTCACTATTCATTGTCAATAGATATATATACAGTATTTATCTTTGTAGTTTTAATGGGTTTAGCGGTTATTGTTATAATAATATATTGTTTCAATTAGTTTATTCATGATTTCCCTTTGTATAATGAGTATATATATTTAATTCCTCTTTGGTTGATTGTAGTGAAGGGATAATATCCCTGTTCACTCTCTTTACTTGAACATAAGCCGATAGCTTCATTTTACCTTCTGCGCATGAGCAATTTCAATAATAATTTATGTTATACCAGTTGATGTATACAGTGGGGAAAAAAGTATTTAGTCAGCCACCAATTGTGCAAGTCCTCCCACTTAAAAAGATGAGAGAGGCCTGTAATTGACATCATAGGTATATGAGAGACAAAATGAGAAAACATATCTAGAAAATCACATTGATTTTTTAAGAATTTATTTGCAAATTATGGAGGAAAATAAGTATTTGGTCACCTACAAACAAGCAAGATTTCTGGCTCTCACAGACCTGTAACTTCTTCTTTAAGAGGTTCCTCTGTCCTTCACTCATTACCTGTAGTAATGGCACCTGTTTGAAATTGTTATCAGTATAAAGAACACATGTCACCAACCTCAAACAGTCACACTCCACTATGGTGAAGACCAAAGAGCTGTGGAAGGACACCAGAAACAAAATTGTAGACCTGCACCAGGCTGGGAAGACTGAATCTGCAATAGGCAAGCAGCTTGGTGTGAAGAAATAAACTGTGGGAGCAATAATTAGAAAATGGAAGACATACAAGACCACTGATAATCTCCCTCGATCAGGGGCTCCACGCAAGATCTCACCCCGTGGGGTCAAAATGATTACAAAAACAGTGAGCAAAAATCCCAGAACCACATGGGGGGACCTACTGAATGACTTGTAGAAAGCTGGGACTAACGTAACAAAGGCTACCGTCAGTAACACACTACGCCACCAGGGACTCAGATCCTGCAGTGCCAGACGTGTCCCCATGCTTAAGCCAGTTCATATCCGGGCCCGTCTGAAGTTTGCTAGAGAGCATTTGGATGTTCCAGAAGAGTATTGGGAGAATATCATATGGCCAGATGAAACCAAAGTAGAACTGTTTGGTAGAAACACAACTCGTCGTGTTTGGAGGAGAGTGAATGCTGGGTTGCATCCAAAGAACACCATACCTACTGTGAAGCATGGGGGTGGCAACATCATGCTTTGGGGCTGTTTCTCTACAAAGGAACCAGGATGACTGATCCGTGTACATGAAAGAATGAATGAGGCCATGTATCGTGAGATTTTGAGTGCAAACCTCCTTCCATCACAAGGGCATTGAAGATGAAACATGGCTGGGTCTTTCAGCATGACAATGATCCCAAGCACACCGCTAGGGCAATGAGGGAGTGGCTTTGTAAGAAGCATTTCAAGGTCCTGGTGTGGCCTAGCCAGTCTCCAGATCTCAACCCCATAGAGAACCTTTGGAGGGAGTTGAAGGTCCGTGTTGCTCAGCGACAGCCCCAAAACATCACTGCTCTAGAGGAGATCTGCATGAAGGAATGGGCCAACATACCAACAACAGTGTGTGCCAACCTTGTGAAGACTTACAGAAAACGTTTGACCTCTGTCATTGCCAACAATGGATATATAACAAAGTATTGAGATGAACTTTTGTTATTGACCAAATACTTATTTTCCACCATAATTTGCAAATAAATTCTTTAAAAATCAGACAATGTGTTTTTCTGGATTTGTTTTCTCATTTTGTCTCTCATAGTCTGACGTTACTTTCTATATCCTCGTGCATGCGCAGTGGTTTTTTGGCTTTACAATGAGATACCAGCAGCGTCTTCTGCATACACAATAGGTAATTTTCATGATTTTAGATGATTAGAAACAGTTGTTAGATATTTCTCTATAAAAAGGATGATGCATCATCTTGGCTCTATCACCTGAGGAAGCCAGTTTTGGCGAAACGTGAATTGGGGTGCGTTACTCACGTGGTATGTGGTGAGGTTAAAAAAAAATTTTTTTGTGATACATTTAAGGTCTAATCCTTCATTGCTATACATTGGAACCAGTTGCTTATGCCCTGTATAGTTACTGCACCACTATGGTTTGGAATGCCTCCTTTTTTTAAATTATGTTTGTAATTATCTTTATATCTTCTTCTATTCCCTTTGGAATAGTCTTCACTTTGTATTACAACATTTTAAATTCCTTTTTTGACCCTTGTGTGTTGTATTATTGGCGGTATTGTTAACCCTTTGTGACAACTGATTATGTACTCCCACTACTACGTTACGATTTAATGTGGAGATATTCCTTCACTTCCTTCATATTTATGTACCATTTTTAATTTTTGTGTTTATTTATTGTATTTTGGTTCCATACCTTTTTCATATTTGTATGATTAGCCCCAATTGTTGTTTTTATAAAATTTTTTATATAAAAAATGGAATAAAAAGTGATCAAACCATCTAAACTTCCCCATAATCTTATCAATAAAAACGCCATCTTGTCCCGCATAAAAATACACTTTATCCAGCTCCATACACATAAATATAAAAAAAAGTTACAGGTGTCACAATATGGCAACACACATTTTTTTTTTTCTATTTTGCAAAGTTTTTAATTTTTTTAAAAGGCATCAACACATTACAAATACTATATAAATTTGCTATCACTGTGATCATACTGACCCACAGCATATAGGTAACATGTCATTTTTACCACATAGTTAATACCGTAAAAATTAAAGCCATAAGAAATTGACGCAAATGCATTTTTTTCCAGTTTCACCTCATTATGAATTTTTTTCCAGCTTTCCAGTATATTGTACAGGATATTGAATGGTACCATCACAAAGTACAATTTGTAACTCTTGGAACTGAAAAATGAAAAAATTATAGCTCTTGGAATGGGTAGAGGAAAAACGGAAATGCAAAAACGCAAATTGACTGTGTCATGAAGGGGTTAATGATGTCAATGGTCAGTTCCCGTGGGTGTCACAAATGTTGTCACATGAGCAAAAAACATGTCGCTAGCAATTTAGCAAAGAGAATTTAGACATCCATAGAGAAAATCTAGGAGACTCGGGTTGTTATGGGTGATGAAACATGGGTCTGCTACGATGATCCTTGAGACCAAACAAGAGGCCATGCAATAAAAGCATAAGAAATTTTGTGTGCAGCAGTCAGCTGGAAAGGTCATGGCAACAGTGAAATATTGAGTAGTCCCCAAAATAGTATGCATAAAATTTACATCTTGTGCCTCAAAAAAGGATAAAAAGATACAGTGTTAGAATATGGAGACTAAAAAATTTTTTTGTATTGTTCAAAGTTTTGAGTTTTTGTAAAGGTATTAAAACATGACAAAACTATACAATTGGTATCACTGTGATTGTGCCAACCCAAAGAATATAAGGGATATGTAATTTGTACTGCCTACCAAACTCCCTAAAAACAAACCCATAACAAAATACCCCAAATGCAGTTTTCCTGTAATTCCACCCCATTCTGATTTTTTTTCCAGCTTCTCAGTACTTCATATCAAATAGTAAATGTATCATTATTAAGTAAAATTTGTCCCTTATAAAATAAGCCTACATACAGCTCTTTGAATGGGAAAATAAAAACTAATGGCTTTTGGAAGGCATGGAGTACTTACTGCTTGGTATAAAAAATGAAAGCTGTTATGCCAACTCTACACTATATCACTTACTGATAGTTTTTACAAAGCCTACTGTATATTATTAATTTTTAGTGTTGAAGATTTTATGTCACGTGTCTGCTTGAGGGATGCCTCTCTATAGGTAAATAAAGTACAGAGTAGAGACCACTAACAGCAGCAGGTGGTTGACAAGCATGTAATGGCATACCTTTTGTTTCTTCCCAAAAGAAAGTAAAGTTCCAATGTTAGAAAGACAGCCATGTAGATTCAATAAGATAGCATAAATTTATATTTGTTCACCCTGTGGACTAGAATTTTAAACGTAAAAAGTAAATATCCAGATGAATACAAATAGTATAATTACATGGATATTACACAAAGAAACAGAAAATACAATCATTTTTGATATATTACATCTTCTTGTATATGTATTGCAATACAAAACCTATCTAGTCTAACATATTAGATTTCATTACATAAATAATCATATTTTTTTTCTCTGAACAAATATTGTATCCATCCGATACTGTAACAGGTGCAGTAAAGTCATCTGGTAAAATCATGTTGTAAATAACTCAGCAAAGAATATTTTTCATGCTTACATCAAGATAATAGCATCATTCTTGTTTCCAGTGCTTACAAGAAATGAAATGCTGTAATTGCTTGTTTATCCAAAGAAAAGCAAATACTGATCTCTTGCAACGATTGTATTTGCTAAGCTCACTTGTCAGTCTTCTTTTGATCTTTCTTTTTTAGTCTACACTTGTAGGCTAGGCTGGGCTGGGCTAGCCAGAAACAGCATGTACTAAAGTAAGTTCAAGACTTTTGATTTTTTTTTTTTTTAAAGAAAAAAATTGCATATGAACTCTTTTAGGACTTCAGAAATGTTATCTAGCATTTCTGATATGCCACTGACATTGCAATTTCTTATTATGTATTCATTATTCACTCCACTTGTGTATAGAATCCACATCAAACAATTAATATATTTAAATACTGATTATCTTAACATATCTTGTTTACTATAGGATCAAAGGTAGTTTAATGTTCTACTGATGGACTGAAGAGATAACTTAGTTTCCTATATGTGTGCTATTAGGCCTATTACAATGCATATATCTATAATCTACATTTGAATAATAGAAATAGCCTACTTTTCAAGTGTATAAAGATGAAAATGGTAAAGTTTTGGTGCAGATGTCATGGGAATAGTACATTTATTACATATGTGAATTATTTAATTTTACAATAATTTTGAAAGAGGAAAAGATATCAGTGGGACATTGCAGCTCCAGGATATCTCAGTCAGGCAAGTTAGTGGTGAGTGGTAAATATGTCAGTATTGGCTTATGTGTTGGCCTATATGGTAAAATGTTTGTGTTCAGATGCTTACCTTGAAGCTCTTGAGTTCCAATTAGTGATGAGCGAACTAGTTCTTAAAAAACCTGATTTGACCCAAACATTTCAAAAATTCAAATAAATCCAAACTTTTTGTGATTTAGATTGCCCAAGCTAAAAATGTGACTGTCATGCAGAATTATGAAGAAAACAGAGATGAAGGATCACATGATCTTGGGGATCATGTAGGCTTTCCCATAATGCCTTGCAATCTGCCCTCACAACAGGGATAGTCAAGCATGAGGGACTATAGGTCTGAGGTCACTGATGACTCAGTAAGGAGTCAACATTATAAAGGTGTCCATTTTGTGGGGAAAGATTATACAGATAGGAGCATCTCAGACAGACTAAGAGAGATAGAAAATACAGATAACATTGTGGGAAGTGTATTGTGTTAAACTGGAGGACTGGACTGTAGAAGAAGACTTAGATTTAATTGACAGAGAGAGATAGCAGACTAGAGTCAAACTGTGTCTGTATGGAGTTACACTTTTAAACCAGCAGCACAAGCTATGTGTGTCAGGCTGGGTTCACATCTGCGCCATTGGAGACTCCATTGCAGAAACCACCAAAAATCGGTAGAGAGAAAAGGCCATCACGGAAGATGACAGACGTCCATCGGACCCCATTATAGTCAAGGCTATCTTGATGAATTACAGGAGTCTTTATGGACTGAAGCTTACAATAGATATGACGAGGCATGTTTTTGATGGCAAGAAAATGTAATACTGTATATTACAACCATGATTATTTGTTACCTAATCAATTACCTAATCAATATTTACCATGTTCCCTCTCCTTATCTTACCCCCGTCTCTTTTAACTGTTCTCTCTGGAACGCCCGCTCACTGTGTAACAAACTAGAATATATTAATGACTTATTCCTCAGTAAATCTCCCAACATGCTTGCCCTTACTGAAATCTGGATCCAGCAGTCTGATACAGCCTGCTGCTTTGTCTCATGGTGGCCTACAATTTTCACACACGTCCAGGCCTGACAACAGGAGGGGTGGAGGGGTAGGGTTACTTCTGTCACCGCAGTGCACCTTTCAGTCCATTCCACCGGTACTCTCACTCACACTTCCCTCATTTGAAGTCCATGCTATCAGACTTTTCCACCCATTCTCCTTACGCGTAGCTGTGATCTACCATCCATCTGGCTCACCCTACCAATTCCTGGATCACGTCGCTTCTTGGCTTCCCCTCTTTTTACCCAGTGAAATTCCTACCCTCCTCATGGGTGACTTTAACAATCCCACTGACACCCCTATCTCCCCAGCTGCCTCACAATTTCTCTCAATAACCACTCCTTTTGGTCTTTCACAACTTTCCTCTTCCGCCACACATGTAGATGGCAACACCATTGATCTTGTCTTCCTGTAAGATGGGGAAACAGCCCTCATGTTGTGAATGTACCTGTTTCTGCAGATAAGTTTATTTATTTTTTTATAAACTTTATAAACACAAGAGGCCACTGTTACCTCAGAAATGGGAAAAGACTGTAATTCTTTAATTCCTTGGAGTAGTGACGTGGAGACCCTGCTCTGCAGTGGTGGAACTACAAGGAGAAGCAGAGTGTGTGTGGCAGCCATCTTGGGAGTGTGCTTTGAGCTATGAGAAGTGGTACTGTCAGTGAAACTGCATGTTTTCTGGATGAGCCCCTTTTCCAGTTGTTCCAAACAAAGGCTAAAGGTACCCAACAGACCTGGGTCAGTAAGAGGAGTAATCGTGCACGCACCACATTACATTTTTGGCGCTAAATTTCTTGGGACTGAGTAAGGGCATGTAGTTAGACTAGTTAGGCATACTCATCTTTACAGGCCAAACTACTGGTGAATTATCTACCTATTCGGTAGTAAGGACTAGGACTCAGAATTTCTCCACGCTTGACCTGGCCAGTGGATATTGGCAAGTGCCAGTGGCCGAAAAAGACAAGGTGAAGACAGCCTTTATCTTACCCATGGGAATCTATGAGTTCAACAAAATGCCGTTTGGTCTGTCCAATGCTCCAGGGACATTTCAGCGGTTGATGGAGCTCTGTCTGGGTGGCCTAAACTTTGAGTAAGTATTGATATATCTGGATGACGTTGTGGTGTTTGGGACCTCATTCGAAGATCATCTTCAAAAGTTGTGGCAGGTCCTAGGACGACTGCGAGACCATGGGCTAAAAATCAAGCCCAAGAAGGGCCAACTGTTTCAGCAACGAATAAAGTACTTGGGACATGTGGTCACTCCATAACGGGTACAACCAGCCCCCAGCCAGGTGGAGGCCATCCAGAAGTGGCCCCAGCCAAGAACCCTATGGGAAGTGCAGGCCTTTCTAGGATTAGCCGGTTGTTACAGGAGATTTATACCCAAGTTCTCACATCTCACCGGTCCACTAAACGAGCAGCTACAACATCAGGGCCTCAGCTTACTGGCTGAGTGTATGTAAATATCTGGGAGTGTTCTTTTTGGATAAAGGGGTGTTACTACACTAAGTAAAATCTTGTTTTATTACAAAATTGAGTTGGAGTCGCTTCCTTTGTGCGTGACTTCGCTGTATCCTGGGGAGCCCACTCGGTACACGGCTTACATTCCATCGACTCCTCACAGTTTCTAAATTTACTAACTCTTCTCTGCCACTCTCTGACCATAACCTTCTGTCTCTCACCATCAGTGCTTCCTCTCCTTCACAGGACACACCTACCCATCATATATATAGGAATTTACATGCAATTAACACCCAGCACCTCTCAGATACTCTACAGTCCTCTCTGTCCCCCATCTCTTCACTCTCCTGCCCCAATCTGGCCACCAGCCACTACAATGAAACCCTTAAAAGTGTATTGGATGAGGCGGCTCCCCCATCCACTCGAAAAGTTAGACACAGGAGGCAGCAACCCTGGCAGATGTCACAGACATGTTTTCTTCAGCAGTGCTCTAGGTGTGCTGAACGTCTGTGGAGAAAATTACATACACCTACAGACTTCCTCCATTTTAAATTTATGCTTAAAATCTATAATTCTGCCCTTCACCTTGCCAAACAAGCCTATACTGCAGGGGTCGGCAACCTCTGGCACGCGTGCCACTCTTGGCACGCGAGGCATATCTCCCTGGCACGGCAGCAGACTCCTCACCCAGCAGTTTCAATCGGGCCAAACACGGCCGAAAAGAAACTGCTATTATTATACTGTGGGGTTTCTTCAGACCCCCGAGTATAATAAGCGGAGCCCCCGGGGAGGTGATGAAACATAAAAAACAATGTTACTCACCATTCCACACTCCGCAGCCGCTGTGTACTCTTCAGGCGCTTCTGCCTGAAGTCAGTTGACAGGACCTCAGGGGTCGCGTCTGCGTCTGACGTCATTACGCATAATGACGCGACGTGACCCCTGAGACTCAATCAGCGGTCGCTGACTACAAGCAGAAGCGCCGAAGAGAACACAGCGGCTGCGGAGCGTGGAATAGTGAGTAACATTGTTTTTTATGTTTGTCACCTCTCTTTGCCCTCCGCTTATTATACTCTGTGGTCTGAAGAGACCCCACAGTATAATAATAGCTAGTGAGTGGCACAAACTGGAATATTATAAAAGTTAGCATATTATACCATGTGCAGGGGCCACTATGGAGGATAACACAGTGTGCTGGGGCCACTATGAGACATAATACCGTGTGCAGGGGCCACTATGGAGCATAATACCATGTGCAGGGGCCACTATGGAGCATAATACCATGTGCAGGGGCGACTATGGAGCATAATACCGTGTGCAGGGGCCGCTATGGGACATATACCGTGTGTAGGGGCTGCTATGGGACATATTGCTGTGTGCAGGGGCCGCTATGGGACAAATACTGTGTGCAGGGGCCGCTATGGGACATAATACTGTGTGCAGGTACCTCTATGGGACAAATACTGTGTGCAGAGGCAGCTATGGGACATATTGCTGTGTGCAGGGGCCGCTATGGGACAAATACTGTGTGCAGAGGCAGCTATGGGACAAATACTGTGTGCAGAGGCAGCTATGGGACAAATACTGTGTGCAGAGGCAGCTATGGAACAAATACTGTGTGCAGAGGTAGCTATGGGACAAATACTGTGTGCAGGGGCTGCTATGGGACATAATACCGTGTGCAGGGGCCGCTATGGGACATATACCGTGTGCAGGGGTCGCTATGGGACATATACTGTGTGCAGGGGCCGCTATGGGACATATACCATGTGTAGGGGCCGCTATGGGACATATTGCTGTGTGCAGGGGCCGCTATGGGACATAATACCGTGTGCAGGCGCCTCTATGGGACAAATACTGTGTGCAGGGACCGCTATGGGACAAATACTGTGTGCAGAGGTCGCTATGGGACATATTGCTGTGTGCAGGGGCCGCTATGGGACAAATACTGTGTTCAGAGGCCGCTATGGGACATAATACCGTGCGCAGGGACCGCGATGGGACAAATACTTTGTGCAGAGGTAGCTATGGGACAAATGCCGTGTGCAGAGGCCACTATGGGACAAATACCGTGTACAGAGGCTGTTATGGGACATAATACCGTGTGCAGAGGCCGCTATGGGACATATACCATGTTGCAGGGGCCGCTATGGGACATAATACCATGTTGCAGGGGCCGCTATGGGACATAATACCGTGTGCAGGGGCCGCTATGGGACATAATACTGTGTGCAGGCACCGCTATGGGAAATAATACCGTGTGCAGGGACCACTATGGGACATTATTATGTATAACAGTGTGTTTTCTATATTAAGGATGTGTTTTTGCACAGAAAACTCAGGCTTTGTTTTGTTTTGTTTTTTGTACAAAAATGCACCAGTTTTACATCGAATGAAAAAGTTCCAGTGGCCTAAGAATATAGCTGCATCCAGATACATAGTGTGTTTTCACCATAAGGATGCTGCCATACGGTGCTCCTGGACACATACATTTACCACTATTTGGGGGCTGCACATGGACTTTCATTGCTTCTAATCAGAAAGTACAGGAGCGTCCCAGGAAATAGCAGTAAACGCATGTGTCCTAAAGCATCTGGTGGCAGCACTTCTGTGTTATGGTTTGTGGTATATGACTTTAGTTTAGGGGTCGTCAGACTTACAATTATTGACCGGCACTCCGAGTACCTCATCTTTGATTTTTTTATTAAAATCGGCACGCCGAACAAAAAAGGTTGCCTACCCCTGCTATACTGAAACGGCCCTCACAAAAATCTCCAATGATCTCCTGATGGCTAAATCCAAAGGTGACTATTCTTTTCTTATTCTTCTAGATCTCTGAGCAGCATTTGACACTGTTGACCATCAACTCCTCCTCGCTATGCTCCACTCTGTCGGCCTCACGGACACTGCACTCTCCTGATTCTCCTCCTATCTCTCTGACCGCACTTTCTGTGTATCATTTGCGATCTCTGTTTCTTCCCCTCTTCCCCTTGTCGTTGGGGTTCCTCAGGGCTCGGTCCGAGGTCCCCTGCTCTTCTCCCTCTACAAGGCCCCCATTGGACAAACCATCACTAGATTTGGCTTCCAGTACCATCTTTATGCTGATGACACCCAATTATATACGTCATCCCGTGACATCACACCTGCTCTAATACAGAACACCAGTGACTGTCTCTTTGCTGTCTCAAATATCATGTCTTCGCTCTATCTGAAACTGAATCTCTCAAAGACTGAATTACTGCTGGTTCCACCATCTAATAGATCTGTCCCTGATATCGCCATTGCAGTCATCAAATGTGAGGAAAAGATGAGGCAGAGGGAGCGCCTCATGTACACATCATGTACATACTTGAAAAAGGGCTTGTTTTCTGAAACCCGTCGTGTGTTTAACCTAAAGGAATAAATAATTTTACTTTGGACCAGCACTCCCTCTGCCTCATCTTTTCCTCACATTTGATGATTCTGACATGTAAAGGAGATTACTACGTTCCTGAGGCTATAGGAATTATTCCTATATGCGCAAAAAGTGGTTGTGAGCTTACACACAACCTAGAAAGGTGAGCACTCACTTTATCTGCTTGCATCATCTGTGTATAATTTGCCTTGCAATATTACGCTATTAGCGCTTGGCCCTGTCTTTTCTGTTTTTCGGATATACTATCTCCATTGCAGACTCCGGCCTTACCATAACTTCTAGGCAGTATGCCCGCTGCCTCGGGGTAATGTTTGACTCAGACCTTTCCTTCACCCCCCATATCCAACAACTCGCACGCTCATTTCATCTCCACTTCAAAAACATCTCCAGAATCCGCCCTTTCCTTACCACAGATACACTAAAGACATTGTTGCCCTGATTCACTCTCGTCTTGACTACTGTAACTCCCTATTAAACGGTCTTCCCCTTACTAAACTCTCCCCTCTACAATCTATTCTGAATGCGGTGGCCAGGCTCATCTATCAGTCTAGACGCTACAGCGATGCCTCTGGTCTGTGCCGGTCACTACATTGGCTGCCTATTTAATACAGAATACAATATAAACTTATCACCCTCATCCACAAGACTCTCCATAATGCTGCACCTCCCTACATTTCCTCCCTCATCTCTGTCTATCGCCCAACCCGTACTCTCCGTTCACTCAATGAGCTAAGACTAACATCCTCTATTATCAGAACCTCCCATGCTCATATACAAGACTTCTCCCGAGTTGCACTATTTCTCTGGAATACTCTATCCCGGACTATCAGATTAACCCCCAATTTCCACAGTTTCAAGCGCAAACTAAAGATATATCTTTTCAGACTGGCCTACTCCTAATGTAAACCCTTCCATAGTTAGAATCCGTAAAACAAACCCTCCTCTGTTTACGCTCCAACATTACCTCACAGGATATGATGCCGTATCAGACTAGCTTTATATGTCCAGGCACCATCTGCACGTTAAAGGACACGAGTGGTGATGGCTCATACAGCTTTATATATGTGTAATGACAGTAACCTCTATTACAAAATTGTCTGACCATTGTATAAGCAATGTTACCTCTGATGCCACAACTGCTACCTCTTGTGTCACCCCCTCTACCTCATGGATTGTAAGCTCTTGCAAGCAGGGCCCTCAGTCCCAGTGTGTGAATTGACTATTTCTTTGTAATGTATCTTTTTGTCTGTACTTGAATCCTACAAATTGTACAGTGCTGCGGAATATGTTGGCGCTATATAAATAAAATGTATTATTATTATTTGTTGGATATACCTCAGTTTGTAAGAAATGAACACGTAGCTTCAGTATTGATGCTCCTCAGGGGACAGTTCTGTCCTCTTTTTTTGCTTGTGATATATACCGCATATTTTGAGTTTAATTCTAATTTTTGTTATCTACAGAAGTTTTCTGACGATTCTGTAATAGTGGGTTGTGTACGACAAGAATCAGAAGAGGAATATAGAGAAGTACTGTTTAAGTTTGAGGCGTTTGAATGGAGTAAGGAGAGTGGGTTAATTATAGAATACTATCAAAACTAAGGAGATGATTGTAAGGTTTAGTAGAAGGAGTTGAGAGTTGGGATGCGGAGCTAGTAGTTGTTGAGGGAAAAACAAATTGGCATAGTGGAAAACGATAAATATGTTGGGTTGCATATTGATCACAGGTTGGATTCCATTCCTGGAAACATATGGATGTGGTGTGTTAAAAGGGAAAAGCTGTACTTTTTGAGGAGGTTACATCCTGTTAATGTCTGCAGTAAAATGATGATGAAGATTTTTTTTTCAAAATATATTGCCTAGTGCAATTTTCTTCATAGTGACTAGTTGGGGGAGTGAGATTAGATAGGGGGATAGAAGTGGACTGGAAATGTTAATAAAGTGAGTCAGTTCGGATGGTAAATCTGGTGTATCTTTAGACTGTCTCTCTACATTTTAATCACCTATTAGTTAGCTTCCTTCGAGCCAGAATCTTACGAATTTTGCCTCATTTTTGGCACATTGTGACACATTTATTCCTACTACATTTTTTTTAGAATCCAAACACGTTTAGCAAGTCCAAAAATTTTAGCCCAAGCTAAATCAAGATGTGCCAAAAATGCTCCCAAAATGACCCACATTGTGTCAAATATGTGCCACAGTTACACCAGTGTCTAGTTGTAACCACAATAGTAAGGCCGAGTATAGCATAAACACCACAGCGTGTTTACAATACCTGCAAAGTGGATGGGAATCTGGGATAATCCCATCCACACATTGCAGAAAAATACCCGCAGCAAACATGCTGCAGTTTCAAAAACCGTCGCATGTTTGTAAATCGCAGAATGTATGTTACCGCTGTGGTTTTTCCTGCAGTTCTTTTTGGCTGCGGCTCACTACATGGGGCTTTAGCCTAAATCTTTGTCAATGAGTAAATTAGTATCTATAATGCACAATCCTGATCACCTGTTATATCAGACAGTGATGTCTCAGTGGAGTAGTTTTATTTCTTGTCAGATTCACCTAAGGTATAGTATTTAAAAGATCTTTCCAACCATCTGCTACTGCTCTCTGCAATATTACATTGCAATGGAGTATGGAGGGGTAATTAGGATGGGTTGGTTAGGGTGGTTATCTTAATACAGTGGGGAAAAAAAGTATTTAGTCAGCCACCAATTGTGCAAGTTCTCCCACTTAAAAAGATGAGGCCGGCCTGTAATTGACATCATAGGTAGACCTCAACTATGAGAGACAAAATGAGAAAACAAATCCAGAAAATCACATTGTCTGATTTTTTAAGAATTTATTTGCAAATTATGGTGGAAAATAAGTATTTGGTCAATAACAAAAGTTCATCTCAATACTTTGTTATATATCCTTTGTTGGCAATGACAGAGGTCAAACATTTTCTGTAAGTCTTCACAAGGTTGGCACACACTGTTGCTGGTATGTTGGACCATTCCTCCATGCAGATCTCCTCTAGAGCAATGATGTTTTGGGGCTGTCATTGGGCAACACGGACTTTCAACTCCCTCCAAAGGTTTTCTATGGGGTTGAGATCTGGAGACTGGCTAGGCCACTCCAGGACCTTGAAATGCTTCGTTGCCCTAGCGGTGTGCTTGGGATCATTGTCATGCTGAAAGACCAAGCCAGGTAAGTATTAAGGTTAATTCTTTTTTTTTAATTGCGGGCACAGATTGTTTTAAAACAGGGCAATTTGGGACACTAAACCCCCATTCTATAAGGACATGTGGGTGGTTGTGTCCCAAATCAACTTGACAGGTTTTCTTTAACATGGCTCCATTTTTCAAAACTGACGTGTCACTTTATATGGCAATAACTTTGAGACGCTTAACTTACCCAAGTGACTTTGAGGCTAAGGCCCCTAGTTGCAGAAACACAGCTATTTTTGTTGCAGATTTCGCTGCAGTTTTTTGAGTAAAAGCCAAGAATGGCTACAAAAGTAATTGGAAATATATAGGAAGCTTTTATACTCCTACCTTCTGCTCACTCCACTGGTTTTGGCTCAAAAAACCGTAGAAAAATCTGCAACAAAGAAAGCTGTGTTTCCACAACATGGGGCCTCAGCCTGAGACTGTTTTTATGTGACACATTGTATTTCATGTTAGTGGTTAACATTGGTCAATCATTTTTGCATTTATTTATAAAAAAATGGGAAATTTTATGGAAATTTGGAAAAATTTGTAATTTTTAAAATGTGAAATGCTTTAGTTTTCAGACACAGCACAACACCCAAGTACATTAATAAATATTATCTACCATATCTCTGCTTTCTATTGGCATCATCTTTTAATCGTCCTTTTGTATTCTTAAAGGGAGTCACCAGGTTTGACTATTTGAAACCACAACAGTTACATACAGGTGCATCCCAATGAATTAGAATATTTTTGAAACGTTCATTCATTTCAGTAATTCAATTCATAATCAGCAGTCTTCCATGATTGTGTGTCCTACTGAATCAGACTGAGGGACCATTTAAAGGCTTAGGAAACCATGGCAGGTGACACACTGAATTTACAATACTGAACTTTTTTACAATATTCTAATTTTCTTAGATTTTGGTTTTCATTACCTGCAATCCATAATCAACATTTACAGAAATACAATACTTGAAATAGAACACTCTGTGTGTAAAGAATCTAGAAAATATAGGAGGTCACTTTTTTAATTTAATTACTGAAATAAATAAACATTTCAAAGATATTCTAATATATTGAGATACACCTGTAGGTTAGGATCACCAGAATTTTTGTTCCTTTAAAATCCGGGCCTTCTTTGCCGAGATATGCTTAGGGACCACAGACTTTCTTTATATTTCTTTAAAACTGTAAGGGATTTGTAAGGGATAAAAGGCATCAGATTCAGGTGATCCTAATCTATGTAACTGTGCTGGTTTAATATGGTCAGCCCAGGTGTTCACATTTCATAGTTGTAAACATTTAAAAATTTATTTAAAAAAAAAGCAATTTTAGGCTAAAGCAACATGTAGTTGGTCGCAATGGAATAGCGCTGTAGGAAAAACTGGGGCAGAAATGCATAGCGGAATTTTCCCGCAGCACTTTTCACAGAAGTCCTCTGTGGAATTTCTGCTTCACTTATACCTATAGGGTATAGCTGACATGCTGCAAGTTCCAAAAACACGTATTTTTCTGCAACATGTGGATGGGATTTGCTAGTCACTTTGCAGTGACTGTAAAACGCCATGGTTTTTGCAGTGGCATTTACGCCACATGGGGCCCCGGCCTTATTGTAAAAGCCCATGAAACCTAGACACTTTTCTTTTTATTGCGTATTATTATTATTATGTATATTATTAATAAAAAGCAGTGTAGTAAATGGCTGAAAACCAGCAATGATTTTGATAAATGCATTCATCATTCTAGATGGTGTTTTATACCTTAAAGTTGACAATATTAATAGGAATAATTAGAAGCTAAATGACCAATTTTGTGACCCATCCCCAACTTCTAAAGATCAGCATAATAAGCAGTAATTGTGTCAGTGTTTGTTCTTAGTTTTATCAAGTTGTTTTTCCTTATGTTTCACCCCACCTTTCACTAATTTGTACACTTTTAAGTACAACACATCAATTCCACGATACTGTCCATTCTCAGGAATTTTTTATATGATTTATTTATTTTTATTCTTTGTTTTAACATCTTCTTTATTAACATATTCAAAGTGACGTTACAGTAGGGTAAACAAATATACATTATAAACTATTGAAAAAAACGGGGAGGGGTGGAAGGGGACAAGAACATATGAAAAAAGGGGTGGGTGGGAGTGTGTGTGTGGGAAGGGGGGGGGGAACCGCTGAAATCAAGAGTGCAGGATATAACCATTGCCTGATTGACACTGAGTGTGTGATGAGTTGTATATAAAAGGCATAGCCATAGGGCATATCTAACTGAGAAGAACTAGAGGAACATTGGGTAAAACAATAAGTAAGCCAGGGTGACCAGACATCCAGGAATTTTTTGAGTGACATAGAGGCCCAATGAATAATTTCCTACAATTTACAGATATCTGAGATCTTATTCTCCCATTGTAATACAGAGGGAGAATATGGAGGGAGCTGGGTGTCTCTCCGATGAGCAGAGATCAGTAAGTTAGCCGCCATTGTTAGGTAGGTGGCTAGAGAAGCTCTTTGGGGTTAAAGTTATTGTTAGGTCTCCATAGTAGAATTAATTCACAATCCAGCTACATTGAGATGAAACAAATAGAGTTCAGCAGGTCTTCTACTGAGTTCCAGAATTTTGCTATGGCCGGACAGTTCTACCAGATGTGAGAAAGTGTAACAGGGCTTTTATTATATCACTAACAGAGATCTCAAAAAGTGAGGAATGAGGGAATATTGGAAAAAATTGCGCTCCGTGGATGTATTTGTAGTATAGATAGGTTAAACCTCAATACTTCCTCGGTGTATGAGGATTTTTAACCAGATTTAAAAGTAAAGGTAACAATAGGGTGTATCATACAGCAGGATCGCACTCAACTGGGGGTATCGGCCATCTGTATCAATGGTGCCGCCGGAATTAGGTGTATATATTGGAGCAGATTGCTCCAGTATAATCCCAGGAATTGCGCTCCCCAGAACCAGAATACAGAATATCAAAAGGTAGGGTAATTTCAAGCTTTATTTCGATAACGCGTTTCGGGGGTTTTTAGCGTTCAGGAGAACGCACCCCTTTGTCAGATCTACATAAATAGTAATAAGAATAAAAACATTTAATTCATAAGAAAAGATTAGGAAATTATTTTCTTAAAATAAAATCAAATCAAATATACATTGATATGTGGAGATCTATGTACATACATTTATATTGAACTATAACAATTAAACATTTATAGCTAATATATGACTAAAGTACTGGTCTGTGCAAGAAAAGAGAATTACAATGATGAATTATTATAATAAAGATACCACACATTGCTTATTCCATGCCCCCCCCTTTTTTTTTTCTTCCCTTTCTCTTTCCTCATTCATATCAAACATATATCTACATATCCATAATATCTCATATCAAACATACATCTACCTATCTATCAAGAAATCAGTGGTTATTTTGACACTAAGAAATTAATTGATAATTAACACCACATTCTATGAACCATTAATTATAACACATTCTGATGTTTTAAATAATACAGTTCTCCTTCAATAAACATTTTATAGGTTTATTCCCGTTGAATCATTTTCCGCAATAATATATTCTATTGACATTTAGTCTCCTTTCATCATCTCATTTAGTCATATCTATATCCCCTCATGTATTTACACCCTCATGTCATTTATATACCTATTATTTACTCCTATTGTTCCCTACTATTAGCCAATAGTCCCCCTTCCACATTTACATAGTATTTTTCACTCACCTTAGCGCTCACAGACATTATACTCACCATAGCAATCTGTGAATATCGCTCTCCCGAACTTAGCATTATTACCTCTATCGCGCATGCGCGCACTTTCGTTTTACCGCTACACTCATTTAAGACGATCAGGACGCTTGCGCTGGCGTCCCACGTGCAGAACTACCATTTAAGACCCTCCTCAACCCACACTTACCACTTGTCACTTGTACATTTGGAATTACAGAGGTAAGCACCTTCCTTCTGGCTCCTAGTTCTATATGGCATCCTATATACCATTCTATATACCATTCTATATACCATTTACTATACACTATACACTATCTCATTTAGCCATATCTATATCCACTCTTTAAGAAAACTACTTTTAGATCTTACCTAATTGTTCCTATTGACTCCATTGCTATTGTTGCACTCTCTATTATATGTGTTTATATACCTCTCCTTTAAACTAAATATATCAACACTAACAGCAATATGTACCTCTTGCTACACTAGTAATTTAAAAGAATCTATATTTGATCTTTATTATAATAATTCATCATTGTAATTCTCTTTTCTTGCACAGACCAGTACTTTAGTCATATATTAGCTATAAATGTTTAATTGTTATAGTCCGATATAAATGTATGTACATAGATCTCCACATATCAATGTATATTTTATTTTATTTTATTTTAAGAAAATAATTTCCTAATCTTTTCTTATGAATTAAATGTTTTTATTCTTATTACTATTTATGTAGATCTGACGAAGGGGTGCGTTCTCCTGAACGCTAAAAAACCCCGAAACGCGTTATCGAAATAAAGCTTGAAATTACCCTACCTTTTGATATTCTGTATTCTGGTTCTGGGGAGTGCAATTCCTGGGATTATACAGGAGCAATCTGCTCCAATATATACACCTAACAGAGATCTGAAATAGACTTGTTAATTGTGTGAAGTGCTATAGGGATTTTATAAGACCTAGAAAGCAAGTTAAGGTCAGGGCCTCACGTTGCGAAAACACCACAGAAAAAACTGCAGCATATTACAGTACCTGCAAAGTGGATGGGATTCTGGCTAATCCCATACATACAGTCATATGAAAAAGTTTGGGCACCCCTATTAATCTTAATCATTTTTAGTTCTAAATATTTGGGTGTTTGCAACAGCCATTTCAATTTGATATATCTAATAACTGATGGACACAGTAATATTTCAGGATTGAAATGAGGTTTATTGTACTAACAGAAAATGTGCAATATGCATTAAACCAAAATTTGACCGGTGCAAAAGTATGGGCACCTCAACAGAAAAGTGACATTAATATTTAGTAGATCCTCCTTTTGCAAAAATAACAGCCTCTAGTCGCTTCCTGTAGCTTTTAATCAGTTCCTGGATCCTGGATGAAGGTATTTTTGACCATTCCTCTTTACAAAACAATTCCAGTTCAGTTAAGTTTGATGGTCGCCAAGCATGGACAGCCCGCTTCAAATTATCCCACAGATGTTCAATGATATTCAGGTCTGGGGACTGGGATGGCCATTCCAGAACATTGTAATTGTTCCTCTGCATGAATGCCTGAGTAGATTTGGAGCTGTGTTTTGGATCATTGTCTTGCTGAAATATCCATCCCCGGCGTAACTTCAAATTCGTCACTGATTCTTGTACATTATTCTCAAGAATCTGCTGATACTGAGTTGAATCCATGCGACCCTCAACTTTAACAAGATTCCCGGTGCCGGCATTGGCCACACAGCCCCAAAGCATGATGGAACCTCCACCAAATTTTACAGTGGGTAGCAAGTGTTTTTCTTAGAATGCTGTGTTTTTTTGACGCCATGCATAACACCTTTTTGTATGACCAAACAACTCAATCTTTGTTTCATCAGTCCACAGGAAATTCTTCCAATATTAAGCTGGCTTGTCCAAATGTGCTTTTGCATACCTCAGGCGACTCTGTTTGTGGCGTGCTTTCAGAAACGGCTTCTTTCGCATCACTCTCCCATACAGCTTCTCCTTGTGCAAAGTGTGCTGTATTGTTGACCGATGCACAGTGACACCATCTGCAGCAAGATGATGCTGCAGCTCTTTGGAGGTGGTCTGTGGATTGTCCTTGACTGTTCTCACCATTCTTCTTCTCTGCCTTTCTGATATTTTTCTTGGCCTGCCACTTCTGGGCTTAACAAGAACTGTCCCTGTGGTCTTCCATTTCCTTACTATGTTCCTCACAGTGGAAACTGACAGGTTAAATCTCTGAGACAACTTTTTCTATCCTTCCCCTGAACAACTATGTTGAACAATCTTTGTTTTCAGATCATTTGAGAGTTGTTTTGAGGAGCCCATGATGCCACTCTTCAGAGGAGATTCAAATAGGAGAACAACTTGCAATTGGCCACCTTAAATACCTTTTCTCATGATTGGATACACCTGGCTATGAAGTTCAAAGCTCAGTGAGGTTACAAAACCAATTTTGTGCTTCAGTAAGTCAGTAAAAAGTAGTTAGGAGTATTCAAATCAATAAAATGATAAGGGTACCCAAATTTTTGCACCGGTCAAATTTTGGTTTAATGCATATTGCACATTTTCTGTTAGTACAATAAACCTCATTTCAATCCTGAAATATTACTGAGTCCATCAGTTATTAGATATATCAAATTGAAATGGCTGTTGCAAACACCCAAATATTTAGAACTAAACATGATTAAGATTAATAGGGGTGCCCAAACTTTTTCATATGACTGTATATTGTAGAAAAATATCTGCAGCGGAAATGCTGCGATTTCAAAAACCATTGCATTTTTGTAAATTGTGCCATGTCAATTATGCCTATGGAAATGCTGGCATTTTCCATATTAATATAATAGGGTGAGAAAGTCTGCAGAGGAAAACTCTGTGGACTTTCTGTGAACAGTGCTGCGGAAAATAAATATGCGTTTCAAGCGGTTTTTGGCTGCTGATTGCTACGTTGGGCCTTAGCCTAAAAGATTTTTCCTACTCACCCACAAAGGGACCTTAAGGTAACGAAGTTGGGAATTAATGGAGGACAGTAATCAGATATAGTTAAGCTTATAAAGTTGGGAGATGTCTTGGGAGTTGGGAGATATTTTAACCCCTAAATATTTAATATGATGAGTTAGCCAGGAATAAGGGAAGTCTAATTTGATTTGTGTGATAGTGTGATAATGGTTCTCACTTGCTTGAGTTTACTTTGAAGTTGGAAAAGTTGGAAAAAAGGTCAAAATACTGAAACAAATTAATGATAATGGGGAATGACTTCGGTGGATTATAAATTAATATTAATAAATTGTCTGCAAATGCAGCGGTTTTGTTGGTGTAATTCCCCACAGTAATACCACTGATATTTGGGCTCTTGTTTCCATCAGGAAATCATCAGGGTCTGCGCTTTTGCCCGAAGGGATAGAATTTAGCACTTTGCCCAATTATTCGAAAGTGAATGTTTTGGAGAAATGTTGGGAAACGTTATTGGTTCCTATTTTGGAGAGGGATCTGTAAGAGATGTGGGAGGTGCTAGAAGAATCTAAAAGTGGATCTTAATGAGGTCCCCACCAACAATCAAAATGCAATCCACTTTGCCTGGTTAGTATTAGGAACATAGAGATTAACCATCGAAAAAAGGGACTGGCCAATTATGAATTTCAAAAAGATATAGCAGCCTTCAGGGTCACTTGGCTCAGAAAGAAGTTTAAAAGGAAGGCATTTGTGGATCAATATTCTAACACCTCTACTAGAGGAGGCGTATGTGCTCTGGAAGGCCTCAGAAAAGTGAGTTTTAGGAAGGCAAGGAACCTTACCACTTTTAGGCTAAGGCCTCACCTAGCGAGCCGCAGCCAAAAAATGCTGCAGAATAGATCTCAACGGAAACACATCATATTTATGTCGGCACTGTTTTTCACAGAAAGTCTGCAATGTTTTCCTCTATGGACTTTCCGGCTAATGCCAACATTTTCATTGGTATAATTGACATGCTGCAATTTTTAAAAATGCAAGCGTTTTTGAAATTGCAGCATTTCCGCTGCAGATTTTTTTCTGAAATGTGTGGATGGAATTAGCCAGAATTCCATCCACTTCGCAGGTAATGTAATACACTGCGTTTTTGTAATGTGGGGCCCCAGACTAAAAGTGAGTTTTTTTGAAGCATAGCTATTGATGCTTTAATTGATTTGAGCTGGTGGACGATTTGACTTCCGGGGAGTGTTCAGGTCCCTAACATTATAAGACACAATGTTTAGGGAGGCCATAATATCATATGAGCCAGAAACATAAGGAAATTAGATTTGTCAGTGACCTCTACAAAAATATGCACATTGTGCGGAGAAGGTGGAGGCAGGGTGGGTCAGGAGGATAGGAATGAGGTAAGGCAGAAAAATATTAGGACCAGGAGATGCTTAATAATAAAGAGCAGCAGCATCTCCTAACAGTTTTCCCGGTGTGATATAACTGGAAGGAAGGCCTAGGTAGCTAGTGACAGGCAGCCATAATGGTATATCGAGTGGTTCTATCTCCAGAATTTCTCTAGCAGCATACAGGAAAGGGGACCTGCATATCATCACTTGTCTATTGCCTTTAGAAATGGTTAGTCCAAAGGAAAACACTCAATGAAAAGGAAGTCTCTTAGCTCATAGGATGTCCTGCAGAGGTTTGAAAACTCTACGTTTAGCCAGGGTAGACGGTGCAAGGTCCTCGAAGATCTGAATAGGAGAACCACTATAATAAATTTCAGGGTGCTTCCTCGCCAATTTCAAGATGTGGTGTCTGTATATGATAGGAAGCCAAAAATCACATTCTTCGGAGGTTCCAAGGGTTTTGGCTTAGTTCTAAGAGCATGGTGAATCCTCTCGATCTTGATTAGACAAGACTGTTCGTTGGTAAGCAGGTTACAAAATATTTCCATTGCTGCATCAGGAAAGGTTTCATGAGACAGTCTCAGGGAGGACATGGATACAAACATTCATCCCCCTGACTCCTATTTTCCAATTCTTCTGTTTTAAGGAGACCATCGGTGAGCAAGTCCTGTTGTTCCCCCAGGATCAACAAACCAATTGCAGCCACGGTGTGCAGTTCAAATTACCAGTACCAGTTTAACCCCTACAATCCAAGCATTGCAGAAAAATACGCGCAGTGTAAATGCTGCAATTTCCAAAACAGTTGCGGTTTTGGAGATCATAGCAAGTCAATTATATTTACGGAAATGCTGGCGGTTTCACTATAGGTATAATGGAAGCAGAAAGTCCGCAGAGGAAACCTCACCAGACTTTCTGTGAAAATCTCTGAGGGAAAAACTGTGATGCATTTCTGCCAAGGTTTTTCCCACAGCGCTTTTTTGCTGCAGTCTGGTACTTGGGGCCTCAGCCAGAGGTGTAGCTAGTGGGGGGGGCAGAGGGGGCGGCTGCCCTGGGCCCACTGACATTGTAGGGCCCACCCTGGGGCCACCATTAATACATCTTTTATTTTTAACTAGATCGGTGTCTGCAGATACCGATCTAGTTAAAACGCTTCCTGTCACTTGCTGTCTTGTAAACCGCAGGCCACTTCAGGCCTGCGGTTTACATGACAACGAAAACACAGTCATCAGCACAGGCGGCGCGATGACGTCACAACAGCGCGCCTCCTACGCTCAGACGCTGACTTCCTGTGCGTGGACCCTGCGCACAGAGCGCGGGTCAAGAAGAGAAAGTGGCGGCTCCGTTCGTCATGGTCGCTGGTAGGTGAGTATAACTTATATTTGTTTTGTTTTAGCTTAGTTGTGGGTATTTTAATAGTATAAGGGGTTGTTAGGAGGGGAAATATAACTATAAGGGAGGGGGCATTATGAACATAAGGGGGGTGATTTATATAAGGGTTATTAGGGGGAAGCTTATTTATATTAGGAGGCATTATGAACATAAGGGGGTGGTCATCGATATAAGAGGTCATTAGGGGTGCAGTATTTATGTCAGGGGGAATTAGGGGCATAATATGAGGGGGCAATTAATTTAATAAAAGTGACACTTGGGCTTTATTAAGACTAAAGACCCACGTAGTGGGCTGAAGCAAAAAAGCGCTGCAGGAAAAACCGCGGCAGTAACATTGTGGTTTTTCCCGCAGCGCTTTTCACAGAAGGGCCACAGATTTTTCCTCTGCGGACTTTCTGCTTCCATTATAAATATAGATATTTAGGTATAATTGACATGCTGCGATTTCCAAAACCGCAACGGTTTTGGAAATCGCAGAGTGTCCACGGCATGCATTTTTCCACGATGTGTGGATGGGATTTGCTAGAATCCCATCCACTTTGCAGGAACTGGAAAATGCCGCATTTTTTTTCCCGTGGCGTTTTTGCCACGTGGGGCCCCATCCCATCCCCACTTTGTGGTAAAATATGCGCAGTGGACATGCTGCGATTTCCAAAACAGTCATGGTTTTGGAAATCGCAGCATTCCTATGGAAACGCTCCAGGTTTCCCTGTAGATATAATTGAAGCAGAAAGTCCGCAGAGAAAACCTCTGCGAACTTTCTGTGCAAAGCGCAGCAGGAAGAACAGTGCTTTTTTGCTGCGGGACGCCACATGGGGCCTTAGGCTTAAAGAGTTTTCCAGCTCATTTTTAATTGATGATCTATTCTCAGAATAGATCATCAATAAGAGATAAGTGATTCCCCACTGATCAGCTGTATGAAGGTCCGCGGCGTCTGTTTATATCACACACTGTCTGTTTATAGTGACTGTGTGATGTAATTCCAGCCTTGTCACATGGACGTGTATAGGACGAGGCTGTAGTTACATGACATGGCCGCTATAAGATGAATGACACTATGTAAACAGAGAAGCGGTTACGGCACTTACACAGGTACCACGGTTCATTCAAACGGCTGATCCTTGGGGTCCCAATTATTGGAGCCCCATTAATTATTTTTACCTTTTGTTTACTTTTTAACTAGGAAACACCTGGGGCATTATTAATAAGGGGCACTATTTAAAGTGGGTACACAGGGAAGTTATTAATTTAAAGATGCACTTGTGAGTATTATTATGGGGGTATATTATATATTTTATAATTGGGGTAGCAGCAGGATGGGGGCTTTGTGTAGGTGAGGATAATGTGGGGTTGTGACTCAATCAGATATGAAAGTCAGAAGTCATCTAGGTTTTACAACCAGCCCAGAAACTGCATAGAGTCAGGTGTCGGACTCAAAGTCAGGTGTCGGACTCAAAGTCAGGTGTCGGACTCAAAGTCAGGTGTCGGACTCAAAGTCAGGTGTCGGACTCAAAGTCAGGTGTCGGACTCAAAGTCAGGTGTCGGACTCAAAGTCAGGTGTCGGACTCAAAGTCAGGTGTCGGACTCAAAGTCAGGTGTCGGACTCAAAGTCAGGTGTCAGAATCAAAGTCAGGTGTCAGAGTCAAAGTTAGGTATTAAAGTCAGGTGTCACAATCAAAGTCAGGTGTCACAATCAAAGTCAAGTATCAAAGTCAGGTGTCAGAATCAAAGTCAGGTATCAGAGTAAGGTATCAAAGTCAGGTATCACTGTTGTAAACTGCTATTAATCTGATGTTTGAGTCTGATATCTGAGGATGTCCTAATATGGACACTGTAACAATGGGCAGCATCCCATGTCACCAACTACTCAAACATTCTGTTACCTGGTCAGTCACATGCATGAAGGTTTGAGATATGGTCCAAAGTCAGTCATGGTCTTTGGCCATACAAAGGACAGTACAGTGGCACACAATATCTTACAAATCCAAAAGAAGTTGGAAGTTGGAGATGTTGACGAAAGTTTTTCCATTGCTCTATTGGTTTTCAGGATCAAGACCGGTTTCTGCGGGGCTCACTTCTTATCAGTGTCTTTTGCTGTAGGGTATTTGCACTTTTTGCATGTACTGCTCTGTCCTTCTCACTTTGACTGACTAGTGTCACAAGGTGCTCCTTTGACCCTCTTTTGGGGCTTATGTGAGGTCAAACTTTTCTCGTGACAGTAGACAGCTGCAAGGAAACCACAAGGAACACAATTTTAGGTTGCAGGAAAAAAATTGCAAAAACACATTGAAATTTTTTTTCTGCAGAATTTTTTTCCCAACATCATTTTTGCTGTGTTTTTCTGTTTTTTTCTTCCCCTATTAAATCAATATGAAAAACCCTAGAAAATTTGCAGCTAAAATTAACATTCTGCATTTTTCAAAATTACTTGCATTTTTAAAAACACAGCTTTTCTACACTTTTTTTTTCCTGCAATGTATAAATGAGATTAAACATAATCTTATTCACTTTAAAATGCAACATTTTTTTCCTGCTATGTTTTTACAGTGGCCAAAAATGCTACATTTCTTAAATTTGGGACCTTAGCCAAAAGCTCATTTGCTTATGCATTAAAAGTTGTTTTTTTTTTTTTCGTTAGCAAGATTGCACTCTGATGCAAAATGCATACACCGCTGGCAAAATGGCGCCTTGGTCAGCTTTGACCGAGTCGCTGGGGGGTTAATGCCCGTGATCAGTGAAGGCACTAATCGCGGGCATCAGATGTCTGCTGTATAATACATATTTAAATACCCGACATCTGTCAGACTATTATGGTGGATGTCGGGAAAGGGTTAAATGACTGATGCAGATGGACTCCCTTTGGTCTGGTGTCCATCTGCTTTCAGCCCCATGTTAAAAACATTACAGAAGTTTCTTCTATCATGTTTCCTCATTTTCTGACTGATGAAAAAGTCCTGTATGCAGGACTTTTTCTTCCATGAGAAAAGTAAACAAACATGACGGATAATTGTTATATCCTAAGTAGGTTTATATGTTACTTGCCTTAAAACTGACACCCATCATCTGCAATACAGCTCTTTCTTAAAGTGTATATAGGTGAGTGAACCTTTCACAATTCATTCATGGTCCAAACCAGAAGTACACATTGCTTTTAAAGGTATTGTGTGAAATCTCTCAGTGTTTCTATGACTCTATCTAACCCCTTTCTAATGTAAACACAGTCAGGTCTGAAAGCCTTCCTGACTTAAGGATGCCAACCCCAGATCTCATTTTGGGACACAGTGTTCTGATACTGTACATGCACTGCCACGTTAAACTGTTAATGCCCGTAACCAGAGAGGATTCTGTAAGGGTTAAAATATAACTTGTATTATATTCTATACACTGTATATAGAGAGAGTGAAATGTTCTGCAGATAGTCAGCATAATTTAGAGATAGAAAGCAGACACTAAGTCTGGGACGGCACCCAAAGGTTTTGCTGTTCTCAGGAGAAATAAGGGAAACATCCAGATAAGCAAAGGAAAGAAAGGAAACAAATGTTATGAGTAACTGAGCAAATCTGCCTAGTAGCGGAACCGGAAGGACCAAATATGTACATTGGTCACATGATTATTATGTAACCAGCTTGCCTTTAAAACTTGTATGAACTATGCAATAAATGAAATCATTCTTACTAGATACCTGGGTGTGTCTGTACGTTTGTTTCCCGAGCTCGATACCTGTTCTTTACTTAATTAGGATTACGGTGACATCCATCCCGGGGGAACTTGCCCCCCCACAGAAATTGGCGAACCAACGTGGGGCGACGAGATCGTCCGATGTGCAGCGGATAGAGTGCCGACCCACTCACCGATCGACTTGAGGACGGGACCAGAGGACCTCAGATAGATGAAAAACAGTACTGTGAGGTAAGCCCTTGACTTGCCAGTTAGTATATCTGAGTTCCTGTGTGTCTATACTCTGTATCGATGAGTGAGGTAAGCTGCTGCATGTTTATATGACATCTCGACGCCAATTAAATAGTACGGAAGAACCTAATAAGGGACATGTCACCTGTAAATGATGTAGAAGTTGTTTTCTTTGCTTTCTGTCTTACCTTCCTACTGATTTTTGTATCTTACCTGTGTTATAAGATATATAAGGCTGCAAGAAACGGGGAAGAGTTCTCTGTTTTGAACCCCCCCTAGAGTTGCGGACAAGGTTCGGAACTAAGTAGCACTGAGTGATTGAAAAGTCCTTGTTTTGGAACACTAGCCTCCAGCCGTTCCTGGACGGTCAAGGTCGAATGAGACCTGAGTAGTAGCAAGAAGGACTTAGTAGAATCCGCGCAAAGTGCGTGCAATAATTCAGGAGTGTTTTGGTAAGGGGACACAGACAGAAAGTTGAGTCTGTGGAAGCCAATTAAGCATTGCCCTGAGCACTACTCCAGAACTTTGCACAAATAGTTCAAAGAAAACAGAAGTGTCTGTTTGGGAGTTCTCGCTGAAGTAGTCATAAGTGACCCTCTATTGTCTCAAGGTAGCCCTACAGGAGTGAGAGACTCATGGTTGGTTAGCTACCAGCCAAGATGGGGAAGGGACCCTCTAAGATATGGTACACCCCATTTGAACTAATAGAAATAGGGGAAGGGAAAGAAGTAGCCGCACAGGTAAAAACAAAAAACAATCCTAAGAAGGGCAGGAATACACAAGACTGGGTTGATAGACAGTAAATTTTGGGATCAGTGGAGATTAGACCATGCGGGATTGATTCAAGACAATAAGTTGCAAAGAGGCATATATGCCCTGATTGAAGGAAGCAATAGAATAGAAAAAGGGGGATGGTCCCAAAAACAAGATGGTTCAGGAAGAATACTGTACATGCCTCCCTCAGAGGGATATAAGGGGAAGATAGGACTCGCTTCAGCCCCCCCCGCCTTATAATCCGGAGGGATGGACCTGTCCTACATGTGATACACATTGTGCCTTGCTTTTCCATTTGACCTTGGGCTAACACTTTTATCAGAATATTTTCCCCTTTGGGCATGGGTGGTCGTCGTGCCCGGGCTGCGGACCCCGGAGGCCCAGAGCCAAGTTTCACTTTGTAATAATTGACATTTAGTATTATTGGGTAACACAGCATCATGTTTAGCTTGTGATTTTCTGCGTGTCTTTCACATCAGATACAACGTCCTTGGAGTTACTTGGCAGTCAATTAATGTTTTGGTTATTCCCTGCAGAACATCTGCAGAGCCCTACAACAGAATATAGGAATACAATTCAAGCAGATAGCAGTTAATACTGCCACCAAAATTACATATTACTATTTTTGTACAATTTTCAAGTATTTTTCAAACTCCACCTTTTGTCATTACCGCGGGTGTTCGGAACCCCTGAGTTGTGCTTTGGGTTGCCTTGGGGGGCAAACTGCCAGACTTTGGGGTTTTCTTCGCTGGATTCCAGCCAGGAGTTGGGCCCCTGTGGAGCGTCACAGTGTCCTGGTTTTCTTCTTTTTGGGGGACATTTCCTGAAAGCGGATTTAATTTTACAAAAAGCATAAAAGTTGAATCCTGGCATTGATATAAACAGAATGAATACTACAAATACAGGTTGACATATATATATATATATATATATATATATATATATATATATAAAATACATAATCCAATAAACATCATACCGATGGTGTACAGTTTTTCTCTTTGCACTATATCAGATTCTCTGAGTGTTTTGTTTGCATTTACATTTAGGGGAAAACAGTACACTTGGACAGTACTACCACAAGGGGCGCAAAAAAGACCTAATCAATTCACGAGATGTCTTACACTAATCATGAGTACTTGGTATCCACCACATGACGATGTTGTTTTGTTACAATATGTTGATGACCTTCTTCTTTGTGCTCCATACAAATCAACCTGTGAAGCAGCGACCATCAGCCTGTTGTGTTTCCTCTGCCAGAACGGCTGCAAGGCCAGCAAGGATAAGTTGCAATTTTGCAAACAAAAAGTGTTATTTCTGGGACACTGTCTTGGCCAGGGCACCAAGCACCTGTCAGATGAGAGGACCAAGGTGGTGAGAGACCTGCAGGTGCCGACCTCTCATGCTCAGCTACGCACCTTTTTGGGATTGGTATCCTACTGTAGGCCATGGATCAGATCTTCATCCCTGACCATGCAACCTCTGTATGATTGCCTTTCCTCAAAACCATTCAGCCTTACATCTGAGGCCTTGGATGCGTTTTACCAGCTGAAGTTGCAGATAGTCAGTGCTCCAGCCTTAGGTCTACCTGACTATCAGAAACCTTTTCAGCTCTACGTGACTGAGATGATGGGACACGCAACTGCAGTTCTCACACAACAACATGGGGATAAGAAATGCCCTGTGGCCTATTACAGCTCACGGTTAGATGCTGTAGCCAGGGGGACGCCCTCCTGTGTGCGGGTTGTCCTCTCAGTACAAGCATTGCTTGATAAGAGCTCAGACATTGTCCTAGATCATTTATTGGTTGTGTATACACCTCATGACATCCATGCAATCCTCACACAGGTAGACAGATGTCATCTTTCTTTGGCACGGCAGAGCAAAATGGAATTTGCCCTGCAGTCCTCCTCAAACATCTCCTTTCAACGCTGTTTAACTTTGAATCCTGCAACTCTTCTTCCTGTAGGAGTTCATGATTCAAGAGGGGGAGTGGAAGATGAGTTATTTTTAAACTCTCTCTCTGAAGAAGAACTGTTTGACAGCCAGCATGAACATGATTGTGTGGCTCTTATGTCACAGGAAACAGTGGGATTTGACCATGTCACGGATGTGCCATTACAAAATCCTGATTATGAGATGTTTGTGGACGGCTCAAGGTATCTAACCGATGAAGGCAAATTTGTTACAGGGTATGCTGTAGTCACCAAACATGACATCATAGTCCAAGAAGCTCTTCCACCACACATGTCAGCCCAAGAAGCTGAGCTCAAAGCCCTTATGGAGGCTTGTAAGATAGCCAAAGGTAGAACAGCCAACATATACACTGACTCCAGGTATGCTTTTGGCATTGCGCATGATTATGGTCCGATATGGAGGTCAAGGAACTTCCTAACGGCCCAGGGCAAGCCAATTAAGAATGGAGATGTGGTAAGTCGACTGATGGAGGCCATACTGCTCCCAAAGCAGTTGGCAATTGTAAAAGTCAGAGCTCACGCAAAAGGAAGGGACCCTGAAAGCCGTGGAAATGAGAGAGCTGATATAGCAGCCAAGGCAGCAGCACTACTGGCAAGAAAGGGTCCCAACCAGGTGAGCAAAATGGACATTGACCTAGCAGACCCTAAAGGGCTGTACTCAAAGGTTACCAGTGTGGAAACGGAAAGATGGAAGAAAGCAGGTGCTACAGAAGATGATGGTGTGTGGAAAATGGGGGATCGATTATGTCTGCCCGCAGCAGTTTACCCCCAGATTGCTGGCTTGGCCCATGGTAAGGTGCATGCCTCTCGAAATGCCATGGAGTCATTAGTGGGTAAATTATGGTTTGCCCCAGGTTTTGGAAGGGCTGCTAGTAATCACGTAAAAGCATGTCACATATGTGCTCTACACAATCCAGGACAGGTAGTTAAAACACCCACCAAATGTACACCAAAATCCCTGTACCCATTTCAGAGGATACAGATAGATTACATACAGTTGCCTAAGTCTGGAAGATACGAGTATGTGTTGGTCTGTGTGGATTTGTTTTCTGGATGGCCTGAGGCCTACCCTGTGAGCAAAGCAACTGCACAAGTAACTGCCAAGAAACTGATGTCTGAGCTTGTGTGTAGGTTTGAAGTGCCCGAGGTGATTGAGTCTGACAGAGGTACACATTTCACAGGTGCAATAATGAAGGAAGTCATGTCAGCCTTGGGGGTGGAGCAAGCTTTACATACACCCTATCATCCTCAAAGGTCTGGAAAAGTCGAAAGACTAAATGGTACCCTTAAGCTAAAAATTCAGAAAGCCATGGCAGAGACAGGAAAGCCCTGGCCTGAATGCCTGTCTTTAGCCTTATATTCAGTGAGGACTACTCCTAACAGGAGAACAGGGCATCACCATTTGAGATATTGTTTGGAAGTGTGCCCAGGTTGGGGTTGTATTTTCCTCAGACTTTACAACTCAATTATGACAACACTGCCAGCTATGTTCAGAACTTGTGTCAGAGACTGAAAGAAACACATAAACAAGTGTTCTCTTCTATTCCAGACCCTTCAGATTTTTCAGGAACACATAGCCTGCAGCCTGGTGATTGGGTGGTCGTGAAAAGACACACCAGGAAGTCTCTTGAACCCAGATATGATGGTTCCTTCCAGGTATTGCTGACAACTGCCACTTCAGTTAAGTTGGAGGGAAAATCTACCTGGATACACGCTTCACATTGCAAGAAAGTTGAAGTGCCTCCAGAATGAGGGTGAGGGGTCTGATAACCTTTAATGGATGTCTTTTGGCAATATGGATCTGGCATGAACTTAGTCACCATGGGCCAGAGGATGATTCCAACCGAGGATGAGGGAATTGGAAAAACAAATATGGAGAACAAAAGAAAATATGTGGTTGTATCTAGCTAGAATATTGAACATGACAGAATTTTGTTTGAAAAATGCATACTCCAGCAATATTTTGGAAACTTGTCTGGTTGCTGTACCAACTCCTGTTGCAGTATGGACTAAACTGTTAAGACTTCAGTTAAATGATACTGTTTTGCAGGAAGATGATTTACATTCTCATGCAGATTGGATAAGTCCTTATTATGCTTGTATGAATTGCACCACTTACACACATTTAGAGGAGAATATGATTAAAATATCGACTGGGGCGGTAACAGAAGCAGAATTATGCTTTAAATTTTCATGTAACAATACCCAATTGTAATTTTTTATTCAACAAGGGCCAGCCTCCAAAAATCTGCAATAGAACAGACAGTGATTGTCAAGTTCTAAGGGAGGGGCGGCGAATGCAATGTAATAGAACGATGATTGTGCCATCATTGGATTTACATGTACCCTTACCACCAGGATGGGTTCTGGCTTGTGGAAACAACAGCTACACGTATATACCTGCCAACTTAACGGGAGGCCTATGTGCCTTGTCCAGATTAACGCTGACTATGATTCCCAAGCCATCTGAACATACACTGCAAAAGAGAAGTACTATCTTACTTCCTGAGGATTGTGATTATGATGTAACGCTTTTGTCATGGGCAGAATACATAAGTATGGCTGTATCACTTGTAGGGGTACCAGGTTTAGCAGTATACAATCATAAAACTATATCACGTATGGCATGTTTTATGGTAAAGAATATGAATATAACCAGTGCTATAATAAAGGATGTTTTGTTAGACTTACAATCACACAAAAGGGCAATATTGCAAAATAGAGCTGCTATAGACTATTTACTACTCAAGCATGGCTATGGGTGTAACAGCTTTGTGGGAATGTGTTGTTTTAATTTATCCAGTCATTCAGAAGATGTACATGATAGGCTAAAACAACTACAAGAAATGATTACGCATATTAAGCAAGATGTAAATCAAGGCTGGTGGGATTGGTTGTTAGCTTTTCTGCCTGACTTTGGGTACCTTCGACAGATTGTGGGCATAGCTCTTTGTGTAATTGCCTTTATAATAACAGGTTGTTGTATACAATGCATTCCTTCACTATGTAATCTCATGAGAGATACTAGCCAGTATGTAAGATAGGACGTTGTTTTTAACCTCTTCAATGGAGAATCCATCAAAGATGGCACACAAACAGTGTGAAGGTATTCACTGAAGTTGATTAAAAATAAAGTCCTAAAATGGGGGAATTGTAAGGGTTAACTTGTATTATATTCTATACACTGTATATAGAGAGAGTGAAATGTTCTGCAGATAGTCAGCATAATTTAGAGATAGAAAGCAGACACTAAGTCTGGGACGGCACCCAAAGGTTTTGCTGTTCTCAGGAGAAATAAGGGAAACATCCAGATAAGCAAAGGAAAGAAAGGAAACAAATGTTGTTATGAGTAACTGAGCAAATCTGCCTAGTAGCGGAACCGGAAGGACCAAATATGTACATTGGTCAAATGATTATTGTGTAACCAGCTTGCCTTTAAAACTTGTATGAACTATGCAATAAATGAAATCATTCTTACTAGATACCTGGGTGTGTCTGTACGTTTGTTTCCCGAGCTCGATACCTGTTCTTTACTTAATTAGGATTACGGTGACATCCATCCCGGGGGAACTTGCCCCCCCACAACTCAGATCGCACGCATTGGCGCCATGCAACCTGGTGGCTATGGCAATCGCTCATCTCCTGAGCAGGTGCCATCTAAAGTGCTGATATCCACCATAATAGTACAGCAGATGTCGGCAAAGGGTTAAAATTACAATTTTTTTTCATGCTATGTAAAATCCAAAATATGAATGCTAAAACTTATGTTATGCTATGTTTATTATTTTTGTGTCTAAAAAGACGTATGATACCCATAAATTTATTGGTTAACGAGAAAAATTACACTTGCAAGCTTTCAAAGCACAGAACCTCCTTCTTCAGGATTTCACAAATGAATCTACAAAATGAATTTCATTTATAAATGAATGAAGTTGGAGCCTTTGTGCTATGAAATCTTGCAAATATAATTTTTCTGGTTAGCCAATAAAGGTATCATACTTACAATAATTTTGTGTTTGTTCATTCAGAAGGTTTGTTATTTAATCTTCTAATAATAAACATACAGGAAAGAAAAATAATACCAACAATATGGAATGAAGGAATAAGTGACATTTAACACACGGTATCCAGAGAAATCATAGGTAAACATAATGGTGTGGTTACTGTTACTAGGGTCAGTCGGTATAGACACCATTCTGGGCTTTGACATTGCTATAAACACAAAAGAAGAAGTCAGAAACAGCAGCAAAGTAGCATAAACAGTATGCATCAACCTAAAATGTTAAAAAACATACGTTAACAAATAAATAGCAATTGAGTGTTATGCCAGAAATATTACTAATGGCAGAAAATTCAGTAGAGATAAATAGGGTATAGAATCCATAGTCTTAGAGTAATGTGGAGTGATCTTTAAGTTATAAGGGCAGAGAATAAGTCTATACGAAAGCCACGGTAACCAGTTTTTATCAAAGTGAGTATCTCCAAATACTCCATGGGAAAGAATATTTTCGTACTGGAATGTTTGGTGGAGCATGCTGGACAGATCCAAGATTGTCAGAATATACGAGGATTTCCACTGTTTGAGTAGGGCTAGTGTAGCTGAAAGCAGAATGTGGGATAGACCATTCTAAAAGTTCAACTGAGTGAAATATTCAGATTTTTTTTTTTTCTGGTAAGTTTATGGGTGTGTTTCCACATGTTGGCGAGATGTTGAATAATCTGGGGTGGGATTGGTTGTGCATTTCTATTTAGGAGTATAGCCAAGCTCAGAGATTTTGCTTGGGGATCAGGTAGGATTCAGTTTGAGTCCAGGTCTTATCTTCGGTGTTGTGCCACCAATCCCTAAGAGTGGAGAAATGAGAGGCCATGTAGTAGTTGTGAGTATTCGGTATGCCCAATCCCCCTATGCCTCTTCTTCTGTTGAGAATGGAGGAGGGGATCCTAGGTTTTTTTGTAGTTCCATATGAATTTGTTAATCAGTGCGTTGATTGTCTGGAGTAATAAAGGAGGTAGGGCTAGCGGAATTGTCCTGAGTGGTTTGAGTCAGCAAAGGAGTAATCTTTATTCCCAAATAGTCCAGTTTGGAGGATCTCCAGTCGAAGGGGAAACATGTTTGTAGCTGTTCCAGGGAGACAGGAGGTATATTCAGAGGGATGATTTGGATCTTGTTTTCATTGATTTTGTAAAACGAGAGCATTCCATAGTGCTTTATCAAGTCGATTGCATGTGAGAGCGAAGTGGACAGCTGTGTTAAAGAGAGGATAATATCATCAGCGTAAAGAGAGATCAAGTGAGATGAGTTTGCTTTGTTCACCCCGTGAGTCAAGCCGTACTGTCTAAGAGCTTGTGTGAGTGGTTCGATGGTCAGGATGAATAGCAACGGAGACAAGGAGCATCCCAGTCTCATGCCATGTCAGATAGGATACCATTAGTAAAGACCCTATTTGATGGAGAAGAGTATAAATTCAGCATAGCATTTAAAATCCCATCCTATCTAGTACAGAGAAGGCGAAGTCCAGTTAATACAGTTGAACGCTATTTCAGTGTCCAGGGCTACCAGTAAGGAAGATCTATTTCTTTTAAGGAAGTCAATGAGATGTAGGATGTGTGAGGAGCTTGATGGCCTTTAACGAGTCCCTCTTGGTTCATCCCGATCAGGCTAGGCAGAATAGGAGCTAGTCTGGAGGCCAGTAACTTGGCATATAGCTTGATGTCAGTGTTTAATAGTGAGATTGGCTGAAAGTTCTGCAGGGATTCAGGAGTTTTACCCAGATTTGGTAAGGTGATGATCAGCACTACAAGAGATTCCTTTGGAAGAGGTGTTCCGGACATTGCGCAGTTGCAGAACTTCAGAAGGTGGGGGGTGAGAATGTGTTTTAATTGGAGGAGGTATTCATTAGAGAATCCATCTGGGACTGACAATTTGCCTTTAGGTAAGGTCTTAATAGTCTGTTGAAGTTCTGGGAGAGTGATGGGTTCATTTAAAATGGATAAGTGGTCTAGCGATAAAGTTGGAAGTTGCAGGTGGGCTAGGAAGTCAGAGATAAGACTCTGGTGGTTCAAAGGTGGAGGAGTTTGATCTTGCAAATTGTATAAATGAGCATAATTGGGTCCGTCAATTTGGTGGCTGATGTTGTGTGCTTTATGTATGGAAGTTTTGACTTTGACACCCTGGATTTTAGTTGTGCTAGCACTTTACCAGATTTATTACTTTGAGAGTAGTATTTAGACTTCTTCAGTGCCTTTTCATAGTCTAGAATGAGAAGAAAGCAGAGGCGGTGTCTGGTTTGATAAATTTGGTCAGTAAGGCTGGAAGGGGGGCACATCTTATTATTGCGTTCCAGCGTGGCCAGTTGAGTTAGGATGTCGGTGATTTCTTCTTGGCATTTTTTTTTTGTCCCTGTGGAACAGTTTAATAAAAGTTCCTCTATGCCTAAACTTTGTTGGCATTCCTTAAGATGTATGCATCTGATATAGAGGGAGAGATAGTTGCAAAGAATTCCCGTAAATCTTTATCAATTTCAGGCCTATGCACAAAGTGGTTTAGGATTAAAGTGTTGTTTCTCCATATTCTCGTATTTATGGAAGGCAGTGTTTCTTTCACTTCAAATGTAATGGCCGCATGGTCTGACCATGTAATCAATTCAGTGGTGGAGGATTTTGTGCGTAGCAGGATGGACATGTCCAATAGGAACATGTCAGTGCGGGTGTATGTATGATGGACTGTTGAGAAGTGTGTATAATCCCGTTCTGAGGCATGTTGCACTCGCCAGATGTCATGTAAATTGGGAAAGGAATAGGGTAGGTTGCCTGGTGGGATTTGTGGGGTTCATAGATAGGTTCATTACAGCGTTGAAGTCACCACAGTACATCAAAGCACCTCTCTGGCTTTTGCAAACTTGGCGATGAACTTTTTTGAGAAAAGTGAGAGATCGCTGATGAGGAGCATTTATGTAGACAACAGTATAATTGGCATTATTAATAAGCTACACTGTAATAAGAAATCTGACTTGGGGGTCAGCTTTGTGACCAAGTAGGGAGAAGGCCACTGAGTTTTTAATGGCGATAAGAACTCCTTTCTCTAGCATGGTGCGCATGGTGCAATGTTCAGTAGTTTGATAAGGAGTAGTTTAGATAATAGTTAAATTGCAGATAAAAAAAAACAGTTCAACTCAGTAGAACAGTAGAGAAATAAAAAAAGAGAACTAACTTACAGTTCTGTAGACGGATACAGTAGTACTGTATAGAGGATGGGGTTAACAGTACAGGTTGTATGGTTCAGTGGACAAATACAGTGGCGCTGTATGTAGTGTATGGTCGGGAAACAGTTCAAGGTTAGCCGAAGAGATGGTTCAATAAGTGGACTTGCACCGAAACTGGGAAGGCTATCGCCTCTGAGGGGAGGACCAGTATTGGTCAGATTGAGGATGAAATTTGGTGTGAGGGCACTGAGGAAGATCATCTGCATCTTGTGGAAATGATAAGAGAATGTTCCATGAGAGCAACAAGACTTTTCCTTCCTCCAGATTATGAATAATGTGGATGGCTCCATCTCTGGTGATAAGAAGTTTCACAGGGAATCCCCAGCAGTATACGATTTTGTGCTTGGTCATAAATTTTTCAAAGTCTTCTGCAAGGCCATTGTGCGAGTCTATAACTTTGTTGTGAGAAGCTGCAAAGTATCCAATTTTCTTTTCGATATGGGATACCCTGCCGTCTAATGCTGTATCCAAAGATTGGAGAGGCTGTAGTAGTTGTGACATGTCTGCTTCAAGAGAGCTGTGGAGGGCTAAAAGCATACCTTTCAAGGTACTTTCGGATGCTGGGCCATTGGAAGCATAGCAGATATCTAGTCCGCCGTCTGTGGCAGGCGGAGGGGGTAGAGAGGATGCACAGCTGGCTGTAGTCTGTAGTGGAGTTGGTGGGTTAAAGCATGGTTTTTGTTTAACTGGGCTGGTAACAGGAGATGGTGAAAGAGTGAAGACTCTAGGTTCCATGAAGGGCAGCGGCCGTGGAGGTTGAAGCTTTTGGACTGCACTGCGAATGTATGCTGGAATGATAGGTAAATGTGGATCAGGTGCATACATAAAATTGATTGAGATGTCCAAATAGCCCTCTGCAGCGATAGTTTTAGTTGTGGCAGATGGAGGAGTGAGTTCAGTAGGACTGGAGGTGGTATGGCCGTAGTCTCTGCTATCGTCCCATTCAAAGTAATTGGTCAGGTTATTATCTGCCCATTTATATGGTTTCTTGCCTTTCACCATATTGGTATGTTGAGTATCAGCAGATATAGTAAGGTGAAAGTTCGGGTATAGAGGCAGTTGTTGCTTGGTGCCACTATGCGGTGCTGAGGGCCAAGGATTATGCTGCCATTTTATGGAGAGGGGGACCCTGCCCCTGAATTATAATAACTTGCCAGGAGGAGTTGCCCCAGGGCTAGAAATATGAAGGTACACTCCAGAGGACTACAGTAACAGACTATTATAGAGGGAGTCTCAAAACATGCAAGGGGAAGCTGAGGAGCCTTGATAACTGAAATTACATAACTGGGGTGTGCCAGATGCTACCCTTTTGTGCATACAGTACAGACCAAAAGTTTGGACACACCTTCTCATTCCAAGAGTTTTCTGTATTTTCATGACTATAAAAATTGTAGATTCACACTGAAGGCATCAAAACTATGAATTAACACATGTGGAATTATATACTTAACAAAAAAGTGTGAAACAACTGAAAATACGTCTTATATTCTAGGTTCTTCAAAGTAGCCACCTTTTGCTTTGATTACTGCTTTGCACACTCTTGGCATTCTCTTGATGAGCTTCAAGAGGTAGTCACCTGAAATGGTTTTCACTTCACAGGTGTGCCCTGTCAGGTTTAATAAGTGGGATTTCTTGCCTTATAAATGGGGCTGGGACCATCAGTTGTGTTGTTCAGAAGTCAGATGGATACACAGCTGATAGTCCTACTGAATGGAGTGTTAGAATTTGTATTATGGCAAGAAAAAAGCAGCTAAGTAAAGAAAAACGAGTGGCCATCATTACTTTAAGAAATGAAGGTCAGTCAGTCCGAAAAATTGGGAAAACTTTGAAAGTGTCCCCAAGTGCAGTGGCCAAAACCATCAAGCGCTACAAAGAAACTGGCTCACATGAGGACCGCCCCAGGAAAGGAAGACCAAGAGTCACCTCTGCTGCGGAGGATAAGTTCATCCGAGTCACCAGCCTCAGAAATCGCAGGTTAACAGCAGCTCATATTAGAGACCAGGTCAATGCCACACAGAGTTCTAGCAGCAGACACATCTCTACAACAACTGTTAAGAGGAGACTGTGTGCAGCAGGCCTTCATGGTAAAATAGCTGCTAGCAAACCACTGCTAAGGACAGGCAACAAGCACAAGAGACTTGTTTGGGCTAAAGAACACAAGGAATGGACATTAGACCTGTGGAAATCTGTGCTTTGGTGCAAATTTGAGATCTTTGATTCCAACCACCGTGTCTTTGTGCGATGCAGAAAAGGTGAACGAATGGACTCTACATGCCTAGTTCCCACCGTGAAGCATGGAGGAGGAGGTGTGATGGTGTGGGGGTGCTTTGCTGGTGACGCTGTTGGGGATTTATTCAAAATTGAAGGAATACTGAACCAGCATGGTTACCACAGCATCTTGCAGCAGCATGCTATTCCATCCGGTTTGCGTTTAGTTGGACCATCATTTATTTTTCAACAGGACAATGACCCCAAACACACCTCCAGACTGTGTAAGGGCTATTTGACCAAGAAAGAGAGTGATGGGGTGCTACGCCAGATGACCTGGCCTCCACAGTCACCAGACCTGAACCCAATCGAGATGGTTTGGGGTGAGCTGGACCGCAGAGTGAAGGCAAAAGGGCCAACAAGTGCTAAGCATCTCTGGGAACTCCTTCAAGACTGTTGGAAGACCATTTCAGGTGACTACCTCTTGAAGCTCATCAAGAGAATGCCAAGAGTGTGCAAAGCAGTAATCAAAGCAAAAGGTGGCTACTTTGAAGAACCTAGAATATAAGACATATTTTCAGTTGTTTCACACTGTTTTTGTTAAGTATATAATTCCACATGTGTTAATTCATAGTTTTGATGCCTTCAGTGTGAATCTACAATTTTTATAGTCATGAAAATACAGAAAACTCTTGGAATGAGAAGGTGTGTCCAAACTTTTGGTCTGTACTGTACATTTCAATTGGAATACAGGCCAATTACCTGAATGTCTCTCATGTACCCAATGTTCTGTTGGATCAGAGTAAGCCAACAATTTTTCTCTTTTCTATTTAAGTATAATAGCCTTTTGTATCCTGATAATATGATCTTTTTTTAACAAGCTGTACCTTCTGTTATGTTTATTTGTAAGACCCTAAAGGTGGAACTCCAGTAGACTTCTTTTTATTTCCTTCCTAGTGCTTTATAACCACCTAGTGTTTCTTCATATTATCATAATTCCTGACACTGTTGTAGCAAGATCAGCCAGATCATAGTATCAAGGCACTTATTTTCTCAGCAGGGAAAGTCTTCTATTTAACTATAGACATTATTAACAATTATTAAGCAAGGTATTTACGCCACCTGATCTCTGATAGTTGTTTACATGTTTCTGTTTGTTAAATGGCAAGGTTTATTGATTTGGCAAATCCAGTACCACAATGTATATTTCTATTCTGTCTTTGTTCTACTTTGGGTTCAGCATTTTTAAATGTCAACAGCAAACTGTTATTGATCTGTAATTAAAAGTGAGAAGAAAATTAGCATAGTAAAAGTTTATAGTCATTAGCGCAAGCACAGCCAAGCAATTATTTACCTTGTTCTAACATTTATTGTCCATTCAGGTATTGACATGGGCTATGATACTTACTAGAACAATTTAATTATTTGAAAGAACAGATTAAATAACATTATGGGTAGCTGACTTACTACTGCCTTAAAATATGCCTTCTAGCACTACTGTCTTATTTTTCTTATTTTTTTTTATGGAGGCCTAATGAAAGATATAAAATAAAGCAGTAATCATTGGCATGCAGAAGAAAGAAGCAAATTTTTTTTATTTATATTTTCCCATTATCGCTATGCAGGCACATAAAACCCAACGGACAAACAAGTACATTGTGACATGTCAGGAAACAAGTAGACTTCATTTAAGGATCAAAATACATCTGTAACACAAAACATGACTTTGCTACACAATAAAGTGATGAACAAATGAGAAAACCAGTGTTTATTAAGGAGTCTAGAAAAGAAAAAAAGAGACACTATACAGTGTATATGTATCATTTGTGAAAATTGCTTTTTATACTTTGTTTTATATTATACTGTCCCTGATGTTAAATTTGCTTATAATATATATATATATATATATATATATATATATATATATATATATATACAGTGGCATGCAAAAGTTTGGACACCCCTGGTCAAAATGACTGTTATTGTGAACAGTTAAGCAAGTTGAAGATAAAATGATCTTCAAAAGGCATAACATTAAAGATGACACATTCCCAAAGTATTTTTTGGAAAAAAAAATATTTTCATATTTTACATTTTCAAAATAACAAAAAAATAAAATGGTCCGATGCAAAAGTTTGGGTACCCTTCATGGTTAGTACCTAGTACCTAGTAGTTAGTACCTTTGGCAAGTATCACAGCCTGTAAACGCTTTTGGTAGCCAGCCAAGAGTCTTTCAGTTCTTGTTTGAGGGATTTTCATCCATTCTTCTTTGGAAAAGTCTTCCAGCTCTGTGAGATTCCTGGGTTGTCTTGCATGCACTTTTCTTTTGAGGTCTAGCCACAGATTTTCAATGATGTTCAGATCAGGGGACTGTGAGGGCCATGGTAAAACCTTCAGCTTGCACCTTTTTAGGTAGTCTATGGTGGATTTTGACGTGTGTTTAGAATCATTACCCATTTGTAGAAGCCATCCTCTTTTCAATTTCAGCTTTTTAAGAGATGGTGTTATGCTTGATTCACGAATTGAAATTTCATTGAATCCATTCTTCCCTCTACCAGTGAAATGTTCCCCATGCCATTGGCTGCTACACAACCCCAAAGCATGATTGATCCACCCCCATGCTTAATGGTTGGAGAGATGTTCTTTTCCTGAAATTCTGTTTTTTTTTTTCCAAACATACCTTTGATCATTGTTTCTAAAGAGTTCTATTTTAACCTCATCGGTCCACAGGACTTGTTTCCAAAATGCACCAGGCTTGTTTAGATGTTTTTTTTTCAAACTTCTGATGCTAAATTTTATGGTGAGGACGCAGGAGAAGTTTTCTTCTGATGACTCTTCCATGAAGGCCATATTTGTGCAGGTACAGTGCCTTGCGAAAGTATTCGGCCCCCTTGAACTTTTCAACCTTTTGCCACATTTCAGGCTTCAAACATAAAGATATAAAATTTTAATTTTTTGGTGAAGAATCAACAACAAGTGGGACACAATTGTGAAGTGGAACTAAATTTATTGGTTATTTTAAACTTTTGTAAAAAATAAAAAACTGAAAAGTGGGGCGTGCAATTTTATTCGGCCCTTTTACTTTCAGTGCAGCAAACTCACTTCAGAAGTTCAGTGAGGATCTTTGAATGATCCAATGTTGTCCTAAATGACTGATGATGATAAATATAATCCACCTGTGTGTAATCAAGTCTCCGTATAAATGCACCTGCTCTGTGATAGTCTCAGGGTTCTGTTTAAAGCGCAGAGAGCATCATGAAGACCAAGGAACACACCAGGCAGGTCCGTGATACTGTTGTTGAGAAGTTTAAAGCTGGATTTGGATACAAAAAGATTTCCCAAACTTTAAACATCCCAAGGAGCACTGTGCAAGCAATCATATTGAAATGGAAGGAGTATCAGACCACTGCAAATCTACCAAGACCCGGCCGTCCCTCTAAACTTTCATCTCAAATAAGGAGAAGACTGATCAGAGATGCCGCCAAGAGGCCCATGATCACTCTGGATGAACTGCAGAGATCTACAGCTGAGGTGGGAGAGTTTGTCCATAGGACAACAATCAGTCGTACACTGCACAAATCTGGCCTTTATGGAAGAGTGGCAAGAAGAAAGCCATTTCTCAAAGATATCCATAAAAAGTCTTGTTTAAAGTTTGCCACAAGCCACCTGGGACACACACCAAACATGTGGAAGAAGGTGCTCTGGTCAGATGAAACCAAAATCGAACTTTTTGGCCACAATGCAAAACAATATGTTTGGCGTAAAAGCAACACAGCTCATCAGCCTGAACACACCATCCCCACTGTCAAACATGGTGGTGGCAGCATCATAGTTTGGGCCTGCTTTTCTTCAGCAGGGACAGGGAAGATGGTTAAAATTGATGGGAAGATGGATGGAGCCAAATACAGGACCGTTCAGGAAGAAAACCTGCAAAAGACCTGAGACTGGGATGGAGATTTATATTCCAACAAGACAATGATCCCAAACATAAAGCAAAATCTACAATGGAATGGTTCACAAATAAACGTATCCAGGTGTTAGAATGGCCAAGTCAAAGTCCAGACCTGAATCCAATCGAGAATCTGTGGAAACAACTGAAAACTGCTGTTCACAAATGCTCTCCATCCAACCTCACTGAGCTCGAGCTGTTTTCCAAGGAAGGATGGGCAAGAATTTCAGTCTCTCGATGTGCAAAACTGATAGAGACATACCCCAAGCGACTTGCAGCTGTAATGGCAGCAAAAGGTGGTGCTACAAACTATTAACTTAAGGGGGCCGAATAATTTGGCATGCCCCACTTTTCAGTTTTTTATTTTTTACAAAAGTTTAAAATATCCATTAAATTTCATTCCACTTCACGATTGTGTCCCACTTGTTGATTCTTCACCAAAAAATTTAAATTTTATATCCTTATGTTTGAAGCCTGAAATGTGGCAAAAGGTTGAAAAGTTCAAGGGGGTATCACTGAAGAGTAGAACAATGTACCGCAGCTCCTGAGTCTACTAAATCTTCCTGAAGGCCTTTTGCAGTCAAGCAGGGATTCTGATTTGCTGCTCTGGCAATCCTATGAGCAGCTGTCTCTTCCAGACCTTATCTTGACCTTCACTGTTCCTGGTAACTGCCATTTCTTAATTACATTTGGAACTGAGGAAAGGGCAACTTGAAAACGCTTTGGTATCTTCTTATAGCCTTCTCCTGCTTTGTGGGCCTCCACCATTTTCATTTTCAGAGTGCTTGGCAGCTGCTTACAAAAACCCATGGCTACTGTTTTTTTGGCACAAAGAGGAGGCTGGGTATTTATAAAGCTGTAAAATTTGCATCTATTGGCCTTTCCTAATGATGATAATGAACAAGTCATTAACTTAACTGGCTAATTAAGGTCTGAGACCTTGGTCAAAGTTATCTATGCACACAAATCTAGAAGGGTTGCTAAACTTTTGCAAGGTACTCCTTTCCCTTTTTCACTCTAAAATTGAACTCAAACATAATAATACACTGATATTACTTAAAATTATGGATATCTATATAAATTTTATACTTGCATGCTGCTGCTCGGCCATTGCAAACTATGTCATGAAGCTAAGGAAAAAAAGAAAAAAACACGCAGTCCACTAACGATAATCCCATATTTCAAGGCAAAGTCCTTCTGAGGCTTCTGATGTACAGACAAAATACCTCCTCAGTTCAAGGTGAAAGACAAGTCCAAAATAACATTCGTTGTAGTCCAGCAGCTAGTTCAGCCATACATTAGGTAAAACTTAACTTTAATTAACTAACAATACCTAGAAGCAAGAAAAATGGGAATCACCTAAAAACTCCAGGTTGGATGACCAAAATATTACATAACCTACTAAAAAAGAAAAAGGAAACTTACAACAAGTGGAAGATGGGAGCTATATCTAAGGGAGAGTATACAGCAGTTTGCAGACTCTGCAAGATAAGCATTAAAAAAGCTAAGGCTGAATACGAATTGAAGCTTGCAAAAGAAGTTAAGAGTAAGGTAAAAGGTTTTTGGGGATATGTTAAGAGCAAAAGAAAAGTGAAGGAAACCATTGGAGTCCTGAAGAACGAAAAGGGTGAAAAAGTTAACATGGTGGATCAGCAGGTGGAGTTACTAAATTCATATTTTGTATCCGTTTTCTCCCAAGAAATGGATGGAAATATAAAACATTAATGGTGATAGTGATGAGGGGAAAGAGGACTCCAAGCCGATTATAAGTGAAGGTTTGGTAAGAGAACATTTAGCTAAGATTAAGGAAACCAAGTCCCCAGGACCGGATGATTTACACCCTAGAGTCTTAAAAGAATTAGAAGAGGAAATAACAGAACCCCTTGCAATAATCTTTAATAAGTCATGGGAAACAGGAGTGGTCCCTCTAGATTGGAAAAGGGCAAATGTGGTCCCCATCTACAAAAAGGGGAATAGGGACGACCCAGGAAATTATAGTCCGGTAAGTCTGACCTCGATAGCAGGAAAAATCTTTGAACAAATCGTTAAAGAACATTTAATTAGGTACCTGGATGGGAAGGCTTTAATTAATCAGAGCCAGCACGGCTTTATGCCTAATAAATCTTGTCAGACTAATCTTATTTCCTTCTATAATAAAGTCACTGAATGGTTGGACCAGGGGAATGCAGTGGACATAGTATATCTTGACTTTAGTAAGGCCTTTGATAAAGTATCACATAACATTCTTATTGAAAAAATGATCAAGTATGGCTTTGATAAAATATCAGTGAGGTGGGTTCACAATTGGCTAAATGATCGGGCACAACGAGTAATTCTAAATGGCTATACATCAAACTGGAAGAAAGTAAAAAATGGGGTGCCGCAGGGCTCTGTCCTGGGCCCAGTACTTTTTAATATTTTTATAAATGATCTGGACGATGGGATTATTGGGGAACTAATAAAATTTGCAGATGATACAAAGATAGGAGGAATGGCCAACACTAGAGAGGAGAGAGAATGCATCCAAAAGGACTTAGACACACTGGAACAATGGGCTGAGGTGAACAAAATGGTATTCAACAGGGACAAATGCAAAGTTCTACATCTGGGTAACAGAAATGCAAGAAGCATATATAGTATGGGAGGAATAGTACTAAGTGAGAGTACAGGGGAAAAGGATCTGGGCATAATAATAGATCACAAATTCAACATGAGTCAACGGTGCGGTGGCTAAAAAGGCTAACCAAATTCAAGGATGTATCAAGACGAGCATTGAAGCTAGATCAAGAGAGGTAATTATTCCGCTGTACTCTGCCCTGGTCAGACCCACCTGGAATACTGTGTACAGTTCTGGGCTCCCCAGTTTAAGAAAGACATCGATTTATTGGAGCAGGTCCAGAGAAGAGCAACCAAAATGGTGGAAGGTCTACAAACCATGTCCTACGAAGAAAGGCTAAAAGAATTGGGACTGCTTAGTTTGCAGAAGAGAAGGCTAAGGGGAGACTTAATAGCGGTATTTAAATATCTGAAAGGTTGTCACAGTGCAGAGGGATCTACCCTATTCTCATTAGCAGAAGGAAGCACGAGAAGTAATGGGATGAAACTAAGGGGAAGGAGATTCAGATTAGACATTAGGAAAAACTTTCTAACAGTAAGGGTAGTGAGGGAGTGGAATAGGCTGCCACGGGAGGTGGTGAGTTCTTCATCAATTGAAATCTTCAAGCGGAATCTGGATAGGTATATAGCTGGGATGATCTAGGAATTCCTGCTTTTGCAGGGGGTTGGACTCGATGGCCCTTGAGGTCCCTTCCAACTCAAACAAACAAAACAAAACAATTCATGAACATGAATAGATAAAAAACGCAGATAAATCTACAATATGGTACAGAGACAAGACTCTCTTACGCGTTTCAGGGAAATAATCCCCTTAGTCATAGCATAAATTTAACAGTCCTCACAAACAATTTAAAACACTTTAAATTAACTGAGAACACCTGTATTATACTTAATAGACTCTCTGAAGTGACGTAGTAAAGAAAAAACAAGAAGCCAAAAGAAAAAACAAAACATAAATAAAACTTTTACTAATGATAAACATACTGTATATGCAAACAAAAATGTATATAATGACCTACTAACACATAAAAGTATAAATATTATGAAAATGTCACAAAAATATATACCCCCACCAAATATATTTCCTAAAAGAAAAAATATATAAGTAACGAATGGCTAACAAACAAACATCATGCTTCATTTAATATACAAACAAAACAATATACAGTACAGACCAAAAGTTTGGACACACCTTCTCATTCCAAGAGTTTTCTGTATTTTCATGACTATAAAAATTGTAGATTCACACTGAAGGCATCAAAACTATGAATTAACACATGTGGAATTATATACTTAACAAAAAAGTGTGAAACAACTGAAAATATGTCTTATATTCTAGGTTCGTCAAAGTAGCCACCTTTTGCTTTGATTACTGCTTTGCACACTCTTGGCATTCTCTTGATGAGCTTCAAGAGGTAGTCACCTGAAATGGTATTCCAACAGTCTTGAAGGAGTTCCCAGAGATGCTTAGCACTTGTTGGCCCTTTTGCCTTCACTCTGTGGTCCAGCTCACCCCAATCCATCTCGATTGGGTTCAGGTCTGGTGACTGTGGAGGCCAGGTCATCTGGCGTAGCACCCCATCACTTGGTCAAATAGCCCTTACACAGCCTGGAGATGTGTTTGGGGTCATTGTCCTGTTGAAAAATAAATGATGGTCCAACTAAACGCAAACCGGATGGAATAGCATGCCGCTGCAAGATGCTGTGGTAACCATGCTGGTTCAGTATTCCTTCAATTTTGAATAAATCCCCAACAGTGTCACCAACAAAGCACCCCCCACACCATCACACCTCCTCCTCCATGCCATGGGAACCAGGTGTCCTGAAATAACAGGACGTAGTGGGGGAGGAAAGGTGTTTTTATGAATTTTAGGGAGTCTGTGAAAGATAGGTTTTATTGGGTACTCTACTTTAAGGATTTTAGCATATTCTTCTGAAAAAATGCCCAAAATAACACCTTCTTAAATGATAGAATCAAGAGTCTTAGAGAAAACTGGGGTAGGATCTTGGCTTAATTTTCTATATGTGAGGCTGTCATTAAGAATAGTTAGAACGCCATCATAGTAATCTGCTTTATCTAAAACAACGACATTGCCCCCCTTGTCTGCCATCCTTATAACTTTCTCATCGTTATCCTGTAATATTTTCAAACTTTCTCTCTCTTTAGCAGTGAGATTGTGAGGTTGCCGACTAACTGATGATATATCATATAGTTTTACTAGATCCCTCTCCATGACTGTCTGGAAAGAATCTAGTGCTGGAACTCTCGATGTTAATGGATAAAAAAAGGGATTATTCACATTAATATCTACAGTATGTTTGTGATTTCTTTCCTCTGTGATGAAGCTCCTGGCACAGTTTTTGTGTTAATGACAGAGGAGGTTTGGAACTCAGCAGTTTTGGTGACTCATATGCACTATGCGCCTCAGCACTCAGTGATACTGCTCTGTAAGGGGGCGTTCACACTACTGCTATTCATTGTCAGTAGTGTCTATTGCTAGCATCTGTTGCAAAATGTTACCAACAGGTACTATCAGAACTGTCATACATCCTTTAAAACAGTGGTCCCCAACCTTTTTTTTTCTGCAGTCCAGCAGGGGGCGGGGCAGGGGACGGGGGCAGGGTGGGCGGTTTAGGTGTGGGGCTTTGGTCATATGGGGGTGGGGTTATACAGTAAACAGTGCTTTAGATGAGATGGGTTGGCGATCTGGCCACAGTGTTGTGGCTCCTAGCATAGCTAATGGCGGGGACCTGGTCTACAGCGCTGTACACCAAGGTCCTGCGCCATTAGCTATGCTAGGAGCCACAACATTGTGGCCAGATCGCCGACCCTCCACACATAATGTGCTGGGAGTCGCCTTTACCGAGGCCAGTCCGCTGCCCCGCAGACCGGCAAAAGACCCCCAACGGCCCGGTCCTGTTACGCGGACCGGTGGTTGGGGACCTTGCTTTAAAAATCCCATTGATTTCAGTGGGATTTTATCTGTTGTCCGTTAGTGTCCATTGACATCAAATCCCTCACATGTCCGTTATTTTTCGCAGACACAAAAATCCGGGGTGCAGGACTCTTGTGTCCATTCAACATAATGGACTTATGACTGACAAAAAGGGTCCGTTATTTTTTAACATTAATGTTTATGGGTAAGAGACTTATAGTGGATGGTAATGGACAGTCATCAGTTACCGTCCATTATTTTGTGTCTGTTTTTTTTCTGAGCTTGCTCAGAAAGGACAGCTCTGAAGATGTGTAAATTTATTTTAAAATCTATATTTATGTAAAAAGTTATAGTTTATGCACCAAAATAGATATAGAATAAAAAATTAAAATAAAGGTTATTTTATTAAAAAAATATATATATTTTTTTATTAACAACCAAACAAGAGAAGCAGAGGCAAAGGTGACTATAATGGTTTCTTTAAGATAGAGTCAGGGGAGGCCTCCTCAGTGGATAAAGTGTTGATGTACACTTTGTCCACTGAGGGTCCCTCCCCTAACACTGCGGTGACCAGATGGAAGGTAACGCTGCAGTTGGGATTGCGGGGGTGCAAACAGCGCAGACTTGTCACGGTCTCTGGGCACGAGGGCGCAGCGCTGGTGCTGTCCCACGTTACCACCACTGGTACCGGTGATGAGGGGGCTGCACAAATGTTGGTGGTGATTGTTCCCCCGGGGCGCTTCCCCTATACTGTGCCGACTGGTGGTGTTTGGGGCGCCCTGATGTTGTCGGTGCAGAGTCAGACACAGAAACGGTTGTAAAGTTGAACTTTTACTTCCATGGGTGTGGAGGCACAAATGCTTAAACAGTTTCTTCAATACAAAACAACGGGGTACGCCTGGTGACACAGCAAAGTCCTGGGGTGCAGGGTAGACTTGACGAAAGGTGTTCCTAGCCCCTTATACTTCAGTGTTACAGCCCTAAGGTGCGTCTGGGCTCCTATTTGGCTCATAGGAGGATGCCCACCATGATACTAGTACATAATATTCCCCACTCACGTTATGTGGTCCTGATAGCTCAGAGTTTCAGGGTGCAATAGTCAGGGTGGCAGGATATTCCACAGGTCTGGCCTTGGCCCCTGGATCCTGTGATACTTGCTATGGAGCACGTGTTCCAGAATGTTCTCTCCACAGTCTCAGGCTGACAAGATAATGATGCTTGACTTCCTTCAGGGCGATGGCTAGGCAGACAGGGGACAGGATCTTCTGAATAGCTGGAGTATGTCAGCTCTCCAACCTTCCTGGGCCTGTCTAGGACTTGAGATTCCTGCACTAAACTCACTGCTTTCTTCACAGGACATCACACTTATCTCCTCACCTCCTCCTCCTAACACTCCACACTTCTAACTCCTCACACGCAGGACCTTCCTGCAGGGGTGTTACCATGGGGACCCAGTGATCAGCTGACTCCTCCCCTTTTCCCAGGCAATGTCCTCCCATTGGACATTTGGTTACTATTCAATCCTATGGGAGGTGTAATGCATGTGTGAGGCTCACTAGGTGGCGCTGTGTTGTGTGAGACTCAGGACCCCCTGCTATGTCACACAGGCTATGAAGCAACAGGAAATAATACAATGCACAGAGATCACCCTCAGCCCAGCCATAGCCAGCTCTGGGATGCCACATACTCCCCCTCTTTCACTGAGCCGACCTCGGCGACGGGCTGGGGTGAAGGTGAGAAATGTAACATAACGTTAATAAATATGAATAAAGTGCAAATGTCACTAACAGTTTAGAAAAATATAATACCTAGAAACTTGAGGTAAGACCTCCCGGCATAGTCCTGAAATGTCCATGAGAAGTCTGAAGGGTAACGGAAAGATAATTAAACTCAGACTTATGGAACCTTTTGGCGGTACCATCAGACAGTCCATATAGAAACAACAGTAGTGCAAATGGGTCCAGAGGCTCTCTGGCACAAATTTCGTGAGTGTCCATTATCATGAGAGTCTCTCTGAGAAACAATAAACAGTCCTTTCTGTAAGGAAGAGTAGGCACTCTAGCACGAATGTCCATACCGCAATGGGGTAACAGAACTTCCTTGGCTCGGTGAGCCAGGCACTATGGCTTGGATTGTTGCATATAAATGTAAATACTATATTACATGGCAAGATATTATATATATACACACAGGAAAAACATTAATGTAATCAGAGCAGGAATAACATATATACAGAAGCAGAGATAGTTAACCTCTTTTACCCAAGGACAGCAATGGCATCACTATAGCGTATTGGCGTATGCCTTTTGTGGTACGCTCAGAACGCCTAAGTGGAACGAGATTTGAATCAGGAACAGAGTCACTGAAATCAATTAAATCATCTGTCGAAGGGTTCTCTTGCACTAGAGCAATTGGTGGATAACAGCTAAATGGTAGTAGTTTAGGCGCCCACATAAGCTCAGTTAATGTTGGGGGTCTCTCTTTCGCTTCAGAAGGTGACAAGATCTCTGTACTCGTTGTCTCAGCTGGGGGCACCTCTGTGGGTAGTCCTTCTTTAAGGCACAGCTTCAGACGGTTTCGGTGTACTACTTGGGGCTGTCTCCCAGGTTTAGAGATCTCATACACGTCGGATTCAGGATATGGTATGGAGATGACACTGTATGGTTCTTTCTCCCAGAATGGATCCAATTTCCCATTCCGATGGTTATTCCTTAACCATACACGGTCGCCAACTTTCAGGGGCGCTGCATGGGCGTGATGGTTGTAATCCTCCTGTTGTCTCCTACGAACCTAATCCATGCGCGTTTCAACTATCTCTTTAGCTTCCTCCATACGTCGGCGGTGTTCAACAACCCAGTCTGTTATGGGTAGTGGATTGATGGTGTCAGGGACCTTCACACCAAGGGTTAAGTCTGAAGGAAGTTGACCTTGTCTTCCAAACATTAGATAAAATGGTGCATATCCCGTAGATGTTTGGGGTGTGTTGTTGTAAATATAGGCCAAGTCCTTGATACGCTCAGGCCACTCAACACCAGGTGTAACTGCGGCTGTTCTTAGCATGCCGATGATCACTTGATTTGCCTTCTCGCACATACCATTCCCTTGAGGGTGATACGCTGTGGTTCGCAACTTCTTGCAGTCTTGGAACTGACACAGCTCACGGAACAATTGGGATTCAAACGCCGATCCACGGTCGGTGAGGATATGCTCAGGACAACCGTAATGGCGGACAAACTCTGCGTAGAAGGTCTCAGCCGTAGTTCTTGCTGTAAGATCTCTGACAGGCACGATGACAAGGAACTTGGAGTAATGATCCACCATTGTCAGAGCGTAGCTGTAGCCGGAACGTGTGGGACCCAACTTCACATGGTCCAGAGCAACTATTTCACACGGCTTTTGAGTCTTAATTGGATGTAGAGGGGCCTTCTGATCTCTTCGACCTTCCTTGGTGATACTACAGGCGGGACACTCTCGGCACCAACTCTCAATGTCACTCCTCATCCCAACCCAATAGAAGCGACGACGGATGGTAGCTTCGGTCTTTTGTACCCCGAAGTGACCGGATCTGTCATGATACGCCTCAAGTATCATCTGTGCGTCTCTTCTTGGTACGAGGATCTGATGAAGCCTTTCACCTGTGACAGGATCAAGAGTGTTTCTATGTAGAAGGCCTCGTTGGACAAACAGGCGCTTCCTCTGTCGCCAAAGGCGTTTTAATTCCACGTCATGAAGACCTCTCTTTACACGGGTTGGTATTCTTCCTGTAAGCAGGAAATCTGACAATTCTCCTAAAACTCTGCTCTCTTCTTGGAACGTTTTCCACAGAGATGGCTCCTGGAGGGATTCGGCCAATTTCACCTTGTTTGTTGGCGAACTTGTGCTGGGCATTGAGTACACGAATGGCCCGCTGAATGGTCTGCTGGTCACTGGGAGAAGCTGTAAAGAGAGAGGCATGCAAGGCATCCAACACTTCTGCAAAGCAATGGCGTAAAACATTCATGCCTAATATTACAACTGCAAACCTATCATCCTCTACATCAGTGACAATTACACCCTGTCTAGGCAGTTTCAAGTCCCCAATCTGGATAGTGGGTTCCCAATAACCCTGCTGTGGTATGGGCTGTCCATTGCTGGCACACAGATTTATCCATGTGTCAGGTGTTCTATTCAACACATCTAAGTCCCAATGTTCAAGGAACACCTGCTTGCGCAGGGTTGTTACCTGAGATCCAGTGTCCACCAACGCTGTCAGAGGGACGCCGTTCACCCGGATTGTGATGTGTGGGCAGGCTGAGACGAAGCGTGACAATGGCACTGAAGATTCACCTGGGCCCTTCTTCTTTCCTCCCGAGGAGCGGCCCGCTGCCTCGGGGGTGGCCCGTTTAACTGAAAACACTGAGGCCTGGTGTGTCCATATCTATGGCAATAGGTACAGTATGGCCTCTCACTCTGCGGAGGTTTCACTGAAGACGGACGTCTGGGTGGCGACTCAGGTGAGATGTTGAGACTTCGCAAAGGATCACTGGACGATGAAGACGGCTGGGTCAGACGATCTAGACGGACGGTGATCTGTTCCATGGCACGGGTCAGATGATCCACTCGGGCCAGAAGGTCATCTCTGGAGTCTGCTGGTGTAGTCTGCGCAGTTTGGGCAGCAGGTGAGGTACCCAGAGGTAGTGGCAGGACAACTGGAGCAATGCTTGTTGAGGGTCCAGGTGAGGGAGCACAGATGACTGGGCTCGGCTGGGGCTGCTCCTGTCCCAAGACCTGGATGGCAAGGGCCTTGAAGTCAGCAAACGTGATGCTGGGATGTTGTGCAGCAAGCATTCGCAACTGACTCTGGAGCAATGTGGTACCCGCCCCTTCTATGAAGCGGTCAAGCAAGATTTTATCAGAGTCCACATTTTCACGTGGATCCACTTGCACCACAGCTCTGAACGCCTCTTGGAGGGATAAAGCATAGTCCCGCAGGGTCTCACCAGGTAGTTGTCGTCTGGAAAAGAAGCGCATCTTTACCTCGGAGACAGATCGCACGTCAAAGTTCACCTGGAGTTTGTCCAGAATTTGCCCAGGGGTTCTTTTGTCAGAGGCAGGCCAGGATTTGACCTCCCTAGCTGCAGCACCCTCAAGCTGGCCCAGCAGGATCTGTATCTGCTGTTCTGTATTCAGAGGATAGAACTGGAAGAGAGACAGCATCTTCTCACGAAAGTCCCTGAGGATATGCGCCTCCCCTTTGTAGCGCGGCAGCCATGGTGCGCCAGGGTAAAATGGCATGGAGAATGGTAGGCTGCTCGCCATGGGCACTGCTGGATCACTAGAAACAGATGGCACAATGTCACTTTGCTCAGTCATGTTGTTTGCAGGTATGACTGAAATTAGGTCGCCGTCTCTTTAAGAAACTCAACTGCTTGCTGGCAGGGAATGGAGACTACAACTTGGAATGCTGTCCATTTAAGAATGCTGTAGCTATTAACAGAGTCACTGTGATGCAGGCTGACGGTGTGCTCCCCATCTTTAATGGTAGCACTCCCCACGGACACTGTACACGGAAAACACTCGCTGGGGCCGTGGGAGAACTGAAGACAAGGACAGGGAGGCACAGTACTCACTGACAGCAACTGCAGCGTGGACCAGAGATCAGCGGTGCACAGCAGGGACGGTGATGCGGCACCGGAGAGTCAGAAATGGCGCTGGCACGTTCGCCTTTCACTTTCTTGTATGGGTGCGCTGGAGCATTGCGCTCAGCATTCTGGGCTCTCCTAAGATGGCGGCAGATGGGTCTCCTGGCCTCATGGGCAGTGCTAAAAATCTCCCGCACTTTTGCAAGGTACAGTTAACCCTTTGTGGGCGTTCTTACACAGCAATGTGGCGCAGCAAACAAGTCCTGGGCGTTTTAACTCTTCCAGGGCTGTAACACACTGAGAGGACAGTCTTTAGGGCTTACTTCAGGGGTATAGGGCTCCCCCTCTTTGTGGCAAGCACTCTCAGGGAATAAACTTGATCTTAGCAAAGTCCACAATAAAGACCGATGCTCTGGAGACAATTTGGCGCACTTTTCGTGGCGACGTTCTCAAAATGGCACACACCCGTATGCTGTTCGTGACACCAGTTTTTCTTGCGGTGACCAGATGGAAGGTAACGCTGCAGTTGGGATTGCGGGGTGCAAACAGCGCAGACTTGTCACGGTCTCTGGGCACGAGGGCGCAGAGCTGGTGCTGTCCCACGTTACCACCACTGGTACCGGTGATGAGGGGGCTGCACAAATGTTGGTGGTGATTGTTCCCCCGGGGCGCTTCCCCTATACTGTGCCGACTGGTGGTGTTTGGGGCGCCCTGATGTTGTCGGTGCAGAGTCAGACACAGAAACGGTTGTAAAGTTGAACTTTTACTTCCATGGGTGTGGAGGCACAAATGCTTAAACAGTTTCTTCAATACAAAACAACGGGGTACGCCTGGTGACACAGCAAAGTCCTGGGGTGCAGGGTAGACTTGACGAAAGGTGTTCCTAGCCCCTTATACTTCAGTGTTACAGCCCTAAGGTGCGTCTGGGCTCCTATTTGGCTCATAGGAGGATGCCCACCATGATACTAGTACATAATATTCCCCACTCACGTTATGTGGTCCTGATAGCTCAGAGTTTCGGGGTGCAATAGTCAGGGTGGCAGGATATTCCACAGGTCTGGCCTTGGCACCTGGATCCTGTGATACTGGCTATGGAGCACATGTTCCAGAATGTTCTCTCCACAGTCTCAGGCTGACAAGATAATGATGCTTGACTTCCTTCAGGGCGATGGCTAGGCAGACAGGGGACAGGATCTTCTGAATAGCTGGAGTATGTCAGCTCTCCAACCTTCCTGGGCCTGTCTAGGACTTGAGATTCCTGCACTAAACTCACTGCTTTCTTCACAGGACATCACACTTATCTCCTCACCTCCTCCTCCTAACACTCCACACTTCTAACTCCTCACACGCAGGACCTTCCTGCAGGGGTGTTACCATGGGGACCCAGTGATCAGCTGACTCCTCCCCTTTTCCCAGGCGATGTCCTCCCATTGGACATTTGGTTACTATTCAATCCTATGGGAGGTGTAATGCATGTGTGAGGCTCACTAGGTGGCGCTGTGTTGTGTGAGACTCAGGACCCCCTGCTATGTCACACAGGCTATGAAGCAACAGGAAATAATACAATGCACAGAGATCACCCTCAGCCCAGCCATAGCCAGCTCTGGGATGCCACAACACCACCTTTAAAGAAACCATGTACAAAAGAGAAATTGAGGCAAAGGTAGCTATTATGGTTTCTTTAAGATAGTGTCAGGTGAGGCCTCTTCAGTGGATAAAGTGTTGACGTTCATTTTGTTCACTGACAATCCTTCCCCTGACACCACCTATAAAGAAACCATGTACAAAAGAAGCAGAGGCAAAGGTAAATAATGTTTTTTAAAATGCTGTGGCAGTTGAAAGCATTAAAAAATGGAGCAGTCTGCCTGCTGAGAAATAAAGTCTCTCATTTTCAGTGCATTCAGGACTATAATCATTGAGACAGCACTTTTGACTGTCCTAAAAAAAAAAGGTCACTCAACCTGCGTTGGAAAGAAAAAATGCTGCAAAATTGTCCCTCATGCAGCTTAGCTGGCAGCAACTGTTGATCTTGGGCCAGATGTAATCCAGACTCCAGTTCCTGGGTGTCAACCAGCAACAGTTCTTTTGTCAGCAGAAAATTATGAAGGACCAAGCAGCCTTTCACCACACAATCAACAGCTCCTGGGTTCAACTGGATCGGAGTGTTGAAAATACGCCATTTTGAAGTGAGGATCCGAAACGCACATTCCACAAGTCGCCTGACTCTTGTCAGTCTGTAATTGAACATACATTTCTTATAGTTGAGTCCATGACTAGAGTATGGTTAAAGAAGGTTTCTGCACATCTGGAAGTCCTCACCGCCAACAGCTACAAACGGCATAGGTCTGAATGGTACATATTCTCTTGAACCCATCTCTGCTTGCTGTGTCTACCTTCAGCTCACCCTGCAACTCTGAATGGTACATATTCTCTTGAACCCATCTCTGCTTGCTGTGTCTACCTTCAGCTCACCCTGCAACTCTGAATGGTACATATTCTCTTGAACCCATCTCTGCTTGCTGTGTCTACCTTCAGCTCACCCTGCAACTCTGAATGGTACATATTCTCTTGAACCCATCTCTGCTTGCTGTGTCTACCTTCAGCTCACCCTGCAACTCTGAATGGTACATATTCTCTTGAACCCATCTCTACTTGCTGTGTCTACCTTCAGCTCACCCTGCAACTCCGAATGGTACATATTCTCTTGAACCCATCTCTACTTGCTGTGTCTACCTTCAGCTCACCCTGCAACTGTGAATGGTACATATTCTCTTGAACCCATCTCTGCTTGCTGTGTCTACCTTCAGCTCACTCTGCAACTCTGAATGGTACATTTTCTCTTGAACCCATCTTTGCTTGCTGTGTCTACCTTCAGCTCACCCTGCAACTCTGAATGGTACATATTCTCTTGAACCCATCTCTACATGGCTGTTCTCTGACCCCTATCCTAGAATTTCACCCAGGATGTATTTTTTGCAATCCCATGTGTCCTTATCTGTACTAGTGTCAGTCTTTTGATGCTCAGTGATTTTATGATAGTTCCCTGGTCAGTGTATTTGTAACTACATAGTCCAGTCTCCTCATGTGTCACAGTTTGTAGATTAATTGGTTAACAACTTAAATTAGTGCTAGTTATGAAGCTCTGCATCCCTATATAAGTAGATACAGCTTATGAGGGAAGCATTTCCAATGAATGGGGGCATTTTCTAAGGCAGAATCCATCTTAACCAAAGTGCAGATTAACCAAAGTGCACTTACACATGGCAGTAAGACAGGGCATGAGACAGGAACACCATGGAAGAACACCAGGTAAACTTAATACCAAAACAACAAGCTTTATCACATGGTATGATATAGCTGCACTGTCACTTACTATGTTAGCAATTGTCTTCCTGCAGAACTCCCCTCCATCTCTACGACCAGTGCACACTATCCATATCAGTCCTTCTGTTCTGCTTTCTCCCATGAACAGCTCTCACACACTTTTCACTCTCTTTAACCACCCTAATCCCTATACTGCTTTTAGCAGTGAAACCAAACATAAACATCCACATAAATCACTGAACCACCTTCTGTCTCTGTCCATTTTGCTCCTCCTAACTGCTGGGGACATGTCTCCAAACCCTGGCCCTACTTCTCTCCCTAATTTTTCCTCTTCCTACACACATAGAAATCCTACAAACCTAATCAATATTTACCATGTTCCCTCTCCTTATCTTTCTCCTGTCTCTTTTAACTGTTCTCTCTGGAACGCCCGCTCAGTGTGTAACAAACTAGAATATATTAATGACTTATTCCTCAGTAAATCTCTCAACTTGCTTGCCCTTACTGAAACCTGGATCCAGCAGTCTGATACGGCCTCCCCTGCTGCTCTGTCTCATGGTGGCCTACAATTCTCACACACCTCTAGGCCTGACAACAGGAAGGGTGGAGAGGTAGGGTTACTTCTGTCACCGCAGTGCACTTTTCAGGCGATCCCACCGGTACCCTCACTCACATTCCCCTCATTTGAAGTACATGCTATCAGACTTTTCCGCACACTCTCCTTACGTGTAGCTGTGATCTACCATCCACCCGCCTCACACTACCAATTTCTGGATCACTTCGCTTCTTGGCTTCCCCTCTTTTTATCCAGTGAAATTCCGACTCTCATCATGGGTGAGTTTAACATCCCCACTAACACCACTGTCTCCCCAGCTGCCTCACAGTTTCTCTCAATAACCACGTCTTTTGGTCTTTCACAACTTTCCTCTTCCGCCACACATGTAGATGGCAACACCATTGATCTTGTCTTCCATCGACTCCTCACATTTTCTAAATTTACTAACTCTTCTCTGCCACTCTCTGATCATAACCTTCTGTTTCTCACCATCAGTGCTTCCTCTCCTTCACAGGAAACACCTACTCATCATACATATAGGAATTTACGTGCTATTAACACCCAGCACCTCTCAGATACTCTACACTCCTCTCTGTCCCCCATCTCTTCACTGTCCTGCCCCAATCTAGCCACCAGTCACTATAATGAAACCCTTAAGAGTGCATTGGATGAGGCGGCTTCCCCCTCCACTCGAAAGGTTAGATGCAGGAGGCAGCAACCCTGGCACACGCCACAGACACGTTTTCTTCAGCAGTGCTCTAGGTGTGCTGAATGTCTGTGGAGAAAATCACATACACCTGCAGACTTCCTCCACTTTAAATTTATGCTTAAAACCTATAATTCTGCCCTTCACCTAGCCAAACAAGACTATTTTACCGCTCTCATCTCTTCTCTCTCCTGTAACCCTAAAAGGCTATTTGAAACTTTTCACTCCTTACTCACTCCCAAGGTGCAGATGCCATTCATAGACCTTAGTGCAGATGACCTGGCCACTTATTTCCATGATAAAATTGATAAGATCCGTCAGGAAATAACTGCCCAATCCCCTAGTGGCACTGACCCCCTCACCAGCCGCACTTCAGACTGTTCAGTCTCATCTTTTGAACCTGTTACAGAGGAGGAAGTATCTCAGCTACTTTCTTCTTCTCGCCCTACAACCTGTAGTAATGACCCTTTCCCCTCACACCTTCTCCAGTCTCTGTCGCCTGCCGTCACGACTTACCTTACTAAAATTTTTAACCTCTCTCTCTCTTCTGGAATTTTCCCATCCTCTTTCAAACATGCTGTCATAACCACACTACTGAAGAAATCCTCTCTTGACCCGTCCTGTGCTGCTAACTATTGACCTGTCTCTAACCTTCCTTTTATCTCCAAAATCTTGGAACGCTTAGTCTATTCTCGTTTCATCCACTATCTTTCTGCTAAGTTTCTTCTTGACCCCTTACAATCTGGCTTCCGCACTCTGCACTCTACTGAAATGACCCTCACAAAAGTCTCCAATGATCTCCTGATGGCTAAATCCAAAGGTGAATACTCTCTTCTTATTCTTCTAGATCTCTCAGCAGCATTTGAAACTGTTGACCATCAACTCCTCCTCACTATGCTCTGTTCTATTGTCCCTCACAGACACTGCTCTCTCCTGGTTCTCCTCTTATCTCTCTGACCGCACTTTCTGTGTATCATTTGTGGGCTCTGTTTCTTCCCCTCTTCCCCTTGCCGTCGGGGTTCCTCAGGGCTCGGTCCTAGGTCCCCTGCTCTTCTCCCTCTACACACCCCCCATTGGACAAACCATCACTAGATTTGGCTTCCGGTACCATCTTTATGCTGATGAAACCCAATTATATACGTCATTCCATGACATCACCCCTGCACTAATACAGAACACCAGTGACTGCCTCTCTGCTGTCTCAAATATCATGTCTTCGCTTTATCTGAAACTGAATCTCTCAAAGACTGAACTACTGCTGTTTCCACCATCTAATAGATCTGTCCCTGATATCTCCATTGCAGCCTCCGGCCTTACCATAACTCCTAGGCAGTATGCCCGCTGCCTCGGGGTTTTGTTTGACTCGGACCTTTCCTTCACCCCCCATATCCAATCACTCGCACGCTCATGTCATCTCCACCTCAAAAACATCTCCAGATTCCACCCTTTCCTTACCACAAATACACTAAAGACACTACTTGTTGCCCTGATTCACTCTCGCCTTGACTACTGTAACTCCTTACTACTCGGTCTTCCCCTTACTAAACTCTCTCCTCTACAATCTATTCTGAATGCGGCGGCCAGGCTCATCTATCAGTCTAGACGCTATATCGATGCCTCCGGTCTGTGCTGGTCACTACATTGGCTGCCTATTCAATACAGAATACAATATAAACTTATCACCCTCATTCACAAGGCTCTCCATAATGCTGCACCTCCCTACATTTCCTCCCTCATCTCTGTCTGTCACCCAACCCGTACTCTCCGTTCACTCAATGACCTAAGACTAACATCCTCTATTATCAGAAACTCCCACGCTCGTATACAAGACTTCTCTCGAGTTGCACCACTTCTCTGGAATGCTCTATCCCGGACTATTAGATTAACCCCCAATTTCCACAGCTTCAAGCGAAAACTAAAGACATATCTTTTCAGACAGGCCTATCACAATTCCTAATGTAAACCCTTCTGTAGTTAGAATCCCTAAAATATACCCTCTGTTTACGCTCCTGCATTACCCCACAGGATATGATGCCGTATCAGACTAGCTTTATATGTCCAGGCACCATCTGCACGTTAAAGACACGACTGGTGACGGCTCATACAGCTTTATATATGTGTAATGACAGTAACCCCTATTAAAGAATTGTGTGGACCACTGTATAAGCAGTACTACCTCCGATGCCGCCCCTGCTACTTCCTGTGTCACCCCCTCTACCTCATAGATTGTAAGCTCTTGCGAGCAGGGCCCTCAGTCCCAGTGTGTGAATTGAATATTTCTTTGTAATGTATCTTTTTTGTCATTACTTGAACCCTACAAATTGTACAGTGCTGCGGAATATGTTGGCTCTATATAAATAAAATTTATTATTATTATTATATTAGGAGGTCCATCAGTTCCAGGAAATGGCTTTGGTTTTGGTAATCCAAAATTTCCAGAATATAGTCTCCGTCCCATTGCAGAGTTCTTGAAAAGTCATGAAAAGTATGCCCCAATCTCTGCATCCACAAATTGATACTGGGCATCAGCAATGGCCATCAGCAGAATCAAAAAGTACTTCTTGTAATTGAAGAACAGGGAGCCATTCCTTGCAGGTTTCTGGATACAGATGTGCTTTCCATCAACTGCTCCTACACAATTTGGAAACTGCATCTCATTCCAGAACTTGTCTGCAATGTCCTTCCATTGTTTTGTTGTTGGATGCGGAATAAATTAATCACAAAGCAAATCCCATAGGGCCTGAGAAGTATCCTAGACAATGTAGGAGATTGTTAACTTGCCACGACGGAACTGGAAGTGCACGGAGGAGAAGCTCTTTCCTGTTGCCAGATACCTTGACATAAAAAAATTTAAATAAATATAAATGTATATATATATATATATATATATATATATATATATATAACTGTATATATATAGGAAATACAATGTTGATACTCACCAAAGGGTCACTATCAAGCGCTCCTTTGGTGACACACTTCTGCACAAGTGGGTTTCCTGCCTCTGGAGCCTGGATGACAGCCATTGAAGTTCATCAAAGGTGGAATTACTCATATGGAGAAAGACATAGAGCTTCGCCGGATGTTGGCGCAGTTCTCCATAAAGACTGGAATAGACTCCCTTTGTCATGCAGGCTGATGTTATTGGATGAAGCCAGAAGCGTTACCATAGCCGTCGTCTCTTTTCCACGCAGCCTGATCATCTCTAGATCAAAAAGCAAAGATGGAGGAATCATTTTCAAAAATGACAGCAGCAGCAGCAGCACAGTAGAACTGGAACACAGAAACAATACTCTCCTCTACAAAGTTGGCTCCAGACTGAATTGTCAGCTCTTCTTACTGCTTTTATATTCTCTCTGTCATCAATTAGGTGTTATGGCAACCAATGGACTGTTATTATAGGAGTCCGGTTTTTTTTGTTTTGTTTTTTTAATGGACACTATTATGACAGAATTCAGAGGGTAGTGTGAACGCCCTCTAACTTTATGTGGTCTGCCACTTCATTGCTGAGTTGCTGTGGTACTTAAAAGCTTCCAAATTCAATAATACCGCTTACAATAAAATTTTAACATGTCTGATCTGTTCTTAAGAAAGATAAGTTGCTGCCAAAGGTGTCTAGCAGCAGCTTATTCCTCTCTCTCCTTCTTACAAGCTAGCTTGCATGTGTACTGTATATGGAGGTCTTGAGGCATTACGGGTGATTAGCCGATACCTACTGAAGTTGTACGGCCAGTTTAAGATTCAGGATGAAAATGAATTGTGCTTTTTGCTTTTGCTAAATCAGTAAACACATTGAGCTATCGATAGATAAAAAACATTTTTAATATCAAATAATTTTAATTACAAACTATCTACTATTATAATAAATTAATTTTTTAAAGGTTATTTTAAAAATGAGTTACTATATCTCTACTAACAAGTTCTTAGATTTTATTGTGTAGTCTTAAACTGTTTTAAGAAATGGGAGCATATCTACAGCCTAATTTTGCCATCAAGGGAAGCTTTGCACAAGATCATTGAAAAAATCCATACAAAAGCCTCAGGGAATACAGAAGGTTTTTCTCTTGTTACAATAGTCTACTTGCTGTAGATGTCAGTACTAAGAGCACCATTAATATGACCTTTCTATCTTATACTTTAGCTGCTAAAGGGAGAAAAAAAAAATCTCTGTTTTGTAAGAGCATTAAATTCCAATGATTTGTATTCTGTTAGCTCAACTGGAAAAAGCACAATATATCCTAGGAAAACCATCTACTGTAATTCTAGTTGTCTTATTCTGTATACAGATACTGGATAAAACACAAAGACTTCTATAGTACAGATAGCTAATTTGATGTAAATAATATTGCAAAAATTTAAACCACTTAAGGATAAGACTCCACGTAAAAAATCGCGGTTTTTCCTGCATTGCTTTTCACAGAAAGTCCACAGAGCTTTCCTCTGCAGACTTTCTGTTTCAGTTGTACCTATACAGAAACCGCCAGCGTTTCTGTAGGTATAAGTGACATGCTGTGATTTCCAAAACCACAACGGTTTTGGAAATTGCAGCATTTCCGCTATGGATATTTTTCTGCAATGTGGTGTATGGGATTCGCTAGAAAAATCGCGGCATTTACGCTATGTGGGGCCCCGGCCTAAAGTATATTACAGTTCCAGCAAATAAAGCTTATAAAAATATTGAATTTTCCAAAATACTGTATAATCTGTATCAATTTTACATGGGTTTTCAAGGTCTTTACATTCATTCAGTTAGCAACTTCATTGATAACGTCCAGAGGATAGATATTTATTCTAATGAACAAATAGGTGCATTTATGTGGTAATAACTATGGAACACTTTAACTTGATTTTGAGATGTTTCTTTTCATGACACATCGTAGGAAAATTTGTGAAAATGTGGAAAAATACATAGTTTTCAAAACTTTAAATGCTCTGTTTTTCAGATAGTTATACAGTATCACCCAAGTTAGTTAATAAATATTATCTGCCATACCTTTGTTTTATACTGCATCATTTTTTAACCCATTTTTAATCATTTTTCGATTTTCATTTTTGACTCCCCGCCTTCCAAACGCTTTAACTTTTTTATTTTTCTGTTTACAGAGCAGTCTGGGGCTTGATGTTTGCAGGACAAATTGTACTTTTGGAATTATACCAATTAATATTCAGTACAATGTACTGGGAAAGTGGAAACAATTCAGAATGGGTTGGAACTGGAGAAAAACTGCATTTGTGCAAATTCCTTAGAGGCTTTGTTTTGGTAGTATTCATAGTGCAGGTTCAATTCATGGGATACCAAATTTATATAGTTTTATTTACATTTTAACCCTTTAAAAAAAGCAAAACTTTGCAAAAATAAAAATTTCTTGGAGTTGCTATACTCTGACACCCATAACTTTTTTCCATGTATAAGGCACCAATTTTTGCGGAGCCAGATATATTTTTTAGTTATATCATTTTGGGGAAATGTCTATTGCTTTGACAGCTTTTTTTTAAATTTTTATGAGAAGTGAAACTGAAAAATATTTTGGGGTTGTCTGGGTATTCCACTTTACTGGCACTTCAGGCTCTGTAAAAGTGGTATGGCATCCAAAAACCGAACTGCCTAAATTTGTGCTCCAAAAGTCAAATAGCACACCTTTCCTTCAGCTGCCTGCTGTGTGCCCAAACATCAGTTAATATCCATTTATATGACATTGTTAAGTGGATTATTTTGGGTACAACAATGTCATATACACAGTATATAGACATAAACTGCTGTTTGGGCAGCCAGCAGAGTGATGTTTGAGCACAGATTTAGATAATTTTTGGATGTCAAGTCTCATTTTTAGATCCCCTGAGGTGTGGGTAAAGTGGAATCCCCCAGGAAGTGCCCCATTTTGGAAAATAAACCCCTCGTTGAATTTATCAAGGTGTGCAGTGAGCAATAGTTTTCAAAATGTGAATGCACAGCAAACACGCACATCACCACAATATTCTGTATACACACAAGACACATATACACTTACAATGTGTAATGTGAGCTGGATCCTAGACCCCATTATGCAGCAGGGGTTATCACTATCCTCTTACATCCTAGAGAAGAATGGCAGCAGAAGAGGAAGGGAACACTGAGCCTCCCTCCTGTTGCTCTGCTGGCAATGTCTGCTCCCAACCTGTGCCTTCCCTCATGCTCAAATACAGAACTTACAGAGATTTCTTATTATAGTATAAGAAAGCGTCATTGTAAGGACAGATTTGCTGCTGTGTATTGTATGCAGTAGCCCTGAAGCTGTAGCATACAGTATACAATACATACTGTATATATACTGATTTTCTGTATGTATACTGTATACAGAAAAACAGTTCAGTACTGTACAAATTAGTTTAGGTCAGCTTCCTGGCTGACCCCCACCCCCCATGGGCCCCTCTACAACTGAACCGGTGTTCATTATGCGGTAGCATGCAGTATGTCTGCCCCTTGTGTTGTTTGTTAATAAAATATTTTATATGGTAAAGGGGTCTTTTTATACTTATTTAATATTTTTTAACAATTTAGAATTTTTGTTTTATTTATTTTTTTTCCTCTAGGGCACTTAAACCAGCAATCATCTGATTACTACTTCAGTATTATACTCTACAATACTCATGTATTGCAATGTATACTGGCTATGCATATTCTGACAGCCTGTCTAATCATTCTGGTGGCAGGAAGGTAAAAGGGAGACCCAGGGTTACTAAACAGACTTCTGGTTACCATAAGAAAAGCATGTCGATGGGGCCAAAATGGAGCCTTAAAATGGAGGGGACTAAATGGAGTTTTGAACAGAAAAGTAACTTGAAGATCCTGGGCCCAGTGCATTTGTAAAAGGGTTCTTACCTACCTTGTATCATTTAGAATAGTGAGTTAAGTTGCTTCAGAACCTTTGGGACTTCATCACTTTGTCAGATTTAAATTACGGTTAGTAAAGTTCTCTCCCTTGGCCCTAGAGAGAGTCATTGGCCGGCCAGGGAGAAAGCAACACATTGACACACAGGTCAATGGAGATGCTGTCTTAGCGCTTAGCCCCTGACGTGTTTATTGATAGTGCTGTCAAAATACAGACTATAGCTTAACCAATCATATTCACACTTAAAGAGGACTTTTCACAACCTCCACCAATTCAAGTTCTTAGCATCTGTGAATAGGTTCTCCTCCACTGATTCCAGCACAGTTGGAATTTTCTCTTTAACCCCCACCATTCCTAAGCAAAAAATGCAGATACTTTTGATACCTGCTGTGCTATTTAAGCTCTATAATGTGTCAGGTAGAGGGTCAAGATTCAGAGCTCCAATGAGAGGCAGCCAATGTCAGATCTGAGAATCACACCCCTGCTCCCGCCTGACATCGCCCTACTGACAGGAGAGAGCCTAAATACAGTTGGGAAAAAAAGTATTTAGTCAGCCACCAACTGTGCAAGTTCTCCCACTTAAAAAGATGAGAGAGGCCTGTAATTGACATCATAGGTAGACCTCAACTAGGAGAGACAAAATGAGAAAACAAATCCAGAAAATCACATTGTCTGATTTTTAAAGAATTTATTTGCAAATTATAGAGGAAAATAAGTATTTGGTCACCTACAAACAAGCAAGATTTCTGGCTCTCACAGACCTGTAACTTCTTCTCCACTCATTATCTGTAGTAATGGCACCTGTTTGAAATTGTTATCAGTATAAAAGACACCTGTCCATAACCTAAAACCGTCACACTCCAAACTCCACTATGGTGAAGACCAAAGAGCTGTGGAACGACACCAGAGCATTTGGATGTTCCAGAAGAGTATTGGGAGAATGTCATATTGTCAGATGAAACCAAAGTAGAACTGTTTGATAGAAACACAACTCGTCGTGTTTGGAGGAGAGTGAATGCTGAGTTGCATCCAAAGAATACCATACCTACTGTGAAGCATGGGGGTGGAAACATCATGCTTTGGGGCTGTTTCTCTGCAAAGGGACAAGGACGACTGATCCATGTACATGAAAGAATAAATGGGACCATGTATCGTGAGATTTTGAGTGCAAACCTCCTTCCATCAGTAAGGGCATTGAAGATGAAACGTGGCTGGGTCTTTCAGCATGACAATGATCCCAAGCACACCGCCAGGGCAATGAAGGAGTGGCTTTGTAAGAAGCATTTCAAGGTCCTGGAGTGGCCTAGCCAGTCTCCAGATCTCAACCGCATAGAAAACCTTTGGAGGGAGTTGAAAGTCTGTGTTGCCCTGCGACAGCCCCAAAACATCACTGCTCTAGAGGAGATCTACAGGAAGGAATGGGCCAACATACCAGCAACAGTGTGTGCCAACCTTGTGAAGACTTACAGAAAACGTTTGACCTCTGTCATTGCCAACAAAGGATATATAACAAAGTATTGAGATGAACTTTTGTTATTGACCAAAAACTTATTTTCCACCATAATTTGCAAATAAATTCTTTAAAAATCAGACAATGTGATTTTCTGGATTTGTTTTCTCATTTTGTCTCTCATAGTTGAGGTCTATCTATGATGTCAATTACAGGCCTCTCTCATCTTTTTAAGTGGGAGAACTTGCACAATTGGTGGTTGACTAAATACTTTTTTTCCCCACTGTATCATAAGCACCAAAACTAGCAGCATTGATTGCCCTTCAACGGTGGGGGCTAGAGAAAAAATTACAACTGTTCCAGAATCAGTGTAGCAGCACCTTTTATGATGCAAATAACTGGAATTGTTGGAGAGATCACCAAGATTACCATTTCGGAATCATTAGACCGTGGGAACTTAGAAGTCTTACTAATAGGAGATGGATCCACCTGAAGAAAATCTCAAGAGCTCCAACAATAAACCTGGTGGAGGCGTAAGCGAACTCCTGTCTGACAATTGCTCCTTTGCCCCAATCTAACCGCTAACTGCTCTCACCCTCCCCTCCTTTGAAGTGCACTCTGTTCGCATTTACTCACCTTCCAACCTCCAACTAGCCATCATATATCGACTGCCAGGACCTACTGCTGCCTTTATCTACCACTTCGTCACCTGGCTAATGCACTTCCTATCCACTGACACCCCACCATCATCATGGGGGACTTCAACATCCCCATTAACACAAACCACCCTCCAACGCTTCCAGTCTCCTGTCCCTCACCGCCTCCTTTGGTCTGTCTCAATGGTCTTCCTCTGCCACCCACACAAAGGGGCACACGCTTGACCTCATATTCACCCGCCTCTGCTCTCTATTCAACCTCTCTAACTCTCTGTCCACACTGTCTGACCACAACCTGCTGACATTCTCTGCCTTCTCCTCTGTAACAGACCCTCCAACCCCTAAACCAACATGCCCCCACAGGAACCTTAATCGCCTTGACATTCGCACGCTCTCAGACTCTCTCCTACCGCTCGCTCTCCTATCCTCACTCCAAGACGCAGATACTGCCGCTGACTTCTACAATACCACCATCACTTCAGCCCTTGACTCTGTGGCCCCCTTCACTATCACCAGAACCCGACCGATCAATAGACAACCCTGGCACACTGACCTGACTAAAAAACTGAGACGTGCCTCACGGGTTTCCAGAATGCCTCTGGAAGAAAAGCCACTCCCAGGAGGTCTTCCTTAGGTACAGAGAGGCAGTTCTCACATTCAAGAACGCACCCACCTCTGCAAAGTAGGTCTGCTTCTCCACACTGATATCTGCCCTATCCCGCAACCCCAAACAGCTATTCACTACTTTCAACTCTCTTCTCTGTCCTCCTGTGCCCCCTCCAACATCACTTATCACACCTGATGACTAGGCCTCTTATTTCAAAAGCAAAATTGACACCATCAGAGACAGTCTCACCCTACATCCCCGACAACCATCCCACCCAACTGTCCTGTGCTCTTCATCTTTAACCTGTTTCTCCACCATCACTGATGAAAAGCTCTCCACCCTAATCTCTACATCCCACCTCACCTCCTGCGCACTCGACCCGATCCAGTCACATCTCATCCCCAAACTCTCTGAAGTCATTACTCCTGCCCAGGCTGCCATAACCCATCTCTTCAACCTATCCCTAACCAATGGATCCTTCCCTTCCACCTTCAAACATGCTACCGTGACACCTATACTTAAGAAACCATCCCTCGACCCGTCCTCTCCAGCCAACTATTGCCCTATCTCACTGCTCCCGTACGCCTCTAAATTGCTGGAGCAACACGTCCACTCCGAACTATCCTCCTATCTCTCGTCCAATGTGCTCTTTGACAGACAACAATCAGGCTTCAGACGCCATCACTCCAAAGAAACTGCCCTAACCAAGGTCACTAATGACCTTCTAACTGCCAAAGCCAAGCGTCCTCCTCCTCCTCGACCTCTCTTCTGCCTTTGACACAGTTGACCATTCCCTCCTGTTAGAAACTCTCTCATCCCTTGGCATCTCAGACCTGGCCCATTCCTGGATCTCCTCATGCCTCACCAACTTCAAATTCAGTGTCTCTCACTCGCACACCACCTCCCCGCCTCGCCCTCTTTCTGTATGTGTCCCCCAAGGCTCCGTCCTAGGACCCCTCCTGTTCTCCATCTACACCCTCGGCCTTGGCCAACTCATAGAATCCCATGGTTTCCATTACCATTGCTATGCTGACGACACCCAAATATACAGTATCTCTCTGGACCAGACATTACCTCTCTGTTGTCCAGAGTCCCAGAATGTCTCGCAGTCATAGCCTCCTTTCTCTCCTCTCGCTTTCTCAAACTCAACATGGAGAAAACGGAGTTCATAATCTTCATCCCTCCTCGCACGGACCCTCTACCTGACCCATCTATCAATGTTAATGGAACCAGACTCACCCCAGTCCCACGGGCCCGCTGCCTTGGTATAACCTTAGACTCTGACCTATCCTTCAAGCCACATATTCAAACCCTCAACACCTCCTGCCGCCTCCAACTCAAGAACATCCATCGAATCTGCTCCTTCCTCACCCCTGAAACTACAAAGATGCTAGTTCACGCCATCATAATCTCCCGCCTTGACTACTGTAACACCCTTCTCCATGGCCTCCCAGCAAACACTCTCGCCCCCCTCCAGTCCACCTAAAATTGTGCTCCTCGCTTAATACACCTCCCAATGTTCTTCATCGGCCACCACTCCCCTCTGCTAATCCCTTCACTGGCTACCCGATACCCAGCGAATAGATTCAAATTACTAATGCTGACATACAAAGCCATCCACAACCTGTCCCCTCCATATACAGTATCTCTGACCTAATCTCCCGCTACCTGCCTACACGTAACCTCCGATCCTCCAAAGACCGTCTCTAAGAATTCTCCCGTGCATCCCCCATACTCTGGAACTCATTACCAAAACACATAAGACTGTCCCCCACAATCACAAGCTTCAAGAAGGCCCTGAAGACTCACCTATTCAGGAAGGCCTACAACCTCCAATAACGCTACTGTCACCATACCACCACCTGAACGGCCTCTATCCCCACCTTCTGTCTCTATCCCTCTTCCCTCATAGATTGTAAGCCCTTGCGGGCAAGGCCACATGTATCCCAATGTGCCAGTTGGTCACTGTTAGTATTATCTGTCTTGTATATTTTGTGTACCGTATGTAAACCTTCAAATGTACAGCACCTTGGAATTACTGGTGCTATATAAATAAACAATAATAATGGGACAAATTTCCCATTTAAATCTAGGGATCAGGAAAAAAAACAAGATTCTCATGTTAAGGACCATGCCTGTAGGGGAGACATGAAGGGCCAAATTTTCACTAATTCAGTATTACAAAGATCTATGGACAAATAAATCTCAAAATCAGGAATTGACGTGTAATCCATGAAACAATGTAAAAGAAAACCCAGACCTCAATTATGTGGCGAAAAAAAAATCTCAGATTGATATCTAATTTTCAAAAAATAAAAGCAAAAATGGTATGAAAAATTCACTAAAAAATAGGAGTAAGAAGACAAAAAGAGATGAGAAGAGAAAAATTACTATCTGAACAGTGGGAAAGAAAGAACTGAAGAGGAGAATATTCCCCCCAGTAACTCTTACATCCCCAGGCTGAGAATAGAGGCTCTATCACCAACACTTTTAAATGTTAACTTACTACAGTGGAAAGTACAAATGAGCCAGAACCATTTTTTAACTTTACCTCCCATTCTGACCAAGGAACTACCGGGGAATTTCATAAGATTTCTGGAAATGAGGGAACTGTAAAAAGAATGCATAAGGCCTAGTTAATCGAATCCCGAGCCCCAGAATGACCAAAATTGCATAGTTCTTAACTTCTATGCAGAGAACAGGTATAAGAAAAAGGTGAAAAGGAGGTGGAAAGATAAAAGGACTAAAACAAAATATTTATACCATTCCCTCTTGGCCCTCATTGTGTTATTCCAAAACCTGGTAAAAACCCAACTATTTGTGCCAGTTACAGACCAATCTCCCTCATTAATCCCTTCCTGCTCTACGCTGTAGTATTACGTTGCTCTGAGCATATAGTTAATGCTCAGCGCCATAATAGTACAGCGCTGTAATGCTATGGGCCAAGAAACTGTGTGTTCAGCTGGGAAACAGGCAGGTCAAGACGGTACTGTATGCCGATGACTTGCTTCTCTACATTACTCAGCCACGCATCATGTTTCCATCAATTTTTCTGCCATTTCAGTTACCTGAGTAACTTTAGAGTCAGCCTCTCTAAAAGTGAAGCTCTTAATATTAACTTGCCTCCAGCCGAAGCTGCTCACTTAGCAGCCCAATTCCCCTTCAAGTGGCAGTCTACCTCGATTAAGTACCTAGGTATCCAGATCCCCACTGACACCTCTAGCCTCTTTCCCCTAAATTACCTCCCATTGTTAGAGAAGATCACAGCAGACTTGCGGAAATATGGCTCCCTGGGTTTATTCTGGTTTGACTGTATCAATATCCTGAACATGGGCATTGTTCCCTGTTTTCTTTACGTGTTTCAGGCCTTACCCATCCATCTCCCACAATATTTTTTCACTTGTTTACAGTCAGCTTTCGAATGGTTTCTTTGTGGCTCGGCCTGCAGTAGACTTAAGTTCCGAACACTAATACGCCATAAATGTGATGGGGAATGGGTTTACCAGACCCTCAATTGTACTACAAATCTCAGTCACAATTGTTGTGTCTATTTGATTGGCTATAGGAGTGTGGATAAATAGCCATAGAAGCTACTCCCCTCCCTGCCCTGGATTATGGCTCACTATCACTCAAGCACATTCGCCACACATTTTTATCAGCTCACTTCCTGACTGTATGGGACAAGGTGTGCCATGGAGGCTTAGTAACTAGGGTCCTGGGTCCTCTATGTCCTTTATTTCATATTCCCATTTTCCCGTCGGGATACTCCACCAACAGATTTCTTTGTTGGTCTTGCCGTGATGATGTCGAGTCGCTGGGAACCCAACTCTTCCTTCTTTCGTTCAACTTTGTGCTTCTAGCCCCTGTCCTGGTTGGAATATAATAAATTCCTCAATTTCCTCTGGAAATTCACCCTGCTCATGTTGCTCTCTTCTAGTCCCACTGAACTACAGCATACTGCTTCGGGCTGTGACTACGAGCGGCCATCCTTACATTTACTTCTGGGAAGATGACCTTCATTTACGCCTTTCTCCTGCTGAGTGGGATAGTTAATTTCTATTTGTCCTCAAGTTGCCAATGCCATGCTCAGGAAAAGAACTTCAAGATATTGACTCGTTAGCATTGCTTTCCAGACCTCCTCTACAGGATGTAGCCTGGTGTCTCTGATCTCTGTTGGCGCTGTGGCTCTGAGAGGGGGACTCTCTTCCATATCTAGTGGGACTGCGGGGCAATAAATTCTTCTGGGATTCAGTGTTTGACTTGTATACCAGGGTTAGTGGCCACTCGCTTGCGTCTGCTCCATAACTCATCTCAGTTATCCCAGGTAAAATTTCTAAAATAAAGGATGACCTCCGGCACCACTTCTATATGGCCACCAGATCAGTCATTCCCAGGCAATGGTATAACATGACTACTCTCATACTAATGGAGTTGCTCCAAGAGCTTCTCCGCATATGGAGAATGGAGACCCTGGTGGCAGAGAACTCCATTAACTCCAACAAGTTCAAGGAACTCTGGAGACCATGGGTATAGTTTCAGGAGTCTGCAGAATTTTCTAATCTTCTTTGATGAGTTCCTGTGCTCCCTCCGCAATCCCCTTTGGATTGTATTCCCACTGCTTTTGCCTTGTTGTTCTCATTCCTCCATCCTTCTGTTTCTTTCCCTGCCCCCTTTCGTGGTGTCTTTGAGTTGTCTGTCCTGCTTCCCTGGGTTTATAGTTCCATCTTTCCTTGTTTCCCCCTGATACTGCAGATGTTGGCCACTCTCGCATGTCTGTATTTGCGGGTACTCACTACTACAGTCTTAATATGGGTTTTTACTTTATCATTATGTCATGATGCTTCTGGAGTCCTAAGTTGAACCAATACACTATGTGTTTTTATTTTCTATACTTGTACATTTATCTTCTTATGTACCCATATCCTGATATCTTTTGCTATTTTGGGCTTTTATTGGCCTATTAGCCTATGCTTTGTATTTTGTTATACTCAAAAAACGTTTTTCAATAAACATTAAGAATAAAGGATTCTGGTCATTACTATTGCTCATGAATAGGGAGTGGAAGGAGGGATGGCTGTGGGCTACAATGGTCATTAGTTCATTATATACCAATATACCTCATGAGCAGTGGCGTAACTAGGAATGGCTGGGCCCCAAGGCGAACATTTGACATGGCCCCCCCCTCCCAAGCCGCCGCCCCCAACCCCCCCACACACAAACCGCATTCCTGCGCACACTACTATGCCCCATAGTGGCCCCTGCACACGGTATTATGCCCCATAGTGGCCCCTGCACACGGTATTATGTCCCATAGTGGCCCCTGCACACAGTATTATGTCCCATAGTGGCCCCTGCACACGGTATTATGTCCCATAGTGGCCCCTGCACACGGTATTATGCCCCATAGTGGCCCCTGCACACGGTATTATGTCCCATAGTGGCCCCTGCACACGGTATTATGCCCCATAGTGGCCCCTGCACACGGTATTATGCCCCATAGTGGCCCCTGCACACGGTATTATGCCCCACAGTGGCCCCTGCACACGGTATTATGCCCCATAGTGGCCCCTGGACACGGTATTATGCAGCATAGTGGCCCCTGCACACAATATTATGCCCCATAGTGGCCCCTGCACACAGTAGTTTGCCCCATAGTGGCCCCTGCACACAGTAGTTTGCCCCATAGTGGCCCCTGCACACAGTAGTTTGCCCCATAGTAGCCCCTGCACACAGTAGTTTGCCCCATAGTGGCCCCTGCACACAGTAGTTTGCCCCATAGTAGCCCCTGAACACAGTAGTTTGCACCATAGTGGCCCCTGCACACAGTAGTTTGCCCCATAGTAGCCCCTGCACACAGTAGTTTGCCCCATAGTAGCCCCTGCACACAGTAGTTTGCCCCATAGTAGCCCCTGCACACAGTAGTTTGCCCCATAGTAGCCCCTGCACACAGTAGTTTGCCCCATAGTGGCCCCTGCACACAGTAGTTTGCCCCATAGTAGCCCCTGCACACAGTAGTTTGCACCATAGTGGCCCCTGCACACAGTAGTTTGCCCCATAGTAGCCCCTGCACACAGTAGTTTTCCCCATAGTGGCCCCTGCACACAGTAGTTTGCCCCATAGTAGCCCCTGCACACAGTAGTTTGCCCCATAGTGGCCCCTGCACGGAGTAGTTTGCCCCATAGTGGCCCCTGCACGCAGTAGTTTGCCCCATAGTGGCCCCTGAACACAGTAGTTTGCCCCATAGTAGCCCCTGCACACAGTAGTTTGCCCCATAGTGGCCCCTGCACACAGTATTATGCCCCATAGTAGCCCCTGCACACAGTAGTTTGCCCCATAGTGGCCCCTGCACACAGTAGTTTTCACCATAGTGGCCCCTGCACACAGTATTATGCCCCATAGTAGCCCCTGCACGCAGTAGTTTGCCCCATAATGGACCCTGCACGCAGTAGTTTGCCCCATAGTGGCCCCTGTGCGGTGACCAGATGGAAGGTAACGCTGCAGTTGGGATTGCGGGGGTGCAAACAGCGCAGACTTGTCACGGTCTCTGGGCACGAGGGCGCAGCGCTGGTGCTGTCCCACGTTACCACCACTGGTACCGGTGATGAGGGGGCTGCACAAATGTTGGTGGTGATTGTTCCCCCGGGGCGCTTCCCCTATACTGTGCCGACTGGTGGTGTTTGGGGCGCCCTGATGTTGTCGGTGCAGAGTCAGACACAGAAACGGTTGTAAAGTTGAACTTTTACTTCCATGGGTGTGGAGGCACAAATGCTTAAACAGTTTCTTCAATACAAAACAACGGGGTACGCCTGGTGACACAGCAAAGTCCTGGGGTGCAGGGTAGACTTGATGAAAGGTGTTCCTAGCCCTTATACTTCAGTGTTACAGCCCTGAGGTGCGTCTGGGCTCCTATTTGGCACATAGGAGGATGCCCACCATGATACTAGTACATAATATTCCCCACTCACGTTATGTGGTCCTGATAGCTCAGAGTTTCGGGGTGCAATAGTCAGGGGGGCAGGATATTCCACAGGTCTGGCCTTGGCCCCTGGATCCTGTGATACTTGCTATGGAGCACGTGTTCCAGAATGTTCTCTCCACAGTCTCATGCTGACAAGATAATGATGCTTGACTTCCTTCAGGGCGATGGCTAGGCAGACAGGGGACAGGATCTTCTGAATAGCTGGAGTATGTCAGCTCTCCAACCTTCCTGGGCCTGTCTAGGACTTGAGATTCCTGCACTAAACTCACTGCTTTCTTCACAGGACATCACACTTATCTCCTCACCTCCTCCTCCTAACACTCCACACTTCTAACTCCTCACACGCAGGACCTTCCTGCAGGCGTGTTACCATGGGGACCCAGTGATCAGCTGACTCCTCCCCTTTTCCCAGGCAATGTCCTCCCATTGGACATTTGGTTACTATTCAATCCTATGGGAGGTGTAATGCATGTGTGAGGCTCACTAGGTGGCGCTGTGTTGTGTGAGACTCAGGACCCCCTGCTATGTCACACAGGCTATGAAGCAACAGGAAATAATACAATGCACAGAGATCACCCTCAGCCCAGCCATAGCCAGCTCTGGGATGCCACATACTCCCCCTCTTTCATTGAGCCGACCTCGGCGACGGGCTGGGGTGAAGGTGAGAAATGTAACATAACGTTAATAAATACGAATAAAGTGCAAATGTCACTAACAGTTTAGAAAAATATAATACTTAGAAACTTGAGGTAAGACCTCCCGGCATAGTCCTGAAATGTCCATGAGAAGTCTGAAGGGTAACGGAGAGATAATTAAACTCAGACTTATGGAACCTTTTGGCGGTACCATCAGACAGTCCATATAGAAACAACAGTAGTGCAAATGGGTCCAGAGGCTCTCTGGCACAAATTTCGTGAGTGTCCATTATCATGAGAGTTTCTCTGAGAAACAATAAACAGTCCTTTCTGTAAGGAAGAGTAGGCACTCTAGCACGAATGTCCATACCGCAATGGGGTAACAGAACTTCCTTGGCTCGGTGAGCCAGGCACTATGGCTTGGATTGTTGCATATAAATGTAAATACTATATTACATGGCAAGATATTATATATATACTGTATATACACACAGGAAAAACATTAATGTAATCAGAGCAGGAATAACATATATACAGAAGCAGAGACAGTTAACCTCTTTTACCCAAGGACAGCCATGGCATCACTATAGCGTGTTGGAGGTATGCCTTTTGTGGTACGCTCAGAACGCCTAAGTGGAACGAGATTTGAATCAGGAACAGAGTCACTGAAATCAATTAAATCATCTGTCGAAGGGTTCTCTTGCACTAGAGCAATTGGTGGATAACAGCTAAATGGTAGTAGTTTAGGCGCCCACATAAGCTCAGTTAAAGTTGGGGGTCTCTCTTTCGCTTCAGAAGGTGACAAGATCTCTGTACTCGTTGTCTCAGCTGGGGGCACCTCTGTGGGTAGTCCTTCTTTAAGGCACAGCTTCAGACGGTTTCGGTGTACTACTTGGGGCTGTCTCCCAGGTTTAGAGATCTCATACACGTCGGATTCAGGATATGGTATGGAGATGACACTGTATGGTTCTTTCTCCCAGAATGGATCCAATTTCCCATTCCGATGGTTATTCCTTAACCATACACGGTCGCCAACTTTCAGGGGCGCCGCATGGGCGTGATGGTTGTAATCCTCCTGTTGTCTCCTACGAACTTCATCCATGCGCGTTTCAACTATCTCTTTAGCTTCCTCCATACGTCGGCGGTGTTCAACAACCCAGTCTGTTATGGGTAGTGGATTGATGTTGTCAGGGACCTTCACACCAAGGGTTAAGTCTGAAGGAAGTTGACCTTGTCTTCCAAACATTAGATAAAATGGTGCGTATCCCGTAGATGTTTGGGGTGTGTTGTTGTAAATATAGGCCAAGTCCTTGATACGCTCAGGCCACTCAACACCAGGTGTAACTGCGGCTGTTCTTAGCATGCCGATGATCACTTGATTTGCCTTCTCACAAATACCATTCCCTTGAGGGTGATACGCTGTGGTTCGCAACTTCTTGCAGTCTTGGAACTGACACAGCTCACGGAACAATTGGGATTCAAACGCCGATCCACGGTCGGTGAGGATATGCTCAGGACAACCGTAATGGCGGACAAACTCTGCGTAGAAGGTCTCAGCCGTAGTTCTTGCTGTAAGATCTCTGACAGGCACGATGACAAGGAACTTGGAGTAATGATCCACCATTGTCAGAGCGTAGCTGTAGCCGGAACGTGTGGGACCCAACTTCACATGGTCCAGAGCAACAATTTCACACGGCTTTTGAGTCTTAATTGGATGTAGAGGGGCCTTCTGATCTCTTCGACCTTCCTTGGTGATACTACAGGCGGGACACTCTCGGCACCAACTCTCAATGTCACTCCTCATCCCAACCCAATAGAAGCGACGACGGATGGTAGCTTCGGTCTTTTGTACCCCGAAGTGACCGGATCTGTCATGATACGCCTCAAGTATCATCTGTGCGTCTCTTCTTGGTACGAGGATCTGATGAAGCCTTTCACCTGTGAAAGGATCAAGAGTGTTTCTATGTAGAAGGCCTCGTTGGACAAACAGGCGCTTCCTCTGTCGCCAAAGGCGTTTTAATTCCACGTCATGAAGACCTCTCTTTACACGGGTTGGTATTCTTCCTGTAAGCAGGAAATCTGACAATTCTCCTAAAACTCTGCTCTCTTCTTGGAACGTTTTCCACAGAGATGGCTCCTGGAGGGATTCGGCAGCTGTTTTCGCCAGAGGTTCTCCTTCTACAGGGACACCAATAGCAACCTGTTGGGCAAACTTGTTGTAGAATGGTGGCATCTCCACCTCTTCCCAGATGTCTTCTCGGGGTGGTTCTTCTCCCACAGGCAACCTTGAGAGTGCATCAGCGTTAGCGTTGGACTTGCCACTGCGATACTTGACAGAGAACTTGTAATTCGCGAGTCTTGAGGCCCACCGTTGTTCAAGAGCTCCCAGTCGAGCAGTGTCCAGATGTGCCAACGGATTGTTATCTGTGTACACGGTAAAGGGTGTGGCAGCCAGGTAGTCTTTAAACTTCTCTGTCACGGCCCAGACAAGCGCCAGAAGTTCGAGTTTGAAAGAACTATAGTTCTGGTCGTTCTTCTCCGCGCCTCTCAGACTCCTGCTGGCGTAGGCGATGACTCGCTCTTTGTTGTCCTGAACCTGGGACAACACTGCACCCAAACCTTGGTGACTTGCATCTGTGTACAAGCGGAATGGCTGACTGTAGTCGGGATAGGCTAGAATTGGTGGTTGCGTCAGAAGTGCTTTAAGCGCTTGAAAGGCTTCCTCTTGACGCGCTGTCCAGTCTACCGGAAGCTTTCGGTTGTAGTTTTCTCTGGGACAACCGCGCAACAACTCGTTCAGAGGCTCGGCTACTTGGGCGAAGTGTGGTATGAAACGCCGGTAGTAACCTGCGAATCCAAGGAAGCTTCGGACTTCTTTGACGGTAGTTGGTATTCGCCAGTTCTGGACTGCAGTGATCTTTTCAGGATCAGGTTGGACGCCTTGTGCGCTCACGACATGCCCAAGGTAGTGAACTTGGGGTTTCAACAGGTAGCACTTGGAGGGCTTCAACTTTAGGACGTGCTGTATAAGTACCTTGAATACCTCGGACAGGTGACGAAGGTGTTCTTGGTATGTCCGGGAGAATACAATAACATCATCCAGGTACAGTAGCACACTCTGGAAATTCTCATGGCCGAGGCACCTCTCCATAAGCCTTTGGAATGTGGCTGGGGCATTACATAGCCCAAATGGCATACTATTGAATTCAAAGAGTCCCATCGGGGTCGTAAACGCAGTCTTTTCACGATCTTCAGGCGCCATAGGGACTTGCCAGTATCCACTGGTTAAGTCCAGGGTCGAGAAACAGGTAGCTGATCCCAAAGCCGTTAGAGATTCCTCAATCCGCGGCAATGGGTATGCGTCCTTGTGCGTGACGTTGTTGAGTTTACGATAGTCCACACAAAATCGTAGGGTTCCGTCTTTCTTCTTTACAAGGACTAGCGGGGCTGCCCAGGGGCTGTTACTCTCCCGGATGACATCAGCATCTCGCATCTCTTGGATCAACTTTTTCACCGGTTGGTACATCGCTGGTGGTATTGGACGGTGACGCTCCTTGATTGGATGGTGGTCGCCAGTCAGAATGCGATGTTGTATGGTCGTGGTCTTACCAAAGTCCAATGGGTGTTTGCTGAATGCCTGTTGGTAACGCTTGGCCACATTGCGAACCCCATTGATGTGCTCTATAGGGGTATTGGCATCTCCCACGTTCAATTCATCCCACCAGGACTTCGTGGCTCCATTCTGAATGTTCTCAGCAGCTTGGGTGGAATGCTGTGTGGCGGTAGAATCACCAGAGAGAATGTCTTCTGGTGCTAACCGGTGTAGCAGGGCCACAGAGTAGAACTTGTGGAGGTTCACTGGAGCATCGCCCAAGTTGACTAAGCGGACAGGAACACGTCCATTGGAAACTGTGACAAGGCTGCGGGCAGCCATGACAAGTGGTTGGCCATCTATCTGTATGGGTTGTAGCAAGGCCTCGTAGTCCTGATTTTCTATGCCCGGACGGGCACGGCACCACACCATAGTTTCTGTTCCAGGCTGTAGGGTTACTGGACGGGTATCTTGGATCCGGACTCGACCAATTTCACCTTGTTTGTTGGCGAACTTGTGCTGGGCATTGTGTACACGAATGGCCCGCTGAATGGTCTGCTGGTCACTGGGAGAAGCTGTAAGGAGAGAGGCATGCAAGGCATCCAACACTTCTGCAAAGCAATGGCGTAAAACATTCATGCCTAATATTACAACTGCAAACCTATCATCCTCTACATCAGTGACAATTACACCCTGTCTAGGCTGTTTCAAGTCCCCAATCTGGATAGTGGGTTCCCAATAACCCTGCTGTGGTATGGGCTGTCCATTGCTGGCACACAGATTTATCCATGTGTCAGGTGTTCTATTCAACACACCTAAGTCCCAATGTTCAAGGAACACCTGCTTGCGCAGGGTTGTTACCTGAGATCCAGTGTCCACCAACGCTGTCAGAGGGACGCCGTTCACCCGGATTGTGATGTGTGGGCAGGCTGAGACGAAGCGTGACAATGGCACTGAAGATTCACCTGGGCCCTTCTTCTTTCCTCCCGAGGAGCGGCCCGCTGCCTCGGGGGGTGGCCCGTTTAACTGAAAACACTGAGGCCTGGTGTGTCCATATCTATGGCAATAGGTACAGTATGGCCTCTCACTCTGCGGAGGTTTCACTGAAGACGGACGTCTGGGTGGCGACTCAGGTGAGATGTTGAGACTTCGCAAAGGATCACTGGACGATGAAGACGGCTGGGTCAGACGATCTAGACGGACGGTGATCTGTTCCATGGCACGGGTCAGATGATCCACTCGGGCCAGAAGGTCATCTCTGGAGTCTGCTGGTGTAGTCTGCGCAGTTTGGGCAGCAGGTGAGGTACCCAGAGGTAGTGGCAGGACAACTGGAGCAATGCTTGTTGAGGGTCCAGGTGAGGGAGCACAGATGACTGGGCTCGGCTGGGGCTGCTCCTGTCCCAAGACCTGGATGGCAAGGGCCTTGAAGTCAGCAAACGTGATGCTGGGATGTTGTGCAGCAAGCATTCGCAACTGACTCTGGAGCAATGTGGTACCCGCCCCTTCTATGAAGCGGTCAAGCAAGATTTTATCAGAGTCCACATTTTCACGTGGATCCACTTGCACCACAGCTCTGAACGCCTCTTGGAGGGATAAAGCATAGTCCCGCAGGGTCTCACCAGGTAGTTGTCGTCTGGAAAAGAAGCGCATCTTTACCTCGGAGACAGATCGCACGTCAAAGTTCACCTGGAGTTTGTCCAGAATTTGCCCAGGGGTTCTTTTGTCAGAGGCAGGCCAGGATTTGACCTCCCTAGCTGCAGCACCCTCAAGCTGGCCCAGCAGGATCTGTATCTGCTGTTCTGTATTCAGAGGATAGAACTGGAAGAGAGACAGCATCTTCTCACGAAAGTCCCTGAGGATATGCGCCTCCCCTTTGTAGCGCGGCAGCCATGGTGCGCCAGGGTAAAATGGCATGGAGAATGGTAGGCTGCTCGCCATGGGCACTGCTGGATCACTAGAAACAGATGGCACAATGTCACTTTGCTCAGTCATGTTGTTTGCAGGTATGACTGAAATTAGGTCGCCGTCTCTTTAAGAAACTCAACTGCTTGCTGGCAGGGAATGGAGACTACAACTTGGAATGCTGTCCATTTAAGAATGCTGTAGCTATTAACAGAGTCACTGTGATGCAGGCTGACGGTGTGCTCCCCATCTTTAATGGTAGCACTCCCCACGGACACTGTACACGGAAAACACTCGCTGGGGCCGTGGGAGAACTGAAGACAAGGACAGGGAGGCACAGTACTCACTGACAGCAACTGCAGCGTGGACCAGAGATCAGCGGTGCACAGCAGGGACGGTGATGCGGCACCGGAGAGTCAGAAATGGCGCTGGCACGTTCGCCTTTCACTTTCTTGTATGGGTGCGCTGGAGCATTGCGCTCAGCATTCTGGGCTCTCCTAAGATGGCGGCAGATGGGTCTCCTGGCCTCATGGGCAGTGCTAAAAATCTCCCGCACTTTTGCAAGGTACAGTTAACCCTTTGTGGGCGTTCTTACACAGCGATGTGGCGCAGCAAACAAGTCCTGGGCGTTTTAACTCTTCCAGGGCTGTAACACACTGAGAGGACAGTCTTTAGGGCTTACTTCAGGGGTTTAGGGCTCCCCCTCTTTGTGGCAAGCACTCTCAGGGAATAAACTTGATCTTAGCAAAGTCCACAATAAAGACCGATGCTCTGGAGACAATTTGGCGCACTTTTCGTGGCGACTTTCTCAAAATGGCACACACCCGTATCCTGTTCGTGACGCCAGTTTTTCTTGCGGTGACCAGATGGAAGGTAACGCTGCAGTTGGGATTGCGGGGTGCAAACAGCGCAGACTTGTCACGGTCTCTGGGCACGAGGGCGCAGAGCTGGTGCTGTCCCACGTTACCACCACTGGTACCGGTGATGAGGGGGCTGCACAAATGTTGGTGGTGATTGTTCCCCCGGGGCGCTTCCCCTATACTGTGCCGACTGGTGGTGTTTGGGGCGCCCTGATGTTGTCGGTGCAGAGTCAGACACAGAAACGGTTGTAAAGTTGAACTTTTACTTCCATGGGTGTGGAGGCACAAATGCTTAAACAGTTTCTTCAATACAAAACAACGGGGTACGCCTGGTGACACAGCAAAGTCCTGGGGTGCAGGGTAGACTTGATGAAAGGTGTTCCTAGCCCTTATACTTCAGTGTTACAGCCCTGAGGTGCATCTGGGCTCCTATTTGGCACATAGGAGGATGCCCACCATGATACTAGTACATAATATTCCCCACTCACGTTATGTGGTCCTGATAGCTCAGAGTTTCGGGGTGCAATAGTCAGGGGGGCAGGATATTCCACAGGTCTGGCCTTGGCCCCTGGATCCTGTGATACTTGCTATGGAGCACGTGTTCCAGAATGTTCTCTCCACAGTCTCATGCTGACAAGATAATGATGCTTGACTTCCTTCAGGGCGATGGCTAGGCAGACAGGGGACAGGATCTTCTGAATAGCTGGAGTATGTCAGCTCTCCAACCTTCCTGGGCCTGTCTAGGACTTGAGATTCCTGCACTAAACTCACTGCTTTCTTCACAGGACATCACACTTATCTCCTCCCCCTCCTCCTCCTAACACTCCACACTTCTAATTCCTCACACGCAGGACCTTCCTGCAGGGGTGTTACCATGGGGACCCAGTGATCAGCTGACTCCTCCCCTTTTCCCAGGCAATGTCCTCCCATTGGACATTTGGTTACTATTCAATCCTATGGGAGGTGTAATGCATGTGTGAGGCTCACTAGGTGGCGCTGTGTTGTGTGAGACTCAGGACCCCCTGCTATGTCACACAGGCTATGAAGCAACAGGAAATAATACAATGCACAGAGATCACCCTCAGCCCAGCCATAGCCAGCTCTGGGATGCCACACCTGCACACAGTAGTTTGCTCCATAGTGTCCCCTGTACGCAGTAGTTTGCCCCATAGTAGCCCCTGCACACAGTAGTTTGCCCCATTGTGGACCACCCATGAACGATTATTATACTCTGGAGTCTTTTCAGACCCCAGAGTATAATGATCGGAGACCCAGGGGAGGAGAGAAACATAGAAAACACTGCAACTTACCTCTTCCTCGCTACGGTGCACTCCCGTGCGCTACTTCGGTCATCTTCAATGTCGGACCGGATCTCGCGCGATCCAGGCCGGCGTCGCGACGCATAATGACGCCGGCTGACGTCTGGGACGTCACCAAACAGGCCCGAAGCCTGCGGAGCGACGGAGAGGTGAGTTACAGTGTTTTTTATGTTCTCTCTCCTCCCCTGGGCCCCGATCGTTATACTCCGGGGTCTCAAAAGACCCCGGAGTATAACGATAGCAGTGTTTGTGGGGTTCGCGGTAGCGACTGCCACAGGGCTCCGGGCCCCGTAATGTTCCGGGCCCTGTGGCAGTTGCTACCACTGCTACCCAGGTAGTTACGCCCCTGCTCATGAGGCTGGAATTAGAGTTGTGGGTGATTTTTTTGCTCAGGAACGGTTAATGACTAGGGATCATTTGTTTTGGTATGGTATAATATTTTTATATATGAACTTATATATATATATATATAGAGTGTGAACCTAGAGGGCACTGGTGAGCGACCCAAAACCAGGATTAAAAAGGTCCTCAACCACACCCATAGGTGGGGGCTTCACTCCAGAGGGAGTGCAGATGGCCGGATAGAGCTGCTGGTGACCTGCAGAGAGCAGGTAACTGTGGACCAGTTAGAGACAGACAGGTGGTCTGTCCCAAGAGAACTGGGATCCACAACAGACTTATTTAAGCTCGGTGTGAGCCAGACCACTAAGAAGAAACCTCAGTAAAGCTTGCCCTCAGAAGTGAGCCAGGGTTCAAGTAGTGAGGTATTGCCCTGTGTGTGGGCTAGGCTTTTTTTTTTGTTTTGTTCCTGTTACCACTTACAAGCTGAATAAAGCCATTTATTTTGGTTTGCCACTACCTGATATGCTGTTTATTTGGCACCCAGTACCACCAACACCTCTGTGAAGTCCAGAAAGCTGCCACCTTTTGATACTAAACTACCCCCAATTGTCACTATATATATCTATATATATCCTAAGTTTTCATATATTATTACTTTATTGTCATTATTGTTATAAACTATATATATATTCATATAAAACCTCTGTGGGTAATGGTAATCTCTTTTAATAACCACTAGAATTATTTCACTTCCTGGCAATTATGCCCCACTTCCGGCGGGAGAAGGAACTGTGACATGCTTGTAGAGGAAGTAGAATTATTCTACTTCATGTGGATTGTGCCCCACTTTCAGCAGGAGAAGGAACTGTGACATGCTTGTAGAGGAAGTAGAATTATTCTACTTCATGTGGATTGTGCCCCACTTTCAGCAGGAGAAGGAACTGTGACATGCTGGTTGAGGCAGCCAAGTATGTGAGAGGTGTGGCTTCATACCAGAATTGGGGCATCCCCACTTCTTGTGGATGGCACATAAGAGAGGTAACTGAACTAGAGTGTACTTATAAGTGAGTACAGTAATACCTCGTACACTTGCTTTTCCGAATTTACAGATTTGCGATATTTTTTTTTGGCAACTAAGATATATAGATTTTGCTGTTTTTTCACAGATCTGTGAAATTTAAAAAAAAAAAAAAAACCTTCGCTATTGGGTAATAGTATCCCGTTAGTTACGTACCCAGTAATTAGTTTCATTTCACTGTGAGTGTATAAGAAAAATTAATTAATGAATTAATGTATTACTATACAGTACTGTACAGTATACTTTAGTATACTGTATAGTACTGTAGGGTAAAGTTTATTGATATTTTGGGGTTAAACATTAGAAACCGGCATTGTAAGTGCTTCTAAGCGCTTGTACCAAACATTTGCGATTCCTCGCAATCCACGACCCGCTCTGGACCCTAACCTCATGAATGTACGAGGTATTACTGTATTGAGTATGAAAAGCTTGATTTCACTGTATTCAATTCTCCTGAAGAAGGGGGCTTTTTTTTTTATTCATCCACTGAAACGTGTTAAGCTCTTTTTATGGATGTCCTTTTATTTATATGCCATGATTTGGTTTGTATTGGAATTAACCATCAGAACTTCACTTTCTGTGAGTTTTATTGTGATTTTAACTGCTGCTTGTGGTAGTAAATAAATGTAATACTTTTTTGCATACTGATGCCATTTTATCTATGGAACATCCTATCTAGACATTATATATATTTTGAAGTGTTTTAATAACTCTTTAATAACCATTTATTGAATAAGAAAAAACACTTTTTTAATGTGGATGTACCATATTGTAGTTGCCCCACAATTCACAGAGAAGGGGTTGAATTCTGCCCGCTACACTCAGTGAAAGGTGACTATGGATCATTATAACTCATTAACAGGAATGGAATTCATACCTTGAGAAGTGGCACCCCCTCCATATACCTTTATATTTTTCTCTTATGGTTAAACATTGATAAATAGATTACTTTAGTACCTGGGATCAGAAGAGTCAGCAGACGCTGGTTAAACGTTTGAAATTTTGGGACAGAAAAACCTCCAATTGAACCTCCATTGAAATTCTCCAGGTGTTGGGGGAATTTTTTATTTTTTTTTCGAACTTGTGTTTTATTGAAGATTTTAATACAATACAAAAATACGTCAGGATTTGCAGCATTACAGAATCAAGATAAGAATGGGGGGAGGGGAGGTAAAAAAAGGGGGGGGAGGGAAAGGGGGAAGGTGGGAGAGTCCTTGTATGGAGAGCGCAGGTAAAACTGGAGGGACATAGGTAAAAAAGCAAGTGATACATGAATAATTTACAAGAACATTAAACAGTAATTCACTAAATATTCTTAGCATGAGTCTGAAGATTGACGGTCAAAGTTCCATAGAGATCAAGATAAGAATGGGGGGAGGGGAGGTAAAAAAAGGGAGGGGAGGGAAAGGGGGAAGGTGGGAGAGTCCTTGTATGGAGAGCGCAGGTAAAACTGGAGGGACATAGGTAAAAAAGCAAGTGATACATGAATAATTTACAAGAACATTAAACAGTAATTCACTAAATATTCTTAGCATGAGTCTGAAGATTGACGGTCAAAGTTCCATAGAGATCAAGATAAGAATGGGGGGAGGGGAGGTAAAAAAAGGGGGGGGAGGGAAAGGGGGAAGGTGGGAGAGTCCTTGTATGGAGAGCGCAGGTAAAACTGGAGGGACATAGGTAAAAAAGCAAGTGATACATGAATAATTTACAAGAACATTAAACAGTAATTCACTAAATATTCTTAGCATGAGTCTGAAGATTGACGGTCAAAGTTCTATAGAGATCTATCAAAACTACAGGTGACGAACATTGTAGCAGTACTAGTGTAAGTGAGGAGTATTAAAACACCATTAGCAATCAATGTTAGACCAAGTTACCCATTTATCCCACAGCTTCTTAAAGACATGGATCTTACCCAATCTGCTGGACAGCAAATGCTCCATGGTACAATTGAATGTGACTGCACTAGTACTCTCAGGTAAACTGGGGAGGTCCATACTTTTCCATAGTTGGGCAAATTTTGTTCTAGTGATGGTCAGTACATGAAAAATAATGCACTGATCATCAAGGGGCAATTTGTCGATGTCCAGGGTAAGCAGAGCTACATGGGGTCCCGACGGAAACGGGTATTGAAGTACGGTACAGAGTAAGTTGTAAACTTGGGTTCAGAGCTGCTGAACTTTAGGGAATGACCACCAAATGTGTATAAAGGTACCATCCTCCACCTTACATCGCCAACACATTTTGGAGGAGGTGGGAAAAATAAGAGCTAGTTTGGTTGGGGTATAGTACTATCTGTACAGTAATTTTCTAGATGCCTCCAAGTGGTCAATACAATGGGAAACTTTCATAGGCAAGGATAACACTTCAGTCCATTGTTCTTCAGTGAACGTCTGGTGGAAGTCTGATTCCCATTTGGACCGGAATCCCAGTTGTGTAGGAGGGGAGTGGTCACTAATGGTTTTATAAGTGTAGGATATACCCTTAGTTAATTTGGAAGAATTCTAAAAATACAATGTAAATCGGGATATAGGGTGGGTCAGTAGAACACGTGACATCTGTCAAAAAGTGATGGATTTGTAAATATTTATAAAAGTCATGTCGGGCAATCGAGAAGTGGTCTGCGATGTGGGAGGAGTGCAAAACATTGTTCTGGTATAGCCGGTCCAGAACTAGCAAAACTTCCTTAGCTCATTGTCAGATGTCTAAATTACAGTGCTGGCCAAAAGTATTGGCACCCCTGCAATTCTGTCAGATAATACTCAATTTCTTCCAGAAAATGATTGCAATCACAAATGCTTTGGTAATAATATCTTCATTTATTTTGCTTGCAATGAAAAAACACAAAAGAGAATGAAAAAAAAGTCAAATCATTGATCATTTTACACAAAACTCCAAAAATGGGCCGGACAAAAGTATTGGCACCCTCAGCCTAATACTTGGTAGCACAACCTTTAGACAAAATAACTGCGAACAACCGCTTCCGGTAACCATCAATGAGTTTCTTACAATGCTCTGCTGGAATTTTAGACCATTCTTCTTTGGCAAATTTCTCCAGGTCCCTGAGATTTGAAGGGTGCCTTCTCCAAACTGCCATTTTGAGATCTCTCCACAGGTGTTCTATGGGATTCAGGTCTGGACTCATTGCTGGCCACTTTAGAAGTCTCCAGGGCTTTCTCTCAAACCATTTTCTAGTGCTTTTTGAAGTGTGTTTTGGGTCATTGTCCTGCTGGAAGACCCATGACCTCTGAGGGAGACCCAGCTTTCTCACACTGGGCTCTACATTATGTTGCAAAATTTGTTGGTAGTCTTCAGACTTCATAATGCCATGCACACGGTCAAGCAGTCCAGTGCCAGAGGCAGCAAAGCAACCCCAAAACATCAGGGAACCTCCGCCATATTTGACTGTAGGGACCGTGTTCTTTTCTTTAAAGGCCTCTTTTTTTTTTCCTGTAAACTCTATGTTGATGCCTTTTCCCAAAAAGCTCTACTTTTGTCTCATCTGACCAGAGAACATTCTTCCAAAAAGTTTTTGGCTTTCTCAGGTAAGTTTTGGCAAACTCCAGCCTGGCTTTTTTATGTCTCTGGGTCAGAAGTGGGGTCTTCCTGGGTATCCTACCATAGAGTCCCTTTTCATTCAGACGCCGACGGATAGTACGGGTTGACACTGTTGTACCCTCGGACTGCAGGGCAGCTAGAACTTGTTTGGATGTTAGTCGAGGTTCTTTAGCCACCACCCGCACAATCTTTCGTTGAAATCTCTCGTCAATTTTTCTTTTCCGTTCACATCTAGGGAGGTTAGCCACAGTGCCATGGGCTTTAAACGTCTTGATGACACTGCGCACGGTAGACACAGGAACATTCAGGTCTTTGGAGATGGACTTGTAGCCTTGAGATTGCTCATGCTTCCTCACAATTTTGCTTCTCAAGTCCTCAGACAGTTCTTTGGTCTTCTTTCTTTTCTCCATGCTCAATGTGGTACACACAAGGACACAGGACAGAGGTTGAGTCAACTTTAATCCATTTCAACTGGCTGCAAGTGTGATTTAGTTATTGCCACCACCTGTTATGTGCCACAGGTAAGTAACAGGTGATGTTAATTACACAAATTAGAGAAGCATCACATGATTTTTCAAAGGGTGCCAATACTTTTGTCCACCCCCTTTTTTATGTTTGGTGTGGAATTATATCCAATTTGGCTTTTTGACAATTCTTTTTGTGGTTTTCCATTGAAGACAAATTAAATGAAGATATTATTACCAAAGCATTTGTGATTGCAATCATTTTCTGGAAGAAATTGAGTATTATCTGACAGAATTGCAGGGGTGCCAATACTTTTGGCCAGCACTGTAGGTATAAAAGAAGGGAGGATTTCTATAGAGGCAGAAGCCAGATTGGGCTGAAGAATGCCGAGCTTAGTATGGCATAGTTTCCACACCTCTACTTCTGCTTGCATTGTGGGTAGTGTAACTTTTATAGTGGGCGATGGAAATCTAAAGTGCCATAAAAGTAACATGAGAGAGGGCAAACCTGAACAATGTGTCTCAATATAAACCATGTGCCTCCCCCATACATATGCCAACAAGCTTTCAATTGATCTATAATAGAGACATAGTAGTAGTGTTGTAAGTTTGGATAATCCAGTCCTCCTATAGTTTTGGGTAAAAGTAGTTCTGACATTGGTACTCTGGCTTTTTTGTGTCCCCATATATCACAAGGCATTATGGGAAAAGGAGCTGGGAAGCTCATGCGCCCTCTGTTGGATGTAACAAATCCTCAATTTGCTTCTGACCCACTGAGTCTTGAGAAAGCAAAGGGGATGTTAGCCAAGCCAGTATTGCTCATCTGCATTCAGCGTTGTTTCGGGATTTCATCCCTCATCAGTGCAGAGTAGAGCTAAACTGGCTCCACTCTGCACTGATGAGGGACAAAATCCCAAAACAGCGCTGTATGCAGATGAGCAATACTGGCTTGGCTAACATCCCCTTTGCTTTCTCAAGACTCAGTGGGTCAGAAGCAAATTGAGGATTTGTTACATCCAACAGAGGGCGCATGAGCTTCTCAGCTCCTTTTCCCGTAATGCCTTGTGATATGTAGATGCTTAGTAGAGGGCAAAAAGGCAACTCAAAACTCTACACACCTTCACTGGTGCTCTCCATAAGGAGAGAGATTCCCCCTTTTGTGCCCCCATATGAAACGCATTATCAAGCGTTGAAGGGTTGAGATGAGGTACTTGGGAAATTTTATCCGGAGATTTCTAAAATAGTATAGAATCTTTGGTACAAGGAGCATTTTTGCTGCTGACAGTCTGCCTAGCCATGAAATTTGAATTTTGGAATAAGAGGCTACATCTTTTTGGATAAGCGACAAGAGTTTCAAATAGTTCTGCAGAGGCGTGAGGAAGGGTAGGTCAGTTGTATGCCCAGTTAAAGTATTGCACCTGCTGCCCAGGGAAAGGGAAAGGTCTTTTGGAGATTCTGTTGTATGGAGGGGGGGAATACCCATATATAAAATCAGGGATTTCGAGATGTTTACCTTGTAGTAACTTACATTATAAAAGTTGTTTATAAGGGTCGTGACTCTACCCAGTGAGTGTTCCGGATCAGACAATGACAAAATAATATCATCCGCAAAAAGCCCTATGCGATGCTCAGTTGCGCCCACCCCAATGCCCCTCAAGTCTGGAGAGGACCTAATGCTCTAGGTGAAGGGTTCCATAATCATAGCAAAGATTAGAGAGCAAAGGGGGCAACCTTGATGGGTTCCATTAGAGATCAGTAATCTCTTGGTATATAGAGAAGGCTACGGTATCTCTAATCAGTATGGCACTTCTTATATACTGCATGGGAAAATACCTGAGTCGAGTAGTGCTCATGGCGGAACCGCGGAGCATCCTCCTTATTTAATTGTGTCTCCTGGAGACAGATAATATCAGAATGGGATGTCCTCGCCTCCTTCCTCAGCGATGCTCTTTTATATGGAGAGTTCAGGCCTCTAACATTTAAAGATAGTACCTTAAATCCCATGTCTGTCTGTTCGAGCGGCTATAAGGGCCGGGGTATTATCAGGAAGTGTGGAGTGTGACACTGAGTACCACCTGGGACACCTGGACCATCCCGCAGTATTATTAGTCAGACAATCATCGACAGGATAAACATAAAACGAACAATAAAAAAGAAACATACAACGTAAACAGTAAAATGACACAAAAAAGGTATCACAGGTGGGTATTCCCTGAAATCTGGGTGGGGAAATCTTAAGGATAGGGTACCCAAAACACGCCAAACCGGTCATTACTTATGCTACCCCACCCGGAGCGTGAATAAGACACACCAGAGAGTGGGGTGGGCATCTAGGAGGACCACCCAGGCAGAGGCCCAGGTTTTCCCCCAGACACCCCACTATAAATATATATCAAGGGTAAAGGATAATGGTGTGGAATAAGAATCAGGTCTTAGGCCTCTGGGGTGCTTCTTCCCCTTCTGGACAACAGCCCATTCCTCCGCCATGGTGTTAATTGGAAGACGCTTCCCTGATGTTATGCTTTGAGACGTGATATGCAAGTCCCATTACTGGCATAATTTGAGAGTTGCTTCCGGAGTATTAGCAACTATTTTGGAGCCATCACAGGTGATTAGGTGGACTGGAAAACCCCACTTGTACTGGATGCCATTATGACGCATGGTTCTGGTAACCGATGCGAAGGACCACCTCCGTGTCATATTAGCTGCAGAGAGGTCCGCAAATAGGGTGATCCCTTGGAAGCGTGCTGGCAGATCCGGAGGGTTTCTGGCTGCCACCATAAGTTTCTCTTTAACGTGGTAAAAATGAATTCTCGCAATTATATCACGAGGAATTTCTGCTGACAGGTTTTTTTGGTTTGGGCAGTCTGTGAGCCCTATCAATAAGCAGGGCCTGGGTGGTCTCAGCAGGAAGAAGTAGAGCAAAATAGTCTGTCAGGAAAGTCATAATGTCCTTGCTTTTGATAGATTCTGGGATTACTCTAAATCAGATGTTGTTGCAGCGGGATCTGTCCTGCATATCAGCCATTTTCAATTTTATGGCCTCCACCTCCTCCATGTCATTAGCAACAGACTAGACCATTATGTGCTGCGGTTAATTCTGCCATCTTGTTTTCCAAGTAGGAGGTACGGTCTCCCATGGAGTGTAATTCAGTTTGCAGAGTTCCAATTAGGAGATGAAGCTCAGACTGAATGGCCATCTTAAAGTCAGTGAATAGGGCCCTGATGGCTGCCTCCGTTATTGGCTTGGAAGAGCTACTGAACTCTGGGCCTTGAGATGAGTGTGAATGGATGCTAAGCATACAGGGTGTAGTGGGCATTGAGGGAGCCCAAACTGGGGTCAGCATAGGAGAAACTGGTATAGCCAGACGCAGAGGGGAGTCCGCCGAGGCAGGAGAGGCCGGGTCACTAGTTGAAGATGGCAGCAAGGTGAGGGTGTCAGGGTCTGTGTGTAAGGTACTCACTGTAGGCTGCTCATTAACCGGTTAAGGACCAGGCCTCAAAGTGACTTATGGACCAGGCCTCATTTTTCAAAACTGACATGTGTCACTTTATATGGCAATAAGTTTGAAACGCTATAACTTACACAAGTGATTCTGAGACTGTTTTTTCATGACACATTATACTTCATGTTAGTGGTAAATATTGATCAATATTTTTGTATTTATTTATAAAAAATTTGGAAATTTGATGGAAATTTGGAAAAAAATCGCAATTTTGAAAATGTGAAATGCTCTGCTTTTCTGACAGATAGTCATACCACCAAAATACACGAATAAATATTATCTACCATATCTTTGCTTTATATCGGCATCATCTTTTAATTGTCCTTTAATTTATTTTGGATGTTAGAAGGCTTACAGCGATTTTCCAGATTTACAAGAAAATTTGCCAAACTCATTTCTTAGGGACCACTTCAGTTCTGAAGAGGATTATAAAGGCCTATATATTAGAAACCCCCATAAATTATCCCATTTTCAAAACTGCACCCCTCAAATAATTCAAAACAGCATTTGGGAAGTTTGTTAACCCTTTAAGCATTTCACAGGAATTAAAACAATATGGAAGTGAAATTTAGATATTTAATTTTTATCCAATAATATATTCATTTATCCCTAGAATTAACACATTCACAAAGGGTTGAAGGAGAATATGCATATCTCAGTTTGTAGTGCAATTTCTCCTGAGCACAGAATACCCCACATGTAGGTATAAACTGATTTTTGGGCACACGGCAGCGCACGGAAGAGGAGCGACACTGGGTGTATGAAAAGCAGATTTTGCTGGAATAGTTTTCAGGTGCCATGTCTCATTTGCAGAGCCCATAGAGTACCAATACATTGGAAACCACCCAAAAGTGACCCCATTTTGGAAACTACACGCCTGACAGAATTTATCAAGGGGTATAGTGAGCATTTTGACCCCACAGCCGTTTGACAGATTTTATTACTCCTGAATATAGCAATACCCCATATGTGGTTGTAATCTGCTGTATGGGTACATGGTGGGGCTCGGAATGGAAAGAGCGCTATTTGACTTTTGAAGGGCAGATTTTGCTGGAATATTTTTAAGGTGCCATGTCGCATTTGCAGAACCCCTAAAGTACCAATACAATGGAAAACCCCAAAAAGTGACCCCATTTTGGAAACTGCACCCCTCAAGGAATTTCTCAAAGGGTACGGTGAGCATTTTGACCCTACAGCTGTTTCACAGATTCTATTAGCATTTTGATGTAAAAATTAAAAATTACTTTTTTTTTCCAATAAACCGTCCATTTAGCACCATATTTTTAATTTTTACAACGGGATAAAGAAGAAAAAACACATCACAGTTTGTTACACAATTTGTCCTGAACACAGAAATGCCCCATATGTGGTCGTTAACTGCTGTAGGGGTACATGGGGGGGATCAGTATGGAAAGAGCGCTATTTGGCTTTTGGAGGGCAGATTTTGCTGGAATAGTTTTCAAGTACCATATTGCATTTGCAGAGCCCCTAGAGTATCAATACAATGTAAACCCCTCAAAAGTGACCCCATTTTAGAAACTACACCCCTGAAGGAATTTCTCAAGGGGTATTATCATTTTGAGCCTAAAAATGCTTCCCAAAAATTAATGTACAAAGTGAAAATTGAAATTTTTAGGAAATATGCCATTTTGGTGCCCAATACCTTGTACCCACTTTGAGTCATCAGAGACATACACTACAAAAACTATTAAGTGGGCTATCCTGGGTACAAAAAAAAAAATTATATATGTGGGTGTAAACTGCTGGGTACACAGCAGGTCTCAGACAGGAAGGAGCAGTGCGCTTTTTAGCTTTTGGAGTACAGATTTAGAGGGACTTTCTGGACGCCATGTTGTTTTTACAGAATCCTGAAGGTGCCAGTAAATAGGAATTCCCCAAGAAGCGACTCCATTTTGTAGGGACAATTTTAGGGTCTCTGCAAATATGACATGGTGTCCAAAATCCAACAATCTAAATCTACGCTCCAAAAGCCACATAGTGCGCCTTCACATCTGCACCCTCCTGTGTGCCCAAACGGCAGTTTACGCCCACATGTATGACACTGGTGTACCCAGGATAACGTACTTAATGTCATATGTGGGTATAAACTGCTGTTTGGGCACAGCAGGGAAGGAGCACTATTTTGGTTTTTGGAGCACAGTTTGGTTTTTGGACATCATGCCACATTTGCAGAGCCCCTGAATTGCCAGTAAAGTGAAATCCACAGACATTTGACCCCATTTTGGAAACTACACCACTGAAGGGATTGATGAAGTGGGGTAGCGAGCATTTTTAACCCTTGTGTATTGCATTCATTTAATTTCAACAAATGAATGCGCAGCTGATAATGAAAAGGGAAAATTGCAATTTTTCCAGAGATTCGCCATTTCATTGCCCGATATTTTGTGCCCAGCTTGTGTCAGCAGACACAAATACTCCAAAAACTGTTAAGTGGGTATCCCGGGCACAACAGCTTTTGGAGCATTCATATCTGATACAAGCAGGGCACAAGGTATTATGCATTGAAATGACATATTCCTGGAAAAATTGCCATTTTCACCTTTCACAATCAGCTGCGTATTCATTTCTGGAGAATATATTATAGCAACATTTAGTGGTTAAAAATGTTCACTGTACCCCTGGATAACTTCCTTCAGGGGTGTAGTTTCCAAAATGGGGACACATGTCAGGGGATTCCACTTTACTGGCATTTCCGGAGCTCTGCAAAAGTGTCATGACGTCCAAAAGCTAAACTATCTAAAGCTGTGCTCCAAAAACCAAATATCGCTCATTTCATTCTGTGCCCGGCTGTGCCCAAACAGCAGTTTATACCCAGATACATTATCCTGGGTACACCAGTGTCAGAGTTAAAAATAACCCCAGGTAGATTAGGTAAATAAGTCAGGTAAAACCCTTACCGGCAAAAAGACAGAGACGACACAGGCTTGTCAGTAACTGCCAGATATCTCCTGTGGGAGGATCACTGGTCATTTATTTTACAGAGTACTAGAGGAAGGACCCGGCTTCGCATGGGTATATTTCATTGTTTGTTTGTGTAGTGACCCCATAAGAATTGGCCAGTTTTGCACTTGACATCCAGTATGGCAGTCCAGTATAGGTATAGTCTATTTATGGCTGTGTTGCTATGGAAACCTGGTAAATGAAATGTGAACTTACATTGGCTAATACACGTCATATGACTGAATATTTAAGGACCTGCGAACTGCTATTGACTCATACAGGACATAAATAGCTTGGTTGCTATGGAAACCTGGTGTAAAGCTGTGTGTATGTCAAGACTGAACCTGCGATTTTCCATTGGTCCATAAGTGTCATGTGATCGTGTGCATCTCAGTTTGGATATCAGTGAAAAACCTGCGATCGGTTGTTATGGAAAACCTGGAGTAAAGCTGTGTGTATGTGACCTTGTGTAACAGTGTCATCCACAGCGCCCTGCCCCTTTAAAGCTGACCTACAGCAGTGAAGAAAAATGGCTGGGTTGTTATTGAAACCTGGAGTGCAGCTGTGTGAATGTGGCTGACAATGCTTTGTCAGATTGGAGACGGGCTTGGGTCTGCTGGGGAGTTTCAGCAGCTCGCTGTTGTCTGTAACGTACCTTATCAGATTGGAGACAGGCTTGGGTCAGCTGAGAGTTTTCATTAGCTTGAGCAGCAGCCATGCGTTTTGCTGCAGGGGACATGAGTAGTTTAAAAAAACGTTTCAATTTATAAGAATGCTGAAATCCAGTATGGCAGTCCAGTCAGTGGCGTAAATACCGGTTTAGCAGTGGTAGCAGCTGCCACAGGGCCCGGGACTTTAGGGGACCCGGCGGGCCTCTGCTGTTTTTTTCTTTAACACCAGCAGGTAACGGGCCCTATTTACTTACCGATCCCCGCTCCTGCTCACGGCCGCCTGCACTTCACCTTCTGCAGAGGCGCCTGTGAGCAGGAGCGGGGATTGGTAAGTAAGGCCTGTGGGCCGTGAACCCCACAAACACTGCTATCATTATACTCTGGGGTCTTTTCAGCAGGCTTCGGGCCTCCTTGGTGGCGTCCCAGATGTCGGTGGGCCAGTCCGACGTCATTATGCGTTGCGATACATGCCTGGCTCACGTGACATCTGGTCCAACATTGAAGAAGTAGCGGGAAGTGTGCATAATACTATATGAAGGAGCCACTATGATACTGTGTGCAGGGGCCACAATGGGGCAGGATACTGTGTGCAAGGGCCACTATGGGGCCTAATAGTGTATGCAGGGGCCACTATGGGGCATAATAGTGTGTGCAGGAATGCAGTTTGTGCGTGGGGGGGGTTGCCGGGGGGGGGGAGTTGCCGGGGGGGGGGGTCCCATGTCAAATGTTCGCCTTGGGGCCCAGCCATTGCTAGTTACGCCACTGAGTCCAGTATAGGTACAGTCTATTTATGGCTGTGTTGTTATGGAAACCTGGTAAATTAAATGTGAACTTATATTGGCTGATACACGTGATATGACTGAATATTTAAGGTCCTGTGAACTGCTATTCACTAATACAGGTCATACATAGCTTGGTTGCTATGGAAATCTGTGTGCCTGAGGAGAGTAAACGCCTGCGAGCTGTTATTGGTTGATAAGGGACATGTGACCGTGTGTATGGCAGTTGGAATATGAGTGAAAGACTTGCAGGCTTGTATAGACTAATGCTGGTCATTTTTTGGGAATACTGTACCTCAGGAACGGTACGTCCAAGAGAGCTGAGACCCAGTCTATAATATTCCCGGACACCTGATGTACATGTGTGCCAAATTTGGTGAGGATCGGTCCAGTCGTTTGGTCGCGCATAAAGAACAGACAGACAGACAGACAGACAGGAACTCATTTTTATATATAATAAGAGATTGAGCAAAAGTAACAATCAATCATATTATGTAAATTGGGGATGGTTTATTGGAATACAAATATGGGACTTTTTAGAATTTCTGGGAATTCATCTCAAATTATATTTAACCAATGTCACACAATAGTTGTAATGTTACATAACAATGATGGATGAAGTAATCTTGACTCCCTCGCATCCTTCACCCATATCTTGCAACATATCTGGTCAGACTGTCTACACTAAATTTGGCAGTACAAGTTGTTTACGGTATAAAAATGAGAATATATCCAAAAATGGTAAAAACAAAGGAATGTCATGTGATACAGAATACAAAGTCTTTTTGAAACTTTGGTTCACAATACATGAGTGATACATGAGTATATATATTTGGTTATATGAGATTATAATGGAGAATATATATGAGATTAACTATAAAATGATTACTCTAACACCAGTGTCATACATGTGGGCATAAACTGCAGTTTGGGCACACACCATGGCACAGAAGGGAAGGAGCGCTGTATGGCTTTTGGAGCGCAGATTTAGATGTTTGATATATGGACACCATGTCATGTTTGCAGATCCTCTAAGGTACCAGAAAAGTGGAATCCCCTAGGTAGGGACCCCATTTTGAAAATTTCACCCCTCAAAGAATTTATCAGGGGTGTAATAAGCATTAGTATCTCAGACTTGAATGCACAGCGGATGGTGAAGAGTGAATATGTAACCTGTGCGGAGTACATTGGGAACACCAAATTCCTTACTATATCCCCAGTAGCTTCTATGATTGGAGGGGTCACTCTGGGGTCACTTTTAGTTTACTTTCCCTTGTAAGCTCTAAAATTGGGGTGTCCCCTGAAATACGCTTGCACAGCTTGTACATTCCCTTCCTGCCACTGCCAGTTGTGTTCTAATGATTTGGTGATTTGGGGGGTTTTGTCTTCACAAAGCTATATCTTTTTTATTTTCCTGCTGATGTAGCCATATGAGGACTTGTTGTTTGCGGGATGATATGTATTTTTTAATGACACAATTTTTTGGGGTGCCTATAACTTATTGAATAAATTATATTAACTCTTTCTGGGTGGATTAAGAAAAAACATCAATTCTGGCATTGGTTTTTACCTTTTAATTTTTTTTGCCATGTGGCGTACAGCATAAGTAACATGTTACCTTTATTCTGCGGGTCGGTACGATTACAGCGATACCTAATTTATATTTTTTTTTTTATGTGTTACTAATTCTGCAGAACAAAAACCCATTTGTGGACATAAATCAATTGTTTTTGCAACACCATCTTCTGAGATGCGTAACTTTTTTATTTTTCGGTTGACAAAGTTGGTTGAGGGCTTATTTTTTGCGGTAGGACATGTGCATTTTATTGGTATTGTTTTGAGGTGCATATGAGTTTTTGATCACTTTTTATAGTAATATTTTGTAAGCGAGATAGCCAAAAATCATTACTTCCAGCGTTTTTTCCGGTTTTTTTTCCAATGTTCGCCGTGTACGTTAATTATAGTTTCAGTTTTATTGTACAGGTTGTTATGGATGCGGCGATACCAAATATGTATTGTTTTTATAAATTTTTAGTTTTCTTTTATATAATTCATTTTATATAGGAAAAGGGAATTTTTGGGGTTTTATAATTTCATAAATTTTTTTTACACACTTTATTTTTTTTTTTAACTTTTTTTTTACTTCTCCTATAAGGACACCTGAACCAGCAATGCTTTGATCACTGGTTCAGTATTATAGACTGCAATACACAGGATATACATGTATTGCAGTCTATACAAGAAGTTAGCCTATGCAGACGCATAGGCCAACTACCTGAGGTCCCGGCAGGATCAACCAGGTAGTGGGGGCTCCAGGCAGCCTGGGGTCACTGGGCAGACCTAGGGCTGCAGAAAATAGATATTGTCATCCTCCGATCTCGCCGTGGGGGTGCCTGGGGGGGGGGGACAGCAACATGGCGGAACCCCTTGGATGCCGCGGTCATGTTTGACCACGGCATCCAAGGAGTTAAAACCCCCGATCGGAACTCAGTTCCGACCGGGGGTTATGGAGCAGGGTGTTAGCTGTCATTTACAGTTAACACCCGCTCCCAATCCCGCTCACAGTGTCCAGTGTCTCTGAAGTGCCGGATGTAAATTTACAATTAGCTGGACTTCAGAGACCAGGACCGCTGGCGGTCATCAACCGGTTAATAGTTGACAAGGCCCTCTGGACTGCTGAGGCGGTAGTGCGGGCACCATCTTGGATTGCCAGGAAGAACTTTGTTAATTTCAGTGGACTTTTCTTCTTCCTGCCATGAACCATCAAGGGCAGGACAATCCCAGGAGGCTCTGTAGCTAGTTTCAAGCAGGTAGGGTAGGTTTTGAGCCGGTGTGAGCTGCGATGTGGACCAGTGGGTCGCGGAGCTCCAGACTTATGCGACCGTCTCCATGTGCTTCTTTACCACGCCCCGGGGGGGATATTATACATACCCCTCCCCCATGGTGGAAGTTCCTTTCTCCCCCCCCCCTTTTTTTGAATTTATTTTTTATATATTTGTATTTTTTCTTTATATTACTTTTATTATTATTATTTTTAAATCTATTTTTTTATTTATAAGATATATATATATATATATATATATATATATTGTGGTAAAGTGTATGGTAAAGTGCGGGACAGGGTGTATATCTCGCCTGGTTTCCTCAGCCAGGCAAGGCAACAGAAATCCAGGTAGATACATGTTGCCTTAGCAGAACATAGTCTGCTAGGGATTTTCTTTAAGTTACATAGGCTGGATTTTCTGGGCTGGTGCACAGGTTGGTAGTGGGAGTCTTCCAGTCCACACCCCTAGTCCACTACTGGGTTTTCCCCTACTCCCAGGTGCTCTCAGCTGAGGCTTCTGGTCATTGATTACTGAGGAAGGAAGACTGGTAAAAGGAGGGCTGACTAATAGCAGCCAGAGAGAGATGGAGAGCACTCCTGGAGTGGGGGTTTGCACACATTGATATTGTGTTTACTGATATAGATTTGCCTGCACTAGGCTAGTGAGGGGCATTATACTGTTTAGTAAGAGCCGGACAGGCTTAGGCTTTTTGTTTTATCCAATGTAATTTTGTACTGAAGCATCTAAATAAAGGACCATTGGAGTTTTAAAAAACCTGCTGCCTCTGTGAACTTGGTCATTGCTGACCCCCACCATGTGAGCTGTTCCCTACAATATATATATATATATATATATATATATATATATAACTGTATTTACTTTGGTTCAATTGAGCACTGGTGAAGGGCACTCTCCTTTTTTCAGGAAAAAGAATAGCAAAAATAATTTGTTAAAACTCTGTTCTTTTTTGTTCTGGACTTGTTGGAGGTTATGAAAGGTCCTCTTTAAATGGGAGTTACAAAAATAGGTAAAGAGATGGTTTTCATATTTGCGCACATAACTATTAGATCGTTTATTAACAAAATGTATCTTGATATTTTTCCATTTTCTCTTTTTAGTAGCTAACAAGATGATGAGTTGTAAAAGAGGAACTTATAAAAATATTTTTATCTTCATATGTGATTGGATATAAATCAGAGCATGAAATATATAAGATACAGCAAATTGGGTTTGATTAGTAATCCATTAATTAGCCTACTACTTAATTTCTTTCACATTTATTTTATGTTGCATAGGGAGCTTTGGGACCCCCTCAAGATCCAGGGTCTTTTAAAGGCTGATACCACTGTGCAACCTATGTTTACAACCCTGGTCTTAAAATCTGCCACATTTTTATCTGCCAGAATTAGGTATGGAAAAATATTTGTATTGTAGATATCAGACATACACTTACAAGGGTGTCTCTAAAATAAGAGGCCTAAATGTCCATTCTTTAAACATATTTGAAATATGGTAGATTTTTTTGATCTTTAACTAAAAACGACAATTAGACAAAGGAAATCTGCGAAAGCATATAGCTGTATTTTTGTTAGCAATATATTCTGCAGCACTAATTGCTACTAAAACCTATTATTCTTCATGTTTTTGCTGCAGATATCCAAGTATAAACTACTTGTTTATGGTTGTAGAAAATGTTAATTTTTTTTTCAATTGACCAAGGGTTGTAATGCTCTCTTAGATCCCATGCACATTACAGTGAAAAATGGACTTGTAACAGGATATGAAAAAATAGGATATGTTCTATTTTTGTCAGTTTTTCTAGTCTGATGTCAATTTTTAATGTCTATTTTTTGGGTGATGTGTTACTGCAATTAAAAATGTTATTCTTTTTTCTAAAGGCTCCCAACTTTCACAGTAATTGATCGATTCCCTGGTTTCCCTGCAGGATGGCTGTTCCATTGCATTGACCATGGTATATGAGGGGTTAATAATGTGTGATCTGGCCTGTCTCTGATCACAGACCCTGCTGCTGAATCTCTGTTGCATAAAACACAGTTTTACAGCTATAGCATCCATGGTTTTGGCATGCCTTACAAGTATACTTGTATGCATAATAGAGAACTATACAAGTAAATAAATTATATTTAAATATATTTTTTCAGTTATCAAAGGTTAGACTTATAGGTCTCCTATGAGATGGAGTCTATTTTCCATTGACATTTTCTGTTTCTGTACTTTGGCAGCCCAACTAGGAAACCTGAATCCTATTTTATTTTCTAGCACAGAAATCTGATTGGCCCAAAACAGGAACAGTGAGTGTTGCCATGAGGACACAGGCCCAGAAGGTCCTCTCAAACGTAACTTGTAACTTTTGATTTAAACTCAAAACAGGTATATAATAAATACCATTTTCATTTAGATCTCCATATAAATTAAAATATAATACAGTGTACTAAAATATTATATGATATTAAATATGAATGTATAGTATTCACAGTTTTGAATCTTGACCTTGACTAATACATTAATCAATACATTAACCCGTTCCCACTGGTGGCATTTTTCGATTTTCGTTTTTGACTCCCGCCTAAATTTGTTATTTATTCATTCACAGAGCCATTTAATAGCTTAGTGTTTGCAGGACAAATTATACTTTGTAATGGTACCATTTAATATTCTGTGCAAATATTTTTATGTTTTAACCCCTTAAAAAAATCCAAAACTTTGTAAAAGAAAAATTTCTTGGAGTTATATTTTGACACCCGTAGCTTTTTTATATTTCCATGTACGGGGATGCATAAAGTGTCTTTTTTTTTTTTGTGAGACCAGGTGTACTGTGTAGTTATACCATATTGGAAAATGTCTGATGTTATGATTGCTTTTTGTTCAAATTTTTATGGGAGGCAAAATGGTGAAAAAATGGCTCTTTTGCTGTATCTTGCCGTATGGTAAAAATCTTTTTATATGTTTGCACCCTGGGCGTCTTCTGACATGGTGATGTAAAATTTGTTTCTGTTTGTTTTTGTTTATTTACTTTTGTTTTAAATTTAGGGAAAGGTGGTAATTTGAATAGCCTAATAGTAATATTCCTACCGTGTTTCCCCGAAAATAAGACACCCCCGAAAGTAAGACATAGGAGAGGTTTTGTAGAATTGCCCAATGTAAGGCATCCCCCGAAAGTAAGACGTACCGTAGGAGACGTTTCGTTTCGCAGCATTCCCGAACAGAACATACCGGTACGGTATATGGTATACTGTAACACTGCTGTCGTCCCCTACCTTCACCATTCAGTATCCTGAGCCTGTTGCTTTCCTTGTCCCCCTTTGTCCCGCTGCCGTTATCCTGTACAGTACGATGTCCCTGCTGCGTTGTACCGCATGAGTTTGCAGTGGTGAGCATTCTCCTGGTGTCGGGAAGCGGAGCCTGTCCTTGCTGCGCGATTCTGCTGTAACGATTCTGCTGGGGACGTCACTTTGCGTCGCGACGCCGGCCCACATCACGTGACGCCGGCCTGGTCCAGCATTGAAGAAGGCCGAAGCAGCAGAGAGTGGACCGGATCGAGGAACAGGTAAGCAACGTTGTTTTTTTATGTTTCTATCCTCCCCTGGGTCTCCGATCATTATACTCTGGGGTCTGAAAAGACCCCAGAGTATAATAATTGTGCATGGGTGGTCCACAATGGGACATACCGGTATAATACTGTGTGCAGGGGCCACTATGGGAGATGATACTGTGTGCAGGGGCCACTATGGGAGATGATACTGTGTGCAGGGGCCGCTATGGGAGATGATACTGTGTGCAGGGGCCGCTATGGGAGATGATACTGTGTGCAGGGAAATTAATGGTTTGGATTGTTATGATGATGTCCTAGAAGATGATGACATAACTGTCACTGAATAAATTTTACTTTCTATGCATACTGTAAATATTGGTAAATGTACCATACTGTTAATTGTTGTTCATGGAAATATTGGTACGGTAGTAAGAAATTCTTGATAGGATTCACAGTTTGTCTGGTTATGCTGGTTTATGATGACAACTACTGTACAGTACCGTATATAATAAATGTTCATTTTTTGTTCAGCAATAAATGTGAATTCTTCTTCATTGAAAAAAAAATAAGACATCCCCTGAAAATAAGACACAGCACATCTTTGGGAGCAAAAATTAATATAAGACGCTGTCTTATTTTCGGGGAAACAGGGTATGGCAGGCCTGGAAGCCTTCATAAGGCTTCCAGCTGCCGTAGGAACAGGACGGCTACTGTGATCTTGCCACGTGGCAGCCATCCTGAAACATAGTAGGTACGGGACTGGAGACCCGGTAGCTATGGTAGCCACTCTGCAGCAGAGCAACCACCATCTTTAAAGACCCGTCATCTGCCGTAATAGTACAGCGGATGTAGGGATGGGGTTGAATTACATGTTTTCAACAATTACCTTATTTTTTTCTAGAGATTGTAATTGGTAACGTTTATTCTTCTGATGATGATTTAGTAACATATTATTATTATTATTATTATTATTATTATTATTATATACATTAAGTAATTTTGTTTGGTTAAACATCATACTTTCAGCATGTTATTTTTTATCACAGAATGTTACATCCACTCTGTTCTTGTATGTATTTTTATTAAAATTGTCATTGAAATATGGGATAGATGAAGATGATATATACATAGTCAAATTACACTAAAGAAAAGACTGCATACCACAAGATTCAAAATATTGTGTGTTTCTCCTATGTATGACAGCTGAAGTGGGCATATTTATATAAAATAAATTAAAGTTAGGAAAAGACACTTAAAATCCTTCTGAAAGAATTTTGTCCATATCACATCCCAAAGCAAGTGTAACTTTTATGATTGACACAACAATGCTGAAGCAGACACCGTACATTTCTGGATAACATTTCTGCAGAAGTCTTTTCACGGAGATGACTTGTCACTGCATCCTTTCACCAAAGACTTATATCCACAAACAAGCTTTTCTTGAACATCAAGAAGCCTCATATCTCTGCCTTTTCCCATATTTTCTTGAGCAAACATAATTACTGAAGCACTTCAAAGAAAATCCCACTCTCCACTTGACTTTAAAATAATCCCATGTTCCCCTTGGAGCATTCTGGGTATGTGACAAAGAGCAGAATCTTGTCCTGCTGTCTGTCTTTTCATAGTGTGTTTTTTTTTTTTTGAACAGTGGCATCTTCAAATGCATCTGTCGGGCTAGTGAGAACATTGCCTTACTTGTACTTACTCATAAGCACAAAGTTATGTACCAACATAGTCCTTAATTTTTAATAATTTGTTTGATAGGTTATTGTCAGCTTCATTAAGATGAAAGTCTGCCAGCACCTCTATGTGGTGTTTGAGTCTTAAATAATGAACTAGTGATAAATTTTAATAAGAGAAAAATTTGTGACATCTGCAGGTATATTTTTTATGTCATTTTTCTAGGCGTTGCAGAATATTGTAAGTAGATTACAATATTATACCCTAATGTAAACATTATATAATATACCTAGATAAGAAAATTAAAGTTCATATGCATATGATATTATATGAAATTTGTGTGTATGTATTATATGTAACTCCTGTGTTCTTTGACAGATTCTTAGAAATAATGACAAATGTAACCCATATAAATAAAACTTTCTGACAATTTTGTATCAGCCCAAAATTGTCACATACACATTTATGTTTGATAACTTGGCTTATCTTCCTCTGCAAAGCACAAGACAATGAACATTGGCTACCTTTCTATTCCACCTTTCTGTAAGCATGTCTAATTTATATTCATGTATATTTATATATTTTGATATTTATATATTAAAATTATTAGCATCTCACGACTCTATAATGTAATATTCATCTAATATAAATTTCTGAAGAAAAGTGTGAAAAAAATATTACTTTAAATATCAATGTTTTTCTTATCCTAAGGAAAGGTAAGGAACCCACAAACTGTTGCTATTGGTATATTGCCTAAATAGTTTGTATTGTAAATGCAATGTAAATACAGATTTTCCCTATATTTATTTATTTCCCTATATTTTCCCTTTATTCTGGTTGCACTATACTGAGATACCGTTACTGTCAAGAAAGGCATCAAGTCCCATCTTGAGCTTATACAGCTTATATCACAACATCCTGTGACAGTGAGTTCCACATCACTGCTTTTACTGTAAAGAAGCCCAGTCTATGTCAATAGTGAAACCCTGTTTCCTCATATATGTACACTTGTTGTTATTTGTCTACGTGTAACAGAGTCATTAGAAAAATCTCGGTACTGTCCATTCCTGTATTTGTACATTATAATTAGGTTACCTCTAAATAACCTTTTTTCCAAACTTATTAAACCCCAAGTTTAAAAATCTGTCATTGTTTTGTAATCCACCAATTTCTTTAATTACTTTGGTTCTCGTCCTCTGTAGCTGCTCTAATTCAGCTATGTGCTCCTTATATACAGTTTCTCTTAATTTTGCACAGTATTCCATGTGAGGTTTGACTAATGATTTCTATATAGGTAAAACGATGTCCTTGTCATGAGCATCTATGCTCCTCTTAATGCATCCCATGATTATATTTGCCTTGGCTGAAGCTTCAAGGCACTGATTGATAAAATTAGGTTTACTGTCAAACAAATTCTCCAAGTCTTTTTTTCAGTTGCAGTTTTACCCAGTGTTTCATTATTTCTTACAGAATTGTAACACTTGTTTCCACAGCCCAAATGTATAACTACAATTTTATATACAATAAAATTAACTTGCCATTTCCCTATCTCTTAGAAACCCATCAAATATTTTTGCCATAACAAAAGGCTAACTTGCAGGCCTAAAGTTTCCAGGCTTATTTTTTGACTCCTGTTTGAATATAGGTACCACATTTGCTATGTGCCTGTAAGAGACAGGCTTAAGCTTCATTTGTCTGTATAAACTGTTAATGTTGAATGTATTTCTGTGATTCTGTTCCTTTAAGACAGCAGCCATTGTAATTGTGACATGATGCTGGAGTGAGACCCCCCCCCCCTTTTATGTCAGCCTGCCTGTTCTGCAGACAGAGTGTGAGCAGAGAAGCAGGAAGTGACGAGACAGAGAGCAGCAGCCATCTTGGCAAGTGTTGTATTGAACTGGTGTGGAGATTTTTCTGTACAGCTAAGCTGTATCTTGGTCCAGAGACAAACAGAGTGTAAAGAGACAACAGGACTAGTGAGTCCACGTGAAAGGAACTGTGCTCAGTGGCTGATCAGTGAGACTGACATTGTGACTGTGTATATGGATACCACAGATAGAGACTCGCAGTGCTGTTGATGTACTGGACGGCACCTGCTAAATCCCGGCTTACATCCCAGCTCAGTGTATGGATTCGGCATGACTGTCAGTGTGCTGAGTGGAATCTGCTGTTGGATTACATTGCATTCAGTTGGTTTCCCTGTCTGTTAAAGAGGACTTCATTTCTCCCAAGATCCTGATAACCGTGAGGAGAGGACGCTTCACTATAAAAGAAAGGACCGACTTTGGGCCCCACCGCGCGCTTCTACGGACTGTAAGCGGTCCACCTGGACCACTGGGGAAAAGGGGGTGCACCCAAATGTGAAGTCAGGGTCAGTTAGGGATAGTTTTGAGTATATTGTTCATTCAGTGTCCATACTGCAGAAGTGGACAGAGTAAAAGTAGAAACCATTGCAGAATTTGCCTTGAAATTGTTCATGCTATATTGTATATTTTGCTTGTCTTTAGCCCTGTCATTTTACCTTTAACTAGCCTTTATTAACTTATAGTAAATATATATTTTTTTTTCTTGAACTACCGCGTGTGCGTTCATTTCTGGTTGCGGAGTCCAAACCACCTGCCTTGCTCTCGGTTCACAAATTGGCGTAGTCGGCAGGATCCGCTTCCCAGAATGGACGGTGACGCACCCGTTCGGGAGAATGGTGCTGGAGGAAGAATGCCAGCAGGGGCTATAATGAGTCAGTTAGCTAAATTTGATGGCAATAATACGTCAGTGAGTATGTGGGTGGAACAGATACGAATGATACAGCGAATGTACCAGACCGCACCAGAAGTACTAGTAGAGCTAGCAATATTGACATTACAAGGGGATGCTAAGACCACGGTGATACTGAGGCCATTTGAACAAAGGCAGACATTTGAGCAAGTAGTCCAGATTCTAGAAACCATCTATGGAGAAACTGCATTGCTGGGGTCTCTGCAGGCTCGGTTCTTCCAGAGGGTACAACAGGAGAATGAAAGCCTTCCCCAATATGCAAATGCCCTACAAGAACTGCTCCGAGATATTCAAAGGAAGGAAAGAGGGGGCTCGCCAGCCTTCTGTAACCCTGATCGGACTCTCCGTGACCAGTTTGTCCTGGGGATACGTGACGGCAGTTTAACTGTGACTATGCAGGATTTTATACGACGAGAGACTGATGCTAAATTCCATGATGTACAGGTAGAGGCCATCTCCCGTGCCAATAGTATGGTCCCGAGGCCGCAGACCGCAGTTGGAGTTACTTTGTCACAGGGGGCTAGTTCTGGCTCAGAGACAGTAGAAAAAGGGACGGTTAAAGAAATTCTCACAGTAATGCAGAAACTGCAAGAACAAATGGAACACTTGCACACTCGTTGTGATGAGCAGTCTATGAAAATTGCAGACTTCCAGAAGACTGGAGATGAAAGGGTGAGCCATCCACACCCACCACCCCGCTGGAGGGGTGAGGATAGGACCTACCGAAGGGGTCCAAATCATTTAGTGCAGTGCTCAGGAGAAATCGAAGGGGCTTACCGAAGGGGCCCAAACAGATGGCCAGAACGACGGGGGATACGCTGCTGGGAGTGTGGACGGATGGGCCACGTTGCTGCTAGATGTCCAGAGCAGCGACAAACTTATGAGAGACCGCCGTTAAACTGAAGTCCCCTGCTGCTGAAGGGCGTGTAGTAGGGGAGACTGACAAGGAGACTATGTGGGGAGAATGCCCTGATGATGACCTGATCGCTGCAAGTCCTGTCATACAGGTGGAAATGGAGGGTATTCCGGTTACCGGGATGATTGACACGGGTTCCCAAGTAACGACCTTGAGTAGAGACTGTTATGAACGGTACTTCCGGCAACATGTGAAATATGATCCCCATACATTCGTACGAGTGGTCGCAGCTAACCAGTTACCAGTTCCGGTCGTGGGAGTGGCCTGGATGAATGTCCGGGTATGTGGCCAAGATCTAGGTAGGAAAGGCATTGTGGTGGTACAGGAGTCACATGAAGTAAAGGTCCCTGTCATTTTGGGGATGAATGTGTTAAAAGAATTAGATCAGATCCTCTTTGAAAAGAAAGGTCACGGTTATTGGAAAGAAACCACCACCCATCGGCCTACTCAGACAGCTTTCCAGCGGCTGATCCGGACATGTGGCTTACAGAAAAGTTCAGATGCACAGCGTCCTCTGGCTCGAATTTCAGTTCCTTTGCATACAAAAGTTACACTGCCACCCAGTCGGGAGACAATAGTGTCCATGCCCGTAGGCACCTGTCGGAAACTAGAGGGCATAGCTGTGTTGGTAGAACCACTGCAGGCAGCCGAAGGAGGTGTTGATCCGCTAGTGGCCCGTTCCTTGGCAATAGTTCGCAATGGAAGAGTACCACTTCGATGTGTAAACACTCAGGACCAGAGTGTGGACCTGACCCCAGGGAGGCTGCTGGCTAACATCTATGTAACTCCGGAGGAAGTAAGGAAAGTAACTCCAATGCAGCTGAAGCCGACTGAAAGGGATGAGTGGACCGTAACTGTGTCCATGGGAGAAGATGAGGAACCCACCTCTGAATGGAATGGCTGTGCAATTCGAGAACAGATGAAGATGGATGTAAGTTCATGTTCTCTGGAATGGGTGCAGAAGGTAGATGAGCTGTTGTGGGAGAACCAAGCCACCTTTGCACGGTATGCTGAAGATTTTGGATGTACCACAGGGATCTACCATGAGATTCCCACAGGAGACACCCCTCCAATTAGAGAGCGCTACCGACAAATTCCTCCACAGTTGTATCAGGAAGTGAAAGAACTGTTAGCTAAGATGCTACAGGGTGGGATCATCCAAGAAAGCCAGAGTCCCTGGGCGGCTCCTGTGGTGTTAGTAAGAAAAAAAGATGGGTCCATCCGATTTTGCGTAGACTATCGGAAGTTAAACGCTTGCACCGTACGAGATTCCTACCCCTTGCCACGGATTGAGGAGTCCCTCTCAGCGCTAGGGAGAGCCCGGTACTTCTCCTCACTAGATCTGGCTAGTGGGTATTGGCAGGTGCCGATGGCCACAAAAGACAAGGAGAAGACGGCATTCATCTTGCCCATGGGACTATACGAATTTAACCGGATGCCCTTCGGGTTGACAAATGCACCCGGAACGTTTCAGCGGTTGATGGAGAAATGTCTCGGTGACTTCAACTTTGAGTTCACTCTCATCTACTTGGATGACATTATAGTGTATTCTGCGACCTTTGAAGACCATCTCCACCAGTTGGGGCAAGTATTTCGAAGATTGCGGGAACATGGGCTCAAATTGAAACCCAGTAAATGTCGGTTGTTCCAATCTGAAATTGATTACTTGGGTCACCGCGTATCAGGAGAAGGGGTGAGACCATCAAGAGACAAGATAGCGGCTGTTCAAGATTGGCCAATACCGACTACCCTGCGAGAAGTGAGGGCGTTCCTTGGAGTAGCCGGTTACTATCGACGGTTTATTAAGGATTTCGCCAAGGTAGCAGCACCACTTAATGCTCTCCTACGAGGCACATCCGGTGGTCCAAAGAACCGGTCCGTGAAGTGGGGACCTGAACAGGAACAAGCCTTCCAGGCATTGAAGGATGCACTGACAACAGCCCCAATCTTGGCATATGCTGATTACCACTTGCCGTTCCAGCTATATACAGATGCAAGCCTGTATGGTCTTGGAGCAGTGCTTTCCCAGCTTCAGGATGGCCAGGAGAGGGTCATAGCGTACGGCAGCCGGTCTTTGAGAGATTCTGAAAGAAACCCCGAGAATTATAGTTCATTTAAATTGGAGCTGTTGGCACTGGTATGGGCCATGACCGAGAAATTCTCTGAATATTTGACCGGTGCTGAAGTTTTAGTACTGACTGACAACAACCCACTAGCTCACCTGGAAAATGCCAAGCTCGGGGCGTTAGAGCAGAGGTGGATAGCCCGAATGTCTACATTCAATTACCGCATTAAGTATCGGTCCAAGACAGAGAACCAGAATGCTGACGGACTTTCTAGGGTAACTGCCCAGACCCCCACAGAAGACGTGGATCATGACTTGGAGCATGTGGAGGTGCCCGATTTCAGCAGATTTTCACAGGCCTTGACCGCCACTAATCAGTTTGAGATGGAGGGGACTGAAATGGCTCCTTTCTTTGGTCCCTCACGACAGGAATGGGCACAGATACAACAGACCCATGAGGGGCTGGCGCAGATGATCAAGTGTGTTGAGAAAGGCCAGAAGCCCTGTAGAGAGGAAAGAGAACGACTGACACGTGAGATATTATCTGTTTTGAGTCAGTGGGAAAAGTTGGAGATGAAAAATGGAGTGTTATGCCGAAAGGTCTATTTACCTTCTGAGATCGACATTCGATACCAAATTGTGGTGCCTAGTGAACTGGCTCGCTCCTTGGCAGTTGAGGCTCATAATAAGAATGGACATTTTGGTCATGAGAAGACCTTTCGTTGGTTACAGCGACTGATTTACTGCCCTGGTCTTCGTCAAATGGTCGAAGAAGTATGCCGCAGCTGTCGAACTTGTGAGATCCATAAGGCAATAGAACAGAGAGCTCCCCTGCAAACCATCGTGACCCAGGAACCTTTAGAAATCGTCATGATAGACTATCTAATGGTGGGCCCATCCAATAGCGGACACCAGTATTGCCTCGTAATGGTGGATCACTTCACCAAATTTGCGGTGGTAACCGCCACCAAGGACCAGACAGCTGAGTCAGCAGCTCGTGCTCTGTGCCAAGATTTCATTCGAGTATATGGGTGCCCCCAACGCATCCACTCCGACCAGGGCGCCTGCTTTGAGGGACACGTAATGAAAGAAGTTCAACGTATCTACGGGATAAAGAAGTCGCACACGACTCCATACCACCCTCAGGGAAATGGGGCCTGTGAAAGATTCAACAGAACTCTGCTACAGATGCTGCGGACTCTGGAGGAAGACAAGAAGTTACAGTGGCCTCAGTTCTTGTCTGAAATGGTGTGGGCCTATAACAATCAGGTCCATTCTACAACGGGGTACTCTCCTTATACACTTCTCTTTGGGCGGTCTGGGCGAAGTATAGGAGAATTACAGTTGAATGATGTGGATGGGTTCCCTCCGAGGGATCCAACCTCTTGGGTGCGGGCGCATCGGCAGAGACTTGAGACGATCCATCGATTGGTGCGGCAGCGCCTGCAAGAACATCCCCATCCTGATAAGACCCCAGTGCAAGAAGCACCATTGCAACCAGGCGACCTGGTGCTAGTTCGTGTCAAGAAACCCCAAGGGAAATTGGAAAGCAGATGGGAGGCTTTGCCGTATCGTGTTGTTGGCCGCAAGTATGCGAATGGGCCAGTGTACCAGGTCCAGAAAGAAGGAACTGATTGTGTTCGAGTACTTCACCGAAATATGTTGCGCCTGTGTCATTCTGAAGGGACAAATCACGATGGGCCTGCCAATGTGAATGAGCTCCCACAGTCAGAGAATGGAGGTGCGGAATGGGCCTCCGACGAGGAGGATGATTGTTGGCCGATCCCTGCTCCTGGGGATGTTCCACCTGTGACTACTGTATGTCCGGCCTGTGCCCCCTCTGGTGCGGAATCCGCTGGTCCTTCTCAGCCCATAGCTGCAGCACCCCATAATATACCACCGGTCCTCAGACGGACCACTAGGCCAAATGCTGGTATTCCCCCTGTTCGGTATGCGCAGGATGAGTTTGTTTGGCCTGCCATACATCGGTATACTACCACCCTGTGCATAAAAGTACAACCCTCTGGATATACAGTCATAGGCAGGGACTGCCACTCTTAAAGTGGGGGGGGAATATGTAAGAGACAGCCAATGTTGTCTTAAGCTTCATTTGTCTGTATAAACTGTTAATGTTGAATGTATTTCTGTGATTCTGTTCCTTTAAGACAGCAGCCATTGTAATTGTGACATGATGCTGGAGTGAGACCCCCCCCCCCCTTTTATGTCAGCCTGCCTGTTCTGCAGACAGAGTGTGAGCAGAGAAGCAGGAAGTGACGAGACAGAGAGCAGCAGCCATCTTGGCAAGTGTTGTATTGAACTGGTGTGGAGATTTTTCTGTACAGCTAAGCTGTATCTTGGTCCAGAGACAAACAGAGTGTAAAGAGACAACAGGACTAGTGAGTCCACGTGAAAGGAACTGTGCTCAGTGGCTGATCAGTGAGACTGACATTGTGACTGTGTATATGGATACCACAGATAGAGACTTGCAGTGCTGTTGATGTACTGGACGGCACCTGCTAAATCCCGGCTTACATCCCAGCTCAGTGTATGGATTCGGCATGACTGTCAGTGTGCTGAGTGGAATCTGCTGTTGGATTACATTGCATTCAGTTGGTTTCCCTGTCTGTTAAAGAGGACTTCATTTCTCCCAAGATCCTGATAACCGTGAGGAGAGGACGCTTCACTATAAAAGAAAGGACCGACTTTGGGCCCCACCGCGCGCTTCTACGGACTGTAAGCGGTCCACCTGGACCACTGGGGAAAAGGGGGTGCACCCAAATGTGAAGTCAGGGTCAGTTAGGGATAGTTTTGAGTATATTGTTCATTCAGTGTCCATACTGCAGAAGTGGACAGAGTAAAAGTAGAAACCATTGCAGAATTTGCCTTGAAATTGTTCATGCTATATTGTATATTTTGCTTGTCTTTAGCCCTGTCATTTTACCTTTAACTAGCCTTTATTAACTTATAGTAAATATATATTTTTTTTCTTGAACTACCGCGTGTGCGTTCATTTCTGGTTGCGGAGTCCAAACCACCTGCCTTGCTCTCGGTTCACATGCCTATCCTAAGGAATAGAACTAGTAATTACTGGTTAAATCCTGAGATAGTAGATATAAGGGTCTATCAAAGTGATTATTCCTTCAGAATAGTGTATGCCATTCAGACCCCCATTATTTTGACTATTTTAGTATTTTTAAGGTGGCGCCACACTTTGCTATCTCTAATAGCGTCATCTCTGCTTGTATTTTCTTGTGTAAATACAGTAAAGAAAACATTCAATAGATATTTAATAGGCCTTCTCCTACTCCAACAATATACCCCAATTATTTTTGAGAGGGCCTACACTTTCAGTTTTTAGTTTCTTATTGAATTGGTTCAGAAATCATTTTAGACTTTTAGTTTCCTTGGCAATGATTCTCTCTACTTCAATCCTGCTTCCTTTGTATTTTAGACTAAAGCCCCATGTAGAGAAAGGCAGCTAAAAAAAATTCAGCAAAAACATGTGTTTTTTTTTCCATGGCATTTTTAATTGCGTTTATGCTGTGTCTTTCTCAGCATTTTTTCTTCCCCTATGAAATATATAGGGAAAACACTCATGGCAAGATAGAATTTGTGAAATATAATAATGCAGTGGGACCAACTTTCATTAAAAAGTGTCCTTTTTCCCAGACATCCTTCTTGAAAGCACCACAGGTGGATGATCTCATTCCATAACAGGGACAGGAAACAGATATAAAAGGAAATTCCTCCCCATCCATACCCAGTGATTTTCTGTCCCTATTGACCATGAACCGAAAGTTGGTGGACCTTTTTTGTCTAGCTAAGATGATTTTGATTTTTTTCCCGCAGTGGATCGCTTGTAAATCTTACCTGTCTTCCTATGTTTGCAATACTCTCTTTCCCTCCTGTGCTTCGGCAATGCTGAGACTTAATTACATGGACTCTGATTGCCCTTGAGCTTCCCACTCATCTGCTCCCCTTTTCTGTGTGGTGGCTTGGGACCACCGGTCTGATTACACTGCACCATCTGGTGGTTCTCGATACCTGCATCGCTGTTCCAGCTCTTCACTGAAGCTGGAACAGATGTCACCCATATGGACTACAGGTGACATATTTCCAGCACACACATCTCAACTTCTGCTTCATGCCTTCCCTGTCTCTCACTCTGTGGAACACACATATGTCCCACCACCATGACCAACATTATACTTCCGGCAAGCTCTTAGGGCGAATAGAAGTCACTGGTTTGACATCCCAGAAGTGGCATTGGCAATGTGGGATGATTCCTGCTGCCACAAATAGACTATTGGTCACTGTGGATCAAGATAAGATTGATTCATACAGGAGGGTAAGTAGTCTTGATTTGGCTTAGACTACTCCTACTACTCGTAATCTGCTACTCTTAATCCTGCTATGCCTACTCCTACTCACGCTGAACCTGTGGAACACACTTCTGTCCCCAGCCCAGTAAGTCATCCTTGTCTAGCTATATTTTATAAGGAGACAAAGATGGATCTCACAATTGAAAAGGGAAATCTCAGACCTGCAAATGTGCTATATGTTTTACTAGTAGAATACCCGTGGCTTCGCTCGCGGAAAATATGTTAAATTGTTGTTTATGCTAGCTAAAGTAAAATTTTCAGTGTCTCACTGAAATTGACATTTTCAGAGTGCTACAGCAAATCTTTTTTTCCACTTGAAATTTTTCTTATTATTTTCGCATTTTACTTATTTGTTGTAACATTGATGTGAACAACAACTTTTTTTTTTATTTCAACGTTTTATTGATTTTACATATTCAATACATAATATGCAGTATAAACTATTGCAGCTATTTTTTGAACAGTTTTTGATCAAAAATTAAAATTTATGCACCATACACAAACATATAAAACATTGACACCCAATTAACAACATGGTGCAACCCTTCCCCCCTCCCTCCAGTGTAATCTATAAGTAGTTCACAAACAAAAGAGTAAAATTGGTTTACAGTTAAACAACTATCTATTGTAGTGCTTTTTGGTAAACAATGTTTCTGGTTTTACCTTTAGGTGCATATATGAAAAGATTTTTGGGGTTACTCACTCTAGAGCAAGCAACGTACAACTGTCCATGTGAAAAACACGGGCTCTCCAAATTAATGCCGGCTACTTAAAGTGATTGACCTTTGTTTATAGTCATAGCAAATGAAAGTCAGATTGGGAACGGCAGACGCTTAAAATTGAAGGGCATGTCGCTTGGTAGCAAAGGAATACGCGGAATTAAAACATTTGCTCCCTTAGAGTTTCCCATAAGAATATTGGCTTCAATAACATTGGGAATGAGACTTTTAATGCACAATCTTGTGCCGTTACACATTTTTGGTGGGTCAAGGTTTCGAAGCAAAATTATTGTGGCTCCTATTTTTAAAATGAGCTTATGCGGTGGCATTCCAGGAGGCTCCAAAGAATTCAGGAACTGCAATGGATACATTACGGCTTGTTCACTCTCCATGACTGAATCAATGGACATGTATGTGGTCACTAGACCAGGCAGCCTTCCCTGAATTAGTAGATTTATGGAGCTGAGACTATCATTTTTAGGCGCTAGGATTGAACGTTCACAAAGCCACTGATGGTTGTTAAAATTGTTACAAATAATCAGGGAAAACTTGGTCAATAAGTTCCATTACCGAAGATGTCATTTCACAAAAATCTTCCGGAAAGGAAATGAGACCAGTAGTGGAATCAGTAGGGATCCTGTTATTTCCAAGGCATAGTAGCTGGTGTGTAAATTTGTCCGCAGTTGTATTTCTGTAATGCAAAATAGCTGCCCTTGATAAAATGGCTGCTCATGACAAGATGTTTATAATAGCCAGGTCATAGTAACCTTAATTTCAACCCAGTATAAAGTAATGTCTACACACTCTATCAAGTTGACCTGTTCTGAGATTTACATGTCAATACAGATTAGATCAAAAGACTCTGTTTGAGGTGATATGTACATATCTATACCAACCAGATCAAAAGGTTATATTTGCATGTCCATACTAATTAGATCAAAGGAGCAACTCTGTTTGAAGCGTATATGTCACGAGACATATTCAAGTGAAAACTGGCCCCTTCCACATGAATATGAGCTTGGAGACGAGTAAGGCCTTACAGAGGTGTATCACTTCTGTAACCGCCTACTTTATGACACACACAAAGGGTATAAGATGGGAAACATCCCTCAGCATTAGTGTTGCAATCTTGATAGCAGATCATTGGGGACGCCTGCTGATGCTGCATACTGAGACCTGTCACATGGCTGAGTGATACTTCCTGCAGATACCCTTATTGGAATTCATCAATGAAGCTTGGCAGTGTTGTAAGTTTTAATTATATCACAGTTTGATTGACTTTGATTCACAACTTTGATTATCTTGCTATACCTTGCTTTATTGCTAGGGTTGATTATACCTTGCTTTATTGCAGGTTTTGATTATGTCACAGGTTGATTAACCTTGATATACCTTCTGATATACCTTTAAGTGTTGGAAGTGTTGATTTAATTACATTCTAATATCTTTTATACTCTTCTGAGTGAAATGTTACCTTTTGATATCTTCTTATACTCTTCTTAGTGAAATGTTACCTTTTGCTATCTTCTTATATTCTTCTTAATAAAATGTTAAGCTATTGGGGATAGTTCAGTGTTTTATTCTATAACTTTATTCTATTACACGGAATCCAAAGAATCTTTTTCATTTGGCAAAAATTTTTGCCGTAGTCGGCAGGATTCCATTTTATAGAATAAAATGTTTAAGAGTAAAACACAAGCTAGTTCTAATATGTCCCCTGATGATATTCCGGGGTGGGAGCAGGCTCTTTACTTGATTCCAGCTCAGGAATGTGCTAAATTCACAGGGCTGGGGGAGGATTGGAAAGACCAATTGGGAGCTGGCAGCCAGGCAGATGCAGTGAAATGTTTACAAAGGGGGTTGGTAAACAATGGCCATGAATATGTTGCTGTGTGTAGGAGGAGAGGCGGGATTTTGCTATCAGCTTACAGACAGCAGAATGAGGAACAGATGTGGTCACAGCAATTGTTAACCCTCCAGTCTCAGGAAACTATGAATAGATGTCAAAAGCAGATTTTAGCTGATAAAATTGATCTGTACAAGAGTTATGCTGAACGAGCAGCGGTTAGAATTGCTCAATATAAATATAGGAAGAGGAGAGGGAAAATTAATAAGAAACAAATTGATGCCTCGGTGTTCTCCTCCACCGATGAAGACCACCCAGGTGATTCTGAGGGGGATGATGATTGGGAAGATTCCCCTGAGCAGACAGCCCCTCCCTCTGCAGAATTCACAGATTTATTCAAAGAGGTGAAGGCATTGTTATTAGAACACAAAGCACAGGAGAGAGGAGGAATGTTTCAGGGAGATTCTTCCTGGGAACAATATGATTGACAGATTAGCCAAGCCCATTGTGTAGATGCCTGACCCCATGTAAATTTGAGAATTGAATGGAAACACAAAAATGTACAAAATGTAATTGCATTCGTAGATACGGGGGCGGAGGCTACACTCATTTATGGGAACCCAAATAAGCAAATTTGGCTGAGAATAGGAAACCTTCCTGTTAGGCAGTACAGTGTAATTGTAGTTCCAGTGCCTGAATATATCATTGGTATAGACCTTTTGAAGGGAATGCAGTTACATTTGCCTGATGGTAAGTATTCTTTTGGAGTAAAATCTGTGCAAATTAATCCTGTTTTGATAGGGAAATTGAAAATTAAACCTGTTGAGATTCCCAGAGCCACAAAAACAATTCATGGTCTGTGGCAAATGGGTTGGTAAACTGGAGGCCCACCTGGCATTCTCATGATTGGAAAATATTGACCAAAGAAGTATGGGGAATAGGTATTAAAAAGAATGTGACTGTTTTTCATGTGGATGCTCATACTAATATCAATTCTCTTGACAGACTTTACAACAGCATAGCTGATGAACAATCAAAGATTGCCACCTTCCAGTGGGGACAGACCAGAGGTGTTCCCCTCAGGTTAGAGGTTATAAAAACCATAATATAACAGTGTCCCGTGTGTCAACATTCACAACACCAGGTAGTGCCCAGTGTGGTAAAGGGACATATCTTGCGAGGCACATTGCCTGGCCAGATTTGGCAGATAGACTTCATTGGACCATTAACTGAGTCCCAAGGATTTAAATATGCCTGCACAGCAGAGGATACATACTCAGGTGTACTGAAGGTACACCCCTGTAAGTTTGCCAATGCTAATTCCACCATCCGCCTGCTAGAAAATATAGTGCTGTATTATGGCATACCTTTGCAAATGCAATCAGATAATGGTAGCCATTTTAAAAACAATAGAGTACAGCAATTTGCCCAGGAGCACAATGTGGAGTGGATATTTCATGTCCCCTATTGCTCCCGGGCTGCAGGCTTAATTGAGCGGATGAATGGGATGTTAAAACAACAGTTGCAAAAGCTAACTGATGAGGTAATTAATCCTGATTACCAAGGTGAGATTAAAGTGATTTTACACAATGCTGGAGCAGCAGCATTGGGAATACAGGAGGGAGAAAAACTAGCACAATTGTTAGTCTTGTCATATCCACTAATCACATTAGCCAAAGGAGAGGCTCCTGCACAGCTGACTGTACAAGGCCCTGGTGGTTTTGGACACTCGGATGGGGCCAAGGTGTGGGTAAAACAGCCACAAGGTCCTCCCGCACCAGCTGAAGCGATTGCAAAAGGGACTGACAATGTGCTAGTTACTATGACTCCTGGTACAACTTGATATCAGTACACTCCAGCCAATAATGTGTATTTACGTGAGTAATTTGTATTCCCTCTCAGGTTTGGATTTTGTTAGCCCTCAGTGGATGCCTTCTGGTAGTGTTCTTATGGACTTGCACCAGCATTATCAAGACCACCGCAGGTCAGAGGACAATCCAAATCGGGAGTTGGAGAGACAACTGTGGAGAACAAAAGAAAATATGTGGCTGTACCTAGCTCGAGTACTGAATATGACAGACTTTTGCCTGAAAAATGCATATTCCAGCAATGTCCTGGAAACTTGTTTGGTCGCTGTACCAACTTCTGTTGCAGTATGGACTAAATTGTTACAAATTCAGTTAAATGATATTGACTTACAGGAAGCCGATCTACATTTCCATGTGGATTGGATAAGTCCTTATTATGCTTGTGCAAACATCAGAACATGTGTATATATAAGTATGGCTGTATCACTGGTAGGAATACCAGGCTTAGCAGTATATAATCATGAAACTATATCACGTATGGCTTGCTTTATGGTAAAGAATATGAATATTACTAGTGCCATTATAAAGGATGTTTTGTTAGATTTACAATCACATAAGAAAGCAATATTATAGAATAGAGCTGCTATAGATTACTTATTACTTAAGCATGGTTATGGATGTAACAGTTTTGCAGGAATGTGTTGCTTCAATTTGTCTGATCATTCAGAAGATGTTTATGACAAGTTGCAGCAACTGCAGGAAATGATTACTCACATTGAACAAGATGTAAATCAAGGGTGGTGGGATTGGCTATTAGCCTTCCTACCTGATTTCGGATATCTTCGACAAATTGTCGGAGTTATCCTTTGTATAATAACTTTTAATTATGAGCTGTTGCTGTCTACAATGTATTCCATCCTTATACACTATGTTAAAACCCACTAGGCACCAAACAATAAAAGTAGCTTATGGTGCATATAAGGTTACTTGACCTGTCTAGGGTGGAATGTAATGCAAAATAGCTGCCCTTGATAAAATGGCTGCTCATGACAAGATGTTTATAATAGCCAGTTCATAGTAACCTTAATTTCAACCCAGTATAAAGTAATGTCTACACACTCTATCAAGTTGACCTGTTCTGAGATTTACATGTCAATACAGATTAGATCAAAAGACTCTGTTTGAGGTGATATGTACATATCTATACCAACCAGATCAAAAGGTTATATTTGCATGTCCATACTAATTAGATCAAAGGAGCAACTCTGTTTGAAGCGTATATGTCACGAGACATATTCAAGTGAAAACTGGCCCCTTCCACATGAATATGAGCTTGGAGACGAGTAAGGCCTTACAGAGGTGTATCACTTCTGTAACCGCCCACTTTATGACACACACAAAGGGTATAAGATGGGAAACATCCCTCAGCGTTAGTGTTGCAATCTTGATAGCAGATCATTGGGGACGCCTGCTGATGCTGCATACTGAGACCTGTCACATGGCTGAGTGATACTTCCTGCAGATACCCTTATTGGAATTCATCAATGAAGCTTGGCAGTGTTGTAAGTTTTAATTATATCACAGTTTGATTGACTTTGATTCACAACTTTGATTATCTTGCTATACCTTGCTTTATTGCTAGGGTTGATTATACCTTGCTTTATTGCAGGTTTTGATTATGTCACAGGTTGATTAACCTTGATATACCTTCTGATATACCTTTAAGTGTTGGAAGTGTTGATTTAATTACATTCTAATATCTTTTATACTCTTCTGAGTGAAATGTTACCTTTTGATATCTTCTTATACTCTTCTTAGTGAAATGTTACCTTTTGCTATCTTCTTATATTCTTCTTAATAAAATGTTAAGCTATTGGGGATAGTTCAGTGTTTTATTCTATAACTTTATTCTATTACACGGAATCCAAAGAATCTTTTTCATTTGGCAAAAATTTTTGCCGTAGTCGGCAGGATTCCATTTTATAGAATAAAATGTTTAAGAGTAAAACACAAGCTAGTTCTAATATGTCCCCTGATGATATTCCGGGGTGGGAGCAGGCTCTTTACTTGATTCCAGCTCAGGAATGTGCTAAATTCACAGGGCTGGGGGAGGATTGGAAAGACCAATTGGGAGCTGGCAGCCAGGCAGATGCAGTGAAATGTTTACAAAGGGGGTTGGTAAACAATGGCCATGAATATGTTGCTGTGTGTAGGAGGAGAGGCGGGATTTTGCTATCAGCTTACAGACAGCAGAATGAGGAACAGATGTGGTCACAGCAATTGTTAACCCTCCAGTCTCAGGAAACTATGAATAGATGTCAAAAGCAGATTTTAGCTGATAAAATTGATCTGTACAAGAGTTATGCTGAACGAGCAGCGGTTAGAATTGCTCAATATAAATATAGGAAGAGGAGAGGGAAAATTAATAAGAAACAAATTGATGCCTCGGTGTTCTCCTCCACCGATGAAGACCACCCAGGTGATTCTGAGGGGGATGATGATTGGGAAGATTCCCCTGAGCAGACAGCCCCTCCCTCTGCAGAATTCACAGATTTATTCAAAGAGGTGAAGGCATTGTTATTAGAACACAAAGCACAGGAGAGAGGAGGAATGTTTCAGGGAGATTCTTCCTGGGAACAATATGATTGACAGATTAGCCAAGCCCATTGTGTAGATGCCTGACCCCATGTAAATTTGAGAATTGAATGGAAACACAAAAATGTACAAAATGTAATTGCATTAGTAGATACGGGGGCGGAGGCTACACTCATTTATGGGAACCCAAATAAGCAAATTTGGCTGAGAATAGGAAACCTTCCTGTTAGGCAGTACAGTGTAATTGTAGTTCCAGTGCCTGAATATATCATTGGTATAGACCTTTTGAAGGGAATGCAGTTACATTTGCCTGATGGTAAGTATTCTTTTGGAGTAAAATCTGTGCAAATTAATCCTGTTTTGATAGGGAAATTGAAAATTAAACCTGTTGAGATTCCCAGAGCCACAAAAACAATTCATGGTCTGTGGCAAATGGGTTGGTAAACTGGAGGCCCACCTGGCATTCTCATGATTGGAAAATATTGACCAAAGAAGTATGGGGAATAGGTATTAAAAAGAATGTGACTGTTTTTCATGTGGATGCTCATACTAATATCAATTCTCTTGACAGACTTTACAACAGCATAGCTGATGAACAATCAAAGATTGCCACCTTCCAGTGGGGACAGACCAGAGGTGTTCCCCTCAGGTTAGAGGTTATAAAAACCATAATATAACAGTGTCCCGTATGTCAACATTCACAACACCAGGTAGTGCCCAGGGTGGTAAAGGGACATATCTTGCGAGGCACATTGCCTGGCCAGATTTGGCAGATAGACTTCATTGGACCATTAACTGAGTCCCAAGGATTTAAATATGCCTGCACAGCAGAGGATACATACTCAGGTGTACTGAAGGTACACCCCTGTAAGTTTGCCAATGCTAATTCCACCATCCGCCTGCTAGAAAATATAGTGCTGTATTATGGCATACCTTTGCAAATGCAATCAGATAATGGTAGCCATTTTAAAAACAATAGAGTACAGCAATTTGCCCAGGAGCACAATGTGGAGTGGATATTTCATGTCCCCTATTGCTCCCGGGCTGCAGGCTTAATTGAGCGGATGAATGGGATGTTAAAACAACAGTTGCAAAAGCTAACTGATGAGGTAATTAATCCTGATTACCAAGGTGAGATTAAAGTGATTTTACACAATGCTGGAGCAGCAGCATTGGGAATACAGGAGGGAGAAAAACTAGCACAATTGTTAGTCTTGTCATATCCACTAATCACATTAGCCAAAGGAGAGGCTCCTGCACAGCTGACTGTACAAGGCCCTGGTGGTTTTGGACACTCGGATGGGGCCAAGGTGTGGGTAAAACAGCCACAAGGTCCTCCCGCACCAGCTGAAGCGATTGCAAAAGGGACTGACAATGTGCTAGTTACTATGACTCCTGGTACAACTTGATATCAGTACACTCCAGCCAATAATGTGTATTTACGTGAGTAATTTGTATTCCCTCTCAGGTTTGGATTTTGTTAGCCCTCAGTGGATGCCTTCTGGTAGTGTTCTTATGGACTTGCACCAGCATTATCAAGACCACCGCAGGTCAGAGGACAATCCAAATCGGGAGTTGGAGAGACAACTGTGGAGAACAAAAGAAAATATGTGGCTGTACCTAGCTCGAGTACTGAATATGACAGACTTTTGCCTGAAAAATGCATATTCCAGCAATGTCCTGGAAACTTGTTTGGTCGCTGTACCAACTTCTGTTGCAGTATGGACTAAATTGTTACAAATTCAGTTAAATGATATTGACTTACAGGAAGCCGATCTACATTTCCATGTGGATTGGATAAGTCCTTATTATGCTTGTGCAAACATCAGAACATGTGTATATATAAGTATGGCTGTATCACTGGTAGGAATACCAGGCTTAGCAGTATATAATCATGAAACTATATCACGTATGGCTTGCTTTATGGTAAAGAATATGAATATTACTAGTGCCATTATAAAGGATGTTTTGTTAGATTTACAATCACATAAGAAAGCAATATTATAGAATAGAGCTGCTATAGATTACTTATTACTTAAGCATGGTTATGGATGTAACAGTTTTGCAGGAATGTGTTGCTTCAATTTGTCTGATCATTCAGAAGATGTTTATGACAAGTTGCAGCAACTGCAGGAAATGATTACTCACATTGAACAAGATGTAAATCAAGGGTGGTGGGATTGGCTATTAGCCTTCCTACCTGATTTCGGATATCTTCGACAAATTGTCGGAGTTATCCTTTGTATAATAACTTTTAATTATGAGCTGTTGCTGTCTACAATGTATTCCATCCTTATACACTATGTTAAAACCCACTAGGCACCAAACAATAAAAGTAGCTTATGGTGCATATAAGGTTACTTGACCTGTCTAGGGTGGAATGTAATGCAAAATAGCTGCCCTTGATAAAATGGCTGCTCATGACAAGATGTTTATAATAGCCAGTTCATAGTAACCTTAATTTCAACCCAGTATAAAGTAATGTCTACACACTCTATCAAGTTGACCTGTTCTGAGATTTACATGTCAATACAGATTAGATCAAAAGACTCTGTTTGAGGTGATATGTACATATCTATACCAACCAGATCAAAAGGTTATATTTGCATGTCCATACTAATTAGATCAAAGGAGCAACTCTGTTTGAAGCGTATATGTCACGAGACATATTCAAGTGAAAACTGGCCCCTTCCACATGAATATGAGCTTGGAGACGAGTAAGGCCTTACAGAGGTGTATCACTTCTGTAACCGCCCACTTTATGACACACACAAAGGGTATAAGATGGGAAACATCCCTCAGCATTAGTGTTGCAATCTTGATAGCAGATCATTGGGGACGCCTGCTGATGCTGCATACTGAGACCTGTCACATGGCTGAGTGATACTTCCTGCAGATACCCTTATTGGAATTCATCAATGAAGCTTGGCAGTGTTGTAAGTTTTAATTATATCACAGTTTGATTGACTTTGATTCACAACTTTGATTATCTTGCTATACCTTGCTTTATTGCTAGGGTTGATTATACCTTGCTTTATTGCAGGTTTTGATTATATCACAGGTTGATTAACCTTGATATACCTTCTGATATACCTTTAAGTGTTGGAAGTGTTGATTTAATTACATTCTAATATCTTTTATACTCTTCTTAGTGAAATGTTACCTTTTGATATCTTCTTATACTCTACTTAGTGAAATGTTACCTTTTGCTATCTTCTTATATTCTTCTTAATAAAATGTTAAGCTATTGGGGATAGTTCAGTGTTTTATTCTATAACTTTATTTCTATTACACGGAATCCAAAGAATCTTTTTCATTTGTCAAAACAATTTCCCATCAAATGAACCCGCATATTAGTAGTAAGAGTTTGCTTCTGAACATGTCTCCACAGATAAGAAGATTTTAGACAGGCATTCAACTCATCCGCTGGTGTTGCTCCGTTAAGAACAGGTAAGGTCTGGCAGACGTCACCTGCAAAAATTACAACAATTCCCCCCATTAAACAATCGGTTCCACACAGATCTTTCAAGGTGCGATCAAGGCCGTCGACCGCTTTCTTGTGCGCCATGGTACATTCATCCCAAACAATTACTTTGCAAGTTTGTAATACCTTCGTTTTCCCAGAGCCCTTAGTGATATTACAGACAGGAGTTTCTGATAGCGCTATATTAAAGGGCAATCCTAGTGATGAATGAGCCGTGCGCCCTCAATCTAAAAGAGTGGCTGCAATCCCAGATGATGCAACAGCCAAGGCAATGTCATTGTTTGAGCGAATTTCTGCAAGCACCAAATTAATTAAAAATGTTTTACCAGTACCTCCTGGTGCATCTAGGAAAAATAGTCCCCCATTTCCACTGGAAATCTGACCCATAATTGCCATATAGGCCGATCTTTGGTCATCAACCAAAAGAGGCTTATTTAATATGACAAATTCTTTACATTTTTCCATATCATAGCTTTTTTCTTGCAGAATATCTCTGTTCATAATATTAAAGTCTGGTCGATTTGGTGCTGGTAAACCTAATTCTATTAGAGTTTTATTATTGATAGATATGCACCTTTCTCCTAACATCAAGAGGGCTATGTTGAATATGTCAGCAGTGCAATTTAAGTCTAAGTCTGGATTAACTCTTCTTTGTACTCTAAGAATATCTTTATTAAGATATTCTTTGTATTTGTCCCAAGGCGCGAAGGAATTGGAAGGTGCGCAGATAGTAATTATTATAGCGAACAGGTCTCTTAGTTGAGGTGGAAAGCGAGTGACAGATGCTTCCTGCAATGTCATGTCCCAGTGTTGATCGTCTTCGATCAGACCACGCTTTTGACATGCTTGCCTGTAAGTTTGATACAGCTCTCCATCAACTATTTTCAAATCTGTGAAAGAAGTTGGCCCACGGACAGTGTGAAGCAGTAATCGGAGGTAGTAAAACTCTGCGTTGTTTGGATGCACTGTATACACACGTCCAAGAGCATCACTGGAACTTTTCTCGATTTATTCCATGTATAATATTTTGGAACATCTGAATATAATAAAGTCCTTGCAAATGGATCTGCTTCACATAGGAGAAAGAAAGCTTTCAATGTTGTATTGGGTGGTAGAGCAGCTCTTTCCTCTGCGTTCTTGGGAGTAAAATAAACTCGTTGTCCATTTTCAAGATGGACACTGAGATGAACTGCAGTTGGATGTCTTTCATGGATGGGAAAATTTAGTAATTGCCACACGGCTTCATTACCACTTATATACCTTCCCATCTGATAAAGAATAATCTCATCAGATGTACATTTTGGATTCTCTAGCTGGAAAACTGCCATATCACTGTCCTTGTTAACATATTTGCAAATGTATTTAATTGACTTATCAGAGTTACAATATTCTATGTTAATGTGCGCATGAAACATTTTTGAAAGCAGTGAAGAGTAAGGTACAACCCATCGATTATTTCAAGATCTGTGTTTTGTTTAACCTGTTTTAATCTGATTGTTGCAGTATATGCTCCCTGTTCAGGTTTCTGTCTTCTGTAAAGAGGATAACCATCATCTCCTGTTTGTGTTTCTACAATCAAGTTGCGAGGATACATTTTAGTACATTTTCCTTCCTTCATACATGGCGATCTTGGGTTAAGTGGCCCACATGGCCCATGGATCATATTTTTAGAAATAGTTTCAAAAAGTACCAGATCCTCCTCTGGATTTGGAAGCTCAGCAGAAATAACACTGTCAATTTGATCAGGGCGTATCTTATCCTTTAGCCATATCAGTAAATGAGCTTGTGGAACACCTCTTTTTTGCCACTCAATTGAATACATCCAACACTGACTTTCACCAAAAATGTAACACTTTGTAATTACATCCATGAGCTTGATCAGTTTTTGTTTAAAAACCCTTGCTATTAAATCATGTCAATCAGAGGGGCCCTGACCATTCAGAAGCTCTTCCTTTATCTCTGGCCAAGTTGGATTACATGTAACTGTAATAAACAAATCAGGACGACCATATATCCGAACATATGTCATGGCGTCCTGAGCATACTCATATGTCTGGGACTTTCAGTAAATGTAGCCAGTAAAATAAACATATGCCCAATGTCAGCCACGTTGCCATCATTAGCAACAGCATCCCTTAAATGAATGTATTCATCCACTCTAAGTTTTTGTTGGTTCAATCGTATGTACAAAAGACACTCACTTTCCACCTTGGTGAACATATCAACTATAAATTGATGAAAAAGTTGCCTACATTGTAAAATGTGGTTAGAAGACCCATGTCTGATCATTATTTGGTAGGCATAAAAGTCCATAGTTGATATTTTTTTATTGGTTGGCCTAGCAGTCTTGGGATCAGTATGTGTTAGATTAAAGTGATAGCCATCTTGGCCATTCCAAAATATTATCGGATATTGCAGAGCATCATATGATCTATGTGTTTCTGCAATACATTGAAGATTGTCTCTTCCTTGCTAAATAATTATATCTCGGCTTTGAAAGTCCTGTCCAACCAGTACAATAACTACTTCTTTAACAGTGGGAGAATTAAATCACCTTTCATGCTCACCAAACGATGTTGTAACATCTCTGCCTGTTCGATCTCTGCATCACCCTCCACCCGTACGCAGCGGCGCAGGAGGCATGCTCAGTTTGATTCCTTGTTTAAGATTCTTGTTGCTCAGTCTGAACACTGTCCTAGACTGTAATTGATTTTCTGCCACACCTGTCTCCTTCACCTTGGTTTTCCTATGCTCCACTAATATTTAATCTCAGCCTTAGGAGATGGGTCTGAGGAGTGGTCTGATTTTGAAAAAAAAAATTTGTCTCTGGAGTCTATCTATGCTGAGCCAGACCACATCTGTTTCTGGCCAGGCCTTAGTTGACTCTGGGTCTGCGGCAAACTTTGTCACATTCTCGTTTGTCTCAGCTTTAGGCATTACGCTTTTGCCACTCCATACGCCTCTGTCTGTTACTGGGGCAGATTTTGCCCCACTGGCCAGGGGTAAGGTCCGATTCAAGACCCCTTTAATCACTTTGCATGTGGGCTCTGCACATTTGGAAGTCATGAGCTTTTTTGTTACGGAGCATCTGTCTTCCGATATTATTTTGGGGCTCCCCTGGTTGAAACTCCATAACCCTATTTTTGATTGGGGTAAAAGGGAGTTGGTAAAATGGGGAGATCAGTGCTCATCCCACCGTATTGCTTTGCACACCTCACATTATGTCAGTGAGGAGACTGTTTTGGCTACTAAAAGTTGGAAACACCAGGCGAATAAAAAACATTTGCTTGGTCCACCAGCACCTGTTGTTGTTCAGGGAAAGGCAGAAGAAATACTGGGTCCTTCTAAAACTGGTTTTTCTGGTGAGGGTCTGGTGGCCCCTCATAAAAGGGGGGTATTGTAACGTCTCTGCCTGTTCGGATCTCTGCATCACCCTCCACCCACACGCGGCGGCGCAGGAGGCATGCTCAGTTTGATTCCTTGTTTAAGATTCTTGTTGCTAAGTCTGAACAATGTCCTAGACTATGTAATTGATTTTCTGCCACACCCGTCTCCTTCACCTTGGTTTTTCTCTGCTCCACTAATAGTTAATCTCAGCCTTGCCAGTGTGATTAACAGCCTATCCTCCTATCAAGTCTGGGGCAGGTCCTGACTTTCTATAAACAGGTTGTCAGCCCTCACATGGTCGCTGGCTATTGATTCTGTCTTGACACTTGTCCCTGCTAGCTCCTATTTTATTACCTGTATTCCTATTCCTGACCTCTGGCCTTGAGTTTTGACTATTCTCTTGGATTTTGATTCTGTACTGCATTGCTCGTCTGTTACCGAATCCTTGGCTAGCTGACCTCTCTTTTTGTTGTCTGTCCTGTCTGCATTCCGTATTGATTCTGTCTTGTCACTTGTCCCTGCTAGCTCCAATTTTGTTACCTGTATTCCTATTCCTGACCTCTGGCCTTGACTTTTGATCTAAAGGTGGCAAATTGACTTTGCCATTTGAGCAGCACATACCAGACGATTCCAAGTTAAACTTCTTTGCTTGACAATGTTTGCATATTATGTCCATTTTGCCAATTATAACTTTCTGATGTGACCTATAGTCTTGAATTGGGTTGTAGTGAAATGCTTCCAAACACAAATCAGCCTGCCTACATCTTTGCACACGTTGCATATGTCGTATGCGGTCATTTTCAGAACGTTCATCCTTTTGTTCAGATGTTTCCATATTCCTTGTTTCAGCCTGCCTTATCCGATTCTTGTGAAGACGACATTCCCATTTCTCTGATGTCTCAGCTGCCTCATATTTAGCCTGTCTCATCCGTTTCTTTTCAAGCCGCGAGTCACGTTGTTCACTTGTCTCAGCTCTTTGACACAATTTTGCCTTCTTAGCTTTTGGATGAACTTGTCCAATAGATGGTCGTTTTTTGGGCGGCATTTTAAACAGTCCTTTAGTATTATGATCCTTTTAGTCTTCATCTGACACTGATAAGAGATGTAATACGATGAATAGTAAATACAGAGCAGCCCTCATATAGTATTACTATGACCTGAAGGAGCTCACATCTCAGTAATGAAAACCGCCTCACAGGCAGACTTGTGTAGTTGTCCATAGCAACCAATCAGAGCTCAGCTTTCACTTTACCTCAGCAGCTTCAGTAATGAAAACTCCCTGTATAGTAAGCAATAATGACAATCTTACTATGTGGCAGTTTTCGCCTGACCAATATTGCTGCTCAGTAAGGCTTCTTGCACACTACATTATTTTTCACGGGTCTCCGGGCCCTGGATTCTACAGCTCCATAAACATTCTATGGAGCCAGCAAAATTCACAGCTTTGTGCACAAAGAAGTCTATGGAACTGCCAAATCCATGGCCCGGAGGCCCTTGAAAAATACTGTAGTGTGCAAGCAGCCAGTAAGGATACCAGACGTATTTTGTCAGTGCGTGCGTGTATATGTGTGTGTGTGCACGCGTGTGATCCATATGTATGTATGCGTGTGTGCATGCATGTGTGTGGTCTGTGTATATGTATGCGTGTGTGTACGCATGTGATCCATGTGTTTGTGCGTGTACAGTGCAAGTGTCCATGCATGGGGTACGTGTTTGTGAGTACGCATGTGCTCTGTTTGTCCGTGTGCATAGGGTACATCCATCTCAGTGTGTTTGCGTGCATTTCTGGTCCTTACGTTCGTGTGTATGTCTGTGGTGTGCATGTGGTATTTATGGAGTGGTGTTGTGGTATTTGTGGGGTGGTGTTTGTGTTGTGTCTGTCTAGCGTGGTCTGGTGTTTGTGTGGTGTGTTGTGGCATTTGTGTGGTGTTGTGCGTGTAGGTTGGTAAATGTGTTCTGTCTGTGTGATATTTGTATGGTGTTTGTGAAATGTTTGTTTTGTGTGTGGTGGTGCGGTTCCTTTAGCAGCGACTCTTTGGCGCCGTCGCTATAATCCGTCCCTTTCAGTCACAACTGTTTTTTTCCCCTCAGCACTGTCACTTTCACCTTCACATTTCCCCATTATATGTATAGGGCCTAAATTCGGGGGCCCCTATCTGATGACTGGGGGATGCTAGCAAGATTTAACGTGTGCAGTATTCTGCTCCTGTGGGTGGAGAGGGGGCGTGCCAAATTTCACCCATATCGGGCGAGAACTGTGGATTTGTATAGAGCGGGCTACTACAGATTTTGAGTTTTATATATATAGATGATCTACTTCAAAGAAGCTGCTGTGTCAGCATTGCACAGAGAAAATGCTTAAAGAAAAACAACCTACTCTTATGGATAGCATTAAGACACTAATCCAGTAGGAAGTAAGATCTTCTTCACGCTTAACTCAGCAACAGTGACCTCTCCTACACCCTTGGCAAAAAAAGCAAGGATCTCTTATCGAATTTGGCCTCAGCATCTGAGTCTGACCTGACTTCTGCTATGAGTGATTTTATTGAAGATGGTGAAATTATTCTAACCTCTCACTCGTCAGAAAATATTATTTTTCCTCAGACCATAAAAATATGGGTATTGAGGAAGTTGAAGAGGTCAAAGCTGTGTATGATGAAATGTTTGTGGGTCTGGGGATAAGAAAAAACAAGTTTTTTCCATCCATGGTAATCTCAAAAACCTCATTAAAGATAAACTGGTGAGATCCAGTTTTGGCTGAGATGAACCAGAGCTTCCCTTCTGATGGAGAGATTGTTAAGCTGTGGGAGGACCCAACCCAAATTGGATGTAAAAGTGTCAAGAGTGGGAAAGAAAACCATCATACCTGTGTAAGATTCTTCTCAGCTAAAGGATCCGACGAACCATAAAGCAGAGAATCTCTTGAAAAAGTTTTGGGAAACATCAGCGTTCCTTCACAAAGCCAACATTGCCTCAACCTGTGTGGCTAGGTCAATGTATGGATGGCTGAATCAGCTAGAGAGCAATCAACACTGATTAGCAAAAGGGTAGCAATATTTTGAACTTTTGAGTTTCAGACTCTATATTTCATCACCCACTACAGCTTCAAATGTGAGAATACCATCATTTTATAGACAATTATCTTGGCTATTTCATATGTAAATTTTGACTTGTAACTAATTAGCATACTATTAGTTATGCAGATTCTTGTCATGTAACTGCATTGTTACGGTTTTGCTCCTGGTAGAAAAATCTTTTTCTTCTTGTATACTACAAACTACAACCGTTTCACACATTCCCTAATAGCTCAGTTTATTTTCACACTGGTCACTGGTTCAAATCAAAGATCAGTCATGAAGAAGATTTCCCAAGAAAATCATCCAGCTCATCAATAGCGGTCCCCCGGCCAAGAAAATTGCCAAACTGCATCATGTGAGTACCATGACAGTTGAAAGAATACTAAATGAAGTCTGTCCATCCATTTAAGAGGTGGACGTGCAGGCAAAATATTGGAGCAATCCAATATTGTACAATCCTCTTTATGGGCAACTATGTATTTGGCACAAAATTGGAGGACATTTTCGAAAAGGCTACTGACAAAATCAGATTCTTCCTAAGCCTAAACCACAAAAGAAGAAGCCTTAATTTCATCCCCTGCAGATCTCAGTCACAGAACTACAGAGGCGAAGGAAAAACAGTAGATGGAGCTATGCCAAAGGCGGGAAGGGGAAAAACATCTTTGTCACCCCTAACCTGGATTCCTTGTAAAGGTCATGACACATTTCCATATGTCCTGAGATATTACCTTCCCTCATTTTGTCAAGGTACAGCTAACCAAAAAAAGTTAACGTTTCATGCCCTTGACTTTCGCAAAGCTGTAATCCAGTATCTGGATGTAAAAAGTTCCTGGAGACTGGATCAAAACGTATTCATTCAGTTTCAAGATCCAGGCAAAAGTAAAAAAAAAAGTCTAAAGGCACGATTTCCAATTGGATAAAAAAAACTACCTCAAAAGTATATTCTTCTCAGAATCTTACTCCTCCTCTTAATATCATAGCTCGCTCTACCAGAGCGATGCTGGTCTCATGGGTTGAGAGGGTGATTGCATCTTTAGAACAGTTCTGCAGAGCTGCAACCTGGTTCTCAAGCTGTGGTCCCACCTTGAGGTGGTTATTTGGTATTCTCCTGTGGTTCTGTCATGAAGGATGACTTGGGAAAATAGAATTAGTTCTTACTGGTAATTCAGCTTCTAGAAATCTTTCATGACAGCAACCTCATATCCCATCCTTTATGTATTGTATTTTGTCATAGGTAAATTATAATCAATGGGTATAGAAGAGGAGGAGGTACCTTTGTTTCCTGTCCTGATTAGGTCATGAGGTCATCCTAGTGGGGTGCTCTCATGAAGGATTCCTAGAAACCGAATTACTGGTAAGAACTAATTATATTTTTCTGCCACTGAACCTGGTGTTTTCAACTTATTTGTTTTGGGTAAGTACACTTAGAATGCATGAATATGTATAATATCTAAAAGGTGTTATTTGTTGGTATCTTATCAGTAAGAGTATCATAAGTTATTACAATCAGTAATTATGTGTATAATATTTCACACTGCAATATATTGCTTTATTTCATTGATTATTTCTCATTCTAAGCATTTTTCTAATTGAATTGATTTGTCTTAATTTTTTTCAACTTTTGCTTTACTGCTATGGATAAGATTACAACTTCTAATGAAACAAACATACCATTATTATCGTTGGCATAAAGAGCTTCAGCAGCTGTGGTTTAATTACACAGTGCACATTTCTCTCTAAATGCTCTATTTATACACATTAGCTAGAATGATTTTAAACATATACTAGACTACAAAGACTGATATAGCCACTGATAAATTTAATTGGTTCATACTGTTTTTTGCTATGTCTACCTATGGTAATCTGCTAATTGTTCTTCCAGAACGCTTGTTTGTATTTTTAATAATTGATGCTATGAGTCCCCTATCATGCCAAAACTCGAAAAAAACTACAATAATTTTATGAATGCATTAATTAAATGGATATAGGAAAACAAATACAGTCATATGAAAAAGTTTGGGCACCCCTATTAATCTTAATCATTTTTAGTTCTAAATATTTGGGTGTTTGCAACAGCCATTTCAATTTGATATATCTAATAACTGATGGACACAGTAATATTTCAGGATTGAAATGAGGTTTATTGTACTAACAGAAAATGTGCAATATGCATTAAACCAAAATTTGACCGGTGCAAAAATTTGGGTACCCTTATCATTTTATTGATTTGAATACTCCTAACTACTTTTTACTGACTTACTGAAGCACAAAATTGGTTTTGTAACCTCACTGAGCTTTGAACTTCATAGCCAGGTGTATCCAATCATGAGAAAAGGTATTTAAGGTGGCCAATTGCAAGTTGTTCTCCTATTTGAATCTCCTCTGAAGAGTGGCATCATGGGCTCCTCAAAACAACTCTCAAATGATCTGAAAACAAAGATTGTTCAACATAGGTGTTCAGGGGAAGGATACAAAAAGTTGTCTCAGAGATTTAACCTGTCAGTTTCCACTGTGAGGAACATAGTAAGGAAATGGAAGACCACAGGGACAGTTCTTGTTAAGCCCAGAAGTGGCAGGCCAAGAAAAATATCAGAAAGGCAGAGAAGAAGAATGGTGAGAACAGTCAAGGACAATCCACAGACCACCTCCAAAGAGCTGCAGCATCATCTTGCTGCAGATGGTGTCACTGTGCATCGGTCAACAATACAGCACACTTTGCACAAGGAGAAGCTGTGTGGGAGAGTGATGCGAAATAAGCCGTTTCTGAAAGCACGCCACAAACAGAGTCGCCTGAGGTATGCAAAAGCACATTTGGACAAGCCAGCTTCATTTTGGAAGAAGGTCCTGTGGACTGATGAAACAAAGATTGAGTTGTTTGGTCATACAAAAAGGCGTTATGCATGGCGTCAAAAAAACACAGCATTCCAAGAAAAACACTTGCTACCCACTGTAAAATTTGGTGGAGGTTCCATCATGCTTTGGGGCTCTGTGGCTAATGCCGGCACCGGGAATCTTGTTAAAGTTGAGGGTCGCATGGATTCAACTCAGTATCAGCAGATTCTTGAGAATAATGTACAAGAATCAGTGACGAATTTGAAGTTACGCCGGGGATGGATATTTCAGCAAGACAATGATCCAAAACACAGCTCCAAATCTACTCAGGCATTCATGCAGAGGAACAATTACAATGTTCTGGAATGGCCATCCCAGTCCCCAGACCTGAATATCATTGAACATCTGTGGGATAATTTGAAGCGGGCTGTCCATGCTCGGCGACCATCAAACTTAACTGAACTGGAATTGTTTTGTAAAGAGGAATGGTCAAAAATACCTTCATCCAGGATCCAGGAACTGATTAAAAGCTATAGGAAGCGACTAGAGGCTGTTATTTTTGCAAAAGGAGGATCTACTAAATATTAATGTCACTTTTCTGTTGAGGTGCCCATACTTTTGCACCGGTCAAATTTTGGTTTAATGCATATTGCACATTTTCTGTTAGTACAATAAACCTCATTTCAATCCTGAAATATTACTGTGTCCATCAGTTATTAGATATATCAAATTGAAATGGCTGTTGCAAACACCCAAATATTTAGAACTAAAAATGATTAAGATTAATAGGGGTGCCCAAACTTTTTCATATGACTGTATGTCTTTAATGGTAGCAGTAATTGTATTTTTGGGCTATGTGTTCACCTACTTGTCTGTCTCCATTTTCAGCATATTTTTTGAAAAGTACAATTTCATTCATATTCTGTATCCCCATTATTCATGTTTATTCATTTATTTTGCCAACATATTTCCACAGCGCTTTACATATATTGTAACACTGTCCCATATGCAGTGGCTTGCAAAAGTATTCATACCCCTTGAACTTTTTCACATTTTGTCACATTACTGTACAACCACAAACTTAAATGTATTATATTGAGATTTTAAGTGATAGACCAACACAAAATAGCACATAATTGCGAAATGGAATGAAAATGATACATGGTTTTCAAAATTTTAATCAAAATAAAAATCTGAAAAGTGTGATGTGCAAAAGTGTTCAGCCCCCTGTACTCTGATACCCCTAAATAAAATCCGGTGCAATCAATTGCCTTCAGAAGTCACTTCTGAAATCAATACAGTCAGCTGTGTGTAATGTAGTCTCATAAATAAATACACCTGTTCTGTGATGGCCTTAGTGGTTTGTTAGTGAACACTAGTGAACAAACAACATCTTGAAGACCAAGGAACTCACCAGACAAGTCAGAGATAAAGTTATGGAGAAGTTTAAAGCAGGGTTAGGTTATAAAAACATATCCCAAGATTTGAGCACCCGAAGAAGCACTGTTCAATCCATCATCCAAAAATGGAACAAGTATTCTACAACTGCAAACCTACCAAGACATGGCTGTCCACCTAAACTGAAAGATCGAGCAAGGAGTGCACTGGTCAGAGAAGCAGCCAAGAGGCCCATAGTCAGTCTGGGGGACCTGCCGAAATCCACAGCTCAGGTTGGAGAATCTGTCCACAGGACAACTATAAGTCGTACACTCCACAAATCTGGCCTTTATGGAAGAGTAGCAAGAAGAAAACCATTGTTGAAAGAAAGACACAAGAAGTGCCATTTGCAATTTGCCACAAGTCATATAGGGGACACAGCAAACATGTGGAAGTTGGTTCTCTGGTCAGATGAGACCAAATTTTAACTTTTTGGCCTAAATGCAAAGCGCTATCTGTGGCGGAAAAGTGACACTGCTCATCACCCTGAACACACCATCCCCAATGTGAAACATGGTGGTGGTAGCATCATGCTGCGGGGATGTTTTTCTTCAGCAGGGACAGGGAAGCTGGTCAGAGTTGATAGGAAGATGGATGGAGCTAAATACGGGGCAATCCTGGAAGAAAACGTGTTAGAGGCTGTAAAAGACTTGAGACTGGGAAGGAGATTTACCTTCCAGCAAGACAATCACCCTAAACATACAGCCAGAGCTACAGAGAAATGGTTTTGATCAAAGAATATTCATGTGTTAGAATGGCCCAATCAAAGTCCAGACCTAAATCCCATTGTGTATCTGTGGCAAGACATGTAAATTGCTGTTCACAGACACTCTTCATCCAATCTGGCTGAGCTTGAGCTATTTTGCAAAGAATAATGGGCAAAAATCTCAGTCTAGATGTGCAAAGCAGATAGAGACATACCCCAAAAGACTTGCAGCTGTAATTGCAGCGAGAGGTGGCTCTACAAAGTATTGATATAGGGGGGCTGCATATTTTTGCACGTCATACTTTTCAGATTTTTATTTGATTAAAATTTTGAAAACCATATATCATTTTCGTTCCACTTCACAATTATGTGTTAATTTGTGTTGGTCTATCACTTAACATCTCAATAAAATACATTTAAGTTTGTTTTTGTAAGGTGACAAAAGCAAAGGGGTATGAATACTTTTGCAAGCCACTGAATGTTTTCATTCTTAGCTTGATTCGAACCTAGGACTCCAGCTCTGCAAAGCCATAGTGCTAACCATTTGAGCCATTGTGCTGTGCCAGGCTTGCCTTTCTTCAGTAAAATGGCATCAATGGATTCCCATGGATTATGTCTTTAACCCCTTGGCACAACTGAACCCATGCTATATGTATTCTTATTCTCACGCCATGCTTACTATGTATATTTTTTGACTGGGGAAAGGAAAAAAGCTGTTTCCAGACTCCTCTTGTGGTAATTTATATCACCTGAGGTAAAAAAAGATTGTCTTCCAGCTTTCTATGTTGCTTCCTCTTCATACACATGCAAGAAAAGAAGCTGCTTCCAGAGAGATTATCCCCCCTAAGAACATAAGGATAAGGCATGTTGATCCTTCTCTCTCTCTCAAACTTTGTCAATACGAACCTGGCAAGGGTGATACCATGATGTTTAAGGGGATTCTCCCAGGGTTAGGCTCATCCATTGCACACTGGCTGTGCTGACCCCTGCAATTTCCACAAATGTGGAAAACTTGACTGCATAATTTGTGCTAGTGTGGGCCCGGGTTTGCTCTTTCCCTTGTAAAAAAAAAAAAATAAAAAATCTGTCGTCAGTATACACAGTACAAATTAGATATTCAGCTGAAACTGCCTAAATTTGCATGTTCAGCTCAGAATGAACTAATGTTTATGTTTTAGTAATACCCCATGTCAATGTTCTACTGTTGCAGAACTCAGTAATTATTACAAAAACATGATATAATAATGACATTTTTATTATTATTCTCCTGTTAACTTGATTTCGTTAGTGGTTTTACTGCGCACACACTTTTTGAAATCCCCTTTATTCAGCAGTCCAATGCTTGCCATTACTCACTAGATTAGTAATAAAAGAAAAATTGTGTAGATACAAATATCCACATTGGCGCCTCCAGATGGTGTGGTGTACACTCCTTGTATGGTAGCGGAGATAATCAGGGAGGTCCAGTAGGATGGTCCCTGTTCTTGGTGTGCTAAGCTGCAGCTCACCTCTGGACCACTTGGCCGTAGGTCAGTGGTAATAGTGGTACTTAGGATATGGAGAAAAAAAAAAGGGGGCTCTATAAGAGCGCTGCTACACCTGGTAAATACATTAGACTGCCCGTGATATAACAGAAAATCCAATAGCTTTTGTTCCATAACCTTTTAGGCAACACGTTTCGACACTAAGCCAGTGTCTTCATCAGGCCAACTAAATAACAAAAGATAAAATACCTACATACAGATATGTGAGTATACACAAAGGTGACTAATGGTATTACAGACACAGAATCAAGAGGTCAAAAATATATATATAAAAGAATTGTAAAAAAATGATAATAAAAACATACCCATATAGTATATACATATACAGTGCCTTGCGAAAGTATTCGGCCCCCTTGAACTTTTCAACCTTTTGCCACATTTCAGGCTTCAAACATAAGGATATAAAATTTTAATTTTTTTGGTGAAGAATCAACAACAAGTGGGACACAATCATGAAGTGGAACGAAAATTATTGGATATTTTAAACTTTTGTTAAAAATAAAAAACTGAAAAGTGGGGCGTGCCAAATTATTCGGCCCCCTTAAGTTAATACTTTGTAGCGCCACCTTTTGCTGCGATTACAGCTGCAAACCGCTTGAGGTATGTCTCTATCAGTTTTGCACATTGAGAGACTGAAATTCTTGCCCATTCTTCCTTGGAAAACAGCTCGAGCTCAGTGAGGTTGGAGGGAGAGCGTTTGTGAAGAGCAGTTTTCGTGCTCTTGCCACAGATTCTCGATTGGATTCAGGTCTGGACTTTGACTTGGCCATTCTACCACCTGGATACGTTTATTTGTGAACCATTCCATTGTAGATGTTGCTTTATGCTTGGGATCATTGTCTTGTTGGAAGATAAATCTCCATCCCAGTCTCAGGTCTTTTGCAGACTCCAACAGGTTTTCTTCCAGAATGGTCCTGTATTTGGCTCCATCCATCTTCCCAACAATTTTAACCATCTTCCCTGTCCCTGCTGAAGAAAAGCAGGCCCAAAACATGATGATCCACCATGTTTGACAGTGGGGATGGTGTGTTCAGGGTGATGAGCTTTGTTGCTTTTACGCCAAACATATCGTTTTGCATTGTGGCCAAAAAGTTTGATTTTGGTTTCATCTGACCAGAGCACCTTCTTCCACATGTTTGGTGTGTCTCCCAGGTGGCTTGTGGCAAACTTTAAACAAGACTTTTTATGGATATCTATGAGAAATGGCTTTCTTCTTGCCACTCTTCCATAAAGGCCATATTTGTGCAGTGTACGACTGATTGTTGTCCTATGGACAGACTCTCCCAACCAGCTGTAGATCTCTGCAGTTCATCCAGAGTGATCATGGGCCTCTTGGCTGCATCTCTGATCAGTCTTCTCCTTGTTTGAGATGAAAGTTTAGAGGGACGGCCGGGTCTTGGTAGATTTGCAATGGTCTGATACTCCTTCCATTTCAATATGATCGCTTGCACAGTGCTCCTTGGGATGTTTAAAGTTTGGGAAATCTTTTTCTATTCAAATCCGGCTTTAAATTTCTCCACAACAGTATCATGGACCTGCTTGGTGTGTTCCTTGGTCTTCATGATGCTCTCTGCGCTTTAAACAGAACCCTGAGACTATCACAGAGCAGGTGCATTTATACGGAAACTTGATTACACACAGGTGGATTATATTTATCATCATCAGTCATTTAGGACAACACTGGATCATTCAGAGATCCTCACTGATCTTCTGGAGTGAGTTTGCTGCACTGAAAGTAAAGGGGCCGAATAATAGTGCATGCCCCACTTTTCAGTTTTTTATTTTTTACAAAAGTTTAAAATAACCAATAAATTTCGTTCCACTTCACAGTTGTGTCCCACTTGTTGTTGATTCTTCACCAAAAACATTTAAATTTTATATCCTTATGTTTGAAGCCTGAAATGTGGCAAAAGGTTGAAAAGTTCAAGGGGGCCGAATACTTTTGCAAGGCACTGTATATAATATGGAGTAGATACATGTAGACATACAATAGGGAACATTCAAATATATACACATATATATATATCTATATATATATATATATATATATATATATATATATATATATATAACATATACACACGTACATACACATATGTACATACAAATATGTACACACATATACACACACACATATATACACAATGGTGGTAAGTAGTAGTGTTGATTGTAAGAGACTACTGGTATAACGATATTAATAAAATGTATATTAAAATATAAAATGTAAGTACAAAGTCTAGAACATCACTAAAAGTAATCAGTGGAATTGGCATCAACAGTAGTAATGATGGTGACAATGGTAATAGTAATGATAATGGTGCTAATAAATATACGGTAGAATAATAAACATAGAGCCCATAAGGTGAATTAGTAGGTGGACTAACAATCTCCCCCTCAGGGAAAACCAGGTAATGGAGATAAAAACACATTAATCAAATCCAAGTTTATTACAATATTTAATTCCAGCCACAAAAAAATACGGTCCGTCCTCTCCCAACATTGGAGAGTTCTTCTCAGTGACCCACACCTACAGAAACATCTCTTGGACCAACCCACCCTAAGTTTCCGTAGGGCCACCACCCTACGTAATCATTTGGCTCCAAGTAGACTACGCCCCAATATCACTCAGAAAAACGAAACTACCACACTGCCCAAGACCAAAGTGGTATTTAAATGTGGGCATTCAAGATGTTCTTGTTGTCTTAACATCAAACATACAACTATGTCCTATATATCCAATACCACAAAAGAAGAATTTCCCATCAATTCCCTTTTAAACTGCAATTCCGAATACGTCATTTACCTATTAGAGTGTCCATGTAACTTACAATATGTTGGACGTACCATTCAACCTCTTCATAAAAGAGTGAACAGTCATCATTCAAATGTTAATGAAGGTTTCCAAAAACACAATTTGTCATTATACTTTTCCATTAAACACCATCAGAACTTCAACTGTATTTCTATCCTTTCCATAGAACAAATCCCTGCATCTGATTGTAACCGATATTTAAAACTGAGACAGTGTTTTTGGATTTACAAATTAAAGACACTAGTCCCGAATGGCCTTAATGACACAGTGGAATCATCCTTCTAACTTATGCATTGTTTTTTTTGTGTGTGTATGAGTGTATATGCGTGCCTCTACATGTATCCTCACTTGTGTATGCATATATACACATGTACACTTTAACCTCACTCATTTATTCATTTACTCACTTACTCATTTTTCTTTATCTCCCTTATTCTCATTTTCATTTACATATCCATCTTTCACATCTCATCTCTTACGCTCCCTCTTTCCTTTTATTTGTGTCTCATTCTTTCCATCTCTTCACTAACCTTTTTCTTTTCCTTCTCTTCATCTATCTTCCCTCCACCTTCCTCCCATGCTCCTCTCCCCTATCTCTTCCTACTCCCCCTCATTCTCCTTCTCTTCTGCTTTCTTATCTGATCTAAACTCAACTTCTCATCTTTCACTTGTTCCTGCTGCCAGTCACTGCTACTCATTACAATGAGCGTTCTCTATGTTACGCTCCAGACCTGTTGCCTATCATCTGCGCAAGCCCAATTAACCTTCCCTGCTCTCCCTATCAGTACAACTCCCCACTTTCTATGCAGCATCTGTATTACCATGCTGTTGTACCTGCCTTTGCGCAGGCTACAGTATCGCTCCTTCTGACTCCACCTACACTTCCTATATATACCCATCAGTTTTACTTACCCTAACTGTTTGCCCATATAGCTCTTCATTCTGGTAAGTGACCTACTATGGTTATGCACTTTCTTCTTATTTACAATAACTTCTACATGCATACTAGCCTGCCTACACCCTGTTATACCTGACTAATTTACTTTCACTACATTCACCATTCTAATTGCCTGATCATTAGCTATACTTTGATTATATATATATATATATATATATATATATATACAAATATACTGCTAAATATTTATTTGACCCCACACCTTCCCTTATTTATGAACAACCATTCTTTGGACTGTTAGTCCACCTACTAATTCACCTTATGGGCTCTATGTTTATTATTCTACCGTATATTTATTATCACTATTATCATTACTATTACCATTGTCACCATCATTACTACTGTTGATGCCAATTAAACTGAGTACTTTTAGTGATGTTCTAGACTTTGTACTTACATTTTATATTTTAATATACATTTTATTATTGTTATACCAGTAGTCTCTTACAATCAACACTACTACTTACCACCATTGTTTATGTATGTGTGTGTATATGCGTGCACATATGTGTATGTACATATGTGTGTTTGTACATGTGTATATGTATGTACTGTATGTCTACATGTATCTACTCCATATTATATATATATGTATATATTATATGGGTATGTTTTTATTATCATTTTTTTACAATTCTTTTATATGTATTTTTGACCTCTTGATTCTGTGTCTGTAATACCATTAGTCACCTTTGTGTATACTCACATATCTGTATGTAGGTATTTTATCATTTGTTATTTAGTTGGCCTGATGAAGACACGGGCTTAATGTCGAAACGCGTTGCCTAAAAGGTTATGGAATAAAAGCTATTGGATTTACTGTTATATCACGAGCAGTATAATGTATTTATCAGGTGTAGCATCGCTCTTATAGACCCCCCTTTTTTTTTCTCCATATCCTAATTACTCACTAGAAACACTCCACTACTTTACCCCTTACCTGTAATAAGCCACTATACTCATTAGTTTATTTGCCATAATTGCAGATATGTAGTGTTGACTAGTCTGGTGAGACTTTGATAACATAGAAAAAAATCCCTAAAAATCACCCAGGGTAGACAGTAACAACTTAGAGACTTGACCATTGATGCCACTGATCTAGGCATAATGGCATCATTTAATGTGACATATTAGTCCAATTTAGTGGAAAAGTCTCAGGCACAAAAAAAAAAAATCTTTTCCATTCATATGAATGCAGTTGTTTCTACAGCATGTGAATGAATTCCCTCAGTGCCCCATTTTTTTGAATGGTTAAGTCACAGAAATTTCTGCAACAAACTTGCCATGTGCAAATAAACCCTAGCATGGAGTTAACAGTATACCTTACTGATGGCTTCATGGCTATGAGTTGAGGTCTACTACTCTAACCATCATATAAATGAGGTAAAATAGTGGATAATGTAAACTGTCTCAATAAGATCATACTTTATTTTGGTGTCTGTTTGCAAATTTAAAAAAAAAATTGTCAAAAATTAAAAAAGAGTTCCTATCTTAAATTTTTGATTAGTTTATCCATAATAAAACTAAGGGAGCGTTCACACTACCGTTGGTGTCCGTCAGTAGTGTCCGTGGCTATTGTCCGTTACAAGATTTTAGCTACGGACACTAGATGAACTGTCAGAAATCCGTTAAAATTTCCATTCATTTCAATGGGTTTTTATATTGTGTCCGTTAGTGTCCGTTAGTGTCCGTTTGTGTCCGTTTACACCAAATCCGTCAGAAGTCTGTTATTTTTTCACGGACAAAAAATCCTACATGCAGGACTTTTTGTCCGTTTGAAAAAAACGGATTCTTGACGGGCAGCAAGTGTCCGTTATTTTTTTAACATTGAAGTCTATGGGTAACGGACATATAACGGACAGTAACTGAAAGCCATCAGTTACTGTCCGTTATTTTATGTCCGTTTACTTTCCCTGCGCATGCTCAGAAAGGAGAAACAAAAAAAAAAAAAAAAACTAGCAGTGTTAGAGGACATTTCATGTCCTCAGGCACATGCGGTTTTACATACCGCTAGAAAGCCGACAGCGCGCTGAATTCAGCGCACTGCCGGCTTTCCCGGTATGTGCCCCAGGAGATATCGGCGGTGTAATGTTTTACTGTTAGAAGGGCGCTGCGAGGAACTCCCTGACACTTCTCTTTGTTCAGAGACTTGTACTGAGGGGGCGTTCCTCACAGCTTGAGCGTCATCACTGGGCTGTGAGGAACGCCCCCTCTCTCTGTTCTCGTCTATAGCCGGGTACTGTCAGAGGAACTCCCTCCCTGATAGTTCTGTTCCTTCATAGCGCTGTATGAGGGGGCGTTCCTCACAGCTGAGCGTCATCACTGGCCTGTAAGGAACGCCCCCTCTCTCTGTGCTGGTCTATAGCCCTGTACTGTCAGAGGGGGCGTTCCTTACTGCCCGGCGATGACGCTGAGCTGTGAGGAACGCCCCCTCAGTACAGCGCTATGGACCAACGAGAAGTGGCAGGGAGGGAGTTCCTCACAGCGCCCTTCAAACAGTAAGTAAAGTAAAGTAAAACATGTAACTCCACACCGCCTATATCTCCAGCGCGCTGTCTGCTTTCTAGCGGTATGTGACATTAAAAAACGGACACTACCTGATGCTCATCAGTTAGGGTCCGTTATGATAGGTGTCCGTTTATTTTTTTTTAACGGACACCTTCATAACGGACTCCAACGGTAGTGTGAACCCTGCTTAAATAATATGAAAAAAAGTCTCTCTTAGGCTAAGGCCCTATGTAGTGGGACGCAGCAAAAAAAGCGCTGCGGGAAAAACCGAGGCAGCAACGCATCGCGATTTTTCCCACAATGATTTTCACAGAAACTCTGCATAGGTTTCCTCTGCGGACTTCTGCTTTCATTATACCTGTAAGGAAACCGCCAGCGTTTCCATTAATATAATTGACATCCTGTGATTTCCAAATCCGCGACGGTTTTGGAAATTGTAGCATGTACGCTGTGCATATTTTTCTGCAATTTGGTGGATGGGATTTGCTAGAATCCCATCCACTTTGCAGGGACTTTAAAACTCCATGTTTTTTTCTGCGGTGTTTATGCCACGTGGGGACCCGGCCTTAAAATGGATTTAATGAAGATCCACATGCGCCATGAAGAAATATAAAAAACTAAAATTTGTAGCCTAGCAAATAAATTAAAACCAAAAAGTATGAAAAAAAACACTAAAATGTCTGGTCATTAAAACCTTTTCAAGCTTGTTCATTAAGGGTTTAAAACTGAAAAGTAAAGAATTATTTTAAAATATATACTTGAAGACCAGGCCATATTTACAGCTTCCATTGCCCTAAGTACTAAGACTGCATACACCTACACTAAGAGTAGAACACAAAAGGACAGTGCAGACACACATGATGGGGATTTTTTTTTACAATACAAATTGATCCAACATTCTCTGTAGAAGAAACTGAAGTGGAAAACCCAGTGAGATCACGTAATACAAAAAATGGATCAGGAGAACGGGAGTCAAGCACAGTAAAAAGTCTGAGATATCCCCAAAGAAAGAAAGGAAAATAGATTTAGTAAATCTATCAGCATGTTTCTTAAATACCCCACAAATTGAAGTGTTATCTTATGGTCTAAATTTTGCACCTGCTAAGGATTTAGTAGACTATTTCACACAATTTTGAATATTAACCACTTTGTATGTATATTAACAGTGAAAAAAAACAAAACATAATTAACAGAAGTTAATGATGATATAATAGTATATTGGATGGAGTTGGTGATCTTCCATACAAATGCTAAATGCATCTTTATATTTTGCAGATGAATTATAGTTCACAATTTACAATTAAGTAGTGGTTTGATGTTAGATTTGGAATAGGTTAATAGAATGGAGAATTTTAAAACTAGAAATCCCTTTTTTTATCCTATTCAATAAGGAGTAGAAGCACTACTCTGCATACTTTCCAGGAAATATTGGAACAATAATGTTAAACATACTTAACCACTTCCATACCGCCCATAGACTATATACACACATGGACAAAATTGTTGGTACCCCTCGTTTAATGAAAGAAAAACCCACAATGGTCACAGAAATAACTTGAATCTGACAAAAGTAATAATATATAAAAAATTCTATGAAAATAAACAAATGAAAGTCAGACATTGCTTTTCAACCATGCTTCAAAAGAATTTTTTTTAAAAATAAAACTCATGAAACAGGCCTGGACAGAAATGATGGTACCCCTGAAAATAATGTAACCAAATGGACATGTTAAATCAAGGTGTGTCCACTAATTAGCATCACAGGTGTCCACAATCTTGTGATCAGTCAGTGGGCCTGTATATAGGGCTACAGATACTCACTGTGCTGTTCGGTGACATGGTGAGTACCACACTCAACATGGACCAGAGGAAGCCAAGTAAAGAGTTATCTCAGGAGCTTAGAAAGAAAATTCTAGACAAGCATGTTAAAGGTAAAGGTTATAAGACCATCTCCAAGCAGCTCGATGTTCCTGTGACTACAGTTGCACATATTATTCAGAAATTTAAGATCCATGGGACTGTAGCCAACCTCCCTGGACATGGCTGCAGGAGGAAAATTGATGACAAATCAAAGAGAAGGATAATACGAATGGTAACAAAGGAGCCCAGAAAAACTTCTAAAGAGATTTAAGGTAAACTTCAAGCTCAAGGAACATCAGTGTCAGATCGCACCATCCCTCGTTGTTTGAGCCAAAGTGGACTTCATGGGAGACGACCAAGGAGGACACCATTGTTGAAAACAAATCATAAAAAAGCCAGACTGGAATTTGCCAAGCTACATGTTAACAAGCCACAAAGCTTCTGGTAGAATGTCCTATGGACAGATGAGACAAAATTCGAAATTTTTGGCAAGGCACATCAGCACTATGTTCACAGACAGAAAAATGAAGCATATTTTGAAAATAACACTGTCCCTACTGTCAAACATGGAGGAGGCTCTGTTATGTTCTGGGGCTGCTTTGCTGCATCTGGCACAGGGTGTCTTGAATCTGTGCAGGGTACAATGAAATCTCAAGACTATCAAGGGATTCTAGAGAGAAATGTGCTGCCCAGTGTCAGAAAGCTTGGTCTCAGTCGCAGGTCATGGGTCTTGCAACAGTATAATGACCCAAAACACACAGCTAAAAACACCCAAGAATGGCTAGAGGAAAACATTAGACTATTCTGAAGTGGCATTCTATGAGCCCTGACCTAAATCCTATTGAGCATCTTTGGAAGGAGATGAAACATGCCGTCTGGAAATGGCACCCTTCAAACCCGAGACAACTGGAGCAGTTTGCTCATGAGGAGTGGACCAAAATACTTGTTGAGAGGTGCAGAAGTCTCATTGACAGTTACAGGAATCGTTTGAATGCAGCGATTGCCTCAAAAGGTTGTGCAACAAAATATTAAGTTAAGGGTACCATCATTTCTGTCCAGGCCTGTTTCATGAGTTTTCTTTTTTTAAAAATTCTGTTGAAGCATGGTTGAAAAGCAATGTCTGACTTTCATTTTTTCATTTTCAGAAAATTTTTATATATTATTACTTTTGTCAGATTCAAGTTATTTCTGTGACCATTGTAGGTTTTTCTTTCATTAAATGAGGGGTACCAACAATTTTGTCCACGTGTGTATGTCCATCAAGTTCAACTAGAACACTCCAGCTGTTGTAAAACCACAACTCCCAGCATGCATACTTGCTCTGCTGTTCTTGGATCTCCCATAGAAGTGAATGGAGCATGTTGGGAGTTGTAGTTTCACAGTAGCTGGAGTGCCGAAGGTTGCTGACCCCTGAACTAGAAGATGGGGAAATAAGTATTCCATACATGAAGGAAGTGGAAAAGTGAAGAAATCAGGTGATACCTTTTAGAGGCTAACTGAGTATATTTGATAGTAAGCTTTCGAGAGTGCTAGCTCTCTTCTTCAGACATAGTGTAATACAAGAAACTGAAAATTCACAGACTTTTTATACACACACAAGACATGGATCTTCAAAGGATCTTGGAATAACAAAATGAAATATAAGTAGAGAAGTTATTACAACAGGTCAGGAAATAAACAGTCTGGAAAACTTGTGAGGCGTGACAGAGGGATCTGTTATCTGTTTGCAATCAGGTGGTGATTTGTGACCCTCACAGTTCATACATAGTGTGACATGAAACTGGCATGAATATTAAGTCCAAACTGAAGGCCAAACTCCACATATACTACTGGAAACTTCAGGTCATGCTTATTAACAACAAAAAGAAAAAGCTCCATAGACTGAGACAAAATGGCCTCATTACTACAACCGCAAATACCAGCCCAGCTCATCAATCTTTCCTCCTATGAGCCAAACAAACAGGACATGTCAGTTCTCTCCAAAGGTCTCTCCTTCTGCCCCTCTGCACACACTGACCATATCAAACTCTGCAATGATATAGAGGAGTTTTTCAGAAAAATAAGATTGAGGGAATATTTTTATGACAAAGACTTTCCATACAGCAGTGACTCTGAGATAGAACAGCCCATAAAGGAATCCTACCAAAAAATCTACCTGGACCCCACGCCCTGGAACTAACACAGCACTGGATAAATTTATTGACTGTTTCAGAAGCAAAGTAAAATCAGAAATCCTGGAGAAACAAAAGAAACAGGTGCATAACCTAACCCTACAGGAACAGAAGGCTATTACTTCACTGAAAGAAAATCAGGATATAATAATAAAACCAACTGACAAAGGGGGCACAATAGTCATAATGAACTCCTCAGACTATATCCAGGAAGCAAATAGGCAACTGTCAAATGCCATCTATTACTCCAAACTTGGAAGTGATCCCACAGAGGCCTATATGAAACAACTGAAGAATATTATCAAGACGTTTCCAATCCAGGTCCAGAAGCAGGTAAAAGGGCTTATCCCAGAGGATCCCAGGCCGGGCTGCTTCTATATGCTCCCAAAGATACTCAAAGATGGCAACCCTGGGAGGCCTATCATTTCTGGCATTTGGACACTGACAGAAAACATCTCGGGTTGGGTGGAAAATCTCCTAAAACCCCTTGTCAGGGATACTCCAAGCTATATCCAGGACCCCAATGACCTTTTTAACAAATTGAATGCCCTGGGCCAACTACCTGAGGGTACCATTTTAGCCACCATGGATGTGGAATCCCTGTATATCAACATTCCCCACAAGGATGGAGTTGCAGCATGTCGGGTACACTTGGAAAAACAAAACATCCCAACAGAACCAGTAACACAGCTTATACAATTCATCCTTAGCCACAACTATTTTACTTTTGGAGAGGATCTATATCTACAGCGAATGGTAACTTCAATGGGGACCAGATGTGCACCCCAGTATGCAAATATTTTTATGGCAGAACTGGAAGGAGCATATTTATCAACATGCTCCACTAAACCTATGATTTATCTTCGTTATATCGATGATATCCTTGTCCTTGGGACTGCAGGTGAGGAGGCCCTACTTGAATTCCATAATGACTTCAATGACTTTCACCCTACCATCAACCTTAAACTTAGCTATTCAGAGAGTGAAATCCACTTTCTGGATACCACAATATACATTAAAGACCACCGGCTACTCACATCAATATACCACAAACCCACAGACAGAACGGCCTACCTGAGAAACAACAGCTTCCACCCCAAGCACACAAGACTATCTATTATTTACAGCCAGGCTATACGATACAATCGTATTTGCTCCGACAAAGCAGTCCTGGACAAGCACCTCCAGGATCTGAGGACGAAATTTCTCCGATTGGGATACAAACCAAAAGTGACGAACAACCAATTAAACAAAGCTGCATCCACTAACAGAGACAGTCTTCTCACATATAGAGATACCCAGAAAGAAGCCCGAGTGCCCCTAGTTGTCACCTACAACCCACAACTGGAGATTCTACAAAGGATTGCCAAGGAGCTCCAATTTGTGCTACATAGGGACAACAGACTCAAAGACATATTTCCAGTCCCCCCTCTTCTTTACTTTCGACAACCACCAAACCTGAGGCGTATTATTGTCTGGAGTGCCCTGAAGTCCCCAACTGAAAATGGCACCTCACGTTGCCTGCAAAACAGGTGCAAGACCTGCAGGCACATCCACACCGCTGACAGTGTACCTGTCCCACAGTCACAACAGGTGCACAGAATTAGGGGGACATTTTCCTGCAGATCTTCCAATGTGGTGTATCTCATAATGTGTGTGCAATGTCCCACCACAGGCCTCTATGTGGGGGAAACAGGGCAGAGACTTAGTCATGCACTCACACAGATTCAACATTAATAACAGCAGAACAGATCTCCCAGTGACCGCACATTTCTCCGGAGAAGACCACTCTATTGAAGATTTGCGGGTTGTGGTTTTAATGGGACATTTTAAGACGCAGAGAGCGAGAAGAATGGGAATATAAGTTAATGCATAAATTTCAAACTCTGCAATTTGGACTTAATATTCATGACCGTTTCATGTCACACTATGTATGAAATGTGAGGGTCACAAATCACCACCTGATTGCAAACAGATAACAGATCCCTCCGTCACGCCCAATAAGTTTTTCAGACTGTTTATTTCCTGACCTGTTGTAAATAACTTCTCTACTTATATTTCATTTTGTTATTCCAAGATCCTTTGAAGATCCATGTCTTGTGTGTGTATAAAAAGTCTGTGAATTTTCAGTTTCTTGTATTACACTATCTCTGAAGAAGAGAGCTAGCACTCTTGAAAGCTTACTATCAAATACACTCAGCCTCTAAAAGGTATCGCCTGATTTCTTCACTCTTCCACTACTTTCTATGGCTAACATGGTACAACGTTATACTACTATACATGAAGTAAATAAGGTAGGAAATAAATATTTTACACATTTCCATAAGCATCAATGCTATTTTGTTCTAAAAAGGCATCTAAGCCTTTTTTGAAGCTGTCAGCTGTTGCTGCTGTGACCTGCACCTGGGGTAGGCTTTTCCACAAATTCACAATCCTTAAAGGCAAGAAGCCTTGTCACCACTGGAGATTAAACCTATTTTTCTCCAGATGAAAGGAGTGCTCCCTTGTCTATTGAGAGGACTTTACATGAAACAGCTTTTTCCCATATTTCTTGTATGGACCAGCTATATATTTATACAGGTTTATTATGTCTCCCCTTAAAACTCTTTTCTCAAGACTAAACAGATTTAACTCTTTTAATCTCTCCTCATAACTGAGGTCCTCCATGACCCATACCAATTTTATGGCCCCCTGTTGTACTTTTTCCAGCTCTAGGACAGCCTTTCTATGAACTGTTGCCCAGAACTGAACTTATAATTCCAGACAAGTCCACACCACCAATGATTTATAAAGTGGTGATATCTGTCCCTCAAGTCCATACCCCTACTGATACATGCCAATATCCTGCTGGCCTTAGAAACAGCAGATGTGGGGGTACACCACTTATAGCAGAGGACCAGTCTGAGCTGCAGTCATTGACCAAAACTCTCTGAATAAGATCCTTTAACCAGTTTTCAATCCAATTACAAACTATATTTTCCAAGACGATAGACCTGATTTTACTTTTTAAACATGTTGGACAGTGTCAAACGCCTTTGCAAAGTTCACAGACACTATATCCATAATTACCTGGGAAAGACTTCGAGCCTTTTTTGAAAATAGGCAGCACGTTTGCCTTATGCCAATTCCTTGGCACCTTACCAGTCAATAGAGAATCCCTAAAAATTAAGTACAAGGGTACAACAATGACTGTGTTCTTTATGTACTCATGGGTGTAATCCATCTGGACCCAAAGTCTGGCTCATGTTTAATTTTTTTTTTTTTTAGCTTGGACCATTTTTATGTTTATCCAGTTTAGTATATTGGTTGATGTATTACTAGCATTTGTGATACCTACAACAACTACTCCCTGTTCTTCTGTATATACAGAGCTAAAGAACCCATTTAGTAACTCCGCTTTTTCTTGGCTCCTGGTCCCCTATTATTTAGGGGACCCACCTGTTATGACCTTGTTTTTTTTTGGCATTTATATAGTTAAATAATTTTGGGGGGTTATTTTTGCTTTCGTTAACCACCTACTTTTCATTATGTATTTTAGCTGATTTTATTTCCCTTTTACAGATATTATTTTAAACGATTTAAAATTCTCAACAAGAATTACCTCTACAAGTATTGGCTTGGTTTTTGGAAGTATATAGTAACTATTCACATTACTGGAGTTGATATTGATGGCAGTAGAATGTCTATTGTCCCACATCTATTTTTTATTTGATACGCAATTTTTTTTGCAGGAGATTGGCGCCTCTGAGGGTTTAAATTTTCCCCATCTCTTGCAAAAGTTTATATAAGTTGGTGAGAAGCTAGATATCTTATTTCTGGAAAAGATTTGTGTGATTCGCTAGTCTGGTATGATTTCCAGATACCAGATTTCAGACTATATGTGAATAATAACGACTGCAATCTTAAGTTCACTCTAGAGGTGAAATCAAATATGGCATTTTTTTGTATTTGTGTATTCAAGTAAATCCTGTAACAAGTTTAATAGAAACCATTGCATATTGCAAACCGGTATCTGGTAATACGTTATTACATGCCAGATCTTATCATCCAAAACATGTAAAATGGCCTCTCTCTTTTGGGGAGTTTACTAGGGTCAAACAGAAGTTTTATGATGACACCAGGTGGAAGGAGGAAGCCTTTACAGTGAGTACATGTCTGCAACATGGGGATATCCTGTAGGATTAGTAAAGAAAGCAGAACAGATAAATCCAGAAAGAACCTATTAAAAACAATAGAAAAGGATAATCCAGGTAAGTTTTTTCAACTTCATTTTCTGAGTAATATACAAATATTAAAGAGAGTCGATCATTTCTCCAACCCATTTTTCACTGAACCGACGTTGGAATAGCCTTTATAAAGGCTATTCTACTCCTAACTTTTTTCATTTGTGTTTTGCCGCCTTTTTTGAATTATTACATTTCATTCCTTTATGCAAATGATGATCAGGGAGCACAGGATCGGAATCCCTGTAACACCACCTCCATTGACTGCAAAGAGGACGTCTTGAAGAACCAGGGGGAGTGAGTCGTAATGGGGATGATGATACTGTGCTCGAAACAAAGGGGGAACACCCTTGTATTCCCGGAGCATCATTTGCATAAAGGAATAAAATCTAATCATTAAAAAATGGCAGCGAACATAAAAGAAAAAGGTAGGTTCAGTGAAAAATGGTTTACAGCAATGATAGACTACCTTTAAAAGTAAATACTGTACAGTACATGAATGGTATAGCGATATGGAGGTTTGCCTATGGAGGTTTTAACCTATTGTTAAAAAGAATTATTGATGAAGGTGTGACTGTAGTTCGCAAAAAAGCTTCCAATTTGGTACAACATTTGTTCCCGAGTGATTTTTGTAAAAAATAAAAAAAAAAAATAAAAAAATACACTGTTGGATGTTAAAGGTTATTAGAGCTGTGAACATAATGTGTGTAAAGTATGTGGTCACATTAAGATTATCATAAAAGGGCATTACTAAATGGCGAAGCCTATTGGATTTTTGTTTTAAATACACAAACTCCAAATGGGTTAAATTATAGAAGGGAGTTAATTTAGTATGCTTAATTATATGACTCCCGTTTTTTTTTTCTTTCCTTTTATGATGCATTTCTCTTTTTACTCATTTGATTTGATTTTATAGATACTGGTTTAGGTTTGTTCCTTTAGTATATATTGAAATATGTTTTTGTTGTGCATTGCTGATGTGGGGTGGAATTAGTTTATATCTGAAACACAAAACTATCACAACACATCCCTTCTGGTACTAGTGATTATTAAGTATTCTTATCCAAAACACTTCCACTAAGCTGATTTTATCATGTGGATTTAAATAATGCTGTAAAGATGGAATTTATATGACTTGATTAAGTGCTGGATCAATTTGTATTGTAAATTTTGGCTTACTGGTGTTTCCCTGCAGCAATGGGACTATATTACAGTCACACCCTTGACATTTTTCCAGAAAATTAAGTATTTCTCCTAGAAAATTATTGCAATTACGCATGTTTTGTTATACACGTGTTTACCTCCTTTGTGTGTATTGCAACAACACAAAAAAAGAAAAAAAAGCCAAAAATTATATAATTTCACGCAAAACTCCATAAATGGGCTGGACAAAATTACTAGCAGCCTCAACTTAATATTTGCTTGCACACCCTTTGGAAAAAATAACTGAAATCAATTGCTTGCTATAACCATCAACAAGCTTCTTACACTTCTCAACTGGAATCTCTTCTTTTGCAAACTCCTATAGGTCTCTCATATTTGAAGTGTGTCATCTCCCAACAGCAATTTTAAATCTCTTCACAGGTGTTCAATGGGATTTAGATCCGGACTCACTGCTGGCCACTTCAGAACTCTCTAGTACAGTCATGGCCAAAAGTTTTGAGAATGACACAAATATTCTATTTTCACATGATCTGCTGCCCTCTGGTTTTTATGTGTGTTTGTCAGATGTTTTTATCACATACAGAAATATAATTGCATTCATATTATGAGTAACAGAAGCTTATATTGACAGTTAGAATGAGTTAATGCAGCAAGTCAATATTTGCAGTGTTGACCCTTCTTCTTCAGGACCTCTGCAATTCTCCCTGGCATGCTCTCAATCAACTTCTGGACCAAATCCTGACTGATAGCAGTCCATTCTTGCAGAATCAATGCTTTAATTTTGTCTGAATTTGTTGGTTTTTGTTTGTCCACCCGTCTCTTGATGATTGACCACAAGTTCTCAATGGGATTAAGATCTGGGGAGTTTCCAGGCCATGGACCCAAAATCTCTATGTTTTGTTCCCTGAGCCATTTAGTTATCACCTTTGCTTTATGGCAAGGTGCTCCATCATGCTGGAAAAGGCATTGTTGAGCGCCAAACTGCTCTTGGACGGTTGGGAGAAGTTGCTCTTGGAGGACATTCTGGTACCATTCTTTATTCATGGCTGTGTTTTTAGGCAAGACTGTGAGAGAGCCGATTCCCTTGGCTGAGAAGCAACCCCACACATGAATGGTTTCAGGATGCTTTACAGTTGGCATGAGACAAGACTGGTGGTAGCGCTCACCTCTTCTTCTCCGAATAAGCTGTTTTCCAGATGTTCCAAACAATGGAAAAGGGGATTCATCAGAGAAAATGACTTTACCCCAGTCCTCAGCAGTCCACTCCCTGTACCTTTTGCAGAATATCAGTCTGTCCCTGATGTTTTTTCTGGAGAGAAGTGGCTTCTTTGCTGCCCTCCTTGAGACCAGGCCTTGCTCCAAGAGTCTCCGCCTCACAGTGCGTGCAGATGCACTCACACCTGCCTGCTGCCATTCCTCAGCAAGCTCTGCACTGCTGGTAGCCCGATCCCGCAGCTGAAACACTTTTAAGAGACGGTCCTGCCGCTTGCTGGTCTTTCTTGGGCGCCCTGGAACCTTTTTGGCACCAATGCAACCTCTCTCCTTGAAGTTCTTGATGATGCGATAGATTGTTGACTGAGGTGCAATCTTTCTAGCTGCAATACTCTTCCCAGTTAGGCCATTTTTGTGCAGTGCAATGATGACTGCACGTGTTTCTTTAGAGATAACCATGGTTAACAGAAAAGAAACAATGATGGCAAGCACCAGCCTCCTTTTAAAGTGTCCAGTGGTGTCATTCTTACTTAATCATGACAGATTGCTCTCCATCCCTGTCCTCATCAACACCCACACCTGTGTTAATGGAGCAATCACTGAAACGATGTTAGGTGGTCCTTTTAAGGCAGGGCTGCAATGATGTTGAAATGTGTTTTGGGGGATAAAGTTCATTTTCTAGGCAAATATTGACTTTGCAAGTAATTGCTGTTAAGCTGATCACTCTTTATAACATTCTGGAGTATATGCAAATTGCCATTAGAAAAACTGAAGCAGTAGACTTTGTAAAAATTAATATTTGTATCATTCTCAAAACTTTTGGCCATGACTGTACTTTGTTTCTGGGTGCTTTTTTGAAGTATGTTTGCGGTCATTGCCCTCCTGGAAGACTCATGACCTAGGACGCAAACCCAGCTTTCTGACACTGGGCCCTACATTGAGAGCCAAAATCCTTTGGTAATCTTCAGATTTCATGATGCCTTGCACAGTCAAGGAACCCAGTGTCAGAGGCAGCAAAACAACCCCAAAACATCTTTGAACCTCCACCATATTTGACTGTTGGTACTGAGTTCTTTTCTGTGTAGGCCTCACTCTGATTTCAGTAAACAGTAGAATGATGTGCTTTACCAAAAAACTCTATCTTAGTCTCATCTGTCCAAAAAACATGTACATTATGTCTAACTTTTTTATGTCTCTGTGTCAGCAGTAGAGTCCTCCTGGGTCTCCTGCTATAGTGTTTCATTTCTTTCAAATGTCAGTGGATAGTTTGCGCTGACTCTGATGCACCCTGAGCCTGCAGGACAGCTTGAATTTCTTTGGAACTTGATTGGGGCTACTTATCCACCATGTGGACTATCCTACGTTGCAACCTTTCATCAATTTTTCTCTTCCGTCCACGTCCAGGAAGAGTAGCTACAGTGCCGTGAGTTGTAAACTTGATTATGTTGCACACCGTGGACAAAGGAACATCAAGATCTCTGGAGATGTACTTGTAACCTTGAGATTGTTGATATTTGTCCACAATTTTGGTTCTCAAGTCCTCAGACAGTTCTCTTCTCCTCTTTCTGTTCTCCATGCTTAATGTTGCACACAGACACACAATGCAAAGATTGAGTCAACTTCTCTCCTTTTTATCTGGTTTCAGGTGTGATTTTTATATTGCCCAAACCAGTTACTTGCCACTGGTGAGTTTGAATGAGCATCACATGCTTGAAACAAAATATTTACCCACAATTTTGAAAAGGTGCCAATATTTTTGTCCAGCCAAATTTTGGAATTTTGTGTGAAATTATGTCCAATATGCGTTTTTTATCTCTATTTTTTGTGTTGTTCCAATACACACAAAGGAAATAAACATGTGTATAACAAAACGTGTATAATTGCAATAATTTTCTGGAAAAATTTCAGGGGTGCCAACACTTACTTACTTACTTACATGGAATGAGGTGAGCAGAAGTTTTTTTTTTTTTTTCTGTATTGGGGTTTTTAAATTAATAAGTGACTGCTTTATTTGCATTACAACCTCCTTATTGTGAAAAAAGAACAATGGCAATGTACAATAGCAAATTTTGTTTCTCTTGGTCACGACCCTCATCATTTCCATAAAATGGTTTCTCTGAGCCTGGGTTGGCTCTTGATATTGATGACCTATCCTCTGTATGAGAAATCAATATTAGACTAGTGGGAGTCTGACACTTAGCACCTTTACCTATCAGCTATTCCTAGCAGACTCTGGTGCCATAAGTATACAGTTAAGTATAAATGTACAGGGTTACAACCAGAATACTTCATACACTTCATACACTTAAATTTATTAAGATATTTCCTACACTAGTCTTAATGAAGATCCTGACTAGCATTAGACATACCTGAATTATTGAGAAGCTCCAACTAGAATGGAAAACGATACCAGTCAGGAACTAGTGTAGATTTCTTGTATAATTGAATCTATCTCCTGTCTATTATTGTTCATCCTTTTGGGTTTGGAGCAGTGCCGTCCTCTTTTTCATCTTTTACATTTCCTGTATAACTCATGCCAGTTTTCTGGGGTCAGTTATAATAAATATTCTCAGTCGAGATTCCATACCCTACTCTCTATCATGCTCTCTGCCTCATTTGGCCTAGTTTCACAGAAAGTGGAGAGCAAGGCATATAATGAAGCATTTGGTGCATCTTTGGCACAATAGAGTCTTGCACCAAAGATGCTCCACATTACCATTCATCTACGGTAGAAAACTGGTGTAGATGGGTAAATAAATCTCTCCCACTGTGTAGTGGCCATCTCACAGTACTGCAGTTCTGCTGCTACACTGATCTGATATTGATAACCTATTCTAAAGATAGGTCTTCAACATCAAAAAGTATATACATCTCCAATGGAATAACCAAGAGTGATACGGTGTAGATAAAAGCAGATTGGTAACAGATAACAGATGTTTCACATGACACATATAAATTTTATATAAAAAAAAGTCTTATATAAAATATTATATATAGTGAACATGGCCAGACTTTAATCCCACAGCAACATCGGACTTAATGCCTTGAAGCAACTGGACAATTACATTTTTACCTTACTCGTGGAGCAGGTGTTAACAGCTAACATCCTACTCCAGCACCCACGGTCGGAGCTGAGCTCTAATCGTGGTTTTAACTCTTGAGTTGCTGCGGTCAAACATAACCATGGCATGTAAGGGATATTGGTACTTCTAGTGCAACTTTGTATCCCCAAATGGGTTTTTGCCCTGCAAAATTAGTAACACATAAAAAAAACAATATAAATTAGATATCGCTATAATAATACTGACCCATAGAATAAAGGTAACATGTTACTTATGCTGTACACTGCACGGCAAAAAACTTTAAATGTAAAAGGCAATTAAGTTAATAAAATTTAGTCACTAAGTTATAGGCACCTCAGAATGGTGTAATTAGAAAATGCATCTCATGCTGCAAAAACAAGCCCTCATATGGCTATATCACCAGAAAAATAAAAAAATATAGCTTCTACAATGTGACTACAAAAGCTGATTGGCCTCAACAGTCATGTGTGGTTGGGACTTCTGGAGCAGAAGGACTGGAGTGGGAGGACACTGGTGCACGGGGACAGGTGAGTATGATTTTTTTTTTTCACCTCCCTCCGTTGTCCAGGCAATAATTATAAATGCCTGGACAACCTCTTTAACAATGTCATTTGTGGGAATAAACTCTTTGGGCACAGAAAGGAAGAAGTGATATTTTGTTTTTTTGGGGCACAGACTTAGATGGTTTAGTTTTTGGATGTCATGCACCTTATGCAGAGCCCTGAAATGCCAGTAAAGTGGAATATCTTGACACGTGACATTTTAAAAATTACACCCCTGAAGGAATTTATCCACGGGTACAATGAACATTTATAGCCCCCAAGCTGTTGGTGAAAAATGAAAATGGCAATTTTTCCAGAAATATGCCTTTTCAGTGCCTGAAATGTTGCACTGAGCTTGTGTCAGCAGAGACACACCCTCCAGGAACTGTTAAGAAGTCATCCCAGGCACAACAGCTTTTGGGATGTTTATCTCTGACACAAGCTGGGCACAACATATTGCCCCACTGAAATTACATGAAAAGCTGTTGTGCCCCAGATGACTGCTTAACAGTTCCTGGGGTGTATGTCTTTGCTCAGACAATCTGGTTACAGCATATCAGGCACTGAAATGGCATATCTCTGGAAAAAATTTCCATTTTAATTTTTCATTTACACATTCATTTCTGAAAACTAAATGAATGCAATACTCAAGGGTTAAAATGCTTGCTACACCATGTGATAAATCCCTTGAGGGGTGCAGTTTCCAAAATGGGGTCACATGTCTGTGGATTCCACTTCACTGGCAATTCAGGTGCTCTACAAAAGAGGCATGTCATCCAAAAACCAAACTGTGTTCCAAAAACCAAATAGTGATTCTTCCCTTCTGTGCTCAGCTCTGCCCAAGCAGCAATTTATATCCACATATGGTATGGGCACTGAAATAGCATATCTGGGAACATCTAAATATTCATTATGCATCATCCACTGCACATTTCTTTTTAAAAACCATCTCTTGGCTCAAAATACTCATTATGCCCCTTGATAAATTCTGTTTTGGGTGTAGTTTAAAAACTTTTTGGGGGATTCCATTGTACTGGTACTTTTTCTTCTTTAACCCCTTGTGAAATTGAAAAATTTGTGATTAAATGGATGGTTTATTAAAAAAAAAAAGTAATTTTTCACATTTTCATGTCCCAATGTTAATAAAATCCCTAATCCCTTGATAAATTCTGTGAGGGGTGTAGTTTCCAAAATGGTCACCTTAATGGTTTCCATTATACTGGTACTTTAGGGGCTTTGAAAATATGACTAGGCACACGAAAACTATTCCAGCAAAATCTGCCGTCCAAAAGCCAAATAGCACTCTTTCTATTCCGAGCCCTGCCATGTACCCATATGTGATGATATTAGGGGCATGTATGGTCTTAGGCTATCAATGTTAACCTATACTACTGCGCAGCGGGGGTTGGTGCCTAGAATCAGGCCTAGCAGAGCACCTGGAATGTGGTCAAACTACTCTCTAGTTCAGGTCTATTGTCCTGTCCCTGAAGCAATCAGCCATTTGGTCAAAAGCCTTCATCTGCATAAGACTGCCATCCTCACTAACCCAGCGGGAGTTCATTTAGACAGAATGCTTTATGCAAATGATCCACCTATAGTTGCCAGCCACCCTGGCACCATTATTAGGTCAGAGGGCTTATGGTTTTATGACAATATCTGGCCTGGGGAACCTCTTATTGTCCACCCGATAGATCCCCCAGATGCGTCAGGTCAAGGCGCACGCTCAGAATATACACATGTCACCGTTCATAGTCCAGGAAAGGTGCAGGCACTGATCTCCTTACCCAAAGGGAGCTGGCGTGTCAAACTTGGAGTCTATGTATTGGGGATCTCGCCAGGAACCCCATTATACTACCAGCCAGACTCTATAAACATCATGCATAGACCTATACTGAAAAGTTATTCTGAGAGATGTAGAGAGGGGGCGGGGCTTCTCCCCCTGGTGACCTCACTCAGGGAGGAGACCAGGGGAGACAAAAGGGCTCCGCCCACGCTGAGCCAGAGTCTGTTGCCTGGTGGATTTGGAGATGCACGCTTGTTGGAGGCGAGCTGTGGGGGAAGTCATGTGACCAACATGTGGCTGCCATGCGGCCTATGCAGCTAGGCTTGAGGCCTTGTTGTGGACCTAACAGAGGTGCCACTGCATGTAAGCAACACATGCTTTGCCAAGACTGTGCTCTGAGCCTACCACATGGGCTCAGAGCAATGGACTTACAACTTGTTCCAGAGGTCTTCTGCTATTTTACCCGATTAAGGTGCTCTGCTGCCGGTCATCCCATAAGAAAGTGCCCTGGCAACCATTGGAAGCCAGAGATTCCTGCACAAGTTGGTGTTGGTAATATATATTCTTTTCTTTCTTTTATCCCCATTTTTATTTTTATGTACCGTGTTATGTTGTTTTCTCTTGTATCTGCTTGTTAACCGCTGCATGTATTCTATGTATGTGTTGAGTGTCTAGTATCGACCCATTTAGGGGTTAATAAATATATAAAATTTAGAAGGCTCGTTTGGCTTATTATCCTCTACCGGACCTACATTCACGGAAAGTGGGTGTGAGGTAATCGAAGCGATCGCAGGTAGGCCAGGCGCGAGGCCCTGGTAAACCCGGATCCTCCACACCATACAACAATTTATAACCTATTGCCATGTATAAAAACAATTGTTTAACAAACTGTGGGGTGCTTTTCCTCCTTTAACCGCTTGTGCAAATGAAAACCTTGAGGATAAAGTAATTTAGTAATTTTTATTTACACTTCCCAATGTTAATAAAATCTTACATTATTGAAAAAAAAAAAAATGTCTATATTTTACATCTATATTGTTTTTAATTCTTGTAAAATGCTTACAGGATTAACAAACTTCTCAAATGGTGTTTTGAGTTATTTGAGGGGTGCAGTTTTGAAAATGGGATGATTATGGAGGATTTATAATATAAAGGCCTTTAACCCCTTTCTGCCATTTATTATTCTGTACAATGTACTAGGAAGCTGGAAAAAAATTCAGAATGGGGTGGATTTAAAGAAAAAGTGCATTTGTTTATGGGCTTTATTTTTACGGTGTTCACTCTTCAGCCAAATGATATGTCACCTATATTCTATGTTTCGGTACAATTCCAGGGATACCAAATTTATATGGTTTTATTCACATTTTAACCTCTTAACAAAAATCAAAATTTTTGCAAAAAAAATAAAACATTTTCTAAAAGTTGCCATATTCTGATACCCATAACTTTATATTTATATTTTTGTTTACGGGGATGCATAGGGCATCTTTTTTTGCAGGATCAGGTGTACATTTTAGTTATATCATTTTGGGGAATGTCTATTGCTTTGATCACTTGTTATTAAAATTTTAGGCAACACAGTGAAAAAATGACAGTTTTGATTATTGTTCCCGCTACGGCATTTACCATACGGGAAAAATGTTTTTATAAGTTTATAGACTGGGCGTTTTTGGACACAGGGATACCTAACATGTATGTGTGTCACAGTTATATTTTACTTTTATATGTATTCTAGAGAAAGGTGGATTATTCGAACTTTTAGTTTTTTTTTTTTTTTTTAATTATTTTATTGCAAGTCCCATAGACTGCAATAAAACTGTATTGCAGTCTATGGAAGATTCACTACATAGCTATTGAGGCTGGTCATGGACCTGCTATAATCCTATGACAAGCTGGGAGCCTTTATAAGGCTCCCGGCTGCCAGAAGAACAGGTTGCAGGGAGCAGGCCTGCAACAATAAAGATACGGGGGCAGCGGGGAACGGCCCCGTGGGTGTTTTTTTTACTTTGTGGGGGAGGGGGGGTGCTGCCCTGCAATGACCGTGATCAGAATGAACTCTGATCGCGGGCATTAGTGCCGGGCCGCCATATTTAAAGTACTATCATGGAAGATGTCGGGATAGGGTTAAAATCCCCTTCGGTAGTAAATTAGTCAAAAATGAGTTTGGGAAATTTACCTGTAAATTTGGAAAATCACTCTTAGATTTTAAAGCTTTATAATGTTCAAAATAAATTGAAGGACAATTAAAAGATGATGCCAATAAAAATCAGAGATACGGTAAACAATATTTATTAATATACTTGGCTGGTATGACTATCTGTCTGAAAAGCAGAGCATTTCACATTTTAAAAATTTCTAATTTTTCTGATTTTCCTATTTTATTTTTTTGTAAATAAATACAAGAAATATTGATCAATGTTTACCACTAACTAAAAGTACAATGTGTCATGAAAAAAAAATCTCAAAATCACTTGGGTAAGTTAAAGTGTCTCAAAGTTATTGCCATACAAAGTGATACATGTCAGTTTTGAAAAATGAGGCCATATCCTTAAGGCTAAGGCCCCACGTAGCATAAAAGCGCTGCTCGAAAACCTCTGCAGACTTTCTGTGAAAAGCGATGTGGGAAAAACGGCAATGCAACGCAGTGTCTGCTACTGATTTGCCTCAGTTTTGTTTTGTTTTATTTTATTTTCTTGTCATACTTGTCATGTTTTTATCCTATTAATCATTCCTAGTATATTTCACTTTATTTATTTATTTTATTTATTTGTTGAAAGTTATATTTCAAACATCCTTAGTACATCACACTCCCCCTCCAATTGTTCCCACTACATCTGTGTCCATTTCATTCCCACTTAGCCCATTCATCTGTCTATCTAGTATATAGTTAGGCCCACTATGGAACTCATGGGGCCCCCTGGAAGGCAAAAGGGGAAGCAAAGGCGGATGGTCCCTGCTAAATTATCTGTGTATCAGCTGCTGAGAATAGCTGTTTGATGGGGGTGCTAGGACTACCACCAGTCTGATACTGATGACTTATCCTTAGGATAGTTCATCAATATTTTTAGCCAGGTAAACCCCTTCAAAATTTGCAAAATTATATTTGTTTTTATATTTGTGAGAATACTACCTTAGAAAAGGCCAGTGAACTTTAATAAAGATTAGAGAATATATGTGACTGCGTCAGCACAGTGGCAAATCATATTAATGTCATGTTGGCAAAAGTGATATATTATTTGTAGAGAATATAATAAACTATTTTGCTGTATTGATTGAAAAAATATAGTGATTATTATTTTTCCTGCATTCTAGCCCTTGTTCAATAGGTCAGGGAGCAATGCCATCAGTTTCCTAATAGGACATTCTGTATAAGATTTGCAAGTCCTACAGGTACCTTTAAGCATAGATAAATATGCACTCGTGGTTTCACTTGGATAGTTTTTCACCACCAAAGGATGATTATGTTGTGTGCCTTGAGACATTGGCTATAATATATTTCCTGTCCCTTTATTGCATTTTGGAATCATAAACAATGACTGTTTGGCTCAAAGCCATTTATTCAGCCCAAAAAGACATTATTTGCACAACAAAAATCAATAAAAATGTTACTAGGTCTGGCTGGATATTTTGCTTAACTGTGATATTTGTCTGTCACTGATGGCATGCCATCTCTCGTAGGAGGCCAGGGCCAAAACACAGCTATTGATCCAGTCATCAGTGATGGATACTGGCATTTGGAAAGAGCTGCTGCGGAGAATCTCGATTAAAAAATATTTCTATGTTTCCCCTGCAGCACAGTCAAGATAACCTGAATGAGGAGATTGTCTTTGTTTTATTAGGCTTCTCCCTCTTCCAGTTGTTAAATGCTTTGGACCAAAGTTCATTATTGAGAAAATTAAGTCAATCTATGTTTAGCCAAAGGCTGTGACATCACATCAAACCCAGCTGATTTAACCAAGACCTACTTGTCCTTTTCATCGCCTTAAAAGTGCAAAGGAAACATTTCATATCTACTCGTGTACCACGATCAGGGGTGATATGTAGAGGTACCTTGTCAGATATTTGAGCAGAGTTTATGCATTTCTCTTAGACACTATACAATGACATAGATTTTACTATGCTACTAAGGAAACTAGTAAAACATAGAAGACGTAAACCCTTATGTGCTATGGGTCATATAGCATTGAACTTTTAAAATGATGTATGTGCATATGGGAGTGTGTTTCAAATGTTCTTCTATGTAGAGGATTAAATCAGAATTTCTGGTTATTGTCTTAAAGATATTCTCCCAAAAACAAATTAATCCCTGTATTTTTGTAGTGTTTTTATGTCTGTACAATAGGATTTGTGTTGTTCAATACATTTACATTTTAATACTATTTAGAAATATTCATGATATATTTTGTAGGAGTTATTGATCCAAGTAGACTTTGAAACTAATGTGCCACATTTATGAACAGAGTGCATACACAGTTAAAAAATGTAATGGAAGGTAAAACGTCAGGTTTGGGTAGTACAACAGTATTTATTTATATGTAAATTATTTGTAAAAGTCTGTCCCAGACAATTATTTAACACCCCCTCCATACCTTAGGGCCTGTTCAGAGGCAAAGCTAGGGATTCAGCACAGAGGGGGGCGAACTCGGACATGTTCGTATACCAATACTATCAGTATACGGTAAGCGTATAGTGGTATATAGCGGCTCTACACAGGGCTCTGCAGACGATTTAGGTGAATACAGTACAGTAATTTTTAGTGACTTACAAGTGACGTCTCTGACTAACCGTTCACATTCCCCATCTCTTTCATCTGGACGGCCATGACCACTTCTTTCAGTCTCTGTAAAGTTTGCAGCACAGACATCTTTGGCTCCTCATTTTTCCAGGCGCCGATCCACATTGTCCTCACCTACACAAAGCTCCCATCCTGCTGCTACCCCCAATTATAAAATGTATAATATAACCCCCATAATGAAAAATACCCCCAAGTGCATCTTTAAATTAATAACTTCCCTCTGTACCCCCTTTAAATAGTGCCTCTTATTAATAAATGCACCAGGTGTTTACAAATTAAAAGCTTAAAAAAAAAAAAAAAAGTAAAAAAAAAATTATTGGGGTTCCAAAACCCGGGACCCCCAGGATCAGCTGTTTGAATGAACCGTGGTACCTGTGTAAGCACCGTGATCGCTTCTCTCTCTACTTAGTGTCGTTCTTTTCATAGCATCCATGTAATGTAACTACAGCCTCATCCTATACACATCTATGTGACAAGGCTGGAATTACATCACACAGTCACTATAAACAGACAGCGTGTGATATAAACAGACGCCATAGCCCCCCATACAGCTGGTCAGTGGAGAATCACTTATCTCTTATTGATGTTTTATTCTGAGGATAGATCATCATTAAAAATGAGCTGGAAAACGTGGCATCCTGCAGCAAAAAAGAGCTACAAGAAAAACCGCGGCGGCGACGCATCATGGTTCTTCCTGAAGCGCTTTGCACAGAAAGTTCGCAGAGGTTTCTGCTTCAGTTATATCTATAGGGAAACCGTTGGCATTTCCGTAGGTATAATTGACATGCTGTGATTTTCAAAACTGCGACTGTTTTGGAAATCGCAGCGTATCCGCTGCGCATATTTTACTGCAGAGTGGGGATGGGATGGGGGCCCCATGTGGTGAAAACCCACTGAAAAAAAAACACGGCATTCTAGCAAATCCCATCCACACATTGCAGAAATATATGTGCAGCAGATACACTACGATTTCCAAAACCGTAGCAGTTTTGGAAATTGCAGCATGTCAATTATACCTATGGAAACGCTGGTGGTTTCCATATAGGTATATTGATAACAAAGTCCACAGGGGAAACCTCTGTGGACCTTCTGTGAAAAGTGCTGTGGGAAAAACCAACATGTGGTTTTTTGCTGCAGCCAGCTATGTGGGGCCTTAGTCTTAATAAAGCCCAAGTGCCACTTTAATTAAATTAATTGACCCCTCATATTATGCCCCTGACATAAATACTGCACCCCTAATGACCCCTTATATAAATGACCACCCTGTTCATAATGCCTCCAAATATAAATGATGCCCCCTAATGGCCCCTTATATAAATAACCTCCCCCCTTGTATTCATAATACCCCATAATAACTCTTATATAAATGACCCCTCCATCGTCATAATGCCCGCTAATGAATCCTCCCTTTATAGTTATAATTCCCCCTCCTAACCACCCCTTATACTATTAATATACCCACAACTGCGATAAAAAAAACAAAAAAAAAAAGTTCTACTCACCTACCTGCGATCCTCCCAGTCCATGCACAGGACGTCTGTGTCTCAGCACAGGAGGCGTGATGTTGTGACGTCATCGCGCCGCCTGTGCTAAGAAGCAGACATCCATCTGTGTTCTCGGTGTCTTGTAGACCGCAGGCCTCATGTGGCTTGTGGTTTACAATACTGTTAATTTGCAGGATACGTTTTAACTAGATTGGTGTCTGCAGACACCGATCTAGTTAGAAATAAAGGATGATGGCCCCAGGGTGGGCCCCACAGAGTCAGTGGGCCTGGGGCAGCTGGCCCCTCTGCCCACCCCCCCCCCTGCTAGCTATGCCTCTGGGCCTGTTCAAACATATCTCATTTGATTTAAAGCTCTCTTTGCAAAAATGAGATCAATAACATCTTTACCTGCATTAGTCTTCACTGTCCCTCCTCCTACTCACAGCTACTCAGTACCCTTCCTCCATATGTTCTTGCCTACTGTTACTGATAACAGTTTTTTATGCCTACTCTCCATTTCTCAAAACCTGTGTATTAGACCCAATCCAATCCCACCTGACCCCAATCTCACTACTGTGTTTGTCTTATCTCATCAACATATAAGCAACCAGTGACAGTTTTCCCTTTTACTTCAACCGCAGAACACAGCCTAAAAAGTACCTTGAGAACACGGCCTTATTTTTCAAACCTGATGTGTCACTTTATAATGCAATAACTTTGAGATGCTTACACAAGTGATTTTGAGAGTTTTGTTTTGTGACACATTGTACTTCATGTTAGTGGTAAACATTAATCAATATATTTGTATTTATTTATAAAAAAAAATAGGAAATTTGATGGAAATTTTGAAAAATTATCAATTTTCAAAATATGAAATGCTCTGCTTTTCAGACAGATAGTCATACCACCGAAATATATTAATAAATATTATCTACCATATCTCTGCTTTATATTGGATCATCTTTAAATTGTCCTTCAATTTATTTTGGACATCACAAGATTTACAAGTGTAACTGTGATTTTCCAGACATACAAGAAAATTTCCCATACTCCTTTTTTAGGGTCCTCTTCAGTTCTGAAGGGGATTATAAAGGCCTATATCTTAGAAACCCCCTAAATCATCCAATTTTTAAAACTGCACCCCTCAAATAATTCAAAACCGCATTTGAGAAGTTTGTTAACCCTATAAACATTTTACGGAAATTAAAATAATATAGAGGTGAAATTTAGACATTTAATTTTTTTTTCAATAAAACATTCATTTAGCACACTTTATTTTTTAACACTTTTTTTTAAAACTTTTTTGTGATGTCCCCCTAGGGGACCTGAACCAGTGATGCTCTGATCAGAAAATACATATGGACACCCCCCCCAATCTCATCTTGAGGGGGCAGATGGGGGACATTATTATAGTGGAACCCCTTAAATGCTGCAGTCATGTTACAACTAACACCTGCTCCTGTTGCACAGTGTGAGTGGGTGGCCAGCACGGGATATTATAGTACGCCCAGATGCATGAACACCTTGACATCTGGGACTTACTAATATGTCACATATCGCTAAGATGTTAAAATACACCTATCATACCCATCCTTAGGGTACATTTACACATCGGAATCTGCCCCCCCACGAATCCTAGGCAGATTCCACCCTGAATCTGCCTCCCATTGTTTTCAATGGGGGGCAGAGATCACAGCAAGACGTGAAAAAAATCAGCGTCCTGTTCCATCTTGCCGCAAATTCTATGGCTTATTCATCCGCGGATTCCGTGGCTCGGAAGTCCCTGCCAACTAGGCCCACTCATCTTGGCCTAATCTGCAGAGGAAAGCCACAACAGAATCCCAATGTCCTGCATCGACATTTCATCATGGCAATACCGTGGCTGAATATGGTGGCGGAAAATGAAAAGGAATTTGTCTTCATTTTCTGCCATGTGAAGCCTGCTAGCAGAGTTTGGCTACTTAAAGGGGTTTTCAGGGCAAAAAAATATTTTTTTTAAAAAAAGGTCTGTTAGTGCTATTAATGGATTAATAAGTGCACCCATATACCATTAGCAGTGTTTTGAGTGATTTCTGGGTTTCTCTGGGAGCGCATAGCATCTTCTGCATTTGTTTACGTCGTGTAGCTTCCTGCTGCCTTAGCTGATGCAATGCATTCTGGTAGTTGTAGTCTCTCACACTATCTCCCTCTCACTACTCCTCCCTCCCTCTCTAACACCCCCCTCCCTGTCTCCCTAGCTATCCCGCCCACTACTAGCCCTTCTTAAGTAACTCAGCCCACCCCCCAACCCCATTATACTTACCTGTCTTCTTCCTGTCCAGGCTTCCTTCTGCGGGGAAAGGCTCATCCTTTTTTGTGACTATGCCAGTGCGCAGCAGGTAAGCATGATGGGGTGCATGGGAGAGAGTAGTAGCAATGTTCAGTTTCCGGAAACAGGGAAACGGATCATCAGAAAATGTCCCTGGGGCGGTTGCATGGCAGTCCCAGGGGTATGGGTAATTATACATTTTTGCTTAATTATGTAATTTAGAAAGTAGGCGGAGGGAGGGTGTTTAGATTAGTGTAGGAATTTCATTTTATCCCGGACAACCTATTTAAGTCCCAAATTCTATCTTTAATAGCCTGACCCAGCTTAAAGGGGTCTTCCAGGAATTGGGCAAAAACAACAAAAACATATCAGGGTATTTAATATGTGCCAGCATACCCTTATTAAGATGCAGGAGCTTTTTTGCCTATAGGGGTATGATTGCAAAAAAAAAAAAAAAACTAAAATGACCACCACTAGTTCTTTGCTCTATGTAAAAGTACCCTGTTTCTCCAAAAACAAGCCCTACCCCGAAAATGATCCTTAGCTTGATTTTGCAGATTTTTTGGAGTAGGATTGAAATATAAGTCCTACTCCAAAAATAATCCCTAGTTACAGTCTACCTACAGACACAGCCATTCTACTACAGCACCTCCCCCTTAACGTAAAGTAGAGGAGATAGAGAGGGCACGCTGCCACTGCCACACACAGTGTTTATAGAGAGAGCATACCAGTAAGTTTGTTTAAGACCCACTGACATGGCACCATCAATTGTGAATGTAAGTTAGGGTTACTAACCCTAACCATACTACAAGATTCATCCAGAGTGAATCAGAAAATCTGATTTGCTCAGGCGTCTGAAAAATAAGACCCTGTCTTATTTTCAGAGAAACACGGTACTAAATGTAACTAGATTGGGTTTTCTGCTGCTGCTGGAGGGGCTAGATATAGAGGGCTTAATATCACTTGTTTCTTTTCAAGCTGTGTAGCATCCTAATAGAATTTCTGAACCACAGTATTTGGCACTGGTGGCCATTTTTCGTTTTTTTACAATAATATCCCTATAGGCAACACAAGCTCCTGTATCTTTACTAAGGGTATGCAGGGAAAATAATATGCAAATAAGTCCCCCTTGGAGGAGAGAAAATTTATTCTAGCGTCACCTTTTCAAAAGTAGCTCCCTATAGATTAATGCTTGGCTTTCCTGAAACCTAATAGCATGATTTGGGAATATAGACAAAGCAGAACTCCTCAATTCAAAAAAGAACAGTGACCCATCCACAGACAGATGTTTTGAGGTTATGTCCTGTCATCAGTGCAAACTAACATACTGACTGGCTGGGTGAGAGGCCCTTGCCATGGGTAATAAGAGATACTGTGTCTCATTAAGGAGATAAGACCGCAGTGAGGTGTACAGGGATTTATTAGACCATGCAAGACCTACTAAGTATTTTGGAAAAGAAATATGCAAAAAGTCCTTGTTGTTAAATAATAATTTGTTCTAGCACTGCATTTGGAAGGTAGCTCCCTACATATCAGTACTTAGTTTTCATGAAACATTAAATATTAAGTAAAATACTAGACAGATATATATTAGATAGATAAATATAGGGAAGGCAGATAAATACACACATGAATAGATAAATAGACAGATAAATATGAGATTGACAAATGGATGGATGGATGGATAGGTAGATAGATAGATAGATAGATAGATAGATAGATAGATAGATAGATAGATAGATAGATTATATGTAGAGACATACTGGGACCCAGGTCTTAATGATTACATTATGTTTAATTCAGTCCCATTGCCCCGGTATATAAAATCTAGCACTGTTTTTCAGGGAAAAAGAAGTTGTCTTTCAGGGAGAGGGAAGAGCAACCCACTAAAGACATAAGCCCCTCTAGCATTTACCAGATGGCTGGACTCTCTCTGTTGGTATCTCTCAAGACTGAGGCCCCTGCTCTTTTACATCTTTACCTTCAGTGTTAGACAGCTTACAGAGTCCCATGACTTCCAGTACCACTTCTATGCTAATGATAAAGATTTACCTCTCTGGCTCATATATTACCTCTTTGCTATCTAGATTTCCAGAGTGTAGATCAGCTATATCCTCTGTCTTCTCACTTTCTTAAACTCCTCATGGATAAAACAAAATTAGTTATATCTCCCTTACCTTACTTAGCTTCTCCACCTGACCATTCAATCACAGTTAATTCCTCTACATTTCCTCAGTCTATGCCTTGGGGTAAGCTTTGATTCCACCCTGTCTTAAAAACATTTCATGTGCTCTTCCGTCAACCCTAAGTCAACAAGAATGCCAGTGCATGACCTCATCATCTGTTGCCTAGAGTACTGCAACATCTTTCTCTGTGGCCTCCCAACTAAAGCTATTGCACCCCTACAATAACCCTCCTGCAGCATATTTATTCCAACTTTCTCCTACTTTCCATTTGCCTTTTCCCTGTGCCTCAGCATTCACTGGCTTCATATTGCCAAATACACTCAATTAAAAAAAAAAAAAAAAACAATGGCATTCAAGGTCATCTATAACCTGTCCCCCTCGATACATCACTGATCTAATCTTTGATCCTCACAGGATTTCTTCATTTTCTTACCTGCTTTTAACATAACCATCTCCAAGATTACCCCTATTTCATTGCTCATACTCTAGAATATGCTACCTTAATACATCAGTCTTTCTCCGTAATCAAAATCTTCCCCTGTGATCACAACCTCTTCAGAATAGCCTATAAACTACAATTTCCTCGATGCCACTATAATGCCATCCAAACATTGTCTACCCTCACCCTACTATCTCCTTACTTTCCATTGCACATTGTAAGTCTTCATGTAAACTTCTGTATTCTTTACATGTACGATGGCATAGAAGTAAGGGTGATACAGAAAACAAATAATAATGCATCTACAGCCAACAGCTATTTCCCCTCACTGCCTTATACACATGCACATCTAGGATTGCCCAAAAGTGCATGTGCTATCGATAGAGAGATGGGAGTAAACCTGTTCCAAGCAGCGGTGATGGCAGCTCAACTTCTATAAGAACAAAAGATTGGACTTTTTGAAATTGAACATGGCAGATCAATACTTCTTTCCTTTCTAAAACATCATCTGCCAGGGAAGAGTTTGCACATCCCATAACATAAGATAGTTGGAGGGGTGAAGACGGACACTAGCAGAGTCTGGCTACTTAAGCCCCAAATACTATCTTTAATGGCCTGCCCTACGTTAAGATGATTAAATCTAACAAGGATAGACCTGTAGACATCTTTGACACTCCTATCCCTAAAAAATTGCAAGGGGACTTGGAGAGATTCCTAAAAAAGAAACTTGCAATCTCACCAGCCAGGATGTGCAAGATGACGTCTGATCCTCAGCTTGAGTCAGGCGCGCAGGGAGACTCAGACGGGGACAGCTTGCCTGATGCTTCAGATGCCACCAGCTCCTTAAAATGTGCTCCAATCTCCAGGTCTTTTCTCTGTAAAACCCGGGCCCAAGTTCTGGCTCTGATCAGGGGAGAACTGGGAGACATTAAAGCTGAAGTGAAACAGGTGGGCCATAGAGTGGAAACTCTCAAAACTAATTAAGCCACTATCGTAGATTTTAGCAACGCAGCCAAACATTGTCATGATACGCAACTACAAGCCTTAAATTCAGCTTTCTCCATGATTGAGTATCAAGAGAATAGAAGCAGACGAAAAAAACATCTGTATTAAAGACTTGAGTCTATCCTTCATGATGCACTCCCTTCAAAAATGCTACAAATCTTTGCAGACCTTTTAGGCCTTACAGGAAATTGTAATTGAATGGGTCCATAGATCACTTCGACCCCCTCCCCACCAAAGTGACCCACCGAGAGATTTCATCTGTGATCTACTCAGTTATAGGGACACTGCTGATATCTTAAAAGCTATTCATGAAAATTTGATATTCGTTATGAAAATGAGAAGCTTCTTGTATTCCAAGACTTAGCATCATCTACCTTATACAAACAGCATGTGCTGAAACCGCTTACCGACCACCTACACTCTCAAAAAATCATGTACCTCTGGTTATTCCCTTTTGTCATCACATTCCAGAAAAGCGGCAAGAGTTGTGTCATCAAAAAAAATCCAACCATTGGATATCCCATCCAACACACCACCATTAGACCAGTGGACCAGAGCCAGCAGAGTGAAATCTCCCAACACAGAAGAGGATCTCTTCATTCACCTGACCTGAGAGGGTGTAATTTCTGTCGCAGTTCTTAAGGACTTTATTTAAGTCTTAACCCCAGCAACCTTTACTTTGGGACTTGCTGTGCTATTAACACCCAGCACCTCTCAGATACTCTACAGTCCTCTCTGTCCCCCATCTCTTCACTGTCTTGCCCCAATATAGCCACCAGTCACTATAATAAAACCCTTAAGAGTGCATTGGATGAGGCGGCTCCCCCTCCACTTGAAAGGTTAGATGCAGAAGGCAGCAACCCTGGCACACGCCACAGACACGTTTTCTTCAGCGGTGCTCTAGGTGTGCTGAACGTCTGTGGAGAAAATCACATACACCTGCAGACTTCTTCCACTTTAAATTTATACTTAAAACCTATAATTCAGCCCTTCACCTAGCCAAACAAGCCTATTTCACCGCTCTCATCTCTTCTCTCTCCTGTAACCCTAAAAGGCTATTTGAAACTTTTCACTCCTTACTCACTGCCAAGGTGCAGATGCCATTCACAGACCTTAGCGAAGATGACCTGGCCACTTATTTCCATGATAAAATTGATAAGATCCGTCAGGAAATAATTGCCCAATCCCCAGGTGGCACTGACCCCCTCACCAGCCAGCCGCACTTCAGACTGTTCATTCTCATCTTTTGAACCTGTTACAGAGGAGGAAGTATCTCAGCTACTTTCTTCTTCTCGCCCTACGACCTGTAGTAGTGGCCCTTCCCCCTCACACCTTCTCCAGGCTGTGTCACCTGCCGTCACGACTTACCTTACTAAAATATTTTACCTCTCTCTCCCTTCTCGAATTTTCCCATCCTCTTTCAAACATGCTGTCATAACCCCACTACTGAAGAAATCCTCCCTTGACCAGTCCTGTGCTGCTAACTATCGACCTGTCTCTAACCTTCCTTTTATCTCCAAAATCTTGGAACGCTTAGTCTATTCTCGTTTAATCCGCTATCTTTCTGCTAACTCTTTTCTTTACCCCTTACAATCTGGCTTCCGCACTCTGCACTCTCAGCAGCATTTGACACTGTTGACCATCAACTCCTCCTCACTGCTCTCTCCTGGTTCTCCTCTTATCTCTCTGATCGCACTTTCTGTGTATCGTTTGCGGGCTCTATTTCTTCCCCTCTTCCCTTGCCGTTGGGGTTCCTCGGGGCTCGGTCCTAGGTCCCCTTCTCTTCTCCCTCTACACACCCCCCCATTGGACAAACCATCACTAGATTTGGCTTCCAGTACCATCTTTATGCTGATGACACCCAATTATATACGTCATCCCGTGACATCACCCCTGCACTAATACATAACACCAGTGACTGCTTCTCTGCTGTCTCAAATATCATGTCTTCGCTCTATCCGAAACTGAATCTCTCAAAGACTGAACTACTGCTGTTTCCACCATCTAATAGATCTGTCCCTGATATCTCCAATGCAGTCTCTGGCCTTACCATAACTCCTAGGTAGTATGCCCGCTGCCTCGGGGTTTTGTTTGACTCAGACCTTTCCTTCACCCCCCATATCCAATCACTGGCACGCTCATGTCATCTCCACCTCAAAAAACATCTCCAGAATCCACCCTTTCCTTACCACAAATATACTAAACACACTTATTGTTGCCCTGATTCACTCTCGCCTTGACTACTGTAACTCCTTACTAATCGGTCTTCCCCTTACTAAACTCTCCCCTCTACAATCTATTCTGAATGCGGCGGCCAGGCTCATCTATCAGTCTAGACGCTACAGTGATGCCTCCGGTCTGTGCCGGTCACTACATTGGCTGCCTATTCAATACAGAATACAATATAAATTTATCACCCTCATCCACAAGGCTCTCCCTAATGCTGCACCTCCCTACATTTCCTCCCTCATCTCTGTCTATCGCCCAACCCATACTCTCCGTTCACTCAATGAGCTAAGACTAACATCCTCTATTATCAGAACCTCCCACGCTTGTATACAAGACTTCTCCCGCATTGCACCACTTCTCTGGAATGCTCTATCCCGGACTATTAGATTAACCCCCAATTTCCTCAGCTTCAAGCGTAAACTAAAGACATATTTTTTCAGACAGGCCTATCACAACTCCTAATGTAAACCCTTCCATAGTTAGAATTCCTAAAACCTCCTCTGATGCTCCAACATTACCTCATAGGATATGATGCCGTATCAGACTAACTTTATATGTCCAGGCACCATCTGCACGTTAAAGGACACGACTGGTGCAGTTTTATATATTTGTAGTGACACTAACCTCTATTACAAAATTGTCTGACCATTGTACAAGTAATGCTATGTCTGTTGCTGCCCCTGCTACCTCTTGTGTCACCCCCTCTACCTCATAGTTTGTAAGCTCTTGTGAGCAGGGCCCTCAGTCCCAGTGTGTGAATTGAATATTTCTTTCTAATGTATCTTTTTTGTCAGTACTTGAACCCTACAAATTGTACAGTGCGGAATATGTTGGCGCTATATAAATAAAATTTATTATTATTATTGATGTATTTACCCTGCTTCAGTTACAATCTACAGTATATCTATTTACTTTGTATCTTTAGACCATTTCACTTTTGATGGTTTTTATGCAGGCATCATATGTTCACACGTTATATGCCTTTTTTGCCTGCCTTCGATGAGTCTAGTCCTTTTCTCACTGACTTTCTATGAGTTTGGAGCTAGTTTTATTCGATCAGAACTGTTACATCTCACTAACTCTGAGAAAATGCTGCTTACTGCATTAATGTAATTTCTTCACAGTTTTTTTCTATGCTATTGTGGTTATGTACAAGCTCATTGGGTATACTGTGTTTAAATTGTATGGGTATATCCTCTATTTCTTTATGGCTACTATTAAGGTGATGTCTTTTAATGTTAGGGGGCTCAACACACTGCAAAAATGTCCCAGATTTTCATGCTGCTGAAAAAGGCTTGGTCTATTATTTGCTTTTACCAAGAGACATGTTCAAAGAAACATGCCTAGCCTCCCAACTTCATATTTTAAGCGCTGATTCCACAGCCCATATGTGGCATTCTCTAGGAATGTGAGCATAGCTATTGTGAACTCTGTTCAATATAAATGTTTGCTTACTTGTTTGGATCCTGCTGGTCGCTACTAGAGATGAGCGAATCGATTCTGCAGAAGTGGAATTCGATCCGAATTTCAGGAAATCTTCGATTCGCCACAATTCTGGATTTCCTCACGTTTCGATGCATCGAATTGCATTTTTTTTTTTACATTTTTTAAAATGGCCGCCGCACATGTTAGGACAAGGGGGAAGGGACTCTGGGATCGCGGGATCACTCACAATGCCAAGCGTGCAGCTAATCAGCAGCCAGCAGGACGGTAATGTCACAGCCCTATAAAAACCCTCGGCCATTTTAGGTACAGTCATTCCACATCGCTCTTACTGTAGGGACAGATGTCGGCAGGAGCTAGGCAAAGACTTAGTAAACAGAAGTTCAGGGAAAGAGGATTACAAAGTGTAGGGGAAGGATAGGGAGGAATTGAGAGAAGAATTTGGGGTGGTTGCTGGCTCATTTACAGCAAGAATTTACAGAATAATTCACATTGCAGCACTCACTGCTGTTATACTGCTGCTCATTACTCATATCTTTGTCATCAAGGTGGAACACAACAAACCTTTTGCAGTGAAGTACAGCAAAAAAAAGTGAAATATCATACACTAATATCTGCACGCATCTGTAAAAGGAGCCTTTTTAAAGGCCTTTATTATAAGGGGCTTATTCACTGTTCTTACAAGGCATAACATAATTCAGTACTATTGTGCCAAAGCCATATCTGCACGTATCTGTAAAAAAAAACCCTTTTTAGGCCTTTATTATAAGGGGCTTATTCACTGTTCTTACAAGGCATAACATTATTCAGTACTATTGTGCCAAAGAAAACTGAATTATCATCCAATAATATCTGCACTTATCTGTAATAAAGGCCTTTAATGTGGGGAAAGACATAACGGCCATATTCGCCACTTTACTACCACTATAAAGTGGCAGGCAATATTTAAAAACAGTATTGTCAATAAAAATTAAATAATTCAATAATTCTTAGCGGTTATCATTTATTTAAAGGTGTTTATTAGTGTCAAAACACATAAAAAGGACCATATTCACCATTTTGTTACCAATATAAAGTTGCAGGCCATTTTTCAATACAGTATTGTCAATATTAATTTAATAATTCTTAGCCGTTATCACTTATTTAAAGGTCTTTATTAGTGTCAAAACACATAAAAAGGACCATATTCGCCATTTTGTTACCAGTATAAAGTTGCTGGCCATTTCTAAATAGTATTGTCAATAATTCAATAATTCTGAGCCACAAATCTCTGCCTTTATCACGCTTTTTTTATTGGTGTTCATTAGTGGGTGAAAAAATAAGGGGCATATTTGCCGTTCTCTTCAAAGTAGAAAATAACAGGCCTTTTTGCCCTTTACAATTAAGTTTTTTCATTGAACAGTATGTCAGACAGAGAAGCGAGAGGCCATGCACAGGAGAGGGTCACAGGCCTAAATGTTTCTGGTGCAGGCACAGGTCGCAGCAGAGTAAGGGGGCGTGGCAAAGGGGTCAGTTACAGAGGCCTGAGCTCCTAGTGTCAAGTAGTGGTCGTGTCTTGACCAGCAACCCAACGGTTGTAGACTGGTTGACTCGGTCATCCAATTCATCCCAAGTCACATCAGACACCCCCAGCCAAGAGTCGGTGGGTTCGTCAGACACAACCCTTAGTTGGCATGGCCCGGCAGCATGCTCTGTGCCCTCACCTGTCCTCAACCTGCCTCTGTCCTTTTCTGTTGCCTCAGCTAGAGAACTACTCTATGCTGTGGGCTCAGATCCACTATACAGTGAGGAGGAGGTACTAGAGGACAGTCAGCAGCTACTGCCCAGCCAAAATGTGGAGGAGACATCTGCCGCTTTCTGCGGTAAGTAGTGATGAGGAGAGTGGCATGGGAGCTGGTGTTGAGGAGGACATCAGTGACCTGCAGACAGTAGTGGATGACGATGTAGCCGATCGTAATTGGGAGCCGGGTGATGAAGGGACCTCATCGTCATCAGGAGAAGAGGGTTGCAGCTTGCGCATGAGGCAGCGGGGGAGTCAGCAGGGTGGCAGCAGTGTGAGGTCGGGAGCTAAACGTGCCCGGGGTAGACCACCCGCTTCACAGCAGCCAAACTGCCCAGAAAGCAGTAGTGCAGGGGTTCACGGAGGCAGTGGTGGTAGCAGTCAGTTATTGCGGAGTGTTGGGGGTAAAATCAACTACTCGGATGTGTGGCAGTTTTTTGTAAAGCCCCTGGGGGAGGTGAACATGGCCATATGTTCAATCTGTGGGCAGAAGGTGAAGCGTGGCCAGGGTGCCAATGTTGGCACCACAGCCCTGCGCCAACATATGCAGCGTCACCATAAAGTGGCCTGGGAGAGCCGTGGCTCCAATGTGGTTGTCCATCCTGTCGCAGCAATCGCTGCAGCACTCAGTGGCACACACCCCATTTTAGGCAGTCAAGGCTCCACCATTTCAGCTGAAGAAAGCTGTGTATCTTTCCTAACATCTGCTGGTCGTGATGCTCCTGCTCCTCCTCCTCCTAGTCAGTCATTGCGTCAGCAATCGATCACAGAATCTATATCTAAGAGACAACAGTATGCATGCAATCATCCAACAGTGCAGAAGCTGAATGTGCTCCTGTCCAAGTTGCTGGTGCTGCAGTCACTCCTTTTCCACTTGGTGTGCAGAATCCCAGAGGGTTACTGCTTTTATGTGTTTGTCTTGTGTGCCTCTGGGTTTTATGTTTGTAAGTTTTGTTCTATGTTAAGTGTATTGATGTGCAGCTTTTCCCTTATATGTTTCCCCCTGCAGTGTTCAGACCCAGACTTGGTTCAGCCCTGGCCTATCACAGGCCGCTGGGCGGGGTGGTGAGGAGATATAATCTCCCTGGCGATGGTTGGAAGTCAGTTAAGTGCTTGCAGCAAGCCAGACTAGGTGTGCAGAGCTGACCTGCCACCGGACTCTGGACTGAAGGCCAACCGCCGCTCTCACAGCCTCAGGAGGGATAACATCAGCCCCAGGCTCACCTGACAGCCCAGAGCAAGGGAGTAAAGTTTTACAAGTGGCTGATTCATTCGGTGCCGTGCCAGGAGGAGCAGGAGAGAACCCTGACAGGACGGTCGTATTCGGGCCTAGTCTCCAGATAACCAGATCCCTGTCAGGACTCCCTGTAACTCCATCTCCAGAGTACTGGCTGGGAGAGGCACAGAGGAGAAGTAGAGGAATCCATCCTGAGGAGCCTATACCACCTTTGGGCGCCCTCCTAGAACCAAGGCTGGGGGTTGGATACTGTAGGACTACTACCCCCATCTGGAAGCTGCTGTTGACTTTCTGTTCAAGTTGCCTTAATAAACGGCTGTTTGGTTTACCTGCAACGCTGACCCCTGAGTCGTGCCTGCTTTACCATCAGGCCTCTTCAACTGGAAGCGCCCCGGGGAAAGAACTACTACCACCCCCCTCGACTGCAGGACCCCCCTCGACTTTGTCCAGCCTAGGAGTGGGACTGGAGCCGTTTGGGAGCATGCTCGGCCTGCTAGGTGGCACAGCATCCACCACTACTACTCCCTTCCTCCGGTCTCATCCGACTGGGTTGCGACTGCACCTTTCAGAGAACTGATGGCTTGCACCGAGCCGAGGTGGAGAGTCCCCAGCCGTCATTTCTTTGCCAAGAAGGCAGTACCAGCCCTGCACAAATATGTAGAAGAGAAGGTGGGCTAGTCCTTGAGCCTGTCAGTGTCTGCCAAAGTGCACGACAGCGCCGACGTGTGGAGCTGTAACTACGGTCAAGGAAAATATGTCATTTATGGCCCAGTGGGTTAATGTGGTGCCTGCCCAGACACACCAGCAACTTGGACAGGTCACACAGCTTCTGCCTCCACGTTCTCACGCCGTTGGTCCTGCAACAATGTCTGCCTCATCCTCCACTGTCTCCTCAGCCTCCACTGCAGGAACAATTCCCAGTGCTCCTCCAGCATACCACATGTGCAGGGCACAGTGGTGTCATGCTGTTATACACCTCGTTTGCCTTGGTGAACGAAGTCACACAGGGGAGGAACTGCTCCGTATCCTCAATCAAGAAATCGAATCCTGGCTTTCTCCAAGAGAACATAAAATCGAAACAATGGTGACCGACAACGGGAAGAACATAGTGTGAGCCCTGCGTCAAGGAGGTCTGAGCCATGTGCCCTGCATGGCGCACATGTTCAATCTGGTTGTCAAGCATTTCCTTAAGTGTTCCACCCATCTGCAAGACATAATAAAAATGTCATGGAAAATTTGCATGCACTTTAGCCACTCGTACACCACCAAGCACACCCTCCTTGAGCTGCAGCGGCAGAACGGCCTCCCACAACATAGGCTGATATGCGATGTTTCCACCCGTTGGAATTCAACCCTCGATATGTTGGATCGACTATATGAACAGAGAAAAGCCATAAACGATTTGTTGATGATTCAAGCGGACAGAGGTACTCCCCTGTGCACCTTTAACATTAGCCAGTGGCAGCTCATGCATGACACCTGCCGTTTGTTAGTTCACTTTGAGGAGGCCACTTTGTTAGTCAGTCGCCAGGACTACAGGATGAACAACGTCATTCCACTGATTCACATCCTGGAAAAGATGCTTATCAATCTGGCTGATAAGGGGACTGGAGATGTGGCGTCTACATCTCAAGGCCACATGAGCCCTGTGGGGCTGAACTGGAGGAGGAGGAGGATGAGGAGGACATTGGAGCACAAACAATGTGTAGTCAAATGGGCGGAGAGGAGGAGCAAGAGCAACCAGAACAGCAGAACAGCAACAGAGGGAGATGAGGAGGATGAGGCAGATGACCCAGACACACCGTGGCAGTATGCAGTAGAGATGGATGCAGGGAGTCCCTCGCAGTCACTTGCGCAAATGGCCCGATGTGTGCTGACTTCCTTGAGCAGTGACAGCTGAATTGTCACCATTAGGCAGAGGGATGACTACTGGCTCTCCACCATGTTGGAACCTCATTACCGGGGAAAAATGTGGGCCTTTTTTACACCCCCTGAGAGGGAGGACAAACTGAACTACCATAGAGACATGCTATGTAGCAAGTTGGCTGCTGCCTACCTGCGCCATCGTCCATCCTCTCGCATGTCCAACCGGGGGAGCCCTGAGCGCTCAACTTGCACTGGCATGGCAGCTGTGGGAGGGAGTGGGGGTGGCAGGAGCAGTATCGGCTCCATCAGCAGCAGCCTGAGCCTAGAGTCGCTGATGAGCAGCTTTCTTCAGCCACATAGTGAAGAAGCTGCTCATCAACAGCTAGACAAAGAGCAGAAGTTGAACCAGCAGGTGGTGGCATACTTAGAGTAGACCCTGCCACCCGTCATTGAAGATCCACTGGACTACTGGGCAGCCAAACTGGATTTGGCCGAGTTTGCCCTGGAAAAGCTGTCCTGCCTGGCCAGTAGTGTGGCATCAGAGTGGGTGTTTAGTGTGGCGGGGGCCATAGTTAACCCAAGGAGAACTCGCCTGCCCACCCAAAATTTGGAGAGACTGACATTTGTGAAGATAAATCAGGCATGGATCAGCCAGGACTTCCACTCACCAATGCCTGATGCAGCAGATTAAATGATCCATGCTGCCTCACCACACTCTGCCACTGGTTCACTGTATGGCCTCCTAAGGCTGTTGCTACCTACACATTATATCACCTTGCCACTCTGTGGCCTGCTCACTCTTCTGCCACCTCTGCACTCTGCTACTGGGTGACTGTATGGCCTTCTCACACTGCTGCCACCTTCTCACTCTGCCACTGGATCACTGTATGGCCTACTAAAGCTGCTGACATCACCACACTCTCTTACCGGGTCACTGTATGGCCTACTAAGGCTGCTGACACCTCCACACTCACTAACCAGGTCACTGTATGGCCTCCACAATGTCACTGGGTCACTTTATGGCCTCCTCATGCCGCTGCCACTTGGTCACTGTATGCCCTCCTCATGTTGCTGCCACTTGGTCACTGTATGGCTTCCTCATGCTGCTGCCACTTGGTCAATGTATGTCCTCTTCATGTTGCTGCTACCGGGTCACTGTATGGCCTCCTCATACCGCTGCCACTGGGTCACTGTATGGCCTCTTCATGTTGCTGCCACTTGGTCACTGTATGACCTCCTGATGCTGCTGCCACTTGGTCACTGTATGCCCTCCTCATGTTGCTGCCACTGGATCACTGTATGACAGCCTCATGCTGTTTCCACTGGGTCACTCTGCGTCCTCCTCATGCTGCTGCCACTGGGTCACTGTATGCCCTCCTAAGGCTGCTACTACCTCCACCTCTACCACTGGGTCACTGTATGTCTCCTCATGCCACAGTCACTGCTGGGTCACTGTACTTCCTCCTAATGCCGCTACCACTGGGTCACTGTATGGCCTCCTCATGCTGCTGCCACCTCCACATTATAGACATATATGTGGAATCGACAGATGACGGTGTAAAAGGAGTGTGCTCTTTCACTCTACAGTAGGATGTTGGGACTCTGCACGGTTCTTTCTACCTGGCACTAACATGAACCTGTAAGGCTGGGATCATACTTGAGTTAGTTGTTCAGTTTTGACCCCGTAACTGTCCAAATAAGTGAAGTGTGCATCGATTCTAAGAGCGACGCCTGTCATGTGTGTGTCGTTCAGACTCACACTATTGTTTCACTACCACAGTAGGCTCCCTATGCGTGTTACTGCAAGGCACAGTGTTCTACACCACTATACAAGCTCTCTGAAGCTAGGAAATAGGTGTTTTTTAGCGATATTCACTGCAAAGTAATTCAGATCGAAGCAAATTTTTTGGGAACTTCGAATAGAAGTGCCGAATCGAACTTTTGAGAAATCTCTAGTCACTACATATTTGTTAAAGGCAGGATTGGCAACATCACTCCTTAGCAAGTTTATATGTACCTAATACTCATAAAGCACCATGGATTCGTGACATTATGCTCAAATTCTATGACTTTGCAGACAACTTAAGACTTATGGGTAGAGAATTAAATTTAGCCCTGAACCCTAGCTTTGACACATCCATGGGTTTTTTATCTCTATCACAATGAGCCTTGCACAGCATCCACACCTCCCTCTAGAATGCATGCTTAAAAGACTCTTGGAGACTTTTATACCCAGATTCCAAGGAATATTCCTTCTACTCACAAATGCACAACATGTTCCAGAGGTTGGACTATGTATTTATTTCTGATCACCATATAGGCATGGTTAAAAATGCAGACATGGGGCAAATCTTGGTAAGTCTTGGAGGTTTCCCTATACTTTCATAACCTACCAGAAGGAACATGGTCATGGAGGATCCTTTTTCCAGTGTGCTCCAGTGTATAGAGTAGCCAACGCCACACTGAGCCTTGCCTGCTTTATAAAGGTCAGCCCATTCATTCGGTGCCACCCCCTTTCCTGATGCTGTCTGCAATGGGCCAATAGAAATCAGTAGCTCACTCCACCAATCACGCCTCCTAGGGGTGTGTCCACCTCTGTCCTCTACTGTGTTCATGTGACTGCCGATCATGTGACCACTGAATGTAAACAATTCCAGTGATCCATCGCTAGACGGTGAATCTACTGATTCACATTTGATCTTCACCTACTCTACATAAGCTGCTAATCATCTGGTCGCTGTGTCTCAGCAATTCTGATGATCAAGCGCCAAGCGGTAATTTTGTATACTTAACCCCCATTCCTCCATATACCAGGTCATGAAACCAGAGGGGAGGTATTCAAAACAGAGTTAAATCCGGATCCATATTATCCTCTCACAACCATACTCTAAATGAGCCGGAGGTTAGGTATAACCCCAGACCGTGCAAGCGGATGGATCATAAATCTACCTATCATAGTTCACATAGTTCACATATAGTGGGCTCTCCCTTATTGTTCCCCATCAAAATATAGATAACCTAACCATCCCCACTCACATCCATTTGCATACCTCCTAATGGTCAATCCCTCCAACTCTAAAACTCTTTTCTATTTCTCAACCCTCTGATTGCGTACCAAAACTATCGTACATCATAACTACGACCCATCTATCACCACAAAATTATATCGTACCTCGCCTCCTCAATTCAGGCAATGCAATAGATAACAGATAACACAGGGGAAACGCGTAGAGCAAGTTTATTTTCTATTTTTGAGTTAGTCGACCATGAGCCATATTACTTGGGGGCATAAAGGACTGACAGGAAACTGGGGCAGTCTGATAGCCTGGAGAGTAGTTGGTGGAATTTGAGTCACTAATGGAAATGGTAGCTGTATATCCCTGGAGTCAACATAGGGGATATCAGTAATGGCTGCAATATAGGTGTTTATTGAGCATAAGGGTCAGAATATCGTGGTTTCCCTTATGGTTACAATATTTTAATGACAGGAAATGAAGTTACTGTGACCTGTACCTAGATTACTGGCATATGTACATACTACAGACTAGGGTTGTGGAGGTATAGCATGGCTGTGCGGGAGTCTAGTCAGTGATGCTTTACAAATTGTGTGTGGGGACCAGGTGTTTGGGACTGACAAAATACTGACCTGTTGCATGACGCAGTTATGATACTATAACCTTAGTCTAAGGGTGATGAAAGTATCTAATTACACCCTAGGTCCAGTGGAAAGTTGGAGTGTGAATACTGTCTAACATTTAAACACTGAATAAACTCTGAATAGACAGGCACAGTCCACATTGATCTGTCTTTTAATAGACTAGTGGACGTCCTTTGTGTATTTTTTATTTTAAGATATTAAAAGTTAAGTTTTATCATTTGAAACCATTTATTTTCTGTGAGATACAATGATATAGAAGAGACAGCATGAGGGGACTAGGTTTCCTACAGACTACCCTGCACTGCAGACATTCTGGGGTTCGTAACTGCCACATATTGGACCTCTCCTCAGATGAAGAGACTGACAGTGGGTACCACCCTCTCACCCCAGCACCTGCCGTGCCCTCTTTTGCTCTTAGGTGGGCAACCACTTTCTCACTGCATTCTCAACTGCCACTGCCTGAAGAGGCAGTCCACACTCTCTAGGGACAACCTGAACTTCAAGCTCTACTCGCCTTACTCCCAAGCAAGAGAGATATGGACGACTTAGCCTCTGATCTGAAACGTGCATGGCACCTCATATTCATTAAGTCTGATATAGCACACCTGCAGCAATGTGTGGACAATTTGTAACAGCAGTCTCTACAGCAGTTTACATCCTCTAACACTGCTCAGTACCGCAAACTTATTCCCCATATACAACTCCAATTCCAATGGAGTTGGGACATTATATAAAACATAACTAAAAACAGAATACAATGATTTGCAAATCCTTTTCAATCTATATTCAATTGAATACACTACAAAGACAAGATATTTAATGTTCAAATGGATAAACTTTATTGTTTTTTGGCAAATATTCACTCATTTTGAATTTGATGCCTGCAACACATTCCAAAAAACTAGGACAGGGGCAAGAAAAGACTGGGACAGGGACATGTTTACCACTGTGTTACATCACCTTTTTTTTTTAACAACACTCAATAAGAGTTTAGGAACTAAGGACACGAATTGTTGAAGCTTTGTAGGTGGAATTCTTTCCCATTCTTGCTTGATGTACAACTTCAGTCCGGGGTCTCCGTCATATTTTGTGCTTCATAATGCAGCCTACATTTTCTTTTTTTTTTTTTTCAACTGTAATTTTTATTGGAACGTTTTACAATATAGTATAAAACAGAAGGGAAAGCCACAGCATGTGGCATAACAGGCTAACAAAATCCACTGTAATCAGAGAATACAGAACCCAATAAGGGAGGAGACAAGGACAAACACAGGACAAGACGGAGGAGGGGGAAGGTGGGAAAATTGGGGGGGGGGGGGACAGTTTGGATAGAATCAAAAGCCATGCAAGGTACAGTAGGTGTCCCAGTACAACCAAATAGAAGTAAAAGCTTCCACAGTGTGGTTCAGGGTAGCAGTCAAAAATTCAAGGCTGCGAATATCTTTCATGCGAGCAATCAGTTCAGACCTCGTGGGGGGAAGCGCCTCTTTCCAGTGACAGGCAATAAGAGTCTTTGCTGCAGTACACAAGCACAGAAACAGCCTGGATGTCTTCTTGCCCTGGTGCTTGGGAGGTAAGTTGAGCAAATAAGTCATAGCCTCCAGCGGGACCTGCTGCACAAAGAGAGCTTCAGTAAGGAGTTGCACCTCCATCCAGAATAATCGGATGATTGGGCAATCCCAAAAGATATGACACACCATACCCAACAAGGTCTGACAACGCCAACACGCAGAGGGAATAGTGGGGTTAAAAGCAGGGGCGTAACTACCGGGGTAGCAGTGGTAGCGACTGCCACAGGGCCTGGAACATTACGGGGCCTGGGGCCCTGTGGCAGTCGCTACCGCGAACCCCACAATCACTGCTATCGTTATACTCCCGGGTCTTTTGAGACCCCGGAGTATAATGATCGGGGGCCCAGGGGAGGTGAGTGAACATAAAAAACACTGTAACTCACCTATCCGCCGCTCCGCAGGCTTCGGGCCTGTTTGGTGACGTCCCAGACGTCAGCCGACGTCATTATGCGTCGCAACGCCGGCCTGGATCGCGCGAGATTCGACAAGATGGCCGAAGTAGCGCACGGGAGTGCACCGGAGCGAGGAAGAGGTAAGTTGCAGTGTTTTCTATGTTTCTATCCTCCCCTGGGTCTCCAATCATTATACTCTGGGGTCTGAAAAGACCCCAGAGTATAATAATCGTTCATGGGTTGTCCACTATGGGGCATACTACTGTGTGCAGGGGCCACTATGGGGCAAACTACTGTGTGCAGGGGCTACTATGGGGCAAACTACTGTGTGCAGGGGCCACTATGGGGCAAACTACTGTGTGCAGGGGCCACTATGGGGCAAACTACTGTGTGCAGGGGCTACTATGGGGCAAACTACTGTGTGCTGGGGCCACTATGAGGCAAACTACTGTGTGCAGGGGCCACTATGGGGCATAATACCGTGTCCAGGGGCCACTCTGCTGCATAATACCGTGTCCAGGGGCCACTATGGGGCATAATACCGTGTGCAGGGGCCACTATGGGGCATAATACCGTGTGCAGGGGCCACTATGGGACATAATACCGTGTGCAGGGGCCACTATGGGGCAAAATAGTGTGCGCAGGAATGCGGTTTGTGTGTGTGGGGGGGTTGGGGGCGGTGACTTGGGAGGGTTGGGGGTGGCGGGTTGGGGGGGGGGCCCCATGTCAAATGTTCGCCTTGGGGCCCAGCCATTCCTAGTTACGCCACTGGTTAAAAGTATGGAGCAAGGCTGGCGTATGATACCAGTGCATAAGGATTTTGTATTGGGTTTCACGAAACGTGATGCAGGATGAAGATTTGGCAGCTCGGAACCATATGATCTGCCACTGTCCGGGCGAGACCCGTCTACTTAAAGCTTCCGCCCACCTAGTCATGTATTTATGGATTGGGGGGGATCGTCTCTCAGGAGAGGACAAGAGCCTATATATTACTGGATATAAGCCCCTTTGTAGAGGTGCCAGCTCGGCACAGTCTCTCAAAAGCTGTGGGAAGTGAGACCCGCGTGGATCTAAGCTGAGCCTGAGCAAAGTGGGATATTTGTTGGTAATGTAACCACTCCATGGCTGGAAAGCGTAGGGTTGAGGTGAAGTAATCAAAAGGCCTGAGCGCCAAGGTCAAAGGGTCGACCAGGTCTGCGATATGGAACAGGCCGAGCCTGCTCTAAGGGTGCACCACAGTGGAAGAGAGTCCCTCCGGGAGGAGTGGGTTATAGAGAAATGAAATCATGGAGGATGAGCTAGAGGCTAAGGCAAATAGCTTAGAACAAGAAATCCAAAGTGCCCTTGTAAATTTAATAGGCCCCAGGAGGGGGATAGCAAGTGAGGGGAGGAGCGAGACCACAAGAAAGCATTCGGATGTACAGGGGCCAACCAAAGCTTTTTTATTTCAACCCACTTGGTGTGAGCCTGGGAGGCTGCCCAAAACAGAATAATGGAAGAGTGAAGAAATCAGGCGATACCTTTTAGAGGCTAACTGAGTATATTTATAAGTAAGCTTTCAGGAGTACTCGCTCCCTTCATCAGACATGGTGTGATACAAGAACTGAAAATTAACAGATTTTTATACACATGGTTTTCAAAGCATTTTAGAGTCCTTAAAAAAAAATTGCAATCTAAGTAGAGAAGTTATTTACAACAGGTCAAAAAAAACAGTCTGGAAACTTGTGGTGCGTGACGGAGGGATCAGTAATTCTTGCTGTTATCTGTTTGCTATCAGGAGGTGATTTGTGACCCTCACAGGTCACACATAGTGTGATTTGAAGCTGGCATGAATATTGAGTTCAGTTCATGGTTCAAACATAGTGTGACATGAAGCTGGCATGAATATTAAGTCAAAATTGCAGAGTTTGAAATTTTTGCATAAATTTATACTCCATTTCTTTTCTTTTCTCCTGTGTCTTAAAATGTCCCATTAAAACCACAACCCGCAAATCTTCAATAGAGTGGTTTTCTCCGGAGAAATGTGCGGCTACTGGGAGATCGGTTCTGCTGTTATTAATGGTGGATCTGTGTGAGTTCATTCGTTGACTGAGTCTCTGCCCTGTTTCCCCCACATAGAGGCCTGTGGTGGGACATTGCACACACATTATGAGGTACACCACATTGGAAGACCTGCAGGAAAATGTCCCCCTAATTCTGTGCACCTGTTGTGACTGTGGGATAGGTACACTGTCAGCGGTGTGGATGTGCTTGCAGGTCATGCACCTTTTATGTAGGCAAGGTGAGGTGCCATTTTCAGTTGGGGCCTTCAGGGAACTCCGGACGATAATGCGCCTCAGGTTTGGTGGTTGTCGAAAGGAGAGGAGAGGGGGGACTGGAAATATGTCCTTGAGTCTGTTGTCCCTATGTAGTACAGGTTGGAGCTCCTTGGCAATCCTTCGTAGGATCTCCAGCTGTGGGTTGTAGGTGACAACTAGGGGCACTCGGGCTTCTTTCTGGGTCTCTCTATATGTGAGCAGACTGTCTCTGTTAATGGCTGCTGCTTTGTTTAATTGGTTGTCTGTCACTTTTGGTTTGTATCCCAATCTGAGAAATTTCAACCTCAGATCCAGGAGGTGCTTGTCCAGGTCTGTTTTGTCGGAGCAAATACGATTGTATCGTATAGCCTGGCTGTAGATTATAGATTGTCTTGTGTGCTTGGGGTGGAAGCTGTCGTTTCTCAGGTAGGCCGTTCTGTCTGTGGGTTTGTGGTATATTGATGTGAGTAGCCGGTGGTCTTTAATGTATATTGTGGTATCCAGAAAGTGAATTTCACTCCCTGAATAGCTAAGTTTAAGGTTGATGGTCGGGTGAAAGTCATTGAAGTCATTATGGAATTGAAGTAGGGCCTCCTCACCTGCAGTCCAGATGACAAGGATATCATCGATATAACGAAGGTAAATCATAGGTTTGGTGGTGCATGTTGATAAATATGTTCCTTCCATTTCTGCCATAAAGAGATTTGCATATTGGGGTGCACATCTGGTCCCCATTGAAGTTCCCATTCGCTGTAGATATAGATCCTCTCCAAAGGTAAAATGGTTGTGGCTAAGGATGAATTGTATGAGCTGCATTACTGGTTCTGTTGGGAGGTTTTGTTTTGCCAGGTGTACCCGACATGCTGCAACTCCATCCTTGTGGGGAATGTTAGTATACAGGGATTCCACATCCATGGTGGCCAAAATGGTACCCTCAGGTAGAGGGCCCAGGGCATTCAGTTTGTTAAGAAGGTCAGTGGTGTCCTGGATATAGCTTGGAGTATCCCTGACAAGGGGTTTTAGGAGATTTTCCACCCAACCTGAGATGTTTTCTGTCAGTGTCCCAATGCCAGAAATGATAGGCCTCCCAGGGTTGCCATCTTTGTGTATCTTTGGGAGCATATAGAAGCAGCCCGGCCTGGGATCTTGGGGGATAAGTCCTTTTACCTGATTCTGGATCTGGACTGGAAACTCCTTGATCATACTCTTTAGTTCTTTCATAGAGGCCTCTGTGGGATCACTTCCAAGTTTGGAGTAATGGATGGGATTTGACAGTTGCCTGTTTGCTTCCTGGATATAGTCTGAGGTATTCATTATGACTATTGCGCCCCCTTTGTCAGCTGGTTTTATTATTATATCCTGATTTTCTTTCAGTGATGTAATAGCCTTCTGTTCCTGCAGGGTTAGGTTATGCGCCTGTTTCTTTTGTTTCTCTAGGATTTCTGATTTTACTTTGCTTCTGAAACAGTCAATATATTTATCCAGTGCTGCATTAGCTCCAGGGCGTGGGGTCCAGGTAGATTTTTTGGTAGGATTCCTTATGGGCTGTTCCATCTCAGAGTCACTGCTGTATGGAGGGTCTTTGTCATAAAAATATTCCCTTAATCTCATTTTTCTGAAAAACTCCTCCATATCATTGCAGAGTTGGATATGGTCAGTGTGTGCTGAGGGGCAGAAGGACAGACCTTTGGAGAGAACTGACATTTCGTGTTTGTTTGGCTCATAAGAGGAAAGATTCACAACACAGCTTTGCTGAGCTGGGCTAGTACTTGCGGTTGTAGTAATGAGGCCTTTTTGTCTCAGTCTGTGGAGCTTTTTCTTTTTGTTGTTAATAAGCATATCATGAAGTTTCCAGTAGTATGTGTGGAGTCTGGCCTTCATTTCCTCTGTGTCATTAGCCAATGATGATTTCAGGGCCTGTATCTCATCCTGTGTTCTTTTTTTTTTTTTTTTTTTTTTTTTTTTTTGTTGTTATAGGAAATTTTTATCATATTGTTCCGCAGCCTTTCAGATGTCCGAATACATAGTTGTTCTGCATATCGGCTGTTGTAGGTGTTCCGGGTTGGGTTACGTAAATTGAAGCCTTTTGGGATGAGTCTCTCCTTTTTGCATTTTGTTAAGAAGAAGATGTCGCTGTTGAGTTGTGCAAGTTTCTTAAGCCGGTTTTTCAGTTCCATTCTTTTGCGGTACATTGCGGTATCTTTCAAGTTGATAGTAGTATAATGTTGTACCGTGTTAGCCATTGAAAGTAGTGGAAGAGTGAAGAAATCAGGCGATACCTTTTAGAGGTTAACTGAGTATATTTATAAGTAAGCTTTCAGGAGTACTCGCTCCCTTCATCAGACATGGTGTGATACAAGAACTGAAAATTAACAGATTTTTATACACATGGTTTTCAAAGCATTTTAGAGTCCTTAAAAAAAATTGCAATCTAAGTAGAGAAGTTATTTACAACAGGTCAAAAAAAACAGTCTGGAAACTTGTGGTGCGTGACGGAGGGATCAGTAATTCTTGCTGTTATCTGTTTGCTATCAGGAGGTGATTTGTGACCCTCACAGGTCACACATAGTGTGATTTGAAGCTGGCATGAATATTGAGTTCAGTTCATGGTTCAAACATAGTGTGACATGAAGCTGGCATGAATATTAAGTCCAAATTGCAGAGTTTGAAATTTTTGCATAAATTTATACTCCATTTCTTTTCTTTTCTCCTGTGTCTTAAAATGTCCCATTAAAACCACAACCCGCAAATCTTCAATAGAGTGGTTTTCTCCGGAGAAATGTGCGGCTCTAACAGCAGAACCGATCTCCAAGTAGCCGCACATTTCTCCGGAGAAAACCACTCTATTGAAGATTTGCGGGTTGTGGTTTTAATGGGACATTTTAAGACACAGGAGAAAAGAAAAGAAATGGAGTATAAATTTATGCAAAAATTTCAAACTCTGCAATTTGGACTTAATATTCATGCCAGCTTCATGTCACACTATGTTTGAACCATGAACTGAACTCAATATTCATGCCAGCTTCAAATCACACTATGTGTGACCTGTGAGGGTCACAAATCACCTCCTGATAGCAAACAGATAACAGCAAGAATTACTGATCCCTCCGTCACGCACCACAAGTTTCCAGACTGTTTTTTTTGACCTGTTGTAAATAACTTCTCTACTTAGATTGCAATTTTTTTTAAGGACTCTAAAATGCTTTGAAAACCATGTGTATAAAAATCTGTTAATTTTCAGTTCTTGTATCACACCATGTCTGATGAAGGGAGCGAGTACTCCTGAAAGCTTACTTATAAATATACTCAGTTAGCCTCTAAAAGGTATCGCCTGATTTCTTCACTCTTCCACTACTTTCAATGGCTAACACGGTACAACATTATACTACTACAAAACAGAATAACTCAGAGATGGGCTGCCCAGTAGTAATGCAGAATGTGTGGGACCGCCAACCCCCCTTCAGCCTTGCCAGCCAACATCACAGAACGGGGAATATGATGGCATTTAGCATTCCAGATAAACTGGAAAATTGCCTTTTGGAGGGAACGCAGTTCAGATCTCGAAACCGCCACTGGAAGTGTTTCAAAATAATAGAGAAACTTAGGGAGGAGAGTTATCTTAACTGCTGAGATCCACCCTAACAGGGAAATGTGAAGGGGGCGCCATTTATCCAGGAGGGAGCATTGTTTGTTAACTAAGCAAGGATAGTTGGCCAAGTATAGGGAGGAGTAGGTCGAAGAGAGCTGGATGCCTAAGTAGCGGAGCGAGCGATCTCTCCATTGAAAGTTGTAGTTAGTTCTAAGCAGCTGCAAAATGGGGTCCGGAATATTAAGGGGGAGGGCTTCAGTCTTTGTAGGATTAACCTTGTAGCCTGATAGGCTACCATAATCCCTGAGAGTATTGAAGAGATTAGGAAGGGTAGTGTGGGGGTTGGTAAGGGTTAAAAGGACATCATCCGCAAAGAGAGATACCTTAAACTCCCTGTCACGGACCTAATCCGGGATGCTAGAGGCTTAATACAAAGAGCGTAGATTAGAGGGGAAAGGGGGCATCCCTGACGGGTCCCATTACGGATAGGGAAGGAGGGGAGGTGGCGTTTGGAAGCTTGACGACTGCTGAGGGGGTAGAGTACAAGGATCGGATCGCAGTTAGAAAAGCTCCAGAAAATCCAAAGTGTTTAAGAGTGGCCAACATGAAGGACCAGTCAAGGCGATCGAAAGCTTTCTGTGCGCCGAGGCTCAAGACAAGGGTGGGGATGACCGAACGGTTGGCCACATCAATCAGATCCACAGCCCTTCTGGTGTTGTCTCCCCCCTGACGGCAGGGGATGAAGCCCACCTGGTCCTTATGGAAAAGAGAAGGTAGCCAACCACTAAGTCTATTAGCTAGGAGTTTAGTGAAGAGCTTAAGGTCAGTATTCAAAAGGACAATAGTTAGAGCAGTCCTTATGGTCTTTACCTGGCTTGGGGACTAGGGTAATGTGGGAGTGGAGCATCAATGGAGGGACAGGGGTACCTTCCAGGAACGAATTAAAGAGACTACACAGATGGGGGACCAATTCAACTGAAAAACCTTATAATACGAGTACGTGAACCCATCCGGACCCGGGGCCTTACCATTGGGAAGGTCCCTCAGTATGTCAGCGATCTCCTCGCTACTGATAGGGGCATTTAGGGAGTCCAGCGCCAAAGACAGGAGCGAGGGAAGGCGACAGGTGGTTAGATAAGCCTCCAGATCCAGCTGACCTAGCGCAGGACCTGGGGCAATCGGCGGTGGGAGATTGTATAGTTTGGAGTGGTACTCCTAAAAACAGGGTCACTATACTGTAGTGTCAGGATGATGATGGAGAACCCCCTCGAGTCACGGACTGCGTGGGGGACGGAGGATACCTGATGCTCCCGAAGGGCCCTAGCTAAACGAGTGTGAGCCTTATTACCCCTCTCATAATAACGTTGTCTACTATAAAGGAGGAGGTGCTGAGTGGCTCGAGTAGCGACATCACGTAGATCGGCCCGAGCAAGAACTAGCTGGTGGAGGAGAGAAGTGGAGGGATGGGCTGCTAAATCTGGGCCCTCAGGGCTACTTCCCTAGCTAACCTATCTTTTTTAAGCTGAGTAGCCATGGCTATGCAATGTCCCCTTATCACTGCCTTGTGTGCCTCCCAAAGGGTAGAGGTAGATAGGACTGGCCCTACATTGGTACTGAAGTAATCTAGGAGATGTGTAGGGGGCTTCCTGGGAGGGGAGGGAGTGCAGCAGGGATTCGTTAAGACACCAGTGGAAGCGTTTGGCAGGGAGTGGGGTGGGGGACAGGGAAATCTGAACAGGAGCATGGTCAGATCACGAAATGGGGCCAATGTCTGCTCCAGTCATAAGACGGAGCTTAAGAGTATTACCAAAAAAATAATCTATTCTAGTATGTGTGCTATGGTGGTGAGAGTAGAATGTGTAGGAGCGAGCAGTAGGATTATCAACCCTCCAGAGATCATACAGGGCAGCAGACCTAATGAGGCGACGAAACCCCCGGGCAAGGCGCAGCGGAGCAGCACCCAAAGGGGTGTCAGCAAGGGATAACCTATCCATCCGCTCAGAGAAGATCATATTAAAATCTCCTCCCAGTAGCAATGCCACATCCGAGAAGTCCCAAAGCCCCCACAGCATCCGCTTAAGGAAATGGATTTGAGATGAATTAGGAGCGTAGATGTTGCAAAGGACTAAAGGCTGGCCATGGAGAAGACCCTCCAATATAATGTAACGGCCCTGGGGGTCTAAATGGGAAGTCGTAACGGAGATAGGACAGGAGTGGGACAACAGAATAGCCACTCCCCCCTTCCTTTGACTGTCGTACACTGAGTAAGCGGTGGAATAATAATGACGGGCAAAGTTAAATGAGCCAGTGTGGTCAAAGTGGGTTTCCTGTAAGAAAGCCACATCCGCCCGGAGGGACTGGAGCTCATGGAGTACTATATGCCGTTTGATATTAGAGCCCAGGCCCTTCACATTTAGTGTGATACACTTAGCCATTAGGGGGGAGTGAGTGAAGAGTGTCAGATGTAGCTTAAAGTGCAATATAGACAGGTCTCACCCAAAACGCAGCAGCAGGAGAGAGGCTTGGAAAAAGGAGGCTCAGGAGGGCGATCCAACCGGGAGATAGCCAAGGTCTCGGGACTCCAAACCTAAAGGAGGAAGAAAAGCGGGGGAGAACAAGAGGGAAAAAGACAGACAGGGGAACAGAGAACAAAAAACAAAACAGGAAAACATAAATCAAAATCAACATGGACAGGACTACTTCTCCTGACCGGGGGCAGGAAAATTATGTCCAAGGAGGTGCAAACCTATACACCCAGCGAGACCTACTATAGGGCCTCGCAGCTGGACTAAGCCCCCTAGTAAGGGGAGTCGCAGTGAACCGTCAGTAGACAGACAACTAGGAAAGTAAAACAGGTGGCGAGGGTAGACTACTAAAATAACAGTACAGAAAGGGGAGATATGACCCGCCCTATCCACTAGGCAGGCAACAGGAAAAGATAGTGGCTATGGGACCAACCAGTATAAACATTAGATGATAAATGGTATCCCTAAGGGGGGGCCAGAGTGGATTAAGGGGGTGGAGGGTCCCGCGAAGTGCCCGGGGAGGATGAGGTCGTTGACGCCATGTCGACACAGTCCACACAGGCAGAGGCGGAGGCGGAGGAGCCACTAGTTCCCAGTCCGGCAGATCCGGGAGAGGGATGTCCAAGGTCTCACAGAACTGTCCCAGGTCCGCGTGTGAACGTAGGTTGGCGGAGCATCCATTCTGCCGTGCCGTGAGTGCAAAAGGGAAGCCCCAATGATAAGGTATTTGTCGATCACGTAGAAGCTGGAGCAAGGGGCAAACATGCCTCCTTTTCTGTAGGTAATCCAAGAGAGATCTTGGTATAACTTAATCTTAGCAAAGCCAAAATCAAAGTCCTTAAGTTGTCTGGCCTTGGCTAAGATAGCTTCCTTTATAGAGAAGTCGTGCACGCAACAGATGACGTCTTGAGGGACTGGACCAATACCTTTGGGGCGCAAGGCCCGATGTGCTCGATCAAGCTTGATCTTGTGGGATGGAGGTTCTTGTAGGATGGCGTTGAATATTGCCTCCAAAGTGACATGCAGGTCCTCCGCCTGGGTGGCCTCAGGGAGGCCCTTAACTCTAATGTTGTTACGCCTGCCTCTGTTCCAAATGGCGTTGCATGTCAGTGATAACTTGGCACTGAAAGGAAACAAAATGCTGAAGCTGAGAGACAGAAACTCGGGTCTGATCATGGTCGTCTTCCAAGGTGTCAACCCGAGACGCGATATTTTGGAGATCCTTTCTCAGCGTTGAGATTTCCGCACGGATTTCTGCCCGACAGGCTGCTGTGACTAGAGGGCAACTTAACAAGCAATTGGTGCCACTGCAATGGGACAGGAGAGGCTGGAGGAGCACTGCTTTGGTGGGCCCCAGGCAGAGGAGTAGAGGAAGGTGATCCAGGAGAGGCCACAGCAAAAGGGGACAGAGAGGGGGTTGCCCCTAAGTCCATATTGTCGCCTCCAGAAGATGTTGGAGAGGTCTGAAGAAGGCTCTGTGAAGTAGGATCCCCAGTCATAGCTAAAGTAGGAGGACCCTCTGCTCTTAGATCAGTGGTGGTAGCAGCAGGAGGGAGGTAGAGCAGGGCCTCGGGACACCAGGGGCACAGGCAGCCTGGAAATCTGCGGGGGGAGAACCTGAGGAAGATGGCCTCCCTGAAATAACATTGCTGGATGGTGGGGAAGGGGAGGTACCTGCCAGAGAGATCCGGCAAGATGGAGGTGAAGTCAGGACTGTAGCTTCTCCGGAGGTGCGGTGCTGTGGAGTTCTGGGAGGCAGGAGCGATGGAGCAGGCCTAGTTCTCCAGCGAGTCCAGCACTAATGTAGCGCCAGTGGAGGCTGGGGCCTGGCAAGATGACCGCTTCCTCGTGGAGATCCGGGAAGACGAAGACGCTGGGAGGAGAAAGGCGCTAAGGGTCGGTTGGCCAGAGGTGATCAGAGGTACAGGGGTACCTGAGGGTGTCGGTCGGGGCAGTTTCCTCACCATGGGCGCCGGCAGAAGAGAGGTTGGTCCCGTATTGTAGCAGGCAGGGTAAGAGCTCCTGGAGAATGTGTCTGCTCACATCGTGGTTCAGGCCATGCACCCATGTGACCTACATTTTCAATGGGAGACAGGTCTGGACTGCAGGCAGGCCAGTCTAGTACACGCACTCTTTTACTACGAAGTCACGCTGTTGTAACACATGCAGAATGTAGCTTGGCATTGTCTTGCTGAAATAAGCAGGGACGTCCCTGAAAAAGACATTGATTGGATGGCAGCATATGTTGTTCCAAAACCAGTATGTACCTTTCAGCATTAATGGTGCCTTCACAGATGTGCAAGTTACCCATGCCATGGGCACTAACACCCCCCATACCATCAGAGATACTGGATTTTGAACTTTGCGCTGATAACAATCCGGACAGTCCTTTTCCTCTTTGGCCCGGAGGACATGACGTCCATGATTTCCAACAACAATGTGAAATGTGGACTCGTCAGAAGACAGGACACGTTTCTACTTTACGCCAGTCCATCTCAGATGAGCTCGGGCCCAGAGAAGCCGGCGGTGTTTCTGGGTGCTGTTGATATATGGCTTTCACTTTGCAAGTTTTAACTTACACTTGTAGATGTAGCGACAAACTGTGTTCACTGACAATGGTTTTCTGAAGTGTTCCTGAGCCCATGTGGCAATATCCATTACAGAATGATGTTGGTTTTTAATGCAGTGCCGCCTGAGGGATCGAAGGTCAGGGGCATTCAATGTTGGTTTTTGGGCCTTGCCTCTTACTTGCAGAGATTTGTCCAGATTCTCTGAATCTTTTGATGATATTATGGACTGTAGATGATAAAATCCCTAAATTCCTTGCAATTGTACTGTATGTTGAGAAACATTGTTCTTAAACTGTTGAACTATTTGCTCACGCAGTTGTTCATAAAGTGGTGAATCTCTCCCCATCCTTGCTTGTGAACGACTGAGCCTTTCGGGGATGCTCCCTTTATACCCAATCATGACACACACCTGTTTCCAATTAACCTGTTTACTTGTGGAATGCTCCAAATAGGTGTTTTTTGAGCATTCCTCAACTTTTCCAGTCTTTTGTTGCCCCTGTCCCAGCTTTTTTGGAACGTGTTGCAGGCATAAAATTCAAAATTAGTGAATATTTGCAAAAAAACTAAAGTTTATCCGTTTGAACATTAAATATCTTGTCTTTGTAGTGTATTCAATTGAATATAGGTTGAAAAAGATTTGCAAATCATCGTATTCTGTTTTATTTATGTTTTACACAACGTCCCAACTTCATTGGAATTGGGGTTGTAGATGACATTGAAAATTGCTGCAATAACATCAGAATCTGCGGCCTCCCGGAAGCTAGTCCAGCTTCTGAGCTTATCCCCACACTCACAAGCATCTTAAACACCCGCCTGGGATGCCTAGCTGATACTCGCATTGAATTTGATTGTGTTCATAGGGCCCTTCACCCTTACAGTTCCAACCCGAACAAACCTCAGGATATAATAAATCTTTAGGATCTACCGCTACGCCCTCAAAGAAGAGATCATGCAGAAAGCCAGAGACCATGGAACAATTGACTTCGATTGAGCCCCCCTCTTATTTCTGGAATGTCTCCCGCCATACCTTACGCCCATGTGCAGCATTAAAGCCTTTACTTGCACTCCTCCAAGAACGTGGGATTCCTTATCGTTGGGGCTTCTCATCAGAAGACCTCCCAACTTTTCTACAAGACTTGAATCTACCTCCTCTACGCCTTCCAGATTGGGAACTGCACCTCAACGACCCCGATCCACCTGACACCCGTTTCAGGACTGGACCCATGGACAAAAATTTACATCTGAGCCAACCCAGACTCCAGCATCCACGCCACAGACAGAGAACGGCTCCTGAACAATCCCAGCCAACCTGAACATCTCCTTACGGGGTAACCTGCTTCCACAGGACTAATTTCTTCATTGGTTAAGAGGTTTCTCTCCTTTGCATTTTCTTGCCTTTGCTTCTGTTTCTAAATGTATTCCCCTCATTCACATACTCTCTCACTATCATTTCTCTATGGGCCTAAATAGCTCTCTCCCTACCTTACTGCCTTTTTAACGTATTAACACAAGTGCCTTACGCTCTTCCTACCACACCCCCTTTCCATAGGCCATTCTCAAGACCTGTGCTCTCTACTCTTAGCTCCTTGTAGGGCAGCTGTACTGCCCCACTACCTTCACTAACCCTTTTCTCCCTCCCATCACTCCTCAAGTCTTCCCCTTTCTACCTGCCTCTCTCCTACCCCCACTCTCACATCTCTCCTACCCCCCCCCTACCAGTGGCGGACATCTCTATATCGTTTTTTAATGTCAAAGGTCTGAACACACCGGAGAAGCATTCCCAAATCCTATACAACGCTCATAAGCGTAAGATTCATATCCTATGTTTACAAGAAACTCACCTCCTAGCTACATGTATGCTCACAATTAAAAATTGCTATTACTCATATGGTTCCACAGCAGTAGCTCGCCAGGGAAAACCAAAGGTGTTGCCATCTTCTTCCACAAAAACTTACCAGTTAAAATACTTGACTCTCTCTCAGACCCTGATGCCTGCTACCTGTTTGTGAAATTCATGGAGTTACTTATACAGTAGTTAATCTGTATGCACCCAACTCTGGTCAGGTACCTTTCCTCCTCTCCACTCTAACCATACTCCAGTCTTTCACACGCGGGTATCTTGTCCTATGTGGGGACTTCAACCTCACTATTAACCCCCTACTCGACTCATCCTCTGGTAGGACCCAGATTCCCTACAAACTACCCATTAACAAACTTCGAAAAGCTCTACGCTCCATGCTGCTGTGTAACGCCTGGCCCATTCTCCATCCGGAGGAGAGGGATTACTCTTTCTATTCCCATGCCCATGATTTTTACAGCAAGTTGAACTACATATTCTTCCTACATGCCCTGTTGCCACAAGTTACCGCATCCAAGATAGGAAGTGCCATTCCAGTGGCGTAACTAAAGTCTTGTGGGCCCCGGTGCAAACTTTTGTCCAGGGCCCTCTACCTCCTCCATACAGCAAATTTTTGACAGTGACGGTTGCTGGAGTGGTATCTTAGATACTTGAAAGGGATACAGCTGTAGTACCCACAACTGCTGTTATCAACAATATGATGAGTGAGAAGCACAGTGCTCGGCGTATAAAAACAATACTGGGAGCTGTGATCTTTGGGAAATAGCTGATCTGCAGGGTCCTAACAGTCTAAGAGATATAAGAGATCAGTGGGGGTCCAACATCTGGGGTGCTTTTGTGAGCACTGTGACTTCTTCCCTAGTTACATTGCACAGCAACAGTTTTATAATCACCAAACAATGTTATTACAGCCTGTAATAATAGTGCATGGCTGCTATAAAACAGATGGCGTGTGTGTAAATAGCGAAGGGGCCCCACACAGTATTATATGCTCCACAATGGCTCCCACACTGTATTATATGCCCAGACGTGACCCCCACACAGTATTATATGCTCAGCAGTGGCCCCCACAGTATTATATGCTGCACAGTAGCCCCCACACAGTATCATATGCTCCACATTGGCCCACACACAGTATTATATTCTCCATAGTGGCCCCTTCACAGCATTATATGCTCCACAGTTGGCCCCCACATAGTATTTTATGCTCCACAGTAGGCTCCCACACAGTATTATAGGCTCCGCAGTGGCCCTCACACAGTATTATATGCTCCACAGTGGCCCCCACACAGTATTATATGCTCCACAGTGACCCCCACACAGTATTATATGCTCCACAGTGGCTCCCACACAGTATTATATGCTCCACAGTGGCCCCCACACAGTATTAAACACTCCGCAGTGGCCCCCACTCAGTATGATATGCTCCACAGTGGCCTCCACCCAGTATTATATGATTCACAGTGGCCCCCACACAGTATTATATGCTCCCAACAGCTCCCCTCCACTCCGGTGCTATTATTATACTAATAATAATATAATTAGTATAATAATCGGAGAAGAGGGAAAGTGAACAAAAATAACAAACACTGACTGTCATCTTGCCTCACCTTTCCTGGGCATCCTCGGTCAGTCCGGCTGTCTTCAGTATCTTCGGCCCTCTTCAGACGTCCCTGCTAAGGCCCGTGATAGGTCCTCAGTGGTCACGTGGGCGCACTGATGTCATTACGTCGCCGTGCCCCATGTGACCACTGACATGGGGCCTAATCACAGGCCTCAGAGTGGCCTCAGTCACATGACGGCACGGCACCGGGAAGGATGCTGAGCCCAGGAGAGGTGAGTATAAGTATTTATTATTTTAAGTCATTTCCCCTGGGCTGGCATCTATTGGAAAGGGACTCGGTGACATGCCGGGGCCCATTTTCATTTCCAATATGTATAGCGGTCGGAGAACTGGGCTTTCCCCGACCACTATCATAGTGGTCCGGGGCCCCAGCCTTCTCCAGCTGGCCGCGGGCCCCGTACCCCACTGGGCCCAGTCGGGGTCGCACTCCCTGCGATTGTTATGCCACTGTACCATTCTCTATGACCACTCTCCCATCATATGCTCCATTAAACTTCTTCCTCCTTCCTAATTTCCCAACTCCTGGAGACTTAACGAGTCACTCTTCCTTGATGCTCGATGCATGAATGACCTCCGGCAATCCATCCTCAATTTTGCTCAGGACCACTCTCATGACACAACCTCCTCCCCCATTCAGTGGGAGGCTTCCAAAGGTGTTTTACGAGGGATCCTGATCAAACACGAGCCAGAATCAAGCAGGAGGCAGGTGAAAAACTACAATCCCTTCTCCATTCACTCATAACACAAACACTCTCTCCAACACTCTACCCTCACCGACTTGACAGCGACTCGAAACGAGATCCGGTCCCTGCTCGAGCACAAGCAACAACACCTTCGTCAATTAGGACAACGTTACTTTTATAAGTGGGGCAACAAAGCAGGCCACCTACTAGTCCATGTGGTCCAGAACAACACTTGGCCTCCCATGTCATGTCCTTTAAACAACCATCTGGTAAAATCTCTCACCTCACTCTTGACATAGCCTCGGCTTTCCATGACTACTACGATTCCCTTTATAACCTCACCCCGCCCTCTCTCAGTACATGACTAACACTGCTCTCCCTTCCCTTGACATGCATGACGCATCCTTCTAAAATGCCCCCTTCACCCTACAAGAACTGGACTTAGGAATCTCTGATCTCCCATTGAGCAAAAGCCCAGGCCCAGACGGCTTCACGGTCTGGTTTTACAAATCCCTCATATCGGAACTCCCCCTCTGTTTTTAAAATCCTTTAATGAGGTGTCGCCCAATGTTCCCTTTCCATCATCATTCCTGCACGCTCATCTAACCATACTACCCAAGGAGGGTAAATATCCTCAGTTGTGCCCTAGTTATAATCCAATCTCCCTAATTAATACAGATGTGAAACTATATGCCAAATTGATTGTCAATAGATTAGGCCATCACATGGGTGATCTGATACACTCTGACCAAGTGGGCTTCATTCCACAGAGAGAGGCTTGGGACAATACCTTGAAGGCCTTCTCGGCCATCCACCACGCTCAAAACTTACAAACACCTATGATGTTACTCTCCCTGGATACTGACAAAGCCTTCAATAGGGTTGACTGGTGCTTCCTCGAGGCGTCCTTAACTCAAATAGGCGTATGCTATCTCTCATAAAAACCTTATACTCCTCTCCACAGGCCCAAATATGGGTCAGTGGCTCACTCTCCCCTTCCCAGACCATTCATAATGGCACCCACCAGGGCTGCCCTCTCCCATGGGCACCCCCTGGTGGCAATCAGACGCATTCTGTACATACAGGGACTATGTGTTGGTAATCTACACCTCAAAATATCTGCTTTTACAGACAATGTCCTGCTCTGCATAACCCAACTCCTGATAAAGCTCCTCTCTCTCCTCGGCAAAATCGCCACCTATAGTTTCTTTAGCAATTATAAAATAAACCTTTCCCGAAGCACTGCTCTCAATATTTTCCTGCCCACACCACTAGTCTACTCCCTCCACTCTGCTTTCCCCTTTACTTGGTCTCCTAGGACTATAAAAAAAACCTAGGTGTTCACCTCCCGAGTCCCGAATTTCTTCCGATTCCAATCCAATCTCAAAGGTTTTTCATAGCTTGGCTGAATAAATCTACTGAAAATGAACGTCCTACTGAGACTACTCTACCTCTTTCAAACAATTCCCATAGTATTCCCCAAGGAGTTCCTCTCCTCAATCCAAAAAACCTTCTCCACATTTATTTGGTCCTCTAAACCCCCCCCAGACTATAATGACCAGACCTAAACAGAGACGTGGCCTGGCCGTTCCGGACTGTACACTCTTTTACTTGGCTGCGGTCACTATATGCATTCTTGATTGGCATCACTCATCCCGCTCCAAGCTCTGGGTTGCCCTAGAGGGATCCTTGTGCCCTCTTCCCCTCAAATCCCTCCTGTGGATCTATAGAAGCCACAGGATGGAAAAGTCTGCACATGAACTCCCATACATCACTCGCCAGGTCCTTGGAGCGTGTTTAAAATACCGCCCTGTGAAACGCCTTTTTACAAATGATGGATCATTGACCCCTGTCATGGGCTACTCAGACTTTCCAACAGCACTCCACTACTCTTTCCTCACTCTCCTGACCAGTCACCCCTGTGGTTCAACCAGGTGACGTCCTTGATCTCTCTACTCCCTTATCCCACCCTGACACCCCCCGAAGCCAGAGTCCTCCACTCACAGTGGCAGTACACACAACTACATCACTTTTACTCTGCTCTAAAAAAATCACAAAATCTTCATAGATCTCTGTATTCATTCGAACGCCTCTGCATTTCCCCTTTCCCCAGACCCACTCCATATGACTCTTATACAGCCTCTTCTCGGATATGTCAGGGGTTAAGTTCCCCCGGGATAGATGTCACCGTAATCCTAATTAAATATAGAACAGGTACGAGCTCGGGAAAACAATCGTACAGACACACCCACGTATCTAGTAAGAATGATTTCGTTTATTGCATAGTTTACACAGTTCTTAAAGGCAAGCTGGTTACACAATAATCATGTGATCAATGTACATATTTGGTCCTTCCGGTTCCGCTGCTGGGCAGATTTACACAGTTTCTCATAACAACTCCTCTCCTCGCTTATCTGTGTGTTTCCTTTATCTTTTTCTGAGAACAGCACAACCTTTGGGTGCCGTAGTATCTGCATTCTATCTCAAAATTGTGCTGACTGCAGAACATTTCACTCTCTGTGTATACAGTGTATTTAATATAATACAAGTCATATTTTAACCCTTACAGATACAACAGACGACGCACTACAGACGTACACGGCACGCTGCAAGCTGGAACTGGGAACCTCTTTTCCTCCAGCTATGTGACTCTCCACCTTCCAAGATTGCCATAAATTCTCCATCTCTTGTAAAGCTCAGGAAACCAACTACAAAATCCTCTCTCGCTGGTACAGAGTCCCTTTTGTGCTCCATGAGATGTTCCCATCGGCTTCAGATCGCTGCTGGAGATGCAATGCCGGAGCGTGATATGATGCTAAACATCTGGTGGAACTGTCCCCTGTTACACCCCTTCTGGAATGAGGTCTGCCACATGGTCAAACTGATTACTGGAGTTGAACAGTTTGCTTTTGACTCACCGAGTCTTGAGACATGCAGATAAGTGAAACTGGCTTGGCTAAAATCCCTTTTGCTGTCTCAAGACTCGGTGAGTCAAAAGCAAACTGAGGATCTGTTACATCCAACAGAGAGTGCATGAGCTCCCAGCTCTTTTCCTATAATGCCTTGTGATATGTAGATTCTTAGTAGAGGGCGAAAGGCAACTCAAAACTCTACACACCTTAACTGGTGCTCTTCTCAAGGAGAGATGTCCCTGTCCATAAACCACTCATTGTCTCCCACAAAGCCAGCCAGTACACTTTGCTCTGCAATGATGAGAGACAAAAATCCCGAAACGGCGCTGTATGCAGATAAGTGAAACTGGCTTGGCTAAAATCTCTTTTGCTGTCTCAAGACTCGGTGAGTCAAAAGCAAACTGAGGATCTATTACATCCAACAGAGGGTGCATGAGCTCCCAGCTCCTTTCCCATAATGCCTTGTGATATGTAGATGCTTAGTAGAGGGCGAAAGGCAACTCAAAACTCTACACACCTTAACTGGTGCTCTCCTCAAGGAGAGATGTCCCTGTCCATAACCCACTCATTGCCTCCTCCAAAGCCAGCCAGTACACTTTGCTCTGCACTGATGAGGGACAAAAATCCCAAAACGGCGCTGTATGCAGATAAGTGAAACTGGCTTGGCTAAAATCCCTTTTGCTGTCTCAAGACTCGGTGAGTCAAAAGCAAACTGAGGATCTGTTACATCCAACAGAGGGTGCATGAGCTCCCAGCTCCTTTCCCATAATACCTTGTGATATGTAGATGCTTAGTAGAGGGCGAAAGGCAACTCAAAACTCTACACACCTTAACTGGTGTTCTCCTCAAGGAGAGATGTCCTTGTCCGTAACCCACTCATTGCCTCCCACAAAGCCAGCCAGTACACTTTGCTCTGCACTGATGAGGGACAAAAATCCCAAAACGGCGCTGTATGCAGATAAGTGAAACTGGCTTGGCTAAAATCCCTTTTGCTGTTTCAAGACTCGGTGAGTCAAAAGCAAACTGAGGATCTGTTACATCCAACAGAGGGCGCATGAGCTCCCAGCTCCTTTCCCATAATGCCTTGTGATATGTAGATGCTTAGTAGAGGGCGAAAGGCGACTCAAACTCTACACACCTTAACTGGTGCTCTCCTCAAGGAGAGATGTCCCTGTCCATAAACACACAGATAACACTGAGTTCTTCTCTAGAAGCATGTGCATATTATTTCATCAGCATTTTTATTAGATTTCTAGTAATCTTAGTAGTATTGTGATACTTCATAGTGTCCTGTTCAGCAAGCTGGGGGGGGGGGGTTGGAACGAGGCAGGGATGCTTCTTATCACCTACTCTTTTTATTTTGGTAAAAGCATACAGGGTCTGCATGTGGGGTATACTGTCTACCTCAGTACAACTTTTGTAGTTGATCTATTAATTTTCATCACAAATCCTACTGAAGCTTTCCCAAGCCTACTCGAACTGATAGATAAATATGGTAAACTGTCCAATTTCAAAATAAGCTGCTCTAAATCAAAAGCCCTTACTATCTCAACCCCCACCCCCAAAATTAGCCTGCTTCTTGCAGAGTACCTCCCCTTTCCAATTGCAAACTCAACTCAAATATTTAGGCTTTCAGTTGACCGCTGATCTTACCAATTATACCAGTATAGCTGTGCAATCACCATATTTAAAATTAGGGCACAACTCAACTCTCTATTCCTACCATTTATATCCAGGGTGGGTAGGAAAAATCTATTGAAATATTTTATCTTCCCTAAAATACTATATCTGTTTCAGATGGTTCATATTTACCTTTCCTAAATCATTTTTCAAACATGTTAGATCAATATCTACTACCTTCCTTTGGTCTGGGAAAAAGCCCAGACTTGCTTATGATAGACTAATTCTCAAGAGATATTGGGCAGGAAGAGGTTTTCGTGATGCCTATTCTCACTATGAAGCTATTCAATTAAAATACTGGATTCAAATTCAATCTCAACACCACACACATATGGGCACAAAATTACTTAAAGATTCCTTATCCCCCAATTCAGGGACTTCACATATTTAACAATCTCCTTAAGAAATGTCCCAACCTCCTCTCCTGTCCTTCACCTCTTATGCCCTTCCTGATCAGAACCAACACCACTGACACATCACCAGTTTGGTCCCTGCTCTCCCTCCTGACTCTCCAATAATTAGTACAAGTGGCAAACAATGAACATAATCTAATCTGTATTCTTCCTAAGGCAACTATCCCACTACATTTTTTACAGACTTTTAAACTAAAAAGTACATATGCTTTATTTTGAAGCATCATCGTCTATCAACCATCCATACTTGGCTGGAAACATATATCTCGCTCCTACACCTACCTGAAAAATGCATCTCCTTATCGTATGACTCAGTATTAGCCCTTCAACCTAGGAGAACACCTTCCTACATATACTTATGAGAAAGAGACCTTGGTATTATCATGTCATCTGTAACTCAGACATCTCTATGATTCACTCCAGATCACATGACTTTGCCAAATGTGTCAAAGTACAAAAAAACTTGTATAAGGTGGTAACTAGGTGGTATAACACCCCTGAGGCAATGAAACCTATGAGCCTCGCTTCAACTGATTTAAGTTGAAGATGTAGTCTAGAAAAGGATTCTTTGGCTCATATTTTCTGCTTCTACTTACGTATCAAGGAGTCCCATATAAACAAATTATGTGGTACATCCCTTGCTCTAACCCATGCTTCAGTTCAATTATAGCTGCCTCTACCCTCATGGTCACCTCAAAAGAAGACCTGCTCACTCATATTTTCCAGGCTGCTAAACTCCTCACCCCCCTGAAGTGGTTGAATAAAGAACCATGACTATAGCCATCTGGATTTCTAAAGTTGATCAGATCTTTTGCTTGGAAAAACTGAACAGCTGGGAAACAAGGAGGTATTCTACTACAAAAATTTGGGAACTGTGATGCCTATTTAGAAATAACTCAACCTAAATTATCCCCTCCTCCTTACTTAGCTTGCAACGACTAGCTCCTTAACAGAGAATCTTTCCATTTACACTGACTACTTCACTGGACTACCCAGAAAACAGCACTACAGATTGCCCATCCCATTCCAGACTTTCCCTTTTTGCATCTACCCACTAGAGCTTATGATCTATTTAGTTGAAACATCTTTTCTTTTTTGTATGTATTATATGTTCATACCAGGAATGCAATTATTGTATATGTGAACCCCCTGTTCCCCCATTTTCCTGATCCTCTTACCCTCACAATCACCACAATACTTCTAACTCTCATCCCACTGGAAAAGTATATGGACCTATTTAATTCAGAAACTGCAACATATTTCTGAATAGACATATACTGACTTGTGGAATACGTCAGGCACTGCAGTGTAACTACATAATGGCTTCATCTGCAGAGCATCACAGCTACATATACAGTATATACAGAGAGAGAGAGAGACGAGATAATCGATTCAGCACAAATCAAATTCAGTCTTAATTTGCCAAAAATTTGGGATTAAAGCAACTCCAAAACTTTTTGCATTTGTTTTGGATGATTCGTACAAAATTGCATCATTGACTGCTTTCAAAGAGAGAGAGAGAGAGAGAGAGAGAGGAACCAATCGAAACAAGCCAATGACAGCTGGAATCTGATTATAGTTATTCATTGGATTTGATTGTGGGATCCAGAAGGTTACTCTTGGTCAAGATTTAGTTTTAAGGACCAAGAGTGGTTATTGTAACTAGATTAATGACCTAGTTTAAATGACCAAAAACCCAAACTATGTCATCTTATTTAGCCAATGACAATGCTTCATAGCACCTGGAGGTTCTTGATGAATAAATGTGAAACTTAGTAGATTTTAAAAATTGTAAGGCAAATCTGGAGCCACAGGATATGCCATAAATGTCTTATAGTTGTGGACCCATCCAACACCCGCTGTGAATAGAGAGGTGGAGGTGCATGCACAGCTCTCTCCAGTCACTTTTATGGTAGTTCCTATGGATGCGCCTATTAAAATGAATGGAGTGATCTGAGCATGTGCAGTCACTTGTCTGTTCTGGTATTATAAATTAGCTAATTATGGCGATCTCTTGAAATTCAGGAACCTAAAATAATGCTAAACTATTATCTTCACTAACTGATGGAAATAGACAAACACTGTAATCTGAAAAAGTGTCTTCCAATTCAGCACATTGCTCAGTTAAAGCACGTCTTTATTTCAATATATTAAAAATTGATGCACATCCTTAAAAACAGCCTATGCGTTTCGGACTGGCAGTTTATTCCTTGACATGAACAGGAAAGAGTGAATAGATGCCATATAAATGACTACCCACAGGGGGTATCACAAAATCCAGGAGCAATTAAGCCAATAATTAAAAAAAATGCTGTCAATGCACGTACAAAAAAAAAAACAACAAAAAAAAAACACTCCATGTTTGTGTGCGTCTCCTACAACATTACAAAGACATACTGACAAGGAATGTTGATTTTGAGATGGAGGCTGTCCCCTATATTGAACAATGATTGACAATGTCTGTAAAGCAATGTGGAATATGATGGTGCTATATACGTAAGCAAAATAAATAAATGAGTGTTGCATGTCAATGTATAAGTGTATAGGAAAAAAACATGCCATGGCATACAGAGGAAAATGTGGTGGTTTTAATCATAAACTTGCATAAATTGCATCTCTTACTACCACATCTGTGGGATTGTCCAGTTTCAGTAAATAAATGTTATTATTTGTATAATGAAAAGTTATACAATTTTCCAATATATTTTCTGTATCAATTCCTTGTGATTTTCTAGATCTCTGCTTGTTGTCATTGTTTGCTGCCAGTGGATAAAAATCAATCCATGTTTGATGTGAAGGACACACAGGTGCACTGCTCATTATTGTAGTCACAGCACAGTCATCAGAGCTGTGTCTTGCAATGAGCTGAGGACATGTGCATCTATCACATGACCTTGGACTGCCCTTCACATGACCATGAATTTATATTCGCTAGAAGTAAACAAAGAATGACAGCAAACAGAGATCTAAAAACCATGAGGAACTGATAAGAAAATATGTTGGAAAAATAGTATAACTTATTATTATGCAAAAAATAACATTTATTTGCTGAAACTGGACAATCCCTTTAACATTCAATTAGTTCAACATGAGCTATCAGAAGTACACATGCATCTTCCCTCCAGTATAGTAGCTAGGGACTCATACCTGTATTATATTAGAAGGTACTTCTTTACAACCCCAATAACCTGATGGTAATTCTCGGTGAACATGGTTTAAAATACGATCTTTCCATCACACCTGCCTTTAATTAATTGGAGACCAAGACCCACAGAGAGTTTATTCATTATAGTGTAGTGACCAATCTAAGGGGGTTGCCTTGTCACTGGCATATGATCTTGTATAGTTTGATCAAACTATAGACCAATAATCTCAATTTCATGTATTTTTATATAGAGCAGGTATTTGCAGTAATGCTCCTGGTGCTAGCGGAGTGCTGTTTCAACTTTATTAGCTCTGAATGATCTTTTCCTTTTCCTTGTGGAATGTGCAATGATGTCATTTATGCCCTGTAATATCATATGTTCCTGTAGATTTTATGGGGCTTTACATGTTTGTTATTAGACCTCTAGTTGCCATTCATGTACTGTTATAGTACACAACTCTGTGTATACCTGATTGAGAATACTTAAATACTAAATATAACTTAAACTGTCTACATAAAATATATTTACATATTTCACATATTGACAGCAAGATGATTTTTTTATAGAAGTTGCACATTGATGATGCTTTTGGAATGCAAATAGAAATGTAGCACATGCTAATGATTTGAAAATACTTTTCCAGTCCAAAATCAATTATATTGATTGTCATTAAAGCAGCAAGCTGAAAACAATGAAGTGGTTTCTAATTTTCAGGCTCCTGCTGGACTCGGCTCTATCTCTTACTCTTCCTAGTTAAGGGTATCATTAAATGGCAAAAGCAAACAGCATATTGAGAGGCCAAGTGTTTTATTAATTCATCATCAGAATTATCTTAGTGCATTAATATTAATAGCTTTAAATTGGATTCCATTTAGGAAGTGAAATAAATATGCTGTTAGTAAAAGCCTATATAGCTGAAGAATCCTTGGTAACGGAATTTATACAAGCAATACAAAAATAGATTTGATAGGTCCTCTTAACTTTTGTTAGGTTAGGGGCACCTTCTGGATAAAGTTTCATGTACACAAGAGATTGCTTAACCTTTGCTATTTAAACAAGAACACAATTCATGTTTATATTATTTGATTCATCTACTATCATAGAAGCTAGTTTTCCATATATCCTAATAAATAGATTGTATTGTGTAATAAAAAAAAAAGATATACTGTTTTGTAATCAATATGTTCTTATCTTCTGACGACACATGTTGATTCCCTAATGATGCAATCATCTTGGGAACATGGGACATGTTACTGAGAAGGGTGGGCGAAGTGATGTGATTTGTATACTGACAGGATTCTAGGAGTTGATAAAGAAAAATAATCATTATATTGTATAATAATAATCAATTGAACGTCACGATACTCAGCATGCCCATGTCACTGCTGAGGCCCAATCGCTGATGATGTCACAGAAGAGCGCCAGATTTAACCAGGAGAGTGCCGGATGCCACGAGGAGGCCCAAAAGAGGTAAGGGAAGGAAAGTATGAATGTTTTTTTAAATTTTTTTTCTGAAGATACCCCAGAGTATAACACAAATCTCCATTTGTTCAGTTTCATACTCGATAATGCACCACCTTTCCCTTGTATTATGGATGATAAGGAAGCACCACAGTTATACTATACACAGGGATTTGGATTTCCTATGGGTACTCCGATTTCCTCCGAAATGCCAAAAATATACTGATAGGTAAATTGGTTTCCTGTAAAAATAACTGATCCTTGTGAGTGTTGGAGATGAGTGCCTGTACAGCAGCCCCTAACTCCCCTACTACACAATGCTCCCTACCTTTTGAGTCCCTGGATGGGAAAAGCACATTATAAATGTTTGTCATTGTCATTTATATGGAGATGGCAGAAGGTGACCATGGGCAAGAGAGAATTGAGTTAGACAAGTTTATACTTTTGCATCAGCTTAAGATAAATGAAAAAGGGAGGAAATTTCTGCAGAGATTAGCTGAAGTCTCAGGCTGCAGCAACTCCTTATGCTGTAGCATGGGAACAGGTCTTGTCTGCAAACTAAATTATCAGTTCCCCAAGTCTCATTAGAGAAAATGAATGGTTCACGCATTGCTATTTGTTATGACAATAAACTCCCCAGACTTGATCCCAGAGTAACCTGAGGGATTACCAGCTGAACTTTGGACTGCTAACAGCAAGTATGCAGGTCTCCTAAAAGACAGCCCTTTTGTAAATGTACTCCTCAAGCCTGGGTTAGAGCCTTCCAAAGTACTACAGTACTCATTGTTCAGAGAACAGGAGAAGGGAATTAGACCACTGATAAAGGCATTCTTGATTTCTCATTTACTGCAAGTCAGAGGCAAACACACTTATTTTGCCAGTAAAGGAAACCAGGTAAGAATGTTAACCAGTTTGTACAGGATTTGAGAACACTGAATCAAGTGGTAAAGTCCCCTTTTGCTGTAATGGCTAATTCCGGAACAATGGAAACTCGCAGGTTCTTCAGTCTTGACATACACACAGCTTTACACCAGGTTTCCATACCAACCAAGCTATTTATGACCTGTATTAGTCAATAGCAGTTTGCAGATCAATAAATATTCAGTCGTATGACGTGTATCAGCCAATATAACTTCACATTTAATTTACCAGACAACACAGCCATAAATAGACTGTACCTACAGTATACTGGACTGCCATACTGGATGTCAGCATTCTTATAAATTGAAATGTATTTAAACTACACACAAATGACATACAAAATAGACCAATGCCACTACACAAAACAAAAAATGAAATATACCTGTGTGAAGCCGGGTCCTTCTGCTAGTGCCCTATAAAAGTAACAAACATGCATCTCAGGTCTATCTAAAATCAATAAAAATTGTAACTGAGTGTAACATTACTCCAATCAGGTGATGACCACCCACAGTGGGTCTGTGTGTGTTGCTGGAACAAATCTGTGTTTCACAATCCCACCAATCAGTGATTATATTTTGCGGTATCACTTCTATGAGTGTGTATCACCCTCAAAATAGAAATATCAGTTAATAAATATTAAATATTACTCACTTTGGTTAGACAAACATAATGCGGAGCACCGGTATCAAAAAAGGGCATATGCGACCGAAATTAAGTCTATTTTATTCAGTCATTAATGTGCCAGAAAGTGGCCAGAAAGTGGGCAGCTTGTCTGGTAAAAATGTGGTACTTATGTTCTATAAAGAATCTGGCACACATGTGATCACTGTCTGGGATTAGATATCAATTCCCCCAAAACAGTGATCATAAAAAGTATGTCCCCATAAGAAGATAGTCAGAAAGCAAAGCATGTTCTCTCGAAGTGTTTCCCCCTAAATTTCGTCTTCAAGGTTCCTCAGGTGAGTAAAGAAAGGAATCAGTATGGGTAAGTATCAAATATGATACTGCCGTTCCCAGTGTTCTGATGGTGAACACCGGTACTGAGAATAGCTGACATTAGCCATCAGTATTTTCCATAACTTTATGAGTGGTAGGAATTTCACCCAGATTGGCGTCATAATGCCCCCATTGTATTAAATAACCCCTTTATGTTTGAAAACATCCAATAGTAAATGCAACCAATTAAGATTAGGTGTCATATTTGAGAGAAATACTAATAAATAAGTAATAAGACAACGACAATAATAAATCTAAAAAGGGAGAGTAAGTGTAGAAGATTTAGTTTAGGGATTATGATATTTGTATCCTAGGATGTTGAAGTGAGATTTTATTGCACACATCTAAAAAAAATTGCTACAATATTAAAAAAAAAGAATGTTATAGAAAATCCTGTTCCAGAATGAGAATTAGGAAAGGTACCTTTCTAAAACGCAAAATCAAAATGTAAACACCATATATAGTGCATTAGGAGGACATCTTTGGTAACATTAGTTAAACTGTGGCACTAAAATATTATCTATAGAAATAAAGGTGAAACATTTTGCTTTAAGTTATTATGTTTCTATATTCTTGTATTCATTCCGAGGAGAAAGAAATTACAAATAATTAGTGAGATAAACCCTTTAAATAAAAAATCTGTATTTGAAACTGAGGTAATATTAATTACATATTGGGATATATTTTGTGCATGTTCTATACAGTTACATTTTTTAGATATTTTGTAATATATTTAGTTATTTTGTCAAGCTATCTGTGCTTTATATTTACTTACATCTTTAAATAGTAGTCAGTGTTTTAGCAACATCTGTAACCTTTGATTTCAGCAGTGTAATGAGTCTCTTTCTCAAAGTATCAATTTTCTGTAGTGAGTGTCAAGATGTGTAAACTAATATTATCTATTTAGTGTCTTGTTCTATTCTTCTTGTAATAGCTCCTCATGCCTACAAGCTGAGATATTAGCTACCATGGACATCTGACTATTTATTTGTTGTCCCACAATGGCTTAATCAAGTTCACTTAAAGTTCATATCAAAACTAAATTTGTCATTCCAGACCACAACCTTAAATAAGAAGACAATGAGAAAAGAAGGAAATAGCTGTAAGGCTACTGTAATGTTTTTAAGTAGTGGCAATAAATTGCATGGACATTTTTATGGAGTATTTTAACCCCTGGCCTCTGTGGGTAAAAAAATCAATAAGATATTAAGAAAATCAAGAATTAATGCTTCCTATACAGTACAAAGATATAATTCTTACAGGCTGTACAGCAGCTAAACCACATCCAACACAAAGCACAACATAATATAGCAATATTTCTGATTGTGAATCATTTTATTGTCCAGACTACTATCAAACTTTAATGGAAAGCAGACCATAGAGGGCAAGTTCTTGTCATTTTTTTATTATCATCAAAAATGTTTACTTTCTTCAAAGGTTTTTTTTTCTACCTTTATGGATCAATAACATGCAAGGAAACATCTGAAAGCATATATGACTGTTGTAATGAAATGTTGGCTTAACCAGACTTGCTTTTATTTAAAATCTGTGTCTGCATAGAAAAACATAAAATTAAACATTTTAAATGTGCAATGCACAAAGGGAACAGAGTTAGATCTGTCTATCTATCTATCTAGCTATCAATTGATCTATCTATCAATTTATCTAACTATCGATCTATCTACACACGTGGACAAAATTGTTGGTACCCCTCGTTTAATGAAATAAAACCCACAATGATCACAGAAATAACTTGAATCTGACAAAAGTAATAATATATAAAAATTCTATGAAAATGAACAAATGAAAGTCAGACATTGCTTTTCAACCATGCTTCAACAGAATTTAAAAAAAAAGAAAACTCATGAAACAAGCCTGGACAGAAATGATGGTACCCTTAACTTAATATTTTGTTGCACAACCTTTTGAGCAAATCACTGCAATAAAACGATTCCTGTAACTGTCAATGAGACTTCTGCACCACTCAACAGGTATTTTGGCCCACTCCTCATGAGCAAACTGCTCCAGTTGTCTCGGGTTTGAAGGGTGCCTTTTCCAGATGGCATGTTTCAGCTCCTTCCAAAGATGCTCAATAGGATTTAGGTCAGGGCACATAGAAGGCCACTTTAGAATACTCCAATGTTTTCCTCTTAGCCATTCTTGGGTGTTTTTAGCTGTGTGTTTTGGGTCATTATCCTGTTGCAAGACCTGTGACCTGCGACTGAGACCAAGCTTTCTGACACTGGGCAGCACATTTCTCTCTAGAATCCCTTGATAGTCTTGAGATTTCACTGAACCCTGCACAGATTCAAGACACCCTGTGCCAGATGCAGCAAAGCAGCCCCAGAACATAACAGATCCTCTTCCATGTTTCACAGTAGAGACATTGTTCTTTTCAAGATATGCTTCATTTTTCTGTCTGTGAACATAGAGCTGATGTTCCTTGCCAAAAATTTTGATTTTTGTCTCATCTGTCCATAAGACATTCTCCCAGAAGCTTTGTGGCTTGTCAATATGTAGTTTGGCCTATTACTTTTGTCAGATTCAAGTTATTTCTGTGACCATTGTGGGTTTTTCTTTCATTAAATGAGGGGTACCAATAATTTTGTCCACGTGTGTATCTAGCAGAGGTAATGTATAAGGCCGTATGTCGGTACAGCCTTATACAAAACTTTGAGCATCCCTTTTAAAATGTTCATAGTGAAAAGAGTTGACACCCAATTTAATTCCTTAGACCAATAGAACCCAGCTCACCCACTGGCAGTATTTACAACTCCAACATTTCTATTCCGTCCTCAAATGGACCCACGATCTGCACAGACCATTACGCCCATTTGAACGCCATTGCACCTCTTCTACCTCCCCACTTCGCTCTCTATCTCCACTATCTACAGCCTTCTCTCAGATGTCAAACATGACTCGCTTCCCTCATTTTCATCTGCATGGGAACGGAAGCTGGGGAAATCTTTTCCACTGGATGTGTGGCTCACAGCGTTCCAGTCATGCCATAAATTTTCCATATAGTGTAGGGCTCAGGAAATTACAAACTCCAATCTCACTGGTGCAGAGTTCCTGTTGTCCTGCACAAGATCCTCTTTACAGTCTCTGATCATTGCTGGAGATGTAATGGTTCTCATAACACTATGCTTCGCATCTGGTGGAACTGCCCCCTGCTCCATTCTTCTTGGCACAAGGTCCACAGAGTTATTAAGGAGGTCATGGGTGTTGACTTGAAGGATGACCCTGAATCTCTCCTCCTTTCCATTTCCCCCCTCAAACTCCGTAAATACACATTTGCAAACTGATCGGCTTCCTCCTAATTGTGGCTTGATCTGTCATCAATAGATTATGGAAATCCTCCTCACCTCCAACCCTCACTCTCTGGCTTCAAGAGATTCTACACATTAGACGCATGGAAGATATGCTGGCTGAATTGAAATTAGATGATAGTGCCCATCAAAAAAATGTGGCTCCTATGGAACACCTTTTACCATACTCCTGCCCTTCAGACATTCTTTCCCCCCCATCTCCTTAGCTTTCTTTCTAGCTCCTTACCCTGGTCCCTCCTCTACTCTCCCCACAACTGCTACCACTAAACCCCTCCCCTGACCCCCCCACCAGTATAACTCTTTACCCCTGTTTTGTTCTTTTACTTCCCATCTTTTTCTTCTTTGAAACTTGTTTACTTGGTTTCTCACATTTTGCCCATGTCTGCAGACACCGATCTAGTTAATAACCCATCCTGCAACTAACTGTCTTGTAAACCGCAAGCCACTTCAGGCCTGCGGTTTACAAGACACACGGCACATAGCGTCGTTCCTACGCTGAGACACAGACGTCCTATGCGTGAACCCTGCGCATAGAGCGTAGGGCCAAGAAGAGGAGGCGATGGCAGCTCCATTCACCAAAGGATCGCAAGTAGATGAGTATAACTTTTTTTTTTTTAGCGCAGTTGTGGGTGTTTTAATAGTATAATGGGGGAATTAGGATGGGGAATTATATGGGAGGCATTAAGACGATAGGGAGGGGTCAGCTATATAAGGAGGCATTGTGAACATAAGGGGGGGTTCATTTATATAAGGGCTATTAGGTGTAATTATGAATACAAAGGGGGGAGGTTATATAAGGGGTCATTAGGGGTATCATTTATAAAAGGGGTCATTAGAGGTGCAGTATTTATGTCATGGGTAACCAGGGGCATAATATGAGGGGGCAATTAATTTAATTAAGGTGGCACTTGGGCTTTATTAAGACTAATGCCCCACTTTTCACAGAAAGTCCGCAGAGGTGGTAATATCGGTATACGTAAGTTGGGGGCCCACTTGAACATGTTCGCCCCCCCCCCGTGCTCTACCCCTAGCTACGCCTCTGCCATTGCATTTTGCTTCTTAACTTTGCTATTGGAAGCTCTGCTGCACCCGAGCGTGATGTCTTGTTTGCTTCCCCACCACACCCTCCTGTCCCCCCCTCCATGTCCTGTCTCCTGCTTCCCTGCCTTCCTCACTCTTTTTCTCTGTTGCGGAATCAACTCATTTCCCCATATGCTTCTCTTTTTTATATTTTTAAAATTTTAATAAAACATTTAATGGTAAAAAAAAATAGTTGACACACCATTTCACTGAATGGAAATTGAATACTTTTTGTAAATTATAATGCACTATTGTATTGACCTTTATTTGCTAAATTTGTCATAGTAGAAATAAATGGCATATTTGGCATTTATGGAAGTTGAGTACCTTTCAATTTATTATATAGTTACAAATATACAGTAGTGTGCAATGATTTTAGGCAGGTGTGGAAAAAAATGCTACAAAGTAAAAACACTTTCAAAGTCAACTCCAATACTGCTCAAGTATTGTATGTTTCGGGATAGCTGGCATCATCTGACTTTTAGTGATAGGCATTGCCTTTTTTTTTTTTTTTACTGATAATACTGATTGATTTGCCAATGTATTTGTTTCCTCCCCTTTCTTTTGTACACATTCCTTTGCTATATATTGGTGTTATGATTTTGTTATTTTTATTTGATATTTCTTTAGTTTTTTATTATGCTTTTCTTCTTAAAAATCAATAAAATTTAAGTTATAAAATAAAAAAAAGCTTTCAAAATTAGAAGTGTTATTTTTGTCAATTAACAAAAGGCACAGTTAACGAACAAAAGAGAAATGTAAGGCTGGGGCCCCACGTAGCGTAAACCTCTGTGTTTTATTGTACCTGCAAAGTGGCTGATTCTGGCTAATCCCATCCACACATTGCAGAAACATATCCACCGCGAACATGCTGTGATTTCAAAAACTGTTAATTATACTTATGGAAACGCTGGTGTTTTCTGTATAGATATAATTGAAGCAGAAAGTCTGCAGAGGAAAACTCTGCAGACTTTCTGTGAAAAGCGCTGCGGGAAAAACCACAATTGCTTTCTGCTTCCTGCATCTCTTTTTGGCTGCGGCTCGCAATGTGGGACCTTAGCCTAAATCAAATCCTTATTTAGTGTGACCAGCCTTTGCACTCCAAATAGCATCTAAGTACACTGCACACAGTTTTTGAAGGAACTCATGTTGGAAAACTAATCACAGATTATCTGTCTATGTAGTCTGCTCAAATCCTTCACAGTAGATGGGTGTGCCAGTTTTTACCATCAATGGGGCTTATTGGTTCCAAATTTATTCTACAGCAGGACAGTGACCTCAAACATACACCCAACTTTCAAAACTTTTCTTTTTGAAAGAATTCAAACTTTGCAGCCCTTTTTCCCCACACCAGCCTAAAACTTTTATTAGGGAATTCCCCAGTGCTGCTGCTGAAACCTGGGAGGAAGGGAATGACAGAGACAGTGAGTCCTAAACTTGTCCCAGCCCCAGTCCCTACCTACTTGCCTCAACTACCCTAGGTGGTAGAGGACAACTGGGCAACAGTCCCTTCCTACAATACAAGTGTAAACACCAAAACGTGGACAAGACAAACAAACAGACACGGATAATCAGGAAAGCCAAGGGTTAGAACCAGTCAAGCAGCACAGTACAGAATCAGAACTGGAAGAATAGTCAAAAGGGAAAAAGCCAAGGTCAGAAATGTATCAAAACTACAAAATAGTAAATAGCTAGCATGCTGAGAGAAGCAATAGCAAGCAACCAAGATGGGGTGGAAAACAATATAAAGGGTAGCAAGAACCCACCCCAAGCTTGACTGGCAAGTGAGGATGTTAATCAAAGAGCTACTAGTGTTAACTCCTTAGTGACCAGAGGAGCACAAGCACTGGCTGAACTGACACAAAGCAACTCAGCAGTGCTAAAACAACAGGAGCAGAAGATCATAAATGGAAATGCCTCCTGCACCGTAGCATGCTACCAGAGGATGGCGCAGAGGCCTGAACGGGCAAAGATGTTACAACACTACTGTAGATTTAAAGATAGATAGAATATTGTTAGGACCTGCTGCAGTGATTATCGTGATTTGGTTTGTGACCCCTGGCAAACTGGTTAAGATAGGGTAAAATGCCAGGCATGTGACTTTCAGGGACCATTGTGGTGGGATTTTTGAATGCTTGTCCCAATGAAGTTTGTATATATATTATTTTATAGTATATTATTTTCAGTTGCACATGCCTTGTTTAAAAGAGGATTGTGCTGCTGAAAAGATGTGACCAGTGACAGTGACAATCAACTATTTGCTCATTTGTTGGTTGATCAATGGACATGTTTAGACTGGTCATGTATGCAAATAAATAAAGCCACACAACTGCCAATGACCAGCAGGAACATTTAGCTAACATTGGAATACTGCACTGGTTCACTGTGTAGAGTTCCTTATCTAACCATGATCTACAGGGAAAAAGTCATCGAAAGAAAACCTATATACAGTATATCCCCATCCTTTGGCTCAGTGTGCATGTCTTTTGAGTGAAGAATGGAGTAAGCTGCTACAAGAACTTAAGCTCATCGCTTATCTCCAGCCAGAACATAAATATTGGGCATTAAAATTCAACATTCCTATAGTGCATCTATAGAAATTTTGCACAAAAATATGTTAGGCCAGGGCCCCATGTGGCGTAAATGCCACGGTTATTTGCAGTCAATGCAATAGCGAATCCCATCCACACATTGCGGAAATGCTGCGATTTCTAAAATTGTTGCGGTTTTGGAAATAGCAACATGTCAATTATATCTACAGAAACAGTAGTGGTTTTCCTATAGGTATAATGGAAGCAGAAAGTCCACAGAGGAAACCTAGGGCTGAGGGCTTTCTGTAAAAAGTGTTGCGGGAAAAGCCACAACAAAAAAAAAAAAAAACGTTTTTCCTGCAGAGATTTTTATGCTGCAGCCCACTACTTAGCCTTAAAGTTTTTTCAGGAATAAAAAATAAAAGCATAAGAAGTACATACCAAATAAAAGTTGAATACTATGCAAACATGTCTTCTGTTCTAATCAAGCAGGGAATGAAGGAAGCCCCTTTTCCATTGAGCTGTGAAAGGACCTAATGGCAGCCCTGGTTTTCAGCATGCTCTGTGAGTAGATATTAATGTAGAGGGGGAGGTGATCAGTGGTGGATCTTGTGCTGTCTTTATAATAGAGATTTTGTAGATGATTTATGATGGCTTGTGCTCCAGAAAACTGGTGTACAAGCTATGAAGAAAGTCACATTTTTTTGCGAAAGTCCTAATTTTTATACAAAAATAGTGACCTTTTTAAGTTGTGTGCCTCATGTGCCATGTTCCTCAAAGGGGGTGTGTCAGAGGTATGGTGATTGACCCCATCAGATTCATCATCATTTACATCAGTTTTCTGGCATAAATTATGCCAGAAATCAAGCCACCAAGTATCTGGCATAGTTTTCTGTTTAGATCCACAAACTCTGGAGGTTGCACCCAGTTTTTGATGAAATGTGCACCTCTTCAAAAATAATTATTTTTATTTACGCTACTGTTCCGTTTCTGATTCCAAACATCCATGTAAAACAGACATATCAGTCAATTTTTAATGGCAGTGACTTGGCTGTTAAAAATATAGGGTCCATGTAGGGTCCATGTAGATGGACAAAACAGACAGATATAGGATACGTCAGTTTTTTTGACAGACCATTTCAGCAGTCCATTAACAATACAGGCATGTGAATGCAACCATAGTCTTTTATGGTCTATAAAAAGGCTGTGTGATGGCTGTTCAAAAATGGTTGCCACACAGCTGTTTTTTACTGTCATGTAAATAAGACCTATTTTTTTTTTTGGCATCCAAGGAGTTAAACGCCCAGGATCAATGGTTTGCCAATCCCAGGCATTAGGAGCAGATGCCTGACTGTGAGTATGAAGGATGTGTCGCAGGTCATGTCTCAGGGCTTGTATCTTTTGGTGATACCATGTTACGCTGCCAAAGTGCATAGATGAGTATATGGCCCCTTACGACAGCCTTTCCCGCATCCCAACAACTTGGGGTCATATTGATGAGCCACATTTGAGGCGCTATACTCCAACTACCAGTTTTCTAGAAGCACACAAAAGGCCTTATTGCCCACCAGATAGGATGGGAAACGCCACAGATAATCCATACCTCATGGGAACGAGTCTCTAAGGTCAGAACAATCGGGGAGTGATCAGAAATCTCCAGATTACTTATGGTGTGTGATTTTCTTTTCACAAGAGAGAATTTGAGGACAGGATATAATTGATGTGCACAACAGAAATGGGTATATTCCCTATCCTCCGGGTTGCGTACCCATCACGAGTCCTGTAGTGGACCTTGTCAGCTATCAAACGGCGGTCCTCAGTAACAGAGACCACTGTATTCAGGCTCCCAGCAACCAACTTATTACAGTTGGGATCAGATAAAATTTGACGGTTAACTCTGTGTATAAGGAGGAGTTATCACCATTAGGGTCATAAACACTTTAAATCGAGATTTCATCCATTGGGGACTGCAAGAGAACCCAGGACCAATGCCTCGCCAAGTCACTTTTTTTATGAACAAACTAGTACAAAAGGTTTTTAATACAGTAGGAGTAGTTGGGAATGTAAGCTAGTAGAAACTACAATATTAGCCTTAACAGCTGTAAAGGAATCCCATGAAGCTCTCACCCTCCCTGACCCACAACCCAAAACATCAAAAATTAACATAATAACATAACATAGTAGAATGAGCACAGTCCAGGGGGGCGTAGCTAGCCCTAGTTTCCCTGGAGACTCATGAAAATAGACTTCACTTATCTCCACCATATGGAAGTCACGAACGTGAGAAAGTACAGTTACTAGAGTTAAAGGGCTTGTCCGGGCAAAAATGGACAACCCTTTTAAAGTTTAAATAAGCTGGGGCAGTGAAAATTTTTTTTTAAAATGTATACTTGTTGTTCTTGTTGCTCTGATGTCCTCCAGTGTGTCCTCCTGTGTCATCTGCTCCCAGCGTCGTGCTGAAGGCGCTGATTGGCCTCAGCACAAATTAAAGGTCACCCCTTTAATTACAGAATATTACTAATCTGAATAATGGTTAACTAGTGGTAAGCCTGATGAACATTAATAACATCGCCAATGCCAGCTACATCAAGGCTAATGATATTATCAGGACAACATAACGAAACAGGGTTTAAGTGACCCCAAAACATGTGGGGGTTCCCATATGTCGGTATAGTTCTAGCCTGGGGGGGGAACAGTACCTAAACCTCGGTTCTAGAAACATGCATTTGGTGTTTTTACCTTGTTTCCTTGCCCATTTTCAGTAAATAGCAGTCCATAGAAGAAAGGTGAGCACTAAAGGGCCTGGCCACGGGAAATGGCGACCAGCATGGTATGCTTTCATGTAGAGAAAGGCGGACAGAGCAGCCACCACTCATGTCCTCACGCTAATAATATGACTTTTATTAAAACCAAGAAAGCAGTAAAATATTTTTGAATATCAAAAATGTTTGCAATTATGAATTATTATTTTTGGCTGTGCTATTATTATTTTATTTTATTTTTTTTTTTAACAAGGCTTTTTTTTTTTAATAAAGCTCACTAACCAAACATTAGAGAATATAAAAATTAACATAAACCTACTCTACTTTGCTTTATATAATTTAAAAATCCATACAGTAATATTATATTTATATATATATATATATATATATATATATATATATATATATATATGTTATATTAAATGTAGCCCTTCATTCCTTTTACAGTGCGCAGAGGACATTGGGAAAGTGTGACATGCATAACAAAGTAGAAAGAGGAAAAGTCTTGACAGTGATTGAATTCTGGTGATCTTATCAGTGAAACAACTATCAGTGGCACAGGAGACTTGGGACCGTCAAACTGTCTCTTGGCAGTGATCAGTACTCTGCATGATATCGAAGACATGTTATGTTAACTTCATAGCTGAAAGGAGGCTAGGAACTATGATCAGATATATAGAGCCACCCGTAGACATCTATTTTTCTATTTAGCCATTAATGTCAGAGGTCTCATATCCCTCTTAACCCACACTGATTAACACTATAATTTCCAGTCTACCTTACATTTGTAGTTATATACTGTACTTGCACATTTTGGTCAGAATAGATTAAAGCAATTTTTTTACATGAATTTATTAAGAGTAATGGATTTTTGCTTCACTTTGTCACATTGACACTGAATGTTTGCCTTCATATTTTCCTAACATTGGCTTTGCTCAAAGCTGACACTAATGATCCCTAGTTTTTTACACTTGTTTACAAATAGGTGCAGGCAGCAATGCAAAGTCCACATAGTGATTTTGCTTACCTGAAAGCTTATCAGGATGAAGTGTGTTAAAAATTCATAAAGAACATTGCTTTTATTTTCAGCAGCAGTGTCCAGGGAAAGAGGCTTACAAATCAAAACTCTTCAGAAGAAGAACAAAACAATATGCTCACCACAGAAATGTGCTCCAGCAAGTAAATCCACTATTCGATATTAATGTATATCAAAGGTGCTGTTAAATAATAAACTGATGATCTGGCTGAATACACAGATCTGAGAACTTCACATCATCTTCAAACTCTTCATTTCCTGCTCCATGTTATACATTGTGACAATATGTTATTTCAGCATAAAAATATCAAAGTGCTTTTCCTTACAAAGTGCAGTTTGTGCATGCTGGTAATGTTCAGAAAACAAATGAAAGAGTTTGTCTAACTTATGGTAGCACTCATGTAAACTGATTATATATATATATCTATTGTCGGGGGTTAAGTTCCCCCGGGATGGATGTCACCGTAATCCTAATTAAATAAAGAATAATATCGAGCTCGAGGAAAACAAACTACAGACACGCCCAGGAGTCTAGTAAGAATGATTTCATTTATTGTATAGTTCATACAAGTTTTAAAGGCAAGTTGGTTACACAACAGTCATGTGACCAATGTACATATTTGGTCTTTCCGGTTCCGCTGCTAAACAGATTTGTTCAGTTTCTCATAACAACATCTCTCCTTGAATTTTGTGGATGTTTCCCCTTATCTTTTCCTGAGAACAACAGTACTGTTGAATGCCGTCCCAGTGTCTGCTTCCTATCTTATCTTCTAAACTGTGCAGGCTATCTGCAGACTATTTCATTCTCTGTGTATAGAGTGTATAGAATATAATACAAATTATATTTTAACCCTCACAATTCCCCCATTTTAGGACTTTATTTTTAATCAAGTTCAATGAATACCTTCACACTGTTTGTGTGCCATCTTTGATGGATTCTCCATTGAAGAGGTTAAAAATAACATCCTATCTTACATATTGGTTAACTGTATTCCATTTCCTTCTCAGCGCTTCAACTTTCTTGCAATGTGAAGCGTGTATCCAGGTAGATTTTCCCTCCAACTTTACTGAGGTGGCAGTTGTCAGCAATATCTGGAAGGGGCCATCATATCTGGGTTCAAGAGATTTCCTGGTGTGTCTTTTTATAACTACCCAATCTTCAGGCTGCAGATTATGGGTACCTGTAAGATCGGAAGGGTCTGGAATAGAAGAAAACACTTGATCGTGTGTTACTTTTAATTTTTCACACAGATTTTGTACATAGCTGGCAATGCTGTCATAGTTAAGCTGTAATGTCTGAGGGAAGTACAATCCTGTTTTTGGGTGCACTTCCAAACAATATTTCAAATGGTGACAACCCTGTCCTCCTGTTAGGAGTAGTTCTTACTGAATATAAGGCTAGAGACAGGCATTCAGGACAGGGCTTTCCTGTCTCTGCCATGGCTTTCTGAGTCTTCAACTTGAGTGTACCATTCAGCCTCTCCACCTTGCCTGAACTCTGAGGATGGTAGGGTGTGTGGAAAGCTTGCTCAATCCCTAGTGCACACATTATTTCTTTCACTATCTCACCTGTGAAATGTGTACCTCTGTCAGACTCAATCACCTCGGGCACTCCAAACCTGCACACAAGCTCGGACATCAGTTTCTTGGCAGTTGCTTGTGCGGTTGCTTTGCTCACAGGGTAGGCCTCAGGCCATCCAGAAAACAAATCCACACAGACCAATACATACTCGTATGTTCCAGACTTAGGCAACTGTATGTAATCTATCTGTATCCTCTGAAATGGGTACAGGGATTTTGGTGTACACTTGGTGGGTGTTTTAACTACCTGTCCTGGGTTGTGTAGAGCACATATGTGACATGCTTTTACGTGATTACTAGCAGCTCTTCCAAAACCTGGGGCAAACCATAATTTACCCACTAATGACTCCATGGCATTTCGAGAGGCATGCACCTTACCGTGGGCCGAGCCAGCCATCTGGGGGTAGACTGCTGCGGGCAGAGATAATCGATCCCCCATTTTCCACATACCATCACCTTCTGTAGCACCTGCTTTCTTCCATCTTTCAGTTTCCACACTGGTAACCTTTGAGTACAGCCCTTTTGGGTCTGCTAGGTCAATGTCCATTTTGCTCACCTGGTTGGGACCCCTTCTGGCCAGTAGTGCTGCAGCCTTGGCTGCTCTGTCAGCTCTCTCATTTCCACGGCTTTCAGGGTCCCTTCCTTTTGCGTGAGCTCTGACTTTCACAATTGCCAGCTGCTTTGGGAGCAGTATGGCCTCCATCAGTCGACTTACCACATCTCCATCTTTAATTGGCTTGCCCTGGGCCGTTAGGAAGTTCCTTGACCTCCATATCGGACCATAATCACGTGCGATGCCAAAAGAATACCTGGAGTCAGTGTATATGTTGGCTGTTCTACCTTTGGCTATCTTACAAGCCTCCATAAGGGCTTTAAGCTCAGCTTCTTGGGCTGACATGTGTGGTGGAAGAGCTTCTTGGACCATAATGTCATGTTCAGTGACTACAGCATACCCTGTAACAAATTTGCCTTCATCTGTCAGATACCTTGAGCCATCCACAAACATCTCATAATCAGGATTTTGTAATGGCACATCTGTGACATGGTCAAATCCCACCGTTTCCTGTGACATAAGAGCCACACAATCATGCTCATGCTGGCTGTCAAACAGTTCTTCTTCAGAGACGGAGTTTAAAAATAACTCATCTTCCTCCCCCCTTTTGAATCATGAACTCCTACAGGAAGAAGAGTTGCAGGATTCAAAGTTAAACAGCATTGAAAAGAGATGTTTGAGGAGGACTGCAGAGCAAATTCCATTTTGCACTGCCGTGCCAAAGAAAGGTGACGTCTGTCTACTTGTGTGAGGATAGCATGGATGTCATGAGGTGTATACACAACCAATGAATGATCTAGGACAATGTCTGAGCTCTTGTCAAGCAACGCTTGTACTGAGAGGACAACCCGCACACAGGAGGGGGTTACAGCATCTAACTGTGAGCTGAAATAGGCCACAGGGCGTTTCTTATCTTTTCCTGAGAACAACAGTACTGTTGAATGCCGTCCCAGTGTCTGCTTCCTATCTTATCTTCTAAACTGTGCAGGCTATCTGCAGACTATTTCATTCTCTGTGTATAGAGTGTATAGAATATAATACAAATTATATTTTAACTCTCACAATATATATATATATATATATATATATATATATATATATATATATATATATAGTTAGACTGTATATACGGAATAACTGTTATGTATCACAATATTATTATATCTAGTGGAATGTTATGCTATTCTTGGTTAGGTAGTGATATTCTCCTGGAAGAACTGCTGGATTCTATTCATTATATAGTGACATTATTTATTTATTTATTTATTTTATTTTGGGTGTAAAATGTTGTGTCCTACTGTATATTTATTGCGGTTGTATGTTCTTTGTTTTATTGAAGCACTATCTTTCATTTCATTTTCTTGTGTAAAAGGAGCAATAAGCATACCGAGCAGATTAATACTCTTATAAGTCAGCTGAAAACTAACATATCTGTAATATCAGACAAAAACAACAAGAGTACATGCATAATAGTTTTGGAATTATTACTTCTTTTATTTATGGAGCAACATCCTTAAAGGAAGTCTATCGCCTCCACCAAGCATCATCAACTGCCACCACCACATTACACTGCACATTACAGTGATAAACAACATAGCTACCACTTAAAAGTTGTTGTTTTTTTTCTTGTAGAAAAGTGAAACACATAGCAAAGATATGTTGCTTATCATTGAAATGATCTCTGTAATGTGGTGGTAGCAGTGGTATATGCTTGGGGGAGGTGGTAGAATCCATTTGAACTTGAAAGGGTTGTCCAGGCAATTTTTTTTTTTTTTTAAGGCTGAGAGTGGTATGCATTTTTCCACCAATCCCCGATTCTCCCATTCTGACACTTATCAGGCCTCCACTCGGCACTTTCTGTATTGAAAAGGGTATCTGAGGAGCATTGGAATGGGGATTACTGGATTTGATTATTACTTTTGTTTCTTTAATGCCATGTTGAGGCTTTAAAATTGATTAGCTGGATAACTGATTTAACCCTTAAAAGATGCTGCCTATTTTGGACTATAGGATGCAGCATTATTTATATGAGATATGGAACACATTTTTTTAAACTTTTGATATTTTTGTATTTTTAAAATTGCTTTTACACTTTTTTGAACATTTGTTTTTAGTCTCACAAACAAACCACACAGATCACTAGATCGTTAGAATTGGGCACCAAGGACACATCAGTTTCAATATTATACATATATATTTGGAAACTAGCAAGTTTTTGTTTCCCTGCTCTGTAAAACTGTAATTAAACTGGAGATGTCTTCAGAGTATGACATGCATGTGAGCATCACTTTTACAGCAAAAAGAGTGTCTATTGCAGGAAGCAAATGTGGAATGCGCTCATGGGCCATTGTGACTGGCATGAGGTGCATTGTGATTGACATAAAAGGTCTTGTGACTGGCATAGATGACCTTATAGCTTTATGTCTGTGTGAAATGCCATGAAGACATTTAGGCTGACAAAGATGGTGTTGTAGCTATCATAGATAAAATATGACCGGCTTAAAGGGACTGTCCAGGATACAAGATTTTATGGCCTATTCTTATCTTACCTTTCTGTGTTACCATGTTTGTTTTTTTTCAATTTTTAATTGGGTTTGCAAAAGTTTAAAGTTGGTGGCCTATCTTTAAAAGGCCATACACATTGGATGAACCTTGACTGAACGCAACAATTTTGGTGTAATCAGCCAATCATTTAATGTGTATGGAAATGTTCCAGCTCTTTCCCAATAGCAGATATGGGGAACAATCCTTTCTTCCATGGGAGATAAACGGTTGCCACTAGTTCAAAAAGAACTAAGTAAAACGAACTCATTTAGTTCACATTTCTGGAAAAGATTGGTTTATCAGGAACAAAAGTAAGTAGGAGGAGTCAAACAGTGACACAGTAGATCCAGAAGAATAACTCACTGGCCCAGTGTGAGACTGTGAGAGTGTGTGTGTGTGTGTGTGTGTGTGTGTGTGTGTGTGTGTGTGTATAGCTTTATGCAACACATTTATTTTTACTGAACTCAACTCTTTGCTAAATATGCTAGGTTCTGATGACTTCATTTTCAACTTTCTCATATACATTCATCATGAGTCTGTACTGTTAAACTATCAAGGTTATCACTGCTACTTTTAGACGTATGCATCTTCATTGGACTAGACTATCATCATTTGTTCTCCTAACATATTAGTTTAATAGTTCATTCTGTTCAGTTAGTTCACAAATCACATGATGCATTGTAGCCTCCTCAGGACACAGAGCTGGCATGTTATGGACTATAATGTACATCTGTTTACTCTACCAATTATCTTCTTCATGTTCTTATTAAAATCTTTTGCAATGGTTTAGTATAGTGGGTCACCAAACTTCTAGACAAAAATTCCAGATTATAAAGTTTATAGTAAAAACATGACTCTGCTAGTTTGTGGTCTATCAGATAATTTTAAAGAGGTCCTTTCATGTGTTCATCAATGTATTATATACCGCTAGAAAGCCGACAGTGCACTGAATTCAGCATACTGTCGGCTTTCCCAATATGTGCTCCGGTGCTAGAGATATCAGTGCTGTTAATTTCAGCACCGATATCTCCCCACTGTGAGAAGGGCAGGCTTTATAGCCTAGTGTTATCGCTGGGCGGTAAGGAATGCCCCCTCTGACAGTACAAGGCTTAGAGTACAGTCAGGGGGGCATTCCTCACAGCACAGCGATGACGCTAGGCTGTAAGACCCGCCCTTCTGACAGTTGGGAGATATCAACAGCACCAATATCTCCAGCAACGGGGCACATACCAGAAAGCATTGTCGACTTTCTAGTGGTATATAATACTACACATTGATGAGGACTTGAAAGGTCCTCTTTAACAGAAATATAACTTATCCAAGAAACTAGTAGTGACTTTGTCTAATAGGCTAGATCTAATGTCTCCAATCGCTTCTCGCCAGTATCCTAGAACCAAAGAAATTATGAACAAAGTGTATTCATCTTTTTAACTTTTTGAATGAAGTAGATCATAAGGGACTAATCTCTAAAACTAACTAGATTTCTCATCATCAGCGCTGAGTATGCATATCTATGGGGAGAAAAAGTGATGCATCAGATTTCCCTTAGCAACCTCAGTGAGATCTGGATCAGACTGAATAGTGTACCTTTTTTTTTTTAAATTGTGTTCATCATGACTGTTTTTTCCACCATTGACATTGAACAATCGTTTTTTTTCAGCTTGTCATATAAAATTACTATGAATGCAATTGATCACCCTGAAATTAGCATTTTTTTAGAGTAGTAATTATTGAAGAGGAAGAGAGAATTAATAGCAATTGATTTGCAAACTCCTTTCATTAACATCATTTCCTCTAATCCCTCTACAGTTAGATCCAACAAATCTCAACAATGGTGGGGAATCTAATGTTGTAGTCATTTTATTTTGTAAATGGAAAATAAGCAATTACAAAAGGAATTATAATTACCATGACATGTAAATCATCCATGTAAAACAAATATAATTTCATAAATTATAGAAAAGGATTTTTAAAGTTAAATGAGTATTTTTTCTTAAAAGATGCTTATAAAGCAGCGAGTCTTCCATCACCAAAATAACTTCCAAATTACATATGTTTTTGTAGGGGCTGTAAGTGACATAGTAAACATAGTTTTTGTGCCAAACTGCAGTCTTGCTGCTAAGAAAATCAAGGTTTACTCCATAAGCAAATGAGCATTTGTTGCACCTCAGGTGTGGTGACAACTGCCAAAGTTCTCATTTTTGCCTGTGGAACCGGTCAGTCTATGTTAGGGAGTGTCACTCAGTGGCAACCATTGGTAAAAAAAATGGGTGCTGTAGCAGGGACAACTATTTCCTGGGTGCACCGAACTGCTCATTTCCATATTAATTAAAAGTTGATTTTTCTCAGCAGCAAGATTGCATTATCACACAAAAAAATATGTTCACTATTCCACTAACCACCCCTACATAAAACAGCATATGGCTAAGGCACCACGTTGCGGAAACACAGCATTTTTGGCTGCTGAGGAAGCCCAGTGGAAAAAATGCTCTGTTTTACAGTACCAGATTTGTGGATGAGATTTGAGATTTTGTGGATGCGGTTTTAAAAAACCCAGCATGTTAATTTTAAGGAATAGGGAAAGGAAACAAGCAGAGAAAAAGGCAGCAAAAAAATCAATGAAAAACATAAAAACACTGCGTTTTCGCAGTTTTTTTTCCTGCAGTGTTTTTTTTTAGCTGCAAGTTCCTATGTGAGGCCTTAGCCTATAAGAGGTCTGCAAGCAGTTTTGAAGGTGCTAGATTCCTTTTAAAATAAATGTAAAAGTCAGTTTTACAGACGACATTTTTCTCGATTTGACTGAACCATAGTGCCCTAAAGTAAAATGATTTAATTACTTGAAAATGAAGTTTACATGCTCAGGGATTTTGCCACTCTAGCTGGGTGCAATGACAAAATCTTTACAGTTCAATGGTTGCCTTGCACATCTGGGGGTTAGAAGTGTTGAAATTCTTAGAAAGCGATACAGAGCAAAACCAGTTAAGGTTAAGAGCCCATGTTGCAGTAGCTGCTTTCTTTGTTGCAGATTTTGTCGAAGTTTTTTGAGCCAAAGTCAAGAGTGGCTTAAAAGGCATGGGAAATAAAAAAGAAACATTTACAGTCATGGCCGTAAGTGTTGGCATGCCTGAAATTTTTCCAGAAGATAAATTATTTCTCCCAGAAAATTATTGCAATTACACGTTTTGTTATACACATATTTATTTCCTTTGTGTGTATTGGAACAACACACAAGAGAGAAAAAAAGGCAAATTGGACATAATTTCACACAAAACTCCAAAAATGGGCGAGACAAAATTGTGGGCACCTTTTCAAAATGGGTGGGTAAATAACTTTGTTTCAAGCATGTGATGTGATTCTCATTCAAACTCACATGTGACAACTAACAGGTTTGAGCAATATCAAAATCACACCTGAAACCAGATAGAAAGGAGAGAAGTTGACTCAATCTTTGTATTGTGTGTCTGTGTTTTCCATACTAAGTATGGAGAACAGAAATAGAAGAGAACTGTCTGAGGACTTGAGAACCAAAATTGTGGAAAAATATCAACAATCTCAAGGATAAAAGTAGAGATGAGCGAATTTTTCAAAAATTTGAACCGGCAGGTTCGCCGAATTTTCCAAAACGATTCGATTCGATCCAAAATAATTTGCGGCGAATCACGTTAAAAAACAGTTATTTCCTGGCTGCAGAGAGCCTGTATAGTGGTGTAGAACACTTTGCCTTACAGTAACACGCATACTTCACTTATTTGGCCTTACAGGTCGAAGTTAGTGCCAGGTATAAAGAACCGTGCAGAGGCCCAAGATCCTACTGTAGCGTGAAAGAGCACACTCCTTTTACACCGTCCTCTGCTGATTCCATATAGATGTCTACAGAATCTGTTCTATTAAACGCTTATACAAGTAGAGCCCCCCTGACAGAGTGGAGAGGGTGTCAGCAGTAAGTTTGTGTTGACGTCACTGATTATTTTGCCCTTCCACTTATCCGTCAGAATAATAACCCCCCCCCCCCCCCCAAAATGAATCCTATCTGTTGAGCATCCGCCTTCACTCGGTCAGGATTTGGTCAGTAATCCATCAGTATTGGCAAAAAAAAAAAAAACAGGAGTGGATCCAAAACAAAGATGACACGTGAATGGAATATTTGCATGTATTCTGTGTTTTGTACCCACTCCTACTTCTGGCTACCAAATCATAAGCCAATTCTGATGGGACCATACAGGCCTTACAGCTGCTACACACACAGGATCCGTTGTGCGTGTCATTTTCCCTTCCTTCTGACAGATCAGAAGAAGGGTCAAATAAATAATGATGTCAACTAGGCCAAAAAGGCAAAATAGTGGCCCAGTCATGGAGTGAGGAGGGTGGGAACAGCTTGAGAAGTGACATACTGTTGAGGATAGCAGTAGCATGAGGAGGCCACAGAGTGGCAAGGTGACATAATGTGGAGGTGACAGCAGCATGAGGAGGCCACAAAAGGGCAAGGTGACATAAAGTGGAGGTAGAAGCAGCATGAGTAGTCCACAGAGTGGCATAGTGACATAATGTGGAGGTGGCAGCAGCATGAGGAGGTCATAGAGTGACCCGGTGACAGAGTGGGGAGGTGGGTGGCACAAACAGTACCTGCTGACGATGGTGGCAATAAGAAAGAGCACTTGGCATCAGATGTGTGGCATCAGGCAGGTGGCAGCATCAGAATAGTAGCTGAGGCAGGTAGCCAGAAAAAAATGGTCTGTTTTGTCAAGGTTTGGGTGAGGCAGCATGGATGATTTAATCTGATGCATCAGGTATTGGTGGGTGGAAATCCTGGATGATCCACGCCTGATTCATCTTGACAAAGGTCAGTCTCTCCACATTTTGGGTGGACAGGAGAGTTCTCCTTGGGGTAAAAATTCACTCTGATACCACACTACTGGCCGGGCAGGACAGCTTTTCCAGGGCAAACTCGGCCACAAATCCAATTTGGCTGCCCAGTAGTCCAGTGGATATTCAAAGACAGATGGCAGGGTGCACTCCAAGTATGCCACCACCTGCTGGTTCAAGTTCTGCTCTATATCTTGCTGCTGGTGAGTAGTTTCTTCACTATGCGGGTGGAGAAAGCTGCTCATCAGTGACTCTAGGCTCAGGCTGCTGCTGATGGAGCTGATACTGATAAGCCACTTATTTTTTCCCTACTAATAAACGTCAAGAAAAGGCTTTATAACAGATAACTGTGGAGATTAATGCATAACAGTCCTTTTCTTGGCGTTTATTAGTGGGGAAAAAATAAGTGGCTTATTCACCGTTGTGTGTTGAAGGGAGAAAATTACAGGCCTTTTTGCCGTGCATTAGTGCCAAAAAAAGGATTGTTATCCATTAATTTCTGCAGTTATCTGTTATTTTTTCCCCACTAATAAACACCAAGAAAAGGCTTTACAACATATAACTGCATCGCACAAGGACTAATAAAACCCCAATAATTTGAATTACACAGGTATGATCTATTGCAAACCTGCAATGAGCAGCAGTATAATGGCAGTCAGTGCAGCAAGGTGTAGTAGGATTGTTCCTATTACCCAGGCTGCAAACACCCCAAATGAACCGTGTTCTGCTTCAATACTCTGTATAAATTCTTCCCTATCCTTTCCCTACACTTCTAATGCTCTTTCCCTAAACTTCAACAGAGCAAAATATCAGTTTTCAAGTCTTTTCTACCACTTTCCCTAGCGCCTGCTGACATTTCTCCCTGCACTAAGTACACTGGAAAATGCCTGAATCCAAAATGGCGGAGGGTATTTATAGGGCTGTGACATCACAGGGCTGGCTGGCTGCTGATTGGCTGCATGCATGGCATTGTGGGTGATCTTACGTTCCCAGAGTTCCTTGCCCCATGTCCTAACATGTGCAGCAGCCATTTTAGGAAAAAATGCGGTTCGTTACCACGAAGCGTGAGGAAATCCGGATTCGATGCAAATCGAATATTTCCTGAAATTTGGATTGAATTCCACTTCGTCAGCTTCGGTCCACTCATCTTTAGTTACAAGTCCATCTCCAAAGATCTTGATGTTCCTTTGTCCACAGTGCGGAACATAATCAAGAAGTTTACAACCCATTGCACTGTAGCTAATCTCCCTAGACATGGACGGAAGAGAAATATTGATGAATGCAGGTTGCAACGCAGTATAGTCCGAATGGTGGATAAGCAGCCCCAGTCAAGTTCCAAAAAAATTCAAGTTGTCCTGCAGGTACATCAGTGTCTGTGCAAACTATCTGTCGACATTTGAATGAAATGAAACACTATGGCAGGAGACCCAGGAGGACACTACTTCTGACACAGACATAAAAAAGCTAGACTGCAGTTTGCCAAAATGTATGTGAGTAAGCCAAAATCCTTCTGGGACAGATGAGACCAAGATAGAGCTATTTGGCAAAGCACATCATTATACTGTTTACCGAAATGAGGCCTACAAAGAAAACACAATACCAAAAGTCAAATATGGTGGAGGTTCTCAGATGTTTTGGAGTTGTTTTGCAGTCTCTGGCACTGGGTGTCTTGATTGTGTGCAAGGCATCATGAAATCTGAAGATTACCAAGCGATTTTGGGTCTTAATTTAAGGTCCAGTGTCAGAAGGCTGAGTTTACGTCAGGGTCATGGTTCTTCCAGCAGGGCAATGGCCCAAAACATACTTCAAAAAGCACCCAGTAATGGATGGAAACAAAGCGCTGGAGAGTTCTGAAGTGGCCAGTAATGAGTCCGGATCTAAATCTGAAGATCTGAAGAGATCTTAAAATTTTTGTTCGGAGAAAACAACCTTCATATATGAGAGACCTTGAGCTGTTTGCCAAAAAGGAGTGGTCCAAAATTCCATTTGAGAGGTGTAAGAAGTTTGTTGATGGTTATAGGAAATAACTGATTTTAATAACTTTTTCCAAAGGGTGTGCAACCAAATATTAAGTTGAGTGTGCCAGTAATTTTGTCCAGCCCATTTTTGGAGTTTTGTGTGAAATTATTTTTGGCTTTTTTTTTTTCTCTGTTTTTGTGTTGTTCAAATAGACACAAAGGAAATATACAAACAACATATACAAAACATGTGTAATTGCAATAATTTCCTGTGAGAAATACTTTTACTGGAAAAATTTCAGGGGTGCCAACACGGCCATGACTGTATACTTATTCCTTTCATTAAATCCACTCCTGGCTTTGGCTCAAAAAAACTGGTCACACGGCTGTACTAAATTCAATGTATGTGAATGGATGCTATTCACTTGACCAATTTTTTGAAGGTCAGTTTTAACCAGTTTTCATGGATCCCTCAATATACTCAAATATATGAGGAATCTGTCAAAATGGGTACTCCTCAGATGCAAAATGGCTGAGAAAAATAGACATTTTTCACAGCCGGTTTGTACCATGGTCATGAGAATGTAGACTTAAAGGGGTATTCCCATCTTATACTGCTACCTATGTAATTGAAGAGTTTTCCTAAATACAAAGCATTAGCAATGCCTGCTATGTTTATTATTCTTCCCAGTGTTTACACATCGTTGTCAAGGATGACTTAACTTATTGCTCTCTGGAGGGGGACGGAGGCTGAGTTCTCTGTATTAATTTCAGAGCTGTTTATCTTCTGCTCTGTGGTGTGGGCAATGAGGCGAGCTATTTGCAGTTTGCTGATAAAGATTAGGTCAGTGTCTGTTATCTCTTTATGTAAACAGAAAGATAACATAACTGCAAGTCCATTGTCTGTCCTGGTATGATATAAGTGTTCTCTACAAACCTTTGTATTGTAATATACATTTACTGTACACGTTTCATCTGAATTATTATAGATTTCTAGTAATCATTATAAATAATCTCTCATGGTAGAGTCAATGTCTATATCAGGGGTAGGCAACCTTTTTTGTTCGGGGGTGCCGATTTCGATTAAAAAAATCAAAGTTGAGGTACTCGGAGTGCCAGTCAATAATTGCAAGTCTGACGACCCCTGCACATGGTATTGTGTCACATAGAAGCCCCTGCACACGGTATTATGTCACATATGGGGCCCAGCACACGGTATTATGTCCCATAGCAGCCCCTGCACATGGTATTATGTCCTATAACGGCCCCTGTACACGGTATTATGCCCCATAGCAGCCCCTGCACATAGTATTATCCTCCATAGTGGCCTCTGCACACAGTATTATCTTCTATAGTGGCCCCTGCACACAGTATTATCCTTCATAGTGGCCCATGCACACAGTATTATCCTTCACAGTGGCCCCTGCACACAGTATTATCTTCTATAGTGGCCCCTGCACACAGTATTATCCTCCATAGTGGCCCCTGCACACAGTATTATCCTCCATAGTGGCCCCTGCACACAGTATTATCCTCCATAGTGGCCCCTACACACAGTATTATTTCCATAGTGGCCCCTGCATACGGTATTATGCTCTATAGTGGCCCCTGCACACGGTATTATGTCCCATAGTGGCTGCAGCACACAGTATTATCCTCCATAGTGGCCCCTGCACACAGTATAATATTCTAAATTTTATAATATTCCAATTGTCACCACTCACTAGCTATAATTATACTGTGGGGTCTATTCAGACTCCAGAGTATAATAAGCGGAGGGCCAAGAGAGGTGACAAACATAAAAAACAATGTTACTCACTTTTTCCTGCACTCTGCAGCTACTCTGTTCTCTTCGGGCTCTTCTCCCTGATGTCAGCGACCGCTGATTGGGTCTCAGAGGTCACGTCACTTCATTATGCGTAATGACGTCAGATGTGACACATGAGGCCCTGTCAGCGGTCTCTTACGTCAGCCAGAAGCGCCCGAAGAGAACACAGCGGCTGCGGAGCGCAGAAAAAAGTGAGTAACATTGTTTTTTTATGTTTGATCACCTCCCGGGGGGCTCCGCTTCTTATACTCGGGGGTCTGAAGAGACCCCACAGTATAATAATAGCAGTTTTGTTTCGGCCGTGTTTGGTTCGATCAAAAACTGCTGGGTGAGGACTCCGCTGCCGTGCCAGGAAAATAAGCCTCATGTGCCACTCTTGGCACGCGTGCTGGGGGTTGCCAACCCCATGTCTATATCTACTGAGGTATTTCATAGCATCCTGTCCATCAAACAATTAAAGCCCACCCACCAGCTTATTGAAGAATACTGGAAGTGAAAAGAAAAGACAGCAGGTAAACTGGTAGAGGGAGGGAGATAGGAAAAACCAGACCTGTGGATCCTTCTTTCCAGGGATTGGTAGAGTTCCCAAAGATTGGTGTTAGGGCAGGAGCCGGCACCTCGGCAGTTGCGCTGTAAGGTGTTGCTCCTGCCCTCACACTTGCCGGCGGTGCGCTTGTTCCTCAAGGGGTTAACGATCTTCACTTCCAAGCCTATTTATTGTTACTTCCGTTTCCCCTGCGCCGCTGGCTATTCAATGTTTCTGGGATTTAGCTCCATACTCTGCGTTCTGTTACCATTTGGCTGTTCTGACCTGCTGCTTCTGTTTCCTGACTTACGTTCTCTGCCTGCAGATTCTGTACCTTCATTTCCTCCTGTTGTGACCACCGCTTGCCTCCTAGACCTCCTCTCCTTGATCTCCAAGAAGAATGGGTAGTTAGTTTTACCATCTGAGAAAATAAAGAGCCTCATCCACAACTACCACAAAAGACTTCAAGCTGTCATTGATGTTAGAGGGGGCAATACACGGTATTAAGAACTGGGGTATGTGAACTTTTGAACAAGGTCATTTTGATGTTTTTGGTTGTCATTATGATTTAAAAAAAGAAAACACAGAAGTTTGACAATAAATGGCTTCAACCAACCACTACTCATGAGTGGAGAAAAAGTTTGTGTGTTATCATTCATATTCTCTGAAAAAAGGCCAAAAAAAACTAAAAAATCTGCCGGGGTATGTAGACTTTTTAGCCCAACTGTATATTAACAATGATAAGAGTGGGGAAAAAAGTATTTAGTCAACCACCAATTGTGCAAGTTCTCCCACTTAAATAGATGAGAGAGGCCTGTAATTGGCATCATAGGTAGAACTCAACTATGAGAGACAAAATGAGAAAACAAATCCAGAAAATCACAGTCTGTTTTTTTTAAGAATTTATTTGCAAATTATGGTGGAAAATAAGTATTTGGTCACCTACAAACAAGCAAAATTTCTGGCTCTCACAGACCTGTAACTTCTTCTTTAAGAGGCTCCTCTGTCCTCCACTCATTACCTGTAGTAATGGCACCTGTTTGAAATTGTTATCAGTATAAAAGACACCTGTCCACAATCTCAAACAATCACACTCCAAACTCCACTATGGTGAAGACCAAAGAGCTGTGGAAGGACACCAGAAACAAAATTGTAGACCTGCACCAGGCTGGGAAGACTGAATCTGCAATAGGCAAGCAGCTTGGTGTGAAGAAATCAACTGTGGGAGCAATATTAGAAAATGGAAGACATACAAGACCACTGATAATCTCCCTTGATCAGGGGCTCCATGCAAGATCTCACCCCGTGGGGTCAAAAAGATCACAAGAACGGTGACCAAAAATCCCAGAACCAGACGGGGGGACCTAGTGAATGACCTGAAGCAAACTGGGACTAACGTAACAAAGGCTACCGTCAGTAACACACTACGCCGCCAGGGACTCAGATCCTGCAGTGCCAGATGTGTCCCCCTGCTTAAGCCAGTACATATCAGGGTCCGTCTGAAGTTTGCTAGAGAGCATTTGGATGTTCCAGAAGAGTATTGAGAGAATATCATATGGTCAGATGAAACCAAAGTAGAACTGTTTGGTAGAAACACAACTCATCGTGTTTGGAGGAGAGTGAATGCTGGGTTGCTTCCAAAGAACATCATACCTACTGTGAAGCATGGGGGTGGCAACATCATGCTTTGCAGCTGTTTCTCTGCAAAGGGATCAGGACGACTGATCCATGTACATGAAAGAATGAATGGGGCCATGTATCGTGATATTTTGAGTGCAAACCTCCTTCCATCAGCAAGGGCATTGAAGATGAAACGTGACTGGGTCTTTCAGCATGACAATGATCCCAAGCACACCGCCAGGGCAACAAAGGAGTGGCTTCGTAAGAAGCATTTCAAGGTCCTGGAGTGGCCTAGCCAGTCTCCAGATCTCAACCCCATAGAAAACCTTTGGAGGGAGTTGAAATTCCGCGTTGCCCAGCGACAGCCCCAAAACATCACTGCTCTAGAGAGGAGATCTGCATGGAGGAATGGGCCAACATACCAGCAACAGTGTATGCCAACCTTGTGAAGACTTACAGAAAATGTTTGACCTCTGTCATTGCCAAAGGATATATAACAAAGTATTGAGATGAACTTTTGTTATTGACCAAATACTTATTTTCCACCATAATTTGCAAATAAATTCTTTAAAAATCAGACAATGTGATTTTCATAGGTCTACCTATGATGACAATTACAGGCCTCTCTCATCTTTTTAAGTGGGAGAACTTGCACAATTGGTGGCTGACTAAATACTTTTTTTCTAACATTTTAGCCATTTGATCTGAGAAAGGGATGCACTCTGTGTAGTGCGACATGCCCTGAAATGTGTTATCTGAGACATTTAATAAGGAGGAGGGTAGATATCCTCATTAGCATTACGAAATAGAGACAAAAAATCCATATTTTTTAATCAAAGTTTATTTGTGCAATAGTTTTTGTACAAAAGTCCTAAAAACATGAGAAATGGTACTTGAAAAATACTGTATGAAATGTAACCATATAGAAATAAGTGCAAATATATAGCACAGCAAAAAAAAATGTTCTATTACAGAAATGGTTAAATGATTTTATCGTTTTTAAATCAATTTAATTTACACTTATGTGAGGTATATTCAAATGCATCACATTTTATCACAGACTTACTGCTTTTTTTACTAATTTTCTGAACTGATTCTTAGCTTGCATAAAAGAAAAAAAGTAACACAGTAAAGGGAAAAATATTAAATTACAGGTATGAAAGGTCAAGATGAGTCACCTACTATTAATCCTTATCCATAAATTTTTGCAAGCCATTTGTCTGTGTAACAGCTGCTAGCAAAGTATCACTTACCATATAGCCATCTTTATAAAAAAAAAAACCTACTGTGTGACAAGTAGACAATATACAGTAAAGAGTGTTTTTACCTATGTCTGTGTATATTATAGCATTTATGTACTCTTAAATGTATGAGGAATAATAAACAATATGCAATGTTTCATGAGGTTGGTCATAAGTGTAAATTACTACAGTAGTGTTTAAAATAATATCAGTCCAATGTGACTAACCAGATTACTCAGTTTTTGGTATAAATGATATTACCACATGTCAAACAATTTACCACTTGCTGCAGTAGATTCTTAGACAACTTCCAGACTCAGAATTCATGATATGCACGTTTTTGAGTCTGTGTATTTGAATAATTAACCCTTTGGCATCGCAGCCAGTTTTGGACTTTATGACACAGCCCCATTTTTCAAATATGACATGTGTCACTTTTTGTGGTAATAACTTTGGAACGCTTTAACTTTTCCAGTTGATTTTGAATATGTTTTTTCGTGACACATTGTACTTTGTGCTTGTTGTAAATTTGGGTCAATATGTTTTGTGTTTATTTATGAAAAAATAGGAAATTTGTTGAAAATTTAGAAAAATATGCAATTTTCAAAGTTTGAAATTATCCTCTTTTCATATAGAGTCATACCAAATTAGTTAATAAACATAATTTAATATATCTCTGCTTTATGTTGACATTAAATTTTAAACATTCATTTCATTTTTTTGAACGTCATAAGGCTTACAGTCTAACAATAATTTTCAAGAGAATTTACGGAACAAATTTTTTAACCCCTTAAGGACCCAGCCCAAAAGTGCGTTAAGGACCAGGCCTCGTTTTTCAAAACTGACATGTGTCACTTTATATGGCAATAACTTTGAGACGTCTTAACTTAAACAAGTGATTTTGAGATTGTTTTTTCGTGACACATTGTACTTCATGATAGTGGTAAACACTAATGAATATTTTTGTATTTATTTATAGAAAAATAGGAAATTTGATGGAAATTTTGAAAAAAAATCGCAATTTTCAAAATGTGAAATGCTCTGCTTTTCAGATAGATAGTCATACCACCCAAATACATTAATACATATTATCTACCATATCTCTGCTTTATATCGCCATCATCTTTTAATCGTCCTGTAATTTATTTTGGATGTTAGAAGGCTTACAAGTGTAACAGCGATTTTGCAGATTTACAAGAAAATTTCCCAAACTAATTTTTTAGGGACCACTTCAGTTCTGAAGAGGATTATAAAGGCCTATATATTAGAAACCCCCATAAATCACCCCATTTTCAAAACTGCACCCCTCAAATAATTCTAAACAACATTTGGGAAGTTTGTTAACCCTTTAAGAATTTCACTGGAATTAAAACAATATGGAGGTGAAATTTAGACATTTAATTTTTTCCCACTAATTCCTTAATTTAGCCCTAAAATTAACACATTCACAAAGGGTTAAAGGAAAAAATGCATCTCACAGTTTGTTATGCAATTTCTCCCGAGCACGGAAATACCCCACAAGTGGGTGTAAACTGATGTTTGGGCGAATGGCAGCGCACGGAAGGGAAGGAGCGACACTGGGCGTCTGAAAAGCAGATTTTGCTGGAATAGTTTTCAGGTGCCATGTCTCATTTGCAAAGCCCCTAGAGTACCAATACAAAGGAAAACCCCAAAAAGTGACCACATTTTGCAAACTACACCCCTCACAGAATTCATATAGGGATATAGTGAGCATTTTGACCTTACATTCGTTTCACAGATTTTTCTAACACTGGGATGTATAAATGAAACATTACTAAAATGTCACTTTATCCCCAAAGTTTTCATTTTCACAATGGGTTAAAGGAGAAAAAGCACCCCACAGTTTGCAAAATAATTGCTCCTAAACACAGCAATACCCCATATGTGGTCGTAATCTGCTGTATGGGTACATGGCAGGGCTCAGAATGGAAAGAGCGCTATTTAGCTTTTGGAGAGCAGATTTTGCTGGAATAGTTTTCAGGTACCATGTCGCATTTGCAGAGCCCCCAAAGTACCAATACAGTGGAAACCCCCTAAAAGTGACCCCATTTTGGAAACTACACCCCTCATAGAACATATCAAGGGACATAATGAGCATTTTTACCCTACAGCTGTTTCACAGATTTTATTAATATTGGGACATTAAAATGAAAAATTACTTTTTTTTCCAATAAACCGTCAATTTAGCCCCAAATTTTTCATTTTCACAAGAGGACAAAGGAGAAAAAGCACCCCAAAGTTCGTTACACAATTTCTCCTGAACACAGAAATGCCCCATATGTGGTTGTAATCTGCTGCATGGGTAAATGGCAGGGCTAAAAATGGAAAGAGCGCTATTTAGCTTTTGGAGGGCAGATTTTGCTGGAATAGTTTTTGGATGCCATGTCGCATTTGCAGAACCCCTAAAGTACCAATATAATGGAAACCTCTCAAAAGTGACCCCATTTTAGAAACTACACCCCTCAAGGAATGTATCAAGGGGTATTATCATTTAGAGCCTAAAAATGCTTCCCAAAAATTAATGTACAAAGTGAAAATTAAAGTTTTTAAAGAAATATCCAATTTCAGTGCCTAATACGTTGCGGCCACTTTGTGGCATCAGAGACATGCACTCCTAAAACTATTAAGTGGGCTATCCCAGGGACAAAAAAATTATATATGTGGGTATAAACTGCTGCTTGGGCACGCAGCATGGCTCAGAAGGGAAGGAGCACTGTGGTTTTTTTTAGCTTTTGGAGTACAGATTTAGAGGGACTTTCTGGTCGCCATGATATTTTTGCAGAGCCCTGGAGGTGCCAGTAAATTGGAATTCCCCAAGAAGTGACCCCCATTTTGTAGGGGCAATTTTAGGGTCTCTGCAAATGTGACATGGCGTCCAAAAAAACAACAATCTAAATATGCGCTCCAAAAGCACATAGCGCTCCTTCACATTTGCGCCCTGCTGTGTGCCCAAATGACAGTTTATGCCCACACGTATGACACTGGTGTACCCAGGATAACGTACTTAACAATGCCATATGTGGGTATAAACTGCTGTTTGGGCACAGCCAGGCACAGAAGGGAAAGAGCGCTATTTTGGTTTTTAGAGCACAGTTTGCTTTTTGGACACCATGCCACTTTTGCAGAGCCCATGAATTGTCAGTAAAGTGGAATCCGCAGACATGTCACCCCATTTTGGAAACTATACCCTTCAAGGGATTTATCAAGTGGGGTAGCGAGCATTATTAACCCTTAAGTGTTGCATTCTTTTAATTTCCAAAAATGAATGCGCAGCTAATAATGAAAAGTTAAAAATGAAACTTTTCTATAGATACGCCATTTCAGTGCCCGATATGTTGTGCCCAGCTTATGTCTGCACAGACACACACTCCAAAAACTGGTGATCGGGGATCCCGGGCACAACAGCTTTTGGAGCGTTCATCTCTGATACAAGCCGGGCACAACATATTACGCATAGAAATGTCGTATTCCTGGAATAATTGTCATTTTCACCTTTCATCATCAGCTGCCTATTCATTTACGGATAATAAATTATAGCAACACTTGGGGGTTAAAAATGCTCACTGTACCCCTGGATAAATTCCTTCAGGGGTGCAGTTTCCAAAATGGGGTGACATGTCAGGGGATTCCACTGTACTGGCATTTCAGCTCTGCAAAAGTGCAATGGCGTCCAAAAACCAAATAGCGCTCCTTCCCTTCTGTGCCCGGCTGTGCCCAAACAGGAGTTTATACCCATATATCACATTAAGTACCTTATCCTGGGTACACCAGTGTCATACATGTGGGTATAAACTGCGGTTTGGGCACACAGTAGGGCACAGAAGGGAAGGAGCGCTATGTGGCTTTTGGAGCGCAGATTCAGATGTTTGGGATCTGGATGCCATGTCATGTTTGCAGAGCCTCTAAAGTACCAGTAAAGTGGAATCCCCTAGGGAATGACCCCATTTTGAAAAGTGCACCCCTCAAAGAATTTATCAAGGGGTGTAGCGAGCATTAGTATCCCAGACGTGACTGCACAGCGGATGGGGAAAAGTGAATATGTAATCTGTGCGTAGTACATTGGGTACACTAAATTCCCTACTATTTCCCCAGTAGTTCCTATTATTGGGGGGTCACTCTGGGGGTCACTTCTGGTTTATTATCCCTCGTAAGCTCTAAATCTGGGGTGTACCCTAATATACGCTCGCACAGCTTATACATTCCCTTCCTGCCGCAGCCAGTTATGCTCTAATGATTTGGCGATTTTTGGGGTTTTTGTCTTCACATTGTACGAGTTATATTTTCTTTATTTCTCTGGTGATGTAGCCATATGAGGGCTTGTTGTTTTCAGGGTGAGATGTATTTTTTAATGACATCATTTTTAGGTGCTTACAACTTATTAAATAAATTTTATTAACTCTTTCTTGGTGGATTAAAAAACAACCCCATCAATTCTGGCACTGCGTTTTATCTTTTAAATTTCTCACCATGCAGCGTAGAGCATAAGTAACATGTTATCTTTATTCTGCGGGTCGGTACGATTACGGCGATACCTCATTTATACAGTTTTTTTATGCAATACCAATTTTGCAGAACAAAAACCCATTTGGGGACATAAATTTTTTTTTGCATCGCCATCTTCTAAGATGCGTAGCATTTTTATTTTCAGTTTAGAGAGTTGGTTTAGGGCTTATTTTTTGCGGTACAACCTGTGCTTTTTATTGGTACTGTTTTGGGGTACATATGACTTTTTGATCACTTTTTATGGCATATTTTGTAAGGTGAGATGGCGAAAAATCGTTACTTTTGGCGGGTTTTTTCCGTTTTTTTTTCCCCGACTTTCACCGTGTACATTAAATATGGTTTCAGTTTTATTGTACAGGTTGTTACGGACGCAACGATACCAAATATGTATTGTTTTTATTAATTTTTAGGTTTATTTTTTATATAATTCATTTTATATAGGAAAAGGGAATTTTTGGGGCTTTATTCTTTTATTAATTTTTTTCACATACTTTATTTTTTTTTTTCACTTTTTTTTTACTTTTTCTTGTGTCCCATTAGGACACCTGAGCCAGCAATGCTTTGATTGCTGGCTCAGCACTATAGACTGCAAGACACGAGCATACACGTGTCTTGCAGCCTATACAGGAAGTCAGCGCTATGGAAACACAGCGCTGACTTCCTGATGTCTCGGCAGGATCAACCAGGTACTGGGGGCTCCAGGCAGCCTGGGGTCACTTGGCAGACCCCGGGCTGCAGATTAGAGATATCGGCACCCCCCGATCTCGCCGCGGGGGGGTGCCGGGGGGGGGTCGGCAAGACAGCGGAACCCCTTGGATGCTGCGGTCATGTTTGACCGCGGCATCCAAGGGGTTAAAACCGCCGATCGGAAGTTATGGCCGACCGGGGGTTATGGAGCAGGGTGTTAGCTGTCAGATACAGCTAACACCCGGTTCCGATACCGCCCGCTCAGATAGTGAGCGGGCGGCCGGCCTCGGGCGTAGTATTACGTCCTGGTGCACGAAGTACCTAGCGCCCAGGACGTAATAGTACGTCCAAGGTCGTTAAGGGGTTAAAGTACTAATTCAGTTCCAAAGGGGCTTTCAAATGTCTTTGTATTAGAAATCCCCATAAATCACCCTGTTTTCAAAACTGTACCACTAAAACAATTCAAGAGAGCATTTGAGAAGTTTGTTAACCCTTTAAGCTCTTCACAGGAATCAAAACAAAATAAAGGTGAAAAATATACATTTAAATTTTTTTTTCAATACTATATTCATATAACCCTAAAATTTGGACATTCACAAGGGGTTAAAGGAGAAAATGCATCCCATAGTTTGTTGTACAATTTCTCTCAAGCACAAAAATACCACATGTGTTGCTGTACCCTGCTGTTTGGGCACAAGACAGGACGCAGAAAGGGAAGGAGTGACATTGAGGTTTCGGAGGGCAGATTTTACTTGAATCATTTTCAGGTGCCATGTTGCAGTTGCAGAGCAAATGAGATACCAGAACAATAAAACCCCCATTAGATTATCCCATTTAAGAAAATACACCACTCAAGGAATTTATCAAGGGGTATAATGAGCACTTTGACCCTACAGCTGTTTCACAGTATTTACATGATCCATTTGAATGGTAGTCTTCCATTTTCTTCCACGTCACGGACTAGATTGGTAGACAGGCTGTCAATCACACAGGCAAGGCCAAGATTAACTATTGAGGAGCTGAAAGAAACAAGGTGCAGGAGACGGGTGTGGCAGAAAATCAATTACATAGTCTAGGACAGTGTTCAGACTGAGCAACAAGAATCTTAAACAAGGAATCAAACTGAGCACACCTCCTGCACCGCCACGTGCGGGCGGAGGGTGGTGCAGAGACCCGAACCGACAGAGACGTTACAGGATGCCCCCTTTATGAGGGGCCACCGGACCCTCACCAGATAAACCAGTTTTAGAAGGATCCAGTATTTTCTTTGCCTTAAATTCCAGATCTCCCTGAACAACAAGAGGTGCTGGTGGACCAGGCAAACGTTTTTTTATTCGCTTGGCGTTTCCAACCCTTAGTAGACGAGACCGTCTCCTCACTGACACAATCTAAGGTGTGCAAAGCAATACAGTGGGATGAGCACTGGTCTCCCCATTTTACTAACTCCCTTTTATCCCAATCAAAAATAGGGTTATGGAGGTTCAACCAAGGAAGTTCCAAAACAATATCAGAAGACAGATGCTCCATAACAAAGAAGCTTATGACCTCAGAATGTGCAGAACCCACTTGCAACATGATTAAGGGGGTCTTGCATTGGACCTTACCCCTGGCCAGTGGGGAAAAATCTGCTCCAGTAACCACCAGAGGAGTATCAAGCGGCAAAAGCTTAATGCCTAAAGCTGAGACAAACGAAAGTTTGACAAAGTTTACCGCAGACCCAGAGTCAACTAAGGCCTGGCCAGAAACAGATCTGTCCCCAGAGGACAGAGACACAGATAACATCTTATTGTTATTTCCAGCAAATACCTGGTTGCCTGAGTGGTTCTTCTGACTACCACTCAGGCACTGAAGCTTTTCTCCTGGAGTGCGGGCTCTGATGGAGCAGTCTCAAATTATATGACCTGAAGTACCACAGTACAGGCAGAGGTTATTCCGGAGATGATGTTCTCGTCGAGTCTTAGCATCCATAGCTCCCAGTTGCATGGGTTCCTCACCAGGAGTGATGGGAGAAAAAGTGAGTTTATCAGGAGAGAGAGAGGAAGAGACAGAAAATTTGGCGGAAACAGACCCTACTCTCTCTAACATTTTCCCAGATTCTATGGTCAATATGGAAGGCCAAAGTCATGGCCTGCTCAAGAGTAGGGGGATCAGGGTGACCAGCCCAGACCTCCTTAACACGGTCACACAGGCCTTGTTTAAAGTGGGCCTTTAAAGCTGACTCACACCAACCAGCAGTTAGACTGCACTCGCGCAATTCTGAGCAGTACTCCTCAGCAGAGCGTTTGCCCTGCCGCATAGTGAGGAGTTGCGATTCTGCAAGTCCAATGTGGTCTGGTTCAGCATATATAGACCCCAAAGACAAAAAAGATTTTTCAAAATCTGACCACTCCTCAGCCACCGGAGGGAGTTTAAGGGCCCAAACTTGTGGATCCCCCTGTAGGAGGGATATAACTACTCCCACCATTTGGGCCTGGGATGCATGTGGATTAATCCAGAAATACAGGTGACAAGATTTCCGGAAAGTCTCAAATTTTTCTCGGTCCCCCGAGAAACTATCCGGGAGTAGCATCTTAACCTTGAAAGGGGCAGAAACAACTAGGGATGCAGCAGCATCAGTAAGGGTCTAAACCTTTTTAGTTAGCTCAGCTACCAGGCCTGCCAAACCCTCCATCTTGGCTGCAAGGCCCTGAAAAGGATCCATTATGATGCGGAGGGAAGAAATGGCAGAAGGTAAATTTTTTTTTTTTGGGGCTGGTTATTCTGTAAGGGAATCGCTAGAGGAGTGATTCCCCAGTAGCTTCTGGAGAACCCTGGGGGGAAAGGCACAACAAGACACTGAGCCCTAAAGCTGAAAACCCCCCACTGGCCCTTCCTCTTGCCTGACTGTCCTACCGTGTTTCCCCGAAAATAAGACACCCCCGAAAGTAAGACATAGGAGAGGTTTTGGAGAATTGCCCAATATAAGGCATCCCCTGAAGACGTATATTCCCGAACAGAACATACGGTATATACGGTATGTGAGGCCGCGGGCCAAACCCCACAATCACTGCTATCATTATACTCCGGGGTCTTTGAAAAGACCCCGAAGTATAATAATCGGAGGCCCAGAGTTGGTGAGGGAACATAAAAAACAATGTACTTACCTCTCCTACGCTTCGGGCCTGTTTGGTGACGTCGCAGACGTCAGCGGACGTCATTTTGCGTCACGACGTCGGTCCGCGTCACGTGTAGCCGGGGTGGACCGGAGCGAGGAACAGGTAAGCAACGTTGTTTTTTTATGTTTCTATCCTCCCCTGGGTCTCAGATCATTATACTCTGGGGTCTGAAAAGACCCCAGAGTATAATAATTGTTCATGAGTGGTCTACAATGGGACATATAATAGTGTGTGCAGGGGCCACTATGGGGCAAAATACTCAGTGCAGGGGCCACTATGGGGAATGATACTGTGTGCAGGGGCCACTATGGAACATGATACTGTGTGCAGGGAAATTAATGGTTTGGATTGTTATGATGATGTCCTAGAAGATGATGACATAACTGTCATTGAATAAATTTTACTTTCTATTCGTACCGTAAATATTGGTAAATGTACAATACTGTTAATTGTTGTACATGGAAATAATGGTACGGTAGTAGTAAGAAATTCTTGATAGGATTCACAGTTTGTCTGGTTATGCTGGTTTGTGATGACAACTACTGTACAGTACCGTATATAATAAATGTTCATTTTTTTGTTCAGCAATAAATGTGAATTCTTCTTCATTGAAAAAAAAAAAATAAGACATCCCCTGAAAATAAGACACAGCACATCTTTGGGAGCAAAAATTAATATAAGACGCTGTCTTATTTTCGGGGGAAACAGGGTAGGTGACAGCCGACAACTCGGAGCCGGTCCCTACAATGAATAAGTGACAACACAGAACACAGACAGAACAAACGACAAAAAGGGAGGTCAGAAAGCCAAGGGTTCGGTAACAGACGAGCAATGCAGTACAGAATCAAAATCCAAGAGATTAGTCAAAAGTCAAAGCCAGAGGTCAGGAATAGGAATACAGGTAACAAAAACAGCAAGGAATAATAGCCAGAACATAACCTATATGGATATGTTGAAGAAAAATAAACAAACAATTGGCATAAATATAAATATTTTATTCAGATAACAAAAATGACACTAAAAACAATGTTACATAAAAACAATAATCATGGTAGAGGTCCCACCCAAACCAGAGGCATGGCTGCAATTAATTTCTGTATCAAAAATGGTACACACAATACAAGTAGCTATAAAAACATAATATATATAAATATATGTTGCATACTAATGTAATATACATATAATGTAATTGTAAGGGAAGCAATAGAGGAGCGATTCCCCAGTAGCTGCTGGAGAACTTAGGGGGGAGGGGGCACAACAAGACAGTGGACCCTAAGCTGAATCCCCCCCACTGTCCCTGGCTAACTTGCCCGATCTGTCCTAGGTGACAGCCAGCAACCAGTCGACAGTCCCTCCTTATAATAAGTGATAACACAGAACGCAGACAAGACGCACAACAACAAAGGGAGGTCAGCTAGCCAAGGGGTCGGTAAGAAACAAGCAATGCAGTACAAAATCACAATCCAAGAGAAGTCAAAGGTAAGCCAGTGGTCAGAAAATCAGAAGAGCAGGTAAAAAGGAACAAGGAGTATAGCCAGTAAGCGAAATGCAATAGCAGGTGCCAATGGGAAAGTGAGCAAACAATAAATAGGGAGAAAGAACCCGCCCCAGACTTGATAGGAGGACAGGCTGTCAATCACAAAGGCAGAACCAAAGTTAACTCTTAGTGGAGCAGGGGGGGAAGCAAGGTGAAGGAGAAGGGCGTGGTGGAAAATCAATTAAGGAGGTGAGGGAATAGGACAGTGTTCAGACAATACAAGAAAAACCCAAAGGAAGGAATCACAACCGGGCACGCCTCCTGCACCGCAGCGTGTGCCCGGAGGATGGCGCCAAAGCCTGAACAGGCAAGGATGTTACAGTAACACAGTCAATCACAGCAAAGTAATGTATAAGAGACTGCCAAACACAGTCACCCAAAGTAGTAAAGGTCTGCTTATGCAGTCAGCATTAGAAATGCAACAAATATAGAGAGTAAGTAGCCACAAACATCTCACATGATACCCAAATGATAATCAACAGCAGTCACATTACCAAAAGCAGGATGGGACCTCCACCACGAGCCCCAACACGTGTTTCACCCCTCTTAGCTTCGTCAGGGGGCTAATAAGCAATCAGCGCCAATGTGAAGGTGAGCAAAGAATAGATAGGAAGAAAGAACCCGCCCCAGACTTGATAGGAGGAAAGGCTGTCAGTCACACAGGCAAGGCCAAAATTAACTATTAGTGGAGCAGAGGAAAACCAAGGTGGAGTAGACGGGTGGGTCAGAAAATCAATTACATAGTCTAGGACAGTGTTCAGACTGAGCAACAAGAATCTTAAACAAGGAATCAAACTGAACATGCCTCCTGCGCCGCCGCTTGCGGGCGGAGGGTGGTGCAGAGACCCGAACAGGCAGAGACGTTACAAATGTACAATTTGCCAAAGAACGTTTCAACTGGCCTAAAGAGAAATGAAGAAACGTTTTGTGGACTGATGAAAGTAAAATTGTTCTTTTTGGGTCCAAGGGCTGCAGACAGTTCATCAGACGACCCCCAAACTCTGAATTCAAGCCACAATACACTCTGAAGACAGTGAAGCATGGTGGTGCAAGCACCATGATATGGGCATGTTTCTCTTACTATGGTGCCGGGCCTATTTACCGCATAACAGGGATCATGGACCAGTTTGCATATATCAAAATACTTGAAGAGGTCATGTTGCCTGAAGAGGAAATGCCCTTGAAATGGGTGTTTCAACAAGACAGCGACCCTAAACACACCAGTAAACGAGTAAAATCTTGGTTCCAGTCCACCAGAATTGAGGTTATGGAGTGGCCAGCCCAATTCCTGGACCTTAATCCAATAGGACACTTGTGGAATGACATCAAAAATGCAGTTTCAAATGCAAATAAATTGTGGGATGTAGTCAAAGCATCCTGGGCTGGAATATCAGTTGACAGGTGCCAGAAGTTGGTTGACTCTATGCAACATAGATGTGAAGCAGTTCTAAAAAACTGTGGTGATACAACTTAATATTAGGTTAGTGATTCACAGGAATGCTAAATCCTAAATTAAAAGAGTACATATTTTGAGTTTGTAAAGACAAATGCAGACACTGCTATATATTTCTTGATTTAGAAAACAGTGTGCAATGGTCCCAATGCATGGAAAAAAAAAACTATTATAAAGATTTTGTGTTTAACTCATGTTTTTGAACACACTGCTAGTATTTTGAACATTACTGTATGTTCAATTTTTTAAATTGTTCATAGGATCTGTTATCTAAAATGTGTTTTTTGGGGGGGCGACATGGCTGAAAGCAAATAGAGTAGGACACATTTATTTATTGCTCATTATCGACTCAAACCAATGGAATTTACAGCCTACACCATTCTCTATACCATTAAGGTCTTCTTTAGAGCACCCTTTGTTTGCTACCTGACGTTGGCAGGATAAAGAAAAAGTCCACTGCAACCAAATTAAGAGTTCACAAATGCAAATCCAGCTAAGCACTTCCCAGAATGATGCACACAGCCAGTCTAATAACACTTCTACCTATCAGAGTCCCTCTTAGCTCAACTTACAGTGGGAGGCCTGCCACCTTTGATGATTCTGCTAGTATCTGCATTGGTGAGTGTTGTCAATTTATCAGTAGGCCATGCATCACCTCTACCTGCTATGTCACAGCCTCCATACACATCATCTCAAGTGCCCACTCATCTCTCCCCTCTATCATCTTAAAAGCACTTGTCAAGACACACACAGTGTTCACTGCTGTAAGATTTGTAAAAAGAGTTTTGGTGCTGGGATATAGAACATCTCATATTGCGAACAAAATGGCCCCTAACAGCTTTATGGACTTTATGTATTGACATTTTTTTTTAATGCTTAGAAAACCGGGGGAGGTGAAAAAAAAAAAAAAAAATCATATTCACCTGTCCCCGATGTTTCAGTGTCCTCCAGGCGCATTCTGGTACTTCTGTTCTGACGGCTTATCATGGGTTTCTTACTGTTCCTTTGAAGCCGCAGATTGGCCTCCGTGGTGTTGTGACCGCTGAGGCCAATCAGCAGCCTCAGGAAGAGAACTATGATGTCACAGGTAGTGACATTGCATGCCCTTCACTGAGGCCGTTGATTGGCCTCACCGTTCACGTGTGGCTTGGACTTCCGCCACAGGTCAGCACGGGACCGAGAAGACCGGACCAAGCAGGGAGGCACTGGAGCACCATGGAAAGGTGAGTATGAATTTTTTTAATTTTTTTTCACTACTCCCGGCCTATTTAAAACTTAAACGAGTTGTTCATTTTTGCTTGGACAACACCTTTAAAGGGTTCACTAAATTTTATAATATACTTTATTAACAAATTTTGTCTCCTTTCTGTGAAATCCTGCATCTCTTTATTTTTTTTCACTTGCTTCTGTATTGAGAGCTGTTCCTACCTCTCACTGAGTAACTGTGTATATAGTATGTGTTTGGAGTATGGGCTGTGTAAAATGTAGAGAAAATGAGGGTAGGGGTGGGTCACTTCAAACAGTTATATTTCAAAGAAAGAGGAGAAACGTAAAAAATTGGTGTCCTATGAAAGAGGAGATTCTCTTCTTTCATATGACACTAAGGCTGCAGTGCTATCTGTATTATTTCCAGAGATATTACTGGTTGAAAACGCAATCAGAATTAGTATATTTATATGCAGCTACATAATATATATGATATAAATATCCTAATCCCGACAGTGTTTTCAACCAATGATATGTCTGGAAATAATATAGATAGCACAGGCAACCTGAGAGTTAGTTATTACATTTTATAACGCTAGAGATATAATGGTTTGTAGTAACCCTCCCCACCCTAATTTTTTCTGTATTTTACACAGCCCTGGCCACGTTCAGGGAGGTTGGCTACAGTCCCATGGATCTAAAATTTCTGAATAATATGTGCAACTGTAGTCACAGGAACATCAAGCTGCTTGGAGATGGTCTTATAATCTTTACCTTTAACATGCCGGTCTATAATTTTCTTTCTAAGCTCCTGAGACAACTCTTTCCTTTGCTTCCTCTGGTCCATATTGAGTGTGGTACTCACCATGTCACCAAACAGCACAGTGAGTATCTGTAGCCCTATATACAGACCCACTGACTGATTACAAGATTGTAGGCACCTGTGATGCCAATTAGTGGACACACCTTGATTTAACATGTCCCTTTGGTCATATTACAGTATTTTAAGGGGTACCATCATTTCTGTCCAGGCCTGTTTCATGAGTTTTATTTTTTTTTTTTTTATTCTGTTGAAGCATGGTTGAAAAGCAATGTCTGACTTTCATTTGTTCATTTTCATAGAATTTTTATATATTATTACTTTTGTCAGATTCAAGTTATTTCTGTGACCATTGTGGGTTTTTCTTTCATTAAACGAGGGGTACCAACAATTTTGTCCACGTGTGTATATAGATACAGATAGATAGGTAGGTAGATAGATAGCTACAGTGCCTTGCGAAAGTATTCAGCCCCCTTGAACTTTTCAACCTTTTGCCAAATTTCAGGCTTCAAACATAAGGATATAAAATTAAAATTTTTTTGGTGAAGAATCAACAACAAGTGGGACACAATCGTGAAGTGAAACGAAATTTATTGGATATTTTAAACTTTTATAAAAAATAAAAAACTGAAAAGTGGGGCGTGCCAAATTATTCGGCCCCCTTAAGTTAATACTTTGTAGCGTCACCTTTTGCTGCGATTACAGCTGCAAGTCGCTTGGGGTATGTCTCTATCAGTTTTGCACATCGAGAGACTGAAATTCTTGCCAATTCTTCCTTGGAAAGCAGCTCGAGCTCAGTGAGTTTGGATGGAGAGTGTTTGTGAACATCAGTTTTCAGCTCTTTCCACAGATTCTCGATTGGATTCAGGTCTGGACTTTGACTTGGCCATTCTAACACCTGGATACGTTTATTTGTAAACCATTCCATTGTAGATTTTGCTGTATGTTTGGGATCATTGTCTTGTTGGAAGATAAATCTCCGTCCCAGTCTCAGGTCTTTTGCAGACTCCAACAGGTTTTCTTCCAGAATGGTCCTGTATTTGGCTCCATCCATCTTCCCATCAATTTTAACCATCTTCCCTGTCCGTGCTGAAGAAAAGCAGGCCCAAACCATGATGCTGCCACCACCATGTTTGACAGTGGGGATGGTGTGTTCAGGGTGATGAGCTGTGTTGCTTTTACGCCAAACATATCGTTTTGCATTGTGGCCAAAAAGTTTGATTTTGGTTTCATCTGACCAGAGCACCTTCTTCCACATGTTTGGTGTGTCTCCCAGGTGGCTTGTGGCAAACTTTAAACAAGACTTTTTATGGATATCTTTGAGAAATGTGCAGTTTTTGTAGTTGATATTCAAAACAAACCCTCCACCACAATTGCAACATATAGAATTAGTGTGGTCCAAAGTAAAGCCTGCAGGGAAGCTGGAGCAACTAGTCTCAACTCAAGGGCAACCCATTGTGGGCAGACTGTCTTGTTATAGATGGCACAGAGTTGCGATAGCCGGGCCGCAATATAATATTTATAGAGGTGGGGACCAACAGTCCACCCAATCTCTTATGGTAATACATAATGCATCTACGAATACGTGGCCGTTTATTAAATTGAGGATCTGTCTCTGTAGGCTAGCTAAGGATGAAGAGGTCACCTGGGTCAGAAGGGTACGAAAATAATAGAGAATGCGATGTTAGGTAACCCTAACCCACTCATTGCCTCCCACTAAGCCAGCCAATTCACTTTGCTCTGTACTGATGAAGGACAACAATCCGGAAACAGCGCTGTATGCAGATAAGTGAAATTGGCTTGGCTAAAATCCCTTTTGCTGTCTCAAGGCTCGGTGAGTCAAAAGCAAATTGAGGATTTGTTACATCCAATAGAGGGCGCATGAGCTCCCCAGCTCCTTTCCCATAATGCCTTGTGATATGTAGATGCTAAGTAGAGGGCAAAAGGCAATTAAAATCTCTACACACCTTTACTGGTGCTCTCCTCAATGTGAGAGATTCTTGTCCCTAACCCACTCATTGCCTCCCACTAAGCCAGCCAATTCACTTTGCTCTGTACTGATGAAGGACAACAATCCGGAAACAGCGCTGTATGCAGATAAGTGAAACTGGCTTGGCTAAAATCCCTTTTGCTGTCTCAAGGCTCAGTGAGTCAAAAGCAAATTGAGGATTTGTTACATCCAATAGAGGGCGCATGAGCTCCCCAGCTCCTTTCCCATAATGCCTTGTGATAGGTAACCATTTTGACAGAGTGGATTCTATCAAACCATGAAAGGGAAGAACAATGCCAAGTGATGAGATCCCACAACAGTTTTGGGATCAACGTAGCATAGTTACATTTAAATTGGGAATCTAGAGAACTGCAAAGGTTTATACCAAGATATGGGAAAAACCTGTCTCTAGTCTGAAAACCAGAGTTTAAGGCTATCAATATTGGGGTAGATGGGGCGAACATTACAATATAATATTTCTGATTTTGAGATATTGAGTTTAATGCCTGACAGTTGTGTGAAACGAGAGAGGGTGTTGATCAGATTCAGGAAGGAAATCAGAGGTTTCGTAATGGTGAGTAGCATGTCATCCGCAAAGAGGTTAGTTTTATATTCATGTTTCCCAATCCTCACACCCGTAATATCAAGGTGAGAATAGATGGCAATTGCTAGTGGTTCTACAGCAAGAGTAAACAAAGCCAGGGACAAGGGGAAGCCTTGTCGGGTGCCACAACAGATTTTGATCGGGGAGTCAGTTGGGATCTTCTAGTAGGCAATGGGATCGCAATAGAGCACGAAGTGCCCTTTGGAATTGACCAGTTATGCTCATGAACCTCAGGACATGAGCAAGGTAGTTCCAGGATAGACTGTCAAAAGCTTTTTCAATATCTAATAGGGCTAGTAATGAGAGTTAGTCCAATGAATAATGTTACAGAGTTTTCTAACATTATCCAAGGCCTGTCTACCTGGAATAAACAGTACTTGATCGGAATGTATGATGGACCGTCATAGACGGTTCAAATGGGAGCTGAGTATAGAATAGCATAATAATTTTATATCTAAATTTAGAAGGTAAATGGGTCTGTAGTTAGCAAGGGTAGTAACGTCTTTACCTGGTTTAGGAATGACCTTTATGGACATGCTAAGCATCTCCTGGGGAAACTTGCCGCCTTGCAGGATATGATTGAGCATCTGGAGGAGGTAAGGTGATACTTTTAATATGTTTTTATAGTATTGGGAGAAGCTGCCTGGTCCGGGAGCTTTCCTGTTCTTAAGGCCATCAATAGCAGAGTCTAGTTCCTCCATAGTTATAGGTTTATTGAGGAAGAAGCCTGGAGGGGTGAAACAGTAAGGAGGTGAAGAGAACAGAGAAAGGCGATAATCTCTGAAGCGGGGGGGGGGGTTGTGGCAGGGGCAGAATATACATTTTGGTAGAATTGGTGGAATTATGCATAGATCAAATTAGGGTTGGATGTCGAGGTACTGCCTGACTACCGTATTTGATAGTGTTTAGTCTTTGGAGCGCTGTTAGTTTAGAGGCTACAGTTTAACAGGCTTATTCGCAAATTTATAAAATCTCGTCTGTGTCCAGTGGACAGCTTTTTCCGTCTGATGTGTCAGGATGGAAAGCTGCAAACAAGCTGCAGTTTGACATCCTCGATGCATTTAGCTAAATAGCCGGAAGGCTGAAGCTGGTTGTCAGTTTCTAATTTCAATAGATTATACTCTAAATCTGCTTGAACTTTAGATAATTTTTTTTTTCAGGCAAGAGGGTACCCCTGACTGTAGCCTTATGGGCTGCCCAATTTATGGCTGGGTCAGTATCTGACACATTATTTAGTAAGAAGCTCATTGAGGGCATCTGTAGTCGCTGGATGCTGGGGTCAGTCAGTATGGACTCATTCAGACGCCACCCAGAGTGGGTGGCCAAAGGAGTCTGGAGATCAATATCGATCATAACCAGGTCATGGTCTAACCAGGCACAGTGTATGTCGTGGGCATACATGAGATCGGTGTGGTGGAGAGGACGATCCTATCAATTCTAACATAGTGATGATGCACGGGGAAAAGTCATGTCATACATGCACAATACTGAGGGACTGAAGAGTAGAACAAATCTCTCCCTTGGCCTTAGAGAAAAGTTTATAGCTTTTCCATTAATAGTAAAATTAAAATCCTCACACTATACTATTTTTCAAAGAGTCTAATTGTTCCAACAAAGCATATAACTCGTGAAACAAAGCCACAGGAGATTCGGGAGGGGCATAGGATTTAACTAGGCAGAAGTGGTGGTCATAAGGGTGACATTGGATAATGATATATCTGCCTTGTGGGTCTACAGTCATCAACCTGTAGGGAGACAGAAGTTCTAAGGAAGACTGACACTTCCCTGCTCTTGAGAGTATAACAAGAAAGGAAATACTTAGATAATAAGATAAGATAAGGTGTGAAATGAGATTCCTGATTACAGAGACAGGCTTCAGTTTTTCATATTGTAGAAAAGCCTTATGATGCTACTGAGGGGAATTGAATCCCCTTATATTATATGAAACAATCTTATACATGGAAGGGACTCAAGCGGACGCAAGATATTTTGCATATGAAAAGGACAGTACAGGTCAGGCAATGAAAAGTAGGGTCAGATAGGATCTTAAAAGAACCACAAACAAACATAGAATATGTAGCGCTGTATGGGAAAAAACATTAACAATAGGAAACAGTAGCAACAAACTGAAAACTAGGGCACACATTTTGGGGATAAATAGAGTGCAGTAAGCCCTGTAACGCCTAAGGCGTAGTAGGTACACGTACACCACTGTCGTGGCTAACTCCCAATAGATAATAAGGGGGAAAAGTTAAGTGCAACAGGCTATGTAAAAGTACCACTGATAAATTCAGAGGCTGCTTTGGAATAAAAGAACAAAAAAAAAAACAACAACAATATCACCTGCATAAGAGACATGTAGAGCTCAACAGCAGTGATAAGGCCTAAAGAGATAAATTAGCAGTAAGAGGTAGAAATACAAAAGTAGGTCCTAAAACCTGAGTTAGCAGGAACAATAACAAGAGGAAATAGCAGCTTCAATTCCCGATAACCTAAAAAGAAAACAGGGAAAAAGATCATATACTCATCAAGGAGGCACAGGGGCTTCCACCGAGCATGAAGGTGGCTGATGGTTGTTTGCGCTTTGGCATCCAGGAGCGTGAGGGTCTCTGAGACAAAGGACAGCTGGATCCAGTTCCTCCACCGGTATTCCCTCACATCGTAGAACTCGAAGGTCTTCCTTCAGGGATCAAATGTCTTTATTGTTGAGGGTACAGGCCATGTGGAAAGGGAAACCCCAATGGTAGTGTATCTGGGTTTTTTGTAGCACTAGAGTTACTGGGCGCATGGTTTGAGGCCTGTCTAGAGTGGCCGGAGCCATATCTACAAAGAACTGTATCGGTGGAGCCATACCTGTCAGAGGTTGTAGATTCAGGCACTCCTCTAATATGGATATTAGGTCTCCTAGTCTAACAGTTTCAAATCAATGGCCTCAAGCTTCTGAGCATAGTCATCGAGGCAGGTTTTATCCTCCTCCAGGGCGTCAGCAACCTCATCTATTTTATCCTCCACCTCCAACATTCTGAAGCCAAGATCTTGGATTTGTTTGGTGAAGTCGGCCACTGCCTTAGAGAGTTCAGTTGAGAATAATTGCAGAATTTTAGCAAAGAGAGCAGTGGAGTCTATGTCAGAAGCCCTGCCACCCGTCATAGATTCTTAATCAGAGGCAGCAAGTAAAAGTAGTACTACTGTGAGGTGAGCCACCTCCAGCTGAGCCAAAAGGACAAGGAGGTCTGAATAATTTTACAGAGTATGCCAAGCTGGCCAGTCTTCTCTGATTTTATGGGTCTTTGACTTTTGAAAGCAATTAGTTATGTTATCAAAGTAGCAGGTGGTAGGACGGCATAGGCAGTAAAATGAAGCCATTGATGCAAGTGGGAGAGATGTGATGGAGAGCTGAATTGTTTACCAGACATAGTATGGGTGGTAGGAGACATCAGCTTGCCACGAATGTAGTAGAGTATAGGAAATTCAGTCTACCAGGCCCTGAGCTAGTGAAAGTGTGTCAAAGAGTATAAAAGTAATAAGTCCAAGATGGCCACCAGTAGCAGGAGAGAAACACAAATCTCCAGAGTAAAGCAAGACACTGTGGTCCACTGTGGAGTCCTGTCGGCTAGGGCAATGTCAGCAATAGTAAGTCTGTAAGATCCAAAAGGGGGAAGCCTGAGGACACGGGGCTACAGATACAGATTAGGCAGAAAATATAGTAAATGCAGGGAGGCAAGGAAGCAGTGGTCATGTTCCTTGTGCCACAGGAATGTTAGGGTGGTCAGCAGCCCAAGAGCACTCCAGCACTCACAGGTCCCAGGCAGAAAACAGGAGGATGCCACAACATCACTTGTCGGATATTGAGGATGCCAGGAGGAGCTTTGGGAGGACAGCAGATGGTGGAGTTCAGGTTGCAGTAGTACAGGCAAGATGGCAGCCGCACCACACAGGGAAGCTGGAGTGCCGGCCACCAGCAGGCTTTCGGACCCCGTCAGGTGCAGCCTGATGCAAGCAGCATTCAGGACTCAAGAGGGGAGCTGGGCAGTAGTCAGGAGCCGGTGAAGGATGCACTGTAGATACAGTCATATGAAAAAGTTTGGGCACCCCTATTAATCTTAATCATTTTTAGTTCTAAATATTTGGGTGTTTGCAACAGCCATTTCAATTTGATATATCTAATAACTGATGGACACAGTAATATTTCAGGATTGAAATGAGGTTTATTGTACTAACAGAAAATGTGCAATATGCATTAAACCAAAATTTGACCGGTGCAAAAATTTGGGTACCCATATCATTTTATTGATTTGAATACTCCTAACTACTTTTTACTGACTTACTGAAGCACAAAATTGGTTTTGTAACCTCACTGAGCTTTGAACTTCATAGCCAGGTGTATCCAATCATGAGAAAAGGTATTTAAGGTGGACAATTGCAAGTTGTTCTCCTATTTGAATCTCCTCTGAAGAGTGGCATCATGGGCTCCTGAAAACAACTCTCAAATGATCTGAAAACAAAGATTGTTCAACATAGTTGTTCAGGGGAAGGATACAAAAAGTTGTCTCAGAGATTTAACCTGTCAGTTTCCACTGTGAGGAACATAGTAAGGAAATGGAAGACCACAGGGACAGTTCTTGTTAAGCCCAGAAGTGGCAGGCCAAGAAAAATATCAGAAAGGCAGAGAAGAAGAATGGTGAGAACAGTCAAGGACAATCCACAGACCACCTCCAAAGAGCTGCAGCATCATCTTGCTGCAGATGGTGTCACTGTGCATCGGTCAACAATACAGCACACTTTGCACAAGGAGAAGCTGTATGGGAGAGTGATGCGAAAGAAGCCGTTTCTGAAAGCACGCCACAAACAGAGTCGCCTGAGGTATGCAAAAGCACATTTGGACAAGCCAGCTTCATTTTGGAAGAAGGTCCTGTGGACTGATGAAACAAACATTGAGTTGTTTGGTCATACAAAAAGGCGTTATGCATGGCGTCAAAAAAACACAGCATTCCAAGAAAAACACTTGCTACCCACTGTAAAATTTGGTGGAGGTTCCATCATGCTTTGGGGCTGTGTGGCCAATGCCGGCACCGGGAATCTTGTTAAAGTTGAGGGTCGCATGGATTCAACTCAGCATCAGCAGATTCTTGAGAATAATGTACAAGAATCAGTGACGAATTTGAAGTTACGCCGGGGATGGATATTTCAGCAAGACAATGATCCAAAACACAGCTCCAAATCTACTCAGGCATTCATGCAGAGGAACAATTACAATGTTCTGGAATGGCCATCCCAGTCCCCAGACCTGAATATCATTGAACATCTGTGGGATAATTTGAAGCGGGCTGTCCATGCTCGGCCACCATCAAACTTAACTGAACTGGAATTGTTTTGGAAAGAGGAATGGTCAAAAATACCTTCATCCAGGATCCAGGAACTGATTAAAAGCTACAGGAAGCAACTAGAGGCTGTTATTTTTGCAAAAGGAGGATCTACTAAATATTAATGTCACTTTTTTGTTGAGGTGCCCATACTTTTGCACCAGTCAAATTTTGATTTAATGCATATTGCAAATTTTCTGTTAGTACAATAAACCTCATTTCAATCCTGAAATATTACTGTGTCCATCAGTTATTAGATATATCAAATTGAAATGGCTGTTGCAAACACCCAAATATTTAGAACTAAAAATGATTAAGATTAATAGGGGTGCCCAAACTTTTTCATATGACTGTATGTCCTTGGCTGGATACAGACGCCGCTTGTGAGGATCCGCAAAGATGGCGGTCGTGGCACATGCAGGCCCTTCGTCAGATGAGCATATCCAAATACAGGGACCAAAAAAACTGACCTAATACGAGGGAGCATAGGGAGTAGTAGGAACAAGGGAAAAATGAGATGAATGGAGGTTGTGGCTGGTTAGTGTTTTGATGTTTAGGTTTAGTGTTCCTGTAAAGTTTGGGTTGATAATAAATGTGATTGGTCAATTGACTGTTGATATTAAAGTCAGTATTGGGTCTCCTTTAGCAAGTGATGTTTACTCTACTGATCCTCTGCTCTAGTAGACACATAATTTACCAAAAGTATTTCAACTTGGGTTTTCAAAACCAGACACCACATTTCAGGAATTACATAGTTTTGCAATCCAAATGTGTTGTATGATTTCCCAGTACCTGCTTATATCTGGCATATATCAACAGGTGTATGTTCTGTCTTTGAGAATAGTGAAAGAGAACCCTGTCACAGCACTGAACTCAAATGAGTTGACAGTTTTATTAGTTTAGTTTAAATGTGAAGGTAAAATTAATTTAATGTTAATAGAGTATGACAATTTCTTCTGAACATCCAAACACTGGCATAATGAGCAATGTCCCCATGGGAGAAAAAGTCAATAGCCTAGTTAACAGCACATTAGCCTTAACTCATACTGTAAAAAGGTTGAAATAGATAGTTTGATAGCAGAAAATACTGCATTGCTGCTTATATATTATTGGACAATGCCACACGTGCTTTCACATTCATTTTGTATTAGTCAAAACACTGTCTTGCTTTCAATTACAATACGTAGATCATATTATCAATAAAGAGTTCAAATGTTCTGTATGGATAATAGTTGAAATTGCTAAGAAACATGTTGAAGTCTTCAGATATCACTGACTACTTGACTGATAACATCAGGCAGTGTTCATACTACATTTGGGACTTTTTTCATAATTTAAAATAGTGTTGACAAACATACAAATCAGATGTCTATATATGTATGATATACAGTTATATATATATATATATATATATATATATATGTGTCTGCCTTTATTATAAAAAATTGGGGTACCATTTTATTGCAAAATCCAGTTGCTTTTGAAAAATGTATTTTACTATCTATTTTAATACAGCTAAAAATTGTATTCTGACACATACTGGCCAAACATTTGTTAATAGCACGCTTTTTGGTGTGTATTTGACTAATAGAACTCTATAGCCAATTCAGTATAAACAGGATGTTGGAGATTGCTCTCGAAATATACTGTACTATGTAAAAACATAAAATGTATTTCCAAGAGATATATTTACAAGATGTCATACACCATCTTATTTGATATTTTAGTTTATGTATTGAACCACATTTAAATCACCATACTTTTCAAGTACTGGTACAAATAACATTTCTAGTCTCTGTGCAGTGTGCTACTTGTAATACAGTGGGGAAAAAAGTATTTAGTCAGCCACCAATTGTGCAAGTTCTCCCACTTAAAAAGATGAGAGAGGCCTGTAATTGTCATCATAGGTAGACCTCAACTAAGAGACAAAATGAGAAAACAAATCCAGAAAATCACATTGTCTGATTTTTTAAGAATTTATTTGCAAATTATGGTGGAAAATAAGTATTTGGTCAATAACAAAAGTTCATCTCAATACTTTGTTATATATCCTTTGTTGGCAATGACAGAGGTCATACATTTTCTGTAAGTCTTTACAGGGTTGGCACACACTGTTGCTGGTATGTTGGCTCATTCCTCCATGCAGATCTCCTCTAGAGCAGTGATATTTTGGGGCTGTCGCTGGGCAACACAGACTTTCAACTCCCTCCAAAGGTTTTCTATGGGGTTGAGATCTGGAGACTGGCTAGGCCACTCCAGGACCTTGAAATGCTTCTTACGAAGCTACTCCTTTGCTGCCCTGGCGGTGTGCTTGGGATCATTGTCATTGCCACGTATCATCTTCAATGCCCTTGCTGATGGAAGGAGGTTTGCACACAAAATCTCACGATACATGGCCCCATTCATTCTTTCATGTACACGGATCAGTCGTCCTGGTCCTTTTGCAGAGAAACAGCCCCAAAGCATGATGTTGCCACCCCCATGCTTCACAGTAGGTATGGTGTTCTTTGGATGCAACTCAGCATTCACTCTCCTCCAAACACGACGAGTTGTGTTTCTACCAAACAGTTCTACTTTGGTTTCATCTGACCATATGACATTCTCCCAATACTCTTCTGGAACATCCAAATGCTCTCTAGCAAACTTCAGATGGGCCCGGATATGTACTGGCTTAAGCAGGGGGACACATCTGGCACTGCAGGATCTGAGTCCCTGGTGGCGTAGTGTGTTACTGACGGTAGCCTTTGTTATGTTAGTCCCAGCTTTCTGCAGGTCATTCACTAGGTCCCCCGTGTGGTTCTGGGATTTTTGCTCACCGTTCTTGTGATCATTTTGACCCCACGGGGTGAGATCTTGCATGGAGCCCCTGATCAAGGGAGATTATCAGTGGTCTTGTATGTCTTCCATTTTCTAATTATTGCTCCCACAGTTGATTTCTTCACACCAAGCAGCTTGCCTATTGCAGATTCAGTCTTCCCAGCCTGGTGCAGGTCTACAATTTTGTTTCTGGTGTCCTTCCACAGTTCTTTGATCATCATAGTGGAGTTTGGAGTATGACTGTTTGAGGTTGTGGACAGGTATCTTTTATACTGATAATATCAAAGAGGTTCCATTACCACAGGTAATGAGTGGAGGACAGAGGAGCCTCTTAAAGAAGAAGTTACAGGTCTGTGAGAGCCAGAAATCTTGCTTGTTTGTAGGTGACCAAATACTTATTTTCCACCATAATTTGCAAATAAATTCTTAAAAAATCAGACAATGTGATTTTCTAGATATGTTTTCTCATTTAGTCTCTCATAGTTGAGGTCTACCTATGATGTCGATTACAGGACTCTCATCCTTTTAAGTGGGAGAACTTGCACAATTGGTGGCTGACTAAATACTTTTTTCCCTACTGTATTTCATAGAATAATTCAAATTGTATCCAGCCTAGGTAATACGTTGCAAGCTAAAGATATCACTGCGCAATCCTTTCTGGTTCTTTTTCTGAGTCTACAATGGAATAGCACACAGAGCATTGCTCACAGTGATTATGATTTTCTTTTCAACTAAGGCTAGATTCACATCTGCGTTGGAGCCTCCATGAGGAGATTCTGCTGCAGATTACACTTAAAATCAGGGGAGAGAAAATTCTTGCAAGGAGGACTTTTCTCTCTGCCTTTTTCAGTATAAAACCAGCGGAAACCAGGCAGACTCCATCATAGTCTATGGGTCTGTGGGTTTCCGCAGGTATCCATTTTTTAAGTGGACACGATCTCCATCTTTTGAGGTCCCATGCTGACCCGAACAACGGAAACCCGAACTCTAATGTGAACCTAGCGCAAGATCTGGACCAGAAATGTACAGGCGTGTTGCCTTTGAGCATGAACAGGAGAAATCTTTTAAAAATGGAAAGGGTTTTTTTCCCGCTCTGAACTGGAACTAATTTTGCGCTGTACCGTTACTGAAATAAGTCCTCCTGGCACGGTTGTGTCTGTCTTGCAAACCACCGAATAACTCTGGAGCTCTTACTGCTCTAAGCTGGGACTGTACTACTACTGCACAGCTACTGAGATAACTTCTCCTGGCACAGTCATAGACATCTTGCATAGACACTGGAAGGCCTTGTGGCTTTCTTGTTTTGAGCAAAGACTTGACATATTGTGCATCGCTAATGAGATAACCTCTCTGGACACAGCTTTGTATCTCCTTTGAATCACCGGATGGTCTTGAAATTTTCCTGCTCTGAGCTGGGCCTAAACAGAGATTATACTGCTACTGTGGTGACCCCTCTTGGCACAGTCCTGTACTCCTTGTAGGTGTTTTCCGCTGCCTCATATGGACTTACATTTACTCCGGCACTATACCTCAGCTTCGCCACAACTCTTTGTCCTCTTTTGATTGGTTATATTTGACCTGCACTGTCCTGGGGGGCTACCCCACGTTCACCTGTTTGCGATATAACCTCTTGGGACTAGTGCACCACCTAGCAAATCAACACGACTATAGCCTGTTTTTGCAGTGCGCCATCCTCCGCGTACTGCTGCTGGAAAGATTACTACTTCACAATGGTGCGCGGCAAAAAATCTGCACGACGGCCAGACAATAATCTGATGAATTATTTTGAGTGGGAACGCAGTAGGGATGGCGAGTCGGGTCGCACTTCCCCTGACCTTGTAGAACTCACACCTCCATCACCCACAGCCTCTGCACTGAGTAGAGAAGAGTCCCTCGACAATACTGTTCCTAACCTCTCCTTGGACACACCGGCTCTAAACCTGCCTCTGACTCCTGAAGACATCCGCTCTGCAGTGCAGAAACTCCAGACGGAGGCATCTCAACCCCTCATGGAACCTGAACAAACATCACCACACTCCTTATCTCCCAGCACCAGTCCGATTAAGCAGAGGCCACGCTTGGACACTCCTGGTACCCCCAACCAAGCTGCAGAATGCTCTTCCTCCCAGGCCTCCTTGCAGCCTCCGATGGGCGGCCTAGACAGCTTCCACACGACGAATGGCCCTGCCTCTGAACATACCTTGAGAAATATGCTTATGGCCCTCCGCAGCTCCCTCCAGGCGGACATGTCACAACTGCTTCAGTCATTTCAATCATCTGTTACCGCTCTGGATGGTTGAGTAACCCACATTGAGACCAAGATAGGTGACTTTGCTACCTCTCACAACAAAGTCATTGATGCACATAATGACTTAGCAGAAAACTTTGAGAAACTTAAACCATTCTCACAGGAACAATATAAAATTTAGAAGCAATGCTGCAGCAAAAACCACGGCGTTTTAGAGTTTAGTGAATCCCATCCACACATTGCAAAAAAATACCTGTATCGGAAATGCGGCGATTTACAAAACAGTTGCGTTTTTGGAAATCGCATCATGTCAATTATATCTACAGAAACTCTGGAGGTTCCCTTATAGATATAACTGAAGCAGAAAGTCTTCAGAGGAAAACTCTGCGGACTTTTTGTAAAAAGCGCTTTGGGAAAAACCCGCGATCATTTCTTCACTGCGGCCCACTACGTGGGGCCTTAGCCTAAAACACAAAGTCTATAGAAAGTTCCAGAAAAGTTAATTTATACAATGAAGCTCTATAAGCTTTATTTCTAAAAAAATGAAAAACTTCTTTAAGAATACAGTAAATTTGAGCCTTTAGGACACAGTATTATTTATGTTTTGTTTTTTTTCACTACAGTCTAAAGGCCAAATGTTTTTTCTATTAATTGACATTGCTGTGTTAAATCTTGTGGTTTTTTTTAGTTCTTTGGGTGTATTTATATGTAACTGTCTTGGTACATAACATAACATGTAATTTATATAAATCATTTATTTAAAAAGTAGAAAAAAAAAACTCTTCCCCATTGTTAATCCTTACATAGTTCTCTGAATACCATAAATTATGTTTTAAAAGTATTTTACAGATTGTAATTGTTAAAGAAATACATGAATATTTACATTAATGTATAATAAAATACATTAATTGTATCTCAAATAAGTGTATTCAAAATAATTGTGTATTCTTTATTTTCATATGAATTTTTTTTTTTTAATTATGTTTTTAAACAAATTTTTTGTCCCTCAAGAGGTACTGGATGCTGATCTTGAAAAGTCTAATATTATAAGTTAAATGGAGTCTGTCAGCAGGAAAATTGGCATCAAACTAATGATAGTTCCTTGTAGGACTGTTTCTACACTTTCCAAAGAAGTCTTATGCAGAATAAGAAAGACATCTTTGGAAAGTGTAGAAGCTGCCCTACAAGGTATTTTCATGTCTTTGATATTGATTTCCATGCTGACAGACTCCCTTTAAGAGTAATACATTTCAGGAGGCAAGTCATTGATACAGGGATTTATTCTGATATTTGGACTCAAAATTATTCTTTTACATTCCATCTTGTATTATTGTTTGTGAGAGTCAGTCACATGTCAGAGTCATATTTTAGGGTTTACCTCAGATATGCCTTTACTAAGATTATCTTACCAAAACCCTAGAGTCCTTTCTAGGACAGTAATCAGGAGAAAAGATAGTCTTCTTCTCTTGTGATGTCGCAAATGATATTGATCACTGTATAACAATACTTAGATGGCCACAGGTGTTCATGCAGGAACTAGCACTGGAAATATGTGACCATGGATGCTAAGTATAAAACTAAAATACATTAATAAATAAAACCTTAATCTAAATGTTTCTTCATGGCCTACCAGCCTATAATAAAACAGATATTGTAGCATCCAAAAATTCATGTACTATTACAATATAATATTTTTCTCAGTGAATGGGAAAAAAAAAAATCAAAATACAGTTTTTTTCTGCTTTGTCTAACAAAGAAATTGAAAAAAAAAAGTAATCAAAATGTTGTATACTCCCGTAAATTGTATCACTAAAAACTAAAGGTGTGTACACAACTCCATATACAGAAATAATAAAATATTTTGAGTGTTAGAATATGAAGATGCAAAGAATTTTTTTTCATACTTTTAATTTTTTTTAAAGATATTACTACAACATAACAAAAACTACATAAATTTGGTATACTGTAATCATACTGCATAATAATGTAATGTGTTGTTTTCACTCCACAGAGAAAACTGTAAAAAGCGGTTTCTCAGTTTTCTAGTACATTATATGGAATATTAAATAGTGTCATTAGAATGTACAATTTATCTTGCACAATCAAACCCTCATCCAGCTATGTTAATAGAAAAAGAAAAAAGGTATGGCTTAGGAAAGGCAGGGAGTAAAAACAAAAAAAATAGCTGTGGCAGGAAGGGGTTACTAGAGCTTCAATATCTGCCACATAATGACAAAGCAAAACATTGTTAATGGTGAATTAGAGTGTATGGTTTATGGTTGGGGGGGTCTTTAGTTTATAAGACTGAGCTGTGATCCTTCAGGCTAAGGCCTCATGTAGCAAGTATGACAGGACCAGGGGCAAAATGGTAGAAGGAGTATACATTTCTCCCAGGTTCTTGTCATATTTCTTCTAAAAGCACCTGGAAAAGGTGTGTTCCTTGCTGGAGGGTTTTATCTAAACCCTGGTAAAAGGTCTGGCTGCTGGAGTAAGCAGAGTTGGGTGTGGCTCTACTCCATTCAGCCACTTCAGGTTGTGGGATGACTGGGGGTTAATTCCTTGTTTCCTGAAGTGTGCGTGTATATAAGGGCAGACAGCACACAGGTATTTGGCTCTCTGCTTCTGGGAAACACTGAGTTAAACTGCTGTATTTTGTGTTTAGGGAGCTGTGCAGTAGGCCTAGCTCTCTCTCTAGTTAGATACCTGTATTGTGTATTGTAGGTAGTGGCCAGATGGCTAGGATTTTATTTTGTATTTTTATTGTTTTGTTTTCCTTAAACCACTAATAAAAACTGGTTGCAGCCAGTTGCACCATACTTGGCTGGACTGGACTCTAATTGCTGTGCCAAAAAGTGCTCGTCTATCTGAGGAGACGACGATCCCTGAGCTAATCCCGTTACACGAGCCACAGCAAAAAATCACTGTGGAAAAGGCCGCGGCAGAAACACATTACGTTTTTTTTTTCATATCGTTTCGTCAGCATTTTTGTAGATATAATTGATATGCTGAGATTTGAAAATTGTGCGAGCGTTTTTGTAATTGCAGCTTTTCTGCTGCGGATTTTTCTTTTTTGCAATGTGTGGATGGGATTAGCCAGAATCCCATCCACTTTGAAGGCACCGTAAAACATTGCTTTTTTTGCTGCAGCATTTCCGCCGTGGCCAAAATGCTGCGTTTTTGCAACATGGTCCCTGGCCTAATAGTACTTTTTAATCAACAGCAGGGGTCTAATTATGATACTGTAACAGCCAACTCCTGCTGTAACAGTGAGCAAGTCAGAGATATGGCCATGTCAGAGGTGTGGCATAAAAGGTTGCCTGTCACTGTTATACTGACAGACTATAATGCTTTATAATGCTAACTACTTTACAGAGGACCTTTCATGTCCTCATCAATATGCAATATTATATACCGCTAGAAAGGTGGCAGTGTGCTGAATTCAGCACGCTGTCAGCTTTCCCCGTATGTGAGCAATGCTTTCCCGATATGTGCCCTGGAGATATTAACGACACAGATATCTCCCCACTGTCAGAAGGGCAGGCCTTACCACCTAGCTCCATTGCTGGGATGTGTGGAAGGCCCCCCGGACGGTACTGTAATATAGCTTGTACTGTCAGAGGGGGCATTCCTTACCGTCCAGTGTTGATGCTGATCTGTAAGACTCGCCCTTCTGACAATGGGAAGATATCTGTGCCGTTAAGATCTCCGGGGCACATACCGGGAAACCGTGTCGGACTGGGATGTCTAGGGCCCACCATCAGGCCCACCAGTGGAATTGTTTCTAGGGGCCCACCATCAGGACCTCTGCAGATCAGTGGTACCGAGACAGGGTGGCTAAAGGTAATAACATGTCGGGAGCCATGCTGCTCACCCACTATACCATGTGCACCACTGCACTACCTAAACCTACTGCTACACCTTATATGGCAAGTGAACAGTGTGGCTCCAAGAACTGTTACCTTTACCTGTAGCCGCACTGTCCTGGAAAAGCTGATCTGCAGAGGTCCTGGCTCTTGTATCATCGCAGATGTAATATTGGTGGCCTATACTAAGGACAGGCCATCAATATTAGAAAGATGGATAAATCCTTTAAAGAGGTTGTCCAGGAATTGGAGCAACCCATGTAGTTGGCGGGAGGTGTAAAGTAAAAAATAAGTAAATTGAAAAGCATACTCACTTGTCCCCGGCACTCCATTGTCCACTGCCAGTGTCCATTCAGTCTCATGCCGGCGACTCCTTGCTGGGAGTCCTGCACCTCATGTGATCACTAATACCAATTAGGTACAGGATTTCCAGAAATGAGGCGCCGCCATGAGACCGAACAGACACAGGCAGGGGACAACAGGGTGCTAGGGACAGGTGAGTATGCTTTTTTTTTTTAAATTTTCTTATTTTTACACCTCCCTGGCGGCCAGCACAGTGGTCGTTCCAGTTTATGGACAACCTCTTTTAAGGGGTTGTCTGGACCAAATTTTTCTATGGTCACTTCACTGGTCCCCCCACATAGTGGCCTTTTCACTGGTCCCCCATACTGTATGGGGAACCGTGATGGGGTCATTATATTGTGTGGGAGCAGTGATGGGTGTCAGTGTGCAGTGTGTGGGTGGGACATTAAACTGTGTGGGGCATATTAAAGGGGTTTTCCAGGGTTAATCTTTTTTATGACCTAAGCTTAGGATAGGCCATAAATACCTGATCGGTAGGGAGCTGACACATGGCCCCATCAGCTGTTCGGAGCCACTCTCAGCCCCTGTTCTGTACACAACACAGGACCGGAAGCAGAAATCTCCATCCGCTGTATAGCAGCCCGGCGCCTACACTGCAGCTCAGCTCCTACTGACTTCAATAAGTGCTGAGATACAGTGAAGGTGCCCAGCCCCTACACAGAAGACAGCGCTTTCTGCTTCTGGCCCTGTATTATGTACAGGACGGGCGCCAGAAGTGGCTCCATAAAGCTGATCGGTCCGGGGTCGGCCCCCTACAGATCAGGTATCCATGGCCTATCCTGAGGATAAACCATAAATTATGCCTGGACAACCCCTTTAATATACCCCCCCAGGGCCCCCCTAATGCCCCACACTTTAAAGAGGTTGTCCAGTATAATTTTTTTCTTTTTTTTAATTAGTCCGGGGGAGATGAATCGCCCCTACCCCCCCCCCAAAAAAAAAAAAAAAAAAAACATACTAAACATACTCACCTGTCTCCAGTGCTCCGGTGTCCTCCCAGCACGGTCCTGTCCTGCAGCTCAGCTGTCATCTTTTTGCTGGAATTCCTCACTGGCTGTGACGTCCCAGGTCCCTTCCCTTAGGCCGCTGATTGGCCTCCTCAGGGGTCACGTGATGTCACAGGTAGTGATGTGCAGGGGGAACTTCAGCTGGAAGAAAACAACAGAACTACAGGACCGAACTGCGCTGAGAGACACTGGGGACAGGAAAGAAAGTTTGGAGAGGTTTTTTTTGTTTTGTTTTTTTCACCTGCACCGGCGTAATTAAAAAAAAAAATGAAGGAGCCACTGTATGGAGTATAAGCTCCACAGTGGACCCCACCCAGTATTATAAGCTCCACAGTGGCCCCCACACAGTATTATAAGCTCCACAGTGGCCCCCACACAGTATTATAAGCTCCACAGTGGCCCACACACAGTATTATAAGCTACACAGTGGCCCACACCCAGTATTATAAGCTCCACAGTAGCCCCCACACAGTATTATAAGCTCCACAGTGGCCCCCACCCAGTATTATAAGCGCCACCGTGGCCCCCACCCAGTATTATAAACTCCACAGTGGCCCCCACCCAGTATTATATGCGCCCAATAGCCCCCTTCGCTTCAGTGCTATTACTATACTCTGGGGTCTCCTCAGACCTCAGAGCATACTAATCGGAGGCCCAGGGGAAGTGATTAAAAATAACAAACACTCATACTCACCTTGCCTTACCTTTCCTTGGCATCCTCGCTCCATCCTGCCGTCTTCAGCGTCTTCAGGCCCTTTTCCAACGTCGATGCTGAGGCCTGTGATTGGGCCTCAGCGATCACGTGGGGGCGCACTGACGTCATTACGCGGCCGCGCCCCCATGTGACCGCTGGGGCCTAATCACAGGCCTCAGTCACATGACGGAGGAGCACCGAAGAGAACGCTGTGCCCCGGAGAAGTGAGAATATGTATTTATTGTTTTCAGTCACCTCCCCTGGGCTGCCATCTATTGGAAAGGGACCTGCAATATGCCTGGGCCCCTATCCAATAAAAGTATGTATAGCGGTCGAGGAATCAGGCTTTCTCCGACCGCTATCATAGTGGTCCGTGACCCCGGTCATCTCCAGCTGGCCACGGGTCCCGTACCCTGCTGAACCCGGTCGCGGTCGCAGGGGGTGCGACCATTACGCCACTGGTCAGGGGCCCGACCGGGATAGTCAGGATCCCGATCGGGCCCCCATGACATGAGGACTAATAGTCGGGGCTCGGGGCCCACCGGTGGATTCACTGGTTCCCCGCTGGGCCAGTCCGACTCTGCCGGGAAAGCATTGTTCACTTACCATACTTTTAATAGTGGCCGTAGTGAGTACTGCAATAATTGTCCCATTTATCCCAGATTTCCTATCTATGTGTGATATCCTATCCTCTGGGTAGGGCATCAATTTAAAAAGCTGGATATATCATCTAATAAAGACCCACAACAATAAATAAATAACACTATATTTTTTAAACAAAAATGGTGGTTGGAAATATCATCCTGTGTGTGGCATATTGCCAGGGATAAAATCTGTGATGGAAGATGCCCAATACAGTGGCCATTTAGAAAGCTGCCATCTTGGAACCAAGCTATTTTAGTGAAAGGGGAAGGAGTGCATGTGACATATCTGATAGAGAATTTGGTAAGGAATCCAAATCTTAAATGTGACATACCTTTATTACTGCCAAAGTTATTATCTATTTTCCCTTTCTTACAGACAGATATGTGTGTGATCTGTGGGGAGCATATTTGCAGCATATTTCAACAATTGGCACACAACACCCAACCACCATGGCACAGTTGGCAAATTGCTTGCCAAATTTCACAAACATTTTCTGTTTTGAACTTGCCAAAACGTGGATGTAACAAAACTGCCACAGATAAAGCAAGAATAATGGCTGTCCTGGTGTCCTTCAGCAATAGCCCACATTGTAGCACCCAGTGTCTGTCACAGGACAATCAAACCACTATTGGGTGAATATTGGCTATGCACTAAAGTACACCAGGATAGGCATGGTTGTTGCTTCATCTGCAGTAGGTCCAACACAGAACCTATTTGGTGAAATTTGGCAGTTTGCCAACTGTGCCATAGCGGTTGCGTGGTGTTAGTGTGCTGAGCATTAAAATCCACTGCAGTGACTTGGGTACTGAATTCTCTGGAGATCAGCACAGTATTTCTGTAATAAAGAGAAAATTGATAATAACTTTAGCAGATATAAAGGTACATCACATGTAAGCACAGATTTGGATCTAATATGTATACACTACGGTTCAAAAGTTTAGGGTCACTTAGACATTTCCTTATTTTTGAAAGAAAAACAGTTTTTTTCAATGAAGATAACATTAAATGAATCAGAAATACACTCTATACATTGTTAATGTGGTAAATGACTATTCCAGCTGCAAACATCTGGTTTTTAATGCAATATCTACATAGGTGTATAGAGGCCATTTCCAGAAACCATCACTCCAGTGTTCTAATGGTACATTGTGTTTGCTAACTGTGTAAGAAGGTTAATGGATGTTTACAAAACCCTTGAAAACCTTTGTGCAAGTATGTTAGCACAGCTGAAAACAGTTTTGCTGGTTAGAGAAGCTATAAAACTGATCTTCCTTTGAGCTAGTTGAGAATCTGGAGCATTACATTTGTTGGTTCGATTAAACTCTCAAAATGGCCAGAAAAAGAGAACTTTCATGTCTATTCTTGTCCTTAGAAATAAAGGTTATTCTATGCTAGAAATTGCCAAGAAACTGAAGATTTCCTACAACAGTGTGTACTACTCCCTTCAGAGGACAGCACAAACAGGCTCTAACCAGAGTAGAAAGAGAAGTGGGAACCCCGCTGCACAACTGAGGAACAAGACAAGTATATTAGAGTCTCTAGTTTGAGAAATCGACGCCTCACAGGTCCTCAACTGGCAGCTTCATTAAATAGTACCCGCAAAACGCCAGTGTCAACGTCTACAGTGAAGAGGCAACTCAGGGATGCTGGCCTTCAGGGCAGAGTGGCCAAGAAAAAGCCATATCTGAGACTGTCTAATAAAAGGGAAAGATTAATATGGGCAAAAGAACACAGACATTGGACAGAGGAAGATTGGAAAAAAGTGTTATTGACAGATGAATCAAAGTTTGAAGTGTTTAGATCACACAAAAGAACATTTGTGAGACGCAGAACAACTGGAAAGATGCTGGAAGAGTGCCTGACGCCATCTGTCAAGCATGGTGGAGGTAATGTAATGGTCTGGGGTTGCTTTGGTGCTGGGAATGTGGGAGATTTGTACAAGGTAAAAGGGATTTTGAATAAGGAAGGCTATCACTCCATTTTGCGACGGCATGCCATACCCTGTGGACAGCGCTTGATTGGAGCAAATTTCATCCTACAACAGGACAATGACCCAAAGCACACCTCCAAATTATGCAAGAACTATTTAGGGAAGAAGCAGGCAGCTGGTATTCTATATGTAATGGAGTGGCCAGCGCAGTCACCACATCTCAACCCCATTGAGCTGTTGTGGGAGCAGCTTGACCGTATGGTACGCAAAAAGTACCCATCAATCCAACTTGTGGGAGGGGCTTCTGGAAGCATGGGGTGAAATTTCTCCAGATTACCTCAGCAAATTAACAGCTAGAATGCCAAAGGTCTGCAATGCTTTAATTGCTGCAAATAGAGCATTCTTTGACGAAAACAAAGTTTGAAGGAGAAAATTGTAATGTCAAATAAAAATCATTATTTCTAATCTTGTCAACGTCTTAAGTATATTTTCTATTCATTTTGCAACTCATAGCGTGAGTTTCATGGAAAACACAAAATTGTCTGGGTGACCCCAAACTTTTGAACGGTAGTGTAGCCCAGTAGCAGTAGCAGTGAGGACCCACACAGTCAGAGACAGGTACACAAAGTCTGGTGAAAACAAGTTGTAGTCTGTTGCGTCTATTAAAAAACAGCAAAATAAAATAAACCTTACTTCAGCTACAAAAACAGTAAACAAAAAAACCCTGCTCTAAACAAAATGTTATGGAAAATATTTTGTCATGAACTTGTAGGTAAGTTCTGCTTTTATTTTCGTTTCCTTTTTTTTATTTGCATCAGCAGTCTCTCATATGATTTGGGTGAAATGCCAAGGCTAAAAGTGCAAAATACAATATAAGAAGAAAACCAGAGATAATGCCCTATACGGTAAAAAGATGCTTGCTTGTGGCAAAGTACTGGCAGGAGGGAAGTAGCAGCAAGTATCCCTGCCAACAACCAGTCATGATTATATATTATATGTTGTTAGGTATAACTTTAAGGTTTAGCCACACCTACATTTAGCTACTCCAAAAAAACGTGTTGTAAGTCAAATAAATGGAATTGCCTTTGAGTACACTTCCTGTTGTGCCTGATCATTTTCTCCGAGCTCGTATAACTTCATAATTTTGCATCATTTGACAATCAGAGTTGGACCCAGGTTGGTTCCGATAACACAAATCCAGAACTAACTATACGTGTGGATTGCTTCAGCCACATGAACAAAACAAAATAGCACACAGATCTCACCAGACTCTAGTACTCCAGGACAGACCCAGACACCTCCACTCTCTCTTAGGATCTGCTCAGAGTGAAGCCTCTGCAGACTTTTCATTTGGCCCAGGGATGAGCCCAGCCGTCACACCTGGGCTGAGGCCTACTCCCTAGAAGTATTGGACCATGCCATCACCAGACATATATGAGGAACCTGGAGGATATATAACGTCATTCCAGCACCCTACCTGTAACCTTCTTACAATATATATCTTTATACCTTGTTCATTTAACTGCACAGTAAACATCAGAAAAAAACACACAAGATTGTCAGGATTTATAGTTTTTTGATGTCCTCCCTCAAAAAAAAAAAAAAGGCTAATCTTAAATACATAGGTACACCCCAAAATGCTGATGGAAAAAAAGACTTGCCCTGCAAAAAAGCACTCATGCAACTACATTGACAAATAAAAAAAATAATAATAGATAATATTGCATACCTTCCAACTTTTAGAGGACAGAATGAGGGACAAAATGTGCAGTGCATTATGCGTGGCACTCAAATTTAGCTCCACCCACTTCTAAATTGACTCTGTCCATTCCCTTCCATTTCTCTTTGTGCTCCCTACACAGTATAATGCTCTTACAGTTACCCTAATATTATATGCCCCCACAATATCATGTCTTCAAATTGACCCCACAGTATAAAGTCTCTATCCTGGTGCACCCACAGTTTAACGTCCCCCTCCGTCTGTCCCCACGTTTTAATGTCCCCCTCCAGTTGCCCCAGTGTAATGTCCCCCACCAGCTAACTCCACAGTTTAATGTCACCCTCCAGCTGCTCCATAGTTTAATGCTCACCTACAGCTGCCCCAGTTTAAAACTGGGGGCAACTAGAGGGGGACATTAAACTGTGGGGTTAGCTGGTGGGGGACATTAAACTGGGGCAACTGGAGGGGGACGTTAAACCGTGTGGGCAGCTGGAGGGGGACATTAAACTGGGGGCAACTAGAGGGAGGCATTAATGTCCTCCTCCAGTTGTCCCCAGTTTAATGCCCCTCCATCTGCCCCCAGCTTAATGTCCTTCTTCATCTGCCCCCACACTTTAATGCCCCCTCTATGTGCCTCCAAAGTTTAATGTCCCCCTCATATGCCCCTGAGTTTATTGTTCCACTTCTATCTGCCCTCACAGTTTAATGTCCCTCTTCATATACCAAAGTTTAACATAAAAAACACAGATACTCACCTCTCCTCGCTCCCCTGCTACGCAGTCTGCCGTCACTTGTCCCAGAGTGTTAAAGAGGTATTCCCATGACCATTTTAAAATTTGTAGATAATTAAAAGTTAAACATTTTTGCAAATGTAAGTAATTAAACATTTTGCAGAGTTTTAAAGATTTTCTCTAAGTATCTTGTGGTCATGAGTTGTTGTCTTGATCGGTTGCCAGTGGATATGACCATGAATGCAGGACCTTTCTAAGGTCAGAAAGTCAGCCATGATTTGCTTATTGTGGCCGGGATATCTTCTGATACATGTAGTGCCCCGCCTGATAAACTATCTACAATAAGAAAATCATGGCTGGGTTCCTGACAAGTTCCAGACCATAGAAAGTTTCTGCATACGTGGTTGTATCCATTGTCAACCGATCAAGACAACAGACTGTCACCACTAGCATAGTTAGAGAAAATCTGTAAAACTCTGCAGAATTTTTAGCTACTTATATTTGCAAAAATATTTAACTTTGTATTATCTACAAATATAAATATGATTATGTTCATGGGAATACCCCTTTAAGGGAGCTGCAAACGCGATGTGAGTGACGTCATCACATCGCACCTACAGCTCCCATAGCACATAGGGGGCACAGTGGTGAGTCAGGAGCTGGACGCAGATGAGTTGAATCCGGGACATACCTCCCTCCAACCGGGACAGTTATATAGGACCCACAATCCGGGACTGTCCCGCAGAATCCGGGACGGTTGGGATGTATAATATTGTAGTCTAGATAATACATTCCTTTGAATAGTATAATACATTTTTTGAGACAGCTAAAATGATATACTATAAAGAATGTCACTATCCACAGAAGTGCTAGAAATAAAAGCACAATTATTTACATAGAATAGTTTACATTTTATGGTAGTACTTCTATTAGCCTAAGGCAACTCTAAATACATATTTTATGAATATTAATCAAATTATGTTGTGTTTTGTAACTATGATTGCCATGTTTTTTGCCTTTTAACTAATGATTCGTAAACTGTTCAGTAATATGGCAATAGTACATGACCAGTACTCTGGTTAACATATTTCAGTGAACAATAAAATATTTCATTGACATTTTCATGATTTTCACCATCCATCACTGTCAATTTAGTCACAAATATGTTCAGATTACACACTTCTGTAGCACCTAACCACATCTTGCATGTTTATGATCTATAAATCTTACCTTAATCTGACAATAATGGTATGGTTTATCCCTCACAAATGACGGTAATATAAATAGTTGAATAGTTATTTTACTGGAGTTTTATTACTCTGCTACTTTATAGAGTAATTTGTGTATAAAATTCTAGGAAATATAAAACGTTAACCATTATATGAATTGGGAGACTTATAGACTAATTTAATGTAAAAATATGTTTCAATATATAGTATATTATTACATAAAAAATGGCCAATGATGCATGTACCTTGCTGTGAGAAGTATCTTCTCATCCAATTATTCCTTACTCTAAATGGACTTTACTGGGATCAAAGCAGAAGCCAAACTCACAAAAAGAGCATTTCAGTACTCATATCACTCATATAGAAAGTATCTGGCCCCTTAAAGCACCAGAATTCTGGCATAATTTGCACCAAAAACTGGTGTACATGCTTTACACTCTTTTCTATGTGTTTTTCACACTTTCTAATAGTTCATGTGCCTCGTACAACATATGGGTGGCCCAATCACAGACCTCAACCATGACCCCCATGACACATGATGTCAGACAGAGCCTGAAGAAGATGTTGGATGCCGCGGGATGCTGCAAAGATGCGCTAGAGAGGTGAGGAAAGGATAGTATAAGTGTTTGTTATTTTTACTCACCTCCCCTAGGCCTCCCCTAATCATATTCTGGTGTCTGAGGAGACCCTAGAGTATAATAATGCATCATGGGTGATGAACCAGAAAAATTTTAGGTTTGTGCTGTGCCCGAAACTTTTGGAAAATTTTGGTTAAATCTAAGACTGACATATCACTGTGTGGGTGCCAAAAAGGGGGAAGTGTACTGTGTGGGGGTCTAAAAAGGGACAATATATTATGTGGGATCCAATAAAGGGGACAATATAACGTGTAGGGACCAGTAACGGGGACAATATACTGTGTGGAGTCCAGTAAAGTGGACAATATAATGTGTAAGTAGTACTAAAGGAGGTAATTTACTGTGTGAGGATCAGTAAAGGTGGATTTATACTGTGTGTCAAATAAGGGGATTTTTTTTTTATCTGGAAATGGAGGGGCATGGCCTACAATTTTAATTAGGGGGGGCCCCATCATGGAACCAAAGATCACCGGGTCCATTTGTTTTGGGAGGGAGCACCTTTCTATAGGTCACCTCAGGCAGCAGAGAGGCTAGGTTCACCCCTGCCTATAAGCATTGTATGTATAAAAAAATATTTTTACTTTTACTTTAAACGTACCTACGCTTTCTAACAACTATTAATTTTAATGTGTCATTAATAAATGTTATAATATAATTTATTAATGTATTTTTGGTTTCTTTCCTTGAAATTCTGTGCTGAAATGTACTTTCTGTCCCTTCTGTTTACTTCCCCTGTTTCTCTATTGCCAGCCAGTCTTCACACTGATTCTCTCTGAGCAGTTAGGGTGGTGGGCCTCCTGTATAATACAGAGAAGCTGAGGCTAGAGCAGGTCACTTGAAACAGTTATATCTTGGGCAATATAAAACCTAGACAGGGAATTTGATGTCATATGAAAGATTAGTTTTCATATTTCACCACATATACAGATCCCATAAGCCTCAGAAGCTAACCATTCTGAGTGGAGTGGTTTGGGACAAGGTTCCATCAAAAATGGGCATACCTGGCAAATTTTGGAAAATTATTTCAGGGAGGAAAAAAAAAAGTATAATGTCCCCACACAGTATAAAGTTTCCTTTATGACCTGCATATATAATAACAACTTAGTGCCCCCACACAGTATAATGCTGCTCTCACATAGAATGTCACATTCTGCCCTCACACAGTACAATGGCCTTTATGCCCCCACACAATATAATGTCACCATCAGTGGCCCACACAGAATGACATGGTAGTATGATATGAGATGGATTCATTACTGACCACTCTGCTCCTTTCCTTTGTTCTTGATGATCTGTGCCCAGAACAGAGGGGGAGTGGGGGTAGACAGGTTAGTATTGGATCAAGCTCACTGCTCGCTCCCTAGAGCACCTATAACATCAATGAGTGTCTCAATAAGTACCAATGGAAGCACTCAAGACACTTACTCAGTGAGCTGCACAGTTGCTCAGCCACGCAGTTTATTGGGAGTGTAGACCATATATCCCTCATGTTTTTAAATGGTGATATACTGTATCTGGATATAATAAAGGTACAGTGATCATGTTAGAATATGAAAAATGAAAATCTCATTGTTCATCAGGACCCCCTTCAGCTTCTATGTATTATGCAAAAGCCCCCACCCATTTATTAAGTAAATAGCAGTTAAAGGATTTCTGTTGCTAATAGAGAAACAGGGGAAAGGATTCAGATGGGACAGAAAGTGGATTTCATGGAAAGGAACCAAAACCATTAATAAAGTATAATACATATAAACATTTATTAGTGAAGGTAGGTTCACACTAGCAATCAGCTTTCTGTTCATGGGGTCTGCTTGGGGACCTGAAAAACGGATAGCTACCCCTTTTAAAATGTGGTTACTTGCGGAAACCCATGGACCCCATAGACTATAATGCGGTTCGGGGATGTAAACCCGAACGTAGTTCAAGTTCTGATGTGAAACCAGCCTTACACAAATGCTGGCAGGAAGTAAAATGTTGTTTGAAAGTTAGGTATGCTTTAACATCTTAATGACACATGTAATAGTATGGCGCTGTCGTCTAGATGTTATTGCAAACCAGCGTACTATTACGGCGGAAGCCTTCCCCCCACTCAGACACTTATTAGGTTGCTTCTCTACTTACAGCTAATACCCTGCTCTAGCATGCCTGGTCTGAGCTGACTTAACTTGGTCAAACATGATCGCAGCATCTAAGGGGTTCAGCATTTATACTGCTCCCCACTGGCTTCCTCCGCGGCATGTTTGGGGGGGTACCAATATATATTTTCATCAGCCTGGGGTATGATCAGTGACCCTGAGCTGCCAGAGCCACATAACTGGTTGATCCTGCATATAAATGAGGAATAGGCTAACTTCCTGCATACAACTGAAATACATGTGTATTGCAGTGTACACTAGAGAACCAGCAATCAGAAGATCATTGGCTCAACTCCCCTAGTGGGACATAAAAAAAAAAAAAAAAGCCCTTTTCCTATATAAAATGAATTATGTAAAAAATCTTAAAAATTAATAAAAACAATGCATATTTGGTATTGCCTTGTCTGTAACAAACATGTCCAGTAAAAATAGAACATTATTTAACCTGCAATGTGAACAGCATGAAAAAGAAATATTAAAAAAAAAACGCCGGAAGTAATGATTTTTTGATCAAAAAGTCATATGTACCCCAAAACAGTACCAATGATAAGAACAACTTGTCCTTCCAAAAATAAGCCCTCAACCAACTCTATTAACAGAAAAATAAAAGTGTTACGCCTCTCAGAAGATGAGGATGCAGAAATAATTGTTTTCTTTCCACAAATGGGGTTTGGTTCTGCAAAATTAGCAACGCATAAACCAATATAAATTAGGTATCCCTGTAATTATACTGACCCATTACATAAAAATAACATATTACTTATGCAATATGCTGAATAGCAAAAAAATTAAAAGGTAAAAAGCAATGCCAGAATTTATGTTTGTTTTTTTTAATCCAATTTAAGAGTTAATTAAATTTAGTCAATAAGTTATAGGCACCCTAAAATGGTGTTATTATAAAATGCACCTTATATTGCAAAAAAAACAAGCCCTCATATGGCTACATCAACAGAAACAAACATAGATTTAGAGCATATGAGGGAAAAGACACCTAAAGTGACCCCCAGAGTGACCCCCCTCCCCAATAATAGGGAAAATGATAGGGAATTTGGTGTACTCAGTGTACTCCATACAGCTTACATCCATTGTGCACGCATGTATGTGAAAAGTAATGCTCACTATGCCCCTTAGCCACTTCAGTATCAGGCCAATTTCTGGTCCAGGATGATTTTGTGCAGCTGCTGAAAACTGCAAGGACGCACCGGTACGTTCTGGCAGAACAAGACATATATAGTCTATGGGCGGTCCGGAACAGGTTAATAAATTCTTTGAGGGTTGCAGTTTTCAAAATGGGGTCACTCCCTAGGGGAATTTCACTTTATTTACACCTCAGGGGTTCTGCAAGCATGACATGGCGTCCAAAAAAAAAAACATCTAAATCTGCACTCCAAAAAACACATAGCGCTCCTTCACATCTGTGCCCTGTTGTGTGCCCAAAGTGCAGTTTATGCCCACATGTATGACACTGTTGTACCCAGGATAATGTACTTAATATCATATGTGGGCAATAAACTGCTGTTTGGGCACATAGCCAAGTACAGTATGGTATTTAATTTTTGGAGCACAGATTTAGACGGTTTGGTTTTTGGACGTCATTACATTTTTGCAGAGACCATACAATGCCAGTGGAATCCCTTCACACATGACCCCATTTTGGAAACTACACCCCTGACAGAATTTATCCAGGGGTACAGTGAACATTTTTTACCCCAAATTGTTGCATTAATTTATTTTCCAGAAATGAGTGTGTTGTGCTGATGGTGAAGCGTGAAAATGCCAATTTTTCCAGAAATACTTTTCAGTGTGCAATATGTTGTGACCAGCCTGTGTCTGAGACGAACGCTCCAAAAAGCTGTTGTGCCTGGAATAACTACCTAAAAGATTTTGGAGTGTGTGTCTCTGCTGATGTAGCAACCCAATGGAGGGAACCAGAGGATGGGAGTAGTAGTAGTTGTGGTGATGTCACGGGAAGTCCAAAGACACTCAACCAACTCTTCCAGCCCACCTTTCAGGCCAGACGCTGAAGATGGCCGCCTGACTGCTACCTGATGGTGGTGCTGGTTTTCCCCCAGGGTGCTTCCAGTTGGAGAGGGGTCTTCTTTTACCCAGAGCCGTGTAGTGGTGTTCGGAAGGACCCTAATGGTAAGAGCAGGAAAGACTTAGTGTGCAGTGGTGCGGTTGAACTTAGATCTAACTTACTCTACTGTGATAACTTGTAACACATATAACTCATGCAGCTTCCTGAAGGGAGTTGTAATTTTCATTGTGGTGGCTATTCTCAGACTTGGGATGAGGGATGCCCAGTATAAGATGGTGTTATGGTGCATTTCTCCATTCCAAAAAATCTATAAAGTCTGCCTCTCCCACTATAACTATGGGGCTGAGTTCCATGAAGTTCCAGGGGCCCAGATACCTGGAGATAAAAGGGTCATGGCTGGTGGGTTCTATGAACCATGACTTCCTCCAACAGTTGGCAGTTTTTTCCCTCTATGAGGCTGAGAGCAATTCTTCCCTGTCTCAGGGCTGTATATGGCTGCTGGACGGCAGTTGACAAGTTTCTTCCCTCAGGGACTGCAGAGGATGCACAGCAGGTGTCTCTTGACTTATGGCACATTACTAACTAAAGTAATGGTCCCTAGAGACTTACAGTCTCCACCTTTTACCCAGTGGCCAGTTATTGGCCATGGATGTACCAAGTCTTCTAATACAGATAGGTAGCCAAAAACAGTGGAAGGGTCCTATGGGGAAACGTATGCGAAGCTGCAAAACATACAATTAAAGAGATACAGTTGTGCTAAAAAGTTCACATACCCCGGCAGATTTTTGGGGTGTTTGGCCTTTTTTCAGAGAATATGAATGATAACACAAAAACTTTTTTCTCCACTCATGGTTGGTTGGTTGAAGCCATTTATTGTCAATCTTCTGTGTTTTCTCTTTTTAAATCATAATGACAACCAAAAACATCAAAATGACCCTGTTCAAAAGTTCACATACCCCAGTTCTTAATACCGTGTATTAACCCCTCTAACATCAATGATAGCTTTAAGTCTTTTGTGGTAGTTGTGGATAAGGCTTTTTTTTTTTTTTTTTTAACTGTAGTTTTTATTAAGGTTTTACATAATAAAATATACATCAACAAGAAGAGGTAAGGAGTGGCCACAACATGCGGCATAATAATAATAATAAATTTTATTTATATAGCGCCAACATATTCCGCAGCACTGTACAATTTGTAGGGTTCAAGTACTGACAAAAAAGATACATTACAAAGAAATATTCAATTCACACACTGGGACTGAGGGCCCTGCTCGCAAGAGCTTACAATCTATGAGGTAGAGGGTGTGACACAGGAGGTAGCAGGGTCGGCAACAGACGTAGCATTGTTTGTACAATGGTCAGACAATTCTGTAATAGAGGTTACTGTCATTACACATATATAAAGCTGTATGAGCCGTCATCAGTCGTGTCCTTTAACATGCAGATGGTGCCTGGACATATAAAGTTAGTCTGATACGGCATCATATCCTGTGAGGTAATGCGGGAGCGTGAATAGAGGAGGGTATGTTTTTAGGGATTCTAACTATGGAAGGGTTTACATTAGGAGTTGTAATAGGCCTGTCTGAAAAGATATGGCTTTAGTTTACACTTGAAGCTGTGGAAATTGGGGATTAATCTAATAGTCCGGGATAGAGCATTCCAGAGAAGTGGTGCAACTCGGGAGAAGTCTTGTATACGAGCGTGGGAGGTTCTGATAATAGAGGTCATTCTGATAATTAGGACATTTAGTGAACGGAGAGTACGGGTTGGGCGATAGACAGAGATGAGGGAGGAAATGTAGGGAGGTGCAGCATTATGGAGAGCCTTGTGAATGAGGGTGATAAGTTTATATTGTATTCTTTATTGAATAGGCAGCCAATGTAGTGACCGGCACAGACCCAAGGCATCGCTATAGCGTCTCTAGATTGATAGTTGAGCCTGGCCGCCGCATTCAGAATAGATTGTAGAGGGGAGAGTTTAGTAAGGGGAAGACCGATTAGTAAGGAGTTACAGTAGTCAAGGTGAGAGTGAATCAGGGCAACAATAAGTGTCTTTAGTGTATTTGTGGTAAGGAAAGGGCGGATTCTGGAGATGTTTTTGAGGTGGAGATGACATGAGCGTGCGAGTGAATGGATATGGGGGGTGAAGGAAAGGTCTGAGTCAAACAAAACCCCGAGGCAGCAGGCATACTGCCTAGGAGTTATGGTAAGGCCAGAGACTGCAATGGAAATATCAGGGACAGATCTATTAGATTGTGGAAACAGCAGTAGTTCAGTCTTTGAGAGATTCAATTTCAGATAGAGCGAAGACATGATATTTGAGACAGCAGAGAGGCAGTCACTGGTGTTCTGTATTAGTGCAGGGGTGATGTCATGGGATGATGTATATAATTGGGTGTCATCAGCATAAAGATGGTATCGGAAGCCAAATCTAGTGATGGTTTGTCCAATGGGGGCTGTGTAGAGGGAGAAGAGCAGGGCACCTAGGACCGAGCCCTGAGGAACCCCAATGGCAAGGGAAGAGGGGAAGAAACAGAGCCCGCAAATGATACAAAGAAAGTGCGGTCAGAGAGATAAGAGGAGAACCAGGAGAGAGCAGTGTCCTTGAGCCCGACAGAACAGAGCATAGTGAGGAGGAGTTGATGGTCAACAGTGTCAAATGCTGCTGAGAGATCTAGAAGAATAAGAGAGTAATCACCTTTGGATTTAGCCGTCAGGAGATCATTGGAGACTTTTGTGAGGGCCGTTTCAGTAGAGTGCAGAGTGCGGAAGCCAGATTGTAAGGGGTCAAGAAGAGAGTTATCAGAAAGATAGCGGATTAAACGAGAATAGACTAAGCGTTCCAAGATTTTGGAGATAAAAGGAAAGTTAGAGACAGATCAATAGTTAGTAGCACAGGACGGGTCAAGGGAGGATTTCTTCAGTAGTGGGGTTATAACAGCATGTTTGAAAGAGGATGGGAAAATTCCAGGAGAGAGAGAGGTAAAATATTTTAGTAAGGTAAGTCGTGATGGCAGGTGACAGAGACTGGAGAAGGTGTGAGGGGAAAGGGTCACTACTGCAGGTCGTAGGGCAAGAAGAAGAAAGTAGCTGATATACTTCCTCCTCTGAAACAGGTTCAAAAGATGAGAATGAACAGTCTGAAGTGCGGCTGGTGAGGGTGTCAGTGCCACCTGGGGATTGGGCAATTATTTCCTGATGGATCTTATCAATTTTATCATGGAAATAAGTGGCCAGTTCATCTGCGCTAAGGTCTGTGAATGGCATCTGCACCTTGGGAGTGAGTATGGAGTGAAAAGTTTCAAATAGCCTTTTAGGGTTACAGGAGAGAAAAGAGATGAGAATGGTGAAGTAGGCTTGTTTGACTAGGTGAAGGGCAGAATTATAGGTTTTAAGCATAAATTTAAAGTGGAGGAAGTCTGCAGATGAATTTGATTTTCTCCACAGACGTTCAGCACACTTAGAGCACCGCTCAAGAAAACGTGTCTGTGGCGTGTGCCAGGGTTGCTGCCTCCTGCGTCTAACCTTTGAGTGGAGGGGGGAGCCGCCTCATCTAATGCACTCTTAAGGGTTTCATTATAGTGACTGGTGGCTAGATTGGGGCAGGACAGTGAAGAGATGGGGGACAGAGAGGACTGTAGAGTATCAGAGGTGCTGGGTGTTAATAGCACGTAAATTCCTATATGTATGATGAGTAGGTGTGTCCTGTGAAGGAGAGAAAGCACTGATGGTGAGAGACAGAAGGTTATGATCAGAGAGTGGCAGAGAAGACTTAGTAAATTTAGAAACTGTGAGGAGTCGATGGAAGACTAGATCAATGGTGTTGCCATCTACATGTGTGACGGAAGAGGAAAGTTGTGAAAGACCAAAAGACGTGGTTATTGAGAGAAACTGAGGCAGCTGGGGAGACAGGGGTGTCAGTGGGGATGTCACCCATGATAAGGGTAGGAATTTCACTGGATAAAAAGAGGGGAAGCCAAGATGCGAAGTGATCCAGAAATTGGTAGGGTGAGCCAGGTGGACAGTAGATCACAGCTACACGTAAGACATAACAGTCTAGTCAAATATATCACAACCAAAGAAAACAAAAAACCAGTGGTAGGACAGACAACAGAAACCAAACCAAACGGGGGGGAGGGGGACAGGAGAAGGGGGGGGAGTAGGTCAGAGTCAAAAACCATGTACAATGCAATAGGTTAAGGGTAGCAGTTAAAAATTCTAGACTACGAACATCCTTCATGAGGGCAACTAACTCAGGGAGGGAGGGAGAGTCTGCTTCCAATGTAGGGCAATAAGGGTCTTAGCTGCAGTACACAAATAAAGGAACAGCCGAGACGTTTCCTTGCCTAGATGTTTGGGAGGCAAATTGAGTAAATAGGTTATGAGATCCAACGGAACCCCTGGAATAAAGAGGGCGTGGATGAGGCTCTTTATTTTCTCAGATGGTAAAACTGCCCATTCTTCTTGGCAAAAAGTCTCCAGTTCCTGTAAATTCCTGGGCTGTCTTGCATGTACTGCGCGCTTGAGATTTCCCCAGAATGATATTGGCTGAATGATATTGAGGTCAGGAGATGGCCACTCCAGAACCTTCATTTTCTCCTGCTATAGCCAATGACAGGTCGACTTGGCCTTGTGTTTTGGATCGTTGTCATGTTGGAATGTCCAAGTACGTACCATGCGCAGCTTCCTGGCTGATGAATGCAAATTTGCCTCCAGTATTTGCTGATAATGTGCTGCATTCATCCTTCCTTCAATTTTGACTTTGTAGGAATGGTGTTCCTTTCATCATAGGCCTTGTTGACACCTCTCCAAATGTAACGTTTATGGTTGTGGCCAAAAAGTTTGATTTTTGTCTCATCATTCCAAATTACCTTGTTCCAGAAGTTTTGAGGCATGTCTCTGTGCTGTTTGGCATATTGAAGGTGAGATTCTTTGTGGCATTTGCGCAGTGATGGCTTTCTTCTGGAAACTTGACCATGCAGCCCATTTTTCTTCAAGTTCCTCCTTATTGTGCATCTTGAAACAGCCACACCGATAGTTTTCAGAAAGTCCTGTATTTCAGCTGATGTTATGTGTGGGTTTTTCTTTGCATCCTGAACAATTTTCCGGGCAGTTGTGGCCGAAATTTTGTTGGTCTACCTGACCATGGTTTGGTTTTTACAGAGCACCTGAGTTTACATTTGTTAATCACAGTTTGAACACTGCTGACTGGCATTATCACTTCCTTGGATATCTTTTTGTATCCCTTTCCTGTTTTATACAATTCAACTACCTTTTCCCGTAGATCCGTTGGACAATTATTTTGCTTTCCCATGACTCACAATCCAGAAACATCAGTGGCTGGAGGAAAGATGCAACAGTGTCTGGATCCAAGAAACTCACTCAGCTTTTATGCACACACACTGATTACAAGCAAACAGGTCACAGGTGAGGATGTTACCTTTAGTAGCCATTCAAACCTCTTTGTGTCAACTTCTGGGCATGTTATCTGGCCAAAATCACCAGGGTATGTGAACTTTTGAACAGGGTCATTTTGATGTTTTTGGCTGTCATTATGATTTAAAAAGAGAAAACACAGAAGTTTGACAATAAATGGCTTCAACCAACCACTAACCATGAATGGAGAAAAAGTTTTTGTGTTATTCATATTCTCTGAAAAAAGGCCAAAAAAATTAAAAATATGCCGGGGTATGTGTGAAGAGGTAAAATGTTTTGTTTTATGTTTATAACCGATATCCTGTTTTGTAACCTTGGTTGTGGTACATGAGTTGCCAGGTCTGGTAAAACTTCTGTGTGAATGTTCTGTTACTGCTTCTTATTTCTTTCTTTCCTCATTAGGCTGGCCACCTAATGCTCTATTTTTCTACTCTTTGTGGTCTTGCCATCTGGAAACAATGTACCTAAACTAAGGGAATACTCACAATTTGTGTTTAATAAAGAAATGTTTTCATTTACTTACCTGCAGTACTGGAGTGTGTCTGCCCTGTCCTTATAAGAGGCAAGTCTGCATCAACTCCAGTGTTTTATAGAGAAAACTGCATAGGATTATGGGAAATGCCTTTGATATAAAAGGATTCCATTACCCAGCAAGCTCAGTTGTTGTTGTTGGTGGAGTTGACATAATGGGAAATCTGTGAGCCTACATCAGCCTGAAAAGCAAGGATTTTGTTGTATGCATTATGGATATTTTCTGATGAAATATTTTCTCTGTTAAAATTGGACTTAGAATAAACTCCTTTGGATTTCTTTGCATCAATCAAGGTCTGATTGTTTTTTGAGAAAATCCCATGCTTCACAGTATGTAAGCTTTTTAGCACAACTGTATATATTCTCACAGTGGCACGTAACACAATAAAAGAAAAACAATTTAAGCAGTGTCCACTGGGATGCTGCATTGAAACATGCTGGGTGCAACATATTGGGCACTAAGATTATGTATTTCTGGAAAAATTAAAATTTTCAGCTGTGCATTCATTTCTGGAAACTAAATTAATGCAATACTCAAGGGTTAAAAATTCTCACTACCTCACTTGATAAATTCCTTGAGGGGTGTAGTCTCCAAAATTGGGTCACAGGTCAGCTGACTCCACTTTTCTGGCAATTCAGGGGCTCTGCTCTGCAAAAGTGGTATGCCGTCCAAGAACCAAACTGTGCTCCAAAAACTAAATAGCGCTCCCTCCTTTCTGTGCCCGGCTGTGTGCCCAAACAGCAGTTTATACCCACATACAGTACAGACCAAAAGTTTGGACACACCTTCTCATTCCAAGAGTTTTCTGTATTTTCATGACTATAAAAATTGTAGATTCACACTGAAGGCATCAAAACTATGAATTAACACATGTGGAATTATATACTTAACAAAAAAGTGTGAAACAACTGAAAATATGTCTTATATTCTAGGTTCTTCAAAGTAGCCACCTTTTGCTTTGATTACTGCTTTGCACACTTTTTGGCATTCTCTTGATGAGCTTCAAGAGGTAGTCACCTGAAATGGTTTTCATTTCACAGGTGTGCTCTGTCAGGTTTAATAAGTGGGATTTCTTTCCTTATAAATGGGGTTGGGACCATCAGTTGTGTTGTTCAGAACTCAGGTGGATACACAGCTGATAGTCCTACTGAATGGAGTGTAAGAATTTGTATTATGGCAAGAAAAAAGCAGCTAAGTAAAGAAAAACGAGTGGCCATCATTACTTTAAGAAATGAAGGTCAGTCAGTCCGAAAAATTGGGAAAACTTTGAAAGTGTCCCCAAGTGCAGTGGCCAAAACCATCAAGCGCTACAAAGAAACTGGCTCACATGAGGACCGCCCCAGGAAAGGAAGACCAAGAGTCACCTCTGCTGCGGAGGATAAGTTCATCCGAGTCAACAGCCTCAGAAATCGCAGGTTAACAGCAGCTCAGATTAGAGACCAGGTCAATGCCACACAGAGTTCTAGCTGCAGACACATCTCTACAACAACTGTTAAGAGTAGACTGTGTGCAGCAGGCCTTCATGGTAAAATAGCTGCTAGGAAACCACTGCTAAGGACAGGCAACAAGCACAAGAGACTTGTTTGGGCTAAAGAACACAAGGAATGGACATTAGACCTGTGGAAATCTGTGCTTTGGTCTGATGAGTCCAAATTTGAGATCTTTGGTTCCAACCACTGTGTCTTTGTGCGACGTAGAAAAGGTGAACGAATGGACTCTACATGCCTGGTTCCCACCGTGAAGCATGGAGGAGGAGGTGTGATGGTGTGGGGGTGCTTTGCTGGTGACACTGTTGGGAATTTATTCAAAATTGAAGGAATACTGAACCAGCATGGTTACCACAGCATCTTGCAGCGGCATGCTATTCCATCCGGTTTGCGTTTAGTTGGACCATCATTTATTTTTCTACAGGACAATGACCCCAAACACACCTCCAGACTGTGTAAGGGCTATTTGACCAAGAAGGCGAGTGATGGGGTGCTATGCCAGATGACCTGGCCTCCACAATCACCAGAACTGAACCCAATCGAGATGGTTTGGGGTGAGCTGGACCGCAGAGTGAAGGCAAAAGGGCCAACAAGTGCTAAGCATCTCTGGGAACTCCTTCAAAACTGTTGGAAGACCATTTCAGGTGACTACCTCTTGAAGCTCATCAAGAGAATGCCAAAAAGTGTGCAAAGCAGTAATCAAAGCAAAAGGTGGCTACTTTGAAGAACCTAGAATATAAGACATATTTTCAGTTGTTTCACACTTTTTTGTAAAGTATATAATTCCACATGTGTTAATTCATAGTTTTGATGCCTTCAGTGTGAATCTACAATTTTTATAGTCATGAAAATACAGAAAACTCTTGGGATGAGAAGGTGTGTCCAAACTTTTGGTCTGTACTGTATGATATTTGTTATTATCCTATGTTACGTGGCTTTTGGAGTGCAGATATAGATTGTTGGTTTTTGGATGTCATATCATGTTTGCAAAGACCCTAAAATTGCCCCTACAAAATGGGGTCATTTACAATTTACTGGCACCTATGGGGCTCTGTAAAAACAACATGGTGTCCAGAAACCAGTCCCTCTAAATATATATTCCAGAAGCTAAAAAGTGCAATGCTCCTCCCCTTCTGAGCCTTGATGTGTGCCCAAACAGCAGTTTACACCCATATATACAACTTTTTAGCACCTGGGATAAACCACTTAAAAATTTTAGGAGTGTGTGTCTCTGATGTAGACACAACTTATTGGGCACTTAAATGGCATATTTGTTTAAAAATGTCAATTTTCACTTTGCATCATCCACTGCACATCTCTTTTTGGAAACCATCTCTTGGGTCAAAATGCTCATTATATGGCTTGATAAATTCTATAAGGGGTGTAGTTTCCAAAATAGGGTAATTTTTTTGTGCTTTCCATTGTATTGATACTTTAAGAACTCTGCAAATGTGATGTAGCACCTGAAAACTATTTCAGCAAATGTGCCCTCCAAAAGACAAATAGCTCTCTTTCCATTCTGAGCATGACCATGTACCCATCAGGGCCGTTTTAACACATCGGTGGGCCCTGTGCAAAGATTTCATGACTCTCACACAGTATAATGGCTCCCTAGTGGCCCCATACAATATGCCCCTTATAATGTCCCCCTCCAGGTTGCCCCCCACAGATTCATGTCCCTCTCCAGATTGGCCCCCACTGATTCATGTCCCGCCCAGGTTGCCCCCCCAAATTCATGTCCCCCCTACACTGACATGTCCCCCTCAGGTTGCCCCCACATGTCCTCACCCCAGATTGCCTCCACAGTATCATGTTTTCCCCCATCCCAGGTTGCCTCCACAGTTTTGTACCCCCCCACTGTATATATCAAAGAAAAAAAAACAAACGTTAATACTCACCTTTCCCCGTTCACTCTTTTATCTGGTCCCGGTGTCTTCAACGAGTAACAGGAGCGATGTAAGTGACGTCACTACATCGTGCCTCCTGCTCCCAGGACACTGGTAGCAAAGACATCAGCCAGGTGGTGAAGTAAGGTGCTCCATGCTTCATCACTGTCTGCAACTCAATGGCGTCCAGAGGATGCAGATGAGTTGGGGTAGCCCTGACCCACTGCCCTGGACAGCAGGACAGCAAATGTAGGACTGTCCTGCTGTCCAAAGGGGTCCCCTGATGCAAGTGCACTGTTGGCCTTATGGTTAAAGCAGCCCTGGTACCCATACATTTCATGACCACATATGGGCTATTGCTGTGTTCAGGATAAATTGTATAATAAAATGTAGGGTGCTTTTTCTTCTTTAACCTCTTGTAAAAATGAAAACTTTGGGGATAAAGTGAGGTCTTAGTAATTTTTAATTTATACATCCCCAATGTTAATAAAATCTGTGAAACAGATATATTCACCTTGCTAAATTCCTTGATGGGTATAGTTGCCGAAATGGGGTCAGTTTTGGGGGGGTTTCCACTGTGCAGCGGCTCTGCAATTGAGGCCCTGAAAACTAGAGACGGTGACGGAGACTGGAAACGGTGGAGAGAAGAGTCCTCCATACAGGATTTTTCTCTCTGCCAATTTCTGGCGGTTTCTTCGACGGAATATCCAATGGAGACTCTGGCCCAGAGGTGAACTTAGCCTCACCTGCTTTTTGACTGCTGTGACCAGCTCCTGGGGTAAGCTCTTCCACAGATTCATAGTCCTTACAGTGAAGAAGCTTTGTCGGCTCTAGAGATTAAACGTTTATTTCTCCAGACAGAAGAAATGCCCCCTTGTCTTTTGGGAGGATTTTACACGCTTTTCCCCATACTTCTTGTATGGGCCTTTTATATATCATATCTGCCCTTAAATGCCTCTTCTCCATACTAAACAGATTTAACTATTTTAATTTTTCCTAGCTGAAGTCCTTCATGCCCCTTATCAGTTTTGTGGCCCTCCATTGAACCTTTTCAAACTCTAGGACATCCTTTCTATGAACTGGTGCTCAGAACTGAACTGCATATTCCAGATGGGGCCGCACCAATGATTTATATAGTGATAATATTACATCCCTGTCCCGTGAGTCCATACCCCTTTTAATACATGACAATATCCTACTGGCCTTAGAAGTACCTGATTGATGTTGCAAGCTGAAATTTAACCAATGATCTACAAGTACACCCAGGTTCTTCTCCACCAGTGACTCTCCCAGCTTTACTCCCTCTAGGACAAATTTTGCATGCAGATTATTTTTACTCAGATGCATAACTTTACATTTGTCCACATTGAACCTCATTTGCCATTTTGATGCCCAAACACTCATTCTGTCCAAGTCCACTTGTAACCTACGTACATCCTCTATAGCAGGGGTCGGCAACCCCTGGCACACGTGCCAAGAGTGGCATGCGAGGTTTATTTCCATGGCACGGCAGCGGATTCCTCACCCAGCAGCTTCGATCGGACCAAACATAGCCGAAATGAAACTGCTATTATTATACTGTGGGGTCTCTTCAGACCCCTGAGTATAATAAGCGGAGACTTAGGAGAAGTGATGAAACATGAAAAACAATGATACTCACCTTGTTCCCTGCGCTCCGCAGCGGCTGTGAGATCAGCAGGCGCTTCCGACAGCTGACAGGGCCTCAGGGATCACGTCTGCGTCTGACGTCATTACGCATAATGAAGCGACATGACCCCAGAGACTCAATCAGCGGTCGCTGACTACAGGCAGAAGCGCCGAAGAGAACACAGCAGCTGCGGAGTGTAGAAAAAAGGTGAGTATCATTGTTTTTTTTATGTTTGTCACCTCTCTTGGTCCTGCACTTATTATACTCGGGGGTCTGAAGAGAACTATGTGACATAATACCGTGTGCAGGGACCGCTATGTGACATAATACCGTGTGCAGGGCCACTATGTGACATAATACCGTGTGCAGGGGCCACTATGGGACATAATACCGTGTGCAGGGGCCACTATGTGACATAATACGGTGTGCAGAGGCTGTTATGGGATATAATACCTTGTGCAGGGGCCGCTATGTGACATAATACTGTGTGCTGGGGCCACTATGTGACATAATACTGTGTGCAGAGGCTGTTATGGGATATAATACCGTGTGCAGGGGCCGCTATGGGACATTACTCTGTATAACGGTGTGTACACCATGTGAACACAGTTTTACATTGAAGTAAAAGTTCCAGTGGCCTAAAAATATAGCTGTATTCAGATACATAGTGTGTATTCTCCATAAGATTGCCGCCATACGGTGCTCCTGGACACTTACATTTACTACTAATTGGGGGCTGTACATGGACTTTCATTGCTTCTAATCGAAAAGTACAGGTGCGTCCCAGGAAAAAGCAGTAAACGCATGAGTCCTAAAGAATCTGGTGGCAGCACTTCTGTGTTATGGTTTGTGGTATATGACTTTAGTTTAGGGGTCGTCAGACTTACAATTATTGACCAGCACTCCGAGTACCTCATCTTTGATTTTTTAATTAAAATCAGTACGCCGAACAAAAAAGGTTGCCTACCCCTGCTATATTGACTGCACATATTTGTTTAGCTTGTCTTGGACCATTTCTATGTTTATCCTACTGCCTGTTTTTCTTTATACACAGAGCTAAAGAACTCATTTAGTAGCTCTGCTTTTGATTCCCGGTGACCAACTTTCCATTACCATTATTCAGGAGACTTACTTGTTCTGACCTCATTTTTTTGCATTTACCGTGTTTCTCCGAAAATAAGACAGTGTCTTATATTATTTTTTTCTCCAAAAAAAGGGCTAGGGCTTATTTTCAGGGTAGGTCTTAATTTTTTCCATGAACAAAAATCACACATTTGATCGCTTTTCATTTCAATTTGTATCAGAGGTGAAACAGCGACAAAACAGCAGTTCGGCACTTTTGATTTTTTTTTTTTTTCCGCTACGACATTCACCATAGAGGTAAAATATTTTTATAAGTTTGTAGAGCAGGCGTTTTTGGACACAGGGATATCTAATTTGTATGTGTTTCACAGTAATATTTTAGTTTTATATGTATTCTATTAAAAGTGGGGGGCTTGAACTTTTTTATTATTTTGTTTTTTTTTTTATAATTTTTAACTTTTTTTTTTTCTTTTTTTTTTACTATTAACCCCTCCTAGGGGGCTTGAACCTGCAATCATCCCATATCTACATTATTATTGAGGCTGGTCATAGAGGGGGGAGTCACACTCAACAATGCCCGCGATCAGAGTAGACACTGATTGCAGGCATTAACTCCGGGTCTCCGCAGTACGGTACGGTAGCTATGGTAGCCGCTCTGCAGCAGAGCGGCCGCCATCTTTAAGGACCCAGTATCCGCTGAAATCGCACGGCAGATGCCGGGAAGGGGTTAAATTAGCTAGGGCTTATTTTTGTAGTAGAGCTTATATTTCAAACCTACTCCAAAAAACTTGGAAAATCTAGCTAGGGTTTATTTTCGGGGTAGGTCTTATTTTTGGAGAAACATGGTACACTCCCTTTAAATATATATCATTGGTGATATTGATTTTTCACTAAACACACGTAGGAATAGCCTTTAGAAAGACTATTCTAGCCCTACCTCTGTTTCTGTCCTGCTCGCCGCCATTTTTGAAATAAATAGATTTTCCCATATATGTTAATGAGCACAGGGAGCACAGGGGTGCCAACACTTATGACCATGACTATATATATCTATACTGTATATGTATCTGTGAGGGCCCACTCAGTTTCTGCATTGAGCACTTCCATTAATACAAATGAAAGCATTCACTGCACTATTACCAGTATCAGTCCCTGTTCGCACAGTGGAATCTGGTGCTGATTTTGCAGCAAATTTCGCTCCTAAATCAACAGCAGATTCTTCCCTCATTCTGCCTCCCACTGAAAAGAATTGGAGCAGGACGCTGGAAAAAAAGTGCCCTACTCGATCTTGCCGCAGACTCTGCAGCTGATTTGGAGACCGCGGCTTGAGACTCCCCACTGATTAGACTGATTCATTTCGGCCTAATTGGCGGTGGAAAGCCGCAACGGAATGCTAATGTTCTGCATCCACCAATGTGAGCTGGGGGGCAGAAAATAAAGAGGAATCTGGGGCACCACATTCACCTCAAATTCCTCATTACTTTCCGACGTCTGAACAGCTTCTGTCTACTTGTATGGAATGCACTGGATTACAGTCCACTCCAGTAGGTCCACCTCATCAAAAAACACCCAATTTTGGTTGTTTTTTTTGCTGCGGTCCACATGAGTTGCTTCAAAAGGGGCCCACTGAGGCTTTGTTGCCCAAAGGCCACACAAGCCTGGAGCTGGCCCTGGTGACACAGCCTGATGAGATGTAGTGACATCATAATGCCAGCCTGTGCCATGCTGCTGATAGAATGAAAAATGCCTGTAGACCTCCCTTTTCATCATGGAAACTGAGTTAGTTGGTAAGTATTTATTTATTTTTATGACACTTTAACTGTATTTAGGGCACCATGGGGCTACTTTATTCTTGTGTGGGCAGTTTTACTATATAAAAGCACTAAGGGGGCAGTTTATTTGTGTAGAACAGTTCTGGGGGCTACTGAGGAGTATTATTAGGTATCTGGGGCCACTAGGTAGAATTATTAGTGTCTGAGGAGCATTATCGTGTCTGAGGACCATTATTATGTATCTGAGAAACAATGGAGAGAATTATTATGTGTCTGCGGACTATCTGGGGTATTACATGGTGTTCATGGGCTACTGGAGATCATGATATTATGTGGAGGCCACTAAGGGACCCTGATGATAGAAAGGTGAATTTTTATGTGTACTGGATTGGAAGTATAGGATGATGTATCTTTGAGGGTGCAGTGCAGTTCATTCATCAAATCTGCAACAGAAAAAAAAATGCACAGATTTTATGTGGTTTTTGGTTAGTGAAACAAATTTATGTTCCAGCTGTAAATTCAAAAACTGTGGTTAAAAAACAAACAAAACTGCTGTGCTATTTGGTAGGGATGTCTAAAAAGGTTGGGCAAAAAAACTGTGGTGAAGGCATGAAGAGAGCACTATCACTGTTTAGAGACACTATGGGGGTGCTCAGAGGACACTGTGTGGGGGCACTAAGGGGACACTGACTATATAGGGACAGTCGGGGCGCTATGTCTGTCTTGGGGAACTTTTATTGTAATAATAATAATAATAATAATAATAATAATAATAGAAAACACTGATGCAAACAATAATAAAACTTAACATTTAATAATGAGCCACACCTCTCATATGCGCGTCAGCCCGGGAGGTTGTTCAATTACCTCATCCTCACGCTAACACATACCTATATCCAATACAGTTACGGCATCCCAGTTACCCGGCAACATTCCAGTAGCTAGGTAACAAGGCACTCGAGGATATTACTGCGAAACCAACTGAAGAGGCCCGGTCAGCCCACCATCCAGATCAGTAAGCTCAGGAACATTAAAGGCTCGACCCTATCAGAATAATAACAGCTCAGAAAGGGTAAGTATTTTAAAATGAAAAAAATACTTTTTGAACAATGCAAAAAGAACACAAAAACAAAAACAAAATGTATACCACTAAGTTCAAAATCAGAAAACCAACAAAGTCCATAAGGCATATAACAAATATTCCCAAAATTTTTTTTTAATAAATTTAAATAGAAAACCTTTTAGATACAGTACCTTTTGGAAGAGAAACCCATACATTCTTTTTCAGGGGGGAAACACAATGCAAGAGGCCAATCAAATAAAACAGCAAAAATTTAACCGCTCGTTAAGCCCATCCGGAGTCTCAGTTTTTAACCTAAATATCTACTTTGCCTCACGTTGTAATGTCATCTTATACCAATCCCCCCCTTCGGTGAGGTTTCACCAAGTCAATGCCAGTAAATCACAGACAGTTGAGATTCCCCCCGTGGGAGGAATTTACATGTCTCGCCATCGGGGTATCCCGCTCATTCCGTATATCCCCAAGGTGTTCCCCAATTCTTTTCCTCAACTCCCGATTTGTCTTCCCAACATATTCCAATTTGCATTGGGAAGTGATCTTATAGATCATTCCCCTTGAATGGCATGAAATAAAATATTTTATTTCAAATGCAGTTTTTAAATGTTCTGAAAAAAATTGCTGTCTTGTCAATAAAAATGGACATGTAGAGCATCCACTGCATTTAAAGCAACCTTTTGGTGGCGATAGCCACAATGGAGTTTTTTGTACATCCAAATGACTATGGACTAAATGATCTTTTAGGGATCTTCCTTTCCTAAAGGTGATCTGCGGTCTCTCACAACTGCCTTAATTTCAGGATCCATAATCAAAATGTCCCAATGGCGTTGCACGTGTAGTGCCACATTATCAAAAGTTCTGATCAAATGGACAATTTTCTCTGAGCAGTTTTTTTTCTTTTTTAGCTCTTAATTCAGTGCGATCACACTTCAAGGAAGATCTATATGTCTCTCTCAAGATCCTATCAGGATAACCACGCCTAATAAATCGTGATCTAAGATCAGCAGCCTGGTCCACAAAGTCCTGTCCCCCCGAACAGTTTCTTCTAAGTCTCAGATATTGGCCACGAGGAATCCCCCTCTTCAGTGAATAAGGATAGTTACTATTCCACTGGAGAAAGGAATTAGTAGCTGTTGCCTTCCTGAATACTTTGGTATTCAGTGTACCTCTACATCCCTTAGAAATCAACACATCCAGGAATGTGAGCCACCCACCTCAAATGTGAAAGATAAACCAATTTTATTCACATTTAGAGTCCCTACAAACGCTGAAAAAGACTCTGCACTTCCCCTCCACAGGACCAAAATGTCATCAATGTACCATGCCCACAGTTCAATCCTGGTAACAAATTCCTCTCTTTCTTCCATAAACACCATTGTCTCCTCCCACCAGTCCAGGAGCAAGTTTGCCCATGGCAATGCCCCTGAGCTGGTGGAAGCGTTTACCATTAAAGACAAAAGTTATGGATCAGGGAGAATTCCAGGAGATCAAGAATGAATTAACTGTGGGCACGGTACTGATTCCCGTGTGACTGAAGATAATGTTCCACGGCCTTTAATCCCCATTGATGTGGTATCGATGAATACAGTGCTTCCACATCAATGGAGCACAAAATAACTCCATCATCAAGGGTTATTCTCTCCAGCTTACGAAGTAAGTCGGAGGTGTCCTGCCCTGAAGGGAAGCTCCTTATTTGATTCAAGGTTACGCAATGCTAATATTTCTTCCTTACTCAAATTAAAGGGGCAATGTATATGCTTAATTTGTTGTAAATACGACAGAACTTTATCCATGAAGATATCAATACACGACAGATCACTCATGGGGGATAGTTTAGTATCTTTATTATGGTGATCAGTAAAGGGACCACATCCTGTAATTTCACTCCCTTCTTCTTCAAAGTTAGCTAATAATCTAACATCAGGGAGAAGGTCTATTGGAATTCCCAGCTCTGAACTCACTCTCTTAACTTGTTTTTTTTAAAAACTTATGTCATCTCAGCTTACGAGTGAAAAGATGTAAATCTTTCACCAAATTGAATAGATCAAAATCAGAGCTGGGAACAAAAGAGAGTCCCTTATTCAAAATACTCATCTTCACCATACTAATAGTTTTTGAGGATAGGTTAATTACTTGGGATTCAGTTGGATTTGAGGCTGGTTCTGGTTTCTTACTCAAACCTCCTGTTTGAGTACTGCCTCTTTCTCGCCCCCTACCTCTCCCTCTCGGTGGTCCCCTAGCCGATTTGCTACAGGTTTCCGAATCAGAACGTTCGGTATCAGTAGATGATATCTCAGTTTCCCCACCTCTAAAGACAGATCTATCTCCTATTGTGTTGCTCACTTTATTTTCTCTAAAGTCCTGTAGGTCTCCAACAAACTGTTTGTGCTTGCATTCCTTTAAATGGTATTGAAATTTCTCCAAGGAATTTTGGAGCTGTATTTCCTTGGACACAAACTCTGGTTCTCCCTGGAACTTCTTGATAATATCAAGTTGTTCTTTTAACTGACTTTCGAGCACCTCTAAATGAGTTTTCTCCTCCTCCAAAAGAATCTTCAACAATCTAAGGGAAAAACTAGTGGCCTCTTTTTCCCATTTGCCTAGCAGATTAAAAGTTGTAATGCGGGCTGCTGGAAGTAGCCCCACTCTAAGACCCCTAGGGACTACATTATTTTTTATATAACTCTCTAGGCTTTGAATTTCCCACCATGAAACAATTTGTTCTTTAAAAGCCACAGTTAAATCCCTAAAAGTTGCAGGAGTATAACGTTTTTGTACATAGGTTTTGTCAGAAAAAACCTCCTTCGGTCATTTAACCATTGCTCTTTATCTAGGCCAACTGATAACAATCCAGCCATGCTCCAAATATACAAACAACACAAAAAGCAAAAAAATGAGCAAAGGTGTAAATACTATGTCACTGGTCAGAGTTTTACACCAATTGCAACAGATTATTAACCATAATAGAAAGCACTGATGCAAACAATAATAAAATGTAACATTTAATAATAAGTTTAAAATATGAGGGCCCCTAAATATGAATCAACTATCATAAATTCACCGCTATAGAGAATATTGTATTATAGCCATTACACATAAAGTCACCACAATAAAAAGTTTTGTATTATGGCAGTTACACAAATAGATGATGAAACGATCTTACCAACATCTGAAGATGGGAGTAAAAGACCGTGAGGGCGCATCACAGGAGGAAGAACCACAGTCCCTATTCCTCCCCCTAGAACTTTTATTGTAATGGTGCAAAGGTGTATTGGGGAAGTAATGGGGCATTATTTAACTGCGTAATACTTTTGTTCTTGAGGAGAGAAGTCACTACTAGAAAAGCCAAGCTAAGCGTACACATGTGTATGAGATAGTCAAGAAAGATATCAGCCATGTCAGCCATCTAAAGTGTATGGCTAGCTTTAGCATGAAATTACATTCCGTGTTCAGCCATGTCCACAACCTTAGTCACATATACACACACACAGATAGATACATGCAATTGTAATGCCTTCTTCTTACTTTAGCATCCCAGCCAACTGTAGCACCTTTGACTGGACACCCCCTCCCATACAGACTTGGTGATGTATTGTAGTTACAGTATGTCAAGAGTAAAACTTCCAGATGTTTTTTAATGCCGGAACCAATACTTTACTATTGTGATTCAGTTAAATGGGTTTTCCCAACATACAATATTTTTTTAAAACTTGGACAACCATCTGCACTGTACCTGTGACTTCACCCACCTCCTTTGTATCCTCTTTTTCAAGATCTACCCTCAAGACTACCATATTTTCATATTTTCAGCTTGAAATGTCCAGAGTGGGTGGTCCTTACTATGGAGCATGTGACTGCCTTATTATTAGTAAACCCTACATTTCCTGCGTATACCTTGCTCTGTGTGCTTTCTAACTTCCGCAATGGCCAATAGTCCTAACAGAAATCATTTATGCACTGCACATGCTCTGCCTGCTTGAATGGCACATGCATGGTTATGTAACCCTGATCTAATCAGCTATAGGAAAGTGAAAGAAACAAACTGGTCACGCTCATCCTGAATAAATATAGACTACAGGTTGTATCCATTACATACCTCCCAACTTTCAAAGGACAGAAAGAGGAACAAAATATGCGGCGCGCTATGCTCGCCATGGCAAACTTAGCTCCACCCACTTCTTTGTTGACGCCGCCTATTCTCATCTATTTTTCCATATGCCCCCACACAGTATAATGCTCCTACAGTCACCATAACATTATTATGTTCCCCTCCAATTGTCCAACAGTATTAAGTCTCTCTCCTCGTGCCCCAGTTTAAACTGGTGGAAACTAGAGGAGAACATTAAACTGGGGCAGCTGGAGGGTGACATTAAACTATGGGACAGCTGGAGGGTGACATTAAACATTAGGGGTAGTTGGAGGGGGACATTAAACTGGGGGCAACTAGAGGTAGACATGTCCCCCTCCAGCTACCCCCCAAGGTTTAATGTCACCCTCCATCTGCCTCCCCAGTTTAATGTCCCCCTCCATTTGCCCCCAGTTTAATGTCCCCCTTTATCTGCCCCATCTTAATGTCTCCCTTCATCTGCCACCAGCTTAATGCCCCCCTTCATCTGCCACCAGCTTAATGCCCCCCTTCATCTGCCACCAGCTTAATGCCGCCTTCATCTGCCACCAGCTTAATGTCCCTCTTTAACTGCCATGAGTTTAATTGCCCCCTTAATCTGCCTTAAGTTTAATTGCCCATTCATCTTCCCCCAGTTTAACTGTCCCATCATTTGCCTTCAGTTTAACTGCCCCCTACATCTGCCTTCAGTTTAACTGCCCCCTACATCTGCCTTCAGTTTAACTGCCCCATACATCTGCCTCCAGTTCCCCCTCTTGCTCACACATGCTGTCTCTTCTCTCCTCCTTATCTTCGATCACTCTTGCTCACAGCTTTCTGTGTAACATCACACTGTCCCGCAGTATCCAGAATAGCTCCACCCACACAAGAGCCTGATCACATGGTTATGACGTCATCTAACGTCCTTTAGCCTACCATGATTTAGCATCTACAGTGTCTTGCGAAAGTATTTGGACCCTTGATCTTTTTAACCTTTTGCCACATTTCAGGCTTCAAACATAAGGATATAAAATTTAAATTTTTTGGTGAAGAATCAACAAGTGGGACACAATTGTGAAGTGGAATGAAATTTATTGGTTATTTTAAACTTTTGTAAAAAATAAAGAACTGAAAAGTGGGGCGTGCAATATTATTCGGCCCCTTTCCTTTCAGTGCAGCAAACTCACTCCAGAAGTTCAGTGAGGATCTCTGAATGATCCAATGTTGTCCTAAATGACTGATGATGATAAATATAATCCACCTGTGTGTAATCAAGTCTCCGTATAAATGCACCTGCTCTGTGATAGTCTCAGGGTTCTGTTTAAAGTGCAGAGAGCATCATGAAGACCAAGGAACACACCAGGCAGGTCCGTGATACTGTTGTGGAGAAGTTTAAAGACGGATTTGGATACAAAAAGATTTCCCAAACTTTAAACATCCCAAGGAGCATTGTGCAAGCGATCATATTGAAATGGAAGGAGTATCAGACCACTGCAAATCTACCAAGACCCGGCCGTCCCTCTAAACTTTCATCTCAAACAAGGAGAAGACTGATCAGAGATGCAGCCAAAAGGCCCATGATCACTCTGTATGAACTGCAGAGATCTACAGCTGAGAGGTGGGAGAGTCTGTCCATAGGACAATAATCAGTCGTACACTGCACAAACCTGGCCTTTATGGAAGAGTGGCAAGGAGAAAGTCATTTCTCAAAGATATCCATAAAAAGTCTCATTTAAAGTTTGCCACAAGCCACCTGGGAGACACACCAAACATGTGGAAGAAGGTGCTCTGGTCAGATGAAACCAAAATCGAACTTTTTGGTCACAATGCAAAACGATATGTTTGGCGTAAAAGCAACACAGCTCATTACCCTGAACACACCATCCCCACTATCAAACATGGTGGTGGCAGCATCATGGTTTGGGCTTGCTTTTCTTCAGCAGGGACAGGGAAGGTTAAAATTGATGGGAAGATGGATGGAGCCAAATACAGGACCATTCTGGAAGAAAACCTGTTGGAGTCTGCAAAAGACCTGAGACTGGGACGGAGATTTAACTTCCCACAAGACAATGATCCCACACATAAAGCAAAATCTACAATGGAATGGTTCACAAATAAACGTATCCAGGTGTTAGAATGGCCAAGTCAAAGTCCCAGACCTGAATCCAATCGAGAATCTGTGGAAAGAGCTGAAAACTGCTGTTCACAAACGCTCTCCATCCAACCTCACTGAGCTCGAGCTGTTTTCCAAGAAAGAATGGGCAAGAATTTCAGTCTCTCGATGTGCAAAACTGATAGAGACATACCCCAAGCGACTTGCAGCTGTAATCGCAGCAAAAGGTGGCGCTACAAAGTATTAACTTAAGGGGGCCGAATAATTTGGCACGCCCCACTTTTCAGTTTTTTATTTTTTATAAAAGTTTAAAATATCCAATAAATTTCGTTTCACTTCACGATTGTGTCCCACTTGTTGTTGATTCTTCACCAAAAAATTTTAATTTTATATCCTTATGTTTGAAGCCTGAAATGTGGCAAAAGGTTGAAAAGTTCAAGGGGGCTGAATACTTTCGCAAGGCACTGTAGCTATCTATCTACCTACCTATCTATCTGTATCTATATACACACGTGGACAAAATTGTTGGTACCCCTCGTTTAATGAAAGAAAAACCCACAATGGTCACAGAAATAACTTGAATCTGACAAAAGTAATAATATATAAAAATTCTATGAAAATGAACAAATGAAAGTCAGACATTGCTTTTCAACCATGCTTCAACAGAATAAAAAAAATAAAATAAAACTCATGAAACAGGCCTGGACAGAAATGATGGTACCCCTTAAAATACTGTAATATGACCAAAGGGACATAATAATTTGGCACGCCCCACTTTTCAGTTTTTTATTTTTTACAAAAGTTTAAAAAATCCAATAAATTGTGTTCCACTTCATGATTGTGTCCCACTTGTTGGTGATTCTTCACCAAAAAATTATAATTTTATATCCTTATGTTTGAAGCCTGAAATGTGGCAAAAAGTTGAAACGTTCAAGGGGGCCGAATACTTTCACAAGGCACTATACATTTAGCCTTTACCCTACCCTAATAAAGTTTGTTAACAGCAAAACTCCTCAGGGGCATAGCGGGACAAACTGTAAGCTATCAAGGACCGCAGGACAGCAGTGTAAAATGGGGACTGTCCCGCCAGATGCGGGACGGTTGGGAGCTATGCCATTAACAACAGTCGAACAACAGGAAATTTTAATTGGGCTTTTTCTAGTGACATACACTTTTGCTAATTGCTCTCAATAGGTGACAATGGTATTTTGTAGCTTACTTTTATATTAAATATGATTTTATTATTGTGGGAATACCCCTTTGACAAGGCAATACAACTGCATTGGAAAACTGGCCATCTACATTCATCCACCTAAGATTGCTCAACTAATGAGCTTAACCTTCACTTCCTTACACAGTCACATATATACATAGAGTCACACACACATAAATTCAGTTACATATAGTAGGCACTTAAATCATCCCTTGCTGAAAAAGCTCAAGTTTCTTAAGGTGCTGGCTGTGGGGAAACCTTCTGTCGGTAGAAGATATATCCTCTGAAAGGTTAAAAGTAGTTCATGGACAACTTGTAGACAAGCAAGAGAGGATCCAGTTAGGTGATTAAAAAATAGGTAGGTTAACTGGTACATGCACACCTTTTGCCCTATGTTTAAAGCCAACAATGAGAAGAAAGGGGGACAATAAGGAGGGACAGAGGAAGAGACATACACTGGTGCTGTCTAGTAAGTTATTTAATATCTCACTCTTTACAGTAGAAAAAGAAGTTTCTTACTTACTAAATATAGCCGAAATAGTAGCATTTTGTTTGTATCTCTTACTCCTTTTCCACATTTTTTTTTTATGTTGAAGGAGACCCGATCTATGTGTGAGGCTGACAGTCCATCTCCTCTCTGGATACACAGATAAGTGATAACAGACTGACGCTAGGTTCAAACCTGCGTTCAGGGGTCTGCTTGGGGATCCCCCAAACGGAAACCTAATCTGCTTAAAACAGCGGTTACCCGCAGAAACCTACAGACCCCATAAACTATAATGGGGTCCACCAGGTTTCCGCCCGAAAAGGACGAAAAATGTGGAGAAAAAAAGCGCTGTGGAATGTGGAACGGAATCCCCCAGCGGAGGGCAGGCGTAGGTATGAACCTAGCCTGAGACAAGGGAGGAGAGAGGAAATCAGCCGGACAAAAGGAGAAAATAAAAACATTACTATTTAGAGATTTTAAAAAGTTTCTTACAGCTATATTCACTTATACTATTCAGTTATAAAAAGTTGTTTAATTGAAGGTATACTTTAACTCTCCATATAATATCAGAAGTTTAAAAGTCATCCATCAATATCCAATTTTTTTACAGCTATCTTGGAATTTTCTTTGATAGTATCTTGTTTACTTTGTAACACTGGTAACTGAATTTATTTGATAGGAAAAGCTGATCTCCAATTATATGAAGCATATACAGTTTACAGGGATTGTGTAACAAGAAAATGACCTATTTTTAAATTTTCCAAGACACTGTAGTTTTAAAAAAGTACTATATTATGTAGTATATTCCCAATATTATAAACCAAGTTTTTCTGTTAACCATATTTTGATATTTTTTCTTAAATTTTCTATGACACTGCAGTTAAAAAAGCACTGTATCCTTTATTATATACTCAATTTTCAGTTTGGCCCCTAAGCCTAATAATAGACTGATACTTTCCAATTCTGTAGGGGTTTTCATTTCAGCAGTCTCATCATTTACTTAACCCAAAAGACAGGATTACAATAGAAGATAACACCTCTATAGATAACACCAAAAGGCACCCATCAATGCATCCACTACTGAGAATAGATTCTATAGAGTGTTATCTACTTCCCCTTCCTGCACAGAGCATGTCTAGAAAACTTTGTCATAGACCACAGTGAGTCTTCTGCAGACTATTGCTGCCTATGGCCATGACTATTCTGTGAAGCACTATATATTCAATTCACAGAATTGAAAGCCTCCCATACTACTCCTATAAAGCTTTCAGCCCTGTCACTGCAGAAACCTACCTCCCACCTTCTCTGTCCCGACTACTGAACTGGGTAAGCTTGGACTTTTACAATTTTACAAGCTCTTGTGCCAAAAGAAGAAAAATAACACAATACTAAAGAATAGAAAGCAGAGGATGTGTAGTGGCTGCCTAATCAGCTGCCTCCCTCTGACCTCATATATAGAAACTAGAGCTGTTATTCAAGTGTTGAAAATGAGGTAAACTGCTGCCTGAGGCAAGATACTCAACTCACTTTGAGTTTTAGTTTAGATGCAATTTAGGTAAAATAAATGTAATAATTTGTCCCACATCACACAAATTATCCTTTTCACTTTGACTAATTTAATAAAATTAAAAAAATAAATGTCTGTTATTTCCCAAATAAGACACTGCTGCTATTTTTATATCATGGACATGAAACAGTGACTTGTATGACTTCTATTTTATTTTGTATAGAAATTATATGTTACATACACAATAACTGGTCGAAGTCTGCTGCAATCAGAGTTCTACAATGAAAATCACAATCTAATATTAGCAGTTCTACAGCTACTTGACAAATTACTTTCTACTTCTGCAGTTGTTTAGTCTTAGCGTTGCACATGGGTCACACTTAATAATGTTTAAGTCAAATACTTTCTGTAATAGATGAACAGAGTTTTATTAAACGCTGAGGAAAAAAAATCTTGATAAACTGCATATTGTGAACTTCCTCAGTACAGATTATGCAATGTTTCATTAAGTGTTGGTAGGATTCGGTGTATTATTTTTCTTCACATAAAGCTATGTAAGTGTTCTTTCACATTTTCTATGATATTGTGTATAGCATGTTTGGAGAAAATGTTTGTAATAAATTTTATTAAACTATTTTATATTCTATTAGTAGAAAACAGGTTTTAAAGTTCTCCCTTACACTGCACGTTCTTAATAACATCTGTCCAATGTTCACTGTATTTCGCCAGTATGTATAGATATTGTTGTTGTCAAGAGGGGGGGGGTCACTTCAAATAGCTTTATTGCCATTTTATACAACCTAGAAAAGCTTTTGGTGTCACATGAAAACTGAGAGCCTCAGCTTTCATATGCTACCAAGAATGCAGTTGGGATTGTGAGCTTTACATGAAGCAGTTTATGCTGCATTTAAAAATCACATTCCCAAATGTATTTTTAACTAGTTATTTCTCTAGAATTGCAATCATAGTAGCATATGAAAGCTGACAGAAGCACTTTTTAGGTGGTATAAAACGAGATAAAGCCAGGACCTTAACTAGCAATGACTGGGTCCCATAGCAAACTTTTGACTTGTCCCTCCCTCCCCCCACAGCATAGCACCCCCTTTCCTGGCCCCCACACAGTATAAGGCCCAATTTATTCACACTATAATGTCCCAAAGTGGCCTCCAGACAGTATAATATTCCATAACAGCCCCTCTGCATAGCTTAAAGAGGTTGTCCAGGTATTTTTTTTTAATGCCTGGACTGACGCATTCCGGTTCTTCTGCTCCGGCGGCTTCTCAAAGTGAAACTGCTCACTGGCTGTGACGTCATGGAACCCTTCCACTGAAGCCGCTGATTGGCCTTAGTGGTCACGTGACCACTGAGGCCAATCAGCGGCCTCAACAGGCCTCAGTAAGAGACCCATCACCTGCCCTTCGTTGATGCCGCTGATTGGCTTTTTTGCCACAGGTGACCACTAAGTCACCACTGAACCGAGAAGACCAGACTGCACTGGGAGGTACCGGAGCATCAGGGAAAGGTGAGTATGAATTTTTAAAAAATTTTTCACTGCCCCTGGGTCATTTACAAATTAAACGGGCTGTCCATTTTTTGCCTGTACAACCCCTTTAATGTCCCATAGTGGCCCCTGCATACAGTATAATGTTCCATAGCCCCTCCACACAGTATAATGTTTCATAGCGGCTCCTCAACTCTCCCATCATGGCTCCTACTCTGTTCATTGCAAATATTGCAAAAATTTTGAGTTCAGCAGAACCAGAAATTTTTGGGATACACTACCCACTGACTATTATTATATTTTGGGGTCTGAAAAGACCCCAGAGTATAATGATTAGAGGCCATGGGGAGGTGACAAACATAAAAACCAGTGTTTCTCACCTCTCCTGGGCTCCAGCGCGACTCTCTGCTACTTTTGACCCTCTTGAATGAAGTCACAGAGGTAGGTTATGCTGGCGTCATTATGCGAGAGCCCAGGAGAGGTGAGTAATACTCATTTTTATGTTCAGTCACCTTCCCTGGGATTTTGATCATTATATTCTGGGGTCTCAAGAGACCCCAGAGGTATAATAATAGAGGTATTTGTTGGGGTTTGCCCAACAAATACTCTTGCCATGGGCCCGTGGCCTTACTTACAGGTCCCTGCTCCTGCTCACAGCCGCCTCTGCTTCCCCTTCTGTCCTCCAGGGGGGCCCATGCATCCAATATCACATTGCTGGGACACACAGGGTGCCCTGGAAGGCAGAAGGGGAAGTGGAGGTGGCCGTGAGCAGGAACGGGTATCAGTAAGTAAATAGGGCCCGTTACCTGCTGGAATTACTATTAAAAAGCACCCTAATTTAACAACTGCTATATCTTTACATACTGGCAATACACAGTGAATATGGGACAGATCTACCTTCTCCCTACCAATGCTTAGTTAGACCATTGCTAGGTACAACTTTATAGCCTATTTACTACTAAAGGAAGTAAAATAGGTTGATAAAACATATTAGAAAAACATTCACCAAAATCCTACACAATAGTAAAAAAAAGTGAAATGATAGTCACACTTTAAAGGGGTTTTATGGCACTTTTGTTTGAATCTGGAATGGTGCTCCCTGAGCACTGATTCTGCTGTCACATTCACTCACATTTTATGATGTGCCCAAGTATCTCAGAGCACCCATTTTGCCTGTTTCCACCTATCAGCACTGCCACTTAACATAAAAGTTAACAGGTGCCAATGTGTGTCACCATATTTAAAAATGGATGCCCCAGTAAACTTGACAACACCTTCGTTATACTGAACAACTCATTTGCATAGAAATGTAATTACATTTACTGGGTCACAAGATTACTTTTTTACACTGTGGCACTAGTAGTAGCATAACAGCATATAAGTGATTTAGATTTTGGTGGTGGTAGACCAAGCATGTGCAGCATCCCAGTGGAACCTACTTACAGTATATGTTTTTATTTTATTTTCTGTTGTTGGTGCCATTGTGCATATATTGCTTTGTATTGTTTTATATGTGTTTTCTTATAATTGTACTGTTTTGCAGCTATATGTTATATTTCCCCTTTTAGGATTTTTCCACCGTAGCTTGGCACCCCGCTGACTCGGTACATCCCTGGCCAATCATCAGCTGAAAGTCTCCAGTAACTGTTAGGTTAGTTGAGTAGTGTGCTAGCAGCCAAGGGGTCAACACCACTGCAGCCCCTGAGGGAAAGGAGCCAGCTATAGTGCGGAAAATAAGTATTTGATACACTGGTGATTTTGCAAGTTTTCCCATCTACAAAGAATGGAGAGGTCTGTAATTCTTATTGTAGGTACGCTTCAACTGAAGTGAGACAGAATCTAAAAAAAAATCCAGAAAATCACATTGTATGATTTAGAAAAAATTATTGCATGAAATAAGTATTTGATACAATAGGAAAACAGAACTTAATATTTGGTACAAAATCTCGCAATACATGGCCCCATCCATCCTCCCTGCAGTTGTCCTGTCCCCTTTGCAGAAAAGCACCCCCAAAGTATGATGTTACCACCCCCATGCTTCATGGTTGGGACTGTGTTCTTGGGGTTGTATTCATCCTTCTTGTTCTCCAAACTTGGCGAGTGGAGTTGATACCAAAAAGTTCTATTTTGGTCTCATCTGACCACATGACCAGATGGTCATTGGCAAACTTCAAACGGGCCTGGATATGTGCTGGCGTGAGCAGAGGTACCTTGCATGCCCTGCAGGATTTTAAAACATGACGGCGTAGTGTGTTACTAAAGGTTATCTTGGAGACTGTGGTCCCAGTTCTCTTCAGGTCATTGACCAGGTCCTCCCGTGTAGTTCTGGGCTGATGCTTGACCTTTCTCAGAATCATCTTATCCCATGAGGCGAGATCTTGCATGGTGCCTCAGACCAAGGAGGACAGTCATCTTGTGTTTATTCCATTTACTAATAATTGCGCCAACAGTTGTTGCCTTGTCACCAAGCTGCTTGCCTATTGTCCTGTAGCCCATCCCAGCCTTGTGCTGGTCTACAATTTTTTCCCTGGTGTCCTTAGACAGCTCTTTGGTCTTAGCCATGGTGGAGAGGTTGGAGTGTGATTGATTGTGTATGGACAGGTGTCTTTTATGTAGGTAACGAGTTCAAACAGGTGCAATTAATACAGGCATTGAGTGCAGAGTAGGAGGGCTTCTTAAAGAAAAACTATCAGGTCTGTGAGAGCCAGAATTCTTGCTGGTTGGTAGGTTATCAAATAGTTATTTCATGCAATAAAATGTAAATTAATTATTTAAAAATCATACAATGATATTTTCTGGATTTTTTTTAGATTCTGTCTCTCACAGTTGAAGTGTACCTACGATAAAAATTACAGATCTCTACATTCTTTGTAGGTGGGAATACTTGCAAAATCACCATTGTATCAAATACTTATTTTCCCTACTGTATTTGTCTAATTAGTATATTTTCAGCTTCTTCCATCAGTATTTTATTATTCTTTATTCCTCCTTTAATTTCTACCCATAAGGACTCCACATATTAATTTTCACACAGGACTGGCTTAAGGCAGGATTTTACATACAAGCAAATCCCTCCCACTTTCATATTGGTACACTGCTTTCTAAATATACTGTACCTCTGTATATTTACAGCCCAGTCATAGCTAGAATCCAACCATGTCTCACTTATTGAGGTGCCACCCATCCCTACCATAGAACCTGTAGCCCACAGTAAAGTCGGCCCAGTTCACCAAGAACACAAGCCCCTCCTTCCTACACCAGCCATTTGTTTACCTCCCTAATCTCCCACTGCCTTTGGCCTATCCATGACATTACTGCCGCAACTACAACTCCCATCCACCAGTTTCCTCTATTGGGTTTTTGCACATGCAGAATTCTAGCATATGATGGGTTCTAAGAGTTAATTCACAAACACTCCTTATACTCTCAACACTGTGCTATTTACAGTACATTTTCCCAATGTCTTGCCTCCTGTTAGAAAACTTTCTATTTAGCTCCAAGAATTTGTGTGTGTGTCTGCATCTCTTCTCTCTCGTTGGGATCTTGTTCACTCCTCTTTCCTCTGTAGACTTTTATGTAAACTTGTAATATGACACTTCTGTGGTCTGCAGTCCCAACTTGTAAATTCAGTGAAGGAAAGGGAAGCATGAAAAGTGCCGGACAAGTGGAGAAAGAATAATTGCACTTTTTTTAGTTTTTTTTTTCTTATATTCACCTGTACAATTGGTTCATGCAAAGTTTGTAGAGCTAGTGACTATTTCAAATGTGTCAAAGGAGAGGCATATTTCAAAGTCTAGCTATTTATCTTTCTGGATCAAAAAATGAACAGCACTCCAACATAAAATGCAAAAAAAGTGAATTTGTAATTCATAGGCAACATTTCGGTTCAAATAAGAAACTTTTTCAAATCTTGGAAAAGGTTCTTATTAGAACCAAGCTGTTAATAATGGATTAAAGATTCATTTTTTGGGGGATCCTATTGCTACACATTTTTTGATCTATTAACAAAGGTTTTTTTTGCCTCATACATAGGAATTTGTACCCATTGGATCTTTTCTCTTGAAACTCCCAATTGCTTTCACTTCTTTCTATTGCATCTGCAATATCTATTTCCATTTTCTCTCATGTCTATTATCTATAGGGTAAGCAAATAGTTAAAAATATTGATCTGCAATTTCAGTATCAAGGTACATTTCACGATTACTGAAATTCTATAGAAGCAAATATGTAGCTGTATTTTGCTTTCCATATAAACATATTTTATGCTCAAGACTTTTTTTTAAAGCTCAAAGATTTTCCATTCAGTGGCACTTAAAAGCAAATTCTATCTCTGGCTTCCTGTATTAACTTAACTGATGATATCCAGTTTAGTTTTAAATGTAGTGGTACCAACTCATAAAATTAATTCACATTTTGTGGGATTGTCAGAAATGAGCATTGTTCTGACCCCTGTTTGAACTCATCAGCTGAAATGAAGTTGTTCAGTGAGCTGGAGAAGAGAAATCCTGGTTCCAAGAAATTAATCAACTCCATCAGCCTTCGCAATAGGCCTTAAAATGGCACACAACATACTGACCCTGAACAGCTCTGGATCTCCTTCGTAAATGAAAGCCATCATTCTTGGCAAGGAAGATACTAAATTATAGGCTTTTAAATTTAATTTTCAGTATACTTGTGTTTTCGATTAGTGTGCCATGTTTTATAAAGAAAGTAGTACCTTTTAAGTAGTAAATGCTTGCTCCCTGTTGTCCAAGCTGTGCCATAATGAAAAGCTAAGTTAAAGCTAAGGAGTGGTAGTAAATGACACATGTGTCTAATTTTTTTCCAAAGTAACACCTTAAGCAACAATACCAAATTATTTTCTTCATACAAAAATCAATATCTGGCTTGAAAATAAAAGTGATCCCAATGCCTAGGGCCACAGACTTTCCTGACAGGCTACTAAAACTATGTTTGAGTTGCCTGAAGCACTCGCTTCTAATCATTCAGTTTCCTTTTCCTACTTACTTGTAGGATATCTCCGCGGGCTACTAAAACGTAAAGGCGATCTGACAAATCGTTTGCCAAGAAAACATTGTCTGCTTCCATCTTCATATAAGTTCATTCTTCCAAACAGATAATGACAAGTTAGCACTATGGTTGTTCTTTGTAAAATGTGCCACTTACAAGGCAAAGAGCCATTTGTATATTTTATTCAGAAGAGCTTTACTTAAATGCTGACAGCTTTTTCAAGTCCAAGACAAGAAATGTTCACCACAATGTGATCTGAATGGACAATGTTCTGTTTTATCTAGGGCAATACAAACTGTTCTTTCTAGAAGTCATCAGGCTTTAAAACAGAGACTGTTGGCTTTCATTATGACTTACAAAGTGAACACAGGGTGACTATATGGTGGAGCGGTTACCTGTGTTGACAGGGTTTTACATACCAGAACATTAAAAGATTTTCCACTTTTTGTTGCACCTTATAGGAATTCAATGGTTCCTGAATTTGCAAAGATTTTGTATAAGTTCAATTCTATACACACGTGGACAAAATGGTTGGTACCCCTCATTTAATGAAAGAAAAACCCACAATGATCACAGAAATAGCTTGAATATGACAAAAGTAATAATATATAAAAATTCTATGAAAATGAACAAATGAAAATCAGACATTGCTTTTCAACCATGCTTCAACAGATTTTTTTAAAAAAAAAACTCATGAAACAGGCCTAGACAGAAATGATGGTACCCTTAACTTAATATTTTGTTGCACAACCTTTTGAGGCAATCACTGCAATCAATCGATTTCTGTAACTGTCAATGAGACTTCTGCACCTCTCAACAGATATTTTGGCCCACTCCTCATGAGCAAACTGCTCCAGTTGTCTTGGGTTTGAAGGGTACCTTTTCCAGACGGCATGTTTCAGTGCCTTCCAAAGATGCTCAATAGGATTTAGGTCAGGGCTCACAGAAGGCCAATTCAGAATAGTCCAATGTTTTCCTGTTAGCCATTCTTGGGTGTTTTTAGCTGTGTGTTTTGGGTCATTATCCTGTTGCAAGACTCATGACCTGCAACTGAGACCAAGCTTTCTGACACTGGGCAGCACATTTCTCTCTAGAATCCCTTGATAGTCTTGAGATTTCATTGTACCCTGCACAGATTCAAGACACCCTGTGCCAGATGCAGCAAAGCAGCCCCAGAACATAACAGAGCATCCTCCATGTTTCACAGTAGGGACAGTGTTATTTTCAAGATATGCTTCATTTTTCTGTCTGTGAACATAGAGCTGATGTGCCTTGCCAAAAATTTTGATTTTTGTCTCATCTATCCATAGGACATTCTCCCAGAAGCTTTGTGGCTTGTCAACATGTAGTTTGGCAAATTTCAGTTTTGTCAGATTCAAGTTATTTCTGTGACCATTGTGGGTTTTTCTTTCATTAAACGAGGGGTACCAACAATTTTTTTCCACGTGTGTACAAGGGCATTGCATTCAGTTGCATGCCCTATAGTAAAACATTTGACTATACAGGCCCTAGAGAAACATGATGATGACACTAGACATATGGCTATGTAGCTTACAGTATAATGTTGAATTTCATGTCCATGAATATATACAGTATATATATATTACATGCTATGTGAAACAAAGTAAACCTAAAAATACTGGAGAAGATCATATTCCAGTCTTAATAAAGGCACTGACCAGCGCAGGGAACAAGTGATTTATGAAGAGGCTCTCTGCGCCAGAATGGAGATCTACGCCAATTAGAAACCGGCTTAGATTTGCATTATAATTCACACAAAAATTGAGTTATAATGAATATGACGAAACAAATCGTCCACACCTAGCCTGCCCACATTTGCACAATGTGGTGAGGTAGTTTCAGAACAGGGGTTGTGGAGCATGTTTTATGCAAGAATGGGACTTGCACAGTGGCATAAGGATTGGACCCAGAGGGGTAGGGGCAATGTAATGATCGGGGACTCCCGTATATGTATTTCTGTACAAATATGTATTTAGTCGACCCCTTCCCTTCCTCTTGTGGACCATTTGTTCAAACTCCGCTCAGCTCAGCTATAGGGAACTGGATCCCTGTTGCTGATTAATCACAGTCCCTCTGTTGTATTCTCCCGAGTAATTAACACACTCTTGCAAACCCTAAACCTCTCACCAGGGGGTTTCCTGTTCAACCACGTTACACTGAGACAATCTGGCACTGCTGAGAAATCATAGTTTTATGCCCATATCTCCTTAGGGGTGCACCCCACAATTACCCCGATAAATTCTGTAGGTGCACCAGAGAAAGACGCACGAGGTCAGTCTAATCATGTCGCCGTTGTGAGGCCGAGACAGGTCCAGACATTCAACTCCCTATCCAAAGGGAATTGGAGTGTCATCCTTGGTGTCTACACAATGGGGATCTCACCCTGAGTCCCATCATACCACTTGTCTGACAGTCCGGTCACCTGATGATGAATCAGGACCGTTTTTAGTCCGGGGGCTCCAAGCCGGTAGGTGTAACTCCCCTCCTCAGTGACGTCACTCTGGGGGGGGCAAGGAAAACACAAAAGCCTGCCATGTGGGGCCACATGGTCTTCTGCTGAAAGTCATCTGAACAGCATTGCCCAGAGCCAAGGGGGTGCTGCCACTGGAATAGTATGCCTGGATGCATGCTTTTGGACTAAATCTAAGTGCGCGCCCTGAGCTCAACATCCGGAGCCCAGAGAACCAATCACAGGCTTGTATTGGTAATATTTCCTTTCTTCTATTTATTCCCATTTATATTTTGTGCACAGTGTCTTGTTGCTTTCCACTTGTATTTGCTTGCTAACTGCTACATGTATTCTCTGTATGTGTTAAGTGTCTAGTACCGACCCTTTTAGAGGTTAATAGATATCAATTTTAGAAAGCTCGTTTTGTATTATCCTATGGGCCCAGAACACTCACTGGTGGTGGGTGTGAGGTAATTGAAGCGATCTCAGGTGTGCCGAACGTGGGTTCAGTAGGACGAGATCCTTCACAGTGGTGGCAGCGGTGGGAGTAAGATAAACAGCGTGTATGTGTGTGTGTGTGGTATCACTCAGATGCTGGGGATTTGCGGCAACATCCTATTTAGTGAGCTTGGTGCTAGGGCAAGCTGTAAGATACGGTGAACGTTTGGTATGGTGCTGTTCCCTTCCCTTTCTCTTTGTTTTTCTATTCTATCTTTTATTTGACAATGGCTTCCAGTGAATGACTAGTAGGCTCAGAAGCAGAACCAGAGGTCTGCAGTAACTGTCTTCTAGTGAACTCCAGGAGATGGCTGATATGGAAGGTGCCACAGCCATGCAGGAGGCGGGGCAATGTCCTGAGGTGTTGGGACAAGAAATCATTGCCAGGCCAGAAGGTACAGCAATTAGCCCAGTCCCAGAGATCACTTCGCCTGGAGGGACCAGTAGTCCCAGCCCTGTGGGGGGAATGGACTTATATTTGCAAATGGCCTTACAGCACCTAGGCCCCAATGACTCTAACACCCGCCTATAGTTGATCCTCCAATATCAGCAGGCAGAGAGGGAAGCTGCAGAACGCCGGGCTAAGAGGGAGGCCCAGGAACGGCAGGCTGAGTGGGAGCATCAGCTTGAGCTAAAAAGGCTAGAAATCTCCCAGAAGGAGCAATCTTCCCCTGCACAAACTCCAGAAGCCCAAGCACCAAGGCCCCGATGCGAGGACTTTCTAGTCTTAGAACCAAATGGGGACTTGGACTCTTTCTTTCGGGGGTTTGAGAAGGTGTGTGGACAGTATCAGATACCACAGACAGACTGGGTCCATTACCTGACTCCCCGGCTTAGGGGAAAGGCTCTGCATACTTACATGCACTTACCAGCTGAACAGGACAAGGACTATGAGTCCATCAATGCAGCGCTGATCCGGAAATACCAGCTCAATCCTGAGGTGTACTGCCTAAAGTTTCGGGGCCTGCAGAAAAAACCTATGGAGAGCCACGAGGATGTAGAGGGCCATGACGTGTGTGTGGTTCCGGCAGTGGACGGATGGAAAGTCCATCACCATCAAGGAGGACCTCACGGACTTCATGCTCCAAGAACAGTTCTTGAATATCTGTACCGAAGACGTGCAAAAGTACATCCTGGACCGGGCCGGAGGTCCCCACAGCCTCCTGTTTCCAAGTGAGGTAAGACAAACTCTGTCCCGGGGGGCCTTTCTACTCCCCCTGTCCCTAGAACTCTGGGCACCCCGGCGACTATTCCCAAGCTCCTAGGGGAGATCCAGTGGTGCCATGCCTGTAACCAACCAGGGCATTTCCAAAGGCAGTGCCCCAACCACCCTAAGAACCCCCCTGCTCCCCAAGCTACAGCAGGTGGCTTCTCTGTGCATTTGGTTGGGAGGGTGGGGGCACGATCCAATGCCAACCGTCAACAGGTCACTGGGGGGGATAAAGTGGTCATGGGATTTTGGGACACTGTGGCGAATGTTACTCTGGGGCAACCTGATTTGGTCCCTCCGGACAGTATTATCCCCGGGAAAACTCTAACCCTGAGGGGAATTAGACAAGAACACTTAACTATACCCATGGCTTGCGTCCATCTAGACTGGGGTGCGGGAAAAGTAATGCGGGATGTGGAGCTAATATCTAATCTGCCTGCTAATGTGCTGTTGGGGACATATTTAGGGACTATGGTGTCCCAATATGGGGTGGGGAGCACCCCAACTTACTGCGATAAACTGTTTGTTCATGATGTTGATTTTGATGAACTGTTCCAGCCTGTCATATCTGCAGAGGGGGCCCGTAACCCCCATCTGAGATGCTTACAACTGCAGACAGTGAAAATGCCAATGAGCTGTCTTCAGCTGAGGGCAGTGAAAATGCAAATGATACTCTGTTTACTCCTGTGCAAGGAGCTCCTGAGGTCTTAGCTGTGGACACGCCCACATCTGTGGGGGCTCTTAACCCCTTCCCTGTGACCCTGTTCACTGAAGCTCGTTGAGAATTAACAATTGCTAATGAATGTACTGTCAATGCAATTGCTAATGCTTGTTATGAAAATGTACAGGGTAGCTCTTCTGAGACACTTCAACCACTTCAACCACTTCACCCAGTGCCTCAGATCAGCGCCCAACTGCTGACTATGTGCCAAGTGGTCAGGTGGGTCACGGGGATCTCAAGGTTGATCCAGGTGAGGGGCAGACTGCTGGTTTTGCGGTTGTAACCCGCAGCCAGAGTGCTAAAAGGGTGGAAGACGCTCCGACCCTTGAGCCGTTTCCTATATCACCCGGAGATGGCACTGAGACCGCCGTGACTAACCATCCCACCCTGGGTATGTAACATGCACATCTCTTTTGTCTCATTCCAGCCAAAAGTTCAGGGACGCTGTCCAGGGTGACCCCTGTCTGGACGCATTGAAGGAGCGTGCCGCTCAACCTCCCTTGGAGTCTGACAAGGACAGGGTCTACTGGGACCAAGGGAGATTGTACCGGGAAACGATCCCCACCAAGGAGGAGGAAAGTCAGCTTAGGGAGAAACAGTTAGCGGTACCCCAACCCTACTGGGTGGAGTTGTTGCGGATCGCTCATGACATTCCACTGGCAGGTCACCTGGGTATTGCTAAAACCAAGACTCGCCTCAACCACTTATTCTACTGACCTAAGATGGGGAAGGACGTAGTTAGATACTGCCGTTCATGTAACATGTGTCAGAGGGTGGTCAAGGTGGGTCAAACCTCAAAGGCCCCGCTGATACCTATGCCCATAAAATTCGAACCTTTCCAGCAGGTGGCTGTGGACCTTATCAGACCCCTGTCCATTCCCAGCCGCTTCGGTAACATTTCATATTAATGGTAGTAGACTACGCTACTAGGTACCCAGAAGCGGTCGCTCTGTCCTCAACCTGGGCTGATGTAGTGGCCAAGTCCCTGGTAGGCATCTTCTCCTGTGTTGGGTTTCCCAGGGAGATGCTCACTGACCAAGGTACCCAGTTCATGTCTGCCTTGATGCAAGGCCTGTGTAGGGTAACAGAGGTGCAACATCTGGTGTCCAGTCCGTATCACCCACAGACCAATGGCCTGTGTGAACGCTTCAATGGCATCCTGAAGCAGATGCTTCGGATGTTAGTCGAGTCCCACGGGAGCGACTGGGAGTCTTACCTCCCGCACCTGCTGTTTGCTTACCGGGAAGTAACCACTACATGTATTCTCTGTATGTGTTAAGTGTCTAGTACCGACCCTTTTAGGGGTTAATAAATATATAAAATTTAGAAAGCTTGTTCTGTATTATGCTATCGTTCCAGAACACTCACTGGTGGTGGGTGTGAGGTAATTGAAGCGATCTCAGGTGTGCCGAACATGGGTTCGGTAGGACGAGATCCTTCATAGGCACTATGATAGTGGTCGGGGAAAGACTTATTCCCTGCTTGCTATCCCCACTGTACACCTCTGGCAGCAGAGATCTTCAGGCTCTTCTGGCCTGCGACTGACGTCAGGTTCCTTGTTTGTCATCACTGAGGCCTGCTCACATCATTACACATGTACGTCCCATAGGACCACTGATGCCCAATCACAGGCCCTAGCGGTGACCAATGGCATGCATGATGTCAGCTGTACGCTGGAGAGGCCCAAAGAAGATACTGGAGAGATTTAGATGCAGCGTGGATCTCCAGGAAACCTGAGGCAAGATAAGTATAAATGTTTGTTATTTTTACTCACCTCTCCTGGGCCTACACTAAGGAGACCCCAGGGTACAATAAAGGCACTGAAACAAACCAGAGGGCTGAACCTCACAAATATTCATGAGGCCACTGTAGAGAGCATATTATGCTGTGTGGGGTCACTGTGGAGAGCATATTATACTGTGTGAGGCCATTGTGCAGCATTATATTCTGGGGGAGCTCTGGGGACCATATTATACTGTGTGGGTCCCCTTCACTATGTACTTGTGCACAGTATCTATTTTATAGCAGACATACAATGTTATTACAGGCTGTAATTACATCAAAGGGATTATGGCACTCACAAAAGCACCACAGTCCCTTCAAGGAGCTGATCAACAGGGATCCTGAGAGCTTGGACCTCCATGGATATCTTATACTGTTAGGATCCCTGCAGATCAGCTGTTTCTCAGAGTATGCAGCTCCCAGTATTGTTTACATGCCAGACACTACTCACTCACCGTATTCTTGATAACTACAGTTGTGTGTACTATAGCTGTATCCCTTTCAAGTATATGAGATACTGCTGCAGCACCCATAACTGTCACTATCAAGAATAAGCTGTTTGTAAAGCGCTGCGGAATATAATGGTGCTATACAAGTAAGCATTAAAAAAAAAAGACTTTAGTTACATCATTGGCCTTGGAATAAATTTGCGCCACAATATCATGATAAATTTCCCCGTTGTATTTTAGGACATTGATAAAACTGGGAAGTTCGAATTCTTAAGGCGCCCCTAAACTTTCAAAAGCTGTTGTTCACATGCTCATTCAATCAACAATTATTATTCCTCCTTCTGCCTCCACACAGATGGATGTTTATCTTGGCCTACGATTTTGTGATTCTTTCCTTTGGGTTTCTCTTGTATTGTCTTAACACTGTCCTATTCCCTCACCTCCTTAATTGATTTTCCACCACACCCATCTCCTTTACCTTGGTTTCCCTCTGCTCCTCTAATAGTTAATTTTAGCTTTACCTGTGTGATTGACAGCCTTTCGTCCTATCAAGTCTGGGGCGGGTTCTTCCTTCCTATTTATTGTTTGCTCACATTCACATTGGTGCTTGCTATTGCCTTGTGCGTGCTGGCTATTTACTCTTGCTGTTTGGTTACCTGTATTCATATTCCTGACCTCTGGCTTTAACTTTGACTATTCTCTTGGATTTTGATTCTGTACTGCATTGCTTGACTGTTACCAACCCCTTGGCTAGCTGACCTCCCTTTTGTTGTTGTTTGTCCTGTCTGCGTTCTGTGCTACTTATCTCAAGAAGGGATCGCTGCCCAGTTGCTGGCTGTCGCCTAGAACAGTTCAGGCAAGTAGCCAGGGACAGTGGGGGGGGGGGGTTCAGCTTAGGGCTCATTGTCTTGTCGTGCCCCTCCCCCCAGGGTTCACCAACAGCTACTGGGGAATCGCTCCTCTAGCAATTCCCTTACACCTTCACCTTAAAGGAACTATATGGGGCATATGTTTTTTTATTAAAATTTGCACTGTAAAACAGAGAAATGACCCTTGAGCAACAGTTACTTGTTTACAAAGTCCTCCAAAATTGCTAAGAAGTACACTCATTTTTATTTTTTTAAACTTGCTCAAAGGAAGCATGAACTCAGATCTGCAATGAGAAGCTGCACGCACTTCAACGCGTGAATAAAGTGCTTTGTATTCATGGATAAACAATGTCAATAAAACTTAAAAATGACTGAGAAGACACATGAATATCTAACAGTTGCTTTGCAGATATTCTTCAGTAGTATTCCGTAGTTAGACTAGTGAAAAAGTTGTTATAATGAGGGAATAGGCCATAGGAAAACATATATAGAAAATATCGTGCAAAAGTGAGAACATTTTGATGGAGACATGTTCTTTCTTTCTTTTTTTTTTTGTGTGTATTTGGTAAGTTATCAAGAATGTCTCAACTCAAAAGTGACATAAGTTTTACTATACTGACGTTTGCATTAAAGCAAATGAGAAGCAATTTTAAAGCAACTTTTTAAAATGAAATGAATAGAGCAGGTGAATATAAGAAATGAGTTCCACAGTACAGGGAATGTGACGGCGTAAAAAAGCATTATAAAAATTACAATATTCCTACAGTAAAATAAATAAAACATTACCCATTATACTAGACTGTGCTAATAAAACATGCATCATTCATTTATATGTCCTAAGGATAGGTCACCAGTATCAGATTGGTGGGGATCAGACACCTGGTACACCCATGCTGCTGTTCTCAGCAGCTGATACACTGTTGAATGGAACAGAAAGCAAACAGTTCTGTTCTCTGTATAGTTCCCAGACCAGATACTGCTCCCATTCATTTGAAGTGAACATTCAACAGTGTATCAGCTGCTGAGAACAGCTAATTTATGGGGATCCTGGATGTAAGATCCCCACAGATCTGATACTAGTGACCTATCTTTAGGATAGGTCATCAATATTTTTTAGCCAGGAAAACTCTTTTAAGACTATCTGCAATGTGTACAATAGCAATGAGGCAATGGAGAACATGTGCATAAATATGCTGAAATCTATTTTAAGAATTACCAAATTACATTATTTATTTTATTTTTGCACTTACAATACACATTATATTTTCAGATTCAGAAATACTGTAGGAGACATCATGTAGTCTTCCAGTAAAAAATATCTGTAAATTACTTGCTTGATCACACATAATGATCAGTGAGATTAGTTATATGCCTTAGTTTCTTACTCATTTTAGTTTCTAAATATTGGATTCAAGAAAATACTTGTGTTCTGAGAAAGGTTGTCACAATAGAGAAGTTCTTATTCACTAACTGTATTGTCTATAGTCAGAAAGTGGCATTAGGATGTGGGTGCACAATAGAAGTAGTTGGCCTATATTTTGAGTATAATGAATATAGAGGTAAAAAGGTCTTTAGGTTAAGGCCACACGTTGAGGAAATGCAGCTTTTTTGTTGCAGGTTTTGCTGCATTTTTTTAAGCTAAAGCCTGGAGTGGATTTAGCAGAAGGTAGAAGTATAAGTATTTCCTATATATTCTCCATTACTTTTTTAGCCATTCTTGGCTTTGACTCAAAAAAACGCAGCAAAATCTGCAACAAAAAAACTGTGTTTCAGCAACGTAGGGCCTCAGCTTTAGACTACAGCAAAGTTCCTGTGTATGCTCCAAGGCTCTCATCAAGGGTGTGTGAGAGTTTGACTGAATTTGCTAGTTTTTTCAGTCTGTATAGCTGGTCATGCTTAGTGATTCAGTGGGGCTTATTTTGTCATATTTTAAAACAAATTGTTAAAATTAGTGGGTCAAAAGTCTTAAACATATATGACATACATTTTCTTTACAGCAAGTAAAATAGAAAAAAAAATACAGTTTTTATATCAGTTAGTGCAAACAAAAAAAGTTGAAATATCAGCAGTTTTTGAAATACAGCCTTGTATTTGTAACCCATTTCAAGGCATTTGAATCTTTTCCTCAGACAAATGAAAGACTAACATAGCAGCTCCTGACTTGCGGTACATGAGTTATATCACTTCTGGCAGCTAATCCACAGGTGTGCATGTGTTTAATGATGTATAGATGATTTAAGCTTTCAAACTTTACCTCCCCTGGGAGCATTAGTTAATTTAAGAATGTAAAGCTAGAAACAAGCTAATTATTTATGCCAGTTTACATTGTTACCTTCCAATATACCCAATTGTCAATTATGTTTATATTAATGCATTGCTGTAAATATAAACCGTGCTATGTAAGCTGTTTCTAATAAGAGTTGTAACTAAACTTTCTTTCACCCTGATTGAAGATTTAGTTTGCTGCCATAGCATTGCACCTAATACTTTGGCCAAGGCATATTGGTTTATAATTATCCCCTGACATTTAGCACATGGACACATACTCTACCACCCCTAACCAGCTACAACCTTGCCTGATTGCATCCTTTTGAGTTATGCACTTAAACATTCTAGTGGTGAAAGTGCTTTAGCAACTTTAGGAGTATGTACATTGGCCGACCTTTACCAATAATTAGAAACCATATACCATCAATTAGGTTAAGGCCCCACATTCTGGAAAAGATGCTTTTTGTGGCAGATTTGTGATTGACAGCCTGTCTACCAATCAAGTCTGGGGTAGCTCATGGACTTCCTATAAACAGGTCATCAGATCAAACATGGTCGCTGGCTATTGCGACTCTGTCCTGTGACCTTGTCCTTACTAAGTTGTTCCTTTGCTATTGTATTGTATTACTCTCCACTGACCTTTGGCTTCCTTTGTGGCTACTCCTTGGATTTCGATTTGGTATTGCTTTGTCTCTCTGGTTTTGACCCTTGGCTTGCTGACTCCTCTTCTGTGTTGTTAGTCTTGTCTTGTTCTGTGTCACACTTATTTCTAGGAAGGGTTTTGGCGCCCAGTTGCTCCTGTCATTAGGACAGTGTGGCAAGTAGGCAGGGACAAGGGCTGGGTCGAGTTTAGGGCACACTGTCTCTATCATTCCCTTCCTCCCAGATTTCTGCAGCAGCACTGGGGAATTGCTCAACTGGCAATTCCCATACAGAATAGCCATCCCAAAATAACCTTCTGCCATTGCTTCCCTCCGGATCAGCATGGATCCTATTCAGGGCCTTGCAACCAAGATGGAGGGTTTGGCAGGCCTGGTAGCTGAGCTAAACAGGGTCAGACCCTTACTGATGCTGCTGCAGCATCTCCTGCTGTTTCTTCCCTTCCCAGGGTTAAGATTTTACTCCCGGTTCATTTATCGGGGGACTGAGAAAAATTTGAGACTTTCCGGGAGTCTTGTCGCGTGTATTTTCGGATTAATCCACATGCATCCAGGGCCCAAATTTTGGAAGTAATTTTATCTCTTCTACAGGGGGATACACACTCTTGGGCCCTTAAACTCCCTCCTGGGGCAGAGGAGTGGTCTGACTTCGAAAAAAAATTTTTGTCCCTGGGGTCTATATATGCTGAGCCAGACTACATTTGGCTTGCGGAATTGTAACTCCTCACCGTGCGGCAGTCCAAACACTCTGCCAAGGAGTACTGCTCAAAGTCCCGATATTCAGTGTAACTGCAGGTTAGTGTGAGTCGGCTCTAAAGGCTCACTTTAAACAAGGCCTGTGTGACCGTGTTAAGGAGGTCTGGGTTGGTCACCCAGATCCCCCTACTCTTGAGCAGGCCATGACTTTGGCCGTCCGTATTGACCGTAGAATCCGGGAAAATGTTAGAGAGAGTAGGGTCTGTTTCTTCCAAGTTTTCTGTCTCTTCCTCTCTCTCTCCTGATAAACCCACTTTTTCTCCCATAACTCCTGGTGAGGAACCCATGCAACTGAGAGCTGTGGACGCCAAGACTCGACGAGAGCATCATCTCCGGAATAACCTCTGCCTGTACTGTGGTACTTCAGGTCATATCATCCGAGGCTGCTCGGATATCAGACCACAGCAGCGGAAAAGCTTCAGTGCCTGAGTGGTAGTCGGAAGAACCACTCAGGTAACCAGGTATTTGCCAGAAATAAAAATAAGATGTTGTTATCTGTGTCTCTGTCCTCTGGAGACAGATCTGTTTCTGACCAGGCCCTAGTTGACTCTGGGTCTGCGGCAAACTTTGTCAAATTTTCATTTGTCTCAGTTTTAGGCATTAAGCTTTTGCCGCTCGATACTCCTCTGTTGGTTACTGGGGCGGATTTTGCCCCACTGGCCAGGGGTAAGGTCCATTGTAATATCCCCTTAATCACGTTGCAAGTGGATTCTGCACATTTGGAGGTCATAAACTTTTTTGTTATAAAGCATCTGTCTTCCGATATTATTTTGGGGCTCCCCTTGTTGAACCTCCATAACCCTATTTTTGATTGGGGTAAAAGGGAGTTGGTAAAATGGGGAGATCAGTGCTCATCCCACTGTATTGTTCTGCACACCTTACATTGTGTCAGTGAGGAGATGGTCTCGGCTGCTAAAGGTTGGGAACGCCCCTCTAGTCTTCACCCGAAAGTATTGCAAACACCAGCGAACAAAAAACGTTTGCCTGTTCACCAGTGCCTGTTGTTGTTCAGGGAGAGGCAGAAAGAATACTGGGTCCTTCTAAAACTGGTTTGTTTGGTGAGGGTCCGGTCGCCCCTCATAAAAGGGGGGTACTGTAATGTCTCTGCCTGTTCAGGTCTCTGCGCCACCCTCCACTCGCACGCTGCAGCGCAGGAGGCATGTTCAGTTTCATTCCTTGCTTAAGGTTCTTGTTGCTCAGTCTGAACACTGTCCTAGTACTACTAATATGCAATTGAATTTCAGCCACACCCGTCTCCTGCACCTTGTTTCTTTCTGCTCCTCAAATAGTTAATCTTAGCCTTGCCTGTGTGATTGACAGCCTGTCTACCAATCAAGTCTGGGGTAGCTCCTGGACTACCTATAAACAGGTCATCAGATCACACATGGTCGCTGGTTATTGTGACTCTGTCCTGTAACTTGTCCTTACTAAGCTGTTCCTTTTGCTATTGTATTGTATTACTCTCCTCTGATCTTTGGCTTTCTTTGTGACTAATCCTTGGATTTCGATTTGGTACTGCTTTGTCTCTCTGGCTTCTGCAGCAGCACTGGGGAATTGCTCAACTAGCAATTCCCTTACATCTCCACTCTCTGTTGAACTCATACCAACACTTTCACTTTTTCTGATTTGGCAAAAGTAACTTGATCCAATCCTACATTCTCTCTAAGGTTCTCTATCACCTGCATATGGTCCCTATTTACCTCCCTCCGCTCTTCATCAGAACCGTCCAAAGTATGTTTTCATCCTTCCTATGGAAAACTAAAAGACCTCATCTGCCACTCTCTCTTTCCATGATGAAAAAATCTGCAGGTCGCTTGGGACTACCAGATGTATCAAACTACTATAAGGTGGTCCAGCTAAAAAGATGGGTGGAGCTATGAACGCTGACTAAAGGCAATCCAATGTTTGACTACTGAACTCTTTGGGCCATCCCTCTCTGCACTCACTGGTTTAACAAGCCAGCCAAGCCTAGATCCCACAATACGTACCAACTCCTTAGAGGCATGTACGAAACTTGGTACCACCTCAAAGACACCCTACCACCCATGCCCTCTCTCCTTCTACCCTCAGGCCTCATACCGGAGCTGTTAGGTAACCTCTGAACTACCTACGCTGATGTTTGGCATCGACTACTGCTCCACCATCTCCTTGAACTCCTAGAGGCGCACCTAGAAGCTGACTTGACCAGACTGGAGTCACTTTCCCTGAAACATCTTTATCTTTTCTACACAGAGCTCAACTCTCCAAATACTTCCCAGACCTAGTCAAAAAGATTAGACTGACATATACCTTCATGCCCTTTTAGAACTTGCCATCCTCTCTAGAAACAAGCTTCTTGGTAAGACCTTGTATAGTCTGTCCAACTTCATTCACTCCAATAATTTCTCCAAGCCCTCCTTTCTAACCTCCTGGGAACTGGAACTGAACATTACCCTCTCAGCTGAGCAGACCAAACAAGTCCTCAGGACATCTCATGGCTTTTCTCTCTGTGTGCACCTACAAGAAGCCCATTAGAAGCTGTTAACTAGATGATACTGCTAACCTAGCTGATTGCATCACATGGGATTATCCTACTTTGACCTTTGCTGGAGATGTCACCCTTTCACACATCTGTGGTCTTGCCCTAACATCAAACCCTTCTGGTGAGAAGTTCAAACTATCCTCAAACAGATCTCCACTCCTGACTTGAGCTTTCACCCTCCAAGGTCATTCTGGCATTACCATCTCCTTCCTAACACTCGTCCAAAACAAACCTCCTATCTATTCTTCTATCAGCTGCGAGCTTTCTTATTCCACTTAATTGGCTTCAAACTCAACCACCAAAAAAAAATCACCTGGATCAACAAGGGCAATCAAATAGCTCGCGTTGAGGAACTCTCCAGCTGGAAAAATACCCGAAATTCTTGAAGATATGGACCCCTTGGCGAAGACTTCAGCTGTGATTTGGCCTAACCGCTTAACCCCTCGCTCCCCCCACTTCTCCCTTACTAACCACTAACCCCCCTCCCCCTTCTATCTCTTAAACCTCTTTCTTCTCTCTCTCTCCCATTCCTCCTCTCCATCTCCTCCCTCTATTTCTTATTTCTTTCTTCTCCCTGCTTTCCGCCCTCGCTCCTCCCCCCCGATTCGTATTTACTTGCGTTTATACAAGATGACCCAAGCCACTAATTCACTCCCCATTTATATGCACATGGGTAATGCTTCATACTGTTCTTCCTTTGTTTTTGCTATGACAACCTGTAAGATTGCAACATGTTATGCTCCTTTCTTGCAACCTTTTACTATGTTGTGTATGCACATTTATTTGAAAAAAACAATAAAACTCGTATTAAAAAAAAGAAGAGAAACTGTTAATTTCTCACTCATTGGTACAGTTGTAGATGTTAAGGGGCACTACCTGGTAGTAATTTGTACCATTGCATCCCAAGCATTTTCTTTTGTTACTGTTTACTCCTCAAACATGTCTCATATACAGTACACTTTCTCAACAAATTACTTAAAGGGATTTTCCCATCTCCCTGTTTCAGCCTGCTGTCTCTTCTTCTCACTTCCTGTCTCCCCCCCCCAGCTTGCTGAACAGAACACTATGAAGTATCACAATACTTATTATGATTACTAGAAATCTAATATAAATGCAGATCTAGATGATTCTAGAGAGACTCAGTGTTATCTGTGTGTTTACAGACACAGATAACAGACAGGGCTTTATCAGCAAACTACAATTAGCTGAACTGATTGTCCTGCCAGCAGAGCTGTACATAACAGTGAGAGCAGTGAGTGACATCACTTGTCCTGCTTATCACACAGGTCTGTGGAATTGCTGTGTAAACAATGGGAGGAATAATTTCACATAGCAGGAAAACAAAAAAGCATTGCTAAAGCAATATATTTAGGAAAAGTTTTTACATAATCTACCAGTATAGATAAGATCCTTGAGATGGGAATACCCCTTTAAGAGCGTCTGTAAAATGCAAAAGAGTGGGTTGTTATTATGTGGCGATTTCAACATTGTTCCTGGTGCACATTGGAACTCTACCAATCCAAGCAGATGCTCCTCTCCTACTCAAGGGTCATCATTACATGGCGAAGAATTGCATGATGCCTTTCGATGCTTCAATATTTCTTCTAGGGAATTTACATACTATTCCCCAAGATAAAGGTCATTCTCCCAAATAGACCTTTTTATAATAGATTGTGCTACTCTCCCCTTGGTCTCTCAGTCCACCACAGATGCGATAGCCTGGTTGGGCCATTCCCCAGTATACCTAACTCTTGTATTGTCCACCCTCTCCCAAACTGCTTGTGACAAAACAGTACCTTTCTAATGAACCTGCCAGCCTACAAGGAAAGAAAATCTCGAAAACTATGAACAACTGTTTCACAGATGTTAGCCTGGACATTGACAGCTTTACAGTGTGGAATGCCGATAATACAGTAGTAAGGGGTACTATGATACAAATTTCAGCCCAGCATAAAAAACAGAACCAATCCTGTTTATCAAATACCTTAGCCCATATAACAGATCTCAAGAAGCAACAGCAATCCACTGCCTTAGTAAACACTCACAACCAGCTAATTAAACTCAAACAAACCCTCCGGGCTACATTGCTAGATGATTATAATAAACATCACACTGGAAAATACTGTAGAGTACTAAAAATCCTACAACAAACCTAGTAGACTGGTGTATAGTAAAGTTAAAGGGAATCTGTCAGGGCAATTTGAGACACTAAACCACCCACACGTCCATATGGACCTGGGGTTTAGTGTCCCAAATCACCCTGTTATAACACAATCTATGGCCGCATTAAAAATAAAAAAGCTTTATACTCACCCTGTCGCTGTACTCCCGTGCCTGCATAGTTCTTCAATGAAGCCAGAGGAGTACTCCTCAGCTTCAGTGCGCATGCCCCGCAATTATGAAGTGAACGCAAGGTGTCCATCTTTGGCTTCACTGAAGAACAGCGCAGGTGCCGGGAGGCGTGCCTCATGAATAAGCCGGACCGACCTCACCAAATAGCAGCGATCCGACCCTTATCTAGGTAAGTATAAAGGTTTTTTATTTTTAATGCGCCTGCGGATTGCATTACAACAGGGCGATCTGGGACACTAAACCCCAGGTCTATAAGGACCTGTGGGTGGTTTATTGTCCCAGACTGACCTGGCAGATTCCCTTTACGGTTAAGCAAGCAAAACCAAGTATTCATTTTCTTTATAGTTCTGATAGGTTTTCAACACTTAAAAAACAAAAATCCCCGGGGCCCCGATGACTTCTCGAATTAGTACTACAAAGTTTTTTTCCAACCTTCTAACCCCTGTGAGAAAGTGAAGGGTGTGTGTGAAGGATCTCGTCCTACCGGAACCCGCTTCTGGCATACCTGAGATCACTTCAGTTACCTCACACCCACCACCAGTGAGTGTTTTGTGTCGATAGGATAATACGAAAGATGAGCCTTCTAAATTTTATATATTTATTAAACCCTAAACGGGTCGGCACTAGACACTTTACTCACACAGAGAATACATGTAGCAATTAGCAAGCAAATGGTGGAAAGCAACATGACATGGTGCACAAAATAAAAATGGGAGATACAGTACCTTGCGAAAGTATTCGGCCCCCTTGAACTTTTCAACCTTTTGCCACATTTCAGGCTTCAAACATAAGGATATAAAATTTAAATTTTTTGGTGAAGAGTCAACAACAAGTGGGACACAATTGTGAAGTGGAACGAAATTTATTGGTTATTTTAAACTTTTGTAAAAAATAAAAAACTGAAAAGTGGGGCGTGCCAAGTTATTCGGCCCCCTTAAGTTAATACTTTGTAGTGCCACCTTTTGCTGGGATTACAGCTGCAAGTCGCTTGGGGTATTTCTCTATCAGTTTTGCATATCGAGAGACTGAAATTCTTGCCCAGGGATCATTGTCTTGTTGGAAGATAAATTTCCGTCCCAGTCTCATGTCTTTTGCAGACTCCAACAGGTTTTCTTCCAGAATGGTCCTGTATTTGGCTCCATCCATCTTCCCATCAATTTTAACCATCTTCCCTGTCCCTGCTGAAGAAAAGCAGGCCCAAACCATGATGCTGCCACCACCATGTTTGACAGTGGGGATGGTGTGTTCAGGGTGAGCTGTGTTGCTTTTACGCCAAACATATCATTTTGCATTGTGGCCAAAAAGTTCGATTTTGGTTTCATCTGACCAGAGCACCTTCTTCCACATGTTTGGTGTGTCTCCCAGGTGGCTTGTGGCAAACTTTAAATGAGACATTTTATGGATATCTTTGAGAAATGGCTTTCTTCTTGCCACTCTTCCATAAAGGCCAGATTTGTGCAGTGTACGACTGATTGTTGTCCTATTGACAGACTCTCCCACCTCTCAGCTGTAGATCTCTGCAGTTCATACAGAGTGATCATGGGCCTCTTGGCTGCATCTCTGATCAGTCTTCTCCTTGTTTGAGATGAAAGTTTAGAGGGACGGCCGGGTCTTGGTAGATTTGCAGTGGTCTGATACTCCTTCCATTTCAATATGATCGCTTGCACAATGCTCCTTGGGATGTTTAAAGTTTGGGAAATCTTTTTGTATCCAAATCCGGCTTTAAACTTCTTCACAACAGTATCATGGACCTGCCTGGTGTGTTCCTTGGTCTTCATGATGCTCTCTGCACTTTTAACAGAACCCTGAGGCTATCACAGAGCAGGTGCATTTATACGGAGACTTGATTACACACAGGTGGATTATATTTATCATCATCAGTCATTTAGGACAACATTGGATCATTCAGAGATCCTCACTGAACTTCTGGAATGAGTTTGCTGCACTGAAAGTAAAGGGGCCGAATAATATTGCACGCCCCACTTTTCAGTGTTTTATTTTTTACAAAAGTTTAAAATAACCAATAAATTTCGTTCCACTTCACAATTGTGTCCCACTTGTTGTTGATTCTTCACCAAAAATTTAAAATTTTATATCTTTATGTTTGAAGCCTGAAATGTGGCAAAAGGTTGAAAAGTTCAAGGTGGCCGAATACTTTCACAAGGCACTGTAACAGAAAGAAAAGAACATATTACCAACACAAGTCTGTGATTGGCTCTCTGGCTCCAGATGATGGTGATGATGACGATGAAGAGCTGAGGGCATGTACTTCAAAAGTCCAAAAACATGCATTCGCATGCTATTCCAGGGTCACCACCCTGAAAAACCCCCTTCGGGTCAATTTCAGCAGAACAACAGGCAAAAGACCATGTGACCCTCACATGGCAGTCTTTTGTGTTTCCCTGCCCCTGCCCAGAGTGATGTCACTGGGGAGGGAAGTTACACCTACCAGCTTGGAGCCCCTGAACTAAAAAATGGTTCTGATTCCTTATCAGGTGACCGGATTGTGCCGCAAGTGGAATGGGGCAACTCGGGTAGAGATCCTCTTCGTATAGATACCATGGATGGCACCCCAATTCCCCTTGGGTAGGGAGTTGAACGTCTGGACCTGTCTTGGGCTCACAACGGTGCCATGATTGGACTGACCGCGTGCGTCTTTCTCTGGGGCACCTACAGAATTTATCGGGGTAACTGTGGGGTGTCCCCCTTAGGAGATATGGGCATAAAACTATGATCTCTCTGATCTATAAGCGGTTCCAGGATGGCTGGCTTTACTGTGGCTCACCAGGAAATCTCCTGGGGAGAGGTTGGATGTTTGAAAAGGAGTGTTAATTACTCAGGGCAATACAACAGAGGGACGGTAATAAACCAGCAACAGGGATGCAGCTCAGAATAACTGAGCTGAGGGGTAGTTTGAACAAATGGTCCACAAAGGGAGGGGAGGTGTCGGCTAGATAAGTATTTGTACAGAAATACATATAAGGGAATCCCTGATCGTCACAGTGTGGTTTGGGACAACAGGTATTTTCCAGCCAGGCAGTTAAAGGGTGTGTGGTAGAAGCCCACAGCAGGGAGGTCAGCTGACTAATTAAGGCCTGATATAGGTTGTGTGTCACAACTAGGAGGTGTGGCACTACACTGAGGCAAGTGAACTGTGTATCTGAACCTGCATGAAGGTAACTCTGTGCCACCCATTTGAAATAACCAGAGCAGGAGTATGGCAGCCAGGCTCCTGTATAGAAAGGGAACGTTTTCTGTATTAGTTAGTTCTCAGCCGAGAAGGTTTTTGTTTTCTGTTCATGTCTTTTAAAGGCAAACTGTTATGCACCAAGTGAATAAATACCAAACTTGAGTGTGATCCAATCTATTTGTCCCTGTTTCCTGCACTGCTACCAAGCATCTAACTGAGTGGTTCCCCACACCCCCCATTTATCCTCTATGTTCAGTCTAGCATTGGCATCAGCGGTGACATGGGTACACCAAGCGTCATGACATTATGACGTTCGGTGTGCTAATGTTACCACTGAGGCCTAATCACAGGACTCACCATTGACCATGGGTGTGTGACATCACGCAGAAGGAAAAAGAAAGAAGCAGATCGCTGGACGCCACAAGTAGGCCCAAAAGAGGTGAGGGAAGGTGAGTATAAATGTTTTTTATTTTTTACACCATCCCTTGGGTCTATTTCTATTATATGCTGGGGTCTGAAGAGTTTCGCTTTGTCTGAACATCAGACAAAACTACTCTTCATAGGTTCTCCCATCAAAGCCAATTGGCTTTTGGAAATCCTCTCTACATTAATACATACAGTACCTTGCAAAAGTATTCATACCTCTTGAACTTTTCACATTTTGTCACCTTACAACCACAAACTTATATGTATTTTATTGAGATTTTAAATCAATTTCTTCTGTTATGCAAATTACAATCACGGAGCAGCGGTGACATCACCCCTGTGCTCCAAGCACCCTCCGCGTCATAACTCTCCACCTCCCCTTAGCTGCTTATGTTCACTCCCCTCCTCCTTTTCGCGGTAAACTTCTGCCTTTCACAGGCATCGGACTGTGCATGTCTGGGCGGCCATTTTCCAGTGGTCTGCTACACGAGAGTACTGCGTCGCAGTAGTAGTGTAGCAGACCACCGGAAAATGGCCGCCCGGATATGCTTATGTACTGCTCCGCAGCACGCTCGTGTAGCAGACCACCGGAAAATGGCTAGCCGGACATGCTTATGTACTGTAGAAAAGTAAAAAAAATAAAAAAATAAATTAATAAATTAATTAATTTAAAAAATAAATAAATAAAATAATATGTAAATAATACGCCCTTATTAAAGGTTATAGCCCCACCCCTGATGACACCATACAAAATAAAAATTACTGTAACGGAGAAGAAAAACTGTTTTATAAAGTTTTTTAGTAGCACTTTGCATTATTAAATAAAAAAAAAAAAATGAAAAGTGAAAAACAGACACGTTTTTTTTGTTTATATTTTCCAGGATATAAAAAAAATTAAAACACATGCAAAAATAAAAACAACATAAAAACAAAGCCCTATGTGTCACTGAAAAAAGACGTAGAAATTAGTTGAATAACACAAATGATAAAAATGTTACAGCCTTCAAAACCGCACATACAGAAAACCAGAAAATGTGTCTGGTCCTGAACCAGCAATTGGCCCGGTACTGAAAGTGGTTAAGTTATTTAAATTACAGTTAATTTTTTTTCCACTTCACAACTATGTGCTACTTTGTGTTGGCCTATCACTTAAAATCTCAATAAAATATTTAAATATGTTGTAAGGTCACAAAATGTGTTTAAGGGGTACCTTAGCAAGGCACTGTAATGATCAAATGACCAGGGGGAAACAGGCCTCTGATGGCACCAGGTGGGTCCTGGATTTGATGGCGGAGATTGAAGCCTCTCAGATGCCTTCTCTGCTTCTCACTTTTGATACAGAGAAGGCGTTTGACAGGATACATTGGGGCTTTGCCTTCACTATATTGGCCAAATTTGGTTTTCAAGGGAATATTTAAAAAACTATCCAGGCCCTTTAGAAAATCCCCTCTGCTAGAGTTTAAGTCAACAATACCCTCTCCCAGCTATTTTCAATCACCCACGGGACAAAACAGGAGTGCCCCTGTTTGCTTCTTATATTTATTATGCTCAATGAACCCCTAGCGGAATGTATTCTTTAGACATTAGGGGAATCTCGGCTGGTCTACGCCAACATAAATTAGTCCTATTCACGGACAATGTCATACTAACACTTTCTGACCCCTTGCCCTCTCTATGCCCCACCACGAAAGTAACTATGCTCCCCTGTGTCAGATCTGGTTAAAGCCAACTCCAAAAATCCATCCAAAATGAACTTGATGATCTCACTAAGTTGGAAACCTCCTGGTTAGGTGGGATAGTACTCTACAAAATAATGTTTTTTCCAAAACTTTTAGATTATTTTCTGCACTCTAATCATACCACTTTCCCCTAGCTTAATGACTTAATTCCAAAAGCAGATGTTATTTTTTATTTGGAAGAGTGGAAAGCCAAGAGTTAACTTGCTTGTAGGAGAAGAGAAAGTTTGGGGGTAACTAACCTAAAATCTTATTTCCAGGCAGGTGTCCTTACCCAGCTGAAAGTATGGTGCTCCCACTTTCCAAATACCAGTTGACCTACATGTGATTTGGGGGGGGGCAAATGCTGTTAGTTCATAGTATTTCTCCCTCTACATCAGTCCCTCTATGAAAGTGACCCTGCAAACCTGGTCTATCCTCCTACAACAATTAAAATATGTTTCCCCAGCAAAACATGTGGATATTCCATTGGAGGTATCAGAAATATTAATTCCAAATTTAAACCTTAGACACGGGAAGTCTAGGAACATTAAGTACCTCTCACAACTGTCAGAAGATTTCTCCTTTCCCCAGTTCCCAGAGGTTTACGGTTCTGTATTCCAGAGAAACTGTTTAATCTCTTCTTTACTCCGGAGAAGTTGCCTAATAGAATTACAAATCTATTTTATAAAGCACTTCTGGGTGAGGGTGATTTTGCCAGTAATTCCTATCTCTTAAAATGGCAGACAGACCTTTCCCAGAGCTTTTCTCCTGAACAGTGGACCCATTCCTTCCAATGGTCTATTAAATCTTCAAAATGTGCCAATATCATTGAAGTTTACTATAAACTATTTACCAGATGGTACTATTCTCTGACTAAGCTGGCTAGGTTGTTCCCAGATGTGTCAAATCTATGCAGAGATGTGGATCAGTAGGATCACTATTCCATATCTTTTGGCAATGCCCAGTGATTTCACCATACTGGAAAAAGGTTCTCTCACTATAAAGGTCATCCATAGGAATTGATGACTACCCACATGATGTTAGAAAATTAGTATACCTTATCTTACTGTTTGCTAAATTATTAATTGCTATGAACTGGAAATCTACAGACTTAATTGCACACACTATACATGATTATCAGATTGATTTGATACCTCTTGTGAGTGTCCTCTGCCTAATAGTTGTAGACTGTCTGCATATTCTGTATCACTTCAGTGATAATACTTAGCATAAAGTAATGATTAATTACTTTAATGATTTTTTAAAATGTCCTCTTATGCTGTGTCCACTTAGGCAGGTGCAGTTTGACCATGTATATCACCTGGAAAATTCCCAGTTGGGATGGAATGTGGTATATGGAATGGAATATGGAATATGGGTCGCTGGGCCGGCAAGATACCTGCCCCCTGGCCCTTGGCTCTGACTATCACAGAGTACAGCCTGGTGGCCTCTGCTCTACACCTTTCGAGTGAAGGCCGCCAGGCGGCTCTGAGAGTATTTGTTGGGCGAACTTAATGAGATTAGTCACTTGAGGTTCTGCCAGTGGATTCGTTGTGATGTTACCCTGACATCATTTTGCCTCAAGGCGCCAACGTTGCGCCATCTCTGGCGTGACACCAAAGCAGCAGGGAGTATGTTTTTCTTTTTTAATGTTACACTTGCCAACAGCCCCGCCAGAGTTTGTCCAAAACTTGAGGGCCTCTGGGTCAAGGAGTCAGTGGACTGTGAGTTTGATGGTGGTTGCTGCTGTACCTACAGTTTACTTGCCACCCTGACCCCACTGCCTTTAACTTTACTTACATAGGACTGCTGCCATTACATATAAAGCAGGTAGCCTTGTGTAACAGAAATTTCTGCTTTACATGGAGAGAGAGGCAGCAGTCCTGTGTAAATTTCAGTTTCAGTCTGACATGGTAGCTTACATACCGTAGGATGGCTGCTGCTCCCTCCATGTAAAGCAGTCATGTGCAAGTACTTTACATAGGATTACTTTACATGGAGGAGCTACTTGTGCTGGTCCTGCCTTCTTGTTTTGATTCCACCTATTTGCACTGAGCCTCCCTAAAATGGGGATCTCCACAGACTTATAGGCAGCTAATCTGTTGTGATGTACAATAACAGCAAAATGGATGAAATTCAAACAAATTTTAAAATCCTACACCTCAAATTGATCTGCAATACGTGTTTTTGAGCTCTAGCATATCATTTTGGGAAAATACACGCAAAATTTTCCACAGTGCTTTTTTGCTTAGCCTTTGCTTAGCCTTAAATATTTATTTTAAAAAAGAAATCCCTCTATATGGCATCCACTGAACTGAGAGCTGCAGTATAAATATATTGTAGTGGAGCTTGAATCCGTACATGTCCCCTTTTGCCTCACAGTCGTTGAGCATTTACATCGCTTTCCAAATTATGATGCAAATGATAATTTTCTCTGATTTTCTTAAATGGTTGATGCAAATAACAGTCAGTATAATGTTCAAATCTTCAACCGTTAGGGTATAAATCAAATTTCATTGGACAAACCTCCCAATGATAATTTTTTTTTTCCCCAAATAAAAAAAATCAAAATCCACTGTTCCAAATTATTATGCACAAAAGAGTTTCTAAACATATATAGCTATTTCAATCAAATGCATCTTAACAGGCCAAGTTACATGTTAATATAGGACCCCTTCTTTGATATCACCTTCACAATTCTTGTATCCATTGTACTTGTAAGTTTTTGGATAGTTTCTTCTTGAATTTCATTGCAGGTTTTCATGTGAACTGCCTCCTACCCTCATAGATCTTTTGCTTGAGGATACTCCAGAGGTTCTCAATAGGGTTGAGGTCAGGGGAGGATGGTGGCCACACCATGAGTTTCTCTACTTTTTTTTTTTCAATTCAAAGTTTATTATTTTTCAAGAAAGCATAAAAAACAATCACAACAGAAAGATGTCAAAACAAAACATGTACTACAGTATACTGTAGGCAACAAGATGTAAAACCCCTGATAGCAATTCTGGGAAAGAGAAGAGATATAAGGGGAAAAGAAGGAAGAGGAAAGGAGAAGGAAGAGAAAAAAGTGAAACAAGAAGAAAAAAAAAAGGAGGGGGAGGGGGGGTATTTCAGTAACAAAATCTGGGGGTGGGCCCGGAGGTCAGAGTGGTCCAGATTCTCCACTGGCAATAACGAAAAGTCTCCATGTATCGCCAGACAAGGAGATGTAATACAGTCACAAGTAGCAGATCAGTGGCCACAAGGGCCAGAGCATTTCACTACACATCTATGGGGGGAGGGGGTGGCATCACAGACCCAAGAAGCATCTGATACTCGCCTGTACATTGCAATTCCATCCAGTAGTACCAGGTTTTATTGAAAGTTTCAACAGTGTTGTGTAGGAAAGAACTCAGATTTTCCATACACATAATCTCATTGACCTTCAAAATCCAGAGGGAGAGAGGGGGAGCTTCCATTCACTTCCAAAATTGCAGAATACATGCCCGGGCCACGAGGACCAAAAATCAAAGCAGAAAGCACTTATAAATATGTACTAGAGACTCACAATGATGGAGGAAGAACAGAGCAGCACCCAAGTGGTGGGAGGTTTCAGTAACCTGAGATATAATCCTCTTAACACCATCCCAAAATGAGGAGACGGCACCACAGGACCAAAAGACGTGCATCATGGTGCCCTCCTCCGCTCCACATCTCCAGCTTTCCGGAACCTGCAGGAAAAGAACATTTTTGAAGGTACACTATATCAGAGGGATAAGATTTTAAAACTGGCCTCCTGGTAACGGGAACTAATTCAATTTCATGTGTGAGCTGAAATATACGCTCTCTCTGAGCCTGAGTGAAAGACAAGTTGAAGTCTGTTTCCCACTTCGACATGAAGGAAGGGACATCCTCTGTCGAAGGTTTAATCAAGAGCTTATAGATGGCAGCTAGAGAGTGGCACAGGAGACCCTTGCCTTTACACAATTTTTCTATTCATTCCCAAAGTCCATGGGGGGGAGGGATTATACAATGTGACGGAGCGTTAATTCCCACCATGCGTCTAGAGGAGGAAGAGCGTCTGAGGCCCACCTACCAACCAGAGTCGTTCTGGTGGTGGCTAACCCAAAAAATCTCATTGCAGCGCAAATTGCAAAACACTCTATCATAGACACCAGAAGTAAATCTTGGGTTCCCAAAATTGGATAGCATATGGAGTTCAGCAGGAGACAATGTGCACAAACCAGGTGTTGAGAGCAAATTCTAAGTGTTGGCCAGCATAGGGGGAAAAGTTGGTCTGAAAGAGATCTTTTGGGTCAGGAGCAGAGGCGTAGCTAGCGGTGGGGCAGAGGGGGCGGCTGCCCCGGGCCCATTGAATTTTTGGGGGGCCCACCCCGGGGCCGCCATTAATACATCCTTTATTTCTCACTAGATCGGTGTCTGCAGACACCGATCTAGTTAAAACGTAACCTGCAACTTAACGGTATTGTAAACCGCAGGCCAATACAGGCTTGCGGTTTACAAGACGCCGAGACCACAGACGATGTCTGCTTCTCAGCACGGGCGGCGCGATGACGTCACAACAACGCGCCGCCTGCGCTCAGACACAGACGTCCTGTGCGTGGACAGGGAGGAAGCGACGGCGGCTCCATTCATCAGCATCGCAGGTGAGTATGACTTTTTTTTTTTTTTAGCTTAGTTGTGGGTGTATTAATAGTATAAGGGGTGGTTAGGAGGGGGAAATATAACTATAAGGGAGGATTCATTATGACGATGGGGGGGTCATTTATATAAGGGTTATTAGGAGGTATTATTAATACAAGGGGGAGGTTATTTATATAAGGGGCCATTAGGGGGCATCATTTATATTAGGAGGCATTATGAACATAAGGGGGTGGTCATGAATATAAGGAGCCATTAGAGGTGCAGTATTTATGTCAGGGGGAATCAGGGGCATAATATGAGGGTCAATTAATTTAATTAAGGTGGCACTTGGGTTTTAATAAGACTAAGGCCCCACATAGTGGGCTGCAGAAAAAAAAGCGCTGCAGGAAAAACCGCAGCGGTAACATTGTGCTTTTTCTCGCAGCGCTTTTCACAGAAGGTCCATAGAGGTTTCCCCTGTGGACTTTCTGATTTCAATACACCTATATGGAAACCGCAAGTGTTTCTGTAGGTATAATTGAAATGCTTCAATTTCCAAAACCGCAACGTTTTTGGAAATCGCAGTGCATCTGCTGCGCGTATTTTTCCACAATGTGTGGATGGGATTTGCTAGATGTAAAATGCCGGGTTTGTTTCTGTGGGTTTTCGCCACATGTGGCCCCCATCCCCACTTTGCAGTAAAATATGCGCAGCGGATACGCTGCGATTTCCAAAACAGACGCAGTTTTGGAAATCACAGCATGTCAATTATACCTACGGAAATGCTGGCAGTTTTCCTGTAGATATAATTGAAGCAGAAATTCTGCAGAGGAAACCTCTGCGAACTTTCTGTGCAAAGTGCTGCAGGAAAAACTCTTTTTTGCTGCAGGACACCACGTGGGGCCTTAGCCTTAAAGAGGACCTTTCATGTCCTCATGTATATGCTGTTTTACATACCACTAGAAAGCCGACAGCACGCTGAATTCAGCGCACTGCCAGCTTTCCCGGTATGTGCCCGGGGGCTGGAGATATCGGGGTCTTAGTTTCACGGTTTACTGTCAGAAGGGCGTTCCTGACAGTCTAGCTGCGCTGTGAGGAACGCCCTCCCTGACAGTTCTCGTTCATAGACTTGTACTGAGGGGGGCGTTCCTCACAGCTCAGTGTCATCGCTGGGCTGTAAGGAACGTCCCCTCTCTGTACGCGCCCATAGCGCTGTACTGTCAGAGGGGGCGTTCCTTACTGCCCGGCGATGACGCTGAGCTGTGAGGAACGCCCCCTGAGAACAAGTCTATGAACGAGAACTGTCAGAGAGGGCATTTCACACAGCATAGCTAGACTGTCAGGAACGCCTTTCTGACAGTGAACCGTGAAACTAAGACCTCCGATATCTCCAGCCCCGGGGCACATACTGGGAAAGCCGGCAGTGCGCTGAATTCAGCGAGCTGTCGGCTTTCTAGCAATATGTAAAACAGCATATACATGAGGACGTGAAAGGTCCTCTTTAAGGAGTTTTCCAGCTCATTTTTATTGATGGTCTATCCTCAGAATAAAACATCAATAAGAGATAAGTGATTCCCCACTGATCAGCTGTATGAAGGGGCTATGGCGCCTGTTTATATCACACGCTGTCTGTTTATAGTGACCGTGTGATATAATTACAGTCTTGTCACATAGACATGTATAGGATGAGGTTGTAGTTACATTACATGGCCGCTATGAAAAGAATGACACTATGTAAACAGAGAAGGTGTCACGGCGCTTACACAGGTACCATGGTTCATTCAAACAGCTGATCCTGGAGGTCCGGGGTATTGGAACCCCAATAATTTTTTTTCCCTTTTTTTTTCCTTTTTAATTAGGAAACATCTGGGGCATTATTAATAAAGGGCACTATTTAAAGGGGTGCACAGGGAAGTTATTAACTTAAAGATACACTTGGGGGTATTATTTATTATAGGGGGTTATATTATATATTTTATAATTGGGGTAGCAGCAGGATGGGGGCTTTGTGCAGGTGAGGACAATGTGGGTCAGGTGCCTGGAAAAGTGAGGAGCCAAAGATGTCTGTGTTGCAAACTTTACAGAGACTGGAAGAAGTGGTCATGGCCGTCCAGATGAAAGAGATGGGAAATGTGAAGGATTGGTCAGAGACGTCACCGGTAAGTCACTAAATGCTACTGCCCTGTATTCACCTAAATCGTCTGCAGAGCCCTGTGTAGAGCTGTTATATACCACTATACACTCACCGTATACTAATAGTATCGGTATATGAACAAGTCCAATTTGGGGGCCCACTTGGACATGTTCGCTCCCCCTGTGCTGAACCCCTAGCTACGCCTCTGGTCAGGAGTAATGAGGACTCCTAGATATTTCAGGGCTTGGGTAGCCCAGTGGAAGGGAAAAGATTGACTCAAAGAGACTTGCTTTGAGGGAAGGGTCACATTAAGAGTCTCTGACTTCGATAAGTTAATCTTAAAGTTGGAGAGCTTCGAGTACTCGTGGAAGGCAAACATTAGGCATGGGAAAGAGACCTGGGGGCAGGAAAGAAAGAATAATAGGTCTGCATACGTCGACACTTTGAAAAGGTGAGATGCATGGGCCACAGCCGAGATGTCACGATGAGATCAATATGTTGAAGGAAAGGATTCAACGTCAAGATGAAGATGAAGATAAGTGAGGTCAGTGGGCAACCCTGTCTAGTGCCATAACCCGAACCTGAGCCGAAGGATGGGAGTAAAGAGAGAGAATCCAGTTCATCATGTTCTCGTGGAGACCAACGTGTAACAGGGTTTCCTCCTGTTAAAGGCCTTCTTGGCATCTGTAGGCAAGAGCATGAGAGGCCTGCCAGATATCTTAGCGCCATGGAGGAGATTAATAGTTTTGGTGGTATTGTCCCTAGACGTACGTCCGGGCATGAAACTGGCCTGATCAGGGTATATAATGTCACCTAACAGAGGAGTCAGACGGGAGGACAGAATTTTAGCTAGGATCTTAAGATCTACATTTAAGAGCGAGATCAGGTGGTAGCTGTAACAAAGGAGGGGATCTTTTCCAGACTTAGGGATTACAGTAATATGGCCACGGCATAGGGACGAGCCCGATGTCAGGGATTTAAACATCTTTAAGAGGGGAGGACCAAGATCTGGGCCAAGTTTCTTATAGCAAGTGTGGAGCAATCCATCTGATCCTGGTGCTTTACCCATAGCCATTTGTTTAAGCACTGCAGAGCATTCCTCATCTGTAATGGGGGATTCTAGGGCTTCTAAATATTCCACTGAAAACTTAGGGAGTCCTGAGTAGGATATGTACAGTGGGTATGGAAAGTATTCAGACCCCTTTAAATTTTTCACTTTGTTTCATTGCAGCCATTCGCTAAAAGCAAAAAGTTCATTTTATTTCTCATTAATGTACACTCAGCACCCCATCTTGACAGAAAAAAACAGAAATGTAGATATTTTTGCAAATTAATTAAAAAAGAAAAACTGAAATATCACATGGTCATAAGTATTCGGACCCTTTGCTCAGTATTGAGTAGAAGCACCCTTTTGAGCTAGTACAGCCATGAGTCTTCTTGGGAATGGTGCAACAAGTTTTTCACATCTGGATTTGGGGATCCTCTGCCATTCTTCCTTGCAGATCCTCTCCAGTTCAGTCAGGTTGGATGGTGAATGCTGGTGGACAGAGATTTTCAGGTCTTTCTAGAGATGCTCAATTGGGTTGAGGTAAGATCTCTGGCTGGGTCAGTCAAGAATGGTCACAGAGTTGTTCCAAAGCCACTCCTTTGCTATTTTAGCTGTGTGCTTAGGATCATTGTCAAGGTGAACCTTCGGCCTAGAGGTTTTCTTCCAGGATATCTCTGTACTTGGCCGCATTCATCTTTCCTTCAATTGCAACCAGTCGTCCTGTCCCTGCAGCTGAATAACACCCCCATAGCATGATGCTGCCATCAATCCCTTGTTTCACTGTTGAGATTGTACTGGGCAGGTGCAGGTGTGATAAGCAGTGCCTGGTTTTCTCCACACATACAGTGGGGGGGAAAAGTATTTAGTCAGCCACCAATTGTGCAAGTTCTCCCACTTAAAAAGATGAGAGAGGCCTGTAATTGACATCATAGGTAGACTTCAACTATGAGAGACAAAATGAGAAAATATATGGTCTGAACAGGGCGGTGACACATCGGCCTGACGTATTTATTATAACTCGTGCCACTTTCTTGTTGTGAGTTGTAATGGAAATCTTTGACAATTCATTTATTTTTTTTCATTTTATTTTTTATGCTTACTTATATAGCGCCATCATATTCCACAGCGCTTTACAGACATTGACAGTCACTGTCCCATATAGGGGTCACAATCTACATTCCCAATCAGTATGTCTTTGGAGTGTGGGAGGAAACCTGAGTACCCAGAAGAAACCCACGCAAACATGGGGAGCACATACAAACTCCTTGCAGATGTTGTCCTTGGCAGGATTCGAACCAAGGACTCCAGTGATGCAAGGCTGCAGTACTAACTGACATAGGTTGACATAGATCTAAATCCGGACATATTGCTGCGCACCTGATTTATAAGTATATAGTGACTATAGTTAGGTCCTGTTGGAATAATGTTTATTATTGCCTGTATTGCAACAACTACTGTTTATATGTTTATAACTGCATAAGCTTCTGTCTCTAGGCATAGTGTTAAGTTGTTAATAAAGCTCTGTTAAAAAGGTGGGGGCCAGAGCAGCAAACTAGGAAGTTTCCATTTTTTTTTTTCTTTGTAGCTACAGCACAGAGCAGAGCACATGGAGCTCACAGACAAGTAGCTGAGATAATAAGTTACAGAATACAGTGTATTATTCTTTTTCCTCAATAAATATCTGTTTACTGTTGAACACCTGGACAGTCAAAGATTAATCCGCTGCCAACAGGTTATGGGCCCAGATACCCAGAGACAGAAAGAAAAGGAAAACAACAGTGATCCAAGATGGTCACCAGCAGCAACTCTATGAAGTTCAGAGTGTCCAAACTTGAATAATCAGAACTATCAATCCTGGAAATTCAAGAAAAAGATGCTGCTGATAAGAGAAGGTATGTGGAAATACACACAGGAGTCTAAACCTGACCCAGTAACAGATGACTGGATAGAGAAGGATCAGAAAGCACAAAGCACTACAGTCATGGCCAAAAGTTTTGAGAATGATACAAATATTAATTTTTACAAAGTCTACTGCTTCAGTTTTTCTAATGCCAATTTGCATATACTCCAGAATGTTATAAAGAGTGATCAGCTTAACAGCAATTACTTGCAAAGTCAATATTTGCCTAGAAAATGAACTTTATCCCCCAAAACACATTTCAACATCATTGCAGCCCTGCCTTAAAAGGACCACCTAACATCGTTTCAGTGATTGCTCCATTAACACAGGTGTGGGTGTTGATGAGGACAGGGATGGAGAGCAATCTGTCATGATTAAGTAAGAATGACACCACTGGACACTTTAAAAGGAGGCTGGTGCTTGCCATCATTGTTTCTCTTCTGTTAACCATGGTTATCTCTAAAGAAACACGTGCAGTCATCACTGCACTGCACAAAAATGGCCTAACTGGGAAGAGTATTGCAGCTAGAAAGATTGCACCTCAGTCAACAATCTATCGCATCATCAAGAACTTCAAGGAGAGAGGTTCCATTGGTGCCAAAAAGGCTCCAGGGCGCCCAAGAAAGACCAGCAAGCGGTAGGACCGTCTCTTAAAAGTGTTTCAGCTGCGGGATCGGGCTACCAGCAGTGCAGAGCTTGCTGAGGAATGGCAGCAGGCAGGTGTGAGTGCATCTGCACGCACTGTGAGGCGGAGACTCTTGGAGCAAGGCCTGGTCTCAAGGAGGGCAGCAAAGAAGCCACTTCTCTCCAGAAAAAACATCAGGGACAGACTGATATTCTGCAAAAGGTACAGGGAGTGGACTGCTGAGGACTGGGGTAAAGTCATTTTCTCTGATGAATCCCCTTTTCGATTGTTTGGAACATCTGGAAAACAGCTTATTCGGAGAAGAAGAGGTGAGCGCTACCACCAGTCTTGTCTCATGCCAACTGTAAAGCATCCTGAAACCATTCATGTGTGGGGTTGCTTCTCAGCCAAGGGAATCGGCTCTCTCACAGTCTTGCCTAAAAACACAGCCATGAATAAAGAATGGTACCAGAATGTCCTCCAAGAGCAACTTCTCCCAACCGTCCAAGAGCAGTTTGGCGCTCAACAATGCCTTTTCCAGCATGATGGAGCACCTTGCCATAAAGCAAAGGTGATAACTAAATGGCTCAGGGAACAAAACATAGAGATTTTGGGTCCATGGCCTGGAAACTCCCCAGATCTTAATCCCATTGAGAACTTGTGGTCAATCATCAAGAGACGGGTGGACAAACAAAAACCAACAAATTCAGACAAAATTAAAGCATTGATTCTGCAAGAATGGACTGCTATCAGTCAGGATTTGGTCCAGAAGTTGATTGAGAGCATGCCAGGGAGAATTGCAGAGGTCCTGAAGAAGAAGGGTCAACACTGCAAATATTGACTTGCTGCATTAACTCATTCTAACTGTCAATATAAGCTTCTGTTACTCATAATATGAATGCAATTATATTTCTGTATGTGATAAAAACATCTGACAAACACACATAAAAACCAGAGGGCAGCAGATCATGTCAAAATATAATATTTGTGTCATTCTCAAAACTTTTGGCCATGACTGTATATCCCTCAGCATAGATGATGATCAGATTGTACATGTATGCAAATGCGACACTGCAAAAGAAATGTGGGAGCAGCTGCAGAAGGTGCATGAAAGGATAAAACTCAGCAATAAGTTATATCTAATGAGAAAGCTGTACCAGTCTAAGCTAAATAGGAACAGTGATATGCAGGACTATATAACAAACACTTTAGAAATTGTTTAGCACTTACGTGGCATTGGAGAAGATCTCAAAGATTTACATATTGCTGCACTACTATTAAGCGGTCTTCCAGAAAGCTATGACACGCTTGTAACCACACTACATGCATGCCCAGATAATGAGCTCACACTGGAGTATGTCAGAGGAAAGCTTATAGATGAATACAAGCGGAAGACAGAGAGTGTATGCAGCGCTGGGGTATCTAAAGCAGAATCCGTTTTAAAAAGCCCAAGCTCTACCCAAAAATAAAAGTCATTTGAAAGAAACACGTGAGTATTTTGTAGGCAAGAAAACAGGGCACCTAAAAGCTGACTGCAGAGTCTGGTAAGCTAGGATGAATCATCTGAAAAAGCAAAATCATCAAAGGGTTAAAAGTGCCATCACTGAAGAAAAACACAATTCAAGTACTGAAACTGCTTTTACCATTAATGCAAGTACATCCAAGCATGCATGGTGTATAGATTCTGGAGCAACTAGTCATATGACCAATGACAGAAACTTCTTTTCTAACCTTAACCAAAGTAAGTCAGAGAAAGTGATTTTGGCTAATGGTCAGTATATGAATACAGAGGGAATAGGGGATGGTTACATTGATTGTCAAGTCTCCCCAACACAAAGCAGAAAGATCCCAGTAAAAGACATGCTGTATGTACCTAGCCTTGAAAGCAATCTGTTATCTGTGAAGAAACTCACAAGACAAGGAAATGAAGTTACATTTAAAGATAACTGCATCATCACAAAAAGGGGCCATCTACTAGCAGAAGGAAACATCAAAGATGAGATATATCAGTTAAATTGCAAAGAAAATGCATATACTGGTAAACAAGAAAAACACACAAATTGTATCCATCTAGGGCACAGGCGTCTTGAACATAGAGACCCAGAAGCAATAAGAAGGTTAGTTCAAAATCAACTTGCTGTAGGTATTACAATTGATCAGTGTAATCAGACAATGAAGTGTACAAGCTGTCTTAAAGGAAAAATGTCCCGAAAATCTTTTCCTAAGAATAGTACTACAAAATCAGAAGAGCCACTGGATTTAATACATACTGATGTTTGTGGTCCAATGAATACTCTAACTCCTGGAAAGAAGAGATATTTTCTCACATTTATCGATGACTATTCAAGATATACAGTTGTCAATCTACTTCACAGCAAAGATGAAGTCCCAGGGTAACTTGAAACATATCTAGCTGAAGTATATAACAAATTTGGGAGAATGACAAAAATCCTGCGTGCAGATAATGGAACTGAATATACAAGCAATGAGACACAAAGCATTTTAAAGAAAAATGGAATCATGTTTAAGACCACTGTACCATACAATCCTGAACAAAATGGTGTAGCGGAAAGAAGAAACCGGACACTGTGTGAAAGTGGAAGAAGTATGCTATTTGACGCAGATTTGCCTACAACATATTGGGGTGAAGCAATCATGACAGCATGCTATCTTCAAAACAGGTTACCAGGTAAAGCTACAGAGAAAACTCCATTTGAGATATGGAAGAGCAAAAAGCCTAATCTACAACACATAAGAGTATTTGGAAGTAAAGTATTTGTGCATGTCCCTAAGGAAAAACCTACCAAGTGGGAATCCCATGCCAAAGAAGGTATCCTGGTGGGCTACAGTGAAACCTAGAAAAGATATAGAATCCTGCACCCAGAAACGAACAAGGTCACAATAAGCAGAGATGTAATGATTGATGAGAACTTCGTCTCGCTTAAGTTTTATGACATCATACCAGTAGTCCAGATGAAGCAACAACAACCTAAGTCACAGTTACAAAATGACAAAGAGAAAGATGTAGAAGTTTGGTTAGATTCTTCAACCATTGAAAAAGCAACGGAAACATCAAGTGAACCTGAAATAAGAAGATCGTCAAGATCAAACAAGGGTATACCAGCTAAGCGTCTATCCTACATTGCTAAAACACTACCCGATTTAGAGCCACAGTCATGGGATGAGATGCAACGACTACCTGCCCATGAAAAAACGAAGCGGATTAATGCTGCTAATGAGGAAATGAAATCGCTTCATCAACTTCAAACCTGGAAACTCACCAAACTACCACAAGGCAAGAAAGCAATAAAGTGTAAGTGGGTGTTTAACACCAAATATGACTCTGAAGGCAAAGTTCACGGATTAAAATCAAGATTAGTTGCAAAAGGATATTCTCAGAAATATGGTGAAGATTATGATGCTACATTTTCTCCAGTTGCTAAGCAGACCACGTTTAGGACTCTATTAGCTATATCTGCTATACAAAGGATGTCTGTCAGACATTTGGATATCAAAACTGCCTTTGTAAATGGTGACATTGAGGAGGATTTGTACATGACTCAACCTGAGGGTTATATCAGAAAAGGTGAAGAAAACCTCGTTTGTAAACTACAAAAATCTCTCTATGGTCTTAAGCAATCGGCAAGAGCATGGAATACCAAAATAAACAAAGTCTTATTGAAAGAAGGATTTAAGAGAGGTCAAGCAGACCCATGCCTATACACAAAGTGTACAGATGGAAAGTGGATGTATATTCTCTTATATGTAGACGATGTGATTGTTGTACATGAAGAAGAAACAGAAATTGCAAAAATGACAGAAATTCTGAATCAGCATTTTGAAACAAAAGACCTTGGAATTGTTACATATTATTTAGGCATCCAAATACAGAGAGAAGAAGATAGAAGTTTTCTTCTAAACCAAAGTGCAAAAATCAACTCAATCCTCAACCAGTTTGGAATGTCAGAAGCAAAAGGTATATCAACCCCAATGGAGTCATCCTACCTAAGATTGGAAGTAGAAGATGCTCTGTTACCAAACAATGAGAAATACAGACAGGTAGTGGGTGCACTTCTATACATAACAACTATGACTCGACCAGATATCTCATCAGCAGTGGGTATTCAGACATGCAGACATGTGGAAAAACCGCGCCAAAGAGACTGGAATGCTGTGAATTCTCCGATATTTGATAGAAACTCAAGACATATGTTTAAGAATGTCTTCAACAGGAGATCTAAAACTCACAGGCTATGTGGATGCAGACTGGGCTAATGATTCAAGTGATCATAAGTCAACAAGTGGGTACTTGTTCAAGCTTGGAGAAAGTTCTATCTCTTGGTCCAGCAGAAAACAGGTATCTGTTGCCTTATCATCTACAGAAGCAGAATATGTGTCTGCGGCCTACGCAAGTCAAGAGATCATTTGGCTAAACCAGTTGTTGAAGGATCTTGGCAAACCGCCAACTCAGCCAACGACGATGTATGAAGATAACCAAGGATGCATTAAACTTGCAAGCAGTGAAAAGATCAATGCAAGAACCAAGCACATCGACGTTAAACATCACCACCTGCGTGATTTGATAGAACGTGGTATCATCAAATTTGTTTATTGCGAAACTGACAAGATGGTGGCTGATATTATGACAAAGCCATTGCCAAGAACCAAGTTTGAAGAGTTCAGAACCTCAATGGGACTAACTAGATAAGTAGTTGTTGAGTGGGGGTGTTGGAATAATGTTTATTATTGCCTGTATTGCAACAACTACTGTTTATATGTTTATAACTGCATAAGCTTCTCTAGGCATAGTGTTAAGTTGTTAATAAAGCTCTGTTAAAAAGGAGGGGGCCAGGGCAGCAAACTAGGAAGTTCCTCTTTTTTTTTTTTTTTGTAGCTACAGTACAGAGCAGAGAACATGGAGCTCACAGACAAGTAGCTGAGATCATAAGTTACAGAATACAGTGTATTGTTCTTTTTCCTCAATAAATATCTGTTTACTGTGGAACGCCTGGACAGTCAAAGATTAATCCGCTACCAACAGGTCCTCCATACAGCAACTCCATTCTAGCTGTCTCAGTACTGTACTGACTAGAATAGAGTTGCTGCAGGTAGTTTCATGGTGTCAGTGTATTCTGTAGTTACTATAGGTATGTCCTCCATACAACAACTCCATTCTAGCTGTCGCACTACAGACCTGACTAGAATGGAGTTGCTGCAGGTATGTTCATGGTCTCGGTGTACTCTGTAGTTACTATAGGTAGGTTCATGGTCTCGGTGCTTTCTGTGAAAGTCAGTATAGGGTCTATGTCTAACAATAAGCCCCGCACAACAAATAGGCAGCAGCCCCCCAATGTCCAGATCACAACAGCATAAAGGCCCCCAGGTCCCCAGAGTATAATAATCGGAGACCCAGGGAAGGTGAGGGAACATAAAAACCTTTGTTACTCACCTCCTGCGATCCGGTGTTAGTACGAGCAGGCTTGGGCCCTCTGGTGACATCATTAGGTCGCGTCACCAGCCTGATCACGTGACGTCTGTGCGCAATTAAACAGGGTTGAAAGCCGCAGGGAGTGCACCGGTGTCCAGGAAAGGTAAGTAACACCGGTTTTTATACTTGTATCCTCCCCTGGGTCTCCAATCATTATACTCTGGGGTCTGAAAAGACCCCAGAATATAATAATAGTTCATGGGTGGGCCACTATGGGGCATAATACCATATGCAGGGGCCACTATGGAGCATAATACCGTGTGCAGGGGTCACTATGGAGCATAATACCGTATGCAGTGGCCACTATGGAGCATAATACCATGTGCATGGGCCACTATGGAGCATAATAACGTGTGCAGAGGTCACTATGAAGCATAATACCATGTGCAGGGGCCACTATGGAGCATAATGCCAGTGCAGGGGCCACTAGGGAGCATAATACCGTGTGCAGGGGTTGCTGTGGAACACCATACCGTGTGCAGGGGCCACTGCAGGGCATAATACAGTGTGCAGGGGCCACTATGGAGCATAATACCGTGTGCAGGGACCACTATGGAGCATAATACCGTATGCAGGGGCCGCTGCGGGCAATAATACAGTGTGCAGGGGTCGCTGCGGGCCGTAATACTGTGTGCAAGGGCTGCTGTGGAACATTGTAGTGTGTGTAAATGGGGAGGTATAAACAGGGGCTATGGTGCCTGTTTATATCATAGGCTGTCTGTTTATAGTGACTGTGTGATGTAATTACAGCCTTGTCACATAGACATGTATAGGATGAGGCTGTAGTTACATTGCATGGCCACTATGAGATGAATGACACTGTAAATAGAGAAGTGGTCATGGCGCTTACACAAGTACCATTCAAACAGCTGATCAGTAGGGGTCCTGAGTTTTTGAGCCCCACTGATTAGTTTATTAATGACCTGGAAAACCTTTTAATTAGGTAACACCTGGGGTATTATTAATAAAGGGCACTATTTATACAGGGTACACACGGACATTATTAATATAAAGATGCACTTGGGAGTATTAATCATTATGGGGGGGTTATATCATATATTTTATAATTGGGGGTAGCAGCAGGATGGGGGCTTTGTGTAGGTGAGAACAATGTGGGTCAGGTGCCTGGAAAAGTGAGGAGCCAAAGATATCTGTGCTGCAAACTTTACAGAGACAAGTCACAGCTGGAAGAAGTGGCCATGGCGGTCCAAACGGAAGAGAAAGGAAATGTGATGGATTAGACAGAGACGTCACCTGTAAGTCACAAAATGTTACTGCACCGTATACACCTAAATGATAGAGGATAAATACCTGATTGATGGGGGTCTGTCTGCTTAGACCCCCAATGAGCCTGAGAATTGGGTTTTTTCCCCTTTAGATGCCAGCAGCACCCCACGGATCCCTGCCCCCCCCTTAGATGCCAGCAGCACCCTACGAATCCCTGCCCCCCCCCCCCTTAGATGCCAGAAGCACCCCACGGATCCATGTCCCCTCCTTAGATGCCAGAAGCTCCGCAGGGACCCCTGCTTCCCCTTTAGATGCCAGCAGCACCCCCACGGACACCAGCCCCCCCCACAGATGCCAGCAGCACCACAAGGATCCCTGCCCTATTGCTATTGCAGGCCAGGAGACATCTTCGTAACGTCGCTAGGCAACTCGTGCATGCGCAATAGCCCACAATCACTCGGAAAGTCTATTGTGCATGCCCGAGTTGTGCGCGTGTGACTGATGACGTCACATGACAGGAGGAGGCAGAACGGAAGGTAAATAAGATGGGGAGGGGTGTAGTGAGAGGAGGGAATGGGAAGTGAGGAGACGGGAGAAGAGGAGAGGGGTGGGGACGGGAGGAAAGGGGAGGGGTGGGAACGGGAGGAAAGGGGAGGAGTGGGGACGGGAGGAAAGGGGAGGCGAGAGAGGGGGGATATAGTATGTGACCCCCCGTCTCAGGAAGCGGAGAAAAGGATCATCACAGGATACAATGAAGATGTGCCTGAGGCGGACACGTGGCCTCAGCAATAATGGTAAGTATGAATTTTTGCTAATTAAAGTAATTTATAAAGTAGATGGGCGGGTGTGTTTAGTTTAATGTTAAAATTTTGTATTATCCTGGACAACTCCTTTAAGTCATAATTAAATCGGTTGCTTTAATTATACAAATAAATAACATCTGCCAGTGTCCTTTTAGGAACAAATTCAAAGTTTCTGAGCATTCAGGGTTATAGGTGGGGTTCACCTGAAGCAGGTCTAAGGGGCTCCTGGGAGTATTTTATACTGTGTGGGGCCACTGTGGTGATCATATCATACTGTGTGGGGACACTGTGGAGCATATTATACTGTGTGGTGACACTATGGAGCATATTATACTGTGCGGGGGCCGCTATGAAGCATATTATACTGTGTGGGGGGCCACTGTACAGCATATACTGTGTGGAGGCTATTGTGGAGCACATTAGACTGTGTGGGGGCCACTGTGGAACATATATTCTGTGGGGGTCTTGTGGAGCATATAATACTGTGTGGGGGCCACAGTGGAACATATTATACTGTGTTGGGGCCACTGTGGAGCGTATTATACTGTGTGGGGGTCACTGTGGAACATATTATACTGTGTGGGGGCCGCTGTGAAACATATATTGTGTAGGGGCTACTGTGCAGCATATTATTCTGTGTGGGGGCCAATGTTGGGAGCATATTATACTGTGTGGGGCCACTGCAGAGCATATTATACTGTGTGGGGGTCACTATAGAGCATATTACACTGTGCGGGAGCCACTGTGAAGCATATTATACTGTGTGAAGGCCACTGTGGAGCATATTATACTGTGTGGGATCCCTTCACTATTCACATCACACACCATCTGTTTTACAGCAGCCGTGCACTATTATTACAGTCTGTAATAACATTGCATGGTGATTATAAACAGATACTGTGCAATGTAAATAGCAAAGGAGTACTGAGCTCGCAAAAGCACTACAGTATCTTGAAAGAGTTGATCAGCAGGGGCCTTGGGTGCTAGACCCCCACTGATCTTTTAGATCTCTTAGTCTTTTTGGACCCTCCAGATCAACCGTTTCCCACAACATACAGCTCCAAGTATTGTTTACATGGTGGGCACAGTTCTGCTTACTCACCGTATTCTTGATAATCACAGATGTGGGTACTATAGTTGTATCCCTTTCAAGTATCTGAGATGTATCCCTTTCAAGTAACTGCTGCAGCAACCATAACCCCCACAACTGTCACTATCAAGAATATGCTGTAGGGAGGGAGTAGGGGGCACCTGCACAAAGTTTGCCCTGGGGCCCACAAGACTTTAGTTACACCACTGCTCCTGAGGATGAGTGTTATATTTGATTTTGTTGCGCAATTTCAGTTTGGGGCCACTGGGGGACATTATTACTTGTCTGGGGGCCACTAGGGGGCATTATTACTTGCCTGGGGCTACTAGGTGCATTATTACTTATCTGGGCACCACTGGGGGCATTATTACTTGCCTGGGGGCCACTGGGGAACATTATTACTTGCCTGGGGGCTACTGATGGACTTTATTACTTGTCTGGGGGCCATTATTATTTGTTTGGGGGCTACTGGGGGATATTATTACTTGCCTGGGGGCTACTGAGGGCACTATTACTGGTCTAGAGGCTACTGGGGGCACTATTACTTGTCTAGAGGCTATTGGAGGATATTATTACTTGCCTGGGGGCCACTGGGAGAGCATTATTACTTACCTAGGAGCCACTGGTAAGCATTACCACTTGCCTAGGAGCCACTGGAGACCATTACTATATGCCTGGGGGCCACTGGGGAGCATTGATTCCAAATTCCATTGTAGTTCAAAATATATCAGATGGCAATTTTGGGGGATTTAGCCTCAAAGGCGGCAGCCTCCTGGACTCGTCATCGGTGTAGGTGGTACTGGGTGCTGGAGAAGCAGCATTCAGACGTTGCTAATCCAAAGTAAAATGGCTTTTATTCAGCTTACAAATGGAACAAAAAATAACAAACAGCCTGGCTCAGTCAATCCTTTCAGGACCCCAGTCCTCTTTGGACAGACCGCCCGCCCGTCCGTCCGTCTCCGACTGGTTCCCCGTCTCCCTGCTTCCTGCAGGTCTCCACAGCACTCTCTCCTGCTGCAGACACTCCGTCTAGAGTTGGTGCCCCCACCCACGGGTGTGGCTGAGGACCTTTTCAAGCCCGGCTTTGGGTCGCTCACTAGCACCCTCTGGGTTCACACACTCACACAGGGCATACCCACTGAGACAGCGATTCCCAACCGGGGTGCCGTGACAACCCAGAGGAGAAATGGCTGCATGTCCTCTTTTAACTAAATTGGCATCCTTAGCATGGAACAGGATTTATCACTACATCAACGGTAAAGCAGGATCTATCACTTCATCACAGGTGAAGGCCTGCTGAATCAAGCTGTAGATAAAAGCAGCAGACTTCCAGGGGAATGATGATGGGTGTTATTTTTTCATTTATAATGCACAACTTCAGCGTGGGACCACTGTGGTAGCTTTACTACTTGCTTGGAGGCCACTGGGGAGCATTACTACTTGCCTAGGAGCCACTGGAGAGCAGTAATACTTGCTTGGGGGCGACTGGGGAGTATTACTATACACCTGGGGGTCACTGGGAAACATTGTTAGGTGTGTGGGGGCCACTAGGGAGCATTATTATGTGTTTGGGGAGCATTATAAAGTGGAGGCCACTGTGGAGTATTATACAGTGTTGGGCCACTGGGGAGCATGATACTATGTGGGGGCCATTAAAATAGTCTGCTGATGGTAAAAGGTGAATTTTTGTATGTGCTGGGTGGAAAGTATGGTGCAGCTTTGAGGTTGCATTCAGACAGTGCAGTTGTGATGCAGTTACAATTGCATCAAAATTGCATCGGAAAAAAATTCCTGCAGTTTTGATGTGGTTTTTGGTGAGTTTTTTTTTACATTTACAAGTAAAACTAATTTATGTTTCAGCTATAAATACAGAAGCTGTGCTAAAAATCACATCAAAACTGCTGTTTTTACAAAACCCCAAACTAATCCAGCTAAAAACAATTAAAATTCAGTAACATAGATAACACCACCCATGCACCCAAACCATAATAATTCACAAAAAAAAAGTTCATGCCCATTGTACATATAACAATGAGACAATTAGCCAAAGTATCAGTCCATTCTAAACATTCAATTAGATTTGTAGAACCACAGTAAATCTATATAGTGATAATGCATAAATAGCAGTTACAAGTAAGGTTCTCAACAAAGCATAGGTATTGATCATGTTACATACACAAATACAAGGGGCACAGGAGCAATGACCCTGACTTCCAGCATTCAGGCCCAATGCGCGTTTCGGCCGACAGCTTCCTTTGCATTATCACTATATAAATTTATAGTGGTTCTACAAACCTGATTCAATATATAGTGTTGGCTGATACTTTGGCTGTTTGCCTCATTATTATATGTAATTAAAGTAGTCAAGTCTACAGTGAATCTGGGGTGACAATAAGGGTTTTTAATGTTTCCATGGTAAGGAAAGGTTCTGATTCTGAAGATGGTTTTTAGGTACAGGTGACAAGAGAGTGCGAATGATTAGATATGGGCGGTAAAGGAAAGGTCCAAGTCAGACATGACCCCAAGTCAGCAGGCATGCTGCCTTTGTGTTATAGTAAGACATCAGATTGAAATGGAGTTAGGTCGGTTAGGTTAGAAATCAGAGTTAGGTCGGGGACAGCAGTAGTGTAATCTATGAAAGATTCAGCATCCGATAGAGCAGGGGTAGGCAACCTTTTTTGTTCGGCATGCCGATTTTAATAAAAAAATCAAAGATGAGGTACTCGGAGTGCCGGTCAATAATTGTAAGTCTGACAACCCCTAAACTAAAGTCATATACCACAAACCATAACACAGAAGTGCTGCCACCAGATGCTTTAGGACACATGCATTTACTGCTATTTCCTGGGACGCTCCTGTACTTTCTGATTAGAAGCAATGAAAGTCCATGTGCAGCCCCCACATAATGGTAAATGTGTCCAGGAGCACCGTATGGCAGCATCCTTATGGTGAAAACACACTATGTATCTGGATGCAGCTATATTTGGAACTTTTTCATTCGATGTAAAACTGGTGCATTTTTGCACAAAAAAAAAAAAACAAAGCCTGAGTCTTCTGTGCAAAAACACATCCTTAATATAGAAAACACACCATTATGCAGAATAATGTCCCATAGTGGTCCCTGCACACGGTATTATGTCCCATAGCGGCCTCTGCACACGGTATATGTCCCATAGCGGTCCCTGCACACGGTATTATGTCCCATAGCGGTCCCTGCACACGGTATTATGTCCCATAGCGGCCTCTGCACACGGTATATGTCCCATAGCGGTCCCTGCACACGGTATTATGTCCCATAGCGGTCCCTGCACACGGTATTATGTCCCATAGCGGCCTCTGCACACGGCATTTGTCCCATAGCGGTCCCTGCACACGGTATTATGTCCTATAGCAGCCTCTGCACACAGTATTTGTCCCATAGCGGCCTCTGCACACGGTATTTGTCCCATAGCTGCCCCTGCAAACAGTATTTGTCCCATAGCGGCCCCTGCACACAGCAATATGTCCCATAGCGGCCCCTACACACGGTATATGTCCCATAGCGGCCCCTGCACATGGTATTATGCTCCATAGTGGCCCCTGCATACGGTATATGTCCCATAGTGGTCCCTGCACACAGTATTATGCTCTATAGTGGCCCCTGCACACGGTATTATGCTCTATAGTGGCCCCTGCACACGGTATTATGCTCTATAGTGGCCCCTGCACATTCACTAGCTATTATTATACTGTGGGGTCTCTTCAGACCACAGAGTATAATAAGTTGAGGGCAAAGAGAGGTGATGAAACATAAAAAAACAATGTTAACTCAACCTTCCACGCTCTGCAGCCACTCTGTATCTTCGGGCGCTTCTGCCTGTTGTCAACGATCGCTCATTGAGTCTCAGGGGTCACGTCGCGTCATTATGCGTAATGACGTCAGACGCAGACACGACCCCTGAGGCCCTGTCAGCTGACTTCAAGCAGAAGTGCCTGAAGAGTACAGAGCAGCTGCGGAACGTGGAATAGTGAGTAATGTTGTTTTTTATGTTTGATCATCTCCCCGGGGGCTCCGCTTATTATACTCGGGGGTCTGAAGCGTGGTTGCCGACCCCTGCGATAGAGGGTAGCAGAGAGGCAATCATTGGGGTTCTGTAGTAATGCAGGGGTGATGTCACAAGAGGAGGTGTATAATTGGGTGTCATCAGCATGAAATTGGTATTGGTACCGAAAGCCAAATCTTCTGATGGTTTATCCAATAGGGGCTGTGTATAGTGAGAATAGAAGGGGAGTTAGCACTGAGACTAGCACAGCATGTTTGAAAGATGAGTGAAACAGGTGTCTAAAATATTTTGGTAATTTTTTTTTTATTTCAGTTTTTACTGTAATTTGTCTAGTAACATAGTTGTGTTTCATATTAAGAATAATAATGTGGATTTACAAAAACGTTGGCAGTTTTGTCTTACAGATAGCTGCTGCATCACTATTTTATAACTTTCTATAGATCATATACAGTACAAATTAATCATTTATAAAGAATCTCAGTTTAGTATTTTTTTTTTTTAAAGATCTGTGCCAAAAACACAGATTTTGTTTATGACTTCAATGGCAGAAAAAAATAAATAAAACAATAGTACATATGTATAGTCTTTTAAAGTCCTTGTTCTTTTATTTTCCTAAACAGCTAGAAGGGTTATAGCATATGTTATGTCAGTGTACCGCATACCTGGTCTGCTCCCTCTGAAAGATGCTGTCACTGTTCCACTACTCTGGGGCCTTGCATTGATATTTCACCATTGAGAGCCAGCCGTCAAAAAATGGCAGCCGGAAAATTAAGAGGAATTCCTCTTCCACTGTGTGAAAGGCCTCTTAAAGTATGTACCCTTTGGCACAAATCTATAGCTGTAAATAACAGTTAGGAGTGTCTGAATGCAACATGCAGGGTCTTGGCACTGACACCCTTCAGCTTCTGCTGATAACTTTATACAGACGTAGTAGTTATCAGCAGTTAGCGGAATGTGATCACTGTAATCCATCTATTACCACTAATGATAATAGGAGCGATTCAGTTGTAACTAGTTGTAACTAATGCAGCACTGGATAAATATATTGACTGTTTCAGAAGCAAAGTAAAATCAGAAATCCTGGAGAAACAAAAGAAACAGGTCCATAACCTAACCCTGTAGGAACAGAAGGCTATTACTTCACTGAAAGAAAATCAGGATATAATAATAAAACCAGCTGACAAAGGGGGCGCAATAGTCATAATGAACACCTCAGACTATATCCAGGAAGCAAACAGGCAACTGTCAAATCCCATCCATTACTCCAAACTTGGTAGTGATCCCACAGAAGCCTATATGAAAGAACTAAAGAGTATGATCAAGAAGTTTCCAATCCAGATCCAGAATCAGGTAAAAGGACTTATCCCCCAAGATCCCAGGCCAGGCTGCTTCTATATGCTCCCAAAGATACACAAAGATGGCAACCCTGGGAGGCCTATCATTTCTGGCATTGGGACACTGACAGAAAACATCTCAGGTTGGGTGGAAAATCTCCTAAAACCCCTTGTCAGGGATACTCCAAGCTACATCCAGGACACCACTGACCTTCTTAACAAACTGAATGCTCACTACCTGAGGGTACCATCTTGGCCACCATGGATGTGGAATCCCTGTATACCAACATTCCCCACAAGGATGGAGTTGCAGCATGTCGGGTACACCTGGCAAAACAAAACCTCCCAACAGAACCAGTAACGCAGCTCATACAATTCATCCTCAGCCACAACCATTTTAACTTTGGAGAGGATCTATATCTACAGCGAATGGGAACTTCAATGGGGACCAGATGTGCACCCCAGTATGCAAATCTCTTTATGGCAGAACTGGAAGGAGCATATTTATCAACATGCACCACCAAACCTATGATTTACCTTCGTTATATCGATGATATCCTTGTCATCTGGACTGCAGGTGAGGAGGCCCTGCTTCAATTCCATAATGACTTCAATTAATTTCACCCTACCATCAACCTTAAACTTAGCTATTCAGGGAGTGAAATTCACTTTCTGGATACCACAATATACATAAAAGACCACCGGCTACTCACATCGATATACCACAAACCCACAGACAGAACGGCCTACCTGAGAAACGACAGCTTCCACCCCAAACACACAAGACAATCTATTATCTACAGCCAGGCTATACGATACAATCGTATTTGCTCCAACAAAACAGACCTGGACAAGCACCTCCTGGATCTGAGGATGAAATTTCTCCGATTGGGATACAAACCAAAAGTGACAGACAACCAATTAAACAAAGTGGCAGCCATTAACAGAGAGAGTCTGCTCACATATAGAGAGACCCAAAAAGAATCCCGAGTGCCCCTAGTTGTCACCTACAACCCACAGCTGGAGATCCTACGAAGGATTGCCAAGGATCTCCAACCTGTGCTACATAGGGACAACAGACTCAAGGACATATTTCCAGTCCCCCCTCTCCTTTCCTTTCGACAACCACCAAACCTGAGGCGTATTATCGTCCGGAGTGCCCTGAAGGCCCCAACTGAAAATGGCACCTCACCTTGCCTACATAAAAGGTGCATGACCTGCAAGCACATCCACACCGCTGACAGTGTACCTATCCCACAGTCACAACAGGTGTACAGAATTAGGGAGACATTCTCCTGCAGGTCTTCCAATGTGGTGTACCTCATAATATGTGTGCAATGTCCCACCACAGGCCTCTATGTGGGAGAAACAGGGCAGAGACTCAGTCAACGAATGAACTCACATAGATCCAATATTAATAACAGCAGAACCGATCTCCCAGTGGCCGCACATTTCTCGGAGAAAACCACTCTATCGAAGATTTGCGGGTTGTGGTTGTAATGGGACAGTTTAAGACGCAGGAGAAAAGAAAAGAATGGGAGTATAAATTTATGCAAAAATTTCAAACTCTGCAATTTGGACTTAATATTCATGACAGCTTCATGTCACACTATGTATGACCTGTGAGGGTTACAAATCACCTCCTGATAGCAAACAGATAACAGATCCCTCTGTCACGCACCACAACTTTCCAGATTGTTTTTTGACCTGTTGTAAATAACTTCTCTACTTAGATTGCATTTTGTTTTGGTTTTTTTTAAGGACTCTAAAATCCTTTGAAGATCATGTGTATAAAAATCTGTGAATTTTCAGTTCTTGTATAACACCATGTCTGATGAAGGGAGCTAGCTAGTACTCCTGAAAGCTTACTTATAAATATACTCAGTTAGCCTCTAAAAGGTATCGCCTGATTTCTTCACTCTTCCACTACTTTCAATGGCTAACACGGTACAACATTATACTACTATCAGTTGTAACTAGACAGCATTAGAGAGGTAACAGAAAGTTATTACCTCCATGGTGCGATTGTCACTACTTTCTGAATTAGATGCTTGATACAGTGTGGGCAGTGTGACAATAGCTAACATTATAGCATACATTTAGTGGATTAATAGTTAGCGGGGGCAGGGGGGGCCAGCGGCCATGAGCCCACTGCAAAGGTGGGGGCCCACTAACTTAAGATGACATCAGTATGTGTCATTCAGCGTTCCTCTGCTCAGCTGGTTCCTCAATCGGCTACTACTGGCTGTGTAGGACATAATAACCCGAGTGATGTCTTCCTAAGTGTCTCCACATGACCTCTGCAGCCATTTTCCAGCCTCAGCAGTGACGTGTGTATGAACAGCACATTACTGGTGATCATCACTTATGGAACGTAAGGGCTGGAAAAATTGGGTCCCCGCCGCTCTGGTGTTTTCCGCCGTCTGCTTGGGTGTGCACCATGCCTTCTGCACCTCACATGACCGCTGAGACCAATCAGTGGCCACAGGTGGGGACCTGGTGATATATATGAGAGATGTCACCGGGCCCTTTCCTGCCACCACTGAGGACCAATCATAGGCCTCAGCGGTGACCCTTCGGGAATGACGTCACAGGAGAGCTCCGGATGTTGCGAGGAGGCAGACACAGAGCACCAGGTGTCGCAAGGAGGTCCAAAAAAATTAACAGAAGGTGAGTATATTATCTTAAGAGCTTCTCTCATCTTTATTTAGAAGCATATACAGCAGGCTAATTCATTTAGAATGCATTATAACTACTATGGTTAAGATGTGTCTCTGAAGTTGTCAACATGCATTTGCATTTAAACTTGTTCGAATAGAAATTATTATACTCTGGGTCTCTTCAAACCCCAGAGATAATAGGTGGAGGCCCAGGGGAGGTGTATAAAATAAAAAAAACATTCATGCTCACCTTCCATTACCTATTTTGGGCCTCATTGTGGCACTCTGTCTTTCCTTCATGGATGACCGGGGCATGTCGACCATCCTGACGTCATGACACTTGGCATGTCCATGTGACCACTATTGGCCCAATCACAGGCCTCAACGGCTCAGTGGTGACGCCGCGCAAATGTCATCACATGAGTCCCCAGACGGTGCATCAGACACCACGAGGACGCCCAAAAATGACAGCTACTTATGGTGTAAGACCACCTTTAGATGTCCATAAATGGTAGAATTGGTGTCCTGTGCCACTCAATTCCTGGGTTTTGATCTAACCAAGAATAACATCTGCATCAAGTTTGTATGTTGTTCCCGCAATTATTCAAGAAGAGAGGTCTGTTAGTTATTGTCAATCATCTAATCAATGTTGATGTATCAATACTCAAAGCTCATAAAGATTTGACCATTATGATAGTACAAAAGGCAAATAGTACCCCCAGAACTCAGGAGTTGTAAAACAAGTACTTGCTGTTTAACCCTTAACAGACATCTTTAAATGACCACTGCCTACAGATACTGTCTCTGTAACTTTCATTTTTAAATTATCAGTTTTGTAAATACTATAAAAATGTAAGCGGCATACAAAAAAAAGTACATGGTAATGAAAAACAGACACAAATTAATGTGATCTATCCTTACCTAATAGTGGAAATATTTTGTCCTTCAATTTGTCTTGTAGTGTTTACTGTTTTCTTTGTTCATTATATAATTAATTACTTAGACTGATTTCTTAAAGAAAGCCAGCTGTATTTTTACAAGGCTAGTTGAAAAGCAAATGTTGTGGCAACTAATTAATTCCTAGATATATCTAATTCTCAGATATATCTATCTAAAGGAATTGCAGATGTCACTAAGTAGTGGTGCTAAAGTCAAGCGACAGGAAATGTGTGACAGCAGTATATTTTGATAATGATAATGGTGATGTTAGAAGACATACATTATCAAGATCCTGAAGGTCATCTTTGTGAATTGTTAATTTGCTAGGCAAATTAAGGAAGTAAACAAATATCATTAGAAGGAATTTGGAAGACAGAAAAAGCAGTACCGTATATACTGGCGTATAAGACGACTTTTTAACCCCTTAAAATAATGGCTACAGTGGGGGGTCGTCTTATACGCCGGATATACGGGGGCCGCACTGTGTGAGGTGTTTTTTTTCCCCGTCAGCGCGTAGAGAGCCGCTTCCTGGGACCGCCGCGCATGCGCGGCAATCCGCCTCTCACAGTCATTAGAAGAGGCTTAGTACGCGCTGACGGGGCGGCGCGCTGTATGCTAATGCAGCCGCCCCGTCACAGCGGTCAGCGTCACAGAGCTGGGGGTCACAGGCGGCACTTACAGAAGCATGTCGGATCTTCATTAATATCACAGCATGGATGCGAGGGGAAAGCTGGCGGTGCAGTAACGCCAGATTCCCCTCGCATCCATGCTGTGATATTAATGAAGAGCTTAGCTTTACCGTACATGTTTGAAACAACCTTATGTTTATAAGTGACAGTTTTGCTGCTATATACAGTACCTGCATGTCATATGCATTTGAATTAAAATTAACATGTTGAAATCAAAGCAGACTTTTTTTTCATTTGGGAGAGGGGTAGTCTTATACAGTGAGTATATACCAAATTCTATATTTTTAGGGCAGAAGTTGGGGGTCGTCTTATACGCCCAGTCGTCTTATACGCCGGCATATACGGTAATCTGGGCATGCCAAGCGTCATGACATTTAGAAAGCCCAGGTGACTGCTGGTGCACAATCACAGGCTTCAGCAGTGACCCTGGGCCGGTTATGTAACAGAAGAGCACTGGATATCACCAGGAGAGCATCGGATGCCCTGAGGAGGCCCAAAAGAAGTAATGGAAGATGAGTATGAATAAGGTGCGGTTTGTACCAGGTTCAGGGACCCAAGATGCCAAAAACAAATACGAAACAAATCTTGAGAGGTTCTCCCATCTCTAATCACTGGTTAAATATCCCAATCACCAGAAATATATTTATACATTTTATAATGCTCCACCCTTTTATTCCCTGCATTACACCATCAAACTTGTACGCAGTACACAGTGAGAAACAGGTACAGTTTTCAATAGAAAAGCAAGGGAAAAAAAAAGAAATGGGGGATTTCACAGAAAGAAGCAAAAATTTGTTAATAAAGTATATTACAACATTTATTAATGATACAAAATGTATTAATGATGGTGCCAGAAAATCAAAAATTGTTAAAAAGTATAGTTATGCTTTATATACACATAATTCAGTGTGAGTGATGATACCATAGAACTCAGAACAGAGAACTTGTACAAGTCTCCAGCTTGTTGGCTACCCCCAGGCTTGGGATGAGGGGTGCCTAGACTGTGATGGTGTTGAGGTGCTTCTACTCCACTCCAAGTAAGTAATATACTTTGCCTCTCCCAGTGTATACTGTAGATCTGGGAGCTGAACACTGCCGAATGGGTCCCAGAAAACAGCTTCTAGAGAAGCACAACTCCTATCCGTCTTCTAGGCACACTCAAAGTCTTGTGAAGTAGACAATTGAATCTTCCCCGTCTCAGGGCTGTCTTTGGAAGTAAGTTAGCTCTTGTAGTCACCTCTCCCTCAGGGGCTGTTGAGAATATGTCAGAGTTCTTGTCAAAATGCCAGCAGACACTAGACTAAGACTCCAACGGTCCTCTGGAGACTTAGAGTCTCCATGCCCAGCCCAGTGATTGGTCAGGACTGTAACAAGCCCTCTAAAACAGAGGGATAGTCAAACAGTGTATTATACCATTGGGGATGACACATAAGGGAAGTTGCAAACACACAAAAACACATAGAATAACATATTTACAACCAGTGGTACATAACACAATAACATAAAATAAAGGCATATAAGCAGTGTCCACTTGGATGCTGCATATGTGTTAAATTTAGACGTTGCACTTTGTAGGAACTATGTTAAGCAGAACATACATTTGATTTCCATCCATGCTAACTGCTGCATCTATTTGATACATTCCAATCTAGATTCTATCCTGTTATGTGTAGCTATGTTTCAGATATTGTGGTTTCTGCCCACAATCCATCAGTAATAGATAAATGCAATTGGATATGGGAAACTGTTATGTTAAATTTAGACATACTGATGTATCATACATTATATTTTTTGTGTCTGAAAACCAGCTAGATTGAAACCATTATCATAGTTTCATATTTTAGGGTATAGAAGGAATCAGCTGCTATAAACCCTTCCTATGAGGGTTCATTATAAAAAGAACAGTATCAGATATGAAGTCATTTTTTTTTGTTAAGTAAGCTGATACAACAGTTCTAGGAAAGAAAACATGCCCTCAATTTGCATTTTATTGGGCATGTTACTGGCCCTGCAAAGCAGTAATCAAAGCAAAAGGTGGCTACTTTGAAGAACCTAGAATATAAGACATATTTTCAGTTGTTTCACACTTTTTTGTTAAGTATATAATTCCACATGTGTTAATTCATAGTTTTGATGCCTTCAGTGTGAATCTACAATTTTTATAGTCATGAAAATACAGAAAACTCTTGGAATGAGAAGGTGTGTCCAAACTTTTGGTCTGTACTGTATATAAAAATACAGTGTAATTACTAAAGTGATATGGAAAAAACTATGCTCATACACTCCAATAAAATTTATAAGGGGTCAAGAGCTCAGTAAACTCTTATCTGGTATCCTTTAAAGAAAAGAAATAAACACAGCTTTGGCTCAAAAACACTCTTATATTTAGATCTGCAATCTGAAGTATGTACAAGTTAGCTTATTACATAAATATACCTCTATAACCCTAATTTTACATAAAATACATAAAAAAATCCATGATGGGGGACCACATGTGTGGCTAATGCGGGATCCTAGCAAATCAGTGCCCAAATTATATATATATATATATATATATATATATATATATATATATATATATACACCAAACAATCATATCATACCTGCCGCTTAATGCCCACGCTAAATTTATAATAAGAATTCAGGCCAAATTTGGTTATCAATGTCTCCAAAATAGTTCTTTCACATATGGTAATTTTGATCACTGTCCATATATAGCAAAATGCACAAAAAGGCATCCCCACCAGAATAGAAAATTCAATAGCACCAGGGTCGGACTGGCCCACCGGGGAACCGGTGAAGCCACCGGTGGGCCCCGAGCCCCGACTATTAGTCCTCATGTCATGGGGGCCCGATCGGGATCCTGACCATCCCCATCAGGTCCCTGACCAGTGGCGTAACGATTGCGATCGCAGGGGGTGCGACCGCGACCGGGCCCGGCAGGGTATGGTGCCCGTGGCCAGCTGGAGATGGCCGGGGCACCAGACCACTATGATAGCGGTCGGGGAAAGCCTGGTTCCCCGACCGCTATACATACTGTTATTGGAATGGGGCCCTGGCATATTGCAGGCCCCTTTCCAATAGCTGGCAGGGCAGGGCACCCAGGGGAGGTGACTGAAAACAATAAATAGACATTCTCACCTCTCCTGGGCACAGCGTTCTCTCCGGCGCTCCGCCCCCACGTGACGGCTGAGGCCCAATCACAGGCCTCAGCAGCGATGTCGGAAAAGGGCCTGAAGATGCTGAAGACAACAGGATGGAGCGAGGATGCCAAGAAAAGGTAAGGCAAGGTGAGTATGAGTGTTTATTTTTAATCACTTTCTCTGGGCCTCCGATTATTATACTCTGGGGTCTGAGGAGACCCCAAAGTATAATAATAGCACTGAAGCGGGAGGGGGGCTATTGGTCGCATATAATACTGTGTGGGGGCCACTGTGGAGCTTATAATACTGGGTGGGGGCCACTGTGGAGCTTATAATACTGGGTGGGAGCCACTGTGGGGCTTATAATACTGGGTGGGGGCCACTGTTGAGCTTATACGCTATACAGTGGCTCCTTCATTTTTTTTTTAATTACGTCTGGGCAGGTGAAAAAAACAAAACAAAAAAAAACCCAAACTTTCTCTCCTGTCTCCAGTGTCTCCCAGGGCAGTTCGGTCCTGCAGTTCTGTTGTTTTCTTCCAGCTTAAGTTCCCCCTGCACATGACTTCCTGTGACGTCACGTGACCCCTGAAGCCAATCAGTGGCCTAAGGGAAGGGACCTGGGACATCACAGCCAGTGATGAATTCTGGTAAAAAGACAGTGGAGCTGCAGGACCGGACTGTGCTGGGAGGACACCGGAGACAGGTGAGTATGTTTAGTATGTGTTTTTTTTTTTGGGGGGGGGGGGATTCACCTCCCCCGGACTAATTATAAAAAAGAAAAAAAATTATGCTGGACAACCTCTTTAAAGTGTGGCGCATTAGGTGAGCCCTGGGGGGTATATTAAAGGGGTTGTCCAGGCATAATTTGTTATGGTTTATCCTCAGGATAGGCCATAGATACCTGATCTGTAGGGGGCTGACTCTGGACTGATCAGCTGTACGGAGCCACTTCTGATGCCCGTACTGTACACAAAACAGGGCCAGAAGCAGAAAGTTCTGTCCGCTGTATAGGGGCTGGGCACCTTCACTGTATCTCAGCACTTATTGAAGTCAGTAGGAGCTGAGCTGCAGTGAAGGCGCAGGGCTGCTATACAGCGGATGGCGCTTTCTGCTTCCGGCCCTGTGTTGTGTACAGAACGGGCTCCGGAAATGGCTCCAAACAGCTGATGGGGCCGTGTGTCAGCCCCCTACCAATCAGGTATTTATGGCCTATCCTGAGCATAGGCCATAAAAAAGATTAACCCTGGACAACCCCTTTAATATGCCCCACACAGTTTAATGTCCGCCCCACAGGATGTTAGCCCCCATCACTGCTCCCACACAATATAATGACCCCATCACTGTTCCCCATAAAGTATGGGGGACCAGTGAAGAGGCCACTATGTGGGCGGACCAGTGAAGTGACCATAGAAAAATTTGGCCCAGACAACCCCTTAAAAGAGGTTGTCCATAAACTGGAGCAACCACTGTGTCGGCCGCCAGGGACGTGTAAAAATAAGAAAATTTTAAAAAAAGCATACTCACCTGTCCCCAGCAACCCGTTGTTCCCTGCCTGTGTCTGTTCAGTCTCATGGCGGTGCCTCATTTCTGGAAATCCTGTACCTAATTGGTCTTAGCGATCACATGAGGTGCAGGACTCCCAGCAAGGAGTCGCCGGCATGAGACTGAATGGACACTGGCAGCGGACAACTGAGCGCCGGGGACAGGTGAGTATGCTTTTTAATTTACTTATTTTTTACTTTACACCTCCCGCCAGCTACATGGGTTGCTCCAATTCCTGGACAACCTCTTTAAAGGATTTATCCATCTTTCTAATATTGATGGTCTGTCCTTAGGATAGGCCACCAATATTACATCTGTGATGATACAACAGCCAGGACCTCTGCAGATCAGCTTTTCCAGGACAGTGCTGCTACAGGTAAAGGTAACAATTCTTGAAGCCACGCTGTTCACTTGCCATACAAGGTGTAGCAGTAGGTTTAGGTAGTGCAGTGGTGCACATGGTATAGTGGGTGAGCAGCATGGCTCCCGGCATGTTATTACCTTAAGCCACCCTGTCTCGGTACCGCTGATCTGCAGGGGTCTTGATGGTGGGCCCCTAGAAACAATTCCACTGGTGGGCCCTAGACATCCCAGTCCGACACTGAATAGCACCCACTATTTTAATGTGCCAATCATCCGTGACACAGTTGCACTGTAAATACAGGTGCATCTCAATAAATTAGAATATCTTTGAAACGTTCATTCATTTCAGTAATTCAATTCATAATCAGCGTCTTCCATGATTGTTTGTCTTACTGAACCAGACCATTTAAAGGCTTAGGAAACCTTGGCAGGTGACACACTGAATTTACAATACTGAACTTTTTTACAATATTCAAATTTTCTTAGATTTGAGTTTTCATTACCTGTAATCCATAATCAACATTTACAGAAATAAAACACTTGAAATAGAACACTCTGTGTGTAAAGAATCTAGAAAATATAGGAGGTCACTTTATTATTTAATTACTGAAATAAATAAATGTTTCAAAGATATTCTAATTTATTGAGATGCACCTGTATATCATGTGCACATGAGATCCACAAAGAAAACTTAGAAGATCCATCAGAGACCAACACTCCTCACACTCATACAGCAGGATTATGTTGCTTTCACTGTGAGTGCTGCATCTATCTGACTGTCCTGAGATGCTGGCACATGTGCCATACGTCAAAGAAGGGTAATCTGAGTGCAATGGTTCCACAATGTATTGTTCTTCTATGTTGCACTTTCTACCACAGGACAAGGAATATGCAAATAAGACCTCACTAGTGAAAAAGAGGAATTTGCTCCTAATACCACCTTTTGGAAGATATAAATTAGTACCTGGTTTTCAAAGAAACCTAAGGGCATAATCTAGGAATAAAAGCCAAGTCAGTATAACTACTCCATAAAGGAGAGGTTCCCATCCACAAACAACTGTTTTGAGCTTTTTGCCTCTCATCACTGCAGAGTAGGGTGCAGGCTGTGTGAGAGGTTGTGATGTGGGTCAGAAGCGGTAATGTATCTCATTAGGGAGAGAGTACAAGGACTTATTATACCATATATGCCCTACTAAGAATTCTGGGTACCACAGGGCAGTAGTAAATGAGGGTTATGTTCAGATATAAAATAAGTACTCAAAAGCACAATACAGGTCTGCTTAATGTTATAATTGCAAAAATCCACAAACCTTCAGTAATTATGAATAGTTCACTTAAAATTAAATATTTATTTTAAAATTCAAAACATAACATAACTGGCAACTGTAAAACATAAATATATGTATGAAAATGAATGCCTTTGTTCATGTTATACTACTGTGAATTTTTCTTTAGATTAGACTATTCAGGCACCATACTGAGTAAGACTACAAAACAAGTCTAAATAAATTGTTGACCACATTATGAGGCTCCATCATGTCTTAAAACATTTTTAACCAAAGTATTCTAACAAAGACTCTTGTCATTTGATAAAACTGTGGCTCACGGTGATCAGTAAAGCTCAATGCCGCAGAAACATCAAAGCAATGGAATCTATATGAATTTCTCCAATTCACAACATTGGTTATAATCTCTTTGTCTAAAAAAAAAATCAGGCTTAAGATGGTTTTCTTATTTCATTGACCTTTCCCAGAATTGTTTTCAGTGTAAAATTTCAACATACCAAACCTATAACTGTTTTGACTGGGGTATTTTGCCTGTCAGGATTAACTTAATGTTGTTATCTTTGGCTGTAATGGGTTCTGAGCCTGCTGTTGCCTGCCTGCAAATGCAACAGTAAATTACTTTACAGTAAGACATGATGATTTGCTAAGTCTCTTGATAGGTTCTTTAGTTAGATTTAGTGTAAAACTGCAAAATGAAGAAAAAGTTTTTGAAGAACTAGAATTTTCTGTTATGCTTAATGTCTTCAGAACATTTCTAATATACCAGATGTTCTTTATTCAAATACAAATTTCTTGCTTGTATTATCAGCAGCAGCAGCAAGACTCCTGCATATGTCTGCCTATATGTAGTTGCCCTACTCCCACCTCTAAAATAGCAGGAACAATGCAGAGAGAACAGTAGAAGTAGAAGAATATAAAATTTATGGCACAGAAAAGTACAAGCTGTGATAGTCACCACATGAAAATAAAGTAGAAGCAGTGTGCTATTGTCAAAAAGAGTGTGATAACTAAAAGGAATGAGGACTAATGGTTATTCAACTATCATTATTACATACTTCATTTCAGCCCATTATAAGAAAATAAGAAAAGGGAGGTGACATTATATAAAGGAGAAATACTCCTTCATTTTAGTTGGTTTGAGTATTTCTGAGAAAAACGTATCAACATTCTATGTAAAGAGCATATTTAGTCTTTGTATGGAATAGTGCTGCTTCAGCATTTTGACCACAAAAGTTCAGAAAGGTCTTTCTAAATTAGAAGGTACTTACATAGCACTCCATAATGGATCCTAAGAACAAAGAAGCTGAATGTTATTGAATGATTCTGGCTGGAGACATACAATTTGTTTCTTTATGCACTGTGACCAGATTTGAATCCAAAACTCCTGGAACAGATACAGACATACATTGTATATTGTATACAGCTTGTATAAAGTTGTTTTAGGCATTTTTCGTCCTGATCTCTATTGTACCTATTGAACAGCAATATTATTGCACTTTGTTGTTGCCTAGAGCACATGCCCATTTAGATATAGTTTGCACATGATGGTATATACAGTATAGACCAAAAGTTTGGACACACCTTCTCATTCCAAGAATTTTCTGTATTTTCATGACTATAAAAATTGTAGATTCACACTGAAGGCATCAAAACTATGAATTAACACATGTGGAATTATATACTTAACAAAAAAGTGTGAAACAACTGAAAATATGTCTTATATTTTAGGTTCATCAAAGTAGCCACCTTTTGCTTTGATTACTGCTTCAGGTGGATACACAGCTGATAGTCCTACTGAATTGAGTGTTAGAATTTGTATTATGGCAAGAAAAAAGCAGCTAAGTAAAGAAAAACGAGTGGCCATCATTACTTTAAGAAATGAAGGTCAGTCAGTCCGAAAAATGGGGAAAACTTTGAAAGTGCAGTGGCCAAAACCATCAAGCGCTACAAAGAAACTGGTTCACATGAGGACCGCCCCAGGAAAGGAAGACCAAGAGTCACCTCTGCTGCGGAGGATAAGTTCATCCGAGTCACCAGCCTCAGAAATCGCAGGTTAACAGCAGCTCAGATTAGAGACCAGGTCAATACCACACAGAGTTCTAGCAGCAGACACATCTCTACAACAACTGTTAAGAGGAGACTGTATGCAGCAGGCCTTCATGGTAAAATAGCTGCTAGGAAACCACTGCTAAGGACAGGCAACAAGCAGAAGAGACTTGTTTGGGCTAAAGAACACAAGGAATGGACATTAGACCTGTGGAAATCTGTGCTTTGGTCTGATGAGTCCAAATTTGAGATCTTTGGTTCCAACCACCGTGTCTTTGTGCGACGCAGAAAAGGTGAACGAATGGACTCTACATGCCTGGTTCCCACCGTGAAACATGGAGGAGTATGTGTGATGGTGTGGGTGTGCTTTGCTGGTGACACTGTTGGGGATTTATTCAAAATTGAAGGAATACTGAACCAGCATGGTTACCACAGCATCTTGCAGCGGCATGTTATTCCATCCGGTTTGCGTTTAGTTGGACCATCATTTATTTTTCAACCGGACAATGACCCCAAACACACCTCCAGACTGTGTAAGGGCTATTTGACCAAGAAGGAGAGTGATGGGGTGCTACTCCAGATGACTTGGCCTCCACAGTCACCAGACCTGAACCCAATCCAGATGGTTTGGGGTGAGCTGGACCGCAGAGTGAAGGCAAAAGGGCCAACAAGTGCTAAGCATCTCTGGGAACTCCTTCAAGACTGTTGGAAGACCATTTCAGGTGACTACCTCTTGAAGCTCATCAAGAGAATGCCAAGAGTGTGCAAAGCAGTAATCAAAGCAAAAGGTGGCTACTTTGAAGAACCTAGAATATAAGACATATTTTCAGTTGTTTCACACTTTTTTGTTAAGTATATAATTCCACATGTGTTAATTCATAGTTTTGATGCCTTCAGTGTGAATCTACAATTTTTATAGTCATGAAAATACAGAAAACTCTTGGAATGAGAAGGTGTGTCCAAACTTTTGGTCTGTACTGTATATATATAATAATATATATAATATATAATATATATAATTTAATCAGCCACCAATTGTGCAAGTTCTCCCACTTAAAAAGATGAGAGAGGCCTGTAATTGACATCATAGGTAGACCTCAACTATGAGAGACAAAATGAGAAAACAAATCCAGAAAATTACATTGTCTGATTTTTAAAGAATTTATTTGCAAATTATGGTGGAAGATAAGTATTTGGTCAATAACAAAAGTTCATCTCAATACTTTGTTATATATCCTTTGTTGGCAATGACAGAGGTCAAACGTTTTCTGTAAGTCTTCACAAGGTTGGCACACACTGTTGCTGGTATGTTGGCCCATTTCTCCATGCAAATCTCCTCTAGAGCAGTGATGTTTTGGGGCTGTTGCTGGGCAACATAGACTTTCAACTCCCTCCAAAGGTTTTCTATGGGGTTGAGATCTGGAGACTGGCTAGGCCACTCCAGGACCTTGTAATGCTTCTTACGAAGCCACTTTCGTTGCCCTGGCTGTGTGCTTGGGATGATTGTCATGCTGAAAGACTCAGCCACGTTTCATCCTCAATGCCCTTGCTGATGGAAGGAGGTTTGCACTCAAAATCTCACAATACATGGCCCCATTCATTCTTTCATGTACACGGATCAGTCGTCCTGGCCCCTTTGCAGAGACACAGCCCTAAAGCATGATGTTGCCACCCCCATGCTTCACAGTAGGTATGGGGTTCTTTGGATGCAAAGCAGCATTCACTCTCCTCCAAACACGACGAGTTGTGTTTCTACCAAACAGTTCTACTTTGGTTTCATCTGACCATATGACATTCTCCCAATACTCTTCTGGGACATCCAAATGCTCTCTAGCAAACTTCAGATGGGCCCGGATATTTACTGGCTTAAGCAGGGGGACACGTCTGGCACTGCAGGATCTGAGTGCGGCGTAGTGTGTTACTGACGGTAGCCTTTGTTACGTTAGTCCCAGCTTTCTGCAGGTCATTCACTAGGTCCACCCGTGTAGTTCTGGGATTTTTGTTCACCGTTCTTGTGATCATTTTGACCCCACGGGGTGAGATCTTGCGTAAAGCCCCTGATCGAGGGAGATTATAGTGGTCTTGTATGTCTTCCATTTTCTAATTATTGCTCCCACAGTTGATTTCTTCACACCAAGCTGCTTGCCTATTGCAGATTCAGCCTTCCCAGCCTGGTGCAGGTCTACAATTTTGTTTCTTCCACAGCTCTTTGGTCTTCACCATAGTGGAGTTTGGAGTGTGACTGTTTGAGGTTGTGGACAGGTATCTTTTATACTGATAACAATATCAAAGAGGTTCCATTACCACAGGTAATGAGTGGAGGACAGAGGAGCCTCTTAAAGAAGAAGTTACAGGTCTGTGAGAGCCAGAAATCTTGCTTGTTTGTAGGTGACCAAATACTTATTTTCCACCATAATTTGCAAATAAATTCTTAAAAAATCAGACAATGTGATTTTCTAGATATGTTTTCTCATTTAGTCTCTCATAGTTGAGGTCTACCTATGATGTCAATTACAGGACTCTCTCATCTTTTTAAGTGGGAGAACTTGCACAATTGGTGGCTGACTAAATACTTTTTTTCCCCACTGTATGTATATGTATATATATATATCAGCTGTATTGTCTATAATATGCAGGTGTATTAGACACAGATACACAGCTGTCCTAGACATCTTTGTTTATCAGATTTTGGGTCTCACTACCTTGTGATATCTAGAAGACATATTTATAGTGATTTAGCCTAATATATGACCACTTTATTTATTTTTTTCGGATAACAGTTATGTTGCCTATGTATGACCTGCCACTGCTTAATTTGATTTGTATTTTATTTGACTTGTTCCTTTTTATTGATATGTATATGATATTTATTACAGAACTTCCGCAGATGAAGGTCCATTACGAACTAAAACGTTCGGGTACTATTATAGAGGACATATTTTTTCAACATGCTGTGTGAACAAGTGTTTTAATTGTATATTGGAATAAAGTTTTCATGATCATCAAGCTGTTGGAGTGCTGAAATACTACTTTATATATTGTGACGGATTTTCGGGTATCTTCTGGCACCACCTAGCTGGCTAACTTTCTAGAACAAGAGTGCATATCTTTTATTTTTTATCCCCCCTTTATTTTTTATCCCCCAGAGAGCAGTGACTGACATCATTTGTCCTGTCTAATCAGACAGGTCCAGCTTCAAGGAAACAATTTGTAAACAATGGGAGGAAAAATTTCATATAGCAGAAAAACAAAGCAGCATTACTAAACCAATGTATTTAGGAAAACTTTTGAATTTACATAAGCTAGCAGTATAGATACGATCCTTGAGATGGGAATACTCCTTTAAGCATTCTTTTACAATAAAGTTTTTTTTTTTTTTTCTTAATAAGTGTTAAATCTGACATCAGTGTTTCACAGTGACTGTGCACAGAGTGTCTTACATTATATTGAATGTTACACCTTCCTAGCCGTCAGGTACGTGACGGTGATAGAGTGGGCTTAGAAGCAGAGCCCGTGCAATCACCGCAGGAGCCCGGCTTTATTTGACAGCCAGGCTCCCGCTGCAACAGGGGGGATGGTGATAACACAGATCCCCGCTGTTTAACCCTTAAGTGTTTGAAAGTGAAAGTGAATGCCGCAGGCAGCATCGGGAGCGGGTGTTAGTTATATCTGACAGCTAACACCTTGCTCCTTAACCCCCCAATCGAAGCAGATTGGGGGTTTTAACCCCTTGGATGCCGCAGTCAAACATGACCGCGGCATCCAAGGGGTTCCACCAAGCCAAATGTGTCCCCCCCCGGCACCCCCCGCGGCAAGATCGGGGGGGGGGGTTACCCATATGTATTTTCTGCAGGGTCTGGCCAGTGACCCCAGGCTGCCTGGAGCTCCAACTACCTGGTTGATCCTGCCGGGACCTCTGGAAGTTACTCTATGCATCTACATAGACTGACTTCCTCTATAGACTGCAATACACATGTATTGCAGTCTATAGTGCTGAACCAGCGATAAGTGTATCGCAGGTTCAGGTGTCCTAGTGGGATGTAAAAAAAAAGTTGGAAAAAAAAACTGAACTGTATGAAAAAAATAAATAGATAAATAAATTAATAAAGCAAGGAAATAATGATTTTTCACCATCTCGCCTTAAAAAATAATGCTATAAAAAATGATCAAAAAGTCATATGTATCCCAAAACAGTACCAATAAAAAGGACAGATCGTCCCGCAAAAAATAAGCTCTCAACCAACTCCGTCAACTGAAGAAAAAATAATTGCTATACATCTCAGAAGATGGCGATGCAAAAATAATTGATTTCTTTCCCCAAATGGGTTTTTGTTCTGCAAAACTAGTAACGCATACAAAAACAATATAAATGAGGTATCGCCGTAATCATTGCGACCCGCAGAATAATAACATGTTACTTATGCTGTACATTGCACAGAAAAAAAATTAAAAGGTAAAAAGCAATACCAGAATTGATGTTTTGTTTTTTTCTTTTTTTTTTAACCCACCAAGAAAAAGTTAATAAAATTTATTCTATAAGATATAGGCACCCAAAAATGTTGTCGTTACAAAATACATCTCACCCCGCAAACAACAAGCCCTCATATGGCTACATCACCAGAAAAATAAAGAAAATATAGCTTGTACAATGTGAAGACAAAAACCCGAAAAATCTCCAAATCATTAGAACACAACTGGCTGCTGCAGGAAGGGAATGTATAAGCTGTTCGAGCCTATATTAGGGTACATCCCAAATTTAGAGCTTACAAGGGAAAAGACACCAGAAGTGACCCCCAGAGTGACTCCCCCAATCATAGGAGCTACTGGGGATATAGTAGGGAATTTAGTGTACCCAATGTACTCCGCACAGCTTACATTTTCACTGTTCACCATCCGCTGTGCATTCACATCTGGGATACTAATGCTTACTACACCCCCTGATAAATTATTTGAGGGGTGCAGTTTTCAAAATGGGGGATTCCACTTTACTGGTACTTTAGAGGCTCTGCAAACATGACATGGCGTCCAGATACCAAACATCTAAATATATACTTCAAAAGCCAAATAGAGCTCCTTCCCTTCTGCACCCTACTGTGTGCCCAAACTGCAGTTTATGTCCACATGTATGACTCTGGTGTACCCAGGATAACGTACTTAATGTCATATGTGGTATAAACTGCTGTTTGGGCACAGTGGGGCACAGAAAGAAAGGACCGATATTTTGGATTTTGGAGCACAGATTTAGACACTTTGGTTTTTGGACACCATTATGCTTTTGCAGAACTCTGAAACACCAGTAAAGTGGAATTCCTTGACATGTGACCCCATTTTGGAAACTACACCCCTGAAGGAATTTATCCAGGGTACAGTGAGCATGTTGAACCCCCAAGTGTTGCATTAATTCATTTTCCAGAAATGAATACGTAGCTGATGGTGAAAATGACAATATTTCTAGGAATACGTCATTTCAGTGTGTAATATGTTGTGCCTGGCTTGTATCAGAGATGAATGCTCCAAAGGCTGTTTTGCCCGGGATACCCACTTAACAGTTTTTGGAATGTGTGTCTCTGCTGACACAAGTTAGGCACAACATCGGGCACTGAAATGGTGTATCTCTGGAAAAATTGCAATTTTCACTTTTCATTATCAGCTGCGCATTCCTTTCTGGAAATTAAATGAATGCAACGCTCAAGGGTTAAAAATTCTCGCTACCCCACTTGATAAATACCTTTAGGGGTGTACTTTCCAAAGTGGGGCTATGTTTCTGAAGGTTTCACTTTACTGCCAATTCAGGGGCTCTGCAAAAGTGGCATGACGTCCAAAAACCAAACTGTGCTCCAAAAACCAAAATAGTGCTCTTTCCCTTCTGTGCCCGACTGTTCCCAAACAGCAGTTTATACCCACTGTGACAACTTGGGGAATTAGACTCAAAATGGCGGCAGACTCCTGGTCCGGACAGCGGTGGTTCGTGGTACTGGGCACCGGAAAGATAGCGTCCAAGTGTAAAATAAAACTGGCTTTATTCAGCTTAACTGCAACATAACAAAACAACAAACATCTAGGCCACAGTTAGGGCACTAACTGACTCCTTGAGCCCCTAACTAGCCTGACTACTGCTCAGCTCCAGCAACAGTCCTCTGTGGACCCCAGCCCTTCTGGGACAGAGCGTCTCTCTCTGTCCTTAGCTGGTCCACCATCTCCTGTTCCCTGCAGGATACTCCAGCCCTTATGGAGTTACGCTCCCCCACCCAAAGGCGTGGCTGAGAGCCTTTTCTGGCCTGGGCCTGGGTCGCTCAAGAACGCCCTCTGGTTCACATACTCACACCACATATGGTGTTGTTAAGTACATTATCCTGGATACAACAGTGTCATACATGTGGGCATAAACTGCTGTTGGGCACACAAGAGGGATGCCAAGAATGCCAAGAAGCGCTATTTTTTGGGAGTGCAGATTTAGATTGTTGGTTTTTGGATACTCTAAAAATGCCCCTACAAAATGGAGTAATTTCTTGGGGAATTCCAATTTACTGGCACCTCCAGGGCACCGCAAAAACAACATGGCTTCCACAAAATCCCTCTAAATCTGTACTTCAAAAGCTAAAAAGCACACTGCTCCTTCCCTTCTGAGCCCTGATGTGTGACCAAGCAGCAGTTTACACCCACATATACTTCTTTCTACCCGGGATAAACCACTTAATAGTTTTAGGAGTTCATGTCTCTGATGACACAATCTGGGCGCAACGTATTGGGTATATTGGCATATTTCTTTAAAAATTTCAATTTTCACTTTGTACATTATTTTTGGGAAGCACTCCTGGGCTCAAAATGATAATACCCCTCGATAAATTCCTTGAGAGGTGTAGTTTCTAAAATGGGGTCACTGTTTGGGGGTTCCCATTGTATTGGTACTTTAGGGGCTCTCCTAATGCGACATGGCACCTGAAAACTATTCCAGCAAAATCTGCCCTCCAAAAGCCAAATAGCACTTTTTTCATTCCGAGCCCCACCATGTACCCATACAGCAGTTTTCAACCAAATGGGGGTATTGCCGTGTTCAGGAGAAATTGTGTAACTTGTAAATTGTGTGCTTTTTCTCCTTTAACCCCTTGTGAAAATGAAAGCTTTGGGGATAAAGTGACATTTTAGTAATTTTTCATTTACACATCCCAATGTTAATAAAATCTGTGAAAACTGTGGTCAAAATGCTCACTATACCCATTGATACATTCTAGAGGGGTGTAGTTTCCAAAATGGGGTCACTTTTTGGGGGTTTCCTTTGTATTGGTACTCTAGGGGCTCTGCAAATGAGACATGGCACCTGAAAACTATTCCAGCAAAATCTGCTTTTCAAACATCCAGTGTCGCTCCTTCCCTTCTGTGCACTGCCGCGTGCCCAAACATCAGTTTATACCCACATGTGGAGTGTTTCTGTGCTCGGGAGAAATTGCATAACAAACTGTGAGATGCATTTTTTCCTTTAACCCTTTGTGAATGTGTTAATTTTAGGGCTAAATTAAGGAATTAGTGGGAAAAAAATTAAATGTCTAAATTTCACCTCCATGTTGTTTTAATTTCCATGAAATGCTTAAAGGGTTAACAAACCTCCCAAATACTGTTTTGAATTATTTGAGGGGTGCAGTTTTGAAAATGAGGTGATTCATGGAGGTTTCTAATATATAGGCCTTTATAATCCCCTTCAGAACTGAAGTAGTCCCTAAAAAATTAGTTTAGGAAATTTTTTTGTAAATCTGGAAAATCGCTGTTACACTTGTAAGTTTTATAATGTCCAAAATACATTAAAGGACGATTAAAAGATGATGCCGATATAAAGCAGAGATATGGTAGATATTATTTATTAATGTATTTGCGTGATATGACTATCTGTCTGAAAAGCAGAACATTTCACATTTTGAAAATTGCGATATTTTCCAAATTTCCATCAAATTTCGTATTTTTTTTATAAATAAATACAAAAATACAATCTCAAAATCACTTGTGTAAGTTAAAGCATCTCAAAGTTATTGCCATATAAAATGACACATGTCAGTTTTGAAAAATGAGGTCTTGTCCTTAACGCACTTTTGGGCTGTATCCTTAAGTGGTTGAGAATGAAGTACCTGAAAGCTTCTATTGGCTAATAAGGGTCACTGAATGCTGTCCTGCGATAATGGCTGATAACAGAGAGCAATTGTAACTGCTGCAATCCTCTGATAATACTATATTACAAGTTGAGGACCTACGAGTCTCTATTGGCTAATACGAGTCATGTGGTATGATATGGAGGCAGTTCCTTGATATGGAAGCTAGTGGTGCTATATATATGCTGTTGGGAATGGTAGGTCCTAGAGTGCTGAGACCTGAGACCTGGTCTAAAATCTTCACAAGTGTCTGATTTATCTGTGTGCCAAATTTTGTGCAGATTGGTCCATTCATTTGGCCACACCTAAACAACAGACAACAGACAGACAGACAGAAATTCATATATAATTCAAAATGCAAATGAACTCTTTGGGGCATTGCCTGTCATTGCTCGAAAGAGGAATGTAACAACTCATCATTGCTTCAAAGAGCTCATTTACCTATAGTGAAAAACAGCTATATAGTGACAATGAAGGCACCAATTGACAACGGGATTTAGTTGACCCTAGCATATCTATCTGCTTGGTTGGATTTATATGCTGGACTCTGGTGAAAGACTGCATTTAAGAAATGAAATGTTGTCAAAGTTTCCAGTAAAGTATTTGACAAAGTCTCTTAAGGTAAAACTAAAGGCTGTATTAGATAACCAGATCTCCTGTGGTTTAGTACAGATCAACAAGAAACTCATTGATCAGCACTCATTTACATTGGCCTTATTACACAGTTTGATAAAAACAGAATGAGGGAAGAATGTTCCCTGCTGCATTAAGGTCCCAGTGCCTCCATCAAACCTGAGCCACCATTTTCGGCCTGTGATCCGTTGCCATGACAGCTGGGAGCCTATTGAAGACTCCCAGACTTGTCTGACATTAAATTGCGTTACAGACTGCTCTAAATTATTATATAAATACAGTTATGCTAAAAAGTTTACATACCCCAGCAGATTTTTTGGTTTTTTTTTTTACCTTTTTTCAGAGAATATGAATGATAACACAAAAACTTTTTCTCCACTCATGGTTAGTGGTTGGTTGAAGCCATTTATTGTCAACCTTCTGTGTTTTCTCTTTCTAAATCATAATGACAACCAAAAACATCAAAATGACCCTGTTCAAAAGTTCACATACCCTGGTGATTTTGGCCTGACAACATGCCCAGAAGTTGACACAAAGGGGTTTGAATGGCTACTAAAGGTAACATCCTCACCTGTGACCTGTTTGCTTGTAATCAGTGTGTGTGCATAAAAGCTGAGTGAGTTTCTGGGATCCAGACAGACTGTTGCATCTTTCCTCCAGCCACTGATGTTTCTGGATTGTGAGTCATGGGGAAAGCAAAATAATTGTCCACGGATCTACGGGAAAAGGTAGTTGAACTGTATAAAACAGGAAAGGAATACAAAAAGATATCCAAGGAATTGATAATGCCAGTCACAGTGTTTAAACTGTGATTAACAAATGGAAACTCAGGGGCTCTGTAAAAACCAAACCACGGTCAGGTAGACCAACCAAAATTTCGACCACAACTGCCCGGAAAATTGTTCAGGATGCAAAGAAAAACCCACACATGACATTAGCAGAAATACAGGACTCTCTGAAAACTACTGGTGTGGCTGTTTCAAGATGCACAATAAGGAGGCACTTGAAGAAAAATGGGCTGCATGGTCGAGTTGCCAGAAGAAAGCCAGTACTGTGCAAATGCCACAAAGAATCTCGCTTTCAATACGCCAAACAGCACAGAGATAAGCCTCAAAATTTCTGGAACAAGGTAATTTGGAGTGATGAGACTAAAATCAAACTTTTTGGTCACAACCATAAACGTTACATTTGGAGAACATGTGTCAACAAGGCCTATGATGAAAGGAACACCATTCCTACTGTAAAGCACGGAGGTGGATCGCTGATGATGTGGAGATGTGTGAGCTTCAATGGCACAGGAAACTTGGTCAAAGTTGAAGGAAAGATGAATGCAGCAAATTATAAGCAAATACTGGAGGCAAATTTGCACTCATCAGCCAGGAAGCTGGCATGAGACGTACTTGGACGTTCCAACATGACAACGATCCAAAACACAAGGCCAAGTCGACCTGTCATTGGCTACAGCAGAAGAAAGTGAAGGTTCTGGAGTGGCCATCTCAGTCTCCTGACCTCAATATCATTCAGCCAATATCATTCTGGGGAGATCTCAAACGCGCAGTACATGCAAGACAGCCCAGAAATTTACAGGAACTGGAGACTTTTTGCCAAGAAGAATGGGCAGTTTTACCATCTGAGAAAATAAAGGGCCTCATCCACAACTACCACAAAAGACTTCAAGCTGTCACTGATGTTAGAGGGGGCAATACACGGTATTAAGAACTGGGCTATGTGAACTTTTGAACAGGGTCATTTTGATGTTTTTGGTTGTCATTATGATTTAAAAAGAGAAAACACAGAAGTTTGACAATAAATGGCTTCAACCAACCACTAACCATGAGTGGAGAGAAAGTTTTTGTGTTATCATTCATATTCTCTGAAAAAAGGCCAAAAAAAACTAAAAATCTGCCAAGGTATGTAAACATGTAAACTATATATATGGAAAGAAAAATTCAAATCACCCCCTTTCCCTAGAACACATATGACAGTTAAAAAAAAAGTTAAACACATATACATTAGGTATCCTTGTGTCCAGAAATGCCTGGTCTCAAAACTTATAAAAATATTTTTTCCCATACTGTGAACGCCATAGCAGGAAAAAAAAAAATCAAAAGAGCCAAACCGCTGTTTTTTTTGCACAAATACAGTCTGTCTCCATTTCCTTCCCATTTTGAATGTTTTTCCAGGTTCCCATTACATCATAAAGAATATTAAATGGTACCATTAAGTAGTACAATTTGTCCCGCAAACGTAAAGCCATCATATGGCTCTGTGAATGGAAAAATAAAAAAGTTATGGAATTTCGAAGGCGAGAAGTCAAAAGCGAAAAATGCCTGTGGGCGGGAAGGGGTTAAACAAAAATATTGACCGTTAGTAAGGAACATCAGAGGTAGTACTTATTGAGTCAGATACTTGCACTGTCCATATGTGACTGTACAGAAGACAGCAAGGGGGTTGTACATGTAACACTGCTGAACCCTAAATTGGCAGACAAGCATGCCTACTTATAAGTACTGTGCCATTGCATAAGACTCAGTGTAAGGCTGTAGATATTCATGGTCATATTACAGAGCACACTAAACCAATGGCAGAATGCCCAGATGTCACAATAGTTATGTTTTTCATAATGTCTAAAGGTTAGTGGTTTTTAGTAAATGCGCTTACACTAGGTTCACACCTGTGTTCGGGTGTCCGTTCTTCAGGTCCACTTGGGGACCCGAAGAACGGAAACCCACACCACTTAAAAAGCGGTTACCTGTGGAAACCTGCGGACCCCTTAGACTACAATGGGGTCCGCTGGGTTTCCGCATGGTTTCCGCCCGAAAAATGTGGCGACTTTTCTCTCCGCATTTTTTAAGCGGATTCAAGGACAGAAACCCCAAATGTAGAGCAAGTGCATGTGTGAACCCAGCTTTACATGGGGATTTATTGTTATGTTATTTTTCTTTTTGCATGTTTTTTTTTTTCTTTCATGTTTTATTATATCCAGGAAGAGGAGAGAAAATACATCTGTCTTTCATGTTGTTGTGACCCTCATAAGATCATAATAACTTTGGGGGGGGGGGGGGCATTTTAACGTAACACTTTTTTTTTTTGTAGGACCCAGCAGATCATATCAACGCCAGGCAGGAAGGGGAGCTGCATCATTGCAGCGATTGGAAAGGCAGTGGTGGTTTTTTAACAGTCAACTCCCTGGTTCTGTCACATGTCCTAACAGTCACACAACTAACTACTTAAAAGGAAATTGTCACCAGAAAATAACCTATTTTTATATCAAGTTTTATGTTTTGGTGAGTTTTTAAAAAATATTCATGCTATTATCTATATTTTAAAACAGTGCCAAAATCCTGCAGTTCTGATTCTGACCACTAAACCAAATAACATACTGAGACTTTGAAGTGTACCTCCAGTTATAAATAACTTTTCATAAATGAATAGTACATGTTATTAAGGACATCTCTTTTTCTTCCACACTTTTATTTAGCTGTTCTCCTGGTCTTTATCTTCAAACAGACTTCTTTGTTTACATTATACAGTGGGGAAAAAAGTATTTAGTCAGCCAACAATTGTGCAAGTTCTCTCACTTAAAAAGATGAGAGAGGCCTGTAATTGACATCATAGGTAGACCTCAACTATGAGAGACAAAATGAGAAAACAAATCCAGAAAATCACATTGTCTGATTTTTAAAGAATTTTTTTGCAAATAACAAATCACTGCTCTAGAGGAGATCTGCATGGAGGAATGGGCCAACATACAAGCAACAGTGTGTGCCAACCTTGTGAAGACTTACAGAAAACGTTTGACCTCTGTCATTGCCAACAAATGATATATAACAAAGTATTGAGATGTACTTTTGTTATTGACCAAATACTTATTTTCCACCATAGTTTGCAAATAAATTCTTAAAAAATCAGACAATGTGATTTTCTAGATATGTTTTCTCATTTTGTCTCTCATAGTTGAGGTCTACCTATGATGTTAATTACAGGCCTCTCTCATCTTTTTAAGTGGGAGAACTTGCACAATTGGTGGCTGACTAAATCCTTTTTTCCCCACTGTATCTGCCTCTGTATTCAGCCTCACACATACAGTGCTGGCCAAAAGTATTGGCACCCCTGCAATTCTGTCAGATAATACTCAATTTCTTCCAGAAAATGATTGCAATCACAAATGCTTTGGTAATAATATCTTAATTTAATTTGTCTTCAATGGAAAACCACTAAAAGAATTGTCAAAAAGCCAAATTGGATATAATTCCACACCAAACCTAAAAAGGGGGTGGACAAAAGTATTGGCACCCTTTGAAAAATCATGTGATGCTTCTCTAATTTGTGTAATTAACAGCACCTTTTACTTACCTGTGGCACATAACAGGTGGTGGCAATAACTAAATCACACTTGCAGCCAGTTGAAATGGATTAAAGTTGACTCAACCTCTGTCCTGTGTCCTTGTGTGTACCACATTGAGCATGGAGAAAAGAAAGAAGACCAAAGAACTGTCTGAGGACTTGAGAAGCAAAATTGTGAGGAAGCATGAGCAATCTCAAGGCTACAAGTCTATCTCCAAAGACCTGAATGTTCCTGTGTCTACCAAGCGCAGTGTCATCATGAAGTTTAAAGCCCATGGCATTGTGGCTAACCTCCCTAGATGTGGACGTAAAAGAAAAATTGAAGAGAGATTTCAACGAAAGATTGTGCGGATGGTGGCTAAAGAACCTCGACTAACATCCAAACAAGTTCTAGCTGCCCTGCAGTCCGAGGGTACATCAGTGTCAACCCGTACTATCCGTCGGCGTCTGAATGAAAAGGGACTCTATGGTAGGATACCCAGGAAGACCCCACTTCTGACCCAGAGACATAAAAAAGCCAGGCTGGAGTTTGCCAAAACTTACCTGAGAAAGCCAAAAACTTTTTGGAAGAATGTTCTCTGGTCAGATGAGACAAAAGTAGAGCTTTTTGGGAAAAGGCATCAACATAGAGTTTACAGGAAAAAAAAAAGAGGCCTTCAAAGAAAAGAACACGGTCCCTACAGTCAAACATGGCAGAGGTTCCCTGATGTTTTGGGGTTGCTTTGCTGCCTCTGGCACTGGACTGCTTGACCGTGTGCATGGCATTATGAAGTCTGAAGACTACCAACAAATTTTGCAGCATAATGTAGGGCTCAGTGTGAGAAAGCTGGGTCTCCCTCAGAGGTCATAGGTCTTCCAGCAGGACAATGACCCAAAACACACTTCAAAAAGCACTAGAAAATGGTTTGAGAGAAAGCAGTGGAGACTTCTAAAGTGGCCAGCAATGAGTCCAGACCTGAATCCCATAGAACACCTGTGGAGAGATCTCAAAATGGCAGTTTGGAGAAGGCACCCTTCAAATCTCAGGGACCTGGAGAAATTTGCCAAAGAAGAATGGTCTAAAATTCCAGCAGAGCATTGTAAGAAACTCATTGATGGTTACTGGAAGCGGTTGTTCGCAGTTATTTTGTCTAAAGGTTGTGCTACCAAGTATTAGGCTGAGGGTGCCAATACTTTTGTCCGGCCCATTTTTTGGAGTTTTGTGTAAAATGATCAATGATTTGACTTTTTTTTTCATTGTCTTTTGTGTTTTTTCATTGCAAGCAAAATAAATGAAGATATTATTACCAAAGCATTTGTGATTGCAATCATTTTCTGGAAGAAATTGCGTATTATCTGACAGAATTGCAGGGGTGCCAATACTTTTGGCCAGCACTGTAGACATCTATGGAGGAGGGAGTAAGATTCTGCAACCTCTGGTTAATTGATGTATTGTCTGATTTTGTGCTGTCACAGTCTATTATCTGCAATCTAGCAGGATTAAAAAAGCAAGAAATATAGTGTAACAGCAGCAATTATTTGAGTGTCTCTTCTAATTGTCCCTCCCTCTTCATAGACTAATATGGAGAAAGTAACTGACTGATAAGTGATAATAAGATATTTTACATAGTTTCATATTTTAACCTGTACTATTTATGAAAAGTTCTATTACTCCTGATCAGCCACCATATTTAAATACCCAACATCTGCCGTAATAGTATGGTGCATGTCAGCAATTGAGTGCCAATTGACTTATAATATTGCTTATTATGGAGAGACATCGACCTGTGTTAAAGAACCTGGAGCTTATGCCTGTATTAGAATAGTGTTAATCAGGTTGGACATTGCTCACCAGTGTCTGTTCACCCTTGCCTTCCTAAAGCACTAACAGCAAAAGGAGCTGAGAGTTCAGCATTAAACGAAGTGAGTATTAGTATTTTTAACCCACCCAGGGTTATAGGGGGTGTAGCAGTCGCCGCCAGGTCTTGGGCCTAATAGGTTCCTCTTTCACATAAAATATACCACTAGTCTAAGGTAGGTAGTGTCCCAATTAAAGATTCTGCACCGGAGCCCAGGAGGCTCAAATAACTCCTCTGAACCCACCATAAGTCCTTTGTGGATGAGAATAACTGGGCAGCCAAGGGAGCAAAAATTGATTTAACTCTTTCCTGACAACCGCCGTAATAGTAAATATGGGTATTTAAATATGAGATGAATATATGAGACCCAGAGCAGGCAATCCATTGTTGCTGTGATTTTACAATGAATTGTATTAGTGACCAGAGACCCTGGTGATCAAGACCCCTTGGGGGGGTCTATAAATTAGTGTTATATATATACCATATTTTTCGGACCATAAGACGCACCTAGATTTTAGAAGAGGAAAATAGGGAAAAAAAAATTTTGAAGTAAAAAATGTGGTAAAATATTTTACAACATATGGGAGTTGTAGTTTTGCAACAGCTGCAAGGCCACATTGACAGGTGGCCCTGCAGCTGTACAGGGATGCATAGGCAGTGGTGAACCTAGTCTCTTTGCTGCCTGAGGCGGACTATAGAAAGACACCCCCCTGCCCCGCAAAAAAAAATTGAGTTTCTATACTACTAGCTTCACACACTGTTATCGTCGCACAATATACACAAAGTTATAAAACAGTTTTTAAGAATTCTTTTTCCTGCATTACTTCAGTATCAGATCAACAACATGGCATTAACAATGACAATAACTTCACACATCTTCTGCTTGGTGGATGGATGAGCCCACATGGCCCCCATTCTCTATAATAGGAGTGCAGCAAATAGCTAAGTACTGTTTTTTGGCACTCCCATTGAAGTGAATGAGAGCTACGCGGGTTCGTCCATCCACCAAGCGACATACCTATATTCAGCCTGGCTGCGGTCAGGCTGGATTCCCACCCAGTAGGGGGAATAAAAAACAATTCTCAGGCTCAGTAGGGGTCGCAGCAGACAGACCCCCATCAATCAGGTATTTATCCTCTATCATTTAGGTGAATACAGTGTAGTAATATTTTGTTACTTACAGGTGACGTCTCTGACTAATCCTTCACATTTCCCTTCTCTTCCCTTTGGACCGCCATGACCACTTCTTCCAGCTGTGACTTGTCTCTGTAAAGTTTGCAACACAGACATCTTTGGCTCCTCACTTTTCCAGGCATCCAACCCACATTGTTCTCACCTACACAAAGCCCCCATCCTGCTGCTACCCCTAATTATAAAATATATGATATAACCCCCCATAATGAATAATATCCCCAAGTACATCTTTATATTAATAATGTCCGTGTATACCCTGTATAAATAGTGCCCCTTATTAATAATGCCCCAGGTGTTAAGTAATTAAAAGGTTTTCCAGGTCATTAATAAAATAATCAGTGGGGCTCAAAAAATCCAGGACCCCTACTGATCAGCTGTTTGAATGGTACCTGTGTAAGCACCGTGACTGCTTCTCTATTTACATAGTGTCATTCATCTCATAGCGACCATGTAATGTAACTACAGCCTCATCCTATACATGTCTATGTGACAAGGCTGTAATTGTATCACACGGTCACTATAAACAGACAGCGCGTGATATAAACAGGGCCATAGCCCCTGTTTATAACACCCCATTTACACACACTATAATGTTCCACAGCAGCCCCTGCACACAGTATTACACAGTATTATGGCCCGCAGCAGCCCCTGCACACAGTATTACGGCCCGCAGCCGCCCCTGCACACGGTATTACGGCCTGCAGCGGCCCCTGCACACGGTATTACAACTCGCAGAGGCCCCTGCACACTGTATTACGGCCTGCAGCGGCCCCTGCACGCAGTGTTATGCCTCGCAGTAGCCCCTGCACACTGTAATATGTTCCGCAGCGGTTCCTGCACACAGTATTATGCTCCATAGTGGCCCCTGCACTGGTATTATGCTCCATAGTGGCCTCTGCACTGGTATTATGCCCCTCCCCCTTCCCTAGAACACATATAAAAGTACATAAAGTGAAAAACATACACATTAGGTATCCCTGTGTCTGTAAATGCCTGGTCTATAAACTTATACAAATATTTTTTCCATATAGGGAAAAAAAGTAAACAAACTTACGTTTTTTTTCACTGTTTCTCCTCCCATAAAAATTTTGATAAAAAGCGATTAATGCAATAGATTGCAATTGTTTTAACTAAAAAGTACATCTGGCTCTGCAAAACAAAAAAAAAATGCATCCCCATGCAAAAAAGTTACGAGTCTCAGAATTTGATATCGCCGTAACCATATACAGGTGAAATGTCATTTTGGCTGCACAGAAAAAATTGTAAAAACAAAGATCATAAGAAAGTTGTGAAAATGCAGTTTTTCTCCAATTACACCTCATTCTGATTTTTTTTTTTCAGCTGCCCAGTACATTGTATGGAATATTAAATAGTACCACTGTGAAGTACAATTTATTTCTATGACCAGGACTACATCTTCCATGAGGCGAGATGAGTCCCTGAAGGGGCAGTGGCGAACTAGTCACATGCAGTCAGTGAGTGCCAAGCTGAACCACTATCTGCACCTGAGCTGTGACCTACATATCTCTCCTAGCGCCTCCCTATTAAATATTATGAGATTGCAATATTCATGACCTTGTAAGGATTAAGTCTATTCTGCTGACAACACTCTTGTATGTTATGGTGCATGGGTGTGGTTAAGGTATACTATTCTAGTATTGTCCAAATTCAATAGTAAAATGTATAAGGATGCTGGGGAACACCCCCTCTCATGAATATAAATGATTGACAGACACACATTTCTGGGTCTTTCATCCTTTCTTGCTGTCTATCTACTTCCTCTGATACCTGGAGAAGACCAACACACATGGATGAATAAGCATGTGTAACCCTTGCAAGGAGCAGTTTGCATACAGCAGATGTTGCAGTTAATGCCAAGCCAGGACCCATTACAGCAGACATCAGCCATTTTATGCTGAGGGACAGTGAATTACATTTCCATACACCCCTTACTCCAGGGGGAGGAGTATCAGAGAAAGGGACTGATTGGCTGAGCAGGGAATTATGGGAAAGGTCTGCACAGGAAAGAGAGAGGACAACCACATGGGCTGCAGAGAAGGCTTCTTCCAGCAACTGCCAGGGAGCACACAGCTTTGCACTGGGTAAACCAGGACATAGAGACAGTCCTGCCAGCCCACCAGCTTACTCTGAGGGAAGAAGCAGCATCCCTGCAGCAGCAGCAGCACCACCTGTTCAGATTGACCAGACTCCCAAAAGGTACCCAGGGCTGCATCCAAGAAGACTCCTGCTTCATACTCCATTAGTATCCTGTCATCTGAAAGCTGCTGCACCCAGTGAGACTCCAGGCTGGCACCAGATTCCCTGCAAGAGTTAGTGAGTAGACTTTGCTGGAATTTGCTGTACTGCTGTTAGAAAGTTTATGAGAACTGTGGTAGAAAGGATCTGCTGTGTCTATAGTGCACTAACGTTTCCTGAATGCGCGCCACCGTCCGCGGCAACTGGGCCCCAACGGCTGGACTGTTCTGTTTATTGCTGCAGCCATTAGTAATTCTGCTTTGTGTGATGTTATTTAGGAGTGCATCACAGCATTAGAGACACCTCCGGGCATTCCCCTCCCCAATTATATTCTTCATACCATTCACTTATGTGGTGTCTAGGACCTTTTCTGGCACAAAGGGAGTGCGCATCTTCTATATTGCTCCTGGGTCGCAGTGGTAGCATAGATTTGGAGACACGTTTCTTGGAGCAGAATAGAAAATGCACACTTCCAGGGCGCCGAATAAATTAATGGTAAGTAGAATAGAATTATAGTTCAAAGGACACATACAGAACAGCATGTGGGGAGAGGGGGATTATTACTGTAATAGTGCCTCCCCCAGGTAATAGCATAATGCCCTCCCACATAAGTAATGTTATTACCTGAGGGAGTAGTATTAAGGCACTATTACAGTAATAAAGGTATGCTATTAGAGCACATTTACAGTAATAGTGCCCCCACAGGTAATAGCATTTCTTATTTGGGGGAGGAGACTACTACCTGTGGGGAACTATTAATGCTATTACCTGGGAGGGCACTATTACTCTAATAGTGCCCTCCCAGGTAATAGCATTAGCATGTGGAGGGACTATTATCTGTTCAGGGTGGTATTAGGGCACTATTACAGTAATAGTGCTCCCACCTCTGGTAATATTAGCACTATTGGGGGGGGGGGGGAGTAATCATTTTAATTTTTGCCTCAGGCAGCAGATGGCCCTGTCTATGACTAAATATTTTACAGTTCATTATATTATTATATAATAAGTGTTTAAAAGTCCTGCATGCACTATATAACCTGAATAGCTGTCACAAAGTGTTATAAAATGTTATACTACATGAATCAGTGTTATAGAACTCTATATGTTATCATGTCTCTTTAAAAATCACATGGTCCTAAAACTATATTTATAACAACACACTCACAAAACATACATTATGTGTATTCATGCTTCATTCTTTTTAAGCATTAGCAATATTCATTTTACACTCCTGGCCATCTGGAGGCTTCACATATTTCTCTGGTGATACTGATATTAGATATGTGTATGAGAAAATCTCTGCAGTTTTTCTGTACCTGTACACATATGTTCTAGGGCAGTGGTTGGCAACCCCCGCCACGTGTTCCAGGAGTGGCACTCGAGCTATATTTGCCTGGCATGACAGATTGTGCTTGGAGGAAGCAAGTAAGCTCCACTGATAACAGCCAGACAGGGAACAAGCAAGCAGACAATGAGTTATCTGAAGAGAACGTCCTCCTGCTAACACTAAATAAGGTCAGGTGAGGAGCAAACCAATTAATAAATCATCGGCCTCTGACCTGACGCAGTGTGGTTCTTTTCAAATAAGGCTAGGTTCACACCTGCTCCTGCTCACCGTTCGGGGATTCCATCCCCGAATCCGCTTGAAAAATGCAGAGAGAAAAGTTCTGCATTTTTCCGGCGGAAACCCGGCGGACCCCATTATAGTCTATGGGTTTCCACGGGTAACCGCTTTTTAAGCAGATTAAGTTTCCATTTCTCGGGTCCCCAAGTGGACTCAAGGAACAGAAAGCCAAATGCTAGTGTGAACCTAGTGTAACTCATCGGTCCACTTCTTGCTTGTTCCCTGTGTTTGGTCTTAATAGATTTAACCCTTGCTGGAGTTTACTTGCTTCCTTCTGATGCAGTCTGTATACAGCTACAGCAAGTAAGTATTTTTTTTTTATTAGTATTGGTATTCTGTCTTTTGTATGGAGGGACAGGTAGGTAGAAGTCCTGGGTAATAAGGTGATCTTAAAAGGAGTCTATCATTAAGATTTTAAATTTTTAGCTAGGGCTATATTCATGTAGCCTTTAGAAAGGCTTCATTCGAGCTGACAGGAGGAAGAAGCAAAGAAAAGGAGGAGAAGGCATCAACAAGAAGGAAGAAGGGGGCGGCGATGCAGGGAGAGGGTGATGACGCGGGTGTGCTCGGAGCACTAATTTACATAACAAGAAAAAGGTTTTTTCTGAAAAATGCCAGCAGGAGTCAGGAAATAAAAGGTATGCCTAAAATAGCCTTTCTAAAAGACTGCTGTAGCCAGGAGCCTAGACTTCCTTCTTTCCTTACATAAGACTGCTGCAGCCTGCACCTCTTCATTCCTGCACAGCACTGCAACATCCCTTTCCTTCCATACATATGCAAGTAGTAAAGAGTGTGCAGTAGTCCTATGTAGGAGAGGGAGGGGTGTATCATAGGAATGTATGTGATTTTACCACACAAAAAAGCACAGCATGGCGCACAATTTTGTCTTTTTTTTTTTTTAATAAACCAATAATGGATGCTTTTAATAGCATATGAACACAACATTAGGCCAGCTTTACAGGGCTGTAATACTGATGTACTGACGCTGGGAGTCCTTCTATGCAGGCTTTCATATGTCTTGCACTGAGGAGAGGCTTCCTTCGGACCACTCTGTCATAAAGCCCCGACTGGTGGAAGGCTGCAGTAATAGTTGACTTTGTGGAACTTTCTCCCAGCTCCCTACTGCATCTCTGGAGCTCAGCCACAGTGGTCTCTGGGTTCTTCTTTACCTCTCTACCAAGGCTGTTCTCCCACGATTCATCAGTTTGGTTGGACGGCCAGGTCTAGGAAGAGTTCTGGTCGTCCCAAACCTCTTCCATTTAAGGATTATGGAGGCCACTGTTCTCTTAGGAACCTTGAGTGCTGCAGAAATTCTTTTGTAACCTTGGCCAGCTCTGTGCCTTGCCACAATTCTGTCTCTGAGCTCCTTGGGCAGTTCCTTTGACCTCATGATTCTCATTTGCTCTGACATGCACTGTGAGCTGTGAGGTCTTATATAGACAGGTGTGTGCCTTTCCTAATCAAGTCCAATCAGTTTAATTAAACACAGCTGGGCTCCAATGAAGAAGTAGAACCCTCTCAAGGAGGATCAGAAGGAAATTATTATTATTATTATTATTATTATTATTATTATTATTATTATTATTATGGACAGAAGGAAATGTATATTATTTTTTATGGACAGAAGAAAATGGACAGCATGTGAGTTAAATATGAGTGTCACAGCAAAGGGTCTGAATACTTATGACCATATGATATTTCAGTTTTTCTTTTTTAATAAATTTGAAAAAATATCTACATTTCAGTTTTTTTTCTGTCAAGATGGGGTGCTGAGTGTACATTAATGAGAAATAAAATGAACTTTTTTGCTTTTAGCAAATAACTGCAATGAAACAAAGAGTGAAAAATTTAAAGGGTTCTGAACACTTTACATACCCACTGTACATCTGTCACTTTATAAAGTCCCTTTCTATAACTTCCATGTAGGGAAACTTTCAATTATTGTACATCACACTGAACACCTCATCTTTGATTTTATTTTTTATTCGGTATGATGTACAAAATGTTGCATAGTTGTGTCACAGAAGAAGCTTGAGAGTAGATTATATGGGATAATCAGCATTTACTTCTTAGAACATGAGGTAAGCAGCATCAAAACGTTAACACAGCAAAACTTGAAAGTAAAAAGGACCTTTTACAATAGAGAGATAAAAAGCAAGGTACAGCAAGTCTCACATAGCATACCATTACCCTCTATTCAGCATATAACACTAATAACATCGCCATCTACTGTCAGATAGATGTAAACTTCTCCTGCACACAAATAAGTCTATCTGTTGCATATATATGTATATACCAACACCCTTTCTCAACAGTAAGAACTTATTCAGTTAAATATAATCTCTTCATCAGTCTCTGGTGTCTTTCAGCACTCAACGCCTTTGTGAAAATATCTGCTGTCATATCTTCAGTTGGGCAGTATTCTAAATTCAGAATTCCTTGTTCCTGATGATCCCGTAAGAAATGAAACTTCACATCAATGTGTTTAGTTCTGGGATTAACTCTTTCCATCTGAGCAAGAACAAGACATCCTTGATTGTCTTCATGTAACGTTGTTGGTCCTAACTGTTGTTGTCCTAAGTCTCTTAGTAGTTGTCTTAACCAAAGAACTTCTTGACTCGCATGAGTGGCGGCTACATATTCTGCTTCTGTAGACGATAGTGTTACTATAGATTGTTTTTTACTAGTCCAACTAATTGGTCCGCCCGAGAGTAAGAAAAGATAGCCACTGGTAGATTTTCTATCAATTGGATCTCCAGCCCAGTATGCATCAACATATCCAGTTAAAACGCATTCATCACTTGCAGGTAGTTTCAGTTTAACGTTGCTAGTTCCTTTCAGATAACGTATTACTCTCTTTACAGCTTTCCAATCCATTTCATTGGGGTTTGACACTTTTCTGCTCAAAATTCCTACTGCTGCTGCAATGTCTGGCCTTGTAACAGTCGCTAAATATAGTAATTTTCCCATTGCTTTTCTGTATAGCTCATTATCTGGTAACATATTTTGTTCACTTTTAATTTCCTTCAGATAATTAGTTTCCATTGGAGACTTTACTGGTTTCGCATCTTTCAGTCCAAATGTTTCTATTATATCTTTGATCATGTGATTTTGGTTAAGTTGGAAACTCCCATCTTCTTCTCTTTCTATCTGTATCCCTAGGTAATGCTTCACATTTCCCAGATCTTTGATCTCAAAGTGTTGATCCAAAATTTTCCGTATTTCAGCTTCATCCCTTTCTCTTTCAAAACAAACTAAAATATCATCAACATATATCAGTACATAGATCCATCTGTCATCTAGTTTCTTTGTGTATAGACAGGGATCCGCTTTGCTTCTTAGAAAATGTTCATTTATGAGCACTTCAGTGATTTTATCATTCCACGCTTTAGCGGCTTGTTTTAAACCGTATATACTTTTCTGTAGCTTACAAACCATGTTTGGTTTCTCTTTATCTTTGAATCCTGGAGGTTGTTCCATGTAAATTTCTTCTGTTAAATCTCCATTCAGAAATGCTGTCTTTACATCCAGATGTTTCAATTCCATTCCTTTAGTAGCTGCAACCGCAAGCAAAGTTCTGATTGTAGTATGCTTGACAACTGGAGCAAATGTTTCATCATAGTCTTCTCCGTATTTTTGAGAATAACCTTTAGCTACGAGTCTTGCTCGGTATTGTTCAGCGGTGCCATCTGTTTGGTATTTAACTTTAAAAACCCATTTACATCCTATAGCTTTTCTCCTTTTTGGTAATTCCGTCAGTGTCCATGTCTTTGAATCATGCATGGATTTCATTTCTGTTTCTGTAGCCTTTATCCACTTATTGGCCTCTTCTTCTGAAAGTTGAGATATATCCTCCCAAGATGTAGGTTCATATACTTTATTTGTACTTGCCTTGTATGAAAGACGTACAGGTGGTTTTCCTTTGTTTTCTCTCATTGAACGTCTTGGTTCTGTGTCTGTCTGTAGTTCTATCTCTTCACTTTCAGTATTTTGAACTTTATCAATTTCAACTTCTTTTTCATCAGATGTTCCTGGACTTATATCACTGTTGTCTCTCTCATTTCTCATTTCCAGTGATGTCATAATGTTATCATTTAGATCTTCAATGAATGTTACACTGTTACTCACCGTAACTCTGTCTTTTTTAGGATCTAGGATTCTGTATCCTTTGCAGTTGTCACTATATCCAACAAATATTCCTTCTATGGCTCTGTTTTGAAGTTTGGAGCGTTTCTCTTCTGGAACAAAAACAAAAGCTTTGCAACCAAAAACTCTTAAATGATTCACACTTGGTTTCTTACCATGCCACAGTTCATATGGGTTTTTTTTTCCAGTTTTCTTGAAAAAAGTCTATTTTGCAGATAAGTAGCTGTCATTGCTGCTTCACCCCAGTATTTCTCTGGTAGTTTGGAATCTGTTAGCATGCATCTTATTTCAGTCAGAGTTCTGTTTTTCCTTTCTGCTACGCCATTTTGTTCAGGTGTGTATGGAACAGTTTTGTGATGCTCTATTCCATTCTGTCTTAAATAGTTCTCTATTTGGTGTCCTGTGAATTCACCTCCATTATCACTTCTAATGATGATTGGCTTCCTCTGAAACTTATTATACGACTTTGACACGTATTCTTCTAATTTACTGAAAACTTCACTTTTGTTCTTTATTAAGTACGTGACTGTGTATCTTGAGTAGTCATCTATAAAAGTCACCATATATCTATTACCTCCTGATGTGGTTACTTTCATGGGTCCACATACATCAGTATGCACCAAGTCAAGTGGTTTTGTGCCTTTTGTTTCACTCTCTTTAGGTATACACACTCTTGTAGCTTTAGATTTTATACAACATTCACATCTTACAATAATTGAGCAATCAGATATCAACAGATCTTTTGTCAAATTTTTGTTTTGTAATGCCATGATACTCTAAGGATGTCTGTGTCCTAAGCGTCTATGCCACATGTGAATACAATTCTTGTGATCATGTGTACATAACTTCATCTGTTCCTTTAATGTGTCTAGATGATATAATTGTTCACCTGCTTTTACATTTATTATTATCTTGTCTCCTGCTAGGATTGTACATTCATCATCTTTAAATTTTACAGTAAGTCCTTTAGCTGTTAGACGTTTTACAGATAATAGTCCTCCATGTAGTCCTGGAACATATAACACATCCTTTACTAGTATCTTTGAATTATGCCCAAATTTATCAGAATAGATTAGCATTCCTTGTCCAGTACCTTCCGCGGTTATTTTGCTCCCATCTGCAAGGTAAATAGCTTCCTTCTTATTTAGATCAAGTTCAGTAAAGAAGCTCTTGTTACTTGTCATGTGACTTGTTGCTCCTGAGTCAATATACCAACTCATTGATAACCTTTTATCGGTTACTTTAAATGTACCATTCCAGTGATCTGCATGTGGGTTAGATATTGTGCTTTTCACCTTCTGTTTACTTTCTTTATGGTATAACTTCTGTTCTGCTTTCCATATAGTACAGTCTTTCTTTAAATGTCCCTTTTTCTTGCATCTGAAACATTCTCTTGTTTCTGTTTTATAGGTCCTCTTATCTGTAATTTTAAGAGCATTTACACTGTCCTTTTCTGTGGAATCATTTGTTTGTTCTTTCCTTCTCTGGTATTCATCTATGAGTCGTGTTTTTACAAACTCTAGTGTAATGTCTGCTTCAGGTCTTGTTTCTAGTGCATTTATCAAAGCAGTGTATGAATCCGGCAAGCTACACAATAATATTGCTGCTACATGACTTTCTTTAATATCTTCACCAACTGATCTCAGCTGTGTTATCACTTCCATCATGGAGTTTATGTGCTCCTGCATGTCTTCCTGTGCACTTAATCTCATCTTGTAAAGTTTCCTTAGCAGAAACAATTTGTGATTTAAGCTGGATCTTTCATGTAACTTTCTCAATGCTTCCCACATTCCCTTTGCTGTATTCTCATTCCTTATGTGGATTAACTGATCATCTTCCACTAATAAGCTGATAGTAGCTCTTGCTTGTCTGTTTTTCTTATCCCATGTCTCATTATTATCATTGGGTCTATCTGTAGTGATTACATCCCATAAATCATCTTTAGACAATAACATCTCCACTTTGAACTTCCATAACTGATAGTTCTCATTGTTCAGCTTAGCTACTGTAAGTCTGAGTTCTGAATTGCTGGTCATTTTAACTTGTCTTACTTGTTTGGAGAGAATTGTTCTGAAGAATCCTTTTGCATTCACTGGGTCTTTTTGTCTTCTATGCCTGGGCCCATAACCTGTTGCATAGTTGTGTCACAGAAGAAGCTTGAGAGTAGATTATATGGGATAATCAGCATTTACTTCTTAGAACATGAGGTAAACAGCATCAAAACGTTAACACAGCAAAACTTGAAAGTAAAAAGGACCTTTTACAATAGAGAGATAAAAAGCAAGGTACAGCAAGTCTCACATAGCATACCATTACACTCTATTCAGCATGCAGTCATATGAAAAAGTTTGGGCACCCCTATTAATCTTAATCATTTTCAGTTCTAAATATTTGGGTGTTTGCAACAGCCATTTCAATTTGATATATCTAATAACTGATGGACACAGTAATATTTCAGGATTGAAATGAGGTTCATTGTACTAACAGAAAATGTGCAATATGCATTAAACCAAAATTTGACCGGTGCAAAAGTATGGGCACCTCAACAGAAAAGTGACATTAATATTTAGTAGATCCTCCTTTTGCAAAAATAACAGCCTCTAGTCGCTTCCTGTAGCTTTTAATCAGTTCCTGGATCCTGGATGAAGGTATTTTTGACCATTCCTCTTTACAAAACAATTCCAGTTCAGTTAAGTTTGATGGTCGCCGAGCATGGACAGCCCGCTTCAAATTATCCCACAGATGTTCAATGATATTCAGGTCTGGGGACTGGGATGGCCATTCCAGAACATTGTAATTGTTCCTCTGCATGAATGCCTGAGTAGATTTGGAGCTGTGTTTTGGATCATTGTCTTGCTGAAATATCCATCCCCGGCGTAACTTCAAATTCGTCACTGATTCTTGTACATTATTCTCAAGAATCTGCTGATACTGAGTTGAATCCATGCGACCCTCAACTTTAACAAGATTCCCGGTGCCGGCATTGGCCACACAGCACCAAAGCATGATGGAACCTCCACCAAATTTTACAGTGGGTAGCAAGTGTTTTTCTTGGAATGCTGTGTTTTTTTGACACCATGCATAACGCCTTTTTGTATGACCAAACAACTCAATCTTTGTTTCATCAGTCCACAGGACCTTCTTCCAAAATGAAGCTGGCTTGTCCAAATGTGCTTTTGCATACCTCAGGCGACTCTGTTTGTGGTGTGCTTTCAGAAACGGCTTCTTTCGCATCACTCTCCCATACAGCTTCTCCTTGTGCAAAGTGTGCTGTATTGTTGACCGATGCACAGTGACACCATCTGCAGCAAGATGATGCTGCAGCTCTTTGGAGGTGGTCTGTGGATTGTCCTTGACTGTTCTCACCATTCTTCTTCTCTGCCTTTCTGATATTTTTCTTGGCCTGCCACTTCTGGGCTTAACAAGAACTGTCCCTGTGGTCTTCCATTTCCTTACTATGTTCCTCACAGTGGAAACTGACAGGTTAAATCTCTAAGACAACTTTTTGTATCCTTCCCCTGAACAACTATGTTGAACAATCTTTGTTTTCAGTACATTTGAGAGTTGTTTTGAGGAGCCCATGATGCCACTCTTCAGAGGAGATTCAAATAGGAGAACAACTTGCAATTGGCCACCTTAAATACCTTTTCTCATGATTGGATACACCTGGCTATGAAGTTCAAAGCTCAGTGAGGTTACAAAACCAATTTTGTGCTTCAGTAAGTCAGTAAAAAGTAGTTAGGAGTATTCAAATCAATAAAATGATAAGGGTACCCAAATTTTTGCACCGGTCAAATTTTGGTTTAATGCATATTGCACATTTTCTGTTAGTACAATAAACCTCATTTCAATCCTGAAATATTACTGTGTCCATCAGTTATTAGATATATCAAATTGAAATGGCTGTTGCAAACACCCAAATATTTAGAACTAAAAACGATTAAGATTAATAGGGGTGCCCAAACTTTTTCATATGACTGTATAACACTAATAACATCGCCATCTACTGTCAGATAGATGTAAACTTCTCCTGCACACAAATAAGTCTATCTGTTGCATATATATGTATATAGTATATACCAACACAAAAAAGGTTGCCTACCCCTGTTCTAGGGCTTACTTTGCTAGTTTACATTGGCTTGTATGCTGAATTATAATGAAATCTCTCTTGTGGGTTCTTTCCTACTAAACCAAAAAAAAAAAGATGCATCCAGAAAAAAATCTGGAAATATGTAAAAAAAATATTGTAACAAGAATATAAAAATAAAATAAAATATATACACATATAAAGAGGTGAAAAAAAGAAGAGGGTAAGATGGTAACATACCCGCAAGACAGAAACACTGCTGTATTTCATAGGAAGTCTATGATATAAATATTATACTCATATATAAATGCACCACCATACAGTGTCTTGCGAAAGTATTCATACCCCTTGAATTTTTTCACATTTTGTCACCTTACAACCACAAACTTAAATGTATTTTATTGAGATTTTAAGTGATAGACCAACACAAAGTAGCAGATAATTGTGAAGTGGAACAAAAATGAGACATGATTTTCAAACTTTTAATCAAACAAAAATATGAAAAGTGTGACGTACAAAAGTATTCAGACCCTGTACTCTGATACCCCTAAATAAAATCTAGCGCAATCAATTGCCTTCAGAGTCCAGCTGTGTGTAATTTAGTCACAGTATAAATACACCTGTTCTGTGAAGGCCTCAGTGGTTTGTTAGAGAACACTAGTGAACAAACAGCATCATGAAGACCAAGGAACCCACCAGAAAGGTCAGAGATAAAGTTGTGGAGAAGTTTAAAGCAGGGTTAGATTATAAAAGCATATCCCAAGCTTCGACCAACCCAAGAAGTACTGTTCAATCCATCAGCCAAAAATGGAAAAAGTATTATACAACTGCAAACCTACCAAGACATGATCGTCCATCTAAACTGACAGATCAAGCAAGGAGAAGACTGGTCAGAGAAGCAGCCAAGAGGCCCATGGTCACTCTGGAGGGGCTGCAGAAATATACAGCTCAGGTGGGAGAATCTGTCCACAGGACAACAATAAGTCGTGCACTCTACAAATCTGGCCTTTATGGAAGAGTGGCAAGAAGAAAACCATTGTTGAAAGAAAGACATAAAAAGTGCCATTTGCAGTTTGCCACAAGCCATATAGGGGACACAGCAAACATGTGGAAGAAGGTGCTCTGGTCAGATGAGACCAAAGTTGAACTTTTTGGCCTAAATGCAAAGGGCTATGTGTGGCAGAAAAGTAACACTGCTCATCACTCTGAAAACACCATCCCCACTGTGAAACATGGTGGTGGCAGCATCATGCTGTGGGGAGGCTTTTCTTCAGCAGGGACAGGGAAGCTGGCCAGAGTTGATGGGAAGATGGATGGAGCTAAATACAGGGCAATCCTGGAAGAAAATCTGTTGGAGGCTGCAAAAGACTTGAGACTGGGAAGGAGATTCACCTTCCAACAAGACAATGATCCTAAACATACAGCCAGAGCTACAGTGGAATGGTTTAGATCAAAGAATATTCATGTGTTAGAATGGCCCAGTCAAAGTCCAGACCTAAATCCCATTGTGTATCTGTGGCAAGACATGAAAATTGCTGTTCACAGATGCTCTCCATCCAATCTGGCTAAGCTTGAGCTATTTTGCAATGAAGAATGGGCAAAAATCTCAGTCTCTAGATGTGCAAATCTGGTAGAGACATACCTCAGAAGACTGGCAGCTGTAATTGCAGCAAAAGGTGGCTGTACAAAGTATTGATAAAGGGGGGCTGAATACTTTTGCATGTTACACTTTTCAGGTTTTTATTTGATTAAAATTTTGAAAACCATGTCTCATTTTCCTTCCACTTCACAATTATCTGCTACTTTGTGTTGGTCTACCACTTAAAATCTCAAGAAAATACATTTAAGTTTGTGGTTGTAAGGTGACAAAATGTGAAAAAGTTCAAGGGGTATGAATACTTTTGCAAGGCACTGTATATACGTTATTCCATATATATAGGGCTACAATGATGTAATCCAGTGGTTTAGATATATGGTGATGTTTTGGTTTTTTTTTCATCTGGTAGGGCTCAACATGAGAGACTCTTCTACATGCCATATCTTCACACTACTACAAAGTAAAAGAACCTATAACGACCGGTCAATTTTCGCAAGATAAGCAGATCTTCTCCATTCATACAAGATTTCAAAAACAGGCCCAGGATTTAGTCCATTGTAGGAAATCTAATAGAGATGAATATTTTTGTGTTAAACATGCTATGAGAGAATCCCTTTTGGTGAGTCATGATAAAAGGAATGTTTGAACTTCACAAGTAAGATTCATTATGCCATTTAACTCTAGGCAGCAGGATATCCGTAAAGTATTGAGTAAACATTAGTAGGTGTTATTGACGGAGGGAGATATTGCACCCTTTCTAACTTAATTCCCTTGTGTTACCTAGAGGCGCTCTAACAACTTTCGTGACATTTTGACCGTGCGGTACACGGAATGTGTCTGGAAGTAAGGGGCAGAAATGGGGTTTGTATCTCTGCAGTAATTCCATGAGCTTATGCGGTGGCATTCCACCTTGCGAAAGTGTTCGGCCCCCTTGAACTTTTCAACCTTTTGCCACATTTCAGGCTTCAAACATAAAGATATAAAATTTTAATTTTTTGGTGAAGAATCAACAAGTGGGACACAATTGTGAAGAGGAATGAAATTTATTGGTTATTTTAAACTTTTGTAAAAAATAAAAAACTGAAAAGTGGGGCATGCAATATTATTCGGCCCCTTTACTTTCAGTGCAGCAAACTCACTCCAGAAGTTCAGTGAGGATCTCTGAATGATCCAATGTTGTCCTAAATGACTGATGATGATAAATATAATCCACCTGTGTGTAATCAAGTCTCCGTATAAATGCACCTGCTCTGTGATAGTCTCAGGGTTCTGTTTAAAGTGCAGAGAGCATCATGAAGACCAAGGAACACACCAGGCAGGTCAGTGATACTGTTGTGGAGAAGTTTAAAGCCGGATTTGGATACAAAAAGATTTCCCAAACTTTAAACATTCCAAGGAGCACTGTGCAAGCGATCATATTGAAATGGAAGGAGTATCAGACCACTGCAAATCTACCAAGACCCGGCCGTCCCTCTAAACTTTCATCTCAAACAAGGAGAAGACTGTTCAGAGATGCAGTCAAGAGGCCCATGATCACTCTGGATGAACTGCAGAGATCTACAGCTGAGGTGGGAGAGTCTGTCCATAGGACAATAATCAGTCGTACACTGCACAAATCTGGCCTTTATGGAAGAGTGGCAATAAGAAAGCCATTTCTCAATGATATCGAGAATCTGTGAAAAGAGCTGAAAACTGCTGTTCACAAATGCTCTCCATCCAACCTCACTGAGCTCGAGCTGTTTTCCAAGGAAGAATGGGCAAGAATTTCAGTCTCTCGATGTGCAAAACTGATGGAGACATACCCCAAGCGACTTGCAGCTGTAATCACAGCAAAAGGTGGCGCTACAAAGTATTAACTTAAGGGGGCCGAATAATTTGGCATGCCCCACTTTTCAGTTTTTTATTTTTTACAAAAGTTTAAAATATCCAATAAATTTCATTCCACTTCACGATTGTGTCCCACTTGTTGTTGATTCTTCACCAAAAAATTAAAATTTTATATCCTTATGTTTGAAGCCTGAAATGCGGCAAAAGGTTGAAAAGGAACACACCTTTCCCAGGTGCTTTTAGAAGGAATATGACAAGAACCTGGGAGAAATGTATACTCCTTCTACCACTTTGCCCCTGGTCCTGTCACATATCCTCCCCCCCTGTTTCGACCTCAGGGCCGGAACACTCTGTGTAATCAAACAATATGCCCTAGACAGGGCATCTGCATTTCCAAGCTGAGAGCCTGGTCTGTGCTCAACTGAAAAGTTAAAGTCCTGTAAGGACATAAACCATCTGGTCACTCGCCTGTTTTTCTCTCGGTTTTGAGACATCCACTTAAGTTGGGCATGGTCTGTAATGAGTTTGAATGTTCTCCCTATCAGATAGTACCTGAGAGCTTCTAATGCCCATTTGATCACCAGGCATTCCTTCTCGACAATGGCATACCTCTTCTCATGCTCATTCAGTTTTTTACTCAGGTAAACTACAGGATGCTCTTCCCCTCCCCTGACTTGTGACAACACCGCTCCTATGCCAACATCAGAGCATTTTTTTTTTTTTTTTTTTTTTTCCCAAGATGGCGCCGCTGGAGTGGCTGCCAGCTACAGCAGCTCTGAGACTCTCTATCTTATTTTTCTTTCTATGTCTCGTTTTGTACCTCTCTACTTAAGGACTTTGCACTATGAAGAAACACACACAAAGACTTGAACCCTTGTGATACTTTTTTTTGTTTTTTATCTGTCTTTTTGTTCTGCTTGAAAATGGGATCTTTTGTGTATGCAGACAATTCCTTTGTCTATACAAGAGAGGAAATTCTGCAGCTCAGAGGCACAGCAGGGCGGCATACCATCTGGTCACACATCCCCGCGAGCTTTGGAGAAAGAAAAAGCGGGTGAGGGGATGCAGAGCTGGTACTCTTCAGAGGATTAAAAAGAGGCGTTACCGACCAGCTGTTCCCTCCATCATCATGGGCAATGTGAGATCTCTTGCAAACAAGATGGATGAACTAACAGCGCTCACCAGGCATCATCAGGAGTTTCGGGTGTGCAGCATGATGCTACTTACAGAGACTTGGCTCACTGAAGTTACTCCTGACCCTCTGGTCTCCTTGGATGGTTTTAAACTCCTTCGGGCAGACAGGACAAGGGAGAGCGGTAAGAGGAAAGGAGGAGGGCTGGCAATGTTTCTGAATAATAGATGGTGTAATCCTAGGCACATTGTGATTAAGGAGCAAACTTGCTGTAAGGACATTGAACTATTAGCTGTGAGCATGAGACCTTTCTACCTACCAAGGGAACTATCACATGTCATCGTGATAGCTGCATATGTCCCCCCCTCTGCGAAAGCTGACACTGCCTGCGAGGTCCTACAAGCCACGCTGAGCCAGTTACAGTTAAAACATCCCCAGGCCCTCTTTCTTCTGTCGGGTGATTTCAACCATGCCTCTCCATCATCCACACTGCCCAGTTTCACACAGTATGTAACCTGCCACACAAGAGACAACAAAACACTGGACTTGTTCTTTGCCAACGTGAGGGAGGCATATAACTCATCAGCCCTACCGCCCCTGGGGAGATCGGATCACAACCTAGTACATCTCCGACCTGTGTACAATCCACTTGTATGTAGAGAACCAGCTGTCACCCGCACAGTGAGGATATGGTCCGAGGAGAGTGATGAGGCTCTGAGGGATTGTTTTGACACAACCGCATGGGAAGTTCTGCAGGATTCTTATGGAGAAGATATAGAAGGACTCACACACTGCATAACAGACTACATTAATTTTTGTGTGGACAACACAGTACCCACAAAAGTGGTGAGGTGCTTCTCCAATAACAAACCATGGATTAACTCTGATATAAAAACACTACTTAAGGAGAAAAAGATGGCATTCAGGACAAGAGATAAGGAGAGGTTGAGGGAAGTACAAAAGGAGCTGAGGCATCAAATCAGGCAGGGAAAAGCCAGTTATAAAGAAAAAATGGAAAAGCAAATGGAAAGAAAATACATAAGGGGGGTCTGGGAGGGGCTTAAGTCAATTTCAGGTCATAAACAGTCTGTCTGCCAGATTGAGGCAGATGTTAATTGGCTTAATGAACTAAACCTATTCTTCAACAGATTTGATCACACACCAGCTCCTCCCACCCCAGCATGTCCTTCAGCTCCCCCACCACAATGACTTCTCCCCATGCGGCCACTTCCCAACAGACCAGTAAATCCAGAAATCCGTCTTTATCTGGCCACAGTCTGACCTTCACACGGGCCCAGGTGAGGAAGGAGATGAAAAAGATCAAGGCGAGGAAAGCCGCAGGGCCAGATGACATCAGTGCAAGGCTAATTAAGACTTGCGGGGACCAGCTGTGTGGTATAATTACATATATGTATAATATGAGCCTGAGGCAGGAAATAGTCCCTGAATTATGGAAATCTTCTTGTGTGGTACCAGTTCCAAAGAAACCCCACCCTATGGACCTCAACGACTACAGACCTGTAGCACTGACATCCCACCTGATGAAGATCTTGGAGAGATTGGTTCTCACACATCTCCGCCCTCTAGTGAGCCCCGCTATGGACCCCCTCCAGTTTGCTTATCGGCCGGGCATTGGGGTAGATGATGCCATCATCCATCTTCTGCACAGGGCTCTGTCTCACCTGGAGAAACCAGGGAACACAGTGAGAATAATGTTCTTTGACTTCTCCAGTGCTTTTAACACCATACAGCTCAGGTTATTGAGGGACAAGCTGGGCCTTGCTGGAGTGGACCACCACCTCTCCAACTGGATCCTAGACTACCTCACAAATCGACCTCAATACGTGAGAGCCCAAGACTGTGTGTCAGGTACCGTGATCTGTAATACGGGGGCACCTCAGGGTACGGTTCTCGCCCCTTTCCTCTTCACACTGTACACTGCAGATTTTAGGTGCAACTCATCCAGCTGCTACCTACAGAAGTATTCTGACGACTCTGCAATAGTGGGTCTCATCACAGATGATGATGACAGGGAGTACAGAGAACTGAACCAGGATTTTGTGGACTGGTGCCACCGGAACCACCTGAAGATTAACGCGGGGAAGACCAAGGAGATGGTGGTGGACTTCCGCAAAGGCAGAAGCCCTCCTAAACCAGTGGACATCCTGGGGACGGGCATCGAGATTGTGAACACCTATAAGTACCTGGGTTTGCTCCTTAATAATAAGCTGGACTGGGCAGATCATATGGAGGCCCTGTACAGGAAGGGCCACAGCAGGCTCTACCTGCTTAGGAAACTGAGAGCCTTTGGAATCCGGGGGGCACTTCTTAGAACTTTCTTCAACTCGGTAGTGGCATCAGCCATCTTCTTTGGAGTGGCCTGCTGGGGGAGCAGTATATCAACCAGGGACAGAAATAAACTTGACAAGCTGATTAGAAAGGCCAGCTCTGTCCTGGGGAGCCCACTGGACCCAGTGCAGGTGGTGGGTGACAGAAGGATATTGTCCGTGGTGAGCTCCATGCAGAAGAAGAAGTCCCATCCCATGCATGAGACTGTGATCGCGCTGAGCAGTACTGTCAGTGACCGACTGCTCCACCCTAGGTGTGAGAAGGAGCGCTATCGGAAGTCTTTCCTCCCCACCGCGGTTAGGCTGTACAACCAACACCGACCTAAGCGGAGATCATTACATACAGAGAACTGAAATATCTCTCTGCCTGTTAAATCCCCCCCTCCCCCTCCTCTGCTACGTCCTATCTGTCTGTCTGCTATTAATGTAATGCCTCTCACCTTGGAACATTCCTGTACATGTTGTATTTGTATTTGTATCTGCTTATCTTTGCTGCTGTAACACACTGAATTTCCCCATTGTGGGACTATTAAAGGACTATTATTATTATTATTATTATTATCAGTTTGCACAATAAACGGTTTTTGGAAGTCTGGTGTTATCAACACCGGCTGGGACAAAGAGCTTGCTTCAGTCTTTGGAAGGCCTGCTCGGCTTCAGCAGTCTATTTGACCATGACTGAATCTTTACCTTTTGTCAGATAAGGTCAGATAAGGGGGCAGCAATACTGGCAAAGTTTTCAATAAACCACCTATAGTAACCATTTAGGCCCAAAAATGCCCTGACCTGTTTCTTGTTTACTGGCCTAGGCCAGTTCTGAATGGCCTCAATCTTGTTTATTTGAGACTTAATAACGCCTCGTCCAAATGTGTACCCCAAGTACTTTGCCTCTTCTTGCCCAATGGTACATTTTTTGGGATTTGCTGTCAAACCCACTTCCCTAATAGAATTCAGGACAGCTTGAACCCCGGGTAGATGACTTTCCCAATCTGGGCTATGTATTATTACATCATCCAGATAGGCAGCTGCATATTTTCGATGGGGTTTTAAATTCTGTCCATCAGCCTCTGGAATGTACAGTGGGGAAAAAAAGTATTTAGTCAGCCGCCAATTGTGCAAGTTCTCCCACTTAAAAAGATGAGAGAGGCCTGTAATTGACATCATATGTAGACCTCAACTATGAGAGACAAAATGAGAAAACAAAAAAGGCTGCTTGCCTATTGCAGATTCAGTCTTCCCAGCCTGGTGCAGGTCTACAATTTTGTTTCTTGTGTCCTTCCACAGCTCTTTGGTCTTCACCATAGTGGAGTTTGGAGTGTGACTGTTTGAGGTTGTGGACAGGTGTCTTTTATACTGATAACAATTTCAAACAGGAGCCATTACTACAGGTAATGAGTGGAGGACAAAGGAGCCTCTTAAAGAAGAAGTTACAGGTCTGTGAGAGCCAGAAATCTTTCTTGTTTGTAGGTGACCAAATACTTATTTTCCACCATAATTTGCAAATAAATTCTTTAAAAATCAGACAATGTGATTTTCTGGATTTGTTTTCTCATTTTTTCTCAAATATGGTGAGGAATGCTTCCATGTCATCCTCTGGAGTCATCTTTTTTAGAGACACTTGTACTCTCCTTCCAGGAGTGACACTTTGCGCTTGGACTTGAGGCCTTTCTGCCAGCAACTTTATCTGCACCAGCAGATTTTTATTAATCGCCTGCTGTTCTCTAAAGGCCACTTGTGTGGACTCTATGAGCAGACGATTGGTCTCATGTTGGTTAACATTTACTTGTTGCAGCTGAATGTTAGTCTGGATCAGCTGTTTAACCACCTCCTTCATGCTTGCAGGGTCTGGTTTTGCAGGAGCCACAGACTTAACCCACGACATACAACTTGCTGGATTTTTGTGCCAGCACAGCCTCCACCATTTGTAACGGGATTAGCTCAGGGATCGTCGTCTCCTCAGATAGACGAGCACTTTTTGGCACAGCAATTAGAGTCCAGTCCAGTCAAGTGGTTTAAGGAAAACAAAACAATAAAATACAAAATAAAATCCTAGCTGTCCGGCCACTACCTACAATACACAATATAGGTATCTAGCTAGAGAGAGCTGAGCCTACTGGTGCCGTGACCTGGATACATGTGTGCTGTCTGCCCTTATATACGCACACTTCAGGAACCAAGGAATTAACCCCCAGTCATCCCACAACCTGAAGTGGCTGAATGGAGTAGAGCCACACCCAACTCTGCCTACTCCAGCAACCAGACCTTTTACCAGGGTTTAGCTAAAACCCTCCAGCAAGGAACACACCTTTCCCAGGTGCTTTTAGAAGGAATATGACAAGAACCTGGGAGAAATGTATACTCCTTTTACCACTTTGCCCCTGGTCCTGTCACAATATATATATATATATATATATATATATATATATATATACACACAAAAAAAGATTCAGACAGCACATCCCAATGTGAACAGGTGCAAGCTACTGTGGTAAAATGTATAAAAACAAAAAAGTGTAGCAGCACTCTGACACAGCACAAGGGTATATAGAGAACAGAGACAGCATTACTGCCATTATTGGCACCTACAAATTAATATGGTGTATAAACTAAAATTTTAAGGTTCTTAGTTATACATATTTGATCAAACAGTAGGAAGCCCACCTGCCCCGACAAGGCGACTTCATTAAGGTGGGACCCTATACTAATACCTCTATTACACCCAAAATAAATCTACAATGTGAACACAGGGCAATAACATACCTCTCTTGGACCCAGAACAGGTCTACAATATGAACACAGGGCAAATAGGATCTAGAGGACCCAGAACAGGTCTACAATGTGAACACAGGACAAATAGGATCCAGAGCATACTCAACTTAAAATAGCCTAGAGGCAAATGGGAAACTGAAAAATATCCTCTATTCAACTTAAATAAACCCGTGCAATTGAATGGGAGTGCAAGTCCAATTAGAGGGAACCACACCCCTCATGTAATGTATATACAAAAAAGATTCAGACAGCACATCCCAATGTGAACAGGTGCAAGCTACTGTGGTAAAATCTATAAAAACAAAAAAATGTAGCAGCATTCTGACACAGCACAAGGGTATATAGAGAACAGAGACATATATATAGTTGGTTGGTAATTCATTAACTTTGATCATTATTGTGTATTTATATATTGACTTTTAATTACAAAACTTCCTGGTAAGGGTTTGGCACCTATTTGTACTGTCTGTCTTATCCTGTTGTGCATTTTGTACTGTAATTTTATATTATTTATATGTAATAAACTGATATATTTTTTCATATTTTGGTAATATTTTGAGTGTATTGGCTTGTTTTTAGGCCATCTTTATGTAGAGCAACAATTGTTTTTTCAGATCCTGAGGCTGAGGCCCCACGCTGCAGAAACGCAGTTTCTTTTGTTGCAGATTTTGCTGCATTTTTTTGAGCCAAAGCCAAAAATGGCTACAAATGGAATGGAAAATATATAGGAAGTTCTTATACTTTTACTTTTTGCTCAATCCACTCCTGGCTTTGGCTCAAAAAAATGCAACAAAATCTGAAACAAAAAAAGCAGCGTTTCTGCAATATGGGGCCTCAGCCTCAGAGAGTTCTTTGCCATGAGGTGCCTTGTTGAACTTCCAATGATCAACTGCTCCCCATTCACACCTGAGACCTTGTAACACTAACAAGTCACATGACACCAAGGAGGGAAAATGGTTAATTGGGCACAATTTGTCCATTTTCACTTAGGGGTGTACTCACTTTTGTTTCCAGGGGTTTTAGGGCACAACAAATTTACACTAGCTTGTTATACAAGCTGTACACTGATTATTTTAGATTGTATCAAAGTGTCATTTCGTTAGTGTTGTCTGATGAAAATATATAATGAAATAATTACAAAAATATGAAGGGTGTACTCAGTTTTGTGAGATACTATATATCCTTCAGGGAGATGTACACAGTGATGGGACGCATCCCGTACCATGTGCTGGCTCTTATGATATCCGTGAGTGCTATTAGCGATCAGGTGACTCTCCACATCATTTTGATGTGTCTAGTCCAGTTTGCACATGCAGATCTTGGGTGGCCCAACGCTATGATGGTGTGATGTGCCGTTTACTGCTGTCAAGTCAAGCCACCAATGTGTTATTTCCAGTAAGTTACCTGGGTTTTTTAGCTTTTTATATCTCATTCAGGGGCATAAATACCAGGGTAGCAGCGGTAGCCGCTGCCACAGAGCCCAGGACATTAAGGGACCCAGAGCCCTGTGGCAGCCACTACCACGAACCCCACAAACACTGCTATCATTATACTCTGGGGTCTTTTTAGACCCCTGAGTATAATGATCAGAGGCCCGGGGGAGGTGAGGGAACATACAAAACAATGTTACTTACCTCTCCTGCGCTCCGCAGGCTTTGGGCCTATTTGGTGACGTCCCAGACATCAGCTGACGTCATTATGCGTCGCGACGCCGGCTGGGCTCATGCGAGATCTGGTCCAACATTGAAGATGGCCGAAGTAGTGCACCGGAGTGCACCCGAGCCAGGAAGAGGTAAGTAGCATTGTTTTTTATGTTTTTCTCCTCCCCTGGGTCTCCGATCATTATACTCTGGGGTCTGAAAAGTAATAATCTAATAATCTAATAATCGTTCATGGGTGGTCCACAATGGGGTATAATACTGTGTGCCTGGGCCACTATGGGGCATAATACTGTGTGCAGGGGCCACTATGAGGCATAATACTGTGTGCAGGGACCACTATGGGGCATAATACTGTGTGCAGGGGCCACTATGCTGCATAATACTGTGTGCAGGGGCACTATGGGGCATAATACTGTATGCAGGGGCCACTATGGCGCATAATAGTGTGCGCAGGAATGCGGTTTGTGCGGGGAAGGGGTTGGAGGGGGCAGTCCGGGGAGTTGGGTGCTGCAGTTCAGGGGGGGGCCCATGTCAAATGTTTGCCTTGGGGCCCAACCATTCCTAGTTATGCCACTGATCCCATTAGTTTATTATGTGATATGTGGTTTATTTTTGTGACATGGTTTGAAACTCTTTGGCTATTATTTGGGATATTTTGGTGCTACCACATTGCACATGATTTTGTATAAATGATTTATGGATATTTACTACAGGTTTTGTTGTTAGCATGGTAGCAGCAGCACAGCGGACCCAAACAGTCAGAGACAGGGACACAAAATCTGTTGAAAAAGGGTTTTGCCCCATTATGTTTATTTTGAAAAAATACAGAGAAATAAAATAAAGCCTTAACTTCGGCAAAACACAAATCAAAACCTGCTCATCTGAGCTCTAACTAATACAAAACTAGACCTAACTATACATATCGCTTGCTTCAGCAACACGAACAGAACAAAATAGCACCCAGTTCTCACCAGACTCTAGTACTCCATGGACAGACCCAGACTCCACTCTCTCCCAAGTTCTGCCCAGAGTGAACGCTGTCCAGCCTTTTTATTTGGCCCAGTGGTGAGCCGTGCCATCACACCTCGGCTGAGGCCTACTCCTCAGCAGCACTGGACCACACAATTACCAGACATATGTGAGGAACCTGGAGGATACATGATTCCAGCACCCTGCCTGTCACTTTCTCATAATATACAGTATATGTTAGTTAGATAGTGGGTATATTATTTTACTTTACAGCTGTGTTTCTGTCTTGTGGGCGTGTTACCATCTTGTTTTGTTTATTTTCCCTCACCTATTTATATGAGTGTGTATTTTAATTGTTATATTTGTGTTATTAATAAATTTATATATATTTATATATATTTAGATTATTATTTTTTTTTTAATATGTAATTCATGTTTGGTGGTCAGATTTGATATTGAGGTATATTAGTAGTTAATTCCTATTAAATACTTACTAAACAGTAATAATAAGTAATAAGTGTGGAGCATGACTCACTGGTTGCTTATTAATTAAGCTAGTGCTACGTATGCTCTTGTCATGCCATAGAAACCTATAGATTTATGGTGACAGTTATTATCTGCAATTTTCTAGAAATATATGACTCATATCCTAACAAGATTATGTGCATAGTTTAAGGAGCCCATGAAGATGGTTAATATCAATATTTCTAGGATCCAGGAAAAGCATGAACACAAATTTTTCATTAACCCATAAATAAAACATATGTTTCTGTTAACGATTTCCAGTACAAATCTTCATTTTCTAAGTATTTCAACTGATAGATTTATGACAAATTGAAATTGGAATTCTTTTCTGTAGTTAAACATATAGTTTTACCTAATAAATATCATTTTCAAATCTCTTGAATTCTACCAGACACATACCACTAAACTCAATTCATTTGACTGCAAACTTTTACATATCTACCTTAATGTGCTTATTTTTTCCATGAATTTGTTTACTTATACTGTTGAAACATTTTCTTCCTGTTTCATTGTTTGTATAACATTGAGCACCTGTGTGTTCATCACATGACCATGCTCGGTAAATCGCATGACCATGGGTTGATTTTTTATCCACTAGGAATAAGCAGAATAAATGAAAGCAAGTAAAGATCTAGAAAACTGTGAGGAATTGATACAAAAAGTATATTGAAAAATGTCCTGCATGTCCGACTTTGTTTCCGATGAAAAAAAAAGGATTCGCAGCGCAGAGGGTGCAATCGGATACCCGCACATTGCTTTAAAAACCCATTCAAATGAATGGGTTTTTAACCAATGCGTCGCTAACCTGTCGGTATCCGATGCCAATCCCGTTCCCCGAGATTTTCACTCGGATTGGCAGCGGACGGACTGAAGTGCAGGTGTGACCCCACCCTGACAAATCGAACTATGGTTAAACAAAAAATACCTTGTTAAACAAAGTCCCAAATTTAACCCCTTTGCACCGGAGGAATTTTTCGATTTTCGTATTTGACTCTCCCCTTTCCAAACCCCATAACTTTTTTATTTTTCTGTTCTCAGAGACATATGAGTTCTTAATGTTTGCAGGACAAATATTTCTTCATGACGCTACCATTTATTATTCTTTGAAGAAAAAGTGCAATTGTGCAACTTTCTTATGGGCTTTGTTTTTATGTCATCTGTATTCTATGTTTCGATTCGATTCCGGTGATACCAAATTTATATGGTTTTATTTACATTTTAACCCCTTAACAAAAATCTAAAACTGCAAAAAGTTTTTTTTCTAAAAGTCACCATATTCTGTCGCCCATAACTTTTTTATACTTCCATGTACGGGGATGCATAGGGTGTCTTTTTTTGCAGGGCCAGAATTACTTTTTAGTTATACCATTTTGGGGAATTGCTATTGCTTTCATCACTTTTTATTAAAATTTTTATCAGAGGTGAAACAGTGAAAAAATGGCGGTTTGGCACTTTTGATTTTTTTCCCGCTATGGCGCTTACCATGCAGAAAAAATATTTTTATAGATTTGTAGACTGGGCGTTTATGTTTCACAGTATTTAAGTATATGTGTTCTAGACAAAGGGGGTGATATGAATTTTTAATATGTTTAATTTTTTTAATAGTTTGTTTTCTTTACTTTTTAAAAAAATTTTTTTTTTTTTTTTTTTTTTGCATTTATTAGACCTCCCTAGGGGATTTTGCATTGCAAAATAATGACACTTCTGTTGCAGGCTGCATAGAGCAGCCTGCAATAGAAGATAATGAGAGACAGGCCTGGGAGCCTTCAAAAGTCTCCTGGCTGTCATAGTTACTGGATGCCGGCCCCAGAACTTGCTCTGGGTGCCGGCAATCCCTGGCAATATGGCGGCGTGCAGGCATCGCCAGGAAAATGGCACCTCGGGAGGGGGTTAATGCCCTCGATCAGTGCGTGCATAATACAGCAGAAACAGGGGTGGCTATGGCGGACGCTCAGCTTCCTACAGAGAGAGACAGGGTGGATATTTAAGCTGGAAACCACCAGTCCGCAGGGACTAAATTAGCAGCTTTATTATGGTTGCTTCATATGAATAGTGTAGTTTATTTCTTCACTAGGGATTCTGCATAAGAATGGTGTAATAACCTTTTACACCTATTCCAATATGTCATATTTTAACAACCCTCAAACATATTCCTCAAGATTTAACCTCTGGGCGCTTTATGAATTTTGAATAGCCCACCCTGTAAGGGGTATCAGGAGTTAGATGAAGTTTCCTTACTCGCATCTGTGGTTTCGTTTTGTTCCTTTTTGATCAAGTTTGATGGGCTATATGTGCTCTTACTTTCAGATGTCAAATTTGTCAAGAATATGCTGCATAATGATCTAATTGTTGTAGAACTGACTTTAAGGCTAAGGTCCCACATTGCGGAAACGCTGCTTTTTTTGTTGCAGATTTTGCTGCGTTTTTTTGAGCCAAAGCCAGGAGTGGATTGAGCAGATGGTAGAAGTAAAAGAACTTCCTGTATATTTCGCTACAAAAGGAATGGGAAATATACAGGAAGTTCTTATCCTTCTACCATGTGCTCAATCCACTCCTGGCTTTGACTAAAAAAACCGCAACAAAATCTGCAACAAAAAAAGCTGTGTTTCCGCAACGTGGGGCCTCAGCCTAAAGATTTACGTGCTTTGGTGACAGTAGGATATACTCCACTTCCGCACAATACTATTCTACTTTTATCCCCATGACGACTTTTCTGATATTTATAGTTCATAAGATGTGACATCAGAGTATCTTTATTAGCAGAACATCTAACCGAGAGATGATTGATTTTGCAGTAATAAATTTGTGCCTGGTTTTAATAAGCCCACTATGATGAGCTAAGATGAGCAACTTTATTTCTATTGCTCCATCCGGATGAGAGGCCTTTTACCAGCAGCTAGAGTGAACCTATATAGTATTGCACGCACGCGGTGCTGCTTTCAGAGGTGACTCACCACTGTGAGGACGCTTAGAACAGAGGGTTGAGCTGATCAATTCTCACCACAATCCTGTTTTCTTAACGAAGACTCCACAGAAGTAAGTAGATTATAGTTAATGCTAAAATTAATCATATGGAGGTTAAATGGAGTGCTTAATATTATAGTGGGAGATACTTAGTATACACTTTCTTTTGCTTCCAGATCTCCTGAGAAGTAGCCTTCATTAGCCTTCAGGTGGGATGAAACACATTGAGTGGAGTTTATGGTGATTAGGGTGAGCTAGGGAGAGATTTTGGGACTATCCAAAATAGTGGGAGTTATTTGGGGCTATAGGGCTACTAACAGGGTAAGATACCGCCCTTCCCTACTAACCAGGACTGGGGATCCCCAAACTCCCCATTTCTTTGAGTACACTGCTCAGTATGTTATTACTCTGTTTATTTCTTGTTGAACTGTTTTTATCTTTGCCACTCTATGGCTTGGTTATAATACCTTCATTCCTCTATTGGACCAACCCTATCTGGTATGTACATTTTGTCTTAATGTTGTGTGCAAAATCTTTTTCTTGTGTACTTATTACATCACAGAAGCTTCTTTACCAGCCTTGATTCTCACTCAGACGCGACCTCTTGAATTTCTCCCAGCATTATTAGACATTCTGAACTCCTTTGCCCAGATTTCTTATTATCGGATCAATGAATCTAAGTCTCAAGTATGAGGCATCCACATCTCCCCTCAAACGCGAAAATTTTTGAGTAGTAATTTTCCTTTTCAATGGAACCCTAACTCTATCCCATACTTAGGTATTAACTTAATTCCTTTGGTGAATTCACTAGTAGCAGCTAATTTTCCTCATTTAATTTTCTACTCTTTAACCCTTTCGTGTATAATCACGTAAATTTATTTCATTATGCACGAAGGAGTGTATGGAGAGAGCTCAGGAGTATAATATAGCCAGCACCCGCCGCTAAAAGCTGCGATTGGTGCCGACACAGCTGTTAACACGGTTAAACATAACCGCAGCATCTAAAGTGCCATTTTTGACCAATCGCCGCCCTCCGGATCGTCGTTTGCCATGACAGCCAGGAGCCTATTGAAGGCTCCAAGCCTTGTCATTATATCACTTCTATTACACGCTGCCAATGTATTTTACTATTCACTGCAATATCATAGTATTGCAGTGAATAGTATGAATGACCAGACCCCCTAGGGTTCAAGGTCCCTAGGGGGTCTGAAAATAAAAGTAAAATAAAAAATAAAAAAAGTTTTTAAAAATATAAAAAAACCCACAAAAAATATAAAAGTTCAAATCACCTCCCTTTCCCTAGATCACATATAAAAATAAATAATAATAAACATAAACACTTTAAGTATCTCTGCTCTCCTAAATGTCTGAACTATTAAAATATAAAATTATTTATCCCATATGGTGAACGGCATATCGGGGACAAAAATCAAAATGGTGATTTTTTTTCAACACTTTGCCTCCTATAAAAATGGAATAAAAAGAGATTAAACCATCAAAACTTCCACAAAATGGTATCAATAAAAACGCCATCTTGTCCTGAATAAAAAGACCACCTCCTCTATCCCGGCCACCCTAGAGGATTTTGTACAACCACTGTACCTCTTAGTGGCCAATGACCATTACTTTACTAACCCCCCCAACTCTTAAAATGGGAATCTGACTTTACTAGGAGTTTTAGCATGTCGGATTGGGGTAGCTCTGTGAGTTGGGATTGTAAATCTACTTCTTGTGCCTCTCACTGGGAACAATATCATAAACTTCTCTTGCGATGGTATTATACCCCACTGAGACTCTCAAAAATTTACCCATCATCTTCTCATTGTTGGAGAGGTTGTGGCCAAATTGAATCACTTCTGCATACTTTTTGGAGTTACCTGTGCGTTTACTTCTGGCACGCTACCCTTAATTTACTCAGTGGTTATATACAGTCTAATATTATCCCTTCTGCCCCCTTTGCTCTCCTTATAATTGGAATTCATGACATCCCTCCTCATTTTAGGTCACTTACCTGTCATTTCATCCATGCAGCCCAGCTACTAATAGCTCAACATTGGAAATCCTCTATTATACTGTTCCTCACAGAGCTGAAATCTATAATTTCTACTAACTGTATGCAAGAACACTTGTTAGCCTGTCAGAAAAGCAAACTTAAATCTTTTCACTCTCAATGGTCCTCTTGGTTGCCTCACCATCCGTTCCATCACTCTTAACAGAACGTCTCTGATATCATGATCCCACGTCACACAACTATATACACATTTTTTTATGAAGTTATGTTATTATTTCTCCCATAACATTATCCATTCAATGGTATTTTGTGGGTTGGTCCACCCACCCCCTTTATCCTTTACCCCCGTTATCATGTTACTTATGTTTTGTATTTGAGGTGGCACGTAGTACACCTATATTTGCGCATGGTTAACTTACTTGCTATATTGCCACTTGAACTTTATCTCCATTTTTCTTTTGTACTTTTTGTGCATGTTAACTATGAAAATGTTCAATAAAAACTTATTTGAAAAAAAAAAACAAAACCTAGTGTCTGTAACATTCATGCCAGGGTAATTACCTGCAAACACCTCACTTTACCTAGTTATGTGTTTTTTCACATTTGTTTTATTGGATGATGATGAAATATTGAAATTGCACAACAAAAAATCATACATGTTTCCCACTGAAATTAATGGAAGTTGACTGTTCCATGAAATTAGAGAGGCATAAAACTGCAGAAATTATCACTGTGCAGCCCTAATCTTAATGACTGCAAGGAACATACAGGTCTATATAGGTTATATTTTGTCCTATATTTTAACCCCTTTATCTTCTATGGAGAGAATAAGAATCTTTATATTTCCAGCAGAGGCGTAGCTAGGGGTTCAGCACAGGGGGGCGAACATGTCCAAGTGGGCCCCCAACTTGGACATGTTTGTATACTGATACTATCAGTATACGGTGATCGTATAGTGGTATATAGCAGCTCTACACAGGGCTCTGCAGACAATTTAGGTGAATACAGGACAGTAACATTTTGTGACTTACCGGTGACATCTCTGACTAATCCTTCACATTCCCCATCTCTTTCATCCGAATGGCCATGACCACTTCTTCCAGTCTCTGTAAAGTTTGCAACACAGACATCTTTGGCTCCTCACTTTTCCAGGCACCTGACCCACATTATCCTCACCTACACAAAGCCCCCATCCTGCTGCTACCCCCAATTATAAAATATATAATATAACCCCCTATAATGAATAATACCCCCAAGTGCATCTTTAAATTAATAACTTCCCTGTACACCCCCTTTAAATAGTGCCCCTTATTAATAATGTCCCAGGTATTTCCTAATTGAAAAGGGAAAACAAAAAAACATGGGAAAAAAAAATTATTGGGGTTCCAATACCCGGGACCCCCAGGATCAGCTGTTTGAATGAACCGTGGTACCTGTGTAGGCGCCGTGACCCCTTCTCTATTTACATAGTGTCATTCTTTTCATAGCGACCATGTAATGTAACTACAGCCTCGTCCTATACATGTCTATGTGACAAGGCTGTAATTACATCACACGGACACTATAAACAGACAGCGTGTGATATAAACAGGCGCCATAGCCCCTTCATACAGCTGATCAGTGGGGAGTCACTTATCTCTTATTGATGTTTTATTCTGAGGACAGACCATCAATAAAAATGAGATGGAAAACACCTTAAGGCCAAGGCCCCACGTGGCGTCCCGCAGCAAAAAACAGCTGTGGGAAAAAACGCGGCAGAGACGCATCGTGGTTTTTCCTGCAGCACTTTCCACAGAAAGTTCACAGAGGTTTCCTCTGCAGACTTTCTGCTTCAATTATATCTATAGGGAAACCGCTGGCATTTCAGTAGGTATAATTGACATGCTGCGATTTCCAAAACTGCAACTGTTTTGGAAATCGCAGCGTTTCTGCTGCGCATATTTTACTGCAAAGTGGGGATGGGATGGGGCCCCTTGTGGCGAAAATCCACAGAAAAAAACCGTGGCATTCTAGCAAATCCTATCCACACATTGCGGAAAAATATGTGCAGCAGACACACTGCGATTTCCAAAAACGTTGCGGTTTTGGAAATCGCAGCATTTCAATTATACCTACAGAAACTCTGGCGGTTTCCATATAGGTGTATTGAAAACAGAAAGTCCACAGAGGAAACCTCTGCGGACCTTCTGTGAAAAGTGCTGCGGGAAAAACCACAATGTTACCGCCATGGTTTTTCCTGCAGCCCGCTACGTGGGGCCTTAGTCTTAATAAAGCCCAAGTGCCACTTTCATTAAATTAAATTGACCCTCATATTATGCCCCTGATTCCCCCTGACATAAATAATGCACCCCTAATGACCCCTTATATCAATGACCACCCCCTTATGTTCATAATGCCTCCTAATATAAATGATGCCCCCTAATGGCTCCTTATATAACTAACCTCCCCCTTGTATTAATAATACCCCCCAATAACCCTTATATAAATGACCCCCCCATCGTCATAATGCCCCCTAATGAATCCTCCCTTATAGTTATATTTTCCCCTCCTAACCACCCCTTATACTATTAATATACCCACAAAAAAAGTCACTCACCTACTTGCGATGATGATGAATGGAGCCGCCGGCGCTTCCTCCCTGTCCACGCACAGGACGTCTGTGTCTGAGTGCGGGCGGCGCGATATTGTGACGTCATCGCGCCGCCCGTGCTGAGAAGCGGACATCCGTCTGTGGTCTCGGCGTCTTGTAAACCGCAAGCCTGTATTGGCTTGCGGTTTACAAGACAGTTAAGCACCAGGAAGCCTTTTAACTAGATCGGTGTCTGCAGACACCGATCTAGTTAGAAATAAAGGATGTACTAATGGCGGCCCCGGGGTGGGCCCCCGAAGATTTAGTGGGCCCGGGGCAGCCGCCCCCTCTGCCCCCCCCCCCCCCGCTAGCTACGCCTCTGACTGTAGGGTTCAGTTTTGGGATTCACTGTCACCTGACCTATCTGATACTGATCAGTATCAAATATCTTCAAAACTAAACAACTCTTTTAAAAGTGCTGAAAAGGGACACTGTTAAGATCACACAAATACAGCCTATTAAACTTCGTACTGACCACTTTTGTAACTGCAACTTGGCCTAGAAGGACCCTGATGTGGAGGACACCCTGCAGAACGACCTGTTGCTACTGTCTGCAGTATCTGTTAGCACATAGAGCACAGGCAGGGACCAGGGGGCGGAGTTTCGGCGCGCTGCGCGTCACGTGCCGACGCTCTGCTCTAATCAGTTGCAGGTATCGTTCCCTGCTCAACCTCAGTCAGCCAGTAAGCGGTGAGCAGGATAAGTAAGCGCTGTAAAAGTCAGCAACGTGCGCTGCTCAGCACTACACATCTTGGGCTGGTTCCTCACTCGGTTAATATGTCTTCCTCAGCCAGGGAGTGAGGAACCAGTCTAGGATGTGTAGCGCTAAGCAGCTGATGTAGATAGAAATCTTTTGATACCGTTAGTGGGCCCCCACCTTCTCACTGGACCCGGGGCCGTCGCCCTCTCTGCCCCCCCCCCCCCCCTAGCTACGCCTCTGATTTCCGGACTTAATGAAAACAGGATGGAATAAGCAATTTTGTGTTTCACGGCCCTTAAAAAACTTGTATAGTATGGGCAAGAAAAGTAGCCATTACTCATGTACTTTTTGGCCAAAAATGTAAATGGCTAGACTGTAATTGGAAGGAGAAGTAATATGCCTGGTTAGCCTTAGGGGGTGTGTTACTCTAACGTTTTCTAACACAGGCTTGAAAATCATGAAAGAGGATTATAGACTACAGTTTATCGCAGAGGCTGTTTACACCCTCAAACAGGAAACACATTCACAAAAATGTACTGTCCTACTCTCAAAAAAATGTTTAAAGGGGTGAGGGTGAATAGTGTACTGGTTGAACATGTGCACCAATGCTCAAATCACTTGGGGCACCCAGGGGCACTTGCAGAGCCTAGTTCTCCTGAATGCTGGACTACAAGCAATCAGACACTTATCCCATATCCTGTGGATGTAGTAGGAAGATGCCTTTAATTGTGCCAGCTATAAATATCTTGACTAATAATGTGTTTTGTTTCCCTGCTTCATAATACATGATGACTCTAAGTTACAATGGGGAAAAAAAAGTATTTAGGCAGCCACCAATTGTATAAGTTCTCCCACTTAAAAAGATGAGAGAGGCCTGTAATTGTCATCATAGGTAGACCTCAACTATGAGAGACAAAATGAGAAAACAAATCCAGAAAATCACATTGTCTGATTTTTAAAGAATTTATTTGCAAATTATGGTGGAAAATAAGTATTTGGTCAATAACAAAAGTTTATCTCAATACTTTGTTATATATCCTTTGTTGGCAATGACAGAGGTCAAACATTTTCTGTAAGTCTTCACAAGATTGGCACACACTGTTGCTGGTATGTTGGCCCATTCCTCCATGCAGATCTCCTCTAGAGCAGGGATGTTTTGGGGCTGTCGCTGGGCAACACAGACTTTCAACTTCCTCCAAAGGTTTTCTATGGGGTTGAGATCTGGAGACTGGCTAAGCCACTCCAGGACCTTGAAATGCTTCTTACGAAGCCACTCCTTCATTGCCATGGCGGTGTGCTTGGGATCATTGTCGTGCTGAAAGACCCAGCCACGTTTCATTTTCAATCCCCTTGCTGATGGAAGGAGATTTGCACTCAAAATCTCACGATACATGGCCCCATTCATTCTTTCATGTACACGGATCAGTCGTCCTGGTCTCTTTGCAGAGAAACAGCCCCAAAGCATGATGTTGCCACTCCCATGCTTCACAGTAGGTATGGTGTTCTTTGGATGCAACTCAGCATTCACTCTCCTCCAAACACGACGAGTTGTGTTTCTACCAAACAGTTCTACTTTGGTTTCATCTGACCATATGACATTTTCCCAATACTCTTCTGGAACATCCAAATGCTCTCTAGCAAACTTCAGACGGGCCCGGATATGTACTGGCTTAAGCAGGGGGACATGTCTGTCACTGCAGGTTCTGAGTCCCTGGCAGCGTAGTGTGTTACTGATGGTAGCCTTTGTTATGTTAGTCCCAGCTTTCTGCAGGTCATTTACTACAGTACGTTCCCCTGTGTGGTTCTGGGATTTTTGCTCACCGTTCTTGTGATCATTTTGACCCCACGGGGTGAGATCTTGCGTGGAGCCCCTGATCGAGGGAGATTATCAGTGGTCTTGTATGGCTTCCATTTTCTAATTATTGCTCTCACAGTTGATTTCTTCACACCAAGCTGCTTGCCTATTGCAGATTCAGTCTTCTCAGCCTGGTGCAGCTACTATTTTGTTTCTGGTGTCCTTCCACAGCTCTTTGGTCTTCACCATAGTGGAGTTTGGAGTGTGACTGTTTGAGGTTGTGGACAGGTGTCTTTTATACTGATAACAATTTCAAACTGGTATCATTACTACAGGTAATGAGTGAAGGACAGAGGAGCCTCTTAAAGAAGAAGTTACAGGTCTGTGATAGCCAGAAATCTTGCTTGTTTGTAGGTGACCAAATACTTATTTTCCACCATAAATTGCAAATAAATTCTTACAAAATCAGACAATGTGATTTTGTAGATATGTTTTCTCATTTTGTCTCTCATAGTTGAGGTCTACCTATGATGTCAATTACAGGCCGGCCTCATCTTTTTAAGTGGGAAAACTTGCACAATCGGTGGCTGACTAAATACTTTTTTTCCCCACTGTAAATACATGAGACCAAAAACAAGATGGTGATTGCAAATGCAAATCACAAAACAGTCTATGTCAAATCTTAAATTAATTTGGGACACTAAGGTCATAATTAACCCCTTTCTGCTGCAGGCATTTTTTACATTTTTGATTTTTGTTTGGACTCCCCGTCTTTCAAACCCCTTAACCTTTTTTATTTTTCCATGCAAAAAGCCATATCAGGGCTTAATGTTTGCAGGACAAATTGTACTTCGTAATGGTACGAGTTAATGTTCTGTACGATGCACTGGGAAGCTGGAAAAATTCAGAGTGGGCAGAAGTTGGAGAAAAACTGCGTCTGTGCGAAATTTTACGGGTTTAATTTTTACAGCATTCACTATACAGTCAAAATGACATGTCACCTGTATTCTATGGGTCTGTACAATTCCGCAGATATCACATTTCTATTGTTTTATTTATGTTTTAACCCCTTAAAAAAATCCAAAACTTTGCAAAAAAAAAAAATTGGAAATTATTGGAGCCATATTCTCACAGCCATAACTTTTTTTTTTTAATTTATATTTCCATGTTCAGGGATGTGTTGGACTTCTTTTTTGTGGGGGCATATGTACTTTTTAGTTACACTATTTGGGTAATATTTATTGCTTTGATCGCTTTTTCTGGAAACTTTTACTAGAGACGGAAAAATAGTGGTTCGGCTCTTTTGATTTGTTTTTTCCTCAATCACCGTAAGGGAATTTTTCTTTTTTTTTAAGTTTATAGACTGGTCGTGTTCAGACACAGGGATACCTAATGTGTATGTGTTGCACTTTTTTTCTCCTGTAATTATTAGACCCCCTAGAGGTCTTGAAACCCAAGGGGTGTGATCACTAATGCAATGCATCACAATGCTAATGAATTGCTATGCATTGCAAATTGATGGCATTTTTATTACAAGCTAAATAGAGCAGCCTGTCATAGAAGTTAATGCCAGACAAGCCTAGGAGCCTTCAATAGGTTCCTGGCTGCTATGGCAATGGATCGTTGTCCCCGAATCTCAATCCGGAGACCAGATCCTCCCCAAAATTGCACCTTGATCAGGACTGACCGAGGCTTCAGGGGGCCTTAATGCCCTGATCGCGATCGTTATCGCCATATTTATATACCTGTCTACCTTACTATTACAGCGGATATCAGGAATAGGTTAACTATTCTTGCCATGGTTTCATAAACTGCACCTGAGGAGCACTTTTTTCCCACCTCTTTCACTGTGTACCCACTTTATAAATAAGATTTCATGCAATGGACAGTATACTTACTAATATTTCTTTTACGCTGCAATTGCTATATTGCTTCGCCCTTCTTGTTTACTCTATTGTACAGGTTTAATAATCTTCAATTTTCTGTTCACTACACAGTACATTGTTTAACAAGAGTTGATGTTTTATTTATATGAAAAATAAATTGTCAGTGTTTGAAAAAATCTGTGCATTTTGTTCTTGTCAACAATTCCTTTTTATCGCACAAATAATTTATTGCTTCTTCCCCCAGATGAGATCCATTGCTGACCTTTACAGGTATGATGTATATAGCTGTATATTTGTGATTCTTAATGTTTTAAGAATTAGTTTTGTCATGCTGTTAACACATGTTGCCTTTGGTATTCCAAGCTGAGCCGTTACACACGGCAGGTATTATAAATGGTTTTCTTTAATTTAAAGGATGTTCTGTAGGAAAATGTTTTCATTAAAGTTGCAGTACAATTTACAAAATCATATTCCAGTTTCAGTAAAGCAAAGATAATGCAGATAAAATAAATGCAGTTATTGAATAATATGCAGCCTTCTTATTTTTTAGCAATACATCACCAGTGGCATATACATTTTTATCATAACTTTCCACATGCATGTTTTGAATAGCAATGTATTTGTTTAGTAGTCTAGAGGATGAATTAGACAAATAGATTTCCTTCTATCCTGAGCTGACAATAATGAATAAATCATCCTATTTTTCCAGAGTACCTTGCACCTAGTGGTTTCAGCTATTGAATTATATTACTAAAAACCAAAGATAAAGGAAATGATTTGGCAAATTTGAGAATTCCTATGACTCAAATGCTGATCATTTTAAAAACTTGCATATATTTTTCAGAAAAATGGAACTGCTTTCTGTAAGACTAGAGCTACATGGCGACTTTGGCTGCAACACGTCACATGGGAATATATAGCATTGATGAGGTCATATTGCAGCTTACAAGCTGCTGCCACAATGACATGATGGTTGCAAAAAGTCTAATACTTGCAAATAGTGTGTTGTCAGGGCAACCTGCAAGGTGCAACATGACTGCACTTTTATTTCTTGTAGTAAGAGTAGCAGGGCACTGTAGTTACTGCTCCATGAGTTTAGATGCCAAATGCTTAAAGGGATTCTATTATTGAAAAAAATTTTTATAAACTTAAATCACGTAGGAATAGCCTTTATAAAGGCTATGTATAAAGGCTATTCATCTCCTACTTTTACTTTGCTGGGTCCCGCATGTGCACTCGAAGTGGCAAAGCCGACAGCGCATGCACGGGATTTCGATTCTCGAAGTTGCGCTCGTCGGCTGCTGACGCAGTGAATAGGCGGAGAAATCCAATGGAGGCTTCAAGATGAAGAGACAGAGGCGGTGCTGCAATGGATAACACCCTGTGCTCTCTGAGCATAATTTGCATAAAGAAAAAAAAAAGTAGAATAATTTGAAAATAGTGGCGAGGACCAGTTAAGTAAAGGTAGGAGATGAATAGCCTTTATAAAGCCTATTCCTAAGTGCTTTCAGTTTAAAAACGTTTTTTTTTTCAATGATAGAATCCCTTTAATTGTGTTGTTGATAATATTCCATAAAGTATGCAAAAAAAGCAACTCTTTTAAACTCAGATTTCTACATAGTAAACTGTAAAATAGCAACCAATGACTACTTAATATATTTTTATACAAGTAGCATTTGTTGCTGGCAGGGCCAGATTAAAGGGGGCAGATATGTTGCATGCCCAGAGGCCTCCAAAACTACAAAGAGAGCAGGGGCTTCCACCAGTTTCTTTTAAAGCTGAACATTAGTATGAAGGCTTCCCCTGCTTCCATATGAAGCTCTCATGCTGTGAGGGTATCCCAGAGCAAATAGTATAGAGCCTTATCTGACCAAAATTAAACCTGTTATGCAACAAGCAGGAAGGAAGCAGAGACATGCTGCTTGTTTGGAGTAATGAGACAAGATGCAGATGTAAGTTCCTTTTACTTGTGCAGCCTCTTCTCCTCTTCTGTACAGAATCCCTGCCCTGCTCACTGGCTGCAGATGTAACTAAATAATAACAAGAGATTTGTGTGAGGAGTTCCAAAGAAAATGTAAATGGAAAAACTCAAATTTCTTCTAATCCCAGTCCCAACAATATAGGTTGAAGGTGCAATGGCCCTTTCATTTCCCACTCTCTTTTTATCTAGCTATCTGTCTGCTTATTGTTCTGTGTCACATTCCTATCTGCCCATCTTTCTATCTGCCTTCTGTCTACAGAGATGGTATGATCAGAGTTCAAGTCCCCTAGGAGGTCTAAAAATAAAAGTAAAATAAATAGTAAAATAATATATTAAAATAAAAAATAAGCTTTAAAAAAATGACAAACTATAAAAATTCAAAGCACACCACTTTCTCTAGATCAAAAAATGAAAATAAACAAACATAGACACATTAAACATCCCTCGTATTAAATTGCTCAAACTATAAACATCTGAAAATAACACTATTATGGTGAAGACTGTTTCTTTGCCTTTTCGCCTCCCTTACAAAAATACAATAAAAAGTGATCAAAGCATGGTGTAAATAAACTGCCCAGCAAAAAGTACACCTTACATAGCTCTATACAAGGAAATATAAAAAAGATTTGGGGTTCAAAATATTGTAACTTTTTTTTTTTGATCAAAAAAGAAAAAAATGAAATGCGGGCACAACAAAACTGCACAAATGTGATGTATGGAAATAAACAGGATACTTAGCTGGTGCTGTTGCTTGAAGGCTGCAGAAGATAGTCCAGGAGCACGCTGAAAGTAATATAGTCCAAGTATCCACGGAGAAAGAAGATGAACAGCGGCACACAACCAGACTTCAGTGCTTCTTTATTGAGATCAAATAAAAACAGGCATACCAGGGACAAAGTGAGCAGCAGAGACTTGCTGTTTCTCGCAACAAGAGCTTCTACAGGTAACAGTAGCCCGTAGAAAAAAATCAAAAGTGGCGAACCACCATTTTTTTGCTACTTTGTCTCTGATAAAAATTTGAAAGTGTTCAAAGCCATATACATCCCTAAAAATGGTATAACTAAATAGTACACCTGGCCCCGGAAAAAAGATGCCCTATGCATCCCCGTACATGGAAATATAAAAAAGTTATGGGTATCAAAATATGGCAACTTTAAGAAAAAAATTTTTTTTGCAAAGATTTGGATTTTATTAAGGGGTCAAAATGTAAATAAGCTATATAAATTTGGTATCACTGGAATTGTACCAAACCATAGAATACAGATGTCATTTTGGCTGCAGAGTGAACACTGTAAAAACTAAGCCCATAAAAAAGCTGCACAAAGGCACTTTTTCTCCAATTCCTTCCCATTCTGAATATTTTTCCAGCTTCTCAGTACATCGTACAGAATAATAAATGGTACCATTATGAAGAACAATTTGTCCCGCAAATATTAAGCCCTCATATGGCTATGTGAATAGAAAAATAAAAAAGTTATGGGGTTTGGAAGGTGGGGAGTTAAAAACGAAATCGAAAAATGATTTCAATTAAAATTTTACAGAAATATAAAAACTGTTAGTAATATGATACTGATATTATGTTACTTATGAATACATTCTACATATTTAGCATAATTATTTAACATTTTTTGTAATAAATCAACTACAAGTAAACAACAATCTAAACAAAACATTATGTCAGAAATAAAACTCTTTTTAATGCCTCCTAATCCAGCAGGGTACAGAGCATAGCATTTTAGGATTTTTAGCATATTTTGCTTCATTTGTATGTAGGTCATATGCTCACTGTTGTACCCATACAAGGCAAGGTTACTATAATACGAATAGATGACAAAAAAATTAACCCCTTTGCTTCTGAAAATATTGCTAGTATTTCTTCTATGCAACAAGCCAACATGACTATAGGCAACATGACTTTTAATTAGTCTATTTGATGTTTGACACCAGCTTGGTAAAATGCATTTTTATAGTGTGAGGAACTGTATGTTAAAGCTTCAGTGGAAGAAAATTAATAGTCTGGAACCATGAGAATCTGACTATCTGAATATTGATGATCACACATTCTGAGTCTCTCTGGAATAGTGGGTGTGAGGTGTTGATCATTGCTGCTCACTGATAAGCAAAATATTTCCGGAGCGTGAAGAATTCTGTGGTGTGTGAGAAGGATAAACCATAATCTTCATCAGCACACTAACTTCTCTTTTGCCATTTGCATTGAAAATCAGGTAGAAGTTATGCTAAGCTCTCTATTATAGCCTTGTGTATGTGAAAGGTCTTCCCCTTCATTTGAATAAGGCCTCTTATGCATGTGCAAAAAAGCACATTTAGAAAGGGACGTTCCTTTAATTAGGATGGCATTTAGAAGCAGGATCCTTAAATGTTCAGGGTTTTTTTTTGTGATGTTAAATTTTGCAGACAATTTCCAATGGATCACACTAGTCATTTTCATTATGTATTTTAGTTTATTTTAGGAAATTATATGCTTCATAACAGGGCACAGAAGAAGTTGACTCACGTGACAAGCAAGATTAGGGGAAATGTAAATCTGGGTGCTTGATGAAACATCGAAAACTCTTTAAATACAGGATTAGTTTTACATTCTGAATACCAGTCACAGAAAAAAAATAAAAAGATCAAACAAGGTTTTCAGAGGTGCTGTTGAAGGGAGACGAAAATAAAATCCATTTCCAGTTTTATAAATGGAGTTTTTAAGGTTTATTAGTAATATGTGTTAGTATTACACATTATTTAAATGTTTTAAACCACTATGAACAGAATGGTTACAATCATTTTAAATCCAAAATTGTGTGAGTTCCTGCTTTTTCAGAAGCATCATTTTCCAGTTACTGTTTGTATGTACTCTATGTAAACAATTATTCAGACCTGTGTATGTGTCCTGGTTACATCTATAGAATTGGGATCACTGATGAGCTTCTGGGAGATGATATAATAAGATTACACACATGTCAAAGACAAAGAGCATCTTTAAAGATTTGTTAAGAAAACTCAAGAAAACCAACAGTATTCTTTATGGTTTGATTGTTACACTTCAGATGAATATCACCTGGACTCCTAGAAGAAACCATAAGGGCTATGAGCTCCCGAGCAGTCCGATCAGTGGTGTAAGTACTGCCATAGCAGCTGCTACAGGGCCCGCCACCTTAGGGGTCCTGGAGGGCCCCTGCTGCTTATTTTTTTTTTTTTTAATAGGTTACCTGCTGGAGTAAACCCAACAGGTAATGGACCCTATTTATTGTCAATCCCGTTCCTGCTCACGGCCACCTCCATTTCCCCTTCTGCGCTTCTAGGGAAGAAGAGGAAGTGGAGGCGGCCGTGAGCAGGAGCAGGCATCAGTAAGTAAGGCCGGGGACCTGCAGAAAGAGTATTGGGCCAACCTCAACAAATACTGCTATTATTATACTCTGGGGTCTTTTCAGACCCCAGTGTATAATAATAGTTCATGGGTGGTGTATTCCAAAAATTTCAGGTTCTGCTGAACCTGAAATTTGTGCAGTATTTACAACGAACACCGTAGGGGCCTCTAAGGGACATTATACTGTGTGCAGGGGCTGCTATGAAACATTATAATGTGTAGCGGGACCGCTATGGAACATTATACTGTGTGCAGGGGCCACTATTGGATTTTATACTGTCTGGAGGCCACTATGGGACAATTAGTGTGTATAAATTGGTAAATGGGGTGTTATACCATGTGGGAGCCAGGAAAGAGGGTGCTATGCTATGGAGGGCCAAGTTAAAAGTTTGCTATGGGGCCTATTCTTTGCTAGTTAGACCCCTAAATCCGTTCACTAAAGTAATAAACTATCAGTTCATTACTGTAGCAGCTGGGCTGGCTATGATGCAGTGGCTCCTATGCTCACTGCCTAGTTCAGTCCAGGTCCTACCGCCCACACACAGACCATTTCCCACGGATGGGACTTGGTTGTGTGCAAGTGCCCTTAGAGTATTGATTATATCACCCACACACATTGATAAGTGAAAGCATGGTAAAATATGGATAGAAAAGCCCAGAATTACTATTGTGTTTACAACCAGACACTGTAAGACAGTGTAAACATTGTGCTTCTTAGCACATATAGTTTGGGCTAAAATTTTTCAACTTGCTAGACAAAGTAAACTAAAAGGTGGTATAAACATAGTTTAGAAAGATACACCAGATTTATCATCCAGTATCAGCCACAGTGATAAATCTAGTGTATTTTCAGGCAGTCTAACTTTTTACACTTTCTATTTGTACATCTGAGCCAAAGTGTATGTTTGTATATATTTAGCATTTCCATTATCTTTATGGCTCACTTCTACTTTATGTAATAGACACAATTGGCAAAAGATTGCTGTTAATTGGAAGTGCACCTACTGTACATTCTAGTGAGCTCCTTCAAAAGAAAGTTTTAGAAATTGCCTTCAAAATTTTAAACTACAATAGATTAGTAGGGATCAGTAACCTTTGGCTCTCCAGCTGCTGTGGAACCACAACTCTCAGCATGCTCCATTCACTTTTGTGGGTAGTTTTAGTGAGAGAGATTTACAGTGGATCTATTTACACACAGCCTTACACACAGGATAGTTTTTGTGGCATTTACGGTCATCTTTTTGAACGATAATTCCACAGCCCAATGATTGCTAGTAGATAATAGGAGACAATATTCAGGTTTTCTCTGGTCCCCTCAGTCTTATTCATTATCTATTAACGACATTAACCACTTCAGTACTGGGCCATTTTCTCTTGATCAGGAGCAGACACATTTTCGGGTTTTTCGTTATGTGCGGTTTTGAGGGCTAAAACATTTATATCATTTGGTTTATTCAACAAATTTTTGCGACTTTTATCGGTGACACATAGGGCTTTATTTTTATGTTGTTTTTATTTTTGCATGTTTTTTTTAATTTTTTTTTTATATATCTGGTCAAATAAAAAACAAATGAGGAGGGAAAACGTGTCTATTTTTCCCTTTTCCCTTTTTTTTTATTTAATAACAGAAATGCTACTAAAAAGCTTAATGTAGTTTTTTCATTCAGTTACGATAATTTAAATTTTGTATAGTTTTGTTGGAAGTGGGGCTAGAACCTGTGATGAGAGCAAGGTATTGGCATATTATTTTTTATTTTATTTTTTTATTATTTTACTTTAATTTTTTTTTTCTATTTATTGTATTTATTTATTTATTTATTTATTTTTTTACATTGTGTCCCTATAAGATCATAATTAGAGATGAGCAAATTTCTCAAAAGTTCAATTCTGTAGTTCGATTCGAAGTTCCAAAAAAATTTGCTTCGATATGAATTAATTTGCGGCAAATATCGCTAAAAAACACGTATTTCCTAGCTTCAGAGAGCCTTTATAGTGGTGTAGAACACTGTGCCTTGCAGTAACACGCATAGGGAGCCTACTGTGGTAGTCAAACAATACTGTGAGTCAGTATGACACGCACATGACAGGCATCGCTCTTAGAACCACTGCACACTTCACTTATTTGGAAAGGTTTCAGGGCCAAAACTGACCAATTAACTCAAGTGTGAACCCAGCCTTACAGGATCATGTTAGTGCCAGGTAGAAAGAATCATGCAGAGACCCAACATCCTACTGTAGAGTGAAAGAGCACACTCCTTTTACACCATCGGTTGTCGATTCCACATATATGTCTACAGAGTGGCAAGGTGACATAATGTAGAGTTGGCAGCAGCATGAGGAAACCACAGAGTGGCAAGACGACATAATGTGGAGGTGGCAGCAGCATGAGGAGGCCATACAGTGATCCAGTGGCAGCGGCATTAGGAAGACATACAGTGACCCAGCAGTGGCTGCGGCATGAGGAGGGCATACAGTGACCCAGTGGCAGAAGTAGAGGTAGTAGCAGCCTTAGGAGGGCATACAGTGACCCAGTGGCTGCGGCATGAGGAGGGCATACAGTGACCCAGTGGCAACGGCATGAGGAGGGCATACAGTGACCCAGTGGCAGAAGTAGAGGTAGTAGCAGCCTTAGGAGGGCATACAGTGACCCAGTGGCTGCGGCATGAGGAGGGCATACAGTGATCCAGTGGCTGCGGCATGAGGAGGGCGTACAGTGACCCAGTGGCAATGGCATGTGGAGGGCATACAGTGACCCAGTGGCAGCAACATGAGAAGGCCTTACAGTGATCCAGTGGCAGCAGCATGAGGAGGACACAGAGTGATGCAGTGGAAGCTGCGTGAGGAGGGCATATAGTGACCCAGTGGCAGCGGCATGAAGAGGACATTCAGTGACCCAGTGGTTGCGGCATGAGGAGGGCATTCAGTGACCCGGTGGCAGCGGCATGAGGAGGGCATACAGTGACCCAGTGGCAGCAGCATGAGGAGGGCATACAGTGACCCAGTGGAAACGGCTTGAGGAGGGCATACTGTGACCCAGTGGCTGCGGCATGAGGAGGACATACAGTGACCCAGTTTCTCCCCTGTATGACTTTGTTCACCTAGGCAAACTAGGTGTAAAACAGTGTCACACTGCTGTGCCCTGCACATGTGGTCTATGCTGCCTCACCTGTCCAAGTTGCTGGTGTGTCTGGGCAGGCATCACATTAATCCAGTGGGCCATAAATGACATATATTGTCCTTCACCGTAGTTACAGATTCACATGTTGGCGCTGCCGTGCACTTTGGCAGACACCGACAGGCTCAAGGACTGGCCCAACTTCTCTTCTACATATTTGTGCAGGGCTGGTATTGCCTTCTTGGCAAAGAAATGACGGCTTGGGACTCTCCACCTCGACTCGGCGCAAACCATCAGTTCTCTGAAAGGTGCAGAGTCCACCAAGTGGAAAGGGAGTGACTGCAGCACCAGCAACTTGGACAGGAGCATGTTCAGCTTCTGCACTGTTGGATGAGTGCACACATACTGTTGTCTCTTAGATATAGATTCTGTGATTGATTGCTAATGCAATAACTGACTAGTAGGAGAAGGAGGAGCAGGAGCCAGCACCAAAGCCATTTCCTGGAACTGATGGACCTCCTATGCCGTTTGTGGGATCCTCACTTCGAAATGGCGAATTTTTACCACTGCTATCCAGCTGAAGCCAGAGTCTGTGGATGACGTTGTGAAAGCCTGCGTGTTCCTCCATAACTTCCTGCTGGCAAGGGAACTGTTGCCAGTTGACACCCAGGAACTGGAGTTTGGGTTACATGGTCTCGACTCATTTGGCCCACGATCTACAGTTGCTGTCAGCCGCATGAGGGACAATTTTGCAGCATTTTTTCTTTCCAACGCAGGTTGGGTGGACTGGAAGGATGGCAGAGTGCAAGTTTTTTCATTGGAATTTTTTTTTTTAAACTTTTTTTTGGACAGTCAAATGTGCTTAAAAGTCTTGATGATTAAAGTCCTGAGCACTGAAAATGAGAAACTTTATTACTCAGCATGCAGACTGCTCCATTTTCAATGCTTGCAACTGCCACAGACTTTTTTTTATTCCTCAGTTGTCTTTTGCACATGCTTTCTTAAGGGTGGTGTCATGGGGGGGGTGGCCCTCAGTGGACAAAGTGTAAACATACACTTTTTCCACCGAGGGTCCCTCCCCTGACACCGCCTTTAAAGAAAGCGTGTTTGTTCATCCTTTTGCCTGAGTTTGTCTTTTGCACATGCTTTCTTAAGGGTGGTGTCATGGGGGGTGGCCCTCAGTGGACAAAGTGTAAACATACACTTTTTACACCGAGAGTCCTTCCCCTGACACCGCCTTTAAAGAAAGCGTGTTTGTTCATCCTTTTGGCTCTGTTTGTAATTTTGTGGATAAAAAAACACATTTGGTGATGAACTTTTTTTTCCCTTGTACTTTCTGAGCATGCGCAGAATAAAAAAACGGACATAAAATAACGGACAGTAACTGATGGCTATCAGTTACTGTCCGCTATAAGTCCGTTACCCATAGACTTTAATGTTGAAAAAATAACGGACACTTGCTGTCCGTCAAGAATCCGTTATTTCAAACGGACAAAAAAGTCCTGCATGTAGGATTTTTTGTCCGCGAAAAAAAACGGACTTCTGACAGATTGGGTGTAAACGGACACTAACGGACAATAATGGACAGAATATAAAAACCCATTGAAATGAATGGAAATTTTAATGGATTTCTGACGGTTCAGCAGAGACGCACCCTTCATCCACTTCTGGAGATACTCTGAGATCCCGAGGGAATATAGCCAAGTATAAGGGAGGTTATGGGCTCAATCACCAAAAATGGCCACCACATTGCAATTTGCTCTCCCAAGGAATTAGGAGCTGTGTGGTCCATCTTAGGAATTCCGCTGTTCCCGTTCCCATCGTGGATGCCTATACCTGATGATTCTCCACAGCCTCCGGTGGTCCTACCTCTGGAAGCCCCTAAATCAACAACCCTGAGGTACACAAATCTGTCCATGCTTCAGCTTGACCACACGGCGTGGGACCTTTAGAGCTCCACTTCCATCAAGCGGACTAATCCTCCTAACATGGAGAAGCTATCCATGGTGCTACATGTATCCTTTCCTGTTTAGGACAATATCGCCTGAAATGTTTGGACATTCTAATTGTTCTGCATATAGGTTATGTGCACACAATATTTAGCCATTGCTTAATGTATATACCCCATACCCTAGCCGTACTACCAAACGTATATAACAAGCCTTATAGTTCACTTGCTTCTTATGGCACACACTCAATGTTAACATCCATTGACAACTAGTACCCCTCCGCTACCTTCATGCTTACCCTCCCCCTCCCCCACTTAACTTGCTCCGTGCAATCCTGTCCCAGATATGGCTGCTGTGTAGCGATAATGCACCCTTCCGTAGAAGACCCTTGTAATAGTGATAATATGATTGCTCACCTGGTATGTAGAATCGGAAAGGTCTGGAAGGTGAGGTAGAAGTCCAATGGCTGACAATCCAGATGACTTGAGCTAATGAAGTAAGAGTGGTCATATAACAGTCTGAGTTTGGTATACAGTTAATAATAATAATAATAATAATAATAGTCCTTTAATAGTCCCACAATGGGGAAATTCAGTGTGTTACAGCAGCAAAGATAAGCAGATACAAATACAACATGTGCAGGAATGTTCCAAGGTAAGAGGCATTACATTGATAGTAGACAGACAGATAGGAAGTTAGCAGAGGAGGGGGGGGGGGCATTTAACAGGCAGAAAAATATTTCAGTTCTCTGTGTGTATTGATCTCCGCTTAGGTCGGTGTTGGCTGTACAGCCTAACCGCGGTGGGGAGGAAAGACTTCCGATAGCGCTCCTTCTCACACTTAGGGTGGAGCAGTTGGTCGCTGACAGTACTGCTCAGCGCTATCACAATCTCATGCATGGTTAGGGAGTTATTCTTCTGCATGGAGCTCATCACGGACAGTATCCTTCTGTCACCCACCACCTGCGCTCCCCAGGACAGAGCTGGCCCTTCTAATCAGCTTGTCAAGTTTATTTCTGTCCCTGGTTGATATACTGCTCCCCGAGCAGGCCACTTCAAAGAAGATGGCTGATGCCACTACCGAGTTGAAGAAAGTCCTAAGAAGTGCCCCCCGGATTCCAAAGGCTCTCAGTTTCCTAAGCAGGTAGAGCCTGCTGTGGCCCTTCCTGTACAGGACCTCCATGTGATCTGCCCAGTCCAGCTTATTATTAAGGAGCAAACCCAGGTACTTGTAGGTGTTCACAATCTCGATGCCCGACCCCAGGATGTCCACTGGTTTAGGAGGGCATCTGCATTTACGGAAGTCCACCACCATCTCCTTGGTCTTCCCCGCGTTAATCTTCAGGTGGTTCTGCTGGCACCAGTCCACAAAATCCTGGTTCAGTTCTCTGTACTCCGTGTCATCATCGTCTGTGATGAGACCTACAATTGCAGAGTCATCAGAATGCTTCTGTAGGTAGCAGCTAGATGAGTTGTACCTAAAATCTGCAGTGTACAGTGTGAAGAGGAAAGGGGCAAGAATCGTACCATGAGGTGCCCCCGTATTACAGATCACGGTATCTGACACACAGTTTTGAGCTCTCATGTATTGAGGTTGATTTGTGAGGTAGTCTAGGATCCAGTTAGAGAGGTGGTGGTCCACTCCAGCAAGGCCCAGCTTGTCCCTCAGTAACCCCGGCTGTATGGTGTTAAAAGCACTGGAGAAATCAAAGAACATTATTCTCACCGTGTTTCCTGGTTTCTCCAGGTGAGACAGAGCCCTGTGCAGAAGGTGGATGATGGCATCATCTACCCCAGTGCCCGGCCGATAAGCAAACTGGAGAGGGTCCATAGCGGGGCTCACTAGAGGGCGGAGATGTGTGAGAACCAATCTCTCTAAGATCTTCATCAAGTGGGATGTCAGTGCTACAGGTCTGTAGTCGTTGAGGTCCATAGGGTGAGGTTTCTTTGGAACTGGTACCACACAAGAAGATTTCCATAATTCAGGGACTATTTCCTGCCTCAGGCTCATATTATACATATATGTAATTATTCCACACTGCTGGTCCCCACAAGTCTTAATTAGCCTTGCACTGATGTCATCTGGCCCAGGGGCTTTCATCGCCTTGATCTTTTTCATCTCCTTCCTCACCTGGGCCCGTGTGAAGGTCAGATTGTGGACAGATAAAGATGGATTTCTGGATTTACTGGTCTGTTGGGAAATAGCCGCATGGGGTGAAGTCATTGTGGAGGGGGAACTGAAGGACATGCTGGGGTGGGAGGAGCTGGTGTGTGATCAAATCTGTTGAAGAATAGGTTTAGTTCATTAAGCCAATTAACATCTGCCTCAATCTGGCAGACAGACTGTTTATGACCTGAAATTGACTTAAGCCACTCCCAGACCCCCTTTATGTCTTTTCTTTCCATTTGCTTTTCCATTTTTTTCCTTATAACTGGCTTTTCCCTGCCTGATTTGATGCCTCAGTTCCTTTTGTACTTCCCTCAGCCCCTCCTTTTTATATCAGAGTTAATCCATGGTTTGTTGTTGGAGAAGCACGTCATCACTTTTGTGGGTACTGTGTTGTCCACACAAAAATGAATGTAGTCCGTTATGCAGTGTGTGAGTCCTTCTATATCTTCTCCATAAGAATCCTGCAGAACTTCCCATGTGGTTGTGTCAAAACAATCCCTCAGAGCCTCATCACTCTCCTCGAACCATATCCTCACTGTGCGGGTGACAGCTGGTTCTCTACGTACAAGTGGCTTGTACACAGGTCGGAGATGCACTAGGTTGTGATCCAATCTTCCCAGGAGCGGTAGGGCTGATGAGTTATATGCCTCCCTCACGTTGGCAAAGAACAAGTCCAGTGTTTTGTTGTCTGTTGTGTGGCAGGTTACATACTGTGTGAAACTGGGCAGTGTGGATGATGGAGAGACATGGTTGAAGTCTCCAGACACAAGAAAGAGAGCCTGGGGGTGTTGCAACTGCAACTGGCTCACCGTGGCTTGTAGGACCACCTTGCAGGCAGTGTCAGCTTTCACAGGGGGGGGGGACATATGCAGCTATCATGATGACATGCTATAGTTCCCTTGGTAGATAGAAAGGTTCATGCTCACAGCTAATAGTTCAATGTCCTTACAGCAAGTTTGCTCCTTATTCACAATGTGCTTAGGATTACACCATCTATCATTCACAAACGTTGCCAACCCTCCTCCTTTCCTCTTACCACTCTCCCTTGTCCTGTCTGCCCGAAGGAGTTTAAAACCATCCAAGAAGACCAGAGGGTCAGGAGTAACTTCAGTGAGCCAAATCTCTGTAAGTAGCATCATGCTGCACACCCGAAACTCCTGATGATGCCTGGTGAGCGCCGTTAGTTCATCCATCTTGTTTGCAAGAGATCTCACATTGCTCATAATGATGGAGGGGAGAGCTGGTCTGAAACGTCTCTTTTTAATCCTCTGAAGAACTCCAGCTCTACACCCCCTCCCCCCTCCTTTTCCTTCTCCAGAGCTCTTGGGGGATGTCTGGGCAAATGGTATGCAGCCCTGCTGTGACTCTAAGCTGCAGAAGTTTCTCTCTGGAGTGGACAAAAGAATTGTCTGCAGACACAATAGTTCCCATTTGAAGCAGAACAAAACAAACAAAAAAGTATCACAAAGGTCCAATTCCAAGTCTTCGTGTGTTTTTTCTTCATAGTTCAAAGTCCCTTAAGTAGAGTGATAAAAAACAAGACAAAGAAAGAAAAATAAGAGAAAGACTCAGAGCTGCTGAAACAGGCTGCCACTCCAGCGGTGCCATCTTGGGCAGTAGTTGTAGCGTGAGGCAGGAGCGTAGTAAAGTATCTATCCAAGTTTGGTACACAGGTAAAGGTAGTAGTCGTAGCGTGAGGCAGAAGGAGTAGCTGGACTAAAGGCTGGAAGCACAATAATCTGGCAAGGAGGAAGTGATGAGGCATGGCTTAAATAGGAAGTCCAAGGGTATAACTAATTCGGCAAACAAGTCAACATTAACTAGGAGCAAGCAACTCTCCAGTGTTCCCAGTAGCTCACTGTGAAGAAATACTGCCTGGGAAACGGGAGGTTCTGGGTTCAAATCCTGACAACCCTACTCAACATGCCTACTGACTAACTTTCAATGCTTTTATAAATTCATCAAGGAAAATGAAGCACCACTCTACCCTGACTCTAAGTTGGACTGCCTAATGATTTGGGTAGCCTGCCACTTCATTTGCATATCCAAACCCTCAACACCTCCTGCCGCCTCCAACTCAAGAACATCCATCTAATCCTCTCCTTCCTCACCCAGTCCACCCTAAACTGTGTTGCTTGCTTGATATACCTCTCCCCTCGTTCTTCATCAACTGCTCTCCTCTGACAATCCTTTCACTGGCTACCCGTTGCCCAGCAAATAGAGTTCAAAATGCTAACGCTGACATACAAAGCCCTCCACAACCTGTCCCCTCCATATATCTCCGACCTAATCTCCCGCTACCTACCCACACGCAACCTCTGATCCTCCAAAGACCTCCTACTCCGCTTTGCTCTTTTCCGCTCTTCACACAACCGTCTCCAAGATTTCTCCCGTGCATCCCCCATACTCTGGAACTCATTACCATGACACATAAGACTGACCCCCACAATCACAAGCTTCAACAAGGAACTGAAGACTCACCTATTCAGGAAGGCCTACAACCTCCAATAACACTACTGTCTCCACACCACCACCTGAACAGCCTCTACCCCCTCCTTCTGTCTCTATCCCTCTTCCCTCATAGACTGTAAACCCTTGCGGGCAGGGCCCTCTATCCCACTGTGCCAGTTGGTCACTATTAGTATTGTGTTTGTTTCATATATTTTGTGTACTGTATGTAAACCTTCAAATGTAAAGCACCATGGAATTAATGGTGCTATATAAATAAATAATAAAAATAATTTGTTACTTACACTTGGGACAAAAAAACACTCTTTCTTTCCCCGCTTCCCTCAAGCCTTCTTCTATCATTTTTCTCTCCCCCCCCTTTGCCCCTCCTCCTCCCCCCTCTCTCTTCTCAGTTTCTATAAGTACTGGCCTGTGGGTTTGCCTCACGGCACTGCAGTGCTCTCCTGCAATGTATTTCAGGACCTTGTTCAGCGTCTCTTCTTGTCTCAAACGTGCTGTAACTGTCATAACATCATTACGCGGAAACACACTGAAGTACCCCTGCTTGTGAGAACCTGTGCCAGATGCCTAATATCTATCACTTAACTTTGTCTCCACCCTAAACCTCCCCCCCATCCCCTTTAGCAGCGCTCCCTCATTGGACCCACTCACCTTCTTCCTCCCCACTTCCCGCTCTCTTCACTTCTCCTTATGCCCACTGCTTTTCTCTAGCACATTTAATATTGTGCCTCTACTTTGCAAATCTCTCTATATTCTGGACAAAGGGCTTTATATCAACTCTATTCTCACGATCCCATCATGTCACATCTTCATTACACATGACAATTTAAACTCATAGCACAGGCACACCTACTCTGCATTCCTCACCAATCATATTTCTCTAGAAGGTTATCATACTCCTCCTTCACAAACTCACTCCTCCCTACTTCTTTTATACCTCCCCTATCTTTGATAGCTGTGCATATCCTGAATAGTTCATTCATTTCAACTACTGTTCTCATGTTGTATATGTATCCACCTTGTGCTCATGCATTGTGCCTATAATCCTAATTGAAATTCTTTTGATTCTCTGAACCTGTATGTCCAACATGACTTGTATTATATTGTTTAGTTTCTCATTTCTTTATAGGAAATATCAATTGCTCCTTCTCACATATAGTGGAGTGTAACATATGTTTATTTTTCCGATCAGGACTTACTCCTAACCTGCATTATTAGTCTCATAACTTGAGCCACTTTCCCTCTTGCAGTTCTCACTGTTCTTAGTGAACGACAGATCTATTCACCAAGTTTTCTTTTTTTGTGTGTGTGTTCTCTCTATGTAGCTCCCTTTTTTGTCTCCCTTTTCCTGTACTAACACTACCACCTTTTCTAGTCTTCCTACTGTTCCTTTCTCAAACTCTTGCCTCATTCCCCAACTACTAATCCTACTCCATCAGGGAATGCTTTGGTTTCGATTGGTCCACTCTCCATTTTCCACTTTACTGTCTGCTTGGTTTGAACCTCCTACAATGTGAAAGGCTTCAATTCACCTAATAGAAGACATTATATCCTTCTTATCCTTCTGTTGTAGTCTTCTTGCAAGAAACACATTTCAAAGGTACTAGAATTCCTTCCTTACCCATGAAGCACTTCAATCAATTCCTCAGGGCTCGGTCCTAGGTCCCCTGCTCTTCTCCCTCTACACAGCCCCCATTGGACAAACCATCACTAGATTTGGCTTTCGGTACCATCTTTATGCTGATGACACCCAATTATATACGTCATCCCGTGACATCACCCCTGCACTAATACCTAACACCAGTGACTGCCTCTCTGCTGTCTCAAATATCATGTCTTCGCTTTATCTGAAACGGAATTTCTCAAAGATTGAACTACTGCTGTTTCCACCATCTAATAGATCTGTTCCTGATATCTCCATTGCAGTCTCTGGCCTTACCATAACTCCTAGACAGTATGCCCGCTGCTCGGGGTTATGTTTGACTCAGACCTTTCCTTCATCCCCCATATCCAATCACTCGCACGCTCATGTCATCTCCACCTCAAAAACATCTCCAGAATCCACCCTTTCCTTACCACAAATACACTAAAGACACTTATTGTTGCCCTGATTCACTGTCTCCTTGACTACTGTAACTCCTTACTAATCGGTCTTCGCCTTACTAAACTCTCCCCTCTACAATCTATTCTGAATGCGGCGGCCAGGCTCATCTATCAGTCTAGACGCTATAGCGATGCCTCCGGTCTGTGCCGGTCACTACATTGGCTGCCTATTCAATACAGAATACAATATAAACTTATCACCCTCATTCACAAGGCTCTCCATAATGCTGCACCTCCCTACATTTCCTCCCTCATCTGTGTCTATCGCCCAACCCGTACTCTCCATTCACTCAATGACCTAAGACTAACATCCTCTATTATCAGAACCTCCCACGCTCATATACAAGACTTCTCCCGAGTTGCACCACTTCTTTGGAATGCTCTATCCCAGACTATTAGATTAACCCCCAATTTCCACAACTTCAAGCGTAAACTAAAGACATATCTTTTCAGACAGGCTTATCACAACTCCTAATGTAAACCCTTCTGTAGTTAGAATCCCTAAAACATACCCTCCTCTGTTCACGCTCCCGCATTACCTCACAGGATATGATGCCGTATCAGACTAACTTTACATGTCCAGGCACCATCTGCACGTTAAAGGACATGACTGATGACGCCTCATACAGCTTTATATATGTGTAATGACAGTAACCTCCATTACAGAATTCTCTGACCATTGTACAAACAATGCTACATCTGTTGCCGCTCCTGCTACCTCCTGTGTCACTCCCTCTACCTCATAGATTGTAAGCTCTTGCCAAGCAGGGCCCTCAGTCCCAGTGTGGGAATTGAATATTTCTTTGTAATGTATCTTTTTTGTCAGTACTTGAACCCTACAAATTGTACAGTGCTGCCGAATATGTTGGCGTTATATAAATAAAATTTATTATTATTATTATTATCAAATTATTAATCAATGGTTCCACAACTCTCATCCTTCCTCCACCTTGAAGAGGGTATCGACCCTTTTTCACAACACTGTTCCCTTCCAGTGTCAACAACAATATGCAGATCCAGAGTGTAGACTTCTATTACTAAAAGGCTCAATAGCATCTGTTCAATATACCTTCGCTAACATTTATTCCCCAAAGTTCAAAGCTCTTGGTTAATCACCACTTTGGAGACCTTGAAACTCTTCACAGAAGGCTTGTTCATTCTTGTAGTCGACTTCAACCAGACTCTCAATCCACTCCTCGACTCTACCTCTTCATCTACCTCTCATTCTCAAAAATCTCTGGGGAAATTGATGGGTGTTATCCAAGATCTAGGCTTAACAGACATTTGGCACTCACAACACCCAACCAACAAAGACTTCTTTTTCTATTCCATTACTGGAAACTCTCATCACAGATTGGATTATGTATTCCTCCCGACTTCTCTACTAGACCGTGTTGTCACCCCTCAAATAGGATCCATCACAGTCTCTGACCATGCTCCTGTATCTGTAGCATTTGGATTATGCCAATTACCAGCCAGAACATGGAACTGGTGATTAAATGAGTTGCTTCAAGATAAGGAGGAGATCGTCCAATCGCTATATAAACACTTGGCTGAATTTTTCGCTGTCAGCACCATTCCTGGGATGTGCCCCACTATTATATGGGAATCCCATAAATTCTATATTAGAGGCATTGTCTTCACTCTTGCAACAAAAGCTAAAAGAGAAGCATGGTAATTACTAGACAGTATTCTTCTTTGCATTGCTGCGATAGAGCACATCCATAAAAAAATGTTAGCTACTCAAGCCCAAGCTGAATTGACCTATTCTCAACCACAAAGCTGCTAAATACCACCTCCAATTCAAACAATGACAAACCTGCTAAGCAAAACTAAGGCAATGACCTTCATCTCAATTATCAAAGATGCTTCGGGAGTCTCCAAAAACGGCACTTCTAACTTCGTAAACAAATTTGTATCCTTCTATAAGAAGCTGTAAAACTTTCACTCGGATCCATCTACGCCCTCGCAAGCAAATTCTGACTAGAGAAATCCTGAACAAACTCTCATTTCCAACTCTGTCACAGGAATCTATAATTAATCTGACCTCTCTAATCACCTTGAAAGAACTTACAGACGCTATCAACAGCTTCCCGAAAGGGAAAAGTCCTGGACCTGCCTCTTTTGTACTACTAAAAAATTCAAACCATTCTTGCGCCATAACTGTCCTGTGCCACAATGTTCTACTGAAGGGTACATCTTTTCCCAAGCAAGCCCTGCTTTTCCCAAAGACCCAAGATGGCATCTACAGACCCATCTCACTATTAAACCTGAGATTGAAACTGCTTTTACCCTTCTTGATTCATGAGGAACAATCTGGCATCATTCATGGAAGGGAAGGATAACACAGCCAAGTTACTTTCATTGGTTAGCCTAGCACGACGTCTTAACCACCTCTTACTGCTTTTGAGAGTCGATGCTGAAAAAGTGTTTGCCAGCATGGACTGGGACTTCATGAAATCTACCCTTGAAAAATTTGGTTTCCCTTCACCCTTCATCAAAGCTGTGTTTTCCCTGTACTTCCAACCAAAAACCAGATTAAAAATGAATGGCACTTACTCCTCCAGCTTTGACATAACTAATGGAACAAGACAAAGCTGCCCACTTTCTCCATCCTTGTTCATCTTAGTGTTGGAAACTCTCCTGCAAGCAGTCCATCAGCATCCTCACATCAAGGGCATGCCAGTTGGCCAGTCTTCCCTCCATGCAACGGCATTTGCTGATGATATCCTTTTTGTTGTAACAAACCCAACAGAAGGTTTACCTGCTTGTAAACCACCTTGAAGAGTATTGTAAAATCTCCAATTGCAAGGCCAATCTTATGAAATCTGTATTACGTAATGTGACCCTCTCCTCAGTCGACAAGCTGAAAATCCAGCAATCTACCCCATTTGCCTGGGCACACAATTTCCTTCAAATACTTGGAAATTAACTTGATGGCAGACCCAGCTGATCTTTATCAGTTTAATTTCGCCTCACTAATCCAAATAATCAAATCTCTGCTTTGTTCCTATGGCAAACTGCCATTGTCATGGTTTGGGCGCAAGAATCTTCTTCAAACTTATATTGTTCACAATATCTTATATCACCTGAATATGCTGCCGATCCACTTACTTTACATATTCATTAGAACTGTCTGAAGTATCTTCACCAGATTCATATGGAGAGGAAAGGCTCCCCATCTCGCATGGTCCCAACTTGTCAAACATTGCAGCAATGGAGGCATTGGCTTTCCGGACATCTTCAAATATTACCAGGCTGTGCAATTGTCTTGGTGGTCATACCTAGTCTACCCTATAGGATCCAACATACTGCTACAGTTGATGCAATCCCTAATTCCCCATTTTCTTCATTCCATCTTATGGCTTCCTCGCCCACGACGCATCAACACATCTACACCGGATCCAATTGTACATGATTGCTTAGACATTTGAAAGGCAGTTTCTGAAGACCTAGCGCCGTCTCCATCTCCTCTAACGCCGGCGAGCTTGATCCCCAACCTACTGGAACTACAGTCGGACACCTACAAATCGTTTTGGAATAACTTCAAACACTTAACCATTAGAGACATCTGCCCGAACAGCACCCCATTTTCCTTGAATGACCTTTTATCTTTACTCCCGCATCTTACTGTATATTGTATATTGACCTTTAAACATTAGCAACACCTTCAATTTTGTCTTAAGAAACTTGAGAATAAAATGTTATTTCACACCCAGCTTACACCCTTTGAAAAACTCTTTATTTCCAAAACAAGATTTCTTTCCGGAAAACTTCCCATCTACTCCATTATGACACTGACAAACTCAAAATTACTAAACCAGCTTTCCTTACTTCCTGGGAGAAAGATTTGGAGATCTCCTTATCATCTGATGACATTCCAAAAATCTTGCAGAACTCCCATGGCTTCTCACCATGCATTCACCTACAGGAAAATCACTACAAGCTTTTATCACAGTGGTATAGGACTCTCGACTGGTTGTTCCATAAGAAACTCACAGACAATAATAACTTCTGGCGCTGCAAATCACAGACGGGAACTTGCCTACATTTATGGTGGTCTTGCCCTCTCATCTCCCCTTTTTGTTCACACATTCAAGACTGTATCAGACAGGTATCATCTCCTGAATTAAAACTTTCACCAGAAATGATCTTCTTATCATTCCTCTCCACCCACTTCAAACCACGACTCAATCCTCTGATTGCTCACATGCTTGCAGCCGCGAAAACGATCATTCCGTTATACTGGCTACAGACATCTCCACCCTCCACGGAAATGTGGGAAGCAAAAGTGCACCAGATTGCACGCTTTGAAGAAGTCACGAGCTGGAAAAACTGAAGTCACTCACGCTATATGCAGATTTAGTCGAAATGGTTACAACTCCGTTGCAGCTAAATTCCACTCCATTATGGCGTTCTAACTCATCCCCAGACTAACACGACTAACCTACTCTATCCCATCTACTGCACCTATTCTATTCTACTTTCTCTCTTTACCTCTTTCTATCCCTCTATTTGTTTTGTTTTTTTGTTGAGTAACATAAATAGCCTGAAAATTTACTTAGATACAGTGGGGAAAAAAAGTATTTATTCAGCCACCAATTGTGCAAGTTCTCCCACTTAAAAAGGTGAGAGAGGCCTGTAATTGACATCATAGGTAGATCTTAACTATGAGAGACAAAATGAGAAAACATATCTAGAAAATCACATTGACTGATTTTTTAAGAATTTATTTGCAAATTATGGTGGAAAATAAGTATCACCTACAAACAAGCAAGATTTCTGGCTCTCACAGACCTGTAACTTCTTCTTTAAGAGGCTCCTCTGTCCTCCACTCATTACCTGTAGTAATGGCACCTGTTTGAAATTGTTATCAGTATAAAAGACACCTGTTCACAACCTCAAACAGTCACACTACAAACTCCACTATGGTGAAGACCAAAGAGCTGTGGAAGGACACCAGAAACAAAATTGTAGCTGCACCAGGCTAAGAAGACTGAATCTGCAATAGGCAAGCAGCTTGGTGTGAAGAAATCAACTGTGGGAGCAATAATTAGAAAATGGAAGACATACAAGACCACTATAATCTCCCTCGATCAGGGGCTCCACGCAAGATCTCATCCCGTGGGGTCAAAATGATCACAAGAACGGTGAGCAAAAATCCCAGAACCACACAGGGGACCTAGTGAATGACCTGCAGAAAGCTGGGACTAACATAACAAAGGCTACCGTCAGTAACACACTATGCTACCGGGGACTCAGATCCTGCAGTGCCAGACGTGTCCCCCTGCTTAAGCCAGTACATACCCGGGCCTGTCTGAAGTTTGCTAGAGAGCATTTGGATGTTCCAGAAGAGTACTGGGAGAATGTCATATGGTCAGATGAAACCAAAGTAGAACTGTTTGATAGAAACAGAACTCATCGTGTTTGGAGAAGAGTGAATGCTGAGTTGCATCCAAAGAACACCATACCTACTGTGAAGCACGGCGGTGGCAACATCATGCTTTGGGGCTGTTTCTCTGCAAAGGGACCAGGACGACTGATCTGTGTACATGAAAGAATGAATGGGGCCATGTATCGTGAGATTTTGAGCGCAAACCTCCTTCCACCAGCAAGGGCACTGAAGATGAAACGTGGCTGGGTCTTTCAGCATGACAATGATCCCAAGCACACTGCCAGGGCAACAAAGGAGTGGCTTCATAAGAAGCATTTCAAGGTCCTGGAGTGGCCTAGCCAGTCTCCAGATCTCAACCCCATAGAAAACTTTTGGAGGGAGTTGAAAGTCCGTGTTGCCCAGCCCCAAAACATCACTGCTCTAGAGGAGATCTGCATGGAGGAATGGGCCAACATACCAGCAACAGTGTGTGCCAACCTTGTGAAGACTTACAGAAAACGTTTGACCTCTGTCATTGCCAACAAAGGATTTATAACAAAGTATTGAGATGAACTTTTGTTATTGACCAAATACTTATTTTCCACCATAATTTGCAAATAAATTCTTTAAAAATCAGACAATGTGATTTTCTGGATTTGTTTTCTCATTTTGTCTCTCATAGTTGAGGTCTACCTATGATGTTAATTACAGGTTGACTAAATACTTTTTTTCCCCATTGTATCTCGCTCACAATAGTTGTATTGGTATTTGTACACGAGATATTCTTAAGCAATCAGGGAGCAATCTTACCCACCACTTCACCAATATCTACTTGTAAGGTCTACTGTTCTTACAATTGCTCAACCTGTACCCTTCCTTGTCTTCGAGACATCCTGAATGTAAGTTGTAATGTGCTTGTTAATCTGCTATATTGAAAATAAAGAAAACATTTTGAATAAAAAAAATAAAATGGGTAAAGTGTCTCTCGGAGGCATGTTGTGCACACCAGACATCAAATAGATCGCCTTTAAAGGAGAATTGTGAGAGGCAGGGAATGGCCCGTCTCGTCGGGTTAGTGTAGTCCATGGAGAGATTTATGATATTGGTAAAATCTCTGTAGAATATTAGAGCCCCTTGTTGAATTTGACGGCCAGCTCTGTGGACTTTTTTTTTAAGAATGACAAGGATCTGCTGTGGGGGGCATAGATATTGACCACGATAGGTATTGATCAGGTGTATGGGACATAATTTAAGAGACACATGACTACCAGGTATCTACCCTGAGGGTCAGCTTTTTGAGAGATCAAGGAGAAGGCAACTTAATATTTAAAAACTATCAGCACTCCTCTCTTTTTCTTTGCATGGTGTGCATGGAAGACAACTGGAAATTAAGGGTGCTAGATTCTAGTAGCATCTTTCAGTATGAGGTGGGTCTCCTGGGCACAAAAAAACATCAACATGGAGTGAAAGGGCCTCCTTCCAGAGGAAGGATCGTTTTTGTGGGCTGTTCAGGCCCTAAACATTAAAAGAAGCTAATGTGATTACCATTCTGCTTGATTAATTAGTCTAGATATAACAATGTTATGTGAAATACAGGAAACAGTAACTTCACAGTTAGCGAAACAAAACAGAGGTAACTCAAAACAATGGGAGAACCAACTTACAGTTCAGTAGACAGATACAGTGTAACTATGTTGAATGTGGGGTAACAGTTCCAGGTGAACCAGAATAGGATCCACTTGAGGCATAGCCTTGTACTGAGTCTCAGAAGGCTACTGCCCAGTAGAAGAACCAGTCTTGATCAAAATAAGGTCAGCATTTGTTGTATGGGTGTGCAGGGCGATTATCTGCATCCTGTGGAAGGGACAAAGGGATGTTTCAGGAGAGTAGTAGGTCTTTGCCTTCTTCGAAGGTTGTGCACAGTGTGTATGGAGTCATAGGATTATTTGTTTAATCTAGTGACGACTGCCAGTTCATGCCTAAGGCACAAGGTGGTTGCAGAGAGATCTGTGTAAAGTTGTATTTCTCTGTATCTTGGGGGCCACGATTTCTGTCTGCATGATAGAGCCATGAGTTGTTCCTTAAAGAGGACCTTTCATGTCCTCATGTATATGCGGTTTTGCATACCACTGAATTCAGCGCACTGTCGGCTTTCCTGTTATGTGCCCCGGGGCTGGAGCTATCGGTGGTCTTAGTTTCACTGTCCACCATCAGAAGGGCGTTCCTGACAGTCTCGCTGGGCTGTTAGCCCCCCCCAGTACAAGTCTATGGACGAGTACCTGTCAGGGAAGGCATTCCTCACAGCCCAGCTAGACTGTCAGGAATGCTCTTCTGACAGTGGGCTGAGATTGGTAACGGCACCAATATTTCCAGCCCTGGGGCACATAACGGAAAAGCTGACAGTACGCTGAATTCAGTGCACTGTCGGCTTTCCAGCGATATGTGCCTAAGGACATGAAAGGTCCTCTATAACGTAGAAGAAGTGAAATCTAGCAAGAACGACTCTCTGTACATTGACGTGGGAGTCTGTGGGCTCTGTCAATAATGAGGTCGGTCTGAGAACAGTCTAGAAGCAGAAATTTAGTGAAGTCCGGTAGGTACAATGTCAAGTCCACAGGAGCCAAACTTTCTGGGAATCCACGGAATTTGATGTTTTTGTTGAGGGAGAAGTCTTCTAAATCCACCATTCTAGTTTACAATTTCTCAAAATCATCTGCTAGGTTGTTGTGTGCATCAATTACCTTGTTGTGAGATGCTGCAAAGTCTCGCATTTTGTTCTCTATATGTTGCACTCTTTCCTTCAGAGCAATGACTGTGGTCTGTAGAGTCTGTAGTAGTTGTGACATATCCACTTGCAGGGAGCTGCGCAGAGCCAGAAGCATGTCCTTCAGAGTAGTTTCTGACACAGGACCTTTGAAGGTATAAAATTTATCTAGGCCCTCCTCTAGGATGTGTAAGGAGGCTTGTGGAGACGTATGGCCCATAGTAGCCTCCAACTGAGATGGTAAGTCCATACCTGTTTTTTGCTTAACTGGGCTTCTTGCTGGAGACTGTGGTAGGACTCTCGACTGCGGGCTCTAGGTAAGTTGCTTGTTGTTGGGGGTTGGAGCTTTTGAACTGCGCTCCTAATGTCCTCTGGAGTGGGAGGTAGGTGTAAGGCAAAAGAGTCCATAGAATGGTCAGGTATGGCACTGATAAGGTATTCCTCCAGGTTCAAAATGTTTGCATTGTGAGATGGGGTGGATGAGTTCAGTGGAACTGGAATTAGTGCGATCACTTTCACATCTCTGCTGTGATCCCGCTCAACGTAGTCAAGTTATTATTGGAACTCTTCAGCGGTTTCTTCCCTTTCACCATTTTATATCACAGATATCCAGACAGTACAACAAAGCAAGAACTGATTTGTAAGTGATGTTGTAGCTCTAAGTTGCTTCTTGGTGCGTGAACATTAGGGTTTAAACCGTTGTGAGGTTCAGTACTATGGACTCAGAAGCAGCTTTCCGTGCGACCAGTGTGACAGTGGCAAGGCTCACAGGTCAGGTGCTATGATGTAGGCCTCAGAGGGAGCTCCTTTTATTTAATTGTAGGTTTATTTGTGACCCTCTGAAGGCTGGGTAGGTCGGTGCCAGGAATGGTTGTAGTGGATTAGTATGTGGTAGAGTCCTTGACTCTGCAAGTCACACTGTGGGAGGGGAAGCACTATGGCTAAAAAGATAGTGGCTGTATGTGCTAGCAAGGGTCACAAAAGGAAGTGTAGAGGCATGCAAGGGGTCTCCCTGATGATTGCATAGAGACTTAGCACTCGCAGTAGAACATTTCTGATCCGAGTATTTGCTTTGCCAGGAGGAATAATGACAGGGCTGGACCTGCAGAAGTCCAATCACAAGCAGCAGTTGTAGGAGACGTTGATATGGGGTCTCAGAATACGCAAAGAGGGAGTTGAGGATACTCCCTGATGTATGTGTAGAGACTCTGCACTCTCCTTCCCAAGCTTGAAACTTGAGTGTGGACTCTGTCAGGAGGAGTAACCCACAGATATAGCACTCAGGCACCAAGGTTAGATCTGCAGGTGGTAGTTGTGCAGGCAGGATGTCCTAGAAAGGCACTTAGGGCAATCTATATACAGTGCCTTGCGAAAGTATTCGGCCCCCTTGAACTTTTCAACCTTTTGCCACATTTCAGGCTTCAAACATAAGGATATAAAATTTTAATTTTTTGGTGAAGAATCAACAACAAGTGGGACACAATCGTGAAGTGGAACGAAATTTATTGGATATTTTAAACTTTTGTATAAAAAAAAAAAACTGAAAAGTGGGGCGTGTAATATTATTTGGCCCCCTTAAGTTAATACTTTGTAGCGCCACCTTTTGCTGTGATTACAGCTGCAAGTCGCTTGGGTTATGTCTCTATCAGTTTTGCACATCGAGAGACTGAAATTCTTGCCCATTCTTCCTTGGAAAACAGCTCGAGCTCAGTGAGGTCGGATGGAGAGCGTTTGTGAACAGCAGTTTTCAGCTCTTTCCACAGATTCTCGATTGGATTCAGGTCTGGACGTGGCCATTCTAACACCTGGATACATTTATTTGTGAAGCATTCCATTGTAGATTTTGCTTTATGTTTGGGATCATTGTCTTGTTGGAAGATAAATCTCCGTCCCAGTCTCAGGTCTTTTGCAGACTCCAACAGGTTTTCTTCCAGAATGGTCCTGTATTTGGCTCCATCCATCTTCCCATCAATTTTAACCATCTTCCCTGTCCCTGCTGAAGAAAAGCAGGCCCAAACCATGATGCTGCCACCACCATGTTTGACAGTGGGGATGGTGTGTTCAGGGTGATGAGCTGTGTTGCTTTTACGCCAAACATATCATTTTGCATTGTGGCCAAAAAGTTCGATGTTGGTTTCATCTGACCAGAGCACCTTCTTTCACATGTTTGGTGTGTCTCCAGGTGGCTTGTGGCAAACTTTAAATGAGACTTTTTATGGATATCTTTGAGAAATGGCTTTCTTCTTGCCACTCTTCCATAAAGGCCAGATTTGTGCAGTGTATGACTGATTGTTGTCCTATGGACAGACTCTTCCACCTCAGCTGCAGATCTCTGCAGTTCATCCAGAGTGATCATGGGCCTCTTGGCTGCATCTCTGATCAGTCTTCTCCTTGTTTGAGATGAAAGTTTAGAGGGACGGCCGGGTCTTGGTAGATTTGCAATGGTCTGATACTCCTTCCATTTCAATATAATCGCTTGCACAGTGCTCCTTGGGATGTTTAAAGTTTGGGAAATCTTTTTGTATCCAAATCCGGCTTTAAACTTCTCCACAACAGTATCATGGACCTGCCTGGTGTGTTCCTTGGTCTTCATGATGCTCTCTGCGCTTTAAACGGAACCCTGAGACTATCACAGAGCAAGTGCATTTATATGGAGACTTGATTACACACAGGTGGATTATATTTATCATCATCAGTCATTTAGGACAACATTGGATCATTCAGAGATCCTCACTGAACTTCTGGAGTGAGTTTGCTGCACTGAAAGTAAAGGGGCCGAATAATATTGCACACCCCACTTTTCAGTTTTTTATTTTTTACAAAAGTTTAAAATAACCAATAAATTTCGTTCACAATTGTGTCCCACTTGTTGTTGATTCTTCACCAAAAAATTAAAATTTTATATCCTTATGTTTGAAGTCTGAAATGTGGCATAAGGTTGAAAAGTTCAAGGGGGCTGAATACTTTCGCAAGGCACTGTATACACGTGTGGCATCCCAGAGCTGGCTATGGCTGGGCTGAGGGTGATCTCTGTGCATTGTATTATTTCCTGTTGCTTCATAGCCTGTGTGACATAGCAGAGGGTCCTGAGTCTCACACAACACAGCGCCACCTAGTGAGCCTCACACATGCATTACACCTCCCATAGGATTGAATAGTAACCAAATGTCCAATGGGAGGACATCGCCTGGAAAAAGGGGAGGAGTCAGCTGATCACTGGGTCCCCATGGTAACACCCCTGCAGGAAGGTCCTGCGTGTGAGGAGTTAGAAGTGTGGAGTGTTAGGAGGAGGAGGTGAGGAGATAAGTGTGATGTCCTGTGAAGAAAGCAGTGAGTTTAGTGCAGGAATCTCAAGTCCTAGACAGGCCCAGGAAGGTTGGAGAGCTGACATACTCCAGCTATTCAGAAGATCCTGTCCCCTGTCTGCCTAGCCATCGCCCTGAAGGAAGTCAAGCATCATTATCTTGTCAGCCTGAGACTGTGGAGAGAACATTCTGGAACACGTGCTCCATAGCAAGTATCACAGGATCCAGGGGCCAAGGCCAGACCTGTGGAATATCCTGCCACCCTGACTATTGCACCCCGAAACTCTGAGCTATCAGGACCACATAACGTGAGTGGGGAATATTATGTGCTAGTATCATGGTGGGCATCCTCCTATGAGCCAAATAGGAGCCCAGATGCACCTCAGGGCTGTAACACTGAAGTATAAGGGGCTAGGAACACCTTTCATCAAGTCTACCCTGCACCCCAGGACTTTGCTGTGTCACCAGGCGTACCCCGTTGTTTTGTATTGAAGAAACTGTTTAAGCATTTGTGCCTCCACACCCATGGAAGTAAAAGTTCAACTTTACAACCATTTCTGTGTCTGACTCTGCACCGACAACATCAGGGCGCCCCAAACACCACCAGTCGGCACAGTATAGGGGAAGCGCCCCGGGGGAACAATCACCACCAACATTTGTGCAGCCCCCTCATCACCGGTACCAGTGGTGGTAACGTGGGACAGCACCAGCGCTGCGCCCTCGTGCCCAGAGACCGTGACAAGTCTGCGCTGTTTGCACCCCCGCAATCCCAACTGCAGCGTTGCCTTCCATCTGGTCACCGCAAGAAAAACTGGCGTCACGAACAGGATACGGGTGTGTGCCATTTTGAGAAAGTCGCCACGAAAAGTGCGCCAAATTGTCTCCAGAGCATCGGTCTTTATTGTGGACTTTGCTAAGATCAAGTTTATTCCCTGAGAGTGCTTGCCACAAAGAGGGGGAGCCCTATACCCCTGAAGTAAGCCCTAAAGACTGTCCTCTCAGTGTGTTACAGCCCTGGAAGAGTTAAAACGCCCAGGACTTGTTTGCTGCGCCACATCGCTGTGTAAGAACGCCCACAAAGGGTTAACTGTACCTTGCAAAAGAGCGGGAGATTTTTAGCACTGCCCATGAGGCCAGGAGACCCATCTGCCGCCATCTTAGGAGAGCCCAGAATGCTGAGCGCAATGCTCCAGCGCACCCATACAAGAAAGTGAAAGGCGAACGTGCCGGCGCCATTTCTGACTCTCCGGTGCCGCATCACCGTCCCTGCTGTGCACCGCTGATCTCTGGTCCACGCTGCAGTTGCTGTCAGTGAGTACTGTGCCTCCCTGTCCTTGTCTTCAGTTCTCCCTCGGCCCCAGCGAGTGTTTTCCGTGTACAGTGTCCGTGGGGAGTGCCACCATTAAAGAGGGGGAGCACACCGTCAGCCTGCATCACAGTGACTCTGTTAATAGCTACAGCATTCTTAAAGGGACAGCATTCCAAGTTGTAGTCTCCATTCCCTGCCAGCAAGCAGTTGAGTTTCTTAAAGAGACGGCGACCTAATTTCAGTCATACCTGCAAACAACATGACTGAGCAAAGTGACATTGTGCCATCTGTTTCTAGTGATCCAGCAGTGCCCATGGCGAGCAGCCTACCATTCTCCATGCCATTTTACCCTGGCGCACCATGGCTGCCGCGCTACAAAGGGGAGGCGCATACCCTCAGGGACTTTCGTGAGAAGATGCTGTCTCTCTTCCAGTTCTATCCTCTGAATACAGAACAGCAGATACAGATCCTGCTGGGCCAGCTTGAGGGTGCTGCAGCTAGGGAGGTCAAATCCTGGCCTGCCTCTGACAAAAGAACCCCTGGGCAAATTCTGGACAAACTCCAGGTGAACTTTGACGTGCGATCTGTCTCCGAGGTAAAGATGCGCTTCTTTTCCAGACGACAACTACCTGGTGAGACCCTGCGGGACTATGCTTTATCCCTCCAAGAGGCGTTCAGAGCTGTGGTGCAAGTGGATCCACGTGAAAATGTGGACTCTGATAAAATCTTGCTTGACCGCTTCATAGAAGGGGCGGGTACCACATTGCTCCAGAGTCAGTTGCGAATGCTTGCTGCACAACATCCCAGCATCACGTTTGCTGACTTCAAGGCCCTTGCCATCCAGGTCTTGGGACAGGAGCAGCCCCAGCCGAGCCCAGTCATCTGTGCTCCCTCACCTGGACCCTCAACAAGCATTGCTCCAGTTGTCCTGCCACTACCTCTGGGTACCTCACCTGCTGCCCAAACTGCGCAGACTACACTAGCAGACTCCAGAGATGACCTTCTGGCCCGAGTGGATCATCTGACCCGTGCCATGGAACAGATCACCGTCCGTCTAGATCGTCTGACCCAGCCGTCTTCATCGTCCAGTGATCCTTTGCGAAGTCTCAACATCTCACCTGAGTCGCCACCCAGACGTCCATCTTCAGTGAAACCTCCGCAGAGTGAGAGGCCATACTGTACCTATTGCCATAGATATGGACACACCAGGCCTCAGTGTTTTCAGTTAAACGGGCCACCCCCGAGGCAGCGGGCCGCCCCTCGGGAGGAAAGAAGAAGGGCCCAGGTGAATCTTCAGTGCCATTGTCACGCTTCGTCTCAGCCTGCCCACACATCACAATCCGGGTGAACGGCGTCCCTCTGACAGCGTTGGTGGACACTGGATCTCAGGTAACAACCCTGCGCAAGCAGGTGTTCCTTGAACATTGGGACTTAGATGTGTTGAATAGAACACCTGACACATGGATAAATCTGTGTGCCAGCACTGGACAGCCCATACCACAGCAGGGTTATTGGGAACCCACTATCCAGATTGGGGACTTGAAACTGCCTAGACAGGGTGTAATTGTCACTGATGTAGAGAATGATAGGTTTGCAGTTGTAATATTAGGCATGAATGTTTTACGCCATTGCTTTGCAGAAGTGTTGGATGCCTTGCATGCCTCTCTCCTTACAGCTTCTCCCAGTGACCAGCAGACCATTCAGCGGGCCATTCGTGTACTCAATGCCCAGCACAAGTTCGCCAACAAACAAGGTGAAATTGGTCGAGTCCGGATCCAAGATACCCGTCCAGTAACCCTACAGCCTGGAACAGAAACTATGGTGTGGTGCCGTGCCCGTCCGGGCATAGAAAATCAGGACTACGAGGCCTTGCTACAACCCATACAGGTAGATGGCCAACCACTTGTCATGGCTGCCCGCAGCCTTGTCACAGTTTCCAATGGACGTGTTCCTGTCCGCTTAGTCAACTTGGGCGATGCTCCCGTGAACCTCCACAAGTTCCACTCTGTGGCCCTGCTACACCGGTTAGCACCAGAAGACATTCTCTCTGGTGATTCTACCGCCACACAGCATTCCACCCAAGCTGCTGAGAACATTCAGAATGGAGCCACGAAGTCCTGGTGGGATGAATTGAACGTGGGAGACGCCAATACCCCTATAGAGCACATCAATGGGGTTCGCAATGTGGCCAAGCGTTACCAACAGGCATTCAGCAAACACCCATTGGACTTTGGTAAGACCACGACCATACAACATCGCATTCTGACTGGCGACCACCATCCAATCAAGGAGCGTCACCGTCCAATACCACCAGCGATGTACCAACCGGTGAAAAAGTTGATCCAAGAGATGCGAGATGCTGATGTCATCCGGGAGAGTAACAGCCCCTGGGCAGCCCCGCTAGTCCTTGTCAAGAAGAAAGACGGAACCCTACGATTTTGTGTGGACTATCGTAAACTCAACAATGTCACGCACAAAGACGCATACCCATTGCCGCGGATTGAGGAATCTCTAACGGCTTTGGGATCAGCTACCTGTTTCTCGACCCTGGACTTAACCAGTGGATACTGGCAAGTCCCTATGGCGCCTGAAGATCGTGAAAAGACTGCGTTTACGACCCCGATGGGGCTCTTTGAATTCAATAGTATGCCATTTGGGCTATGTAATGCCCCAGCCACATTCCAACGGCTTATGGAGAGGTGCCTCGGCCATGAGAATTTCCAGAGTGTGCTACTGTACCTGGACGATGTTATTGTATTCTCCCGGACATACCAAGAACACCTTCGTCACCTGTCCGAGGTATTCAAGGTACTTATACAGCACGGCCTAAAGGTGAAGCCCTCCAAGTGCTACCTGTTGAAACCCCAAGTTCACTACCTTGGGCATGTCGTGAGCGCACAAGGCGTCCAACCTGATCCTGAAAAGATCACTGCAGTCCAGAACTGGCGAAGACCAACTACCGTCAAAGAAGTCCGAAGCTTCCTTGGATTCGCAGGTTACTACCGGCGTTTCATACCACACTTTGCCCAAGTAGCCGAGCCTCTGAATGAGTTGTTGCGCGGTTGTCCCAGAGAAAACTACAACCGAAAGCTTCCGGTAGACTGGACAGCGCGTCAAGAGGAAGCCTTTCAAGCGCTTAAAGCACTTCTGACGCAACCACCAATTCTAGCCTATCCCGACTACAGTCAGCCATTCCGCTTGTACACAGATGCAAGTCACCAAGGTTTGGGTGCAGTGTTGTCCCAGGTTCAGGACAACAAAGAGCGAGTCATCGCCTACGCCAGCAGGAGTCTGAGAGGTGCGGAGAAGAACGACCAGAACTATAGTTCTTTCAAACTCAAACTTCTGGTGCTTGTCTGGGCCGTGACAGAGAAGTTTAAAGACTACCTGGCTGCCACACCCTTTACCGTGTACACAGATAACAATCCGTTGGCGCATCTGGACACTGCTCGACTGGGAGCCCTTGAACAACGGTGGGCCTCAAGACTCGCGAATTACAAGTTCTCTGTCAAGTATCGCAGTGGCAAGTCCAACGCTAACGCTGATGCACTCTCAAGGTTGCCTGTGGGAGAAGAACCACCCCGAGAAGACATCTGGGAAGAGGTGGAGATGCCACCATTCTACAACAAGTTTGCCCAACAGGTTGCTATTGGTGTCCCTGTAGAAGGAGAATCTCTGGCGAAAACAGCTGCCGAATCCCTCCAGGAGCCATCTCTGTGGAAAACGTTCCAAGAAGAGAGCAGAGTTTTAGGAGAATTGTCAGATTTCCTGCTTACAGGAAGAATACCAACCCGTGTAAAGAGAGGTCTTCATGACGTGGAATTAAAACGCCTTTGGCGACAGAGGAAGCGCCTGTTTGTCCAACGAGGCCTTCTACATAGAAACACTCTTGATCCTGTCACAGGTGAAAGGCTTCATCAGATCCTCGTACCCAGAAGAGACGCACAGATGATACTTGAGGCGTATCATGACAGATCCGGTCACTTCGGGGTACAAAAGACCGAAGCTACCATCCGTCGTCGCTTCTATTGGGTTGGGATGAGGAGTGACATTGAGAGTTGGTGCCGAGAGTGTCCCGCCTGTAGTATCACCAAGGCAGGTCGAAGAGATCAGAAGGCCCCTCTACATCCAATTAAGACTCAAAAGCCGTGTGAAATTGTTGCTCTGGACCATGTGAAGTTGGGTCCCACACATTCCGGCTACAGCTACGCTCTGACAATGGTGGATCATTACTCCAAGTTCCTTGTCATCGTGCCTGTCAGAGATCTTACAGCAAGAACTACGGCTGAGACCTTCTACGCAGAGTTTGTCCGCCATTACGGTTGTCCTGAGCATATCCTCACCGACCGTGGATCGGCGTTTGAATCCCAATTGTTCCGTGAGCTGTGTCAGTTCCAAGACTGCAAGAAGTTGCGAACCACAGCGTATCACCCTCAAGGGAATGGTATGTGCGAGAAGGCAAATCAAGTGATCATCGGCATGCTAAGAACAGCCGCAGTTACACCTGGTGTTGAGTGGCCTGAGCGTATCAAGGACTTGGCCTATATTTACAACAACACACCCCAAACATCTACGGGATACGCACCATTTTATCTAATGTTTGGAAGACAAGGTCAACTTCCTTCAGACTTAACCCTTGGTGTGAAGGTCCCTGACACCATCAATCCACTACCCATAACAGACTGGGTTGTTGAACACCGCCGACGTATGGAGGAAGCTAAAGAGATAGTTGAAATGCGCATGGATGAGGTTCGTAGGAGACAACAGGAGGATTACAACCATCACGCCCATGCAGCGCCCCTGAAAGTTGGCGACCGTGTATGGTTAAGGAATAACCATCGGAATGGGAAATTGGATCCATTCTGGGAGAAAGAACCATACAGTGTCATCTCCATACCATATCCTGAATCCGACGTGTATGAGATCTCTAAACCTGGGAGACAGCCCCAAGTAGTACACCGAAACCGTCTGAAGCTGTGCCTTAAAGAAGGACTACCCACAGAGGTGACCCCAGCTGAGACAACGAGTACAGAGATCTTGTCACCTTCTGAAGCAAAAGAGAGACCCCCAACGTTAACTGAGCTTATGTGGGCGCCTAAACTACTACCATTTAGCTGTTATCCACCAATTGCTCTAGTGCAAGAGAATCCTTCGACATATGATTTAATTGATTTCAGTGACTCTGTTCCTGATTCAAATCTCGTTCCACTTAGGCGTTCTGAGCGTACCACAAAAGGCATACCTCCAACACGCTATAGTGATGCCATGGCTGTCCTTGAGTAAAAGAGGTTAACTGTCTCTGCTTCTGTATATATGTTATTCCTGCTCTGATTACATTAATGTTTTTCCTGTGTGTATATACAGTATATATATAATATCTTGCCATGTAATATAGTATTTACATTTATATGCAACAATCCAAGCCATAGTGCCTGGCTCACCGAGCCAAGGAAGTTCTGTTACCCCATTGCGGTATGGACATTCGTGCTAGAGTGCCTACTCTTCCTTACAGAAAGGAATGTTTATTATTTCTCAGAGAGACTCTCATGATAATGGACACTCACGAAATTTGTGCCAGAGAGCCTCTGGACCCATTTGCACTACTGTTGTTTCTATATGGACTGTCTGATGGTACCGCCAAAAGGTTCCATAAGTCTGAGTTTAATTATCTCTCCGTTACCCTTCAGACTTCTCATGGACATTCCAGGACTATGCCGGGAGGTCTAACCTCAAGTTTCTAGGTATTATATTTTTCTAAACTGTTAGTGACATTTGCACTTTATTCGTATTTATTAACGTTATGTTACATTTCTCACCTTCATCCCAGCCCGTCGCCGAGGTCGGCTCAGTGAAAGAGGGGGAGTATGTGGCATCCCAGAGCTGGCTATGGCTGGGCTGAGGGTGATCTCTGTGCATTGTATTATTTCCTGTTGCTTCATAGCCTGTGTGACATAGCAGAGGGTCCTGAGTCTCACACAACACAGCGCCACCTAGTGAGCCTCACACATGCATTACACCTCCCATAGGATTGAATAGTAACCAAATGTCCAATGGGAGGACATCGCCTGGAAAAAGGGGAGGAGTCAGCTGATCACTGGGTCCCCATGGTAACACCCCTGCAGGAAGGTCCTGCGTGTGAGGAGTTAGAAGTGTGGAGTGTTAGGAGGAGGAGGTGAGGAGATAAGTGTGATGTCCTGTGAAGAAAGCAGTGAGTTTAGTGCAGGAATCTCAAGTCCTAGACAGGCCCAGGAAGGTTGGAGAGCTGACATACTCCAGCTATTCAGAAGATCCTGTCCCCTGTCTGCCTAGCCATCGCCCTGAAGGAAGTCAAGCATCATTATCTTGTCAGTCTGAGACTGTGGAGAGAACATTCTGGAACACGTGCTCCATAGCAAGTATCACAGGATCCAGGGGCCAAGGCCAGACCTGTGGAATATCCTGCCACCCTGACTATTGCACCCCGAAACTCTGAGCTATCAGGACCACATAACGTGAGTGGGGAATATTATGTGCTAGTATCATGGTGGGCATCCTCCTATGAGCCAAATAGGAGCCCAGATGCACCTCAGGGCTGTAACACTGAAGTATAAGGGGCTAGGAACACCTTTCATCAAGTCTACCCTGCACCCCAGGACTTTGCTGTGTCACCAGGCGTACCCCGTTGTTTTGTATTGAAGAAACTGTTTAAGCATTTGTGCCTCCACACCCATGGAAGTAAAAGTTCAACTTTACAACCATTTCTGTGTCTGACTCTGCACCGACAACATCAGGGCGCCCCAAACACCACCAGTCGGCACAGTATAGGGGAAGCGCCCCGGGGGAACAATCACCACCAACATTTGTGCAGCCCCCTCATCACCGGTACCAGTGGTGGTAACGTGGGACAGCACCAGCGCTGCGCCCTCGTGCCCAGAGACCGTGACAAGTCTGCGCTGTTTGCACCCCGCAATCCCAACTGCAGCGTTGCCTTCCATCTGGTCACCGCACACGGACCACACACGTGCATGCACACATGCATACATACACATGGATCACATGCGTGCACAAACACACACATACACACACGCACTGACAAAACATGTCTGGTATCCTTACTGGCTGCTTGCACACTACAGTATTTTTCACGGGCCTCTGGGCCATGGATTTGGCAGTTCATAGACTTCTTTGTGCACAAAGTTGTGAATTTTGCAGGCTTCATAGAATGTTTATGGAGCTGTAGAAACCACGGCCCAGAGACCCGTGAAAAATACTGTAGTGTGCAAGCAGCCTTACTGAGCAACAATATTGGTCAGGCGAAAGCATTATTGCTTACTATACAGGAAGTTTTCATCACTCAAGCTTCTGAGGTAAAGTGAAAGCTGAGCTCTGATTGGTTGCTGTGGGCAACTACACAAGTCTGCCTGTGAGGCGGTTTTCATTACTGAGATGTGAGCTCCTTCAGGTCATAGGAATACTGTGTGAGGGCTGCTCTGTATTTACTATTCATCCTATTACATCTCTTATCAGTGTCAGGTGAAGACTAAAGAGTAACAATACTAAGGACTGTTTTTTAAAATGCAGCCCAAAAAACGACCATCTATTAGACAAGTTCATCCAAAAGCTAAGAACGCAAAATTGTGTCAAACAGCTGAGACAAAAGAACAACGTGACTCGCAGCTTGAAAAGAAACGGATGAGACAGGCTAAATGTAAGGCAGCTGAGACATCAGAGAAACGGGAACGTCATCTTCACAAGAATCGTATAAGGCAGGCTGAAACAAGGAATATGGAAACATCTGAACAAAAGGATGAACGTTCTGAAAATGACCGCGTACAACATATGCAACGTGTGCAAAGATGTAGACAGACTTATTTGTGTTTGGAAGCATTTCACTACAACCCAATTCAAGACTATAGGTCACATCAGAAAGTCATAACTGGCAAAATGGACATAATATGCAAACATTGTCAAGGAAAGAAGTTTAACTTGGAATCGCCTGGTATGTGCTGCTCAAATGGCAAAGTCAGTTTGCCACCTTTAGATCTACCTCCTGAACCACTTCTTTCATACATGTCAGGAACAACTCCCGAGTCAAAGCATTTTCTGCAAAATATTAGGAGATACAATTCATCTTTCCAGATGACATCCTTTGGTACAACAGCTGGATTCCAGGAAGCAGGATTTATGCCAACTTTTAAAGTCCAGGGCCAAATATATCACAAAATCGGTTCAATGCTTCCTGTAGAAAATGAAGATCCAAAGTTTTTACAAATTTTATTTTTTGGGAGACGAACAAATGCATGCTGATAGACATTGTGAAGCTATACTTGAGACAAAAAAAGAGATTGTGTTGAATTTGCAAAGATTTTTCCATCAGCACAATCAGTTAGTAAACCTTTTCAAAACAGCCTTAGAAAGAATGCCACGTGATGAATATCAAATTGTAATAAGAGCAGACAAGACACCGTATGGTGAGCATGAAAGGCAATTTCATTCTCCCACTGTTAACAAAGTAGCTATTGTACTGGTTGGACAGGACTTTCAAAGCCGAGATATAATTATTCAGCGACGAAGCGACAATCTTCAACGTATTGCAGAAACACATAGATCATATGATGCTCTGCAATATCCGATAATATTTTGGAATGGCCAAGATGGCTATCACTTTAATCTAACACATACTAATCCCAAAACTGCTAGGCCAATCAATAAAAAAAAATATCAGTTATGGACTTTTATGCCTACCAAATAATGATCAGACATGGGTCTTCTAACCACATTTTACAATGTAGGCAACTTTTTCATCAATTTATAGTTGATATGTATGCCAAGGTGGAAAGTGAGCATCTTTTGTACATACGACTGAACCAACAAAAACTTAGAGTGGATGAATACATTAATTTAAGTAATGCTGTTTGCTAATGATGGCAACGTGGCTGACATTGGGCGTATGTTTATTTTACCGGCTACATTTACTGGAAGTCCCAGACATATGCATGAGTATGCTCAGGACGCCATGACATATGTTCGGATATATGGTCGTCCTGATTTGTTTATTACAGTTACATGTAATCCAACTTGGCCAGAGATAAAGGAAGAGCTTCTGAATGGTCAGGGCCCCTCTGATCGACATGATTTAATAGCAAGGGTTTTTAAACAAAAACTGATAAAGCTTATGGATGGAATTACAAAGTGTTACATTTTTGGTGAAATTCAGTGTTGGATATATTCAATTGAGTGGCAAAAAAGGTCTTCCACATGCTCATTTACTGATATGGCTAAAGGATAAGATACGCCCTGATCAAATTGACAGTGTTATTTCTGCTGAGCTTCCAAATCCAGAAGAGGATCCGGTACTTTTTGATACTATTTCTAAAAATATGATCCATGGGCCATGTGGGCCATTTAACCCAAGATCGCCATGTATGAAGGAAGGAAAATGTACTAAAAAGTATCCTCGCAACTTGATTGTAGAAACACAAACAAGAGATGATGGTTATCCTCTTTACAGAAGACGGAAACCTGAACAGAGAGGATATACTGCAACAATCAGATTAAAACGGGTTAAACAAAACACAGATCTTGAAATAGATAATTGATGGGTTGTACCTTACTCTCCACTGCTTTCAAAAATGTTTGATGCACACATTAACTTTGTGAACACATTAACTATGTAAACAAGGGCAGTGATATGGCAGTTTTCCAGCTAAAGAATCCAAAATGGACATCTGATGAGATTATGCTGTATCAGATGGGAAGGTATATAAGTAGTAATGAAGTCGTGAGGGGATTACTAAATTTTCCCATCCATGAAAGACATCCGACTGTAGTTCATCTCAGTGTCCATCTTGAAAATGGACAAGTTTATTTTACTCCCAAGAATGCAGAGGAAAGAGCTGTTCAACCACCCAATACAACATTGACAGCTTTCTTTCTCCTATGTCAAGCAGATCCATTTGCAAGGACTTTATTATATTCAGATGTTCCAATATATTATACATGGAATAAATCGAGAAAAATATTTTGCCAGAGGAAACGAAGTGCAAAGGTCCCAGGATGGGACGGACGCTCCAGTGATGTTCTTGGACGTGTGTATACAGTGCATCCAAACAATGCAGAGAGTTACTACCTCTGATTACTGCTTCACACTGTCTGTGGGCCAACTTCTTTCACAGATTTGAAAATAGTTAATGGAGAGCTGTGTCAAACTTACAGGGAAGCATACCAAAAGCGTGGTCTGATAGAAGACGATCAACACTGGGACATGACATTGCAGGAAGCATCTGTCACTCGCTTTCCACCTCAACTAAGAGACCTGATCGCTATAATAATTACAACCTGCGCATCTTCCAATACCTTCGCGCTTTAGGACAAATACAAAGAATATCTTAGTGAAGATATTCTTAGAGTGCAAAGGAGAGTCAATCCAGATTTAGTCTTAAATTTCACTGCTGACATATTCAACAAAGCCCTCTTGATGTTAGAAGAAAGGTGCATATCTATCAATAGTAAAACTCTAATAGAATTAGGTTTACCAGCACCAAATTGACCAGACTTTGATATTATGAACAGAGATATTCTGCAAGAAAGAAGCTATGATTTGGAAAAATGTAAAGAATTTGTCATATTAAATAAGCCTCTTTTGGTTGATGACCAAAGATCGGCCTATATGGCAATTGTGGGTCAGATTTCCAGTGGAAATGGGGGACTATTTTTCCTAGATGCACCAGGAGGTACTGGTAAAACATTTTTAATTAATTTGCTGCTTGCAGAAATTCGCTCAAACAATGACATTGCCTTGGCTGTTGCATCATCTGGGATTGCGGCCACTCTTTCTGTCAGAAACTCCTGTCTGTAATATCACTAAGGGCTCTGGGAAAGCTAAGGTATTACAAACTTGCAAAGTAATTGTTTGGGATGAATGTACCATGGTGCACAAGAAAGCGGTCTAGGCCCTTGATCGCATCTTGAAATATCTGCGGGTGAACCGATTGTTTAATGGGGGGAATTGTTGTAATTTTTGCAGGTGACTTCTGCCAGACGTTACCTGTTCTTAAAGGGGTATTCCCATGAACATAACTATTTTTAAATTTGTAGATAATTAAAAGTTAAACATTTTTGCAAGTATAAGTAATTAAACATTTTGTAGAGTTTTAAAGATTTTCTCTAAATATCTTGTGGTCACAGTCTTGTTGTCTTGATCGGTTGCCAGTGGATACAACCATGAATGCAGGACCTTTCTAAGATCAGAAAATCAGCAATGACTTCCTTATTGTGGCTCAGATATCTTCTCATAAATGTAGTGTCTCTGCCTGATAACCCAGCTACAATAAGAAAATCATTGCTGGATTTTTGACAAGTCCCAGATCATAGAAAGTTTCTGCGTTCGTGGTCGTATCCATTGGCAACTGATCAAGACAACAGACTGTCACCACTAAGACATTTAGAGAAAATCTTTAAAACGCTGCAGAATTTTTAACTACTTATATTTGCAAAAATGTTTAACTTTTAATTATCTACAAATATAGATATGATTATGTTCATGGGAATACCCCTTTAAGGGAGCAACACCAGCGAAAGAGCTGAATGCCTGTCTAAAATCTTCTTATCTGTGGATACATGTTCAGAAGCAAACTCTTACTACTAATATGCGGGTTCATTTGATGGAAATACAACTGCGGACAAATTTACACACCAGCTACTATGCCTTGGAAATGACAGGATCCCTACTGATTCCACTACTGGTCTCATTTCCTTTCCAGAAGATTTTTGTGTAATGACATCTTCGGTAATGGAACTTATTGACCAAGGTTTCCCTGATATTTGTAACAATTTTAACAACCATCAGTGGCTTTGTGAACGTGCAATCATAGCGCCTAAAAATGATAGTGTCAGCTCCATAAATCTACTAATTCAGGGAAGGCTGCCTGTTCTAGCGACCACATACATGTCCATTAATTCAGTCATGGAGAGTGAACAAGCCGTAATGTATCCATTGGAGTTCCTGAATTCTTTGGAGCCTCCTGGAATGCCACCACATAAGCTCACTTTAAAAATAGGAGCCACAATAATTTTGTTTCGGAACCTTGACCCACCAAAAATGTGTAACGGCACAAGATTGTGCATTTAAAAGTCTTATGCCCAATGTTATTGAAGTCACTATTCTTATGGGAAACTCTAAGGGAGCAAATGTTTTATTCCGCGTATTCCTTTGCTTCCAAGCGACATGCCCTTCAATTTTAAACGTCTGCCATTCCCAATCCGACTTGCATTTGCTATGACTATAAACAAAGCACAAGGTCAATCACTTAATGTAGCCGGCATTAATTTGGAGAGCCCATGTTTTTCACATGGACAGTTGTACGTTGCTTGCTCTAGAGTGGGTAACCCCAAAAATCTTTTCATATATGCACCTGAAGGTAAAACCAGAAACATTGTTTACCAAAAAGCACTACAATAGATAGTTCTTTAACTGTAAACCACTTTTACTCTTTTGTCCATGAACTACTTATAGATTACACTGGAGGGAGGGGGGGAAGGGTTGCACTATGTTGTTAATTGGGTGTAAATGTTTTATATGTTTGTGTACGGTGCATAAATTTAAATTTTTGATAAAAAATTGTTCAAAAAATTGTTGTAATAATTTATACTACATAATATGTATTGAATATGTAAAATCAATAAAAATGTTGAAATAAAAAAAAAGCTGTTGTTCACATCAATGTTATGACAAATAAGTAAAATGTGAAAATAAGAAAAATTTCAAATGGAAAAAAAATTTACTGTAGCACTCTGAAAATGTCAATTTCAGTGTGACACTGAAAATTTAACTTTAGCTAGCATAACCAACAATTTAACATATTTTCCGTGAGCGAAGCCACAGGTATTCTACTAGTATTTACATAAATATAAGGCCACAGTATAATTTGCCATGTGTGGAGAGGCCAAGATGGCTGCCAAGTGTACTGTACAGTTTATGCAGAAGCTCATGGCTGGAGAGCCTAAGTATATAAGGAGCAGGAGAGTTTCGGAGCAGAAAAATGTGCTGTGTGAGCTCACCTGTCGGCCTGAGGGGGCTAAACAGCAGGGAGCTGAGGGTTCCGTTATGTAAGGAGCCACCGATGCTTCAGTCCTAGGCAGCAGTTGTGTGTGAAGGCAGCAGACGGACTCTCTGGTCAGTTGTGAGTCAGATAGAACACTCCACAAATGGTCACTGGGGTCTGGGGGATAGCCCCAAAGTGTTCTGGACATTGAAAGACAACAGCAAGCCGATGAAAATTGCTAGTTGATGCTGGTGTTGCAGCAGCTCTGAAGTTCCAAGTCTGCTCCTGCATTTTTTTTTTTTCACGCCCCATTTGCATCCATAGGGCATCTGTATTCACAGAACCTTCATAGACCTAAGTCTAAAGGGATTAACCTGGTTTTGAATAAATAAGTATAAAACTGGTGATACATTCCTTGTAAATGTATCTTTTTAACAGCTGGCGTTCTATATGACTAAGTCTATTGATAGATCCATAAAAATTGATAATAATAAAACGTCCTATTTTTTTGAAAATCTGTTAAAACGAACTGTCAGAAAATAGACATGTAAATAGACACATTGAAATGTGTTCTAATAATGGCTTTGTGACGTCTGTTAACAAAAAAATGTTTGTCACAAGTCCATACTAGTTACTAAGATGTTAATGAGGCTTTATTGTTTCGTATTAAATGCAGTCTGTGCTAATAAGCAATAATAATAATGAAATCTAAGAAAAAAAAAATAACTTGTAAGGGAAACATTACAGAATAGGCATATATAATAATAATATGTATGTGGGTTTATTAGATATACAGTAAGTTTCACTTGATGTTTGTCTTATCTTGTGCACATTGGTTTCAGTCCATTATATGTAATTGATCTGATGTCTTTGAGGACATCTTCATCTTTGTATCAGTATTTATCTCATGGAGCAGAGCTACATTTTCCCTAGATACTATATGTACATTTGTGTATATTACACTGACTCTTAACTTCTAGAACATTGAATTCCTCTACCAGTTACCATATTATAATGTAATATATTATATTATAATGTAACATAACTAATTCATAATGTGATAATAAGCTTAAAAAAAAAACCAAAAAAAAAACCACGAGTTAAACCTCATTCCTCGGTATCACATTCTAATTTAGTTTTGAGCATCAAACGCTCATTAACAGAAGCAAAATGGAAAAAAAAAAAACACAATTATATAATAAATAATGTGATCTTTAAGATATTTTAGCATTTATATCTTTGTGCATTTATATTGTAATATAAGGTACAGAGAAGAATCAAATTAGTATCACATCAATAGTTTACATGCAATTAAATCTAATAAATTATTTAAATTTAAATGATAGGTATGAGAAATCTCATTCCAATGTGTTCAACCTACTCCCTTGGATTGACCTGTATCAGAAGGCTTTGCAAACGCGTATGTCTTGACAGACAGATAAATGCTTTTACTTTGCATATGGATCAGATACTGGTTGTTTGTCTTGATAGTTGGTCTCAAAGAGAGGTTGGGGGAAACCATAGGGCTCAAACAATCTGTTTTGCCAGAAGCAGCAAGAAACAGCATGATATTGGGTACAGTGGTAATGACACATAACCAGTGGGTGGTACCAGTCCTTGGAATTTCTGTAATGTATTCATGCAGTGTTTAAATGGTAAACAGGTTTATGCTGATGAGTAAGACGAACTGCAAATGAAGATCATTTTTATGCTTTATTTTTTGCTGACAACAGAAGTGTTTCTTCAACACGTGTGTCAGCTGTTCACCACTGCCAAATGTAGTTACATTACATAGACATGCTGAGTTTATACACACCATGTGTTTTGTCAGTGCCACTTTTTTGTCACCATGACAGGCAACAAAATGATTTTTTGTTAAATGGAAACCATGCTGAAATCACATGATGGTGTTTTTTACCATATCTATAACAGTAATGTCTTGCTGAAGTGTTAAGATGATATCAATGAAAATCTAACACCATGATAATAATATCATTGTTGTGCAATGCCCATCTGTTTGGCAGATTTTACAATGATTGCCAGCATCAATTTGATAATGCTGTACATATACATGGCTGTACAGACTCTGGCCTATTGATCAAAAGCATCCCACTGTGGGCTAGTCCTATACCCTTCACCTTATAGGTTCTATAATCTCTTTTACATAGTATATCCAAAGCATTGATCCATGATCACAAACTTAAAGGGGTATTCCCATGATCATAACCATATCTATATTTGTAGATAATTGAAAGTTAAACATTTTTGCAAATATAAGTAGTTAAAAATTCTGCAGAGTTTTAAAGGTTTCCTCTAACTATATTAGTGGTGACAGTCTGTTGTCTTGATCGGTTGCCAATGGATACGACCACAAATGCAGAAACTTTATATGGTCTGGGACTTGTCAAAAACCCAGCCATGATTTATTTATTGTAGCTGGGTTATCAGGCAGGGACACTACATGTATGAGAAGATATCCCGGCCACAATAAGGAAAGCATTGCTGATTTTCTGAACTTAGAAAGATCCTGCATTCATGGTCGTATCCATTGGCAACTGATCAAGACAACAAGACTGTGACCACAAGATATTTAGAGAAAATCTTTAAAACTCTGCAAAATGTTTAATTACTTATATTTGCAAAAATGTTTAACTTTTAATTATCTACAAATTTAAAAATGGTTATGTTCGTGGGAATACCCCTTTAAGGCTAAAGCCCCAAGTAGCATCCCACAGCGCTTTTAACAGAAAGTTTGCAGGGGTTTCCGTAGGTATAATTGACATGCTACGATTTCCAAAACCACGACGGTTTTGGAAATCACAGCGTGTCCGCTGCACGTATTTTCCTGCAAAGTGGGGATGGGATTCACTCAAATCCCATCCACTTTGCTGTGACAGTAAAATGCTGCATTTTTTTCCACGTAATTTCCGCAGCGGACAAACAGAGGCATTTACGCCACGTGGGAACCCAGCCTTAAACAGTTATTTTCATTCAGCAGTTTTAAAAAAGGACAGAATTGTTCAGGTTTGTTCTAGACATGTCACAATTTAGCACTCATGGAAAATGGATACTATTTAATGGGCAAGCTATTACAGTCCCTAGACAACAATCCATAAAATAATACTTTACACTTTAAAGGGTTGTCCGGGCAAAAATTTTATATTGTAAATAGGCTGGGGGAGGTGAAAAAAAAATATTAAAAAAAAATCATACTCACCTTCATTTTTTTTACCCGGACAACCTCTTTAAGATTTCTAAAATAACAATACAGTGAATTCCACTGTTTAACACCATGTTATTTTTACAAGCAAAAGCTTATAAGCTTTCTGCATACAGTTTTATTATGGCATACAGTATGCAGTCATTTTTGATAGTCCCTCTAACGGAGGCTTCAGGCAACCAAAATGTTACTTTTGAAATCTATGCCCATGCATAAAACTAAATGGTATGAAATGACAAAATTGTTGTTTAATACATCAACATTATTGAACGTTTTTAACCTTAGCCATTTTTCAATTTTTGGCTTTCGTTCTTTACTCCCGACCTTCTATAAGCCATAACTTTTTTATTTTTTTTGTTCAGAGCCACATAAGGACTTAATGTTTGCGAGACAAATTGTACTTCATAATGGTACCATTTAATGCTCTGTACAATGTACTGAAAAGCTGGGAAAAAATTCAGAATGTGATGGAATTAGAGAATAACTGTGTTTGAAAGACTTTCTTATGGGCTCAATTTTTACGACATTCACTGTGCAGTCAAAATGACATGTTACCTATACTTTGTGGATTGTTACTATTACATGAACACCAAATTCATAGATTTTTTTTTTACTTTTTAACCCCTTACATGTAATCCAAAAAAAATAAAAATTCTTGGAGTCGCCATATTTTGACACCTGTAACTTTTTTATATTTCCATATACAGGACTGCCCACAACGTTTTTTTTATGCAGTGCAAGATGAATTTTTTATTTATACCATTTTGTTTAAGCTCTATTGTTTTGATCCAAATTTTTATGGAAAGTGAAGCGGCAAAAAAAACTGTGAGTTCAGCTCTTCTGATTTTTTTTTCTCCTGGTACAACATTCCCTATATGGAAAAATATTTTTAGAAGTTTTTAGATTGAGAGTTTCAGACACAGAAATTCCAAAGGTTTATGTTTTACTTTATGTACTTGTATATGTATTCTATTCTATTCTATTCTATATTTTTTTTTTTTTAAAGACTCCCTAGGGATCTTGAACACCAGAGGTCTGATCACAAATACAATGCTCTACAATGTGGTCAAAAGTATTTGGGTTGCCTGGATAATGCACCTACAGGAAACTGTATAATATTCCATTCTAAATCCATAGACATTAAGCCCTATTTTTTGCATTTTTGTTTTTTCTTCCCATTTTCTCTACAATGTGGTCAAAAGTATTTGGGTTGCCTGCATAATGCACCTACAGGAAACTGTATAATATTCCATTCTAAATCCATAGACATTAAGCTCTATTTTTTGCATTTTTGTTTTTTCTTCCCATTTTCCAAGAACTATAACTTTAAAATTCTATCAACATAACCATATGTGAGCTTTCTTTTATGTGGGCCAAATTATAATTCCTAATAGCACCATTTAATATTCTAAATGATATACTGGAAATCTGGAATGCAAAATCACAGAATGAGGTGGAAATGGGGAGAAAAAGCCAACTACACCATATTCTTATGGGTTTTTGTTTTTATGGCGTTCAATGTGTAGCACAAATTACATTTTCTGTAGTCAGTATGATACCATATTTATAGAATTATGTTTTAATACATTTTGTAAAAAAGTTCTGGCTTCAATACAAAAAAAACACAGGCAGGGCTCAATGCTAAAGTATCCCTACGGCCATGGCAACTTAACTGTGTCGCAGAAGGGGAGCCATTCAGCTGGCAGAAACAAAAGTGAAGATGAAAACAGCTACTTCAATTTTGTGGTCGCATCTTACCAAAGCTTTTGAGGAGTTTATAGTCCATGATCAGCTTTGTCTCCATTCATGGACACTGCAGCCACTTCTCTGCTGTGTAAAGTAGCAAACATCTAGTGGTTGCAGCTTCCACTATTCCAGGAAGAATTTCTACAAGATTCAGTTGTAGAAAACTGGAGATTTCAATTGGAGATTTCAACTTTTTCCACTTCACACTCACGCAATCATGCCCTAATGGACCTTGCTTTGTCTCCTATTGGAAGTATACAATTGTCCAAAATGTGCTGATATGCTGAAGTCTTAAAATTTCTGAAAAGCATTTCTACATCATTATCCCTCCTCTGACAAACTTTACAGATGGCATAATGGAGTAAAGCAGATAACATTCTCCTGGTAATTTTTTTTATTTTTTTTTAAACTACAGTTTTTATTATTATTATTATTATTATTATTATTTTAACAGAATAGGAACATTGAAAACCAAAGGTGTAAATCAATAACGGAATAAGTAGAGAAGGGCATATCACCACCACAATATGTGGCTGCTACACCAAACCATTAAAATAAAAATCAGAAAAAAGGACATACAAAAAACAACAAGCAATGAATAACACCAAGAAAGCGAAAAGGGGGGCATGACGAAGGAGAAGGGGAGAGAGGGAGGAGAGGAGGGGAACAGAGTCAAAGACCTTGCAGAATACAATACGCATCCCAGGATGACCACACAGCATGGAATGCCTCCATCGTATGATTAAAAGAGGCAGTCAGAGACTCCATGCTACGAATGTCCTTCATATGAGCTATAAATTCAGGACCAGCAGGAGGGGAAGATTTCCTACAATGGAGAGCAATTAATGTTTTAGCGGCAGTGCAGAGGAACAGAAATAATTTGGAGGTCAGTTTGCCTAAATGTCTGGGAGGAAAGTTAAGCAAGTAAATGAGAGGGTCTATGGGCACACCTTCCACAAATAGGGCATCAGTGAGGCGTTTGACCTCAATCTAAAAGGGACCAATCTGTGGGTACTCCCAGAAAACATGGTGCAGTGTACCCACTCCCGCCAGGCAAATCCAGCAATGGGAAGGAATGCTAGGGCTGAGGGAATGAAGCAAGGTGGGAGTGTGGTACCAATGCATGAGTAGCTTATATTGAGTCTCCTGAAAAGTCACACAGGTTGAGGACTTGGCTGCTCGAGACCAGATAATCTGCCATTGTCCAGGCAAGATCTGCCTATTCAGGGCCCCGGACCACTTAACCATATATTTATGAGAGAGGGAGGGCCTTCCCCCTGGAGAGGATAATAGCCAATAAATTCCCGATATCAAACCTCTCTTGGAGGTGCCAGCTTGACAAACCCTCTCGAAAGCAGTGGGGAGCAAAACCTTTAGGGAACCGAACTGGGAGAATACAAAATGAGCAATCTGCTGGTAGTGGAACCATTCAGAGGCAGGTAAATGTAGAACAGAGGTAAAATAGTAAAAGGGTCTGAGCTCCAAAGTCGCTGGGTCCACCAGATCGGCAATGTGAAAAAGGCCCAATAGCACCCATGAGTCCCTCCGAGAGGAGCGGGTTATACAGGAAAGAGATCATGGAGGAGTGCATTCTCCTGGTAACTGCCAGATTGAGAGGAATAATTTGTGACTCCACATAACACATTTCCACTGCTTCAAAGTCCAGTGTCAGAGTACTTTCCACCATCCTATTCAATGTTTGGAATTGTAGTTGGTGGTGTAAACCTTGCACACAGACATGGAAACTATGCTGATATTAACGTGACAGGAAGTTTGGAACTCTGCAATTACTGAGTTAGAAGAGCATTGGGACTTTTAAGAAGTATGCAACTCGGCTATCTGTGATCCCAATCTGTTACTGTACTTGGCCTGCTACTTTTGTGGCTGAGTTGCTTTGATTCTTAAACACTTCCACTTTTAAATATTATCATTCACAGTTGATGTTGGAATTTCTAGGGAATCTCACAAACTGACTTATTTCAAAGGTGGTGCTCTTTTACACTACCACTTTCTAATTCAGCGAGTTCTTTAGAATGACCCATTCTTTCACAAATGTTTGTACACCTCAGAGGAAGTCATAGTAGATGGTGATACATGTGGGATTCCTTCTAATGCCCTAACAATGGGTATCTTTTGCCACAGAGTTTATATATATGTATTGATGCTTTGTCTATTATGTGGGTTCTACTTGTATTGGAGAAAAATTCTATATTATTTTTTAGTGTTATTTGATATTGTTGATTTAGATATGTGAATACATTTTCTATGGATATGTCTTCTAATCTATATTGATACCCATCATATATATTTGCTTGTTTAGGGAGGTTTTGAGTGGACCATACAGTTTATCATAACTGTGGTCTCTGTAGCTGCGTATATTTTATCAGTACATGTTTTTGTAGTTTTTAGTTGCTTTTAATTTTGTTTTTGCAAGTCTCAGGTTTGTGTAATAAAATGTTATATAGTATATATTGAAATACATTCTGTATTTGACCTTTTTTTATACATTCCTCTTTTTTCCTTGTGTGGCACCTGTGGTAATAAGATTGAATCAATTATTTGAATTTAGTGTTGAAAAGATGTGTCAAATTACTTTTATCCATACAGTGTTGATATATATTAACATTGAATAGTATACAAAATGTCCTGACATATAAATAATCATTGGAAACAAATACTATTTTTCATATTATCAGTGGTATTTCACATCACCTAAAAATGTACTTTCTACACTTGTTAATCATTGGCAGTTAGTGATGTTGATCATGATTTTGAATAATCAGCCTTATTTAAAAGAATATTCATAAGGCTATGTTCAAGGAGTCCCTTAGGCTAAGCGTTGTGAAAAAGACCACAATGCATTTCCAGTTTTTGGAAACACATCACGGTTTTTAGAAACGCATTGCATTTTTTTCTGCAGCACTTTTCACAGAAAGTTTGCAGAGTTTTTCTCTGCAGACTTTCTGTCTCTATTATACTTATATGGAAAACACCAGAGTTTCCATAGGTAACGCAAGCATTTTTGAAATTGTAGCATTTCCGCTGCAGATTTTTTTCTGCAATGTGTGGATGGGATTAGCCAGAATCCCATCCACTTTGCAGGTAATGTAAAATACAGCTTTTTTTGCCGCAGAGTTTCTGCCATGGCCAAAACACTGCCTTTATGCAACAGATTCTGTTAAGTGCCTTACAAAATAGTGTGGCATGTTGCACTAATTTGTCTGTTAAAATGTTGGGCCCATGACAAAAACCCGATGGTCTTAATTATTGTTAATAGGATGCATTTGGTGCTGTTTGTGTCCATCATGCAATGTATCCGACCCTTACTTTATTTTCATTGTTTTACTTCTATAATAATGCCTATATAAATACACTTTATAACAATAACAAAATGTAAATATGTATCTGTATTTGAGGGTTTAGATGATGAAAAATTTAAATATGAATGGGAAATGGTAATTTTTGGCATTACTATAGTGTATACAGTACTACATAAAGAACGAGAAATAAAATTGATAGTCATTCATACAATACACCACATTGAATATGAATATAATTATTGAAAAGAAAGCAAATATTTAAGATTTATATGTCAGTATAATATGTTATAATTGTATGAGCGATGAAATGCTATCTTAGTCTTTTGCCATCATTTATAACATTGCCATTAAAATAAAATGATTCTCTCTAAAACACAACATGTGGATGATCAATGGCAATGGTATTTAAATGTTTCAATTAAAATGTTACTTAATGATAGTATTTTACAGCTGAAACAGGTCATTGTTAGATTCTTTTCTTGCAGAATCTGTTGAATTTAATTAGTACAGATAGTGTCTTAAAGCCTTCAGCCCAAAGCTAGATTTAGTTTGCTTTATTTGCATGTAATTAGACAAATGTGATAAAGGGCAATGGAACTTGTTAAATGTATCCCCCCTGTTTCTCTTGGTGATATATCATCAAAAGTCATCAGGCCTGTCATTGTGGCATCACTAAAAGGATGTAGACAACATACCCTATTCAAAACACCTTTCAAATCAATCGCCCCCATCAGTCTCCTATCTTTATTTGATGGCTGTAGGACAAATGTTTTGACTTATGGGTAGGAAATGTTAGCATTTGAAAGAGACCTGACTGAGAAGGTTTCAATGGGTAACTTTGATAAATTATGCTTCAAGAAGAAAGAATAGTAAATGCCGTTGTTAAGATACTTTCACAACTGTGTTGAATGGCTTAATACTGCATGCTGGACTATAAAGAAAGCATGTAGAAGCAGAAAGAGGCCACTGAACTAATGTCTTAAATCTTACTCCTTTTTATTCCAAACACAATTATCATTACAAAATACAAAGCAAACATTTTATCTTTGCACTATCCTAAAACCACACTGCTTAAATGTTGCTATCTGTATTACATTGTACAGGCAGCCTGCTTAGTCACATTAAACTGCTTATTGAAGCCCTTTCACTTTGGATACAAGATAACATTAATGCTACTTAGAGCATCTTAAATGCTTGCATTATCATTATTAACCTGTCTAAAATGCATTCTTATACAATATTATAAAAAATAATTTCTTCAACTTGAAGCTGTTAGAGGACACAAGGGTTAAGCATTAAAGGAGGCCTGTCAGCAGGATATTCATAAATTAATCACAGTACCTTGTAGTGCTGTATATATATCTTTCAAATATGTCTTTTAGAATTTCAGCTCCATTTTCACAAAAATTTATTTTATTCATATACAAATTAATCACTTCAGTACCGGGCCAATTTCTGGTCCAGGACCAGACACATTTTCGGGTTTTTTTGTATGTGCGGTTTTGAGGGCTGTAACATTTTTATCATATGCGTTATTCAACTAATTTCTGTGTCTTTTTTCAGTGACAAAAGGGCTTTATTTTTATGTTGTTTTTATTTTTGCATGTGTTTTAATTTTTTTTTTATATCCAGGAAAATATAAACAAAAGAGGAGGGAAAACGTGTCTGTTCACTTTTCTTTTTTTTTTTTTATTTAATAACATAAAGTGCTAATAAAAAACTTTATAAAATAGTTTTTTCTCTCCGTTACGATAATTTTTATTTTTTATGGTGTCGTCGGGGGTGGGGCTATAACCTGTAATAAGGGCATTTTATTGGCTTATTATTTTATTTATTTATTTTTTGACTTTTCTATTATTTTTTTTTTACATTGTGTCCTCATAAGGTCATAATAGACCTTTGGGACATCTGATTACTTTTTTTTTTCTTGTTGGGGAGGCTGATTTCCATTTAGGTACATTTAGCCCCAGTTGCAGGAGGAATACAGCCTCCTGCACGTTACTTTTACATTAGTATAGAGCTGATCTGGGTCCTGTAGGACTCAGCAGGTCTTGCAGACACTGCACATGGCGGATCACATGACCTTCCCTGTCTTCTCTCTGGGAGCTCCGCTTGAAGTTACAGTCGACTCCCAGTTTCAGTAGCTGCACAATTTCATGCAGCTACTGAGTTCTGCTTGGATGTACCGGTACGTCCTTGCAGAACCAGACAACCACCCATTGGATGTATATAGTCTATGGGCGGTACAGAACTGATTAAATAAAAGTTCCTTATCCTTATTGGGCTTTGGTCTCCCCTGTAGATTATCTCCCCTAACTGATGCCCTCTATTCATTGATTCACAGCTCCCCCTCCATGCGTTTATCGTCTGTATTGATCCTGGCAGGTGCAGTATTGACTTATTGATCATTCCTGAGGTTAGACTACACACAGAAGAACACTAGACTGACCTCACATGGATCCATGCAGGAGTGATGCAGGAAATGAGCACAGGATGAGATATGTTAATCAACTAATATAAGGGCAGTGCTGGACAGCAGATAGAGAAAGTAATCTACAGTGGAGAACAAAACCCAAGGAGGTTTTTTACAAAGCACTTTTCACTTAATTTGCATATTAATAAAAGTGCAATTTTCATAAAAATTAAGATACAATGCTGAATAAGAAAGGTATATTTGAAAAGTGTATAAATGGCACAAAAAGCTACGGTGATTAGTTTTATTATGAATTATCTACTGATAAACTCAGTTTCAAAAAATAAATAAATAAAAGTATGTAAATAAAAAGTATGCACATTTATTTTCTAATGTTTATATAATACCAGTATTTTTCATAGTGCGGTATCTGCAGATTGTATTTAATTTCATCATTCCCTGCCTCCAAGGATTTTTTTTTTTAACCATACTTTTAATAAGATGGGTCAGGCCATCAATAAAAGAACAGTGGGGATATAACACCTGGATATCAACTGTTTGAAGGGACCACAATGCTTGTGTGAGTGCTATAACCTCTTCACTATTTACATTATACGTTGTCTGTTTTTTTGTTTTTTTTCAACTGTAATTTTTATTGAAGGATTTTTACAGAAAAGAAGCAGTAAATAAACATAACAAGAGAGGCTGCGGACATCCTTCATCATGGTGAAAAGGTCAGAGCCGGAGGGAAAAGCCACTCTCCTCCAATTTTTGGCAATGAGAGTTTTCCCAGCTATACAAAGATAAAGGAAAAGCCTAGAAGTTTTCTTGCCTATGTGTGTAGGAGGGAGGTTAAAGAGGTAAGTAAGTGGGTCCAAAGGAACCTCCTGTAGGAAGAGGGCATTTGTTAAAGCCTTAACCTCCCTCCAAAAACCCACAAGGTAACTGTATGAGACAATGTGCCTGTAGCATTATGACAGCACCAGAATTCAGAGGTAATTGACTGATATAGGGAGTGGAGGAGGACAGGAGCAATGTAGTGTGCGGACAAAGTGGGCCACCTGCTCATAATAAAGCCATTCCGTTGTTGAGAGGTTTAAGGTAGAGGTGAGGAAGTTGAAGGACCTGAGCTCCAATGTGACAGGGTCAACCATATTTGCAATTAGGAAGAGGCCTGCTTTCGATCACTCATGGACCATGCTGGTGGACAATCCCACAGGGAGGAGAGGGTTAAACAAAAAGGAGGCCATCGAGGATCACCTTGATGCCAAGGAAAACCATCAAGAACATTCAGTCCAGATGGCCTTAGTAAAGCGGATGGGACCGTGGGAGAAGGAAGGAGGCAGGGAGTTTGGCGACCAACAAGATGGCATTAGGATGCATGGGTGCAAGCCACAACTTCTCAATTTCCACCTATTTGGTGTACGCAGGTAATGCCGTCCAGAATGGGATGCAGCACAAATGCAGGGCTTTATCCCATTCCAAATAAATTGGAAAATAGCTTTTTGAAAACTCCTGAGCGCACGAGGGACCAAGACAGGGAGATAGATAGGGGCCTCCACTTATCTAGTAGGGTCCTAAATTTGCAAAACAGCTGTGGGTAGTTTGCAGAGTAAAGGGTCACGTACTTGGGAGTAATTTGGATCCCAAGATAGTGGATGGAAGCAGTCCTCCATTGAAAGTTATAATTACTATGGAGGAGGGAGAGGAAGTCATGGGGGATGTTGAGTGGGAGCACTCAACATCCCCCATTATTAGTCTTGTAGTCTTGAATTAGTCTTGTACCCCGAGAGGCTACTATAGACTCCAAACACCTGCAAGAGATTAGGTAGAGTGGTGTGAGGAGAGGTTAGGGTAAGGAGCACTTTGTCCCCTTCACATCTGGGTCTCGACGAATCATAGTGGCTAATGGTTCAATGCAAAGGACAAAAATAAGGGGGGGGGGAGAGGACAGCACTGTTTCATCCCATTGTGAATGGGGAGAGAGGCCGAGGAGGAATGAGGAAGCTTTATCTCCACTGTAGGATGGGAGTAAACGGCCCGAATTGCATAAACGACCAGTTGAAGCTGTCAAAAGTCTTCTCAGTATATTACTCACCTGTCCTGGGTACAGTGTTTTCTCCGGCACTCTTCCGTCATGTGACTGAGCCCACAATGAGGCCTGTGATTAGACCCCAGCGGTCACATGGGGCACGGCGGCGTAATGACGTCAGTGCACCTCATGTGACTGCTGAGGCCCAATCACAGGCCTCAGCAGGACGTCTGAAGAGCGCCTGAAGACACTGAAGATGGCAGGATGGAGTGAGGATGCCAAGGAAGGGTGAGGCAAGGTGAGTATGAGTGTTTGTTATTTTTAATCACCCTCCCTGGGCCTCTGATTATTATAGTCTGGGGTCTGAGGAGACCCCAGAGTATAATAATAGTACTGAAGCGGAGGGGGGCTGTTGGGAGCATATAATACTGTGTAGGGGCCACTATGGAGCATATAATACTGGGTGGGGCCCACTGTGGGGATCATATAATACTGGGCAGGGCCACTGTGTGGAGCATATAATACTGGGTGGGGGTCACTGTGCGAAGCATATAATACTGTGTGTGCTGCCACTGTGGAGCATATTATGCTGTGTGTGGGGGGAGCAATGTGAAGCATATAATGCTGTATGGGGGCCACTGTGGATCATATAATGCTGTTTGGGGGCCACTGTCGAGCATATAATACTATCTGGGGCCACTGTCAAGCATATTATACTGTGTGAGGCCCCGTAACTGTCACTATCAAGAATTTGCTGTAGGGAGCAGATAGGGGGCCCCGGACAAAAGTTTGCAAAGGGGCCAACAAGACTTTGGTTACGCCACTGCTACCTAGACAAAATAACTCCCCAGCACCCAATCTAGCTGGGTGCCAAGAAGACATAAAGGTTGCTAATGCACAAAAGCACACTGCTACCCAGAAAGAAAGTGCTTCCATATCTAAGAAATAAATAATATAAATGCATTAATAAATATCAAGGGATTCCTACTTATATTGAAAGGAAGGTGGGAACTTGAAACCAGCCGACCTCAGCAGGTAGGACTGGTTTCTTACAGAGTCAAATCTCTTTGATCTTGACACCTGTCTTAACATGCCGCAGATTGGGAGTTATCCCCCATACACTGTTTATGTGTAACTGTAAGGATGTACAGAAAAGAAGTTGGTTAAAGTACAAAGCTACCTCATTAAACAATTTAACCACTTCCAGACTGCCCATAGACTATATACATCCAGAAGGTGGTTGTCTAGTTCTGCAAGGACATACCGGTACGTCCAAGTAGAACTCAGCAGCTGCACGAAATCGTGCAGCTTTTGAAACGGGGAGCCGGCTGTAACTTCAGCTGGAGCTCCCAGAAAGTTTATTACCTTCCCTGCCTTCCCGATCTCTGTGTATACAATGCTCCATGAGTTCTGTATACCATGTTGTGGTTCGCCATGTGGGTGCCATTGTCCCCTTTGATATTCTCATTAGTGATGGAACCTTTGGCTGAAACGATCAGGACACATCTGAGTCGAACTGGTATCAAGTTGGGTCGGACAGACCACAGAATTAATTTATTCGCGGATGATGTGATTCTGTCCCTTTCCTACTCTAATAACATGCTCTGTACTGTAACTCAAATTCTGAAAGATTTTGGAGCGTTATCATACTATAAAGTGAATGAATCCAAGTCCCAGATACTGGGAATTGGTCTGACTCAAAACAATATACACCACATCAAAACCACATCGCCCTATCAATGGTGCTCGCAATCTATACCCTATCTGGGAATTCGGCTCACCCCAAACCCAAAAGATTTGGTTAAGGCCAACTTTCCAGGTTTGCTGGCTACCCTTCATAAGGAGCTGGACGAGTTAACTAAATTTGAGCATAGTTGGATGGGAAGAATTGTCTTATACAAAATGTTGATTCTCCCCAGGATACTTTATTATTTCAGAACACTAGTGATCCCGATACCCAAGTCTACCTTCCTGAGTTTCCAAAAGCAAATGATGTCCTTTATATGAAATGGTTGTAAACCCAGAGTTGCACTACATACAGTACAATGTTTAAGGCAAGAGATAATGGGGGTATGGGTGTACCAAATTTGTACCATTACTATTTAGCCATAATTTTGGTTCAACTCTAATTTTGGTTCACAACGAACCACGACAAACTGTGGCCAGCTATGGAGGCACAAATGGCTCAGACTGCTGATTGGGAGGGATTCCTGCTAGCGTCAGGACCCAGGAGCGGTTCCTCCATATTTGCTCCACTGGCTGTACAGGCTACGATTGGGGCATGGCATGCCCTCTGTCAGTGGCGTAACTAGGAATGGCTGGGCCCCAAGGCGAACATTTGATATGGGCCCCCCCAAGCCGCCCCCAACCCCCCAAACCACCGCCCCCAACTCCCCCCACACACAAACCGCATTCCTGCGCACACTATTATGCCCCATAGTGGCCCCTGCACACAGTATTATGTCCCATAGTGGCTCCTGCACACGGTATTATGCCCCATAGTGGCCCCTGCACACAATATTATGCCCCATAGTGGCCCCTGCACACAGTAGTTTGCCCCATAGTGGCGCCTGCACGCAGTAGTTTGCCCCATAGTAGCCCCTGCACACAGTAGTTTGCCCCATAGTAGCCCCTGCACACAGTAGTTTGCCCCATAGTGGCCCCTGCACACAGTAGTTTGCCCCATAGTGGCCCCTGCACACAGTAGTTTGCCCCATAGTGGCCCCTGCACACAGTAGTTTGCCCCATAGTGGCCCCTGCACACAGTAGTTTGCCCCATAGTGGCCCCTGCACACAGTAGTTTGCCCCATAGTAGCCCCTGTACACAGTAGTTTGCCCCATAGTGGCCCCTGCACACAGTAGTTTGCCCCATAGTGGCTTCTGCACACAGTAGTTTGCCCCATAGTGGCCCCTGCACACAGTAGTTTGCCCCATAGTGGCCCCTGCACACAGTAGTTTGCCCCATAGTGGCCCCTGCACACAGTAGTTTGCCCCATAGTGGCCCCTGCACACAGTAGTTTGCCCCATAGTAGCCCCTGTACACAGTAGTTTGCCCCATAGTGGCCCCTGCACACAGTAGTTTGCCCCATAGTGGCTTCTGCACACAGTAGTTTGCCCCATAGTGGCCCCTGCACACAGTAGTTTGCCCCATAGTGGCCCCTGCAAACAGTAGTTTGCCCCATAGTAGCCCCTGCACACAGTAGTTTGCCCCATAGTAGCCCCTGCACACAGTAGTTTGCCCCATAGTGGCCCCTGCACACAGTAGTTTGCCCCATAGTGGCCCCTGCACACAGTAGTTTGCCCCATAGTGGCCCCTGCACACAGTAGTTTGCCCCATAGTGGCCCCTGCACACAGTAGTTTTCCCCATAGTGGCCCCTACACACAGTAGTATGCCCCATAGTGGACCACCCATGAACGATTATTATACTCTGGGGTCTTTTCAGACCCCAGAGTATAATGATCGGAGACCCAGGGGAGGATAGAAACATAGAAAACACGGCAACTTACCTCTTCCTCGCTCCGGTGCACTCCCGTGCGCTACTTCGGCCATCTTCAATGTCGGACCAGATCTCGCGCGATCCAGGCCGGCGTCGCAACGCATAATGACGTCAGCTGACGTCTGGGACGTCACCAAACAGGCCCGAAGCCTGCGGAGCCGCTGAGAGGTGAGTTACAGTGTTTTTTATGTTCGCTCACCTCCCCTGGGCCCCCGATCGTTATACTCCGGGGTCTCAAAAGACCCCGGAGTATAACAATAGCAGTGATTGTGGGGTTTGCGGTAGCGACTGCCACAGGGCCCCGGGCCCCGTAATGTTCCGGGCCCTGTGGCAGTCGCTACCACTGCTAACCCGGTAGTTACGCCCCTGCCCTCTGTGCTATTCCGGGTGGTGATACCTTGGGGGTCACATTGAACCTACCTCTTACAACGCTCCCTCACGAGATGCCGCATTTAGCCCTAGACGTGTGGCGCAGCTGTTGGATAAGGTATGTCTCTGACCTGTATAGAGGCGGTACTATAGCGCCCTTCTCCGTGCTGAAGGAGACATACAATCTACCCGCAAAGGAGGCATATACCTATACTAGATTGACTTCCTTCTTGTCTGACAATGCCTTGCTTCAACTGCGCGTGCCGCAGTTGGCCGTCGACCTCCTGCACCCACAGACTTCCACAGCGACTTATAACACTAAAACTCTGTATCGAACTTTAAATATGGATTGCACCTTTCGCAAGACTAGACACATGTGCCTTTGGGAAGACGATATAGGCTGTAGATTTGAAGCCGGTCACTGGCGGGAGGCGATCAGATGGGCTCAGCGATCTACAGTATGTGCCTCACATTGGGAGCAATATAGCAAACTACTTTTACACTGGTATTATCCTCCCTTACGCCTAGCTAAGTTTTACACATCGTGTTCACTTTGCTGTTGGAGAGGATGCGGGGAGAGTGGCTCTTTGTTCCATGTGTTCTGGCACTGCCCACTCATTCAGCCCTTTTGGGGTTCTGTGTTTTCCTTGATTAATAGCCTGTGTGGTAGAGTGGTGGGGTATACACCTGAACTGGCACTCCTCCTGCTGGGCATCCACATGGTACCGTGTAGATATAGGACAATTATATGTCAGGTACTCGGGGCTGCCCGCTTACTTATTGCACGTAGATGGAAGTCTACTTCATGTCCGACATTGACAGAGCTGATCTCAGTGGTGTCAATAAATTATCAATATGAGCGTATTTGTGCATGCAATGGTGGGAACCTGGGCAGATTCCGGACACATTGGGAGCTGTGGGCAGAGTCATTCCTCCCACCGTACACACACTGACAGACTATGCGCCTTGGCCTTTACTGACACTATGGTACTGCAGTTTACGTTACTCCTGTAGCCTCTTGGGGTCAGTCTGCTCTGTTACCCCTGGAACACCTATTTGCTATTTAAATTTGAAATTAATTAATTAATTTGAAAGTAGATGCTTGGTAGCTGATTGGTCTACCCCTTTGTTTGCAGGGAGGGCTATCTGCTTTGTGGGCTGGGGGGTGTGATCCGATCTTATTTGTTCTCCAGGCCTGTACTATGTTTTATGTCCTATTGTTATTTGGCCCTTTGTTCTCCGCCTTATCCTCCACTGTCCAGACCCCTTCCCCCTCCTCCTCATGGCAAGATTCGATTGTCTTTCCATAGGGCCTTACCATGTTAGGATCATCATATGTTTGGAAAGTCTTACATGCTCTTATTATACATTATTATATGTATTTTAATCATTGATGTACCTCACTTGAGTGTATTGTATTGTACTGTGATTACGATGTATGTGAGACCATAACTGTGCCCTCTGTTCCTTGCTGTGTTTACAATTTGTAATGTATTCCTGGAAAATTTCAATAGAAAACTATTGAATTAAAAAAAAAAAACATTGATGTGTTGGATTTTCTTTTCTAGAAATTTGTATCTGACAGAAGAGTAAGGCACATCTCTTTATATTGTATCGAGTCCATCACTACCACGTTACCCCCCTTATCAGAGGGTTTTATCGTGATCCTATTATCCATCTCAAGACTCCTCAAAGCTTGTCTTTCCTCAAATTTTAAATTCTGTCCCCTATATCTATTGTCGGTCTAAGCCAATTTTTCAAGTTCCATATTGACCATAGATAAAAATATTTCTATATGGGCGTTGTCACTTGGAGGTGGCATTTTAGAACTCTTAATTTTCAAGTTGGTATATGGGGCCCTTTGACAACCAAGTTCATTGTCATCCAAGAGATCAGCTAATGTTTGCACAGCCCCCAAATCACCCAACTCCAAATTAAATTCAGCACATTGTCTTCTCTTATTTGCAGTGTGATATTTATGCCACTGCAACTTTCTGACAAACAGTGAAATGTCTTTAGTCCAATTGATTAGGTCAAATCTTACTGAGGGTACAAAGGACAGGCCTCTAGATAAAACTTTTAACTCTGCCTCAGATAATTCTTTACATGATAAATTAACTATTTGCATTTTGTTCAGGTTTCCCTCTCAGTGCGACTCCTGAGAGGGTATTGCCCTTGAACCTGTGCAGTCCCCTGGGATAAAAAACCAACACTTGCACCTGTGATTGATGGAGTCTGATCGACTATTTCTAGTCCTGGGGCCCCGAAAGCGTGCTACACCCCTTTCGGTGAGTGATGATTCTATCTCACTACCTGAGAAGTCAGCCTCTGATGAAGAGAGATCACCCTCTATTCTAGTATTCTTCAGTTCTTTTCTAAGGAAACTATAAGCTCTATTTTCTTTAAAGTCTTGCAGATCTCTTACAAACTGTTGATGTTTCCTATCACTCAAATTAGTTTGGAATCTCTCAATTTGCAACTGAAGATTAGATTCCTTTTGCTGGAATAGAGGATCACTTTTAAATTTAAGAGCTTGTTCCCTTAGCTCATTTAATTTTTTACTCTTACAATCAAAGGCCACCCTCTCTTCATCCAAAAGTAGTTTCATAAATCTAATAGAGCTTTCTGTTGCCTCCTTTTCCCATTTATTCATCAGGGAGGAATTCCGAATCCTATCCGCAGGGCTAATGTGGATTCTCAGGCCCTTTGGTACTATCTCATGTTTAATATAACTATCTAAGGATTGAAGCTCCCACCAAGAGACTATATAGTCCTTATATACACGTGTTAATTCCTTAAATGCTACCCGAATATTGGTGGTCAATGATGTTTATGCCAATTCTTTCTCTGAAAAAAACGTTTGTGCTACTGTACTCCACTTATCTAGATCAGGCGTATCGGAGAGAAAACCCACCATGATCCGCTAAACTATAATTAATGTATCAAGAGACCAATAGATGCAATTTGCAGATCAAGCCCTGCCATAATCTCTATCACAGTTAAATTGTATATTGGGATTTCAAGATAGAGTTAATAGATAGAAAAAAAATATAAATAAAACGTTACTTTTATTAATAAAGTTAAAAAACTAACACCGGAACAGTGATGACGCTGAGCTGTGAGGAACGCCCCCCGCCCCCCAGTACAGTGCTATGGAGGAATAGTGTCAGGGAGGTCGTTCCTCACAGCGCAGCAAGACTGTCAGGAACGTCCTTCTGACAGTGAACGGTGAAATTTAGACCACCGATATCTCCAGCCCCGGGGCATATAACGGGAAAGCTTTCTAGTGGTATGTAAAACCGCATATACATGAGGACGTGAAAGGTCCTCTTTAAATATGTGACATATGGGAAAGGGTTATGGACATTTAGAAAATTTAGCAATTTTGTATGCTATCATGCACCAAGCAAGGTTTTCAGAGGCTCAGTGGTGCCAGTTTTTTTGTTTTTTTTTAAAGAATTAATACACTGTTAGTGTTCTGAATGAAAATTTTAATTATTTTTGGAAATGCGTCATTCATATAACAATTTTTTAATATATGGTGCAAGAACCTGAGAACATGCCCCCAAAATTTATTTTTCTGTGTTTATAAATACTGTCACTTAGGCCATAATTTCATTCCTGGATATTTGGCAATGTTGGAAAGCAAAAGCATCCTATGGATTATAGGACATAATTTAAGCTTGAATGAGTTACAGGTCCCTTTTCTTACCTGCAAAGGATTTGAGTTGACAGAACAATGCAGCACCCCCAGAATTGACCTAATTTTTTTCATGTTGAGAAATATTGAGAATTTTTTAGTCTGTGAATTGATTGAATGCAACCTGGAAATCCCACTGCTAACCTATCCAACATTCCATTAAAAAACTGTCCAGAAACATATCAAAAGTTTTAGCATATTACAATACCCAGTAAGTTTTCCTCAGCAAATCTAGAGTGTGGTACCAACCAGAGGCATAGCTAGGGGTTCTGCACGGGAGGGGGGAATAGAGGGGTTGCTGAAATACATCCAAGTGGGCCCCCAAACTTGGGTATACCGTTATTATCAATATACGGTGACTGTATATATAAAATGGTCTATAGCGGCTCTACACAGGGAAGACCATTTAAGTGAATACAGTGTAGTAACATTTAGTGACTTACAGGTGACCTCTCTTACTGTATTTGTTCACATTTCTCTCTGGACCGCCATGACCACTTCTTCCAGCTGTGACTTGTCTCTGTAAAGTTTGCAGAACAGACATCTTTGGCTCCTCACTTTTCTAGGCACCTGACCCACATTGTCCTCACCTACACAAAGCCCTCATCCTGCTGCTACCCCCAATTATAAAATACAGTGGGTACGGAAAGTATTCAGACTCCTTTAAATTTTACACTCTTTGTTTCATTGCAGACATTTGCTAAAAGCAAAAAAAGTTCATTTTATTTCTCATTAATGTACACTCAGCACCCCATCTTGACAGAAAAAAAAACAGAAATGTAGATATTTTTACAAATTTATTAAAAAAGAAAAACTGAAATATCACATGGTTATAAGTATTCAGACCCTTTGCTCAGTATTGAGTAGAAGCACCCTTTTGAGCTAGTACAGCCATGAGTCTTCATGGAAATGATGCAACAAGTTTTTCACATCTGGATTTGGGGATCCTCTGCCATTCTTCCTTGCAGATCCTCTCCAATTCCGTCAGGTTGGATGGTGAACGTTGGTGGACAGCCATTTTCAGGTCTCTCCAGAGATGCTCAATTAGGTTGAGGTCAGTGCTCTGGCTGGGCCATTCAAGAATGGTAACAGAGTTGTTCCGAAGCCATTCCTTTGTTATTTTAGCTGTGTGCTTAGGGTCATTGTCTTGTTGGAAGGCAAACCTTTGGCCCAGTCTGAGGTCCAGAGCACTCTGGAAGAGGTTTTCTTGCAGGATATCTCTGTATTTGGCCGCATTCATCTTTCCATCAATTGCAACCAGTCGTCCTGTCCCTGCAGCTGAAAAACACCCCCCATAGCATGATGCTGCCACCACCATGTTTCACTGTTGGAATTGTATTGGGCAGGTGATGAGCAGTGCCTGGTTTTCTCCACACACACCGCTTAGAGTTAAAGGGGTATTCCCATGAACATAACCATTTTTAAATTTGTAGATAATTAAAAGTTAAACATTTTTGCAAATATAAGTAATTAAACATTTTGCAGAGTTTTAAAGATTTTCTCTAAATATCTTGTGGCCACAGTCTTGTTGTCTTGATCGGTTGCCAGTGGATACGACCATGAATGCAGAAACTTTTTAAGGTCAGAAAATCAGCCATGATTTCCTTATTGTGGCCGGAATATCTTCTGATACATGTAGTGTCCCTGCCTGATAAACTAGCTAAAATACGAAAATCATGGCTGAGTTCCTGACAAGTTCCAGACCATAGAAAGTTTCTGCATACGTGGTCGTATCCATTGGCAACTGATCAAGACAACAGGCTGTCACCACTAACATAGTTAGAGAAAATCTTTAAAACTCTGCAGAATTTTTAGCTACTTATATTTGCAAAAGACTTTAACTTTGCATTATCTACAAATTTAAATATGATTACGTTCATGGGAATACCCCTTTAACGACAAAAAGTTCAATCTTCATCTCATCAGACCAGAGAATCTAATTTCTCATAGTCTGGGAGTTCTTCATGTGTTTTTTGGTAAACTCTATGCGACCTTTCATATGTCTTGCACTGAGGAAAGGCTTCCTTCTGGCCACTCTGCCATAAAGCCCCGACTGGTGGAGTTCTGCAGTGATAGTTGACTTTGTGGAACTTTCTCCCAGCTCCCTACTGCATCTCTGGAGTTCAGCCACAGTGAGTTTTGGGTTCTTCTTTACCTCTCTCACCAAGGCTCTTCTCCCACCATTGCTCAGTTTGGCTGGTTGGCCAGGTCTAGGAAGAGTTCTGGTCGTCCCAAACTTCTTCCATTTAAGAATTATGGAGGCCACTGTGCTCTTAGGAACCTTGAGTGCTGAAGAAATTCTTTTGTAACCTTGGCCAGCTCTGTGCCTTGCCACAATTCTGTCTCTGAGCTCCTTGGGCAGTTCCTTTGACCTCATGATTCTCATTTGCTCTGACATGCACTGTGAGCTGTAAGGTCTTATATAGACAGCTGTGTGCCTTTTCTAATCAAGTTCAATCAGTTTAATTAAACACATCTGGACTCCAATGAAGGAGTAAAACCATCTCAAGGAAGATCAGAAGGAAATGGACAGCATGTGAGTTTAAATATGAGTGTCACAGCAAAGAGTCTGAATACTTATGACCATGTGATATTTCAGTTTTTCTTTTTTTAATAATTTTACAAAAATATCTACATTTCTGTTTTTTTCTGTCAAGATGGGGTGCTGAGTGGACATTAATGAGAAATAAAATGAACTTTTTTGCTTTTAGCAAATGGCTGCAAAGAAACAAAGAGTGAAAAATTTAAAGGGGTGTGAATACTTTCCGTACCCACTGTATATAAATTATTAAAATCATTAAAATTATTTATGATTTATATTGTTTTTTATGTCAATTATTGGTAATTTAAGTACTCATTCGACATAGGTTGTTATTTATATAAATGACTACCCTCTTATGTTCATAATGTCCCCTACTGAACCCTTATATACAGGTGCATCTCAATAAATTTGAATATTTTTGAAACGTTCATTCATTTCAGTGATTCAGTAATACAATTCATAATCAGCGTCTTCCATGATTGTGTGTCCTACTGAACCAGACTGAGGGACCATTTAAAGGCTTAGGAAACCTTACGAGGTGACGCACTGAATTTACAATACTGAACTTTTTCATAATATTGTAATTTTCTTAGGTCTGGGTTTTCATTAGCTGTAATCCATAATCAACATTTACAGAAACAAAACACTTGAAATAGAATACCCTGTGTGTAAAGAATCTGGAAAATATAGGAGGTCACTTTTTTAATTTAATTACTGAAAGAAAGAAATGTTTCAAAGATATTCTAATTTATTGAGATGCACCTGTAAATGACCACCTCCCTTATGTTCATAATGCCCCCTAATAGCCCTTATATACCGTAAGTGACCACCCCTTATGTTCACAATGCCCCCTTATGTAAATGATCCCCTATATTGTCATAATGCCCCCAATTAATCCTCCCTTATGGTCATAATGTCCCTTACTATTTCCCCCTTATACTATTAAAATACCCACATTTGTGCTAAAAAAAATAAAAATTATTCTCATCTGCCTGTGATCCCTTGATGGATAGAGACTGAAAAACCACTTCCACCTCCTGTTCTTCAGCTGCTCTCTATGCACCATGTCCAAGCATAGGATGTCCGTATCTCAGCACAAGAGGCGCAATGCTGTGACGTCATCACGCCCACTCTGTGCCAAAAAGCAGACAGTCTGTGTCCTGTCTGTGGTCTTGTGTCTTGTAAACTGTGTTAACCGTAAAAGTGTTAGTTACATGATACATTTTAACTAGATTGTTGTCCTGCAGACACAGATATAGTTGAAACTAAAGCATGTATTAATAGTGACCCCTGTGTTGGCTCCCACAGAGTCAGTTGGCCTGGGCAGCCTACCCCTCTGCCCCCTGCTAGCTACATCATTGTGTCCAACCCAATCCCGAACCCCAGGCCACAGTCAAGAAAATTTTTTTACCCAGTTTTTAAAGACATCGACCAATTCTTGTTGGATACATTTGTCCAGTTTATTGACAATTTTCACAATAAAAAGAAGTTAAAACAAGTTAAATATTATTATTTAAAGCTATAACACCTAGATGGGGGTCCTTGAAGCTACAAAAAAGGGTCTGGCACGCAAAATATATATGCTGTATATAGCCAAGTTAAATAATCTTTAGCATCAGCTGCTGTCACCCTCCAGCTTGGTGGCATTGTTGAAGCTTTGTAGGTGGAATTCTTTCCCATTCTTGCTTGATGTACAACTTCAGTTGTTCAACAGTCCAGGGTCTCCGTTGTCATATTTTGCACTTCATAATGTGCCACACATTTTCAATGAGAGACAGGTCTGGACTGCAGGCAGACCAATCTAGTACCTGCACTCTTTTACTATGAAGCCACACTGCAACATGTGCAGAATGTGGCTTGGCATTGTCTTGCTGAAATATGCAGGGACGTCCCTGAAAAAGATATTGCTTGTATGGCAGCATATGTTGCTCCAAAACCTGTATGTACCTTTCAGCATTAATGGTGCCTTCACAGATGTGAAAGTTACCCATGCCATAGGCACTAACACCCCCCATACCATCAGAGATGATGGCTTTTGAACTTTGCTCTGATAACAATCCGGATAGTCCTTTTCCTCTTTGGCTCGGAAGACACGACGTCCATGATTTCCAAAAACAATTTGAAATGTGGACTGGGTGCGTTTCTGGGTGTTGTTGATATATGGCTTTTGCCTTGCATGGTGGATTTTTAACTTGCACTTGTAGATGTAGCAACGAACTGTGTTCACTGAACTGTGTTCACTGGTTTTCTGAAGTGTTCCTGAGCCCATGTGGCAATATCCGTTACCGAATGATGTCGGTTTTTAATGCAGTGCCACCTGATGTGGAGCGAAGGTCAGGGGCATTCAATGTTGGTTTTCGGCCTTGCTGCTTACTTGCAGTGATTTGTCCAGATTCTCTGAATCTTTTGATGTTATTATGGACTGTAGATAATGAAATCCCAAATTCCTTGCAATTGTACGTTGAGAAACATTGTTCTTAAACTGTTGGACTATTTGCTCAGGCAGTTATTAACAAAGTTGTGAACTGCATCCCATCCTTTCTTGTGAAAGACTGAGCCTTTCGGAGATGCTCCCTTTATACCCAATCATGACACCTGTTTCCAATTAACCTGTTCACCTCTGGATTGCTCCAAACAGGTGTTTTTTGAGCTTTCCTCAACTTTCCTAGTCTTTTGTTGCCCCTGTCCCAGCTTTTTTGAAAAGTGTTGCAGGCATCAATTTCAAAATGAGTGAATATTTGCAAAAGAAAAATAAAGTTTATCCGTTTGAACATTAAATGTCTTGTCTTTGTAGTATATTTAATTGAATATAAGATTAAAAGGATTTTCAAATCATCATATTCTGTTTTTATTTATGTCCCAACTTCATTGGAATTGGGGTTGTAGTACGACACTCTTCTAAATATTCATCTAGGAGTTTAATAATAATTTTTAAAGTATACTTTTCTGTATTATTGAAATTTGTATGCAAACTATATTTTAATAAAAGGGAATAAAATGGCCAAATGACTGATGGGGGGGGGGTTAATGAAAATCTACAGGGGTATGCTAAATCCTGAAACAGTCTTGGATACAGAGATCTAGCTCAGAGGGACAGGTCTCACATGGATATGTTTAGTCCCTTCTAATTCTCTTTTTCAGCATACACTGCATCTCTTTTGGGGCCTCCTCTTTGCCTCTGAATTATACCAGGGAAGTGCTGGCCTGGTACAATTCAGGACGCTAGAAGCACTACTGCCCACCACTTCCTGTTGGGTATGTCAAAGAGATTTTATTACCATATCCTATCTATAAGTAGTACCCACTCAGACTTCTGTCATAATCCCAAAATATGTCATATCTCTCTGAATTTGGCACGTGAAATTAACTAGCCCCAGTTACAGGTGGAAAGATCTAAATAGGGGACTGAGTTAGGGATATATATATATATATTTTTTAAAACCATTGTACTTTCTTGTGTATAATAAATCTTAAAATGTAATAAGATTGTCATTGGCTCTCACAATTCTGAAGAGAAAAAAAATATATCTTAAGTTTGTTATCTTTTTTTTTTTTTTTTTATTTTTTTTTACCAGTGTGTGCTAGAGGTTCACTGTGCAGTGTCAGAGGGCACAGGTCTGAGCGGGCTTGGTATAACTGTGCCTTGTCTAATGTAAGTGGCGGGTGGAGCCAGCTATTTGTGTGGATGCCACAAGAAAGCCCAAAAGAGGTAACAGAAGGGGAATATGTTTTTTTGTTTTTTTTTTAAATTTTTGTCACTTCCCCTGGGTCTCCACCTATTACACTCTGGTGTCTGAAGATCTCTACAAACTGAAATCAAACCAGAACCCACAGCAAAACTCACAAGGCATGTCAAACCAAGAGAGCAGCTGCAAATCTCTGAACTGCTGGGAACCAATAAGGCCAAGGCAGTAACTAGAGATGAGCGAATTTCTCAAAAGTTACTCAAGTGTAAACTCAGCCTTTGCAGGTCCATGTTAGAGCCAGGTAGAAAGAACCGTGCAGAGGCCCAACATCCTACTGTAGCATGAAAGAGTGCATAGATGTCTACAGAGTGGCAAGGCAACATAATGTGGAGTTGGCAGCAGCATGAGGAGGCCACAGAGAGGCAAGGCGATATAATGTGGAGGTGGCAGCAGCATGAGGAGGCCATAGAATGACCCAGTGGCAGCGGCATGAGGAGTACACAGAGTGACCCAGTGGCAGCGGCATGAGGAGGGCATAAAGTGACCCAGTCGCAGTGCAATGAGGAGAGCATACAGTGACCCAGTGGCTGTATCATGAGAAGGGCATACAGTGACCCAGTGGCAGCGGCATGAAGAGGGCATACAGTAACCCAGTGGCTGCGGCATGAGGAGGGCATACAGTGACCCAGTGGCAGCAGCATTAGGAGGACATACAGTGACCCAGTGGCTGCGGCATGAGGCCATACAGTGACCTGGTGGCAGCGGCATGAGGATGACGCAGAGTGACCCAGTAGAAACGGCATGAGGATGCCATACAGTGACCTGGTGGCAGCGCAATGAGGAGAGCATACAGTGACCCAGTGGCAGCGGCATGAAGAGGGCATACAGTAACCCAGTGGCTGCAGCATGAGGAGGGCATACAGTGACCCAGCAGTGGCTGCAGCATGAGAAGGGCATACAGTGACCCAGTGGCAGCGGCATTAGGAGGACATACAGTGACCCAGCAGTGGCTGCAGCATGAGAAGGGCATACAGTGACCCAGTGGCAGCGGCATGAGGAGGGCATACACTGACCCAGTGGCTGCGGCATGAAGAGGACATACAGTGACCCAGTGGCTGCAGCATGAGAAGGCCATACAGTGATCTAGTGGCTGCAGCATGAGGAGGCCACACAATGACCCAGTGTAAACGGCATGAGGAGGGCATACAGTGACCCAGTGGCAGCAGCATTAGGAGGACATATAGTGACCCAGCAGTGGCTGCAGCATGAGGAGGGCATACAGTGACCCAGTGGCAGCAGCATTAGGAGGGCATACAGTGACCTGGTGGCAGCAACATGAGGAGGGCATACAGTGACCCAGTGGCAGCGGCATTAGGAGGGCATACAGTGACCCAGTGGCAGCGGCATGAAGAGGGCAAAGAGTGACCAGTGGCTGTGGCATGAGGAAGGCATACAGTGACCCAGTGGCTGCAGCATGAGGAGGCCATACAGTGACCCAGTGGCTGCAGCATGAGGAGGACATACAGTGACCCAGCAGTGGCTGTAGCATGAGGAGGCCAAACAGTGACCTGGTGGCAGCGGCATGAGGATGCCATACAGTGACCCAGTGGCAGCAGCATGAGGAGAGCTTACAGTGACCCAGTGGCAGCGGCATGAGGAGAGCATACAGTGATCCAGTGGCAGCGGCATGTGGAGAGCATACAGTGACCCAGTGGCTGCAGCATGAGGAGGGCATACAGTGAAACAGTGGCTGCAGAATGAGGAGGCCACACAATGACCCAGTGTAATTGGCATGAGGAGGGCATACAGTGACCCAGTGGCTGCAGCATGAGGAGGCCACACAATGACCCAGTGTAAACGGCATGAGGAAGCCATACAGTGACCCTGTGGCAGAGGCATGAGGAGGGCATACAGTGACCCAGTGGCTGTGGCAAGAGGAGGCCAAACAGTGACCCGGTGACAGCGGCATGAGGAGAGCATACAGTGACCCAGTAGCAGCGGCATAAGGAAAGCATACAGTGACCCAGTTGCTGCGGCATGAGGAGGGCATACAGTGACCCAGTGGCTGCAGAATGAGGAGGCCACACAATGACCCAGTGGCTGCAGCATGAGGAGGACATACAGTGACCCAGCAGTGGCTGCAGCATGAGGAGGCCAAACAGTGACCTGGTGGCAGCGGCATGAGGATGCCATACAGTGACCCAGTGGCAGCGGCATGAGGAGAGCTTACAGTGACCCAGTGGCAGCGGCATGAGGAGAGCATACAGTGATCCAGTGGCAGCGGCATGTGGAGAGCATACAGTGACCCAGTGGCTGCAGCATGAGGAGGGCATACAGTGAAACAGTGGCTGCAGAATGAGGAGGCCACACAATGACCCAGTGTAATTGGCATGAGGAGGGCATACAGTGACCCAGTGGCTGCAGCATGAGAAGGCTACACAATGACCCAGTGTAAACGGCATGAGGAAGCCATACAGTGACCCTGTGGCAGAGGCATGAGGAGGGCATACAGTGACCCAGTGGCTGTGGCAAGAGGAGGCCAAACAGTGACCCGGTGACAGCGACATGGGGAGAGCATACAGTGACCCAGTAGCAGCGGCATAAGGAAAGCATACAGTGACCCAGTTGCTGCGGCATGAGGAGGGCATACAGTGACCCAGTGGCTGCAGAATGAGGAGGCCACACAATGACCCAGTGTAATTGGCATGAGGAGGGCATACAGTGACCCAGTGGCTGCAGCATGAGGAGGCTACACAATGACCCAGTGTAAACGGCATGAGGAGGGCATACAGTGACCCAGTGGCAGCAGCATTAGGAGGACATACAGTGACCCAGCAGTGGCTGCAGCATGAGGAGGGCATACAGTGACCCAGTGGCAGCAGCATTAGGAGGGCATACAGTGACCCGGTGGCAGCAACATGAGGAGGGCATACAGTGACCCAGTGGCAGCGGCATTAGGAGGGCATACAGTGACCCAGTGGCAGCGGCATGAAGAGGGCATAGAGTGACCAGTGGCTGCGGCATGAGGAAGGCATACAGTGACCCAGTGGCTGCAGCATGAGGAGGCCATACAGTGACCCAGTGGCTGCAGCATGAGGAGGACATACAGTGACCCAGCAGTGGCTGCAGCATGAGGAGGCCAAACAATGACCCAGTGGCAGCGGCATGAGGATGCCATACAGTGACCCAGTGGCAGCGGCATGAGAGCTTACAGTGACCCAGTGGCAGCGGCATGAGGAGAGCATACAGTGATCCAGTGGCAGCGGCATGTGGAGAGCATACAGTGACCCAGTGGTTGCAGCATGAGGAGGGCATACAGTGACCCAGTGGCTGCAGAATGAGGAGGCCACACAATGACCCAGTGTAATTGGCATGAGGAGGGCATACAGTGACCCAGTGGCTGCAGCATGAGGAGGCCACACAATGACCCAGTGTAAACGGCGTGAGGAGGGCATACAGTGACCCAGTGGCAGCAGCATTAGGAGGACATACAGTGACCCAGCAGTGGCTGCAGCATGAGGAGGGCATACAGTGACCCAGTGGCAGCGGCATTAGGAGGGCATACAGTGACCTGGTGGCAGCAACATGAGGAGGGCATACAGTGACCCAGTGGCAGCGGCATGAAGAGGGCATACAGTGACCCAGTGGCAGTAACATGAGGAGGGCATACAGTGACCCAGTGGCAGCAGCATTAGGAGGACATACAGTGACCCAGTGGCAGCGGCATGAGGAGGCCATACAGTGACCCGCTGGCAGCGGCATGAGGAGGACGCAGAGTGACCCAGTGGAAACGGCATGAGGAGGACATACAGAGACCCGGTGGCAACGGCATGAGGAAGCCATACAGTGACCCTGTGGCAGAGGCATGAGGAGGGCATACAGTGACCCAGTGGCTGTGGCAAGAGGAGGCCAAACAGTGACCCGGTGGAAGCGGCATGAGGATGCCATATAGTGACCCAGTGGCAGCGGCATGAGGAGAGCATACAGTGACCCAGTAGCAGCGGCATAAGGAAAGCATACAGTGACCCAGTGGCTGCGGCATGAGGAGGGCATACAGTGACCCAGTGACTGCGGCATGAGGAGGGCATACAGTGACCCAGTGGCTGCAGCATGAGGAGGCCACACAATGACCCAGTGTAAACGGCATGAGGAGGGCATACAGTGACCCAGTGGCTGCAGCATGAGGAGGTCACACAATGACCCAGTGTAAACAGCATTAGGAGGGCATACAGTGACCTGGTGGCAGCAACATGAGGAGGGCATACAGTGACCCAGTGGCTGCAGCATGAGGAGGGCATACAGTGACCCAGTGGCAGTGGCATGAGGAGGGCATACAGTGACCCAGTGGCAGCGGCATGAGGAGGCCATACAGTGACCTGCTGGCAGCGGCATGAGCAGGCCATACAGTGACCTGGTGGCAGTGGCATTAGGATCACGCAGAGTGACCCCGTGGAAAAGGCATGAGGATGCCATACAGTGACCCAGTGGCAGCGGCATGAGAAGGTCATACAGTGACCCAGTGGCAGCGGCATGAAGAGGGCATACAGTGACCCAGTGGTTGCAGCATGAGGCCAAACAGTGTCCTGGTGGCAGCGGCATGAGGATGCCATACAGTGAACCACTGGCAGCAAAATGAGGAGAGCATACAGTGACCCAGTGGCAGCGGCATTAGAAGGACATACAGTGACCCAGTGGCTGCAGCATGAGGAGGGCATACAGTGACCCAGTGGCAGCGGCATTAGGAGGAAATACAGTGACCCAGCAGTGGAAGCAGCATGAGGAGGGCATACAGTGACCCAGTGGCAGCGGCATGAAGAGGGCACACAGTGACCAGTGGCTGTGGCATGAGGAGGGCATACAATGACCCAGTGGCAGCAGCATGAGGAGGCCATACAGTGACCCTGTGGCAGTGGCATGAGGAGGGCATTCAGTGACCCAGTGGCAGCGGCATGAAGAGGGCATACAGTGATCCGGTGGCAGCGGCATGAGGATGCCATACAGTGAACCACTGGCAGCAACATGAGGAGCTCATACAGTGACCCAGTGGCAGCGGCATTAGAAGGACATACAGTGACCCAGTGGCTGCGGCATGAGGAGGGCATACAGTGACTCAGTGGCAGCAACATGAGGAGGGCATACAGTGACCCAGTGGCTGCAGTATGAGGAAGGCATACAGTGACCCAGTGGCAGCAGCATTAGGAGGACATACAGTGACCCAGTGGCTGCAGCATGAGGAGGGCATACAGTGACCCAGTGGCAGCGGCATTAGGAGGAAATACAGTGACCCAGCAGTGGAAGCAGCATGAGGAGGGCATACAGTGACCCAGTGGCAGCGGCATGAAGAGGGCACACAGTGACCAGTGGCTGTGGCATGAGGAGGGCATACAATGACCCAGTGGCTGCAGCATGAGGAGGCCATACAGTGACCCTGTGGCAGTGGCATGAGGAGGGCATACAGTGACCCAGTGGCAGCGGCATGAAGAGGGCATACAGTGATCCGGTGGCAGCGGCATGAGGATGCCATACAGTGAACCACTGGCAGCAACATGAGGAGCTCATACAGTGACCCAGTGGCAGCGGCATTAGAAGGACATACAGTGACCCAGTGGCTGCGGCATGAGGAGGGCATACAGTGACTCAGTGGCAGCAACATGAGGAGGGCATACAGTGACCCAGTGGCTGCAGCATGAGGAGGGCATACAGTGACCCAGTGGCAGTGGCATTAGGAGGAAATACAGTGACCCAGCAGTGGAAGCAGTATGAGGAGGGCATACAGTGACCCAGTGGCAGCGGCATGAAGAGGGCACACAGTGACCAGTGGCTGCGGCATGAGGAGGGCATACAGTGACCCAGTGGCTGCAGCATGAGGAGGCCATACAGTGACCCAGTGGCAATGGCATGAGGAGGTCATACAGTGACCCTGTGGCAGTGGCATGAGGAGGGCATACAGTGACCCAGTGGCAGCAGCATGAGGAGGCCATACAGTGACCTGGTGGCTGCGGCATGAGTAGGACATACAGTGATCTAGTTCTTCCCCTATGTGACTTTGTTCGCCCAGGCAAACGAGCTGTAGAACAGTGTGACACCGCTATGCCCTGCACATGTGGTATGCAGGAGGAGTACTGTGAATTGTCTCTGCAGTGAAGGCTGAGGAAACAGTGGAGGATCAGGTGGATATTGTTGCAGAACCAACGGTGTGATAACGTGTAGGCGGAAGCGGTGCCACCTGGCCAAGTTGCTGGTGACAAGGTGACAATGTGAAGTTGACAGCAGCATGAGGAGGGCATACAGTGATCCCGTGGCTGCGGCATGAGGAGGCTATATAGTGACCCGGTGGCAGCGGCATGAGGAGGCCATACAGTGCAGAGGTGGCAGCAGAGTGAGTAGGCCACAGAGTGGCAAGGTGATATAATGTGTATGTAGCGAAAGCCTTAGGAGGCTATACAGTGAACCAGTGGCAGAGTGAGGAGGTGACAGCAGTGTTAGTAGGCCACAGAGTGGCAAGGTGATATAATGTGTAGGTAGCAACAGCCTTAGGAGGCCATACAGTGAACCAGTGGCAGAGTGAGGAGGTGGAAGCAGTGTGAGGAGGCCATACAGTCACCCAGTGGCAGAGTGCAGAGGTGGCAGCAGTGTTAGTAGGCCACAGAGTGGCAAGGTGATATAATGTGTAGGTAGCGACAGCCTTAGGAGGCCTTACAGTGACTTAGTGGCAGAGTGTGGTTAGGCAGCATGGATTATTTAATCTGCTGCATCAGGCATTGGTGGGTGGAAATCCTGGCTGATCCACACCTGATTCATCTTCACAAAGGTCAGTCTCTCCAAATTTTGGGTGGACAGGCGAGTTCTCCTTAGGGTAACTATGGCCCCCACTGCACTAAACACCCGCTCTGATACCACACTACTGGCCGGGCAGGACAGCTTTTCCAGGGCAAACTCGGCCAGTTGCGGCCACATATCCAGTTTGGCTGGCCAGTAGTCTAGCGGATCTTCGATGACGGGTAGTAGGGTGTACTCTAAGTATGCCACCACCTGCTGGTTCAACTTCTGCTCTGTATCTTGCTGCTGATGAGCAGCTTCTTCACTATGTAGCTGAAGAACGCTGCTCATCAGCGACTCTAGGCTCAGGCTGCTGCTGATGGATACGATACTGCTCCTGCCACCCCCTCCCACAGCTGCCATGCCAGTGCAAGTTGAGCGCTCAGGGTCCCCCCGGTCGGACATGCGAGAGGATGGACGATGGCGCAGATAGGCTGTGGCCAACTTGCTACATAGCATGTCTCTATAGTAGTTCAGTTTGTCCTCCCTCTCAGCGGGTGTAAAAAAGGCCCCCATTTTTCCCCAGTAGAGAGGGTCTAACATGATGGAGAGCCAGTACTCATCCCTCTGCCGAATGGTGACATTTCAGCTGTCACTGTGCAAGGAAGTCAGCATGCATCAGGCCATTTGCGCAAGTGACTCCGAGGGTTTCCCTGCATCCATCTCCACTGCACACTGCCACGGTGTGTCTGGGTCATCTGCCTCATCCTCCTCATCTCCCTCTGGCTGTTCTGGTTGCTCCTGCTCCTCCTCTCCACTCATTTGGCTACACATTGTTTGTGCTCCAATGTCCTCTTCATCCGCTTCCTCCTCCAGTTCAGCCCCCACAGGGCTCATGTGGCCGTGAGATCTAGGCGCCACATATCCAGTCCCATGACCATCCAGATTTACCAGCATCTTTTCCAGGATATGAATCAGTGGAATGACGTTGTTTGTCCTGTAGTCCTGGCGATTGACTAACAAAGTTACCTCCTCAAAGGGAACAAGCAAATGGCAGGTGTCACGCATGAGCTGCCTCTGGCTAACGTTAAAGTTACACAGGGGAGTACCTCTGTCTGCTTGGATCATCGAGAAATCATTTATCGCTTTTCTCTGTTCATATAGTCGATCCAACATATAGAGGGTTGAATTCCAACAGGTGGAAACATCGCATATCAGACTATGTTGTGGGAGGCCGTTCTAGCGCTGCAGCTCAAGGAAGGTGTGCTTGGCGGTGTAGTGCATGCAAAGTTTCCTTGACATTTTTAGGATGTCTTGTAGATGGGTGGAACACTTAAGGAAACGCTTGACAACCAAATTGAAAACGTGTGCCATGCAGGGCGCATGGCTCAGCCCTCCTTGACGCAGGGCCGACACTATGTTCTTCCCATTGTCGGTCACCATTGTTCCAATTTTAAGTTCTCTTGGAGAAAGCCAGGATTCGATTTATTGATTGAGGACACAGAGCAGTTTCTCCCCTGTGTGACTTCGTTCACCCAGGCAAATGAGGTGTAGAACAGCGTGACACCGTTGTGCCCTGCACATGTGGAGGCTGGAGGAGCACTGTCAATTGTCCCTGCAGTGGAGGCTGAGGAGACAGTGGAGGATGAGAAGGACATTGTTGCAGGACCAACGGCGTGAGAACGTGGAGGCAGAAGCTGCGTCACCTGTCCAAGTTGCTGGTGTGTCTGGGCAGGCACCACATTAACCCAGTGGGCCGTAAATGACATATATTGTCCTTCACCGTAGTTACAGCTCCACACATCAGCACTGCTGTGCACTTTGGCAGACACCGACAGGCTCAAGGACTGGCCCACCTTTTCTTCTACATATTTGTGCAGGGCTGGTACTGCCTTCTTGGCAAAGAAATGACGGCTTGGGAAAGTTCTCTGAAAGGTGCAGAGTCCACCAAGTGGAAAGGGAGTGACTGCAGCACCAGCAACTTGGACAGGAGCACATTCAGCTTCTGCACTGACGCAATAACTGACTAGGAGGAGGAGAAGGAGCAGGAGCATCACGACCAGCAGATGATGGGAAGGACACACATTTTCCTTCAGCTGAGGTGGTGGGGCCTTGACTGCCTGAAATGGGGTGATTGCCACTGGGTGCTGCAGCGGTTGCTGCGGCAGGCTGGACCACCACATTGGAGTCACGGCTCTCCCAGGCCACTTTATGGTGACGTGGCATATGTTGGTGCAGGGCTGTGGTGCAAACATTGGCACCCTGGACACGTTTCACCTTCTGCCCATAGGTTGAACATATGGCCATGTTCACCTCCCCCAGGGGCTTTACAAAAAACTGCCACACCACCGAGTAGGTGATTTTACCCCCAACACTCCGCAATAAGTGACTGCTACCACTACTGCCTCCGTTAACCCCTACAGCAGTGCTTTCTGGGCAGGTAAGCAGGTGGTCTACCCTGGGCATGTTTAGCTCCTGACCTCACACTGCTGCCACCCTGCTGACTCCTCCGCTGCCTTATGTGCAAGCTGCAACCTTCTTCTTCTGATGACGAAGAGGCCCCTTCGTCACCCGGCTCCCAATTACAATCAGCAACATCATTATCTACCACTGTCTGCAGGTCACTGATGTCCTCCTCAACACCAGCTCCCATGCCGCAGGAAGCGGCGAATGTCACCTCCACATCTTGGCTGAGCAGTAGCTGCTGACTGTCCTCCAGTACCTCCTCCTCACTGTACAGTGGATCTGAGCCCACAGCATAGAGTACTTCTCTAACTGAGGGAACAGAAAAGGACAGAGGCAGGTTGAGGACAGGTGAGGGCACAGGGTCTACTGCCGGGCCATGCCAACTAAGGGTTGTGTCTGACGAATCCACCGACTCTTGGCTGGGGGTGTCTGATGTGACTTGGGATGAGTTGGATGACCAAGTCAACCAGTTGGGTTGCTGGTCCAGACATGACCGCTACTTGACACTGGGAGCTCAGGCCTCTGTAACTGACCCCTGCTGTAACTTACTCTGCTGCGACCTGTGCCTGTGCCAGAAACATTTAGGCCTGCAGCCCTCCGCTGAGCATGGCCTCATGTCTGTCTGATATACTGTTCGATGAAAAAACTTAATTGCAAAGGGCAAAAAGGCCTGTTATTTTCTACTTTGAAGAGAACAGCAAATATGCCCCTTATTTCTTCACCCACTAATGAACACCAATAAAAAAAAGTGTGATAAAGGCAGAGATTTGTGGCTCAGAATTATTGAATTTTGACAATACTATCGATAAATGGCCAACAACTTTATACAGGCAACAATATGGTGAATATGGTCCTCTTTATGGGTTTACACACTAATTAAAAACTTTAAATAAGTGATGATAACCGCTAAGAATTATTGAATTATTATTGACAATACTGTTTTTAAAAATGGCCAGCAACTTTATACTGGTAACAAAATGGCGAATATGGTCCTCCTTATCGCTTTAGACTCTAATGAACACCTTTAAATAAGTGATGATAACCGCTAAGAATTATTGAATTATTATTGACAATACGGTTTTTAAAAATGGCCTGCAACTATATACAGGTAACAAAATGGCGAATATGGTCCTTTTTATGGGTTCTGACACTAATAAACACCTTTAAATAAGTAATAACCTCTAAGAATTATTGAATTATTATTGACAATACTGTTTTTTAAAAATGACCAGCAACTTTATACTGGTAACAAAATAGCAGATATGGTCCTACTTATGTGTTTAGACACTAATGAACACCTTTAACCCCTTAATGACCGGGCCATTTTTTGTTTTTGCATTTTCATTTTTCCCTCCCCACATTCCAAGAGCCATAACTTTTTCATTTTTCAATTCACAGAGTCACATGATGGCTTATTGTTTGCGAAACAAATTGTACTTTGTAATGGTACCACTCAATATGCTGTGCAATGCACTGGGAAGCTGGAAAAAAAATTCAGAATGAGGTGCAATTGGAGAAAAACTGCATTTGCGCCAAATTCATATGGATTTAATTTTTATTCTGCGGGTCAGTACGAACACGGCGATACCAAATTTATATAGTATTTGTAATGTTTGGATACCTTTTAAAAAATTTAAAACTTTGCTAAATAGAAAAAAATTTTTGTGTCGCTATATTGTGTCACCTGTAACTTTTTCATATTTACATGTATGGAGCTGGGTAAGGCGTCTTTTTATGCGGGACAACATGACGTTTTTATTGATACCATTTGGGGAAAGATGTGATGGTTTGATCACTTTTTATTCAATTTTTTATAGGAGGCAAAGTGTTGAAAAAAACGCTATTTGGCCATTTTGATTTTTTTCCCCGCAACACCGTTCACCGTATGGGATAAATATTTTAATATTTTAATAGTTCGGGCATTTTGGAGCAGGGGTACACCTAATGTGTTTATGTTTACTTTTGTTTATTTACTTTTATATCTGATCTAGGGAAAGGGGGGTGATTTGAACTTTTGTGTTTTTTTTATTTTTTTCATACTTTTAAAAACTTTTTTTTTTCAACTTTTACTTGTATGATCAGACTCCCTAGGGACCATGAAACCTAGGGGGTCTGATCGCTGATACTATTCACTGCAATACTACTGTATCGCTGCTGTTAGCGGCGGGTCCTGGCTGTATTATACAGCCGGCACCCGCGGTGTATGAAGAGCGCTCAGCTCCTGAGCGCTCTCCATACATCGTCATGCGACTCAGGACATACTATTACGCCCTGGGTCGTTAAGGGGTTAAATAAGTGATGATAACCGCTAAGAATTATTGACTTTACTGTTTTTAAAAATGGCCTGCAACTTTATACTGGTAACAAAATGGGGAATATGGTCCTTTTTATAGGTTTTGACACTAATAAACACCATTAAATAAGTGATAATCGCTAAGAATTATTGCATTATTATTGACAATACTTTTTTAAAAATGGTCTGCAACTTTATACTGGTAACAAAATGGCAAATATGGTCATTATGTCTTTCCCCATATTAAAGGCGTTTATTACAGATAAATGCAGATATTATTGCATGATAATTCAGTTTTCTTTGGCACAATAGTACTGAATAATGTTGCAAGAACAGTGAATAAGCCCCTTATAATAAAAGCCTTTAAAAAGGCTTTATTTACAGATATGTGCAGATATTAGTGTATGATAATTCACTGTTTTTTGCTGTACTGTACTGCGAAAGGCTTGTTGTGTTCCACCTTGAAGACACAGATATGAGTAATGAGCAGCAATATAACAGCAGTAAGTCCTGCAATGTGAATTATGCTGCAAATTCTTGCTGTAAATGACCCTGCAACTACCCCAAATTCTTCTCTCAATTCCTCCCTATCATTCCCCTACACTTGTAATCCTCTTTCCCTGAACTTCTATCTGTTTTCTGAGTTTTTCCCTAGCTCCTGCTGACGTCTGTCCCTACAGTAAGAGCGATGTGGAATGGCTGTACCTAAAATGGCCGAGGGTTTTTATAGGGCTGAGACATCACAGGTCCGGCTGGCTGCTGATTAGCTGAACGCGTGGCATTGTGTGTGATCCCGTGCTTCCAGAGTCCCTTCTCCCTTGTCCAAACATGTGCGGCGGCCATTTTATTAAAAAAATGCGGTTCGATGCATCGAAGCGTGAGGAACTCCGGAATCGTGGCGAATCGAAGATTTCCTGAAATTCCGATCGAATTCCACTTCTGCAGCTTCGATTCGCTCATCTCTAGCAGTAACTATAGAAAGAATTCATCACTCACTCAGACCAATCTTGATTGAAGGGGAACCTTTGTGAAGCAGCCAGAGACCACAAACATTTTAGATGGAAAGGGGAATAAATCTCTTTATACCAGGATCTAGCAACCTCCTCTCTCTACTAAAAGATGCTTATTAAAGCCTCTAATAAATCACTTGAGGTATAACAAAATAATGTTTAAATGGCTTTTTCCATTCGGCATCACCTTTCAAAAATACGGAAAACAGTGCACGATTAGGAGACCAAAACATCTTCAGTTGGCCTGGGTAATTCTCGCCAATGGATATTACCTCCTTGATGCCGACCAGCACTTGGAACTTTGTCATGGTTAGAGTAGTGGTTCACAGCTGGGAGAGGCTGCACACCTAAAGCCATAAGATCTAGCTGCCAAGATCCTGCCCAAGAAGTGCCATTGGTGAGTAGGATAGTTTTCTAGTTTCTCTTATTCCTCAAAGTACCACACTACTACCCCCCCTTTCTCTCTTAAAGAGATCTAGCACTTAAGCTTCTTACTAATTCCCTTGCCAGGTACAAATACACAGTTTCCAGCTTTATCTATAAGTCTACACATGGTGTATTCAGTTATTAGAAATGGAAAATAAAAACGGTTCCAGCATCCAAGAATTATAATTATTTGAATAAAATATAACTTTTAATTCATAATGGATTAAAAAAGTAACAACAGTTACATGGGAAAAAGATCCATGGAAAATCCTACGCGTTTCAGGGCATATAGCCCCTTAGTCATGGCTCCCATGAATTAAAAGTTATATTTTATTCAAATAATTATACTTCTTGGATGCAGGAACCGTTTTTATTTTCCATTTCTAATACATCTTGCTCTGAGGAAGTCCGGAGAGCGTTCCTTTGCATTCTTTGGCGTTTTTTATGGAATTCATCTGCATGTGGACATGGAGAGCTGAGGATTTAACCCCTTTTTTGCTTAGCATTCAGTTATTATTTGGGGGATACACCTGTTATATTGATCAGGCTTTTTTGACTCTTTCCTTAAAGGCCCTGCCCACTTGTTTATCTACTCACATACCAAGACACTTAAACACATAGATATGTAGACATCTCGCTAATCCTTCCCTTCTTTTCCCCTCAGTCCCCTTTAGCTCTGCTCATCGTTCCCCCCATAACACCAAACCTCTGATGAGTACACAAAACTATGTACTGTGGATACCTGCAATAGCCCCCCTGTTAGTGATGTATTGCTTGTTACCTAAGAATATCTCCAAGTTGGTTTATTTCTGTATTGTTATTGTTGTCGGGATATGTCTAGAAACTGGACCACTCAATATGAGACTTGTCAATTCGCTCTCTCTGAAATCAAACACATGGCATGACATTTTTCAGTGTTTGGGGCTTCCCCATTCCACAAAAGAGGAGTAAAGTTACCAACTTGCTTAAAGGGTACCTGAGTTTTCATGAAAAGTTAAAATATATGCAGGGTGTTGCTGGGCAGTCTGTTCTATGTCTGTATGAAGCTTCATGCATGGTATCCTGTCAGTTTTTCTGCTGCTAATAATTATAGATAGTCGAATTCCACACAAAACCGGATTCCACCCAAATATTCCAAATTGTTAGGTTTTCAACAAAACTGCACAATTTAGAATTTGTCTCGGACAAAATAAAATGGCCTCCACTGGTAAATTATTATACTCAGGGGTTTCTTCAGACCCCAGAGTATAATAGCTAGAGGCCCAGGGAAGGTGGCAAAAATATAAAATAATAAAAAAAAAAACATTTATACTGTCCTTCTGCTACTTCTTCTGGGTTTTCTTGTATCCGGACATAGGACTCAATTAATCTTCTGGGGTTCACTCATCTTTATTAGTAATCACATTATGGCTGCAACACATTTTGGATTTGTCTTTGAGGCTGTATGCATGTACAATAAGGAGCAGTCTGCCCCCTCCCCTATCAATTATTACTGCTATTGGTTTGTTTACATGTAATGCTGCTTGCTGTCTGTGAATATTATCCCATCTGTAACCACACAAGCAGCCAGAAGTAGATATAAGTATGTAAAAGACTTTTCTTACATTGTAAGCTATGAGATGTGCATAGTCTTCAGTCCTTTGCACAGAGCAGTATGCAGTATGAAGGTGTGTGTGTGTGTGTGTGTGTGTGTGTGTGGCCTGTGAGGAGAATCAACCCCTCCCATCTGCATTCATTGTGTGAAGTGAACAGTCCCTTCCCCTTCCACTCACTGTGAGCTTTCTTGCATCTATGGAGACAAAGCTAGCCTAGCAACAGAGAGTGGTAGGAACTTTAGAGAGATTTTTCATATAAAAAGCAGACACATTTTTAATTAAAGTGCATTACATTTTGGTTCAGAATCACATGTTTTATTAAATGAGTTATACATTTGTCTGAAAGTTAGTGGAAATTTAAAAAACAAATACAGTAAATGTTTTTTTTTCATAGAAACCCATTTTAAACATAATAGAACACTGAGGCTACCCCAAAAGTCTCACATTTTGATTTCAAGAGGGGTCAGTAATACAATTACTAAGGATATGTCTTTCACCACCTTTCAGACCCAGATGGCTGTTTCTTGTTTGTAAATGGGGGAAATGGCACTTTGACAGTCTCCTTAGCCAGACTCTATACCTGATTCCTCAACAAACCAATTGGCTCATTAAAACAAGTTTCATACATTTGGATTGGGGGAGGAGACCTGAATGTAACCCTGAAACCCCTCCTAGATGCTTCTACTGGGCTATCTGCATTATCACAGAATAACCATCGCAGGGTTCATGTCGTGCCAATACTTGGTAGATACATGGAGACTGGTGAATATCTCTTCAAAGAATTAATCATATTAGTCTTCTATACATGGCTCTTTTCAAAGACTATATTATGTCTTTATTACAAATAACAATATGGAGATGGCTAAAGGGGTTGACATAGATTCTATGACCGTTTCTGACCATGCAATGGTTTCTCTACGGGATCAATTCCGAAACCTCCTGTGTAGAACTTGGTTGTGAACATTAAGCAAGACCTTGCTGTATAAAGAGAAAGTATTGGTGGATCTGAGGGAAAAATCTAAATTTCTTTTTTGTTGAAAATCCCATCTCAAATTCATCCCATGCTATTACTTGGGAGGCACATAAAGCCTATATAAGGAGGGAACTGATCTCAGTGGGAGCTAGACTTAAAAAGAATAGGACAGTGGTTTTCAACTCTCTACTGGGCTGTATCTTCAACTAGAGATGGTATATAAAAGGTCCATAGCAAAAGGAGTACAGGCAGAGCTGACTCAGCTTCTCTGTGGATTACAGGACCATGTAAATCTCCAGCATGCCAAGCAATCAATATGACAAATTCTGATATTATGCCCATGGTAACAAAGGAAATAGGCCAATGTCTCATTTGATCAAAAAGAGGAAAGACTCAATGAACATCTCAGGCATTGATACAGAAGGGGAGAGGGTTGTACACACAACCAAAGAAATGGTACTAGAGTTTCAAAAATATGATCAAAGTTTTTATGAAATACATATTTTTAAAAAAAAATTATTTTGATTTTATTTTTCATTTTCCAGGGCACTATCTATATTTTAAAAAAGTACAATATAGTGCTATATTTAATTTCTCCACTAAATCCTGATAGCAGCCTTACAGTTGCAAATTCTGTAGGGGTTTTCATTTCAGCAGTGACCAAATTTATATCACAAACAAAACTGACAGTATTACAGTAGAAGTTCACACCACTACAGATATTACCCATTGTGACCCATCATTGCATTCACTACTGACAATAGATGTCTCAGCATATCTACTCTTCCCTGAACAGGGCATCCATAGAAAACTCTCCCATAGACCTTAATGAGTTGGCTCCAGACTATTGTTGCTGCCTATGGCCATGATCATGCTGTAAATCATATCATTAAATGCTGTTAACAGAGCAGAGGAGAAGCTCAGACAAGATGGCAGCCCACATAATCATATACAGAATATATATACAGAATAAATATATACATAATCATATATATATATATAAAAAAATCAACAATCAGAATATAAAAACAGATTAATACATACATTTTAAAAATGGCAACACTTTTATGGCATGGAATAAAATGACATTGAATAAGAGACCCAGCCCCGATGGTTTACAAGTAGGTTATTATAGGAAAATGTTACCCACCATTTTACACTTCGCCCACAAACCCTGGAAGCTACTATTATTATTTTACTCAAAGAACGGAACGGTATTGAGTTATCACCCAATTTCCTTATTAAATGTGGATGTAAGGATATAGCTAAACATTTTAGGTTAAACACAGCAGTGTATGTATGACTACCAAAATTGATAAACCTTGAATAGACAGATTTAGTCTCGGAGAAGAAGGGTCATTATAACTCAACTCAGGTATTACATGGCATTCAGTTTGCCCACAATAAAGGTATTCCACTAGTCCTTCTCAGTATAGATGCTGAGAAGGCTTTTGATGGAGTTAACTGGATGTTTATGGAAGGTGTCTTAGACAGATTTGGCTTTCCAAGTTTATTTACAAAAGCTATACTTTCCTTATACAACAGACATAGTGCAAAAATCAGGGTGCGGCTGTGGCCCCACATGGCATTAACATTGCTGCAAATAACATGGCATTTTACAGTCACTGCGAAGTGGATGTACTTAGGGTCTTGAACGCTTCACATTGCCTCCTATCAGTTCCATTCACCTTCATACTAGAGAGTCCACCTCTTTTTTCTTATGGCCCACTCAAGAAGTTGTTCTGGAGGTATGGAACTATCTTAAATGGTTCAAGCTTAAGAGAATTAAGTCCATGAAATTTTGCCTGACTAATGCTGACGTACTAAACATGAACCCATTATGTCATTACTCCAGAAGGCAGAGCTGGAAAATGCACAACCCCTAAAAAATGGCTCTTGAAAATGGAACCAACCATTTGGAACCTAGTGCCCTCTCTACTATCTGTTAACATTAAAAAGTAAATGTACTCCTTCTATTATTATATTATGGGAAGAAAACCTAAAGAGAACATTTTCAGACATTGAATTGATAAATATTCATAAAACTTCACTTCTTTAGGTGCATTTACATCCAGAATCATTCTCACAAAACTATGATAAGATGGTATAGGACTCAATTATCAACGAGATAGTCAAGAGCTGATGTTTCTGAGATATGTTGGAGATACAGAATGGAGCAGAATTCCTTAGGTCATATTATGTGGTCCTCTCAAAAACAGGCTACTGGAAAGAACTTGAAAACACCCTTAACTCTATATATATCAAATTCTAATATTCAGTATTCTAATTCTCCCCCACCTTTGCATCCCTTTTCCACCCCCCATCCTTACCTCCTCCTTCCTCTTCCCTCCATATAATAAATAAGCTTGGCAGCTGATTGTAACCACTTTTCAGATATAAAATTATATTATCTGCCGTTTTTTGTTGAGGCCTTGTTACTTTATTGGAAAATTCAATAAAAAATATTTATGACAAAAAATGAGGAGAAAAACTGTAAAAAAAAATGAACATCTTCTCAGCTGTCAGGCATTCTGACCACACAAACACAATTGTCTCCTCTGCACTATAACACTTCTGAGACATTTTGAAATTTTGAAATAGTATTAACATATCTATATAATAATAATAATAATAAGGTATTTTTTTTACATAGCAAGCTAATATGCACCTAGCAGTAAAATGATGTTAATCAGCACTAGCACTAACCTAACAATTTTTTTTTTTTTTTTTATTTACTTTATTTCTTTTTTAAAATGTACCTCCAGTTATAAAAACTTTTCATAAATGAATATTACAATGTTTGTAATATATCTTATTAAACAAATATGTTTTCTTCTCAACTTTTCAGGCAGTTAGTTTCTCCATATTAAGTCTATGAAGAGAGAAGGAAGGGATAGAAAAGACAATCAAATAATTGGTGCTGTCACACTCTGCTTTCCCTTGCTTTTTAACAGTGCTAAATTGTAGATAAAAAGCTGATAATACACAGCATGAGGCAATAAATCAATTAACCAGATGGCAGGAGAATTCTGCTCAGCCCCTCCCCTGCTCCAGTAGTTGTATGTCTGTGGCTGAATAAGGAGATGAATATAATGTAAGCAATCAAATAGAAGATAAGGAGCAGGACAACAGCTTAATAAGTGGAGAAGGAAACAGATCTCCTTAATAAGATATATTACAAAGTTTGTTATATTTAAATGCACTATTAATTTATGAAAAGTTGTTTATAACTGGAGGTATGCTTTAAGATCCCAGTAAATGCTGTGTAACTGGGGTAAATGGGGATTAGCTGTAATTTAACATTAATTCCCACAAGCACTAATACAGCATTAGCAGCAAATTCACTATAATTAGAGATGAGCGAATTTTTCAAGAATTCAATTCGACCGATTCTCCGAAGTTTCCAAAACAATTCGATTAGATCCGAATTAATTTGTGGCGAATATCGTTAAAAAACAGCTATTTCCTGGCTGCAGAGAGCCTGTATAGTGGTGTAGAACACTGTGCCTTGCAGTAACACGCATAAGGAGTCTGCTGGGGTAGTGAAACAATACTGTGAGTCAGTATGACACGTATGCGACAGGCGTCGCTTGTAGAACCACTGCACACTTCACTTATTTGGCCAGCTATGGGGCCAAAACTGACCAACTAACTGTGAACTCAGTCTTACAGGTCGATGTTGGTGCCAGGTATAAAGAACTGTGCAGAGGCCCAAGATCCTACTGTAGCATGAAATAGGTCAGAGTGGCAAGGCAACATAATGTGGAGTTGGCAGCAGCATGAGTAGGCCACAGAGTGGCAAGGCAACATAATGTGGAGTTGACAGCAGCATGAGGAGGCCATAGAGTGACCCGGTGGCAGCAGCATGAGTAGGCTACAAAGTGGCAAGGCAACATAATGTGGAGTTGGCAGCAGCATGAGGAGGTCACAGAGTGACAAGGCGACATAATGTAGAGTTAGCAGCAGTATGAGTAGGCCACAGAGTGGCAAGGTGACATAATGTAGAGGTGGCAGCAGCATGAGTAGGCCACAGAGTGGCAAGGTGACATAATGTGGAGGTGGCAGCAGCATGAGGAGGCCATAGAGTGACCCGGTGACAGAGTTGGGAGGTGGATGGCACAAACAGTACCCGCTGACGATGGTGGCTGTAAGAAGGGGCACTTGGCATGAGATGTGTGGCATCGGGCAAGTGGCAGCATCAGAATAGTAGCTGAGGCAGGTAGCCAGAAGAAACCAGTCTCTTTTGTCAAGGTTTGGGTGAGGCAGCATGGATGATTTAATCTGATGCAACAGGCATTGGTGGGTGGCAATCCTGGCTGTTCCACACCTTATTCATCTTTACAAAGGTCAGTCTCTCCACATTTTGGGTGGACAGGCGAGTTCTCCTTGGGGTAACTATAGCCCCCGCCGCACTAAACACCTGCTCTGATGCCACACTACTGGCTGGACAGGACAGCTTTTCGAAGGCAAACTTGGCCAGTTACAGCCACAAATCCAGTTTGGCTGCCCAGTAGTCCAGGGGATCTTCAATGATGGGTGGTAAGATGTACTCCAAGTTGAGGTTCTGCTTTGAGTCTAGCTGCTGGTGAGTAGTTTCTTCACTATGCAGGTGAAGAAAGCTGCTCATCAGTCTCATCAGTAACTCTAGGCTCAGGCTGCTGCTGATGGAACTGGTACTGCTCCCCCACCTCCCCACAGCAGCCATGGCAGTGCAAGGTGAGCGCCCAGGGCCCCCTGGTCAGACCTGCAAGAGGATGGACGATGGCTCAGATAGACAGCAGCCAACTGACTACATAGGATGTCTCTATAGTAGTTCAGTTTTTCCTCCCTCTCAGCGGGTGTAAAAAAGGCCCCCTACACAAGCAAGTGAGCATGCATTGGGCCATTTGCGCAACTGACTTAGAGGGACTCCCTGCATCCATCTCCACTGCATACTGCCACAGTGTCTGAGTCATCTGCCTCGTTTTCCTCATCTCCCTCTTGCTCTTCTGGCTGCTTCTGCTCCTCCTCTCCTGTCACCTGTCTAGAAAAACCACACATTTCGCTACACATTGCTTGTGCTCCAGTGTCCTCCTCCTCCTCCTCCTCCAGTTCAGCCCCCACAGGGCTCATATGGCCGTGAGATCTAGGCGCCATGTATCCATGACCACCCAGATTTACCAGCATCTTTTCCAGGATATGAATCAGTGGAATGACATTGTTCATCCCGTAGTCCTGGCGACTGACAAATAAAGTGAGAACACGTAAATGCACAGTGTCTGCTCCCGGGCGATGCCAACTAAGGGTTTTGTCTGACGAACCCACCAACTCTTGGCTGGGGGTGTCTGATGTAACTTGAGATGAAGTGGATGACCGAGTTAACCATTCTAGAACCGTTGGGTTGCTAGTCAAGACACGACCGCTAGCTGACACTGGGAGCTCAGGCCTCTGTAAGTGACCCCTACTGCCATGCCCCCTTACTCTGCTGCAACCTGTGCCTGCGCCAGAAACATTTAGGCCTGTGCCCCTCCCCTGTGCAGGGCCTGCCGCTTCTCTGTCTGACATACTGTTACATCAAATAAGTAAATGAAAAGGAAAATAATACAGGGCAAAAAAGGCCTGTAATTTTCTACCTTCAAGTCAATGGCGAATAAGCCCCTTATTATTTTCCCCATTAATAAACCCCTTGAAAGGCGTTATAATAGATTACTGCGGAGATTAATGGATAAGAATTCTTTTTTTTTGCCACTAATGCACAGCAAAAAGGCATGCAATTTTGTACCTTCAAGACAACTGTGAATAAGCCCCTTATTTTTTTCCCCACTAATAAACGCCTTGAAAAGACGTTATAACAGATTACTGCGGACATTAATTTTTTTTTTTGCCACTAATGCACAGCAAAGAGGCATGTAATTTTCTCCCTTGAACACACAGGTATCTATTGCAATCCTGCAATGAGCAGCAGGGTAATGGCAGTCAGCGCAGCAAGGTGTAGTAGGATTGTTCCTATTACCCAGGCTGCAAACACCCCAAATGAAACCCGTTCTGCTTCAATACTCTTGTATAAATTCCTCCCTATCCTTTCCCAACATTTCTAATGCTCTTTCCCTGAACTGTGATTGAGCAAACTATCAGTTTTGAAGTGTTTTCTAACACTTTCCCTAGCGCCTGCTGACGTCTCTCCCTGCACTAAGTACGATGTGAAATGACTGAACCTAAAATGGTGGAGGGTATTTAAAGGGCTGTGACATCACAGGGCTGGCATGGCATTGTGGGTGATCCCGCATTCCCAGAGTTCCTTGCCCCTTGTCCTAACATGTGCAGCAGCCATTTTAGGAAAACATGCGATTCGATATACCGCAGCGTGAGGAAATCCGGAATTGATGTGAATTGAAGATTTCCTGAAATTCGGATCGAATTTCACTTCGTCAGCTTCGATTCGCTCATCTCTAACTATAATCCACACCAGTACTAAACTAAACTTTTTTTCTTTTTTTATCTTTTTTTTTTTTTTTTACAGAAGAAAAAAAGAGGGTGTAGATGAACACTGTTAGTGTAATGTAGTGACTAAGTGTAGGCTAAAACTGTCACTTGCACAGTGACAATATTACAGTTTCAGTCACAACTAAATGGAAGTATGGGGGAACAGGAGTGGTCACACACAAAAGTGGATATAGCAGAAATGACACAGTGACAGAGGACAATGCCCTGACTGGGGTCACTTCTGAAGGTATGGGGGAACAGGGGTGCACACACAAAAGAGTTTATGGGCCAGGAGGTGATAATTTGTGTATTGTGGGGGTGACTACACTTTGACAGTAACCAGTTCAGATCCTCTCTTTCAACCTTTGAGTTCCATAAGTAGAGGCTGGTTTTACTAGCTGTCATGACTGTCAATGTGATTGGCTCTGTAGATCCGTAGAGATAGACCAACCAAAGCAATTGCCGACCAGGGCCTAAGTTCTTTGGTCTTCGGTCGACGAGCAGGACATGTCTCCTGTCATGATTTCCCACTAATGTTAAATTGTCACCTTGCAATTTTGTATGGTGACAGTTTAACTGAATGACGCATATATATGTTGAGATTAATTTAGGCACTGCATCCCATGACGTACATGCATGCCAACATGCGTTAAGGGCCTTGACTTTTAGTCGGTCATATCAAAACCTTAATGTTATTTCTTTTGAGCCATTCTGAGATGGACTTGCTTGTGTTCTTTAGATTACTGTCCTGTTACATAACTCAACTATGCTTGAGCTTTAATTCATAAACTAACATGTAGACATTCTCATTCAGTAGTTTTTGATAGAGAGCAGAGTGAACACTTCCATCAATTTTTAATAAGCTGTCCAGTATCTGCAGAAGCAAAGCGGTCCCACCACCCATCACACTACCACCACCATATTTGTTAGTATGTTCTTATGGTGGAATGTGGCATTACCTTTTGGCTAGATGTAATGGGACCCATATACAGTGGGGGAAAAAAGTATTTAGTCAGCCACCAATTGTGCAAGTTCCCCCACTTAAAAAGATGAGAAAGACCTGTAATTGACATCATAGGTAGACCTCAACTATGAGAGACAAAATGAGAAAACAAATCCAGAAAATCACATTGTCTGATTTTTAAAGAATTTATTTGCAAATTATGATGGAAAATAAGTATTTGGTCAATAACAAAAGTTCATCTGAATACTTTGTTATATATCCTTTGTTGGCAATGACAGAGGTCAAACGTTTTCTGTAAGTCTTCACAAGGTTGGCACACACTGTTGCTGGTATGTTGGCCCATTCCTCCATGCAGATCTTCTCTAGAGCAGTGATGTTTTGGGGCTGTTGCTGGGCAACACGGACTTTCAACTCCCTCCAAAGGTTTTCTATGGGGTTGAGATCTGGAGACTGGCTAAGCCACTCCAGCACCTTGAAATGCTTCTTACAAAGCCACTCCTTCGTTGCCCTGGCGGTGTGCTTGGGATTAGTGTCATGCTGAAAGACTCAGCCACGTTTTATCTTCAATGCCCTTGCTAATGGAAGGAGGTTTGCACCTAAAATCCCATGATACATGGCCCCATTCATTCTTTCATGTACACAAATCAGTCGTCCTGGTCCCTTTGCAGAGAAACGGCCCCAAAGCATGATGTTGCCACCCCCATGCTTCACAGTAGGTACGGTGTTCTTTGGATGCAACTCAGCATTCACTCTCCTCCAAACACGAGTTGTGTTTCTACCAAGCAGTTCTACTTTGGTTTCATCTGACCATATGACATTCTCCCAGTACTCTTCTGGAACATCCAATGCTCTCTAATAAACTTCAGACAGGCCCGGCTATGTACTGGCTTAAGCAGGGGGACACGTCTGGCACTGCAGGATCTGAGTTCCTGGCGGCGTAGTGTGTTACTGACGGTAGCCTTTGTTACGTTAGTCCCAGCTTTCTGCAGGTCATTGACTAGGTCCCCCTGTGTGGTTCTGGGATTTTTGCTCACCATCTTGTGATCATTCTGACCCCACGGGGTGAGATCTTGCATGGAGCCCCTGATCGAGGGAGATTATCAGTGGTCTTGTATGTCTTCCATTTTCTAATTATTGCTCCCACAGTTGATTTCTTCACACCAAGCTGCTTGCCTATTGCAGATTCAGTCTTCCCAGCCTGGTGCAGGTCTACAATTTTGTTTCTGGTGTCCTTCCATAGCTCTTTGGTCTTCACCATAGTGGAGTTTGGAGTGTGACTGTTTGAGGTTGTGGACAGGTGTCTTTTATACTGATAACAATGTCAAACAGGTGCCATTACTACAGGTAATGAGTGGAGGACAGAGGAGCCTCTTAAAGAAGAAGTTACAGGTCTGTGAGAGCCAGAAATCTTTCTTGTTTATAGGTGCCCAAATACTTATTTTCCACCATAATTTGCAAATAAATTCTTTAAAAATCAGACAATGTGATTTTCTAGATATGTTTTCTCATTTTGTCTCTCATAGTTGAGGTCTACCTATGATGTCAATTACAGGCCTCTCTCATCTTTTTAAGTGGGAGAACTTGCACAATTGGTGGCTGACTAAATACTTTTTTTCCCCACTGTATTATAAAAGTTTAGTCCACAGAATATTATCCCAAAAATTCTTGGAGGTCATCTAAATAATTTTTTTGGGTGTCAGCGTTGGTTTGCACCTTGCAATTCTTCCATGGATGATATTTTTGGCCAGTGACTATCTTATGGCAAAGTCATGTACATTGAGCTTAACTGAGGCAATTGAAGCCAGCAATTATTTAGATGTTTGTTCTTTTGAGACCTCCTAGATGACTTTGTACTTTTGTTGAAATTTAGGTAGGTTGGTCACTCCTAGTAAGGTTCATCACATGTCCAAATTTTCTCCATTTGTGAATAATGGCATCCCTATGGAAGTGAATGGAGCTCAGGTCATGCAGGTGCACTTGTGCTTCACTCACAAGAAAGACTTTCAGGCCTTTGTTCACCTGAATGCTAGGGGTCCCAGTGTCTATAATGACACAACCTTTTTAAATTGCTATGCTTTGCATCTTTATTGGAATTACTTTAAAAGATAGCTGTTAGGAAATGGCCGTAAGTAATTCCCAAGAGCAGCTGCTAGGAAAAGGGACGACAGACATAGTGAGCCCTAAAACTAGGCCCACTCCATGTCCCTACCTATTTGATGCAACTGTCCTAATCACAGGAACAACCAGACGACAAAACCTACTCTAAATAAGTGAACACAGAACAGGACAAGACAACACAACACAACACAGAAGAGGAGTCAGCAAGCCAAGGGTCAAGCCAGAAAGACAAAACTGTACAAAATCGCAATCCAAAAGAGCAGTCAAAAGCCAAAAAGCAGAGGTCAGTAAATACAATACAAGAGCAAGGTCAGAAACACAATAGCCAGCAACCATGTGTGGGCTGATGGCCAGTTTATAGGAAGTCCAGAACCCACCCCAGGTTTGATTGGCAGATAAGCTGTCAATCACAAAGTACACAAACGTTAACCCTTAACAGTGCCAACACAGAATAACAAGAGTCCGGAATCAGTTAATCATGAGCGGACATGCCTCCTGCACCATACAATGCGGCCAGAGGATGGCACAGGAGTTAAAATGGGTGAGGACGTAACAACAGCATTACATGTTGTTTTTGAGACCTTCTAGTGTGTTTCACATCACCAGACAGGTTCTATTTAAGTGATATGTAGATTCAACAGTTCCGGCAGTAATCATGATTGATGTCTGGATGTGGCAGTGAAATTCCCAATTATCCCAATTATCAATTGAAATAATTTAAAAACTGAATTTTGTGTATACTTTAGTTATCTTTGTATATTAAAAAAGCACTCACAACTGAAGTCTATTAGAGCATTTGATAGACCTGCATTAATAGTTTGATCTCTTCATACAGAAAACACTGGCCAAGATTTACTATTGTGCTTACACATAGACACTGGCTTAAAGATGACACAATGTGGCACATTTCTTGTGCAATATGGAACATCCAGTATGGGATAAAAAATTTTAACTTGCTAAACATGTGGGTGCGGATGCCCAAATAAAGAGACATGGCTTATAACCTCCACAATGTCCCAAAATGCATCAAAGTTGTGTCATATAATTCTGACTCATAGTAAGCCAACTAAAAGGTGCTATAAAAGATATGCCACATTTATCATCCAACATCAATTACTGTGATAAATCTGGTGTATTTTCAGACTAAGTTTGCACTGTTTAACTATTAGTAAATCTGGGCCACTGTGTACATCAGAAAAGCAGAGAGTAGGTCAGTACTCCTGAGGAGAGCACATATCCTCACAATAAATCTGCCAGTAAGATATTTGGTAATGTTATATTGTAGCCAGGCCCATTTTCAAATTGTGGACAAGAGCAAATTGTACTGGACTGCTTATTTGAAAGTACTGTAGTTTGATCATCTAAAGCATTTAAAATCATAAAACGGGTTTACCAAGAGTGTCACAGAATAAATGTTTTTTGATAAAACTCAACAATTTTGTTGATATACATTAAAATGAAATATGACCCCCAACAATAAAAGGTAAGTCAGCAACTTCCACTCTGTGTGGACATAGGCAGTAGCTCTTATGGCAAATGAATCTAGCAAGAGTGAGTGATATCGCCCAGATAGAAAATGCTGTTACAGCGAGCAGATGGCTTAACATTAAGTACCGATGCCCACCATCAGGGAATCGGGAACTGCAGTTGTAACTACATTTCATCAGCAGGGCTGCTGTATGAGGCTAGGTTGAGCACATTTAACAACTTCTTCTGAGGAACCTTTGCTGTATAGGCATGGGAGAAACGCGTTGAGAGAAAATTAGACATCCTATTCTGCTAGGTGGATTGAGTCAGATGCGATATATCCAAGAGTATATCTCCATTGTGTTGAAGACTTGTTTTTCTCCTATCTAGATGAGATATATTAGAACCAGCTGCTATATGTTAAAACTATATCAGCATATATCCACCTGCTAGTCTGAGTGTTTGGGGTGATATCCCAGGTCTAATTTATATTCTCCCTTGATGCTGTAGTTCATCTCAGCATCAGTAGGGATATTGGACAAGGGCTTTACACCTAGTGCTTTTTTGTGTTAAGAGCATAAGTTTTTGTTATACATTGTGGTCAATCAGTCCACTCTGTTACTTCCTGCATTGTGTTTAGAGTGTTCACCCGAGAAATATTCCTGCTGACAACTGGTGTACACATACAGTACAGGGAGTGAAAATATGTACCTGTATGAACCACTAATAGTCTGAGTGCAAGAAATTTCCCTAATTGACTATTTTTTTGAAGTCTTCTCCATATACTTAAAATCAGCGAAGGGAGATACATATACTTGATATCCTCCATTTGTTATTTATGTGAGTAAGAAAGGCTTGTACTTTTGTTTATCTACCGATGATACATCTTGATAGTTGGTGGATTAAGGAAAATCCTCAGTTGTTTCAGGTCCAAACTTGTAGATAGTTATTAGGTCGCTGTAACAGCATTTGATATCTGGACGATATCACTGACTCTTGATAGATTAATTTACTATAAGAGTTACTGTCTACGTCCACAAAGATTGGAAGTGCTGACTTACCTTTTATTCTTGGGGTCACGTTTAATTTTAATGCATAGCAATAAAATTGTTTAGTTTGATTGAGAGCCATTTATTCTGTGAAATATAAGAAACAGAATAAATACTTTTTCACTGTAATGTATGCTGTTGCAGTAGTTTAGAAACAATATTATATATGTCTTCTAGGAAGGGGCAATTACAGTTACATGGTTTTGTGCTAGAGAAGGCATGAAATATGTAGTGAGAGTATTACTATTAAACTTAAATATAGGGGCTGAGTCTGAAGATAAGTAAAGCTACAGAGGAGAAGAGAATGGTGGGTGTTATCAACAGATAATGACATTTTAGGTGAAAAATATCTATTTTTCATGTTCAGTTTCAAGAAGCAGAGGACATGAAGGAGGAGATGGCTGAGACACTGACAGGGACAGCTGTAAAATAGAGGCAAATCAAATCATTTTATGCAAGGGAATTTGTATGTAAGGAAAACACCGAATACTGATTGGCAGGAAAATGTCAACTGGAAAATGATTTGCTATTATAGTTCAATTACTGTGATAATGTGTTAGAGATGAATGACTTCCATTGGTGGCTTACATGTTGCATAGTAAGAATCAGATTCCTAACAACATGCGCTTAAATGGAAATTCATAGTTCGTAGTTACCAAAATTATAAAACAGGACCTATTATTTTTATTTCAAAATTCAGGCACCAGAAATGGCTGTGAAAGTGCCTTTGAATCAAAGAATTTTGACCTGAATATTCTTAGAAATTGTATCACTTTATACCTTGAGCATGTGCCCTGAGATGAAGGTGAGTTTTATGACAGAAGTTGTAGGTTCACTAATCCTTAAAAGATGTCGGATATGGCAGCTGTAACAGGGAGTTCCATCTAGGATTAGCTAGTTGGCAAAGGATTATTTACAGTTGCAGTTCCATGGAAGGTGATGAAAGTGACTGCCATGATCTTATGACTACTCTGCATACATAGCTGTCTTCTCTATAGAAAAGGGACACACTATTTATGTGCATAGCTCTAGAAAGCTTTCAGGTTTCTGCAAGCTTTTTAAAGTGTTTGTCTTAGTAAATCTCATTCAAATCCTCATGACATCCCTTACACCAATGATAAATTCTAGAGTAAGCTGTGTCTTAACAAACTCGCAGACTTGTCCAACATAGTATACAGCAGGATATCTGCAAGTGAAAAGGAAAATATCCACACCTTTACCTACAGAAACATGTTTTAGTATATGAAACTGCAGACAAACTGTCTAGTGGTGATTATCTTCTTTTTAAAAGTCTAGATTACTTTTTCATAAGCAGACACTCTCGAATCACAGCCAAGTTAGGTATCACTAAACCTATTAACTTATATTACCTTCCTATAAATCTCTCATAGCTCCACTGACTGTAAAATTCCATGGTAATGCCTAGCATTTGAAATATGATTTGAAACAGAATTTATAATGTTGCAGAATTACATAAAACTGTGTGAAATTGGGCAGATAATCATTTAAATCTCCCTACAAGAGAAGATAATTGCTCCAGAAATTAACTGTACCTGGGGTTCATTCATTTGGTCATGGATAGTTTCTTATATAGTAATGATTTGATATTAGAGCTAATTAAGATCAGGTCAGAGTTGCTGAAGGTCAGACATTAATGCAGAGGATCATTGAAATGATAATTATAAACAGATTAGGAAGCTACGGTCTTTTATAAGGGGTTATTAGATAATTACATTGTGAGTGTACAGCTTACTGTAATAATGGATTATCAACTGCTTACACTGTTTTAAGGCTGAGAATACATTGATTCCTTGTGGACTGTGCTTAATTCTTTCTGCATCTAATAAATATATAGATATTTCTCTACATTTTTAGTTTCCTTTAATGTAAAAATTACATTTCATCATGGAATTGGCTGAAAGCATAATACTTAAAACAACAAAGCACCAATTGATCTCAGCTGTGATCTGTTGTCTGCGCTGAGGTTTTGTTGATATAACTGCAGAACTGTCATTTGTGACAACTTGGGGAATTAGACTCAAAATGGCGGCAGGCTCCTGGTCCGGACAGCGGTGGTTCGTGGTACTGGGCGCCGGAAAGATAGCGTTCAGACGGTCCAAGTGTAAAACAAAACTGGCTTTATTCAGCTTAACTGCAACATAACAAAACAACAAAAAAACCTATGCCACAGTTAGGGCACTAACTGACTCCTTGAGCCCCTAACTAGTCTGACTCCTGCTCAGCTCTAGCAAAAGTCCCCTGTGGACCCCAACCCTCCTGGCACAGACCGTCTATCTGTCCAGCTGGGTCCACCATCTCCTGCTCCATGCAGGTTTCTCCAGCGTTCTGGAGATACGCGCCCCCCACCCAAAGGCGTGGCTAAGAGCCTTTTCTGGCTTGGGCCCGGGTCGCTCAACAGCGCCCTCTGGTTCACATACTCACAACTGCTTGTGCCAATGACTATATCTTAGCAAATCAGCTTTACAACAGGTATCTGCCTTTGGTCACCATTTGCCACAACTCATGAAAGACAATAATAGTCAGCAAATAAGTTTATAACCAGCTTACTATACATACATACTATACTAACCAGTAAAAAATATATTGGATAGTTTTTGGCAATATTTAGACAGCTATCCCTTCAAACACGTATATAGGGGAGTTGGCCTTATACATAAGGTAGCTGTCAGCCAAACACTCAGCTAACAGTTGTTTCAGGTGTATGGCTGACTAGACTGGTTGTTTATTTGCAAAGCAGGCCGTTATCTTTGCCTGGAGGATAGGGAGAATGCCTGTAATTTCCATCTTTCATGGTCGTGCCTAGAAATGGTAGTTTCTTGCTAATATTGGTTTAATCATGTCTATGGACTATTCCACAAATTGGGAAGTGAGATTATGTATTTTATTATCATTTACAATATAAGTATACTTCATGTGTGTGTTTGAGGTGTTCCTGGTCAATATGGGCATGGCTTAAATGTCTTGCCATTTAAGATTAAAATGTTTAGAGGGTTCATGTAAGGGAATTTCTAGAGGAGCGATTCCCCAGTAGCTGCTGGTGAATCCTGGGGGGAGGGACAGAACAAGATCCCTAAGCTGACTGACCCCCCCCCCCCCCCACTGTCCCTGGCTAACTTGCCTTATCTGTCCCAGCCAGAAACTGGTCGACAATCCCTTCTTAATATAAGTGACAACACAGAATGCAGACAGGACAAACAACAATGAAGGGAGGTCAGCTAGCCAAGGGGCCGGTAACAGTCGAGCAACACAGTACAGAATCAAAATCCAAGAGAATAGTCAAAGTCAAAGCAAGAGGTCAGAAATAAGAATACAGGTAACCAACAGCAAGAGTAAATAGCCAGCACGAAAAGGCAATAGCAAGCGCCAATGTGAATGTGAGGAAACAATAAATAGGAAGTAAGAACCCGCCCCAGACTTGATAGAAGGATAGGCGGTCAATCACACAGGTAAGGCTAAAATTAACTATTAGTGGAACAGAAGAAACAAGGTGCAGGAGAAGAGTATGGCTGAAATTCAAATACATAGTCTAGTGTTCAGACTGAGCAACAAGAACCTTAAGCAAGGAATCAAACTGAACACGCCTCCTTCGCCGCAGCGTGCGAGCGGAGGGTGGCGCAGAGACCCGAAAAGGCAGAGACATTACAGGTTCATATTTTGTATAACCCTGTCCCCTCACACTCTTGATGTGCTTGGGTCAGCTGTAGAGGCAGAACTACCGCAATAACAGCCATATTACACCAGCAGGTAACAGATGCCTTTTTTCAGCTCCTGCCTACGGCTGCCTATGCTCTCCTTTAAGCCCTCCAGGGCGCACCATGCATTCCACATCATGTTGCTGAATAATGTCAGGACATCGCTGATGCTATACAGTGTAGTGCAGACACCCTCCTGGAGGCTGAAGGGAGAAGCGGAGGTGGCCATGGGCAGGAGCGGAGATTAGTAAGTAAGAACACAGCACTTAGAGTATTTATTGGGCAAAGTGCGTGAGATTCGTCTGGCAGTTTAGTTCACGCTGGTGTCAAAACGCATAATGACGCCAGCATAAATCACATGACCACTGAGGCCCAATTATAGGCCTAAGCAGTCTGTCACATCATTGAAAAGACCCCCGAAGACGTTGCCAGAGCCCAGGAGAGGTGAATGGCACTGTTTTTTATGTCCGCTTCAGCGGAAGGGATACGGGACGTCGCAGCCGGCAAGGAGTTTTACTTCTAGAAGACAGGGAGCAGCAGGACCGGACCATTCTGGGAGGACACCGGAGCACAGGTGACAGGTTAGTGTGATTTTTTTTTTTTTCACCTCCCCGGCCTATTTTAAAAACAATATTTTTGTCCAGACAACCTCTTTAAGATCAGGAATACATTGCAATGGAGATCACATACCAATTAGAAAAAAATAATTATGTGCTTGTGTGTGCCGGACGGAAATATCAAGTAGTAGTAACTCCTAGCTTGATAGATTTCAGCTGCTAGTATAATAGATGCCAGAGGTTTTTTTCTTCAGTATGAGCCTATATTTGTCACTACAGTGAGGGATATTGGTGACCCTTGTGCATTTAGTGATTGTATATAGTAATGTACATTTGAGAAATGTCTATAAGCATTTACAAAGAGGAAAGGATTGAAAGGGTTGCCAGGGATTAGTAAAAAGTGTCTGCTTATATACCACAAACAACTTCATTTAAAGGGAATCTTTCAGGTCAATCTGGGGACACTAAACCACCCACAGGTCCTTAAAGACTTGGGGTTTATTGTCCCAAATCGCCCTATTGTAATGCAATCCGCAGGCGCATTAAAAATAAAAAACCTTTATACTTACCTAGGGAAGGGTCCGATCAACGCTGTTTGGCTGAGAGCAGTCCGGCTTATTCATGAGATTCTTCGTTGGCACGCATGCTTTGTTCTTCAGTGAAGCTGAAGATGGACACCCCGGCTTCACTGCGCAATTGCCGGAGGTATGGGGTATGCGTACTGAAGCCGAGCAGTACTCCTCTGGCTTCATTGAAGAACTGTGCAGGTACGGGGAGTACAGCGGCAGGGTGAGTATAAAGCCTTTTTATTTTTAATGCGGCCATGGATTGCGTTATAACAGGGTGTTTTGGGACACTAAACCCCAGGTCCATATGGACGTGTGGGTGGTTTAGTGCCCCAAATTGCCCTGACAGATTCCTTTTAAGTAGATTGGGTTGAACTACCGGATATAGCACATGAACAGACATTGCACATTTTCTTTTTTCTACTCCTTGAAAACCTTAAAGTCACACAAAAAGGCAAATAATGCAAATAGTGAGATTAAATATGAAAGTTTATAAATAAGGAGAAATCCCACAAAATTGTAAATAAAATACATATTTATTAATGTTGAATAAAAACACGAATAGGCATAAGACATGAACATAGTATAAAAATTGTAATATGGGGTGTGATTATACAAGACCCAGATATGGATTTATTGTACTAATATTCGCTCATATAATATGGTTCCTGTCTGTTAACAGCAATTTGGTTATAGGTTTGGGGGATGTGGTTCGTGGGATCTGTGACCAACAACCCTTTGATCCCCAGAGAGTCACTGACACAGGCCTTCATTGGCATACGACTGTTACCCTCATAAACCCGGCGGGGGTCCTGCAGAAAGCATGTACTAGGAGAATGCTCTGCATATCGTCTGTAGACCGACCAGAGCCAGGTCTACTTCAAAGGGATTATGGTTTTATGACAATATCTGGCCTGGGGGACATCTTACAGTCGCCCTGATAAATTCCCCCATATGCATCAGGTCAAGGCGCACACTCAGAATACACACATGTCCCAGTTCAAAGCCTGGAAAGGGTCCAGGCACTGATCTCCTTACCCAAAGGGAATTGGGGTGCCGACCTGGGAGTCTACATGTTGGGGATCTTGCCCCGAATCCTACCATACCGCTGACCCGACCCTACAGTCATTGGGCGAGGAATTCTAAAAGAAAATATCATTCAAAGAGATGTAGAGAGGGGGACTGGGCTCCTCCCCCTGGTGACCTTACTTAGGGAGGAGACCAGGGGAGGTAAAAGGTCTCAGTCCAGGTTGAGTCGGTCTTTTTGTCTTATGTCCTTTGTGATGTGCTGTTCCTGGAGGAGAGGTGTTGGGGAGGTCAAGTTTGAGAATCCCACCATGTGCTCTGCATGCGGCCTAAGCAGTGAGGCCTGGGACCATTTTGTTAACCTGGAAGAGGTGTAACCTCATGTAGGAAACACATGCTTTGATAAAGAATGAACCCTGACGCCTACCACATGGGTTCAGAGAAATGGACTATTTGTTTGTTCTGGAAATTGTCTTCTGCCTGTTGTTTTGCTGAGATTGGCATGTTTTTGGACTTTTGAAGTACATGCCCTGAGCTCCTCATCATCATCATCTAGAGCCAGAGAAACCATCACAATCTGGTGTTGTTAATATGTTCTTTTCCTTCCGTTATTCCCATTTTTATTTTTGTACACTGTGTCATGTTGCTTTCCACTTTGTATTTGCTAATTGCTACATGTATTCTCTGTATGTGTTAAGTGTCTAGTGCCGACCCGTTTAGGGATTACTAAATATATAAAATTTAGAAGGCTCGTCGTTCATATTATCCTATCAACCCAAAACACTCACTGGTGGTGGGTGTGAGGTGATTGAAGCGATCTCAGGTGTGCGGGTGAAGCGGGTTCCGATAGGACGAGATCCTTCACATGGGGGAAGAGGCTTATGAAAGTCTCAATACTTGACAAGCCAGCAGCAAAAAGCGTGGTAGGTAAGGTAGTAAAATGGAATAACTATACCAGGGATCGGCAACCCCCGGCACGTGTGCCACTCTTGGCTTATCTCCCTGACACGGCAGCCCGAGTCCTCACCCAGCAGCTTCGATCGGACCAAACATGGCTGAAACGAAACTGCTATTATACTGTTGGGTCTCTTCAGACCCCTGAAAATAATAAGCGGAGACTTAGGAAAAGTGCTGAAACATAAAAAACAATGATACTCACCTTGCTCCCTGCGCTACGCGGCAGCTGTGCGATCTGCAGGCGCTTCTGACAGCTGACAGGGCCTCAGGGGTCACGTCCGGCGTCATTACGCATAATGATGTGACGTGACCCCAGAGACCCAATCAACGGTCGCTGACGTCAGGCAGAAGTGCCGAAGAGAACAGAGCGGCAGCGGAGCGCAGAAAAAGGTGAGTAGCATTGTTTTTTATGTTTCATCACTTCTCCTAAGTCTCCGCTTATTATACTCGGGCGTCTGAAGAGAACTATGGAACATAATACCGTGTGCAGGGACCGCTATGGGACCTAATACCGTGTTCAGGGACCACTATGGAACATAATACCGTGCGCAGGGACCACTATAGGACATAATACCGTGTGCAGGGACCTAATACTGTGTTCAGGGACCGCTATGGGACCTAATACCGTGTGCAGGGACCGCTATAGGACCTAATACCGTGTGCAGGGACCGCTATGGGACCTAATACCGTGTGCAGGGACCGCTATGGGACCCAATACCATGTACAGGGACCGCTATCGGACCTAATACCGTGTGCAGGGACCGCTATGGGACCTAATACGGTGTGCAGGGGCCACTATGTGACATAATACAGTGTGCAGGGGTCACTATGTGATATAATACCGTGTGCTGGGGCCACTATGTGATATAATACCGTGTGCTGGGGCTACTATATGACATAATACCGTGTGCTGGGGCCACTATATGACATAATACGGTGTGCAGAGGCTGTTATGGGATATAATACCTTGTGCAGGGGCCGCTATGGGACATAATACCGTGTGCAGGGGCCACTATGGGACATTATTCTGTATAACGGTGTGTTTTCTGCATTAAGGATGTGTTTTTGCACAGAAAACACAGCCATTTTTTTTGTGCAAAAATGCACCATGTGAACGCAGTTTTACATTGAAGTAAAAGTTCCAGTGGCCTAAGACTATATCTGCATCCAGATACATAGTGTGTATTCACCATAAGAATGCCGCCATACAGTGCTCCTGGACACTTACATTTACCACTAATTGGGGGCTGCACATGGACTTTCATTGCTTCTAATCGGAAAGTACAGGTGTGTCCCAGGAAATAGCAGTAAACACATGTGTCCTAAAGCATCTGGTGACAGCACTTCTGTGTTATGGTTTGTGGTATATGACTTTAGTTTAGGGGTCGTCAGACTTACAATTATTGACCGGAACTCCGAGTACCTCATCTTTGATTTTTTTATTAAAATCGGCATGCCGAACAAAAAAAGGTTGCCTACCCCTGGGCTATAACGATGTATACAATGTAACCTAGCCAAAATGCAGGCTGAACTGCAAGTAAGTAATATGCACAATGCAAAAAGTGAATGCAGACAGCCAAAACAACAGCTAGAGACAAATAATAATATTACAAATAGAAATGATAGCATAAATATGTATTTTATTTACAATTTTGTGAGATTTCTCCTTGAACACTCTTGACTTTGGCTCGACAAAATACACAGCAAGATATGCAACATAAAAAGCAGCTTTTCTGAAACATGTGGCCTCAACCTAATATATCCTTTATCCAACCACTGTCCCACTTACCTATTTCATAAATATCTAACTATATATTCCCCAAAAGATTTGGGATACTGTAAAGAACTTGCATCATTTTTTTTTCAAATTACTTAACTGGCTTAAAGGGGTTCTCCAGGAAAAGGCCCAACATTAAAAACTAAAATAAAATGTTGGTAGGCAGTGAAGCAGAAACCACAGTGTTAAGGTTTGTCCCTATCTCTGCCTGGCCCCACCCTCAAGTTATACATTGGCAGTGGCAACCATTTTTTCTCAATCATACCACTACAAAACAAAACAAATTCCGGTACCCTGGGCCTAGAAAGGACTTTCTTATTAACAGCCCCCAGAACCATCTACTGCCTGAGACTAAGATACTGAGATAGATGTTGGAGTGAAGCACAAAGGCACTTAAGTACCATTAGATTCACAGTTTACAGGTGTCACAGTAAAGTTTATGCTGTTTTACTGCTTCACTGCCTCCTGAGTCGTTCATTCTATCTCTATCAGGGCCCTTCTGAACACCATCACACCAGCTCAGGGTAAGAGAGCTGATGTGGAACTGCTACTGCAGCATCCCACAGTGCTACTGCTTTAAGTGTTTGTCTATTGTGCCACTGAGTTATGTTGGTACGTGCCGTCCTTTATGTTATATGTCACTGTTTTGCAGCTTTCCCTTATTATTTCCCCCTCAGTGTTCAAACCTTAGCTTGGTTCAGCCCTGGCCAATCACAGGCCACTGGGCGGGGTTGTAGGAGACCTAGTCTCCACGGCGACCGTTGAGTCTGGGTCAGTTCAGTAGTTGCAGACATCCTGTGCAGTTCATGCTGGACTGTGCAGGGAGAACACCAGGACTGGAGCTCAACGGCCACCCATACAGCCTCTAGAACAGGGGTCTCAAACTCAATTTACCTGGGGGCCGCTGGAGGTAGAGTCTGGGTGAGGCTGGGCCGCATCTGGTTTTTCACACCGGTAATATGCTCCATATTGGCCCCTGCACACGGTATTATGCTCCCTAGTGGCCCCTGCCTTGTATTATGCTCCCTAGTGGCCCCTGCACACAGTATTATGCTCCATAGTGGCCCCTACACTGGTATTAGGCTCCATAGTGGCCCCTGCACACGGTATTGTGCCGCATAGTTGCCCACCCAAGAACTATTATTATACTCTGGGTTCTTTTCAGAACCCAGAGTATAATGATCGGAGACCCAGGGGAGGTGACAAACATAAAAACCAGTGTTACTTACCTATACTGGAAACCGGAGCACTCCCAGCAGCTTTCGGCCCTGTCTAATTAAGTCACGTGATGAGACCGGCGACGCGAGCTGATGACGTCACCAGAGCGACCAAGCCTGCTCCTCTCCAACTGGAAGTGCCCCATGGGAAACTACTACCACCACCATCCGGTAGTGTTGCAGGACCCCCCTTGACGGTGTCCGGCCCAGGAGTGGGGCTGGAGTGTTTGGTTGAGTGTGCTCGGCCTAGCAGGTGGCACATCATCCGCCACTACAACTCCCATCCTCTGGTCTTCTCCATCTGGGTTGCAGCACTGCCACTGCCATCCAGAAGCACACAGGCCCCCCTCGTCTGTGTCTGACCTAGGAGTTGTGCTGGGGGAGATTGGTTGAGGGCACTTGGCCTATCCAGTTACACAGTTATTGCCACTACTACTCATCCTCCAGTTACCTTGATCTGGGCTGTGGCACTCCTTGTTTAGCAAAGTGAAAAATAATAATTTATTGTGTTTTACATCGCATGGTGATAGTACCAGTGTCCAGGCAACATGAAGAATTTTTCTAAGTACACGATAGGTACTTATAGTTATCTCATGAAAAGTTGAGATATATGAATATAGGTCTTAGTAGAGTCCCAGACGTTTTGGTAGTTATAACCTTCTTTGGTGGGAAGACCAGGTACATATATATAGATAACGGAATAATAATAATAATTTTATTTATATAGCGCCAACATATTCCATAGCACTTTACAAATCAAAACATATAATTACAATGAATATATACAGTGGGGAAAAAAAGTATTTAGTCAGCCACCAATTGTGCAAGTTCTCCCACAAAAAAAGATGAGAGAGGCCTGTAATTGACATCATAGGTAGACCTCAACTATGAGAGACAAAATGAGAAAACATATCTAGAAAATCACATTGTCTGATTTTTTAAGAATTTATTTGCAAATCATGGTGGAAAATAAGTATTTGGTCACCTACAAACAAGCAAGATTTCTGGCTCTCACAGACCTGTAACTTCTTCTTTAAGAGGCTCCTCTGTCCTCCACTCATTACCTGTAGTAATGGCACCTGTTTGACATTGTTATCAGTATAAAAGACACCTGTCCACAACCTCAAACAGTCACACTCCAAACTCCACTATGGTGAAGACCAAAGAGCTGTGGAAGAACACCAGAAGACTGAATCTGAATCTGCAATAGGCAAGCAGCTTGGTGTGAAGAAATCAACTGTGAGAGCAATAATTAGAAAATGGAAGACATACAAGACCACTGATAATCTCCCTCGATCAGGGGATCCATGCAAGATCTCACCCCGTGGGGTCAAAATGAGAATGTCATATGGTCAGATGAAACCAAAGTAGAACTGTTTGGTAGAAACACAACTTGTCGTGTTTGGAGGAGAGTGAATGCTGATTTGCATCCAAAGAACACCATACCTACTGTGAAGCATGGGGATGGCAACATCATGCTTTGGGGCTGTTTCTCTGCAAAGGGACCAGGACGACTGATTTGTGTACATGAAAGAATAAATGGGGCCATGTATCGTGAGATTTTGAGTGCAAACCTCCTTCCATCAGCAAGGGCATTGAAGATGAAACGTGGCTGGGTTTTTCAGCATGACAATGATCCAAAGCACACCGCCAGGGCGATGAAGGAGTGGCTTCGTAAGAAGCATTTCAAGGTCCTGGAGTGGCCTAGCCAGTCTCCAGATCTCAACCCCATAGAAAACCTTTGGAGAGAGTTGAAAGTCCGTGTTGCCCAGCGACAGCCCCAAAATATCACTGCTCTAGAGAAGATCTGCATGGAGGAATGGGCCAACATACCAGCAACAGAATGTGCCAACCTTGTGAAGACTTACAGAAAACGTTTGACCTCTGTCATTGTCAACAAAGGATATATAACAAAGTATTGAGATGAGCTTTTGTTATTGACCAAATACTTATTTTCCACCATAATTTGCAAATAAATTCTTTAAAAATCAGACAATGTGATTTTCTGGATTTGTTTTCTCATTTTGTCTCTCATAGTTGAGGTCTACCTATGATGTCAATTACAGGTCTCTCTAATGTTTTTAAGTGGGAGAACGTGCACAATTGGTGGCTGACTAAATACTTTTTTTCCCTACTGTAGCTAATAAATCTACTATGATAATCATCTAGGTGTCATAGTAAAAGATACATGACAACATCAAATAACGAAGTGTGGGGATAAAGAAATAAAACAAAATGGTATGAACTGTATATATGGTCTGTAAAAGATGACACGTGCCATGGAGTATACATAAAATAATAATAAAAGTACATACAAAGTGGTATATACTACAATATACATCAATAAATGAAAAACAAAGGTGCATTAGGAAACATGCATAATATGTATGACATATGACGTTCCATTTACTGGCCCACATACGGTATAATCCTCTATGTAATACATGGGGTAACAGCCTATTTAACCCCTTCCCGACATCCGCCATAATAGTATGACAGATGTTGGGTATTTAAATATGGCGGCCACTAAGGACTTGAGCAGCCGCCCTAACCATTGGGTGTCTGCTGTATTAGATAGCAGACGCCTGGCGGCAAAGGCCCGCCATCAGTGCCCCTGGCATATAAATTTGGTATCCCCGCATCATACCAGAACACGGAATACAGGTGACAGATCATTTTGGCTGCAGAGTGAACGCCGTAAAAACGAAGCCCATAAGAAAATCGCACAAATACACTTTTTCAACAATTCCACGCAATTCTGATTTTTTTTTCCAACTTCGCAGTACATTGTACAGAATAATAAATGGTACCATTATGAAGAAAAATTGTTCCACAAACATTAAGCCCTAATATGGCTCTGTGAACAGAAAAATAAAAAAGTTATGGGGTTTGGAAAGCAGGGAGTCAAATCGATAAATGCCACTGGCGGGAATGGGTTAAAACAAAAAGTGAAAAAAAAAGCAACAGTGGGCTGATTATGCTTTGTAAGAAATATGCAAATATTGGTGGAAAAGAGGAATGAGTTCTAGCGCCGCCTTTTGGTAGGTACCTTCCTATAGATTAATGCATGGTTTTCAAAGACACCTAAGGCATAATCTGGGTATTATAGCCAAGCCAGAATAACTCCTTTTAACGAAAGTGCGTCCCATCCACAGACAGCTTCAAGATTGGGCAACACAGTGGATCAGAAGTTAGCACTGCAGCCTTGAGTCCTAACTTCAATCTGACCAAAGATAATCATCTGCAATGTAAGGGAATTTCCAGTTGAGCTATTTCCCAGTGCTGCTGCAGAACCCCGGGAGGAGGGCACAACATGACAGTGAGCCCTAAAGCTGAACCCCCCCACTGTCCCTGGCTAACTTGCCTATCTGTCCTAGCGACAGCAGCAACTGGTCGACAGGCCCTACCTAATATTGGTGACAACACAGAACGCAGACAGGACAAACAAACAAAGGGAGGTCAGCTAGCCAAGGGGTTGGTAACAGTCGAGCAATGCAGTACAGAATCACAATCCAAGAGAATAGTCAAAAACAGAGCCAGAGGTGAGAAATAGGAATACAGGGAATAGCAGAAAAGGAGTTAGCAGGGATAAGTCACAAGACAGAATCAATAGCCAGCGACCATGTGAGGGCTGACAACCTGTTTATAGAAAGTCAGGACCTGCCCCCGACTGGATTGGTATACAGGCTGTCAATCACAGAGGCAAGGCAGAGATTAACTATTAGTGGAGCAGAGGAAAAGGTGAAGGAGACGGGTGTGGCAGAAAATCAATTACATAGTCTAGGACAGTGTTCAGACTGAGCAATAAGAATCTTATGCAAGGAATCAAACTGAATATGCCCCTTTTGCCGCAGTGTGCGAGCGGAGGGTGGCACAGAGACCCGAACAGGCAGAGACGTTACATCCAAGCAGTTTTTTCATGGGGGTACTCCAGTTTCCTCCCACACTCCAAAGACATACGGCTAGGATTTTATTTTGTATTTTTATTGCTTTGTTTTTCTTAAACCACTAATAAAACTGGTTGCGGCCAGTTGCACCATACTTGGCTGGACTGGTCTCTAATTGTTGTGACAAAAAGTGCTCGTCTATCTGAAGAGTCGACGATCCCTGAGCTAATCCCGTTACAAATGCTGGAGGCTGCGCTGGCACAAAATTCCAGCAAGTTGTATGTCATGGGTTAAGTCTGTGGCTCCTGCAAAACTAGACCCTGCAAGCATGGAGGAGGTGGTTAAACAGCTGATCCAAGCTAGCATTCAGATGCAACAAGCAAATGTTAACCAGCGAGAGACTAATGCGAACCAACATGAGACCAACCGTCTGCTCATACAGCAAGTCCATACAGCAGGCGATTTATAAAAATCTGCTGGAGCAGATAAAGTTGCTGGCAGAAAGGCCTCAAGCGCAAAGTGTCACTCCTGGAAGGAGAGTACAAGCATCTCTCAAAAGATGACCCCAGAGGATGATGTGGAAGCATTTCTCATCATATTTAAGAGAGCCGCTGAGAGGGAAATGCTTCCAGCTGACCAGTGGGCGGATATAGTTTCTCCCTTTCTCAGTGGAGAGTCCCAGAAAGCCTACTTTGATTTAAGTGAGCAAGATGCCAGACAGTACCGCAAACTGAAGGCGGAAATCCTTGCTCGCTTAGGTGTTACCCCTGCTGTCAGAGCCCAGCGGGTACATATCTGGAAGTTTCAGATGGGTAAACTTGTGAGGTCACAAATGTACGACCTATTTCACCTGGCTAAAAAGTGGCTACAGCCAGAATTCTCTATGCAGCTGAGGTGGCAGAAAGAGTCGTTCTAGAGCATTTTGTTTGAGCCTTGCCAGTACAGATACAGCGCTGTGTGGGACAAACTGAGCTGAAGGATGTGGACCAGCTAGTTGCCCTGGTAGAGCGGTATCTGAATACAGAGGATTATCTACAAGACTGCGCTTCTCCTCGGCCGGCCCCAAGGAACCAGAAGTGGATACCTGATCCTGAAAAGGGTAAGACTGTTCCTAATATAAAGGGGATGAAGGAGGCCCGTAGAGTAGGAACTGGCTCAGAACTATTAGCCAGGAACTCTAGGCCAATCTGCCCTAAAGTGCCTTTAAACATTACTTAGTGGCGTTGCCATGGACGGGGCCATGTTGCTGCCAATTGTCCACTGGTGGATGAGCCTAAGCAGTGTGATGTTTGGCAGAGGATGTCCCTGTTTGCTAGTCTTGCCTACTCTGCCTTGCTCTCTCAAGGCATAGAGCGACAAACGTGTATTGTGACTGTTGAAGGATGCTCTGCGAATGCTTTCTTGGACTCTGGTAGTCTAGTGACTTTTGTGAATGCTAGCCTGGTTGACACCAGGAAATTACAACACAGGCAAATGGGAGTAATTTGCATAAAGACTTTATTTCATAATGTCATTTTAGGATGTGACTTTCCTTTGTTTTAGCAATTGTGGGAAATGATGGAGAAATGTGTAACTATATCTGTTATTTATCCAGTTCCCTTGAGAGAACCTGGCCATGTACAAGTCGTAGGTGTAACTCTGAATGAGAATGAGACTTCTCCTTTAGAGGTGTTTGCAAGGAATGGCGAGGAAGACACTCCCGAAATTGGTCTCCCTGACTTGCTAGTCTCCAGTGATAATTTTGGGACTGCTCAACTCCAGGACCCTACATTAACCCCACCTCGTGAAAATGTGAAGGTAATAAATGGGGTACCCCAAGAATCTGGTGCAGAGAAAATATTCCCACATTTTGCACTAGAAAATGAATTATTGTATAGAGTCAATGAGGTTGGTGGGAAGGTGGCAGAGCAACTTGTAGCCCCTAAATCACATCGCCGAAGGGTGATGGATCTTGCTCACTCCCATGTGATAGGGGGACATTTGGCCTATGATAAAACAAAAGAACGCATCCTGCAAAGATTTTTACTGGCCCGATATATATAAAGAGGTGAAAGAATACTGTGAGTCCTGTCCACTATGTCAGTTGCACAACCCTGTGTCAAACTTTAGGAGCCCTTTGGTGCTTCTGCCGATTATTGAAACTCCCTTTGAGAGGATTGCAATGGATCTGGTAGGACCTCTTGTTAAGTCTGCTAGAGGTTACCAGCATATTCTGGTTGTTCTTGATTATGCTACCCGCTACCCAGAAGCAATCCCTCTAAGGAAAGTTACAGCAAAAAACATTGCAAAAGAACTGTTTCTTATGTTTACCAGAATTGGGTTACCTAAAGAAATACTTACAGATCAGGGGACACCCTATATGTCTAATGTTACAAAAGAGTTGTGTAAACTGTTGAAGATAACACATTTACGTACATCAGTTTACCATCCTCAGACTGACGGGTTGGTTGAAAGGTTTAACAAAACCTTAAAAGGGATGTTTAAAAATATGGTGTCACAGGATGAGAAAGACTGGGATTACCTTTTACCCTATCTGATGTTTTCTGTAAGGGAAGTACCTCATGCCTCTATGGGGTTTTCTCCTTTTGAGCTAGTGTATTGTCGACATCCCCGTGGTCTTTTGAATATTGCCAAAGAGACCTGGGAGCATGATGCTACTCCTTACGGATGCGTGATTGACCATATTGTGCAGATGCAAGATAGAATTGAAAAAGTGATGTCTATTGTAAAGGAACACTTACAGCAAGCTCAGGAGAATCAGTTCTGGGTTTACAACAGGTCTACTAAAATAAGGAACTTCAGCCCTGGTGACAGGGTCTTTGTTCTGGTTCCTACAGTAGAAAGCAAATTCTTGGCTAAATGGAAAGGGCCATATGAAATTGTGGAGAAGGTTGGCGATGTAAATTATACATCAGTCAGGTAAATGGAAGCCTTACCAAATTTACCATGTAAATTTAATCAAACCTTGGAAGGACTGTGAGGTGTTGTTAGTGGTCAACAATACATGTAAAGCGGATGGTGTCTCTGGGATACCTCAGGTTAACATTCCAGAAACTTTGGCTGGTTCACAAGCTCAGGAGGCACAGGAGTTTGTGCAGCACAACAGAGACAAAATAACAAACTAGCACTAATACCTAAAATATAACCTTTAATAATCTGATTAAAAAGTGTACAATGCACTACAAAGAAAATGACGTCTGTAGTGTTGCTGCATATGGCATTAAGCAGACAACAGCACATAAGTAGCTTTCACAATGTCCATAAAGCCTCTGTTTGAAAAACAGCTAAACTAAATGTTCAATAATCAGCAGCATGTGAGTGGCTTTATCACAAGGTCAATAGAGCCCCTGTTTGAATAGATCTATCTTAAGAGGCTTAACAAAATGTAAACACAGCCCTTGTTTGTATAAAGATATCCTCTAAGAGGTTTATAACAATGTCCACACAGCCCCTGTTTGTATATAGCTATCCTCTAAGAGGCTTATCTCAAAATAAACACAGCCCCTGTTTGTTAAAGCTATCCTCTAAGAGGCTTTAGCAATGTAAACAGAGCCCCTATTTGTATAAAACTATCCTCCATAAAGCCTCTGTTTGAAAAACAGCTAAACTAAACTAAGTGTTCAATAATCAGCAGCATGTGAGTGGCTTTATCACAAGGTCAATAAAGCCCCTGTTTGAATAGATCTATCTTAAGAGGCTTAACAAAATGTAAACACAGCCCTTGTTTGTATAAAGATATCCTCTAAGAGGTTTATAACAATGTCCACACAGCCCCTGTTTGTATATAGCTATCATCTAAGAGGCTTATCTCAAAATAAACACAGCCCCTGTTTGTTAAAGCTATCCTCTAAGAGGCTTTAGCAATGTAAACAGAGCCCCTATTTGTATAAAACTATCCTCAACGCGTTTCCCCCAGAGATAAGCAGGGTTCATCAGGAGAAGGTAAAGATAAAGATAATATCAAGCTTACTGAGATAATTTGCAGTAATAACTGCAGTTCCCAGTGTCCTGATGGTCGGCTCTCTTAGTACCAGTGTCCACCATCAGGACACTGGGAACTGCAGTTATTACTGCAAATTATCTCAGTAAGCTTGATATTATCTTTATCTTTACCTTCTCCTGATGAACCCTGCTTATCTCTGGGGGAAACGCGTTGAGGATAGTTTTATACAAATAGGGGCTCTGTTTACATTGCTAAAGCCTCTTAGAGGATAGCTTTAACAAACAGGGGCTGTGTTTATTTTGAGATAAGCCTCTTAGATGATAGCTATATACAAACAGGGGCTGTGTGGACATTGTTATAAACCTCTTAGAGGATATCTTTATACAAACAAGGGCTGTGTTTACATTTTGTTAAGCCTCTTAAGATAGATCTATTCAAACAGGGGCTTTATTGACCTTGTGATAAAGCCACTCACATGCTGCTGATTATTGAACACTTAGTTTAGTTTAGCTGTTTTTCAAACAGAGGCTTTATGGAGGATAGTTTTATACAAATAGGGGCTCTGTTTACATTGCTAAAGTCTCTTAGAGGATAGCTTTAACAAACAGGGGCTGTGTTTATTTTGAGATAAGCCTCTTAGAGGATAGCTATATACAAACAGGGGCTGTGTGGACATTGTTATAAACCTCTTAGAGGATATCTTTATACAAACAAGGGCTGTGTTTACATTTTGTTAAGCCTCTTAAGATAGATCTATTCAAACAGGGGCTCTATTGACCTTGTGATAAAGCCACTCACATGCTGCTGATTATTGAACACTTAGTTTAGCTGTTTTTCAAACAGAGGCTTTATGGACATTGTGAAAGCTACTTATGTGCTGTTGTCTGCTTAATGCCATATGCAGCAACACTACAGACGTCATTTTCTTTGTAGTGCATTGTACACTTTTTAATCAGATTATTAAAGGTTATATTTTAGGTATTAGTGCTAGTTTGTTATTTTTTTCTCTTTGATAGTATACTTGAGCACGTTTAGTTACTCTACATTTGTTTACTCCTAGCACAACAGAGACGTATTCTCTGAACTACCAGGCCAAACCCACTTAATCAAACATGACATCATAACCGAACCGGGTGTCAGAGTGAATAAAAAACCATACAGAAGTGCAAATGATGCTTAATCTACGGGTTCTCGAGGAGTCACATAGTGATTGGTCTAATCCTATAGTGCTAATACCAAAACCAGATGGCACTATAAGATTTTGTAACGACTTCAGAAAGTTGAATGCAGTGTCAAAATTTGATGCTTATCCAATGCCTCGAGTGGATGAGCTCATTGATAGGTTGGGTAATGGCCAATATTTCACTACATTGGATTTGATGAAGGGCTACTGACAAGTGCCATTGACTGAGAAGGCCAAAGAGAAAACTGCCTTTAGCACCCCTGATGGTCATTTTCGGTACATAGTTCTTCCCTTTGGTCTGCATGGGGCTCCAGCCACATTCCAAAGGCTGATGGACATAATTTTAAAACCCCATTGAAAATATGCAGCTGCCTATCTGGATAATGTAATAATACATAGCCCAGATTGGTAAAGTCATCTACCCAGGGTTCAAGCTGTCCTGAATTCTATTAGGGAAGCGGGTTTGACCGCAAATCCCAAAAAATGTACCATTAGGCAAGAAGAGGCAAAGTACTTGGGGTACACAATTGGACGAGGCGTTATTAAGCCTCAAATAAACAAGATTGAGGCCATTCAGAACTGGTCTAGGCCAGTAAACAAGAAACAGGTCAGGGCATTTTTGGGCCTAACTGGTTACTATAGGCGGTTTATTGAAAACTTTGCCAGTATTGCTGCCCCCTTATCTGACCTTATCTGACAAAAGGTAAAGATTCAGTCATGGTCAAATGGACTGCTGAAGCCGAGCAGGCCTTCCAAAGACTGCAGCAAGCTCTTTGTTCCAGCCGGTGTTGATAACACCAGACTTCCAAAAACAGTTTATTGTGCAAACTGATGCCTCTGATGTTGGCATAGGAGCGGTGTTGTCACAAGTCAGGGGAGGGGAAGGGCATCCTGTATTAAAAAACTGAATGAGCATGAGAAGAGATATGCCATTGTTGAGAAGGAATGCCTGGCGACAAAGTGGGCATTAGAAGCTCTCAGATGCTACCTGATAGGGAGAACATTCAAACTCATTACAGACCATGCCCCACTTAAGTGGATGTCTCAAAACCGAGAGAAAAACAAGCAAGTGACCAGATGGTTTATGTCCTTAAAGGACTTTTCAGTTGAGTCATATTCCTTCTAAAAGCACCTGGTACAGGTGTGTTCCTTGCTGGAGGGTTTTACCTAAACCTTGGTAATAGGTCTGGCTGCTGGAGTAGGCAGAGTTGGGTGTGGCTCTACTCCATTCAGTCACTTCAGGTTTTGGGATGACTGGGGGTTAAATCCTTGGTTCCTGAAGTGTGCATATATACTGTAAGGGCAGACAGCACACAGGTACTTGGCTCTCTCTGCTCCTGGGAAACCACTGTGAGTTATAACTGCTGTGTTTTGTGTTTAGGGAGCTGTGCAGTAGGCCTAGCTCTCTCTCTAGTTAGATACCTGTATTGTGTATTGTAGGTAGTGGCCGGACGGCTAGGATTTTATTTTGTATTTTTATTGCTTTGTTTTCCTTAAACTGGTTGCGGCCAGTTGCACCATACTTGACTGGACTGGACTCTAATTGCTGTGCCAAAAAGTGTTCATCTATCTGAAGAGACGACGATCCCTGAGCTAATCCCGTTACAGTGTCAATACATGATATACATTTATTCAGTCCCTTGATTTACACTGTATGGATGTGCTTAGCACAGCTTTTATGTAGTTAATATTGTTTGGTATTATGGAGTGGTATAGTATGCAACTGCTTTGATACACTACAGCCTCAGTACCTTTTGTCATGTGACCTTTCACTATTTTACCTTTTATCTACATAATTTATGATCAATGTTTAAATAAAGATCTGAATTGTTGTTATGGATTTTGTGTGTTATTTTGGTGTTTTTCTTTTCTTTTTTTTTTTGTAGAAAGATGTCAAATAATGAACTGATCTACCATATGTGCAACCTTGAAAATTGCAGGAGATAAGGGGGTCCAGTGCCCACCAAACGCAGCTTCATAATGTATTTTAGATTGCAAGTAAAATACTTAGCTAGAGAATTTCATAGCTCACAACTACTATTAGATTGTAAGATTAAGTTCACACAGCAGAAAATTCCTCTTCATTTTCCACCGTTGTATTTAGCCACGCGATTGCCATGATGGAACGCCGATGCAGTGCATTGGAATTCCATTACAACGTTCCTCTGCTGTTTAGGCCCAGATGAATGGGCTTAAATAGCAGGGACTCCTGAGCCACGGAATCCGCAGCAAGATTGAGCAGGACGCTCATTTTTTCAACATCCAGCTGTGATCTCTGCCTCCCATTGAAAACAATGGGAGGCAGATTTGGGACGGAATCTGCCATGGTCCGTGAACCTAGCCTTAGAGAGATAAAAGGGTGTTTCATAATGAGCTATTAGAGAGCAAAGGTCCAATTACAAATACTTGCACTGGGGCTTCAACTGTCCACCCTTAGTCCAAATGTTTTACAAGAAAATTGGGGTACTCTCTTTAATGAACCCTAATAGATGTGGCAGAGAGTGTCCTGATGGGGCAATTACTTTATTTTTTTTTTACTTTGTTAATTACTGTAAATGTTTTCTATATTTGTAACACTTGCATTACAGTTCCAGGTATAGTCTACAAACTGAGCTGTTTGCTGATAAATTTTGCTACACATGTCTGCAAAGATTTCTAAACTCTTCTTTATGTGTTTCACACCTAATGTGTTGTACTTAACTGATGTTAACTACTTGTTGAACAATCTATGCTGAAACTATTGTCAGCAGGTGGAGCAGCATGTGAATACTTATTTGATACAGCAAGCAAAATGAATACACAGGAGATATTGAAGATGGCTTTGGAAGTGAAAGTGACATGAGAGACATGTACACCCTAGAGGAAATGATGTCAGGTATATCTTTTTATTAGAAGATAACATAACTGCTTGCCATGTCAAAAGTGTTGTATTGAGCAATAAAACATAACAACACATTAGAACTGTATATACATATTTGACACAATTAATATAATTGTAAGAAATAATACAAAATAGTATTATTTTTTTTTTGTAAGAAAAACAAAGTTAGTGTAAGCTTTCCATATGATGAGGGCTGTAATTGTGATAATTTCAAATTTTTTATAAAGATCTTATCCAGAAAAAAATAAAAAAGGGTATTTAAAGGGTTTGTCTCATCAAAGAAAATCCCTATCAGGCTAAGGGATTGGGCCACAGCAAAGAAAAACAATACGGGATAAACCGCGACAGCAACGCATTGCGGTTTTTCCCACAGCACTTTTCTGAGGTTTCCTCCTCGGATTTTCTACTTCAATTATACCTATAGGGATTCCGCCGACATTTCTGTCGGTATAATTGACATGCTGCGATTTCCAAAAATGCGACAGCTTGGAAATCACAGCATGTCCACTGCGTGTATTTTTCCACAATGTGTGGATGGGATTCACTAGACTGTAACAGGGACTGTAAAACAGGGACTTTTTTTTTTCAACGGCGTTGCTGCCAAGGTTTCGCCGCGGTTTATGCTACATGGGCCCTTGGCCTCAGAATGCTTTTAGGTATGAATACAACTCCTAGAAACCCCACTAAATACATGATTTTGCTAGGTGGAGCCTTATTTGTTATGGATCCAACTTCTGGAATTCCCTACTGAAACTCCAAGCAAACAAATTATTTTGCTAAGTAGATTTTTGTCTGAGACGGGTCCTAGTTTTGTCCTGTTTTCAGGCCTGGCTCTCCCAATAACCCGTCTTTGAGTCTGTTTTTCAGCAAATGCATCTGTTTCATGGATGCTAAATTACATTTTGTTTAATGGTGTTAAATTAAAAATGGATTATATACAGATTTTTAAAATTACCTTGAAAAACATGTGACACAATGACGTCAACAATGAACTGCTTAATCCATTTTTAACTCCTTCCCACTCTGCGCCGTACTATTAATTTGTGCTGCGTGTATAGTTACCTCTGTTATGCCGAGGACACATGAGCCGAGGGCCAGGACCAGCCACTGGAGTCAGAAGATACCCAGACTTCGGCGGATTAACCCCCTGAATGCCATGATCAATAGTGATCACGGCATCCAGAGGGTCTGGGGGCAAGATCGCCCCCCTGTCACCCCTCAGACCTTTCGTGATAAGATTGCAGGTTCTGAGGGGTTGCCATGGGGTATGCCATGCCAAAATGACCACATATTTTGGTCACTTTGCTTTTCCAAAAGAATAACAATAAAAAGTGATTAGAAAGTTATACATACCAAACATTGATACTAATAAAAAGTACAACTTGTCCCACAAATAAAGAGCCCTGACATATTTCCATCAACAATAAAGTAAAAAATTTATAGGCATCAGAATACGTTGACCGCAAGAAAATTGTTAATTTTCAAAAAGTTACGTTTTATTTGTAAAAGCGGTAAAACATAATAGAAACCAACATAAATATGGTATCGCTGTAATCGTAAGGACCCGCTAGACAAAGCTGCCATGTCATTTTTAATGCAGAGTGAACACCATAAAAATAAAATGCAAAAAATTATGATAGAATTGTATGCTATTTCACATGGACCCCCCAAAATTTTTAATAAAAGCTAATCAAAGAGGGGCGTGGCCAGGGACTCAATGCGGTGAGACGCACATCTGGGGAGCTCCTGCCTGATCGGTTTTAGAGTGGGACCACTAGCCTTAAATAGGACCCCCATGGCTAAGAAAACCACCCGGGCACCTGCTACAGGGGACTGTGCATCAGCGGACAGGTCCGTGCAGCCTACCTTGTCCGCGTTCCTGCAGCCGACAGCATCTACAGCGCGGGCCTCCACGAGGCGGCGGCCATCTTCCTCTGCCGCGCCGGCCGCTTCCGCTACGACACCCGCGATGGCCCCGCTGGCGACACGAGCAGCATCCACCCTGCAAAGAGGCCAGCCGGCCAGACCTCCAGCCCTGCTAGCGACAGAGCTACAAAGCCCAGGCGCTGGGCTCCAGCGGACCCCTTCACCGCCGGGTAAGTCAGGCGCGGCGGTAGCACGTTCCGCAGCGCTGACTGCCCCCCCTCCCCCGCTGCTCCGACCGGCGCTTGCATCAGTGGGTTCCCCCATACAGATCCAGGGGGACCCAACAGCCCAGGAGGCGTCAGTAGCGGCCTCCCAATCCCATAGGCCTCTTCCTGGCCCTGAGCACCCGCCAAGCCCTGTGGAGGAGGATTTAACCCCTCAGCTCCCTCCACAACCTCTTAGCCTCCTGTCCTCACAGCAACCTTCACCCCTTCTCAGGGATGAAGAAGCAGACTTGGGGGCAACTCCACCCCCTCTCTTCCTATGCTATTCACACCCAACCGCCTTCTCCGTCTGCCCCGCTACCCCGACTTCCGCCACACTCTGCTCCAACAGCTTCCTCTGATCCCCCACCGTGGCTTGCTTACCTTGCTCACCTACCGTCAAAAGAGGACTTTGAATCCTTGGTTGCTAAAGTCACAACGGCATGTCGTTCAGAGATACGCACAGAAATCGCTGTCCTGCGGCAAGATCTCCAGCATATTGCTAACCGGGTTGATACCCTTGAGGAAGATCATGATCAGACTCGATCTCATGTGGCTTTCCTCCAGGACACCGTCCTCTCCCAAAGCCAGGTGGTTAACGACATGCAACGCCATTTGGAGGACTTGGATAACCGGGGTAGACGTAATAATATCAGAATCAGGGGGCTGCCTGAGGCTAACCAGGAGGAGGATTTGCATACTACCTTGGAGGAGATTTTCAATTTCATTTTACAGGAACCACCTACGCATAAAATCAAGTTAGATAGAGCTCACAGGGCCTTGCGCCCCAGGGGATCGGGCCCCACTCCACGCGATGTTATTTGCTGTGTGCACGACTTTGCACTAAAAGAAACTATCCTTTCCAAGGCCCGTCGCCTTAAAGACTTTGAATTTGCAGGAGACAAGATCCAGCTTTACCAGGACCTTTCCTGGATTACGCTACAAAAAAGGAGATACCTGCGCCCTCTGCTGCAGCTTTTAAGCGACCGACAGACCGTATCGCTGGGGGTTCCCCTTTTCTTTGACGGCTAGGCACAATGGTCGCTCTGCTACCCTACAGTTCTATGCAGATCTGGAACCATTCTGCACTGCCATGGATATTCCTCCTCCCAACCTGCAGAATTGGGAGTTGATTGCCTCACCACCACCGCCACCCCCCGGTCTGGACGGCCCGGAATCCAACTAGGCGTCGGCAACGTTCTTCCGGAAGATCGAGGGTGGAGCCCCCTCCTCTGTGACTGTATCTTTTTTTCTTAGGCCTCCTAGTTCCTGGGAGGGACACGTCTACTTTGATTACTAGGGGTGTCATGTTACTACTGTTTTTTTACATTTATACGCAGGTTTTTATGGTCCCACAACTGTTCTGCATCATATTTATGCTTTAGTATTGTTGGTCAGGCGGGTTAGACTCCCCCCTCCCCCCAGTACCAATAGATGTTATTCTTTTTAGGTCCTCAATTGATGCTTTGGATCTTCTTATTGCTGATCCCCCCCGTCTCCCACCCGCCCCCCCTTTTATTATGGGGGCTTCGCCCAGCTGTGGACCCACTGGTTGGGCCCCGGTAGGGTCACTAGTGGCCCTAATTTGGACATTTTTTTTTTTGCCCCCGGCCAGGAGATTTAGTCCTGACCACTAGATTTAGATTTAGTTTAGTTGTGTTATCTAAATATTTTTGTTTTGTTTTTTTATTTGTAATGCCTTGTCTTTTTTGTATGTCCTTTGTCTTTTTCCCCTTCCCTTCTATCCCTTTTCCTTCCTCCCCTTCTTCAGGTTCGGAGACCCGTGTGGCTACAGCGGCCTGGACCCTCCACCTTTACTTTTTCAAGGACTCGAACCATCGGTGGCTGGGTGAGATCTGCTCTACCTCATTTTCTTCTACACTAGCAACAAACTCACTTAGTATTCCCCATGGTTAGGTGCATTACACTAAATGTCAAGGGCCTGGGCTCCAACACAAAACGGCGAATGGTCCTGCGGGAGCTTCGCTCTCTTCAGGCAGATGTAGCCTTTCTCCAGGAGACTCACTTTGACCATACTGGCACGTTTAATTTTGCCCGACATTACTTCCCCTCTGCTTACTCTGCATACTGTAATCGCAGGAAGGGACGAGTAGCTATTCTGTTTTCCCGTACCTGTCCAATCACTGTCTCGGCCTCTCACATAGACCCCCAAGGTCGATATATTATTCTGGAGGGGCTATTATATGGTCAACCCATCACTTTATGCAATATTTACGCCCCTAATTCTTCACAGATCCCCTTCCTTAAACAGGTCCTGGGGAAACTGCAAATGTTTGAGGGATCTGCATTATTACTCGGTGGAGACTTTAATATGATCTTTTCAGAAAATATGGATAGATCCACCCTCACTAGTGCCCCTCCTGGACCCTTTCAGATGAGACTAGCAAGAGAGTTCCGCTGCCTTGTACGATCAGCTGCCCTCTATGATCTTTGGCGGGTGGATAATCCCTCTGCCCGCTCCTTTACATTTTACTCCCACCCCCATAAAACACACTCTAGAATAGATTACTTTTTTGGAACTACGTTAGCCCTTCGCTTACTAAAGTCTGCTGACATAGGCCCCATATCTTGGTCAGATCATGCTCCTGTGAAGCTTACATTGTCCTCCACCCCCCTCTCCGACTAAACGTTGCCACTGGCGACTTAATGAATCCCTCCTTCATTCACGAGAGACCCAGGGTAGGCTTCGAGCTCACCTCCAAGAATACTTCCGAGTTAATTCTGACTCAGTTTCCGCTGTGTCCACACTGTGGGAAGCCCATAAGGCAGTAATGAGAGGTCACTGTATTGAGTTGGGAACACAGTTTAAGAGAAACCGGAGGGTCAGAGAGGAGGCTTTAACTAGTAAGATCAGATCCCTCACAGAGCGATTAACGACGCGACCCTCGTTATCTTTACTGCGTCAATTAGTAGCGGCCAGGGCTGACCTCCGCGACCTCACCACCCAGGCTACTCGACGCCTCCTCCTCTACAGTCGCCAGAGATACTATGAGAGGGGAAATAAGGCACATACACTCCTAGCTGGAACCCTGAGGGACCGCCAGGTTTCGTCCACACCCCATGCCCGTCCGAGATTCCCGGGGCACCCTTCAGCATCATCCCGATGCCATAGCGGCCTTGTTTAGGGATTATTACACTAAACTGTATAATCTTCCCTCGCTTGCTAGGAGAAACCCCACCATTGCAGAGACAGACCTGCATTCTTACCTAGCCTCGTGTCAACTCCCGGCCCTTCCGTCCTCAGCCCTCTCTTCGCTTAATGCTCCAATATCGAGTGAGGAGTTGGCTGCCGTTCTGGAGGCTCTCCCTAATGGTAAGGCTCCGGGCCCTGATGGGTTCACCTATGCTTATTATAAAACTTTCCATTCTGATCTCCTCCCTTATATGTGTCAGCTTTTCAACTCATTCTTGGAGGGAGCTCCGATCCCCCACACTATGCTGCACTCTCACATCTCCCTAGTTCCAAAGCCTCACAAAGACCATCAGGAGTGCTCTAATTATCGTCCCATAGCCCTCCAGAATACAGACCTCAAACTTTTTACAAAAATCTTAGCAAACAGGCTTGGCCTTTGGCTTCCGTCTCTCATCCACAAAGACCAGGTGGGATTTGTCCCCTGCCGTCAGGGGGGAGATAACACTAGAAGGGCAGTGGACTTGATTGATGTAGCCAACTGTCACTCTACCCCCACTTTGCTTCTAAGTCTAGACGCTGAGAAGGCCTTCGACCGCCTTGATTGGTCATTTATGACGGCCACTCTTGAAAGTTACGGGTTCTCGGGGGCCTTCCTCACGGCTATAAGGGCTCTTTACTCTCACCCCTCAGCAGTTGTTAAGCTTCCTAATGCATCCTCCCTTCCCTTGTCTATCTGTAATGGAACCCGTCAGGGATGTCCCTTATCTCCACTAATATTTGCACTATGTATTGAACCCCTGGCAGCTCAAATTAGATCTGCCCCAGATGTCTCTGGGGTATTTGTGAGGGATAGAGAATTTAAGCTTAGTTTATTTGCAGATGATGTCCTGTTGACTCTCACTAAACCCCATACCTCCCTTCCAAACCTTCTCCGTGTTTTAAAGGATTACGGAGACCTATCGGGATATAAGGTTAACCCTAGTAAGATGGAAGCCCTGCCCCTAAATATCACAGGCGAGGCCTTGCAGTTGCTCAAGTCTAACTTTGACTTCCAATGGAGAGACCGTTCCTTACGCTATTTGGGTGTTCAGTTATCCTCTTCATACCACACGCTTTACACGGCCAATTATCCTCATCTGTTTCATGAACTCCGTTCTCTTCTAGATAAATGGCGCCCACTTCATATTTCTCTTATAGGCCGTATAACTGCGGTCAAGATGACCCTCCTCCCGAAACTTCTTTATTTTTTTGAAACCCTTCCAGTGGCAGTCCCCAGATTTGAATTGAGATCCCTGCAGAAGGCAATATTCCAATTTATATGGAATGGCAAACGCCATCGCATCCCCCCGATCGGTGATGCTGGCGGGTAAGTCGGAGGGGGGACTGGGGGCTCCACACATATTGCACTATTATTGGGCTGCCCATTTGCGTAGTATTCCGTTCTGGGCGACGTCCCAGGCACATACGAAATGGGTGGAGATAGAGAAGCTTTGGTTGGCTCCTGTACACCCCAAAGCATTTTTGTGGTCCTCCTCCCCCCCCCTGCCCATGTCCCCGCTGCTTGGCCCTATCGGATTTACTCGGACTATTTGGAACACCTGTTCTAAGTTGTTTCGATTGGCCTCCTCGCACTCATCTATGATCTCCTTTTTATATAATCCACGTCTCCCAAGCGGACTCACTGCTGCTACAGTCAAGCCCTGGAGCAAGCTGGGTTTATTCCACATAGCGGATTTGGTCGACCCATCGTCCTTGGAGCTCAGGCCCTTCGATTACCTCACCTCTACACAGCATTTGCCTACCTCAGAGTAGCTCCACTATCAGCAAATAGTTCATTTTGTCGTCTCCCAATTTGGATCCACCCGGGTCTCTCTCCCTTCAGCTTTTGAACGACTTTGTCGGGCAGGCACCTCTACTAGAGGCCTGATTTCTAATATTTATGGGCTTTTGTCCTCTCAGGGGGGGCAGGCCCCGGTGGTCCACAGATATATGACCCGGTGGTCTGGAACCCTGGGCGAGCACATCTCGCACAGTCAGTGGCAGGTTATTTGGTCCCGAGCAGCTAAATCCTCTTCCTGTGTGACGTTCAGGGAAACGCAATACAAGATACTCATGCACTGGTATCATACTCCAGCTCTACTGCATACTCTCAACCCCACTATTCCTTCTAGTTGCTGGCGATGTCAGGCGACACCAGGAACATTGTACCATATATTCTGGGAGTGCCCCCTGGTCCGCCCTTTTTGGACTGAGGTTGGGAGGCTGACTAATATTCTCTTTCTCCAGGGTGTTCCCTTGGACCCCATGGTTTATTTGCTGAATCTCCCTCCAAAGGGTCTCAGTAAAAATACATCGAAATTATTCCTTTACTTGTGTACTGCGGCTAAAACACTTATAGCCCACCATTGGAGAGAAGCCCTTCCCCCAGCAATCCCAGAATTGGTAGCCCGACTGAAGGATATACGCAGTCTGGAGTATCTGACTGCTTCCCTTAACCATACGGTGGAGGCATTTGAAGCGGTTTGGTCCCATTGGGATATCTACTGTGCCACGCAAGGTCTCTGAAATCTGACCCCCGGCTTTGTTTCTTTCCTTATTGTTCCTTCCCTTTGTCTGTTTTTGTGTATTCCCCAAATTCTGTTTTTGTGTTGTTGTTTTTATTTTTGTAGACTTAACGAATTGTATGTTCTTTATTTGATCTCTGTCATTTTCAAAAATATTTTAATAAAAATTACAGTTTAAAAAAAAAAAAAAAGCTAATCAAAAAGTTATATGTATCCCAAAAGGGTGGTAAATGAAAGAACAACTTGTCACGCAAAGTATAAGCCCTCACATAGTTAGGTCAACAGAAAAATAAAAAAGTTATGAATTTTGGAAAACGGGGAGGGAAGACATTAACAAAGACGACGACCATTAACGTTCCAACCTCCTTGCATCCTTAAGGGTTAACATCCTTTTTTATTGTGTGTGTGAGCATTTGGCCTTAAAGGGCTTGTTCAGTTTCAGACCAATAACATTTGTTTCTCAATATTTGTCTGAAACAGGACAATCCCATTAAAAACTTGTCCAGGATTACATCCAAGTCCTCTTTTTCCATAAACAGTATCACTCTTTTTTCATTGGATACGTTCAAGTAAATGTTTCTAAGCTGCTATAATATACAACTCTTGAACAAGCATTGTGCTGTTCATGAGAATATAGTCTTTTTTTCTGCAATCTTTTTTCTATTAAAAATACTTTATAAATATAATAAAAGCACAGAGAGTTGTGCTTTTATATTTGCACAGAGTTGCCACTCGGAATTTCTTTAGATGGGCCCAAGGAACAGAAGTCCAATTCTTCTTAAACTTCCATTATCTTTGTATAATCTTGTTGAATGAATGAATGAATTAGTGAATCAATGAAGAAATATATAAATTATAAGAAATAATTTACACATGTCAGTACTAGAGATGGGTGAATTGGTTCCAAATTGTTTTTTTTTTTTTTTTATGAAACCAAACAAATGGAGGTTTGTTTCGGATGAACTAAAATGGCCACCAAATTATATTCCAGGGTCTCTTCATACCCCAGAGTATAATAGGTGGAGGCCAAGGGGAAGTGAAAATTTTTTTTAAAACATTCATAGTCACCTTCTGTTACCTCTTTTGGATCTCCTTGTGATATCCGGTACTTCTCTGTGACATCAGCAGCCCAGGCTCAGCACTGAGGCCGGTGATTGGGTCTCAGCGATGACTTGGGCAGGCCGAATGTCATGATGCTCACGTGCCCATGTAACCACTCAATCACAGGCCTCAGGGGTGACTCGTGAGCTGATGATGTCACAGAAGAGCACCAGACACTACCAGGAGAGCATTGGAGAGCCCAATCACAGGCCTCAGCCATGACTCGCGAGCTGATGATGTCACAGAAGAGCACCAGCTGTCACCAGGAGAGCATTGGATGCTGCGAGGACGCCCAAAAGAGGTAACGGAAGATGAGTATGAATGTTTTTTTATTTTTTACACCTCCCCTGGGCCTCCACCTATTAAACTCTGGGGTCTGAAAGACCCCATTGTATAATAATGTCACTTTCGCTTTCACATTGACATAACTTCAGTTGTGTTTGCCTTAGAGAGTTAGAAATTGGATAGATAGGTTCCTAGGAGCCCTAAGAGTGTTCCACACTATGTTATAAGCCAAGTTAAGGTGTGATTTGTACAAAACTTGTTCAACCTGAAATGAATCAGGGACCTGAGTCACCGAACTGAACTAGAGGTTCACCCATCACTAGTCAGTACAGGTGAAATACAGTGGGGAAAAAAAGTATTTAGTCAGCCACCAATTGTGCAAGTTCTCCCACTTAAAAAGATGAGAAAGACCTGTAATTGACATCATAGGTAGACTTCAACTATGAGCGACAAAATGAGAAAACAAATCCAGAAAATCACATTGTATGATTTTTTAAAGAATTTATTTGCAAATTAAGATGGAAAATAAGTATTTGGTCAATAACAAAAGTTCATGTCAATACTTTGCTATATATCCTTTATTGGCAATGACAGAGGTCAAATGTTTTCTGTAAGTCTTCACAAGGTTGGCACACACTGTTGCTGGTATGTTGGCCCATTCCTCCATGCAGATCTCCTCTAGAGCAGTGATGTTTTGGGACTGTCGCTGGGCAACACGGACTTTCAACTCTCTCCAAAGGTTTTCTATGGGGTTGAGATCTGGAGACTGGCTGGGCCACTCCAGGACCTTGAAATGCTTCTTACAAAGCCACTCCTTCATTGCCCTGGCGGTGTGCTTTGGATCATTGTCATGCTGAAAGACACATCCACATTTCATCCTCAATGCCCTTAGTGATGGAAGGAGGTTTGCGCTCAAACTCTCACAATACATGGCCCCATTCATTCTTTTATGTACACGGATCTGTCGTCCTGGTCCCTTTGCAGAGAAACAGCCCCAAAGCATAATGTTGCCACCCCTATGCTTCACAGTAGGTATGGTGTTCTTTGGATGCAATTCAGCATTCACTCTCCTCCAAACACGACGAGTTCTATTTTGGTTTCATCTGACCATATGACATTCTCCCAATACTCTTCTGGAACATCCAAATGCTCTCTAGCAAACCTCAGATGGGCACAGATATGTACTGGCTTAAGCAGGAGGATACGTCTGGCACTGCAGGAGTCCCTGGCGGCGTAGTGTGTTACTGACAGTAGCCTTTGTTACGTTAGTCCCAGCTTTCTGCAGGTCATTCACTAGGTCCCCCCCGTGTGGTTCTGAGATTTTTGCCATTCTTGTGATCATTTTGACCCCACGGGTTTGAGATCTTGCATGGAGCCCCTGATCGAGGGAGATTGTCAATGGTCTTGTATGTCTTCCATTTTCTAATTATTGCTCCAACAATTGATTTCTTCACACCAAGCTGCTTGCCTATTGCAGATTCAGTCTTCCCAGCCTGGTCTACAATTTTGTTTCTGGTGTCCTTCCACAGTTCTTTGGTCTTCACCATAGTGGAGTTTGGAGTATGACTGTTTGAAGTTGTGGAAAGGTGTTTTTTTATACTGATAACAATTTCAAACAGGTGTCATTACTACAGGTAAAGAAGAAGTTACAGGTTTGTGAGAACCAGAAATCTTGCTTGTTTGTAGGTGACCAAATACTTATTTTCCACCATAATTTGCAAATAAATTCTTAAAAACTCAGACAATGTGATTTTCTAGATATGTTTTCTCATTTTGTCTCTCATAGTTGAGGTCTACCTATGATGTCAATTACAGGCCTCTCGCATCTTTTTAAGTGGGAGAACTTGCACAATTGGTGGCTGACTAAATACTTTTTTCCCCACTGTAATGGTGCTCTAAAAATAAAGAATAATAAACAATATGAAATGTGTGTTTTACATGGGCACTTTTTGACCTCAGGATAACAGCAGTCTTGAATTATTTCTGTGGTATAAAGACACTTGGAGTTCAAACACATTTTATTGGAAAATTCAAATCAAATACATTTCAGTCTGACTATCATCTTTAAAATTATAACTAGATGTGACTATAAACTTTCCTCTAATATTCTCTTTGAGCTTGTGCAACCAGTGCCTCTTAATGCTGAAGGATTCGCTATCAAAAAATGTATTTGCACTCATCCAAATAATATATTGAGTTACAAAGTTCAGGTACAAGCATGCATTTGTACTGTCACAATTAATGTCTTCCTTTTCACTAAGTTTAATTTGCTTTAAAGAAACAGGTGGTGCCAATTCTTTTAAAATGTAATAAGAAGTAATCTAATACAGTAAATGCAAGATTTATGTAGCCATTGGGTATAACCTAAACATTTCTGAATCAAATCTCTGCTTTAGGTATAAACCCTAATAGCTTTTAACAAGTGCAAAAAGGATGTGGGAGGAAATCAGGGATCAGATATTTTTGTTTGCCAGAAAGTTATTCCTTGTCTAATAACATAATAAGAAGCTATGAAGAGGACAGAGGAGTTACTCAGTGAACAGGAAATATCACAAAACAGACCATGTCAGTTCTCTAGTAATTGGTTCTTTGAAGTTTTCAATGTGAGAAGAGATGAACATTCATCTTTAAAGTGTGCCTACTCTTTGGGCTTGTTTTAGGTTAAACTAAGAATATGCAGATATTTGAAACTTGACCCAGAGGTTTCTAAAAACTTTGCCTTACTTTGTGCTAAAAGTGACCTTGTAAAATTAGACAGCTACAATCACTGCTGGAAGCAAATTATTATAGATTTTGTGTTTGTTTCTTTTTCACTTACTGAAAGCAACAAGTAACTCTGATAGGTTTGGTCAATTTCAGATGTTTTATCTAATAAGATCAAACAACAGTTGAAATTTTTTATTTAAAAACTGAATTTTAAAATACTGTATATTTTGCAATTAAATCTACTGATTAAAGTACTGATTCCAAAAGGATTTCAGATCTTAATGCTCAAGATATTGTCGGTGCGGTTAATAAAATGTTCTTAACCCCTTCCCACGGTCACATTTTTTTATTTTCGATTTTCATTTTTGACTCCCCGCCTTCCAATCCCCATAACTTTTTATATTTTTCTGTTCACAGAGCCATATGAGGGTTTACTGTTTGCGGGAAATTTTTTTTCTTCATAATGGTACCATTTATAATTCTGTACAATTTACTGGGAAGCTGTAAAAAAAATTCAGAATGGGATGGAATTGATGAACAAGTGCATTTGTTCCACTTTCTTACAGGCTTCGTTTTTACTCTTTTTCCAGGGATACCAAATTTATAGTTTTATTTACATTTTAACCCCTTAACAAAGATCTCAATCTTTGCCCAAAATGTTTTCTAAAAGTAGCCATATTCTGACACCCATAACTTTTTTTTCTTTGTACGGGGATGTATAGGGGGTCTTTTTTGCGGGGCCAGGTATACTTTTTACTTATACCATTTTGGGGAGTGTCTATTGCATTGATCACTTTTTGTTCAAATTTTTATCACAGGCAAAGTAGCAAAAAAAAAAATAAAAAATGTCAGTTTGGCACTTTTGATTTTTTTTTTCCCGCTATGGAGTTCACAATATGCAAAAAATAATTTTATAGGTTTGTAGACTGGGCATTTTTTATATGTGTTTTAGGGAAAGGAAGGGGGGGGGGGGTGAATTTTAATTTTTTTATATTTTTTTTTGCTTTTTTTTATTTATTCTAGGGGTCTTGAAACACAGGGGGTCTGATCACTAATGCAATGAATTACAATGCTAATGCATTGCAAAATATCGGCACTTGTATTACAGGCTGCAAAGAGCATCCTGCAATAGAAGGTAATGCCAGACAAGCCTTCAATAGGAACAATCACCGGCACAATGTCAAAGCTAACTGAGGCACCAGGGACCTTAATGCTCGCAATTAGTGCGGGGACTGATCGTGGGCATTAGCGCCAGGTCTCTGCTATATAATACTTACTATTATGGCGGATGTTTGGAAGGGGTTAAACCCATTATAATTAGAGATGAGTGAATCGAAGCTGCAGAAGTGGAATTTGATCCGAATTTCAGGAAATATTCGATTCGCATCGAATCCGAATTTCCTCACGCTTCGTGGTAATGATTCGCATTTAGTTCAAAATGGCTGCTCTACATGGGACAAGGAACTCTGGGAACATGGGTTCACCCACAATGCCATGCGTGCAGCCAATCAGCAGCCAGCCCTGTGATGTCACATCCCTTTAACCCCTTCGCGAGTGCATACGGCATGTTTGACCGCTGCATCCAAGGTGTTAAGTCCCCCGGTCGGTTATGGAGCAGGGTGTTAGCTGTAACTGACAACTGATCAGGATGTTAGCTGTAAACCTATCCAGGGTTTTAACAACTTGGATGCCGTGGTCAAACATGACCGCGGCATCCAAGGGGTTCTGCCATTTTGCCGCCCACCCCGACTCTCTGCAGCCAATAAATAGCTGCTTTTGGTACGCGATTCGCCACAATTTAATTCAGATCGAATAGAATCATATCATGAAATTCAGCAAAGTTGCCGAACCTAATTTTTGAATACTTCATTAATCTCTAATTATAATCAACATTTTAAAATAATAATAGATAATAAAAGCCCTGGTATATATAGGTGTTTATGTATTAAAAGTTATACATCCATTTTTTAAATCAGAGGGGAAGATTTATAAAGACTGGTGTTTCCTACCAATGGAGATCTATGGCAGTTAGAAACTGGCTTAGATTTTCATTATAACTCACGCTAAAAAAAACTGGCATTAGTTATAATATGTCAGACCAATAGTGTTGTATATGGCAGCTTATCCTGAAAGTCATTTGAATTGAAGGTATATATGTCTTAATGAGGTTTTCTGAGTTTCGGAGAATGATGACCTATCCTGAGAATAGATCATCAGTATCAAATTGATGAGGGTCAATTCATGGCATTCCCACTGATCAGCTGTTTGAAGGGATAATAGATAGCTCCATACACTGTGTAGTGGCAACCTGTATATTTATCTATCTATATACACTCCTCCTCAACATTGAAATTGCAAAAGCAAGAAGGACATACCATAAGGTTGTGCAAGTTGATGAAGTAGCAGGAGTTGCTTAGATCTGCAACTGATAAAACATTTTTCCCATCTCTGGCACGTGGGAAGGGCATAAAAGCAATATTAAACCCAAAGTTTTTTAGCCACAACAATTGATGTGGGATGATTGTGTGATGCCTCCTATTCACTGATGTGCCAGTTATTAACACTTTTCGCAAACTGAGAGGGACAGAATCTTTGAACTGAAGGATCTTGGTTTATCACTCAGGAAGATCACTTTGCGTCTATACCAAGATGTCAGCAGTGTCCAACATTGATGAACCAGAACGACAGTAAAACGTGTGCATAGGCGAATCTCTGCACAGATGGACTGTCTCATTGGAAGAATGGTGCAAAGTGTCCATTTTGTACTGCAAGTTAAATCAGATATCACATCTCAAGTCTTGGGTGGCAAACAGTGTTGACACAAACCATCAGAAGGTGTCTGAACGACATTGGGCTATAAATCAGATGTCCAGGTCTTGGGGCCCTGTGGGCAATGTCATGAAGAGGCCTTCACAAGGGAAGATCACAGTAGTTCTCCTGGATTTATGATGCAGGTGGCATAATATAGTATAGCAGCTGAACCCTTCATTTCAGATACACAAATAGCTTGGCATTGAATTGGTCATGGAATCAGTGGTACGGCCATTTCTCCCAAATGTACCAGAAGCCATTTTTCAACAACACAACATCAGGCCACATGATGCTCATGCTATTGTGAGCAGACTGTGTGGCCTAAATGTGCTACCATGGCTTGCTGGGACATCATTGATTGGCAATTGCAAAGAAAGCTATCAGAAGTTGATCTTGATGATTTGTGTACCCAAGTGCATACAGCATGGCATAACATTCCTCAGATAAATGTTATTAACCTTATTGATAGCATGCCAAGATGTGTGTATTTCTGTGTGATGCTAATGCTCAATACTGAGTAAATTGGGATGTATTGAATATTTTGCTTCAACTTTTTTTTATCATTTTCATATCATTAAAATGTCTATTGATCCTGTGATTTTTTTTTTTTTTTTTAATTCCAAGGCCTTACCTTGATATTGCAATTTCAGTGTTGAGGAAAAATATTTTTTTTTTCACGTTTTTGAAATGTGTAGTTAGAGATACATTCTATTCCTTTATATATGAGTGAAAAATAAGTGAAAAAGCAAGAACAACACATTATCATCTCTTTCTGTCTCTGTAGTATTTACAGCCAGGCATTTATCTATAACTGACTTTTCAAGCATCTCGCTCTGATTTTCTAATGGCAAAGGTTAACACTACATTAGACATGGGAGTTTCATTGTAAAATAGGAAAAATACAACTGACAGTAAATAGTTGCAGATTTGATGCATTCCAACAAAACAGTCTCACAAAGATTTAACACAGTAAACTTTAAGAAAACAAATAGTTTTTTTTTTCTAGAATTAAACCTATAGGAAAAGGAAAATGCCCTATTGTCACACTTTTAGAAACTTACAGCAGTATAACCAGTGTACATGCCACATTTATATGTTGACTTTGTCTAAATTGACTTTGCCTTGCTGAACTTGAAATGTGTAACTCTATGTGGTTAGATGAGATAAAGCAAATACTATCTATAGCAGTTCATAAAAAAGAAGAAAGTCCACCAGCATCTTCATAAGTGTTTATACTTGATCATCACAAAGTTCTGCAGCAACCATTTAGATGAACAGATTTTCATTGGATGTAATGTGTTGGTGGTTTAATTCTATCATTTGGTTTTAAAGGGGTTCTCCAGAATAAATTTTATTTATTAATTAGGCCAGGGAAGATGAAAAAAAAATATAAGAAAACCATACTCACCTGTCCCTGGTGCTCCGGTGCCTTCCTACGCGATTCGTTCATGCAGGTCTGTTGCTATCTTCAAGTGGAAGTATCCACTTGCATGTAACCGCTAACGCCAATCAGCGACCTCAGCAGAAGGGAACTGAGATGTCACAACCAGCAAGAAATTCATAAGCAAGAAGGCAGACGACCGGACTTGACCGCCCTGGGAGGACACTAGAGTATTGGGGACAAGTGAGTATGTTTATATTTTAATTTTTTCACCTCCCCCATCCTAATTAGAAAATATTGTTTAGCCTGGACAACCTCTTTAGTGAGCCTTAGTTTTGTGATTTATCATGTACCAGCAAAATAACTACTACTGTTAACCTGTGGTTAGACTGTACTTTTTACAGTGTAAAAGCAGACTCTACTCTTAAGGGTAAGTTCACACCTAACTTATCCTTATTTGTTAAGCAGAAAAAATCTTCAGGTTTCTGAAGCTTTTTTGGGAATGGATTTTGAAGAGGTTTCTGAAGCAGTTTTTAGAAGCATTTTCTTTTGCCTTTGATTTTTTAAGCTGTTTTCACAGAGGTTTTGTTATGTCTCCCATTTATTTCCATGGGTGTTTTAGACAGAATCTGCCTGACGTTAGCTTAAAAAATCAGCTAGAGATAAAATTTGCCCCCGACTCCCAATAAAATGAATGGGATGGAGAGTCAGACATTTTTTGAGGAAGATCTTGAGGCGCAATCTGCCTCAAAATTTGTCTGCAAAAAACTCTGTGTAAACTTGCCCTCACAGGGTGGACGTTTTATTGTGCAGATATCTCATACTGTCATAGCCGTAACTGTTGGCATCCATGAAATTTTCCTAGAAAATTATTGCAATTACACATGTTTTGTTATATACATGTTTATTTTCTTTGTGTGTATTGGACTAACACAAAAAACAGAGAAAAAAAAAAGCCAAAAATGATATAATTTAATGCAAAACTCCAAAAATGGACAAAATTACTGGCTCTCTCAACTTAATATTTGGTTGCACACCCTTTGGAAAAAATAACTGAAATCAATCGCTTCCTATAACCATCAACAAGCTTCTTACACCACTCATCTGGAATTTTGGACCACTCTTCTTGCAAACTGCTCCAGGTCTCTCATATATGAAGGGTGCCTTCTCCCAGACAAAATTTTAAGATCTCTCCACAGATGTTCAATGGGATTTAGATTCGGACTCATAGTGCTTTGTTTCCATCCTTTTTTGATGGAAAATGCTTTGGTGCTTTTTGAAGTATGTTTGGAGTCATTGTCCTGCTGGAAAACCCATGGCCTAGAACGCAAACCCAGCTTTCTGACACTAGTCACTACATAGAGACACAAAATCCTTTGGTAATCTTCAGATTTCATAGTACCTTGCACACAGTCAAGGCACCCAGAGCCAGAGGTAACAAAACAACCCCAAACCATCTTTGAACCTCCACCATATTTGACTGTTGGTATTGTGTTCTTTTCTTTCTAGGCCTCATTTCGTTTTCAGTAAACAGTAGAATGATGTGCTTTACCAAAAAGCTGTATCTTGGTCTCATCTGTCCACAAGATGTTTTCCCAGAAGGATTTTGGTTTACTCCCATACATTTTGGCAAACTGCAGTCTAGCTTTTTTATGTCTCTGTGTCAGCAGTTTGGTCCTCCTGGGTCTCCTGCCATAGAGTAGTATTTCATTCAAATGTTGACAAATAGTTCATGCTCACAATGATGCACCCTGAGCCTGCAGGACAGCTTGAATTTCTTTGGAACTTGATTGGGGCTGCTTATCCACCATTCGGACTATCCTGCATTGAAACCTTTCATCAATTTTTCTCTTCTGTCCATGTCCAAGGAGATTAGCTACAGTGCCATGGGTTGTAAACTTCTTGATTATTGTAAGGAGCCAGACCGGAGCCTCGGTGGCGGCATGCGGTGGCTGCCGGTCCTCTCCTTTAGATGCTCCTTCCGGCCCCTAGGGAGGTAGGCCGGAACCTCCGCGATGGTATGCGGGGGTTGCCGGTTCTTCCCAGGCCACAGGATTCACTTCCGGAGCAGGGACTCGGTCGGAACCTCCCGATTGTACCTTGTTCTCCTCTCCTGCTAACGACCCCTGCTTTCCTTCAGACTTCGTCCTCCTGAACTGCTATTTGGTGCTGCTCTGCTCTCCTGCTACCGACCCTGCTTGTTTGACACATCTATTTGGATTTCCCTTTTGTACTTCGCTAACCTCACGCTGACAACTCGGATCTTACGACTACTCTTTGGAACTCTGCTGCCATCTACTGCCTGCCGTCATCTGCTGCTTTCTACTCTATAGACTGACATTCCTACTCCTGCTATTACTGGTAGGCGATTCTGGTTTCTGTTCCGCTGTGTCTGGTGGTGTGCTGTGCGTCCAGCACTCTCTGACCCATGCCTCTCTGCCCGTCAGTAGCTTCCAAGTCCATCCCCACCATCAGGGGCCCTGGTGAACATCAATGGGGGGTGGAGTTCGGTGCGCTTGGGAGAGCGCTGGACGTTCAGCACGGTTTTTACCATTTTGATCCAGTTTGACTGGTGCTGGGACTCACTGCTTAGCTCAACACAGCATCTGTTTCCTAACAATTATGTTGTGCACCGTGGACAAAGGAACATCAATATCTCTGGAGATGGACTTGTAACCTTGAGATTGATATTTTTACACAATTTTGGTTCTGAAGTCCTCAGACATTTCACTTCTCCTCTTCCTGTTCTCCATGCTTAGTGTAGCACACACAGACACAATGGAAACCATGAGTCAACTTCCCTCCTTTTTTTCTGGTTTCAGGTGTAATTTTTATATTGCCCACTGTTACTTGCCTCAGGTGAGGTTGAATGAACATCACAGGCTCGAAACAAAGTTATTTACCTACAATTTTAAAAAGGTGCCAACAATTTTGTTTGGCCCATTTTTATTGTTTTGTGTGAAATTATGTCCAATTTGCCTTTTTTTCTGTTTTTTGTGTTGTTCCAACACACACAAAGGAAATAAACATGTGTATAACAAAACATGTTACATTGCAGTAATTTTCTGGGAGAAATACTTAATTTTCTGGAAAAATTTCAGGGGTGCCAACACTTAAATAGCACAAAAATAGCAAATACATCTGACTTTCCACACTCACAACTCCAAGGGCTCACTTTCACATATAAAAGTTCAAGTTGACTTTTATGTGGCTGGTTGATTGAGTTCCCATCAGTTTTCAGTTTGCATCTTCTATATAAGCTACAGTGGGATGGGTCATAAGTGGGCCCCCAACTTGGACATGTTCGCATACTGATATTATCAGGTGAGCATATAGTGGTATATAGTGACTCTACACAGGGCTTTGCAGATGATTTAGGTGAATACAGGGCAGTAACATTTAATGACTTACAGGTGACGTCTCTGACTAACTGCTCACATTCCCCATCTCTTTCATCTGGACCGCCATGACCACTTCTTCCAGTCGCTGTAAAGTTTGCAACACAGACATCTTTGGCTCCTCACTTTTCCAGGCTCCTGACCTACATTGTCCTCACCTACACAAAGCCCCCATCCTGCTGCTACCCCCAACTATAAAATATATAAAATAACCCCCATAATGAATAATACCCCCAAGTGCATCTTTAAATTAATAACTTCCCTGTCCCCCCCTTTAAATAATGTCCCTTATTAATATTGCCCCAGGTTTCCTAATTAAAAAGGAAAAAAAAAAAAAAACACAACAAGGCAAATAAAATTATTGGGGTTTGAATACCCGGGACCCCCAGGATCAGCTGTTTGAATGAACCGTGGTACCTGTGTAAGCGCGGTGACCCCTTCTCTGTTTACACAGTGTCATTCTTTTCATAGCGGCCATGTAATGTAACTACAACCTCGTCCTATACACATCTATGTGACAAGGCTGGAATGACAGTGTATGAGCAGGTGCCATAGCCCCTCCATCAGTGGTCAGTGGGGAATCACTTATCTCTTATTGATGTTTTGTTCTAAGAATAGATCATCAATATAAATGAGCTGAAAAACGCCTTAAGACCCCCCGTGGCGTCCCGCAGAAAAAAAGAGCTGTCGGAAAAACCACGGTGGCGACACATTGCAGTTCTTCCTGTAGCACTTTGCACAGAAAGTTCGCAGAGGTTTCCTCTGCGGACTTTATGCTTCAATTATTTCTATAGGGAAACCACTGGCGTTTCCGAAGGTATAATTGACATGCTGCGATTTCCAAAACTGAGACTGTTTTGGAAATGTCAGTGTATCCGCATATTTTACTGCAAAGTGGGGAAGGGATGGGGGCCCCATGTGGCAAAAACCCACAGAAAAAAACTGTGGCATTCTAGCAAATCCCATCCACACATTGCTGAAAAATATGTGCAGCAGATACACTGCGATTTCCAAAACCATTGCGTTTTTTGAAATTGCAGCATGTCAATTATACTTTTGGAAACGCTGGTGGTTTCCATATATGTGTATTGAAAACAGAAAGTCCACAGGGGAAACCTCTGCGGACCCTCTGTAAAAAAACGCTGCGAGAAAAACCACATTGTTACCTCTGCGGTTTTTCCTGCAGCGCTTTTTTTGCTGCATCCAGCTACGTGGGGCCTTAGCCTTAATAAAGCCCAAGTGCCACTTTAATTAATTGACCCTCATATTATGCCCCTGATTCCTCGTGACATAAATACTGCACCCCTAATGACCCCTTATATCAATGACCACCCTTTATGTTCATAATGCCTCCCAATATAAATGATGCCCCCTAATGGCCCCTTATATAAATAACTTCCCCCTTGTATTCATAATACCCGTAATAACCCTTATATAAATGACCCCCCATATTCATAATGTCCCCTAATGAATACTACCTTTATAGTTATATTTCCTCCTCCTAACCACCCCTTACACTATTAATATACCTACAACTGCTCTAAAAAAAACAAAAAAAAAGTTATACTCACCTACCTGCGATCCTGATGAATGGAGCCGCCGCCTCCTTCCTGTCCACGCACAGGTTGTCTGTGTCTAAGCACAGGTGGCGCGATGTTGTGACATCATCGTGTCACCTGTGCTGAGAAGCAGACATCCGTCTGTGGTCTCGGCGTCTTGTAAACTGCAAACCTGTATTGGCTTGTGGTTTACAATACTATTAAGTTGCAGGATATGTTTTAACTAGATCGGTGTCTGCAGAAGTTAGAAATAAAGGATGTATTAATGGCAGCCCCGGGGTGGGCCCCACAGAGTCAGTGGGCCTGGGGCAGGCGCCCCCTCTGCCCCCCCCCCCCCCCACTAGCTACGTCTCTTTGTGCTTCAGATGTTATGAAGGAATGATTGTTCTCCACCCATGTGTATATTTTATATCTATTTATTTTAAAAAATGGGGGGATTGTGATATTATGATATAAAGTTACTGGATAAAAAGTTACTTTTTATAAATTAGTCATTTTATTGTTCTGTGATATTGGTGTTTGCAGACTCTTCTTGGGAGTAATCTGCCCAAACTGGTGGCAGACAAGCCAAAGTATGTGGCACAACATGTACAGATGTAGCAACTGCCAAAGGAACCAAGGGGTCACTTCAAATAGCTTTATCTCTGGTTTCATGCCACCCAGAACAGTGGCTCTGTGCCATACGAAAACTGAGACTACTCATGTGGACAAAATTGTTGGTACCCCTCGTTTAATGAAAGAAAATCCCACAATGGTCACAGAAATAACTTGAATCTGACAAAAGCAATTTGCCAAACTACATGTTGACAAGCCACAAAGCTTCTGGGAGAATGTCCTATGGACAGATGAGACAAAAATCAAAATCAGCTCTATGTTCACAGACGGAAAAATGAAGCATATCTTGAAAAGAACACTGTCCCTACTGTGAAACATGGAGGAGGCTCTGTTATGTTCTGGGGCTGCTTTGCTGCATCTGGCACAGGGTGTTATGAATCTGTGCAGGGTACAATGAAATCTCAAGACTATCAAGGGATTCTAGAGAGAAATGTGCTACCCGTGTCAGAAAGCTTGGTCTCAGTCGCAGGTCATGGGTCTTGCAACAGGATAATGACCCAAAACACACAGCTAAAACACCCAAGAATGGCTAAGAGGAAAACATTGGACTATTCTGAAGTGGCCTTCTATGAGCCCTGACCTAAATCCTATTGAGCATCTTTGGAAGGAGCTGAAACATGTCGTCTGGAAAACGTACCCTTTAAACCCGAGACAACTGGAGCAGTTTACTCATGAGGAGTGGCCAAAATACTTGTTGAGAGGTGCAGAAGTCTCATTGACAGTTACAGGAATCGTTTGATTGCAGTGATTGCCTCAAAAGGTTGTGCAACAAAATATTAAGTTAAGGGTACCATCATTTCTGTCCAGGTCTGTTTCATGAGTTTTCTTTTTTTAAAAATTCTGTTGAATCATTGTTGAAAAGCAATGTCTGACTTTCATTTGTTCATTTTCATAGAATTTTTATATATTATTACTTTTGTCAGATTCAAGTTATTTCTGTGACCATTGTGGGTTTTCCTTTCATTAAACGAGGGGTACCAACAATTTTGTCCACGTGTGTATCAGTCCTAGCTATAAAACATAGAGATATCACCAGTTAAGACACAGTTTGCAAATTGATTTAATAAGCATCATGAATCTCAGTTGTCATATGACATCAGAACCCTGTCATATGACAGCTACCCTGTTTTGTTGTACAGAAGCAGCTAAACACATAGCTCACTTCGAATACTGTTTTCAGCTTGTAATTTTCAGCTTCCTGTCACTTCAGGGGATTGGGATGGCACAGTGGCACAGCAATCTCTTTATTGCCAAAATGCTATGCAGGGCTATCTGTCATTAAATGAATCACTTAAATTTACATTGCTGCAGTATAGGAAACAGCAACATATATATGTATACTGGTGACATGTAAGACATACATTATGGAAAAAAATATTCCATTATTTCTAGTAGTGATATCTAAGGGTAAAGGGACCAATCCATGTTTAATCCTTTTTCTTATCAGTATTAAAATAATTTGTTAGGTATGGGCTCAAATTTATTTTCAGAGAAAAAATGTTGCCAAGATGAGTATAACATTTGAATGAAAAGCATGGTTTTAATTTAGAAGGCCAAGGGTCTTTGCAACCACACAGATTAATCGATTTTATCCACTGAGCTTTATTGTATTACCAAAAAAAGATGTTCAGCTATTAGGTAAGTTTTTGATGTCCTGTATAAGGTTAACTTTGTTGGGTGAAATAATTCTTAGTAACTCAATATCATTAAACTGTTCATACTAGAATGGTATACCCTTTCTTTGAGGGATTTACCTTAATGATATCATTCCAAAGGAGTCTGGTTTACATCAAACTAGGTTAAAGATCAAGGCTGTCAGAAAATGATGTCATTAGATTCCATTAGTAATAAAATTTGAGGTCATTTCGAGTACAAATGTAGACTGAAATAATGTTTTTATTGACATATTTACTTCAATCTAAATATATATCAGATTACTTTTAAAAGTACTCATTGTTAAACCTCCCATCTTTAACATCTCTTTTTGTTGTGTAAAAATTAGGTTTAATTACATTCTCTTGACATACTCCTTCTCCCACACATAAAGATGGCAATATCCTTAATCTGGTGTTTTTACAGCTCTGTTCTGTTTCTGACTTTACTAACGTTCGCCTACCTTTCTGACCACAACCTTCTTTCCATTGCTATTAAAGGCTCTTGTCCTTTGCAAAACACTCCAATTTACTGCATATACAGGAATCTATAGGCTGTAAACACACAGCACCTCTCAGACACCTTACAGTCATCACTATCTCCGATCTCTTCTCTCTCCTATACTGAACTGGCCACCAAACACTACAATGAGACTCTCAAAACCCCCTGGATAAAGTAGCACCCTTGACCGTCCGAAACTCCAGACATAGGCACCGGCAACCTTGGCACACTCCTCAAACATGTTTCCTAGATCTCAAGATGTGCTGAACGTTTGTGGTGAAAATTGAACACATCTGCAGATTTTCTTCACTTTAAGTTTATGCTCAAAGCCTACAACTCTGCCCTTCATTTCTCCAAACAAGTCTACTTCACGACTCATCTCTTCTCTCTCCAATAACCCTAAACAACTCTTTAACACCTTTCACTCCCTCCTTATGCCGAAGGTGTAGGTACCTGTCACAGACCTCAGTGCTCAAGATATTACCACGTACTTCAAGACAAAATCGGCAACCTCTATCAGGAAATAACCCAATCTCCAAGTAGTATCAGTCCCCTTCCCTCCCTTGCTCCTCATTGTTAACTCTCATTCTTTGACCCATTAACAGAAGAAGTCTCCCAGCTCCTTTCTTCTTCTCGCCCTACTACTTGCACAAGTGATCCTATCCCATCACACCTCCTCCAGTCTCTGTCCCCTGCTGTTACAAACCATCAGCAGATTTGTCTTTCAGTACCATCTTTATGCTGACATCCAGCTATATACCTCATCCTGTGACATCATCCTGCACTACTACTGAACACCAGTGACGGTCTCTCTGCTGTCTAACATCATGTCTTCTCTTTATCTGAAACTGAATCTTTCAAAAACTGAACTTCTTGTGTTGCCTCCATCCACTAACTGACCTAACCCTGATATCTCTTTTTCTGTCTGCGGTCATTTACACTGAGGCAGCATCAGTGGTGAACCTAGCCTCTTTGCTGCCTGAGGCGGACTATCGAAAGACGCCCCCCCCCCCAAAAAAAAATATAAAATTGCGTTTACATGCTGTTAGTGTCATACGCTGTTATTGTCATACAATAAACATACACAAACTTATGAAACAGTTTTTAAGAATTCTTCTTCCTGTATTACTTCAGTATCAGATCAACAACACGGCATTAACAATGACAATAACTTCACACATCTTCTGCTTGGTGGATGGACGATCCCACGTGGCTCCCATTCTCTATAATTGTCTCTGTAAAGTTTGCAACACGGACATCTTTGGCTCCTCACTTTTCCAGGCATCCAACCCACATTATCCTCATCTACACACCCATCTTGCTGCTACCCCAATTATAAAATATATGATATAACCCCCCATAATGAATAATACCCCCAAGTGCATCTTTATATTAATAATGTCCGTGTGTACCCTGTATAAATAGTGCCCCTTATTAATAATGCCCCAGGTGTTAACTAATTAAAAGATTTTCCTGGTCATTAATAAACTAATCAGTGGGGCTCAAAAACCCAGGACCCCCACTGATCAGTTGTTTGAATGAACTGTGGTACCTGTGTAAGTGCCATGAACGCTTCTCTGTTTACATAGTGTCATTCATCTCATAGCGGCCATGTAATGTAACTACAGCCTTGTCCTGTACATGTCTATGTGACAAGACTGTAATTACATCAAACGGTCACTATAAACAGACAGTGTGTGATATAAACAGGCGCCATAGCCCCTCATACAACTGCTCAGAGGTGGGGTCCACTGATCTCTTATTGATAATCTGTCCTAAGGATAGAACATCAATAAAAATGAGCTGTAAAGACCCTTTAATAAAGCTCAAGTGCCACCTTAAAGGGGTTGTCCAGGATAACCACTTTTTTAATATGAGGCTGGGGAAGGTTCTCCAGTGTCTTCCAGCGCGTTTCAGTCCTGCTGCTCTGGTTTCTTTTTCCCCACAGCATTGTGTTGTCCCGTGTCAGCAACCTCAGCAGTCATGTGCGGTGGGGACTTCTGGCAGAAGAAAACACCAGAGCAGCAGAACCAGACTGCGGTGGGAGACATTGGAGCACAAGGGACAGGTGAGTAGGTGTTTTTTTTTTTAATACAGTATTACACAGTATTATGGCCCACAGCGGCCCCTGCACACAGTATTACATGGTATTATGCCCTGTAGTGGCCCCTTCACACGTTATTATGCCCTGCAGCAGCCGCTGCACACGGTATTATGCCCCGCGACGGCCCCTGCACATGGTATTATGCTCCATAGTGGCCCTGCACACGGTATTATGTCTCATTGTGGCCCCTGCACTCGGTATTATGCTCCATAGTGGCCCCTGCACACAGTATTCTGCTCCATAGTGGCCCCTGCACTCGGTATTATGCTCCATAGTGGCCCCTGCACACAGTATTATGCTCCATAGTGGCCCCTGCACTCGGTATTATGCTCCATAGTGGCCCCTGCACACAGTATTCTGCTCCATAGTGACCCACCCATGAACTATTATTTTTTCAGACCCCAGAGTTTAATGATCGGAGACCCAGGTGCTGACAAAAATAAAAACCAGTGTTACTTACCTGGGCACCGGTGCACTCCCTGCATTCGACCCTCTTCAATGTCGCACAGACCGGTGTCGCCACATAATGACATCGGTCTGGCTCACGTGACGCCTTGGACGTCACCAAAGAAGGCCAAAGCCTGCTGGGAGTAACATCGGATCGCTGGAGAGGTAACATTGGTTTTTATGTTTATCACCTCCCCTGGGTCTCTGATTATTATATTCCGGGGTCTTTTCAGACCCCGGAGTATAATAATAGTAGTATTTGGCCTCACTTAGCAATTCCCGCTGCCGCTCACAGCCGCTTCTGATCCCCTCTTCTGCGTCCGATAGCGGGGATCAGTAAATAAATAGGCCGTTACCTGCCGGGGTTATTCCAGTAGCTAACGGACTATATTTATATACAGTATATATATAAAAAAAAAAGTTCTCCACACCTACCTGTGATCGCTTGATGGAGCCGCCGCCACCACCTCTTCTTCACCTGCGTCCGTGTCTCAGCGTTTCGCACCTGCGCTGAGATGCGGAGATCTCGCAAACCAGCCCAGGACAGGTATCACGCAGCTTTGATTTTTTTCAAGCGGCCTGGCCTGGGCTGGTTTACAGTAAATAGAATGTAAAAAATGCCGCCCCCCAGACAGTGAGGGACAGTGCCGCCTGAGGCGGCCGCCTCACTTCGCCTCATTAGCGGTGCGCCCCTGGGCAGCATGCCCACTGTCTGGGGGTTGTACTTGACTCGGACAGGCCTATCACAATTCCTAATGTAAACCCTTCTGCAGTTAGAACCCCAAAAACTAACCCTCCACTTTTCACGCTCCCACATTACCCTACAGGATATGATGCCGCATTGGACTGTAACTTTATATGTCCAAGCACCACCTGCACATTAAAGAATGCTGACTGGTAATGGCTCATACACCTTTATTTATCTATGCGTGCCTACTATCTCTTGTGTCACCCCCTCTACCTCATAAACTGTAAGCTCTTGCGAGCAGGGCCCTCAGTCCCAATTTGTGAACTGACTATTACTCTGTAATGTTTCTTTTTGTCTGTACTTGAACCCTACAATTTGTAAAGTGCTGCAGATTAAGTTGGCGCTATATAAATAAAATATATTATTATTACTATTATTATTATTATTATTATCATTATTATTATTATTATTATAGATCTCACCTTCACCCCACATATTCAGACACTTGCACGCTCTTGCTACCTGCAGCTCAAAAACATCTCTAGAATTTGCCCTTTTCTCACTGTGGAAACATCAAAAACCCTCATTGTCACTCTGATTCTCTCTCATCTTCACTATTGCAATTCTCTTCTAACTGGGATTCCTCTTACTAAACTCTCCCCTCTACAATTTGTCCTGAATGTAGCTGCCAGACTCTTTCTCTCAAACCGGTACACAGATACATCTACCTTGTGTCAGTTGCTGCACTGGTTGCCTTTCCACCACAGAATATATTATAAAATTATCACACTCACCCATAAATCCATCCATAGTGTTGCACCTCCCTACATCCCCTCCCTCGTCACTGTTTAGCACCCCAATTGTCCTATCCGTCCTGCCAATAAACTTAGACTTGCATCCTCTGTTACCCAAACATCCCACTCCTGTCTCCAAGAATTTTCTCAAGCTGCACCAGTGCTCTGGAATGCTTTACCCCAGACAATCAGATTAATACCGAAGTACAGCAGCTTCAAAACTGCCCTACAATTACATCTGTTTTGGCAGGCTAATCTCCGCACACTACACAAACATTTCTTATCCTATTCTATCTTTCCTCCTCTATTCCTCAGATTCTGTCCCTTACATCTAGAGGTTAAACTGCACTCCATGCACTTAGTATCTGTATATTCACAGATACCAGCTGGTGACGAGCTCATACAGCTTCAGATATATGACCTTAGTTATTAAAAAGTGGTTGGACCATTGTACCAAACAAGCCCTCCTACCTCTTGTGTCACCCTATTTCCTCATAGATTGTAAGCTCTCGCGAGCAGGGCCCTCACTCCTATTGTTTGATATGTTAATTTATTTGTCACATTGTAATGTCAAATTGTAATGTCAAATACTGTCTCTTCATGTGCCCTCTGATTTGTAAAGTGCTGCAGAATATGTTGGCGCTATATAAATAGAGTTATTATTATTTATGACCTCAATTTCTAATTTGTGACATGTAAATAGTAAATACAGCTACATGGGCTACAATAACCTCAAGATCACAAACCTCAGTGGACAAGATATACTAAAAAGTAACCATTTAATTATATGATCCAACTACATCAATTATCAAACATCACTATAGTAGTGAATGCTATTATCAATGGCAAGGATATATTACTTCTTTGGTTATTATTTCTGAAGGTCATTTCTCGTTCAAGTTTTACTCGCTAAATTACTGCTATCTAGTGATCACTGACTATTGTAGGTTCATTCAATCCTAACTCTAAAGATCACAAGAACAGAGAAGATGCCATAATATCTCTAAGCATACAGGAACTAGAGTTACATACAAAATATTTTTTGGGGGGGATGCTCAAAACTATTCACTTAAAGGGGAGCAATGTTAAAAATTATTCACCCAGACCGTACACTTTCTAATCCGAAACAAAAAGGCCGCAACATAAAAGTAGGAAGGATATATGACCATCTATCACATAACAAAATTGATCCCAGACTTCAAAATCTCATTACAGAAAACAGGAATAGGTTAGCATTTCTGTTTAAAAAAAAACTGATAAAGCTGGAAAAGATTGATATAGAAAGGTTCAGGGTCAGACTGGCCCACCAGGGAACCGGTGAATTCACTGCTGGGCCCCGAGCCCCGACTATTAGTCCTCATGTTACCAATGCAGATGCATTGGTCAGGGGCACGATCGGGATCCTGACCATCCAGATCGGGCCCCTGACCAGTGGTGTAACGATTGCGCTCGGCGGGGTATGGTGCCCGTGGCCAGCTGGAGATGGCCGGGCCCCGGACCACTATCATAGCGGTCGGGGAAAGCCTGGTTGCCCGACCGCTATACATTTTGCAGGCCCCTTTCCAATAGATGGCAGGGCAGCCGGGGGGGGGGGGGGGGGGTGACTGAAAATAATAAATACATATTCTCACCTCTACTGGGCACAGCGTTCTCTCTGGCGCTCCTCCGTCATGTGACTGAGGCCTGTGTGGGCGCGGCCGCGTAATGACGTCAGTGCGCCCCCACGTGACTGCTGAGGCCCAATCACAGGCCTCAGCAGCGACGTCGAAAAAGGGCCTGAAGACGCAGAAGACGGCAGAATGGAGCGAGGATGCCAAGGAAAGGTAAGGCAAGGTGAGTATGAATGTTTGTTATTTTTAATCACCTTCCCTGGGTCTCCGATTATTATACTCTGGGGTCTGAGGAGACCCCAAAGTATAATAATAGCACCGAAGCGGAGGGGGGCTGTTGGGAGCATATAATACTGTGTGTGGGCCACTATGGAGCATATAATACTGGGTGGGTGCCACTGTGGAGCATATAATACTGGGTGGGGGCCACTGTGGAGCTTGTAATATTGGGTGGGGGCCACTATACAGTCATGGCCAAAAGTTTTGAGAATGACACAAATATTCTCTTTTCACATGATCTGCTGCCCTCTGGTTTTTATGTGTGTTTGTCAGATGTTTTTATCACATACAGAAATAGAATTGCATTCATATTATGAGTAACAGAAGCTTATATTGACAGTTAGAATGAGTTAATGCAGCAAGTCAATATTTGCAGTGTTGACCCTTCTTCTTCAGGACCTCTGCAATTCTCCCTGGCATGCTCTCAATCAACTTCTGGAGCAAATCCTGACTGATAGCAGTCCATTCTTGCAGAATCAATGCTTTCATTTTGTCTGAATTTGTTGGTTTTTGTTTGTCCACCCGTCTCTTGATGATTGACCACAAGTTCTCAATGGGATTAAGATCTGGGGAGTTTCCAGGCCATGGACCCAAAATCTCTATGTTTTGTTCCCTGAGCCATTTAGTTATCACCTTTGCTTTATGGCAAGGTGCTCCATCATGCTGGAAAAGGCATTGTTGAGCGCCAAACTGCTCTTGGACGGTTGGGAGAAGTTGCTCTTGGAGGACATTCTGGTACCATTCTTTATTCATGGCTGTGTTTTTAGGCAAGACTGTGAGAGAGCCGATTCCCTTGGCTGAGAAGCAACCCCACACATGAATGGTTTCAGGATGCTTTACAGTTGGCATGAGACAAGACTGGTGGTAGCGCTCACCTCTTCTTCTCCGAATAAGCTGTTTTCCAGATGTTCCAAACAATGGAAAAGGGGATTCATCAGAGAAAATGACTTTACCCCAGTCCTCAGCAGTCCACTCCCTGTACCTTTTGCAGAATATCAGTCTGTCCCTGATGTTTTTTCTGGAGAGAAGTGGCTTCTTTGCTGCCCTCCTTGAGACCAGGCCTTGCTCCAAGAGTCTCCGCCTCACAGTGCGTGCAGATGCACTCACACCTGCCTGCTGCCATTCCTCAGCAAGCTCTGCACTGCTGGTAGCCCGATCCCGCAGCTGAAACACTTTTAAGAGACGGTCCTGCCGCTTGCTGGTCTTTCTTGGGTGCCCTGGAGCCTTTTTGGCACTAATGGAACCTCTCTCCTTGAAGTTCTTGATGATGCGATAGATTGTTGACTGAGATGCAATCTTTCTAGCCGCAATACTCTTCCCAGTTAGGCCATTTTTGTGCAGTGCAATGATGACTGCACGTGTTTCTTTAGAGATAACCATGGTTAACAAAAGAGAAACAATGATGGCAAGCACCAGCATCCTTTTAAAGTGTCCAGTGGTGTCATTCTTACTTAATCATGACAGATCGATCTCCAGCCCTGTCCTCATCAACACCCACACCTGTGTTAATGGAGCAATCACTGAAACGATGTTAGGTGGTCCTTTTAAGGCAGGGCTGCAATGATGTTGAAATGTGTTTTGGGGGATAAAGTTCATTTTCTAGGCAAATATTGACTTTGCAAGTAATTGCTGTTAAGCTGATCACTCTTTATAACATTCTGGAGTATATGCAAATTGCCATTAGAAAAACTGAAGCAGTAGACTTTGTAAAAATTGATATTTGTATCATTCTCAAAACTTTTGGCCATGACTGTAGAGCACATACTCCATACAGTGTCTCCTTCACTGGTCCCCTATACTGTATGGGGACCATTGATGGGGCCATTATATTGTTGGGGAGGGGGCAGTGATGGAGGCCAATAGCCTGGGGGACATTAAAGGGGTTGTGCAGGATAACATTTTTTTTTTTTAATACGCCGGGGCAGGTGAAAAAAACAAAACCCCAAACTTTCTCTCCTGTCCCCAGTGTCTCCCAGTGCAGTTCGGTCCTGCAGTTCTGTTGTTTTCTTCCAGCTGAAGTTCCCCCTGCACATGACTACCTGTGACGTCACGTGACCCCTGAGGCCAATCAGCGGCCTAAGGAAAGGGACCTGGGACATCACAGCCAGTGAGGGCTTCCGGCAAAAAGAAGACAGCCGAGCTGCGGGACTGGACCGTGCTGGGAGGACACCGGGTACAGGTGAGTATGTTTAGTATGTTGTTTTTTTTTTTTTTGGGGGGGGGGTAGGGGGGGATTCACCTCCCCCAGACTAATTATAAAAAAGAAAAAAATTATACTGGATAACCTCTTTAAAGTGTGGCGCATTAGGGGGGCCCTGGGGGGGTATATTAAAGGGGTTGTCCATGCATAATTTGTTATGGTTTATCCTCAGTATAGGCCACAGATACCTGATCTGTAGGGGACTGACCCCGGACCAATCAGCTGTACAGAGCCACTTCTGATGCCCGTCATGTACACAATACAGGGCCAGAAGCAGAAAGCTCTGTCCATTGTATATTAGCCGGGCACCTTCACTGCATCTCAGCACTTATTGAAGTCAGTGGGAGCTGAGCTGCAGTGAAGGCGTCTGACTGCTAAACAGTGGATGGAGCTTTCTGCTTCCGGCCCTGTGTTGTGTAAGGAAAGGGCGCCGGAAGTAGCTCCGAACAGCTGATGGTGCCGTGTGTCAGTCCCTTACCGATCAGGTATTTATGGCCTATCCTGAGCATAGGACATAAAAAAAATTAACCCTGGACAACACCTTTAATATGCATCATACAGTTTAATGTCCCTCCCCCCACAGGATGTTAGCCCCCATCACTGCTCCCACACAATATAATGACCCCATCACTGTTCCCCATACAATATGGGGGACCAGTGAAGAGGCCACTTTGTGGGGGGACTAGTGAAGTGACCATAGAAAAATTTGGCCCAGACCCCTTAAAAGAGGTTGTCCATAAACTGGAGTGACCACTGTGGCGGCCGCCAGGGAGGTGTAAAAATAAGAAAATTTTTTTTTAAAAAAAGCATACTCACCTGTCCCCAGCTCCCGTTGTCCCCTGCCTGTGTCTGTTCGGTCTCATGGCAGCGCCATTAATTTGATAAACAACAAAAGACTTAAAACTCATATTGTGGACCCTCTCAAAAACGACAACTTGTGGACCTGAGAAACGACAACTTCCACCGCAAGCACACAAGACAATCTATTATTTACAGCCAGGCTATACGATACAATCGTATTTGCTCCGACAAAGCAGACCTGGACAAGCAGCTCCAGGATCTGAGGACGAAATTTTTACGATTGGGATACAAACCAAAAGTGATGGACAACCAATTAAACCAAGCAGCAGGCCCAAACTGAAAATGGCAACTCACCTTGCCTGCAAAACAGGTGCATGACCTGCAGGCACATCCACACCACTGACAGTGTACCTATCCCACAGTCACAACAGGTGCACAGAAATAGGGGGACATTTTCCTGCAGGTCTTCCAATGTGGTATATCCCATAATGTGTGTGCAATGTCCCACCACAGGCCTCTATGTGGGGGAAACAGGGCAGAGACTTAGTCAGTGCATGAACTCACACAGATTCAACATTAATAACAGCAGAACAGATCTCCCAGTGGCCGCACATTTCTCCAGAGAAGACCACTCTATTGAAGATTTGCGGGTTGTGGTTTTAATGGGACATTTTAAGATGCAGAATGAGAGAAAAGAATGGGAGTACAAGTTAATGCAAAAATTTCAAACTCTGCAATTTGGACTTAATATTCATGCCAGCTTCATGTCACACTATGTATGACCTGTGGGGGTCACAAATCACCACTTGATTACAGATAGATAACAGATCCCTCTGTCACACACCACAAATTTTAGACTGTTTATTTCCTGACTTGTGGTAAATACTTCCCTACTTATATTGCATTTTGTTATTCCAAGATCCTTTTGAAGATCCATGTCTTGTGTATGTATAAATAGTGTGAATTTTCAGTTTCTAGTATTACACCATGTCTGAAGAAAAGAGCTAGCATTCTTGAAAGCTTACTTATCAAATATACTCAGCCTCTAAAAGGTATCGCCTGATTTCTTCACTCTTCCACTTGCATGCAACTCAGCATTCACTCTCCTCCAAACACGACGAGTTGTGTTTCTACCAAACAGTTCTACTTTGGTTTCATCTGACCATATGATATTCTCCCAATACTCTTCTGGAACATCCAAATGCTCTCTAGCAAACTTCAGACGGGCACAGATATGTACTGGCTGAAGCAGGGGGATACGTCTGGCACTGCAGGATCGGAGTCCTTGGCGTTGTATTGTGTTACTGATGGTAGCCTTTGTTACGTTAGTTCCAGCTTTCTGCAGGTCATTCACTAGGTCCCCCCGTGTGGTTCTGGGATTTTTTTCTCACCGTTCTTGTGATCATTTTGACCCCACGGGGTGAGATCTTGCGTGGAGCCCCTGATCGAGGGAGATTATCAGTGGTCTTGTATGTCTTCCATTTTCTAATTATTGCTCCCACAGTTGATTTCTTCACACCAAGCTGCTTGCCTATTGCAGATTCAGTCTTCCCAGCCTGATGCAGGTCTACAATTTTGTTTCTGGTGTCCTTCCCCAGCTTTTTGGTCTTCACCATAGTGGAGTTTGGAGTGTGACTGTTTGAGGTTGTGGACAGGTGTCTTTTATATTGATAACAATTTCAAACAGGTGCCATTACTACAGGTAATGGGTGGAGGACAGAGGAGCCTCTTAAAGAAGAAGTTACAGGTTTGTGAGAGCTTGTTGAGATATTGTTGAGATATTGCTTGTTTGTAGATGACCAAATACTTATTTTCCACCATAATTTGCAAATAAATTCTTAAAAAATCAGACAATGTGATTTTCTGGATTTTTTTTCTCATTTTTTCTCTCATAGTTGAGGTCTAACTATGATGTCAATTACAAGCCACTCTCATCTTTTTAAGTGGGAGTACTTGCACAATTGGTGGCTGACTAAATACTTTTTTTCCCCCACTGTATCTGGAGTGGCCTAGTCAGTCTCCAGATCTCAACCCCATAGAAAACCTTTGGAGAGAGTTGAAAGTTCGTGTTGCCCAACGACAGCCCCAAATCATCACTGCTCTAGAGGAGATCTGCATGGAGGAATGGGCCATCATACCAGCAACAGTGTGTGCCAAACTTGTGAAGACTTACAGAAAACGTTTGACCTCTGTCATTGCCAACAAAGGATATATAACAAAGTATTGAGATGAACTTTTGTTATTGACCAAATACTTTTTTTCCACCTTAATTTGCAAATAAATTCTTTAAAAAAATCAGACTAGGAGGTAGTATAGGATCAGACATTTTAATGTATGCAGCAGGGGAGAGTTATAAAATAAAAATGCGCTAACAGTTACCTGTATCCTTCCCTCTGCTCCTGTGCTGTGCCGTCTGTCACCTTCACTGCTCTGTATATGGAGCGGCTGCAGCAGTGACGTCAAGTTAACAGGACCGCTACAGACAATCTCTGTAGTCAGCAGTACAGCAGTATACAGTGTTTGGCTGTCCATGGTCTTGTTGACATCACTGCTGCAGCTGCTCTGTATACATACAAGGTGACAGCCAACCCAGTGCCAGTAAGGAGGGTAAGATGCATTATAACCCTCCCCTGCTGTCTGCATTAAAAGTTTAAACCTTTAAATTAAGAGTGCCCATCAATTAATAATGCCCCTTGTGTTTCCCCTAATAATAATAAAAATAATACTCCTGCATATCCCCTTAAATGGGTTGTCCAGGCAAAAATGGACTCAAATATTATTTTTTAAATTGGCCGGGGGTGGTGTAAAAAAACAAAACAAAAAAAAACATACTCACCTGTCCCCGATGCTCCGGTGCTTCCCTGCGCGGTTCAGTCCTGCTGCTCTGTTGTTGTCTTCTGGCAGAAGTACCCGCCGCACATGACTTCTGAGGGAACGTCACAGCCGGTGACAAATTCCACAGCAAGAAAGCAGCCGAGCTGCAAGACTGGACCACCCTGGGATGACACCAGCGCACCGGGACAGGTGAGTATGTTTTTTGTTTGTTTGTTTTTTCACCTCCCCTGGCCTAATTAGAAATTTATGTTTAGCCTGGTAACCTCTTTAAAGGGGTTGTCCAGGAATTTCACAGAGGATACTGAGGAAAGTGAAACATTAAAAGAAAAAAAAAAAATCATACTCACCTGACACCAGTGTCTGCCGCCACTGTCTGATCCGGCATGTGCTGTTCCTTTGCCGGCAGAAGTTCTGCGCTGCACCTGGCTGCTGAGGCCAATCAAAGGCCACAAGAAAGGAACCGGTGAGGTATGTAAGTGACATCATCAGTTCCTTTCCTGTGGTCACTGATTGGCTTCAGCAGTCATGTGTGGCAAAGGGGCTTCCATCGGCAAAGCCGCCGTGTGCGCTGGAGCGGTCAGTGGTGGCAGACACTGGGGACAGGTATGTTTTGTTTTTTTTTTTTAGGTTTCATGTTTCACTGTCTTCTGAAATTCCTGGACAACCCCTTTAAATCAATAATGCTCACCATAAATTAATATAGCTCAATACCCCATAAGTTAATATCCCTTTATATCAATGCTGCCTGCCAATACCCCCCCTTGTATTAATAATTCCCCTTAATGAGCTGTTTTTAATACCACTGCCTGCCCCAATGACCCCTTCATATCATTATTGCACCCTAATATTAAGGCACCCCCCTGACCCCAACCAAAAAAATAAATAAAAATACTTACCTGCCTTCAATCCCCTGATGCACCTGACTTGCCACCGTCACTGCTTCACAACCCACTTCATGCATCATCAGCGTCCCTGCTAGGAGATGCAATGTAGTGACATCATCGCACCCTGGGTCAGGACGCGGATGTCTTCAGCGATTGCCAGGAACCCCTGAGCCTGGGGCCCCCGAGGTTACCGATCCGGCCCCTGACCACTATTAGCCTACCTCCCAACTTTCAAAGGACAGAAAGAGGGACAGTATGTGCGGCACGCCATGGCAAATTTAGCTCCACCCACTTCTACATTGACTCTGCCCCCTCTGATCCATTTTTCTATGTGCCCTCACACAGTATAATGCTCCTACAGTCACCCATTTTATGCCCCCACATTATAATGTTCATCTCCAATTACCCCACAGTATGAAGTCCCTCTCCTGGTGCCCCAGTTTAAACTGGGAGAAACTAGAGGGGGACATTAAATTGGGTCATCTGGAGGGTGACATTAAACCGTGGGGGTAGTTGGATGGGGACATTAAACTGAGGGCTACTGGAGTGGGACATTAAATTGACGGCAACTAGAGGGGGACATTAAACTGGGGGCAACTAGAGAGGGGCATTAAACCGTGGGAGTAACTGGAGGGTGACATTAAACTTGGGGCAACTACAGGCAGACATGTTCCCCTCCAGCTAACCCCACGGTTTAATGTCCCCCTCCAATTGCCCCCAGTTTAATTTCCCCTTCCAACTTGCCCCCAGTTTAATGTCATGCTCTATCTGCCCCCCCTCCATCTGCCCCCAGTTTAATGTCCCCTTTTCATCTGTCCCCAGTTTAATGTTTCCCCTCCATTTGCCCCCACAGTTTAACATAATAAAACACTGACACTTACCTCTCCTCACTCCCCTGCTGCTCTGTTTGAGGTCTGCCTCTCCGGACTGTTGAGGCAGCTACAGGCGCAATGTGAATGACGTCATCACATCGCGCCTACAGCTCCTAGGGCCGGTGCATAGAAGTACAGTGATGAAGCAGAGACTGTCCGCTCCTGCTTCATCACTGTATTCAACTCATCTGCGTCCTGTCTGGACGCAGATGAGTTGAATCAACATTTTATTGGTAAATATGTCATGTTCCAAATTTACTGCTCAATTCTGTAAATCACCTGTGTGGTCCAAATGCTCGCTATACCTCTTAATAAATTTCTTGAGGGGTCTAATTTACAAAATTCATATGTTGGTCATATGTTGAGAGTTTTCATTGTTCTTACACCCTGGGGGCTCTGCAAATGAGACATGGTTCCTGAAAACTATTACAACAAATTCTGTCCTCCAAAAACTGTGCTGTCCCACTGTGTGCCCATACATCAGTTTACATCCATATGTGGGGTATTTCTATAGTTGGGAGAAAATGATTAACAAATTGCGGGGTGCATTTTCTCTTTTAACCCCTTTTGGTTATACAAAAATCTCTTCAGATCCCAGAGTATAGTAGGAATAGGTAGAGGCCCGGGGAGGTGTAAAAAGAACAAAGAAACAAACCAGAAAACTCAATTATACTCACATTCTCTTACCTCTTTTGGGCCTCCTTGCTGCGTCCAGCACTCTCTCTCGGCATCTTCGGTCATGACGTTTTGATGCTAGGCGTGCCCATGTAACTGCTGGTAGCCCAATCACAGACCTCAGCGGTGACCCCAGGTGCCTGACGTCACCAGGAGATTACCAGATGCCGCAAGGAGACACAAAAGAGGTAAGTGAAGGCGAATATAAAAGTTTATATTTTTTTCACTTCCCTTGTGCTTTTGCCTGTTATACTCTGGGGTCTGAAGAGACCCCAAAGTATAATGTGGTGGCCATTTTGTTTCACCTGAGACAAATCTCCATTTCTTCAGTTTCATAAAGAAAAAAACAATTTGGAATATTTCGGTCAAACCCGAATTGGTGGAAATGGTGAAAGGTCCTCTTTAAGCACTACTGATATGATTGAATAGAAAATTGTCTAATGACATTACCCCCAACAGAAGCCTACAATGTTTTGAAAATGTGTAAAAACTCGACCATGTAGCAGCCCTACAAATTTGGATTACTTAATTACAGATGTTTCACCTCTCTTGGCCTAAGAAGATGCTACAGCCCTGGTGGAATGATCCTTAATGCCTTCTGGGAGAGAGAACCACTGACTATGATGGGCCTTCTGTATAGCAGCTCTAACCTATCTAGCAAGCGTGGATTTTGAAGTCTTACTACTTGCTTTTGCCTGAAACAAGGACAAATAAAATTATGGCCCTTCCTCAACTCAACTCTGAAGATCTATTAAGGTAACAAAGTACTGCCCATCTTATGTCCAAACAATAGAAAGATCGTTCCTGAGGACTTTTCGGGTTTGAAGAAAAGGAAGGTAGAATTATTTCCTGGCTTCTATGGAAGTAAGAGGCTGTTTTGAGCAAGAAGGGAGGATCTAACCTCATGGTAATGTGATCCTCCAAGATTTTCAAATATATCGAGAGAGCCTCTATGGTGCCTAGCCATGGTTGTACTGTAGCTACTAGGAATGCAGTGTTGAGGGAATGTTAGCTTAGGTCTATGAATTCAATAGGTTCAAAGGGCTGCACTGATAATGCCCTTAAGACTTTATTTAAATCCAGGGAGCCAAAGACCTCTTAAGGGATGGCCTCAGTCTGGAAATGGCCCTAGTGAACCTTCAAATCCACTTATGATCTGCTAGGGGGCTATAATAAAACAGCTTCGGACTGAAATTTGTACTCTTACTCAGAGAGAGGACTTTATTAAACCCCTCCTGCAAAAAGTCTAAAAATTTTGCAATATTTGGGTTTTCAAGGACAGGAGGGACTTGACCATACCAAAAGCAAATTTTTTTCCATATCTTTTTGTAAATAGCAGAAGTCACTGTTTTGTGAAATTTTTGAAAGGTAGTAATGACCTCATCTGATAGCCCTTTTTGTTTTACCTATAATCTTTCCCTCTTAGGATCCATGCTGTCAATTTTAATTTGTCTAGGTCTGGGTGCAAGAATGGACCTTGAGATAAAAGATCTGGCCTGAGAGGAAGAGGAATTGGCTACTCTAGTGCCAACTGGATCAAGATTGAGCACCCACTGCGTTTTGGCCAAGATTGGACTATCAGTACCAGTCTTGCCCTCTCCTCTTGAGATTTTCTTGAGTACTAATGGAATCAAAGGAGAAGGAGAGCATGTGTAGGACATTTTCCTGTCCCATATTTGAGACAACATCTATCACATTGACCTGGTCCCAGTAATTTATAGAATAGAAGGCTGCAACTTTTTGTTTCTGTGTGAGGTGAACATATCTATCTAAAGTTTGTCTCATCTGTCTGTGAGTTGATGGAACACTTCTTGTTTCAATTCCCACTCTCCTGCATTTAATGACCTTCTGCTCAGGTAATCCACAATTAGATTTTCTGAGTCTTTCAGTTGGATGACTGAGAGGGAGAGAACATTTTTCTCCACTCAGTTAAAGATTTTTACAGTTAAACTCTGAAGATGAGGAAGTCTGGTTCCCCCTTGATGACGTAAAACTGTGACCTTCGTCATGTTGTCCGACATGATCTTTAAATGAGCGCCTCTCAACATCTGGGATAAAAAGTTCATGGTTTCCCAAACCAGCTTTAATACTCAAATGTTTTTAATTCCTCTGGAGAATCCAATACCAGTAGAAGATTATCCAAATACGGGACAATTAAGATGTTTTGACCCCTGAGAAAAGACATTATCTCTGCCATAAATAAACCATAAATGAACTGCAAATGTCATATTTATGACAATTCAGATGTATTGGTAATAAGTGGTAATAAGCGCCCTTTAAATCGATGAAACACATTGGTGCATTTTGATATTTTAAATTTATACTATGGAAGGTATGATTTGGTTTTTTGATTAAGAACTATTTTGAAGAGTGACCCTGAACCTTTTGTTTTCTGGAACAACGATGATGAAATTTGCCTTTAGTAGTTTCTGTATATCCTGGAAGAGGACCTGCTGCAAGTTTTCTGCATGAAAGGACATAATCTGAAATTTGTGAGGGGGAAGACAAGTAAATTCTGTCCTGTAACCCTTTTTTAGGCTGATGCCCCATGTTGCAGGAACACTGCGTTTTTTTGTTGCAGATTTTGCTGCAATTTTTTCAGGGAACATCTAAGTGATTCCTTTATATTTTCCATTCTTTTTCAAGCCACTCCTGATTTTGGCTCAAAAAACTGCAGCAAAATCTGTTACAAAAAAAATTCTGTGCTTCTACAACGTGGGACTTCAGCTTTAGAGTCTGAAAGACCCAAAGGTTTTTTTAAATTGATGCCAACTCTTGATGGAATAAGAGTAGCCTTCCCCCTACACTGATAGCATCATTTCTTGCTGGAGGAGGTACTAAGGCAGTAACAGAACTCGGACATAAATGATGGACTTTCATCAGTTAACAATTTCGCTATACAATCCTGACACACTGGTTTTTTTTATAGGCTTCCATTAAATTTTTGCCACAAGTTGTACACTTTTTAGGAAGCTTTTTGTATTCTGATTTCGCAGGCAGAAGGTCCTACTCCCGCAATGTAATATAGATACTAAATATCTGCAAACATAACAAAAATTAATCTACACCACAATGAGGTTAAGTCGAACATAAATTTGGGGCGAGATTTCTGCAAACTCTCATTTTTAGTCTCCACAGACAGGAATAGGTAGAATACTAATACGTAATTAGAAAATAACCACAGCAAGACACACATGGAGAGACTTACCATCCTGTGAAGCTGCATACTCCACTGCACCTGTCCATTCTCAGCTACACCGGCTGCCACCTCCAAGATGGCAGCGCTGGAACTTTCAGTTAGTCTTTGCCCTGCACTGAAAGTCATCTTCTCTCACTTCCAGTGCTCTCTGTCTTTCTTTCCATTTAGAGGTCAAGGGGAAACTCCTTCTGTGGTGCTGTCATGAGGGGATGTCCTGAAAATTAAATTCATCATAGCACAAATTAATAAGGGATTATTATTTAGAAAGATAGATCAATTTAGCTATGCTATGGATAAAGAAGTGCACCAGTCAGTTCTGTAGCTATAGGCAACCACAATGGTTAGTGTAGTGCCTGGACCGATAAGCCAGGGAGGCCCACAGACCCCTCTCACAACACTTTAATCTCTTTCACTCTCTGCACTGAAATTGATGATACAAAGGTTACCTCATATATCAACCTACCCTGTCAGAAAACATTAAATAACATTAATAAATAACATTTTAATGCCAAAAGTAGCAGTATGTCTGTAGTAGTACTGTATAGTCAAGGAAGGGAAGCTGTGAGGAAACTGTAGCTCATTTCAGTTAGCAAGAATCATTCAATTATAAAGCAGCATGGAATTTAATTCACTGATGGCAGGCTGGTTCCACATATGGCACTTTCTAAACACAGAAAGGAGTGTATATGCTTTTCACACCTTCATCAGTCCTCTGACCCTTTCCATCGTAGCGATCTAGGGTGACCCCTGGGAACTTGTCCCCCTTCCCAACCACTATTAGAGAAATGCAGGGCACATCTCAGCCATAAATGCCTAAAAGTTACTGCACTGTTCAGCATTGGAGATTTTTAGTAATTATCAAGTTCACAAAGTCTTTGCTCCACAACTCTTGTGTTTGGTGACATGGGACTGCCTGTTAGTCCTATCAGCCACTAACTAGCCTAGAGAGCTGAATGTACTCTGCAAGAAGTTTTACTTTCCTATTCTAATGCTAGCTACAGTCTAACTTAAATAGGAAGTACCTCCAGGCTAAAGACTGCAAGAACTCTATTAACCATTAAGCTCCTCCCACCTTCTTGTAATCCCAGAGCATAAGCCACCCCTGCATGCATAGCAACACAGAAATGGTAAGTTAAATTGCATACCCAGCATAAAGCTTGAACATGCAAATAGCCAGTAATAAATACTGCAAAACATTATAAAACATTAAACAGCATAACCACATTATACATCACATTATGTATCCAGATACTAGCAAAATCCTTAGCAGTGGTCTATTTTGAGGAACACTGCATAAAATAACCATTCTGGGTAGGGGTGTCACTAGAAAAGACTGGGCCCCATAGCAAACTTTTGACTTGGGCTCCCCCCACGACATAACGCCCCCTTTCCTGGCCCCCACACAGTGAAACACCCCATTTACACATACTATAATGTCCCAAAGTGGCATCCAGACATTATAAAGTCCCATAGTGACCCCTTCACACACTATAATGTCCCATAGTGGACCTTCCACACCCTATAATGTCCAATAGTGACTTCCAGACAGTATAACATCCCATAGCGGCCCCTCCACACAGTATAATGTCACACAGTGGCCCCACCACACAGTATAATGTCCCACAGTGGCCCCTCCGTACAGAATTACTGTATTTCCCATATTGGCCTTTCCACACAGTATTGTTCCCCATATTGGACCACCCATGAACTATTATTATACTCTGGGGTCTTTTCAGACCCCAGAGTTTAATGATCGGAGGCCCAGGGAAGGTGACAAACAAAAACCAGTGTTACCTACCTCTCCTGGGTTCTGGCGCACTTCCTGCTGCTTTCAGCCCTCTTCAATACTGGAACACATGTGGGTTATGCTGGTATCAATATACATTGTGCTGCTAACCTAGCCCACGTGACGTCTGTGACGTAAGAAGCTCGAAGACAGCAGAAAGTGCTTGGGTTCCGGCCCAGAAGAGGTGAGTAACACTGGTTTGTCACCTACCCTAGGCCTCCAATCATTATACTCTGGGGTCTGAAAAGACCCCAGAGTATAATAATAGCAGTATTTGTTGGGGTTCGACCAACAAATACTCTTGCCATGAGCCCGTGGACTCACTTATGGATCCTCCCTCCTGCTCACAGCCTCCTACGCTTCCCCATCTGTCCTCTAAGGGGCCCCAGTGATGTGATATGGGACACAAGGGTAAGTGGAGGTGAACATGAGCAGGAGCAGGGATCGGTAAGTAAATAGGGCCCGTTACCTGCTGAGGCCCTGTCCGGGGGCCCTGTGGCAGTTGCTATGGTGGTACTTAAACCACTGATTCTGGGGCATCTTTTTTCATAATTAACCTTTAAAATGTAAAATATGGAAATGAAAACAGCTTAACATGAACAACTTAACACAAAACTCAATAGCTAATTTTTGTATAATTATGCACTCAATTCTTAAATTTAAATAATGTTTTGTTAGAAATAACTGTGTATTTCCTGTTTATTTATATTCTATATCATCTGCATGGAAATTAATATTTCCTATATTTAATGTCAAAATATTAAAAAATACCAAGCAAAAGTAGTGAACTTACACAATAACCTATGCAAACAAACTGTTTTTTTCTGGTTTAATTTTCCCTTTCTAGTAATATTTGTCCTACCCAATAAGTTAATATTTACAGAAATAATTGTTTAAATGCAAAGAAAGCTATAAGCTTTTTCAGTATGTGACATTTTGAGCTGTATATAGAAAGGCTTGTTGGCTTTATAACGTGTGTTTTAGTCTCTGTGTGTAAGAAGAATACTACAGAAATGCATCATGTTGTCCAGCAACCACATTAAACCCCAGAGAGGAGAAAAATAATATGGCACGTACAAGTGTAGTGAATTAATACAACTATTTGACGGCCTGTTTGAAAATTGATAACATCTTTACACAGTGCCATGCTTCAAGCATTGATCAACAGATGACTATTACATTTATCTAAAGAGTTGTCGCACAATACTCCCTGTTCATACAGACTGGACCAAGAAAGTTATTTGTTTTACGTAGAACAAACAGTGATTTCCATTATGGACCTCTTTCATCTCTTTTGGTATCTGGGAATAGGCACACACACACACTAAATACAAATTGACTTTTATGTCTTGTAACCTGAAATATATTTAGTATTGTCACAGAAAAGCATTGGCTAATGTTTACATAGGAAGCCGCTTAAAAAATTAAAATTATTTTTGTATTGCTTCCAAAGCTAAACTAATGTCTGGTACATTCAATATTACAGTAAATTGTTCACAGATTAACTCTTTATGGGCTACAACACCAATTTATTAATTTCACTGTACTCACTGAGTGACATTGAGCACAGTAACGTAAAAAAACCATGTTTTGCTATTTTAAATGCATTTTAAAAAGTCACACTATCTGTTGAGGAGATGCTGTGTGTTCAATTCTACACTAATGTTTAGGCAAGTAGCTCACAGCATCTCCATACAAATTATTATCTGAAAATGTTGTATGCATTTCCTACGTCAGAACATAATCTCCATATTTCATCAGATTCAAAAGTTGTGCCCCAATTAATTACTTTAGTACCACTCACTTATAAGGTCAAGCAGCAATCTCCGACTGCATGGAGTTTGTAATGGCCACTGATGGAGGGTCTTGTGACCATAAGCCTCCTCACATTACACAAGTGATAGTTTTGTATGCATAGTGTTTTTCAAGAGAGGTTGTTAATGGAAGAGTCTGCTCACAGGATCTATCATCAGTAACCAGTCCAAGAGCTCCATGTAGTCAGGAAGAAACTAGTTTGCCTAATGAGGGAGTGGAGCTCATCATGATATAATACTATATCAGTAAAAGTTTCCAATATCAGTGAGCTAGAGCTTGTACTAAAATATAACTATTACTCAGTTACTATGGTAGGGCAGGAACTGAGACAGTTCATTGCATTTACAGTATCAGACCTCATAAGAGTCCATTAGGTATGGAGGCATGTATAACTAACATGGGCTAGTGTAATATATCACGTTGACTTATGTCAAATACCCTGGATGCAGATGCCTTGTACTGTGAGGCTCTGCTTCTGCTTCTGCTGATTCTATTGGTTTAGCACATCATAGTAATATTAACCCAGATGGGCAATGTCTTTTGGGACAGTATTATGCCAGGCACTACTGACAACATCGCAAAAACTACCAAAATTCAATGAAGAGAAAAGCCCAACGGAGGACTTTTCTCTCCGTCCCTTTCAGTTTTAAAATAGTGGACACCCGGCGGTCTACATTATAGTCAATGGAATCCGCTGGTATCCATGTATAAATCCTTTTTTAGCGGTCCGGCTCTCTGTCATTCGGGTCCCCCAGTGGACTGAATGATGGAGAGCCTGGCTCGGATGTGAGCATAGGGATAGGCCTTATTCACGTGAATGTCAAAAATTGTTGAGTGATAGCTTTTCTTGTAACAGCTGTCACATGGCCATTTTTAGAACACATTGATTTCAATATGTTTATTCACATAGCCATAAAAAATAGGACATGTCCTATTTTTGTGTTTTCGTGGATCCCTCAGTAGTCTCAAACACCAAAAAAATGTGCCATGGATGTAAAAGGCCATGAAAAAAAATAAGGACTGTTCATCTGCTTTTCACAGTGGTTTTTCTCCCTGGTCATGTGAATATAGCCATATCCTAGATATCTGCTCTAGAGGGAGGTAGTGTCTAATAATAATAATAAATAATTAATAACTTTATTTATATAGCGCCAATATATTCCGCAACACTTTACAAATCAGAGGGCACATGAACAGACAATATGAGATATTACAATGTGACAAAGAAATTAACAGGTCAAACAATAGGAGTAAGGGCTCTGCTCGCAAGTCCTTACAGTCTATGAGGAAATAGGGAAACACAAGAGGTATGAGGGCTTATTTGGTACAATGAACCTGCCATCTTTGATTAATAAGGTCATATAACTGAAGCTGTATGAGCCCGTCATGAGCTGACATCTGTACATATACAGATACTAAGTGCATGGAGTGCAGTGTAACTTCTAGATAGAGAGGTCTGGATCTAAGTAATAGAGGAGGAAGGATAAGAAATAGGATTAGAAATGTTAGTGTAGTGTGCGCAGGTGTAGAATAATGTGATCAGGTGATATGATAAACTTGCCTAAACAGATTGTAGGGCAGTTTTGAAGCTGCTGTAGTTGGGTATTAATCTCAGTGTCCAGGGTAAAGCATTCCAGAGCACCGGTGCAGCTTGAGAAAAGTCTTGGAGATGGGAGTGGGATGTTCAATAACAGAAGATGCAAGTCTAAGGTCATTGGCAGATCGGAGAGGACGGTTAGGGCAGTAAGCAGTGACAAGAGAGGAGATGTAGGGAGGTGCAGCGCTGTGGAAGGATTTGTGGGTGAGTGTGATAATTTTCTATTGTATTCTTTGGTGGATAGGCAACCAGTGCAGCGACTGACACAAGGTAGATGCATCTGTGTACCGGTTTGACAGAAAGGTGAGTCTGGCGGCTGCATTCAGGATAGATTATAGAGGGAAGAGTTTAGTAAGAGGAAGCCCAGTTAGAAGTTAAAATTGCAATAGTGAAGACAAGAAAGAATGAGAGCGACAATGAGGGTTTTGGAAGTTTCCACGGTGAGAAAATGGTGAATTCTAGAGATGTTTTTGAGGTGCAGGTGGTAAGAGCATGCAAGTGTCTGAATATGTGGGGTGAAGTTGAGATCTGAGACAAATACAACCCAAAGACAGCGTGCATACTGCCTCAGTGTAATAGTAAGTTCACAGACATAAATGGAGATATCAGGGTTAGGCTGGTCAGTGGATGGAGGGAACACAAGAAGTTCAGCTTTTGAAAGATTCAGTTTCAGATAAAGAGAAGACATGATATTTGAGACAGCAGAGAGAACGTCACTGCTGTTCTGTATTAGTGCAGGGGTGATGTCACGGGATGAGGTATATAGTTGGGTGTCATCAGTATAAAGATGGTATTGAAAGTCAAATCTGCTGATGGTTTGTCCAATATGGGCTGTGTACAGAGGGAAATGGAGGGGGCCTAGGACCAAGCCCTGACGAACCCCAACAGCAAGGGGAAGAGGAGAAGAGTTGCACCAGCAAGTGATACACTAAATGAGTGGTCAGAAAGATAGGAAGAAAAGCAAGAGATTACAGTGTTCCTGAGGTCAGTAGAGTGGAGCATAGTGAGGAGGAGTTGGTTGTCAACAGTGTCAAATGCTGCTGAGAGATCCAGAAAAATAAGTAATGAATAGTTCCCTTTAGATTTAGCCGTCAGCAGATCATTGGTGACCTTTGCAAGGCCTGTTTCTGTAGAGAGTAGTGTATGGAAACCTGATTGTAAGGGGTCCAGAAGAGAGTTAGAAAGATAGTGGATTAGGTGAAAATAGAGCAATTGTTACAGGAGTTTAGAGATGAAGGGGAGGTTAGAGACGAGTTGATAGTTAGCAGCACAGGATGGGACGAGGGAGGGTTTTTTAAGTTGTGGGTTGATAAGATAAGATAAGATAATGCTTTAATAGTCCCACCATAGGGAAATTCAGTGTGTTACAGCAGCATAGATAATACAAATACAAATACAAAAGGTCCAAGGCAGAGGCATTACAGTGACAGCAGGTACAGATAAAAAGGTAAAGGTAAAAAAGTAGTAGAAGGGGATATGACAGTATGCTTAAAGGAAGAGGGAAAGATTCCAGAAGAGAGAGGTAAAAAATTTTAGAAAGGTAAATTGTAACAGCAGGGGACAGAGATCAGAGGAGATGTGATGGGATAGGATCACTTGTGCAAGTAGTAGGGTGAGAAGAAGAAAGGAGCTGGGAAACTTCTTCTGTTACTGCATCAAATAATGAAAGTTCACAATGAGGAGCGAGGAAGGGAAGGGGACTGATACTGCTTTGACATTGAATTATTTCCTGATGGAGGTTGTCGATTTTGTCTTTAAAGTACGTGGCCTTGTTTAGAGCACTGAGGTCTGTGACAACTACCGGCACCTTCGGCGTAAGGAAGGAGTGAAAGGTGTCAAAGAGTCGTTTGGGGTTATTGGAGAGAGAAGAGATGAGAGGGTTGAAGTGGGCTTGTTTGACGAGGTGAAGGGTAGAATTATAGGCTTTGAGCATAAACTTGAAGTGAAGAAAATCTGCAGATGTGTTAAATTTCACCACAGATGTTCAGCACATCTTGAGCACCGCTGAAGAAAATGTGTTTGAGGAGTGTGCCAAGTTTGGCGGTGTCTCTGTTGGGATTTTCGGACAGTCAAGAGTTCTACTATATCCAGGGAAGTTTTGAGAGTCTCATTGTAGTGTTTGGTGGCCAGTTCAGGACAGGATAAAGAAGAGATGAGGGATAGTGATGCATGTACTGTATGGTGTCCGAGAGGTGCTGTGTGTTTACTGCCTGTAGATTCCTATATGTGCAGTATGTTAGTGTGTTTTGCAAAGGACAAGAGTGTTTGATAGTAAAAGAAAGAAGTTTGTGGTCAGAAATTGGTAGTTCAGTAGAGTCAAAAGATGACCTGATCAAGGATATTACCATCTTTGTGTGTGGGAGAAGAAGTAAGCTGTGAGAGACCAAGAGAGATGGTTAGTGATAGAAGGCGACATGCAGATGGGGAGACAGGGATGTTAATGGGAATGTGAAAATCACCCATAATGAGGGTAGGAATTTCAAAGGATAGGAAATTTGGAACCCACGAAGCAAAGTGATCTAAGAACTGGTAGGGTGAGCCAGGGGTACGGTAGATGCCAACTACTTTCATGGAAAATGGGCAGAAAAGTCTGATAGCATGGACCTCAAAAGAGGGGAAGGAGAGCAATGGTACTGGGGGAATAATCTTAAAAGTGTATTGTGGCGACAGAAGGATTCCTTCCCTTCCACCCTGCCTATCCTCAGGTCTAGGGGTATGTGAAAAATAGAGTCCATCATAACAGAGAACAGCAGAAGAGACAGTATCAGACTGTTTAATCCAGGTTTTTATCACAGCCAGCAGGTTAAAAGACTTTGAAATGAAGAGCTCTTGAATAATGTCAAGTTTGTTGCAGACAACAAACACCCCAACAGTGCAATTAACTTTTACTCTGGCCTTGTTGATCTTATCACCAGACTGGGCAACACACCACGTCTTATAGAGAACAATTTCTGACCACCAGGGGTGCACCGCTAATGATGCGAAGTGAGGCGGCCGCCTCAGGCGGCACTGTCCGTCACTGTCTGGAGGGGCGGCATTTTTCTATTTATTTAATGTAAACCAGCCCAGGACAGGCCACTTTAAAAAAAACAAAGCTGAGCGGGGCCTGTCCTGGGCTGCTTTATGAGACCTCTGCGTGTCAGCGCAGTCGGCGATACAATGACGTCATCGCGCCTCCTACGCTGAGATGCAGACGTCGCGGACAAGAAGAGGAGCGGCGGCTCCATCATGGGATTGCAGGTAGGTGATAATAACTTTTTTTTTATATATATATAAATAGGCCGTAACCTGCTGGAGTAACCCCGGCAAGTAACGGCCTATTTACTTATCGATCCCCACACCTGCTGTGGCCGCCTGCTTCCCCTTCTGCTATCGGACGCAGAAGGGGGAATCAGAAGCGGCTGTGAGTGGCAGCGGGGATCGCTAAGTGAGGCCAAATACTATTATTATACGCCGGGGTCTTTTCAGACCCCGGCGTATAATAATCGGAGACCCAGGGGAGGTGATAAACATAAAAACCATTGTTACTCACCTCTCCAGCGATCCGATGTTACTCCCAGCAGGCTTCGGCCTTCTTTGGTGACGTCCGAGGCGTCACGTGAGCCAGCCCGACGTCATTATGTTGTGACGCCAGTCTGTGCGACATTGAAGAGGGCCGAAAGCAGGGAGCGCACCGGAGCCCAGGTAAGTAACACTGGTTTTTATGTTTGTCATGTGGGTCTCCGATCATTATACTCTGGGAAGAATACTGTGTGCAGGGGCCACTATGGGACATAATACCGTGTGCAGGGGCCACTATGGAGAATAATACTGAGTGCAGGGACCACTATGAGGCATAATACCGTGTGCAGGGGCCACTATGGAGCATAATACCGTGTGCAGGGGCCACTGCGGGGCATAATACCGTGTGCAGGGGCCACTATGAGGCAAAATACCGTGTGCAGGAGCCACTATGGAGCATAATACCCTGTGCAGGGGCAGCTGCTGGGCATAATACTGTGTGTAGTTGCCACTGCTGGGCATAATACCATGTGCAGGGGCCACTGCAGGGCATAATACCATGTGCAGGGGTCGCTGCGGGGCATAATACCATGTGCAAGGGCTGCTGCGGGGCATAATACCGTGTGCAGGGGCCGCTGCGGAGCATAATACCGTGTGAAGGGGGCATAATACCATGCAATACTGTGTGCAGGGGCCACTGTGGGCTATAATACCGTGCAATACTGTATTAAAAAAAAAAAAAACCTACTCACCTGTCCCTTGTGCTCCGATGTCTCCCACCACAGTCTGGTTCTGCTGCACCAGAGCACCTACTCTGGCCTCATATTTCAAAAAGTGGTTATCCTGGACAACACCTTTAAGGTGGCACTTGGCCTTTATTAAAGGGGTTTTTCCAGCTCATTTTTATTGATGTTCTATCCTTAGGACAGATTATCAATAAGAGATCAGTGGACCCCTCCTCTGATCAGCTGTATGAAGGGACTATGGCGCCTGTTTATATCACACGCTCAGGGCCGGTTTTAGACAAAGTGGGGCCCTGGGCAAAATTAAAAGCGGGGCCCCAAATGCTGATATGCAAACAACACCATCGTCTTCCAGTGGCAACCCCTATAATAACGCCTCCTTTCTGCCAACAAAAAAGTAATAACAAGCCCCATTTTACCACACACAATTCAAATGAGCACCTTTGTACCCCCTAATAGATTTTTGCACCCAGTCATCAGTTATTATAGTGCCTCCTTATAAATAATAGTCTCTGCTTATAAATAATATTACACCTTTATCAGTAATAGCTCCCTTATAAATGATAAATAGTGCCCTGTATCAGTAATATTCCCCCTTATCAGTAACAGACAACCTGTAAAAATAATACTGCTCCCTTATAAATAATAGCCCTCTCATAAATAATAGTTACCCTTATAAATAATAGTCCCCATTATCACTAATAGCCCCCTTTATAACTAAGCCCACTTAACAATTATACCCCCCTTATAAAAAGTTCCCCTCTTATAAATAATAGCTCCCCCCTTATAATGGATGCCTTATATATAATAGTTCCCCCCATATAAATAATAGCCCATCTTATAAATAATAGTTCCCCCTTATAATAGCCCCCTCATACTTAAGTTTCCCAATTATATATAGTAACCCATCCTTATATATAATAGTTCTCTGTTATACAGTGTTGGACTGAAGGGCCTTAGGCCCACCAGAGGATCTTGTTCTGGGGCCCCACCCAACAGCTTCCTGCTAATAGCCTACACCACAGCTCCTTCACTGAAGTCTTACATATGTGCTGACTATCTGGCATTACTGAGTATGTTCCCAGTATAGTCAGCCCATATAGTACTGTGCAGGCCCCAATAACTCCATGGCCGGTTCATGCACAGTACTGTGTGGGGAATGACATGGCTATGGAGCACTACACATATGTGCAAGATTACTGTATAGTGAGGGAGCTGTGATGCAGACATAGCACACAGGGCTACCAGCAGGAATTGTGAGCCCCCCCCCCCCACAGTATAATGCTCCACATGGTATATAATGCTCCACAGTATAAAATGCTCTCCTGAGCCCTCCAGTTTCCCCACATGGTATATAATGCTCCACAGTGACCCCACACAGTATAAAATGCTCCCCTGAGCCCCCCATAGTGGCCCCACATGGTATGTAAGGCTCCACACAGTATAATACTCCACAGTGGCCCACACAGTATACTATCCCTTAGTATCCCCAGACAGTGCTATATGCTCCCCAGCAGCCCCACACAATATCATATGCTCCATACAGTATAATATGCACCCTACAATGCCCCCCAGTATAATGCTCTACAATGGCCCCACAGAGTATCATATGCTCCCAAAAAGCCCCACACAATATAATACACTCCACAGTGGCCCCACACAGTATAACAGGCTCCCCACACTGTCCCTTCCCCCAGTATAAAGCTCCATAGTGGCCCATAGTATAATTTGCTCCCCAGAGGGCCCCCGCTAGTATAATGCTCCACAGTGCCCCCTCCAGTATTTTGCTCCACAGTGTCCCCACGCAATTTATTATGCTCCCCAGAGCGTCCCCCCAGTATAATGTTCCACAGTAGGCACCACGCAGTATAATATGCTCCCCAGAGGGCCCCCTAGTATAATGCTCATTAGTCCCCACAGTGGCGCCACGCAATATAATATGCTCTGCTGATGGCCCCCCGAAAATAATGCTCCACAGTGACCCCACTCAGTATAACATGCTCCAGAAATGGCCTCCACACAGTATAATATACTGCCCAGAGAGGTTTCCCCAGTATAATACTCCACAGCGGCCCAAAACAGTATAACATGCTCTCCAGAGCCCCCCCCCCCAGTATAATGCTCCACAGTGGCCCGGCACAGTATAATATACTAGGGGGCCCCTCTGGAGAGCATATTATACTGTGTGGGGAAACCGTGGAGCATTATACTGGGGGGGGGCTCTGGAGAGCATATTATACTGTGTGGGGCCACTGTGGAGCATTATACTGGGGAGGGGGCCCTCTGGAGAACATGTTATATTCTGTGGGGCCTCTATGGAGTATTATAAAGTGGGGGGGCTCTGGAGAGCATGTTATATTCTGTGGGGCCACTGTGGAGCATTATACTGGGGGGCCCCTCTGCAGAGCATATTATACTGTGTGGGGCCACTCTGGAGAGCATAATGCTCCAAAGTGGCCCCACATAATATAACATTATCTCCAGAGCCCCCCCCCACATTATAATTTTCCACAGAGGCCCCACAGAATTTAACATGCTATCCAGAGGGCCCCTTACCCAGTATAATACTCCACAGTGGCCCCACACAGTATAATATGCTATCCAGAGGGGCCCCCCAGTATAATGCTCCACAGGGGCCCTACAGTGCTATTATTATATTATATTCTGGGGTCTCTTCAGACCCCAGAGTATAATAATCGAAGGCCCGAGGAAGGTAAGGTAAAATAACAAACAGTTATACTCACCTTGTCTTACCTCTGCTGGGCCTCCTCACGCTGCTCTGCTATCCCCGCCGGCACTGGCTTCTTCTTCTCTGCGGCTGACGTCACGCGTTGTGGACGTCACCGCTGAGGCCTGTGATTGCGCCTCAGCGATTACGTGAGGCACGCTGTCAACACGCCCCACGTGATCTCTAAGGCAGAGGCCTGGCCTCAGCGGTGATGTCCGGGACGCCAGAAGATGACGTCGAACGCCAGGACAGGTAAGCAAAAATGTTTGTCATTTTTACTCACCTCAGGTTCCGGATCCCGGGGGCCCCTTTGGGGATGGGGCCCTGGGCAATTGCCCAGTTTGCCCCCCCCTAACGCCGGCCCTGCACACGCTGTCTGTTTATAGTGACCATGTGATGTAATTACAGTCTTGTCATATAGACATGTGTAGGACGAGCCTGTAGTTACATGATATTGCCGCTATGAGATGAATGACACTATGTAAACAGAGAAGCGGTCACGCAGGTACCACGGTTCATTCAAACAGGTGATCAGTGGGGGTCCTAGGTTTTTGAGCCCTACTGATTAGTTTATTAATGACCTGGAAAACCTTTTAATTAGTTAACACCTGGGGCATTATTAATAAGGGGCACTATTTATACAGGGTACACACAGACATCATTAATATAAAGATGCACTTGGGAGTATTATTCATTAGGGAGGGTTATATCATATATTTTATAATTGGGGTAGCAGCAGGATGGGTGTGCAGGTTAGGACAATGTGGGTTGGATGCCTGGAAAAGTGAGGAACCAAAGATGTCTGTGTTGCAAACTTTACAGAGACAAGTCGCAGCTGGAAGAAGTGGTCATGGCGGTCCAAAGGGAAGAGAAGGAAAATGTGACCAATTAGACAGAGATATCACCTGCAAGTCACAAAATGTTACTGCCCTGTATTCACCTAAATGATAGAGGATAAATACCTGATTGATGGGGGTCTGTCTGCTGAGTCCCCCACTGAGCCTGAGAATTCATTTTTTTTCCCACCACTGGGTGGGAATCCAGTCTGGCTGCAGCCATATATAGGTGTGTCGCTTGGTGGATGGACGAACCCGCGTGGCTCTCATTTACTTCGATAGTCTGCCTCAGGCAGCAAAGAGGCTAGGTTCACCACTGCTGACCACACAATTAAAACTCCTGGAAAAGCCACCAATAGCCACAACAAATCGTGCTTTACACCCTGCACCAACTCCCTAAAGGAGCGCACACCCAAATCATTACCCCATGTAACACCAACACATTATTGGTCCTGTCTAACCTTGCATATTAGTGGAACTCAGGCAGGAACCAAAGCCATATCATGACTCTGCACCCAAACCAACACAACATGACTAAGCTCCTGGAGAATCCCAACTGCCTCCCACTGGGGCATATGTCCATCCTCGCATCTCCCTAGTAGACATAGAAATGTCCAAAAATCCACGCCAACAGAGGGGTACCTCCTGTAGAAGATAAGGAAAAGAACAATCAGGAAAGACATTTGCAGCACCTATACCACACTTCCAAAAAACCTGCAAAAACTGAAAATGCAACGAAAAGGAACCATCTGCAGACACCAGTATAGGTCCTCAAGAAAACCTACCGGTATGCCTAAAACTTCGGAATCCCTGGGAGTTGGCTCAGGTACATCCACCTTCCCTTGCCTACCTTTTCTGTCTTTGACCTCCGTATCCAAAATTCAATTCCCACAGCAGATACCTGTGCATCTTCCCACATGAGGCCACCAGCTCTATTAGTACTTGGGGACACAAACTCCTCCACCCACAATGCCCCGAAGAATGCCCATGAAAAAGCTAAGCGAAATAACCCCTTTTCATAACCAGAAAAACAAATCGCACCTACCGTTCAAGAAACTGGAAGGACACAGCTTTCCCCCTGCGAAAACCCTTTAAACCCTTTAATCAGCAATAGAGTTCTTGACTCCTGGGACATCCACAGCAACCAACCAAGTATTCAATGTGAGGCACCACAAAACCAACCAACACAGAAGGCTGTGTTATCGCAGTGAAAATGCACCTTCCACCCGTCTGCCTAAAACTTTGGAAACATTGAACTCGGCACATAGGGGACCCTGGGACTTGGTGCAGGAACATCGACCTCCTCTTGCCTACCTGGTCCATCTTTCACCTCCGTATCCAAAATTCAACTCCCCCAAGCTGAAACCTGAACATCTTCCCACCAGCTCTATTAGTACTTGGGGACATCACCTCCCCCACCCCCCCAAAACCCACTAGCCCACATCTCCAGATCTGCCCTGTAGTTAGTCTAACATGATGATTAGGGGAACCACACCCCCGCCATAGTTCCCGCAAGGCACCAATTGAACACACCCCATGGCCATTATCTTGCATGTGAAATTAAGCTTGCCCAACAACGATTGCAGTTTTCAAAATGCCTTGAAAACTGAGACTGCTGGAAGGGCTCTCAATTTTTTCAGGGCCAATGGAACCCCAAATTGGCTAGCAACCCATTCCAATGACCTCAGCAAGGACAAAAACAGGAGAACTTCCAGACCAAGACACAAAAAATCATCCGGGTAATAGATGAGCGATCAGACGGCACTCATCACAAACTTCCCATTCCAGGAACGAGCTGGAGGGACAATCCATTCTAGATATCTCTGTAGCAAAGCAGGATGAGGAAGGTGAAGGCTGCACCTGTGTCCGGCCTTTACTTTCTAAAAGCCACATACTGTAGTCCTCCTTCACATCTGTGCCCTGCTGTGTTGTTGTGTACCAAAACAGCAGTTTATGTACAGGGTCGGACTGGCCCACCCGGGAACCGGTGAGACCACCGGTGGGCCCCGAGCCCCGACTATTAGTCCACATGTTACCAATGCAGATGCATTGGTCAGGGCCTGATCGGGATCCTGACCATCCCTATTGGGCCCCTGACCAGTGGCGTCACGATCGCGGTCGCAAGGGGTGCGATCGCCACTATGATAGCGGTCGGAGAAAGCCTGGTTCCCCGACCGCTATACATACTGTTATTGGAAAGGGGCCCTGCATATTGCAGGCCCCTTTCCAATAGATGGCAGGGCAGGGCACCCAGGGGAGGTGACTGAAAATAATAAATAGATATTCTCACCTCTCCTGGGCACAGCGTTCTCTCCGGCGCTCTTCCATCATGTGACTGAGGCCTGTGATTAGACCCCAGCGGTCACATGGGGCGTGGCCGCGTAATGTCGTCAGTGCGCCCCCATGTGACCGCTGAGGCCCAATCACAGGCCTCAGCAGCGACGTCGGAAAAGGGCCTGAAAACAGCAGGATGGAGCGAGGATGCCAAGGAAAGGTAAGGCAAGGTGAGTATGAGAGTTTGTTATTTTTATTCACCTTCCCTGGGTCTCCGATTATTATATTCTGGGTTCTAAGGAGACCCCAAAGTATAATAATAGCACTGAAGCGGAGGGGGACTATTGGGCGCATATAATACTGTGTGGGGGCCACTGTGGAGCATATACTACTGGTTGGGGGCTACTGTGGAGCATATACTCCATACAGTTGCTCCTTCACTGGTCCTCTATACTGTATGGGCACCATTGATGGGTCCATTATATTGTTGGGGGGGGCAGTGATGGAGGCCAATAGCCTGGGGGACATTAAACGGGATGTGCAGGATAACATTTTTTTTTTTTAATTACGCCGGGGCAGGTGAAAAAAAACGGACTGTGCTGGGAGGACACCGGGTACAGGTGAGTATGTTTAGTATGTTTTTTTTGTTTTTGTTTTTTTTTTTGGGGGGGGGGGCTCGGGGGGATTCACCTCCTCTGGACTAATTATAAAAAAAGAAAAAAATTATACTGGACAACCTCTTTAAAGTGTGGCGCATTAGGGGGTATATTAAAGGGGTTGTCCATGCATAATTTGTTATGGTTTATCCTCAGGTTAGGCCATAGATACCTGATCTGTAGGGAGCTGACCCCAGACCGATCAGCTGTATGGAGCCACTTCTGATGCCCGTACTGTACACAATACAGGGCCAGAAGCAGAAAGCTCTGTCCACTGTATAGGGGCCGGGCACCTTCACTGCATCTCAGCACTTATTGAAGTCAGTAGGAGCTGAGCTGCAGTGAAGGTGTCTGACTGCTAAACAGCGGATGGAGCTTTCTGCTTCCAGCCGTGTGTTGTGTACAGAACAGGCGAGAAAGTTGCTCCGAACAGCTGATGGGGCCATGTGTCAGCCCCCTACCGATCAGGTATTTATTGCCTATCCTAAGCTTAGGCCATAAAAAAGATTAACCCTGGACAACCCCTTTAATATGCATCACACAGTTAAATGTCCCCCCCACAGGATGTTAGCCCCCATCACTGCTCCCACACAATATAATGACCCCATCACTGTTCCCCATACAGTATGGGGGACCAGTGAAGAGGCCACTATGTGGGAACCAGTGAAGTGACCATAGAAAAATTTGGCCCAGACAACCCCTTAAAAGAGGTTGTCCATAAACTGGAGTGACCACTGTGGCGGCCGCCAGGGAGGTGTAAAAACATGAAAATTAAAAAAAAAAAAAGCATACTCACCTGTCCCAGCTCCCCGTTGTCCCCTGCCTGTGTCTGTTCGGTCTTATGGCGGCGCCTCATTTCTGGAAATCCTGTACCTAATTGGTCTTAGCGGTCACATGAGGTGCAGGACTACCAGCAAGGAGTCGCCGGCAAGAGACTGAAAGGACACTGGCAGCGGACAACAGAGCACCAGGGACAGGTGAGTATGCTTTTTAATTCATTTATTTACTTTACACCTCCTGCTCGGCACATGCGTTGCTCCAATTCCTGGACAACCTCTTTAAAGGACTTATCCATCTTTCTAATATTGATGGCCTGTCCTTAGGATAGGCCATCAATATTAAATCTGCGATGATACAACAGCCAGGACCTCTGCAGATCAGCTTTTCCAGGACAGTGCGGCTACAGGTAAAGGTAACAGTTCTAGGAGCCACGCTGTTCACTTGCCATACAAGGTGTAGCAGTAGGTTTAGGTAGTGCAGTGGTTCACATGGTATAGTGGGTGAGCAGCATGGCTCCCCACATGTTATTACCTTTAGCCGCCCTGTCTCGGTACCGCTGATCTGCAGGGGTCTTGATGGTGGGCCCCTAGAAACAATTCCACTGGTCTGCCCTAGATATCCCAGTCCGACACTGTTTATGTATGTACATGTATGACTTTGTTGTAACCAGAATAACATACTTAATGTCATAATTGGGTATAAACTGCTGTTTGGGCACACAGCCGGGCTCAGAAGGAAAGAAGCGCTATGTGGTTTTTGAACGCCATGCCACTTTTGCAGAGCCCCCGATATGCCAGTAAAGTGAAATTCCTTGATATGTGACCCTATTTTGGAAACAACACCCATTGAAGGAATTTATCCAGAGATGCAGTAAACATTTTTAACCCCCAAGCGTTGCATTAATTTATTTTCCCAAAATGAATGCACAGATGATGGTGAAAAGTGAAAATGGCAATGTTTCCATAATGGCTTATGAGTTTTTGGAGTGTGTGCCTCTGCTGACACAAGCTGGTAATTCAGGGGCTCTGCAAAATTGGCATAATGTACAAAATCCAAACTGTGCTCTAAAGGCCAAAAGTACTCTTCCCCTTCTGTGCCCGGCTGGGTGCACAAACAGCAGCTTATACCTACATATTTCATGGGCAATGAAATAGCATATATCTGAGAAAATTTTAATTTTTATTTTGCATCATCCCCTGCATATTTCTTTTTGGAAACCATCTCTTGGTCAAAATGCTCATGATACCCCTTGATAAATTCCGTGAGGGGTGTAGTTTCCAAAATGGGCTTTTTTGGGGTTTCTATTGTACTGGTAATTTAGGGGCTCTGCAAATAAGACATGGCACCCAAAAACTGTTCCAGCAAAATCTGCCCTCCAAAAGCCAAATAGTGCTGTTTTCATTACATGAAGATTGTGAGCCCTATATGGGACAGTGACTGTCAATGTCTGTAAAGCGCTGCGAAATATGATGGCACTATACAAGTAAGCATAATAAATAAATAAATAAATAAGCCCTACCATGTACCGATACAGCAATTTACAACCACATATGGGGTATTGGGATGTTCATGAGCAATTGTTAAACACATTGTGCTGTGCTTTTTCTCTTTAAGCAACTTGTGAAAAAGAAAACTTTGCAGATAAAGAGTCATTTTAGTAATTTACCTTTCATAAATTCCTTGAGGAATGGCACCTGAAAACTATTTCAGCAAAATCTGTCTTTCAAATGCCCAGTGGCGCTCCTTCATTTCGGCATGCTACTGTGGGCCCAAACAGAAATTTACATCCACATGTGGGGTATTTCCATACTCGTGAGAAATTGCATAACAAATTGCGGGATGCATTTTCTTCTTTAACCCCTTGTGAATGTGTAAATTTTAGGGCTAAATGAACATATTATTAAAAAAATGAAATGCCTAAATTTCACCTCCATATTGTTTTAATTCCAGTGAAACTTCCCAAATGCTGTTTTGAGTTATTTGAGGGGTGCAGTTTTAAAAAGTGGGTGATTTATGGGGGCTTTCTAATATATAGGCCTTTATAATCTCCTTCTGAACTGAAGTGGCCTCTAAAAAATGAGTTACACTAATTTTCCTGTAAATCTTGAAAATCGCTGTTAGGCTTGTAAGTGTTCTAATGTCCTAAATAGATTGAAGGACAATTAAAGATGATGCTAATAAAAAGCAGAGAGATGGTAGATAATATTTATTAAGGTATTTGGGTGGTATGGCTATCTGTCTGAAAAGCAAATGTCCATCAAATTTCCTATTTTTTTTTTATAAATAAACACAAAAAATATTGATCAATGTTTTCCACTAATGTGAAGTACAATGTGTCGTGATAAAAAACCTCTCAAAAAAAAAATTTGAAAGTCACTTGGGTAATTTAAAGTGTCTCAAAGTTATTGCCATAGAAAGATACATGTCAGTTTTGAAAAAATAGGACTGAATATAGGGCTCAAAATACCTTAAAGAGGGTGTCCAGGCAAGTGTTTTATCTTTTATATAGGCCGAGAGAGGTGAAAAAAAAAATCATACTCACCTGTCCCCGATGCTCCGTTGTCCTCCCACCGCGGTCTGGTCCTGCTGCTCCGGCGTCTTCACAAAGTGAAACTGCTCACTGGCTGTGACATCCCAGATCCCCTCCTCTGAAGCCGCTGAGGCCAATCAGCGGCCTCAGGAAGAGACATGGGATGTCACAGGTAGTGACCATCCCATGCCCTTCAGCGGCACCGAGAGGACCCCGACCGCGCCGGAAGACACTGGAGCATTGGGAAAAGGTGAGTATGATTTTATTAAAAAAAAATTCACCTACCCCAGCCTATTAAAAAAATATATTTATTGGCGATTTTTGCCTGGACAACCCCTTTAAGGCACTTTTTGGCTGTGTCCTTAAGGTGTTAAAGAGAGTGAAGAAAATTTACACATCGTCTCACCATCATTTTAGCACCTCAAAAAATAAATATATTTACCTATAAAAACAGATATCAAATTTTATGTGACATATAGATGGTACAAAAATCAATAAAAATGAGATATACAACAGTAGGTCAAGATGGACCAGGCACAAATACAAGTACAAATACAGGCATGAGAAGCTATTACAGGTAATGTAATAGCTTTATAAAATAAAAAATATAATAGATAATAAACCAAATAATAATATCAATAACAAATAGCCAATAAATGTACTCACGATATCAATGTACCCTCAATATCAACTAAAGAAAAAAAAAAATAATATTCAGTCCAATACAACCTAAAATTTTAACATTCAATAAATTACCACAGAAGTGCAACCTCTTTTTTGTATGTACATAACATTATTTAACCCCTTAACCCCTTCCCGCCGGAGAAATTTTTCGATTTTAGTTTTTCGTTTTTGACTCCCCCCCTTCCAAACCCCATAACTTTTTTATTTTTCTGCCCTCAGAGCCATATGATTTGCCAATGTTTGCGGGACAAATTTTTCTTCATGATGTTACCCTTAGTTATTCTGTACAATGTACTGGGAAGCTGATAAAAAATTCAGAATGGGGTGGATTTATATAAAAAGTACATTTGTGCGACTTTCTTACGGGCTTCGTTTTTACAGCGTTCACTGTGTAGCCAAAATAACATGTCACCTGTATTCTATGTTTCGGTATGATTCCGGGGATACCAAATTTATATGTTTTTATTTACATTTTAATCCCTTAACAAAAATCCAAAACTGTGCAAAAATTTTTTTTTCCCTAAAAGTCGCCATATTCTGACACCTGTAACTTTTTAGTTATTCCATTTTGAGAAATTACTATTGCTTTGATCACTTTTTATTCAAATTTTTATCAGAAGCAAAACAGTGAAAAAATGGCGGTTCGGCACTTTAGATTTTTTTCCTGCTACGGTGTTTACCTGTTTATCGGGTGTTTTTGGACACAGGGATTCCTAATGTGTATGTGTTTCACAATATTTAAGTACTTTTATATGTGTTCTAGGGAAAGGAGGTGATTTGAACTTTTAATACTTTTTTATTTTTTATTTATATATTTTTTTTACTTTTTTAATTTTTTTTTTGCATTTATTAGACCCCCTAGGGGCCTATGGCGGCTGCACGTCTCCCGAGCGTCTGCCATCTTTAAACACCCAGCATCTGCCCTACTATTACGGCGGATGTCGGGAAAGGGTTAAAGATGTATTTTGGCCTTAAAGGGGTTTTCCCATGTTCCTGTTTCAGCAGCTTTGCCTGCTGTCTCTTCTTCTGACTTCCTGTATTTGTTATCAAGTCAGTCACATCACCTTCAGCTTGCTGAAGAGGACTCTATGACATATCACAATATAAATTTTGCCTTAACCATGAGAGATTATTTATTATGATTACTTGAAATCTAATATAAATGCAAATCAAATAATATGCACAGTAAATGTATATTACATTACACAGGTTTGGAGAGAAAACCAAACTTACATGCTGCAGGAGAGAATGGACTCAGTGTTATCTTGTGTTTACATAGATAGATGACAGACACTGCTCTTGAATCCTTTATCAGCAAACTACAATTAGGTGAACTGATTGTCTTGCCAGCAGAGCTGTAGATAACAGCCCGTCTCCCAGAGAACAGTGACTGATGTCATTTGTCCTATTTTATGAGACAGGTATGGCTCCATGGAAACAATTTGTAATGGGGGGAATAATTTCCCATAGCAGGAAAACAAAGCAGCATTGCTAAAGCAATGTATTTAGGAAAACTCTTCAATTTACATGAGTTAGCAGTATAGATAGGATCTTTGAGATGGGAATACCCCTTTAAAGACTAAGAATTACATTTTTACATAGTCCTATTCCAAGAGCCATATCTTTTATTCACATGCCAGCGTAGCCATATGTAGACTTGTTTATTGCAGGATTAATTGTATTTTTTTAACAGTACCATTTTTATAGCACAAATCATTTAATGATTAACTTTTTGTAAGGCTTTCTGGTAGAGAATGGGGAAAAAGATAGCAATAACACTTTACAGTTATTCTGCAGGTCAGTACAATTATGGTGATTCCCACCAGGTGTAGTTTTTTTAATTTCTTACTACTTTGGCTGAAGAAAAAAAATGTTTTAGGTGATCAGATTCTGAGACCCATAACATTTTTAAATTTTAAACAGAGCTGTGTGACAGCAACAATTTTCCTTGGTGCCATTTTTGGATATATGCAACTTTTTAATTGCTTTGCTTTTTATTTTTTGAGTGGTGAGCCCTCCATGGGAGCTGAAGTGGAAGTGAAGGTGGCTGTGAGCAAGAACGGGGATCGGTAAGTAGAGTCCGCAACAAGAGTATTTGTTGGGTGAACCCCGCGAGACGAATCTTCAGACCATATACGTTCAAACCAAAACTGCTATCATTACACTCGGGAGTCTCTTCAGACTCTTAACTATAATGATCGGAGTCCCCAGGGAGGTGAGGAAACATAAAAAACAGTGTTACTTACCTCTCAAGGGCTCCGGCTCAACTCCCTGCTATCTTCAGGTCTTTTTAGTGATGTCACAGACATCATGTGGGTCAGTCCGGCGTCACGACACATAATGATGGCGCAATGTCTGTGATGTCATTGAAGAGGGCCCAGGGCTGAGCAGGGAGTCGTGCCGGAGCCCAGGATAGATGAGTAACACTTTATTTTTATGTTTCATCTCTTCCCCTGGGCCTCCGATCATCATACTCGGGGGTCTGAAACCCCTTCACCCCCTGAGTATAATAATATTTCTTGGGTGTTGAACGCAAAAATTTTGGGTTTTGCCAAACCCGAAAGTTTTGCAAAATTTGCAAGGAACATCGTAGGGGCAACTATGGAACATAATAATATGTGCAGGGCCACTATGGGACATTATACTTTGTTCAGGGGCTGCTATGGAATATTATACTGTGTGCAAGGGCTAGTATGGAATATTATACTGTGTGCAGGTGCCACTATGGGACAATATACTGTGTGCAGGAGCCCCTATGGGACATTATATTGTGTGCAGGAGCTGCTATGGGACATTATACTGTGTGCAGGGGCCACTATGGGACATTATACTGTGTGCAGAGGCCAATATGGGACATTATACTGTCTGGAGAACACTATGGGACATTATAGTGTGTGCAAATGAGGCATTATACCATGTAGGGGCAAGGAAAGTGGGTGTTATGCTGTGTGGGAGTGGGGAGGGCCCCAAGACAAAAGTTTGCTATGGGGCCCAGTCTTTGCTAGTTACGCCCCTGTATATATATGTATCTGTGAGGGCCTATTCTGTTTCACCATTGAACACTTCCATTAATACAAATGAAGAATTCATTGCACTATAACAGTATCAGCCCCTGTTCACACAGTGGAATCTGGCACTGGTTTTGCAGCAGATTTCACCTCTAAATCAGCAGCAGAGTCTTTCATCATTCTGCCTTCCAATGAAAACAATGAAAAGTACCTTACTCGATCTTGCCGCAGATTCTGCATCTGATTAGGAGGCTGTGGCTTGAGACTCCCCACTGATTAGATCCATTCATTTGGGCCTAATTAGTGCTGGAAAGCCACAACGGAATGCTGATGCTCTGCATCATGATTCCACCACCATGAGCCAGGGGTAGAAAATAAAGAGGAATCCAGGGCAGAAAATAAAGAGGAATCCAGGGCAGATATCTGCCTCAATTTCAGTTGTTTTTTGCTGCGGTGCACGAGTTGCTCCAAAAGGGGCCCACACAAGCCTGGAGCCGGCACTGCTGCTGCTGATGTTGGCTACTACTCCTAAACAGCTACCATCACTAAGGCAGACATGCTGCTCCCTAGTCCATCAAATTATACCCTTCTGCATTGCCACACATATTGCCAACTTGCCACACTTGCTTACCACTAGAGATGAGCGAATTGATTCTGCAGAAGTGGAATTCGATCCAAATTTCAGGAAATCTACGATTCGCCATGATTTCGGATTTCCTGATTCTTCACGATAACGAATATTTAGTAAGGACCAGAGGCGTAGCTAGGGGTTAAGCACAGTGGGGGCGAACATGTCCACATGGGCTCCCATGTTCGTATACCGATACTATCAGTATACGGTGAGCATATAGTGGTATATAGCAGCTCTACACAGGGCTCTGCAGACCATTTAGGTGAATACAGGGCAGTAACATTTTGCGACTTACCGGTGACGTCTCTGACTAATCCTTCACATTCCCCATCTCTTTCATTCGAACGGCTATGACCGCTTCTTCCAGTCTCTGTAAAGTTTGCAACACAGACATCTTTGGCTCCTCACTTTTCCAGGCACCTGACCCACATTGTCCTCACCTGCACAAAGCCCCCATCCTGCTGCTACCCCCAATTATAAAATATATAATATAACCCCCCATAATGAATAATACCCCCAAGTGGATCTTTAAATTAATAACTTCCCTGTGCACCCCCTTTAAATAGTGCCCCTTATTAATAATGTCCCAGGTGTTTCTTAATTGAAAAGGGGAAAAAAAAAAACATTGGAATAAAAATTATTGGGGTTCCAATACCCGGGACCCCCAGGATCAGCTGTTTGAATGAACTGTGGTACCTGTGTAAGCGCCATGACCCCTTCTCTGTTTACATAGTGTCATTCTTTTCATAGCGGCCATGTAATGTAACTATAACCTCGTCCTACATATACACGTCTATGTGACAAGGCTGTAATTACATCACACGGTCACTATAAACAAACAGCATATGATATAAACAGATGCCATGGCCCCTTCATACAGCTGATCAGTGGGGAATCACTTATCTCTTATTGATGATTTATTCTGAGGATAGATAATTAATAAAAATGAGCTGGAAAACTCCTTAAGGCCAAGGCCCCATGTAGCATCCCGCAGCAAAAAACAGCTGTGGGAAAAAATGCGGCAGAGACGCATCGCGGTTTTTCCTGCATCACTCTGCACAGAAAGTTCACAGAGGTTTCCTCTGCGGACTTTCTGCTTCAATTATATCTATAGGGAAACCGCCGGTGTTTCCGTAGGTATAATTGACATGCTGCGATTTCCAAAACTGCGACTGTTTTGGAAATCGCAGCGTTTCCGCTGCGCATATTTTACTGCAAAGTGAGGATGGGATGTGGCCACTTGTGGCGAAAACCCACAGAAAAAAACCGTGGAATTCTAGAAAATCCCATCCACACATTACGGAGAAATATGTGCAGCAGACAAAATGCGATTTCCAAAACCGTTGCGGTTTTGGAAATCGCAGCATGTCAATTATACCTATGGAAACACCGGCGGTTTCCATATAGGTGTTGTAAGTATGTGAGCCAGAGGGCGCTGTTGAGCGACCCAGGCCAGGCCAGAAAAGGCTCTCAGCCACGCCTTTGGGTGGGGGCGTGTAACTCCAGTAGTCTGGAGTATCCTGCAGGGAGCAAGAGATGGTGGACCCAGCTGGACAGATAGACGGTCTGTGCCAGAAGTGCTCGGGTCCACAGGGGACTGTTGCTGGAGCTGAGCAATAGTCAGGACCAGCTAGGACAGAGAGAGAGGCTCTGTCCAAGAGGGCTGGGATCCAGAGAGGACTTACAGAGACTAAGTCAAGCTCTTATTGCCCCCCAGAGGCTAGTTAGGGACTCAAGGAGTGAGTTAGGTCCTAACTGTGGCATAGGTTTTTTGTTGTTTTGTTATGTTGCAGTTAAGCTGAATAAAGCCACGTTTTATTTTACACTTGGACCGTCTGAAAGCTATCTTTCCGGCGCCCAGTACCACGAACCAACGCTGTCCGGACCAGGACAAGCCGCCATTTTGAGTGTAATTCCCCTAAGCTGTCACATATGGTGGAGAATCGCGCGCATAAAGAGATCCACGCAAGTCCTGGAAGACAAGTGGTTTGTGATTGCAGTACTGCAAAGTGTGCATTGTGGCCTACAGCTGGAAGAAATCTGTGATTTCAACTGAAGAAACCCAGGAGGGGGTGAGTGAATTGCAACATAGCAATGTGTGTGCAAAACTGGTGAAAGTAAAACTCTGGAAGAGGAATCCAGGGAATGGACTTTGTGTATACTGTAGCACAGAAGTCTATAAAGTGCTTGCTGATGGCAAGGAAATAAGCAATGTGTGTAGAAGCTGGATATTGCAAACAGTCTATGTGAAAGGCTATGGTGCCATGTTGGTGTTTTCTGTGGAAGACAGAAGAAAATGCTGGTTGTTGTAGTGCCACATAAGTTAACTGTTTGAATACATGTGACTGCTGAAGATTGCAAAAAATGTTGCTGCTGGTTGAACCCAAGGTTGCTGTGGAATATTGTGTAATCTTGTTAGTAAACCATGGGCAAGAAAAAGAGAATTTCAGCATGTAAAAAAGCAGAGAAGTTATGCACAGGTTTATTAGTGCAGCAGTCTGAATGCAGAGAGATACAAAACCTGGAACAGATCATGTGGAATGCAAGTAAAGATAAAGGGTTGCATGAGAGTGACTCAGTTTTTCTAAAACACCTCTGTTCTATGATTGAATATGTCCCTACTAACGGCATGTCTCATAGGGGAGTGCATGAAAGCACCAAAGATGAAAATATTATGGTGCAGCAGCTTCAAGATGAGATTAAAACCATCAGGTTCATTTATGAAGATGAAATATCTGATTGGAAATGGCAACTTGAGGTATCAGAAAAAGAGAACCTTAAGTTAAAGAAAGAGCTTGAAAATGTAAAGAGTTCATATCCTAGTCATTGTGAAAATGTGGTACTGGGTTTGCCTGGAATGGACTGTGTCACTAAGAAGGAGTTTGCTGATATGAAATGTGCTCTAGCTAATAAAGTTGTACAGAGTGTAGAGCAAAAGCAAGTGCTTGAGAAGCAATTGCAGGATTTAAAGGAGCAGCATGTCCAAGACTCCAGTGCCAAAGAATGTATCATTGAAAAATTAAGAGATGACCTTGAAACTGCTAAACGTGAGAGAAGTGAATTTTTGCAGTGTCAGTCAGAATGTCTGGATGACCAAGTGAGGAAGTGTGAAAAACTTTCGGCTGCATTAATTGATAAAGAAAATGAAATTGCAGAGCTGAGGAAACATGTCTCTGACCAAGAGAGTGATTTAGAATCTGTGGTGCAGACATTGCAGTCAGAGCGAAACTTGCATGCACTAAAGCAGGTTCGCCTAAATAGTGAAATCCATGAATGGCGAAGCAGAGCTGGAGTTCTGGAACAAAGCGAAAGTGAACTCAAAGCTAGAATATGCAGCCTGGAGAGGGCTCTGTCAGGATCTTGTGAAGATAAAGAGAAATTGTCTATTTTGGTGCAAAATAAAGACAAAGAATTGATGGAGATGTCGTCTGTCCATGCTCAGAAAGTGCAAGCCTTACAGGAGAGTCACAAAAAAGTAGAGACTCAACTTCAAGAGCTGCAACTAAAAGTCACAGAAGGGGACAGGTTTCAAGCAGAACTGCTAGACTAGGCAAACAGTCTGCAGGTGGAATTGGATAATATCACAGGGCTTCTTTCTCAAGCAGACAGCAAGTTTATCAAACTTTTCAAAGATTTTTCTACACTAGAATCTCAGCTTCAGGACACTCAGGAACTTTTGCAAGAAGAAACCCGTCAGAAGCTTGACCTTAGTGCAAAACTAAAACAAATGGAAGATGAGAAAAATGGTTTCCTTGAGCAACTAGAGGAAGAGGAGATAGCAAAAAGAGATTTGACAAAGCAGATTTCAACACTTCAGGCTCAGGCGACTGATATGAAGAAAAAAATGGAGGATAGTATTGGGTCCTTGGACTCTCTTGAAGAACTAAAGGAAAAGTTGCAAAAGGAGCTAGAAGCTACAAATCAACGGTTTGAGGAGAAGGTTGCTGCTTATGACAAACTTGAGAAGACGAAAATTAGACTGCAGCAGGAACTAGAAGATGTAGGTGTAGATCTTGATCATCAACATCGGATTGTGTCAAATTTGAAAAGGAAGCAGAAAAAGTTTGATCAGCTGCTTGGGGAAGAGAAGACTCTTTCTGCTAGATATGCAGAAGAACGTGACCGTGCTGAAGCAGAGGCTTGTAGAAAAAAGACCAAAGCTCTTGCCTTGGCTCGCTCCCTAGAAGAGGCCCTTGAATTGAAGGCGGAGTTAGAGAGGCTCAACAAGCAACTGCGCACTGAAATGGAGGATTTGGTTAGCTCCAAGGATGAAGTTGAGAAAAACCTGGAATCTGTGCAGATATTGTATGAGAACAAAGCTAATGCTTATGAGATGCTGGAAAAGGCCAAGAGAGAATTGGACCTCCAGATAGAAGACATGAGGATTCAGTTTGAAGGAAACCTGTCTAGTTTATCTGCTGAGATTGTAGATCTAAAAATGCTTGTTGCTAAATTAAAGGTGCAAGTGAACAAGCAGGAGGAAATCAAGAAACAGCTAGAGTTTCAGATGGATCAAGTGAAGCGTGAATCAGAAATAAAGTTGGAAGAGCGCACTTCTCAGATTGAACAGTTAAAAACCGAAGTGGAATCTAAAAGAGAAGAATTGGATCGATTGCAGCAGTCTTTATCCAATACGGAACAGTCAGCATCTGCACTATCTTCAAAGTTGGCAGCACTAGAAGATGAGAGAGACTCGCTGCAGAGCCTGTTAACCTCTAAAGAATCAGAGCTGTTATCCCTGAAAAATGTGATTCAAGAAACAGAGTCTTTATTCAACCAAGAGCAAGATAAGAGAGCCACTGAGATACGGGACTTGAATGAAAGACTTGACAAAAAGTCTGCAGATGAGCAGAAGCTTTATCAGAAGATGTTGGAGGATCAATCCAATATAATTCAGGGAACAGTGGGGGAAGCAGAAAATATTATCCAGGATGCTGACCAGACAAATGTTAGAAGAACATTGCAGAATATCCTAGAATTAGGAGGCATAGTGAATAAAGAGATGGCATCTACATCTGCTACCATAGAAGATGTCAGGAAGATTGAGGAAGTTCTGCAAGTTGAAATAGTAAAAACTGAGATGGAGGCTGTGCAGAAAAATGTGGCAGTGAAGAAAGTTCCGGAACTGGAATCCGAGATTTGTGCGCTACAGAAGGTTTTAGAATTAGAGAAAGCTGCCAACATAGAGGCAGAGAAAGCAGAGCCATTAAGGCAGCCAGAACATGTAATCAAAAAGCATCTGGGTACTGACAGAAAAAACAGTGATGCTGAAAACTTGGTATCCCAGTCCTCCGGTGTTAGCACAGGAGAATGAAAATAACTTGAAGAATGTTGAGATGACGATATCACCAGCTCCTGTACTGTCAGAAAGGGGTTGGCACGAAAATTCTTGCAATCTATCACAGTATCGCAACATGCCTCCCGAAAGTTGTGTGTATGAGAGAGAGGAGATAAGACTAGAGTATGGAAGTGGTTCTCCTGCTGCCGTACAGGTGTGGAAGCATTATACAGAAACCATTCCAATATATGATGTGGCGGCAGTTAAAGACATACCAGAAAATGTAGTTCAGCGTGAGCTATTTTGTGAGGGTGTACTGTATGGCCCTTGTGCAGAAGAAGAGGATTCTTACGGCTATTCACTAAAGGGATCAAAGTCATGCAATGGGATGGCTGAAGACTATGATGGAAAATGTGATGAAAATGATGTAATCCCCTGTGTGGCGAATTGTGGAGGTGATGAAGAAAAACTTGCCTTTGCACAGAATGGCCAGGATCTTGGCGTAGCAGTTAAAGTGATGAGAAACCGGAAGTGTCGAGTAACCGGAATCTGGAAGAAGAGACTGCCAGATTAGGACTTCTGGAGAGACACTGGACAGGCATACTTGGTTGAAGAGGGACTTCATCATAGGATGTCTCGTCCTGTTGTAGCTCACCCCATGGGTAGTGAGCTGAGGGGGAGGGTATGTAAGTATGTGAGCCAGAGGGCGCTGTTGAGCGACCCAGGCCAGGCCAGAAAAGGCTCTCAGCCACGCCTTTGGGTGGGGGCGTGTAACTCCAGTAGTTTGGAGTATCCTGCAGGGAGCAGGAGATGGTGGACCCAGCTGGACAGATAGACGGTCTGTGCCAGAAGTGCTCGGGTCCACAGGGGACTGTTGCTGGAGCTGAGCAATAGTCAGGACCAGCTAGGACAGAGAGAGAGGCTCTGTCCAAGAGGGCTGGGATCCAGAGAGGACTTACAGAGACTAAGTCAAGCTCTTATTGCCCCCCAGAGGCTAGTTAGGGACTCAAGGAGTGAGTTAGGCCCTAACAGTGGCATAGGTTTTTTGTTGTTTTGTTATGTTGCAGTTAAGCTGAATAAAGCCACGTTTTATTTTACACTTGGACCGTCTGAAAGCTATCTTTCTGGCGCCCAGTACCACGAACCACCGCTGTCCGGACCAGGACAAGCCGCCATTTTGAGTGTAATTCCCCTAAGCTGTCACAGTGTATTGAAAACAGAAAGTCCACAGGGGAAGCCTCTGCGGACCTTCTGTGAAAAGCGCTACGGGAAAAACCACAATGTTACCACCATGGTTTTTCCTGCAGTGCTTTTTTTCCTGCAGCCCGCTACATGGGGCCTTAGTCTCAATAAAGCCCAAGTCCACTTTCAATAAATTAATTGACCCTCATATTATGCCCCTGATTCCCCCTGGCATAAATACTGCACCTTTAATGACCCCTTATATTAATGACCACCCCCTTATGTTCATAGTGCCTTGTAATATAAATGATGCCCCCTAATGGCTCCTTATATAAATAACCTCCCCCTTGTATTAATAATACCCCCCAATAACACTTATATAAATGACCCCCCATCGTCATAATGCCCCCTAATGAATCCTCCCTTATAGTTATATTTCCCCCCTCCTAACCACCCCTTATACTATTAATATACAGACAAAAAAAAGTCATACTCACCAACTTGCGATGCTGATCAACGGAGCCGCCTTCGCTTCCTCCCTGTCCACGCCTGTCAGACTTCTGTGTCTGAGCGCGGGCGGCGCGATGTTGTGACGTCATCGCGCCGCCTGTGCTGAGAAGCGGACATCAGTCTGTGGTCTCGGCGTCTTGTAAACCGCAGGCCTGTATTGGCTTGCAGTTTACAAGACAGTTAAGCACCAGGAAGCATTGTAACTAGATCGGTGTCTGATCTAGTTAGAAATAAAGGATGTATTAATGGCGGCCCCGGGGTGGGCCCCCAAAGATTCAGTGGGCCCAGGGCAGCCGCCGCCTCTGCCCCCCTGCTAGCTACGCCTCTGGTAAGGACCTTTGTGACATCAGACAGTCACATGATGTTCTCTAGTGATGTGATTGAGTAGGCGTGTCTTTGCTTGTTAGCAGATCCTTCCACATGAATAAAACTTGTCCGTGCTGGAGAGAGAGAGAGAGAGAGAGAGAGAGAGAGACATGATCACGGCATCCAAAGGCTCCCGCCATTTTGCCTCCCACCTGCCCACCCTGGCTCTCTGCAGCCTGGAAATAGCTGTTTATTCGCCACAAAGTAATTGGGATCGAAGAAAAAATTTTTGGAACTTCAAATCGAACTTTTGAGAAATTCTCTCATTCCTACTTACCACCAATCAAGCAGAAATGTCCTGAAGTCTGGTCCATCATATTATGCCCTGCTGCACTGCCACACATGTTGCCACAGTTACCACCAGTCAGCCAGACATATCCTGTGGCCTGGTCCACCATCACATTCCACTATACCACACTGTTGGTATTTAACCACTTCCATATCAGATGCTTTACCCCCCTTGCAGACCAGGTACATTTTCAAGTTTTTTGTATGTGCGGTTTTGGAGGGCTATAACAATTTTATCATTTGCGCTATTCAACTAATTTCTGCGTCTTTTTTTGGTGACACAGGGCTTTATTTTTATGTTGTTTTTATTTTTGCAAGTGTTTTCATTTTTTTTTTATCTTGGCAAATCTGTTTTTCACTTTTAATTTTTTAAAATTTAATAACACAAAGTGCTACTAAAAAAGTTTAGAAAATAGTTTTTACTCTCCGTTACAGTCATTTTTATTTTGTATGGTGTCGTGTGGGGCTATAACCTTTAATAACGATGTTTTATTGGCATATTATTTAATTTATTTTTGAAATTATTTTATTTACATTTTTTTTAAACTTTTTTCTATAAATTTTTATTTTTTTATTCTTTTATTTTTTTTTTACATTGTGTCCCCATAAGGTCATAATAGACCTTTGGGGACATCTGATCACTTTTTTTTTTTTTTTTTTTGGGGGGGGGGAGGCTGATTTCCCTTGTAACTGGGGCTGGCGCCCATAGCACTGTATACAGCACTCATTGAGCGCTGTATACACAGCGATTGGGAAGGCAGGGAAGGTAATAAACCTTAACTGTATTCACTCTGGGAGCTCTGGCTGAAGTTACAGCCAGCTCTCCGTTTCAGCAGCTGCTGAATTCTGCTTGGACATACCGGTACGTCCTTGTAGAACTAGACAACCACCTTCCAGATGTAAAAACCCAATGGGCGGTCTGGAAGTGGTTAAAAAAAAAAAATATATATATATATATATATATATATATATATATATATATATATATAATTATTTTACATCTGCTCCCATCAATAGATAATTTTTGATGGCTTTTTTTTTTTTTTTTTTTGAAAAGCCAAATCTTTATCACTGTTTAAATTGGTTCTAAAATAACAATAAGACTGTAGCAATTACAAGCCATCAAAACCATTGCTTTTTGCAAGATAACCACCATGTGTGTCTAAAAATACCATGGACAAGCACATTCTTCCCCAAAAAGGGTAATTTTTGGAGTGTTTCAAATGTTAAAATGCATAAAAGCAAGTGACAATGCAGTGTATGGTTAAACTTGGAGTTTGTATCCACTGCTTACCATCCGTTTTTCCATAGACATACAAATCACTTTCACTTTGACATAACTTTGGATGTGTTTGGCTTAGAGAACTAGAAATTTGATAGATTAAATTAAATTAAAATCGATAGATTCCTAGGAGCCCTAAGAGTGTTCTACACTATGTTTTAAGCATTTAAGGTATGGTTGTTACTGAACTTGTTTGACCTCAAATGAATCTTTGTCCGGAGCCATCCAAACCTGAAATAAGATGAATCTTAAGAGGTTCGCCTATCTCTAATAGTCACCAATCATGGCACAGCTTTCATTTTTCAAAAGCACTATTAAAAATTAAAGCTGTACTATGATTGGTTGCTATGGACAGCAGAGATTGTATTTCTAAAAGGAAAGCAACAGAAGACCGGGGCCCCACATGTCGAAAACGTCACGGTTTGATCACAGCGGAAATGGCGCAGCAAAAACCGCAGCGTTTTACAGTCCCTGCAAAGTGGATGGGATTCTAGCAACTCATACACCCATTGTGGAAAAATACATGCAGCGGAAACGCTACAATTTCCAAAACCTTTGCGCAAACACCAGCGCTTTCCCTATAAGTATAATGGAAGCAGAAAGTCTGCAGAGGAAACCTCTGCGGACTTTCTATGAAAAGCGCTGAGGGAAAAACTGTGATGGGTTGCCGCCGCTTTTTTTCCCGCAGTGCTTTTTTGCTGTGGCCCACTACATGGGGCCTTAGCCGAAACGGGGAAAAAGGAAAAGGGCAGTGGTGTATTAAAAATTAAAACGTAACTTTTATTGTGTACTTATGTAGTGTTTAGCTTTAAATATAGGGACAACTCCACACATGGCTGCAAGCTATAATGCTAAATTATTGTCCAGAATGTAATTCTATTGATGACATCTAAATATAGATGCCAGTCAAACCACTATATTAAATAGCCAACAGCCATAATAAATAATCAGCAGCAAAATATATGCTGCATCAAATGGTGGCCATAATTAGCATCAAACTGACGTGTATATCTGCACATACTTCATTGTGTTCCTGGGCGGGATTCAATTTGTCTTGTCAGTTGTAAGCAGAAATTCACAGACAGAGATGTCATGCAGAGGGTCTCTATATTATAACAGTCAGGTATTAATTAGAGTGGTATACAAAATGTGTATACTCAAATATATTAGCACTACAGGTCTCAATATGAAAAAATGGCACAGAGGCAATATTCTGTGAACCGGGTTCATCCAGCTTTGCTTATACACTCCAGGCTAAGATTCCAGCAGTGTCAGCACCGGCGTTAGCCAGCACCAAAATGAGAAACTCCGGCAAGGCTGAATGAAGCCAGCACACACGCTTTCCCAAATAGTAGCACTGGCTGGGTAAATACAAAGCTAAGCTAAAGTAGGCTGTCCCTGGAGCATTCTTTCCCTGATTGCCCTGCATAGAAGATAGGCTTCTACTGGGGGGAGGGAGACCCTGAGAACAGTAAATCCTTAATAGACCAAGAATGACTGACATTTAAAGTGCCCAATCAGGATACACAAAGGCAAGCTCCATAGAGATGATATGCAGACCACATCCAAATAAACAGGTAAATGACAGAAATCCATACACAAATGGTAGAACAAAGGATATAACAAATAAGCTTTTCTTTTAGACAGTTTCATAAATTTGCCCCATTGTGATAAGTCAAAGAACAATAGTCTAAGTTAATAATGGATACACATAAAACGGTGATAATTACATATTTGTGCAGGCTACAAAAGGGCAAAGTCAGTGTGGGCTCATGTAGCATGCTGGGGATAAAGGAGTGTATTTCCAAGGTCTCTAGACTAGGCATGATTGTTTCTGCTTATAATCATATTGCTACTCAGTGGCTACTCAGTGCCCTGAAGCCAAAAATGGCTCCCCAACTGCATTCACGTCCCAAGTGCTTTGTTTGTGCTTTGATCTATGCATGGCTACCTGTTGAAAAGTTAGAGATGCTCTGAGCAGAATTGTATTCTCAAGAACCTTAGCTGCTGCTCTAATTTAAAATCCCTTCTTCATTTGCATATAAAAATGATTAGCAATATCTACACTTAATTAGATTTAATTTGACTTTATTTATACAATTTATCACCAAATATAATGTTTTATTGTAAATATAATAATAATCATAATAATAATGTCTGTGTATGTTCTTAAAACTTTAAGATCAATTAAGATGATTATTATGTTGATTAATGCATACATCTGTCTGTTTAAGTAATAGACCAATTTCAGTGCAAAACTATTGAAATTGATAGATTGTTCAAGAAATGTTGTTTCTAAAATTTATGTAGCCATAGGGAAAAGAGCTGCAACAATTACCAAAGTTTTTCTATCAGCACATAGATGGAAATTCATTGGATTTGACATCTTCACATAAGAAAGCTTCTGCTGATGCACTTCTGTGTAAAATTCCTCACTGTGGAATGCACTTATCAAGATCAAAAGGATATATTGTCAGATGCAGAGATGGTGATGACAGAGACATAAACTTACCAAGACACCTTGCTTCTTTTTTCCACTTTTGACCATCTGAAGCTCCTTTTTTCTTTGTCGTAACTTATAAACAGGGAATTCAACATGCTACAAGCTGAAGGTAAACAATAGTTTGATGAAAAACTCCTTGATGTACATTTCTATATTTATAAATAATGGGAATCTGACTTCAAGCAAGATATGAACATTGTTGTGAATTCAGATTTTTCATATCCACATTTTAGAGACTTTCAAAATTTGCTGGCATGCAGTCAACTAGTTTGAATGTCTTTCACTTCATTCATAGGTTTTACATATTTTTTTCATTGGTAATAATTTACTAAACCAATTCTAAGTTATATTGGGGTGTACAGTAGCAAAACTTAAGAAAATAATAGATTTTGTTTTGGATGCTGATTGACTCAATTTACACAATATGCACTTGTTTTGTGTATAATTTATCACACCAATTTTATACTCTGATAATTTCTTGTATTATAAGCATAGCATATAGCATAAAAACATCATTATATTTTGATGTTAGAAATTACTTTTACTACAGATTTATTTATTGACGATAATAACCCTTGTCTATATCAAAACCGTCTAAATTTTGTAACCCCTTGCAAGTCTGGCCTCACTAACCAGTGAGAGAAGCCTAATCTATATAGATATTATCCATTCAGTTGCAGTCAATTAAATTAATGGTCATTTCCCAAAGAGCTGCTATCTATTGTGGCTCAAAGCAGGGTTGTTTATATATTGTAGTATGACAGGTTGTCTTCATGAGAATGTGAAAACTCACTAAAAAACTGTAAAATACACATGTCATCAATTCACCTCAGTCCCACCAGAAACTGGCGTGCTAGATGTGAGTTTTTACAGAAATGAGAGGTGCCAGTTTGCAGAGATGAAAGCAGAAAAAACAGAAGAGATCTCAGCCAGCAGGGACAGGTCAAAAAATGACAACAAAAATGTTTTATAACAGAAAATACAGGTTATATATAAAAGAGGCATAGCAGCAGTGGTACTCTGTCTTTTTTACATAGAGTCTACCACTGCCCCCTTTATGTGCCAAAAATTTTTATTATCCATCTTTTGCATTATTTCCTGCAGTATTGTGCCAATTCTTAACCTCATTACCACATTTGCTATAATATCCACAGTGGTGTATTGCAGTGTCTTACATATTAGATATGACTAGGCCGCATTTATCAGCAAATTTTGCATACTGTCTATAGATTTACAATAATAACATAAATTATTAACATAAATAACATAAATTTAAATCTACTTCAACAAGACACACTACCACAAATGATTCTTCAAAATAACACCAAACCTGTTGCACTTGCAAGTCCTCAAAATTTGTAACCTAATAATCTGATCATTTCTTATCAGTCAAAGTCACCCACCAGTTTGTTGAAAAATACAGGAAGTGAGATGAAGAGACAGCAGACAAACTGGTGAGAAAGGGAGTTTGGCTTAAAACATTGGAGTTTGGGGGGCGTGGCTTGTACCTCGCACGAGATGTCCGCAGAGTAGCTCAGTTCTGCTGCCGAACTCAAACAAAGCGGCTCACAGTAGCGCTCAGCACTTGGATTTGTGTGCAGGACACTCGCAGTGATTATAGTACAGTGTAGCTATGGCCAAGCGGGGGAAGAAAGGGCCACCAAAGCGCCTAACCGACTTCTTTGTAGCGGCTGCTCAATCCCAAGATGGCGTCTCATTGCTTCACTCCCGAGCTCTGTTTCTGCGGAGGCACTGGAGACTCAGCGCTCACCCCAGGAGCAGCCTCCTTCATTATTCTCCCTGCAGTCGTTTTCTTCAGGAGACAGCAATGACTCCCAAGGGAGCAATATATGTGCTACACAGCATGCATCCTCTTCTCATAAAAGAGGTCCCCAACCCTCCTCTGCAGCTATTGCTCCTCCAAGCTGCAAAACTGCACTAACCCCAGGCTCAGCTGTTCCCATATTGGGGGCTACCACCCCATCACACAGCTCAGTTAAACAAAAAATGAAGTGGGACATCAACTTTTGCTTTGAATCCCGCCCGGACTTGCTAACAGAGGCACCCCAACTTTTTGATTCAGAGGTGCTTCAGGCGATACCAGCCAGCACTCAAACGGCTTCTGAGTCCTTTTTGAAAGATATACTGCTTGCTCTGCATAGATGTATACAGAAAGATATCACTAAAGCTATTACCAATGTTTCTTCAACTGTGGACTCTCTGAGTGATAGACTTAACCATGTTGAACTGAAAATGGGCGAGTTCGCTTCGGCGCATAATACTATTATACTCATAATGACCTCAAGGAGGAGTTGGCGGCAGTCAAGCTTAAGTTAGCAGATATGGAAGACAGAAACAGACGCAACAATGTCAAATTTCGTGGTATACCAGAATCAGTTACAGCTAAGGAGCTGGTTTCTTATTTACAACAACTGATGAAAGCTACCCTGCCCCAATGCTCTGAAGCTGATTTGATCATTGATAGGGCTCAACACTTACCGAAACCGAAAAGTTTGCTGGATCATATACCTAGAGACAGTATAGCACGTATACATTTCTAACATATTAAAGACCATCTCATGCTAGTCTCTAGAAAAGTTCCATCTTTGCCGGAGCCGTTTGCTAATATCAAGCTCTATACAGATCTTTCTCAAACTACTATAGCCGCTAGAAGGAAGCTTGCTCCGATCACTGCCGTCCTTCGGCGGCACAACGTTCTCTATAAATGGGGCTTTCCGACCAAGATCATCCTCACTTTGAATGGAGCGACCCACACTTTCAATTCTTATGCCACTGGGAAGGCCCTTCTTTGTCAAATGAACCTTCCACCTCCAGTCCCCGACGATAAGAAGATGTCAAGTCCTGTATCCACCAAAATTGACCCGCTGTGGGCAACCCACAACTCTGTTGAGTGACTTCTACAGCAAGGAATCTTCTGTGAACTGCACCCTTAATTTTTCCTTTTCTTGCAGACTTTCCCCAAAGTCGGCGCAGTAACCTACTGCTCAGTTACGTAATACTTACTTCTTTACTATTTTTCATAACCAGTTTTTCCCCTCTAGGCCTAACAGATTTATTCTTGGAAACACTCTAACATTACAATCCTCCTTCTGCCAGTATATGTTATTAATTCTTGAATGTATTTATTCGGTGTAAAAATTTTGTCACTTAATGCAAGGGGCCTAAACAGCCCCTTTAAACGTTCACTGTTGTGGAAGGAGGCTCTAAAATCTGTGGCGGATATAATTTGCATACATGAAATGCATTTCTGTGACCCTCATCCCCTGAGGTTCACGCATAGATTATTCCCTTATATTTACTGCTCAAATGCTACTAAGAAGGCTGCGGGTGTCCTGATAGAAGTTAAAAATACGGTGTCTTTTCAGCTGATCCATGTCCTTACAGATCCTAAGGGCCGCTATGTTGCTCGTATGTGCTTGATTGATAACTGTCCCTTTACTATCTTGAACATTTACTGTCCTAAATCATCTCAAATATCCTTTTTAAACGCGGTTATGAGGAAGGCTAGGAAGCATACGCAGGGCCAGGTTATCTTGTGTGGCGATTTCAATATCGTGCACGATGTTTCTGCTGATTCTACCTATTGTGGCAAGCACACTCCCCAGCAACTAGGACCCTGGCTCCGGCAAGAGGAGCTTCAAAATGTATGGAGATATTTTCATGCTTCCGAGCGTGATTTTACATATTATTCTGCCAGACACCAGTCTGACAGACATGTTTTTGGTCCAAACTGACATGCTCCTTAGAGTACAATGCTGTGAAATAATAGGGAATATTATGTGGTCCGACCACACACCTATTACTCTTACCATCCGTTGTCACGGCAACTCCTCCTGTGGCATGGTGAAATAACACGTATGTTAAGTTTCTGAAATCAGTAACCAAAAAATTGACGGCCGATATTACTGAAATTTTCAATATTAATTCCCCTTCGGTTGATGATAAGTTTTGTCTTTGGAACTCCCACAAGGCCTTCGTCAGGGGTTTATTGATACAGCATACCTTGCGCTTTAAGTGCAAAAGATTACAAACAATGGAAGAGCTATTTACTTCCATTGCAACTTTGGAATGACAACATAAGACTGCCCCTAACCCCACCCTATTGGCTGCTCTGCAGAAAGCTAGAGATGACTTGAGTGTCCACCTACTGGTGGATTTTGAAAAACACTCCAGACGGTTGAAGGCCTCTTACTATCGGTCATTTAACAAAGCTAGCAAGTTAATGGCATGAGTTAAGGCTGCTAGAATTAAATCCAAAATTCCGTTTATTTTTTCCAAATCGTCCAATGCAAAAATATTCCATCCACAGCATATTACTGACGAATTTAGTAAATATTATCAGGACTTGTACAATCTGAGGGAAGACCCGGACACCATGCAGCCTTCTAGTTCAGATATTAATCGGTTCCTAAATTCCTTGCAACTTCCTTCCATTACCCCAACATAGCTCCATTCTTTAAATGCTTCTATATCTACTCAGGAAGTGGCTAGGGCGATAGCTGGCTTAAAACTTAATAAATCCCCTGGCCCAGATGGGTTTTCTGGGGAATATTACAAACTGTTTAAACCACATATCCTTACCCATCTTACAGAGGTGTTTAACCGAGCTATGTCGACAGGTAGTTTCCCCTGGAGATGTTGTCTGCCACAATTGTGATGCTACCCAAACCGGGCAAAGATTCCTCTCTCCCTTCTAACTACCGGCCCATATCATTATTAAATGCAGATGTCAAGTTATTTGCCAAAGTTCTTGCAAATCGACTCCTTGACGTCATGCCTACACTGATAGGCCATGAATAGGTGGGATTCACTAAGGGGAGACAGGCCCCAGGTGGTATGAGACGTGTGATCTCGCTGTTCGCAGCGGCCCGGGCCCGACGGACGCCTTCACTGCTCCTGTCCTTGGATACGGAGAAGGAGTTCGATAGCGTACATTGGGGATACCTTTTTCATTTAAATAGTTTTTTATTGAAATTTTTTAACAGGAAAACATTACAAGTCGTAAACACATCAAGGAACAAGGGCACAATTATGGCCTCACATGCATCGTAATCACAGTACAATCTAATATACTCAGGCGAGGTACATACATGAATAAAATACATATAGTAATAATGCATAGTAAGAGCAAGTAAGTCTTTCCAAACATATGATAAACCTAACACGATAAGGCCGTATAGAGCGACAATCGAGTTTTGCCATGAGAAGGAGGAGGTGGGGAATGGGCTAGTGGAGGATAAGGTGAAAAGCGAAGGGCAAAACAACAAAGGAACATAAAAACACAAAACATAGTCCAGGCCTAGAGAACGAATAAAATCGGATCGCACCCCCCAGCCCACAGAGTAGGTAACCCGCCCCGTAAGCAAAGGGGGAGACCCATCAGCTACCAAGCATCAACTTCCCAATTACTTAATTAGATAATATATAGGTGTTCCAGGAGTAACACAGCAGAGTGGCCCCAAGAGGCTACAGAAGTAAAGTAAAGTGCAATACCATAGTGTCAGGGAAGGCCCCGACGTATAGGCCATCAATGAGTGTACGGTGGGGGGAATGCCTCTGCCCACACCTCCCAGTGTGTCCTGAATCTATCCAGGCCCCCTCCATTACATGCACAAATACGCACGTATTGATAGTTCAGTGACACCGCTGAAATCAACTCTGTCAAAGTCGGGCATGCGGTAGACTTCCATCTTCTTGCAATAAGTAGGCGGGCAGCCCCTAGCACCTGACATACAACTGTCCTATGTGTACCCGGTATCGTGTGGATGCCCAGCAGGAGAAGTGCCAGTTCAGGTGTATACCCCACCACTCCACCACACAGGCTATTAATCAAGGAAAACACAGAAACCCAAAAGGGCTGAATGAGTGGACAGTGCCGGAACACATGGTATAAAGAGCCGTTCTCCCCTCATCCCCTCCAACAGCGAGGTGAACACGATGGGTAGAACTTAACTAGGCGTAAAGGAGGGTAATACCATCGTAGAAGTAGTTTGCTATATTGCTCCCAATGTGAGGCACATACTGTGGATCGCTTAGCCCATCTGATCGCTTCCCGCCAGTGGCCGATCTCAAATCTACTGCCTATGTCATCTTCCCAAAGGCTCATGTGTTTAGTCTTGCGAAAGGTACAATCCATATTTAAAGTTCGATACAGGGTTTTAATATTATAAGCCGCTGGGGAAGCCTGAGGGTGTAAGAGGTCAGCGGCCGGCTGCGGTAAGCACAGCTGAGCCGAGGTAGTGTCAGACAGGTAGGAAGTCAATCTAGTATAGGTATATGCCTCCTTTGCGGGTAGATCATATGTCTCCTTCAACACGGAGAAGGGTGCTATGGTACCTCCCCTATATAGGTCAGAGACATACTTTACCCCACATCTGTGCCACACGTCTAGGGATAAATGCGGTATCTCGTGAGGGAGTGTGGATAAGTGGAATCAGCAGCAGCGTCATGTACAATATTGAAATCACTGCATAATAGAACCTGGCCCTGAGCATGCTTCCTACACTTCTTCATTACCGAATTTAAAAAGGAAATCTGAGACGCATTAGGACAATATACGTTTACAATAGTGATGGGGCAGTTATCAAGCAAACAGGTGAGAGCTACATAGCGGCCCTTGGGATCTAAACTGACATGTATTAACTGAAATGACACTGTATGCTTTATCGCTATGAGGTCACCCGCAACCTTCTTGGCGGCATTGGAAAAGAAGACATGAGGGAACAATTTGTGAGAAAGCTTTGGCGGATGAGAGTCACAGAAATGCGTCTCCTGTATGCAAATTACATCTGCTGCAGATCTGAGAGCCTCTTTCCACAACAATGAACGCTTAAAGGGACTATTTAGTCCCCTCACGTTAAGTGACAGTAATTTAACACCCATTAGTACTTTCAAGAATTAGCAATACAGACTGGTAGCAGAAAGGGTCGGGTAGGAGAATAACGCTAAAATGACATCTCTTAGGCCTAGAGGAGAACAATTCGTTAACGACATTATTCAACACATAACTAGTTAACAGTAAAGGAAGAGAAAATAGTGTTACACAACCGAGCAGTGAAATACTGCGCAAACTTGGGGGGAAGTTTGCCATAGAATAGGAGGTATAAAACACGCCACAGGTGACTCACAGTACGTCCATATTGAGCTATTCACTCGGCAGAGGTGGTAGATTTCCACGGAGGGTCCAACTTATGGGACTCGGCCCTTGAAGGTTTCTGTACATGAGGCGCAGGTGGCGGCAGGTTCCACTGGTGTAGCAGGTTTCTCCCGGTGTCAAAGGAGTTAAATGTAAAAGTCACTCCATTCCTGATAACAATGACTTTAGTTGGGAATCCCCATTTGTAGGGAATGCTGTGTTGCCGGAGGACCGCTGTAACAGGAGCAAGCTCTCTTCTGACAGCAATGGTAGCCTGAGACAGGTCTGCATAAAGTTGGATTTCTTTAAACAGCTCAGGCAAAGATGGTCTTTTCCTTGACGCAAGCATGAGACGATCTTTGACATGGTAGAAATGTATGCAGGCGAGGGTGTCTCTGGGAATATGATCAGGCATCCCCTTTGGTTTCGGCAAGCGGTGGGCCCTATCTATTATAAGATCCGCTTCAGAGCATTGTGGCAGGATTGCTTTCATTAATCGTTGCAAATAAGAAGTCAGGTCCCTGGCAGCGACTGACTCTGGTATGCCACGAAACTTGACATTGTTCCGCCTATTCCTATCTTCCATGTCGGCAAGTTTAAGTTTGACCACCGCTAATTCTTCCTCAAGATCATTATGAGCATCCATTATGTGTGCTGCAGCAAATTCACTCATTTTATTCTCAACGTGGTATGTCCTGTTGCCAAGAGAATCAACCGTGGAGGATACGGACGTAATCGCCTTAGTGATATCCTTCTGAATAGATCTGTGCAATGCTAGCATTATATCCTTCAGGAAGGATTCAGAAGCCGATTGGGTACCTGCAGGGATAGCTTGGAGCACATCCGAATCATCTAATTGGGGATCTTCTGCAGCCGGGCGAGATTCAAAACAGAACGTAGTATCCCATCTCATCTTTTGCTTTACAGGGCTGTGTGTGGGAGTAATGCTATCTGCTTGGAAGGATGCTTCTACAGGAGGAACCTCCGAATGGCTGACAGGGGCTGAAGTGGGTGAAGATGGGGGTTGTAGTCCCCTCTTTGAAGCTTGCTGCTAGCCTTCTAATGCCCTTATCTGGTTGTCCTGGGGGCCAGGACTGTCACCAGAGGCCTCCATATGCGATGGTGTAAGTTGAAGTCGCTGCTCACCTGGAGTGCCATTGTGTTCCGCGCTGGAGCGGCCCGCCGCCCGCTGCGGCGGGTGCAGGGAGAATTCGCCGGCGCCATCTTTCTTCCCCGTTTCGCCATATCTCCGCAGTCCTGAGCAGCAGAGGACCCTTCTGTGCCCTAATATCCCGGTATCGCCGGCGCCGAGTAGTTGCTTTGAGCCGCTGAAGGAGTGTGAGGCCTCAGAGCTTTACAGATCAGCGGCCATCTTAGTCGGCTCCAAGCCACGCCCCCTTGGGGATACCTTTTTGAGTTCCTACGTAAATTTGGTTTCTTGGACCCCATAGCCACTGCAATTTCCGCACTCTATTCCGGTCTGTCCGCACAAGTGTTGATGAATGGGGTTCTGTCCCGCCCCTTCTCTATCACAAACAGCATGAGACAGGGGTGTCTGCTGTCCCTCTTAATATTTTCCTTAATAATGTAGCCCTTAGCTGAAAAAAATTAGGTCGCACCCTGTCTTACCCTGTCTGACCCTGGGGTCAAAGTGGGTAGGGCAGACAATAGAATAAATTTATTCGCAGATGATGTGATCCTGTCCCTCTCCTATTATTACAATACACTACATACTGTATCTGAGATCCTGTCGGATTTTGGAGCATTGTCATATTATAAAGTTAATGAATCCAAATCCAAGATTTTGGGAATTGGCCTGACACCAAATAATATCCGACATATTAAAGATTCCTCACCCTATCAATGGTGCCCATAGTCCATACCTTATCTGGGAATTCAGCTGACCTCAAACCCAAAAGATTTAGTTAAGGTCAACTTTCCAGGTTTGTTGGCTTCCCTTCAGAAAGAGCTTGATGTTCTAACTAAATTTGAGCACGGCTGGATGGGAAGAATAATACTATATAAAAATATAAAATGTTAATTCTTCCTAGAATACTTTACTATTTAAGGACTTTGGTGATCCCAATACCCAAGTCTGTTTTCCAGGGCTTCCAGAAGCAGATGATGGCTTTTATATGGAACGGCTGTAAACCCAGAGTAGCTTTGCATACACTCATTAAAATAAGGGACAACGGAGGTATTGGAATACCAAATCTGTACCATTACCATTTAGTCACAACCTTGGGTCAACTTAAATTTTGGCTAACATTGAACCATGACAAATTATGGCCAGATATGGAGGCTCAAATGGCTCAGATTAATGACTGGGAAGGTTTCTTGCCGGCGTCAGGAACTACCAAACGTCTTCCTCTCTCTGCTCCATCAGCTGTACAGGCTACGGTTGGGGCATGGCGTGCCTTCTGTGCTGTTTCGGACAGCGATACCCCTGGGATCACCTTGAATTTGCCTCTCACAAAGCTCTTACACAAAGTCCCACATTTGTGGGATCTACACCTGAGATGGCGCTGCTCCTGTTGGACATTCACACGATACCACGTAGATATAGAACTGTTATATGCCAGGTACTTGGGGCTGCTCGCCTACTTATTGCGAGCAGATGGAAATCTACCTCCTGTCCATCATTGACAGAACTGATCTCTGTGGTGTCGTTGAATTATCAATACAAACAAATTTATGCTAGCAATGGTGGAGACCTAGATAAGTTCAGGAGACATTGGGAGGTATGGTCGACATTATTCCCTCCATCCAGTGCTTATAGACAGACCGTATGTCTTGACCTTTTCTGATAATGTTGGTATACATCTTCTTACTCACCTATGGGACACTACTTCTGAATATTCCTAGAATACGCTATATAATATTTATACATTTCTGTTGTAGTTGATAACTGGCAGCGAACGAGTCTGCGGGCATGTCTACGTAGCAGACCATCAGCTTTATGGGTTGCTATAGAATGGATCAGTTCCTTAGGCCTGTTTACCTTATTTACCTTACTTTTTCCTGCTTGTTCTGACCTCTCCCCTTCCCCTCATGGCCACAATTTAATTTAAATATTACTAGTATGCATTTTATTATATATCCTCGTTAATGCTTTGCTTATCTAGAGTATTCTGTACTCTTTTTGTGCTTGTACATTGTGATGCCATGAATGTATTCTGTGTTCCTTATGTTGACCTCCTGTATTGTATTCATGCAAAAATTCAATAAAAACTATTGACATAAAACATTGGAGTTTAAGGCTGAGGCCCAACGTTGCATAATCAAAGCTTTTTTGGGGGCAGATTTTGCTGCGGTTTTTTGAGCCAAAGCCAAGAATGGCTTCAAAAGAAATGGGAACATAAAGGAAGTTCTTATACTTCTCCCTTTTGCTTAATCCACTCCTGGCTTTGGCTCAAAAAACCACAGCAAAATCTGCAACAAAAAAAGCTGTGTTTCCGCAATGTGGGGCCTCAGCCTTAAACTCCAATGTTTTAAGCCAATGTAAACTCCAATTAGAGTCACCTATTTCTATTTATCAGCCCTGCATGATCTGCTAAAAAGTTTGGAAAATGATTGTAAATAGGTTATCCTTGATGGAAAAAGGAAAACTGTGCCTCTGTAACCACATTTTTTTTAATGCTTCTCACTGTAAGATAATGCCCAACTTTCAAGAAGGCTTGGGACATGACTTGGGACATAATCCAAATCATAGGAAGAGATTTTCTAGCTTGATTTATATACAACACCAAGCAGTGGTGAAACTGCCACCATAACAGCCGAGGGACCTTTGTTATTAGGGGGGGAGCAGAATTTTAAATACAACTAATTTAATAAAATGTTAGATTGTCACCAACAGAAAAAAAGTATGATGATATTAAAAAACATGAAAGATGATGATGATGATGCATGCTGTTTTTATATTTGGAAAAATAACAATACCTTGAAGTTTTATGGCACAATTGCACAATAAGAGATATTCTCAGTGATTTAATACCAATGATTAAATGATTCTAATAAAAGACTATTTTATACTAGTAATTGTAAGTTTCCTCATTGTATATTCAAGTAAAATTTTAAAGTGATGACATACTCTTTAAGCATGTCAAAGCTTGTTGATACATCAACTGCAACAACGAAGGAATTGTCCTCAACGTCCTCTCTTCTAGTTCAATATGATAGCTGAATATTTGTCAAACCACTTCACTTGTTCTCACCTCTTCACATATGGCAGGAAGCAGCTTTGTTGTTATGCCAGATAGCCTAGACCTGACCCTCAACCCTATCCCTAATCAATTATTAACATTCTCCACCTTAGGAGAAGTATTATGCTTCAAAGTTTCACTGTTTGTGTAACATCCAATGGTATGTTTACATGATGAAGCTTCAAAAAGCTCTTTTAGCAGTCTGAAACACTTGTGGTTGACTAGCTTCTATGGTAAAATATTTAAAATATAAAACACACACTTAGATTTTTAGGGTGCCTGCAATTACTTGAGACTTTTCTAAGATCCCTTTGAAGATATATTTTACCTTTTTCATGTCAACTTTGATATAAGATTCACAATGTTCTGATTATTTTTAAGAGTCTGGACAAAAAATGGGTATGTCTATTGCTGCATTCCAAAATAGGTGAACAAGTATTAAGGACACATATTAGAGTTCTGATTCAAATTTTTCTAAATAATGGAGATAAATAGTCACTTACAGCTCTATCATATTGGAGGAAAACAAATAAACTTACTATCCACACTGAATAAGTATTTTGATTCCTTCTAAATATAGTTTAAATTCATATATAAACAGCCATGTCAAAAAGTAAATCCAGTCAATAACAGAAGTTTCAGATGGCTCATTATCATGGGCATATCATATCTCTAATGTGTACCTATAACAGTGTGTTGAGCTGTGATGTACCTCTGTTTCAAGTTCAAATTCAGAAAATTGAGGCTTACGCTAGGTTCACACCTGCGTTTGGTTTAATCCAAAACTTAATCTGCTTAAAAAGCAGTGACCCCATAGACTATAATTTGGTCTGCCAGGTTGCTTGCTTGCAGGACTTTTCGCTCTGCATTTTTAAAGCGGAATGTGGAACGGAATCCCTGAACACAGATATGAACTTACCCTTACTCCAAAGGTTACTAAATTGCAGAGGCATTCTATTGAGCTTAATATTTCTCTAACATGGTACTGTACAAAGTGTGTGGCCTATGTTCATATCCATGTACTGCATAGTAGCTACTGCGTTCACCTAGGTTGCCATTCTTGCCATAAGTACAAAACAAACTTGCTGCAGTAGTATGAGACACGTGGCAAGCTGCATAGGAAGTATTATGACTATTAATCTATTTGGCCTCGTAGAGGACAGTAGATAAATTATGAGATGGTGAAATTCAGGTAAATCAAATGTTGAAGAGACGTCAAGTTCAATGGGATTGATTAAAAGCTAATTTTCTTCCCAGAGTTTAAAATTAAAATTATATGCATTCTTCTAGGTGGCTTGATCTGTATAATATCTGTTGTTCAGTAGCCTAACTAATATAAGAACCTAAAAAGTTGTGACCAAGCTCCTTAGTTAGGGGACATGCACTCCCCATTTACAAGGTCTGTCAGGGTAGTTACTGTAGTAACTGAAACCTGTGTAGTTTTTACTGGATGAAGTTACACAAGCACTACAATAGCTAGTCTATATACTTACCTTCTATATTATCAAGCTCCACAACCAGCAATTAGTATCAGTTTGTGTGTGCCATACAAATTCCTGATGCTGAATGACATCAGGATGCAGTACAATGATGTCCAGAGCTGAAAAGGACCCAACCCAAGAGCAGGGAGTGGCAAGTGAAAATAGGGGTCTGGTATGGGGATTGAATAGATTTTAGGGTGCGGTCTGGGTTGTGAATTTGTTTAGGGTTCAGTCAGGGGTCCAAATTAAAGGGAACCTGTCAGGTGTTTTATCCACCAAAAACTGGCCCCATCAAGAGCATCAAGTAATAAACTTTGCATTGGTGCCCCTCTATATTTTTCTGTTTAAAAAGTGAAATTGTATGAACACAAAGTCATATGCAAATTAACTTGGGTAATCATGGTGGGCAGGGAGCATTTTCAGCCTAGTCATGCTGTCTACTACATGCCTCTTGGGCATGATTGGCATGTCCCGCATGATAGTCCGCTCACTCCCTGACATCATGAGAGATATTAATCACACCCAGGAGGTATAATTTGCAAGTGGACAGCTTAACTAGGCTGAAACTGCTCTCTGCCCACCGTGACTAGTTAGATTAATTTGTATATGACATTTTATGCTTTCACACCTTTATAAGTTCACATTGCTGCATTAGAAAGACTTACAGGCTGGCACCAATGGAAAGGTAAATACTTGATCCTGCACATAATGGGTCCAGTTTATTGTGGAATAACCACATAACAGGTTCCCTTTTAAGGGTCTGGTCTGGAGTGTGATTACATTTTGGGGTCTCACTTAAGGTTCTTATCTGTGGTCCAAATTTATTTAGGAATTTGTTCTGTGAACTGAATTTATTAGAGTCTGGGTACTAAATTAATTTTCCAGTCTGTGGTCTTAATTTATTCAGGAGTTTAGTTTTGGGTCCTAATTTGTTTTGAGGTCTTATCTGGGGTCCTAATTAATATAAGGGTCATGTTTGATGTCTGGATTAATTTACTGGCCTGAAGTGGGGTCTAAATGCATTTCGGGGTCTGTAATTTTGCAAACTCACAGAAAAAGGGCACATTACATTTGAACAATGACAGAAATGCCACAATAACCTTCTAGTTTCTGGAATTATAATATGGCAGTTTCTTCCCTCAGAATACAATACATTTATAATCTAGCACTGGTGGGTCTAAGTACAGAATTCTGCATTCCTCCATATTAAATCATCCTCAAACAGAGGCACTGAACATTTATGGCAACCATATTCAACTTGCATGATCAACTTCCCTCACATAGATGGAGGGAAAATGCAATATGCCAAAAAATGCAATATGCCAAAGCAAAATCCGCTCCCTTTATTTACTTCTATAAAAACCTATTGAACCTATTATACACAGCTAAGTTGATACTTTTAATTCCCTTTAAACAATCTAATTTTTTTTTAATTCCCTTTAAACTATTGCATTTGATATGTAATAAATATGATCAGATATAACTGCTTGTGTTTTTAGATAATTGTTACAGGTAGATAATTACAGGTTTGAGAAATACTTTCCCAACTTTCTATCTGTACACTAAAGTGAACTGCCATAGTTACAGCTGTATGTGTTCATAATGAGCAAATCTCAGATGCAATAGGATTTTAATACAGTTTTTTTTTTTAACAGGGAATTAAATAAAAGTTAGATTGTATCTTAGGTTTAGATAGATGGTAAATAAAGGGTGGGAATTTTGCCTTTGACATATTGTATTTATTGGTCTGCATATTAAAGCTTCACATAAATTAATGTTGTATGACATTTTATATATACAAAAATGTGAAGCTAAACTTTTGTGCAAGGACCCGTAACTTTTAATTAATTTCATATTTATCACTATTAGACATATGATAAGTTTTTTTTTGTTCTGACTTTTGTTTGTTGTCTGTTAGTGCCTGTTTTCACCAAATCGATCACAGGTCCATTATTTTGGCGGACATAATAACGCAGGGTGCAGGACTTTTGGGTCCTTTGAAAATAAAAACCTTCTGATTGATGTTAAGCATCCATTATTTTTTAATATTAATGTCTATGGCTAACGGACATATGATGTTAAGTGTCCGTTATTATTGTCCGTTTTTTTCTGCGCGTGCTCAGAAAGCAAAATAAAAAAAAAAAACAGTCTAAATATCATATTTTAACTGATCCATTAAATCCATTTTGTTTTGTTTTGTTTGTTTTTTTTTTTTTTTTTTTTAACGGACCCTATCATACAATAGTAGTGTAAACACCTCCTAAAGGTATCCAAAGTTAAAGTATCTAGTTTCCTGCTGGTTCTATAGTAAATGTAAAACAGGAAAATCGTTGATTGTAATGTCAATCTGTATTCCCTTAGTCCAGACAGCAGCACAATATGGGGTATCTCTGCCCCTGTGTGTTGTTTAGGACAGGTGGAACCTTTAATTAGCACCAAAAAGGTGCCTCCTACTAGCCCTATAAGAGGGCACAAGAGACCTCCCTCCACTGTGTAAATTATAAAGTAACAGGAAACAAGCTTCTAGGGTGGGAAGCCTTGTGATGCTGTCTGGACTAAGGGAATACAGATTGACATTACAATCAACGATTCCCCTTACGTCCGACAGCAGCACAATATGGGGAGATAGCAAGTAATTCCCCTAGGGAGGGTTTCCTCGCCTTACAACATCAAGGACTGACTGACCAAAGGCAGTTGTCTGGAAACTGCGGATGTCCAATGATAATGTTTAACAAAAGGTCAACTGAGATGACTATGATGCAGCCGCACAAATCTGGTCCAATGGTAAGGACCGATACTCAGCCAAAGAAGTCGACAACCCAGGTCGAGTGGCCGTAGAAAGACTGGAGGGAATAACTCCTGAATAAGAAAGGAAGACTTAATTGTCTCCTTGATCCATGTGGATAGAGTAGGCTTGGAAGCCTTGAGGCCTCTGTTTTTACACTGCATATCAATTAGTAGGCTTTCGACCTTCTTAAGCGGTTGAGTGTGGAATAGGTAAATCCACAGACACCTTACCACATCTAAGGTGTTGAGCTTTTCTTCCTCCTCAGAGGTTGGAGAGGGGAAAAACACAGGTAACGAAATTAGCTGATTGCTATTATAGTATGAGGGGACCTTAGGGATAAACCCAGGCAAACCTAAGGTGCACCCTATCTGCAAAAACAAAATGTACGGTTCTCTAGAAGAGAGGGCCTGGAGTACCCCTACTCTTTGGCAGATATAATAGCCAACAAAAAAGTGGTTTGTAGGCTAAATATTTTATCCCCGTAGTCTCCAAGGATCCAAATGGAGGACCGCACAGGCCTGTAATGACTACCGCAAGGTCCCACTGGGGATGATACTGAGGGCTTTAGCCTCATTGCCCCTTTAAGGAACCTTGCAACTAGAGGATCCTGAGACAGACGTCTGTTCAAATGAGCGGAGAGGGCCGCAATCTGCACTTTCAAAGTGGCAGGGGCAAGGCCCTTATCCAAACCGTCCTGAAGAAAATATCAGCCGTTGAAGGTTCTAGATTATTAATACCCTTCTTGGAGCACCACTCCATGAAAATCTTGGCTGTCCTCTGGTAGTTCTTATTGGTAGATTCTGCTCTTGCAGAATAAAGGGTCTTCAGGACGGCCTCTGACAGTCCTCTATCCTGCTGTAGGGACTGCTCAACCTCCTGGCTGTCAGGTTGAATCTCCAGAGATCCTGGCACTTCAGAGATCCTTGGGAAACCAGGTTCTGGATGGAGGGGAAGCCTCCAATATATCCCTCGACTCATCTCCATGAGTTGGGAAAAACCAAGCTCTTTTTGGCCAGAATGGAATGATGGCTATCACAGAGACTTGGTCCTGTCTGATTTTCATTAATACCTTTGGTATTATTGGAATTGGAGGGAAGATGTATGCCAGCCTGGACCTCCAAGGGATGGACAGGGCATCCACTGCCAAGGGATTGTCCTCCTGGTAAAGGGAACAGAACTTCTCCACCTTGGCGTTGAGTCGGGTTGCCATGAGGTCTATTTCTGGAAGACCCCTGTTCAGGGTAATCTGATGAAAGACTTCTGGATTGAGTGACCATTCTCCTGATACGGCATAACCCCGACTCAACCGATCCGCTACTATGTTCAGGGAGCCCTTGATGTGAACTGCGGATAAATGGGTTAGAATTTTCTCTGCCCATGTAAATATCAGATCTGCCTCCCTAAGAAGGGTTGGTGATCTGGTGCCTCCCTGTCTGTTCACGTACAGCACTGTGGTCATGTTGTCTGACCGGATTTTGACTGCTCTTCCCTGGGAAGAGGCAAGCAATAGAGTAAGGCACGATATACGGCTCTGAGCTCCTTCCAGTTGGACGAGGTCCTTTTTTCAGGAGCGCTCCAGACTCCCTTTATGGAGTTTTCGTCCAATGGGCTCCCCATCCCGAGATGGATGCATCTGTAGTCAACAGGGTCCAAGAAGGTTGGACCGTGGACCTTCCGTCTTTCAGGTGCAACCACCACTTGAGGGAAAAAGACAGGTCCTGGGGGAGAGTCGAATCTTCTTGCTGAATGTAAGAAGGGAGCGATCCCAAGCCTCTAGTAACTCCTTCTGGAGGGGACGTAAGTGCCACAAGGCCCATGGGACTGCCTCCACTGCGGAAGACATCAAGCCCAGGATCTTCATCAATGTTCTGATGGAGGCTATCAGCTTTTTGAAGAGGTGCCGGACTGCCGCAACCAGCTTCTCCTTCCTTGCTGGTGTCAAGGAGATTTGCAGGCGGACTCAATCTAGGAAGTAGTTTTCTCAGAGGAACTTCCCTCGAGTTGAAGGGATCGTTTTTGACTTCTCCCAATTTATAAGCCATCACAGACTCTGAAGGCTGTCTGTAGGTACTGGAGCAGAACAGACTCTGACTGGGCCTTTATCAACCAGTCGTCTAGATAAGGCACCAAGAATATTCCCTGAAGCCTGAGGGCGGCCGTTATGGGGGCCACTACCTTTGTAAAGGTGTGGGAAGCAGAGGAAGTCCCGAAGGGTAGTGCTGTGAATTGAAAGTGCTTCCTGTGGCCGGAAACTACTACGGCAATCCTTAGAAAAAAACCGTCTGTGTGGAGGTAAATAGAAATATGCAAATAGGCGTCTTTTATATCCAAAGTCACAAAAAACATCGCCTTAGAGGAGAAAGGTGGTGACAGACTTTATGGTTTTCCTATGGAAGCGCTTCTTTTGATGAAGCGGTTGAGGTACCTTAAGTCTATGATCATTCTCCACTTGTCTGCCGGTTTTGGCATCAGGAAGACGGGAGAATAGACACTGGATCCTTCTTCTAGAGAAGGGACTTCCACCAGGGCTCCCTTGTGAATGTACTCTCAGATGAAGCATTCCAGGGAGGCTGCGAGTTAACACAAACCGATCCTGAGGAGGACGGAGGAACTTCATTGCATAACCTCTTTGGATTACCTACCGGACCCATGGGTCTCGAATTTTTTTCCTGCCCGCAGTTGAGAAAGTGGGAGACACGACCTCCGACAGGAATCTCGGCCACAGGAAAACTGCTTCTGATGTCAAAAGCTAGGCTTGACTTTTTTATCATCAGACTTCGGAATCTCCGGCCGGCGCCTCTAGAGGAATAACTAGAGCCTCTCTGGACTGCCTTCCACGACGAGGCGGATAGCCTCTACCACGGCCAGAGCCAGACCTACCTCTGAAGGCCTGGGGTAAAGGTTTACCCTTCTTGTCAGCCAAGCCCTCTAGGATCTCATCTAGGGCACAGCCAAAGACTCTACCCGGCTCAAAGGGTAATGCGCACAAATTATACTTTGAGGGGAACACAGCTCTCCAAGGTTTTAACCATAGAGGTCTTCCTGCTGCAGTGTTCTTGGTAAGTGCCAGGGATTTGGCCGCCAGCCTTAATTGATGGTGGGAGGCTTCCGTTAAATATTCAGCTGCCAGGGAAACTGAGCCTAGAAACCCTAGCAGCTCGTCTCTGGAGACTCCAGAGTCGGTCACTTTCGAGGTGGACCAGGTCAGTACATAATTTGGCTGACACTTCACAGGACGCAACCGCCACAGCGGTCTTGGGCGAGGCAGCTGAATAAGCCTTCTTGAAGGTATTGTCGAAGCGCCTGCCATGGCGTTGTGCAGATTTGCTCCATCATCTGATGGTACCTTAGTGCGGCAGGACAGTTTAGCCACCGCCATATCCACCTTGGGAGGAGGACCCCATTGATCCCATTGATCAACTGGGAATAAAGCGCTGAACCTCCTAGGAACCACAAGAGGTTTTTCAGGACTTCTCCACTCTGAGGACATAAATTTTTGTAATGTCTGGTCCACTTGGAAGACCCTAGGCCCTCTATAGGTGGACGCGGAGGCTTCCCCGTCAACATCACGATCCTTAGACCGGATGGACTTCAGCAGCCGGCTTAATTTTTCGAGTGGAAGCACGGCCTGCTGGGATCTTCAGTGGAATCGTCAGATGAGAGTGTCTCATCCACTATCTGATAATCTTCATCAGAGATCCGTAAGGAAGATTGTGTCTCAATCTGCGGTCTCTTGGCAATCTGGGCGATGGAAGAACGAATCTCCTTTAAGAGACTCCTCATAAAGTCCTTTACCCAAGTAACAACCTCTTATAGAAGTACTTCCGGCAGGGTCCGCGACACTGGTGACAGCGGGTAAAATCATAGCCGTCAGGTAAAGGGGTATTGCAATCCAAACACATTAGGTGTTTCAAGTTTAGAGGAATTTTTCCTCCTAAGCGCATCGCCATTACGTGCTGCAGAAGATGACATCTGAAACATCAAACAGCCACGTGACACTGAAACAGGGAAGATCGCCAAGCATCGCATAAAAACACAAGGGGTACCTCTTTTTCTTTTTTTTTTTTTTTTTTGAATCGGTCACTTGAAGAGAGAAAAAAACCGTCAGAAAAAAAAACAGCCACCGCAACCCGCAGCAGAGGAGCTAGAAACTACTCACTCAACAAATAAAGGACTGCATTCAGACCTTTTAAATGTAATCCAGCAGCGAGGGGAGGAAGCCAACAAAGAAACATTTATACAGCACCAAAACAAGTCAAACGCCATACTGGAACATAGAGGAGCATAAGCCTAAGCCAGAGGCTCAAAATACAAGCAGCAAAAATCAATTCTATATTTTGCCTTTAAATTTTAAATTTCCAAACTTACCGCACTTTTTCCGAGAAAACCAGAAGTAGGGCGCGGTGGTGCGCAAAGGCTTCCTTCCCCTGGGAACACGGAACCGTACAAAAGTTCCGGCCGAGGAGGTTCCCCGCTTACTTCCAGGATCGCGCTGCCTGCAGATGGATGCCGGATAACGCTGCGCTGCAGTGCGAAGGCCCGAAGGACCGGAGGTTTTTTTCTTTGGGACCGAGGTACCCCAAGAAGGTAAGCCAGGAGTAACTAAAACCCCTAGCAACGGGCGGTCACAAGAGACCTCCGTCCACCTGTTCCACACAGGACAGAAAAAAACACAGTGGAGGGAGGTCTCTTGTGCCCTCTTATAGGGCTAGTAGGAGGCACCTTTTTGGTGCTAATTAAAGGTTCCACCTGTCCTAAACAACACACAGGGGCAGAGATACCCCATATTGTGCTGCTGTCGGACGTAAGGGGAATAATACATTCTTAATATACAGGTGCATCTCAATAAATTAGAATATTTTTGAAACGTTCATTCATTTCAGTAATTCAGTAATTCAATTCATAATCAGCGTCTTCCATGATTGTGTGTCCTACTAAACCAGACTGAGGGACCATTTAAAGGCTTAGGAAATCTTGGCAGGTGACACACTGAATTTACAATACTGAACTTTTTTACAATATTCAAATTTTCTTAGATTTTGGTTTTCATTACCTGTAATCCATAATCAACATTTACAGAACTTAAACACTTGAAATAGAACACTCTGTTTGTAAAGAATCTAGAAAATATAGGAGGTCACTTTTTTAATTTAATTACTGAAATAAACATTACAAAGATATTCTAATTTATTGAGATGCACCTGTATGATGTAAGAACTAAGCAATTGACTGTAAAAAAAAATAAATCCCTGCCTTCACAATAATAAATCTTCTACTTCATGATTTATAATTAAAAAAAAAATACAGCATATCACTGTTTTTGAAAGCTGGATCTAATGGCTTCAAGTAAGTTGTACATAGTTAATAAGCTACAAATACTATAAAATGGGCCTTACAGTATCCCGCTGCATAAACGTACTTTAAATATGACATGCAGAAGTATTTAATTCAGGGCCTAAAGTTTGCAGTTATTTATAGGTGTGAGAAGTAAAAAGGACAAAAATAGCTCTATATTTTTATTGTTAGATGTAGGTTGAGTCTTTTACAGTTAGGCTCACTGTAAAAGATTCAAAATTGCTGTTTTTCCTACCTCAAGGTTTTAATATATTTTTATTTCCTGCCAAATAAACATAAATACAGAAATTAAAAGTGTCAAAAATGAATTTCAAATATGAACTGTAATGACCTTAGCCCTTGAAGGATGCAAGGTAGTTTGGGCTTTAACCCTTTCAAAACCAAGCGTCATTGATGCCCCAATGTCCAGGCCAAATTTAGCACTTTGGTATGCATTGCTTTACATAGCAATCTCTTTTTAATGTCTTTGCATATCTCAACTTCTGTATTTTTACCATGTTTTTTCAGGACACACAAGGCTTGAAATAAGTAGCCTTATTTGTTAAATAAGTTGAAATTTTTTTTTTCACTAGAAGTGGAAGAATGTTATAAAATGTGAAAAAAATTTAAATTTTGCTTCTTTTACCTAAAACAAAATTGTTTGTATATATACTATTGCACATAAACATATTAAAATGTGATTTTCTAGTCCTTCTGATTACAGGAACAACACATTTATATAGTTTTTCAACAAAAAATTAGGTTTTATATGGTTTTATATTCAGCATGGCTTATTTTCTGGACCCCTGGTCCATGGGTAAATTAACCAGTAGTTTAGTATAGTAGAGGGCTGTAAACTGATTGTGTTATCTCTAGCTGAGACAGAGCAAACATCCAGGAAGAAGGTGATGGGTGGGGCTGGCAGGGGAGCAAGTTCTGCTTGATCAATGTGAATGGGAAGGCTCTTTCACTTTACTATGATCACTATAAAGAGTTCAATTTTGTTGATAAAAGTGATTATAAAAGTCCTAAAAGCTTCACTTACCACAGTGTAACTCCCAGACAGTAACTTAAGCATGGAGATTCTGGCACTTATCACTGCTACAGGAGCAGTTGTAAATCACAGGTGTGCGACTTTAACGTGACTGCAGCACTGGGTATCAGATAAAGCGACGTAAATAGCCAGATTAGCAACGTCTAGGGGTTAATACTCGGTGACTTTTTTTTTCATATTCTCCATCTCTGCCTTCCAAAATTCATAACTTTTAAATTTTTCTGTCAACAAAGCTATGTGAGGATTATTCTTTGCATGACAAGTTGTACTTTTATTTGGCACCATTGTAGGGCAAGTATAATGTTTTGATTAGCTTTTATTAAAAAATTTTGGGGGGTTCTTGTGAAAAAAACCTACAATTCTATCATCATTTTTGCATTTTGTAATTCACTTTGAATTAAAGATGACATAGCAACTTATCCCAGTGGGTCATTACGATTAGGCCAATAATATATTTATTGTATTATATTTTAATGCTTTTACTAAATTAAATGCCAATTTTCTCTCTATCCCTTTTTGTCCTAGTAATGGACATGCTCCTGCTCAAACATAGCCAGGCCAAGAAGTGCAAACAGGTGACTTTAACACACAAAACTGAAGCTTTTGCAGATGATTTGTTACTGATATGTACCAATCTTTTTACAGCTCTAATATTGTTTACTTTGGGGCAATTCAGAGCCGCTTCCAACTTCAAAATAAATTATTATATACTGTATCAGAAGCTTTAGTGATTTCCCTTCCTGATGACCTTTTGGGTATTATTAAGGAATTCTCCCCCTTTAAGTGACCTCAGACAGCAATTACATTTAATTTAAGTGTTTTGATCCCTGCTAATTTGACATAACTATTCTCCCTCAATTATCCTCCTCTTTTCTCCAAGGCTCAAATGTTTCTCTCCAAGCTTCAGATTCCATATCTGTTTGGATGGGTAGCAAGAATTTATTAGCTACTAGCCTTTCTATTGATATACCCCACAGTTACTTTCCAAATTTAAATATCTATTCATTCACTTCCTGCGGAATAGTAACAATCTACGGATTGCCCATTCGAAATTAACCCCTTCCAGTTGCAGTCATTTTTCAATTTTTATTTTTTACTCCTTGCCTTCCAAACCCCATAACTTTATTTTTCCACTCACAGAGCCATATGAGGGCTTAATGTTTGCAGTACAAATTTGTAATGGTACCATTAATATGGAATTGGAGAAAAACTGCATTTTTGTGACTTTCTTATGGGCTTTGTTTTTAGGGCGTTCGCTGTGCGGCCAAAATGAGATGTCACTTTTATTATATGGGTCAGTGCAATTCCGGGGATACCAAATTTATATATATTTTTTTTATGTTTTAACCACTTAACATTAATGCAAATCTTTCTTGGAGTAGTCATATTCTGACACCCGTAACTTTTTTATATTTCTGTGTATGGGGATGTTTTTTGTGGGGGCAGTAATTCCATAGTAATACCATCATGTCTGATGTTTTGATCACTTTTTATTAAAATTTTTATGGGAAGCAAAACATGGGGAAACACAATTTGACGCTTTTGATTATTTCTCTCCTGCTACAGTGTTTGCCGTATGGGAAAAATAATTTTATATGTTTGTAGACATTTAGACGAGCGTTTTTGGACACAGGGATATATAATTTGTTTATGTTTGTTTTTGTTTAGTTATCTTTATTCCAAATCTAGGAAAAGGGGGTGATTTGAATTTTTATTTTTTTGTTTTTCTTAAAAACATTTTTTTAACAATTTTATTAGCCCCCCCCCCCAGGGGGCTTGAATCTGCAATCCTTTGATTGCAAGTCCAATAGACTGCAATACAAAGGTATGGTAGTCTATGAGAGATTAACTTTATAGCTATTGAGGCTGGTCATAGAGCAGTCTCAATAGCTACACACGTGGACAAAATTGTTGGTACCCCTCGTTTAATGAATGAAAAACCCACAATGGTCACAGAAATAACTTGAATCTGACAAAAGTAATAATATATAAAAATTCTATGAAAATGAACAAATAAAAGTCAGACATTGATTTTCAACCATGCTTCAACAGAATTTAAAAAAAAAAGAAAACTCATGAAACAGGCCTGGACAGAAATGATGGTACCCTTAACTTAATATTTTGTTGCACAACCTTTTGAGGCAATCACTGCAATCAAACAATTCCTGTAACTGTCAATGAGACTTCTGCACCTCTCAACAGGTATTTTGGCCCACTCCTTATGTGCAAACTGCTCCAGTTGTCTCGGGTTTGAAAGGTGCTTTTTCCAGATGGCATGTTTCAGCTCCTTCCAAAGATGTTCAATAGGATTTAGGTCAGGACTCATAGAAGGCCACTTCAGAATAGTCCAATGTTTTCCTCTTAGCCATTTTTTGGTGTTTTTAGCTGTGTGTTTTTGGTCATTATCCTGTTGCAAGACCCATGACCTGCGACTGAGTCCAAGATTTCTGACACTGGGCAGCACATTTCTCTCTAGAATCCCTTGATAGTCTTGCGATTTCATTGTACCCTGCACAGATTCAAGACACCCTGTGCCAGACGCAGCAAAGCAGCCCCAGAACATAACAGAGCCTCCTCCATGTTTCACAGTAGGGACAGTGTTCTTTTCAAGATATGCTTCATTTTTCCGTCTGTGAACATAGAGCTGTTGTGCCGTGCCAAAAATTTAGATTTTTGTCTCATCTGTCCGTAGGACATTGTTCCAGAAGCTTTGTGACTTGTCAACATGTAGTTTGGCAAATTCCAGTCTGGCTTTTTAAGTTATTTCTGTGACCATTGTGGGTTTTTCTTTCATTAAACGAGGGGTACCAACAGTTTTGTCCACGTGTGTATATTCCTAAGACAAAGAAATCTCACCGCGTGGGATCCTTCCTGCACCCTGAAAGTTATTGGGGGAATTTTTGCATTTTGCAATTCCCGCAATCAGAGTGAACTGACCGGTAGCTATGGCAGTTGCTTTGCAGCAAAGCGGTCAACATCTGCCATAATAGTATAGCAGATGTTGGGAAGGATTTAATTCTAAAACGTAAACAAGAAGGTATCTCGATCGCTGGCCTACAATCTTATTACACTGCTATACACCTACACAGGTGGATTCATGTAGCTACATCTATCCTACATACTCCTCACATTGACACTGAGAGGTACGTGATGGGCTGTGCTCTATTACCATTTTATGGATCAAAAAACAACTTCCTAATAGGAGCAACTTACTTAGCCTTAACCTCACTAGGGGAATGCTCAAAGTATGTTACAAAACAAAGAAACCTAATCTTTCAGTTGACCATCTATCCCCTGTGGCACATTTTATAGAAAAAAATAAAAACATAAAACTTAATCACCCTTCTGGCCTAAGTTGAAGTCCATACCAATTGCACACTTTACTAGGTCCACACCCCACTCTTCTTCCTACCAAAAGAAGCTCAACTATACTGTTGACAGACTTTATTAGAGTCTGTCAACAGTTGCTATCATCCCTACCCTCTCCTTGTCATGATCCTTCTTGGTTAGAGAACTACCTAACTTTTCCACAGCCTATCCCCAAAGCATTGTCTCAAATCTATAATTCCGTCCTCTTAGATGTGGCTCCTCCTAGGCCTTATTTGTTGATTTCTTTATCAACATCTGATGTTGATTGCATAATAACTTATTCTCTTGGTTTCTCCCATTGCGCCCATCTTTCCCTTAGAAAATTCACCCTTAAAGCCTATTACCACCCTACTCTTATGATCTCAGCTGCTAAACTGCTTATTTCCTCTACATGGTGAGAGCCAGAACCCCATGAACTATCAAAACGCACTAATTGTGTTGTTTAGAGGAGTTGGTAAGTAGACAGTTACACATCAGACCCCTATTCCACCACACTTGGAAACCTTGGATTGAGCATAAATCTTGATATTTAAGGGGTGCTCTATTACCATACTTATCTTTGAGTGTATTTATCTAGTCATTCTTAACTGTAATATTCCCTTCACAGGCCATTCTAATTTTCTCCCCCCATATCTTATGCCACTCATGTTTTACTTTTCCTTAGATGCACTGCCCTCTAAGGCTTTTAACAGTCAGTGAAGCCATAATTAATTCCACCGAGGATTTATGTAGACCTATGACCTTCTGTTTATTTCATGCATTTTGTTAACCTTAATCAGAAACACATAATTATATGTGTACTTTATTTGCTACATTTGGGAACAGCAGGTTTTCCAGCTACTCAATCATGGAGCCAACTATAGTTGACTACATTGCTCATAGTTTTCTGTTACTCCAAAGGGGAGCTGCTTATGTATTTGAATTCACTCGAAACCTCCAACAGAGTTCGACTTGCTTCTAATGTCTGGTGCCTTATCCCTAGCACATGGAGTTCTTGACTGTTTCCTCATAATTCCCCTTCAGCTATAGCTGGTTTGATTTCCTTTTTCCAATGTATATTTTCTAGAACTTGGTCTACTGTTTTTCAATACCTGTACTGTAATTTATATACTGTTGAAATAAAAAGAGAAGTTACAAAAAGGGGGTCACTTTATTTCAGTGTCTATAATTTGTTTACTGTTTTGTTGCTGGAGCTATGTGAGGGCTCTTTATTTGCCGGGCAAGTTGCAGTTCTTTATTGGTACCTATTTTTGGTAATTATGACTTTTTGATCATTTTTTATTGCTATTTTGGAGGGAGGAGAGGTGATGAAAATACACTAATCTACTGTACACATTTATTTATTTTTTTACAGCGTTCACCGTATGGGATAGATAACATTATTTTTGGATAGTGCATACTTATACACATATGCTGATACAAAACATGTTTGTTTATTTTATTTTATTTACATTATGTTTTTTTTTTTTAATTAAAAGGTAGGTTTTTAAATTTTTTATTCTTTCTTTTTAAACTTTTTTTTCCTGTCCCTCAAGAAGACTTGAACCTGGGATCTGCTGATCCCCAGTGCATAGACTCCCTATATGCAATAGGGAAAGGCAGTCAGGAGGCCATTGCTCAGCCTCATGCCTACTATAGCAAACTCTTGGACCCCTCAATCTCATTGCGGGGAATCCGAGGGGTGGAAGGGGAGGCAATCTTGTCTTTTAACTACCCAGATGCTGTGATTGCTATTGATCACAGCAGCTGGGGAGATAAGCTGCCAGAGTCTGAGTATTTTCCGATTCTGGCAGTTTGTCCCAGGTCCCGGCTGTGTAATACAGCTGAAACCTGGAAGTAATGCCACATGTACATCTCCTGAAAGCATAATAGTGTAGAGAGGGAAGGGGTTAAAAAAAATTAATCACCAAAAATGCCTGAAACAATATTTTTTAAATGGCAAGCACATGGATTTCTGCAAGTCCTATTACACAGTTTCAGACATTTTTGCAAACCAATCTGCTGAATGTAAATTTGCCCTTATGAACAGTGGCCAATGAATATAGCACCAATCAAGTTTATTATTATATTTTTTTTACTTATTTATTTATTTATTTATTTATTTATTTATTTTAAATAGATTTGGTCTTGGATATGCATTGAATCATTTGACATCACTTACTTCTGATGGTGTTTTGTAAAAAACAATCTGTAATTTTTGTCTTTTTACACACATTTTTGATGTAACAAAAAATTCCCTTTGGTATTTAAAAAAGAGTGTATCCAATGAGTGACCACACAAAAACATACATAGCAAGGCCTCCTTTACACAACCATAATTTTGATCCAAAATTGTGATCAGTATGGACACATGTATTTCTATGGGTCGTTTTTGCGGTCTGTGCCTTTTCCAAGGACCGCAAATTATGAAGCATTTTCTATATTTGTCATCATACAAGCCTTTTTGCATATCCGTGTTTGTGGATTACATATGGACATGTTTTTTGCGGATCAGTATTTGTGGACAGTAAAAATCACTACCGTCATGTTCAATGTTGGAATTTTGTGACCATACAGTGCAATAAAATTTTAAATATGAGGATTATAATTAAGGAACCTTTGCTTGACAATTTTGTGGAACATTGAAACTATTTGAGAAGAAATTGCTCACTGTTTAAGTCAATGAACTTTGTATTCGAGGATCTAAAATTCAAAATGCATCTACAGTATCTTGTGACAATAACTATGTATTTGATATATTCTGTGGTAAGCTATGTAAACTCTAGGAAGGGTTAATCAGCTTAGGCTCAGGTGATCTTGCTTTGGTTTTGTTTCACTTCATTGCCCCTCCATAATAGTTATTAGTAAGCTTAAGGACCTTTGGGAGCTTAGTGATAACAATGCTTTTCCATGGAAGGTGGAAAATCATTATGCAAATATGGCTTCTCTAATAAATTTCAGTCACACATAGTTTTCATACCAATCCTTGGGGTTGGTAAAGGTCAGAAGGTCTGCAAGTGTTTCATCAATACCACAAAATTTTCTCTTAGTCTTTTTAATTAGCAGATCTACAGAAAGATAGAAATATGAAAGACAGAGGGTGTATAATATACATTTCCATGCATCGCTTCTCATTTTTAATTGTCATGCCCTTTTTAATTTAAAATCACTGCATAGAGTCTACTGTTCATATCTTTACAATCTATAGTCTGTGTATATGCATGGAAAATATAACCAATGCTACGGTGATCATCAGAATGTTTTTAGGTTATGTTAAGCTGAGGTCTACACATAACATCAAAATGGCAAGACTGTGCACTTGGGCTTCCAAGTCATCTTATTAGCTTGTCCTTTTACATTAGCTTCTCAATGGAGCATGAGTAGTGGAAGAAATGGAGGTGTATGTTAAGAGGGCTGTATTTAAATGAGCTTATTTTATGTCTGTGGAGTCTGATAAGTGTTATAAGCAGTGTTTCTGAACTTAGGAAACATGTAGTCATTACCTTCCAACTACACCATGGATCAAGCAAAAAATCCTGCTGGGAATGCAGTCAAGGCTATTTGCACAGCTAGTGGAGATAATTTCCAATTGTTTATTTTCAGTTGTTGACTGTGCTTAGATAGTATAAAAGACTGCAAAATAGATACACATGTGGACAAAATTGTTGGTACCCCTCGTTTAATGAAAGAAAAACCCACAATGGTCACAGAAATAACTTGAATCTGACAAAAGTAATAATATATAACAATTCTATGAAAATGAACAAATGAAAGTCAAACATTGCTTTTCAACCATGCTTCAACAGAATTTTTAAAAAAAAAGAAAACTCATGAAACAGGCCTGGACAGAAATGATGGTACCCTTAACTTAATATTTTGTTGCACAACCTTTTGAGGCAATCACTGCAATCAAACGATTCCTGTAACTGTCAATGAGACTTCTGCACCTCCTCATGAGCAAACTGCTCCAGTTGTCTCGGGTTTGAAGGGTGCCTTTTCCAGACGGCATGTTTCAGCTCCTTCCAAAGATGCTCAATAGGATTTAGGTCAGGGCTCATAGAAGGCCACTTCAGAATAGTCCAATGTTTTCCTCTTAGCCATTCTTGGGTGTTTTTAGCTGTGTGTTTTTGGTCATTATCCTGTTGCAAGACCCATGACCTGCAACTGAGACCAAGCTTTCTGACACAGTGTTCTTTTCAAGATATGCTTCATTTTTCCATCTGTGAACATAGAGCTGATGTGCCTTGCCAAAAATTTAGATTTTTGTCTCATGTGTCCATAGGACATTCTCCCAGAAGCTTTATGGCTTGTCAACATGTGGTTTGGCAAATTCCAGTCCTGCTTTTTTTATGATTTGTTTACAACAATGGTGTCCTCCTTGATCTTCTCCCATGATGCCCACTTTGGCTCAAACAATGACGGATGGTGTGATCTGACACTGATGTTCCTTGAGCTTGAAGTTCACTTTTAATCTCTTTAGAAGTTTTTCTGGGCTCTTTTGTTACCATTTGTATTATCCTTCTCTTTGATTTGTCATCAATTTTCCTCCTGCGGCCACGTCCAGGGAGGTTGGCTACAGTTCCATGGATCTTACATTTCTGAATAATATGTGCAAATGTAGTCACAGGAACATTAAGCTGCTTGGAGATGGTCTTATAGCCTTTACCTTTAACATGCTTGTCTATAATTTTCTTTCTAAGATCCTGAGACAACTCTTTCCTTTGCTTCCTCTGGTCCATGTTGCGTGTGGTACTCACCATGTCACCAAACAGCACAGTGAGTATCTGTAGCCCTATATATAGGCCCACTGACTGATTACAATATTGAAGACACCTGTAATGCAAATTAGTGGACACACCTTGATTTAACATGTCCCTTTGGTCACATTATTTTCAGGGGTACCATCATTTCTGTCCAGGCCTGTTTCATGAGTTTTATTTTTTTTTTTAATTCTGTTGAAGCATGGTTGAAAAGCAATGTCTAACTTTCATTTGTTTATTTTCATAAAATTTTTATATATTATTACTTTTGTCAGATTCAAGTTATTTCTGTGACCATTGTGGGGTTTTCTTTCATTAAATGAGGGGTACCAACAATTTTGTCCATGTATGTAGATCCTGTATCATTTCATGATGTTGCTTGGATATTAATGAGTGACGCTAGGTTCACACCTGCGTTCAGGTTTCCGTTCGGGGGGGGGGGGGTTAACCTAATCTGCTTAAAAAACCAGTTACCCATGGAAACCTGTGGACCCCATAAACTAAAAAAAAAAAAATGTTGGTTTCATCAATTCGCAAAATGTTGCACCATTTCTCTTTGGGGTCAATAATCAATATAATCCTTGAAAAATGTTAACCTATTCAGGACTTGTCTTGTTTTCAGCAATGGGACTTTGCAGATAGCTCTTGCTTGTAACTTGGCTTCACATAATGGTCTTCTGAAAGTAGAGGTACTTACTGGTAACTTCATTCTTTGGTTTCTACTTCAAAGCATATGCAATAATTTTAGCTGAGCAGTATACAATTTGCTGCCCTTTTTTGTATGTTTTTTTCTCTTTAATCAACTTTTTAATCAAAGTATGTTTTTCATCAGAATTAATTGGGGCAATTAATAATTCCCCTTATGCCATATTTTGGCATATATTTGGCGCACCAAACATGCTTCCCAAGCCCTGATCTTCGCCTCACCTAAGTAGATTTTCATTCTGGCACAGACAGATTTATGAAGAGGCCGCAGTCTCTTCATAAATCTCTTGGTCCCTGTGGCAGCTGGACCATTTATTAAGACTGGTGTGCGATATGCCAGTCTTATTAAATTTGCCCCGATGCGTGGAACAACCCATTTTCCCCAGTATTCCAGAAGGAAATGCACTATAACCAATATGTGCCAGTCTCCTATCTTAACCCCTCCAGGACAGACTCAATTTTAGTTTTTGCATTTCTGTTTTTCCCTCAGCACACTCCATAATTTTTTCATTTTTCAGTTCACAGAGTCACATGATGGCTTATTGTTTGCAAAACAAAATGTACTTTGTAATGGCACCATTGGCCCCTGTTATTTCATAAAATGAATGACTTCACCAATTTAACTCCTTACTGCTGTGATTTTGAACAAGCCCTTTTCAATAAATGATTCAATTATTTAGAATGAATGGCATGTACTGTATGTCCATATTGTTGGCTGTTTTTTTTTCCTACTGCTCTACTAAACTTACAAGTATATTTTTGCTATTTAGAAATATCACTTCTACCAAAATTTTGATTTATTAGGTTAATGATGTTAGACTGCTGTTTTTTTTAACACTACTGTACAAACTTAATGCAAATTTGATTCGCTGGATTCAAACCAAGGATCCCAGTGCTGCTAGGCAACAGTGCTAACTACTATTATATTGTTATATTATCATAATAAAAATATAACTACTGGCTACTGAATGCAAATAATAGGGAGGGCAGATGGGGCAAGTATCCTAGGTCTCAACCACTCCCTTTTAAAAAGGATTATTAGGTCATGGACTGTCCTACTTGCTTTTTGACTCCTTTACCTTTTCTCCCCCTATAACTGATGCTTCACAAAAGGATATAGCTTTCAGATAATTCGTATAGCTCCCAGCACCTTTCTTATTGTAAAATGAAGGGTTTATAAATACATTTTCCTGCTTATGACTCTAAAGCTACAACCATTTATCCCAGAAAAAGTGGAACAGGGGCTCCAAAACATTAGGCTCAGCCATATTCTCCAATATATTTATACAAGTATATGTCCTTAACCACAAATCTGCAGTGTTTTACAGTCCCTACAAAGTGGATGGGATTCTAGTGAATCCCATCCACACATTGCAGTATAATAACCACAGCAGGAAATGCTGTGATTTCCAAAACCATTAAGTTTTTGAAATCACAGCAATTATACCTACAGAAACGCTTGTGGTTTCTGTATAGGGATAATTGAAGCAGAAAGTCTGCAGAGGAAAACTCCTCCTGAAATACATTTTTTTAACTTTATATGCATACATATAGATAGAAATATTTTTTATTTTTATAAAATGAATTAAAAATACAATTTAATGATTAAGCTCTTATGGGATGTGGTGTTCAGTCTCTACACCAAAGTGAGCAGCAGGTTCCTTACACCCTAACTTCAGCTGGCTCTCCTCTTAGTCATTCCTGGAAGGATATCTGATGTGAAGAGGGAGCTCCTGCGGCATTTCCTCATGGCCATCAGAACAGTCATTCACAGGCATTGGAAAAGCACTGCCGTGCCTACCTTGGTGGAATTCTTACAGCAGCTTCTCCTTATCAGGAGAATGGAATCCCCAGTGGAGGAGGACTCCCCCAATTTCTCCAAGTTTGATTCCCTCTGGCAGCCGTGGGTGGTGTTTCAGGAGTCCACTGAGTGCTCTAACTTTTTCTCCTGACTTGCAGAGGCCTCTTCGATTCCTCTCTGGGATATCTGTCCCTCTCTCCTTTTTCCCTTTGTTTCTCCCCCTCATGTACATCTTGTCTGTCTTTCTTTTAATTTTCTTGTCCTCCAGTTATCTGTTTTGTTGTTCCCTCCCTGTGTCATAGTTGGTGTTGCTGTTTTGGTTTACCACATGTAGACCTCTCATTCCATCTTGAAGATATGTCTATCTTAGGTCCCCGTCCCCCACTTTCTTCTCCAACTCAATCCCTCCTGTTGCCTCTATATTGGTTTGAAGGCGTCTACCTTGCTTGATAACTTTGTTCATATTTTTTGAGGCTTACACGCGTCTATGTGTTTTTCCTTCCTTGTTACATACAAAATTTTCAATAAAAACTGATTAAACATAAAAATAAAAATTAACTAAAATGTATTATATTGGTCACTTTACTGATATGCTATATATTGCAATGCTATAGAAAGCTCTCAAGTTTTAAGAATGTCAATACCAGCACTAGGTGATATTTTAAACAATTGCAGATGGTGAAATGCTACTAGCAATTGACAGCAGCATCAGCTTTAGAAAGTATTTTGACAGGCTTCATTGTACAATGATTAATTACCACTAGGCATCCCTAGGTATTCTAATTTCCGTTCTCTTTCAGCTCATGGGTAAGGGTAAAATCTGAATCTATAGATCCAATTACACTGTATTACAGGAAATGTCAGTTTTAGAGTCTATCAAAGTACCAATCAGAAATAAACAAGGCCATATTTACAATACTCCTGTACTTGCATTTCCGCTTGAAACTTTCACCTCTTTATCCTATACTTATGCAATAACATTGGTGATGGTAAATTAAAGTATTATCCATAACATGGGTACTTTTGGCTGGTTGCAAATGTTGACGATATAAAATATTAATTAAAACCATAAATAAAATGAAAGGGTGTAATATATGTATGCACGACTTGTATGTTATACTGTATATTATCTATCTATCTATCTATCTATCTATCTATCTATCTATATCAATCTCAACACCTTCCTCTATAATCAAGAGCAGAGAACAGCGGTTCTCATGTTGGACACCTTGGGCTGTCCATGCATTAAATTGTCAATAATTCATCTGAATGGCTGCCATGTAATACTACATTTACATGTTTGATTGGCTACAGAGACAATAACAAATGCTAAGGCAAGCAAGGATATCGTGGATATCAGTTCTGAATAACGAGTGGTGTGTAATACCAGGTTCAGGGAGCCAACATAAGTACATCTGACCCTGTTCCACCCTTTCCGTTGAGCCCTATTATAACCCTAGATTCCTATCTTGGGGTAACTGTCCTAGATAGCATGTGACCCCGACCAGGACCTATCCTTGTAAATTGGAAGTCCTAATACTACCCTTGCCAAGAACAAAACAGAAATACAAAAAACAAATACAGAACAAAAATATATGTTAAAATATTTAATCTAAACTATCAGTCTGAAATTAATTGGTCTATATTCCACCAAAATCCAACATGCATGAGTGGAACTCATCAGGGGTCAACAGTGACCAAAAGAAACACTAATAGTCTACTAACAAAATGTAAACATTGCATAAATGAATCAAGATAATTGTTGCATATCTGACAGCAACATCCATATATGAGCAGCCATCTAAGTAAACAAACCCACCAATCGACACAAATGCAATCGTTATCATGCATATATACCAAACATAATAGGGTCAAACTGGCATAGCAAATATACGTCCTCATACATACTCAGGTCTACAACACCAGATGTATTTAAAGGAGGCTTAAAATACAAATAGAGGTTATTGGAGTTATTCAGATTGGAAAAAAATTGGCTTAAGGGTGACTTAATTACAATATGAATTAACAGTACAGAGTTATTTCTCGTAATTTCTTCACACCTACTGTAGGTCTTAAACTATGACAATGGGATATCTAGAGAAAAAAAAGATTTCACCATTGTCATAGACAGGTTTATTAATAATAATAATAATAATAACTTTATTTATATAGCGCCAACATATTCCGTAGCACTTTACAAATCATAGGACACATGAAAAGACAATATAAGACATTACAATGTAACAAAAATAAACATATCAAACAATAGGAGTGAGGGCCCTTCTTATTTACAGAAAGAAAGGTGAGAGGGGACTGTATGTCTTTCTTGACAATAAAAATATAAAATGTTATGGGAACTAGTATTTTGGAATGGAATGTTGATCCAAGGATTTATTCCAAGTGCCATATTTGCGGTTGGAAAGGAATTTTTATATGGGCAGATTTGCATGGAGTCTGTCGGTGGTCTAGGTCAGAATCATAGGATTATAGCTAGAATGTGATGGACTTGTGTCTTTCTCCAATCTTATTAACTATGTAGAAATGTTCTACTGCATAGGCATGAAATCAGCTATAGCATTAAAACCACATGAAAGGGATAAAATTGCTTAGCTTGTTACAAGTAAGCCTGTCAAGGGGTGGTATATGGGGCCCTAGCATTTGCTAACCAACAGATCTTGTGGGGTAATCCTGACATGTAGCAGTTATTACATGTGAGCATCAGAACTGGACAATGAAGCAATGGTAGTTGTGTTTTTGAATGCTATTGATGATTAGTTTATAACCATTAACCCCTTAGTGATCACAATGTAAAAAACACAAAACAAAACAAAAAATCCTTAACACATTAAAGGAAAAAGATTGGCTTATCATTTCCTAACTAGTAGATGTTTAACCAATAAAGTCTTAAGTCTACATGTTTTAGAGGCTTCCATACAGTGGGGGAAAAAGTATTTAGTCAGCCATCAATTGTGCAAGTTCTCCCACTTAAAAAGATGAGAGAGGCCTGTAACTGACATCATAGGTAGACCTCAACTATGAGAGAAAAAAATAGAAAACATATCTAGAAAATCACATTGTCTGGGTTTTTAAGAATTTATTTGCAAATGATGGTGGAAAATAAGTATTTGGTCACCTACAAACAAGCAAGATTTCTGACTCTCACAGACCTGTAACTTCTTTAAGAGGCTCCTCTGTCCTCCACCCATTACCTGTAATAATGGCACCTTTTCGAAATTTTTATCAGTATAAAAGACACCTGTCCACAACCTCAAACAGTCACACTCCAAACTCCTCTATGGTGAAGACCAAAGAGCTGTGGAAAGACACCAGAAACAAAATTGTAGACCTGCACCAGGCTGGGAAGACTGAATCTGCAATAGACAAGCAGCAGAATGGGCCAACATACCAGCAACAGTGTGTGCCAACCTTGTGAAGACTTACAGAAAACGTTTGTCCTCTGTTATTGCCAACAAAGGATATATAACAAAGTATTGACATGAACTTTTGTTATTGACCAATACTTATTTTCCACCATAATTTTCAAATAAATTCTTTAAAAATCAGACAATGTGATTTTCTGGATTTGTTTTCTCATTTTGTCTCTCATAGTTGAGGTCTACCTATGATGTCAATTACAGGCCTCTCTCATCTTTTTAAGAGGGAGAACTTGCACAATTGGTGGCTGACTAAATAGTTTTTTTCCCCACTGTAAGTCTTCATAGGCATATTTTGACCTAGAACTTTTCTAACACCAATTGAAAGTATTTGACATTGCTTATTCAAATTGTGTGTACATTACAAAGGTTTAAGGTTGTATATATAACTGCTAGAGATAAACAAGATTACAGAATTGTACTGGTCTGAACTGATTTGCAATGTTCTAGTCATCAGTTTTTCATTATTTTTAGAGTCTACAATAGATATTTTAGCCTGAAATAATAAATTCACCCAGGAACAAACAAAAACCAGCCACAATAATTTAGGGTTATATAGTGGTATCAAATATAAATAAAAATTGCGAAAAATCTAAAATGTCAAATGTTACCCAGGGTATATATACAGTGGGTAAGGAAAGCATTCAGACCCCTTTAAATTTTTCACTCTTTGTTTCATTGCAGCCATTTGCTATAAGCAAAAAAGTTAATTTTATTTCTCATTAATGTACACTCAGCACCCCATCTTGACAGAAAAAAACAGAAATGTAGATATTTTTGCAAATTTATTACAAAAGAAAAACTGAAATATCACATGATCTTAAGTATTCAGACCCTTTGCTCAGTATTGAGTAGAAGCACCCTTTTGAGCTAGTACAGCCATGAGTCTTCTTGGGAATGATGCAACAAATTTTTCACATCTGGATTTGGGGATCCACTGCCATTCTTCCTTTCAGATCCTCTACAGTTCCATCAGGTTGGATGGTGAACGTTGGTGGACAGCCATTTTCAGGTCTCTCTCCAGAGATGCTCAATTGGGTTGAGGTCAGGGCTTTGGCTGGGCCAGTCAAGAATGGTCACAGAGTTGTTTCGAAGCCATTCCTTTGTTATTTTAGCTGTGTGCTTAGGGTCAATGTCTTGTTGGAAAGGGGAACCTTCGGCCCAGTCTGAGGTCCAGAGCACTCTGGAAGAGTCCAGATGGAGAGAGTGCTCCCTTATCTTTTGAGGGGATTTAATACGGAACAGCTTTTCTCCATATTTCTTGTATGGGCCATTTATATAATTATACACGTTTATCATATCTCCGCTTAAATGCCACTTCTCCAGACTAAAAACATTTAACTCCTTTAGTCTCCCCCATGCCCCTTATCAGTTTTGTAGCCCTCTGTTGAACCTTTTCCATCTATAGGACATCCTTTCTATATACTGGTGCCCAGAACTGAACTGCATAATCCACTAATGAGTTATATAGTGGTAATATTACATCTCTGTCCCATGAGTCGATACGTGGTGTACCCCAGCGGACCTAGCACTGAACCCTGGAGTACACCACTTATATCAGAGGACCAGCCTGAGCTGCAGTCATTGACCACAACTCTCTGGATAGGACCCTTTAACCAGTTTTCAATCCAATTACAAGCTATATTTTATGGACCGATTTTGCCCATTAAAAGTCTATGAGGGACAGTGTCAAATGCCTTTGCAAAGTCCAAGAACACTATATCCACAGCCTCCCCTCTGTCCAGACTTCTACTCATCTCTTCATAAAAGCAAATCAGGTTAGTTTGACAACTTCTGTCTTTAGTAAAACCATGATGTCTGTCACTTAAAATGTTACGTATAGTCACATACTCCTGTATATAGTCGCTTTAGAGCCCCTCAAACAGTTTGCAAATTGAAGCCGACACTTCTCATGACACTATTAAAGTCGAGGTTTCTTCACCTTTTTTGGGCCATCATTCCAGACTTGAGTAACGCGCATCGCACGGTGCTTGAATGGACGTCTGTGATCTTACTATTATGAAGTATATGAGCCACCTCCACTGCCATGTTTGCCATGCCAGAACTGATAGGCCTTGTGATGAGCCGACTTGTTGACTCCGATATTTTACCTGGATGTCCACCTCTTGGCTTTTGAATGGATGGACATACTTTATTTCATATTCTTCCAACTATCATGGCACTAATATAATGCAGTTTGTCAATTTTCTTGGCCAAGAGACTGCTATTGAGCTGAATGATGGTGTTTCTCTTTTCTTGGGATTTAGATAGAGCCACTGACTTTTCGCTAGGGAATCAACCTAATAACACATTGAACTATTAGGAAAGTGAGAACAGGTGTAACTTGCAGTATACAAGAAGAAAAAGATTTTTCCACCACCATGAGCAAAACAGTAACAATCCAGTTACATGACAAGAATCTGCATAACTAATAATATGCTAAATAGTTGCAAGTCAAATTTATGTATGAGCTAGCCAAGATGATTGTCTTTAAAATGATAGTAGTCTCACTATGGAGCCTGAAAGTGAAAAGTTCAAAATATTGTTACCCTTGTGCTTATCAGTGTATTATATATATACAGTGCCTTGCGAAAGTATTCGGCCCCCTTGAACTTTTCAACCTTTTGCCAAATTTCAGGCTTCAAACATAAAGATGTAAAATTTTAATTTTTTGGTGAAGAATCAACAACAAGTGGGACACAATTGTGAAGTGGAACGAAATTTATTGGTTATTTTAAACTTTTGTAAAAAATAAAAAACTGAAAAGTGGGGCGTGCAATATTATTCGGCCCCCTTAAGTTAATACTTTGTAGTGCCACCTTTTGCTGTGATTACAGCTGCAAGTCGTTTGGGGTATGTCTCTATCAGTTTTGCACATCGAGAGACTGAAATTCTTGCCCATTCTTCCTTGGAAAACAGCTCGAGCTCAGTGAGGTTGGATGGAGAGCATTTGTGAACAGCAGTTTTCAGCTCTTTCCACAGATTCTCGATTGGATTCAGGTCTGGACTTTGACTTGGCCATTCTAACACCTGGATACGTTTATTTGTGAAGCATTCCATTGTAGATTTTGCTTTATGTTTGGGATCATTGTCTTGTTGGAAGATAAATCTCCGTCCCAGTCTCAGGTCTTTTGCAGACTCCAACAGGTTTTCTTCCAGAATGGTCCTGTATTTGGCTCCATCCATCTTCCCATCAATTTTAACCATCTTCCCTGTCCCTGCTGAAGAAAAGCAGGCCCAAACCATGATGCTGCCACCACCATGTTTGACAGTGGGGATGGTGTGTTCAGGGTGATGAGCTGTGTTGCTTTTATGCCAAACATATTGTTTTGCACTGTGGCCAAAAAGTTTGATTTTGGTTTCATCTGACCAGAGCACCTTCTTCCACATGTTTGGTGTGTCTCCCAGGTGGCTTGTGGCAAACTTTAAATGAGACTTTTTATGGATATCTTTGAGAAATGGCTTTCTTCTTGCCACTCTTCCATAAAGGCCAGATTTGTGCAGTGTACGACTGATTGTTGTCCTATGGACAGACTCTCCCACCTCAGCTGTAGATCTCTGCAGTTCATCCAGAGTGATCATGGGCCTCTTGGCTGCATCTCTAATCAGTCTTCTCCTTGTTTGAGATGAAAGTTTAGAGGGATGGCCGGGTCTTGGTAGATTTGCAGTGGTCTGATACTCCTTCCATTTCAATATGATCGCTTGCACAGTGCTCCTTGGGATGTTTAAAGTTTGGGAAATCTTTTTGTATCCAAATCCGGCTTTAAACTTCTCCACAACAGTATCACGGACCTGCCTGGTGTGTTCCTTGGTCTTCATGATGCTCTCTGCGCTTTAAATAGAACCCTGAGACTATCACAGAGCAGGTGCATTTATATGGAGACTTGATTACACACAGGTGGATTATATTTATCATCATCAGTCATCATCATCAGTCATTTAGGACAACTCACTGAATTTCTGGAGTCAGTTTTCTGCACTGAAAGTAAGGGGGCCGAATACTTTCGCAAGGCACTGTGTATATATACATATATATATATATATATATATATATATATATAACGTGGACAAAATTGTTGGTACCCCTCATTTAATGAAAGAAAAACCCACAATGGTCACAGAAATAACTTGAATCTGACAAAAGTAATAATATATAAAAATTCTATGAAAATGAACAAATGAAAGTCAGACATTGCTTTTCAACCATGCTTCAACAGAATTTAAAAAAAAGAAAACTCATGAAACAGGCCTGGACAGAAATGATGGTACTCTTAGCTTAATATTTTGTTGCACAACCTTTTGAGGCAATCACTGCAACCAAACGATTCCTGTAACTGTCAATGAGACTTCTGCACCTCTCAACAGGTATTTTGGCCCTCTCCTCATGAGTAAACTGCTCCAGTTGTCTCGGGTTTGAAAGGTGCCTTTTCCAGATGGCATGTTTCAGTGCCTTCCAAAGATGCTCAATAGAATTTAGGTCAGGGCTCATAGAAGGCCACTTCAGAATAGTCCAATGTTTTCCTCTTAGCCATTCTTGGGTGTTTTTAGCTGTGTGTTCTGGGTCATTATCCTTTTGCAAGACCCATGACCTGCGACTGAGACCAAGCTTTCTGACACAGGGCAGCACATTTCTCTCTAGAATTCCTTGATAGTCTTGAGATTTCATTGTACCCTGCACAGATTCAAGACACCCTGTGCCAGATGCAGCAAACAGCCCCCGAAACATAACAGAGCCTCCTCCATGTTTCACAGTAGGGACAGTGTTCTTTTCAAGATATGCTTCATTTTTCCATCTGTAAACATAGAGCTGATGTGCCTTGCCAAAAATTTAGATTTTTGTCTCATCTGTCCATAGGACATTGTCCCAGAAACTTTGTGGATTGTCAACATGTAGTTTTATATATTATTACTTTTGTCAGATTCAAGTTATTTCTTCGAACATTGTGGGTTTTTCTTTCATTAAACAAGGGGTACCAACAATTTTGTCCATATATATATATATTTATATATATATATATATATATATATATATATATATATATTTATTTATTTATTTTGCTCAATTTAATTATACAAAATACAAGGCATTCTTCCTCATCTTTATTATTATTATTATTCCTTTGAGCAATATTTCATGTGAAACCTTAGCACACATGTCGGCAATTCATATAGAAATTTTCTATTAAACTCTATCAGCTAAATTAACAAAAGTTCTTTATGTCTAAACATGATCAGTTTTATGTATTCTGTTTTTAAAGATTTGTATTTAATTTCCATCAATGAAATGAAGCTTTTTCTTTTGGTAGCTTCTCTTTTGTAGGCACATTGTCCAAGCGTAACTTAGAAAACTGTTGAGTGACTGCTGTTAAACTTATTTATCAAGTAGGAAACTGCTTCTTAATGACTTGCTGTCTTGAGGATTACAGCTTCCTATGTCTTTACAAGCAAAACTAGTAGTCATTTGTCTACAGAAAAATCAAGGGAATTATAATTCTTGGCCCTTTGCCTGGGTCATTAATGTATGTCAACTAACAACACAATGCACAATTGCTGGTTCTGCATTCCCTACTTCAGTGTAATACATAAGAAGCATTTATTTAAATCACTATTGTAATAAGGAATTAGACATTCCTATTATTTTATTTTAATGAACTTAAGTAAAATACATTAAGAGGACTAAAAAAACTGGAACAGAACTTTCATAAATCCCTTTTTAATGGGATATGTCACACTAAAGTATTAAAGCTAGTTTAATTATCTTTATTTTGTGTAGCTTTCTTGTTAGCTAAATGATCGTATTAGGCAACACATGTATAATATAATTCAATCATGTTATATCATTCATAAGCACTTTATCATCTAGGAAAGCACAAAAGCACATGTTCTGCTTAAATATAAATATGGTAGTTTTTGATATACATTTATTTTGCTTTAATGGAACCTAGATGTTTTATGGGATGGAGGCTAGCAGTGAAACATCACCAGTTTGAACTTGTGCAGAGCAATGGAAGCACATCCAGTGGGAGATCTTTTGTTATTTTAATTTTTAAAGGTAAGCTAATTTCCTCTCTTGTCTCCAAAGCATTGCTACTGCTCCAGTTATTGAAATAATGAGGTGTTTATCCTCTCACTACTCTCCTCTACCTATGGGACCATCTTAGTTATACTATTGTGCAATTCAATAATGTCCTGGCACATTTCATGGCAAAAAGATATTTGCTTAATATACAAATTGATTAATTTTACAATACAAACAGTACAAATTTTTAATTCCAAGACTTTGAGACTTTCTCTTTGTCCAATATATACAGTCATGGCCGTAAGTGTTGGCACACCTGAAATTTTTCCAGAAAATAAAGTATTTCTCCCAAAAAATTATTGTAATTATACATGTTTTGTTATACACATGTTTGTTTCCTTTTGTGTATTGGAACAACACAAAAACACTCTCCTTTGGACTCTCTAGTCTCTAGTTCTAGATGCAAGTTCCCAACTACAGAGTTCTTCAAACCTATGGGTTGAGTAACCCTCTCTCTCCACTAGTGAATGGAGGGGGACTCTGTCTCGTGCCCCTTTAGTGGGATTAGAAATTTAGCTGCCTGAATGAGCCAAGGGACCAGGCAATATTTCCTGGGTTTGAAATCTGGAGTAGTAGCCCATAGTAAAATAATCTCAGGGAGGAGTTTTATGTCAATATGGCAGATTGCCTTTATTTCCATTTCTATAGCCTCTCAAAACGATCTAATTTTGTGGAAGGTTACCCAGAGTTGTGAGAGAGTGCCTACAGTGGAGCCACATCTTCAACACAGGTCAGGTATGGACGGGTTAATTGGTTCAGGAAAACAGGAGATCTGTATCATCTTGTAAGTAGCTTAAAGGAGTTCTCTTTCATCTTGACACACCTAGAGAAGCCATGGGAGCACGACAAGATATGTTTAATGTTAACTAGAGAAAATAAGAGTTTGAGTTCCCTTTCCCACTCACCAATATAGGAAGGTTTGTGGGGGAGAGGGGGGTGATACCAGACAGGTACAGTGGGGAAAAAAGTATTTAGTCAGCCACCAATTGTGCAAGTTCTCCCACTTAAAAAGATGAGAGAGGCCTGTAATGGACATCATAGGTAGACCTCAACTATGAGAGACAAAATGAGAAAACAAATCCAGAAAATCACATTGTCTGATTTTTAAAGAATGTATTTGCAAATTATGGTGGAAAATAAGTATATGGTCAATAACAAAAGTTCATCTCAATACTTTGTTATATATCTTTTGTTGGCAATGACAGAGGTCAAACATTTTTTGTAAGTCTTCACAAGGTTGGCACACACTGTTGCTGGTATGTAGGCCCATTCCTCCATGCAGATCTCCTCTAGAGCAGTGATGTTTTGGGGCTGTCGCTGAGCAACACGGACTTTCAACTCCCTCCAAAGGTTTTCTATGGGGTTGAGATCTGGAGACTGGCTAGGCCACTCCAGTACCTTGAAATGCTTCTTACGAAGCCACTCCTTTGTTGCCCTGGTGGTGTGCTTAGGATCCTTGTCATACTGAAAGACCCAGCCACGTTTCATCTTCAATGCCCTTGCTGATGGAAGGAGGTTTGCACTCAAAATCTCAGGATACATGGCCCCATTCATTCTTTCATGAACACGGATCAGTCGTCCTGGTCCCTTTGCAGAGAAACAGCCCTAAAGCATGATGTTGCCACCCCCATGCTTCACAGTAGGTATGGTGTTCTTTGGATGCAACTCAGCTTTCACTCTCCTCCAAACACGATGAGTTGTGTTTCTACCAAACAGTTCTACTTTGGTTTCATCTGACCATATGACATTCTCCCAATACTCTTCTTGAACATCCAAATGCTCTCTAGCAAACTTCAGATGGGCCCGGATATGTACTGGCTTAAGCAGGGGACACGTCTGGCACTGCAGGATCTGAGTCCCTGGCGGCGTAGTGTGTTACTGACCATAGCCTTTGTTACATTAATCCCAGCTTTCTGCAGGTCATTCACTAGGCCCCCTCCGTGTGGTTCTGGGATTTTTGCTCACCATTCTTGTGATCATTTTGATCCCTCAGGGTGAGATCTTGCGTGGAGCCCCTGATCGAGGGTGATTATCAGTGGTCTTGTATGTCTTCCATTTTCTAATTATTGCTTCCACAGTTGATTTCTTCACACCAAGCTGCTTGCCTATTGCAGATTCAGTCTTCCCAGCCTGGTGCAGGTCTACAATTTTGTTTCTGGTGTCGTTCCACAGCTCTTTGAACTTCACCATAGTGGAGTTTGGAGTGTGACTGTTTGAGGTTGTGGACAGGTGTCTTTTATACTGATATCAATTTCAAACAGGTGCCATTACTACAGGTAATGAGTGGAGAACAGAGGAGCCTCTTAAAGAAGAAGTTACAGGTCTGTGAGAGCCAGAAATCTTGCTTGTTTGGAGGTGACCAAATACTTATTTTCCACCATCATTTGCAAATAAATTCTTAAAAAATCAGACAATGTGATTTTGTAGATATGTTTTCTCATTTTGTCTCTCATAGTTGAGTTCTACCTATGATGTCCATTACAGGCCTCTCTCATCTTTTTAAGTGGGAGAACTTGCACAATTGATGGCTGACTAAATACTTTTTTTCCCCATTGTATATATGTGAGAGATGAATTTAGCATGCGGTTGTACAGACTGGGGAAGTTTCTCGAGCCAGTTAGGGCTCCTAAAAGGAATAGCAGAGCGGTAGAAGAATCTGAAGGAAAGGTGGAAGAAGAGGGTGTGCATAAAGGATAAGTGGGGGTGGTCTTCTGTAGGATGAAGAATTAGCAGATCAGGTGGAGTCAGAGTCATCAAAGAGGTGTGTATAGGAACTCCGAGGTGGCGAGATCATTGGAATTGAAGTTCTGGAGGAGCTGTTGAGCACCACCCAGGAATGAGGTGTATCGGAAAAAGGGGGGAGGGATGATTGCATTGGTTGAGTGAGGAGGTGAAATTATGCCATATACGAATAGTACCCCTGGTAATAACACTTAAAACCATGTTTTTATCTGATTTGAGTTTCAGGGACCAGAGAAACCAGTGGTAGGGATCAGAGAGTAGTTTTTTCTTAATTGAAACATGGATAGGAGGGGGCTGTTGGAAGTTAAGTCTAGACAGCATGCAAATTGAATAGCTTTATAGTAGTTATAGGGGTCAGGGAGAGCAAAGCCTCTGTGTTCTTTACGACGAGTAAGTAAGGAAAAAGCTAAACGTGGTCGGGAGCCCTGCCGTAGGTATGATATAAAAAGGCTGCAAAGGCTTTTGAAGGAGACAGGGAGGGAAATGGGAACAGTTTGCATTACATAGAGTAACATGGGAAGGAAGTAAATTTTTAAGACGCTTTTTTCTACCCATCCAGGAAATTAAAGGGATGTGTGTGTTAGACAATTGGTGTTTGATATCAGCTAGGAGGGGGGTATAGTTAAGTGTGAAAAGTTGAGATCAGCAGGGGGTGGTGGATTTCAGTGTTTGGAGGAAGATGGCTGGTGCGTTGACGTTGAGTATCTCAGATTTGCACCGCTGGAATCCTGGATTCAAATCCTGCCACGGACAGCATCTGCAAGGTGCTTGTATGTCCTCCACTTGTTTGCATGGGTTTCTTCTGGGTACTCCAGTTTCCTCCCACACTACCAAGACATGCTGATAGTGAATGTAAATTTTGAGCCCTATATGGGACCATGACCACAATGTCTGTAAAAGCACTGCGGAATATGATGGCGCTCTACAAGAAAGCAAAATAAATAAATAAATAAATTTGTCAAAGTTAATTTTCAAATTGGAGACCAGACCTTATTGAGCGAAAATGTTGAGGACCTCGGGGATAGCAGTAGAGGGATTTGACAGAATAACAACCAGGTCATTGGCAAATTGCGGCTGGTAAGTGTTGGAAGTCGACTGTGGTAATGCCATGTATAGAAGGGGATTGTCGCATGTTTCCATCAGTAAAATGAAGAGGGCAGGGGAGAGGGGGCATTCCTGTTTAGTATAATTTTTAATTCAAAAGTGTTCAGACAGAGAACCATTGACCTTGACAGAGGCGGTAGAGCATGTATATAGTGAAAAAATAGCTGCAAGAAAAGCAAGGAGGAAACTAAATTTTTACAGGACAGCTCTCATGTATGCCCAACTGACCCCGTGAAATGCTGTTTCAGCATCGGTACCTAGCAGTGCTATCAGAATATTCCGTCTCTTAGCTAAGTAGATGAGGTGTATCAATCTAGAAGTATTGAACTTCCCTTCCTTTCCTGGCACAAGCCCCATTTTCTATGAACTGATCAAGAACTGGATGGTTTTAGATATTCTGTTAGCTAATAACTTGGCCCACCACTTTAGGTCTGTGTTGAGTAGTGAAATTGGTCTTTAACTAAAACGAAATTCTAGATTTTTCCCTTCCTTAGGGATGATAGAAACATGTACTTCAAGAGATTGTTTGGTCCAAAGCACTCCCAACAGGAGGGAATTACAAAGTTCCAAAAATCTGGGAAGGCGGATGTCCTGGAATTTTTTGTAATATGAAATTGGGAAGCCATCTGGGCCAGGGCTTTTACCAGATGGGATGGAGTGAAGCACCTCCCGTAGTTCCTGTTCTGTGAATGGGTCAGAGAGAGCATCCCTGCGGGCACCTGAGAGGCTCAGGAGATTTAAAGAATCAAGGAAGTCTCAGATGAGTTTAGGGACTTCAACACTAGAGCTAGGGGAGCCCAAATTATATAGGGAATGGTAGTAGTCTTGCAGTAGTAGCAATGGCTGCAATAGTACAGGATTTAATTGCCCTAGGTGACGGAATAAAAGAGATAAACGACTTATCTTTTTGCTTTTTTTTATCAGCAGAGAGGTGAGTTTAGAACCTTTTGTTGCCATGGACACAGTTTTTATGACGACAGGATTGGAGGGATTTTGCTGACCTTAAGTTGAGGAGATCTCTAAGTTGTTCTCTAAATGCAGTTAGTACTTCTTGTTTGGGTTTTGAATTTTTAAGTTTAATCATCTTCTCAAGTCTACCTATACAGGAGAGCCGATAGCCTTGTGAGATTCCATATAATGGGCATGGACACGTCAGCAGTGGTGTTTAGGGAAAATAAATCAGATGTGGAGGTCCTAATTTTATTCAGAGCTTCTGCATTATGGAGGGCTGTCTCATTTAGAGACCAGATAAAGGGCCTATGGGGGAGGGAACTGAGTTTGAAGGTGATTGAGGATAGGGCATGATCTGAAGGCTATACTGACGCCTCTAGATGTCAAAGAATAGGGGTTATGGAACCAGAGATGGTAGTGTGGGTTAAAGAGGGAATATGATGAGGGTGGGAGGACCTGGCTTCTTTTTTTGGGGGGTATTAAATCCCCTTACATTAAGGGAGGTTAATTTAATTGTACCCATAAAGTTTGTGGGGTGGGGGAGTCCAATGGTGTACCTGGTGTATCCTACCTGATGAACAAGTGGAGGGGAACAAAAAACACAGCAGAGTTTAGTTGAGGTAACATTATTGCTATGGGATAGGTGTGTACAACGATGTTATAGACCACTGTGAAATTCAAACGGCGGGGGGGAGGGTTGCGGTCTACTTGAAACAGCAAGTGGAGGCTAGGGCCTAGTGTGTGGGAAACTACATTCCACTGAGAAGGTTGGCATGTAGAGGGGGAGGGTGATTACCATAGTGGGGAGAGGCAATCTCCATGGTAAAAAATAAAAAATAAGCAGTATAACAAATAGGTGAGTAGAGAATAATCAAGAACAACTGTTACCAATAGAACCTGTATACGGATAGGCATCCTCAGTGAGTCAGGTAGTGTCCATCAGTATTCTTTTGGGAGTCAGTTTGCCCAATCTTGGAGCTTTTACTTTTTCCTGCTACCTCCCAGGGAGTGGGTGAAGTGATTGAAGTCAATATAGAAGCAAGGTCTTGGACGGACGGCTAAACGGGAACAAACAGATCAGGTTGGCTGAGAGCAGTCAGGGTTTCTGGAAGATCAGAGTGGTGGCTGATGACATAGCTCTTAGAGTCCAGTTGGAAGATGATACCAAATGGAAAGAGCCACCTATATGGGATCTTCTGTTCTTGAAGGGCGTCAGTAAGTGGTTTCATCGTGCGTCGTTTGGTGAAAGTGACGGGGCAGAGGTCTTGGAAGAAACAAAGCGAAGTGTCCTGGAAAGTATCTGAGTCACTCTCCCTAGCTTTTCTGAGAATGGCGTCACAGATCCTAGAACAGAAAAGGTGACAGATAATGTTGTGGGGTGGTTCAGACAGTCTGAGTTTAGCCTTAAGTTCTCGGTGATCTTGTTCGATCAGGATCTCATTGGGGTAGCTAGGACCCAGTATATCAGAGAATATTTGTTTGACAGTAGGGAGTAGAGTCTCCAGGGTGAATGATTCAGGGAGGTCTTTGATGCGGAGGTTGTTTCGTCTTCCCCTCTTGTCTTGGTCCTCCACCCAATCAGCTATGTCGTTAAGGTGTTTCTGACATATGTGAAGGGATGAAGTGGCGGCTGGGTAGTCGTCAGAATAAAGATGCCTAGGAGAGGTAGATCTAGGTCTACAGGAGGAAGCTGGATGTATGTCTGGGGCCAAAACATCTTGGCCACTAACCTGATGGATGTGTATTAGTGGCCAGAAGGGGTCCAACCAAAACAGATCAGAAGCAAATGACTTATATTGCTTTGTCTTGGTGGGGCAGGGCTCAGGTTGTTCCTCTGGGCAGACAATGCCACGCCAGATCTGATGGAAGAGGAGGCCCCTTTTGGAGGAGAACAGTTCAGTGAGCAGGACGACTTGATCAGCAGTGAGGTATAGGAGTTGGGGGAAGGCAGAGGGAGCTGTATCAGTGCCTGCTTTGCCTCTACCCTTTGGAGTTGGGGAGGAAAGGGTTCTACAGAAGTGGAGTCTTACTCAGCAGTAGCTGTAGATGCCAAGGCCCGTGGATGTTGTTCCTGACAGGAGGAGGGGAACTCTCAGCTAACTCCTACAGGCAGGGAAGTACAGCTTGTGGGAGTGCCTGTCTCTGGGATCACAGTCTCTGAGTAGCAGTTCCAGTATTGGAAAAATAGAGAGCTGACATGTTTATGAGTCTGCTAAGGGGGAAAGCAGTGGATATCCCAGAGGAAAAGTAGCACTCCATGTGAGGAGAAGTTTTTAATGTACCAAAATGGCCGTGGCTGTGCAGGGCCGGTGCGCTGAATGGGGACCAGCAAGGTAGTGGTTTAACCTAGCTTTAACTCCTGGTGTAGGTGATGAAGACACCAGGGAGCTAGAGGGAGAGTCTTGGTGTTAAGGAGCAGATGGCCCTGAGGAGCTGCAGAGGACTCAGCAGGTGGTGCACTCTTGTATATGTGTGGGAAACGTCAGGTCCATCCAGGGAGCTAGCCTACAGTACCTAGCAGCTTAGGCAGACACCGGAGTGTTCAAGGAGAGGCCACGGAGGAGAGAGCCACAGAAGCAATCCAGGCAGACTTCAGGAAGCCGCAGCAGTGGATCGGAGGTAAGTGGTTGCGGCTCCGAACAGACATATTCACAGCTGATGTCAGTGGCTCCAAGTAGAAGGCCTGCAGTGGTGCTGTGGTATTGCGAAACACCTCAGTGGCTGTTCCATGCGATGCTTGTAAGGTAGCGAGGCTCGGAAGCAGCTGAGCCAGGAGTCTCTCAGACCCAGGCAGCTCTCTCTTGCAGCAAGGTTGTGGTAGGCCGCAACCTCAAATGTCATCCAGGCCTCATCCAAGTCCAGAACTAATACCCCTAAAAGATAGACTAGGGTTTGGGGAGAGCCCTGGGTTATTTTTCAGCTGAAATTTGTAGAAGAAGAGCCGGGATGGAACAGATTACATATGGCAGATCTGCAGAGCTCAGAATTGTATCTACACACGATGCTGTCAAGTCACGCCCTCCTATATTTTTTTAACTCGACATTTTTTCATGGAAACATTTAAAATAGTACTGGTTAAAAGTCTTATTGTCCCAATTGTAAGGTCTAATGTAGGCTTCCTTAAGAAAATCACTGTATATATGTTATTTACAGTCACAATCCACTTTTTCTCATGATTATTTACTTGACAGACTCTGATTGTCATATTTATTTAAGTATTATTATATTAAGTAGATTGAAGCAAGCACAATGAATAAAAATGAATAATTGAAAAATTGCTACTGGAACAGTGATTCTTATCTAAAGATCCATCGCTGGATTTGTCTAATTTATTTGCTGTTTCATCATATCTTCCCTTGGTGTCAGAGGCAAATGAGCATATTAAGGACCAGACCCCTCAGTTTTTGTGTTCTAATGCAACCTAAGAGAAAAGGTTCTTGATGTGCTATTCTGAGACCTTAAATACCTTACACATGGCTTAAATTCATTGGTCCAATGCCACTATAGGACTAATTTGAAGAACTACCTGTACCTTTTCAAGGCCTATGCACATGATATATTTTTTGTAGCACCAAAAAAATCATGCTATGGATAATTGCATAAATAAATAATTTTATTGACATATCTGATTAAACTTATGATACATTAGAGTAGGAAAAAGTCAGAGGACTCAGCTGACCCTGTAGTGGATAAACTTTCAAGTTGTGTGAAGGAGAGTAAGGCTATGTTCACACATGTGCCTGCTCTCCGCCTGGGGATTCCATTCCCCATTCCGCTTTAAAAATGCGGAGAGAAAAGTTCTGCAAGCAGTACTTTTCTCTCTGCATTTTTTGCTCTTTTCAGGCTGAAACCGGGCCGAAACCCGGTGGATCCCATTATGGGGTCCGTAGGTAACCGCATTAGGAAACCCATATGCAGGTGTAAACCTAGCGTAAGAAGTAATGTTCGTGTGAAATACATATTATACAATTTCTGAAAAATCTGCTTATGTGCTTCCAAAACTAAGTATCTTTTTTGACAGTCATCCATGTGCACTGTAAATACATAAAATTCCAATAGAGAGATCAGAGAAAATATATTTTTGTTAATTAAAATTATATTTTTGCCCAATGTTTTATAAGGCAAAAGTCAACAGTCTGCCAGAGATTGAGGATATTAAGCCAGTTGTCCTCAATTGTATGCATAATAAAGAAATGTGACCTAGAAAAATATGGTAAAAGTCAATAGGAGGCATTGATTGTTAGTTTGAAGGATTTTTTGCATGTCCCTGTAGGGGCTAGGGTCCCATGACTCTCTCTGACTACACCGCAAAGTAATACACCAGGCCAGGTGTACCTCCCCTTACTCCAACCAACTTAAGGGTAGGGCTGTCAAATCCCCACTTCTTGAGTGTACTAGTGTCATGGCCAAGAAATATACTCTACTCACATTGTCACCAGAATTTACTCAGGCAGTTGATGTTCAGCACAACACAGTTTACTATTAACCTGTTAACATTAAGCAGCAAGATACAGCCAGGAACAGCATTAGCAGTCCAGGACAGGAACAGACTAGAGATGAATGGACTGATTTTACAAAAGTTTTGCCTTTTGACATTTCATCTTGGGTGAACTAAAATGGCGATTACCACATATAATGTGTGGTAAAAACATAGAGGAGAATGAGGATCACATGTCTCTGTGATCTAGGCGGCCTTCTAGCATCACCTGACAACCTATCAGCCAAACATAAGTTGTAGGTGGAGAGGCTACAGTGCTGATGTCACATACACAATATAAGATGCTGTGGGCAGGGAGAGCAATTTTGTGATACTCAAGCTAGGGGATAGACATGTTATCACTGCATGGTTCAAAACAATTGCTGCTAATATACAGTTGAAACCAGAAGTTTAGATACACTATATAAAAAGACACACACGCACATTTTCCTCACTATCTGACATGAAATCAGAATAAACCTTTCCTGTTTTAGGTCAATGGGGATTACCAAAATTATTTATATTTGTCAAATTCCAGAATAATGAGAGAGAGAGAATTTTTAAGGCATTTTTATTACTTTCTGCAAAGTCAAAAGTTTACATACATTTCATTAGTATTTGGTACCATTGCCCTTAAACTGTATGACTTGGGTCAAAAGTTTGAGATGTCCTTCCACAAGCTTCTCACAGTAGTTGGCAGGAATTTGGGCCCATTCCTCCTGACAGAACTGGTGTAACTGAGCCATGTTTGTAGGCCGCCTTGCTGCACCTGCCTTTTCAGCCTTGTCCATAAATTTTCAATAAGATTAAGATCAGGGCTTTGTGATGGCCACTCCAAAACATTGACTTTGTTATCCTTAAGCCACTTTGTAACCAGTTTGGCAGTTTGCTTTGGGCCATTGTCCATTTGGAAGACCCATTTGCGTCCAAGCTTTAACTTCCTGGCTGATGTCTTGAGATGTTGTTTCAGTATTGCCACATAATGTTCTTTCCTCATGATGCCATCTATTTTGTGAAGTGCACCAGTCCCTCCTGCAGCAAAACAACCCCACAACATGATGCTGCCACCCCTGTGTTTCACAGTTGGGTTCTTAGGCTTGCAAACTTCTCCCTTTTTCCGCCAAATGTAACGAAAAGGGAGTTTTAGTTAGTTTTTATAGTTTTTTTTTTTTTTTAAAGACATACACAGAGTCTGAATTGTTGCCAATCACTATTACATAAGCTGTGCAGTAAAATGATTGTAAAAAAGCCACAAAGGAGGTGGAGGAAATAGTTGTTCAAGTACTAACAAAAAGAATATGGGTGGCAACACAAGTTCTGGTTTTGGTTGCGCTGCCAGTAGCCGCAGGATTGTTGTACTTCCTGAGTATGAAGATGAAGTTTTTGATTACTTAGCTTGCTCATCTCAGTCACATGAGGATATTGCGTCCGAGAGTGATTCAATCTTGGATCAGGCTTCTGTGTAATATATAATTTAGCACAAGGTTTTGCCGGACTGTCAAGCATGTCTTATCTTTATCTACACACGCATCTGTAGTAGTTAGGTGACACCTGCACAGAAAGGGTGTGGCACTGGTTGTCTTGCTGGTAGGTGATATGGGGAAATCTGCATGTGGAAATTATGAGAGTATGCAAGAATCCCATGACCATGGTGAGTCAGAGAAAACAGGAAATACAATGACATTGCCAATGATGATTTACTGTAGGCCTGGATTGCAAGTTCATATCTTAGGAAAAGGGTGGTGACAGTAGTGATAGCAAGAACTCCAGGCAATGCACTTCCCCATCATCCAAAAATCCTTCCCAGGGAAGACCTAGGAGAAGCTCGTGAGTTGGGGTGGTGGCACTAGTGGTGGCAGTGGCAGACAGGTTTCCAGCACTGTTAGTATTGGCAGCAGAAACTATATGCACTCATCTCCAGTTTGGGAATTTCTTTGTACATTGCCAAATCACAAATCCATGGCAATTTGCAAGATCTGCAAGCAGAAAATTAGCTGTGGCTATACAGTAACGGATATAAAAACTTTGTTTCTCCGTTCACACATGAAAAGGCATCGCCAACTCATTTGGCAAAATTGAATTGGCCGTGGCACAGGCAGAGGAAGTGAGAAATACCATTTTATTCCTTTTCCCTGTGATCTTCCTTGTAGGCAGGCGAGATCCACATATAGCACCGTCGCTGCCATAACACATAGTGGTTTCACCAACTAATGGCATGCACTAAACCTTGACAGACGAAACCTAGCTGCCATTATTTCTCTAGGAAAGCTGTCCCACTTTATATCGCCATGAGTCTGAGAATGTGGGTCTCTCCTTGGATATATAAGTGTGTGGTGCCACACATGAAGCAGCAATAATGGACAATGACAATACATGACTTTCATGGTCCACTGGGTCAAATACAACTCAATTCGGAGCCAATAAACTTCCTTTGGATCATTTCCCAACCCAATCTTCACCAGGCCAAGCCGTTGCCCCCACTCCCCCTCCCTCATTTCATGGTGTAGGGTGAAGCACCGGCATGTACAGCTAATAAGCCTGGGTCAGAGCTGCTCCATGGTATCCTGCAGCAAGTATCCCATTGCATGGTTCCAAATACCACTGGGCAGTGTTGCCAGTGACAGTAGCACAAATATTGACTATTGCACTGCAGTTGAATAACACATTGTCCCTGCAGGTGCTAAATTTGGTGGTGTACCAATTTATTAACATACATAGTGCCCTTAAAGAGGTTCTGCTCATAGCCAGAAAAGTGTCTTCATATTTCAGCTGTCCTTATATGACTAAAAACACCCTGCTGGACTTGCAGAGAAAAAATTGTCTGCCTTCTGCCCTTGCATTCCCTCATCTGTGATGTTTCAACTCACTGTAATTCTCCACATTGCATGCTGGAGTGTCTGAGTGAGCAGCAGAAGGTGGTGAATGATTATTGCATGCAACAGACCACAGGGACAATGCGTTATTTTGAGATCCACCATTGAAGGCTCATGAGGGAAGTCTGAAGCTGTTTGAAGAGGCCACCAAATTTGTCAACAGAGACAACTGTAGCATCAGCGATGTCATCCCTTTATTGTATATACAGTGGGTACGGAAAGTATTCAGACCCCTTTAAATTTTTCACTCTTTGTTTCATTGCAGCCATTTGCTAAAAGCAAAAAAGTTCATTTTATTTCTCATTAATGTACACTCAGCACCCCATCTTGACAGACAAAAACAGAAATGTAGATATTTTTGCAAATTTATTAAAAAAGAAAAACTGAAAACAGGAAACATTCACACACATACAACAAGGGATGGAAGAGGAAGAACAGCTTCCACCTCTTGATCACTGTCATCACCTTGGCTTGATTCAAGAGAAACTGGAGGAGGATGAAGAACGGTGTCAGGGTCATTATGGTGGAGGACCTGGGTCTCCTAGCCTGAAAGAGGTGGAGGCAGATTATCCTTAAGATGTAGAGATGCCTTGATGTGCTGTGCCACGGGAGGAGGCTGACCCTTATTGATTTCAAGATGATGATGTTAATGATGATGACTATGCTGGCCAAGAAGACCAACCATGGCAGGCCTTTGGGTCCATTCATATACATGAAAGCATGGAAACCCTCTGCAGGTACAGTAGTTCCTAGACTGCTCCTATATTCCAGCAGTTAACTTTGACCCCATGGAATTCTGGGCCAATAGGTTAGAGCAGTGGAAGGAGCTGGCTCAGTTTGTCATGGGAGCTTTATAAGGATAGGTCATCAATTGAAAAGTAACAAAAAACCCCTTTAACTTATAGTGATGTGCTAGAGGTGCATGGGACCTTTTGTACTTTTGTATGCTTGTCTAATCCAATACCTAACAAAAGTGACCATTAGATACCATATGCATTAATGGTATTCTCACCTAGAAGCACTGCTTTTTGGGGAGATCACTTATAGAAAAGGAGCCTGTACATCAGCACTTGGATGCACCATTAATGTACCATAGATGTACTCAGCAGGAGTAGGGCCTCTTTCATCCCACCAATGTTGAGAAATAAGCTTACAGTCCATGTTGAGCATTCTAGCCACTGCTACTTTGCTGAACTCATGGAGTGACAAGTCTTCTATATATCCTAGTACACATATGAAGGGTAATGCATCAATATTAAGTATACCTCATTAATTTTGGTTACCACATGTTCCCAAAATTGATCCAGCTCTGGGCACAATCACATCACATGCATTATGTCTGCCTGTGGTGACTGACATCTCAAGGAGAGGGAATCGAGATGGATCCCTATGTCAAATAGGAGTTTAGAAGTTTTATACACTATATATAGGAGATAGATATTTGATAGTATAGCCTCACTTAAAAATAGCTTAGGCACTCTATATAAAATATCAAACCAATTATCTGCTTCTATAGACCATATATCCCCCTCTCATTCTTCTTTACTCATGACCGAGGTCTGGGCCAAAACAGTGTCCACATCAAATACACAAAGGCAAGTTATAATTCCAGTCACAGTCATCTGAGGTCTCTATCAGTCTATCTTATTAGGTACATATGTGTCATCTTAGGGCCCTAACTCCACCAGGCAAGGTACACTTGTAAATTTTGTAAAATTCAGTGGAAGGGAGGGAAAACTTCTCTTGTAGCTGAGAAAAAGTTTCCCTTCTTCACCATTTGTGATACTTTTCTGGTGCCTTTTAGCTTCCATACCTCAAGGCTTTCTAAGAAATAAAAGGGGGGCAGCCATGGGGTATCCGTCAAAGAGATATATTGTGTCATAACAGAGACATCTTGCAGCTCTCTCTTTCCACTAGAATTTGTGCAATAATAGGAGTGTCGGAGTATTGTGAGAGCTGGTTTTGAATTTATGGGCTTTGAGTGCCTCCACAGGCATCAATATGAACTTAGTCCAGTTGACAACCAGCCTGAAAATCATCCAAACGTTTTTATGGTTTGCATAACCACTGGAAGAGACCTAGTAGCATACGATAAAAAGAACAAGTGTCGTGTGCATATAATGCCACTTTCTCTTCTAGTGGGCTGCGTCTAAAACCCATAATATTCATTTGTTTTTATTTACTTGTATAGCGCCAGCATATTCTGCAGCGATTTTACAAATATTGTCTACACTGTGCCATATAGGGCTCACAAAGTAAATTCCCAAGCTTCTGTTCCCTAGATAAAATTTTCTCTCACTCCACTTTTGCAAAGGTAATGAGGAGGTAATGAAGCTTGACTTGCATTTTTTCTACACTTAAGAGTGTGGGAGATAACTGGAGTACCCGGAGGAAATTTGTCGTAAAGTAAGACATTTTTAAACCACGCCCATTCTTGTGTACATTTTTCAAAAGTGTCTAGCCTGTCGTATTTTTCTGTTGTTTCTGGTGCACACTATTCATAAATATGTCGTAAATGCTGTGCACTATGAATTTTGGAGCAAATGTAGACAGAAAAGTGTCAGACTTGGATTGATAAATGTGCCCCACTGTGTCCAAAATGCTGGACTGTTTTTCCATCAAACAGCTGTGTCAGATTTTAATTGAATTGAAGCCCCTTATTAAAAATTTAATGAATGCAAATATAAAACAAACAATGCTGTATTCATGATTTTGCAAGCGTACTAGATGCTGAAAAAAATATATCATTATTTATTTTTTTCTGTAATTATGGTTAATTCTGCGTGTATTAGAGAGCTGTGAGGAAAAACATACTCTATGAATTAAATCTTCTATAATTCATGGTGTTAACTGGGGAAGAAAATGGTATGACTGGCATTCTTTTTTTATTTAGTGCTGTTCAGTGACTAGCATAATGATAAGTAATGGTAATTTCCCTTAAAAACCTTAATGAGTGGATCATTACTATAGTGAAATAGCTCGAAAACTTTAATCCCACAGAGGCACAGCGCCATGCTTGGCTGTGCAATAACCAGACAGAACTCTCAATGAGATTCCCAAGCTTCTGTTCCCTAGATAAAATTTTCTCTCACTCCACTTTTGCAAAGGTAATGAGGAGGTAATGAGGCTTGACTTGAATTTTTTCTACACTTGATTCTCTTCATTCCCCAGCAGGTTCCCATAGGATAGAATAAGATGTAGGATTTATATAAAAGCAGTGGTGATAGATAGATGGAGGAGCTGAGCCATGCTATTTGGTTTTGGATTTTCCTTGTATGAGAAAGGGGTTCAGATACATTCAGAGTTCTTTCAGCACTGTCAATTCAGTCTGATAGTTTCCACAGAATTAGACAATTTGACAATATGCAGCGCTTGTCAGACTTGCTGAATGTTTATTTTGTCACTTTGCTGATTCTAAACACTGACCTTTCTGTGCCACCTTCCCTTCCTATATACTCCTCTTTAGCAGCACTGTGATGCCTTCTTTAAGTAAATAATAAAGCGAGAGAGGGAAGGAAAAGTACACAGGAGTGCTGCATTAGATCATTAGCTTAATTTAAACTGAAAGGTCTTTGTTGTAAATTGGGACGGGAAGGGACCTGGGGACCTTTGCAAAGTATTTTGCTGGCAAGCTTGTTGAGATTTGATTGCCTTTGTTGTGATAATCTGAAATTAATTTGCACTTGAACCCATCTTTCTTCTGGGCTCAATTTAAACACTGTTATAATTATGCACCCTGCATGAAATTGAGAACAGACATTGATATGACAAGGCAGAATATTTTAATTCCCCAGGTACTGAAGGCTTTTTTCCCCACTTATCTCACAAGGTAATAAAACAAAATGTTCCAGTGCACAGGCTTAAGAGAGAGGTATTTGCCTGAGGGTAAACCGTAATAATCAGTGTATTGCTACACATTTACTCATGTACTTTCTCAGTAGGTCAATCTCTTTCTTTTAAAGTGATGTTAAACTTCTGCTAATATTGGTTGATTTGAACTTGCTACACTTTAGAAAAAAAATCATATATTTTTATTCATACTAGGCAGCCAACATACCTAAAGAATCAAGAATCCATTTTGATGTGTGTTTTAATTGCTATTAAAGACTACCTCCTAATGTCCACAATTGATCTTGCCAGTGAACCGTTCTTGTTCTCTGTATGAGCTGTAATATCCTTATCGTGATTCTTTTAGTTTTAGTACAGATTAGTGTTTTTGGTGGGAATCTCATTAACTACAGTAAACCCATCTTTTTTTGTGTTCTGCTTTGGAATTATAATGTACTGAAGGCCACTAAGGTCATTGCCCTGGGCATAAATTCTTTGAAATCATCACTGTGCTTAAAGAAACAACAGTCTTTTCAGAATTAAATGTTTTAATGATTTAGAACAAATGATACAGTTATCCGTACAGTCAGAGGCTAGTGTTTGAAGACGGCAGGTACTTGTTTTCACAGAGAGAGAGATTTCAACAGTGGTCAGTAATCTGATTAGCGTTCTCTTCACATGCTGCTTCATAATATCTTCTGTCTTAATTAGCAAGAAAAAAAAGGTGAGAATGAATAGAAGTTGAGCTTTTTATGCAGCCAAGACAATCTACTAAAAGGCCAAACTCATTCACAATTCATTAGAATTATTTATGTACTTGTAATAACTAATTGTATTAGCACACAAAGAATAATAGGGGGTCTAAAAACTGGTTGACATAATATGATTGTTACTTGCCACCTATGTGTATACATTTTGTGGATTTTGGTAGCACAATTTGCATAGTAACAGTCCTTATTATTGCTCCTTCCCAATGGAGTAGCTATGCATAAATATGAGATGTAATTTACACTTGTGTCATACACGCACACTCTGGTTAGAAAACAGTACTGACTACTGGTAACCATTAATCAAAGTGATCTCCACTAAACAGAGTGAGTAGTTTTTTTCCACTTAAGATACCATTATCTGCTCTTACTATTGATTGGATGTTTCTTGGGTTAGTTTCCTGAAACTTTGAGACAGAGTACCATGCAACAATAGCTGCAAGGCCATGGAAATTAAATTGCCAACTATCAGTTCCCTGTCAGCTAAGGTGAAGCTGAAAGTGTTTGGTGAGGTCTTTGGATGTTGTCTTGACTTAATCTCTTCCTTGAGTATGTGGAAACTGCTTTGAATCCTCCTAGGCAATTTACTGTTCTTTCTCGTCATTGATCTTTATCATCCAAATGGGTCTGAGTGAGCATCTATGAAAAATGACTTCCAATGTGATAAATTCCACTCTGTTTTGTCTCCATTCCGACTAATTGGATAGACCTAAGTCATTAAATGGGGCTTTTAACGCCATGTCTCCCCTAAATAACTATAGATTTTTATCTTCAATCATTCAAAAACCTAAAACTGGAATGTTAAACCAAAAGTATTTTCTTCTAAATAAATACTACATTTGGCAAACATTATTTAAATAAATCCAGAACACTAAATATCTTTACAGCTTCTTTATCTTTTCCATTTAGAGATAGTTTAATGAGTCTAATACAGCTAAGCAAACATACTATAATTTCATGGAGAGCATCTTTCAGTGAGCTTATCATATTGTTATTCAGGGATTGTGAATGTTGACATAGGCATGCAAACCATAAAAAAACACATTGTATTTGTTGCTTGGGATGTAAAGATGTTAGAACATAAATGCTTTGAACTCTAGACATCTTACTAATTCAAATAATAAAACAATTCCCTGCCCTGCATGAGTTATGTAATTAATAGTGAAATATACCCCCAGTACATTAATACCCTCTGACTACATTGTCAAGAACAATCATCTACTAGTTTACATATATAATATGTATAATAATGTCATACATTATGCAAAACTAAACATTTACTTCAGTGGCATGATTATCAAAGCTTCTCATACACGACCAGTTCATTGGAAAGCTATAACTGGGAAAGATAGCTGTTCACTATTTTTGTTGTGTGGATGTAGCTCGCAAAAAAAAATTAGGATGATCTTGTCATTACTTTTAAAATGTTTTCATGCAAGAAAACAATATTTGCATGCATCTAAAAATACTATCAAGTACAGAAAACTAATCTATTGTTAAACATTGTTGTAATTTTTTTTTTTATTAAAATGGTTCAAATGGAAAAAGTTGGCATTTCAATCTGTTGATGCATGGTCAGGTTAGCTTAAAGCTGAGTGAAGTGAACATGAGCAAAGTTTAGTATTAAAAAGTTACACTACACAATACATTTTATATACTAGTAAACCCCTCTAAAGTTAAGTCCTAGAGAAGCAACAGCTGAGTCAACTTGCCTGCTTCACTGTCTGTATCCTGCTGTCATTCATGTAGAACCCTCTCTAGGGGGCCATGGAGGAGATTCTCTGTCAGCTATTATTGAGCAAGTGGCCCACACAGGGTTCTTACATGACACTCTACATGTCATTTATTTAATACTGATGAAGAATACATATGAGATTTTCAAGTATTTTAGCCTTAATAGTTGAAAAACATAATGATTATTCATAACATTGAATATTAACACTAATAATGTTATATTATATAGTATAATATAATATTATTAGTGTTAATATTCAATGTTATGAATAATCATTATGTTTTTCAACTATTAAGGCTAAAATACTTGAAAATCTCATATGTATTCTTCATAATAAGTTATAATTATAACTTAAAGTTATAATTATAAAGTTATAATAAAGTTATAATTATAACTTATTATTATTATTATTACAAGTAATTAATCATTGACAATTTATGTCTCATTGTCTTACAATCAGGGAATGACAAACTGAGAAAAAAGACATCAACAAATAATGGAATCAAGCACAGGAGGATATTAACAGTTTAACATCAAAAGTAAAAACTTTTTGTAGTAAGTATATAGAATAGTAATATTACCTTAGAAGTGTGCAAAGCCACTTAAATTTAGGTACAGTATATTGCCATATTTCAGGAATTATACTTCAATGTACATATTGATAACCAGACATACTATGGTATTGTAACATCTCCGCCTGTTCAGATCTCTGCACCACCCTCCGCACGCACGCTGCGGTGAAGGAGGCATGTTCAGTTTGATTCCTTGCATAGGGTTCTTGTTGCTCAGTCTGAACACTGTCCTAGTACCTCTTTTCTGTAATTGAATTTCAACCACACCCATCTCCTGCACCTTGGTTTCTCTCTGCTCCTCAAATAGTTAATCTCAACCTTGCCTGTGTGATTGACAGCCTATTGTCCTATCAAGTCTTGGGCGGGTTCTTCCTTCCTATTTATTCTTTGCTCACATTCACATTGGCACTTGCTATTGGCTTCTAGCGTACTGGCCTTTACTCCTTGCTGTTTTGTTACTTGTATTGCTATTCCTGACCTCTGGCTTTGACTTTGACTATTCTCTTGGATTTTGATTCTGTACTGCATTGCTCATCTGTTACCGACCCCTTGGCTATTTGACCCCCCCTTTTCGTTGTTCGTCCTGTCTGAGTTCTGTGTTGCCACTTATATTAAGAAGGGACTGTCGACCGGTTGCTGGCTGTTGCCTAGGACAGATCAGGCTAGTTAGCCAGGGACAGTGGGGGGGGGGGGTCAGCTTTAGGGCTCACTGTCTTGAGTGCCCCTCCTCCCAGGGTCCTGCAGCACTGGGGAATTGCTCAACTGGCAATTCCCTTACAGGTATTCTTGATTTTACTTTTAAAGTTGTCAGCTGTTCTTCCCGACTTAGCCATACACATCCATAATTACGTTGGATAAGTGTGCATGTGTTGTCAAACAAGAGAGAGAGAGATGTCCAACAGCAGGACCAAAGGACCAGGTAGGATAAAATTATCATCATTCTTCTTTCCTCTAACTTCAAATGTCAACTCACCCCATATACATGAGGAAGTTGGTCAGTCCTACCAAAAATAATAGGTTTAGCAACTTTGTTTTTATGTATATGGACACCTTAATATAAAACACTATCACCTCATTATCATCTGCCACTATAATCATCTGCCAACTATAATTTGATATTCATCTAGCTGTTTTTCCATCTAACAATTGGCCAATAACACTTTTGTAAAGGCCCTATTAGACCGGACAATTTAGCAGCCAATTGAATAAGCCTATGCAATAGTATCACCCAATGGACAAGTATTTGTTCATCAGGAAAACTACTGACTTTGGCAGGACAAAAAAATTCATTGTCCTTCGTCAGCACATTACCCTGTAATAAGGGCTCTGCTTCTGCTGGACAAAGAAAGTACAGTATATGCCAGTATATGCCATTGATCGTGATCGTTCCCCATGAATGTCCTCTGCATAGCTGTTGTAATCAGGCTAATGCAGTAGGAGAACTGGTCGGCATGTTTTGTAGCCGATCAGTGCTTGTTATAAAACACCATCGGGCTATGCATTGTCTGATTAAGGCCATGTACAGAAAATACATTATAGTAGATCATTGGCATAGTAGTTTATATGATGGAACCTTTCCAGAAATCAAAATTAAATGACAAGCATTCAGCATCATAAATTCAAAACCCTATTACTAATCTTTTGTCTACAATAAATGTATAGGGTTATTACATATATTTTTTTTTATCATAATTTTATTTATAGAGTCAAAATACAATCAATACAAAACAATACAATATGACACAAATACAAAGCAAAAAGAATAAATACTATCCAAACTGTCCCACCCCCCAAAAAAAACTAAAAGCAGAAAAAAACACAGCCAAAACCATAGAGAGTTGCTTAAAAAAACGTGCTAGGCTATTATAAGGCTAGATCACCAGCTCTTCAACCTAAAACTTCATTGTTCTTTTAACCTAAGAGTATACCCCCTAAGTACAGTTAGATCCTCTCTCTGGGGTTTCCAATAGTACCGAGAGCCCCATATTTATTCAAGATACGTTTACTAAGGGCAGCACGGTGGCTCAGTGGTTAGCCTTGCAGCACTGGAGTCCTGGGTTCGAAGCCTGCCAGGGACAACGTCTGCAAGGAGTTTGTGTGTTCTTCCCATGTTTGCGTGAGTTTCCTCTCACACTCCAAAGGCATACTGACAGGGAATGTAGCTTGTGAGCCCTATATAGGACAGTGACTATCAATGTCTGTAAAGCACTGCGGAATATGATGGCGCTATACAAGTAAGCAAAATAAATAAATAATACTAAGCCAATATTTCCTCCAAAACAAGACTTCACCTTATTGCAGCAGTAAAAATTCTGGACAAAACCCACTTTGCCCATATTGGAATAGTACAGAAGTCAAAGTAAATATATCTAACTGGAATTGTTTGAGTGTTATACAATTCCACTATAGGTGGAGTAAGTCTACTTTTTCACTGCAACCCTTCCAGCATAACTAATTTGAGCCATCCAGCTCCTTCCTCAACCTTACTGGACAAATATACCTTCTTAATTGATATCTGTTAGTGGTTAATGCACAGAGTATTTTGAACAGTCTGCAGTGACATATCCTAATATTTGCTTGGTGAATATTCTTGTTTAAATCCATCTCCCAACTCAATATACTGGAGTTGCACTTCAGAAGCCAAAAACATCTCTTTGTCAAAATTGAAGCTAAGACCCCTCTTCCTCCTTACGTAATTCTTCTATCATTCTGTAACCATTCTTTTGGCAATCACTCTAAATTTCTTGAATCTTCTCACTAATCCCATATTTAATAGCAAAACTTCTAATCTGCAAGTAAAGAAAATGATCCTGAGGTGCAAGATGAAATTACATATTTAAAGAGGATGTGTCACCAGGAAATGGCCTATTGTTTAAGTCTCGTTTTTATGTTAAACATATTTTTTAAGAAATTTTGGTGTTGTTGGTTTTCATTTTCCAAACTAAAATCCTAAAAATCTTACAATTCCAACTTTTGCCACTAAGTTTAAACATTCTGTGACTTTCTGTTTTATATACAAGGACTCTGGGCATCAACACTGGTCTGTAGCGGACTTGTATGGGAGAGTTTTCTAGGCATGCTCTGTGACCTGGGCAGAGGTCATTGTGTAATTAGGGGTGTAGATAAGCTGTAAAATACTCTATTGTGATTTGTGAGTACTGTGTCTTATCTACACATACATGATAACTGTGGTCATCAGTGTGCTGATAAGTGTCATGGCTGCTGCAAAGAAATCTCCTACAGAGGAAGTCTCAGCATATTACAGTGGCTTGCAAAATTATTCATACCCCTTGAACTTTTTCACATTTTGTCACCTTACAGTCACAAACTTAAATGAATTTTAATGAGACTTTAAGTGATAGACCAACACAAAGTAGCACATAATTGTGAAATGGAACGAAAATGATACCTGGTTTTCAAAATTTTAATCAAATAAAAATCTGAGAAGTGTGACATGCAAAAGTATTCAGCCCACCTATATCAATACTTTGTAGAGCCACCTTTCGCTGCAATCACAGCTGCAAGTCTTTTGGGGTATGTCTCTACCAGCATTACACATCTAGAGACTGAGATTTTTGCCCATTCTTCTTTGGAAAATAGCTTAAGCTCAGCCAGATTGGTTGGAGAGTGTCTGTGAACAGCAATTTTCATGTCTTGCCACAGATACTCAAAGGGATTTAGGTCTGGGCCGTTCTAACACATTAATATTCTTTGATCTAAACAATTCCACTGTAGCTGTGGCTGTATGGTTAGGGTCGTTGTCTTGCTTGAAGGCAAATCTCCTTCCCAGTCTCAAGTCTTTTGCAGCCTCCAACAGGTTTTCTTCCAGGATTGCCCTGTATTTAGCTCCATCCATCTTCCCATCAACTTTGACCAGCTTCCCTGTCCCTGCTGAAGAGAAGCATCCCCACAGCATGATACTGCCACCACCATGTTTCACAGTGGGGATGGTGTGTTCAGCACCAATGATTTGCATTTAGGCCAAAAAGTTCAACTTTGGTCTCATCTGACCAGAGCCCCTTCTTCCACATGTTTGCTGTGTCCCCTATATGGCTTGTGGCAAACTGCAAACGGCACTTTTATATCTTTCAACAATGTTTTTCTTCTTGCCACTCTTCCATAAAGGCCAGATTTGTGAAGTCCACAACTTAAATCTGTCCACAGGAAAGATGGTCCCACCTGAGCTGTGGATTTCTGCAGCTCCTCCAAAGTGACCTTAGGCTCTTGGCTGCTTCTCTGACCAGTGTTCTCGTGCTCGATCTGTCAGTTTAGGTCATGTCTTGGTTGGTTTGCAGTTGTGGAATACTTTTTCCATTTTTGGATGATGGATTAAACAGTGCTCCTTGGGATGTTCAAAGTTTGGGATATGTTTTTATAACCTAACCCTGCTTTAAACTTCTCCACAACTTTATCTCTGACCTGTCTGGTGAGTTCCTTGGTCTTCATGATGCTATTTGTTCACTAGTGTTCTCTAACAAACCACTGAGGCCTTCACAGAACAGGTGAATTTATACTGAGACAAAATTACACACAGCTGGACTCTATTAACTAATTAAGTGACTTCTGGATGCAATTGATTGCCCTGGATTTTATTCAGGGGTATCAGAGTACAGGGGACTGAATATGTTTGCATCTCACACTTTTCAGATTTTTATTTGATTAAAATTTTGAAAATCTTGTATCATTTTTATTCCACTTCACAATTATGTGCTACTTTGTGTTGGTCTATCACTTAAAATGTCAACAAAATGCATTTAATTTTGTGGTTGTAAGGTGACAAAATGTGAAAAAGTTCAAAGGGTATGAATACTTTTGCAAGCCTCTGTATATGGCCTAGCGGGCAAAGTCAGAAAAGCAGGGATTTGAGGTTTTTTTTTTAATATAGATACTAACATGGAAACAATTTCAAAACCTCACCAATCATTCTTTAAAAATATGTTTAACATAAAACCTGATTAAAAATAATAGGTTGCTACTGTCTAGATGGGCCACTGGGGGACATTATACTGTGTGAAGGAGCCACTATAGTACATTATACTGTGTGGAGGAAACATTATACTTGGTAAAGGGGCCACTGTGGGACATTATACTTGGTGAAAGGACCACTGTTGGACATTATAGTGTGTGCAAATGGGGTGCTATACCATGTGGGGCCACCAAAGGGAGTATTTTACCCTGAGGGGCCAGTTAAGGGTGTGCCAGGAAGGGGGCCTGTGTGAGGGGGGGCAGTCAAAAGTTTGCTATGGGGCTCAGTCTTTGCTAGATATGCCCCTGATCATAATGGCATTTATCTGTGCAAACCATGATAAACTCACTTTTCAAAAATTACTCAAATCTTACTTAACAACAACCAGAACTGTCGAAGCATTTTGTTGAATCATCTTATAAACCTCTAGAGCAATTTGGATCCCTAAGTATTTTATGCCATTATTACATAACTGGAAGTTGAAATGTTGATTGATAACCATTGGTGGTGAGAAGGAGAATTGATCCAAATTATCTGATATTTTTGTTCATTTAACCTATATAAAGATACACTAGAAAACCTATCAATAATTTCTTTTATCTGGGGGACCGACAAATCCCAGTGTACCCTGATAAATACCTTCTTGGCATCCAATGACAGAGATAAATATCCTTAAATGTTATTAGATATTCATTAATGAATCTATCAGGACCAGGGGATTTCCTTTTCTGTAGTCAGGCAATTGCCTGCTTAATCCCACTCACAGTAATTGGACTATTCAACTGTTCCTCCTTTAGTGGTGTCACAGTAGGCAGAATAATAGTCCAATAAAAAGATTTCACATTTTCAGATGAGGTTGAGGATTTTGACTTTCCCAAATGATAAAGTTTGTTATAATATACCTCAAAAATGTTTGCTATATCCTGGGGAGCATAGACCAGATCACAAACTACATTTTTGAGGCAAGTGACTTTATTTTTTTATCCTATTCTTCTTTAATCTATTATTCAATATTTTGTCTACCATATCTTCCATCTGATAGAAGCTTGCTTTAGTTTGCAGGGGCTCTTCTGCATATTCATTTAAAAAGAGCAATCTGATAAAGTTTATCTCTGATAAAATGGCTGTAAGATGGAAATTCTTAAAGCCTTTGTTCCAATCTAGATAATCGATATCTAAATTGTGAAAGCTTAGCATCCTTACACTTCTAATAATATGCAGCTAGTTGCATAAATTTGCCCCTAATTACTTCATTATGTGCACATCACAACACTTGCAGCTGAACATTACCTACATAATTCTGCTCAAAGTAATATATCAGTTCTTTAGATATTGTGGCCTGAGAATCCACTAAATCCAATATAGTTTTACCAAGATGCAAAAATGATCCACCTTTCAGACCCCCTTGCTCAGATTTATAGGTATCCAGGTTTGGATCAACTACTTTGTTAAAATAAACAATAAACAACAATCCCATAGACTCATTCTTCGCTATCAATCACTTTATAAACATCATCTGTCATTGACTTGGAGCATAAACATTAACCAAGTTGTATGTAACATTATTAATCACATAATTCATGATAGTCTCCCATCTGGGTCAATATCAACGTTTACACAAAAAAAATCTAGATTATTCTTAATACCAATAATAACCCCACCCTCTTAGAGGAAGAGTTATCAACAAAAAATCTCCTAAAATAATTTAATAAAAAACTTAAAATTGTCTTCACGCAATAGATAAGATTTCTGAATAAAAAAGTTTCACAACCAGATTTAACCATCTTTATCCACACATACTGTAAATATTTTGTATGGGGCGTTCAAACCATTCACATTCTCACATCTCAAACTGGGTTCCCAAATTGTAAGCGAAAGATAAGCAGATCATCTATCACAATAATTTTATGTTGTTCATATCATTACTTTTGTAATTTGAAAACTAAATTGAACTAATGAATGGAACACTTTATGACATAAACAAACTTGATATATTACAATATGTAGACTTCTAAGCCAATACTGATGGGCAAACCTCTCAAGATTAATTTCGGGTAGAACAAGTTTTGGTAGGAACCACAGCTTAAATTGGCTTAAAACAGTGTATAACAGGATTCCCAGGAACCTATCTATCCAATTTCTAGCTCTCTAAGGCAAACACAGCCAAAGTTATGTCAAAGTGAAAGTGACATGTTTATGGAAAAACAGATGATAAGCAGTGGATACAAACTCCAAGTTTAACCATACACTGCACTGACACTAACTTTTATGCTTTATAACAATTAAAATGCTCCAAAAATTACCCTTTTCTTGGGTAGGTGCTTGCCCTTGTTTTTTTTTAGACAAAATGCCAGCTATATTGCAAAAAACAATATTTTTATAGAAAAATTAGCCTGTCATGATGACTTGTTAGTGCTACAGGTTTGGTGTTATTTGGGAGACAAATCTGTGGCTCTGTGCCTAGTTGAAAACTGATTATGTATTGAAAGAAACAATAGTGGGGATGTTTATTTTAGTGACACTGGCAACTATATAATTTGAAGAAAAAATTGTGGAACACTATCACTGTACCTGCCACTTGAAAAGTGAAGTGATAAAGATTTGACTTCATAAAAAAGCCACCAAAAATTGTCCCTTTATGGGAGCAGATGCGGCACCAATGAGTGACAATTTCAGAATTTTCGTGCCTGGTCTGCCAGCAGAAAAGCTAGAATATCTTCTGAAATGAAAAGGATTCTATGACTCTGAGAAAAACACTTGGCAAACAGAAAAGAACCTGGATTATCCTGTTAGTTATTTCTGTATAGGAGCACATGCGGAGTGACAAATTACATAATTTCAAGAAAATTTTGGGCACACTATCAGTGAACCTACTGCCTAGCCTGCCAGATGAAAAAAACTAGACAATCTTCTAAATGGGATAATATATAAGGGACAATATCAAGCAGGGACAGCTTTCTAAGAGAAATACTGGCAGCTAGGTAATCTCCATTATGACTATGCACATACCATCTGTTGGCAAAGCACACTGGATTCCATTAAGTGGCATAGCAGTGACCATTAACTTGGCCAGGTGCAAGGTATAGTAGCAGACCAGCCAGAAGACTGTGCAGATTGCTGTTTATTGGACTTTTTTTTTACGGATAATGACAGACGTTGATGTAGAGGAGGAGAAGCAGACAGAGATGACAATGACAATAACCATGCTAGGTATGGATGTGGCCTGCCTACAAAGATGATCATGGGGAGAAGGAATAGAACAGTCTTACTCACTTGGTGCCTAGTTCCTGCACACCCATGGCTAATTATCTGTTAGCAGATCTTGCACCTTGCCATCAATTTTTCATTTGGTGCCGCCAACAAATCCATAAGCAGTGCCACCACCACTCAAGCTTGCCTTAGACCTACCCCAGGCAGATCTTTTAGATTTTCGGGCTGCACTTTGGGTGGAATTCTTACTATTGTTGCTGCAACTTTTTTTCCACTGCATTTCTGCAACATGGGATGTTAGCCTTAGGCTGAGGCCTCACGTTGCAGAAAAGCTGTTTTTTGTTGCAGATTTTGCTGCATTTATTTTGCCAAATACAGGAGTGGATTTAGCAGAAAGGAGAAATATAAGTGCTCCTTTATATTTACAATTCCTTTTGAAGCTGCTTATGCTTTTGGTTAAAAAAAAAATACTGCAAAATCTGCAACAAAAATGCAGTTTTTCTGCAACCTATGATCTCACTCTTAAAGTACTGTCAAATGATAAAAGATAATACAAGTGTTGTTTAGTTTTCTTTATGCCTGCCATGACTTTAGCACAATAGAGATGTAAATAGCAATAAAATAAATATACAATTGTTTACAGTTGCCACTTCTTTTTTTTTTTTATTCAAAGTTTTTTATTGGGTTTTTCACATTTTAAACAGAATACATACAGTGTAAACTGAAACAGTGTATACAGAACAACATTTCCATAAATTACATAACAGTAATATTCTTGGAGTAACATAGAAATTCAATAAACTGGGTTTACAATTGGTAAATAATGACAGTATTATACTGCCAAGACAAATCATAATGGGGAAAGAATGTAACTGACATCTTGCTTTCAAAAGGAGGTGATAATTTCTCAAGTCAAGCAGTATTCATCCAACATGGTAATGTGGGTGAATTGTAATGGTAAGAGAATAGGAGAGAGGAAAGGATTTCATTAGTTGGGTAGAGTTAGAGGTGGGGAGGAAACAGTAAGGCTGAAAAAGAGAAAGAAGAGAGGTGGATGGGGGAGGGACTGGTTCACTGTGGGGTGTCTATCCAAGGTGACCAAGTTTTCTTGAATTTGTTGTGTGTTCTGTTTTGCCAGCTAGTGAGCTGTTCAAAGCAGGCAATATGATTAACTTTGGAGATTCATAGCTGCTTTGTGGGAATCTCACTTTGGAGCCAGAATTGTGGGATGAACGTCTTCACTGCTGCAAGTAAATGGGTTAATAAGTTTGATTTTGAAGGTTTGTACTGGGATTTAAGTAACAAGAACCATTTCTGGCGTTATGGTGAAGGGTTGTTTGGTGGTCTGTTGTATCATTCGATTCCCTCCAGAATGGCCGAAGGACAGGACAGTGCCACCAGATATGTGAGAGTGTTCCCTCGTGGAATAGACATTGCCAACAAAGGTTTGAAGATGAGAGTTTGTGCAAAACAACCAAGAGGGTGAGCGATACCACCTTACTAATAATTTGTAGTGGTTCTCTTGTATGCATACACACTGAGAATGTCCATGTGCCGAAGAAAGTATGCTTTTCATATCATCATCTGAGAGGACAATGCCCAGTTCGGATTTCCATGAGGATATGATGGTTGGTTTGGAGTTTGGTGGGATTGACATACTTCTGTAGGATATAGGAAGTCTTCCTCAACAGTTAGCTAGAGGAGAAGAGCGATCTTTCAAATGGATTGAGATGTTGTCGATAACCTTCCTGTTTAAGGAGCATGGATAGACAATGGTCCAAGTGGTTTGTATGTAGAAGGATAAGTGAACATCCTGGTGGAGGGACTTTACTTGAGAAGTTAGGGTAGGAACATTTTGAGTAAGGGCATCCCATATATTGTGGGATTCCAATCCCTTCCACAAATTTGTACAGTATATGTAGAGGGTGAGTTGGACAGAAGATCAGGTAGCATTCTTATTGGCATCAATGTAGAGGGAACTAGAGGGGTCTTTAGATCACGCCAGGTTTCACAGGCTCCTAATAAAAGCCTGTGATTTGGGTTTTTGGTCTTTAGAGCCATATAACCATAATGTTGACTGGAGGTTGGGACTAAAAGTTTCTGAGGAAAGGTATTGAATAAGTTTGTTTGTCCGAAACCCACGAGATCTATCCATCTAGTCAGTTGAATTGACTTGTAGTACATCTGGACATTAGGGAGACCAAGACCCCCAAGAGGTTTTCCTTTTAAGCAAAAGAGACAGTGGCAGTCTAGGTCTCTTACTGCACCACAGGAAATTGGAGAAGATGCCGTGGATAGATTTGAAGAAATGATGTGGCAGGTGATTGGCTAGGATACGTAATCGTATAATATCTTTGGCATGATGTAAGTTTGCAAGAGGTTGTGTCTCCCTATCCAGGATAGGGGAAGTGAATCGTAGGAGGTTAACAGAGTACAGATATCAGTCAGTCAGAAGATCTTGATAAAGATTTTCTGAATTGGAAGTTAAGTAAATTCCTAGGTACTTGATCAATTGAGAAAGACATAAGAGGGGAGTGAGTGGGTGAATCAGTTCAATTTCACGATGAGGAAGGGTCACATTAAGTACTTCGTAAAATTCGCCTTATATCCAGAGAGCGTGCCATAGAGGTTTAACAAGCATGTTATTGCAGGAAGGACAGTCGAGGTAAGAAAGAGGACATCATCAGGAAAAGTGGTGGAGTGCAAAGTGTTCTTGCCAATTTGGAAGCCTTTAACATCAGGATGTAGGCGGGTCGCTTGGAAAGCGTTTCTAGGACCAGTATAAAAAGGGATGGGGATAAAGGGCATCCTTGTTACATTATGGATTGCAAAGTTAGGTGAAAGAGTTCCATTAATATTCAATCTGGCATGAGGGCAAGAATATAAAGAGAAAATGGCATCAATAAAGGTTGGTGGTATGTTGAATGCATATATTACCAGTCAACTCTATTGAATGCCTTTTCAGCATCGACTCCCAGGAGGACTATTTGTGACATTGTTTTGTAAGCATGTGCAATGGCGTGCATGAGTTTTGAGGTGTTATCTCTTCCCTCTCTTCCTGGGACAAATCCCGCTTGTTTTTAATGGATAAGGGATGGCAGAAAGAGTTTTAATTTTGTGGCTAGAAGTTTCGCCCAGATCTTCAGGTCAATGTTCAGTAAGGAGATGGGTTTTCCTTCTTTGGGAATTAGAGTAATGTGGACTTCCTTGGCTTGTTTTGGTAGAGCACTCCCTTGGAGAAAGACATTACAGGATGATGAGGTAGAAGAGTTGCTTGAAAAGTTTTGTAGTAGGTCAAAGGGAGGCCGTCTGAGCTGGGGCTTTTACCTTTGGGGAATCTGTTCATAACTGTGGTGATTTCAGCTAATGTTATTGGAGCTGTAAGATTAGATGTTTCTTCAGTTGTGAGTTTGGGAAGGTTTAAAGAGCTGAGGAACTCCGCAATCAAATCAGATTTCCAAGGGGAGGATTGGAGGCCTCTGGATTGTATAAATCAGAAAAGATTTCTAGGAAGGCCTTTGTGACACTAGAGATGGATTGGTGTGATATATCCATCTTGTCTTTGACAGAGGTGGTGATGCATTTAGACTTTTTTAGCATTGCTGTCATTAGTTTACCACCTTTGTCACCGTGTACATACAGTTGATGGCAGAAGTAAAGATAATGTTTGGCCATGCGGGAATTAATGAGGTTTTTAAGGTCTTCTCTGTATCTGAGTAAGTCATTTTGCATGGAACAAACTTTGCTTTGTTTCTTCTGTCTTTTGATAGAAGTTAATTTAGAGGGAAGATTGTCAATTTCACGTTGGGGGTCTTTTTTGATTTTTGACACTAAGGAGATGAACGTGCCTCTTATGAAAGTCTTGTGTGCTTCCCAGTCTGTGGTAGGGGGCATATCAGGGGTGGTGTTAAGGTTGAAGTAGTCCATTAAATTAGAGTTGATCATGGTGAGAACTTTTTTCCTGTCAAGTAGGGTTTCATTCAGCTTCCATGTACAGTCTTTGGGACAAGTTACAAAAAAGACAGAACACCAAAATTTAGGAAAAAGTGATGGGTTTATTCCATATGTGACGATTCCATAGGGCCAGGTTCCTGCCAGTACTGGCCCTATTATATCTACAGCGCATACATGAATTGCACAGTGCGCAATGTGATTAATAAACTGGCAAGGGCATGCCAGTAGTAAGACATCTAGAGCTACTGAGCATGATTGGATTGTGATTGAGGTGTGTCATGGTTCACATGTGTCGGTATACACAATAAAGCAACTCTAATGGCGTTTAAATGGAGTGAGTTTTTAATCCTCTACTGCTGACGTTTTAACTATCACAATGTTAGTTTAACCACTATTACATTGTTTGCACATGTATGAGAACAACAAGATTGATATTAACTTTATATAAACTTTAAATTTGTACGCTGTAATAATGAAGTTTGTTATGCACTTTTAACATGACCATGTACTATGTGATGTGATGGTCACTTACATGCACTTGCATTTATAAGCACTTTATTTTGATCATCGATTTTGCACATTGCTTATTGATTGACATATTTATTGTTGTAACAATTGAAAGATTTGTAATGGAATTGTATTTTGCTATATAATTTTGCACACACCACTATGGCATTGCTTGAGAAAGGTCCAAGTATTTTGGGACCAAAACGTCGCATATGGAATAAACCCACAGTAATTATCACTTTTTCCTAAATTTTGGAGTGCTGTCTTTTTTTGTAACTGGTGGCTTTTTTGGTTTCATGCCGGACCCTTATAGACTTGCACCCCAGCCCTGAAAGAGTTAATAGCTACGGTGCTGCTCTAAAGTACTCCAGTCTTGGGAAGTGAGATGGTTCACAGTGAGGGTGGACCAAAACGGTGCATGATCAGAAAGGGTGATGGCTTTGATTCTAGTTTTGGAGTTGGAGGGAGCAAGAGTTTGAAACACAAGGATGTAGTCCAGATGTTGATAGTACTGTCTGGGATGGGAGTATAATGAATAGTCATGAGCAGAGGGGTTGTGAAGTCGCCAAATGTCTACCAAACAGAGATCACTTAGTGCCTGATGTAATTTGCCCAATGCCTTTTCGGCAATCTGGCATGCACCCAACGATGCATCCGACTGGGGATTGAGGGTGAGGTTCAGGTCTCCTGCTAGGATAATTGGGCTTTCTGCAAATAGTTACAGTTTATGTAGTGCTTCAAGTAGCCATAGGATTTGGTGGCAGTTTGGGGCGTATAAGTTTGCAAGGTTGTATTTTTGGTTTGCAATGGTGCCTTTGAGGAATAATACTTTTCCTTCTGGATCTTCATTTGAGTGAGAACAAAGAAAAGGAACTGAGTGATGAAACAATATAGAGACCCCTTTAGTGGCAGACAAAGGATGAGTGCAGTGAAAAACTTAGGGTAGTAGGATAAGGAAAGGAAGGAGTGAGAGGTAAGGTAAGAAAAAGTGTTGAAAAGGGAGATAGAGTGAAATAGAGTGGAGTTTGAAGAAAGGAGTAGTGTCAGTGGGATGAAGTGTAGCTCAGTGGAAGCACCTGAAGACCACTGAGAGGGATCGATGTGTGGGTTCTGTCAAGGTGACAAGCCTTTGGGGGTAGGAATAGTCTTGATCGGAAGGGGCTTATTGTGAAACTCTCTAAAAGTTCTAGAGTGTGCATGATGTCTGTCGGACAGATGGTTATTAAAAGGGAAGAATTGGTTAGGTAAGATGTGGTGGATCTAGTTGAGATGAGAATGGATGGTATGATTGATGGGGGGAGGGAGAAAGGGTGATGGGGTGAGGAGGAAAGGAGGTGAGGAGGGTGAGGATGAAGAGAGGGGAAGGGGAGAGTTGGTCTGATAAGTGAGAATATCAGAGATTTTGCCAGAATCTAGCCAAGTTGTCGACTAGCATGAGGGGGGACATCAAAATTGAGGCAGCAATTGTATATGTCCAGCCAATACAGGAGAGACTTGTTGATCGCAGAGATAAGCAGTGAAATGGGGTAAGAGATGTATTATGGCATATGGAAATATGGAAGATGTACAGAGTGGGGTTGGAAACAAAACGTTCAGTTATAAATAGCGTTGTGAGTTGTGAGAACATCAAACATGGGGTGGAGGAGAGAGGGGGGAGGGGCATTGTATATAATCACAAGGTCAAGGATCAGGGACAGTAATCACTTAAAATTACACTGTATTCGCCGGCCTGTCCCTTTCGGGTTCAGGGGACTGATATTACTAATGGGATGAAAGGGGAAGGTGATAGTGTGAGCATAGGGTGGGAAGGTCGGGAAGGGGAGTAGGGACAGTGAGAGGGAGGAAAGGAGGGGATGGGTTCATGAAACATGTGTGCAATTGTATGAATGACATGTAGGACACTGTCACAACTTCCATAGGGTTTGTGCCTCACTCTGGTGTAGAGGAGGACAAACATAGTGGGGGGAGGGAGTCGGCTGGGTATTGCTCCCCAATCCAAGCGCGATTGGCGAAGTAGAGACAGGGTTAGCAAGACTATTAATGGTAGGGGAATGATAGTGGTGCTGATTGGACAGCAGAGTCACATGTATAAGGTACAGGAATATGGATTGACAATGTCTATGTGAATAAGTAGGATGAGGAGTGAGTTATATTTCCATAAAGAATTAATTGCGGTACAGTAGAAACTGAATAAAACCTGTCAAAGCAAGCAGTTTTAACAATCTTTGCCCACAACTTAATGTAGAGAGGCTGCTAAGTCTAGCTAGCACTGTGTTGACTGGTATAGAGTGCCAATGTTTAATACATTCAGTACAGTATTTATTGAAACATCAGCTAAAATTAAGGAAGGAGAAAGAGACAAAGTAGAAGGGGTATTACAGAATGGGGTAAGGGTAGAGAGTGAGGAGAGGGTGACAGGCGGAGAAGGGTGGTAGGTACGAGGCAAAGAAGGTAGAGTTGGTGAGCTCATTCGTTGGACAGTGTCCATTGTATTGATGTGGGGTGCAATAAGCACTCGGGACATCGCCATGTGCATACAACGGGCAAGAGTGTATTGCTTTACGGAAGTCATCTGAAGGCATGAGCCTTGTGAGCACTGAAATGAGGCAAGGGGTTTGAGATACTCTGTATTAGTATAGACAGGATGATGGGAAGTAGGAAGTAGTAAGATGCAGGGTTGTCTACATGTCCATCATGGGACAGTAGTGTAATTGTGGCAATGCATTGGAGAGAAAGGTCTCCATGAGTCCTCAGGTGGGTATCAGATTACTTAGACTTCAAGAAAGAGTGGAGGGTAGTGGGAGGAGGGTTTTTGGAGCGGAAAGGTAAGGGGGGTTTACAATTGCTAAAGTCCTTAGTGGCCATCTTGCGTGCCAGGATAGGAAAGTGTGCCGTTTTCTTGAGAAAGAATTTCTGCATATCCGACTGCTGATGTTAGCTCTAAGGGGTGCCAAGGGTATCAGAGCCTCTATCCCTGCTCAATTTGCCCACTTTTTCTATTGTGTATAAACAGTTTAAAAAAAGACATTTTTTATTTAAAAAAAATGTACACCTACAAGTAAAGCTGCATATACCCATTAAATAAAACCTGGTGATTTTTTTTTTTTTAATTGGCCAAATATGTATTTGCATGGCAAATACATCATTTTAATGATGTATGTGAATGGGAATGTGTTTTTTTATGTTTTTAGGAGGTTTTTCCATGTTCATATCTATATTTTAACCACTTCCATACCAGATGCTTTACCACCCTTCCAGACCAAACACATTTTCAAGTTTTTTGTATGCGCGGATTTGGAGGACTATAACATTTTTATCATTTGCGTTATTCAACTAATTTCTGCATCTTTTTTTTTTGTGACATATAGGGCTTTATTTTTATCTTGTTTCTATTTTCGTATGTGTTAATTTTTTTTATATCCGAGAAAATATAAACAAAAGAGGAGGGAAAACGTGTCTGTTTGTCACTTTTCATTTTTTTTTATTTAATAACACAAAGTGCTACTAAAAAACTTTATAAAATAGTTTTTCCTCTCCGTTACGGTAATTTTTAATTTGTATGGTGTTGTTGGGGGTGAGGCTATAACCTTTAATAAGAGCGTTTTATTGGCGTATTATTTTATTTATTTTTTTAATTATTTTATTTACTTTTTTTTTTTTTTTTTACTTTTGTATACATTTTTTTTTACATTGTGTCCCCATAAGGTCATAATACAGTAGACATCTGATCACTTTTTTTTTTTTGGGGGGGGGCTGATTTTCCCTGTAACTGGGACTGGTACATTTAGACCCAGTTGCAGGAGTAATACAGCCTCCTGCATGTTACTTGCACATTACTATAGAGCTGATCTGGGTCCTGTAGAACCCAGCAGCTCTTACAGATGCTGATCCCGGCAGATCACGTGACCGCCTGGTCAGAGGGCAGCTGCAAGATGGCAGCACCCATAGCGCTGTATACAGCGCTCATTGAGCGCTGTATACACAGTGATCAGGGAGGCAGGGAAGGTAATAAACCTTCCCTGCCTTCTCTCTGGGGACTCCGGCTGAAGTTACAGCCAGCTCCCCATTTCAGCAGCTGCACAATTTTGTGCAGCTGCTGAATTCTGCTTGGACATACTGGTACATCCTTGCAGAAATAGATAACCACCTTCCGGACGTATATACCCAATGGTTGGTCCAGAAGTGGTTAAACAAAATCATAAAAATCCTGCAGTTCTATCTCTGGCTACTAAACTAGATGACTGACCAATTTCCCTTTTCTGTAAGTTTCTTTGCAGCAGTTCCCTCACTTATTAGCACATTGATAATCACAGTTATCATGTGTATGTAAATGAGACACAGAATAATAGCAGTCATAACAGGTGATTTAACAGCTAATATACTCCTCTCTCTGCTTAATGACCATTGTGCAGGTCATAGAGCATGTCTAGAAACTCGCCCATAGAAGTCAATAAGGTCTGCTCAAGAGTCCATTGTATCTAAGACATGGTCCATCTCCAAGAGACTGGAAGTGACTGACTATTAACATAAAAAAAAACAAATTTCTCCAGTGTTGCTTTCAGAAAATCCCAATCCACCATCCCAATGCCATCTCAGCAACGACCTCAAGAAGAACTAGAGGATGGTTGGTTCGTCGAGCCAAGCCAATCAGGGGGAGTAGTTTGGCTGTATTATACTCTCCCTCTCTGCCATGAACAAAGCCGGATTGTTCATCATGTATTAACGAAGGCAAAAGCAAATCATTAAAATTCAGTAAGGAGATGGGTATATAGCTGACACAAGAAAAATGGTCCTTATATTCCTTTGCAATTAAGGTGATGCACCTCCTGTGCTTGTTTGGGAAGGGAAGCACCTTGTAAAAGTGCATTGCATGTCAAGGATAGTTTTGGGGCGAGGACTCTTTGAACCTTTTTGTAGTAAAGGAGGGGGAGACCATCAAGTCCCGAGCTCTTCCCTGTTGGGAAGCTGTTGATAGCGTCGGTAAGTTCGGTCAATGCAATTTGGGAGGTCAAGTATGAAGTTTGCCCGAGGTGTCTTTAATGAAAAAGATAAATGTTTTTGCTTTGGCCTTGCGAATTAAATTTGTCATAAGATGCCATCTCTATGAGCATATAACATTTATTGGTATTTCAGATGATGGTTAGTGGCTTTGGCGTTAAGTATAGAGTTCAGATTTTCTCTTAAGCAAGTGTGCTCTTTTTAAGCTTGGGCTGCTAAAGACTTTTTATGGATGAGTTCTAATGTAGCTATGTGAGTGAGGATGTTGTCCAGTGATTTCCTCGCCTCCTTTTTAGTTTTTGAAGACAAAGAAATGAGTATTCCTCTGATAAAGGATTACCCACAAATAGGTGAAGAATTCAGACAAATGTTTTTGCAGCAATTGGACAACTTCATCCTTGTCTAGGAGTGATTCATTTAGTTTCCAGTTCCATTCTCTAGCTGGCATTTGGTGTAATTCGATTGTGACCGACACAGGAGCATGGTCAGTGACCATAATGGAGCCAATTTGGGAGGCATGATTCAAGAGAGACGTTGGTAGGAATAGTTAATCTAGTCTGTGGTGAGAGTTCCCAGTAATGGAATAGAAGGTGAAATCTTTCGTGGTTGGTTGGGAGTGCCAGACATCAGTCAGATCAACATCTTGAATTGCGCTCATTATTTTTCTCAGATATTTCTGAGAGTGGGTGTTAGATGTAGAAGTAGAGTCTATAAATAAAAAGATTGTGAGCTAGGTTAAAGTTTCCACCCAAAATGATTGTTCCTTCTGCGAAACGTTTCAGAGTCTCCAGAGCACAAAGCAACCAGGAAATTTGACCTTTAATTGGAGCATAAATGTTGGCAAAAGTATATGTGCCTAACGCTATAGAGCTTTTGAGGAACGATAGTCTGCCATCTGGATCCGTGTGCTGTTGCTGGCATTGAAAGGGAATGGAGTTGTGAAAGAGGGTGGGCATTCCCTTTGAGGCAGAGGAAGGATGCGAGTTGTGGAACCACGGGAGATTCTTGAAGTGCGTTTCTTGTAAAAAAAAAAAAAGCTACACCATTGTTTAGTTTACGTAGCAAAAGTAAGATCTGATGTCTTCCGTTGGGTGAATTGAAACCCTTCACATTGTATGAGGCACAGATCAGTTTGAACATAGTTAAGCTGTCAGATGTAGTATGCTTTGAGACGATACACCTTTGGTGGAGAATGCGGTCCAGAGGAGATTAAGTTGCCTCAAGTAGGGGGGGGGTTGGAGAGATAAGGAAGGTTAGGAAGGTTAGGAAAACCAGAAAGGTAGTATAGCAGAGATAAGGGTGGGTAGTGTAAGCACAGAAGTTACAGATATCGACAAGCACAAAAAACACTTAAAGGGGACCTTTCATGTCCTCAGGCACATGCAGATTTACATACTGCTAGAAAGCCGCCAGCGCGCTGAAATCAGCGCACTGCCGGCTTTCCCGGTATGTGCCCCGGGGGTAACGATATCGGCGGTGTAAGTTTCTGGCAGTCTAGCTGCGCTGTGAAGAATGCCCTCCCCAACAGTTCTTGTTAATAGACTTGTACTGGGGGGGCATTCCTCACAGCTGAGCGTCATCGCTGCGCTGTAAGGAACGCCCCCTCTCTCTGTACTTGTCTATAGCGCTGTACTGTCAGAGGGGGTGTTCCTTATTGCCCGGCGATGACGCTGAGCTGTGAGGAACGCCCCCCAGTACAAGTCTATGAACGAGAACTGTCAGGGAGGGCGTTCCTCACAGCGCAGCTAGACTGTCAGGAACACCTTTCTGACAGTAAACCGTGAAACTTATACCGCCGATATCTCCAGCCCCGGGGCACATACCAGGAAAGTCGGCAGTGCGCTGTCGGCTTTCTAGCAGTATGTAAAACCGCAGTACAGCCTTATTGAAACAGATCTGTTTGTTAACCAAGAGTAATTGGACTGTAATATCAGTATTGCAGATTGCTAGAAAACTAATGCAGTAAGTGAGGAGTTTGTCCTGATCAGAAAAGACCATTTACAACACTCAATTAGTGGCAGATAAACAATTATCACTCCTGACAGATAAATGATATGCAGTACAATACAGTACAATGCGATAAGTATGAGCAATTGACTTGAATTGGGACCTCATAGGGAAAGGATGATTCCTCAGGTATTGCCCCTGCAACTTCAATGGAAATAATATATTATGTTCAACACCATTAATACTAATGAGTGAGAGAACCAGAAAGTGATGGCTCCGCACAAGTAACTTGGGTAAAAGGAGGTTGGAGGGAGGGATAGGGGTGGAGAGGGGGGTATATAGGAGGGGGAAATAGTGATGGACACCACTGAAGGGCAGCACCTCCTAGATCGTCACAACTAACATATCAGAGAGGGCAGTGAGGAGAGATAGGAGGGGGTTAGGTAGGAGGAGGGAAGGGGGGAGAAGGCGTCAATAAGGGAGGAGTGGAAAGAGTTTTGTTGAGGAGGAATTTAAAGATTTGTCATACTGTTGAAATACAATGTAATTCAGATCCCGAACCCAAAAGCCTCCAAAGAGGTATTAAAGACTTCCTTAAAACCATTGTGGTGTGATGTAATAGATCGTAGATTGATATGTCTGGCGTGAGTAACCCAGGGGGAGGGAGAAGTAGATCGGAAGAGGAGTAGAGCTACTAGTTTGGGAAAACGGCTGATCTAGGTCCTGAAATATATTTCGGACACACATCGCTGTAGAAGGGAAGAATGCTGCATCGAGGTGGCAAAAAATTCTAGTTATGAATAGGGTAGGTATGCAAAGGAGGTGGTGGGGAGGGGTAGCGAAGAGGAATAAAAAAGATAGTCCAATCACTAGTGAAATAAACAGCTCAGTTGAGACTGCTTCCTAATTAAATGTATTGCTACAGAGCTGGTGTTTCAGAGCCTAGTTAAGCGATGCAGAGTGTGTGAGCTGAAATTAGTTTATTTTGCTGGGCCCTGATAGACCATCACTGGAGATCATATAAAGTTAAATGAGCGAGCAAGTCTAGTGGTTAATATCAGTGTCTGCAAATGGAGGTAGTATGTTACATGAACACTAGTAAAGACATTAAATTATGGAGCAGGGAGGAGGCTTCAGAATAAAAGACTATGGTGGTGGTCATGTCCCAGAGAGTACCGAAAATGATCCCGTATCCCCAAAAAAATCATAGGATCTCGGCAGCGATAGAACAGTCCAGTCTCGGAGGTCTCGCTATGGACATAACCCACCTGCCACCGCATCACCACTGACAAGGTGGCAGTGAACAATGACCTATAAAAAGGAAAGTTCTGAAGCTCCGTCCTGCTAGCTAAGCATATAAACTAGACTGTGAACTAAACAAACATAAGTCTATAATGTTCAAATGAGTTAGTCGCTGAGGACTAAAAACAAAAGAATACTTGATGTACTATGGACAGCTACCATGAACTCATTGATCATGTCAGGGTGTGGATGAACAAAGTATTAGGGACCCCTTGGAGTGTGATCCAGCTAGCGCATGGTAAGTTTTCAGCTCTTCGGGGACTTGAATCTGGTGGATACTTTGGGGGATTCCAATGAAGGGGCTCTTGGTGGCAGGACAGGGTCATCTGGTACTGGCAATCATAATGGTACAGGAATTGGCGTGATATTTAGAATTGGCCAGGAGGCTTCCAACTCCTTAGGTGAGTGTATGCTAGTTCGGGGGCCATTTTTAGTGATAGAAATACCAAAAGGATAAAGAAAGGCATATGAAAGATTGTGTGTCCTGAGAGTACCCAGTAGTGGTCATAAGGTACGTTTTTACTGCAGCGTGGATGAGGCCATATCTTGGTACAGCTGGATCTCCACATTATGGTAAGAGATTTTGTGTTTGTCCCTTGCAACTTGTAAGACCCTGGTGGTGTCCACTGAAGATACTGTGTCCACCTTTGATACTGACATTTCTTCTTCTGTTTCAATTTTCTAAGTCCTTCAGTTCGGGATAGGCCTTATTAAGGTGGTCCATATGGGTAGATAAGGAGTCCTCTACTGCTTTAGAGTGTTGAGATATGTCGGAATAGGCTCCTTCCAATAGTTCCACCCGCCGTCCTATAGAGTGGATGCTCGAGTTCACATCAACTAGCTTTGATAGTACCGGGGCAATGGCTTGGGAGAGGGCTTTTCATAAAAAGCCTTTGTTGATGACATTGGGATTAAAATCTGGTTGAGATTCATCAGGATCCGAATTGACTGTTGACTGTCCTGCCGATTCTTCCGATGCCATTTTTGTGCCCATACCAGGAGAGCAGGTTATCCATTTCTTTATGAATTTCTGCATGTCTCCCTGCAAGTGAGGGGTCCTCGATGGGTCAGGGGTGTTTCCACTCCTGTCCCTTCAGATCTTGACTATTACAAGTCGGGATTGTGTGGCTGATGAGCGATCACAGATCTAACGATGATGGAGCTACAGATCTATGCTACCACCACGTTCAGTGGTCAGACTCCGCTCCACGTTCACACAATATTTGCCAGAATAAGCTAGAATAGTTGTATGTACTTATGTTTTTCAATACAAGCCTAAACCGATAGTGGCATACAGTGTGTTTGACCAATACAACTCTATATTGTGGTTAGAAAATGTCTGTATGACCTTAAGGTAGTGTGCACAGAGCCTTATTGACATGTATATGAAAGCAGAACAAACAGATTGTAATTAAGCATACATATTTAATTTATATTGACAAATAAAAAGTGCTGTAACGTACCATCATAAGATGAATAGGAATTCTCTGTAACACTGTTTAAAATATAAACAATTGGAAATACTAGTCATCTATTAATCAAGTTATGATAAATTAAATTTATATAATGTAACAATTTGGGTGCTTAAACCCTTATAAATAGCCCTGGGTGCATACTCATATTAATGAGATTTGTTATTATAAAACTTTTGGGTTTCCTTTGGATCACAAAGGAAATTATCTTACAATACCTGGAAAGTTGACTATGATTATTTATTAGTTATACAGTATTTTAGATTTCATTTACCAGATTCCTACTTGGCCATTGCTTTTTTTTTAAGTTAGTATGGCATTAAGAGGTGCTTGCCATGATATATCCATTACAAAGACACTGACAGCAATTAAGAATCATTGTTCATCTGTCTCAATAGGCTTTGCAACAAGACGACTTGAAATACTATAGCATTTATCAAAACATACAGTGTTTGGGGGCATGGATCTCACACTTTGATCAATGGCATGTAATGTGCCACATTATTGCTCAATTTGCATTTACATTCATTGACTTTTATTGATTAGTAGCAAGTCTCTGAGTTTTGCGGATCTGTCAAGTTGATTGATTATGAATCAATTCACTTCTAATTGAGTGCAGGCTGGCAAGGGAAAGTTAACAGTTATCTACAATTTCCCTGAGCAGTCTATTAAAGAAAAGCTGCTAGTGAAAAGTAAAATATTGAATCTTCTGTTTTTTTTTTCCTTTTGAATTCATAGTTTACATGCTGCCCAATTTCATTAACTTTTAGAAGTACCACCCAAGACTGCATGATCAAGGTCTTTATTAGCCATAAAGGACTTTAATAATATGGGGTTGTATAGTGCTATTTGTAGCTTCATTACATAGGTTGATACAAGCTTACACTTATCCTTCTCACCTTTCATGTATGACAGACTGTCTAAAGCACAGCAGGAACATGATGCTTGAGGGGTTAAGTGTTACTTGCCTCCTGGCTTCCTACATAGCCCTCTGTGCAGACAAACAAAGATGAGGTGTGGGATACATCCATCACTGTGCTTGATGACATGATGGAATACCTTTATCATTGACACTAGAGGGAAAAGAATCCCTACATTGCAGATAAGACAGACTTTAACGAGATTTTGTTTATTCCTTCATTTCAGTTTATGCATTTCTACATGAAGTTTTCCAGACAACTAGAGAAATTTATGTTGATTGAGAATAACAACTTCATTCACTTTCACATGCATATTTCCCCTCTGAACTTCAGACATTTTAAAGCAATATTCATTTAAACAATTTATTTAATTTTTATTTGCTCATTTACAAAGCATCACATGAGACATTTAATGCAAAAAAAAACAAAAAAAAAAAACAATAGTTGGTTGAAACTCTAAATTTCAGAAAAATGGTATTTTAACCTGTTCCAGCACTATGCTGTATACAGCGTTAAGAAGGGGAATCTAATGCACTATAATGCATTTTGATGACATCAGCTCAGCAACAGGTTTCAGATGTAATGTACAATGATTAGAGATAGCTTTGATTCTAGCCATTTAATCCCTTATATGCCATGATAAACAAAAAAAAACAAAAAAAAGGAAAGGCCATTAAATTGCTTACATTGCCTCCAAAAAATGGATAAAAAAGTGATCAAAAATTGTATAGTACACATAAAAAATACAGCTAATCTTGCAAAAAAACAAGTCCTCAGTTAGCTCTGTCAAAGAAAAAAATAAAATGATTATGACTTTTAGAAGATGCTGAGCGCAAAACATTTTTTTTCAAGTGTGTTTATATTTTACAAAATAGCAGCACATAAATAAGCTATGTAACTTAAGTATTACTATAATTGACATGAATATTAAAGGCATATATGCTGTATGGTGAGGACCAAATTTATAAAATTTTGTCAATAAATTATCCCAAAATTAGGCCATTGAAATTGCTACTCATCATACAAATAAAAAACAAATCGTCAAATAGCTACACTGACAGAAGCATAAAAATGTAAAATCTTGAACAGTTACGTCTGATAATCTACTGTTATTTCATGTACTACCGTTAACTTACTTTGTTGTTTACAACTAGCTGAGCCTTTTAGCAAATCTGTTTAAGGCCAGGGCGTTTTACAGTCCCTGCAAAGTGGACTAGTGAATTCCATCACATCCGCACATTGCAGAAAATTACAAGCAGCGGACAGTGGCGTAACTAAAGTCTTGTGGGCCCCGATACAGTCTTTTGTCCGGGGCCCCCTACCTCATCCCTACAGTGAATTCTTGATAGTAATGGTTACAGGTGCTAAGGAGTTTAATCAACCTTAGTGTGGTCAGGGTAATCTGTGGCTCTCCTTGGTTTATGGGCCAGATGGAAGCTGCAATCTCAATACTGATGCCAGTGCTTATGGGCCCCCTAAGGCTCCTGGGCCCCGGTGTGACTGCACCCTCTGCACCCCCTCAAGTTACGCCCCTGGCAGCGGAAATGCTGTGATTTCCAAAACCGTTGTGTTTTTGGAAATTGCAGCATATCAATTATACCTATGGAACCATTGGCAGTTTCCCTATATGTATAATTGAAGCAGAAAGTCCGCAGAGGAAAACTCTGCAGACTATTTGTGAAAAAGCGTGATGTGTTTCCGCTGAGGTTTTTCCCGCAGCACTTTTTCGCTGCAGCCAGCTACGTGGGACCTTAGCCTAAGGCTAAGGCCCCATGTTGCAGAAAAGCTGCTTTTTTGTTGCAGATTTCGCTACGATTTTTTTAACAAAAGTCAGGAGTGTATTTAGCAGAAGGTAGAAAGAAGTATAAGTGTTTCCTTTATATTTCCCATTTCATTTGTAGATACTCCTAGGTTTGGCTCAAAAAAAAAGCAGCACCAAAAAAAGCTTTTCCACAAGATGGGGCCTTAGCCTTATAGTTTAACACGTCTTATTGGGCATAGCAACTAATCATAATCCAATTTTGTTGCTATGGAGAGCATGGACAGTTTTAGTATTACACAGTTTTCATAATTAAGGCCTATTTTTAAAAGTCATTTATAAATGACTGGCTCATAAGTTCTTTTGGGAATGCTGTAAAATTGAAAGAAGACTCTGGTACCCCTTTGTGCTGCCTCTAGCCTTGATACAAGATGAGACATGTGGCATGGAGGCACACATTTTCCTACATATGTTGCATCAGGGCCTGCAGATCCTGCATGCTTGAAGGTGCCATAGCTGGGATCCCAGTTCATCCCATAAATGCTCAACTGGCAATAAATTTGACAAGACAAGGAAGTATTTCAATCTGGTGGAGACATTCCTGAGAAACCCTAGATGTGTATGGTGAGCATTATCCTGCTGAAAAATACCAGTTGGAAGCTCTGCTATGAGAGGCAACATCATGTTGCTGCAGCGCATAATGTTGAGCTGTTAGTGTTCTTTGTATCTCTACTAGATGTCGGCACTTTAAGGAAAAGTAAGTACTCCACAGATTCAAGATAAATATATGTACCAAACTTTTTTAAGTTTACATACAAAGTAATAAACAATGAGAGTTTAAAAACATAAGTTGGTGGTAAAAATATCACATGATTAGGTCAAATGTTTTAGATTTCGTTACAAGCTAATTAAAAAATTTTAATTTACCTAATTACTACAAAAATAAAATAGGTAAATCTGCATTTTTAATTTGTTTGCAATAAAATCTGTAACTTTTGACCTGATCTTGTGAGATTTTTAACACCAATTTATATGTTTTTAAGCGCTCACTGTTTGTTACTTTGTATTTTGACTTGAAAAAGAGCTTAGCACAAGCTCAAAACGAGTTGCCCTGTGGGTGTGATATAGAGATGGCCGACTTGGTTTATAACAAGCCTGGTTAATCCCAAATATTACAAATTGTTCAGTGTTTAACAAAGCTGAACAAACGGTAATTCACTATGGACGAATAAAAATGACCAGTTAATGTCAGACATAGACAGGACAGGTTCACTTCATAGACAGTGAGTGACTGCCTGGAAATTGTGCTGCTGTTTACATAGACAGTTAACCCTTTTATTGCCAATAATATAATATTGAGTCAAAGAAAAAATGTATGGAGACACCTTGTTGATAGCAAAATAGCATATATCAAATTTATTAATGTAAAATATATGTACAAAAAGATGATAATACAGATAATTACATAAAGAGCTTACAGAGGTTGCTACAAAAACAGCACCTATGATATCTACCCCTCTCACCCTAGAATGCAGCGAGTAATAACCCTCATAAACGTATCACTAAATACTCTAGTAATGATGCCAAAAGAGTAAATGCCTACCACATGGATGCAATATTTCCACTGAAATAGTATGAGCGCAATACATGCATAAATATGTACCAAACTATCACAATATATAGTGACAAGTAAATAACGTACATGAAAAGAAAAGGTAGAATACCTAAATTACACCATATAGTCTTAGATAAAAAAAATAATAATTAGAGATGAGCGAATCGAAGCTGACAAAGTGGAATTCGATCTGAATTTCATAAAATATTCGATTCGCATCGAATCCGGATTTCCTCACGCTTTGTGGTAACAAATCACATTTTTTTCAAAATGGCTGCTGCACATGTTAGGACATGGGGCAAGGAACTCTGGGAATGCGGGATCACCCACAATGCCATGCGTGCAGCCAATCAGCAGCCAGCCCTGTGATGTCACAGCCCTTTAACCCCTTGGCGAGTGCCCACGGCATGTTTGACCGCTGCATCCAAAGTGTTAAAACCCCCTATCGGTTATGGAGCAGGGTGTTAGCTGTAATTGACAGCGGTCATTACTGCCCGGTGATGACACTGAGCTGTGAAGAACGCCCCCTCAGTACAAGTCTATGAACGAACGAGAAGTGTCAGGGAGGGCGTTCCTCGCAGCGCAGCTAGACTGTCAGGAACGCCTTTCTGACAGTAAACCATGTAACTTACACCGCCGATATCTCCAGCCCAGGGGCACATACCGGGAAAGCCAGCAGTGTGCTGAATTCAGCGCGCTGTCGGCTTTCTAGCGGTATGTGACATGAAAGGTCCTCTTTAAAAAACGGATACTACCTGATGCTAACGGACAATAATGATGCTAATGTGTCCGTTTTTTTAAATGAACCATTAATTGGATCAGTTAAAAAAACGGACACATTAACATCAGTTAGTGTCTGTCATGATAGGTGTCCGTTTTGTTTTTTTTAACGGACACCTTCATAACGGACTCCAACAGTAGTGTGAACCCTGCCTTACTGTAAAGAATCCTCTTCTATGTTGCTGGTGAAACTTTCTCTCCTCCAGTCGTAGAGAATGTCCCCTTGTCACTGTCACTGGCCTAGGGGTAAAAAGATCATTAGAAAGTTCTTTGTGCTGTCCCTTCATGTATTTGTACATTGTTATTAGATCTCCCTGTAGACATCTTTTCTCTAAACTGAATAACCTCAAGTTTGTTAATCTATCGTTGTACTCCAATCCACCCATTCCCCATAACTATGTTCTTGTCATGAGAATATTTGAGAATATATACCTCTTTTGATGCATCCCATAATTTTATTTGTCTTGACAGTCACTAAAGGTAAGCTTATTGTCCACCACAATCCCCAAGTCTTTTCCATTGGCAGTCTTACCCAGTAATTTACTATTAAGTACCATCTGCAAATAAGGACACCCTGCTTTGCAAACCATCTACCAGGTCATTAATAAAGATATTAAACAGGAGATGGCCCAATACTGACCCCTGTGGCACCCCACTGGTGACTGTGACCCAGTCTGAATATTTACCATTAATAAGCACCCTCTGTTTCCTATCAGTGAGCCAGTTGCGAACCCAAATGCATATGTTTTCCCCCAGTCCCAACATTCTCATTTTGCATACCAACCTTTTATGTGGTACAATATCAAAAGCCTTTGAAAAGTTCAGATACACCACGTCCACTGCATTGCCCATGCCCAGTCTTCAACTGACCTCTTCATAGAAGCTGATCAGATTAGTCTGACAGGACTGATTCCTCATAAAACTATTTTTTAGCAGTTTAAATGCTTCCTTTTTATGCCTCATTGCACTCCTTACCGTTTTAGTTAGCCATATTGGTTTTCTATGATTTCTGGCCCACTTATTCCCATAAGGTATATGTTTTTTAGTGGTCCTATTTAGAAAGCTTTTGAAAATATCTCATTTTGTTTGTGTTCCGGTCACTTTGAGGACATTGTCACAGTTTATGCTGCTAAGCTCCTCTCTCAGCTGGTTAAAATTGGCCTTCCTGAAGTTTAGTGTTTTTATTCCCCCTCTACTGAACATTTTTTTAGTGTGTACAAGAAAACGTATTATGTTGTGGTCACTATTACCAAGATGACCCCCAACCTCCACTTTTGAAAATGTGTCATATTCATTTGTTAAAATTAGGTCTAAAAGTGCCTCGCCTCTTGTTGGGTCCAGCACTAGTTGCGATAGGTAATTGTCTTTTATTACTGACAAAAACCTGTTCCCTTTGGTGGACCTACAGGTTTCTGCCTCCCAGTTGATATCTGGGTAGTTGAAATCCCCCATAATAATGACTTTATTGTGCTTTGTGGCCTCATCTATTTGTTTTATTAGTACATTTTCAGCTTCTTCCATTATATTTGGAGATTTATAACAAACCCCTATCAGTATCTTATTATTCTTTGTTCCTCCCTTAATTTCCACCCATAAGGACTCCACATATTCATATTCCTCCCATATGTCCTTAAGCAGAACTGGCTTAAGGCAGGATTTTACGTATAAGTAAACCCCTCCCCCTTTCCTATTGGTGCACTCCTTTCTAAACATACTGTACCCCTGTACTCACCTTTTCTTCTCTGAACAATCATACTTACAGATGTCACAAGCAGTGGAGCTTCATCAGATACAATAACTTTACCCTAGTCTTATGCAGTCCTCTGTATGTTTTCTCAGAAAGAAGTGGCTTCTGGAAGAATGATGAGAAGATGAGTGCTACCATGAGTCATGTCATGAAAATAGTAAAGCATCCTGAGACCATTCATGTGGCACAGTGAACAAAACATTAACATTTTGAGTTCATGGCAAGGAAACTCTACAGATCTCAATATCATTGTGAACCTGTGGTCAATCCTCAAAAAAGCAGGTGGACACAGAAAAACACAACAATTGTGATAAAATGCATTCACTGTTTAGGCAAGTATGTGTTGCCGTAAGTCAGGAGGCTGATAGCCATCGTGCCAGAAATAATTGCAGAAGTTTTAAAAATAATTGTAAATATTGAGACTTTGCATAAACTGTGTTGTCAATAAAAGTTTAACAACTATGATATGCTTAGAATTATACGTTTTGTTGGAATAATGTTTATTATTGCCTGTATTGCAACAACTACTGTGTATATGTTTAGAACTGCATATGCTTCTGTCTCTAGGCATAGTATTAAGTTCTGGTTTGTGACAAACTTATTCGACTTGAAATGAACCTTTAGCCCGAACCACCCGAAACTAAACAAATCGTCAGAGGTTCACTAATCTCCAGCTATGACTAAAAGATGCATGAAGTTTTAAGAGAAGCAGGGTCTGTTTTTTTTTTTTTTTATCTTTACCACAAACATGACATATCATGAATCTAATGAAATTTGAAGATTTTAACCATTTCCCGGCACAATAATTTTTTGATTTTGCATTTCTTTTTTTACTTCTTGCCTTTTTTACGAAGTTTAGGCTGACTATTCTGTGAGGGAATTGCTAGTTGTGCAATTCCCTAGTGCTGCTGCTGAAACAAGGAAAGAAGGGAAAGACAGAGATAGTGAGTCCTAAACTTGACTCAGCCCCTGTCCCTACCTAATTGCCACAACTGTCCTAATGACAGGGACAACTGGGCGGCAGATCCTTCTCTGAATAAGTGTTAACACAGAATGCAGACAAGCTAGCTGAGGTCAAACCAGAGAGACAAATACAGTGGGGAAAAAAAAGTGTGTAGTCAGCCACCAATTGTGCAAGTTCTCCCACTTAAAAAGATGAGAGAGGCCTGTAATTGACATCAAAGGTAGACCTCAACTATGAGAGACAAAATGAGAAAACTGTTGGTATATACTATATACATATATATGCAACAGATAGACTTATTTGTGTGCAGGAGGAGTTTACATCTATCTGACAGTAGATGGCGATGTTATTAGTGTTATATGCTGAATAGAGTGTAATGGTATGCTATGTGAGACTTGTTGTACCTTGCTTTTATCTCTCTATTGTAAAAGGTCCTATTTACTTTCAAGTTTTGCTGTGTTAACGTTTTGATGCTGTTTACCTCATGTTCTAAGAAGTAAATGCTGATTATCCCATATAATCTACTCTCAAGCTTCTTCTGTGACACAACTATGCAACAAAAACAAATCCAGAAAATCACACTGTCTGATTTTTAAAGAATTTATTTGCAAATTATGGTGGAAAATAAGTATTTGGTCAATAACAAAAGTTCATGTCAATACTTTGTTATATATCCTTTATTGGCAATGACAGAGGTCAAACGTTTTCTGTAAGTCTTCACAAGGTTGGCACACACTGTTGCTGGCATGTTAGCCCATTCCTCCATGCAGATCTCCTCTAGAGCAGTAATGTTTTGGGGCTGTCGCTGGGCAACACGGACTTTCAACTCCCTCCAAAGGTTTTCTATGGGGTTGAGATCTGAAGACTGCCTGGGCCACTCCAGAACCTTGAAATACTTCTTTCGAAGCCACTCCTTCATTGCCCTGGCAGCGTGCTTGGGATCATTGTTATGCTGAAAGACCCAGCCACGTTTCATCTTCAATGCCCTTGCTGATGGAAGGAGGTTTGCACTCAAAATCTCACGATACATGGCCCCATTCATTCTTTCATGTACACTGATCAGTCGTCCTGGTCCCTTTGCAGAGAAACAGCCCCAAAGCATGATGTAGCTGGCAATTTATTGTATATGTGTCTAAATTTAACCTTGCCATTTTTGTTCCACTTCTCCAATGTAGATTCCGTCATTGGGACACGTTGCACACAGTATCATGTACACCATATTGCAAGATGTACATGAAACCTTTCCAGTGATTTTATAGATCTGTTGTGTTTGGTATGTGATCTGTACTTGATGATAAGATGTGGGTACAAGTCTTGTATTTTTTTCTGCTGCATGGAAATGTGCCAGTCTCTAATGGTCACACAAGGGCACTTCTGACCAGGAGGTTCCTTAAATTTGGTTTCTATATGCACAGGAAGCAAATCTGGGAATACTAATTTAGTTTATTTTCTCTGTGAAATATGGGTTGGAGATTAGCAGTATTTTTCCTCAAGATGCTGATGTGTAACCACTTGGGGCACCTTGCTCGTGTCCGCTTTCTATTTGTACTCTAAGAGACTGCTCTTTGGAATTCATATAGCTTTGTAGATCTGCTCTTCTACATCCTGTGGATAGTACCTACAGATGGGTGTCTCTCTCAAGATTAATTTTGGGTTCGCTGGCTCGGGTCCCTGATTTGTTTCAGAACGAACAAGTTTGATACGAACCATACAATTTTCTGAAAACATAGTGAAGAATCCTCTTAGAGAGATAGGAATTGAATAGATAGGTTCCTAAGAGCCCTAACTTAAACACAGTTAAAGTTATGTCAGTGAATGTGACATGTATGTCTATGGAAAAAAGAATGTTAAGCAGAGGATCCAAACAAGAGTTTAACCATACACTATGCTAACACTTGCTTTTGTGCATTTAATTTTTAAAACACTCTAAAAATTACCCATTTATTATGGAAATGTGCATGCCCGTGGTTTTTTTTAGACACGTGATGGTTTTGTATAAAAATTAGCCCTTTTTGATGGCTTGTAAGGAAAAGTGATGAAGATTTAGATTTTCAAAAAACAAAAAAAGCCACCAAAATTATCCTATGATGGGAGCAGATGTGAAATCATTTTTTTTCATACCAGCACTATGTGCTATAGCGAAATGTGATATGGTAGAACCGGTCGCAGGACATGTCTGCCTGAGTGGTGGTAGTTGTGGCAACATGTGCGGCAGTTCAGAAGGTATTATATGATGGACCAGGACACAGAATATGTCTGACTGAGTGGTGACAGTAGTGGTAGGCACTAGGTAGCTTTGGCAACATTATTTGCAAAACGGAAGGACATAATATGATGGACCTGGCCTCGGGACATGTCTGCCTGAGTGGTGGCAGTGGCGGTAGGCACTAGGCAGCTGTGGCAACATATGTAGCAGTGCGGCAGGGCATAATATGATGAAACAGGCTACAGGCCATATCTGCCTGAGTGGTGGCAGTGGTTGTAGGCACTAGGCAGCTGTGGCAATATGTGTGGCAGTGTGGTAGAGCATAATATGATGGACCAGGCCACTGGACATGACTGCCTGAGTGGTGGCAGTAGTGGTAGGCACTAGGCAGCTGTGGCAATATGTGTGGCAGTGCGGCAGAGCATAATATGATTGAACAGGCTACAGGACATATCTGACTGAGTGGTGGCAGTGGTAGTAGCTATTTAGGAGTAGCAGCAGTACAGTTAATGGAAGATGGTGATAAAGGGAGAAAGTGACACCACTATTTGGAGACACCAGCCAGAGGTGTTTGAAAATCCTCATGGATCCATGCCTGATTCATTTTGATAAAAGTAATTTTTTTCCACACTACCTTTGGACAGTTCTGTCCTTTTAGGTGTTTCAATGCCACTGGCAGCACTGAACATACTCTCGGCCATAACATAAACTCCCATGGCAAACTGGGTCAACTCCTTCCACAACTATAAACTATTGATCCCGAATTCCATGGGGTCAGAGTTATCTGCTGGACTATAGTTGCAATCTATCTATGACTATACTTGCTGGTGCAGCTGGTGGGTGTCAGTTGCCAATTATGGCTCCAGTTGGCGCTGCAAACGGAAATATTTTTGGTTCATCAACTTCCAGATACTGTACTGGAACTGGTTACTGCTGCTGCTTTTACTCCTCCTGACACTTGAGGCACTGGGAGAGGAGGTGGAGCTCTGGCTGAGTGAGGTGAAATGGGGGCGGGCAGAGGATACCTGGGTATGCCTACAACTGGCAGTTGCAGTGCTCTCCTCAAATGCTGAGGCAAGCTGGTTATATAACCTATTCTGATAATAATATAATTTTTTTTCTTTTTTGGGAAACGGGGGAAAACCCCCCCATTTTCTTTTTTACCCCGGGCCCAGGGCCCCGCCCCCCCCCCCCCATACCTCTGCTTGATGCTAATGTAAGAGACAGCCAATGTTGTCCTAAGCTTCTCATTTGTCTGTGATAAACTGTTAATGTTGAATGTGTTTCTGTGATTCTGTTCCTTTAAGACAGCAGCCATTGTAATTGTGACATGATGCTGGAGTGACACCCCCCCCCTTTGATGTCAGCCTGCCTGTTCTGCAGACAGAGTGTGAGCAGAGAAGCAGGAAGTGACGAGGACAGAGAGCAGCAGCCATCTTGGCAAGAGAGAAGACAGGTGTCTGTGCTGTATTGAAATGGTGTGGAGATTTTTCTGTGCAGCTAAGCTGTATCTTGGTCCAGAGACAAACAGAGTATAAAGAGACAACAGGACTAAAGAGACAACAGGACTAGTGAGTCCACGTGAAAGGAACTGTGCTCAGTGGCTGATCAGTGAGACTGACATTGTGACTGTGTATATGGATACCACAGATAGAGACTTGCAGTGCTGTTGAAGTACCGGACAGTAACTGCTAAATCCCGGCTTACATCCCAGCTCAGTGTATGGATTCGGCAGGACTGTCAGTGTGCTGAGTGGAATCTGCTGTTGGATTACATTGCATTCATTTGGTTTCCCTGTCTGTTAAAGAGGACTCCATTACTCCCGAGATCTTGATAACCGTGAGGAGGAGGACGCTTCACTATAAAAGAAAGGAACGACTTTGGGCCCCACCGCGTGCTTCTACGGACTGTAAGCGGTCCACCTGGACCACTGGGGAAAAAGGGGTGCACCCAAATGTGAAGTCAGGGTCAGTTAGGGATAGTTTTGGGTATATTGCTCATTCAGTGTCCATACTGCAGAAGTGGACAGAGTAAAAGTAGAAACCATTGCAGAATTTGCCTTGAAATTGTTCATGCTATATTGCATATTTTGCTTGTCTTTATCCCTGTCATTTTACCTTTAACTAGCCTTTATTAATTTATAGTAAATATATTTTTCTTGAACTTGAACTACCGCGTGTGCGTTCATTCTCTGGTTGCGGAGTCCAAACCACCTGCCTTGCTCTCGGTTCACAAATTGGCGTAGTCGGCAGGATCCGCTTACCAGAATGGACGGTGACGCACCCGTTAGGGAGAATGGTGCTGGAGGAAGAATGCCAGCAGGGGCTATAATGAGTCAGTTAGCTAAATTTGATGGCAATAATATGTCAGTGAGTATGTGGGTGGAACAGATACGAATGATACAGCGAATGTACCAGACCGCACCAGAAGTACTAGTAGAGCTAGCAATATTGACATTACAAGGGGATGCTAAGACCACGGTGATATTGAGGCCATTTGAACAAAGGCAGACATTTGAGCAAGTAGTCCAGATTCTGGAAACCATTTATGGAGAAACTGCATTGCTGGGGTCTCTGCAGGCTCGGTTCTTCCAGAGGGTACAACAGGAGAATGAAAGCCTTCCCCAATATGCAAATGCCCTACAAGAACTGCTCCGAGATATTCAAGGGAAGGAAAGAGGGGGCTCGCCAGCCTTCTGTAACCCTGATCGGACTCTCCGTGACCAGTTTGTCCTGGGGATACGTGACGGCAGTTTAACTGTGACTATGCAGGATTTTATACGACGAGAGACTGATGCTAAATTCCATGATGTACAGGTAGAGGCCATCTCCCATGCCAATAGTATGGTCCCGAGGCCCCAGACCGCAGTTGGAGTTACTTTGTCACAGGGGGCTAGTTCTGGCTCAGAGACAGTAGAAAAAGGGACGGTTAAAGAAATTCTCACAGTAATGCAGAAATTGCAAGAGCAAATGGAACACTTGCACACCCGTTGTGATGAGCATTCTATGAAAATTCCAGACTTCCAGAGAAGACTGGAGATGAAAGGGTGAGCCGTCCATACCCAGCAAGTCAGAATCACCCACCACCCCGCTGGAGGGGTGAGGATAGGACCTACCGAAGGGGTCCAAATCATTTAGTGCAGTGCTCAGGAGAAATCGAAGGGGCTTACCAAAGGGGCCCAAACAGATGGCCAGAACGACGGGGGATACGCTGCTGGGAGTGTGGACGGATGGGCCACGTTGCTGCTAGATGTCCAGAGCAGCGACAAACTTATGAGAGACCGCCGTTAAACTGAAGTCCCCTGCTGCTGTAGGGCGTGTAGTAGGGGAGACTGAGAAGGAGACTATGTGGGGAGAATGCCCTGATGATGACCTGATCGCTGCAAGTCCTGTCATACAGGTGGAAATGGAGGGTATTCCGGTTACCGGGATGATTGACACGGGTTCCCAAGTAACGACCCTTGAGTAGAGACTGTTATGAACGGTACTTCCGGCAACATGTGAAATATGATCCCCATACATTCGTACAAGTGGTCGCAGCTAACCAGTTACCAGTTCCGGTCGTGGGGGTGGCCTGGATGAATGTCCGGGTATGTGGTCAAGATCTAGGTAGGAAAGGCATTGTGGTGGTACAGGAGTCACATGAAGTAAAGGTCCCTGTCATTTTGGGGATGAATGTATTAAAAGAATTAGATCAGATCCTCTTTGAAAAGAAAGGTCACGGTTATTGGAAAGAAACCACCACCCATCGGCCTACTCAAACAGCTTTCCAGCGGCTGATCCGGACATGTGGCTTACAGAAAAGTTCGGATGCACAGCGTCCTCTGGCTCGAATTTCAGTTCCTTTGCATACAAAAGTTACACTGCCACCCGGTCGGGAGACAATCGTGTCCATGCCCATAGGCACCTGTCGGAAACTAGAGGGCATAGCTGTGTTGGTAGAACCACTGCAGGCAGCCGAAGGGGGTGTTGATCCGCTAGTGGCCCGTTCCTTGGCGATAGTTCGCAATGGAAGAGTACCACTTCGATGTGTAAACACTCAGGACCAGAGTGTGGACCTGACCCCAGGGAGGCTGCTGGCTAACATCTATGTGGCTCCGGAGGTAGTAAGGAAAGTAACTCCAATGCAGCTGAAGCCGACTGAAAGGGATGAGTGGACCGTAACTGTGTCCATGGGAGAAGATGAGGAACCCACCTCTGAATGGAATGGCCGTGCAATTCGAGAACAGATGAAGATGGATGTAAGTTCATGTTCTCTGGAATGGGTCCAGAAGGTAGATGAGCTGTTGTGGGAGAACCAAGCCACCTTTGCGCAGTATGCTAAAGATTTTGGATGTACCACAGGGATCTACCATGAGATTCCCACAGGAGACACCCCTCCAATTAGAGAGCGCTACCGACAAATTCCTCCACAGTTGTATCAGGAAGTGAAAGAACTGTTAGCTAAGATGCTACAGGGTGGGATCATCCAAGAAAGCCAGAGTCCCTGGGCGGCTCCTGTGGTGTTAGTAAGAAAAAAAGATGGGTCCATCCGATTTTGCGTAGACTATCGGAAGTTAAACGCTTGCACCGTACGAGATTCCTACCCCTTGCCACGGATTGAGGAGTCCCTCTCAGCGCTAGGGAGAGCCCGGTACTTCTCCTCGCTAGATCTGGCTAGTGGGTATTGGCAGGTGCCGATGGCCCCAAAAGACAAGGAGAAGACGGCATTCATCTTGCCCATGGGACTATACGAATTTAACCGGATGCCCTTCGGGTTGACAAATGCACCCGGAACGTTTCAGCGGTTGATGGAGAAATGTCTCGGTGACTTCAACTTTGAGTTCACTCTCATCTACTTGGATGACATTATAGTGTATTCTGCGACCTTTGAAGACCATCTCCACCAGTTGGGGCAAGTATTTCGAAGATTGCGGGAACATGGGCTCAAATTGAAACCCAGTAAATGTCGGTTGTTCCAATCTGAAATTGATTACTTGGGTCACCGCGTATCAGGAGAAGGGGTGAGACCATCAAGAGACAAGATAGCGGCTGTTCAAGATTGGCCGATACCGACTACCCTGCGAGAAGTGAGGGCGTTCCTTGGAGTAGCCGGTTACTATCGACGGTTTATTAAGGATTTCGCCAAGGTAGCAGCACCACTTAATGCTCTCCTACGGGGCACATCCGGTGGTCCAAAGAACCGGTCCGTGAAGTGGGGACCTGAACAGGAACAAGCCTTCCAGGCATTGAAGGATGCACTGACAACAGCCCCAGTCTTGGCATATGCTGATTACCACTTGCCGTTCCAGCTATATACAGATGCAAGCCTGTATGTTCTTGGAGCAGTGCTTTCCCAACTTCAGGATGGCCAGGAGAGGGTCATAGCGTACGGCAGCCGGTCTTTGAGAGATTCTGAAAGAAACCCCGAGAATTATAGTTCATTTAAATTGGAGCTGTTGGCACTGGTATGGGCCATGACCGAGAAATTCTCTGAATATTTGACCGGTGCTGAAGTTTTAGTACTGACTGACAACAACCCACTAGCTCACCTGGAAAATGCCAAGCTCGGGGCGTTAGAGCAGAGGTGGATAGCCCGAATGTCTAAGTTCAATTACCGCATTAAGTATCGGTCCAAGACAGAGAACCAGAATGCTGACGGACTTTCTAGGGTAACTGCCCAGACCCCCACAGAAGACGTGGATCATGAGTTGGAGCATGTGGAGGTGCCCGATTTCAGCAGATTTTCACAGGCCTTGGCCGCCGCTAATCAGTTCGAGATGGAGGGGACTGAAATGGCTCCTTTTCTTTGGTCCCTCACGACAGGAATGGGCACAGATACAGCAGACCCATGAGGGGCTGGCGCAGATGATCAAGTGTGTTGAGAAAGGCCAGAAGCCCTGTAGAGAGGAAAGAGAACGACTGACACGTGAGATATTATCTGTTTTGAGTCAGTGGGAAAAGTTGGAGATGAAAAATGGAGTGCTATGCCGAAAGGTCTATTTACCTTCTGAGATCGACATTCGATACCAAATTGTGGTGCCTAGTGAACTGGCTCGCTCGTTGGCGGTTGAGGCTCATAATAAGAATGGACATTTTGGTCATGAGAAGACGTTTCGTTGGTTACAGCGACTGATTTACTGCCCTGGTCTTCGTCAAATGGTCCAAGAAGTATGCCGCCGCTGTCGAACTTGTGAGATCCATAAGGCAATAGAACAGAGAGCTCCCCTGCAAACCATCGTGAGCCAGGAACCTTTAGAAATCGTCATGATAGACTATCTAAGGGTGGGCCCATCCAATAGCGGACACCAGTATTGCTTCATAATGGTGGATCACTTCACCAAATTTGTGGTGGTAACCGCCACCAAGGACCAGACAGCTGAGTCAGCAGCTCGTGCTCTGTGCCAAGATTTCATTCGAGTATATGGGTGCCCCCAACGCATCCACTCCGACCAGGGCGCCTGCTGTGAGGGACACGTAATGAAAGAAGTTCAACGTATCTACAGGATAAAGAATTCGCACACGACTCCATACCACCCTCAGGGAAATGGGGGCCTGTGAAAGATTCAACAGAACTCTGCTACAGATGCTGCGGACTCTGGAGGAAGACAAGAAGTTACAGTGGCCTCAGTTCTTGTCTGAAATGGTGAGGGCCTATAACAATCAGGTCCATTCTACAACGGGGTACCCTCCTTATACACTTCTCTTTGGGCGGTCTGGGCGAAGTATAGGAGAATTACAGTTGAATGATGTGGATGGGTTCCCTCCGAGGGATCCAACCTCCTGGGTGCGGGCGCACCGGCAGAGACTTGAGACGATCCATCGATTGGTGCGGCAGCGCCTGTAAGAACATCCCCATCCTGATAAGACCCCAGTGTAAGAAGCACCATTGCAACCAGGTGACCTGGTGCTAGTTCGTGTCAAGAAACCCCAAGGGAAATTGGAAAGCAGATGGGAGGCTTTGCCGTATTGTGTTATTGGCCGCAAGTATGCGAATGGGCCAGTGTACCAAGTCCAGAAAGAAGGAACTGATTGTGTTCGAGTACTTCACCGAAATATGTTGCGCCTGTGTCATTCTGAAGGGGCAAATCATGATGGGGCTGCCAATGTGAATGAGCTCCCACAGTTAGAGATTGGAGGTACGGAATGGGCCTCCGACGAGGAGGATGATTGTTGGCCGATCCCTGCTCCTGGGGATGTTCCACCTGTGACTACTGTATCTCCGGCCTGTGCCCCCTCTGGTGCGGAATCCGCTGGTCCTTCTCAGCCCATAACTGCAGCACCCCATAATATACCACCGGTCCTCAGACGGCCCACTAGGCCAAATGCTGGTATTCCCCCTGTTCGGTATGCGCAGGATGAGTTCGTTTGGCCTGCCATACATCGGTATACCACCCTGTGCATAAAAGTACAACCCTCTGGATATACAGTCATAGGCAGGGACTGCCAATCTTAAAGTGGGGGGGAATATGTAAGAGACAGCCAATGTTGTCCTAAGCTTCATTTGTCTGTATAAACTGTTAATGTTGAATGTGTTTCTGTGATTCTGTTCCTTTAAGACAGCAGCCATTGTAATTGTGACATGATGCTGGAGTGACACACCCCCCTTTGATGTCAGCCTGCCTGTTCTGCAGACAGAGTGTGAGCAGAGAAGCAGGATGTGACGAGAACAGAGAGCAGCAGCCATCTTGGCAAGTAAGAAGACAGGTGTCTGTGCTGTATTGAAATGGAGTGGAGATTTTTCTGTGCAGCTAAGCTGTATCTTGATCCAGAGACAAACAGAGTGTTAAGAGACAACAAGACTAGTGAGTCCACGTGAAAGGAACTGTGCTCAGTGGCTGATCAGTGAGACTGACATTGTGACTGTGTATATGGATACCACAGATAGAGACTTGCAGTGCTGTTGAAGTACCGGACAGTAACTGCTAAATCCCGGCTTACATCCCAGCTCAGTGTATGGATTCGGCAGGACTGCCAGTGTGCTGAGTGGAATCTGCTGTTGGATTACATTGCATTCATTTGGTTTCCCTATCTGTTAAAGAGGACTCCATTACTCCCGAGATCTCCGGCAGGAGAGACCCCCGCCAAAAAAATAAACAAAAAAAAAAGACCCCCCCCCCCCCCCCCCCCCCCCCCCCCCCCCCACCCCCCCCCCCCCCCCCACCACCACAACCCCCACCCCCCCCCCCCCCAAAGGGGGGCAGGGGCGGGTATTTTTTGTTTTTTTCACCCTCCCCCCCCCCTCCCCACCCAACAGAAAAAAACATAAAAATACAAACAAAAATATATTTCCCCTTCATACTTTCCTTCTTTTTTTTTTTTCTTTTTTCCCTTTCCTTTTTCTTTTTTTCCCTCCCTTTTTTTTTTTTTTTTTTTTTTTTTTTTTTTCTTTTCTCCCCCCCCCCCCCCCCCCCCCCCCCCTCCCCCCCCCCCCCCCCCCCCCCCCCCCCCCCCCCCCCCCCACTATTTTTTTATCTATTAAAAAAAAAAAAAAAAAATAACCCCCCCCCCCCCCCCGCCCCCGCCCCCACCCCCGGGCCCCCCCAAATTTAGTTCGGCCCCCCCGCCCCGTTCCCCCCCCCCCCCCCTTTTTTTTTTACCTTTTTTTGGCCCCCCCCCCCCCCCCCCCCCGCCCGGGCCCAACCCAGGGCCCCCCCCGCACCCAAGAGAAAGTCTTCCTCCTCTTCCAGTCTAGGAGTTCCAGGTTCCTCTACCATAATGATGACCCTGACCTGGATCCTCATCCTCCTCCATCAACACAGGACAATGACATTTACTAAGAGGTGGAAATTGTTCCTCCTCTTCCATCCCCTCTTGCATGAGTGTGAGAGTTTCCTGTAAGATATACAATAGAGGAATCACATCGCTGATGCTGCAGTCATCCCTGCTGACAAATTTGGTGACTTCTTCAAAGGGTTTGAGAAGCTGGCACACTTCCCACATGATACTACAATTATATATCTCAAAATAACACATTATCGCTGTGTTCTGCTGCATGCAATAATCATTCACTGCCTTCTGCTGGTCACACAGACACTCCTGCATGATTAAGGTGGAGTTCCACTGAGTTGGAATGTTGCAGATAAGGTGGTGCAAAGACAGACCATTTTGTGGCTATAAATCGAGCAGGGTGTTTTTTGAACATATTTTGTTGAAATGCGCAGAGATTTTTCTGACCACGAGGAATACCTCTTTTAAGCCAGTATACAGGTTAATAAAGCGGTGAACCACCAGATTAAGGACATGCGCCACACAATGTGGTATTTGTCCTAACTGTAGCATAACAGCAATATTGGTTCTGATGTCACTGGCAATGGTGCCCAGTTGGAGTTGGATAGGAGCCATCCAGTGGGATACTTGTTGTAGGATACAGCGAATCAGCTTCTACACTGTGTGGCTCATTTGAACCAGGGTCATTAATTGCAAAACTGCATAGCAGAGCTTCGCCTTACACCCATGAAATGAGTGTGGAGGAGGAGGAGGAATAGAAAAGGAAGCTACAGCTTGCCCTAGTGAAGATGGCGGTGGGAAACAGACCTGTATGGTGTCAGAACTGGGCCTGCACAATCTGGGTGGAACTAGAATCTGGCATTGCGGCATTTCTGGATTGTGGCCACTGCTGCTCAAAACATTAACCCGGTGGGCCATGAAAGCCATTTACTGTATTGTCCTTGCCCATAATTGCTGCTTCGTATGTCGACAGTGGAATGTACCTTTCCCCCTGACGTAGTCAAGAAATGGCCCACGTTCTCCGACATATAGTGATAGTTTTCTATCACCATATTTTTCCAGCTTTCCTGGAAAAATAATGATGGTTAGGTATCTTCCATCCAGGTTTAGCGCATGCCATCAGTTGTCAAAACACAGTGGAATCCACTAAGTGGTACTGCAGCATCCCAGAGGCTGCTGCTTTAATTTGTTTGTTTGTGTGCCTCTGGGTTTTGTGTTGATACGTCCCGTTCTATGTTAAATGTGTTGTTGCAGCTTTTCCCTGTTGATTCTCCCCTGCAGTGTTGAAACCTAGCCTTGATTTAGCCCTGGCCTATCACAGGCCACTGGGCGGGGTTGTGGGAGACTCCGTCTCCACGGTACCCCTTGGCCTGAGTTCAGTCTAGTCACTTCAGTGTGAGCAGTGGGACAGTGAGGGTGTGCAGAGTGTTCCTGCCCCCACAAGCTGGACTTAGGCCAGCGGTCAGCTATCACAGCCTCCAGGAGGATTATAATCGGCCCCAGAGACAGCCAGGAGTACTTTGTCAGCTGTCCATTATTGTGAAGCTTTCGGTGTCGTGCCAGGAGGAACAGAAGAAACCCTGACAGGAGGATTACATCAGACCTAGTCTTCAGGTAACCAGAACCCTGTCAGTCCTCCTAGAACCAAGGCTGGGGATTGGACACTGTACTACTACCCCCATTCGAAAGCTGACCTTTTTGTCCCTGTTGCCAAATAAAGGCTGTTCTGGTTTACCTGCACTGCTGTCTCCTGAGTCGTGGCTGCATCACCATCAGGCCCCTTCCGACCAACACCACACCAGCTCAAAGAGGAGAGGTCCCCTCTCCAACTGGAAGTGCCCCAGGGGAAAGAACTACTACCACCACCATTTGGTAGTGTTGCAGGACCCCCCTCGACTTTGTCTGGCCCAGGAGTGGGACTGGAGTAATTGGTGAGTGTGCTCGGTCTGCCAGGTGGCACAGCATCTGCCACTACTACTCCCATCCTCCGGTCTCCTCCATTTGGGTTGCGGCAGTACGGCACTACTGCACCACCAGCAGCTTGGCCAGGTGCGAGTTACGTTGCACAACTGCCGGATGACAGGGCGCATATTGCTGTCTCCTGGACACACATTCCCATAAGGATGACTGACATTGATGTGTAAGACAATGAGAAACAGCTGGTGATAATGTTGATAACAATGACAATATGCAAGTGCTACATGTAGATGTTGCCTGCCTACCAGGAAGGTCATGGAGAGGAGTAGGAAAACAACCTTGCTCACTTTCCCTGCTAGTGCCACTGTCAAGTCTATTTTTCCAAATAAGAGAGTGATGCCTTTTCATATGAGTACATTGTTCCTACATATGTTCCTGCACAGCCATGGCTAGGTTTCTGCTTGCAGATCTTGCACATTAGCATGGATTTATCGTTTGGCAAAGTACATTAAATTCCCACATGGGTTGACAGTGTGTACTTGATGCTGCCAGCATCAGCGGAAACAAGTCTGCCACTACCACCACCCCCACCCTGAGAGTATCCCCTAGGTCTGCCCTGGGCAGAATTTTTGGAAGTTGGTCCTGCACAATGGCTGGAATTACTATTATCACTGACACCACCCTCTTCATCTGATGTTATCTTGTCATCCTGACCCGGTTGCCAGGTCCTATCCGTTAAAAAGTCATCATCGGCAATGTCATCATGATCTTCCCCTGCTTTTTTCTAACACATCATCATGGCCATGCACCCCCTCAGAATTTCCACCTCCAGATATACTCCTAGCTCCCCTACCAGAATGACTACCAGTAGTAGCAGTACCAAACCCCCTGCCACTACTACCTCCACCACCAAAAGTCATTATGTCTTCCTCCTCTGCTTGCACACAATGCTGACTGTTCACATCTAGCTCATCAAAAAGAAGAGGAAGACTGCTCTGACTAAGAGAAATAGATTGCTCAGCTAGTGCCACATCACTACCGGGGATCTGTGTCAGTGAAGAATGTGAAGGAGACATGGTTGACAGTCCATACAGGCCCTGCAATAAATTATGTGTTATGTAGGAGGGGGAGGAGGAGGAACACATAGAAGCCTGACTCAAGATCACATCACTCTCTGATGCAATATCCTCCTGTGACTCAGATGAGCCAGCTAAATAATCAAAAAACTTCATCAACATTCTCAGGAAGAACAACAATCCTGTGACTGGGGGTGCCACCAAAATCAGAAGTTGTGTTGCTGTTGCTCTTATTGTTGGTAGTACTTGCACAAGTGTTTCCTCCCCCTCCTTTTGTCTGTCACCTGCCCTGTTTTTTTCCACTCATTTTTTAATGCACACAGTGGTTAATTATTAACCAAGAAACCAACTGAGATTACTTTTTTACAATAGTGAAGGATGCACTATTAGTGGTACCACAGCTACCGCTACTACACAGTACTACTGTGAGTGACATATATCTAGAATCACATATGTGCATGCAGTGCACTTGCACATACAGAGAACAGACAAACACTTAAAATATTTTGTTCAAATTAACAATACTTCTTCACATTGTCTAAGGGTCAGACAGACACCAGACCAGAGTGGAAAAAAACCATGAAATTCCTAAATGTTTTTTTTAAGATTAGAGCATACTAATGAATACACCAAAAAAAACGCTAAAATAACGATGATTCTTTTTTTACATTAGCGAAGAATGCACTGTTAGTACCATGGCCACCAGTACTACTTTTATACTTTTACAATTGTGTGTTACGTACAGTTGAAATCAGAAGTTTACATACACTATATAAAAAGACACATATGCATGTTTTTCTCACTATCTGACATGAAATCAGAATAAACCTTTCCCGTTTTAGGTCAATTAGGATTAGCAAAATTACTTATATTTGCCAAATGCCAGAATAATGAGAGAGAGAGAATTTTTAAGGCATTTTTATTACTTTCTGCAAAGTCAAAAGTTTACATACATTTAATTAGTATTTGGTACTTGCCCTTACACTGTATGACTTGGGTCAAACTTTTGGGATCTCCTTCAGCAAGCTTCTCACAATAGTGGGTAGAAATTTGGGCCCATTCCTCCTGGCGGAACTGGTGTAACTGAGCCATGTTTGTAGGCAAATCAAGGATCCTTCACCAGTTCCAGCATATTAGGATTGTATCCCATCTGGCTTCTCAAAATCATGAATCATAAATCATGGAAATATTGGGGCAAGTGGAGTTAGGTAGCAGTAACTTATCCAGCTCGTTTTGAGAGAATTCCTTCTGAACATTTACTAGTCTAGACATAACAAAGCCTTTAATATGGGCATATTGCAAAAAGTGGTCTGTATTCCTCCAGCTACAAAAACCCAGGTTAAGCAAAGTCCGGAGACGACCACAGCAGCAAATATTCTCTATATGTGAGTTTGAACTTTTTCCTAAGAATCTTCCATGTAGCTATAGTGTCACAAACAACCAGGGATTGCCACAGATGCCTTGGGATAGTCCCCGACGTGGCATGCAGCAAGTCACATGTTGACCAAGGGGCACAAAAGCCTGCCTCTAACTCAAGGTCCAAATAATAACTATACTCCCTTGCCCAATTATAGATGTGTCGAGAGAGACAGGCAATGTTACACACGTGGACAAAATTGTTGGTACCCCTCATTTAATGAAAGGAAAACCCACAATGGGCACAGAAATAACTACATAAAAAATTCTATGAAAATAAACAAATGTGAGTCAGACATTGCTTTTCAACCATGCTTCAACGTAATTTTTTTAAAAAGAAAACTCATGAAACAGGCCTGGACAGAAATGATGGTACCCCTGAAAATAATGTGACCAAAGGGACATGTTAAATCAAGGTGTGTCCACTAATTAGCATTATAGGTGTCTACAATCTTGTAATCAGTCAGTGGGCCTGTATATAGGGCTACAGATACTCACTGTGCTGTTTGATGACATAGTGAGTACCACACTCAACATGGACCAGAGGAAGCAAAGGAAAGAGTTGTCTCAGGAGCTTAGAAAGAAAATTATAGACAAGCATGTTAAAGGTAAAGGTTATAAGACCATCTCCAAGCAGCTTGATGTTCCTGTGATTACAGTTGCACATATTATTCAGAAATTTAAGATTCAAGGGACTGTAGCCAACCTCCCTGGACATGGCCGCAGGAGGAAAATTGATGACAAATCAAAGAGAAGGATAATACGAATGGTAACAAAAGAGCCCAGAAAAACTTCTAAAGAGATTAAAGGTGAACTTCAAGCCCAAGGAACATCAGTGTCAGATTGCACCATCCCTCATTGTTTGAGCCAAAGTGGACTTCATGGGACACGACCAAGGAGGACACCATTGTTGAAAACAAATCATAAAAAAGACAGACTGGAATTTGCCCAAAGGGAATGGGTTAACCCATTAGCTATGTGAGAGAAGGGATGCCTGTCTCCTATCCTCTGCCTCTGATGCCACCATGCTCAGATCTCCCCCAACCAGCTTGTGAGGTACGATGTCCCCTCATATTCCACAAAAGAATCTACAAGGGGTCTATGATTGCTGTTTGGTGCATAAATGGTATACAGTATGATAGAAGAGCCAGCATAAGTCAGGATCATGTAGTACACCCTACCTTCCGTATTCCTTCCATATGTTGCTTCAAATGCTGCAAGACCATCATTCTCTGATGGGTCAATCGGAACTCCTTAAAGAGGACCTTTCATGTCCTCATGTATATGCTGTTTTACATACCGCTAGAAAGCCGACAGCGTGCTGAATTCAGCGCACTGCCGGCTTTCCCGATATGTGCCCCGGGGCTGGAGATATTGGTGGTCGTAGTTTCACAGTTCACCGTCAGAAGGGCGTTCCTGACAGTCTAGCTTGTACTGGGGGGCGTTCCTCACAGCTCAGCATCATCGCTGGGCTGTAAGGAACACCCCCTCTGACAGTGCAGCGCTATGGACGAGTACAGAGAGAGGGGACATTCCTTACAGCCCAGTGATGACACTGAGCTGTGAAGAACGCCCCCCCAGTACAAGTCTATGGAGGACTACTGTCAGGGAAGGTGTTCCTCACAGCGCAGGTAGACTGTCAGGAAGGGGCTTCTGACGGTAAACCGTGAAACTACAACCCCCGATATCTCCAGCCCCGGGGAAAATACTGGGAAAGCCGGCAGTGCGCTGAATTCAGCGTGCTGTCAGCTTTCTAGCGGTATGTAAAACAGCATATACATGAGGATGTGAAAGGTCCTCTTTAACATTCCATGTGACAATTACAGGCATAATGGAAAAGTTGGAAGTCGATCTCTAATGCTCAGATGGCTCACTGTCCCTATATCTCCTCCCTGCTTCAGTGTGGGAGTGAACAGTGGTGTTACCCTGTGCCATGTGCAATAAAGGAAATGCTCATGTAGTTTAAGTGTGCCACCTAAAACAGTATAAATTACTAACTTGAACAACCTGGGTATCCCCAAATACAATAAACACAGAAACTTCTGAAAAATATTCAACTTGACCACTTCCCTTCTTCCACAGACCTCTCTGCAGAGGATATGGCCACTTATTTCCAAGACAAAATTGATAAGATCCGCCAGGAAATAATTGCCCAATCCCCAGGCGGCATTGATACCCTCACCTATTACACTTCATCCTGTTCATTCTCATCTTTTGAACCAGTTACTGAACAAGGAAGCCTCCTGGATCCTTTCTTCTTTTTGCCCTACTACCTGCAGTAGTGACCCTTTCCCCTCACACCTTCTCCAGTCTCTGTCACCCGCCGTCACTACTTACCTTACTAAAATATTTAACCTCTCTCTCTCTTCTGGAATCTTTCCCTAATTTTTCAAACATGCTGTCATAACCCCGCTACTGAAGAAATCCTCCCTTGACCCATACTGTGCAGCTAACTAACTCCCCTTCATCTCCAAAATCTTGGAAAGCTTGGTCTATTCTTGTTTGATCTGCAATCTTTCCGCTAACTCTCTTCTTGACCCCTTACAATCTGGCTTCCACACTCTGCACTCTACTGAAATGGCCCTCACAAAAGTCTCCAATGAACTCCTGACAGCTACATCTAATGGTGACTTTTCTCTTCTTATTCTTCTGGATCTCTCAGCAGCATTTGACATAGGCATATGCTCCACTCTGTTGGCCTCACGGACACTGCACTCTCTTGGTTCTCCTCTTATCTCTCAGACCGCATTTTCAGAGTTCATTTCTGGGCTCTGCCTCTTCCCCCTCTTCTCCTTGCCATTGGGGTACCTCAGGGCTCGGTCCTAGGCCCCCTGTTCTTCTCTCTCTATACTGCCCCTATTGGACAAACCATCACCAAATTTGGCTTCCGGTGCCATCTTTATGCTGATACACCCAACTATATGCTTCATCCCGTGACATCACCCTTGCACTAATACAGAACAGCAGAGACTGTCTCTCTGCTGTTTCAAATATCATGTCTTCTCTTTATTTGAAACTGAATCTTTCAAAGACTGAACTACTGCTGTTTCCTCCATCTAACAGACCTAACCCTGATATCTCCATTTCAGTCTCCAGCTTTACCATAACGCCAAGGCAGTATGCCCGCTGCATCGGGGTTATGTTTGACTCAGACCTTTCCTTAACCCCCAATATCTGATCATTCGCACGTTCATGTCATCTCCACCTCAAAAACATCTCCAGAATTTGCCCTTTCCTTACCACAGATACATTAAAGACCCTTATTGTTGCCCTGTTTCACTCTGAATTTGATGACTGTAACTCCTTACTAATCGGTCTTCCCCTTACTAAACTCTCCCCTCTACAATCTATTCTGAATGCAGCAGCCAGGCTCATCTATCAGTCTAAACGCTACAGCGATGCCTCTGGTCTGTGCCAGTCACTACATTGGCTGCCTATTCAATACAGAATACAATATAAACTTATCACCCTCATCCACAAGGCTCTCCATAATGCTACACCTCCCTACATTTCCTTTCTCATTTCTGTATATTGCTCAACCTGTGCTCTCTGTACACTCAATAACCTAAAACTAACATCCTCTATTATCAGAACCTCCCACTCCCGTATCCAAGACTTCTCACGAGTTGCACCACTTCACTGGAATGCTCTACCCTGGACAATCAGATTAACTCCCAATTTCTACAGCTTCAAGCACAAACTAAAGACAAATCTCTTTAGACAGGCCTATCACAAATCCTAATCTAAATCCTTCTGAAGTTAGAATCCCTAAAACGATCACTCCTCACGCTCCCACATTACCCTACAGGATATGATGCTGTATCGGACTGTAACTTCATATGTCCGGGCACCATCTGCACAGTAAAGGACACTGACTGGTGACGTCTTATACAGCATCATTTATGTGTAATGAAAGTAACTTCTATCACATAAATGGATTCTCCACTGTATAAGCAATGATACCTCCTATGCCATACCCATTCCCATTATGTGAATTGACTATCACTCTGTAATGTATCTTTTTGTCTGTACTTGAACCCTACAATCTGTAATGTGCTGCGGAATATCTTAGTGCTATATAAATAAAATGTATTATTATTATTATTCCTCACATAAAGGTTCAAACCCTCATCTCCCAATTTAACTACAACAATCTTCACCCAATGAGTTAACTGAGAAAATGGGAACATAACTGTTACCCTCAGAAAAAAACATTAGAGTCATAAAGTATGGCATATACAGATTCATGGGTATTAACTGAAAACACATATTAAAGAGCCCATTCACAAATCTGGTGTGAATTGCTTGTGTGCTGTGACAAAAATTTTTAAGTGACCAGGGTGGTGTGCTCTGCAGTCAATTTCCCCTGTCAGATGTAAGACGTCCCAATTGTGGCAATGCATTCAGAGTCTGTGAAGATGTAGAAGACCAATGCTCCATTCCAGCAATGTCCTCAAAAGGTGCTCTTTGAAGAACTCCTCAGCCTCTTCTGGGGATGTAAAGATTTTGTTAGAGCCATCGGATCTTGTAACCCAGAGTATCGTCGGGTACGCAAATTGAAATTTAATGTTCGTACAAAACATTGCAGTGCAGAATGTGCTATAAGCTCATCTTTTCCTGGTCACTTCAGTCGAAAAGTCTCCAAACAGTAGAACTGGAGTGTCTCTCAAAAGTAATCAATCCCTTTTGGCACGCTAAGCACATAAAATTTCCACTTTATCATTGTAGTCAAGGTATTTCATAACAACCTGTCACAGTCTGTTGTCAGTCTGTTGTTTGGACTCTCGGTGGGCCTACCCTGTGAGCCATCATTACCCTCTTTGAGATGCGATAGGTTTTGCAAGTTCTTGATGAGGACAGACCCTGGGAGTCCCATCAATCTGCGGTTGTTACAAGGAAACCTATTTTCTAAGTCATCCACTTTATCAGAGAGAGCCAAGGCAAGTGACATTAACTTTCCCTCCATTCAGTCAGTATTGGGGAAGTCATCTTTGATTGTAGATAAGCGTTGTTCCAAATCAGACATCCTGTGTCCCTGCTGTGATACCTCCTCCCGTAATTGTGCCAAAGCCTCCTGGAGAGTACTTGACTGGACTGAGAAGTTTCGCTACCTCAAGTGTCAGCCTCTTGTAATCTATATCCAGTAGGTCAATGAGAGTTAAGTCCAAGTCCTGAGTCTCATCCAACTGCTGGGATACTTCTGAAATGGCTGTTGTAGCAGATGGTGAGGTGACCAGCACCATTTTGGGCAACTTGCACAGAGACACGTCCATGGGTTTGGGAGCATTTATCTTACCGCTTCTCAAGATGTAGCGGTGCATGTAAGTCCTCAAATCCCAAGATAACATATCCCCGTTAGGGGGACAGGTGGGTCTGTAAGCCGAGGTTAAGACTTGAAAAGGAGCTGTTGGAGAGGATAACTTCACATGTCAGCGCTGGAACCAGAAGTACAACACTGTGTTTTAAAGTAACAGCTAAGTGAATGAGATTTCTTAAATCTAATCCACACATTGCAGAAAAAACAGCTGCGGAAAAGCTGCTGTTTCAATAACGAATCAATAAGTCTTTCCAGGTTTATAAGATTTCCTAAACCCATTTATACCCAATATATTAGAAACCCCCATAAATAACAGCATTTTCAAAACTGCACCTCTCAAATAATTCAAAACCACATTTGGGAAGTTTGTTGAAAGATTTCTAAATTTCACCTCCATATTGTTTTAATTTATTGTTTTAATAGTGCATTTATCCCTAAAACTTACACATTCCCAAGGGGTTAAAGGAGAAAATGCATCTCAAAAGATGCTATACAATTTCTCCTGACCACGAAAATACCCCACATGTGGATCTAAACTGCTGTTAGGGAACATGGCAGCGCGCCAAAGGGAAGGAATGACACATTGAGATTTTGCTGAAATAGTTTTCAGGTGCCATGTCTCATTTGCAGAGCTTCTGAAGTACCAGTGCAGTGGAAACCCTCTAAAAGTGAACCTATTTTGGAAAATATACCCCTCACATAATTGTACAAGGCGTATAGTGATTATAATATAAATTTATCCCCACATTTTTCATTTTAATAAGTAGTTAATACGAGAAAAATCACCCCACAGTTTGTTACACAATTTCTCCTGAACACAGCAATACACCATATGTGGTCATAAACTGCTATATGGATACATGGCTGAGCTCAGAATGGAAAGAACACTATTTGGCTTTCGGAGGGCAGATTTTGCTGAAAAGGTTTTCGGGTGCCATGTCGCATTTTCAGAGCCCCTAGAGCACAGGTGTCAAACACAAGGCCCGCGGGCCGAATCCGGCCCGCTGCCTTCTGTTATCTGGCCCGGCACTTTTTATTGTCTATGTACATTATGTAATGTAAACCAGCCCCAGGTTTACAAGGCCTCTGCATGTCAGCGCAGGCGGTGATACAATGATGTCATCACGCCTCCTACGCTGACACGCAGACAAGAAGAGGAGGCGGCTGCATCAAGGCATCGCAGGTAAGTGAAGATAAGTTTTTTTTTATATATATAAATAGGCCGTTGCCTGCTGGAGTATCCCCAGCACGTAACGGCCTATTTACTTACCGATCCCCGCTGCTGGTCGTGGCCGCCCCCACTTCCCCTTCTGCTATGGGTCGCAGAAGCTGCCGTGTGCAGGAGCGGGGATGGTAAGTGAGGCCGCGGCCGGCGAACCCCATCAAATGCTACTATTATTATACTCCGGGGGCTTTTCAGACCCCGGAGTATAATAATCGGAGACCCCGGGGAGGTGATAAACATAAAAACCAGAGTTACTCACCTCTCCGGCGATCCGATGCTGCTCCCAGCCGGCTTCGGCCTTCTTTGGTAACGTCTCAGGCGTCACGTGAGCCAGGCCGACGTCATTATCTTGCGACGCCGGTTTGTGCGACATTGAAGAAGGCCGAATGCAGGGAGCGCACCGGGGCCCAGGTAAGTAACACTGGTTTTTATGTTTGGCACCACCTGGGTCTCCGATCATTATACTCTGGGGTCTGAAAAGACCCCTGAGTATAATAATAGTTCATGGGTGGGGGGGTCACTATGGGGCATAATACCATGTGCAGGGGCCACTATGGACTATAATACCGTTTGCAGGGGCCACTATGGGGCATAATACCAATGCAGGGGCCACTAAGGAGCATAATACCGATTGCAGGGGCCACTATGGAGCATAATAACGTGTGCAGGGGCCACTATGGAGCATAATAACATGTGCAGTGGCCACTATGGAGCATAATACCGTGTGCAGGGGCAACTATTGAGCATAATACCGTGTGCAGGGGCAACTATGGAGCATAATACCGTGTGCAGGAGCCGCTGTGTTATTTTTGATATATTCAGAAAAAGATGAGGATAGTATGTAACATGCCAATGTCTTAGGTTTTAACAATACATTATGTTCCTCCTGGTTGACCTCAAAGGGCTGATTGTAACAGTAGTAATGTACAAATGTAACTACTGCTTAATAGCTCGCTTATTTGTTAAGGAGAAGTTACTTTTATACATGTGTAAAATAATCTTGGCCCTTCAAGGTACCCCGTGAGGCTGAAGTGGCCCCCGGAGAAAATGAGTTTGACACCCCTGCCCTAGAGAACCAATACAATGAAAATTTCTAAAATGTGACCACATTTTGGAAACTATGCCCATCAAAGAATTTATCAAGGGGTATAGTGCGCATTTTGACACTATAACTGTTTCACAGATTGTATTAACATTGAGACAAGAAAATTAAAAATGACTTTTTTTCCAATAAACCATGAATTTAGACTCAAATCTTTCATTTCCACAAGACGTTAAAGGAGAAAATACCCCCCACAGTTCATTGCACAATTTCTCCTGAAAATGGCAATATCCCACATGTGATTGTACACTGCTCATAATGGAAAGAGCACTATTTGGCTTTCAGAGGGCAAATTTTGCTGGAATAATTTTCGGTTGCCATGTCGTATTTGCAGAGCCCCAACAGTATGAATACTATGGAAACTCCCAAAAAGGGACCCCATTTTAGAAACTATATCCCTGACAGAATTTATTCAGGGATATTAATATCATTTTGAGCCCAATAGCGCTTCCCAAAAATTAATGTGCAAAGTGAAATTTACATTTTTTAAAGAAATATGCCATTTCCATGCCCAATAAGTTATGCCAACTTTGTGTCAACAGAGACATGCACTCCTAAAACTTTTAAGGGAGTTATCCTGGGTACAAAAAAAGTTGCATATGTGGATGTAAACTGCTGTTTAGAAGAGAAGAAGCGGCACTTTTTAGCTTTTGGAGTATAGATTTAGATGGACTGGACTATTGTTTTTGCAGAGCCCCAGAGGTGTCAGTGAAGTAGAATTCCCTGAGAAGTTACCCCATTTTGTAAGTGCCTTTTTATGATCTATGCAAACATGACTTGGTGTCCAAAAAACAACAATCTAGAGTTCTAGATCTAAAATTTGTGCTCCAAAAACCATGTAGTGCTCCTTCATATCTGTACTCTGCTGTGGGTCCAAACAGCAGTTTATGCCCACATGAATGACACTGTTGTACCCAGAATAATATAACAACATCATATGTGGCTATAAACTGCTGTTTTGGCACTCAGTCGGGCACAGAAGGGAAGGAGCTCTATTCAGTTTTTAAAGACTCAATTATTTAACCCTCATGAATGGCAAGTCAAATTATAAGTCAAAAAAACTTTCCCTTTGGCAAAAAAAATAAAATTTCCACTCACGTATATTATTGTACTAAAATGTAACATTTATTCACATTTCATAAATTTCATAAATTTGAATAAAATAATTAGAGTAAAACCAAAAAAAGCAATTTTTAAAATTTATAGCAAAAGTTTTCTCAGATGAAGGCTAGTAATTGTGCCACTTTGAGCCACTAGAACTAATGTATACTACACTTTGTGGCTACTGACTTTGTGGATAGATAGGCTGACTAAATAGATCTATGGGAGTACTACTGAATGTCTCCAACTGCAAAAGTCTGTGACATAGATTCCCTATATATTGTATAATGCAGGCGATCAGCCCCAACCTATATCTCCTAAAGTGAAATGTGTTTTATTCCACAGTGGTAACAGATACAAATACGATAATGTCAGCCACAAAGCTGATGGCTAGTCTGCAGTATAGCCTACGGCTGTAGTCAACTCTGAGAGACACATTGCTGCACTAACATCAACCACTCCTACCAGTAACAGTAACAATCACTCAAGTCATGACAAACTTGCTTTTGTAAACAACCTATCTGTGTAGATAATCCATCAGAGAAACGCAGCCCAATAGCAAGTTCACAGCCAATGAGGGAAGCCCACCACCTGCATGTGCTATATCAGAAAAGAGGAACTTAGTCTGTATGAGCATAGGTCCACTTAAGTATCTTCTTGCCCAGATTTCAGAGCATGTGCAGTAGCAAAGAAAGAGGACTTAGTCTCAGATCAAGGGGAATGACGGAATGCGAAATTGCGCATGCACTATATACCGATAATAAAAATGGATAGTAATAATAATAATACTAACAGATTTGGATACCAAAAATTGGAAACTGCATTATTAGTAAGAAAAATGCACATGACAAAGGTAGGAGAAATAGTACAATTGGCATAAAGCCCAATTAGTTGAATATGAAGATTGAAAAAACATTAATATGAGTAATATGGCCATCCACTCACAAAAAGGCGAAAAAATTAAAGCCTTCATTTAAGCCAACAGGACTTAAACTGCCTAACTTCTCGATCCACCAGGCTTCACTCTAACAATTTATTGTTTGGATCACCTTTTCTTGGGCCAAGTTCAATATGACAAATGCCCCAAAATATGAGAGACTTAACATTTCCATTGTGAACACACTGAATATGTCGAGATAACGGAGTATCGATCTGGTTATTAATCGTACTGATACATTGTTAGATGCGTCTTATCAATTGTTGTATGGTCTTACCCACATACATTTTAGGGCACGTTCATTGGGCTGCATATATTACATAGGTAATCAATTGTTGAATCTTGTAAATCTTGTCATCTTTTGGATTTGAGAAGGATTTTATTTAAGCATAAATTTACAAAAGTTACAATTACTACACGCAGATGAGCCCCTCAATGATGTTTGTAACCATGATGTTTTCGCTCTCCCTGGTCTCTGGTATTGACTTTGTACCAGGGCCTCTTTAAATTAGGGGCCCCTACGGTATGTAATACTGGGTTTGGATGGAAGGACCTCCTTTAAGTTAGGGTCCGACAGCAATAGAGGCCAAAATTTTGAAAATGTATTATAAAATTTCTTGATGTCAATGTATCTCGCAATTTTTTGAGAAGGCTGTATGAAAGGTTTTGTAACCAGGAGGTCAGAATGTTACATAAGGTCTTTAGGAGAGACAAATCTGTGGAAGACTTTTTTACCCATGGGTTCAAAACCGATTACACAGTAATTCACACTCCCTTAAAAAGTCTCTGTCACTAGAACAGTTCCAACGAGATTGTAAATACTGACCTACTGGTACCCCCCTTTTTAAGGGGACAGGATGAAAGCTATTCCAGTGTAGGAGCATTGGTAGATGTTCGTGTAGAAAGAAAGATCATCTGAAAAAACAAAACAAAAAAAATTTTCCCACTATCCTAAAAAAAGGTTTCCATAAGTTGGTGCACACACCAGACCTACTGCAGTACCTTTCATTTGATGATAATAGATCCAACACAAAGTATTGTGTAGGTGATAGTGTATCTCTGGAAAAATTGAAATTTTCACTTTTCACTATTTCAGTGCCTGATATGCAGCACCCAGCTTGTGTCCTGGGCACAACATCCTTTGGAGTATTTATCTCTGACACAAGCTGGGCACACCATACTAGGCACTGAAATAATGTATTTCTGAAAAAATGCCATATTTTGTGAGACGACATGGTGAAAAATTATTACTTTAATGTGTTTAATAATGTTTAAATAAAGTTTCAGTTTTATTGTACAGGTTGTACATACAAAATATGTATTGTTTTTATTAATGTTTAGTTTTCTTTTTAAGTAACTTATTTTATATAGGAAAGGGGCTTTTGTGTGCTTTATTGCTTTATTAATTTTTTAACACTTTTGATTTGCTGTTTTTTTTTTTTTTGCATTTTTTGATGTACTTGATTCAGCAATCTTTTGATCACTGGTTCAATAGTATAGACTGCAATACATGGTATTGCAGTTGTATACAGGAAGCCAGCCTATGCAGATGCATTAGTTGACTTCCACTTCTCTCAGCAGGATCAACCAGGTATGTGGCACCGTCAGACCCTGGGCTGCCGAAAATAGGTATCAATAACCCCTGAACTCGTTTGAAGGGGGAAAGGGGACGGGGGAGAACAAAGGTACGGTGCAGTGTTTGACTGCGGCATTTGGGGGGTTAAAAACCCCCAATCAGAGTTGTTGGAGTAATGTGTGATGAGCAGGGTGTTAGCTGGAATCTACAGTTAACACCCGCTCCTGATGCCACCCACTCAGACACTGAGTGGGTGGGAGACTTCTGCCATACTATTATTGCATGTTGCCTGAACTCACTGCAGCGATGTAATAGTATGGTGCATGTCATTAAGGGGTTAAAATATAGATCACTCCAAATAAGCAGGGTCAAGGTATAATCTAGTAGTCAAAGTGTATACCACCCCTAAAAACCAGGAAACTCTGAGGACTTTGTACGAAAACCACTGCGGAAAAAAACACATTTCCGCCACTTTTATTTTCCACATCGCTTTTTGCCTGTGGCTCGCTACGTTGGGCCTTAGCCTCTTTAATTTGACTCACCTGGCAAACTAATCACAGGTGTTTGAGATTGATTTCTGTGATACTAAGAGCCCTGAGACACAAAACCAGCCATGAGTTTAATTTAAAAACAAAAATTGTAATCTTCATGAAACTTAAATCCAATTTGCATACTTTGGAACATGGTGTACTGCAGTTATTAGCACTTTTCCCCTGTGCATACTATATCTATAGTTTGCATTCCTCTTTCAATAGATAGAGACTGCCATACACTGCTCACAGTAAGTAAAAGAGAATATACTCTATAACTGACTGTCTTGCACTCAGAAACATTCGCAGAACCATGAAAGGCATATGTAGAAAAGTACAGGCATGTACTGATGTGACTAAAGTGCTTTGTTTATTGTCAATTAGAGCATTATTAGGGCAAACCTCTGAAAATTTGTTCAGTTTCTGGTTCGGATGAGTTGACCCTCCGGTTTGTTTTGGGTCTCCTTGGGTCTTCTTCTGGCCTCTCCCATCCTCCTAGGTGACATCATGTGCTCCGTGGTTAGCACTGATGCCTGTGATTGGGACTCAGCAGTCACATGGGGCTTATTAGATGAACACAAAACTTTTGGAAAATCAGGTCAAACAGAGCCAGTTCACTTATCTCTATTGTTCATTATCTTTCTTTTTTTCTCCCTGTGAAGGATCTCGTCCTGCCGAAAGTGCTTTATGCATACCTGAGATCCCTTCATTTACCTCTTACCCAACACCAGTGAGTGTTCTGGGCCCATAGGATAATATGAAACGAGCTTTCTAAATTTTATATATTTATTAACCCCTAAAAGGGTCGGTACTAGACACTTAACACATACAGAGAATACATGTAGTGGTTATCAAGCAAATACAAGTGGAAAGCAACATGACACGGTGCACAAAATAAAAATGGGAATAAACAGAAGAAAAGGAAATATTACCAACATAAGCCTGTGATTGGTTCTTTGGGCTCCGGATGTTGAGCTCAGGGCGTGTACTTAAAGCAGTCCAAAAGCATGCGTCCAGGCATGCTATTCCAGTGGAAGCACCCCCTTGGCCCTGGGCAGTGCTATCTGGGTGGATTTCAGCAGAAGAGCACCATATAGAAAATTACCAGAACAAGTTTCTCTGAGCCCATGTTATAGGCTTCAGGGTTCTTCCTTAAGCAAGTTACAGAGCATGTGTCATCTACATGCTGTTACATCTCTTCCAGGATAACAAAGAGTCTCAGGCCTCAATGCTAGGCTGCATGTTTAGGCCACATGGTTGGAGTCTGCACCATCACCTGCCCTCAAATCTCCTCCAGGGACAACAAAGACAAAAGACCCCGCTCTTCCTGGTCTGAGAACTTTTAACTAAAAAGGTCTCCTCCCTAAGTGATGTCATTAGGAGGAGGAGCCCCGCCATCCTTTCTAAATCCCTCAGAATCATATTTTGTTATAATTCCTAGCCCGATGACTGTAGGGTCGGGCAGGAGGTATGATAGGGTTCGTGGTGAGATCCCCATCGTGTAGACCCCAAGCATGACACCCCAATTCCCTTTGGGTAAGGAAAGCAGTGTCTGGACCTTTTCCAGGCTTTGAACGGTAACTAGTTTGACCTTGAATTGTGTGCCTTGACCTGACGCATCTGGGGAATTTATCAGGGTGCCTGTAAGAGATTCTCCGGTGAAGATATGGTCATAAAACCATAATCCTTTTGAGCTGTAGCTGGCTTCATCTTGTTTGTGGACTGTGTGCAGAGCTCCCCTACAACATTCTTGCAGGGACTCCCTCCTACTGTGACAATGAGTGTAATAAAGGTATGCAAATGGAGCTATAAATTGGACTATAAAGGGCTGTTGATTACAGAGCTGACATACCACATTTCTCATGACTATGACCAAATGGCTGATAACAGACAGGAACCACACAATATGAGCGAGTAGTAGTACAAGAAATACATATCTGGGGTTCTTATTATAACACTCCCCCTCTTCTTCTCTTTATTTATGCTTACTTATATTATACCATCATATTGCGCAGCATTTTACAGACATTGTCCCATATAGGTGTAAGTTCTCTGCCTGTTCAGGTCTCTGCACCACCCTCCGCCCGCACGCGGCGGTGTGCTCAGTTTGATTCCTTGTTTAAGATTCTTGTTGCTCAGTCTGAACACTGTCCTAGACTATGTAATTGATTTTCTACCACACCTGTCTCCTTCACCTTGGTTTTCCTCTGCTCCACTAATAGTTAATCTCAGCCTTGCCTGTGTGATTGACAGCCTGTCTACCAATCCAGTCTGGGGCAGGTCCTGACTTTCTATAAACAGGTTGTCAGCCCTCCCATGCTCACTGGCTATTGATTCTGTGTTGTCCCTGCTAGCTCCTATTCTGCTATTGGTGTATTTATGACTTCTGACCTTTGGCCCCCCTGTGACTACTCTCTTGGATTTGTTTTGGTACTACATTGCTCGACTGTTACCGATCCCTTGGCTTGCTGACTCTGCTTCCGTGTTGTTTTGTCTTGTTATGTTCTGTGTATCACTTATATTAGGAAGGGACTGATTGACGGCTGTCGCCTAGGACAGATTGGGCAAGTTAGCCACGGACAGTGGGGGTTCAGCTTTAGGGCTCACTGTCTTGTTGTGCCCCTCCCCCCAAGGTTCTGCAGTAGAACTGGGGAATTGCTCAACTGGCAATTCCCTTACAATAGGGCTCACAATTGATATTTCCCTCTCAGTATGTCTTTGGAGTGTGGGAGGAAACCGAAGTAAACCAATGCAAACATGGGGAGAACATACACACTCTTTGCAGATGTTGTCCTTGGCAGGATTCAAACCCAGGACTCCAGCTCTACAAGGCTGCAGTGCTAAGCACTGAGCCACTGTGCTATCCACACTCTTCCCTCTTCCCTCTTCCCTCTTCCCTCTTCTCTCTTCCTCTTCCCTCTTCCCTCTTCCCTCTTCCCTCTTCCCTCTTCCCTCTTCCCTCTTTCCTCTCCCCTCTCCCCTTTCCATTGATTTCTTTAGACATGAGTCATCTATGTGTAGTGACCTGCAGTCTGTTTTGAGACAGATAGAGCAGTAATTTTCAGGGAAAATCAGGCAGAGGGGGCAAGGAAACAGTGAGAGAAGCAGAAAGAGTCATTTCACTCAGATTACATGTGGCATATGTTACAGATGACTTATTACACAGTTTCTTATCACCTGTACTACTCATTTATGCAAATTACTAACTTATGTAAATGTCTGCAGCATTTTACACTACCTGCAAATTGGATGGGATTCTGGCAGAAAAAAAATCTATAGCGGAAATGCTGCAATTTCAAAAATGCGAGCATTTTGCAAATCGCAGCATGTCAATTATACCTACGGAAATGCTGGTGTTTTCCATATAGGTATAATAGAAGCAGAAAGTTCACAGAGGAAAATGCTGCAGACTTTCTGTGAAAAATGCTGCAGAAAAAGTGTGATGCATTTCCACCGCTACGGCTCGCTACGTGAGGTCTTAACCCTCTGCTGTTTGTTTCTTTTTTTGTGCAGTGGAAAAACTGTAAAATTCAGATAATACATACATGGTTTTATGTTACATAGAAAAATCTGTCAATCTTGTTTTATTTTGTGTCAGTGACAATCTCAGCAAAAAACAGTATCAGGCTTATGCTACAGGACAAGAATCGTAATGAATTAGTGACCGCAAAGTTGTCATGATCTATTCTGTTGCAATTTACACAGTACTATAGATGAGGTTTAAACAACTAAGCGCCACAGGACAAAGTGACTTGTATTGCAGGCTTTAAACTTCCAGAATGTCTACTATTCCTGCTTGTTTTATTCACAGATTTCAACCTTTCAAGCTTGAGAATCTTGCAGGTGAACTATAGCAAAAACTATGAGATTTTGGATAATTTTTTTTTTTTGGCCATGGTGGGAACTTGGCTGTATTGAGATTTCATAGGAAGAAGTTCATATGTTGTGTTTTTCCCTATGCTCAACCTATACTGCAAGACAATTTATCTTACTTTTCCATTTCTAAGATAAGGATGTGCTGAATACAAAGTTCTGTATAAACCTTTATGCATACTAATGTTTTGTGAGACTGTGGGATGAAATTATTGACCCATGGACGTTCTCTTAGAGATATACTTGTTTAAAAAAAAAGGGGGGGGGGGGTTATTTTCATTTCCGGTCTTAAATTGGAATAGCATACAAAAAAATACAGTGAATGATGATTCATCCTGTAGAAATCCCCATGAACCTAAATCTGGAGTTGCTGCCAAAGATCTGAATACTTTTTCCTAAATCTCTGTAATCCAATAAGCTTTTGTGTTTAGCAGCTTGTTTTGAAACTTGTATAGCACCCCAGCCTGTGTCTCCATATGTTCGTTTGCAGGCAGGTGAGTGCCTGAGGGCCTCATTATTATTCAAGCCAGGGGGCTTCACAGCCCAAACCAGAATGTAATTAGTAATTAACTGTCATTTACTTCTGTCTGTATTGAGTTGTTGTTCAAAGGACAATGCATGCGAGATAGCCACTGGTTACTCTTTGTTGTAGGTGTAATGTCCTCAGATGCTGCACTTTCCACCCCTTCAGGACAGCAAGTGTTTGATCCCTTAAACTAAAGCCAGAGATGAAATTTGTGGACTTTTACTCTCATATAAATCCATTGTGAAGGGTTCAGAAAAGGCAGATGTGGGAGTGTGCTCCTGTCACTTACCTGGTGCTGTTTGCTGTTCTCTAATTAATGTGTACATGTTTTGGCCAGAGCTGAAATTAATTACATAGATAAACATGGTTTAAGATAACATACTAATCAATGTAAACAATTTCCTTTTACTTAGCACTCACCAATCCTCTCAAATAGTCTAAAGGCAATTTATCAAATGTTAATGTGAATAAAGTTGAAAACTGCCCCTAGAAAATCATTGAAATAAACTTGAAAAAAATTCTAGACCTGTTTAGTTTCTAAATAAAATGAAATTTTATGTACGCTTTTCTGTCTTATACCACCACCATAAACCCCTGCATACTACAAACCACCAGCAATATTATAGAATATTAACATGGCTGTTTTCCCATCTGTTTGAATAAGGCCTTATTTTTAATTTGCTGGCTAGTTTAGACCCACAAGAGATATTAGTTATTAATTGCCAAACCTCCCCTTGACCCCCAGGAATTTTATCATAATCCATAAACCTAAGTATGCAAAATGTGTGATGTAAAGATGGCAAAAGTGAGTAGAATCAGTGTACAATGTTGACACCTATGTCAAAGGAATAAATGCATGTCCCTTTCAAAAATGCTGCCTTTTCCCGTGATGTCAGTAAACCAGTTACTTTAGATGAAAAACTGGTTGCACAAATTAGGCTCTTTCGCACTGTGTCTGTATACTATATGCACCAAGAAAGCTCCTAGCGTATATGTTCAATAGATACCTGTGAAGAATACCACATAATGGGAATCCATTTTAAAAACATATATTTATTTCACTTGATACTTCTTTATGAAATAGTGCAATCTTCTGCCAAATGTAGGTCCAATGTACACTTTTTTGGCCCCCATCAGATCATGGGCTCAGCTTGGACCTCCACACCCGTTACAACTTCTTTCATGCTTGCTGTTGCTGTCTGTATCTTTCAGCTGTGTTGCTGGGTCTCTTAAGTTGCCCCTTGATGAAACTCTAACAGCCAGGTGCCCCTTTAAGCCTCCTATAAGTTATTTGTGTTCCCCACAAGTTAATAGTACCCCCTTGTAGCCCCTGCAAGGTAACATTACTCTCTTATGCCCACAGTAAAATAATAGAGTCTTCCTTGGGAAGGTAGTTATATAATTTATTACAGCATACAGTAACACAGTCACAAGGGTGACCTCTGTGATCCCAATAGTTTTGACACAAGCTTCCCAAAGGATTCAATAAACATAAATCACTAACACAGTGTGAAAAGACCCTTAGTAAATGTGAGCTGTGCAAAGTTAGTAGTATGAACCCAAGCTATAATAAACAGTGCAGTACAACCTACTTGATGTTAAAAAATCTTTTAAGTTGGAGACATACATGGTGAGAGTTTTTACTGAGCCATCTATTCCAGTTTACTGGCATACATGGGTGTAAATGTGGTGAATTTTGGTAAAAGACCCTTTCTTGTACCAAAAAAAGCAATTCATTGCTCCTTCTGCCTCAGGCTTGCCAAGTTTTATGAAAGTGGGCAGAGACCAAGTCAGGCAGTGACACCTCGAACCAACAAATTTACTACACCTCTGGCTTGAGTTATAACTGAAGTATACGCCAGTCATTTAAATTCTGGCACATGGCTGGGGTCTCTTAATAGGTGCATCTTGCGCCAACCAAGGACTTGATTAAGACTGACATACAAAATGTGAGTCTTAATAAATTGACCCATTGAGTTTGTGTTGCTTTTTTTGGTACTGATTTTGCTGCATTTTTTGAGAAGTGGATTCAGCAGGCTGGAGAAGTACAGGTGCATCTAAATAAATTAGAATATCTTTGAAACGTTTATTTCTTTCAGTAATAAGATTAAAGAAGTGACCTCCTATATTTTCTAGTTTCTTTAACACAGAGTGTTCTATTTCAAGTGTTTTATTTCTGTAAATGTTGATTATGGATTACAGGTAATGAAAACCCAAATCTAAGAAAATTTGAATATTGTAAAAAAGTTCAGTGTTGTAAATTCAGTGTGTCACATGCCAAGGTTTCCTAAGCCTTTAAATGGTCCCTCAGTCTGGTTCAGTAGGACACACAGTCATGGAAGACGCTGATTATGAATTGAATTACTGAGTTACTGAAATGAATGAACGTTTCAAAAACATTCTAATTTTTTAAGATGCACCTGTATATGTCTTTACTTTATATTCACATTCCTTTTGAATGGACTCCTGGCTTTTGTTCAAAAAACTTCAGCAAAATCCAGAAGAAGAGAGCAACAAAAACTTAATGGGGGAGATGTACTATGCAAAATGCAGCTAAAAACAGTTTACAGCCGGGGCCTCGCGTGGCTTAAAAGCTGTGGATTGCTCGTGGTGGAACGCCTAGAAAAAATAACGCAGAGTTTTACAGTCACAGCAAAGTGGATATGGGATTCTAGAGAATCCCATCACCTCTTTGCAGAAAAATACATTTTGGAAATCGCAGCATGTCAATTATTCCGTTGGAAACGCCAGCAGTTTCCCTACAGGTATAATTGAAGCAGAAAGTCCGCAGAGGAAACCTCTGCAGACTTTCTGTGAAAAGCACTGCAGGAAAAACTGCGATTTGGGACGCTACATGGGGCCTTAGCCTAGCATGCCTTGCCCCACATTTATTAAGTGTGTTAGACACTTTTACGAATTGTATTAAAAAGTGGAGTTGCTTAAAAGAAATTAGGTGTCACAGTGCACAGTGCATCCAAAAATGTGCCAAAATGTGGCTGATTTTACTGGCATAAACTAAGCCAACTAATAGGAGGTGTAAATTTAATTTAGACATTCAAACAAGATGACAGATTTATCATCCAGCATTAGACACATTTAATGATTGTGTAGTACACATTTACACTGTCTAACTTTTAGGCTAGGGCGCCAGCGTTTTTTGCCTTCTGCAGAAACACAGAACAAAAAAACACTGCGTTATACAGTACTAGCAAAGTGAATGACATTCTGGCTAATCCCAACCATACATTGTGAAAAAAAACACAGCGGCAAATGTAGCATGTAAATTTTACCTGCAGAAATGCTTGCGTTTTCCTTCAATTCATAAGAGAAGAAAAACCACAGAGAAAAATGCAGCAAAAACGACATGAAAAGAGCTGCAAAAAAAAATACAATGCGTTTCCACCACGTTTATTAGCTGTGGTTCACTTCGTGGGGCTAGTATTAGTAATTTTACTCTAATATGTGTCTTCAACAGAAATTTGCTATAACTTGTGTATTTTTTAAATGGAGTTTGTCACCATGGTGAAACATATTAAACCAGAAATACACACAGGTCAGGCTCACTTCATTGCTACACTTTTTTTCCCATGAAAATTCATGCTTCCATTGCAGAAATATTCATTTATTCCAGAATATACAAATTAACAATCTGGAGCACCGAGGGTAGTGCCATTGCTCCAAACTCTTTGAGTGACAGGGTCAGGCAACATTTCAGCCTAGCTCCCTGGCCCTATCACGCAAAGAAGGGAGGGGGAAAGGAGGGTATTCCTGGGCACTGTTGGATGTAGCATTTTGGAGCAATGGTGCTGCCCTTGCATGTTGCTGGTTTAATATACTAAAGCATAGTGACAGACACCCTTTAAATTTGATAAAATGCTTCTATTAACTTATTAATTATGCACACGAACATGCAAATCAGGCGTGTAGGTTAGATTCACACGAGTGTGGTGCAAAACATTCATGAAAAAATTCAATTTTTCATGGCCATCTTGCACCTGAGGGGCACCCATTTTCACGGATCGACTATACATTTTAGTGTATAGTTGGCATTTGGATATAACTTATAATAGTTTACCTAGGTTTTATATTTTTGACATAGCCAGACTAAGCAGACACTAAAGACAAGTGTATTGTAAGAACATGTAAATGCAGATCACATCAGTACCTCTGAACAAGATGCATAATGAAGAGAGTGATAAATAAAACTTATTTGGACTAATAGTTTTTTATACACTATCCACAAGATGAGGAAATTTAATGCAAATAAGAACTTGCTCAATTATATAATTTTCCGCAGTAAGTCAGTATCCAGATGTTATGCATGATCTTTATTGTATTTACATATAATTATAGCTTTCAAAGATCTGTTCCTTAGAACTTGTTTCTAAGCTTGTGTGCTTCTATTAGTCATGAGTGTGGCTATAAAGCCATTTGCATGACAATTCACTAATGGGTAAATTTACCATTATTGCCTTTCTGTGTTACACAAAATTATTCTCTGTGTCTGTGAAGTTTGCAATGTGAAACATGGTTGCATACTGACAATCATGGAACTTGAAAGATTTACATTCCACTTCCCAAACCATATTTCATACATGACCACTCATTTGGGGTAGAAAGTTCTGTAACTTTTAGTAGGCACATTTTGGTTTGGTTTATTAAACAAGCATCATGCTGTAAAACAATCCTGTGAATTGAGCATTCTGTGTTTTGTTTAATCCATGAAAGAGCCCTGTCTGTCTGTATTATCAGAAAAGACAAGCAGCGGCAGGCTTTACCACCTAGCCTGGGAGGATTTTGACTTCCACTATAAGATCCTTTAGTGCTGCAGTGACATCACTGATAGCTCAAAGCTGCAGCTACTCAAGAGTATTAGAATGCATTTCATGCTTGGCTAACTCAAAACTGCAGAGCTAAAATTTACACCCTATTTGATGTTCTTCTGCCTGCTGTTAATTGGTAAAGAGATCTCTGACCCTTTTGATCTCAGTTACAATCCTCTAAATGCCCAGGTCTGCTAAACTGTTCAGCAGGAGATGCTCAGCAGTTGCCCAGTAATGTGAAGCTTTTTTTTTTTGGCTTTCGAGCCTTTGGTTTACATCCAAGTTTCACAGGAATAAGAGATGACAGTTGTTATAGATATGCTGGTTTAATTACTTGTCAGCTTATAGCTGATATCTCAGCTAGCCAACGTGGAAGCTTAACTTTCTTGTAGTAGCTTAGAGCATGACCAACTGCTGGAGTATATTATTTGATGTTTGAGCACACACAAGTCTATTTTTTGTTATCTAATTGAAAAGGAAAAAAAAGTGAATCATTGCCTGGAGAATTAAATTCTCCTTTTCAAAATCCCTTAATTATTTGTGCTGTACTACATTCCCATTATTCTGCCGATTACACAACATTTCCTTTAAATGACAATTTTTTTCCCCCATAAAAAGAAAAATGCTCAATGGAATGGGCAAAACAGAGTGCAGAGGGGGAGGGGCACAGAGATTTCTGTTTTGGTGTTTTTGCATCTGTCATGTACAACCCTGCAAGGACCTACCAAGGTTGAAAGACTATGCACACTTAACTTTTTTCCACTTCGCCAATAAATCTCAAATGAAAAAGGAAGACACTTTACAAATAAGTATTTCTTATTATTTTGTCTGTACAGGTTCTTTGCAAACTGTGTCTCCATGCTAACAAAAATAAATCTAATGTAATTCTGCCTCCTTGTACTCTCATACTTTCTTCCACTTGTCCCCTTCCTTGTGCATACTTACATTTGGTAGTTAGTCAGAAGTAGAAGATAGAAGGAAATATGACTAGAGGAACACTCTACACAGAATTTGTTTTCATTGAGATGCATTGTATAAGATCTGTGGAAACAAAATTGTAGGTAAATTCAAATTAAAATACATTGCAAAGCTGCTCTATTTTTCATTGTAAATGCATTGAAAGAAATAAAATGTTTGCCAAAGTGTACATTAGTAAGTGGTTATATTCTTTACTGTGAAAAATTAGGCTAAGGTCCCACATTGCGGAAAAACAGCAGAAAAAAAACATTGTGATTTACAGTTCCATCAAAGCAAATGAGATTTGGTATAATCTCATCCATAGATTGCATTAAAAAAAACAACAAACAAAAACACTTACAGAAAGCTATTAATTTTAACTGCAAAAAAATGCTGCGTTATCATATAGACTTATATTGGGTGGGGAAGGTTAAATTGAAAAATGTTTTTTTACACCGTGTTTTTCCCTCAGCGTTTTTTAGCTGTGTTTCTGCAACATCTGTCCTTAGCCTAAGACTAAGGCCTCACGTTGCGGAAACGCAGCTTTTTTTGTTGCAGATTTTGTTGCATTTTTTTGAGCCGAAGCCAGGAGTGGATTGAACAGAAGGTAGAAATATAAGTACTTCGTATATATTTACCTTTCCTTTTGTAGCCATTCTTGGCTTTGGCTCAAAAAACCGCTACAGAATCTGCAACAAGAAAAGCTGCGTTTCAGCAATGTGGGGCCTCAGCCTTATGGAAATAAATGGATATTCAATGATTTTAGTGGAAACTTTCAGAAGTAATTCAGAGCAAGTCACTTCTATAAAATTACCATATTTATATAATTTTTATTATATTTTATGCTTTTTACTAACTAAAATGCTGTTTTGTTAAAAAAAAAAAAAAACCACACTATGTAATATAATTTGCTTGGGGACACCATATTTTGTCAACAGTAGCTTTTTTCGGTCCTTTTTTATTCAAATTTTATTCCTTTTTTGGGGGGAAAGATGAGAGATGATCAAAAAACAACTTCTCATATTGAACAGATAACATTATGTTCTAATATTTCAGATGATACAAATTATGTTTTTTTCTATTTTTGCATTGGAAATTGAAAAGGTTTTTAAAAAAAATAAAAAAAAATCAAACTTTTATGGTTTATTTTTTTAGAAATTTTTAAAACACTTTTTAAACCTTTTCCCATAAGGAGACTTGAATATGAGATCACACAATCACTTGTACAATATAATACAATACTCTTTGCTGTCATGGCAATGCCTTGTCATCCCACAATCATGTTGTGTTGCAACAGGGCCAAGGGTGTGAGAGAAGGCCCCTCAGCCATTTAGATACCATGATCAGTATCATCACTAGAGATGAGCAAATTCATTTCAGATCCAACTTGATTTATTGTATAAAAGTGTCCTGAAAAGTCATGTTACTGAAAATTTGCGAAAGTTGTGATGAACATTTACAAATTAAGGCCAGGGCTCTCCACATGGTGGAAATGCTGCATTTTACAGTCACTGCAAAGTGGATGGGATTCTAGTGAATCCCAACCACACATTGCAGAAAAATACTTGAAGCAAATGTAAATCACAGCATATCAATTATACCTATGGAAATGGCAGCAGTTTCCCTATAGGTATGATGGAAGCACAAAGTCCGCAGAGAGACTTTTTTTGAAAAGTGATGCGGACAAAACCGCAATGCGTTGCTGCCCCAGTTTTTTCCGCAGCACTTTTTAACTGTGGCTCGCTATGTGGGTCCTTAGTCTTATGCAAGAATTGTATATTGACAACAGCACTCACTCACAGCAACGGTTGCCTGTGTAAAACTTAATCTAGTCTCTTTACTATGAAACACACTCACAGATACTAATTCACTACTTTTATTCTGTGTTATCTGTCATTCTTTGTCTGATGTTCTCTCTCTTCTATATGAGCACCACAAAAGAGCAGCATTTCTTGGTTGGGCACCCATAGTCCTGTATAATTGAATGTGCTAGAAGGAGGGTTGTCACTGTGAGAAAGTCTGGTAGGCTGCTGCCTGAGGTCATGTGATCCTTCTTCTCTGTCTTCTTCTGATCTATAAAATGAATTTTGAGTGATTTGTGTGAGACAAAAATATAATTCTGAAACTTGTGAGAAATTTATAACAAATTTGATTCACACAAAATCAATTTGTTTTAATCATGGCATCTAAAAGGTTAAGCTGATGGAATCAGAGGTATCTTTAACCCTGGTAGCAATAGCACATTACAGAAGCAATGTAGCCAGCATTGCTTCTATGCGTGCTATATCTCTGTGCAGTACTATAATGGCAATGATTGTTATCTATAGAGTCAACAGAGTGAAAAGGGGTTAATATGGCATGTATCTTTGCATTAGATGAGATGAGGATTATGCACCCATATGTAGTTTTTCTATCCATTATATTATATTAAAAACTGTAATATTCTACTATAAATTAATGTAAAATATTAATCATTGAACAATCTAATGTCTGACCACTATTGCATCATGTATCTTATATGTTTATATTTCCTTATAAAACGTGTATATAATATAAGTATGTTATAGCATGTATACAAAGTATGTTTATCCCTTTCTTGCATTTAAAATTTTGCAGTTCTATATGGTATTATGTTCAATGATCTTATACAAATACTAGAATTTGTGTCTTACCGGATGATGCTCTTACTTTACACTTGATTGATTACAGGCCAAATAAAACACTTCAAATCAAGGCTTGCATACGTATGGACAAAGTAACCTCCCTCCTCTCCATCTCTTGTTAGAGCTGATCCCTTGCTTTGTAATCTAAAAAGATACATAGTTTTCATTGATGTTAAACAGATTATTGGTTACTATAGTTTCCCTATTGCTCAATTCAGGCATTTGAAAAGCTTGGTACAATAGGTTTTAAACTTCTTTCAGAGTGTAAAAAAAAAATCCTGTAGTCTTGAGAATATATATCTGTAATTACCTGATGAAAAACTGACAGGTGTAGTAGAAGCGAAGATATGGACCTATCCTTGGAATTGAACTTTATACAGCCTTTCACATATATCAGTAATAACTATGAGGATTTAAAAGATACTGATACTCATCATATCAATAATATTGTGTAAGAAATAGATAGATAGATAGATAGATAGATAGATAGATAGATGATAGATGGATAGATAGATAGATAGATAGATAGATAGATAGATAGATAGATAGATAGATAGATACAGTCATATGAAAAAGTTTGGGCACCCCTATTAATCTTAATCATTTTTAGTTCTAAATATTTGGGTGTTTGCAACAGCCATTTCAATTTGATATATCTAATAACTGATGGACACAGTAATATTTCAGGATTGAAATGAGGTTTATTGTACTAACAGAAAATGTGCAATATGCATTAAACCAAAATTTGACCGGTGCAAAAGTATGGGCACCTCAACAGAAAAGTGACATTAATATTTAGTAGATCCTCCTTTTGCAAAAATAACAGCCTCTAGTCGCTTCCTGTAGCTTTTAATCAGTTCCTGGATCCTGGATGAAGGTATTTTTGACCATTCCTCTTTACAAAACAATTCCAGTTCAGTTAAGTTTGATGGTCGCCGAGCATGGACAGCCTGGTTCAAATTATCCCACAGATGTTCAATGATATTCAGGTCTGGGGACTGGGATGGCCATTCCAGAACATTGTAATTGTTCCTCTGCATGAATGCCTGAGTAGATTTGGAGCTGTGTTTTGGATCATTGTCTTGCTGAAATATCCATCCCCGGCGTAACTTCAAATTCGTCACTGATTCTTGTACATTATTCTCAAGAATCTGCTGATACTGAGTTGAATCCATGCGATCCTCAACTTTAACAAGATTCCCGGTGCCGGCATTGGCCACACAGCCCCAAAGCATGATCGAACCTCCACCAAATTTTACAGTGGGTAGCAAGTGTTTTTCTTGGAATGCTGTGTTTTTTTGACGCCATGCATAACGCTTTTTGTATGACCAAACAACTCAATCTTTGTTTCATCAGTCCACAGGACCTTCTTCCAAAATGAAGCTGGCTTGTCCAAATGTGCTTTTGCATACCTCAGGCAACTCTGTTTGTGGCGTGCTTTCAGAAACGGCTTCTTTCGCATCACTCTCCCATACAGCTTCTCCTTGTGCAAAGTGTGCTGTATTGTTGACCGATGCACAGTGACACCATCTGCAGCAAGATGATGCTGCAGCTCTTTGGAGGTGGTCTGTGGATTGTCCTTGACTGTTCTCACCATTCTTCTTCTCTGCCTTTCTGATATTTTTCTTGGCCTGCCACTTCTGGGCTTAACAAGAACTGTCCCTGTGGTCTTCCATTTCCTTACTATGTTCCTCACAGTGGAAACTGACAGGTTAAATCTCTGAGACAACTTTTTGTATCCTTCCCCTGAACAACTATGTTGAACAATCTTTGTTTTCAGATCATTTGAGAGTTGTTTTGAGGAGCCCATGATGCCACTCTTCAGAGGAGATTCAAATAGGAGAACAACTTGCAATTGGCCACCTTAAATACCTTTTCTCATGATTGGACACACCTGGCTATGAAGTTCAAAGCTCAGTGAGGTTACAAAACCAATTTTGTGCTTCAATAAGTCAGTAAAAAGTAGTTAGGAGTATTCAAATCAATAAAATGATAAGGGTACCCAAATTTTTGCAGCGGTCAAATTTTGGTTTAATGCATATTGCACATTTTCTGTTAGTACAATAAACCTCATTTCAATCCTGAAATTTTACTGTGTCCATCAGTTATTAGATATATCAAATTGAAATGGCTGTTGCAACCACCCAAATATTTAGAACTAAAAATGATTAAGATTAATAGGGGTGCCCAAACTTTTTCATATGACTGTAGATAGATAGATAGATAGATCTATTGTTGACCCTATAATAAGTAAAAAGATTTATCTGTGCAACTCATTTATTTTAAAAAGCCTCTATAAAATTTTATAGACAGACTAGAGGCAGAGTAATGCAACTGTCTTTATGCCAGTGGAAGCAATGTTTGTGACTAAACCACTGTGACTAAGAAAAAGTTAATATGATTTGATAACCGAAAAGGGCACACGTTTTATTCAAGCTCATGGAACATTATTTTTCCTGAAAATATAGATTGCTCCAGTTCAACTCTATCTATTTGATAGCTTTGATCTTAATTGTATCAGCTTCTCAATGTTGAGATATATAAGTATCATCAACTTTACATAATCAGACTGAAAATGGAACAGACGGCTTTATTGATTTCATAGTTTAGTCAAGTAAAGATCAAGGGGTGGGAGGACAAGTAAAAATGTCACATTTTCTTCTTATAATATTTTGCTTGTTTGTCAATAGTTACATATAGTTAATCAGTTACATGGACAAAGTGGAGCTCCTTTGAGCTGACCAACCACATTTGCACATAATTTTGGAAGGGATACAGTGAATTGGAACCCACTGATATGTTATTTATAGCATATCCTATGGATAGGTCATAGGTCATCATTTTTAAAAACCTGGTTAACCCCTTGATTATAAAATCACATAGCAAGACAACCACTGTCTGTAAAAATTTCTTAGTATGAAAGGAGGATAAAAAAATAAAAGTATGGTGTACCCATATGATCTTGGTACTTGACATCATATAACCAAATGTATCCTTGTAATCCTTGTCTGATAAAAGACCAGGTGATTTGAAATTCATGTCACACATTTAGTCCAATGTTTTAGAAAATCTGCTGAAAAAAAAATACTAAACATAACCGCACATTGCTGAAGTACAACTGCAACTAGAAGCTGTTTGACATTGTGGAAGGTTCCATTCTGATTAGGGTCAATAAAATCCAAACTAAAGATGACTGTCTTGGCTCACTAAACAACAAGGTTTTATCACTAATTACAATCCTTTATTACCAGTAGTTTAATAGGTTTATTGTAGGTCGTAAACCATTCCAGCATGGGAGCACATTAAATAAATAGATTTTGCTTTTGTGACATCTTCATTTCTGTTCAGTGCAATTATTCAGTGATCATTAATGATAATGTTTTCTTTAATTAAAAAAAAAATATTAAGTTCATCTTGGAAATATTAATTTAATCTCAGATGGAAAACACCATAATAATGTGAGAGGAGTGAATTTAAAGGGAAAATTAAGCAAATATTTTAGTCAAACCAGCTTTTACTATAGAAATGCATACATTTTAGTAGGTATAATAAAAATTTTAATTAATATTATTGCACCATATTTATCTATTGTCAATTTCAGTTTACTGTTTCTTATACAATACCATTTTTTTTGACATTTTTTTCTTTCAGTGTAGTATGTAGGCTTTTTTCCACATTTATTGAACAGGAGTGTAATAAAAGCACAAGACTTATTCATATTTCTGCATATCTCTTATTTGTGGCATTCGCATTTTGCACAGATGTCATACATACCCATTCATGTGGCTGTAGGTCTGCAAAAAGACAATGGAAGCACAACCTTTTTATTTAACTGATGCAGATGCATCGCCCCGATGAAAGCGTATGGGTCAGTGAAAAAAAAAAAATATACCTGTGTCATCAGTTTTTCACAGACCAAGAGACATACAAAAATTAGAAAAAGAAAAAAATAGTTGATCTGCTTTTCACAGATGCTTTTCATGGACAGCACACCACCTGTAAATGAGGTGGGGGGAAGGGGGGTGTGGGTTGTCTTTGAATGCAGATGTGTGAATAAAGCTTAATTTTGGCCAAACCCCTGAAGATCTGCTTTGTCCCAGTTTCGGATGAAGCGATCCTCGGGTTCGGTTGGTCCTAACTTGTTTGGTTAAAACTAGAAGTGAAATTATTATACTCTGGAGTCTCTTACCATTTTAGTTCATCCTAGACAAATCCTAAATTGTTCAGTTTTGTTAAAAACAAAACAATTTTAAATGTATGGGTTGAATCCGGTTTGCTATTCGCCCATCTGTACTTTTAACACTATATGACCAAGACCCCTTGTTGCAGAAAAAGCTGCTTGTTTCGCTGCAGGTTCTACTTCAGTTTTTTGAGCCAAGTCAAGAGTGGCTTGAAAATGAATGGGAAGGAAGCACTTAAGCTATATTCACACAATGGTGAGTGATGGCAGTGTGACATCACATACACACGTGGACAAAATTGTTGGTACCCCTTGTTTAATGAAAGAAAAACCCACAATGGTCACAGAAATAACTTAAAAAGCCAGACTAGAATTTGCCAAACTACATGTTGAGAAGTCACAAAGCTTCTGGGACAATGTCCTATGGACAGATGAGACAAAAATCGAAATTTTTGGCAAGTCACATCAGCTCTATGTTCACAGACGGAAAAATGAAGCATATCTTGAAAAGAATACTGTCCCTACTGTAAAACATGGAGGAGGCTCTGTAATGTTCTGGGGCTGCTTTGCTGCATCTGGCACAGGGTGTCTTGAATCTGTGCAGGGTACAATGAAATTGCAAGACTATCAAGGGATTTTAGAGAGAAATGTGCTGCCCAGTATCAGAAAGCTTGGTCTCAGTCGCAGGTCATGGGTCTTGCAACAGGATAATGACCCAAAAAACACAGCTAAAAACGCTCAAGAATGGCTAAGAGGAAAACATTGGACTATTCTGAAATGGCCTTCTATGAGTCCTGACCTAAATCCTATTGAGCATCTTTGGAAGGAGCTGAAACTTGCCGTCTGGAAAAGGCACCCTTCAAACCCCAGACAACTGGAGCAGTTTGCTCATGAGGAGTGGGCCAACATACCTTTTGAGAGGTGCAGAAGTCTCATTGACAGTTACAGGAATCATTTGATTGCAGTGATTGCCACAAAAGGCTGCGCAACAAAATATTAAGTTAAGGGTATCATCATTTCTGTCCAGGCCTGTTTCATGAGTTTTCTTTTTTTAAAAATTCTGTTTACGCATGGTTGAAAAGCAATGTCTGACTTTCATTTGTTCATTTTCATAGAGTTTTTATATATTATTACTTTTGTCAGATTCAAGTTATTTCTGTGACCATTGTGGGTTTTTCTTTCATTAAACGAGGGGTACCAACAATTTTGTACACATGTGTAGCAGCATTAAATTCAATTCTAGTGAATAGGGGCTATTCACATGACCGTTATTTTGACAGTCCATTGTAATAGACTATCAAAATATAGGTGCACATGTATGGAGGATCCGTGAAAATGGGTGCCCTTCGGGAAAATGGGTGCCCCTCGAGTGCAAGATGGCCATGAAAAATGGAGCTTTTTCACAGGCGTTTTGCACCTCAGAAGTGCAAACATATGGGAGTAAGTACAATTTAGGCACAAAGCAACAGACCATTTAATTTTAATTTTTTTCTGATCCTTCAGAGGATCAGAACAACAGTAGTAAGTGTTTGCCTCATTGAAGGATTGATTTTTTTCTGGATAAAATGATGGAAATTTGACAGAAGGGACCTTCCATTTTTATTTTATCATTGGAGTCAATCAGGGCACAAACCAATGGAAAATCTTATGCATCTGTCAATCAGGGAAATTTTAAAGTGTGTTGTTCTGAACCAATGATGGATAAAAACACCAGACAGGGCACAATAGTGTGAAAGTAGCCTAACTTCTTGGTGTTTTTTGAATGTTAAGAATGACTAGCCATTTTTGTGTGGGCTAAGTATAAAATGAGCTTTAGAAAAGACTTTTCTGATTCACAAAGCTGGATCTGAACTATTTCTTGGCTTTAAATATATGGTCATACATGAATCTATAAAGTGGTTCTGTCGACTTGTGTACATTAGTCTTTACTGGAATTCTTCAAACATAGTAATGCCCAAATCTATAATGAGGCTAATGCAATTACCAGCTGACATGAATACTATACTAACTTAATATCCTATACTACAACTCTTCAACTTTTTGTTAATATTGTAGTCACAAGACCATGACTGTATTAGTACAACCTTTAGGGTAGAACAGATCCATAATACAGCACTCATAGTCATCTATGGGATTGAACTGTAGTGCCAAGGTGTTGGATCTCAAAAGAATAGAAGATAAAAATTGGCCCAATCCTTCACAGATAAATACATGTTTGACTAAAACATTTCTTTGTTTTGATGAAGGTTTAAGCTTGTCATTATAGTCCATTTGTCAGATCACCTATGGTTATTTTTTTTTTTTTTATATTTCTTATAATAACATGCAGAATTGGTATGTCATAGGTTTACCTCATATTAAAACTGTATATTTTTTTTGATACAGCATCAAACTCAGCAGGAGCAGCATTTATTAAACATTCACCATGCTGATAATGATTGGTATCTGTGGAAAAGATTTAACATTGACTAGCACAGCAATGGTGAAATTGATATCATATTGACAGCATTGTAATAGCCACAAGCTTTTATTATACCTATTGGAAACAATATACTGTATAAGTATGGGAGAGAAAATAAATCAATAAATAATGATCTGTCCAATTATTTTCTCAAGTAGTGTCATAGGGTCTTATGCAAATATGTTGTGTTGATCCATGCACTGGTAGTACAGTATATATTTTGTAAGAACGATGCTTTGCAACGCCTATGTAGCACGTGTCTCTATACTTCTCAAGAGTCAGATAAAACCTGTATATCTGCTCATATCTGTCACTTCTTGTCAAACCCACCGCAGTTTGTAAAGATGGGGAGAACTAAAATGAACCCTGCAGCTACCAAATTTACAGAATTCTTTCCTGCAGCGAGATCTTAAAATGATGCCGATAGCTTCCTACAGGATCAGCATCTCCTTTACCGTGCACCTCACTTGCAATTTCTGCTGCTCGGAATGGAGCTGAGAGGACCCCTGATGGGACACTTCTATAACCTTGCATTAAGGGGGCGCCTCTTCACTGCCCAGCAATGACGCTGAGCTGAAAGACCTGCCCCTTTGACAGTGCAGTGTCTTTGGTGCCGAAATTAATGCTACCAATATCTCTGGAACATGGGCACATACCAGCAAAATTAACAATGCGCTAAATTCTGTGTATGGTCAGCTTTCCAATGGTATATAACACTTCCAATGTTAGAGGACATGAAAGGTCCTCTTTAATTCTTCATGCTGGACTTACCCGGACTGCTTAATCACTGTCAGTGCCTCCATCTTCCCCCTTGGTAAGTGCAGGCATGACTCCCGCTAGTCATTCTGCATAACTGGTGCCCTAACTCTTTGCTCCTAATGGTCCTTAGCAATTTTCTTCCTATACCTCCCACAAAGTCACCTTAGATAACCTGCTCTCTCACCACTCCTTAAAAATTATGCTTCAGGAGCTTGATGCAACCCATCAAACCTACTTTCTCTAATCTGCAAAGGGACTTTATTGAAATGAAAGAAAGAACATCCCACATAGAAAACAAGATGTAAGAGTTTTCAAAGGTACATAGCAGAGTGGTGGATATGAGAAATAATTTGGAGGATCAGGTGGAAGTGTTGAAGCTTAAAATTGCAATCTCAAAGATTGATCCCACGGGAATAATGTTTGTTTTTACAGTAACCCTGAGGCAGTTAAGCCTGACCAACTTGTAGAATACCTGACAGATCTATTTGTGGCCCACCTACCAGGGACTCCACAAGCTGAATTGACTATTGATATAGCTCACGCATCCCAAAACCCAAAGGCCTCTCTCCTAATTCCTCTGCACAATGTTATCAAATGCAACCACTTCTTTCACTTTAAGGTTGACTCCCCTGCTAAGGTTTACAGTCTCATTAAGTAGTGAGATCTCCTGGTTAACTCATCTTCACTTCGATCAACCATACATCTGGATTGTACTCTCTTGATGCGGATTTCCTTTGCTGAGAAGGAATGGCCAGTGGTACCCCTACGCCAATCTTCTGCCTCTTGAACTAAAGAATTTAAGATATGAATATTTATTTTTCTCCATGTATTAGGTTTATCTCTTACAACTTTTGGTCTCGGGCTGGGCTGTTGCAGTGCAAATTCCCCCCACTGCAGCTCACGTATGACCTGGTCTGCATGTTTTGTTTGTATTTTACTACTGTTATTTTTATGGTTCTTGTTTAAGTCCCATTGTGTATATTATTAATATGGTGTGGTGCTACTCATGGAAACCAATTTATCCTTAAACACAATGGTCCTCACAGTTTTCTACCTCCTTTAAAATAGTACTTGCTGGAATATCCTTGAATGTTAAACCTTTAAATAGTCCTTGTAAAAGATCTACTGTATAAGAGTTTAAAGGGTAGAGTTTCAAGTCTCCAAGAAACACATTTTAATCCAGTAGATGCACATACCCTGTTTCCCCCGAAAATAAGACAGCGTCTTATATTAATTTTTGCTCCCAAAGATGTGCTGTGTCTTATTTTCAGGGGATGTCTTATTTTTTTTTCAATGAAGAAGAATTCACATTTATTGCTGAACAAAAAAATGAACATTTATTATATACGGTACTGTACAGTAGTTGTCATCACAAACCAGCATAACCAGACAAACTGTGAATCCTATCAAGAATTTCTTACTACTACCGTACCATTATTTCCATGTACAACAATTAACAGTATTGTACATTTACCAATATTTACGGTATGAATAGAAAGTAAAATTTATTCAATGACAGTTATGTCATCATCTTCTAGGACATAATCATAACAATCCAAACCATTAATTTTCCTGCACACAGTATCATGGCCCATTGTGGCCCCTGCACACAGTATCATTCCCCATAGTGGCCCCTGCACACAGTATTATATCCCATAGTGGCCCCTGCACACAGTATTATATCCCATAGTGGCCCCTGCACACACTATTATTCCCCATAGTGGCCCCTGCACTGAGTATTTTGCCCCATAGTGGCCCCTGCACACACTATTATTCCCCATAGTGGCCCCTGCACTGAGTATTTTGCCCCATAGTGGCCCCTGCACACACTATTATATGTCCCATTGTGGACCACCCATGAACAATTATTATACTCCGGGGTCTTTTCAGACCCCAGAGTATAATGATCGGAGACCCAGGGCAGGATAGAAACATAAAAAAAACAACGTTGCTTACCTGTTCCTAGCTCCGATCCAGTCGCTGCTACTTCGGCCTTCTTCAATGTTGCACCAGGCTGGTGTCACGTGATGCGAGCCGGCGTCGCGACGCAAAATGACGTCCACTGATGTCTGCGACGTCACCAAACAGGCCTGATGCCTGGAGACGCGTAGGAGAGGTAAGTACATAGTTTTTTATGTTCCCTCACCAACTCTGGGCCTCCGATTATTATACTCCGTATAATGATAGCAGTGATTGTGGGGTTCGGCCCGTGGCCTCACATACCGTATATACCGTATGTTCTGTTTGGGATTGCTGCGAAACGAAACGTCTCCTACGTCTTACTTTCGGGGGATGCCTTATATTGGGCAATTCTACGAAACCTCTCCTATGTCTTACTTTCGGGGCTGTCTTATTTTCGGGGAAACAGGGTAGGCTAAATCATAAATTATATCCAAATATTATAAGTGCACCAGTGTCTGACAAGAAGAGTGGGGTAACTATAGCCCTTAGCAGTTCTGCATACCAACATGATCAAGTCTATATGAACTCTAAACAGCAGATATATTGTATTACAATAATATGCCATCTGAGTAATGTTCTGTATATGATTGCCCAGTGGCTGAACACCAACTAGGTCATTTGTTTTTACTGGGAGACTAACAAAACCATGTGGCCTAAATTGGACTCTATTGCCTCTGAACTACCTACATTTTCTGTAATTCCTCCTCTGAACTTTTCTAGTCTATAACCAAGGAGGGTTTTCAACACTTAAATGAGTGCAATTTCACCTTTTTTTGACACCCACACAATATTTATTCACAAATTGATATGATGTTTACTGCTAAAACATTTTTTATATGGCCATTTCATCTCATGTAGGCTCCATTGATTGCTCAGACCATAATAACCCTATTAGAATTGCTATTTCTGAAAATTTTAACAAGCCCGCTGGAGAATAAACCATTTTAATTTACACTCTCTTAAACACTAAAGTATCACAATCCAGCCCACAAGGCCTTTATAAAAGGCCATTATACTGTATAAGTATATCAGCTAAAAACAAGCGGAAATGTGCTAGCAAACACCTCCAGCTAGTGTAGGACAAGTCTGCCAACATAGAACTAAACTTTTTAGCCATTTACACCATCAACTTAATCAATTAGATCTTCACAAATATGACCTGGCTCTATGCAGACTTACTTACTATTATAGATATAGCAATAGAGCAAGTTCCCTGTTAGTGTCTCAGACGAAAAACAGATGCAAAAATCAAGAATTCCCTTTCTTTATAACCAAAATTCTGAGCTTGTTGTAAATCTCCAAGAAATATCTAATTCTGTTGAGGATTTCTGTGCATCCCTTAAAGGGGTTGTCTGGGTTAAAATGATACTTTTACCCTAAGCTAAACACCCTCCCTCCGCCTAACTTCTAACTTACTTACTTTACTAAAAATGTACATTTACCCAGATCGCCAGGTCAGTCATGTGACTGCCCCAGGCACATTTTCTGATTTTCCAGTGATGTTCCGATTCCCTGTTTCCGGAAATGGAACCTCACCAATATTACCACCACCAACCCCCCAGCCCATCATACTTACCTGTTTTCCTGTCCAGAACCTCTGGCCACGGAACAATACTTCCTTCAGTTCCTCCTCTTCTTGATGTCTGCTAACCTCCCATGCCTGCGCAATAGAGCTGGAGTGTCAGCATGTTGGAAGTCAGGCTCTATTGCGCAGGCGCCGGCAGACTGCAAGGGAAGAAGAAGCCAGCAGTGATCTCCCATACCCAGAAGATCCGGACAGGAGGACAGGTAAGTTTGATGGTGTGGGTGGGTGGGCTGAGTTAGTTAGTTAGGAAGGGCTATAAGTGGGTGGGCTAGCTAGGAAAACAGGGAGGAGGTGTGAGGGAGTGAGGAGAGAGGGGGAGGAAGTGAGAGGGGGAGGTAGTGTGAGTCAGCTCTGAGTAAAGAGCAATGCATCATGGTAGTTGTAGGATAAATGAACAGGAAGCTATACCATGTAAACAAATGCAGAGGATGCCAGTAGCTCCCAGAGAAACCCAGAAATCACTCAAAACACTACTAAAGGTATTTGGTTGCACTTATTAACCCATTAATAGCACTAACTGACCTTTAAAAAAAAAAAAAAATTGTCCGGAAAACTCCTTTAAGAATGACTCATCTACTGTTCAGCCTACTAAGTCACATATTAATCAATTTGTAGATGCCCTTACCCTTCCTTCCATTTCTCCAGAAGTTATCTGGACTGGATAGGTTGATTAATAATTTAATCTACTTTTTCCCCAAGAATATTAGCTCTCTCTAATACGCAATACTGGCATCATTCCATATGAAATGCTTCAAACCACCATTGTTATGCTTCATGTCAGACTGGGATGTCTAGAGCCCATCAGTGGAATTGTTTCTAGGGGCCCACCGCCAGGACCCCTGCAGATCAGGTAATAATACCATGCTGCTCACCCACCATACGATGTGCAGCACTGCACTACCTAAACCCACCTTTACACTATGTATATCAAGCAAGCAGCGTGGCTCCTGGAATTGTTAACATTAACATGGCCCATACAGCTTTAGTACCCACAACTGCGGTTATCAAGAATATTGTGAGGGAGCAGCGCAGTGCCCAGCATGGAAACAATACTGGTTGCTGTGTGTTCTGGTTAACATCTGATTTATGGGGTCCTAACAGTCTAAGAGATCAGTGGGGGTCTAACACCCAGGGCCCCTGCTGATCAACTGTTTGAAGGGACCGTAGTGCTTTTGCAAGCACCCTCACCACTTCGCTATTTACATCACTCAGATCTGTTTTATAGTGACCATGCAATGTAATTACAGCCTGTGATAATATCACAGGTCTGCTATAAAATATATGGGTGTGATGTAAATAAATGAAGGGGCCCTAAACAGTGTAATATGCTTCACCGTAGCCCCCACACAGTATAATACTCCACAGTGGCCCACACACAGTATAGAATGCTCCCAAGAGGCCCCCTTACGCCCAGGGAAGGTGATGGAAAATTACAAACTGTTATACTCACCTTACCTCACCTCTCCAGGGCATCCTCACTCTATCCGGCTGTCTTCAGCCCCTTTAGTCCTCTTCTGCTGATGTCATTACACCAGCGTGACTGGCGTGTGACCTCATTCACAGGCTGGAAGAGTCAGAAGAAGATGCTGGGAGCTGTCAGAGTCCCAGGAGAGATGAGGTAAGTATTGCTATATTTAATGACCTCCCCTGGGCCTCCGATTATAATATTCTGGAGTCTGATACAACCCCAGTATATAATAATATTTATTATGCTTACTTGTATAGCACCATCATATTCCGCAGCACTTTACAGACATAGACAGTCACTGTCCCATATAGGGCTCGCAATCTACATTCCCTATCAGTATGTCTTTGGATTGTGGGAGAAAACCAGGGTACCCAGAGGAAACCCACGCAAACATACAAACTCCTTGAAGATGTTGTCCTTGGCAGGATTTGAACCCAGGACTCCATCACTGCAAAGCTGCAGTACTAACCACTGAGCCACCAGGATGCGCTATTGGAAAGGGGCCGACATAATGCCAGGCCCCTTTCCATTAACAATATGTATAGTGGTCAGGGAACCAGGCTTTCCCCGATTGCTATCACGTTGCTGTGGGGCCCTAGCCATCCTCAAGAGGTCTCGTACCACTCCAGTCGTTGTCGCACCTCCTGGGATTGTGATCATTACGCCGCCCGTTACCAGACCTCCACTACCTATTAAAAAAAAGCAGTGGGGGACCGGTAAGGCCCACTAAAGGCTCAGTGCCCACCAGGGGATTCACCGACCCTGATTATGTTACCCAAGCCAGGGAAGCCCCCTGATACACCGCAAAACTTTAAGCCCATTAGTTTATTAAATAAAGATTTAAAGCAGTATTTCAAAATTCTGGTCTATCACTTAACTCCCTTATTACCGGACCTAATTTGCTAGGATCAGGATGGTTTAGTTACATTTAACCCTTCTACTGCTGAACTCATTTGATATGTTAATAACTATTGTATTATGGAATAAGTTACTGCTTTAACAAATGAACCCAACATATCACTGTTCTCTAGGTGGGAGAAATGGACCTTTTAATTAGTGTTCATGCCTGAATGCTTGGTTTCTTTAGTCATGTTTTGCTTTGTTGTATTTAGAGATGAGCGAATTTCTCAAAAGTTCGATTCGGCACTTCTATACGAATTACTTTGCGGCAAATATCGCTATTTCCTAGCTTCAGAGAGTCTGTATAGTGGAGTTTAACACTGTGCCTTGCAGTAACACACATAGGGAGCCTACTGTGGTAGTCAAACAATACTGAGTCTGAATGACACGCACATGACAGGTGTCACTCTTAGAATCGATGCAAACTTCACTTATTTGGACAGTTATAGGGCCAAAACTGACCATCTAACTCAAGTGTGAACCCAGCCTTACAGCTCCATGTTAGTGCCAGGTAGAACGAACCGTGCAAAGACCCAACATCCTACTGTAGATTGAAAGAGCGCACTCCTTTTACACCATCGTTTGTCGATTCCACATATACTGTATGTCTACAGAGTGGCAAGGTGACATAATGTGGAGTTGGAAGCAGCATCATTAAACCACAGAGTGGCAATGCGACATAATGTAGAGGTGGCAGCAGCATGAGGAGGTCATACAGTGACCCAGTGTCAGCGGCATGAGGAGGCCATACAGTGATCCAGTGGTAGCGACATTAGGAATACATACAGTGACCCAGCAGTGACTGTGGCATGAGGAGGGCTTACAGTGACCCAGTGACAGAGGTAGAGGTAATAGCATCCTTATGAGGGCATACAGTTACCCAGTGTCTACGGCATGATGAGGGCATACAGTGACTTAGTAGCTGCAGCATGAGGAGGCCATACAGTGTCCCGGTGGCAGCAGCATGAGGAGAACGCAGAGTGACCCAGTGGAAACGGCATGAGGATGTCATACAGTGACCCAGTGTCAGCGGCATGAGGAGGCCATACAGTGACCCAGTGGCAGCAGCATTAGGAGGACATACAGTGACCCAGTGGCAACGGCATGAGGAAGCCATACAGTGACCCAGTGGCTGTGGCATGTGGAAGCCATACAGTGACCTGGTGGCAGCAGCATGAGGAGGACGCAGAGTGACCCAGTGGAAACGGCATGAGGATGCCATACAAGTGACCCAGTGGCAGTTGCATGAGGGGGGCATACAGTGACCCAGTGGCTGCGGCATGAGGAGGGCATACAGTGACCCAGTGGCAGCAGCATGAGGAGTACACAGAGTGACCCAGTGGAAGCGGCATGAGGAGGACATACAGTGACCCAGTTCCTCCCCTGTGTGACTTTGTTCACCCAGGCAAACGAAGTGTAGAACAGTGTGACACCGTTGTGCCCTACACATGTGGTATGCTGGAGGAGTACTGTGAATTGTCCTTGCAGTGGAGGCTGAGGAAACAGTGGAGGATGAGGTGGACACTGTTGCAGGACCAATGGTGTCAGAACGTGGAAGCGGAAGCGGCACCACCTGGCCAAGTTGCTGGTGACAAGGTGACAAGGTGACAATGTGAAGTTGGCAGCAGCAAGAGGAGGGCATACAGTAACCCAGTGGCTGTGGCATGAGGAGGCCATACAGTGACCCAGTGGCAGCAGCATGAGGAGGCCATACAGTGACCCAGTGGCAGCAGCATGAGGAGGCCATACAGTGACCAAGTGGCAGCAGCATGAGGAGGCCATACAGTGACCCCGTGGCTGCGGCATGAGGAGGTCATACAGTGACCCGGTGGCAGTGGCATGAGGAGGGCATACAGTGACCCAGTGGAAACGGCTTGAGGAGAGCATACAGTGAGCCAGTGGCAGCGATATGAGGAGACCATACAGTGACCCAGTGGCAGCAACATGAGGAGGCCATACAGTGACCAAGTGGCAGCAACATGAGGAGGCCATACAGTGACCCAGTGGCTGCGGCATGAGGAGGTCATACAGTGACCCGGTGGTAGTGGCATGACGAGGGCTTACAGTGACCCGGTGGCAGTGGCATGAGGAGGGCGTACAGTGACCCAGTGGAAACGGCTTGAGGAGAGCATACAGTGACCCAGTGGCAGCGATATGAAGAGGCCATACAGTGACCAAGTGGCAGCAATATGAGGAGGCCATACAGTGACCCAATGGCAGCAACATGAGGAGGGCATACAGTGACCAAGTGGCAGCGACATGAGGAGGCCATACAGTGACCCAGTGGCAGCAACATGAGGAGGGCATACAGTGACCAAGTGGCAGCAACATGAGGAGGCCATACAGTGACCCAATGGCAGCAACATGAGGAGGGCATACAGTGACCAAGTGGCAGCAACATGAGGAGGCCATACAGTGACCCAGTGGCAGCGGCATGAGTAGGCCATACAGTGACCCAGTGACATTGTGGAGGTGTGAGCAGCCTTAGTAGGCCATACAGTGACCTGGTAAGAGAGTGTGGAGGTGTCAGCAGCCTCAGTAAGCCATACAGTGACCCAGTGGCAGAATGAGGAGGTGACAGCAGCGTTAGGAGGCCATACAGTGACCCAGTGAGAGAGTGAGGAGGTAGCAGCAGCGTTAGGAGGCCATAGAGTCACCCGGTGGCAGGAGAGTGAGAAGGCCACAGAGTGGCAAGGTGATATAATGTGTAGGTAGAAACAGCCTTAGGAGGCCATGCAATGACCCAGTGGCAGAGTGAGGAGGTAGCAGCAGCATGAGAAGGCCATACAATCACCCAGTGGCAGAGTGCAGAGGTGGCAGCAGAGTGAGCAGGCCACAGAGTGGCAAGGTGATATAATGTGTAGGTAGCAACAACCTTAGAAGGCCATACAGTGAACCAGTAACAGAGTGTGGTGAGGCAGCATGGGTCATTTAATCAGGCATTGGTGGGTGGAAGTCCTGGCTGATCCATGCCTGATTAATCTTCACAAAGGTCAGTCTCTCCAAATTTTGAGTGGACAGGTGAGTTCTCCTTGGGGTAACTATTGCCCCCGCCGCACTATACACCCGCTGTGATGCCACACTACTGGCCAGCAGGACAGCTTTTCCAGGGCAAACTCGGCCAGTTGCGGCCACAAATCCAGTTTGGCTGCCCAGTAGTCCAGCGGATCTTCGATGACGGGTGGCAGGATGTACTCTAAGTATGCCACCACCTGCTGGTTCAACTTCTGCTCTGTGTCTAGCTGCTGATGAGCAGCTTCTTCACTATGCGGCTGAAGAAAGCTGCTCATCAGAGACTCTAGGCTCAGGCTGCTGCTGATGGAGCCGATACCGCTCCTGCCACCCCCACTCCCTCCCACAGCTGCCATGCCAGTGCAAGTTGAGCGATCAGGGCCCCCCTGGTCGGTCATGCGAGAGGATGGACGATGGCGCAGGTAGGCAGCGACCAACTTACTACATAGCATGTCTCTATAGTAGTCCAGTTTGTCCTCCCTTTCAGCGGGTGTAAAAAAGGCCCCCCTTTTTCCCGGTAGCAAGGGTCTGACATGGTGGAGAGCCATTAGTCATCCCTCTGCCGAATGGTGACAATTCGGCTGTCACTCCGCAAGGAAGTCAGCATGCATTGGGCCATTTGCGCAAGTGACTCCGAGGGACTCCCTGCATCCATCTCCACTGCATACTGCCACGGTGTGTCTGGGTCATCTGCCTCATCCTCCTCATCTCCCTCTGGCTGTTCTGGTTGCTGCTGCTCCTCCTCTCCACCCATTTGACTACACCTTGTTTGTGCTCCAATGTCCTCCTCATCCTCCTCCAGTTCAGCCCCCACAGGGCTCATGTGGCCTTGAGATGTAGACGCCACATCTCCAGTCCCCTGACCAGCCAGAATGATAAGCATCTTTTCAAGGATGTGAATCAGTGGAATAACATTGTTCATCCCGTTGTCCTGGTGACTGACTAACAAAGTGGCCTCCTCAAAGGGAACTAACAAACAGCAGGTTTCACGCATGAGCTGCCACTGGCTAATGTTAAAGTTACATAGGGGAGTACCTCTGTCTGCTTGGATCATCAAGAAATCGTTTATGGCTTTTCTCTGTTCATATAGTCGATCCAACATATGGATGGTTGAATTCCATCCGGTGGAAACATCGCATATCAGCCTTTGTTGTAGGAGGCCTTTCTGCCGCTGCAGCTCAAGGAGGGTGTGCTTGGCGGTGTACAAGTGGCTGATGGGTGGAACACTTAAGGAAACACTTGAAAACCAGATTGAACACGTGTGCCATGCAGGGCGCATGGCTCAGCCCTCCTTGACGCAGGGCCGACACCATGTTCTTCCCGTTGTCGGTCACCATTGTTCCGATTTTAAGTTCTCTTGGAGAAAGCCAGGATTCGATTTCTTGATTGAGGATACGGAGCAGTTCCTCCCCTGTGTGACTTCGTTCGCCCAGGCAAACGAGGTGTAGAACAGCATGACACCGCTGTGCCCTGCACATGTGGTATGCTGGAGGAGCACTGACTAGGAGGAGGAGGAGCAGGAGCATCATGACCAGGAGATGATGGGAAGGACACACAGCTTCCGTCAGCTGAGATGGTCCTCAACACTAGCTCCCATACCACTCTCCTCATCACTACTTGCCCGCCTACCGCAGGAAGCGGCAGATGTCTCCTCCACATCTTGGCTGAGCAGTAGTTGCTGACTGTCCTCTAGTACCTCCTCCTCACTGTACAGTGGATCTGAGCCCACAGCATAGAGTAGTTCTTTAGCTGAGGGAACAGAAGAGGACAGAGGCAAGTTGAGGACAGGTGAGGGCACAGGGCTAAGGGTTGTGTCTGACGAACCTACTGATTCTTGGCTGGGGGAGTCTGATGTGACTTGGGATGAATTGGATGACCAAGTCAACCAGTCTACAACCATTGGGTTGCTTGTCAAGACACGACCGCTACTTGACACTGGGAGCTCTGTAACTGACCCCTCCTGCCATGCCCCCTTACTCTGCTGCGACCTGTGCCTGCGCCAGAAACATTTAGGCCTGCGGCCCTCCCCTGTGCATGGCCTGTTGCTTCTCTGTCTGACATACTGTTCGATTAAAAAACTTAATTGCAAAGGGCAAAAAGGCCTGTTATTTTCTACTTTGAAGAGAACGGCAAATATGCCCCTTATTTCTTCACCCACTAATGAACACCAATAAAAAAAAAAGTGTGATAAAGGCAGAGATTCGTGGCTCAGAATTATTGATTTATTGACAATACTATTTATAAATGGCCAGCAATATGGTCCTTTTTATGTGTTTTGACACTAAAAAAGACCTTTAAATATGTGATAACCACTAAGAATTATTGAATTAATTTTTGACAATACTATATTGAAAAATGGCCTGCAACTTTATACTGGTAACAAAATGGCGAATATGGTCCTTTTTATGTGTTTTGACACTAATAAAGACCTTTAAATAAGTGATAATCGCTAAGAATTATTGAATTATTGAATTTTTTTTGACGATACTGTTTTAAAATATTGCCTGCAACTTTATACTGGTAACAAAATGGCAAATATGGTACTTTTTATGTGTTTTGACACTAATAAACACCTTTAAAGAAGTGATAACCACTAAGAATTATTGAATTAATATTGACAATACTGTATTGAATAATGGCCTGCAACTTTATACTGGTAAAAAAATGGCGAATAAGGTCCTTTTAATGTGTTTTGACACTAATAAAGACCTTTAAATGGCCTGCAACTTTATACAGGTAACAAAATGGCGAATATGGTCCTTTTTATGTGTTTTGACACTAAAAAAGACCTTTAAATAAGTGATAACCGCTAAGAATTATTGAATTATTGAATTTTTATGACAATACTGTTTTAAAATATTGCCAGCAACTTTATACTGGTAACAAAATGGTGAATATGGTCTTTTTTTATGTGTTTTGACACTAATAAAGACCTTTAAATAAGTGATAACTGCTATGAATTATTGAATTATTATTGACAATACTGTATTGAAAAATGGCCTGCAACTTTATACTGGTAACAAAATGGCGAATATGGTTGTTATGTCTTTCCCCACGTTAAAGGCCTTTATTACAGATAAGTGCAGATATTATTGGATGATAATTCAGTTTTCTTTGGCACAATAGTACTGAATAATGTTATGCCCTGTAAGAACAGTGAATAAGCCCCTTATAATAAACGCCTTTAAAAAGGCTTTTTTTACAGATACGTGCAGATATGGCTTTGGCACAATAGTACTGAATTATGTTATGCCTTGTAAGAGTAGTGAATAAGCCCCTTATAATAAAAGCCTTTAAAAAGGCTTCTTTTACAGATACGTGAATATATTTGTGTATGATATTTCAATTTTTTTTGCTGTACTGCACTGCAAAAGGCTTGTTGTGTTCCACCTTGATGACACAGATATGAGTAATGAGCAGCAGTATAACGGCAGTGAGTGCTGCAATGTGAATTATCCTGCAAATTCTTGTTGAAAATGAGCCTGCTACCACCCTAAATTCTTTTCTCAATTCCTCCCTATGCTTTCCCTACAGTTCTAAGGCTCAGCCTCTTTCCCTGAACTTCTATATGTTTTCTAAGTCTTCCCCTAGCTCCTGCCAACATCTGTCCCTACAGTAAGAGCGATTTGGAATGACTGTACCTAAAATGGCCAAGGGTTTTTATAGGGCTGTGACATCATAGGTCCTGTTGGCTGCTGATTAGCTCCACGCTTGGCATTGTGGGTGATCCTGCGCTCCCAGAGTCCCTTCCCCCTTGTCCTAACATGTGCGGTGGCCATTTTAAAAAAATTTTTTTTTAAAAATGCGATTCGATGCATCGAAGCGTGAGGAAATCCGGAATGGTGGCGAATCGAAGATTTCCTGAAATTCGTATCGAATTCCACTTCTGCAGAATCGATTCGCTCATCTCTAGTTGTATTACTTGTTTCCATTTGTAATTAACTTTGTATACAATGGCTATTTAGATTATTATAAAATGCAATAGATGATATATGCTGTGTAAATCTTTTCAGTTTATCTCAAATTTTCATTTTGACTCAGCCACTCAAACTATGTAATTTTCTCTTAATTGCCTTATTGTCCCTTGTTACTTGTTTCCTTTACAATATTGTGAAGGATCTCGCCTTGCCAAGCCGCTTGGCACACCTGCGACCAACTTCTTTACCTTCCACTCACACACCATGAGCGGACCGAGTCATATGATAATATGAAACCAGCTTTTTAAATTTTATATATTTATTAACCCAAGTGGGTCAGTACTAAGCATTAACATATACAGGAATATATATCAATTACTAAGCAAAAATACGGATAAAAGTATGATATAGCACATCAAATAAAAAGGGAAATAACAGATAGAAACAATACCGGCACAGGCTTGTAGTCAGTTTCTCTGAGCCCAAGTGGTAGGCCTCAGGGTCCTTTCTTCAGCAAGTTACAAAAGCATGTCCCTCCTACATGCTAGCCAGACTCAGAAGACAAATTCTTCAGGCCTCAATGCTAGGCCCATGCTCAGTCCACAGCAGGACAAGCTCTCACATCTTCTCCAAGATAAGACCTTCTTGGTGCCTCTTTGCTGAGTGACCAAGAATCTAGGTCTCCTTTTAGCATATGGCTAGTGCCCCACCCATACCTTTTCCATCCTTTCCCCCTTTGCCGAGCCCTGGGAGAGAGGGATGCCTTCCTAGGTGCTGGGAGAGATGTATGTCTGTGGGTGAACTTAGGGTCACTGACCTCCTGGGGCAATAAGCTGCTGGCTAGAAAGGGCCATCTCCCATGGTATGCACATAAAACCACTGAAGTGTATTGTTCACCAATGTAAACACAACTTAAGCACAACATTCCTAAAGGTATGTGGTGGACTAATATGAGCAAGTAAAAATACATTTCCAAGAAAGATATATAACTGAGGGTCGGTTCATCACAAATATTCAATAAAAAAGTATGTTTCTAATATACTAGCTAGATATCAATAAATTTCCTGAAATTTGCTTGTGCTCAAAAGTGCCTTGATTGTCCTGAAAAGTCATGTATGACATTTTAAAAGTCTCCTAGGACTGGGTCCAACCACTTTCGAGCTCTTTAATGTCAAGACACCATTAGCAATGTCAAAGTGACAGCAACATATATGGCTATGGGTAAAAGGATGGTAGCCAGAGGTAACAAACAGCCTGTTTAAAAACAGACTATACTCGGATATTGTACCGTTTTTTAAAATTACATTTATTTATTTTTGGGGTCAGATGGCCGTTAAGGTTTATACACATACAGTTATTGGAAGAAACAATGGCTGTTCAAAAAAATGTTCTTTTTTAGGGAATAAAAATAGATAGGTGTTATTTTGTAGAATATATATTTATATGTGCACTCATTGACAAAAAATAATGCACCATGAAGGAGTTACTGTACAATCAATTGAAACTTTATATGTGTGAATGCAATGATGATATATTCAAGTGATTACAATATTATTGTGAAAAGAGAAGTTTATTGGAGACAATTAAAAAGGCTCTAATACTCTGTTGGGCCACCTGTAACCTGAATACAAGATGAGATATGGTTAGGCATGCAAGCATACAGGTTCCATATGGTATCCTTTCGCACATTTGCCCACAAATGTTGCAACTGAACTTGTTGGTCCAGCATACACATAGGTTGCTGAAGCTGGCGTCCAATCTGGTCCCATAAATGCTCAGTTACGGTAAAGACATTCCTGGGAAACCCTTGCAGTGTGTGTGTGAGTATTATCCTGCTGATAATCCTGCACATTTGGTTGCATCATTATTAGGGATGACTGATTGTTTTATGCAATGGATCCCCAAATCATCACAGGCAGGATTAAGGTGCTGTCCATGAGACCTCCATAAATAAAGCCCCAAGTGGTTGGATTCCAAAAGGAACCTGGATTGGTCGCTAAGAAAAAAAAAAATGACAATTGGACACAAACTAAAATATAATGGGGCTGTATAAATGCTTGATGGAAATAATGTCCTAGTTTTTTATGACACCATTAGATATATGCAAGACAATGAGTGAAGTCATGCCTGTATGCTTTTAACTCCACAATTTAGATTAAAATGTATTATTATAATTAGAAATTGTCACTAGGACACAGACTAAAGTATAACAGCATAGTACAAAGCTTGAGGCAGAACAATATGCTAATTTTTGGTGCACTATTGGATATATGCAAAACAATGAGTAACAGCACATCTGTGACTTGTGTTTCAGAAGGCAGTACCATGCTTAATATTTTTGAAGTTTTGTGAATTTTAGTGATTCAAAATTTAAAGAAGACCTTTCACCACAGATACCAACTTCATTGCTCTGCATCCTTCAACAGATGGTACTCCACTGATTCTGGCTCTTCCCAAGCAATCATTTCTGTTAGTTTCAGCACAGTTATCTTCTCGGTTTTCAGGTGGGTGGTCCCAGTTTGTCTTCTCCAGCCTAGGATTAACAGAATGGATTGTTTGGGAACAGTAAGGGTTAGAGAAAAAAATTCCAACTGTACCAGAATCAGTGGAGTAGTCCCCATTAAAGGATGTAATGAGTTAAGAGTTGATGGAGGTGGAGAAAGGACTCAGAACAACGGCTGCCTGTGTCTGCCTAACACACAAACACTGATTAAAAGGCCCTATTAGACAGGCTGATATTCAGGGTTATAATCTGCAACAAGTGCTCTTAGGAATCCTCACTGCCAATAATAACCCTATACCACAGTGCTGGTGATCAGCTGACCAGCGAGCAAACACTCATCGGTCAGTTGCTTGCATCTGTTATGCAGGATAAAACATATAGATTATCTGCAACACATCATCCTGTGTAATCGGGGCAGTGTTGCTGATAATCCATCCAGTGGGGGAAAAATGATTGCAGTAGAGATTGTTCCTCCTCCATTCAGTTTCTATGTACTTTAGCCTTCACTCTTATCTCTCTTTTAACATCACCTACATATCCATTGTAAATGTATGTATTGTCTGTATTGTGTATTGTTCACACTATGAAACACTCTCACAGACACTAATTCACTATCTGTATTTCATGTTTTCTCACATTATCTATCTGATGTCCTCTCTCTCCTATCTGTATCCGCAAAACAGCAACATTTCCTGGTTGGGCTGTTTTATAGTGAACAACTATAGTCATTATTGGCTTAGTTACAGGGAAGGTTGTCTGCAAGACATTATGGGAAAACTCTCTGAAGCAGTCGTCTAAGGTCATGCGTCATCTCTGTCTATTACTGATCTGTAAACTGAATGCCACTGTTCTAAAGGGGTTATCAGGTTTCTAAGAATGATGGCCTATCCTTAGGATATACCATCAATATTAGATCTGCATAGGTCTGACACCTGGGACCCCCGCAGATCATCGGTACCAAGGCAGCGCTGCTATAGGTACTGAAGTGCTGCCCCATAGACATAAATGGGGCAGCGCTGCAGTATTTATACTCACCGGTACAGTTTGTATGGCCAGTGAGCAACCATCATCAATCTTTCAAACCGGATAACCCCTTTAAGTGATATTTGTTGGGCAAATCCCAAAAGTTTCAGATTCAGAAATCCAAAACTCTTAGGGTTTTCATAATAAATTTGATTTGTGCTGAATCGATTTTCTCATCTATAGTAGTATGTAGAGTACTATTCTTGTCATTCAATGTAGAGATCATCCAGCAAGCACAATCTGCAAAAAAGCGCTGTGGGAAAAACCGTGGCAGCAAGTCATTGCGTTTTTTTCGGCAGCACTCTGTGGACTTTCTGCTTCCATTTTACCTATAGGGAAACCGCCAGCGTTTCCATAGGTAAAATTGACATTCTGCAATTTCCAAAACTGCAACGGTTTTGGAAATCGCAGCATGTCCACTGTGCATATTTTTTCGCAAGGCTTGGACGGGATTCGCTAGAATCCCATCCACCTTGCAGTGACTGTAAAATGCTGCAGTTTTTTCTGCGGAGTTTACGCCACGTGGGGCCCCAGCCTTTAAGATAAAAAGGCATATTTGTTTTATTGTCTGATTAAAAAAAACTTTCATGATGCAAAAAAAGCTACGTGTTTCAAATCATAAGGCCGGAGCCCCACGTAGCGTAAAAGCGCAGCGTATTAAAGTACCTGCAGAGTGGATGGGATTCTGGCTAATCCCATCCACATATTGCAGAAAAATATCCGCAGCCAAAATGCCGCAATTTCAAAAACCGTTGTGTTTTTGTAAATTGCAGCATGTCAATTATACCAACAGAAATGTATAGCTATAATAGGAACAGAAAGTCCACAGAGGAAAACTTGAAGATCACCCTGATGTACAGTACCTCAAGAAAATGTTTGGAAGTCCTTGATAGGATAAGGTTTATCGAGTGTAGTACTAGGTTTGGCTCCCCCTACTTTTAGTTAGTTTGAGTAGTGCACTTAACAAGTTTTAAATTGCAATTAATACATTTAGAAAGATATACTACATAAGTAATGTTGAGATTAATGAAAGTTTTAATGTTGTATTGATTGTCAGACTTTGTACTCATGACCAGTCTTCTTAATGTATTCAGATAAATTACGTCCTGACATGCTATGTTTAAAACATCCTATATGAGAGAGCCATGTTATCTGTTCCTTGCCAGATTTAGAATAGAGACTAGGAGATGGCAGGTTATCTAAAGTGGCAACTATTCTAGCAACACATCTATCCACAAATTATGATATTTTAGGTAGTATCTAATTCTTATATAGTATGAGGATGCGTTTACAGTTAATCCAGGGTTCTCAACAACTTTTAATAAAGGTCCACTTTCTTGTGTCTGCCATGAGATGATGGTCTGAGCTGAACTGTACCTGAATGTGACCATTATTAATATATGTTAATATATGCTAACCCTGCCCTGTCCTGGCCATGCCCCAGTTGACTCCACCCAGTCCTTTTGTGAACCATAGAGTAATAGTGCCCACATCTCTGCAATACACAGTGATGAAGCCTCCATAGTGCTTGCATAATGTTTAATGCCTCTTTAGTGCCCCAACACAATATAATGCCCCTGGAGTGCTGCAGCACAGTATATTCCCCTCTTTTAGTTCTACCCATGCAATATAATGCCCCCTTAGTGGCCTCCACATGTTATAATACCCCATTTGTGCCCATACACAGTATAGTTACCTCTTAGGTCTACCCACACAGTAAATTGCCAACACAATATAGATATGCTTATCGCCCACAGACAGTATAATGCTCCCTTTGTAACACTATATAGTTTGATGTCACATTTGTGCCCACCCCCCAGACAGTATAATTCCCCCTTTATGGCCCCACATAGTATAATGCCACATTTATGCCCTACACACAGTATAATACCATTTTAGTGCCCCCACACATAAATTCCTCCATAGTACCCCTACACAGAATAGTAACCGCAATAGTTAGCCCACTGTAGGTGTAGAAGGCCCACAATAAAATCCCTCATTCCTCCAGTGTAATGATACTGACAGCTGCTAGGAGAAAGATTTATTTTCCTGCTGCTGTCCCTTTCACACTTTGAAGGCCCTGAAGGAAAGGAAAGAGCAATAGACTGAGGGGCTGGAAAAAATGCTATTTATTTTTAAAATAAATAACGTTTTGCTAGTGTCAAAGTATGGGGGGGAGGTAATGAGAGTATATAACGCAGTGGAGAGCACGTAGGTGGGGTCTTACCTTCTGCCTGTCCGGTGCGAATTACACCCGCACACCCTGCATTTTTTATATGGGGTTCTTGGTGTTTTTTGTTTTGGGTTGTCTTTCTTTCTTTGCAGATGTCACAGCGTGGTGGGAGACCATGCCCAAACAAAATTGTGGTTAAGGAAAGAGACCCACATGCCCGCTGTTTCACAGCGGGGCATTCGGGTAAGAAGGTGTTTGAATTTCAGGACATCATCGTTGGCATGGAGATTTGTTTGTTCACTGTTGGAGTTATGTTTATTAATAAAGCTGTGATCAACCCCACATTTATCCACACCAAAGTCTGGTGTCTATTATTTAAGTTTAAATGATGTGGAGGGTCACCTATGGGTATGGATTCTGGTTTAGTCCACTCAGTCTATTACAGTAGCAGCAGTTGGGATTGGCAATTGTTCCTGCTGCATACACAGCAAGGTAGTCACTCTCACGCTACTAATAGTTAGATTGCAGTAATGAGTGCTGATTCCTGCTGCCACTACAGTTGGGAGATTAGTCTATCCCCTGAAGTAGCAACAAGGACGCATGGGTCCAGATAGTTAGTGGCTGTAGTACGGGTTTGCACCACAATCCACCAGTTTAGACCCCTGATCTCTGCTATAAAAGCATTGACAAGAGACTTTTTTTGAGGGGGGATGGCATCTGAAGACTTGTTTGAGGACCAGCTATTTCTTTAGCTGTTTAGCTGTATAGCTTTGTTATATTCTCATTGACTGAGCCAATTGTTAGTCATTACATACCCACTTATGCATGCAAAGTCAGAAAAACATGCTGTTCATGCCTTCACATATTCCTGGAACAGTTGATTATCAATTTTATGTGGAGATGACAACTATCGACAAGATAGGATAGCATTGCCCCTAGTTGGTTTCCTGTATAGGGTGGTATATGTACACCACTATGGTCATCCTCCTGTAGGAAAACATCCAGAAATTAAGTACTGTTGATATGACACTGTACACCAGAGATTATCATAAGAATTTAAATATTCAGTAAGGAAGTCAACATCTCCACCATACTGTTATCATATGAGGAGGAGGTCATCTATATAAATGACTGTACCACCTGCTGTTGTTGTGGTAAGGATTGTAGATCATATACAGATGACGCCAATTATTAACACACAAAACTTCCAAAAAAAGTAGAATCAGATACCAAACACCAATCTAAAAAAACCCACGCATGGTATAACTGAACCAATTGATATAAGCAAAACATTATGCAATATACAAAATGGTATTTGATGCGTAATAACCAGACCATCATGATTAAAAAACACATAAGATGATTTAAAAATAACACAATCGTCATCCTTGATGCACAGTCAGCTAATATAAAACAAAGATCTTATAGACCAAAGAATATAACTATAAAACTATAAACTATATAGCACAAATAATACTCAACATACTGTAGACTAGCTCACAATATAGATCACAATTAGACACAAATAATCAACAATAGTTAGAAACAAAGAAGCCCTGAAAATAAATAAAACATGAATACATGGAAAGCAAAATACCCACCTGACTGTGAAATAATAACAAAAAAATGTCAGAAAGCAAGAACAACTGCCTAAAAACCCAAATGTACATTTTGCTGTCAGATTTTTCAAGGGGTAATGAGGATGTGGCACATTAACATATTTATAGAGATCCACCAGATGATTAATAAAATATTCATCCTATCAAATACTAGAATTTTAAAATAAAACAAATACGGGCCAATAACATCAGCATGATAGCAAGTGTGGTGAGTCATTATCTATTATAATAGATAATAGCATATCTCCAATATGTTCATAAAACCATCTACCAACATTACGTGGTGCATCTAACTGTGACAGCAATGGCTCTTGTGCAGCTTCCCTAACATCCAGAAGACACAGATAGTGTATGCTCATTTGGCATCTGCATCATCAAGTACTACCTGATGGGACCATGAATGCGCAGATCATACAAGCTACACCATAACCATATTAAGAGAGGGAACAAGTGCCTAAAAAATGCCCTTATCACACTTCAGTTGAAGAATGCAAATAAAAATCACTACATCTTGATAATATAATACAGTAAAACAATAAAAACAAGTGAGATATTGGACAGTTATATGAATATGAATGACAATTATATGAAGTTATGTGAATAAATATATGTATGTGATGTGTTTAAAACATAGATTGGATGACCAACTCCAAAACAGGGAAAAAAAAAAATCAAAACAACAAAATAAATTGAAAACTAATTAATATATGTGTATGTGAAAAAATACTAGAAAAATTGGTGAGATTGCAAAAAATATATAAAAACAGCAAGATAAAAAGTCAAACAATGAATAAAAAATTATTACAAGGAAAAAAGTATGTCAAACAATAAGTGAATAGTTTAATAATGTAGTGGAAAAAATAGCAAAATTCACAACCAAATGACTGTATTTTTTCACTTGCTGACTGCCCGTTGACTAGTGTAGATTATTATGTTAATCTGTTTTCCCTTAGTCCCAACAGCTGCACAATACTGGGGTATTTCTGCCCCTGTGTGCTGGTAGGACAGAATGGAATTTTTAATGAACAATAAATAGTTAACAGTAACCCCTCCTCCTTCTCAATATAAGAAAGGAAGTACCAACCCCCCAACATGTAATTATAAAGACAAATACATAACACATAGGGAGGGAGCCTTGTGCTGCTGTTGGAACTAAAGAAAAACAGATTAACATCATAATCTAAACTTCCCTTCTGTCCCACCAGCAACACAATACTGGGGATCTAGCAAGAAGAACCCTAGGGAGTGTTGCAGAGTGCGATTGCTGGATGTGGCAGAGTCAAAACCAGATAGACAGTTGTATATAACAGGAACAAACTTTTAGTGAAACATGAGTGCAGTAAGAGAAGATCACCTCACATGGTGAATAACAGATCTAGTTCAGCACACACTCTAACATAGCACAGGATGTGCATATCAACCAGCATCAAAACAACAAAAGTACAGAGTGTCTACAGATAAACATTTAGTAACAGCTACATCTAGTGTCATAAATGTACTTCATACACACAACACTACAGAGATCTGATGAAGGGGTGCGTTCTCCTGGACGCTGTAAACCCCGAAACACGTTATCCAAATAAAGCCTGAACTATTCTTATCCTGTAACAATTCTGTGGTTTGGTTTTGGGAAGAGCAAATCCTGGGATTTTGTAGGAACACTTTGTTCCAGTTGTACATATCTAGTTTCATAAATGTGAACTGCAGTCAATCCAGCAAATATAGAGACAAAGCTGGCTGTTGCATATCTCCAACAGGGAGGGCCCTCTTGAAGAATAGAACTTAAAACGGAACCGCCAAAGGAAGTGGCCTCCATACCCCGGTTGTTAAATCTATAATAATTAGCAAAGGTATGGAGACAGCTCCAAGAAGCTGCCGAACAAATTTGTTCCCAAGGAAAAGAGCTTCTTTCTGCCCAAGAGGTAGAGACGGCTCTAGTAGAATGGGCTCGAACAAACTCAGGGGGTCTAACCCCTGTGAAGTGAAAGCCAATTTTATGGCTTCCTTAATCCAGCGTGCTAAGGAGGCTTTAGAGGCCTTGAGCCCTTTATGCTTCCCAGCAAATGATAGAAAAAGGTTCTCTGACCATCTAAAAGGCCACGATCTCTGAATATAAATTCCGAGACATCTGGCCACATCCAGGGAGTGAAGTTTAACTTCCTCCGGAGATGATGGACTGAGATAGAAAACTGGTAGTGAAATAGCCTGGTTTTGGTTAGAATATGATGGTACCTTAGGGAGGAACCCTGGCATAAACCTTAGTTGTACTCTATCCGGATAAAAAGATATGTACAGTTCTACTGAAGATAAAGCCTGGAGTTCCCCAACTCTCTTAGCTGAGGTTATGGCCAAAAGGAACACTGTTTTTTAAGTGTGAGAAATTTAATCTTAACCTTTCCTAGAGGCTCAAAGGGATCACATAACCCCTTTAAAACAGTAGATACTGTAAATCCCATTGAGGGATTGGGTGGGTAACAGGCGGTCTAAGACTGAATGCACCCTTAAAAAATCTTTCAAGAGATCTGTGGAAAGCTGCTTATCTAAGCAGGCTGACAGGACAGCAACCTGAACTTTCAAAGTGGAAGGGCTAAGGCCCTTGTCCAAGCCGTCCTGAAGAAATTTCAGGATCTCTGAAAAGGAAGGATCCGAGCTCTCAATTCCTCTACCTGATGCCCAGGAGATGAAGATGTTTCGGATCTGGGCATAGTTTTTTTTAGACTCTGCTCTAGCTAATGAGAGAATACTTAAGATGGCCCCTGAGAGTCCCTTAGATCATAAAAGGGACTGGTCAACCTCCAGGCTGTCAGATTGAAGGATTTCAGATCCTGGCAGAGCCTGGGCCCCTGAGACACCAGGTTCTGAATCGGGGGAAACCTCCAATATATCCCATAACTCATCTGAATGAGCTGAGAAAACCAAGCTCTCTTTGGCCAGAATGGAATGATGGTGATGACAGAGACTTGGTCCTGTTTGATCTTCATCAATACCCTTGGTATCATGGAGACTGGAGGGAATATGTATGCCAGCCTGAACCTCCAGGGGATGGACAGGGCATCCACAGCTAAGGGATTGTCCTCCTTGTATAGAGAGCAGAATTTCTCTACCTTGGCACTGAGTCTGGTTGCCATCAAGTCTATCTCTGGATGACCCCATTTCAGGGTGATTGCTTGAAAGACTTCTGGATGGAGAGACCATTCCCCTGGAACAGTGATGCCATGACTCAATTGATCCGCAACTACTTTGAGTGACCCTCGGACAATAATAAGGAGGACAATAATTTGTCAAGGGAGACCCCAGAATCAATATCTTTCTTCAAAGAAGATAGGTCGGAACACAGCTTTCTAGCTACCTCACTGGTAGCTATACCAACAGGTCACTGCGCAGAGAAAGCCGTATACGCTCCCCTTAATGAACACTCTGCCCAGAGGTCCATGGGATCCTCAAGATAGGGTACAAGTGTATGCCTGGATAACTTGGCAACTGCCATGTCCACCTTAGACGGAGGACCCCAAGCCCCAAACTGGACCTCAGATATTGGGAAGAGTGTTTTAAATCTTTTAGATAATACACAGTACTTATCTGGACATTTCCACTGGGTGGACATAGCTCTTTGGAGTATGTCGTCCACTTTGAAGGCCCTAGGCCCCCTAGAGGTGGAACTAGAGGCTTCCCCTTGGTCAACATCATGGTCCCTTGACCTGATGGACTTTAATAATCTCAGAATTTTTTCCAGAGGGAACAGCGATTTTGCTATATCTGTGTCTGAATTGTCAGAGGACTTAGTTCCATCCACGATCTTGAATTCCTCGACAGATCGCATAATAGTATCGGATGCCTCACTGCGTCTGGGCCATTTAGATGAACGGGTTAAGGACTCTTTCAAGTCCTTCATGGTGTCCTGAACATACTGTACTCCTTAACCCATATGACTACATCTCTTATAGATGGCTCTTCAGAGGATTCCTTTGGGCGACACTGGCAGCATGTATTGAATTCGTAGCCGTCAGGCAAGGGGATAGCCTGCACAAATTCTTCCAATGGAAGAAAAGAAGGGAAACAGACCTTAAAACTGCCTGTCCACAAATGAAAATCTCAAAGGGAACTTTCCCTTTAAAAAAAGGTGGGGGCAAAGTGCGGGTGATGTCATCACACAGGAGCGCGATGATGTCAGCGCGTAGCAACTGTGGCACCCAGAAGGAAGCCAGAACCCAGGCACCAAGCGCAGGACCAAGGAGAAAAAGCTGGGCCAGCGATCCCAGCACTACACAGCATCAACAAACCTCCGCAAGAGAGAGAGAGCTAAAGCGGAGGAACACGACCTCACTGCAGGATACAAGCAGGAGAGAGGAGGAGTAAGTGCTCTAGGATATAGAAACCCTGAGACTCCATATAGGGAAGGAAAAAACCTTCCCCCCAACTGTCCCACCAACACAGGACAGAAAATAACATGTTGGGGGGTTGGTACTTCCTTCCTTATACTGAGGTGGGGGAGGGGTTTCTGTTAACCATTTATTGTTCTTTAAAAATTCCTTTCTATCTTACCAGCACATAGGTGCAGAAATACCCCAGTATTGTGCTGCTGGTGGGACGGAAGGGAATATATATTTGTGCGGTTGGCAATTAACTTTGCAAGGATGTCAATTATACCTCTGGAAATGCTGGCATTTTCCATATAGGTATAATAAGGAAGAAAGTCTGCAGAGGAAAACGCAATGAAAAATGCTGCAGAAAAAAAATTGCAGTTTCTGCAATGTAGAAGGAAAACTATTAAAAAATTATTTGTAGCATTTTGGGCTTAAAAAAAAACAAAACAAAACAAAAAAACCAAAAAACAAAAGATGACATAAAAAGTTGGCAAAAAAAAAGTCACAGGATCGCAATTTCCAGCCTAAGATGGTTAGCACATCTAACTTACTATCAGGATGTAGGTCTAGTGTCTAGAACCTCAAAACAAAATAATGTTCATGCCAGAACTTGTAAGTGCAGCTCTCCAGGCCCTTGGCTCAGCCTGTCTTCCTCAGAGTCAGCGATGTCTCAATGATGTTCTCCTTTTTTCGGGAGTCCTCTCAGCTGACGACTAATGAGGTTCATTAAGCAACCCAAATTCTAAACTGCTATATAGAGTGGATCCTGCTCTTTTTTTCCCTCTCTATCTAACCAGCCACTTGGAAAGCTGCACTGTCACTATATACTGAATTTCCCCATTGTGGGACTATTAAAGGACTATTATTATTATTATTATACAGTGGGGAAAAAAGTATTTAGTCAGCCACCAATTGCGCAAGTTCTCCCACTTAAAAAGATGAGAGAGGCCTGTAATTGACATCATAGGTAGACCTCAACTATGAGAGACAAAATGAGAAAACAAATCCAGAAAATCACATTGTCTGATTTTTAAAGAATTTATTGGCAAATTATGGTGGAAAATAAGTGGTCAATAACAAAAGTTCATCTGAATACTTTGTTATATATCCTTTGCTGGCAATGACAGAGGTCAAACGTTTTCTGTAAGTCTTCACAAGGTTGGCACACACTGTTGCTGGTATGTTGGCCCATTCCTCCATGCAGATCTCCTCTAGAGCAGTGATGTTTTGGGGCTGTTGCTGGGCAACACGGACTTTCAACTCCCTCCAAAGGTTTTCTATGGGGTTGAGATCTGGAATGGAGACTAGCTAGGCCACTCGAGTACCTTGAAATGCTTCTTACGAAGCCACTCCTTTGTTGCCCTGGCGGTGTGCTTGGGGTCATTGTCATGCTGAAAGACCCAGCCACGTTTCATCTTCAATGCCCTTGCTGATGGAAGGAGGGCCAAAATCTCACAATACATGGCCCCATTCATTCTTTCATGTACACGGATCAGTTGTCCTGGTCCCTTTGCAGAGAAACAGCCCCAAAGCATGAAGTTGCCATCCCCATGCTTCACAGTAGGTATGGTGTTCTTTCGATGCAACTCAGCATTCACTCTCCTCTAATTTGCGTTTCTACCAAACAGTTCTACTTTGGTTTTATCTGACCATATGACATTCTCCCAATACTCTTCTGGAACATCCAAATGCTCTGTAGCAAACTTTAGACGGGCCCAGATATGTACTGGCTTAAGCAGGGGGACACGTCTGGCACTGCAGGATCTGAGTCCCTGGTGGCGTAGTGTGTTACTGACCGTAGCCTTTGTTATGTTAGTCCCAGCTTTCTGCAGGTCATTCACTAGGTCCCCCCATGTGGTTGTGGGATTTTTGCTCACCGTTCTTGTGATCATTTTGACCCCACGGGGTGAGATCTTGTGTGGAGCCCCTGATCAAGGGAGATTATCAGTGGTCTTGTATGTCTTCCATTTTCTAATTATTGCTCCCACTGTTGATTTCTTCACACCAAGCCGCTTGCCTATTGCAGATTCAGTCTTCCCAGCCTGGTGCAGGTCTACAATTTTGTTTCTGGCGTCCTTCCACAGCTCTTTGGTCTTCACCATAGTGGAGTTTGGAGTGTGACTGTTTGTGGTTGTGGACAGGTGTCTTTTATACTGATAACAATTTCAAATAGGTGCCATTACTACAGGTAATGAGTGGAGGACAGAGGAGTCTCTTAAAGAAGAAGTTACAGGTCTGTGAGAGCCAGAAATCTTGCTTGTTTGTAGGTGACCAAATACTTATTTTCCACCATAATTTGCAAATAAATTCTTAAAAAATCAGACAATGTGATTTTCTAGATATGTTTTCTCATTTTGTCTCTCATAGTTGAGGTCTACCTATGATGTCAATTACAGGCCTCTCTCAACTTTTTAAGTGGGAGAACTTGCACAATTGGTGGCTGACTAAATACTTTTTTTCCCCACTGTATATCCATATTTTTCGGACTATAAGACGCACCGGACCATAAGACGCACCTAGGTTTTAGAGGAGGAAAATAAGGAAAAAAAATTTTGAAGGAAAAAATGTGGTAAAATATTTAATATAGGGGAGTTGTAGTTTTGCGACAGCTGCAAGGCCACATTGACAGCATAGGGCGTCTTTTTTTCCGGGCAGGTGTACTTTTTAGTTATACCATTTTGGGGAATGTCTATTGCTTTTATTCAAATTTATTTAAAAAAAAAACAGCGGTTTGGCACTTTTGATTCTTTTTCCCGCTATGACGTTCATCCTACGGAAAAAATATTTTAACAAGTTTGTAGACCAGGCATTTTCGGACACAGGGATACCTAATGTGTATGTGTTTCACAGTCATTTTCTACTTTTTATGTATTTTCTAGGGAAATGGGGTGATTTTGAACTTTTAGTTTTTATTTTTTTTTTAAACTTTTTTTTTTTACTATTTTATTAGCCCCCCTATTCCAAAAAATACAGTATATACAATATATATATATATATATATATATATATATATATATAAGTGCCTTGCGAAAGTATTCGGCCCCCTTGAACTTTTCAACCTTTTGCCACACTTCAGGCTTCAAACATAAAGATATAAAATTTTAATTTTTTGGTGAAGAATCAACAACAAGTGGGACAAAAAACGTGAAGTGGAACAAAATTTATTGGATATTTTAAACTTTTGTAAAAAATAAAAAACTGAAAAGTGGGGCGTGCAATATTATTTGGCACCTTTACTTTCAGTGCAGCAAACTCACTCCAGAAGTTCAGTGAGGATGTCTGAATGATCCAATGTTGTCCTAAATGACTGATGATGATAAATATAATCCACCTGTGTGTAGTCAAGTCTCCGTATAAATGCACCTGCTCTGTGATAGTCTCAGGGCAAGGCACTGTATATATATATATATATATATATATATATATATTATCATATATGTAGCAGTCGTTAAGAAGACAGAGTGCAATATTATGATATGGTGCACCATACTGAAATATATCTCATTGTCTCGTTACAATACAAATGGAGCTAACTGCTTCTCTAATAGCATAACTTAGAAACATGATAACATAATTTAGCAACTTAACATAACCCAGAAACTATGTTAACAGCTAATAATGTTAACAGCTGCTACATCGTTACAGAAATTGTGAACAAAAATAAAGAAAACAAATATAGAAATATTAACAAATCATATATAAATAAATGATAACAAATATATATTGTTGTGCCAAAATCAAATTGCCCAGAAGAACAGAAGGAAGTTCAAATAAAAGTTTTTCCATTCATCAACAACACCAAAATCCATAGGCCCCTTAACTACACACGCCGTACTATTACCCTGAAGCAAGTTACATCGCGCGAAACATGGTAATAGTACGGCAGAAGCTTCCCGACCGCTCAGTTCCAGAGCTCCAATCAGGAGTTTTAACCCTCTAGATGCTGCAGTCAAACATTAGTTTTCAGCACTTTACTTGACGCCCCATGTGTATTTTTGGTCAGACTTTTGTGCCAAGGATACCCACTTAACAGTTTTTGGAGTGTTGGTCTCCGCTGACACAGGCTGAACGTAACATATTGGGCACTAAAATAGCGTATCTCTGGAAAAATTGCTATCTTGACTTTTCACTGTCAACTGCATATTCATTTCTAGAAACTAAATTAATTTAACACTCAAGGGTTAAAAATGCCTGCTATGCCACTTGATAAATCCCTTGAGGAATGTAGTTTTCAAAATGTGGTCAAATATCTGTTGATTCCCTTTTACTGCCAGTTCAGGTGATCTGCAAAGGCAGCATGACGTCCAAAAACCAAACTGTACTTCAAAAATCGAATAATGCTCTTTCCCTTCTGTGCCCGGCTAAATGCCTAAACAGCAGTTTATACCCACATATAACATTGTTAAGTATTTTATTCTGGGTACAACAGTGTCATACATGTGGGCATAAACTGCTGTTTGAGCATACAGCAGGGTGCAGATGTGAAGGCGCTATGTAGCTTTTGTTGCACAGATTTAGATTGTTGGCTTTTGGAAGCCATGTCAAGTTTGCATAGACCATAAAATGACACGTACAAAATGGGGTCACTTCTTGGGCAATTCCACTTTACTGGCACATCCAGGGCTCTGCAAAAACAATACGGCATCCAGAAACCAGTCCCTCTAAATCTATTCTTCAAAACAGGGGTCCCCAACCACCGGTCCGCAGACCAGGACCAGGCCGTTGGGTGTCTTTTGCCATTCCGCTGGGCAGTGGGCTGGCCTGGGTAAACGCGGCTCCCGGCACATTATTATAGGTAATGGCGGGCACCTGGTCTACAGCGCTGTACATCGAGGTCCCGCCAGCACAGCCCAGCCTAGGTCTACAGCGCTGTTTAGCATATAACCCCACCCCCATATTATCAAAGCCCCACCGCTAAACCGCCCGCCCCCCCACTCCCTGACCCGCCCTCCACGCCCTACCGTGGCAGGTAAAAGGTTGGGGACCGCTGCTTTAAAAGATAAAAAAGCTCAACACCTTCCCTTCTGAGCCTGGCTTTGTGCCTAAACAGCAGTTTATGCCCACATATACAACTTTTTTTGTAGCCAGAATGACCCACTTAAAAGTCTTAGGAGTGTATGTCTCTGTTGACACAAAATGGGCACAACATATTGGGTACTGAAATGGCATACTGCTTTAAAATTTAAATTTTCACAATGCACATTAATTTTTGGGAAGTACTCTTGGCCTCAAAATGATAATAATACCCCTTGATAAATTCTGTGTGCTCTTCAAATGCGTCACGACATCTGAAAACTATTCCAGTAAAATCTTCCCTCCAAAAGCCAAATAGTGCTTTCAATTCTGAGCCCTGCCATGTAACCTATACAGCAGTTTACAACTACATAAGGTGTATTGCCATGTTCAGGAGAAATTGTTTAACCCCTTCACGCATTCTCACGTACATGTACGTGGGAGAATGTGGTTAGTTACCGCATCCCCACGTACAGGTACGTGATGGTGATCGAGCAGGCTCAGAAGCAGAACCCGTGCGATCACCGTGGGAGTCCGGCTGTATTTGACAGCCAGGCTCCCGCTGCAACAGCGGGGACCAGTGATAACACCGATCCCTGCTGTTTAACCCTTAAGATGCCGCGGTCAATAGCGACCGCGGCATTTTAAGTGTTTGCTAGCGGCACTGAGTGCCGCGGGCGGCATCGGGAGAGGGTGTTAGCTGTAACTGACAGCTAACACCCTGCTCCTTAACCTCTGGAGCCGATCGGGGATTTTAACCCCTTGGATGCTGTGGTCAAACATGACCGCGGCATCCAAGGGGTTCCGCAATGTTGCTGCCCCCGGCACCCCCCGCGGCGAGATCGGGGGGTGCTGATATCTGTAATATGCAGCCCGGGGTCTGGCCAGTGACCCCAGGCTGCCTGAAGCCCCCACTACCTGGTTGATCCTGCTGGGACCTCTGGAAATCAGCCTATGTCTATATAGGCTGAATTCCTGTATAGACTGCAATACACGTGTATTGCAGTCTATAGCGCTGAATCAGCGATTAGACTATGGTTGGTTCAGGTGTCCTAGTGGGACATATAAAAAAAAGATAATATTTATTAACTTATTTGGGTGGTATGACTATCTGTTTGAAAAGCAAAGCATTTCACATTTTGAAAATTGCAATTTTTTTCCAAATTTCCATCACATTTCCTATTTTTTTTATAAATAAATACAAAAATATTGATCAATGTTTACCACTAACATGAAGCACAATGTCTCACGAAAAAACTGTCTCAAAATCACTTGTGCAAGTTAAAGCGTCTTAAAGTTATTGCCATATAAAGTAACATACTGTATGTCAGTTTTGAAAAATGAGGCCTGGTCTTTAACGCACTTTTGGGCTCAGACCTGAAGGGGTTAACGAATTGTAGGGTGATTTTTCTCCTTTAGCTCCTTGTGAAAATGAAAAATTTGGGTTAAATTGACAGTTTATTGGAAAAAAGTATGTCTCCATTGTAATACAATCTGTGAAACAGCTGTAGGGTAAAAATGCACCTTGATTAATTCTGTGAGGGGTGTAGTTTCCAAAATGGGGTCACTTTTTGGGGTTTTCCGTAGTTTTGGTACTCTAGGGGCTTTGCAAATGCGACATGGCACCGAAAACTATTCCTGCAAAATTGTGCTTTTTCCATTTGGAGCCACATCATGTATCCATACAGCAGTTTATGACCACAGGTGAGGTATTGTCATGTTCATTAGTAATTGTGTAATGGACTGTAGTGTGATTTTTTTCCTTTAACCACTTTCGAAAATGTAAAATTTGGGGAAAATTGACATTTTAATAATTTTTCATTTTCACGTCCCAATGTTAAAATCTGTGATACAGCTGTTGGTCAAACAGCTCACTATACCGCTTTAATAAAGTAATTGAGGGGTGTAGTTTCCAAAATGGGGTCACTTTTTGTGGTTTCGACTGTACTGATAGATTTGGGGCTCTGCAATTGAGACATGGCACCTGATAATTTTTAAACGCCCAGTGGTACTCCTTCCCTTTGGCATGCTGCCGTGTGTCCAAACAGCAGTTTACATCTGCATATGGGGTATTTCCGTGTTCATGAGAAATTGCATAACAAATTGTGAGATTAATTTTTTCCTTTAACCCCTTGTAAATTTTAGGGCTGCATAAATGTACTATTGAAAAAAAAATTAAATGTTTAAATTTCACCTCCATATTTTTGTGGTAGAAAATATTTATCAGATTTCCTATTTTTTTTTTTATAAATAAATATAAAAAATATTGATCAATGTTTACCACTAACATGAACTACAATTTGTCATTAAAAAACATTCTTAGGCTGGGGCATCACATGCAAATCCCTGCAAGTCCCATTCTAGAAAATACCATCCACACATTGCAGAAAAATACATGCAGCAGAAATGCTACGATTTCCAAAACTATTGCGGTTTTGGAAATCGCAGCATGTCAGTTATACGTACGTAAAGGCCAACAGTTTCCCTATAGGTATAATTGAAGCAGAAAGTCCACAGAGGAAACTTCTGTGGACTTTCTGTGAAAAGCACTGTGGGAAAAACCGTGATGCTTTTCCACCACGGTTTATTTCCCATCACTTGGGTAAGTTAAAGCATCTCAAAGTCATTGCCACATAAAGTGACATGAGAATCACAAAAACATTTCAGATTTAATTTCTATTTATTAATTATTTCCTAATCTGCTGATTTATGCTCTGATATCTCTCAAGTGTTACTGTATCCTGGCCTTCAGCTCACAGGTAGACAAACTAATATAAATTAACCTGTACAGATAGGTAAGATAATACATGGACATTGAAATTGTGACATTTAAAGAAGCTATCAAAGACCCAAAATCCTATGGTCCTGCACTTGCACTGGACCCTATAGTAGTGGGGGCCCCAGGATCCGAGCATTAGACTTTCTGTCTGATGACTTGGATTGGGAAAGCTCCACTTACAATTCTACACTATGTACACTGGTACAGTTAATGCCTTTGACAGAGAAGAGAGCTGTAAAGTCCGTGATCTGCAGCAGAAGACTTACAGTGATATGCAGGGCATCCCAGCACATGTGGTATGATGATATTACTGCATTGTGTCACCCATGTCGGACATGTTCAAGAGTGCAACAGCAGGAGAAGGTAGCTGCTCCACTCATTGGGGGATCGTGGTGAATATATTTTATGTTGAGGGGCACCTTAACTTAATGCTTAATAGTTCCTCCCTTATAATGTAATGTAACTATTCTTTATAAGAGGGTCTATTATAATGGGGAAATATTATAAATAATAGTTCTCTCTTTATAATAGCCCTGCTTAAATATAATAGTCCCCACTTATAAATAGCCCCCTTATAAATGCCCCCTGTAAAATAAGTTTCCACCTTATAATAGTTCTCCCTTATAAATAATAGTTATTAATAATAACAATAATAATAATAGTAATAATAATAATAATAATAATAATTTATAAAGGAGGGTGTGAAGGATACCGCTTTGCCAAGCCGCTTGGCCTACCTGCGGTCACCTCTCTTACCTTCCACTCACCCCCCCGTGAGTGTCTGGGTTCGTAGAATAACAATAAATGAGCTTTATAAATTTTACATATTTATTAACCCGAGTGGGTCGGTACTAGCCGCTAACGTATGCAGAATATACATCAGAGGATGGTCAAGCAAATACAGTTAAAAACAAGGAATACAGTTCAGAAAAATAAAATGGGATTAAAAGAGAAAAAGAATACCAGATGAATCTACAGTCTGGTTCACTGAGGCATCAGCTGGTTAGCCCCAGGGCACTTCCTTAAGTCAGCACCAGGACATATGTCCTCACATCTCTCCCAGGATCAGAACTACATGGTTCTTGAAAAGATCTAGAGGGTCTTCTTGTACAGAAGGGACAATCCAGCTATCCCCTAGCTGCCTCCTTGCTGAGTGACCCAGTAGTCCTCCATATGCAGCCTTATCTAGGCTGTAGTGTAGCTTCCCCTCACTCCTCTTCCTCTGGCATCCTTTGGCAACACATCACGGTTTTCCTGCTGTACTTTTCACAGAAAGTCACAGGAAATCGTGGCGTGGAATTCGCATCGTGTCTGCTGTGTGTATTTTTCTGCAATGTGTGGATGGGATTCGCTAGAACTTTGCAGGGACTGTAAAATGCTGCGTTTTTTTCCGCTGCATTTATGCCGCAGCCAAACTGCGGCGTTTACCCCACGTGGGGACCCAGTTTAAAGGACACGGCCTCATATTTAAGATCATGTGTCTGACACACAGACGTGCCACTTTATGTGGTAATAACTTAAACTTATCAAAGTGATTCTGAGATTTTCTCTGATTCTGATTATGTTTTTTCATGACATGTTTACTTTTGTAACGGAAGAAAAAGTCCTGCGTGCACGATTTTTTCTAATATAGCAGGCAAACAAAGCAGCATTGCTAAATAAATTTATTTATTTGATTGATTGATTGATTGATTGATTGATTTATTACTATTGTCGATTATTTTTGTCTGATTGTGACACATTTCCTGACTGGACTACTTATTGTGTTATTTTTATATTATCTTAAATCTTTTTTTTTCAGTTGTGAGCACTGGTTATAATGTATCAAATACAGTTTTGTATTTTTTATTATGTTTAGTTTATACTGTTTGATTCATCACATGTAGGTTTTTATATATAGATGACACCATCCCGTACAGGTTTGCCAAAGAGGGCAAAAGCATTACTTGTCCCATTGGCAGTTGCATGTTAAATAACCTGCAACCTCAATCATCCTGTACCTGAGACGTGAGGGTAAAATGTATGTTGGGGCTGGTGCTCAGTTCTGGTCAGTACATGTTTTATCCTGTTAATACACTCTGTTAGTTCTTATAGCAGGCTTACATTATGTTCTTATTTGACAAATTGTGCAACCTGGGGGAATTTATACTGTGTCATGGATGTTTTCTTATTCAGTGTTTTTATATAAAGGGCATATATCATGTACTCATTGTATATAACATTATTTGGATACATAGCTCCACTATTCCAAATTTGTGTTTTTGATTAGATTAGGCTGATCTAATAAAACTGATTTTGAAATTTTCTTTAATTATAGCATTCTGTGTTCTTTTTACTGTATATGGCTGAGGCCCCACGTTGCAGTTTTTTTTGTTGCAGATTTTGCTGCGATTTTTTTGAGCCAAAACTAAGAAAGACTAAAAAAAAGGAATCGGAAATACAGTGGGGAAAAAAAGTATTTAGTCAGCCACCAATTATGCAAGTTCTCCCACTTAAAAAGATGAGAGAGGCCTGTAATTGACATCATAGGTAGACCTCAACTATGAGAGACAAAATGAGAAAACATATCTAGAAAATAAAATTGTCTGATTTTTTAAGAATTTATTTGCAAATTATGGTGGAAAATAAGTATTTGGTCACCTAAAAACAAGCAAGATTTCTGAATCTCACAGACCTGTAACTTCTTCTTTAAGAGGCTCCTCTGTCCTCCACTCATTACCTGTAGTAATGGCACCTGTTTGAAATTTATCAGTATAAATTTATCAGTATAAAAGACACCTGTCCACAACCTCAAACAGTCACATTCCAAACTCCACTATGGTGAAGACCAAAGAGCTGTGGAAGGACACCAGAAACAAAATTGTAGACCTGTACCAGGCTGGGAAGACTGAATCTACAATAGGCAAGCAGCTTGGTGAGAAGAAATCAACTGTGGGAGCAATAATTAGAAAATGGAAGACATACAAGACCACTGATAATCTCCCTCGATCAGGGGCTCCACACAAGATCTCACCCCGTGGGGTCAAAATGATCACAAGAACAGTGAGCAAAAATCCCAGAACCACACGTAGGCACCTAGTGAATGACCTGCAGAAAGCTGGGACTAACGTAACAAAGGCTACCGTCAGTAACACACTATGCCGCCAGGGACTCAGATCCTGCAGTGCCAGACGTGTCCCCCTGCTTAAGCCAGTACATATCCGGGCCCATCTGAAATTTGCTAGAGAGCATTTGGATGTTCCAGAAGAGTATTGGGAGAATGTCATATGGTCAGATGAAACCAAAGTAGAACTGTTTGGTAGAAACACAACTCGTCGTGTTTGGAGGAGAGTGAATGCTGAGTTGCATCCAAAGAACACCAAATCTACTGTGAAACATGGGGATGGCAACATCATGATTTGCGGCTGTTTCTCTGCAAAGGGACCAGGACGACTGATCCGTGTACATGAAAGAATGAATGGGACCATATATTGTGAGATTTTGAGTGCAAACCTCCTTCCATCAGCAAGGACATTGAAGATGAAACGTGGCTGGGTCATTCAGCATGACAATGATTCCAAGCACACCGCCAGGGCAACGAAGGAGTGGCTTCGTAAGAAGCATTTCAAGGTCCTGGAGTGGCCTAGCCAGTCTCCAGATCTCAACCCCATAGAAAACATTTGAAAGGAGTTGAAAGTCCATGTTGCCCAGCGACAGCCCCAAAACATCATTGCTCTAGAGGAGATCTAGAGGAGCTCTAGAGGAGATCTGCATGGAGGAATGGGCCTACATACCAGCAACAGTGTGTGCCAACCTTGTTAAGACTTACAGAAAATGTTTGACCTCTGTCATTGCCAACAAAGGATATATAACAAAGTATTGAGATGAACTTTTGCTATTGACCAAATACTTATTTTCCACCATAATTTGCCAATATATTCTTTAAAAATGTGATTTTCTGGATTTGTTTTCTCATTTTGTCTCTCATAGTTGAGGTCTACCTTTGATGTCAATTACAGGCCTCTCTCATCTTTTTAAGTGGGAGAACTTGCACAATTGGTGGCTGACTAAATACTTTTTTTTCTCCACTGTATATAGAAAGCTCATATATTTCTACCTTCTGCTCAATCCACTCCTGGCTTCAAAAACAAAAAAAAGCTGCCTTTCCGCAATGTAAGGCCTCAGTCTAAGAGTCATAGCACTGGTTACAGACTTTTGGTATTAAGCCTGTTTATGGTTACCTGGCCTACCCATTTTGCTAAGATTCTTAAACCATAGGTTCCATATTTACAACTACTCTTTCCTTTTGTTTTTGGATTCAAATAGAGTGAATTCTTGACTTTGAGATGAGATTTAGGGTAAAGCTCCACATAGTAAAAAAAAGCAGGGAAAATGCATTGGTTTTTTTTCCACAGCATTGTTCATTCCATTTTTCTTCCTGTATTAAAGGTATAGGGAAAACGTTTGTGATTCCTCAACTGATATTAACATGCTGTTTTTTGAAAAAGCATCTTTTCCGCATCTCTTTTTTTCTGCAATGTGTGGCTCAGATTAACCAAAATGTCATTCACTTTTCTGTTACTGTAAAATGCAGTCCATTTTCTGCAGCATTTCTGCACCAGCCCAAAACACTGCATTTCTGCAATGTGGGGCCTTAGCCCTAGAACTTGATCTCTCCAGCTGCACAGAGAAGGACATTGTGGGCATTACCACATTTGTCCAAAGATATTAAGTGTTAGAAAAAGTAAAGTGTAAACACAGGCTAGTGACAAGGTTCCCAAGCCTGCATTGAAGCAGATCTTCAAGTCTGAAAAAAATCTTATTCTACACTCCTTAAAAATAGTTTGTTTGTTTGTTTGTTTGTTTGTTTGAGTTGGAAGGGACCTCAAGGGCCATCGAGTCCAACCCCCTGCAAAAGCAGGAATTCCTAAAACATCCCAGCTATATACCTATCCAGTTTCCGCTTGAAGATTTCAATTGATGAAGAACTCACCACCTCCCGTGGCAGCCTATTCCACTCTCTCACTACCCTTACTGTTAGAAAGTTTTTCCTAATGTCTAATCTGAATCTCCTTCCCCTTAGTTTCATCCCATTACTTCTCGTGCTTCCTTCTGCTAATGAGAATAGGGTAGATCCCTCTGCACTGTGACAACTTTTCAGATATTTAAATACCGCTATTAAGTCTCCCCTTAGCCTTCTCTTCTGCAAACTAAGCAGTCCCAATTCTTTTAGCCTCTCCTCGTAGGACATGGTTTGTAGACCTTCCACCATTTTGGTTGCCTTTGCTTCCCCCCAAAATCTAAACAATTTGCAGTAGCTCCAGATCAAATTAATTTAGTCTGCCTCTTCGGGATAAGGTTTTTTATTTTACTTATTTATTTATTTTCCACAGTGTGGAATAAATAGTGTGGCAAATTGTATAATTCAGTACATGGATGTAGCACCTGGTGCAAGTTTCCCAAATTAACTGACAAACGCTATTTAACATGCTGCCTAACTTTTCAATTTTCAACTGACTTTGCAAGATGGTCAGCCATTCTAAAGTGACTGAAACTCTCCAGCAGCAGGTTTCCCAGATGAAGGCCAAAGGTTTGACCCTATCAACCATAGCAAAAGAAGTTGGTTGCTACAAATCTATGAGTTCAAGAACATTGTTTCCTTAGCAATGTTACAAACTCATTCAAGTCTCCCAAGAAGACTGATTGTCTACAAAAGACAAATGCAAGATAATGCGGAGAATCTCAGAGGGTAATTAGTTCAACACTGCAGCTGGAATTGTTCACCAGTTCAGCACAAAACAGAGTAAAAATCTGTCTCGTCATACAATGTCTTGACATTTAAGAGAAGTTGGACTAAAAGCCCACTCTTCAGTGACCAAACCTCTTATGAGCAGAAAGAATCAAGACTAATGTTAGGGTCTTGTCAGATGGAGCAATACCCTACACTACTGCAGCAGTCTGGGAGGAAGGACAGAGACAAGTGAGCCCTAATCTCACCCCAACCACTGTCCCTTCCTATTGCCTCAGTTCCCTTAAACGGTAAAAGGACAACCTGAAGACAAGCCCTATACTGAGTAAGTGACCACACAGAACACAGACAAAACAAACGACAAAAAGAGAGGTCAGGAAGCCAAGGGTTCAGTAACAGACGAGCAATGCAGTACAGAATCAAAATCCAAGAGAATAGTCACAAGGCAAGCCAAAGGTCAGAGAATCAGGTAACAAAGCAGCAAGAGATATAACAAAGAGAGCAGGCAAAGACAGTGCAATAACCAGCGACCATGTGAGGGCTGACAACCTGTTTATAGAAAGTCTGGGCCAGACCCAGACTGGATTAGTAGACAGGCTGTCAATCACACAGGCAAGGCTGAGATTAACTATATGTGGTCCAGAGAGAAATGCTCAGAACACTGGTGTGGCTGGAAATCCATTACATTGTCTAGGACCGTGTTGAGACTGAGCAACAAGAAACCTACACAAGGAACCAAACTGAACACTCCTCCTTCGCCGCAGCGTGCGAGCGGAGGGTGGCGCAGAGACCCGAACAGGCAGAGACGTTACAGCTAGACTAAACTTTGCTGAGGAGCATGTTGTGTGGACATAGAAGTTGTCTAAAGTTTACTTTAGTTTTGAAAGGAAGTCTAATTTATTTATGTCCGATGTTTATAAATTATGTTTGTCATCAAACTGGAGGAAGATAGAATCCAAAGTGTCTAGAGAAGTCAGTGAAAGGTGGAGTATGAAGTGTAATGGTTTGGATAATGTTTTTGGCAGCAGGAGTTAGGCCACTCATACAGCTACATGGCAGAGTTAATACAAATGGTTATCAGAACCTTTGACAACATATGGTTCTTTCCCTGTTTTCATAACTCCATTGGCCAGCAATTTTTATGCAGGACAATAACCCCTATCACATAGAATATGGTTAAAGCAGTTCCTTGAACATGAAAATACTGAAATAATGAAATGGCCAGCCCAGAGTTCTGATCTCAACCCAATAGAAAACCTCTCAAAAATCATGGAGACAAAGTTATGGCCAAGAAACCCACATCACTGTGGAAGAGAGTTGAAGAAGAGCAAACCAAAATCCCACCAGAGAGGTTTGAGAAACTAGTGATGTCCTGTAATCGCAGATGGGCTGAAGTCATTCAAAGAAAAGGCCTGTGCACTTCATGCTAATTGTTGACTGTAACCTTCAATTTTAGTTGTAATCTTTCTTTGAGCTACAGTCATTACTGTTCTCTAATTTTGATCATTGTGTTTTCTGCAGAATAATGTTTTTTTTGCTGAAGTGCCTTGGCTATTTTTTTTAAAGATTGTTCTAACAGCTTGATATAGCCACAACAAAAAAATTTCCTAAACTGTTGAACAATGAAGATTACATTATTTCTGAAAAATTTGAGTGTTCATAAACTGTTCTCTAATTTTGATCTCCATTGTATATTTACTTTTTAAAAAAAATCATTTTGTATGGAAAAACATGGTTTTAATTTTTTTACTTGCTTTTTTTTATATAAATGTAACTGATCTATGTTTACAATTGTTTAAATTGTATATTCACAGCCTAGTTATGGTGTAAGTTATTTGCTGAATAGAATGAATTGTCATGACTTCTTTAAATTATATGAATGTTAAAGTTATATTGTAAATTTCTTACATAGACACACTAAATGGCATGTATGGTATACTGATCATACAGTTTCAACAAACTCTTCTCCACAGCTCAATTTTTATTTTGTTTGGCTGGCTAAATAAGAATGAATAAGTTATTGAACATATGCTAGAAACATTTGTCTACTTTTTGAAGTGATTAAGTGTTATGCATTAAAGTTTATAACTTAGAATTCAAAATCAGCAGGAGTTTTCCTTTATCCGTTGCATACTTAGTCTGGTATTTTGTACCCATGTAGGAAATAAAATTCCCAGTGTACATCTTGAAAAATCTTCACATTATATTATACAATCACAGAATTTTATGCATACTCTTCATTTGGAAAAGAGGATTCCCCTTGATATATAAACTGCAGACCATAAACTTTTCTCTATACTATTATCAATTTTCAATAATTTCTAATCAAAATTTGTTGCTGTGCACATTATTGTAAATAACAGATTTACTCTTGAAAGGAAATCTACTTTTGAAAACCACCTTGTAAGTGATAAAGTAAAATAAACTCTGGAGAAAAGTAAAGTTATATTTTGTCATTCAAATTTAAAAAGTAAAATATTTTTACAGTAATTAAGATTTTATGCAAATCATTTTGAAAATTAGTTAAATTAGTGACAATCCCTAACATACTACCAGAGTGACATAAATTACATAATTTAAAGGGGTTTTCCTCTGAATATAACCATATTTAAATTAGACAATTAAAAGTTGAATATTTTTGCAAATGTAAATAATGAAAACATTTGCAGAGATTTTAAGATTTTCTCTAACCATTTTAGTGGTGACAGTCTTTTGTCTTGATTGGTTGCCAATGGATACAATCATGAATGCAGGCACTTGCTGTGGTCTGGCATTTGTCAGAAACCCAGTTATGAGGAACAGTCCCTGCCTGCTTCTGTGTTCCTGCAAGAGAAGATGACACTATAAGGAAATCATGGTTTGGTTTCTGAATTCCTGCATTCATGATCATGTCCACTGGCAACTAACCAAGACAAAAGACTGTCACCCCTAAGAGAAAAACTAAAAAAATGCTGCAAAATTTTCAGTTAATATTTAGTTAACACCTTAGATGTCAAACATGACTGCGACATCTAAGGTGTCCGCAAGTATACTGCCCCACCCATAGGCCCACACAGTATGTTCAGTGGATGCCAATATCTTTATTTTCAGAAGCCTGGGGTCTGATGAGTGTCTCTGACTCTGTCCTTGCCACATACTTGGTTGTTCCTGCCCATGCCAGAGGAAGTCAGCCTTTATGTCTGCATAGGCTAACTTCCTGTATAAACTGCAATACACATGTTTTGCAATTTATACTACTGATCCAGTGATCAGAAGATCACTGGTTCAAGTCCCCAAATGGGACAACAAAATAATGTAAAAAATTGTAAAAAAAAAATCAATAAAGCCCCCAAAATGCCCCTTTCCTATATAAAATTAGTTATGTAAAAAGAAAACTAAAAATTAATTTAAAAAAATCTAAAGTGTTAAAAAAATTTATGAATAAATAAAGCCCCATAAATGCCCTATTCCTATATAAAATGATTTATTATGTTAAAACAATATGTTGAAACATTATTTAACCTGCCAGGTGACTGTTGTGAAAAAAAAAAATAAACAAAATAAAACTGCCAGGAGTAATGATTTTCGCTTCACAAAATATGGGATACAAAGTGATCAAAAAGTCATATGTGCCACTGAAAAGCCAATAAACACACAGTTCATCCCACAAAAAATAGGCCCTCAACCAACTCTGTCAACAGAAAAATAAAAATGTTATGTCTCTCAGACCATGATGATACAAGGGTATCGCTGTAATCATACTGAGTACTGACCCCATAAAATAAATGTATCATGTTACTTATGCTGCACAGCAAAAACCTTTATAAGGTAAAAAGCAATATCTGAATTGATGTTTTTTTTTTGTTTTGTTTTTTTTATAAGATTTAGTCAATAAGTTATAGGCACCCTAAAAAGTGTCATTAAAATTACATCTAATCAAAAAACAAGCCCTCATAGGACTACATCACAAAAATATATAACTTTTACAATGTGATGACAAAAAAACAAAAAATTGCAACTTTAGGACAAAACTGGTTGCAGCAGAAAGGGAATGTTTAAACTGTGTGAGCATACATCTGGGTATACCCCAAATTTACAGCTTATGAGGAAAGTGACCCACAGTGTTACCCCCCACTCACAGGAGCTACAGGGAAAATAATAGGGAATTTGGTGTACTCAATGTAATCTGCACAGTTTACATATTCACTTTGCACCGTCCGCTGTGCATTCACTTCTTGGAAAACAAATGCTTACTACACATCTTGATAAATTCTTTAAGGGGTCCAGTTTTCAAAATGGGGTCACTCCCTATGGGATTCCACTTTATTGGCACTGTTACAGTTGCTGCTGGAGGATGAGAAACAACACCTTGACACTTGTGAAACCCAGTTGAGAGAACAGCTGGAATCAATAAAAAGATTCCAAGGTGAATCTGAATTTAGTAGTAAAGAAATTCAATTACAAAATACTATCGAAAAATTTCAGTTCCATCTGAAAGAACACAAGCACAGGCAATTTGCACAGGATTTACCGGATTTTAGAGACAACAAAGTCTATAGTATTATAAGTGAAAGATCAAGTTATCACAGTATTGAGACGGAAGCTTCTTCAACAGATACTGAGAGATCAGACATTGAGATTAGAAATAGAGTGACAAGAACTAGAAATAGAGGTAGAGGCAGAGGTTGAGATAGAGTAGCTAGGACTCAAAATATTGTTTTTTTAGAACAGACCTATCAGCTACGAAATTGAAGCACCTCACGCAGTCCAGCAATACAGCCTCCCAGGTAATTAATTTATCAGAGACTAAATTGTCTGAACAGGAGATGGGAATCCTTGAAAGAGGTTTGTCCTTTGTACCCAGTACTAATTTCAATCTTTTTAATTGGGTCAAAGATGTCCATCTCTTTGCTAGAAAACTGAAGTGGAAGAAATTTTTTCAGAAACAAGATACTAAACTTAATATGTCTCTGGGAATACCAAGGGAGATGCTGAGTGATGTACAACTATTGCCTGGACTAAGTGATGAGAACATAAAAGCTGAAGGTACTGGACCTTTTACCACGCTAAAAAATCCTAGTACTAAAACTCCACCCTCCTCAGAGATATCATGTATCGATGCTTTCATTAATCAGGTTACAAAAGATCTTAGTAAAATGACAAATGAGTTCTGTCCTTACAATTTGTCCAAGAATGAAATGTTGGCCCTCAAACATCTTGAAACTAGGGAGGACCTAGTAATAAAACTTTCTGACAAGGGAGGAAATACGGTCATAATCAATATTGATCAATATAAAATAATGTGTAAAAATATTCTTGGACAAAGAGCTATAGAATTTTAGAATCTAATCCCACTACTTTATTTAAGGATCAATTAAAATGAATCCTTTTACAGGCAAAAGATGAAGACTTAATATCATATCAGGACTCTGAATTTCTACTTCCAGATTTTCCAGTGGAGGCCACCTTCTATAGTCTTAATAAGATCCATAAAGGGCTTGTCCCTTTAAAGGGGAGACCTATAGTGTCGGGGATAAACAGTCTGAGTCAAAATATAGGTATTTACTTGGATCATATATTATGTCCATTTGTTTCAGCGTTACCTTCATTTGTTCAAGACATTTCAGACCTTTTGAGGAAATTAGAGGGGGTCCCAGTGGAGGAGGAAATTTAACTTTGTTCTATTGATGTAGAGGCTCTTTATTCTTCAATCCCGCATGAAGCAGGTTTAAGAGCCATTGACCATTTCTTGAGAACACGGGGCATACAGTATCAAGCCCATAACAGATTCATATTCACCCACAACTTTTTCCTGTTTGATGGCTGCCATTACCACCAGCTCAGGGGCACGGCCATGGGGAATCCCTGTGTGCCCACATACGCCAACTTGCTCCTGGGCTGGTGGGAGGAGGTCATTGTTTTTGCAGACACAGGGGGCCCAGGGCCATCACAGATTGAGTTGTAGGTGAGATACATTGACGATATTTTGGTTCTCTGGAGAGGTAATAAAGAATCTTTTAAATCATTTGTCGATAGTTCAAACTCCAATGATATGGTTTATCCTTTACCTTTGAAATTGGAGAAAAGGATTTACCATTTCTTGATGCTTTGATCTCAAGGGATGGTCTAGGATATCTGAAAACAAAAGTTTTTAGAAAACCAACGGCGACAAATTCCCTCCTCTGCTTGGAAAGTCATCATCCCTTGCCCCTCAAAAAGGGAATACTTAAAGGACAATACTTTAGGATTAAGAGAAACTGTAGTTCTAATGAAGATTTTAGTGTACAGGCGGATGATTTAAGATCCCGTTTTCAACAGAGGGGTTACCCAGATATCATCCTGAAAAGTGCATATCAAGAAACTTGTAGAAAAGACAGGGTTACCCTATTGGTCAAAAAGGAGAAAGATCTAGGGGAGACAAATGAGGTCAGATTAATAGCGACCTTTGATAATGGTGCTAGGGCTGTTAAAAATTTTTTGGAGAGACCTAGAGCAGTGATTGTGTGGCCAGTCCATTCTTGATATCGGGTTCTGTATTTATGGACTCTATGTCTAAAACACAATTTGTTATAAAAGAGTTCATTACATGTCGCTCCAAAGGTGTGATTTATAGAGCGATCTGTAAATGTCAAAAGCAATATATAGGTAAAACGAACCGCGAATTAAGAAGGAGGATAGGTGAACACTTAGGTGATATTAGAAACAACAGAGACACGCCACTAGCAAAACACGTAAATCTTGAACATCCTGATTTGGAATATTTGAGATTTATGGGCATAGATGTGGTTAAACGACCATCTAGAGGGGGTAATTGGGAACGTTTGACGCTCCAATGTGAGACTCAATGGATATTTCGCCTTAATACTATGCCTCCTTTTGGCCAGAATGAAAATTAGAATTTTCACTGCTTTATTTAAAGGTAATCGAAATGGACATATGGGAAAGAGAATGCAATTATAGTTGTGAGATATATTTCTTTACTTTACATTGAATGTCACTGGTTTAAAATCGGCTGATAAATATCGTATTCCTAAAATTATGGCTATATTAGCCAATAGGGTTGTTACAGCAAGTTGCATTGATGCTGTATTAGTATCTTCAGGTTCTTTATCATTATAATTATTAGATTAATAATATTTTGTAATGTAGGAACTCCACCTTTAGTGTATGCATGTTATATAGTCGGCACACATATTGAATTGTGGTATTTTTGGAGTGGTGTCATCTACCATTACTGATATTGATAGAAGTTTCCCCCTTATTTCTCTTTCTTAAATGAGTCAATGTTTATTGAGTGCTTGATAGGCTCAATTAATATATATATATATGATATGCGGTAATGGTAGGGAAGGGTTTGATACATGGATGGCTTTAGATGCTTATTCCCCCTTTAGTGATAGTGTTTTGGCATTAATCACCTTTATTTGAATAACGCATGCGGGGTAGTTTTACTGTGAACGCTGCCTTGAAATGCATCATACGAAGGTTAGTTTTTAAATAGTACTGCGCAGATGCAATTACGTCAATCTGGAGGTCTTGTAGACATGCGCAGTGTGACAAATAAAGTCTTTATATCTAACTAGACGCTTGAGATACTATGGTTAACGGGATAACGTCATTACGCATGAACGCATATTATTGATGTCATCGCGCACTTGCGCATTCAGACATGCGCAGTGTGATAGATGAAGTTTTATACCTAACCAGATACTCAAGACGATATGACCAACGGGGTAACGTCATTACGCATTCACGCATGCGACTGACGTCATCACACATTCACGCATGTGCTATTGGTAACTATGGACACCAGCATCATATACACGTGGGTGGATATTGCCACTCACTCCCCATTTAACCTGTGGAACCTGCAGGTGTACAGTAATTAATTCATAAGGGGGTGTATTTAAACATGTCAGATGACAGGTAACTTTACCACCAACGTTTTTTAGAACTAGAGTAGCTCAACTGCTGATGACCTTACCACTGTATTGATCAGGAGGCTGCTGTTTTTTGTCTGTGAATTGGTCTATATGTAGTGATGACCAGTATATATGTTTCTCCTCCACTATTGGAGTATTGAGATTTACCCTATATAGATTTTTCTACTAGTTCCTTAGGAGATAGGTCCCCTGATGAACGGTTTCTCCACCGTGAAACGTACATAGGGACATTTAGGGACAATTTTTTTAGGGACAGTTGCATGGTACTGCCCTTGTTAGGGCGGGAGTTATGGGGGTTAGAGGTGAGAATTAAGGGTGAGTTAGGGTATGCACGGGACCCAGCACCCATTCTGACTGACCTCCTGATATACAGGCGAACTACATGAACCAGTGGAGTGGTGAGATCAAACTGATTTATTCATTTTTTAAAAATTCACTATTCTCTGCTAATGTTAAATTGTTTGGTATGAGACATGAGATATACTGTATGGTATTGAAATATAAAACTTTTTTACATAAGATCCGGTGAATTAGAGGTCTATATGTAATGTCATTGGTGGTATTCATCTTGGCACTTTTGAATATTTTTTTGAGAAGTGGTATATTTTTTTATTCTCTATTTATTAAAAGTTATGTTTTAGTATATTATACGTCTTTGCTGGTAATACACCTCAGGTGCTCTGCAAACGTGCCAAGGCATCCAAATACCAAACATCTAAATCTACACTCCAAAAGTCACAAAGCGCTTCTTACACCTGTGTCCTGCTGTGTGCCCAAACTGCAGATTATGCCCACATGTATGACACTGTTTTATCCAGTTTAAGATATTTAACCCCTTAAGGATGCAAGGTAGTTTGTACGTTAATGCTTAAAGGGATTCTATCATTGGGAAACCCTATTCTCACTTTATTTTTCTGATCCGTGCCGCCGTTTTGGAGAATTTTCTTTCTTCTTTGTGCAAATTAGTCTTCAGAAAGCACAGGGGGCATTCCCCCTGTGCTCAGAAAGCACAGGGGTATCCCCTGTGCTCACGTCAGCCCTGTGCTCACGTCACACGCTCTTCTTAAGATCCAGCGCCGCAGCGTGTCTGCTCGGGATCCAAATCCCGCGCATGCTCAGTTGGCTTTGCCACTTTGACGTCAAAATGGCCAACTGGACATGCACAACTGGACATGTCGGCTCTGTCCAGCGCGAAATGGCAGAGTCAACTGAGCATGCGCGGGATTTGGATCATGAACAGACACGATCGGTGGGTGCTGACGCTACGGAGATGCGGCGCTGTGACGTAAGCACAGGGGACACCCCCTGTGCTTTCTGAGCACAGGGGGAATGCCCCCTGTGCTTTCTGAAGACTAATTTGCATAAAGAAGAAAGAAGAAAATTCTCCAAAACTGCGGCGCGGATCAGAAAAATAAACGTAGGAGACGAATAGTCTTTCTAAAGGCTATTCCGACATGCTGTTAGTGAAAATAGGGATTCCCAATGATAGAATCCCTTTAATAACTTTTTCAATATTTTCCTTTCCCGCCTTTCAAAATTCATACCTTTTTGAAGCTTAAGTCTCTTTTGCAAATCCTGAGCTTGCACTCTACTCTGACCACCTTGATGGCAACATGCCATGAAATCAGGCCCTCCTTGAATATAAGCAGCAGCATCTCCGCCAGCTCGGCCAGAAATCCTTTTATGAATGGGGCAAGAAGGCTGGTCGCATGCTTGCTCATGCGGTCTGGGATCGGCAAACAGCCTCTCATGTTATGTCCATCAAAACTACTTCTGGATGTCACTTCAGACTTCTAGCCACCACATTTAAAGATAATTATGACTCTATAATTTGCACCCTCCCCATACTTCCACTCAGAAACCTGACCCCCCCCCACAGAACCTGTCCCAATATATCCATGGCACAACCCTTCCATATCTAGTGGCAGATGACGCAACCCAGTTGGTGATGCCCCTTTCCCAAACTCAGTTGGAAACGGGGGTCTCCAGCCTCCCGGCTGGTAAAAGTCCTGGTCCTGATGGCTACACAGCCTGCTTTTACAAAACTTTTCTTCCAGACTTGACACAGTCTCATTTAATGCAGTCTCTCTCAAACACTCCCTTTCCATCCTCTTTCCTACTTGTGCATATCATCATCCTGTCCAAAAAAGGAAAGGACCCCCTTTTATGCCCAATCTACAGACCCATCTCCCTGATAAACACAGATGCCAAACTAGTCGCCAAACTCATTGCGACTTGTCTAGGAAGCCATATGAATACCTTAGGCCATCCTGACCAGATGGGCTTCATCCCTCGAAGGAAGATCTGCAAAAATACCCTGAAGGACTTCTCTGCCATCCACCATGCCCATAGGTTACCAACACCCTTAATACTACTATCCTTGGATGCAGAGAAGGCCTTCGATAGGGTCAATTGGAACTTTCTTCTAGCTACTCTCCAACAGATAGGTCTTGTCATGCTTTTTCATGTACCTGCTCTATTTAATTCTCCGCAGGCCAAAATTCAAGTTAATGGCAACCTCTCTTCTCCCCTGAGCATTCACAACGGCACCCGTCAGGGATGCCCTCTCTCCCCCTCTTCTCTATGCTCTCGTCATGGAGCATTTGCTTGTGGCCATTCGACATAACTCGAATGTTCAAGGTCTGAGGTCGGGAGATTTACATATCATTCTGGCATGAGGTCCATAGAGTCATTAGGGATGTTACTGGTGTCGCATTGGAGGACAATCCAGACCCTCTCCTCCTCTCCATTTTCTCCCACAAGATACACAAGCATGTGCGTAAATTGGTTGGTTTTATGCTGAAAGTGTCTAAGTCTCTGGAAATCTACTTCTCCTCCGTCTATTATTGCTATTTGTTGTTGATTTTTGAAAGTAAGGTTAGATTCACACAACAGTGAATACTGACTGTGTGACGTACATTTTTTTAATGGACATCACACTGCAGCATTAATTTCACTGTCAGTGAATGGGAGCTATTCACATGACCATTATTTTGATGGTTCGTTGTCGCAGTCTGCAAAACATAGGTCATGTCCTATTTTTGTCTGTTTTCACGGATCCTTCCATACACTGAAATGTATGGTGAATCCTTGAAAACGGGTGCCCCTCAGGTGCAAGACAGCCATGAAAAATGGATGTTTTTCAATGCCGTTTGGGACCTCTTTTGTGTGAATGCAGCCTAAAAGACTAAATACAATTGTGGAACTTTTTTTATAACTTTTACATATAGTGCCTTCACAAGTTAAAGGAAGCTGAGGCCTATAGTTGAGACAAAGATGTTTTTCCTCCTTCCTTGTCCTATCCATCTGGAAAACTACAAATGCCATAAAGGATATTTTTTATATAGATTAATTCATCATTTAATGGTAAAAGAATAAACAAAAATTCAAATAAAACATAGTTACTATATACAAATATGTATTTTAAAAAAGGAATGACCCTATAAAGTAATAACAAGATGCAGGTGTTTAAAATTTGTGAAGGCCAGTTTGAAATCATTCAACCTTGAGGTTTATTTTGAATAGATGTAATTCTTCTACTTCTCTTTTGCTTCTAGATCCACAGTGTTAAAAATATTTGACATCAATTCTAAAATACACAGCAGACTGTATGCTTCAATGAATTGAAACTAGGGTAAATTGTCATCTTTTAAGATTTGCATGACTACGCTTCTGAGATTTTGGTGGTTTAATGTTTTCTCATGCCTCACACAAACAGGTATATTTTTATTATGAAATCTCTGTGAAAGGCTTTCAATATTTTAGTAGAAAAGAATAATTGCAGTATATAATTATGCATTAATGGAGATATAATGTATCGATAGTATTGATGATATCTTCTAGTACTCTGTTTGGCTCTAAAGAAAGTAGAACAATGTAATGATTTTCATATAAAAATGAACAAGTAGAAAATTACAGATATTTACTTTCGGGTCTTTGCAAGTGTACCTCATCCTTATCTTGTTAGTTAGATTAATGCAGAAAAATGCAGACTAAGGCTGCTTTCACATGGTCAGTGTTTTGTCAGTGATTTTCATCAGTGATTATGTGCCAAAACTAGGAGTGGGTTAAAAAAACAGAACAGGTACAAATATTTCTATTATACCTGATGTCTGTGTAGTCTCCACTCCTAATTTTGGCTCACAATCACTGAACAAAATCAGTGACCAAACATTGATCGTGTGAAAGCAGCCTAAGGATGAAGCCCCACTTTGTGGAAAAGCAGCTTTTTTATTGAACATTTTGCTGCATTTTTTGAGCTGAAGCCAAAAGCTACAAAAGGGAATGGGAAATACTGTATAAAGGAAGCTCTTATACTTCTGACTTCTGCTCAATCCACTCCTGACTTTGGCTAAAAAAAAAACAAAAACAAAAAAACAAACAGCAAAATCTGCACCAAAAAACGCAGATTTTCCACAACATAGGGCCTTAGCCTTATAGTAATATTATCAAGTACTATATTAATATTGCTATATTTTCTTAATTTGATAATCTAAAAAGTCAGTATGATTTAAAAAATGGGGTCTCAGCCTTAAAAAGAATGTGTCACCAGAAAATGATCTACATTTTAAACTAAGTTTTTTGATATTTGATAATTATGTTTTTTTTTTTTGTAGCACTCATCTCATTTACATCATAGACAAGACAGACAGAATTACAATAGAGGACCTTTCACCACCTCCACAAATTCATTTATTAATAGGTGCCGATTCACTCATTCCGGCACAGTTGGAATTTTTTCTCTAGCTCCCACCGTTCAAGAGCAACAAGCGCAGTTAGTTTTGGTGCCTGATGCACTATTTAAGCTCTGTAACATCAGAAGGGCGGTGTCAGGCAGTGGAGTGAGATTCAGAGCTCCAATTGGAAGCATCCAGTGTCAGAGCTCAGAATCACACCCCTTGTCTGTTCCTGCCTGACATTTCCCTTTTGACAATACAGAGCTTAAATAGCATATCAGACTCCAAAACTAACAGATTGCTTGGGAATAGTGGGGGCAAGAGAAAAAATTGCACCTGTGCCAGAATCAGTAGAGCTGCGCCTATTAACTAAGAACAAGAAGTTGTTGTAGGTGGTGAAGGTCCTCTTTAACACCTCTATAGATAACATCACATAACATCCATTATTGCATCCACTACTGGAATTTGATGATATCACAGTTTATCTTTGCCCCCTCCCTGAAAAGGGCATGGCTAGCAAACCCTCTTATAGGCCTCAATGAGTCAACTTCACACTATTGCTGCTATGGCAATAACTAGGCACTAAAGCAGGGCTTCTCAAACGTTTTTGACTTGGTCCTCACTAATCAATCTGTTGTGATGGACTACAACAGAGTGGCACTGTGCTACAGTGCGGAAAAAAAGTATTTAGTCAGCCACCAAAAGTTCTCACACTTAAAAAGATGAGAGAGGCCTGTAATTAACATCATAGGTATACCTCAACTATGAGAGACAAAATGAGAAAACAAATCCAGAAAATCACATTGTCTAATTTTTAAAGAATTTATTTGCAAATTATGGTGGAAAATAAGTATTTGGTCAATAACAAAAGTTCATCTCAATACTTTGTTATATATCCTTTGTTGGCAATGACAGAGGTGAAACGTTTTCTGTAAGTCTTCACAAGGTTAGTACACACTGTTGCTGGCATGTTGTCCCATTCCTCCATGCAGATCTCCTCTACAGCAATGATGTTTTGGGGCTGTCGCTCGGCAACACGAACTTTCATCTCCCTCCAAAGGTTTTCTATGGGATTGAGATCTGGAGACTGGCTAGGCCACTCCAGGACCTTGAAATGCTTCTTACGAAGCCACTCCTTCGTTGCCCTGGCAGTGTGCTTGGGATCATTGTCATGCTGAATGAAGCAGCCCCTTTTCATCTTCAATGCCCTTCCTGATGGAAGGAGGTTTGCACTCAAAATCTCACGATACATGGCCTCATTCATTCTTACATGTACACGGATCAGTCATTCCGGTCCCTTTGCAGAGAAACAGCCCCAAAGCATGATGTTGCCACCCCCATGCTTCACAGTAGGTATGGTGTTCTTTGGATGCAACTCAGCATTCACTATCCTCTAAACACGACGATTTGTGTTTCTACCAAACAGTTCTACTTTGGTTTCATCTGACCATATGACATTCTCCCAATTCTCTTCTGGAACATCCAAATGCTCTGTAGCAAACTTTAGACGGGCCCGGATATGTACTGGCTTAAGCAGGGGGACACGTCTGGCACTGCAGGATCTGAGTCCCTGGCGGTGTAGTGTGTTACTGACGGTAGCCTTTTTTATGTTAGTCCCAGCTTTCTGCAGGTCATTCACTATGTTCCCCTGTGTGGTTGTGGGATTTTTGCTCACCGTTCTTGTGATCATTTTGACCCCACGGGGTATGATCTTGCATGGAGCCCCTGATCGAGGGAGATTATCAGTGGTCTTATCTTCCATTTTCTAATTATTACTCCCACAGTTGATTTCTTCACACCAAGCTGCTTGCCTATTGCAGATTCAGTCTTCCCAGCCTGGTGCAAGTCTACAATTTTGTTTCTGGTGTCCTTCCACAGCTCTTTGGTCTTCACTATAGTGGAGTTTGGAGTGTGACTGTTTGAGGTTGTGGACAGGTGTCTTTTATACTGATAACAATTTCAGACAGGTGCCATTACTACAGTTAATGAGTGGAGGACAGAGGATCCTCTTAAAGAAGAAGTTACAGATCTGTAAGTCAGAAATCTTGCTTGTTTGTAGGTGACCAAATACTTATTTTCCACCATAATTTGCAACTAAATTCTTAAAAAATCAGACAATTTGATTTTCTAGATATGTTTTCTCATTTTGTCTCTCATAGTTGAGGTCTACCTATGATGTCAATTACAGGCCTCTCTCATCTTTTTAAGTGGGAGAACTTGCATAATTGGTGGCTGACTAAATACTTTTTTTTCCCCACTGTATACACATAATACCCTCACCAGTGACAATCAGATACCACAGAGCACACATAATACCCATGGCAAAACCAAACACCAGCATCCGGTAAAAAATACCTTCGAGAACAGCCCAACACCACAGTACAGCACAATGTCTCACCTAGTAGTGCCGCTATGTCGCACAAACTACCTTCAACAGTAGCACCAAACAACACAGTGCAGCAGCACAACTTAGGACTAAACAAATAACACTGTGCTGCACAAAATATCTAAGCAGGAGCACCCAAACACCTAAGTACAGCATCACTGCTAGCATAGTTGCCCTTCAACCTTCCCCTCACCTGATGGCAGGTACAGTCTCCTCCTTTCACTTTTAGCTCATTAGCAGTACCCATCTCCCTAGATTTAACCATCCAAGCTTGCAGTAATTTTTTCCCCAACAACACAACTTCCACAATTGAGGCAAAGAAAGTTTTTGCAGGGGAGGGAATTTGTTAGTTTTAGGACCGGGGGCTGTTGAAGGGAATAGAGAAGAAAATGTAAACACGTTGTGGTCATATAGTGTGATGAAAGAGTTAGAGGTTGGATATGGAACAGTGGTTGGTGAAGACTTGAGATGAGCGAATCGAAGCTGCAGAAGTGGAATTAGATCTGAATTTCAGGAAATCTTCGATTTGCCACGATTCCGGATTTCCTCATGCTTCGATGCATCGAATTGCATTTTTTTAATAAAATGGCTGCCGTACATGTTAGGACAAGGGGGAAGGGACTCTGGGAGCGTGGGATCACCCACAATGCCAAGCGTGAAACTAATCAGCAGCCAGCAGAACCTGTGATGTCAAAGACCTATAAAAACCCTCGGCCATTTTGGGTACAGTCATTCCACATTGCTCTTATGGTAGGAACAGACGTTGGCAGGAGCTAGGGAAAGACTTAGAAAACAGATAGAAGTTCAGGGAAAGAGGCTGAGCCTTAGAACTGTAGGGAAAGGATAGGGAGGAATTGAGAGAAGAATTTGGGGTGGTTTCAGGCTCATTTACAGCAAGAATTTGCAGCATAATTCACATTGCAGCATGCAGCACTCACTGCCGTTATACTGCTGCTCATTACTCATATCTGTGTCTTCAAGGTAGAACACAACAAGCCTTTTGCAGTGCAGTACAGCAAACAACAGTGAATTATCATACACTAATATCTGCACGTATCTGTAAAAAATGCCTTTATAAAGGTGTTTATTATAAGAGCCTTATTCACTGTTCTTCCAAAGCATAACATTATTCAGTACTATTGTGCTAAAGAAAACTGAATTATCATCCAATAATATCTGCACTTATATGTAATAAATGCCTTTAACGTGGGGAAAGACATAACATATTCGCCCTTTTTGTTACTAGTATAAAGTTGCAGGCCATTTATCAAAACAGTATTGTCAATAATAATTCAATAAGTCAATAATTCTCAGCGGTTATCACTTATTTAAAGGTGTTTATTAGTGTCTAAACCCCTAAGGAGGACCATATTCACCATTTCATTCCCATTGTGCTGATGGAGCCGATACTGCTCCTGCCACCCCCACCCCTTCCCACAGCTGCCATGCCAGTGCAAGTTGAGCACTCAGGACTCCCCCGGTCAGACATGCGATAGGATGGACGATGGCACAGATAGGCAGCGGCCAACTTGCTACATAGCATGTCTCTATAATGTGTAAGTAGCAACAGCCTTAGGAGGCTATACAGTGAACTAGTGGCAGAGTGTGGTGAGGCAGCATGGTTCATTTATTCTGCTGCATCAGGCATTGGTGGGTGGAAATCCTGGCTGAACCACGACTGATCAGTCGGTCAGTCTCTCCAAATTTTGGGTGGACAGGTGAGTTCTCCTTGGGGTAACTATGGCCCCCGCCGCACTAAACACCCGCTGTGATGACACACTATTGGCCAGGCAGGACAGCTTTTCCAGGGCAAACTCAGCCATTTGCGGCCACAAATCCAGTTTGTCTGCTCAGTAGTCCAGCAGATCTTCGATGACGGGTGGCAGGGTGCACTCTAAGTATGCCACCACCTGCTGGTTCAGGTTCTGCTCTGTGTCTAGCTGCTGATGAGCAGTTTCTTCACTTTGTGGGTGAAGAAAGCTGCTCATCAGCGACTCTAGGCTCAGGCTACTGCTGATGGAACCGATACTGCTTCTGCCACCCCCCCACAGGTGCCATGGCAGTGCAAGGTGAGCGCTCAGGGCCCGGTCGGACCTGTGAGAGGATGGACGATGACGCAGATAGGCAGCAGCCAATTTACTACATAGGATGTCTCTATAGTAGTTCAGTTTTTCCTCCCTCTCAGCGGGTGTAAAAAAGGTGCCCATTTTTCCTTGGTAGTGAGGGTCTAACATGGTTGAGAGCCAGTAGTCATCCCTCTGCTGAATGGTGGCAATTCAGCTGTCACTGCGGAATTCAGCATGCTTTGGGCCATTTGCGCAAGTGACTCTGAGGGATTCCCTGCATCCATCTCCACTGCATACTGCCACGGTGTGTCTGGGTCATCTGTCTCATCATGCTCATCTCCCTCTGGCTGTTCTGGTTGCTCCTGCTCCTCCTCTCCATCCATTTGGCTACACATTGTTTGTGCTCCAATGTCCTCCTCATCCTCCTCCTCCTCCAGTTCAGCCCCCACAGGGCTCATGTGGCCTCGAGATGTAGACGCCACATCTCCAGTCCCCTGACCAGCCAGATTTACCAGCATCTTTTCCAGGATGTGAATCAGTGGAATGACATTGTTCATCCAGTAGTCCTGGCGACTGACAAAGTGTCCTCCTCAAAGGGCACGAGCAAACGGCAGGTGTCACCCATGAGCTGCCACTGGCTAACATTGAAGTTACACAGGGGAAGACCTCTGTCCGCTTGGATCATCAAGAAATCATTTATGGCCTTACTCTGTTCATACAGTCGGTCCAACATATGGAGGGTGGAATTCCAACGGGTGGAAACGCCGCATATAAGCCTATGTTATGGGATGCCGTTCTGCCACTGCAGCTCAAGGAGGGTGTGCTTGGCAGTGTACGAGTGGCTGAAGTGCATGCAAAGTTTCCTGGCCATTTTTAGGATGTCTTGCAGATGGTTGGAAGACTTAAGGAAATGCTTGATTGAACACGTGCGCCATGCAGGGCGCATGGCTCAGCCCTCCTTGACGCAGCGCTGACACCATGTTCTTCCCATTGTTGGTCACCATGGTTCCAATGTTGAGTTGTCACGGAGAAAGCCCGGATTCGATTTCTTGATGAAGGACATGCAGCAGTTCCTCCCCTGTGTGACTCCATTCGCCCAGGCAAACGAGGTGTAGAACAGCACGACACCGCCGTTCCCTGCACATGTGGTATGCTGGAGGAGTACTGTGAATTGTCCCTGCAGTGGAGGCTGAGGACACAGTCAAGGATGAGGCGGACATTGTTGCAGGACCAATGGTGTGAGAACGGAAGTGGCGTCACCTTGCCAAGTTGCTGGTGTGTCTGGGCAGGAACCACATTCACCCAATGGGCGTAAAGGACATATATTGTCCTTGACCGTAGTTACAACTTCACATGTCGGTGCTGCCGTACACTTTGGCAGACACCGACATGCTCAAGGACTGGCCCACCTTCTGTTCTACATATTTGTGCAGGGCTGGTACTGCCTTTTTGCCAAAGAAATGATGGCTTGGGACTCTCCACCTCGGCTCGACATAAGCCATCAGTTCTATGAAAGGTGCAGAGTCCACCACTTGGAAAGGGAGGGACTGCAGCACCAGCAACTTGGGCAGGAGCATGTTCAGCTTCTGCACTGTTGGATGTGTGCGCACATACTGTTGTCTCTTCAAAATCGTTTCTGTGATGGATTGCTGACGCAATGACTGACTAGGAGGAGGAGGAGGAGCAGGAGCATCATGACCAGGAGATGATGGGAAGGACACACAGCTTCCTTCGGCTGAGGTGGTGGAGCCTTGACTGCCTGAAATGGGGTGCGTGCCACTGGGTGCTGCAGCTGTTGCTGTGGCAGGCTGGACCACCACATTGGAGCCACAGCTCTCCAAGGCCACTTTATGGTGATGCTGCATATTTGACGCAGGGCTGTGGTGCCAACATTGGCACCCTGGCCATGCTTCACCTTCTGCCCACAGATTGAACATATGGCCATGTTGACAGCTCCCATCGGCTTTACAAAAAACTGCCACACCGCTGAGTAGTTGATTTTACCCCCAACACTCCGCACTAACTGACTGCTACCGCCACTGCCTCCGTGAACCCCTGCACCACTGCTTTTCCAGGCAGGTAGGCTGATGCAAAGCGGGTGGTCTACCCTGGGCACGTTTAGCTTCTAACCTCACACTGCTGCCACCTTGCTGACTCCTCCTGCTGCCTCATGCGCAAGCTGCAACCCTGTTCTCCTGATGATGATGAAGCCCCTTCGTCACCTGGCTCCCAATTCCGAACTGCTACATCATCATCCACTACTGTCTGCAGGTCACTGATGTCTGCAGGTCACTGTGGCTTCCTTATGTTGCTGCCAACTCCACATTATGTCACCTTGCCACTCTGTGGCCTCCTCATGCTGCTGCTACCTCAACACTATACCACTTTTCATGCTGTTCCCATCCTCCCCACTCCATGACTGGGCCACTATTTTGCCTTTTTGGCCTGGTTGACATCATCATTTATTTGACCCTTCTTCTGATCTGTGAGAAGGAAGGAAAAATGAGACTCACAATGGATCCTGTCTGTGTAGAAGCTGTAAGGCCTGTATGGTCCCATCATAATTGGCTTATGATTTGGTAGCCAAAAGCAGGAGTGGGTACAAAACACAGAAGACACACAAATATTCCATTCACGTGTCATCTCTGTTTTGGATCCATTCCTGTTTTTTTTGGCATCAGCAATACTGATGGATTACTGACCAATTCCTGAAGGCGGATGCTCAACAGACAGGATCCATTTTTTTGGGGGGGGGTTATTGTTCTGACGAATCAGAGGAAGGGCAAAATAATCAGTGACGTCAACACAAACTTATTGCTGACACCCTCTCCACTCTGTCAGGGGGCTCTACTTGTATAAACGTTTAATAGAACAGGTTCTATAGACATCTATGTGGAATCAGCAGATGGTGTAAAAGGAGTGCGCTCTTTCACGCTAAAGTGGGATCTTGGGCCTCTGCACGGTTATTTATACCTGGCACTAACATTGACCTATAAGGCTGAGTTCACACTTGAGTTAGTTGGTCAGTTTTGGCCCCGTAACTGGCCAAGTAAGTGAAGTGTGCAGTGGTTCTAAGAGCGACGCCTGTCATGTGCGTGTCATACTGACTCACAATATTGTTTCACTACCTCATCAGACTCCCTATGCGTGTTACTGCAAGGCACAGTGTTCTAAGCCACTATACAGGCTCTCTGCAGCCAGGAAACAGCTGTTTTTTAATGTGATTCGCCGCAAATTAATTTGGATTGAATCGGTTTGGAAAATTCGGCGAAGCGGCCGAATCTAATTTTTGAAAAATTTGCTTATCTCTAATGACTATGACACAGTATGTTATTGAAATTTTTACTGACAAAGGTCATCCTTTCAGAGCTGAATTTATCTTCTTGTTATAGATTTTTTGCAAGTGTTTTTTGTTTAAAAATACTTAAAAATTGCCATGGTTTCTGCAAAAATAAAATCATTTGATACCAAATCTGATGATGATTTTGTTGCAGATACCACCTAGAAACTGGGTCAGGGAGATAGGGTGATGTCAGTGTAAGAGGGTAGTGGTGATAGTAACAATTCCATCCACTGTGTAGCTTTAACATCGGAGCAAGTAAAGGGCAAGGTTGGGTGGTGGTGGTGATGATGATTGCACTGGTGGCATGTTTCCAGAGCTACAGGTGCTGACGGCAGAAATCACGTGAAGACATCTCCCAGTTGAGAATTTTTTTGTGCATTGCCAAATGGAAAATCCAGTGTGTATGATCTGAAAGCAGAAAATAAGCCTTGGGCATGTAGGAACAAATGCAGGAACTTGGTCTTTATGTACTCTCATGAAATGAGGTCTTCAGCTTATTTAGCAAACTAGTATTGGCAGTGACACTGCCACATCTACACCTAGCACATGGGCATATGGCTGTCATTATTATCATCATCATTATCTCTGCCTGCTTCTCCTACTTCTACTCCTCCTAGATCGCAGTCCATACATAAGGTAATGTTTGTCCAGGAGCAGCAGTATGCATCCAGTCATTCAGCTGATCTATAATTCCAACCTGCACCTGGCCAAATCACTGGTGGTGCAGTTGCTGCCGTACCACTTTGTGAATTCCACTGCTTTTTGCCAATTGTTGACATTCCCTCAGCCTCGACGGAAGATACCTATCAGCCATTATTTCTCTAGCAAAATGTCATTACACTATATTTTAAACCCTGATTCATGATGAACTTCATTTATCTGAATCATTTTTTGGACCAAATCAGAGGAGACAGGATGTCTATCTTTACAATACATGTGGAGGATCAGAGATGATAATTCGTCTGATTGAGAACTTTGGGATAATATGGGGGCTGCAAATTAATTAGCAAACGTCAGCTCTGATGCCATTGCATGAAAACTTAAGGTTTTTATGTAGGGGTGAATCCTTTAGGTTCTTTGAAATAACAGGTGTGCAAGATAATACTGTTATATTGAATTAAATCTAGCCCCACTGATTTAAAAAAAAAAAAAAAAAAAAAAAAAGGAGCAGAGAGATCAAAACATGAATTAGACTCCCACTCACTTTGGCAGATTGAAGTGCACCATTGAAGATGTTTGTTTTACCTCAAATTTGTTATGCCCAATTTGGGTGAGAGAGGGATTGTTTAGGGATTGTTTATGATGATAGATAGTCTGGTTCAAGAGTTGGCCTGAGAGAGCTAGGGGAAAGAAAGAGGGAAGATTCTCTATTTTAGAGTTTATTACTTGGTGGGACAGTTATGGTTTGTAGCTAGATCAAAAAATAGGAAGAAATTCACAAATATATCTGAAGTTTGGAGGCTTTTTTAAAAACATATACTATGGTGGATCAACAATTGTTAAGGCATTATGTAAATTTGGGGAAAACACAAGTAAAATGTGCAAGATTAAAGACTCACTGACTTTCATCCCAATTAAATTGTATACATTTTTAAGAGCTAAATAAATTGGAAAATTACTTTTGGTGGTCAGAATATTGGCTTATTTTGCATTAAGCAATTTTTCTCTGATGGTAGATTAAGAGACATACAGTGGCGTAACTAGGAATGGCTGGGCTCCAAGGCGAACATTTGACATGGGCCCCCCCAAGCCGCCGCCCCCAACCCTCCCCCACACAAACCGCATTCCTGCGCACACTATTATGCCCCATAGTGGCCCCTGCACACGGTATTATGCCCCATAGTGGCCCCTGCATACGGTATTATGCCCCATAGTAGCCCCTGGACACGGTATTATGCAGCATAGTGGCCCCTGCACACAATATTATGCCCCATAGTGGCCCCTGCACATAGTAGTTTGCCCCATAGTGGCCCCAGCACACAGTAGTTTGCCCCATAGTGGCCCCTGCACGCAGTAGTTTGCCCCATAGTGGCCCCTGCACACAGTAGTTTGCCCCATAGTGGCCCCTGCATGCAGTAGTTTGCCCCATAGTGGCGCCTGCACGCAGTAGTTTGCCCCATAGTAGCCCCTGCACAGAGTAGTTTGCCCCATAGTGGCCCCTGCACACAGTAGTTTGCCCCATAGTGGCCCCTGCACACAGTAGATTGCCCCATAGTAGCCCCTGCACACAGTAGTTTGCCCCATAGTGGCCCCTGCAAACAGTAGTTTGCACCATAGTGGCCCCTGCACACAGTAGTTTGCCCCATAGTGGCCCCTGCACACAGTAGTTTGCCCCATAGTGGCCCCTGCACACGGTATTATGCCCCATAGTGGCCCCTGCATACGGTATTATGCCCCATAGTAGCCCCTGGACACGGTATTATGCAGCATAGTGGCCCCTGCACACAATATTATGCCCCATAGTGGCCCCTGCACATAGTAGTTTGCCCCATAGTGGCCCCAGCACACAGTAGTTTGCCCCATAGTGGCCCCTGCACGCAGTAGTTTGCCCCATAGTGGCCCCTGCACACAGTAGTTTGCCCCATAGTGGCCCCTGCATGCAGTAGTTTGCCCCATAGTGGCGCCTGCACGCAGTAGTTTGCTCCATAGTAGCCCCTGCACACAGTAGTTTGCCCCATAGTGGCCCCTGCACACAGTAGTTTGCCCCATAGTGGCCCCTGCACACAGTAGATTGCCCCATAGTAGCCCCTGCACACAGTAGTTTGCCCCATAGTGGCCCCTGCAAACAGTAGTTTTCACCATAGTGGCCCCTGCACACAGTAGTTTGCCCCATAGTGGCCCCTGCACACAGTAGTTTGCCCCATAGTGGCCCCTGCACACAGTAGTTTGCCCCATAGTGGCCCCTGCACACAGTAGTTTGCCCCATAGTAGCCCCTGCACACAGTAGTTTGCCCCATAGTGGCCCCTGCAAACAGTAGTTTGCACTATAGTGGCCCCTGCACACAGTAGTTTGCCCCATAGTGGCCCCTGCACACAGTATTATGCCCCATAGTGGACCACCCATGAACGATTATTATACTCTGGGGTCTTTTCAGACCCCAGAGTATAATGATCGGAGACCCAGGGGAGGATAGAAACATAGAAAACACTGCAACTTACCTCTTCCTCGCTCCTGTGCACTCCCGTGCGCTACTTCGGCCATCTTCAATTTCGGACCGGATCTCGCGCGATCCAGGCCGGTGTCGCGACGCATAATAACGTCGGCTGACGTCTGGGACGTCACCAAACAGGCCCGAAGCCTGCGGAGCGGCGGAGAGGTGAGTTATGGTGTTTTTTATGTTCGCTCACCTCCCCTGGGCCCCCGATCGTTATACTCCGGGGTCTCAAAAGACCCCGTAGTAGCATTATAGTGCTACATGTATGTTTAGATATTTCATTCCTAGCCCCATTTAAATGAATTAAAACAAGTCATCTTTTTTGTCAAATGTCATTTCATATTTATCTCTGTCTTGTCCATATATTGTAATTATGTCCTTCATTTGTGGCTTTGGAAAGAAAACAGTCATGAGTCAGTTACAGAGCATGGAAAAGGAATTGGTCTGGTGACCCATCTGTTTTGTTAGTACAGTTACTTCTACAACAAGTTTGCATAAAAGTAGCACTGAAGTGTGTACTGCTAAAACATAACATAACCTGACACTGATCAGCCCACAGGGCATTAACAAGAGAAGGCCATATTGCTATATTCATAGAAGTACTCTGACACTGACTGTCCTGAGACATGAGGGAGCATGTCATGCGGAAGTCTTTCCACTACATTAGTGCTATGTGAAAGTTGTTAACTTTCAAATTATTAGTTCAATGTTCAAAAATTACTCATGTTCAAAAAAATGTAAAATGTTTAAAACATTTTCATGCGCCATTACAGATTATAAAACTGTGAATTAGTACAAACATTCAGGTTTTTTGTTCCAAACAGAATGAAACAAATCAAAATAAGAGACCTGGAATATACTGTACATGCTTACACCTAAACAATGAAGGCTAGGCAAGGCTTGGTTTATTTTATATCCACTAACTACAAAGTAACACATTACATGAGATGCGCCAATTGTGACATTTATGATTGAATTGTCTTTTTATATTGTTCTCTAACTTTGCCTTTATATAAAGTGTATTTCACATTTCTATTCGCATACATTGTGCACTTACTGAATGACCAGAAAAGGGTCACACATAATAACTGTATGCTAACATACTCAAGGAAATTGTTTAATGAATTGTTTTTAGCTGTAGATAGCCAAGTGCTAAACTTTTATATAAAGTAGATTCAAACAAATATATTCACATTGCAAACTGGGAATATATTAATCAAACATATTGAAAGTTGTAGCCACTATAGAGTTAAATTCTATAATATCTTTATATTGCCCATATAACTCTGTTTACCCCTAATACAGACCTCCAAATAACCTGTAAAGAGCTAGAAAAGATATCAAAGACTTTCTATATCCTAGAGAGAACTTTGGAGTTTACTGCATACTGTTTATACATTGGTCATAATAACATATTATGTATAGTAGCAGGGAAAGCTTCCTCTAGTAAGGACTGAAGGCAGCCATAGTGTGATGATTAAGTCTATGTGTTGAATGTGAAATTGTATTAGAAAAAATGACGCAGCCACTACAAAAGTATCGTAACAAATTATTCAGCAACATATTGTGAACTTTGAAGGACAACATCTGCAAGGAGTTTGTATGTTCTCCCTGTGTTTGCATGGGTTTCCTCCCACACTCCAAAGACATACTGATAGGGAATGTAGATTGTGAGCCCTATATGGGACAGTGACCAGCAACGTCTGTAAAGACCTGCAGAATATGATGGCGCTATATAAGGAAATAAAATAAATACATTTACTCCAAAGTTATGAAGGAACTGCAAAGTCATTGGCACAAATGTTATGTTTCTCAGTAGAAATGTAACCAGTAGATATGATTACATGTATAGGATTATACTCAGTCTTCTGGCTCAAAATTAATGTCTTTTGCATAGTTACTCACAGCTCACCGACAGATAAGATAACCAGCCAGGATCAGCAGAAGTGAATTTCTAAACTTAGTTGTTATCCTTGACATAATAGCTTCTGGAATATAAATAGCATTGTCTTAAGCTGTAGTACTACCAATAGGACAGATTTCAGCTATTGGGGTTTGTTTTATAAGGACCTCATTATTGCATGCTCCACTATAAATATAAGTTTTAATAATTTTTGCAGACATGAGAGCCATAGTGCTCCATATTGCTTATAAAATTGCAACTATGCCTCTTGTCCTGTAATAGAACACTTTTTTTTTCTTGCTAGTTTATCATGTTTTAGCTGCTGTGACAGGGAATCCATTTTTAGAGTGCAGCCTTTTTGTGGTCAAATGTGTGTTGTCAGAGACTTCATGAAAAAGTCATTAGTTTTCCTCCCATCCTCTTTCACTGTCAGCCAGAATCATGTCATAAATAGTCACTTGTCGAGCAAGATATCAATCTATCCAGGTATCACCCACTTCCTGTCTCTGGCCATATGTTTCTGTTATTTATGTCAAGAAAATAGCATTTACACAACCGCTGCTAGTTGTTTACAGAAGTTTAACTCCTCTGATATGGTCCCGCTTGTGTTGCATGCTTTTAACCCATAGATAATACATGAACTTCTACATTTTAAAATATGCTTGCACATGCATGAAAGAATAAGCACATAACTGAACTGACAGCACCATCTGCTAAATACAGTTGATGCGAGGAGCAAATGGTCTCTGTAATAGTGAGTGTATGATCACATGATATTAATAATATTTAAAATATATGTCTAATTTACTGACCAAATGGATTGTAGACATTAGGAAAACAAACAGATCATGTAAGCAATTTGTCTGAGCAGCTGTTGTCCATTAGATGTGCTTCTGAAATCTGGTACACCTCACTCACTTACCACTTTCACCTCTTTTTCCATATTCACTGCTTATGTGCATTAAGCATCTTAAAATGTTTACAGTTGCAGAAAATGAAGCAACCTTAGAAAGGGTCAACTTATTAGTTGAGATTAGAGCTGGATATCTACAGTCATGGCCAAAAGTTTTGAGAATGATACAAATAGTAATTTTTACAAAGTCTACTGCTTCAGTTTTTCTAATGGCAATTTGCATATACTCCAGAATGTTATAAAGAGTGATCAGCTTAACAGCAATTACTTGCAAAGTCAATATTTGCCTAGAAAATGAACTTTATCCCCCAAAACACATTTCAACATCATTGCAGCCCTGCCTTAAAAGGACCACCTAACATCGTTTCAGTGATTGCTCCATTAACACAGGTGTGGGTGTTGATGAGGACAGGGCTGGAGATCAATCTGTCATGATTAAGTAAGAATGACACCACTGGACACTTTAAAAGGAGGCTGGTGCTTGCCATCATTGTTTCTCTTCTGTTAACCATGGTTATCTCTAAAGAAACACGTGCAGTCATCATTGCACTGCACAAAAATGGCCTAACTGGGAAGAGTATTGCAGCTAGAAAGATTGCACCTCAGTCAACAATCTATTGCATCATCAAGAACTTCAAGGAGAGAGGTTCCATTGGTGCCAAGAAGGCTCCAGGGCGCCCAAGAAAGACCGGCAAGCGGCAGGACCGTCTCTTAAAAGTGTTTCAGCTGCGGGATCGGGCTACCAGCAGTGCAGAGCTTGCTGAGGAATGGCAGCAGGCAGGTGTGAGTGCATCTGCACGCACTGTGAGGCGGAGACTCTTGGAGCAAGGCCTGGTCTCAAGGAGGGCAGCAAAGAAGCCACTTCTCTCCAGAAAAAACATCAGGGACAGACTGATATTCTGCAAAAGGTACAGGAAGTGGACTGCTGAGGACTGGGGTAAAGTCATTTTCTCTGATGAATCCCCTTTTCGATTGTTTGGAACATCTGGAAAACAGCTTATTCGGAGAAGAAGAGGTGAGCGCTACCACCAGTCTTGTCTCATGCCAACTGTAAAGCATCCTGAAACCATTCATGTGTGGGGTTGCTTCTCAGCCAAGGGAATCTGCTCTCTCACAGTCTTGCCTAAAAACACAGCCATGAATAAAGAATGGTACCAGAATGTCCTCCAAGAGCAACTTCTCCCAACCGTCCAAGAGCAGTTTGGCGCTCAACAATGCCTTTTCCAGCATGATGGAGCACCTTGCCATAAAGCAAAGGTGATAACTAAATGGCTCAGGGAACAAAACATAGAGATTTTGGGTCCATGGCCTGGAAACTCCCCAGATCTTAATCCCATTGAGAACTTGTGGTCAATCATCAAGAGACGGGTGGACAAACAAAAACCAACAAATTCAGACAAAATTAAAGCATTGATTCTGCAAGAATGGACTGCTATCAGTCAGGATTTGGTCCAGAAGTTGATTGAGAGCATGCCAGGGAGAATTGCAGAGGTCCTGAAGAAGAAGGGTCAACACTGCAAATATTGACTTGCTGCATTAACTCATTCTAACTGTCAATATAAGCTTCTGTTACTCATAATATGAATGCAATTATATTTCTGTATGTGATAAAAACATCTGACAAACACACATAAAAACCAGAGGGCAGCAGATCATGTGAAAATAGAATATTTGTGTCATTCTCAAAACTTTTGGCCATGACTGTACACCAAACTAAACCATTTTTAAATATACTTCACAAAAGAACTGCAGGCAATCAGAATGCATTATAGGCACCATCAGCACAGTATAGATGCCATATCAAGTAGTGTATATTCTGTTACTGGAATGCTTGCAAAATCCTGTCAGAACATTAAAAAAGCCCTTGTAAGCTGTCCTAACAGAGGATATAGCCTGCCATAGCCTGGGAGATGGCTTATGGAATCTGTAGGGGATTTATGAAAATTTGATTAGTCAGTAGGTTTATCATAACTACTCCAAGTTATAAAAGGAGCAATTCCCAAATTAATATTATAGTTGGAAATTGTACATAGTGCAGATGTCTAATCACAGAAATAAAATGGTTCTAATAAGCTAAAGGTAGCTCACCAAGCTACTGTATATACCAGTATAAAAACTGTAAGATCTCTCCTAAACAAAAAGTTACAGACCATTCAGAATCAAGTTAAATATATTCTAATGGTCAGTCTGTAAGGCCCTATTTCCACCAATTTTTGTTTTATTTGCTTTTTAGAAAAAAATTCTAAAATTGGTATTATTGAAATATTCCATAGTTGTCTCTGTTTCTTATTTTGACATGTGTTTATAAGGAATATATTAGGAATTACTACATAATAGTATAAGACTCCTGACATTCCTGATATTTTCCATATAAATGTGCACAATAAATACTTTTATCCTGGAAAAATGTTGAAACATGATGGGGAAGAACAAAATTCTGGATGTTCCAGATTATTGAATATTCCAAACCATTGAATATGTACTGTATGTAAAGTGGCATGCAAAAGTTTGGACACCCCTGGTCAAAATGACTGTTATTGTGAACAGTTAAGCAAGTTGAAGATGAAGTGATCTTTAAAAGGCATAAAGTTAAAGATTAAACACACTTGTCTATAATTTTTTTTTTTGAAACTCGTTTTATTGAAAATTGCGTACCAGACACAAGAATAGGAAGCAAAACATATACATAACATGTTGCGCACCAGAAAAACAAGAATTTAGATGTAAATTCACTTAACGCACTACATTACCACCACGTCAGGCCCTTGCCCACACCCCATCTGGACCATATAACGTAGACTCGGTACAAAAAGGAGATATTCAGGACATACATAATACTGTATACATCAATTATATATGTACAAAACATGCAGTCAATAAGTCAGGGGTAACAACAAGGATACACTCCAAAATGAGAGGTCATGGATACTCCGGGCGTCTCCCACCCCTCACGGCATGATTAAATGAATGGCAGAACGCAATGAGGGAGCCGTATATTGGGTTACCGGAGAATTGCACCATGTTTCCCACACCTTATGGAATTTCTGAGGGCACCCTCTCCCTTTATACACAATCTGGTTAAAAGGAAGAACAGTATTAACAAGTTTCTTCCACTGAGATACTGATGGGGGTCTCGAAGCCATCCATCACAGTGCGATAGCCTTCCTGGCGTAAAATAAAGACTCCCTCAAGCAGATTCTAACATGGTGTTGCCATAATTCTTCATCTAAGACGCCGAAAAGGCATATCTCTGGGGTTAATGGTATAGGTTTAGCCAGAACTTCCGCCAGGAGATCCACGACCCCTTTCCAAAAACATTGTATGATCAGACAGTCCCAAATCATATGCCAAAAATCTGACTGTGGACAGGGACACCTAAGGCAACCTGGGTTGGGCAGATGTCCCATTTTGTAGAGACAGGAAGGTGTCAAGTAACATTGGTGTAGAATATATGTTTGAATCAGCTTGTTATTTGCTGAGGGTGACACATGTTGAGGAGATTCAAGGATGTCTTGAAACATCTCATTTGTGAGAGTTGGGATATTTATGTGCCACCGCGTCAGGGCTGGGGCGTCCAATGTGGATACTTTGACCTGTATCAGATGTGCATATAAAGTAGATATCAAACCCCCAGGGCACTGTAAGCGAAGTATTCCGATAAGCGGATACTCAGATATATTGTCCATCCGATCCGGGAACTGAGAAGAGAGTGCATGTCGAATCTGTAAATATCTAAAGAACTGTGTTCTAGGGATGCCATAGGAAGAGCTCAACGAGTCAAACGTTTAAATAACGCCTTGGATGTACAGGTCACTAAGGGAGGACACGCCATACTGCGACCAGGCCCGAGCGCCAGGCAGGGCAAATAACGCCGGCAGACCAGGGTTGTGCCAAAGCGGGGTCTCCACAGGTATATCTGAGTAAGCGGACACCTTTCTCGCCTGATGCCAGACCTGTCCCGCCAGGGCATGAATGGGCAACAATTTCCCCCTGAACATGACCGGGTGTTCCAACACCGGCCACAGATTACGCAGACCCAGGTGGTGAGCCAGATGTGCCTCGGACCCCAGCAGGGGATCAGATGAGAGCCACTTCCTAATAAAACGGAGCTGTCCTGCCAGGTAGTAAAGAAACAGGTCAGGGAGTGATGTACCCCCGAGCTGCTTCGGTCGTTGTAGAGATGACAACCTAAACTTCGATCTAGAGTTTCCCCATATAAAGGAGATAATGAGAGAGTCCATTTGTTTAAAAAATCTAAGGGGCACAGACACAGCAGAATGGCTTATAGACATTTAGGTAGCACTATCATTTTAACGAGGTTGATTCTACCAGCCACCGACAAAGGCAATGTAGCCCAGAGATTAAACTTAGCCCTAAAGTGCGAGATGAGCGGAAAAATGTTCTGTTCCAAAAAACACCTATGGTCCCCAGATATAAAAATGCCCAGATATTTGCAAGTTGAGACTGTTGTCAACCACTTTTCTATAATTTTAAGCAATATCAGTGTATTATTATGTTTGAGTACAATTTCAGAGTGAAAAAGGGAAAGAAGTACCTTGCAAAAGTTTGGAAATCCTTGTAGATTTGTGTGCTCAGATAACTTGACCAAGGTCTCAGACCTTCATTAGCCAGTTAGGGTTATGGCTTGTTTACTATCATTATTAGGAAATGCCAGGTGATGTAAATTTTACAGCTTTATAAATATCCAGCCTCCTCTAACCTTGTGCCAAAAAACAGCAGCCATGGGTTCTTCTAAGCAGCTGCCTAGCACTCTGAAAATGAAAATAGTGGAGGCCCACAAAGCAGGAGAAGGCTATAAGAAGATAGCAAAGTGTTCTCAAGTTGCCCTTTCCTCAGTTCCAAATGTAATTAAGAAATGGCAGTTACCAGGAACAGTGGAGGTCAAGATAAGGTCTGGAAGACCAAGAAAAATTTCAGAGACAGCTGCTCGTAGGACTGCCAGAGTGTCAAATCAGATCCCCGCTTGACTGCAAAAGACCTTCAGGAAGATTTAGCAGACTCTGGAGTTGTGGTACATTGTTCTACTGTTCAGTGATACCTGCACAAATATGGCCTTCATGGAAGAGTCATCAGAAGAAAACCTCTCCTGCGTCCTCACCATAAAATTCACCGTCAGAAGTTTGCAAAAGAACATCTAAACAAGCCTGATGCATTTTAGAAACAAGTCCTGTGGACCAATGAGGTTAAAATAGAACTCTTTGGCCACAATGATCAAAGGTATATTTGGAGAAAAAAGGGCACAGAATTTCAGGAAAAGAACATCTCCCCAACCATTAAGTATGGGGGTGGATCAATCATGCTTTGGGGTTGTGTTGCAGCCAATGACACGGGGAACATTTCATAGGTAGAGGATTCAATGAAATTTCAGAAAATTCTTGAAGTAAACATAACACCATCTGTAAAAAAGCTGAAATTGAAAAGAGGATGGCTTCTAGAAATGGATAATAATCCTAAACACACGTCAAAATCCACCATAGACTACCTAAAAAGGCACAAGCTGAAGGTTTTACCATGGCCCACACAGACTCCTGATCTGTACATCTTTGAAAATCTGTGGGTAGACCTCAAAAGAGCAGTGCATACAAGCTGTGATACTTGCCAAAGGGGGTGCTACTAGGTACTAACCATGCAGAGTGCCAAACTTTTGCATCGGGTCATTTTTCATTTTTTGTTATTTTGAAAATGTAAAATATGAAAATATTTTTTTTCTCAAAAAATACATTGAGAATGTGGTCATCTTTAATGTTATGCATTTTGAAGATCATTTTATCTTCAACTTGCTTAACTGTTCACAATAACAGTCATTTTGACCAGGGGTGTCCAAACTTTTGCATGCCGCTGTATATCAATATATATATATGTACAGCCACTTCAGTAGCACAAAAACTTTCATGCTGTAGAAAACAAAGCAAGTATTCTATAGCATTAAAGTCCAATGCACACTGGCATTGTAATTTAGAAGTCTTATACTATACTTATATGTCATAGTCTTTGGATGTAATTTAAAAGCTTTCTAAACAATGATTGCATAGCAGGTAGTGAACCATTAAGCTTTTTCATGAAGCCACAATATGTCAATGCTAGATTTTCTTGGTTTGGCAGGTATTACAATAGGGAAATAGAAGATAGATCTCAGAAAAGACCCCATGGCCCAATCTAGTTTTCCCTTATATTATTCCCACCTTATCTTAGGATAGACATGTGTCTATCCCAGACCTGCTTAAATTCACTGTAGATTTCCCAAATATATCTGCTGGAAGTTTGCTCCATGCCTCAACTACTCTTTTGGTGGTAAAATATTTTTTGACATTGCCTCTGATCCCCGCCCCAACCAATTTGTGTTTAGTTTTCACTAGAAATATTTCCTTCCTGAATATTTTACATGTTTCAATCATGACCCCCTTTCCCTTCTATCCTCAAGGCTACATTAAGTTCTTTAAGCCTCTTCTGATATGTTTTATGTCTTAGACCCACCACTATTGCACCCATTGTATTTTCAGTATTTTTGTAGAGGAGTCTCCAGAACTGGACACAGTATTTTGGATGTGTTCTTACTAGTGCTCTACACAGTGGGATCACAAACTCTCTCTTGCATCTGGTTAAAACTCTAGTTATACTGCCAAATATCCTACTTGCTTTCCCTACTGCTTGGGTGTACTACTGACTCATTTTGAAGCTGTTAATATTATTGTTAATATTGCAGTTTTTTTCACAGCATATGAATATTTGGAGAAATCTCATCCACTGTGCAGCCATAGCGGCTGCTAAGGGGCCCACTTTAAAAAAAAAAAAAAAGATGCCATATGAAGTAATCCCAGCAGGTAGTTGGCCCTATTTACTTACCAATCCCCGTTCATATTCACAGCCTTTGCTGACAGTGATGTGATAATGGATGCATGGGGCCCCCTGGAGGGCAGAAGGGGAAGCATAGGTGGCTGTGAGCAGGAGTGGGAATCGGTAAGTAAAGCTGCGGGCCCGAAGCAAGAGTATTTTTTGGGCAAACCTCAGGAGATTCTTCTGGCGGTTCCATTCAGACCCAATACGTCCAAACTGAAACTTCTATTATTATACTCTGGGATCTCTTCGGACTCCAGAGTATAATGATCGGAGGCCCAGAGGAGGCGAGCAAACCTAAAAACCATTGTTACTTACCTCTTCTAGGCTCTGGCCCGACTTACGAGCCTCTTTAGCGACATCACAGATGTTACGTGGGTCAGGCTGACATCACTATGCATACTGACGCCAGCATAACCCACGTCTGTGATGTCATTGAAGAGGGACAAAGACAGCAGGGAGTCACGCCGGAGGCCAGTAGAGGTAACTAACACTGTTTTTTATGTTTGTTCACCTCCCCTGGACCCCAGATCATTATAGTATAATAATGGCAGTTACCGCCATTATTATACTATAGTGAGGCTCGCCCAACAAATACTCTTGACACGGGCCTGCAACCTTATCTTATACTGTGTGGAGGGGCCACTATGTGACATTATACTGTGTGGAAGAGCTGCTAAGTGACAATAAACTGTGTGGAGAGGCCGCTATAGGACAATATACTGTGTGAAGGGTTTGCTATGTGACATTATACTGCATAAAAGTGGGGCCACTATGAGACATTATACTGCACAGAGGGGCCGTTTTGTGACAATATACTGTTTGAAGGGGCTGCTATGGAACATTTTACTGTGTGAAGGGGTCACTATAGGACATTATACTGTGTGGAGGGGTCGCTATGGGACATTATACTGTGTGGAGGGGTCGCTATGGGACATTATGCTGTGTGGAGGGGTTGCTATGGGACATTATACTGTGTGGAGGGGCTGCTATGGGACATTATACTGTGTGGAGGGGTCGCTATGGGACATTATACTGTGTGGAGGGGCCGCTATGGGATATATCTGTCTGAAGGCCACTTTGAGATATTATACTGTGTGTAAATGAGGTGATATACATTGCAGGGGCCAAGAAAGGGGGCGTTATGTTGTGTGGGGGTAGGGGGGCCCAAGTCAAAAGTTTACTATGGGACCCAGTCTTTGTTAGTTACGACCCTAAATGCAAGTTAAAGTATCAGCCAAACTTTACTAACTACTCTGTGTTTATTTTACTTATTTCCTACTTAAAAGTTATTTCACATATTTCAATTTGAATGCTGTGTTTTTTCTAAGGTTCTGTTTACATGTGGAGAGGTTGTTATGGGTTTGTGATGATTCCTTACCTCAAAACCACATTATTTTACAGTGCTTTACACTTGGATGACATTTTCAAAACCTCATCCAGACATTTTAGAAAACTGAACATGCTGCAGTATCATTATCTTGGAAAAAAAGCCACAGATTTTCACTCTTTCAATATATAGAATGAAATTGTAGCAATTCTGTACCACAATCTGCAGCAAAATCTGCATGTTACACGTAAGGCTCCATTCAGAGCACATTTTTTTTACATACATTTAATAGATCCGTTTAAAGGATGCAAACAAATGGCCATCCATTTACACAGAGATCAATGTTAAAAAAATATCCATTTCTGTCCATTTGTTTCAGAGTGACACAAAAGTATGGTATGCTATGTTTTTGCGTCTGTTCAAAAATGGACAGAAATTAATTAATTATTTTTTTTTCAAACATTGATATCTGTGTAAACAAATGTCCATAGGTTTGCATCCATTTGCATCTGTTTTTTTGCATCAATTAAACAAATCTGTTGTAATAAAAGTGATCTGAATGTCTAACACGTACTTTAGAAGGAGGTCTTATATATATAATATAAAATTTACAGTTCTTTAACTCCTTCCCACACTGCTCCGATTATTTAAGGATGTTTGTCTGAAAGGTTCTTGTATGACTCAGGTGCTAAGCCTGCACCATTTGCACCTGAAGTTGAGTGTAGTATACAGTCTGGCTCCTGTAATTGCCAGGATCAAAGCTATCTCTGAACCTGGCAACTTAACCCTTAGATGCAGTGATAAATAGTGACAGAGGTGTGACTACTGGAGGAGGCTTCCCCTAGAGATGGGAGATCCTTATGAGATTTGCTTTGACAAATATTTGTGAAGTTCATATTCCTGTTCATTTTCAGCTGACCTTGTTCAGCACAAACCAGAAATAATATTATACTTCCAGAGAATATTAAGTGGAGACTCAGGGAAGGTGCAGCAACATAATAAACCATTATATTGACCTTGTCTCACCTCTCCTGGGAATCCTCCCCGGCATCTGTCAGTCCCTCAGAATCCTCTTCTGACCTCCTAGATGATGTTACACGATATGGAGTCATGACATCAGCAAAGCCCTCATGACCCTGGGACACGTGACGTCAGCCGGGAGGCTGGAAGAGACCTGAAGAGGACACTGCAAGGATGCCCAGGAGAGATGAGGCAAGGTGTGTATAACAGTTTATGATATTGCTGCTGTTCCCTTCAGACCCCAGAGTATAAGAGTGATTCATGGATGAAGAACCCCAAAAGTTTCTACTTTGGGTCGAAGTCAAAACTTTTAGAAAAATTGTGTCAAATTCAGTTCAATCTGATTCATATTGCTTATCTCTAGTTCCTTCTTTCAAGCAACATGATCAAAAATGGGTCACGATGGGTTGTAAAAGTAGTAAAACATATTGTAAAAACTATAAGCGTTTGGTATCATAATTGTACTTACCCACAAAATAATGGTAACTTATGCCATTGAATGGTGCAAACTGAAAAGCATATAGCAGAATTGCTGTTGCTGACTCTTTTTTTTCCATTCAGTCTGTAAAGAGTTAAGAAAAATATAACTCATCCCACAAATTATCAATATCTTATATCAAAAGAAAAATACTATATACCATAGATATAGTTTTTTAAATGTGAAAAAGAAAGAAAGAAAGAAAGAAAGAAAGAAAGAAGGAAAGAAAGAAAGAAAGAAAGAAAGAAAGAAAGAAAGAAAGAAAGAAAATTTGCTACATCTATTGCTAATACCAAATTAGGGGTTGAATAAATGTCTTTTACTATGATAATTTGTATTTTAAACACAGCATTCTAAAGCACCTACAGTATTTACAAAAAAAAAAAAAAGAATACTTTTATATTTGCTCTAACTCTTGTGTCAACCCTTTTACCTCAGATTGCAAGCTCTCTCGGCTATTGTGTGAATTGATTTATTACTCCGTAATTAATGGTAAAGTGCTGCGGAATATGTTGGTGCCATATAAATAAAAATGTATTACTATACTGTTATTTGCATTATTATTATCAGGGATGTAATATGTAGTTAAAACAAATGATTGCTAAATTATATACAATGAATAATTAGAGATAGAGAAAAAACTAATTATCATTGTTGTTTATCATCAAGGACTGAGCTGAGAGGCGCAGCCGAAAATCTGCAAACCTTTGCTAAGTTTTACCAGAACAGGGTCCTGGTTGGTGAGTGTACATTTTTCTTCAAGGTATTAGTCAAGTAATTTTGTGATTCATTTTGGGATTCATTTTAAACTTGCCATCCTAAGACAAATATGTGACCAGTTAAATAAGTGTGGACATTCATAAAAGATATGTGAGGATCTGAAAACCCAGGGATGTACTTAATATGATCAATCCTTTATTCACCTGCATTTCACTTGATGGATAAACCAATTCTTTGTAGGTCAATCTGTCTTCACTCCTACAGAAATATTTCTTTGTTATGAAGCCATACATACTAAACACACGTCTTCTACAGCAATGAGAGCATCCAAACTGAGAGCATGTTATATCTCTAAGATATTCTAGAAGTTTAACAGAACACTTTTCATATGTGGACTTGATTTATTATTCAGAAAGACAACTCTTGTGATTTACATCAAATTAACCCATATGTTGCCTTTTAACTATCATTTCCGACAACCAACAGCAGTAAGTGCATGAGGGGTGTGGTGTCAGCTTTTAATTGCTACTGTCTTGCAGAGTGGTGTTGTTTTAATATCCTGTATAGATTTTTATGTAATACACTTACTTGTAGGCAGCCCGAAGCAAGAATCAATTCTGTGAAGGATTCTTCTTTTGTTAAAAGCCAATCTTGTTTTAATGATGCATGAAGAAATATTTGAGCATTGACATTTTTCTGTCAGGTTTCTTTTGAAAAATCAATTAAGATAATACTGCTTTGACCTAGTTATCTAGTTAATGCTTATTAGGAATGTAATATGATTTACTGTCAGCATAGTAATTTTTGTATCTTATCCCATTAGCTTGTGCATATTTCAAAGTGTATTACACAATGGTCACTCTTTAGAATGTAATGTAGCTGAATGCATTAATTAAATTGACTGGGGTCATTAGACACAGGATATCTCATTGGGCCTGTGTCTCAAATTTGTAGCTAATGTATATGAAGACATCATTTCATTTATGTCTATGAGATATATGGACAACCAATCATTGTTCTGTTAAAAATAAATTTAAACATTTGTGCAGTAATTCAATTTGTGCATATACTTAGCAATTACATTGTTTTGTGTTTTAATGCCATTAAGTAGCTCTAAGCAATTTCAAGGAATTTGTCTAAATTCATTATAGAAACTGTAACTACTGCAACAATCACATGTGTATCACACATAATACATAGGAAAGACATTTAGGTGATGACTGTTCTATTCATATTTATTATACATCGTGTATCATTTTATGTCTTTAAGGCATCTTCTTTTTCTTCAATGAGAAATAGATTTTTCTAGACAAACATTTGAATCAAGTTACTAAAATCTCAGTATCCATTTGTGTTCTCTCACTCCGGTATCTCTTTCAGTGTGGTTTAGAGTACATTAGTTGCATATATTCTGTACAAGGTAGCGCTGTTCACATAGATAAGCATATACTTGGTTATAAAAACTGTACTTTTCATTTAGAAAGAAAGCAAGTTATCAGGGGCATCTCATAAACGTGTTTATTTCCCTATTATGTCATAAAATTGGATTAATCGTTTAGAATAAAAAATAAAAAAGGATTTTGTCATCTGAATACATATAAAGCACTTATCTAATAATTTAACATTTAAGGTTTGCCATATATACTACTCTCTTCCCTTGATTTAATTTTTTTAATGCAAGGTGCAATGTAAGAAGTCTTAATTTCCTAAAGTATCTCATGAATAATATATACTTAGTGTTTTATCAATTATTTATGTCTACTGCATAAATGATAAATCAGGTTATAAAGTATTCTAGTTTGCATAGAATATTTTGTTAAAGTGCAATTTACCATGAGAATATCTCACACTTCCAGCCCACCTCTTACCAAAGCTACTTAATATACTTATATTTGACATTATTCAAATATATAATAAGGAGTTCAGTTTATAAAAATGTTTATTTGCAAATATGTAGCATAGATTTACTATAGAATCGTTTTCATATATATGTATTTTTAATTCCTTTTGTGACTCATTTCCAATGTACTTTACTAATCATTTGCCGAATAAAGCAGCACACATATTGTATGTTATATCATGGGTCACCAAATTTTACAACTACATGTTTGGTCACAGTGACAACTTTCAGGTCATTTAAGCTCTGGGTCTTCTAACAGGTGATAAGTTTGTGATGATCTGTGGTACAATTTTTCAGGCAGGAAACAGTATTTGTTAACATGGAATGATTGATTTTAAAAGAGACCTGTCACTAAATGCATGCTACCCTATTTGAGGGCAACATGAGTCAGTGACAGGGCCAAGCAGCATAGGAAGCTGCCATGCTTTAAGAAAATTATACCTTATTCACTGGGTCAAAGCCATTGTAATAAAATGAAATTAGAGAGATGAGTCTGATGGGTAACTCTCCTCTGCCTTTCCAGTACTCCCTGTGATTGTCAAATATTTCCTATACATGTATAGAGCAAGATCTATTAATTAAAACGGGCAGAATAGAAGAAGGTGAAAAGGATTTTGCTTTCAAATTATCCAGATCTTTCGTATCCACACCTATAACCAATTTACTTTGAAAGGATGAATATATGAAACTTTAAACATTAATATGAACATTAAAATTCATTTTTTGCTTTGAACAAATGTGCTACCAACAAATGCAAAATGAAATTGTTTATCCCAATACAGATTGCATTTGTTGACAGTACATCACCCCCTTTACAAAGGTTAAATTGCTGCCATCAAATGAACATATTTTATACTGCTATACTGCATATATATGTCATTATCAAACTTTTGTTTATCTGTTGGGTGATCATGGGCACTTTTAATAGTAAAAGTAGTAGTATATCTGTGTTAAAATTCTAAAGAAGCACAAGGAAAATGGGAACCTTCAAATAGATAAATAACTAGATAGATAGTCTTAAAGAGGTTGTCCAGGATTTGGAGCAAACTCAGGGTGGCCGGGTGCAAGAAATGGAAAGGTTCACATGGCTGCTAAGACCAATCAGTGGCCTCAGTGGTTGCTGATAAGGAACCAGTGATGTATGTGAGTGACGTCACTGGTCTCTCACCAGTGTCCACTAAAACTACTGATTGGTAGTGAGTAGTCATGTGACCCTCTCCACTTCTGGTTAGGCGAACCCCAGAATGAGAGAAAAAAGAGTCCAGAACGGGACAAAGGATAAGTGAATATGTTGTTTTTATTTTGTTTTACAACCACCCCACATTTCCCTGAGTTTACTCCAAATCTTGAACAGCCCCTTTAAACATGTTCAGTCATAAATATAGACCATAGGCAACAGTAAATTTTTATTATTTAATTTACTTTATTTTCTATATTGTTTCTGTTTATAATTATTTGAACATGCTGACAAAAAGATAGTTTACCTTCAGTGTGTAACTGCTAATTCAAATATGACAACCAATAAGGCTGCACTTCCTCTTGTCATTTCTGCAAAAAATAATTTAAAAGTAAAATATTAGGTGGCTGTTTTATGTAAGTATAGTATATGACATCATAAAATCATGTCTGACCAATACTTTAAATACTGTATGCAACTAATTTTATGTTTTAGTTCAAAATATTTATTTCAGCAGATATTGTCCGTTTGCATGCTTCCTGTGCATTCCTGTCAATAACATGTTAGCACACACTGAAGTTGTCTGTTTTGTACAACTGAGAAATTTCTTTTGCACCTATTGTACCTCACTTTATTACACTTCCATAACACTAGCCACCATAAGAAAAATTCCCCTTACTACCTTCTAAGAATTTAGAAAACTCTGACTTCAGGTACCAAGTAGTATCACCTTTACTTAATTCAATTATGAGCTACAGTTCTACTTTTCTAACTTTTTTTTTTTAAGGAAACATCCAGTTTCATCTCCATTGTCTGTATTTGTTATGGTCGCTCATTCCTATTGAAGTGAAATGACTAAATGACTATATTATCAAAAGGGATTCTATGAAATCAGAAAACATGGCTGATCTCTCCCAGAAACAGTGCAGTTTAGCCATACTATAAGTTATATTCAACCCATGTGAATATAGTGAGCCGCAATACCAGACACAGCCCATTGACAATAGTGGCACTGTTTTTTTTTTTTTGTTTGTTTTTTTTAAATACAAACATGTTTTTCTAATTTTATACAACTTTTGAATTCTTGTCATTGGAATTCTGACTATCTATCTATCTATCTATCTATCTATATATCTGTTTTACACTAGTTTATTTTAATAATTAGGTATAAGGGAATAAACCTAAATCAAAATCTAAACTAGTCACCAAAGTAAGATTAAAGTATTAAATAATGGTTTAGTGCTATGAAAATTTCAGTTTTCATATAGGATTTAAGTCAGTGAAGTTTAACTTTTCTCCTCTTTCTCTTATTTTACATAGCTGTCAAAAATCTGATTGAAATTCACCACTGTAACATTTCAGATTAACAATGCAACATCCAGTTTCACCAAGCAAAGTGATGAATTGATACCACTATCTTATAGGAACAGTAGACTCCACTTGCAGTAACCTTTTAATTAACTGCAATAACAAATCAATGAGCAAAGAATACATATGGATTTTCAAATGGTGTGGGTTTTTTTTATATCTGGTTTAAAAAGACCGGGAAAGAAAAGGTTTTACTAGATAGTGACAGGTTTCCAACTGTTCATAATGCAGAGATGATGAGCTACTGTATTAAAATTCCCCATACCTTATTGCTTCTCACAAAAGCCATGACAGATGTATGACTGACAATGTGAAACAATAGATGGCACTCAAACTGGATACAGATCTAATGATGTGTTCTGAAGTTTGAGAGCAATATTTAGGATCCCTGTAAAGGATCAAGGCACAGCACAAAAGGTGACGCGTCATAGCATATTCCTTTATGTGACTTGTCTTGTTTATATTTATCGTGGAATAAGGGTAGAAAGGAAATATTCAATGTGATAAACATTGCTATACATAGACATTACAGGAGCCTTCTTATACTATAGCTTGCATATATTAGCATCTATTCATCAACTGAACATTTTATAATTGCATAGATACTATGTAATTTAATACACAGAATCAAGACAATAACAATAGGTATGTTAGGAATCCTCTGCCTAACTAGACATTTTTTCTCAAGTATATGAATTATTTTGTCTATTAACTCTGCTTGCTGTTTCCATAGTGATGGCATAATTTTGCAAGGGTCCAAAAATGACATTGGCATATATACTGACAGATAGGAATTAATTCACTAACAAGTAATTATGTAGCAAAATGTTGACTGCCATGCAGAAGGTACACCATGACACATTTACTGTTTTCAGAGATGGCAGTAATATTAGCGTTGGTCATTAGTGGTAGACATCTCAGTACAGTGTTGGATACAGACTTATATGCAGACCTATTTAGTTACCTGTGTGACAGCCTTGTTCAGGACACCAGAAACAGCTGTCCTAGCCTGTATGAGCCAAAATAATTAGGCCTGTCATCTTCTCTCTCTGATTTCCCCTTCAACCTGCTCCACAAAATGCAAATATTTTGCTTTCATTGTCACATTCACCTTGACATGGATATTGCTTAGGCGTATAACTGGATGAGATGACTCAGAATTTGCATTGTTCATTCTAATAAATTTGCTTCTCCTCTACCGCGTGGCAGGACCCATCAGATAAAGTCTCCCAGAGTGTCATCAATCACCATTGCTGACAGACGGCTTTTGCCTTCATTTGTTACATACGAGAACATGCTTAATTATTTGTCCTGTAATTAGTTGAGAAAATGTCAGGAAATGTCAACTCTCTGTTCACTGAGGAAGGGCTCTGCTTGAAAGCCACAATGACTGAAGTGTCATTAATGCTGCCTAACAAGACGAGGATCAGCTGGGGAAAAAAAAAGAAAGCTTCTAAAAAAGTAATCATGGTGAGTTAAGGAAAACTGCAAATCAGCATCAATAATAAGATATGAATTCTATTATCAAATCTATTTTTCATCAGCTGCTTCTTCACTGAAATGCATTGCAAAGCAGTAGAACATCCTGATGAACTGGTGATCAGTATTACTCTAGTTGTAGCTATAATCTTTACTATTATACAAGTGCAATATTAATTTAAGAAGCTATATATAGCCGTTGATGTAATTAAGATAACACTGTTTCTTTATTTTTGCATCACTAAATGTTCCTTAATGTCATTTTTCATATCACAAAACACCAAAAAATAATATTACAGTTCCCTTTATTACTTACTCAAATACCAAGTTTGGTTACAATAGAGTAATCAAACCAATTGGAAATCTATAAGGATCAGTCTTCATGTTTGAGTTATCAGTCTTCATGGTTTTATACTGTTTCAGAAAGACAGTGCAAATAGGAAAAGAGGTGTAGTATATCTAGATGCTAGAAGCGATATGAAGGTGTGTGAAAGAGGGAAGGCTGTGCAGAGGTGATAATGGAAGATGTTAACTACCCAGATATTGACTGGGGTCATAGTTCTACTTCATCTGCAAAGAAAATTTCTCAACTTGTTGCAGGATAATTTTATGGGACATTTTGTGAATGATATACAAATATATGAGATTTTACCCACTAATTGTGGATTGCTGGGGAATTCTGTAAAACATAAGAAAAAGCCATAATCCAGGTAGGAGGAAAGAACAAAGTTACCATGGGGACCATCTACCACATACCCAATTATCAGCTGTCAAAAACACTCTGGAGCAGCATACTATAGAGAAGCAGCACTCAACAGAGTAAGTAAATCACAAAAGATAAATATTGTGACAGGACCAGGGCAAAGTGGTAAAAGGAGTATACATTTCTCCCAGGTTCCTGTCATATTCCTTCTAAAAGCACCTGGGAAAAGAAAGCTGTGTTCCTTGCTGGAGGGTTTTACCTAAACCCTGGTAAAAGGTCTGGCTGCTGGAGTAGGCAGAGTTGGGTGTGTCTCTACTCCATTCAGCCACTTCAGGTTTTGGGATGAATGGGGTTAATACCTTGTTTCATGAAGTGTGCGTACATAAGGGCAGACAGCACACAGGTATTTGGCTGTCTTGCTCTTGGGAAACCACTGTGAGTTTAAACTGCTGTGAATTGTGGTTAGGGAGCTGTGCAGTAGGCCCAGCTCTCAATAGTTAGTTACCTGCATTATAGGTAGTAGCCGGATGGCTAGGATTTTCTTTTGTATTATTTTTGTTTTGCCTGGAAGAAGTAATAAAACTGGTTGTGGCCAGTTGCACCAAATTTGACTGGACTGGACTGTTATTACTGTGCCAAAAAGTGCTCGTCTATCTGAGGATACACTATATATTCCAATATTGCCTCATCAGACACATTGCCTGGTATCCGTCTGCTGCCAAACTGTTTTAAAAAAAACAAAAACGGATTGGTCCAAAAGCTGGGGTCCTTTCCATTGCATGTGTGGCTCTCTGCCTTTTAGTCATGTCACAAATTCTCCATCTTTTGTAAAGCTCAGGAAACCAATTTAAAAATTCTTTCTCGTTGGTACAGAGTCTGTGCTACATGAGATTTTCCATTCAACCTCAGATTGATGTTGGAGATACAACGTAGAACAGGGTACGATGCTGCACATTTGGTGGAAATGCCCTCTGCTGCACCCTTTCTGGAATGATGTCCGCTGCGTCATTGCGACGTTTATTGGAGTTGAGCTGGAAAACAACCCAGCCCCTCTCCTATCTCTATCCTCCCCTGTAAGTTTAAAAAACACATTGGCAAACTACTTGGGTCCATACTAGTAGTGGCTAGATCCGTCATACCTAGGTTGTGGAAGTCCACCTCCCCACCCTCCATGATGTATTGGTTGCAGGAGGTTCTACACATATGACCTATGGAAGACCTCCTCGCTGAACTTAAACAGGACAACACCTAACACAAACAAGTATGGCTCTTCTGTAACACCTTTTACCACTCTGATGCCTTCCAATCTGCCTTTCCTATTCCTCCAACTTAGACCGCCTTCTCACCCCAATAGGCCTCCTTCCCTACTTTCTCCTAAACCTCCATCCCTTCACCTCCACTATGACCCTTTCCCTGCTATTCTTAATTAACTACCTGTCTATATTCCAGTGATTGAGGGGTGACCTTCCACGTGTTGTCTCCCATCATGTTGCCTTCTTTAATGTCGAAAAAAACTGTTTGTGTCCATTTTTGACAAATTTTTTCCCCCCCTTCTTCATTCTGAGCATGCACAGAGGGAAAAAAACGGATTGCAAAACAGACCCAAACAGATTACTATCTGTTGGTAATCTGTTTGTGCCTGCCTTCCATAGAGTTCAATGTTAAAAAAAAAACAGATTTGTTGCTGTCTGTCTAGTATCCTTATATCTTGGATGGAGAAAAAGTCCTGCAAGTCTGACTTTTTTCTCCGCCCAAAATATCGGATACCAGATGGAAATGATCCAAACGCACACCTGTGGATGGTTTTTACAATGCATTGAAATCAATGGGTTTTAAAACAAACCGTTCTAAATCAGTTTTTGAGAATGTTGAGACGGTTTCAAAAACTAATTTTTGCGCTGATGTGAACCCAGCCTTTGTGATGCATATCATGCGGAAACCCAGGGGCGCACCGCTAATGAGGCGGCACTGTCCGTCACTCATTTTTTTTTTTGGGGGGGGCGGCGTCATTCTATAGTCCGCCTCAGGCAGCAAAGAGGCTGTGTTCACCACTGTGGAAACCCATGTAACTAGGAAATCCAGAACAGTGAGGAACTATAGTATATCATAGGTAACGCCCATGCTGGTCTGGACTCAAACATCAGACACATACAGTGGGTATGGAAAGTATTCAGACCCCTTTAAATTTTTCACTCTTTGTTTCATTGCAGTCATTTGCTAAAAGCAAAAAAAGTTTTTTTTATTTCTCATTAATGTACACTCAGCACCCCATCTTGACAGAAAAAAACAGAAATGTAGATATTTTTGCAAATTAATTAAAAAAGAAAAACTGAAATATCACATGGTCATAAGTATTCAGACCCTTTGCTGTGACACTCATATTTAACTTACATGCTGTCCATTTCCTTCTGATCCTCCTTGAGATGGTTCTACTCCTTCATTGGAGTCCAACTGTGTTTAATTAAACTGATTGGACTTGATTAGGAAAGGCACACACCTGTCTATATAAGACCTCACAGCTCACAGTGCATGTCAGAGCAAATGAAAATCATGAGGTCAAAGGAACTGCCCAAGGAGCTCAGAGACAGAACTGTGGCAAGGCAAATATCTGGCCAAGGTTACAAAATAATTTCTGCAGCACTCAAGGTACCTAAAAGCACAGTGGCCTCCATAATCCTTAAATGAAAGAAGTTTGGGATAACCAGAACTCTTCCTAGACCTGGCCGTCCAGCCAAACTGAGCAATCGTGGGAGAAGAGCCTTGGTGAGAGAGGTAAAGAAGAACCCAAAGATCACAGTGGCTGAGCTCCAGAGATGCAGATGGGAGAAAGTTCCACAAAGTCAACTATCACTGCAGCCCTCCACCAGTTGGGGCTTTATGGCAGAGTGGTCCGAAGGAAGCCTCTCCTCAGTGCAAGACATATGAAAGCCCACATACAGTTTGCCAAAAAACACATGAAGGACTCCCAGACTATGAGAAATAAGATTCTCTGGTCTGATGAGATGAAGATTGAACTTTTTGGCGTTAATTCTAAGCGGTATGTGTGGAGAAAACCAGGCAGTGCTCATCACCTGCCCAATACAATCCCAACAGTGAAACATGGTGGTGGCAGCATCATGCTATGGGGGTGTTTTTCAGCTGCAGGAACAGGATGACTGGTTGTAATTGAAGGAAAGATGAATGCGGCCAAGTACAGAGATATCCTGGAAGAAAAATTCTTCCAGAGTGCTCTGGACCTCAGACTGGATCGAAGGTTCACCTTTGAACAAGACAATGACCCTAAGCACACAGCTAAAATAACAAAGGAGTGGCTTCGGAACAACTCTGTGACCATTCTTGACTGGCCCAGCCAGAGTCCTGACCTCAACCCAATTGAACATCTCTGGAGAGACCTGAAAATGGCTGCCCACCATCGTTCACCATCCAACCTGACGGAAGAATGGCAGAGGATCCCCAAATCCAGATGTGAAAAACTTGTTGCATCATTCCCAAGAAGACTCATGGCTGTACTAGCTTAAAAGGGTGTTTCTACTCAATACAGAGCAAAAGGTCTGAATACTTATGACCATGTGATATTTTTCTTTTTTAATAAATTTGCAAAAATATCTACATTTCTGTGTTCTGTCAAGATGCGTGCTGAGTGTACATTAATGAGAAATAAAATTAACTTTTTTGCTTTTAGCAAATGGCTGCAATGAAACAAAGAATGAAAAATTTAAAGGGGTCTGAATACTTTCCGTACCCACTGTATAGTGCCCATGTAATACGGATCATGTGGAAACCAATGTCACAAAGGTAAACACAATTCTCAAATGAATGCTCGCTGCATTAGATTTCCTAGACTCAATTCCTGCTGACTGGAGGAACCATACTGTATCATATGTAACATCCATGTTGGTCTGGACTCAATCATAACACACATATAGTGCTTGTGTGATGCGGATCATGTGGGAACCAAAGGGCTTGCGAAGGAATGCTCACTTCACTACCATTAGCATTACCTAGACTCGATCTCCTATGACAGGAGGAACTATACTGTAACATAGGTAATTCCCGTAATAGTCTGGGCTCAGTCATTGGTCCAGGTACATATAGTTACAATTTGTTAAACACTATTATTATCACATCGCAGGTCATTTCTATTATTTAGCGTGTCTCCATGGACTGCCTCCATACAGTATGACCACGAGGCAATCCTAAAAGATCTAATAATAATAATAATACATTTTATTTATATAGCGCCAACATATTCCGCAGCACTGTACAATTTGTAGGGTTCAAGTACAGACAAAAAAAATACATTACAAAGAAATAGTCAATTCGCACACTGGGACTGAGGGCCCTGCTCGCAAGAGCTTACAATCTATGAGGTAGCAGGGGCGGCATCAGAGGTAGCATTGCTTTTACAATGGTCAGACAATTTTCTAATAGAGGTTACTGTCATTATACATATATAAGGCTGTATGAGCTGTCACCAGTCGTGTCCTTTAACGTGCGGACGGTGCCTGGACATATAAAGTTAGTCTGATACGGCATCATATCCTGTGAGGTAATGCGGGAGTGTGAACAGAGGGTACGTTTTAGGGAATCTAACTACGGAAGACTTTACATTAGGAGTTGTGATAGGCCTGTCTGAAAAGATATGTCTTTAGTTTGTGCTTGAAGCTGTGGAAATTGGGGGTTAATCTGATAGCCCGGGATAGAGCATTCCAGAGAAGTGGTGCAACTCAGGAGAAGTCTTGTATACAAGCGTGGGAGGTTCTGATAATAGAGGATGTTAGTCTTAGGTCATTGAGTGAACAGAGAGCACGGGTTGGGCGATAGACAGAGATGAGGGAGGAAATGTAGGGAGGTGCAGCATTATAGAGAGCCTTGTGGATGAGGGTGATAAGTTTATATTGTATTCTGTATTGAATAGGCAGCCAATTTAGTGACCGACACAGACCGGAGGCATTTGCTGTAGAGTCTAGATTGATAGATGAGCCTGGCCGCCACATTCAGAATAGATTGTAGAGGGGAGAGTTTAGTAAGGGGAAGACTAGGGTACTAGGAACTCCATCTCCTGTTTGGTAATAATCTTGTTGACTAGTATCTGTTGATGTATCTCTTTTAGCTGGTTCATGAAAAAGGGACCATGATTCTCAGTAAGGTAGGACACCATATCTGACAAAATGGATATAAACATTGAACTACATTGGTCAGAATCTAGAACCACCCCATATATACTGTCTTATCGGATGACTTTATAGTGATTGTCTAGCACTCCTTGAATGACCATATATTGCATGGTGAAATATGTAGGAATAGGTTGCATAGGTAGTCTACAGCTAGGGATCAGAGTTTAGGGAGAGTGTTCCTGGGACCAAAAAGAGATTTTACTTTTCAGGATGCTTAGACTAACCTCTTTCAGTCATTGAATGTCTGTGAATATATGATTACAACTAATACAGGGTGATACAGTGTAAGGATAGGTTGCCTGCTGAGAGCTAGAATGACGATATATAAAAAATATATTTCACCACTTCTAATGCATTGTGAAAATTCTGATGAGTGGGGTGGGGCCTTGTAGAAAGTTATTTGTAGCCTATGGATATTGGATCCTGTGGATATGCTTTGATATAGCACCTCACTTTTCATAACTCTCATGTATTTATAATGTGTTGCTACTAACACGCATATCTCACACTCTCTTAATCTGTTTCTCTATGATATGGGGATTATCTAACATCACTGGACATTTCTTTTAATCTGTGATTTTGTGAAAGACTTGACAAGAAGTGATGATGCTCTGTTGGATCTGGTCATTTCTAAAAAAAAAAAAATACAGTGCCAGAGAAATCTCACTGTTCTTGGAAACCTTGGTAACAGTGACCTGGCCACAATATAATTTCATTTTGCCTAAAATAATAAATAATAATAAAATAATAAAAAATAATAAAAAAAATAAATAAATTGTGAGCTCTAAACAATTAATACACAATGATACTAAGTGGGAGAAATTAAAATTGGAGAAATTAAAATCTGCTTTAGATAATTATACTGCAGAATCAATTCCTGTAATAATGTAAAAACTAAAATTTATGTATGCTAAAATTAAACCCTCATGCCTTATATCTATATTTCAAACATTTACATTTCAAATAATATCAAAAAATGCACTTAAAATATAAACTTGTGCCCACAGTTCAGTAAAATTCTTTAGCATTTCTAAACAATGGTGGCAGTAAATTGGTCATAGGAGATTAAGAGAAAGTAGAGCTGCTAAATGGGCTTTTTAGGTCTGTATATACAAAAGAAGAGCAAATATGTGATGTAGGCTGTACCAATGCTATTAATACATCAATTTATATAGTCAGGGACTGCCCAATATTCAGAGTGCTCCTAAAGATGTTCATTCAACCCCTGAAGATTTGTTTTATTTCGGATTTGAGTGATTTGGTCCAAAAATTTGTTTTGGGTCGAATAAGTTTGGTATGAAGCAGAGCTTAAATTGGCTTAGAACATATGGTATGAGACTGTCAGGATTCCCATCCTCAGTCAGAGGTGGATGAGTCTCACCTGATGTTGAAACAGGGCCTGCACCCATGGGATGTCAAAAACACAGTGGAACCCAGTAAGTGGCACAGCAGCGACTACATCACCACTAACTTGCAGACGAGCCAGATAACTGGGCCATATAGCTGTTTCCTGGAACACATTCCCTAATGGATGACATTAGCGAGGAGGACAAGAAGATGGAGATGATAATGATAATGATGATGACCATGGCTAGGCAGTGGTGAACCTAGCCTCTTTGCTGCCTGAGGAAGACTATAGAAAGAAAAAAAAAAAATTGAGTTTCCATGCTACTAGTTTAACACACTGTTATCGTCGCACAATATACACAATACACAAAGTTATAAAGCAGTTTTTAAGAATTCTTCTTCCTGTGTTACTTCAGTATCAGATCAACAACACGGTATTAACAATGACAATAACTTCACACATCTTCTGCTTGGTGGATGGACGAGCCCACGTGGCCCCCATTCTCTATAATAGGAGCCCCGCAGATAGCTGAGTACTGGACTTCGGCTATCTTTAGCACTCCCATTGAAGTGAATGAGAGCCACGCGGGTTCATCCATCCACCAAGCGGCACACCTATATATATGGGTGTGGTCAGGCTGAATTCCCTCCCAGTGGGGGGAAAAAACCCAATTCTCAGGCTCAGTGGGGGACTCATCAAACAGACCCCCATCAATCAGGTATTTATCGTCTATCATTTAGATGAATACAGGGCAGTAACATTTTGTGACTTACAGGTGACGTCTCTGACTAATCCTTCACATTTCCCGTCTCTTCCCTTTGGACCGCAGTGACCACTTCTTCCAGCTGTGACTTGTCTCTGTAAAGTTTGCAACACAGACATCTTTGGATCCTCACTTTTCCAGGTATCCAACCCACATTGTCCTCACCTGCACACCCATCCTGCTGCTACCCCCAATTATAAAATATATGATATACCCCCCCCCCCATAATGAGTAATACTCCCAAGTGCATCTTTATATTAATAATGTCCGTGTGTACCCTGTATAAATAGTGCCCCTTATTAATAATGCCCCAGGTGTTAACTAATTAAAAGGTTTTCCAGGTCAATAATAAACTAATCAGTGGGGCTCAAAAACCTAGGACCCCACTGATCATCTGTTTGAATGGTACCTGTGTAAGCGCCATGACTGCTTCTTTGTTTACATTCATCTCATAGCGGCCATGTAATGTAACTACAGCCTCTTCCTATACACGTCTATGTGACAAGCTGTAATTACATCACACGGCCACTATAAACAGACAGCTTATAATATAAACAGGGCCATAGCCCCTGTTTATAGCGCCCCATTTACACACACTATAATGTTCCACAGCAGCCCCTGCACACTGTATTATGTCTCGCAGCGGCCCCTGCACACGGTATTATGCCTCGCAGCAGCCCCTGCACATGGTATTATGTTCCACAGCAACCCCTGCACACAGTTTTATGCTTCCTAGTGGCCCCTGCACATGGTACTATGCCCCATATTGGCTCCTGCACACGGTATTATGCTCCATATTGGCCCCTGCACACGGTATTATGCTCCACAGTGGCCCCTGCACACAGTATTATGCTCAATAGTGGCCCCTGTACTGGTATTATACTCCATAGTGGCCCCTGCACTGGTATTATTCTCCATAGTGGCCCCTGTACTGGTATTATGCTCCATAGTGGCCCCTGCACTTGTATTATGCTCCATAGTGGCCCCTACACAAGGTATTATGCCCCATAGTGGACCACCCATGAACTATTATTATACTCTGGGGTCATTTTGGGGTGACAAAATGTGAAAAAGTTCAAGGAGTATGAATTCTTTCGCAAGGCACTGTAAATACTGATGTCTACATGGAAAGGAATATGCTTATTATCAAAGGTGATACAATTTTTTTATATTTTTAAAAACTTTTTTCTTTTACTTTGAACTTTTTTTTTTTAGCCCCCCCCCCCCAGGGGGCTTGAATATGGGATCTTTAGATCTGTGCAGATTTGCTATGCAACTATTGAAGCCTGCTACATGCAGGCTTCAGTAGTTACAATACAATGGCAGGGCTGGGAGCCTTCAGAAGGCTCCAAGCTGCCATGGTAACAGGACGCCTCCTGCGATTGTGCCACGGAGGGGCCGTCCCAATACCGAGAAGCAAATAGAAAGTGAAAGTAACCACTCAGATGCTGTGTTCGCACTTGACCACGGCATCTGAGTGGTTAAATGCCCAGGCAGCCGCTCTGTTTCAGAGCGGCCGCCATGTTTAGTCACGTGCACCAGGGCATAACTGTACGTCCTGGTGTGCCTAAGGGTTAAAGGGGCTGGTAAGACCTCTCACATTGAAGGAGGGTATACGTAACACCATTTTGATGGGAAAAGAGGTGCAAGTTGACTTAGTGGGCGGAGATCATGCCAGCATAATCTACACATCAGTAAGTAATACAAGCGAGTATGGGCTACTAGTAGGAGGTAATATCAGAATACAAGAAAATATAACCGTACATATATATGTAAAACTGAAAAAAAGCATCTTAGTGCCAAAATGCACCGAATACTTGTTTGTGGGGGGAGGGGGGGTAACAGTTATGAATATGGACAACAATTCGAAACAGAGTTAGGTAAAGATACACATGAAACAAGGCAGTTCGCCACCATAGCACAAGGAAACACTGAAAGCACCTGGTCCACCTAGGAAAAGTGGAGCTTATAACAGCCCCTCAAGGAGATCCAACTGTGTGCCAATCCTTCGGAACTCGGGGGGGGACAAGCAGGCTTGCCAGATGGTATCTCCATGTTCATGTAAGAAGAAGGGAGAATCCCGCCTCCATAGAAGTAACAGGGTTTGCAGTCCCATTCCGAAAAATCAGTAGCTTGGTGTGGAAGCCCCAAAAATACCTGACATCCTTGTCCCTTAACCCCTTCATGTAAAATCACGTACATGTACGTGATTGGGTGTGAATGGGTGTATGGAGAAAGCTCAGGAGCTGAGTTCTCTCCATTCACAGTGGATGCTAGCTGTATAATAAAGCCAGAACTTAACCGATCGCAGCTGTTAACACTTTAGATGCCGCGGTCTTTACTTGATCGCCGCCCTCCAAAGACGTTCGGTTGTCATTACAGCCAGGAGCCGTCGGCAGCGTGTAATAGAAATGAAGGTATTTTACTATTCACTGCAGTACATTAGTATTGCAGTGATTATTATGAGCGATCAGACCCCCTAGGCCTCAAGGTCCCTAGGATCTCTGATCATAAAAGTAAAAGAAAAAAAAAAAAGTTTTTAAAGTATAAAAAAAACATAATAAATATAAAAGTTCAAATCACCCCCCTTTCCCTAGATCACATATAAAAATAAATAAACAAAAGTAAACATAAACACTTTAGGGATCCTGGCGCTCAAAAATGCCCGAGCTATTCAAATATTAAAATATTTTATCTCATACGGAAAACGGCATAGCGGGGCAAAAAATCTAAATGGCCAAATGGCTGTTTTCTCAACTTTTTTCCTCCTATAAAAAATGGAATAAAAAGTGATCAAACCATCAGAACTTCCCCAAAATGGTATCAATAAAAACGCCATCTTGTCCCGCATAAAAATACACCATACCCAGCTCCATACACATACATATAAAAAAGTTACAGATGTCACAATATGACAACACAAAAAATTATTTCTACTTTGCAAAGTTTTAAATTTTTTAAAAGGTTTCAAAACATTACAAATACTATATAAATTTGGTATTTCCGTGATCGCACTGACACACAGAATACAGGTAACAAGTCATTTTTACCACATAGGTACACAGGTATTCTATTTGAGGGCCCATCCCTTGCTGGCTGGGGATACAGCAGGGGACAGACTCGGACCTCTTTTACCTCCATCTAGAAGGAGCTGAGAAGTGACAACAGCCGCGGTGTCTGTACTTTCAGACCCTGAGGAGTCCTGAGACAGGGGAGGGGAGCCGGATGGAGAGGAGATCTGTGAAGGGAGGTCGGAGGCACAGGAGGACACCGTTTCAGGAGGTTGGCTCCCAAAGAAATCAGTTTCCTAGGAAGACAGGCGGAAGAGGATTTCTTCTTAGTCATGTTCAGTGTCCAAATGGAGAGTGAGGAAGCAAATGAAGTGGTCTGTTATCAAACTGGCTCACAACCAAAATGAGAGGGTCCAAGAGGGTGCTGCGCTACCGCCAGGCAGCCAATCAGACAAAGGTTCGTGGAGCACAGGAGTGCGATGGGCTGCTTCAGGTGAACTGCATATTAGCCTTAAAGGGGTTTTCTGAGCAAAAAATCTTTTTTTTTTTTAAAAAAAAAGGTCTGTTAGTGCTAGTAATGGGTTAATAAGTACACCCATATACCCTTAGCAGTGTTTTGAGTGATTTCTGGGTGTCTGTGGGAGCTCCTGGCATCCTCTGCATTTGTTTACATGGTGTAACTTCCTGCTGTGTGGCTTCCTGTCTCTTCCACACTAGCTCCCTCTCACTCAGCCCCCTCCTCTCTCACTCCGTTACACCCCCCTCCCTGTCTCCCTAGCTAAGCTATCCTGCCCACTACTAGCCCCCCATCACATCATACTTACCTATCTTCCTCTTTGGGAGATGGCTCCTCCTTTCTCCTTCACTGTGCACAGGCTGGATTTGCAGGCACCTGCAGACTATGCAAGTGCTTACAGAGAGGAAGAGGGGAGGAGCCGTTCCCCGACAGGAAGTCACGTAAGTAGTGATGGGATTGGGGGGGAGAGTTCTGATGACGTTCTGTCTTGGAAGCGGTGAAACGGCTCGTCAACAGATTATCAGAAAGTGTACCTGGGTAATATAGGTAATTATAGATTTTTTTTTTTTAAATAAGTAATTAGAAGGTAGGCTGGGGGAGGGGGTTTAGGGGTTAATTCCTAGTTTATCCCGGACAACCCCTTTAATTAATCATGATGAGATTGGTCATCCCTCTCTGAGAACGGGGGAGGAAAGGTGAGGAGTCCCCTTGATGTTTGCGTAGGGTCTTGGCATTCACCCCGCCAGTCCGACAACTCCATTAGGAATACAGTCCAGGAAGGAGATGTGTCTACCTCAGGTCAGTCAGGATTGTCCAGGAGGAGTTATCCAATAAATCAGCAGGGAAGGGAGGAGAGGTAGAGTAGGGGCTCAGAACTCCCTCGACCCCCTGCAGTAGTATGTGCATCCAAGTGCCAGGATGAGCAACAGAGGAGTTCAGGACTATAGAAGACTACAGAGTACCTGATGTAGTTAAAATAGGGAGCAATCCAGGGAGGCTGGGAGATGGGTATGACAGAGTGTTAGCCAGACAGTTCAGGGTTTAAGAGAGGTTTTTAGCAGCAAGCCTGCAAGGTCCTAGCACTGCAGGGCTCTAGTCCCAGGCTCAGGCACAGAGGGACAAGCTCTAGAAGTATCTTCCCAGTGTCAGGAGAGTGCAGGGTTACAGCGATTAACGCTGGAGGGGGAGAGGGGAGCAGATGGAGGGGGCCAGGCCCCGGTGTCACCTTTCAATTACTGGGTAGCTGAACGATGTCCCCGCTGACAGTAGGCCCCAACATAGTTCCCAACTGTCTCAGATCCGGTGGAACAGTCCTGATTTTGCACTGCTGTCCCGCTGTCCCGGATAGCTTAGGGTTTGTCCCGCTATGCCCATGAAGTGTTTTGTTGTTAAATTTTGATAGAGTAGGGTAAAGGCTAAATGGTAGATGCTAAATCCTAGTGGGCTAAAGGACCTTTGATGACATCATGACCATGTGATCAGACTTGGGTGGGCAGAGCTATTCTGGACAGGACAGTGTGGCGTTACACAGAAAGAGGAAGCTGCTGGGAACATTTACTGATGTAAGACAAGGAGGAGAGAAGAGACAGCATGTGTGAGCAAGAGGGGGAACTGGGGGAAGATGTAGGGGGCAATTAAACTGAAGGAAGATGAAGGGGGCAATTAAACTGGGGGCAGATGAAGGGGCAGTTAAACTGGGGGCAGAAAAAGGGGAACATTAAGCTGGTTGCAGATAAAGGAGGACATTAAGCTGGTGGCAGATGAAGGGAGACATTAAACTGGTGGCAGATGTAGGGGCAATTAAACTGGGGGCAGATTAAGGGGGGCATTAAGATGGTGACAGATGAAAGGGGGACACTCATTTGGTGGCAGATGAAGGGGGACATTAAACTGGGTGCAGATAGAAGGGGGACATTAAAATGGGGGCAGATGGAGGGTGACATTAAAATGGGAACAGATGGAGGGGTACATCAAACTGGGAGCAGATCGAGGAGTGTACATTAAACTGGGTGGCAGATGGAGTGTGACATTAAACTGGGGGCAACTGGAGGAGGACATTAAACTGTAGGGTGTAACTGGAGGGGGACATGTCTGTCTCTAATTGCCCCCAGTTTAATGTCCCCCTCAAACTACCCCCCACTGTATAATGTCCCCCTCCAGCTGCCCCAATTTAATTTACCCCTCCAGCTGCCCCAGTTTAATGTCCCCCTCTAGTTTCTGCCAGTTTAAACTGGGGCATGAGGAGAGGGACTTAATACTGTGGGACAGTTGGAGGGGAACATTATAATGTGGAGGCATATAATGTTAGGGTGACTGATGGAGCATTATACTGTGTGGAGGCACATGGAAAAATGGATGAGAATAGGCGGAGTCAACGTAGAAGTGGGTGAAGCTACATTTGCTACGCATAGCATTTTGTCCCTCTTTCTGTCCTTTGAAAGTTGGTTGGTATGGGCCCCAAGATGGAGGTGGAGCAGTGCAGACTGTTGGGAGCACATCACCTCACAGGCTCCAAGAAGAAGAAGGTAAGCAGCAGTGTGATGGGTACAAGGGGTGCTCTCCCTCTCCAGGATACGAGTATCTGTCACATAGCATAGGCTGTAGTGGGATGTAAAGGCCTCAGTTAGGATCCACTGTCCACTGATGTCCAGGCAAGGAAAAAATAGCCTCACAGCACCAACTGGGGTCTGGGGGGACCCTGAGGCTACTGGCAGCACTAATAACTTTATGACAGCTACTAGCTGTGATAGGTTTCAGGTTTTGGTACCTGTATGGCCTGAGATGAGGCACAATTATTAATTTCTTCAAGCAGCAGTCAACTTTCAATTAATTTAATTTTTCCATTCACAGAGGTGTGTGATGGCTTCATTTTTGCAAGACAAATGGTAATTTGTAATGGTATTATTCCTGCTGGTGATATTTTTCGATTTTAATTTTTCGTTTTTGACTCCCTGCCTTCCAAACCCAATAACTTTTTTATTTTTCTGTTCACAGAGCCATATGAGGACTTAATATTTGAAGGAAAAATTGTTCTTCATAATGGTACCATTATTATTATTATTACCAAAATTCAGAATGGGGTGGAATTGGAGAAAAAGTACATGTGTGCGACTTTTTTATGGGCTTTGTTTTTACGATGTTCAATGAGCAGCCAAAATGACATGTCACCTGTATTCTATGTTTTGGTATGATTCCAGGGATACCATATTTATATAGTTTTATTTACATTTTAACCCGTTAACAAAAATCCAAAACTTTGAAAACATTTTTTTTTTCTTAAAGTAGCCATATTCTGACACTGTAACTTTTTTTTATATTTCGTTGTACAGGGAAGTATAGATAGCCTTTTTTTGCAGGGCCAGGTGTAATTTTTAGGTATATTATTTTGGGGAAATGGTGGTTCAGCACTTTTGATTTATTTTCCCACTACGGCGTTCACCGTACGGGAAAATTATTTTTCTAATACAACTGTATTGCAGTCTATGGTAGATTTGCTACATTATTATTATGGGCCAGCCTCAGTAGTAATATTCCTATGACAAGCCTGGGAGCCTTCATAAGACTTCTGGCTGTCATAAGAACAGGTTGGCTATGGCGAGCTCATCGCACGGGAGCCAGCCTGAAATGTTAAAGGGGACCATTTTTTAACTTTATGGGGGGGGGTCCTGGTTTGCAATGCCCGTGATCAGAGTACATTACGGCAGATGTTGGGAAGGGGTTAAGGAGGAAGGAAGGAGAAGGGAAGGAGCTACCTGACTCATGGAAATAGCAAAGTCTAACATCATCAATTATCTCTGTGTGTTTTCCAGCAGCCTCCTCCTCCCCTGTCTATAACTGGAGGTATGTTTTAAAAGTACTATAAAGGAACTATTTGTGCACCAAAATCTGGCATTAATGAAGTAGGAAATGAGTTGATATTGGATACGATAGATTTCCTATTAGTTAGCCTAGACAAGCAGCAATGGCTTAATAAATTTTAGGTTGTGTTTTTTGACATAATGTGGTGAGAAGAAAAAATATGCACTATTATTCAATGCAGCATTTAACCCCTTAAGGTCATGACCAAAGAGGACAAGGCTCAATTTTGCAAAACTGATTTTAAAGCACTTTAACTTACTCAAGTGATTTTGAGATTTATTGCATTTATTTATGAACAAATAGGAAATAAAATGTTATCTACCATATCTCTGCTTTATGTTGGCATAATCTTTTAATCATCCTTCAATTTATTTTTGGACTTTAGAAAGCTTAGAATTCTAACAGCGATTTTCTAAATTTACAAGAAAATTTCCCAAACCCATTTTTTAGGGACCATTTCAGTTCTGAAGATGATTTTAAAGGCCTCTATATTATAACCCACCCCATAAACACCTCATTTTCAAAACTGCACCCCTCAAATAATTCAAAACAGCATTTGAAAACTTTTTAACTCTTTATGCTCCGCAGGAATTTAATTAATATTGAGGTGAAATTTAGACATTCATTTTTTTCAATAATATGTTCATTGACTTCAAAAATTTACACATTCACAATACCCCACATGTGGATGTAAACTGCTGTTTGAGCAGGAACGAAGGAGTACCACTGAGCGTTTGAAAAGCAGATTTCTTTGCTGGAATAGTTTTTTTTCCTCTTCAGGTGCCATGACTCTTTTTTGGGGGGGGAAAATGCATCAAGGAAATTATCAAGGGTTATAGTGATTTTGGCCCAAGAGATGGTTTTCAAAAAAATGTGCAGCAAATGGTAAAGAATGAAAATTTAAATGTTTGCCAAATATATGCTCTTTCAGTGCCCCATATGTCATTCCCTGTTAGCTCTCCAGTTATTATGCTCTTTTTCATGATTTTGGAAAAACCATACATTTGGCCCTAAACTTTTGCCTGGAAGTATGACAGGCCTCATAAGAAAGAGCACCATGTGCATTTGAGGCCTAATTTGGACATTTACACTGCATTGCTGGCCAATTGCAGAGGCTCTGAGGTAAAATTAAAAACTTGACCTCCAAAATATGGCCCTATTTTAGAAACTACACCTCTCAAGGAATTTAGCAAGGGGCATAATGAGCATTTTGAGCCCATTGCTTCCCAAAAATGAATGTGCAAAGTGAAAATTAACATTTTTAAAGAAATATGCCATTTCAGTGCCTTATATTTGTGCCCACTATGTGCAAGTAGAGACACACTCGGGTGCAAAAACATTGTATATATTGGCATAAACTTCTGTTTGGGGACATCACAGGGCTCAGAAAAGAAAGAGCACCATGCTTTTTGGCTTTTGTAGTGTAGATAGAGGAACTGTTTTTTGGACACCATGTAGCTTTTGCAGAACCCCGAAGTTGGCAGTAAAGTGGAATTCTCCAAAAAGGGACCCTATTTTGTAAACTACAGCCCTCAAGGTATTTATTTAATTAAGGGGCATAGAAGCATTATTAACCCTTGAGTGTTATATGAATGTATTTTCCAGAAATGAATGTGCAACCTGGGCACAACATACTTTTCAAAATTGCTATTTTTACTTTTCACCATCAGCTGCGCATTCATTCTGGAAAATAAATTAATGCAACACTTGTGGGTAAAAAAGCTCACTAAACCCTTGGATAAATTACTTGAGTGGTGCAGTTTTTAAGATGGGATCATGTGTCAGGGGATTCCACTTTATTGGCATTTCCGGTGCTCTGCAAAAATGGCATGGCATCCAAAAACTAAACCATCTAAAACTCAAATACCATTTCTTCGGCTATGTGCCCAATCAGCAGTTTATACCCACATATTACATTAAGTGGGGTATCCTGTGTACAACAATGTCATATATGTGGTCATAACCTGCTATTTGGGCACACAGCAGGGCACAGGAGGAAAGAAGTGTTGTTTGGCTTATGGAGCACAGATTTAGATTTGGGTGCCATGCCATGTTTGAAGAGACCCTGTGGAGCCAACAAATTGGAATACCCCAGAAAGTGGTTCTATTTTGGAACCTTCAAAAAATTTATCAAAGGGTATAGTGAGTATTAAATTTCAAATTCTAGCAATGTGGTAGTTATCGCCCTATCTCCCTACTAAATGTCGACATCAAAATATATGCTAAGTTGGTAGCTAACTGTCTGAAGTCTCTGTTAACCTCGTTGATTAACCCAGAACAAGCAGGTTTTGTACCGGGTAGGGAGGGCAAACACAACACCCGGGCTATACGCCATCTTATCCAATATGCACACTTAAAAAAGTTCCAGTTAGTATTACTCTTGACGGACGCTGAAAAATCTTTCAATCGAGTGGGTTGGACCTTTATGGCCATGACACTCCAGCGCTTTGGTTCCCTCAACATACTGCTAAACAGGCCCTAAAGCCTAATGTTTTGACCTCTGCGGTGTATGACTCATGGCAGTGGGTGAAGCGGTTATTGTCTTTACCTCCGGGCCCATCCCCCCTTATGTCCATACAGGATTTAGTTGTCTCTAAATCGAAATTCTTGGACGTGGTTCCTGCTATACCCAAACACATTCTCTACCTGCCATATTACTCTATAGTCATAGATGGGGCTTTCCCCTCCTTTGCTGAGTTTGCTCAACCCCCACATACTACCCTAGCGCACCACCTTATGTACCAATCTATTAAGGCAGTGCTTTTGACTCGGGCCTGTACAACTAATCTCCGATTCCTGATCTACCAGTAAGTCAATTGTGGGTTTTTGGTTTTGTTTATTATCTATTTATTATCTGTACAGGTTGGTGACAATTCAGGCTTTCAGATTATGCAAAGTTCATCTGGCCCTCGCGGCTTGCTCTGATGATGTGAACTGAGGGTCTGTCTTGGATCGCTGTGCTGATTTTAAATAGCTGGTTCTACTGCTCACTGCTTTTTCTTTTGTTTTGCCATGCATCTCAATCCTATCACAACTATTCTAATCCACCACAATCTACTTCTCCACCCACCACGGTAGCCTGTCCCCACTCTAACCTATCTACCCCTGCCTTGCCCTCCCCCCGCATTTTTAGTTTAAATGCTCTACCACCACCGTTAGAATTCTCTCCCCCAGTACAGCAGACCCCCTTTAATTCAGGTGCAAGTTATCTGTGCAAACAGCTCGTACCCTAGTGAAAAGTCAGCCTAGTGCTCTAGGAGCTCAAAACCTTCTGTCCTGCACCAAGACTTGAGCCATGCATTTACACACGTGGACAAAATTGTTGGTACCCCTTGTTTAATGAAACAAAAACCCACAATGGTCACAGAAATAACTTGAATCTGACAAAAGTAATAATATATAAAAATTCTATGAAAATGAACAAATGAAAGTCAGACATTGCTTTTCAACCATGCTTCAACAGACTTTTAAAAAAAAAAGAAAACTCATGAAACAGGCCTGGACAGAAATGATGGTACTCTTAACTTAATACTTTGTTGCACAACCTTTAGAGGCAATCACTGCAATCAAACGATTCCTGTAACTGTCAATGAGACTTCTGCACCTCTCAACAGGTATTTTGGCCCACTCCTCATGAGCAAACTGCTCCAGTTGTCTCGGGTTTGAATGGTGCCTTTTCCAGACGGCATGTTTCAGCTCCTCCCAAAGATGCTCAATAGGATTTAGGTCAGGGCTCATAGAAGGCCATTCTTGGGTGTTTTTAGCTGTGTGTTTTGGGTCATTATCCTGTTACAAGACCCATGACCTGTGACTGAGACCAAGTTTTCTGACACTGGGCAGCACATTTCTCTCTAGAATCCCTTGATAGTCTTGAGATTTCATTGTACCCTGCACAGATTCAAGACACCCTGTGCCAGATGCAGCAAAGCAGCCCCAGAACATAACAGAGCCTCCTCCATGTTTCGCAGTAGGGACAGTGTTCTTTTGAAGATATGCTTCATTTTTCCGTGAACATAGAGCTGATGTGCCTTGCCAAAAATTTTGTTTTTTGTCTCATCTGTCCATAGTACTTTCTCCCAGAAGCTTTATGGCTTGTCAACATGTAGTTTGGCAATTACTTTTGTCAGATTCAAGTTATTTCTGTGATCATTGTGGGTTTTTCTTTCATTAAATGAGGGGTACCAACAATTTTGTCCACATGTGTAACTCCCTAAGCTCCCGCTGCCTTTCCAATGTAGTGCATGGCACAGGCAGTACTCCAGAGAATACAACCTTGGAAGTCCTTCCCTTCAACTTGGAGCCTAGTTCTCTAAAATTATTTTTAAGGAGCCTCCACCTACCATTTATTTTGTCATTAGTACCCACATGGACTACGAAAACTGGGTCTTCCCCAGCCTCTCCCATTATAATACACACTTTAGAAAGAGCAAGTCCTGAAGCACGCTGTGTGTTCACCATTTGGGATAAAAAGATTTTACTTCTGGACCAGCGCTCTCCTGCCTCATTTTTGGGATCCTCACCCCTTGCACCATTACTTTGGAATGCTGATATGCAAACAACACTATCATCTTCCAGTGGCAACCCCTATAATAACGCCTCATTTCTGCCAACAAAAAAGTAATAACAAGCCCCATTTTACCACACACAATTCAAGTGAGCACCTTTGTACCGCATAATAGATTTTTGCACGTAGTCATCAGTAATTATAGCACCTCCTTATAAACAATAGTCCCTGCTTATAAATAATATTACACCTTTATCAGTAATAGCGCCCTTATAAATGATAAATAGTGCACTGTATCAGTAATATTCCCCCTTATTAGTAACAGTCACCCCGTAAAAATAATACTGCTCCCTTATTAATAGCCCTTTCATAAATAATAGTTACCCTTATAAATAATAGTCCCCATTATCACTAATAGCCCCCATTATAAATAAGCCCACTTAACAATTATACCCCCCTTATAAACAGTTCCCCTCTTATAAATAATTGCTCCCCCCTTGTAATGGATGCCTTATATATAATAGTTCCCCCCTTATAAATAATAGCCCGTCTTATAAATAAGAGTTCCTCTTTTTAAAATAGCCCCCTCATATTTAAGTTTCCCAATTATATATAGTAACCCACCCTTATATATAATAGTTCTCCGTTATACAGTGTCGGACTGAAGGGGGAATGACATGGCCATGGGACATTACACATATGTGCAAGATTATAGTGAGGGAGCTGTTATGCAGACATAGCACACAGGGCTGCCAGCAGGAATTTTGAGCCCCTCCCCCACAGTATAATGCTCCACATGGTATATAATGCTCCACAGTATAAAATGCTCCCCTGTGCCCTCCACAGTTTCCCCACATGGTATATAATGCTCCACAGTGGCCCCACACAGTATAAAATGCTCCCCTGAGCCCCCCATAGTGGCTCCACATGGTATATAAGGCTCCACACAGTATAATACTCCACAGTGGCCCACACAGTATACTAACCCTTAGTGGCCCCAGATAGTTCCTCAGCAGCCTCACACAATATAATATGCTCCATATAGTATAATATGCACCCACAGTGCCCCCCAGTATAATGCTTCACAGTGGCCTAACACAGTATAACATGCTCCACAATGGCCTTCACACAGGATAATATACTCCCCAGAGGGGTTCCCCCAGTATAATGCTCCACAGAGGTCCCCCACAGTATAATATGCTGCCTATAGTCTCCCCCAGTATGATGCTTTACAATGGCCCCACAGAGTATAATATAATCCTGAAAAGTCCCACACAATATAATACACTCCACAGTGGCCCCACACAGTATAACAGGTTCCTCACACTGCCCCTTCCCCCCTGTATAAAGATCCAGAGTGGCCCATAGTATAATATGTTCCCCAGAGGGCCCCCGCTAGTATAATGCTCCACAGTGCCCCCCCAGTATTTTGCTCCACAGTGGCCCCACACAATATATTATGCTCCCCAGAGTGTCCCCCCAGTATAATGTTCCACAGTGACGCCACGCAATATAATATGCTCTGCTGATGCCCACCCCCCAGAATAATACTCCACAGTGACCCCACTCAGTATAAAATACTCCAGAATGGCCTCCACACAGTATAACATATTGCCCAGAGAGGTTACCCCAGTATAATGCTCCACAGTGGCCCCACACAGTATAATATACTGGAGGGCCCCCTCTGGAAAGCATATTATACTGTTTTGGGCCACTGTGGAGCATTATACTGGGGAGGGGGTCCTCTGGAGAGCATGTTATATTCTGTGGGGCCTCCTTGGAGCATTATACTGGGGGGCCCCTCCGGAGAGCATAATGCTCAAAAGTAACCCCACAGAATATAACATGCTCTCCAGAGCTGCACCCCCCACATTATAATGCTCCACAGAATATAACATGCTCTCCAGAGGGTCCCCTCCCCAGTATAATGCTCCACAGTGGCCCAAAACAATATATATGCTATCCAGAGGGGGCCCCCCAGTATAATGCTCCACAGTGGCCCTACAGACTCCCTTAGTGCTATTATTATATTATACTCTGGGGTCTCTTCAGACCCCAGAGTATAATTATCAAAGGCCCGGGGAAGGTAAGGGAAAATAACAAACAGTTATTCTCACCTTGCCTTACCTCTCCTGGGCCTCCTCGCGCTGCTCTGCTATCCCCGCCGGCGCTGGCTTCCTCTTCTGTGCAGCTGACGTCATGCGTTGTGGACGTCACCGCTGAGGCCTGTGATTGGGCCTCAGCAATTATGTGAGGTACACTGTCAGCACGCACCACGTGATCGCTACTGCTGAGGCCTGGCCTCAGCGGTGATGTCCGCAACGCTAGAAGATGACGTTGGACGCAAGGACAGGTGAGTAAAAATGTTTGTTATTTTTACTCACCTCGGAAAGGGGCCCCTGCGGCACATGACACTAGGTCACTTTCTGTTATTGATATGGCCGGGCCTGACGACTCTGGATCCCGGGGGCCCCTTTGGGGATGGGGCCCTGGGCAATTGCCCAGTTTGCCCCCCCCTAACGCCGGCCCTTTCTATCACAGCGGTATTCACCCTGAAACTCTTTCTCCAGTAGTGCATATATGTAACATACTGTGAACTAAAATACATGCCCAATCTTGCTAGCCATTATCTAAATTACAATAAATAGTAAAGTTAAAAAAAAAAAGTTACTTACAAGTATGTTCACTCCTGCTCTTTAACTCCACTTTTTAACTCCACTTAGACCGAAGCCACTTAGGGAGGTCCCATAACTCATAAGGGGGGTCATTTATATAGAGGGACATTAGGGGGCATTATGAACATAAGGGAGACGGTCATTTATATAATGGTTTTTTAGGAATAATTGTGAAAAGAAGGGGACATCATTTATATATAAATATATATTTATTATTTTATAAGGGGTCATTAGGGGAACAGTATTTATGTTAGGAAAAATCAGTGGAATAATATAAGGGGTCAATTAATATAATTAAGATGGCACTTAGGCTTTATTAAAGGGGTTTTCCAGCTCATTTTTAATGATGATCTATCCTCAGGATAGATCATTAATAAGAGATCAGTGGACTCCCCCCACCCACTGATCAGCTGATTGAAGGGGCCATAGCACCTGTTTACATCGCACCCTGCCAGTGTTATAGTGGATGTGTGAAGTAATTACAGCCTTGTCACATAGATGTGCATAGGACTAGGCTGTAGTTACGTTACATGGCCACTATGGAATGAGCGATATTATGTAAACAGAGAAGGGGTTATGGCACTTACAGAAGTGCCACAGTCCCTTCAAACAGCTGATCAGTGGGCGTCCCGGGTGTTGAAACCCCACTGATTGTTTTTTTATTGATGACTAGGAAAACCCCTTTAATTAGGAAAAACATGGGACATTATTAATATGGGGCACTATTTAAAGGGGGTACACAGGGACATTATTAATTTGAAGATGCTCTTAGGAGTATTATTTATGGGGGGTTATAGTGTATATTTTATATATTTTAATTGAGGGTAGCAGCAGGATGGAGACTTTATGCAGGAAAAGTGAGCCAAAGATGTCCTGCAAACTTTACAGACACAGCTGGAAAAAGTGGTCATGGGGGTCCAGATGGAAGAGATGAGAAATGTGAATGATTACAGTTAGTGACAGCACCGGTAAGTCACTAAATGTTACTGCATTGCATTCACCTAAATTATCTGTAGAGCCCCATGTAGAGCCACTATCTACCACTATACGATCACTGTATAGTGATAATATCGGTATATCTGAATTGGGTTCCCATTTGGATGTGAGTTTTAAAGACCTATATATTAGAAAATCCTCATAAATCATTTTCAAAACTGCACCCCTGAAATAATTCAGCATTTTGGAAGTTTTTTTTTAACCGTTTCATTTCAATAGATCTTTATTAGCTTTTACAATAATATATGCAACAGCATAGGTACAAATAAAATACAAAGGAAAAACTGCAAGAACAGTTAATAAGAGTTCCAATATGAAGGAAAGTTGTAGAGGGAGGGGAGGGAAGATATAGGGAAGGAAGGAAGAAACGAGGGGATGGGAGAGGGGACCAAATCACAATGAAACAGTCTATAGACAACCAGAACATCAATACAGCAAAAATGGAGATGACATTTTGAAAGAAGGTTAAATTAAGTTAAGCAAACCAATTAACTCACATTGCAGTGAGGGCTAGCAGACCAGAATTGCCAAGTATTGTGATATTTAGAGAAGGTAAAGTTTCTTAAACCTATAGTTTTTTTGTAAAAGTCGTGTCGGTAAGTGAGAGAACTTCCTGGAAGTCGGGGTTCAGTTTTTCTCCAATGTCTGACTATAACCAATTTGGCTATGAGGAGTATTTTACAGGCAAAGCGGGCGAGTCTATGGAGGGAGAAGTGACATATCTAGGAAAAGTAGTGCCAATTTGGGGAGTATAGGGACCCTTTCCCGTAGGAGAGATTCTAAAAGTAGAAATACCTCTTGCCAAAAGAATGTCAGTTTAGGGCATTGCCACAAGACATAGAACAGGGTATCTGTCCACATCCTCTCCAACAGGACTAAGACATCTGAGAAAACATTAGGCACAAACGGGGTAGCAGGAAGTACCATCTAAGAGAGACCTTGTAGGCAGTTTCTACACTACCGTGCTAAAGTTTAGGGTCACTTAGAAATTTCCTTATTTTTGAAAGAAAAGCACAGTTTTTTTTTCAATGAAGATAACATTAAATGAATCAGAAATACACTCTATACATTGTTAATGTGGTAAATAACCATTCTAGCTGCAAACATCTGGTTTTTAATACATTTGTTGGTTCGATTAAACTCTCAAAATGGCCAGAAAAAGAGAACTTTCATGTGAAACTCGACAGTCTATTCTTGTTCTTAGAAATGAAGGCTATTCCATGCGAGAAATTGCCAAGAAACTGAAGATTTCCTACATCGGTGTGTACTACTCCCTTCAGAGGACAGCACAAACAGGCTCTAATCAGAGTAGAAAGAGAAGTGGGAGGCCCCGCTGCATAACTGAGCAACAAGACAAGTACATTAGAGTCTCTAGTTTGAGAAATTGATGCCTCACAGGTCCTCAACTGGCAGCTTCATTAAATAGTACCTGCAAAACGCCAATGTCAACGTCTACAGTGAAGAGGCGACTCAGGGATGCTGGCCTTCAGGGCAGAGTGGCCAAGAAAAAGCCATATCTAAGACTGTCTAATAAAAGGAAAAGATTAATATGGGCAAAAGAACACAGACATTGGACAGAGGAAGATTGGAAAAAAGTGTTATGGACAGACGAATCGAAGTTTGAGGTGTTTGGATCACACAGAAGAACTTTTGAGAGACACAGAACAACTGAAAAGATGGTGGAAGAGTGCCTGACGCCATCTGTCAAGCATGGTGGAGTTAATGTGATGGTCTAGGGTTGCTTTGATGATGGGAATGTGGGAGATTTGTACAAGGTAAAAGGGATTTTGAATAAGGAAGGCTATCACTCCATTTTACAACGCCATGCCATACCCTGTGGACAGCGCTTGATTGGAGCCAATTTCATCCTACAACAGGACAATGACCCAAAGCATACCTCCAAATTATGCAAGAACTATTTAGGGAAGAAGCAGGCAGCTGGTATTCTATCTGTAATGGAGTGGCCAGCGCAGTCACCAGATCTCAACCACCTTGAGCTGTTGTGGGAGCAGCTTGACCGTATGGTACGCAAAACGTGCCCATCAAGCCAATCCAACTTGTGGGAGGGGCTTCTGGATGCATGGGGTGAAATTTCTCCAGATTACCTCAGCAAATTAACAGCTAGAATGCCAAAGGTCTGCAATGCTGTAATTGCTGCAAATGGAGCATTCTTTGACGAAAGCAAAGTTTGAAGGAGAAAATTATTATTTCAAATAAAAATCATTATTTCTAACCTTGTCAATGTCTTGACTATATTTTCTATTAATTTTGCAACTCATTTGATAAATAAAAGTGTGAGTTTTCATGGAAAACACAAAATTGTCTGGGTGACCCCAAACTTTTGAACAGTAGTGTACATGGGAGTTGCATTGTAAAGTCATGGAAATTAGTTTGAAGGCCTTTATCCAATCAGTAACTGACCACGATTTGTTAAGATCCCTCTCCCACTGTCTCAGTGGAAATTATTTACAAAAGGAGGACCTCATTTCAGTTCTAGAATATATGTGGCTCAGTCCCTTTTTTGAGTTTAGTTAGAGAGGACAATACAAAGGCATTACATTGGATGTCAAAGTTTCCAAAGGAGTGCAGGCAGTGACGTATTTAAAGATATTTGTAAAAGTTTTTTTGAGGGAGAACAAATTCAGCAACGAAAGACTCATAGCTTTTGAGTGTATTTCGTACAAAAAGCTGCGAAACAGTTGCAACACCATTCTTTCGCCAATTAACTAAACCCAGGGATAGGATTATGAAGGGGAAGATATCTAGGGGAATATATGCTTTATAAGTCAGTCCTGGGGAGGTTGCATGTTTGTGGGTATATTGCCATGAGGAAATGGAAGGAGCTGTAAGGGGGGAGATATCAGCATAATTATTAGTGACTCATAAAGAGGAAAACAACAACGTTGGTATGTTTGGCCCACGGAGGTAAGAAGCCTTTATATGTGCCCAGTGAAGATCAGCTTCTCTATGCCATAGGTCAGACAGCAGTGAGATTTGTGTTATATAATAACCATGAATATCAGGGACACCCCATCTGCCATCCAATCGGTGTCTATTTAAGATTAGGCGAGCTATATACAGCTTTCTATTAGCCCAAAGAAACTTCAACAGCAGTGGCCTAACTAAGGTCTTGTGGGCCCTGGTTCAAATTTTTGTCCGGGGCCCCCTACCTCCTCCCTAGAGCAAATTCTTGATAGTGATGGTTACGAGTGCTGTTGCGATATCTCAGATACTTTAAAGAGATACAGCTTTAGTATGTGAACAATACTGGGACAGTACAATATGCTCCACAGTGGCCCCCACACAGCATTATATGCTCCGCAGTGGCCCCCACACAGCATTATATGCTCCGCAGTGGCCCCCACACAGTATTATATGCCCACAGTGGACCCCACACAGTATTATATGCTCAGCAGTGGCCCCCACACAGTATTATATGCGCTACAGTGGCCCCCACACAGTATTATATGCTCACAGTGGCCCAAACACAGTATTATATGCCCAAAGTGGCCCCCACACAGTATTACATGCCCACAGTGGCCCCAACACAGTATTATATGCCCACAGTGCCATGAGAAGTGATTAAAAATAACAAACACTTATGCTCACCTTGTCTTACCTTTCCGGAGCATCCTTGATCTGTCCTGCTGTCTTTCCCATATTCCTTGGTCCCTTGGTCCCCATGTCCCGTGCCCCAGACGTTACCGCTGGAGCCTGTGATTAGACCTCAGCAGTTATGTGGGGCGTGATGACGATATTACGCTGGCGCGCCCCATGTGGCCCCAGCAGTTAGGCTGGAAGAGCGCCGGAGAGGATGCAGAACCCAGGACAGGTGAGTGTGAAGAATATCGCCTTGCCAAGCCCCTTGGCCTACCTGCGATCACCCTTCTTAACCTTCCACTCACAACCCGTGAGCGGACAGAGTTCGTAGGATAGAATGAAACGAGCTTTATAAATTTTATATTTTTAATAACCCAAGTGGGTCAGTACTAATTAATAGCATATACAGAAATATACAATATTAATATGATCAAGCATAAATATACGAGCAAAAGGGCGATGATACAGCACATAAAACAAAAATGGAAATAAAGTATAGAGTAATACCAGACCTAAATCTCTTAGCTGTCTCTCTTCCAGGCTTCACACAAAGACCAAAGACCTCACCCCAGCCAGTGTGAAGACCTTTTCCAGCTCCACCCTTCACCCCCCCCCCCACCTCAGCCAGCCCTCTCCTCACGAAAAGAGGAATCTATGCCGGTTAGAAGGAAAGATGGGTGCCTGGGTTAGTTGTAGGTCATTAGCCCACCCTCCCCCCTTTTGGACATCTGGAAAGGCCCTCTCTCCATGGTATGCACATAAAACCACTGGAGCGAATTGACCACCAATGTAAACACAGCTCTACATTCCTACAGATATGTGAGACTGATACGAATAAAGAATGATACATGTCCATGAAAGATATATAAATTGAGGGTCTCATCCTCACAGTGAGTATAAGTGTTTTTTTTTTTTTTGTCACCTCCCCTGGGCTGGCATCTAAAGGAAAGGGGCCTGGCCATTTCCAGCTGGTTGCGGGCCCCGTACCCCTCCGGGGCCAGTCGCACCCCTTGCGACCATTACGCCACTGCTCAACAGTGTGGCCTGACATTTATTGAATAAATCAGTCAGGATAAAAATAGGCACCGTTCCAAAAACTTACAGGATCTTAGAGAAAAATAGATCAGAATGTTTGGGTGTTACTGTAATGTCTAAATATCAGATGCCATTAACCTGCCAAGTGATTGCCCTGTTTTAACCACTGGACAGAAAATGTTTGTAAATGAAGTGGGAGGATCTGGGCTTTATGGGTGTTGCGTTTATAATACATGGAAGAGCCAAATTCCTGATTGATTTCAATAACTTTAGGCAGGGAGACTAATGGGTTAGATAGGGATAAAATTATATCATAAGCATATAGTGAAATGGTGTGGGGTGGATGAGCTATAGAGATGCCATGAATATCTTCATGCAGTCTAATAGCCTGAGCTAAAGGCTCAATGGACAAAATAAAAATCAACGGGGAGATGGTGTACCCCTGCCTAGTGCCGTATGGTATAGTGAACTCATCTGAGTGGAAACCATTAGTAAAGACCCTTGCAGACAGGGCAGAATATAAAGACCTAACCACTGATAAGAACTGGCACCCCAGACCCATTCCCGCTAGAGCCGAGAAGGCAAATGACTAATGAATATGGTCGTACGCTTTCTCAGCATAAAAAACCAGGAGGACCAAGAGCAGCTGACCCCTCTCGATATGGTGCAGCTAGGGGCGCACCGCTAATGAGGCGAAGTGAGGCACTGTCCGTCACTGTCTAAGGGGCGGCATTTTTACCATTTATGTAATGTAAACCAGCCCAGGACAAGCCGCTTTAAAAAAAAACAACGCTGAGCGGGGCCTGTCCTGGGTTGGTTTACGAGACCTCTGCATGTCAGCGCAGGAGGCGATACAATGACGTCATCGCGCCTCCTACGCTGACACGCAGACATCGCAGACAAGAAGAGGCGGCGGCGGCTCCATCATGGGATTGCAGGTAGGTGACAATAACTTTTTTTTTATATATATAAATAGGCCGTAACTGTTGGAGTAACCCCGTGCCTGCTGTGGCCACCTCCGCTTCCCCTTCTGCTATCGGACGCAGAAGGGGGGAATCAGAAGCGGCTGTGAGCGACAGCGGGAAGCGGCAAGTGAGGCCAAATACTACTATTATTATACTCCGGGGTCTTTTCAGACCCCAGAATATAATAATGAGAGACTGAGGGGAGGTGATAAACATAAAAACCAGTGTTACTCACCTTTCCGGCGATCCGATGTTCCGACGTTACTCCCAGCAGACTTCGGCGTTCTTTGGTTACGTCCCAGGCATCACGTGAGCCAGCCCGACGTCATTATGTTGCGACGCCGGTCTGTGCGACATTGAAGAGGGCCAAAAGCAGGGAGCGCACTGGAGCCCAGGTAAGTAACACTGGTTTTTATGTTTGTCACCACCTGGGTCTCCAATCATTATACTCTGGGGTCTTTTAATACCGTGTGCAGGGGCCGCTGCGGGGCATAATACCATGTAATACTGTGTGCAGGGGCTGCTGTGGGCCATAATACCGTGTAATACTGTATTAAAAAAAAACACCTACTCACCTGTCCCTTGTGCTCCGATGTCTCCCACTGCAGTCTGGTTCTGCTGCTCTGGTGTTCTCTTCTGGCGGAAGTTCCCACCACTCATGACCGCTGAGAGGAAGAAAACACCGGAGCAGCAGGACTGGAACGCGCTAGGCGACACCGGAGCACCTTCCCCAGCCTCATATTAAAAAAGCGGTTATCCTGGACAATACCTTTAAGGTGGCACTTGGGCTTTATTAAAGGGTCTTTCCAGCTCATTTTTATTGATGTTCTATCCTTAGGACAGATTATCAATAAGAAATCAGTGGACCCCTCCTCTGATCAGCTGTATGAAGGGGATATGGCGCCTCTTTATATCACACGCTATCTGTTTATAGTGACCGTGTGATGTAATTACAGCCTTGTCACATAGACATGTATAGGACGAGGCTGTAGTTACATGACATGGCCACTATGAGATGAATGACACTATGTAAACAGAGAAGGGTCACGGCACTTACACAGGTACCATTCAAATAGCTGATCAGTAGGGGTCCTGGATTTTTGAGCCCCACTGATTAGTTTATTAATGACCTGGAAAACCTTTTAATTAGTTAACACCTGGGGCATAATTAATAAGGGGCACTATTTATACAGGGTACACACAGACATTATTAATATAAAGATGCACTTGGGACTTATTCATTATGGGGGGTTATATCATATATTTTATAATTGGGGGTAGCAGCAGGATGAGTGTGCAGGTGAGGACAATGTGGGTTGGATGCCTGGAAAAGTGAGGAGCCAAAGATGTCTGTGTTGTAAACTTTACAGAGACAAGTAACAGCTGGAAGAAGTGGTCATGGCGGTCCAAAGGGAAGAGAAGGGAAATGTGACCGATTAGTCAGAGACGTCACCTGTAAGTCACAAAATGTTACTGCCCTGTATTCACTTAAATGATAGAGGATAAATACCTGATTGATGGGGGTCTGTCTGCTGAGACCCTTACTGAGCCTGAGAATTGTTTTTTTTTCCCCCACTGGGTGGAAATCCACCCTGAAAGCAGCCATATATAGGTGTGTCGCTTGGAGGATGGATGAACCCGCGTGGCTCTCATTCACTTCGATGGGAGTGCCGAAGATACCTGAAGTTCAGTACTCAGCTATCTGCGGCGCTCCTATTATAGAGAATGGCGTCCACGTGGGCTCGTCCATCCACCAAGCAGAAGATGTGTGAAGTTACTTTCATTGTTAATGCCGTGCTGTTGATTTCTGATACTGAAGTAATACAGTAAGAATAATTCTTAAAAACTGTTTCATAAGATTGTGTATGTTTATTGTACGACAGCATGTGACGCTAACAGCATGTAAATGCAATTTTATATATATATTTTTTTTTTTTGGGGGGGGGCGTCTTTCGATAGTCTGCCTCAGGCAGCAAAGAGCCTAGGTTCACCACTGGGTGCAGCAAGTTAAGCACCCTTCTGGTATTATTGGTGGCCTGTCGACCAGCAACAAAGCCATCCTGGTCTTTATTAATTAATTCAGGTAAGAGAGGAGCAGGTCTACTTGCCAAGAGTTTGACATACAACTTAATGTTAGAATGAAGAACGAATATTGGGTGGAAGCACTGGGGAAAGTCAGCCACTTTACCTGGCTTAGGGATTGTAACAATGAGAGCAGCCTGATTTTCTTTAGGTAGGGATCCTATATCCGTTGTTTGTTGGAATAATCTACACAAATAGGGCAGAAGGGTAAGCTGAAAGGTGTTGAGATATAGTTAACCCATCAGGGCTCGGGGAGTTCCCCAAAGGAAGCGTATTAATAATTTGCATGGTTTCTGTGTCTGTAATAGAGGAGTTTAATTTAGACAACAAAGCGGTATTCAAGACAGGCAGGTTAACTTTGTTTAAAAGGGCCTGTATATGAAGTTGGCGTTGCTTTTTAAAGGGGTTGTCCAGGATTAAATAAAAATTAACCCCTAAACTAAATCCCCTCCCCCTGCCTAACTTCTAATTTACTTATATAAAAAAAAAATCTATAATTACCCATATTCATGGGGCGGTCATGTGACTGCCCCAGGCACACTTTCTGATAATCCAGTGATGTTCCGTTACTCCGTTTCCGAAACGGAACGTCACCAGTACTCCCCCTTTCCAACCCATTATACTTACGTGTCTTCCTCTGTGGGAATGGCTCCTTCTCTCCTCCTCTCTGTTAGCACTTGCGCATTCTGGAGGTGTCTGTGACACATGCGCAGTAAGATGTTATTAAGATGACCCACCAAGATAATATATCTGCCATTGGTATCTATTAGCTCCTGCAATGGTTGGAAAGTGACGGAGCTCTTAAAACTGATCAGCACTCCTCTAAATTTGGAGGAGTGATTAGACTGATAAATAATAGGAAAGTTAGAATGAAAAATCCTTTGAGCATCTTTGTGCTATATGGGTCTTCTGGGCACAGAGGATGTCACAAGAAAGGGCTTTTGCCTCACTCCACACATACACTCCCTCATTTGGGCAGCTAAACCCATTTAGATAGGTTAATTTAATAACCATGCTACATCATTACAATGCTGTTGAGAGTAGCAGATATATAAGGGGTTAGGAACATACCTTACATTACAGATATATGTATGGTGGGGTCTAGACCCATGGTATATCCATATGAGAAGAAAGATCACCCTGAAGGGGGGGGGTGGGGGGGAACAAAGGATAAACACATGAACCAAAACAAATAGTCTCAGAGCAAAAGTACAGGGCAACACCAGTAAAACATGGGAACTAGCACAGCCGTGAGGCTGAGTTGAACTAGAAGTATGAAACAGAAAGTCAGTTTGAAGACTTGAGAACTGAAGTGATCGGGTTAAGTTGTCTGTGAAGTTGGAGAGTTGTAGCAGAGAGTCAGCAAATATAGTGACCATATTATATTGCTCAGGAATCTGATCTCTTTTCCTAGTAGCTGACATGAGGAGTTCTTTAACATGAAAAAGTGAACTCTGGCCAGGACATCTCGTGGTCATCTGGAAGGTTGGTAGGCTTAGGGATGCGATGAGCTATATCAATAATGAATTCTATTGCTTAGATCTTGAATTGAGGTGACAACAGGGGCAATTAGGCCAGTGAGACTTGCTTGCAGGGAGCTGTGTGGAGTCTGTATCATAGACTGCATGGCAGATTCAGTCAGAGGGCTGTCAGAGGGTGGGAGAACAGCAAAATTGTCTACAGGTGCATTAGAGCTTAGAGAGCTTACCTGAGCAGGGATCAGTGCATCAGAGGACAGCCATTATTTCTGTTTGTGTGGGCTGCTGCAGTCCAGTGATGAAGAACACCAAGGTTCAGTCGGGAAGTGCAGTGCCCGGAAAGTAGGACTTTTCATCATATGCTCCTCACCCTTCAAGAGATGGTCAGTCCATGGGTGAGTAAGTGGAAAGGAGGGAGATGTCCGAGCCCGTGACGGAACTGAGCTGGGTCATCTAGGTAGGGTAAGTCCTGCTCCTTGGGGAAGCATGCACTGGCCTCAGACTATAGTGAAGAAGGGACAATACATTGTTAAGATGACCCACCAATATAATATATCTGCCATTGGTATCTATTAGCTCCTGCAATGGTTGGAAAGTGACAGAGCTCTTAAAGCCGATCAGCACTCCTCTAAATTTGGAGGAGTGATGAGACTGATAAATAATAGGAAAGTTAGAATGACAAATCCTTTAAGCATCTTTTTGTGCTATGTGGGTGTCACAAGAAAGGGCTTATGCCTCACTCCACACATACACTCTCTTATTTGGGAAGTTTAACCCTTTCACATTTAGAGAGGTTAATTTAATATTTAAAATTTAGCTTTATACTATTCTGACAAGGAGATTTTTCAGGATAAGTCCCTTTCCCATCTAGTAAGAGAGTGTGGCTTAACCCGCTCTGGTGAATAAGGGTTTTATAAAACACAGTGGAGCCCCCAGCAGAAGGTGATTGGGCTAGGAGTTATTTCAGGACCACCCTAGGGAAGGATGGTAGTGAAATAGCTCAGGACTAAAATATACAGTACATCACTTTATGAATCTCTCTATCAGTTACACTTACGGTTTCTTTAAACATCATAAAACTGGCTTTCCTTTCTTTTACTATATTGCTTACTTCTATAGTAAGCCATAGTGGTCTCTTTCTCCTTTAACTTTTGCTAGTCTGAACAACATTCATTTTAGTTGCCTTTAAGATGGCTGATTTCCATAGTTTCCCATGGTCTGTTTTATGACAATCTTTTAATTCCCTTTTTAAACACTCCCCCATTTCTGTGAAAATTGTCCCTCCAAAGTCTAATACTTTTGTAGTAGTGTACAATTGCTTCCAGTCTGTTTTTATGTTAAACCATAAACATTGGTGTTCACTGAAACCCAAATGTTCTTCTACCCTAAACTCCGATATCAGATGGGATGAAATCTAGAATACAGGTGCATCTCAATAAATTAGAATATCTTTGAAACGTTTATTTCTTTCAGTAATTAAATGAAAAAAGTGACCTCCTATATTTTCTAGATTCTTTACACACAGTGTTCTATTTCAAGTGTTTTATTTCTGTAAATGTTGATTATGGATTACAGCTAATGAAAACCAAAATCTAAGAAATTTAGAATCTTGTAAAAAAGTTCAGTATTGTAAATTCAGTGTGTCACCTGCCAAGGTTTCCTAAGCCTTTAAATGTTAAGTGTTAAGTGTTAGGCATGAGCCGGAAAGGGGGTGTTTTTCAGAGCTTCAATCAGAGGTGGACAGTGTCTGAGCTAAAAATCACACCCTTTGCCTGACACTGCCCAACTGACAGTACAGAGCCTAAATAGCATATCAGGCTTACAGAACTTATTGCTCAGGAATAGTGGGGATTAGAGAAAAAATTCTAACAGTGATGTAATCAGTGGAGCAGTACGAATTACATGATGCAATGAGCTGAACTTGGTAAGAGTGGTAAAAGATCCTCATTAACTTTATCTTCTGGACAAAACAACTACATTTCCATCACTACCATTACAATGCTTCTTCCTAACTGGCCAATGATAGAAATCATCACTTCACTTAAACTTCCTTCTATTCTTCTAGTACAATTCATTGTCAGACCACCTACGAATATTATGATTAACATGCCCAAAACCTTCAGTTTTAAACTCACAGATATGAATTGCCTTGTTTTTTTCAATTGTAGACTGGCAAAACATCTGAAAAAGGCTCTGAACCTATTTTACCAAACTCCTGGTTAAAATTATGGAATTCCTTTTGTATAAAAAATAAATCATTACGGGAAAAATCATTGGTGTCGAGATGCACAAGATTGACTTCACTATCCTTAATAGGTGCCTTAACTTTATTTGTGATATTTGCAATAGGCCTTTTCTTCCTACTGACTATGGCACTTGGAAGACATTTGACCTCTTTCTGCATTATCTCATAACTCAATCCTTCTGATGGTTAAATCACCAATAAGAAGATGACTTCTTTCCTTGTTTATTCCGTCAGCTGAAATAGTCAAAATCCATTGCTTCAGATATATATTTTATTTTAATTTGCAAATTAACACAAAATAGTGCACTTTATTGGTGTTTTGATATGCTATATGTATACTCTTGCATAAAATTGGGGATTATAGTGACAGTTTGTCTTGACAGGGGCTTTTGTGGAAAATGTATAAAAATGTATATTTATTTTTCTTTTTAGTTCATAGGTGTATGTGCTTTTGTTAAATAATATGCTCCCGATAAGGTTATAAAAGACCCCTGGGGGAAATTCTCATTCAATTGCATTTTTCCACTGTAACTGGGGCATCCATGAGAGCCCCAGTTACAGGTAAAAACATCCTCCATGACAATAGTCACTGACATGGATGATCTGGGTCTGCTAAGATCCAACAACTCTACTACTCTGGAAGGCACTCAGCAATCACGTGACCTCTGGGTCCAATATTTAATTTAAAGAATGGAATAAAAAGAACAAAACAAAATAAGTGATACTCATATCCCATTCCACTGCTTCACAAGCCCCTGCTGGTCTATACTTTCAGGTCCCTCTCGACATACAGAGACTTTTCACTGGCCATAGCACTGACCTGCCTCAGCCAGTGACTAGCTGAGTGATCACTTAATATATGTCAAATGCACAGATACCATCAGGGGTATCGGAAACAGTGGAATGGAAACTGTAGGGGATTAATAAGGCATCACTTAATTCAAAAGGTGTCTACAAAAGATGTCATATTCTTTAAAAATGAAGGTCTCATATAAGGTCAAAATGTAATGGCAAAATATTAAAAATGTGGTTCTTAAGCCTTTAAAATATGCTTATAGTGATCAGAGATTCTATAGAAACCCGAGACAGCATACATTTCTGTGATCTGCTGCTAGTGTGCTGTTTTTATTAAGCATTTTTCTATATTTAGTGGTAAGGCGAAGGTAGAAGTGATTGCAAACTAACACGTCTGAAGGGAACTAGCTATTCCTTTTACCCTCCTGCCCATATTAATGCATTCTCAGCTCAATCAAGTGAACATTTGCTCTGGTAGGTGCTTATATCAAGGATCAGAAAATTTGGCTGTCAAATCCTTTTCTTCACCATCATCTGCCATTGGGAGAGAGCTGGGAGACTGATTGACCAGACCAACTAAAATTACTAAAAACCTTAGGATAGGTGATCAATAATTTTATCATTAAAACCCCTTTAATAAAAGTATAAACAAGGGGTAATATATATTTAACCACGTTCCAATTGCCAGGTGACTTTAAACATCCCATGGTTCATCAGCTGCATAGAAACTGTGCAGCTGCAGTAGAATCTTATTAAGTCTTATTAGTGCCAGTTGAATTCCCCACATAGGAGTTAGAGATGATTTATTACTGGCTGCCTTCCTGATCACTGTATACATGGTGTCAATATGTCAGCCCTTATATAAGGGAAATTAGCAACAGCCCAATGGCAACTTTTAGCCCTGCCCCCGACAAAACTATTTGCCCCATATATAACAATGACCATAATAAAGAAGAGAAAACTATTTAAAAACATATTTTAGTGCCACCTTATGATATTAAAATTAAAAAAAATGAAATCAGACAGTTTTTCACTTTTTTATGTTTTCCTGGGTATAAAAGCAATCAATCAATAAAATATATGATATAAGCCTTATTTAGAGTTGTGAATTAAAACTACCATGAGCCCTCAGCTATATGAAGATTGTGGACCCCCACCAGGCTAAAGTTTTCAAGGCCTTTTAAATGGGCTGATTATCAGCTGAATGACAACCATTTTATTAGAATAATGAAACTCTGATTCTATCAAAATTAGTATTTAACTTCACCTTATGATGCAGATTCCCATGATAGGAAAGGCTCTTCACCTTGTGTTCAGGAATACTGATCCACTGTCTCCTGTGGGAAAAGTGACTGACCTGGATTCTCCATCTTCTATGCTGTGCAAATATGCCGACACAATCACGCTATAGTCTGGTATCCTTTCTACCTGATCCCCAAATGAAGAACAATACCATCAGTCCTTTCAATTTATGTTTTTATTACATTTACTACCTTTATCCCTGTTAGGACCGGAGTCGGCACCTCTGCAGTAGCGCTGTGAGATGTCTCTCCGGTCCTCAAGCGTAGCACGCTCATTCCTCAAGGGGTTAACTGTCCTGCACTCCCTATCCTATAACTTTTCATTTCCGGAGCTCCGGCCCCACTGGCTGTTCAGTGTTTCTGGGTGTCAGCTCCATACTCTGGGTTCTGTTACCATTTGGCTCTTCTGACCGCCTGCTCTTGTTTCCTGACCTACGTTCTCTGCCTGCCAATTCTGTACCTTCGTTCCCTCCTGTTGTGACCACCGCTTGCCTCCTAGACCTTCTCTCCTTGATCTCCAATTTTGCTACTGCGTGATCTCCTGATACCGATCCGACTTGCTGATTACTCACTCATCTGACTCCCTTGTACTGCGCAATCTCCTGTTGCTGACTTGAACCATATGACTACGTTTATTGGATCTCTGCCAACGCCTGGAAAATACCTGCTATTGCATCTTCCCCTGCTCCTGGATTTCCATCAGCCTCTACGCATGCTTAGGTGAGTGGTTTTCAGACTTCTGGGCCTGCTGTGACTTGTGGTGCACCGTGCGTCCCGCTCCCCCTTGGGGGGGGTTACAATTCTAGCCGAAAGAAGCAGCCAAGTCAATCTTCGAACATCAGGAGCTCTGGTGAAATCCTCTGGAGGCTGGTTTTCGGTCCTCTCGAGGGGCGCCAGATTTTCGGCACTGTTTACCATAGTGTGCAGGGAGTGGCGTAACTAGGAATGGGCCAAAAGGCGAACATTTGATATGGGGACCCCACCCCAAACCGCTGCCACCAACCCCTCGTGGACTGCCCCCTGCAACCCCCCACACAAACTGCATTCCTGCACACACTATTATGTCCCACAGTGGCCCCTGTACACAGTAATATGCCCCATAGTTGCCCCTGCACACAGTATTATGTCCCATAGTGGCCCCTGTACCCAATATTATGCCCCATAATGGCCCCTGCACACAGTATTATGCCCCATAATGGCCTCTGCACACAGTATTATTCCTCATAGTGGCCCCTGCACACAGTATTATGCAGCATAGTGGCCCCTGCACACAGTATTATGCCCCATTGTTGTCACCCATGAACAACCATTATACCCTGGGGTCCACAGAATGGGAAGTACAGACAGCCGTGAACAGGAGCGGGGATCGGTAAGTAAATAGGGCCTGTTACCTGCTGGGGTTGCTTCAGCAGATAACAGCTTATTGAAGAAAAAAAAAAAGCATCGAATGTCCCAGGCCCTGTGGCAGCCGCTACTGCTGCTACCCCGGTATTTATGACCCTGTGTGCAGGGGTGTCTGGTTTTCTGGGACTAATTATCTGTCTTATACTGCATTAGGTTCATAACAATCCTGCTTTACATTTTAGCTTGGACATTGACATTTTTTCCTCTTTTATTTCCCTAGGATTGTGCCTATGTTCTTTTATCATATGTTTTCTTATTTTTGGTTATCTCATGTGCTGTGCTCTGCGATGGATACCTCACCTGCCCACCTGCCCTATACTTCTTGTGACCTGAATATTATCTTTAGACCAATATTATGGTGTTTAATATTACCTCACCTAATGTGAAGGGATTGAATTCACCCTTTAAGAGATATATGGTAATGGTGGAAGCTTGCTCTTCCAATACTGATATTTTCTGTGTCGAGGAGACACATTTAAATGCAGAGGACATTTTCAGATTTACATGTAAACGGTTTCCTCATATATATTTCGCTCCTGCAGTTTGTAAGAGAGGTGGGGGATCTATTGCTATTAAAGACTCAGTGGCCTTTTCCCTGGTTAAACATCTTATTGATAACAATGGACGTTATATCATTTTTGTATGTTATATTAACAATGTGTTGTATACCTTGGAGGTACTTTATGTACCTAATTCCAAACAGGTGTAATTTATAACTAATAACCTTACCTTAGTCTCTCCACTGAATCAAGGTTCATTGATTGTAGTTGGCCATTTCAATAAAATCATATGGCCATCTTTAGACATGTGATCCTCCTCACCTACACCTGAACTCTCCTTCGTTTCTCTTCTCCATACACAACAACTATATGATGCCTTCAACATCAATCTGAAAGAGACTACACCTTTTTTCCCAAACTCCATAAGGTATATATGCTTATTGATTATTTTTTGGTTGACCAACCCCTGTTTCTGCATATTGCTTCCACTAAAATTGGACCTCTGTCATGATATGATCACTCCCCTGTTTGTATGTCCATATCGGAACATTCTTGTCCGCCAAAAATTTGCCCCTGCCACATCTCAAACGTTACACAAGTATTTTTGTGATAACTATAATGATCAAACATCCAATTCTTTATGGTGTGCCTATAAGGCCACTATTAGAGGCAACATTATTAAACAATAATTGTTCTATAAACATAATAATAATAGTCATAATAATAATAGTCCTTTAATAGTCCCACAATGGGGAAATTCAGTGTGTTACAGCAGCAAAGATAAGCAGATACAAATACAAATACAACATGTACAGGAATGTTCCAAGGTAAGAGGCATTACTTTGATAGCCGACAGACATATAGGAAGTAGCGGGGGGGGGATGGATTTAACAGGCAGAGAGATATTTCAGTTCTCTGTGTGTAATGATCTCCGCTTAGGTCGGTGTTGGTTGTACAGCCTAACCGCGGTGGGGAGGAAAGACTTCCGATAGCGCTCCTTCTCACACCTAGGGTGGAGCAGTCGGTCACTGACAGTACTGCTCAGCGCGATCACAGTCTCATGCATGGGATGGGACTTCTTCTTCTGCATGGAGCTCATCACGGACAGTAACAACAGAAACTTTACAAAATTGCTTACTCCCCTACTAGAACTCAAGAAATTTCAACTCTACATCAACAATTGCATGAGCTTGATGCTTAGAAATATGATCTGGTACTCCGTCATCTGAAAATGTCCTACTACTGGTTTGGCAACAAACTGAGTTCTCTTCTGACCAAATAGTTAAAGCGTCAGTCCGCTAAAAACAGAATCGCCTTATAACTCTAAAAAAGAAAAAGTTATGGACCCTAAAGATATCACTGATACCATGCTGGATTATGAAAGCTCACTGTATAAGTTAATGCATGATTCCTCCACACCTCAACCTATTCCTTTAGATATTCAGTCACTTCCTCTCTAGGGTTCCTCTTCCTCATTTATCCCCCCTCCAAATAAAAAATTGTTGAAATCCTTCTTGTCATTAAAACACTCAAAAATAATAAATCCTCCAGTCCTGACGGACTCACAAATGAGTATTATAAACACTATAGACATTTAATCACCACTACAAATGGTGCTTTCCTTGAAGAGATACTTAGAGCATTACTTGTAACCTTAACCAAACCTGGTAAGATGCCAGACCTACCTTCCAATTTTAGACCCATATCCCTATTAAACACATATTTAAAACTATATGTCAAAATTGATTGATTGTTGATCAATCGTGACTAGGTTGGTTTTGTCAAGGGAAGACATACATTGGTTGGCACTCAATGCTTTATTAACACTATCTCTGTCCTGGGTGGCTTTCAAATACCTTCTCTGCTTCTCACTTTGGATGCGGAAAAGGCATTCATTGGAGTTATCTCAGGGAAGTTCTCTGTCATTTTGGTTTTGCAGTTCTCATTTTTTCCTTTATTTTAGCAATATATACTAAGCCTTCTGCCCAAGTGTACAACTCAAGCTACTTTATTCCACTCCTTTCCAATTATTAATGGAACGAGACAGGGTTGCTCCCTCTTCCTTATAATTTTTGTTCTGATGATGGAACTCTTTGCTTAGTTCATGTATACTTCTCTGGACATCTCAGGTATACAAATTGTCCCCACTGACCACCGTATAGGTTTATTTGCTGATTATGTTATCCTCTGCATGACAAACCCTGAGACATCTCTTTCTCATATTGCCCAACTTATAACTTAATTTGGCTACTATAAAATTAACACCATTTAAATCATTAATTTAAACATGAATGTACCCTCTCATGTATAGATCCAGCTTCAACAGTTGTTCCCTTCCAAGTGGTAAGATGGTACTCTTTCCTATTTAGGAGTTACCCTCACATACCTCTTATCCAGATTGATCACCACTAATCTTACTGCTCTCTTACATAACATAAAACAAGACATCTCTACATATAATAAACTTCTCATCTCATGGATTGGCTGAATTGTAGCAACAAAAATGGTAATTCTTCCCAAGATTATACACTATTTCCAAAACTTTTCTGATTCTAATACCTAAATCGCTCATTACTCAAATTCATTGATAATGCAATTTGTCTGAAAAGGAGCAGTGTGCTGGAGTCTCTGCAAACCTATACCTACCAGTATCACAAGACAGACTAGGTTGTCCAAATATCCATTGTTACTATTAAGCTTCCCTTTTAGACCAGCTGAAGCTTTGGTATGTGGTTGACTTTAATCATTACGGTAGGGTAAATCTGTTCCCAGTCCCCCTTCCCTGATGGTTGCTGCTGGAGTTCATGTCTGGACTACAGTTACTTCTATACTCACTGTTTTACTGACTAGACTTCCGGCCATGCCTATAGCAGCAATTCAATACCATATTACTGATTCCACCTATTACTCCTGGATTCACCAAGGAGTTGGTTGTCTGTGAGACATTATGGAAGGAGCTCTGATACTTCCCTTCACCTCTATAAGCGATAAATACGAAATTTCCAATAGAGATTTCTATAAATATCTTCAGTTCCATCACTTGATCTCTTCCTTATGTATTCCACAAGCCCCTTGTAGATCCACCTATGAATTGTATTTTTCAAACCTTTCTTTATCTACTAAGAGAATATCCAAGGCATGTACAGCACTTTCTCCCACCCAAGATCCTTCTTCCTTGATGTTTAAATTTAGATGGGAGAAAGAATTACTATGTTTTTTTTTATCAATGAGCAGTGGTCCAGGGCCTTCCTTTTGTAAAGTCGATTCTCCCATTGTGCCACTCATATAGAAGTGACTAGGGAGGTTGTGTTCCATTGGTATCTGACTCCCAGTCATCTTTCCAAAATATAATCTGGTGCATCTAATGTTTGCTGAAGGTGTAATACAGCACAGAGGACTATGCTACATATTTGGTGGTCATGTAAAAACTATTTTGAATTTTTTTGGACCAAATCCATCACTTAATTACATCCCTTGGGAGATACAACATCCACTAGGTCCCTCAGGTTGCTTTATAGTTTTTTGATCTAAAACAGGTCCCTTATCCGGACCTTACTATTATTGCTCATGTGCTTACAACCTCATTGGCCAGTATACCTAAACTTTGGAAATATTTGATATGAAAAAGAAGAAAAGAGAATTTTCATGGGTCTCCTATGTTATAACTGAAATATGATTAATAAATACACTCATTCAACAATATTGTACATAAAAATCTACAACACATTTAGCAAGAACTATTCACAAAATTTTGATTGTTTACTGGAATATTTGATTTTATTGAAGAAAAGTTGTCTTCAGTCTACACTCATTGACAAAAAAAACAAACAAACTCACCCAGATAAAATGTAGGATTGCTACAAAACTCAGCACTTATTTATTTTGCTTTTATATATGGCACCATCATGTTCCACAGGGCTTTTACAGATATTGTTAGCACTATCCCATATAGGGATCAGAAACTAAATCCCTATCAATGTGTCTTTGGAAGGAAACCCATGCAAACACAGGGAGAAGATAGAAACTCTTTGCAGATGTTTTTCTTGGCTAGATTTGAACTCAGGACTCTAGTGCTGCTAGGTATTAGTGCTAACCACTGAGCCACCATGCTGCCCATCATGTCTTAAGCAGATATGTAAATGACTACATTAAATTTGGTGTCATGGTGCCCATTGCATGTTCTACCATTGATAGCCAGCCATCGTTGCTTTTGTTTGCGGTGGTGTTATGCAACCTGGACTGCAATGAACTGGAAACATCATCTTTAGAAACAAAGCTAGTATTTATTTGGGAGCCCGCCATGAGTTGAGTATGAAGGCCTTATGGTGGTCACTTTAATCCTGCTGTTGAGCTTATCGATATATGCAGGACATTCTGCAGCCACATGTTTTGTCTCTCATGGCAGGTTTTCCAAATGGCATTTTTAAACAGCATAATTCTCATTCACACATCAAGGGTTTCGCTGAAATGTCTTTACCAGCTTATAACACCTTCTTGGTCGCCAGATTTATTGCCAGTCAAGCATTTATAGGACCGACTTGAACATCAACTTGAGATACTGGTTGAATGTGGTTCGGTCCAACCTAATTCACTCATCTTTAATTATGTCCATCCCTGGTATTTTAGTTGACTAACATTTATTCCAACTCAGTGACATATGTACTTTTAATTATAGCACTTTTTAGGTTGAAGTCCCACATTACGATAACGCAGAAATGCTGCATCAAGAAATGCTGCGTTTTACAGTACCTGCAAAGTGGATGGGATTCTTGCTAATCCCATCCATACGTCGCAGAAAAAAAAAATCTGCAGCAGAAAAGCTTGCATTTTTGAAAATCACAGCACGTGAATTATACCTGCAGAAACACTGGGGGTTTCCAAATAGGAATAATAGAGGCAAAAAGTCTGCAGAAGAAAACTCTGTGAAAATGGAATGCGGAGGCCTTAGCCTCACTCCTGTATATGAATTTAATTTGCAGGTGTGTTCTGGCAGTAACAATATTAGCTTTGTTGTTGATTAATCTGGGTTTACCGACTAGAATAGACAACACATACAGAAAATTACAAAAACAGTTTTGGAAGCATCTGTACAATAGGGTACAATAAACAAAGGCTCTGTTTACTTGGCATAAATTTTACTTTATTAATTCCTATCATAGATAGTGATAATTGGTTATGATAATCTGGGTATGTAAATTAACCAAGTGATGTGATTTTGACTGATGACAGTTGCTGCTATCCTCACTGACATTAATCTGACATGCTAAACATTTGTGTTGTCAGACAGGCTTTATTGTGGTGATTGGCCCATGTAAACAGGAGTCTGTTTCAGCTGCCAGCATAGTAATCACTAGCTTTCAACATCAGACTGATCAATGTTATGAAACAAATGCTGCACCCATTGTAGAATTGTTTACAATCCTCATACTAATCTGATCAGAATTAGAATTTGTGAATCATTACGTGTTCACACTCATAATATAAATATATGTATTACAAGGAATAGAAATTATAAGGAACAATTGCCATATGCCTTCACCACAGGTGGCTTCCACTGCATATATTATTTTTTTCCCCTTTTTATTTTACTTCCAAAAAATGTGGCTCTTCCAAAAACTTTTAGTCATTCGCTTCTTCCATAGTTGATTCAGTCCTGTATGAGTCATATATTTTAAAAAGTTAGGAATAATACAGTAACACTTTTATAAAGAAAAATCGTACATGTGTAGAAAAATATTTACATATACATATAAATTTTAATTATAATATGTACTATCATCATAAGAACATTCTGGACAGTTTTGGGCTATA